>OX326965.1:15425609-18124120 GCA_946800305.1 Medicago arabica | reverse complement strand
TATGATGATTTTAAATGGCAGTAAAAAGATTGAGTCTCATTTTCTATGTATAAGAATGAAGTCAAATAAAATAAATTATAAAGAGAAGAGGCATTTAACCCAAGATTGGATAATCTTTTTCATCCTGTTTTGAAGCGGGTTCCAAAGACCAACCTTTTGCCAAGTAATAAAGTGTAAGTAAAGTATCGTATCCACATGGATTGTCGTTTGACCATATTAAAGTAGTTGCTTTTCATAAATTTGAAGAATTTGACCATATAAATTTGGTAAATTGTTAATTTATTTATTAACTTATCCTTTTTATTATTAATTATTTGATATTGATTGTTCCTATATAAACCCTTGGCTTTTTTCTAGCAACAATACATCTAACAACTGTTTGTTATATTGAAGCTATTTAAAATGGCTAAATTTTCCTTCATGCCAATTATCATCTTTGCTATCCTTTTCACAGGTATACTAACTTTTATATCAAACTTCGTAGTATCTATAAGTGTGTTGGTAGTGTTCATTATGTTGGATGAACATGTTAAACATTAATCTATAATTATAACATGGGTCTTGTTAAGTAGTTCCCCGATTATTAGTTTAGGAACTAAAAGTAGAAAGAAAAATGTTTTGTATTGAAAAAAACACTTTTTTAACTTTCAAAAAGTAGGGTTTGCGGTTTATTCACGTGAACTACTACACAACAAATAATATCAAATAAACTGTGCTATTTTATTTTTTTCTAAATTAATATTTCATTTTGTAAATAGTTAAGTAATATCTAATTTATATGATTACACCTTTTTTTTCACGGTTACTTTTTATGATAATTATGCTTTTTATTTTTACAGTTATAGCTACGACAAATGGATGTTTGACCTACCTAAAAGGTGATAATTGCATCATTGCAGTGTGTCAAAAAACGTGCTATGATACTTACAACGGTGTCGGATTTTGCCAACCCAGTGGAGGCTTCAAGCCTACATTCAGATGTGCTTGCCAACAAACTAAGCAATGCCCTCCATAGAAAAAAAAAATTACAAATTATTCTGGAATAAATGTAACAACATATGAAAATAAATTTAATAAATTCGAGTCAATAATATTTACATGTTTATGTAAGTGTTTTGTTTACTCTTGCGATTAAAAACATTTTAAAGTCTAAATTGTGATTGAAAACATTTAAAACAAAACTTGAGTAATTTGTTTATTGAAATTTCGATTATCGTATATAATTCCATTCAATTAAATGAAAATATATTATGTTAAACCAAATAAATCTTTCTGCAATCTCTTTGCGTGATTTCTTCAATACATAATTCCTTTATAGTCCCTGCTATTTTTATCTAGACTTTTTAATTTTACTTGGGTTTGTTCAATTTTTTTCACGCTTTATATATTTATGGAGTTTTATCTTGAACCAACCATCGAGCCAACGTGAACTTCGAGGATTAATTTTTGTGGTTATGTTATAAAACCAAAAAATCCAAATTTAGTTGGATTTTGATTTTGATGAATTCCGAGAGTAATATTCACAGTTCTAACCACAAAAACATGAAATGTCTTGCGCATCAATGATCAAACAAAGAAGCTATTTATTTGGGCTGCCGACTCAAGAAAGATTGTCTAGAGGCTTTATAGTTGATTATTAGTTGGTCTTTAACGTTTTTTTAGATAACAATGTGGGAAATAATATAATTTAATATTTCTAATTAAATATACATACCCTACTATCAACCAAAATTAAATATCCCTTCACATGTTTTTTTTTGTTACAAGGCAAAAAGAACAAAAGAAACAGCCTTAAAAAGAAAAAGGAAAAAAACGACTAGGAAAAAAGGGAGGAACTATTCTCTAGAGGAAGGTAATCAGACCCCCAGATCGGAGATTAAATCGGTATAGGCCTAGGTTCGATGATTAAAGGTTCAACTGGTTTTATAAATACTATATAAAATAATAAAAAATAACAAACTATTCATTATTTATTTTTTTAAATTACGTTTTTTGTTTTATAAAAGGTTGGCACTTTTTAGCCTGTGTATTGGAATTTAAGCTTTCATTGTGTAGTACATTTATTTTGGCCAATTAATAAAAGTAGGATTATTTTCTCCAAGCCCACTAACATAACCCTAAAATGACTGGAATCATGCTCTTTACCTAACATATTTTGCTCATTCCCAACTGAAAAGACCAAAATGACCCTGCGTGAGTTAATTCATACTAGTGTTAATCTCTGCGTAAGTTAAGTCACGTACTTTAAATATTTTCTCCGTTTCCCATCGTATCTTCATTTCCAGTTTTCTTCATCTCCTATGCAATGGTTACTCTGCAGTCTGCACTTGGTTTATCACTTTTTATTTCTAGTTTCTCTTTGATTACTATAACCACCACGAATTAGAAAATCAAATATTAAAGAGTAATGCTAAAATATTCAAAAACATCAAGGCTCATATCCAAAATCGACTCACTCTCTTCTCACATGTGGCTTTATCACGATTTTTGCGTGTGGCTTTTCTCACAGTAACCACAAAACAAAGCACAATATTCATGGATTTACAATCTCATTTGTATTAAATTCAATATATTTCGATTTTGTTACGTTAGTTTGAAGAAAGGTTGCAAATTGTAACTCATATGGCCAACAAGATGAAGCTTCAGTTAACTCACGCAGAGGTATTAAGGATTTTTCAGTTGGGAGCGAGCAAAAACTATTGGGAGAAGAGAAGAGCAGTATTCAAATGACTAAATGAATAAAACAGCCGTCACCTCTCTCAATTGAACAATATTCTTGTTTCTTTTTTATTCTTTTCAATTATTTCGTTTATGATTTCTCCATCTTTCTAAATTTTGTAAGATTCTTTGTATTTTGAACCTATGTAACTGGATATGTGAATGAAAAGGAAGAAGACAAATTCATTTTGAATCAAAGTCGGTCCAACCTCTATAACCAATCGAACCGTCGGTTTTATGAAATATATTGAAACAAATATTCTTTAGAAATATATTTTCCAAAATTTCTTCTTGAAATATATTTACATATATTTGTATCAAATATTCTTCTCAGCAATATACTAAAACAAATATTCTTCATAAATATATTTTCCAAAATCTCTTTTGAAAATATATTTACATATATTTGTATCAAATATTCTTTTCATAACTATATTGAAACAAATATTCGTTAGAAATATAGTTTCCAAATTGCCTTTTGAAATTATATTTCACAAATAACAATATCCATCTGAAAATATTTTTTTTTGTGGAAACACAAGCCTCTTGGACCTCAAGTCACGTGAATAAAATCTCCATGGAATCTCATGTAACAAATCAGAAACGAATATGGTAACTCCTAAAAAGTTGGAACATCTTTAGGAACCGCCAAACACACCACCAAAGAATCCTCAAATATTGTTTATATTTTAGAAACAAATCACTGAGCTGATTCTGGATAAAAATACGATACTTAGTGAACAAGAAATAAGGCGTGGTTTCTTTAATAAAATAAAGATTGCGAAAGCCAAGCCACATAAATTTGGAGAATTTGAGCACATAAATTTGGAGAATTTGAGCATATAAATTTGGTAAATTGTTAATTTATTTATTAATTCATCCTTTTATTTATTAATTATTTGATATTGGTTGTTCCTATAAAAACCCTTGGTCTATTTTTTTTATAACAACAATGCATCTTATAAGTGTGTTGGTAGTATACTAATTTTTATATCAAACTTTGTAGTATCTCTAAGTGTGTTGGTAGTGTTCGTTATGTTGGATGCAATGTTAAACATTAATATATAATTATAATATTAATTGGCCATATAAATTGGGTTTACCTATTTGAAATGATTACATTATTTTACATTGAATTCTATACAAACATCCGATTATCATATCATAAGATTATAAAAAAAATTGGGTCAAGTATTCATATTATTTTTTCTACAAAATATTGTTCATATTTTTATATATTATTTGGGATCTAGTTTTCTAAGTACTTTTATTAAACTAAAATAAAAAAATCTAAGTAATTTTTTAAAATATACGATAAGTTTTTAAAATAACAATGATTTTAGAGTTTGATATTTGGAAACCAAGTGATACTTCATCTAATTTGTCAAATCTCCCATAGTCTCCAAGGGTAATACGGTGTTCTTCTCCCATTTTTGACTTGTCTGATGAATAGTCTAGAATTGGGATTGTTTTTGGCTGTTCTGTAATCTCTCTTGCAAGTCGGGTTGCATTCCAAAGTGCTTCCAAAGTGCTCGTTCAATTTTTTTTTTTATGTCTAGATCAAATTGCAGAATACCTGTGTTGGTATTATGCATAAGCATAAAACAAACTATTACGGATAGATTTGAAAATATCAACAATCTTCGGAAGCGGCGCCAAGAACTTGATGTGTATCGGATATGGCATGTGTACCTACTTGTTTGCCAGGTAATAAAGTTGCCAAGAACTTGATGTGTATCGGATATGGCATGTGTACCTACTCGTTTGCCAAGTAATAAAGTTATTGAATAAAATTTCAGAATACTCTATTACGGATATGGCATGTGTACCTACTCGTTTGCCAAGTAATAAAGTTATTGAATAAAATTTCAGAATACTCTATTACTTACTTAATTAACAGATGGTATGATGATTTTAAATGGCAGTAAAAAGATTGAGTCTCATTTTCTATGTATAAGAATGAAGTCAAATAAAATAAATTATAAAGAGAAGAGGCATTTAACCCAAGATTGGATAATCTTTTTCATCCTGTTTTGAAGCGGGTTCCAAAGACCAACCTTTTGCCAAGTAATAAAGTGTAAGTAAAGTATCGTATCCACATGGATTGTCGTTTGACCATATTAAAGTAGTTGCTTTTCATAAATTTGAAGAATTTGACCATATAAATTTGGTAAATTGTTAATTTATTTATTAACTTATCCTTTTTATTATTAATTATTTGATATTGATTGTTCCTATATAAACCCTTGGCTTTTTTCTAGCAACAATACATCTAACAACTGTTTGTTATATTGAAGCTATTTAAAATGGCTAAATTTTCCTTCATGCCAATTATCATCTTTGCTATCCTTTTCACAGGTATACTAACTTTTATATCAAACTTCGTAGTATCTATAAGTGTGTTGGTAGTGTTCATTATGTTGGATGAACATGTTAAACATTAATCTATAATTATAACATGGGTCTTGTTAAGTAGTTCCCCGATTATTAGTTTAGGAACTAAAAGTAGAAAGAAAAATGTTTTGTATTGAAAAAAACACTTTTTTAACTTTCAAAAAGTAGGGTTTGCGGTTTATTCACGTGAACTACTACACAACAAATAATATCAAATAAACTGTGCTATTTTATTTTTTTCTAAATTAATATTTCATTTTGTAAATAGTTAAGTAATATCTAATTTATATGATTACACCTTTTTTTTCACGGTTACTTTTTATGATAATTATGCTTTTTATTTTTACAGTTATAGCTACGACAAATGGATGTTTGACCTACCTAAAAGGTGATAATTGCATCATTGCAGTGTGTCAAAAAACGTGCTATGATACTTACAACGGTGTCGGATTTTGCCAACCCAGTGGAGGCTTCAAGCCTACATTCAGATGTGCTTGCCAACAAACTAAGCAATGCCCTCCATAGAAAAAAAAAATTACAAATTATTCTGGAATAAATGTAACAACATATGAAAATAAATTTAATAAATTCGAGTCAATAATATTTACATGTTTATGTAAGTGTTTTGTTTACTCTTGCGATTAAAAACATTTTAAAGTCTAAATTGTGATTGAAAACATTTAAAACAAAACTTGAGTAATTTGTTTATTGAAATTTCGATTATCGTATATAATTCCATTCAATTAAATGAAAATATATTATGTTAAACCAAATAAATCTTTCTGCAATCTCTTTGCGTGATTTCTTCAATACATAATTCCTTTATAGTCCCTGCTATTTTTATCTAGACTTTTTAATTTTACTTGGGTTTGTTCAATTTTTTTCACGCTTTATATATTTATGGAGTTTTATCTTGAACCAACCATCGAGCCAACGTGAACTTCGAGGATTAATTTTTGTGGTTATGTTATAAAACCAAAAAATCCAAATTTAGTTGGATTTTGATTTTGATGAATTCCGAGAGTAATATTCACAGTTCTAACCACAAAAACATGAAATGTCTTGCGCATCAATGATCAAACAAAGAAGCTATTTATTTGGGCTGCCGACTCAAGAAAGATTGTCTAGAGGCTTTATAGTTGATTATTAGTTGGTCTTTAACGTTTTTTTAGATAACAATGTGGGAAATAATATAATTTAATATTTCTAATTAAATATACATACCCTACTATCAACCAAAATTAAATATCCCTTCACATGTTTTTTTTTGTTACAAGGCAAAAAGAACAAAAGAAACAGCCTTAAAAAGAAAAAGGAAAAAAACGACTAGGAAAAAAGGGAGGAACTATTCTCTAGAGGAAGGTAATCAGACCCCCAGATCGGAGATTAAATCGGTATAGGCCTAGGTTCGATGATTAAAGGTTCAACTGGTTTTATAAATACTATATAAAATAATAAAAAATAACAAACTATTCATTATTTATTTTTTTAAATTACGTTTTTTGTTTTATAAAAGGTTGGCACTTTTTAGCCTGTGTATTGGAATTTAAGCTTTCATTGTGTAGTACATTTATTTTGGCCAATTAATAAAAGTAGGATTATTTTCTCCAAGCCCACTAACATAACCCTAAAATGACTGGAATCATGCTCTTTACCTAACATATTTTGCTCATTCCCAACTGAAAAGACCAAAATGACCCTGCGTGAGTTAATTCATACTAGTGTTAATCTCTGCGTAAGTTAAGTCACGTACTTTAAATATTTTCTCCGTTTCCCATCGTATCTTCATTTCCAGTTTTCTTCATCTCCTATGCAATGGTTACTCTGCAGTCTGCACTTGGTTTATCACTTTTTATTTCTAGTTTCTCTTTGATTACTATAACCACCACGAATTAGAAAATCAAATATTAAAGAGTAATGCTAAAATATTCAAAAACATCAAGGCTCATATCCAAAATCGACTCACTCTCTTCTCACATGTGGCTTTATCACGATTTTTGCGTGTGGCTTTTCTCACAGTAACCACAAAACAAAGCACAATATTCATGGATTTACAATCTCATTTGTATTAAATTCAATATATTTCGATTTTGTTACGTTAGTTTGAAGAAAGGTTGCAAATTGTAACTCATATGGCCAACAAGATGAAGCTTCAGTTAACTCACGCAGAGGTATTAAGGATTTTTCAGTTGGGAGCGAGCAAAAACTATTGGGAGAAGAGAAGAGCAGTATTCAAATGACTAAATGAATAAAACAGCCGTCACCTCTCTCAATTGAACAATATTCTTGTTTCTTTTTTATTCTTTTCAATTATTTCGTTTATGATTTCTCCATCTTTCTAAATTTTGTAAGATTCTTTGTATTTTGAACCTATGTAACTGGATATGTGAATGAAAAGGAAGAAGACAAATTCATTTTGAATCAAAGTCGGTCCAACCTCTATAACCAATCGAACCGTCGGTTTTATGAAATATATTGAAACAAATATTCTTTAGAAATATATTTTCCAAAATTTCTTCTTGAAATATATTTACATATATTTGTATCAAATATTCTTCTCAGCAATATACTAAAACAAATATTCTTCATAAATATATTTTCCAAAATCTCTTTTGAAAATATATTTACATATATTTGTATCAAATATTCTTTTCATAACTATATTGAAACAAATATTCGTTAGAAATATAGTTTCCAAATTGCCTTTTGAAATTATATTTCACAAATAACAATATCCATCTGAAAATATTTTTTTTTGTGGAAACACAAGCCTCTTGGACCTCAAGTCACGTGAATAAAATCTCCATGGAATCTCATGTAACAAATCAGAAACGAATATGGTAACTCCTAAAAAGTTGGAACATCTTTAGGAACCGCCAAACACACCACCAAAGAATCCTCAAATATTGTTTATATTTTAGAAACAAATCACTGAGCTGATTCTGGATAAAAATACGATACTTAGTGAACAAGAAATAAGGCGTGGTTTCTTTAATAAAATAAAGATTGCGAAAGCCAAGCCACATAAATTTGGAGAATTTGAGCACATAAATTTGGAGAATTTGAGCATATAAATTTGGTAAATTGTTAATTTATTTATTAATTCATCCTTTTATTTATTAATTATTTGATATTGGTTGTTCCTATAAAAACCCTTGGTCTATTTTTTTTATAACAACAATGCATCTTATAAGTGTGTTGGTAGTATACTAATTTTTATATCAAACTTTGTAGTATCTCTAAGTGTGTTGGTAGTGTTCGTTATGTTGGATGCAATGTTAAACATTAATATATAATTATAATATTAATTGGCCATATAAATTGGGTTTACCTATTTGAAATGATTACATTATTTTACATTGAATTCTATACAAACATCCGATTATCATATCATAAGATTATAAAAAAAATTGGGTCAAGTATTCATATTATTTTTTCTACAAAATATTGTTCATATTTTTATATATTATTTGGGATCTAGTTTTCTAAGTACTTTTATTAAACTAAAATAAAAAAATCTAAGTAATTTTTTAAAATATACGATAAGTTTTTAAAATAACAATGATTTTAGAGTTTGATATTTGGAAACCAAGTGATACTTCATCTAATTTGTCAAATCTCCCATAGTCTCCAAGGGTAATACGGTGTTCTTCTCCCATTTTTGACTTGTCTGATGAATAGTCTAGAATTGGGATTGTTTTTGGCTGTTCTGTAATCTCTCTTGCAAGTCGGGTTGCATTCCAAAGTGCTTCCAAAGTGCTCGTTCAATTTTTTTTTTTATGTCTAGATCAAATTGCAGAATACCTGTGTTGGTATTATGCATAAGCATAAAACAAACTATTACGGATAGATTTGAAAATATCAACAATCTTCGGAAGCGGCGCCAAGAACTTGATGTGTATCGGATATGGCATGTGTACCTACTTGTTTGCCAGGTAATAAAGTTGCCAAGAACTTGATGTGTATCGGATATGGCATGTGTACCTACTCGTTTGCCAAGTAATAAAGTTATTGAATAAAATTTCAGAATACTCTATTACGGATATGGCATGTGTACCTACTCGTTTGCCAAGTAATAAAGTTATTGAATAAAATTTCAGAATACTCTATTACTTACTTAATTAACAGATGGTATGATGATTTTAAATGGCAGTAAAAAGATTGAGTCTCATTTTCTATGTATAAGAATGAAGTCAAATAAAATAAATTATAAAGAGAAGAGGCATTTAACCCAAGATTGGATAATCTTTTTCATCCTGTTTTGAAGCGGGTTCCAAAGACCAACCTTTTGCCAAGTAATAAAGTGTAAGTAAAGTATCGTATCCACATGGATTGTCGTTTGACCATATTAAAGTAGTTGCTTTTCATAAATTTGAAGAATTTGACCATATAAATTTGGTAAATTGTTAATTTATTTATTAACTTATCCTTTTTATTATTAATTATTTGATATTGATTGTTCCTATATAAACCCTTGGCTTTTTTCTAGCAACAATACATCTAACAACTGTTTGTTATATTGAAGCTATTTAAAATGGCTAAATTTTCCTTCATGCCAATTATCATCTTTGCTATCCTTTTCACAGGTATACTAACTTTTATATCAAACTTCGTAGTATCTATAAGTGTGTTGGTAGTGTTCATTATGTTGGATGAACATGTTAAACATTAATCTATAATTATAACATGGGTCTTGTTAAGTAGTTCCCCGATTATTAGTTTAGGAACTAAAAGTAGAAAGAAAAATGTTTTGTATTGAAAAAAACACTTTTTTAACTTTCAAAAAGTAGGGTTTGCGGTTTATTCACGTGAACTACTACACAACAAATAATATCAAATAAACTGTGCTATTTTATTTTTTTCTAAATTAATATTTCATTTTGTAAATAGTTAAGTAATATCTAATTTATATGATTACACCTTTTTTTTCACGGTTACTTTTTATGATAATTATGCTTTTTATTTTTACAGTTATAGCTACGACAAATGGATGTTTGACCTACCTAAAAGGTGATAATTGCATCATTGCAGTGTGTCAAAAAACGTGCTATGATACTTACAACGGTGTCGGATTTTGCCAACCCAGTGGAGGCTTCAAGCCTACATTCAGATGTGCTTGCCAACAAACTAAGCAATGCCCTCCATAGAAAAAAAAAATTACAAATTATTCTGGAATAAATGTAACAACATATGAAAATAAATTTAATAAATTCGAGTCAATAATATTTACATGTTTATGTAAGTGTTTTGTTTACTCTTGCGATTAAAAACATTTTAAAGTCTAAATTGTGATTGAAAACATTTAAAACAAAACTTGAGTAATTTGTTTATTGAAATTTCGATTATCGTATATAATTCCATTCAATTAAATGAAAATATATTATGTTAAACCAAATAAATCTTTCTGCAATCTCTTTGCGTGATTTCTTTAATACATAATTCCTTTATAGTCCCTGCTATTTTTATCTAGAATTTTTAATTTTACTTGGGTTTGTTCAATTTTTTTCACGCTTTATATATTTATGGAGTTTTATCTTGAACCAACCATCGAGCCAACGTGAACTTCGAGGATTAATTTTTGTGGTTATGTTATAAAACCAAAAAATCCAAATTTAGTTGGATTTTGATTTTGATGAATTCCGAGAGTAATATTCACAGTTCTAACCACAAAAACATGAAATGTCTTGCGCATCAATGATCAAACAAAGAAGCTATTTATTTGGGCTGCCGACTCAAGAAAGATTGTCTAGAGGCTTTATAGTTGATTATTAGTTGGTCTTTAACGTTTTTTTAGATAACAATGTGGGAAATAATATAATTTAATATTTCTAATTAAATATACATACCCTACTATCAACCAAAATTAAATATCCCTTCACATGTTTTTTTTTGTTACAAGGCAAAAAGAACAAAAGAAACAGCCTTAAAAAGAAAAAGGAAAAAAACGACTAGGAAAAAAGGGAGGAACTATTCTCTAGAGGAAGGTAATCAGACCCCCAGATCGGAGATTAAATCGGTATAGGCCTAGGTTCGATGATTAAAGGTTCAACTGGTTTTATAAATACTATATAAAATAATAAAAAATAACAAACTATTCATTATTTATTTTTTTAAATTACGTTTTTTGTTTTATAAAAGGTTGGCACTTTTTAGCCTGTGTATTGGAATTTAAGCTTTCATTGTGTAGTACATTTATTTTGGCCAATTAATAAAAGTAGGATTATTTTCTCCAAGCCCACTAACATAACCCTAAAATGACTGGAATCATGCTCTTTACCTAACATATTTTGCTCATTCCCAACTGAAAAGACCAAAATGACCCTGCGTGAGTTAATTCATACTAGTGTTAATCTCTGCGTAAGTTAAGTCACGTACTTTAAATATTTTCTCCGTTTCCCATCGTATCTTCATTTCCAGTTTTCTTCATCTCCTATGCAATGGTTACTCTGCAGTCTGCACTTGGTTTATCACTTTTTATTTCTAGTTTCTCTTTGATTACTATAACCACCACGAATTAGAAAATCAAATATTAAAGAGTAATGCTAAAATATTCAAAAACATCAAGGCTCAAATCCAAAATCGACTCACTCTCTTCTCACATGTGGCTTTATCACGATTTTTGCGTGTGGCTTTTCTCACAGTAACCACAAAACAAAGCACAATATTCATGGATTTACAATCTCATTTGTATTAAATTCAATATATTTCGATTTTGTTACGTTAGTTTGAAGAAAGGTTGCAAATTGTAACTCATATGGCCAACAAGATGAAGCTTCAGTTAACTCACGCAGAGGTATTAAGGATTTTTCAGTTGGGAGCGAGCAAAAACTATTGGGAGAAGAGAAGAGCAGTATTCAAATGACTAAATGAATAAAACAGCCGTCACCTCTCTCAATTGAACAATATTCTTGTTTCTTTTTTATTCTTTTCAATTATTTCGTTTATGATTTCTCCATCTTTCTAAATCTTGTAAGATTCTTTGTATTTTGAACCTATGTAACTGGATATGTGAATGAAAAGGAAGAAGACAAATTCATTTTGAATCAAAGTCGGTCCAACCTCTATAACCAATCGAACCGTCGGTTTTATGAAATATATTGAAACAAATATTCTTTAGAAATATATTTTCCAAAATTTCTTCTTGAAATATATTTACATATATTTGTATCAAATATTCTTCTCAGCAATATACTAAAACAAATATTCTTCATAAATATATTTTCCAAAATCTCTTTTGAAAATATATTTACATATATTTGTATCAAATATTCTTTTCATAACTATATTGAAACAAATATTCGTTAGAAATATATTTTCCAAATTGCCTTTTGAAATTATATTTCACAAATAACAATATCCATCTGAAAATATTTTATTTTGTGGAAACACAAGCCTCTTGGACCTCAAGTCACGTGAATAAAATCTCCATGGAATCTCATGTAACAAATCAGAAACGAATATGGTAACTCCTAAAAAGTTGGAACATCTTTAGGAACCGCCAAACACACCACCAAAGAATCCTCAAATATTGTTTATATTTTAGAAACAAATCACTGAACTGATTCTGGATAAAAATACGATACTTAGTGAACAAGAAATAAGGCGTGGTTTCTTTAATAAAATAAAGATTGCGAAAGCCAAGCCACATAAATTTGGAGAATTTGAGCACATAAATTTGGAGAATTTGAGCATATAAATTTGGTAAATTGTTAATTTATTTATTAATTCATCCTTTTATTTATTAATTATTTGATATTGGTTGTTCCTATAAAAACCCTTGGTCTATTTTTTTTATAACAACAATGCATCTTATAAGTGTGTTGGTAGTATACTAATTTTTATATCAAACTTTGTAGTATCTCTAAGTGTGTTGGTAGTGTTCGTTATGTTGGATGCAATGTTAAACATTAATATATAATTATAATATTAATTGGCCATATAAATTGGGTTTACCTATTTGAAATGATTACATTATTTTACATTGAATTCTATACAAACATCCGATTATCATATCATAAGATTATAAAAAAAATTGGGTCAAGTATTCATATTATTTTTTCTACAAAATATTGTTCATATTTTTATATATTATTTGGGATCTAGTTTTCTAAGTACTTTTATTAAACTAAAATAAAAAAATCTAAGTAATTTTTTAAAATATACGATAAGTTTTTAAAATAACAATGATTTTAGAGTTTGATATTTGGAAACCAAGTGATACTTCATCTAATTTGTCAAATCTCCCATAGTCTCCAAGGGTAATACGGTGTTCTTCTCCCATTTTTGACTTGTCTGATGAATAGTCTAGAATTGGGATTGTTTTTGGCTGTTCTGTAATCTCTCTTGCAAGTCGGGTTGCATTCCAAAGTGCTTCCAAAGTGCTCGTTCAATTTTTTTTTTTATGTCTAGATCAAATTGCAGAATACCTGTGTTGGTATTATGCATAAGCATAAAACAAACTATTACGGATAGATTTGAAAATATCAACAATCTTCGGAAGCGGCGCCAAGAACTTGATGTGTATCGGATATGGCATGTGTACCTACTTGTTTGCCAGGTAATAAAGTTGCCAAGAACTTGATGTGTATCGGATATGGCATGTGTACCTACTCGTTTGCCAAGTAATAAAGTTATTGAATAAAATTTCAGAATACTCTATTACGGATATGGCATGTGTACCTACTCGTTTGCCAAGTAATAAAGTTATTGAATAAAATTTCAGAATACTCTATTACTTACTCGTTTGCCAAAGACCAACCTTTTGCCAAGTAATAAAGTGTAAGTAAAGTATCGTATCCACATGGATTGTCGTTTGACCATATTAAAGTAGTTGCTTTTCATAAATTTGAAGAATTTGACCATATAAATTTGGTAAATTGTTAATTTATTTATTAACTTATCCTTTTTATTATTAATTATTTGATATTGATTGTTCCTATATAAACCCTTGGCTTTTTTCTAGCAACAATACATCTAACAACTGTTTGTTATATTGAAGCTATTTAAAATGGCTAAATTTTCCTTCATGCCAATTATCATCTTTGCTATCCTTTTCACAGGTATACTAACTTTTATATCAAACTTCGTAGTATCTATAAGTGTGTTGGTAGTGTTCATTATGTTGGATGAACATGTTAAACATTAATCTATAATTATAACATGGGTCTTGTTAAGCAGTTCCCCGATTATTAGTTTAGGAACTAAAAGTAGAAAGAAAAATGTTTTGTATTGAAAAAAACACTTTTTTAACTTTCAAAAAGTAGGGTTTGCGGTTTATTCACGTGAACTACTACACACAACAAATAATATCAAATAAATTGTGCTATTTTTTTCTAAATTAATATTTCATTTTGTAAATAGTTAAGTAATATCTAATTTATATGATTACACCTTGTTTTTCACGGTTACTTTTTATGATAATTATGCTTTTTATTTTTACAGTTATAGCTACGACAAATGGATGTTTGACCTATCTAAAAGGTGATAATTGCATCATTGCAGTGTGTCAAAAAACATGCTATGATACTTACAACGGTGTCGGATTTTGCCAACCCAGTGGAGGCTTCAAGCCTACATTCAGATGTGCTTTCCAACAAACTAAGCAATGCCCTCCATAGAAGAAAAAAAATTACAAATTATTCTGGAATAAATGTAACAACATATGAAAATAAATTTAATAAATTCGAGTCAATAATATTTACATGTTTATGTAAGTGTTTTGTTTACTCTTGCGATTGAAAACATTTTAAAGTCTAAATTGTGATTGAAAACATTTAAAACAAAACTTGAGTAATGTTTGACATCAATCTAAATAATGTTTGACCATTAATTATTTCCAAAAAATGAATAGACATGATTCGAAGAATCTTATTCGCCGCTATCAAAACAGGTTAATTCTTAAACTATTGTTCTACTGCAAACAAACTAAATTGCAAATCCCCATTTATCTTTTATTTTATTTCTCATTGTTCTCAAATAAGTAACGTGAATTGCATAGTTGGAACGGTAATTCATGTGGATATGATACTCTACTTATCACTTTATTACTTTATAAACGATGTGGTACACTTGCCTAAATTTGACCATCACCTTTAAACCTCTTTTTTCTCAAATATTGACTTGAGCATCGAAGTGCTCTCCCCCCTTCCGTTCCATGGGCTCAAGAATAACAAAGCTCACTACACTAGACATCGTTCCGCGGACCAGATCAGATCAGTCTCTATAAATATATCCCCTTTTATTTTTAGTCCACCTATACAATATCGTATGTTTTCTACCACCGCTGAACAAATATACAGATAGAAAATATTTGAAAGACCATTGTGTTGATGATAATAATAATAATAATAATAGTAATAATAATAATAATAATAATATATTTGTGGAGATAAAAAAATAACAGATTATCACATGTGCATGGCATGGATTAACACACTAGTGTTAGACAAAGCGACATGATTTACACGCTATAAGTGCAAGTTTAGTTTGGACTAGGATTGCTCGCAGTTGAATCTTTTTTTTTTACCCCTGCAGTGGGATGATTTTTTTTGTTTGTTAAACACCTTGCTCTTATGGAAAACTAGCGAAAAACGGGCACTTCGTGCCCGTCTTTCTACTTTTTTTATTGCGCTAACGATTGAAAATTATGAGCAATATTCTTTTTTTTATGAAATTTTGGTTTTGATTAAAAGAAAAAATATAAATGTTTGTTATTTTTTAATGACATGAACAACAATCTTTATTATAGAAAAAGTTGTTTAAGAATATAATTGGAATAATGAAAAAGTTAGTATAAATATACCCATCTGTTTTTTAATAATGAAAAAGTTAGAAGAAGAAAAAAAAACAGATATACATATATTCATATCGTGTTTGTTACATTTGTTTTAATATTTAAATTTATTCTTATATATTTGTAACATGTGTTTTTAATATTGAAAATTAAGGGTATTTTTGGAAAGAAAAATTCAACCCAAAAGTGTTGGAAGGGGTAGTTTTCTTTATATATAGTATAGATATAGATATAGATATAGATATAGGGTTTAGGGTTTTGGGTTTTGGGTTTTGGGTTTTGGGATGGGTGTCGGTAGTTGGTTTGAGGACAATACCAGGCGGGTAGTAGGTGACGGTAGGAATACGTTCTTTTGGACTGATAATTGGCTGGATGGGGCTCCGTTACGGCTCCGGTTCAGCCGTTTATTTGACTTATCAGTGCATAAGGACTATTTGGTGGCAGATATGGCTAATTTGGGGTGGGAGGAAGGCGGTGCGGCGTGGGAGTGGCAGCGTCGGTTACTGGCGTGGGAGGAAGATAGTGTTAAGGAGTGTAGTGCTCTGTTACGTACTGTTGTTTTGCAGGATCATTCACCGGATTGCTGGAGGTGGCTTCTTGATCCTATTCATGGTTACTCGGTTCGTGAGGCGTACAGGTTCCTTACTTCTAATGCAACACCGGTTTTGGACGGTGTCTTTAAAAATGTTTGGCATAAGCTGGTTCCTTCTAAGGTAGCTCTCTTCGCTTGGCGATTACTTCAAGACAGAATTCCAACTAGAACAAATTTGGCGCGGCGACAAGCTCTTCAGTCTACAGATACTATGTGTATAGGTGGCTATGGTGATGTGGAGACGGCGGATCATCTTTTTCTTGGTTGCAATCTTTTTAGACGAGTTTGGCATTTGATTTATAGCTGGCTTGGTGTTTCTCTTGCTCCTTCAAACTCTCTTCCTGATCACTTTGTTCAGTTTAGTAATTTGGCGGGTATCCCGAGATCTTCTCATACTTTTCTCAAGGTGATTTGGTGTGCTTCAATATGGACGATTTGGAAGGGTCGTAATAACTGTATTTTCAAAAATACGGTGGTTGATCTTCAGATTATGTTTGTAAAGGTGAAGCGGGACTCTTTTGTTTGGCTATCCTCGAATCGTTCTTCGATAGCTTTTGTTTTTCATGATTGGTGGAGACACCCCTTACTTTGTATGGGTGTAGTGTAATTTTTTCTTACTTCTTTTTTGGTTTTGACATCCTTTTCATAGGTGCAGTTATGTGTAACATACGTTAGTGATTCACCGCTCTTAGCACACCTTGTGCGGGGTGCATCACTTTTATTCTGAGTAATCTATCCCATTTTGATTTGTTCAAAAAAAAGATATAGATATAGATATAGATGTCATAGTAATCCAGAGTTCAGTTGGGAGGTAATAAGTAAAATTTAGATAAGAAGACTTGTTTAATTCATGCTCGAAAACAAATCGTCTTTTAATTAAATTCGTTAATGATTTTAGCTCAATAGGTTGGTTGCAACTATATAAATATATTAGTTTAATTAAAGATCGCTCTCCACAGCTTGCTTTCGGATATGTACAAATTTGCAAAGGTTAGAATCCAGTCACATCCAACATTGGATTAAAGAAACACTAAAATCAAACATTTTGAACCGTTTAATATTAGCTTATTGTGCTAGTCTAAAAGTAACAACAATATTAAAGATTGCAGAATAATTTGATCTTTGAATTACGCCGAATATAGACTTCACTCATCCATAATTTGTTGGTTTCATTTGGAATTTTCTCCCTTTAATTTCAAACTTCTTGTTGTTATTTTGGTTAGTATTTATCTGGTCCCAGCTCATTATTTATATATCTTATCATATGTGATGTTCCTAAGTTTGAAGTCAATTGTTCCATCCACACATGTGTCATGGAAAGTAACCTGCTCCTGATCGACAACAAAAAGTACAAGTATTAGAAAATCGGATTCCAAAGCCTTTTGTAGTGTGGGGAAAATCTATAATAGGTTCCTAAAATATAAATTTTAACTTTTACAAAATACACAATTTTTTTGAACAAAAGCCTGAAAATAGTTTATAATATGTAAGTCAGTATTCATTCTTCAAAATGTAATATATTTTATTAACCTCAAATGAGTGTAAACAATTAAAATCACTTTTTAATTTATTTAAAAACAAAAACATATTTTGTTACCATTTTAATATGAAGTTTTTATCGTCACTTAATAATGACTAATATCCGTCAAAAACCTATAAAACTCACAAGGTAAATTCTTTCTCAATTTTTTTTCATACACAAGAGCCAATTGCTCACAAAAAAATCAGTGGTTGTATTTGACGGGAAAAAGATAAGAAAGAAGAGCAATGAAATATGAGAACTTCTTCGGTACACCTGCAAATTAAGATGTCCGGTACTCCTACTTAAAAAATCTTTAAATTAACTATTATTTTTATGAAATAAAGAGCTATTTGTTGATATTTATATTTTAGAAAATGTCATTTCATAAGAAAAAAACATCATTTCATTGTTTATAAAAATTATGTTAATTTTTTTTACATTTTATTGTAAAAAAATAATCAGAAATTATCTATTGTGAGTACTAAAAATTCAGAAAAATTAAATTTTATTTCGTTGACGTTTTTGGTAAATAAGATTTAATTATAGATGATAAAAAACAATTTTTCTCTTCAAAAAATAACACATTTAACTATTAATTTATTGAATATCTCTCAAAAAAAACTATTAATTTATTGATTGGTGTATCAATACACTCAAATTTTTAGGTGTACCATAGAATTTGCTATGAAATATTCCTTCATTATACTTCTTTAATTTCTTTTCGGATCTTTCATTTCAGCCATTCAAATGGGATCAATCTCCACACCATCATGTCTTGAAAAGTTGGTGCTACAAGATATTGTCTTTGACTGTACAGCAACTTAGAGGACTGCTTTTAATTTCTAATCTTCTATTCTTATTTTTCCTCTTTCCTTGATAGATATACTTTACTTTATTTGTTGTCGTAGTGGTTATGGCAACGCAATAGTATAGTCATGAGAACGATAATAATTGTAGCAAGAATACATTGATATAGTGTTTGATTGTGATGGTAGCTGCAATGATAGCGAAATGGTAGTGACATATAGTTTTTTTTTTTTTAAATTCAAAGAAGTATATGATGTTGTAGGAAAAGATGTTGATGGTCTTTGGCCCGTTGAAGCGTTGGCAGTGGCCATGCTAATTAAACTTGTTTGGATGAATGGGGTATTATCCATGCGCAATTGCAGAGCTTAATCATTTGAATCGGGTAAGATCGCATGAGTGATCATGTTAATTAAATTTAGACATGAAAAACGATTTGTATTAATACTTACATTCTCAATTAGATTCTCAATTTAGACATGAATGAATCACCATACTAATTAAATTTAGACACATGAAAAACAATCTGTTTTAATTCTTGGATTCTCAATTAACTATTTGATTTAAATATTGTGACGACAAGTCACAATTGATATTTTCACGTAATGCAGGATTTTACACTCTTTTACCCTAACTTTATGTCAATTAGATCATTCATAGTTCGTATAAGTCAACATAATTTGTTCAAGCTCTCGACTTTAATATATGACTATTATTTTTTTCATGTTATGCTCTTCTCACATGTCTTTTTTTTTTCTTTTCAAAAATGTTTTTTGTAATATTTAGATTTTTCCTTTATTTTTTGGGTGAAAGATTGCATTTCACCAATTCAGATTGTAAAATCCGAAAACATAAGTGCTTCGGATTTTATAATCCATATACACCATATTTCAAAGCATGTATAGGGGGTTTCAAATTATAAAATCTAAAAATGCTTATTTTTTCATATTATAAAATCCGGAAACCCCCTATACACCCTCTTATGCCAAGAATTCATTGAAAACATATCGGATTATATAGAATAGCGATTGAACTTGTTTGTGACATGGATGCTCAGTTTAAAATTTACACTAACCATCCTAACATCAATCCTTGTGTTTTAGTGCATTGTTGGCTTCTCTTCTCCCCCCGTGTTCCAGTCGAAAATCCGATTTTCATGCTAATTGATTGGATTGCTCTTAAAAAATCAAGGAACAAGATATTCGTAGAAGAGACTTCTTACATAACTCTACCCCCTCAAAATTTGAAATTGCATCATTTAGACCCATTTGCTTACCAAGCTAAACTTGTTGGTGCTATGACAGCTATGAAGCAAGCCTATTAGAGAAATTTGCTCAATCTTTGGATGGAAACATACTCAAAGTTAGTGGTTTTAGCTTTTTCTTCATCGTCTCTAGTGCATTGGAGGTTAAGAAATAGGTGGAGTAATTGTTTGACTCGTATAAAAGGCATGAACTTTTTTGTATCTCATATTAATACAGAGAAGGTAATCTTTGTGCAGATAGCATAGCAAATTTGGGAATATCCCTTCAAAATTATACTTTTTAGAATGATGCACCCTTCGAACTTCGTGAGCAATTTGTCAGGAACAAACTAGGACTACCTAGTTTTAGGTTTACATCATTCTAAGAGGGTTTGGTTTTTCCCGCCTCTCTTTTTTGTATTTCATTTTCTTCCATATGTTGAGTAGCAACAACTAGTTGCCCTCTTTGTTTAGAAAAAATGATTATTCAACACACACAATTTATCAAACAAGTCTTTACATATGATCTTTTTCATTTTCATTTATTGCTTTTCTTTATTTTACATGCAATCTTAGATTGTAGTTTAACCTTGAACATTAAACATTCTTTAGAGTAGTCTAGAAACTTGCACCTGAGAAACATTGTCTCTTTCTCAACGTAATCAATTGATCAAAGAGGGGATCATTGTGAGGAGGACAAATTAGTTTGTATATCATCTTATTAGCTGAACAAATGACAAATCAAGCAAGCTTCAAACAATTAGTTGATCACATACATCTAGTCAGACTAGGATTTGCTGCTGTAGTGAAACAACACAGTGTCACACAGTTTTCAATAATAGTTATCCGATCCTATTGGTTGGTACTATTATACTTTTGTCAAACCTATCTAATGGCTGAAATAGCAATTGTGTTGCATTTTACAGCACTAAATCCATATCCTATCTAGTCGGCTAAGCTCCAAATTTTACACGACTACAACCATAACAAAATTATTTCATAATGATAATATCAAATTCAAGGTGTCCATCGTTGTGACCTATGAGGGCGATGATAGAAACTAGTAATACATATAGCTAGGCTCCTTTAACGTTATTGTCCACTTTTGTCCTTTTCACACGTGTGATAGACACCTTTCTGCATGTATCTATCAGTCTTGTTCTGAATACCATATGCCACATGGGATATGTTTGACCAAATGTGACATATGAGATGTTAATGGCTAATGCACAAGCCAGATGCAAATGACATAAATAAATACCCTTTTAAAAATTATCATTGATTAAGAGATGTGCATATCAATACTATAGACCGTGTACCATTTACTCTATAAATTTATAAAAATGTATTTTTGTTTATAATAATGATCGAAAGATATATATGATAGTATGTTTAATGTTAAATTTGAATGATCATATAGTTATAGACCGCATGCAGCCATACTCTCAATCTGAGATAATTTGTGATCGTTCAATTGAGATCAAGAGACTTAAAAAAGCTTATTTAGATTTTTAAAATTTCAAAAGCTTCAACTTAAACTTTTTTTTTTTTTCCAATATATCAACTTTGAACTCTGAAGTCTGAACCGTTTAATTGGATAGTATGTGACGGAACGAAACTTGATTTGTTCATATAGTGGTCCTATATTAATTTTGCAATCACTCTCAACTCACAGCATGTTATGGAGCTCAAATTAATAATAATAATTCAGTGGTACGTCCTATAAATTTTGCAACCACTCTCAAGTCTCAATAGTCAATACTCACAGCATATTATGGAGCTCAGATTAATAATAATTCACCACCAAAACATGATTTCAATTTCGTTCCAAATGGACACAAGACCTGTCAACTTCACTGCTACCATAAATGTCAATTATATACAACTAGACATTCAAAGAACACATTTGAATTCTGAAATAACTATAATTTTTAACTCTACATTCGATGTGATATTTTCAATTTTATACATTTTTGAATTTTATACATTGTAGATTACATACTTTAATCAATATTAATTTTATAACTGTAGTGATACCAGTGCATTTCTTTATTAATATCGACATTTTTTACAAGAAAAATTTAGTGTGGGAGAATGATGTCTCACTTCAAAACAGAAAATATACTTTAAATTTCAAATAATACATGCAAATGCATCTAAGGCATTTCCCATGTGCCTAGGGCATGCATTGGGATGCTAACTATGCGTCCCGTAAAAAGTTGGGGTGCAACTGGTTTTTTTTTGCTTCTGTTTTGGGTAAAGCTTGCATTTTTAACTCAAACTCAGGTAAAAACTCTCACTATAAATATCAGTATTCTTCATTCAGAATTTCTCGTTCAGAACTGAAGCAGTTCTAGTGGAAAGCGACTTTGGAGCTTCAAGAGAGTTTCTATCTTCTCCTTGATTTTCTAGGGTATGTTTTTATCTTTAGTAATTTGTTTTTAGTTACCATGTGTAAGTAAATCTTTTTAGGTTAGAGTTCTAAGATGAACTTCTGTATATTTTTGTTGGATATTTAATTTGTCGTTAATTATTTTATTTATGCTTTTGTCCACTATAGAGTTTTATTTAGATTATAGTCTTTATTTCTGTGAGAGGTGCAACCCTAGATTAGGTACTTAGATTGTGATAGGACTTAACATTGTTATCATTAATCGAATGCTTATATCTTGATATTTATATCTCATTACTGATAATTATCTGTCTAGGAAGTAAGTAATTCTTAATTAGCCAAAGATACCATATGAATTCTTGACCCTATACGTAGGTATCCATATTAGGTCGTGTGGTGCATCACCGAAGCTAGGAATTAACTGGTTAGTAATTAGGAAAAGAAGCACCTAGATGTCCGACTTTAGAGTTATAACCTATTAAGACCATTCTCTTGAAACCCTTAGTAAGGTAGACGTAGATTAGGGTTGCCCGTTTGTAGAACTACTAAGTAAGCTTAAAGAGAGTGTACTATGAATGTACTAAGATTCGTAGATTGACAGACCTAAGGGAACTTTGACCTTCATTGCCTTGGGAAACAGTAGAAAGCCACTTTAAGTTTATGTTTCTATTACCTTTGAATTAGCAAGACCCTGCACATAAGGATCACCGTGCGATCGGCAGGTGCAGTTAGTCATCGGAGGGAAAGGCCTAATTAGGTACCCAGTGGATGATGTCCATTGGGTTAGGTGGTGCCCTACCTATTTAGAAAACTCCCAACAGCCTCATCACTTTTATAGTCACCAAAAGATAAATAAACGCGAGATTTAAATTACGTATTATCCAACAACGAATATACAGAGGGGATTCGAAGAATCCTAACCGTTGCTTACTTTTCTGCAACCAAACTAGGTAAATCCGCTCTGTTGTAAACAGATAAAAATTGCAACTCACTTTTATACCGTCAAACTTACAAAAATAAGTAACTAGAATTGTTCGGACGAAACGACAATCCCTAGGGATACGATACTCTACTTACTAACTTTATTACTTGATGAATTCGAATGGTACACTTGCCATTGTGCAATTACGCTAATTAATACAATACTACAAACATTGTATATTATGCATCAGTAACCTACTCTAATATTTTGTCTCCGCCTTCGAAAAGATATATTTCCTCTTCGTTCTTCGATGCTGCACGCCAGCAGGGTCACTGGTTGCATACCCATCAGCAACTTTCTTCGCCTTTAATTCGGCAAGATATTTCTTCCTCTCTGCAGGAGTAAGAGGCATCATCGGTCTTATAAATATAACAAAATTTCGACATGTAAAAAAGGTACAAATAAAAGCTATAGAATTAGACTAAAAGCAGGACACTCCCACAAGTAGGCATCCAGATCATCTAGATCACCTTCTTTATTCAAAAGCTTATTTATATCAGAAAGCAACATCTTCTCCAAGAAACACACAACCCCCTGCTCGTATGGTGTCATCTTGTCAAAGTCATAGCTCATTATAGCAGCAGGAGCAGAGGTCCAACTTAAAGGAAACTTTGGCTCTCCCTCGACCAAGACAGAAGCAACCACACAGTTAGGCGCCCATTTTACTTTGACAAAGGTGTCTTTCCAATCCTTCTTGAAGTTGGAAGCATAGGGCGGGAAAAGCTTTTTACCAGGGTGGACGCTAATGGACACCCAAGTCCTCTTATTTACATCTTTGGTCTCATAGAAGTACAAAAATGGACCAACTAAAGGCTCAAAATCCAACGCCTTACAAAGAATCTCGAAACCACGAATGAACGTCCAACTGTTAGGGCAAATTTGCGAAGGCGCCACGTATAGGAACTTTAAAACATACATCTCGAAAGCGCTGCGAGGGATCTGTACTCCAAAATCTTCCAACACGGTCGCATACATGTAGTATACCTCGTCTCCCATAGGGCACTAAGTACATACATTCTTGTCCTCGTCACAATGCACCAACTCGACATCCTCCTCATGTCCGGTCGACGAGATATCTCTCTCGCTCCTAATGAAGTTAATATTCCCAATCTCCGTATACAACGAAGTTGTATTAAGAACCTCATCAGAAAACGACTCATTTCACCAACAAACTCGATTTTTTCGTCTCATTTCGTTGAAAAGGGAATAAAAGGACGAATCTTATTTCCCTTAATCGGTCCTGGAGTATAATAGAGGAAAACACGGTCACTATCAGAGCTGTCACTACTGCTACTATCACTCGATAAATCACTCGGAATCCTATGACCTAAAAGACCTAATTCATACGCATCCCAATCAATCACACCATTTGACCGAGTTGCATGTTTCAAACGGTCCATCCTTAACTTATTCCTCTCCTCAGAGTTAATGTGTGAAATCACTCTACCCGACTCGTCACAATCCCTAATCAAAACCATCGCTAAAAGCTAAGAAAGTTTTATGTAAACTAGAAAGAAAGGAAAACGAAGAGTACCTGAGAAGCTTGGAGAGCTGGAGGCTAAGAATCCAAAAGAGCAGCTGAGCAGATCGTGTGCGAATAGGAAAGGGTAAAACCTATTAAGAGAATCAGACATATATCCCCTAGGAAACTTTGAGAAAAGAGTAACATCTCTAGGAGGACACTCCAAAGTATATATGACAGAGATCCATAGACAAAGAGACCTCCGTAAGACTCGTGCTTGGGGGGTTGTGGACCGTCAATATATTCCTAAAAGACTAAGAGACATTCAGAAGGGCTCTTAAACCCTCCCAAAAGGCCTCAACACCCTTTAGAAGGGTCATCAGTCCCAGAGCGCGCCTAGTCACCAGTAAACCACCTTATCTGCTTCTAGAAGCATCTAGAACGCGCCTAATATACCAAAATTCCCTTGTTACTTGTGGCTTAAGTAACCATAACTCAGACCCATAGAAGACTATAAATACAACACTTGAAAACACAGACATCTAATAATCAGTCTAAACCTTGTCATACGATACTGAATCCTATTATCCTCTATTGTACTTTTTTTGCAAGTACACATAATATGTTCATCACCAAAGTATAACCTCATTGCTTGTCCATAAAGAAACTCAACTCAAGCACGAATAATAATAAAAAAGGGATGTCAATGAACACATGCAAAAAAATGGTTCTCTTCTTCCTCTAAACTTTCCGACACCGTACACAATCCGCCTCCCTCTTTATGGAAGAGCAAAACACTAATTGGGGTGTTTGTTATACAAGTTTCATGCCAAATTGAACCTATACAACTATAGTCATAATCTAAAACTCATAAACCAATCTTAATCTGAATAAAAATGCAGTTGAATCGCATAAATAACCAAATCAAGTATTAGTCCATTCACGATTTTAAACTATAAGATTCAGTTCGATTTTTAAAATTTTGGGTATAAAAAAAAAAATCTTTTAACAAAATTCTGTAAATTGAAATTTAAAAATAGTTCATCACACTAATCATATACACTCGATTAATCATACTCTTACAAAGAAAAATACTCACACATTTCTATCAAGTAATTAAATTGAGAGCTACAAAAATAAATAAATAAATAAATGTGAAATTGAAAGTATATCAAATATAAATATAATATGTATACAAATTATAAAGTAAAAAGAAAAAATGTTAGATCGTTCTAAATCTAATTATTATTATTTTTTTCTTTAATTTCAATTTACATGTTAAATTAGAATTAACAGAAAGGTGGAACAACCGAAGCATGCTCATAGCAAAACGGTTGTGCATGTGCAGGATGCTGCCACTTCTTGAAAACTATCTTCTCCTGTTCTCCGATCTGCCGCCGTTGCTGCTGCGGTTTCATCTCCTCTCTTTTCCCTTGCGGAGGTGGCGGCGGTGACGAAGCAACCGGCGACAGAAGCGGAATCGCAACGTTCCATTCGACTGTGCGGTTGATTTGAAGTGACGACGGAGCGCGGCTTTGTAGGCGATTCGGCTGCCGGTGGTTGTTGACGGCGGCGGAACGGTTTCGGTTTCTCTGTGTGTCTGCCATTGACGGAGGTTAACGGCGAAGAGAGAAAGTGTTGTAGGTACTAGGTTATGAGTGAGAGAGAGAGAGAAAATAAGTAAGAAGGTTTGGTGTGAGGGGTTGATTATAAATAGAACGAAAGGGGCGTGCGGTGCACACGTTCGGAATCTGAAATTATTGAATGGCTTTAAAGCTTGATTTTGTGGTTATGTTAATGTGGCTCGGCTAAACGGCTTCAAATCTTTTTTGATTTCATATTAATTATTGTTATTATGATGTTGCCAAATAAATTAATAACGGTTAACAAAAATAAATAGCCATTATTTCAAAACATATATAGTCATTAAAAAAAGTATCTTAAGTAATTATTATTTTTCTTTCAAAAACAAATAAATAGCAATTAATAATAGTTTCTTTTTGTCAAAAAAAAGCAATTAATAATAGTTTCTTAAAAAAATAATAATAATAATCTATGAATAAGTGGCGGTAGAAAATTTTGGAGAACCAAATATTGATTGAAAGTTTTTAGTGACTAAAACTTGAAACTAAAAAAAATTACTGAGACCATAAATATATTCAGACCTATAAAAGTATTCAATTCACTAAAATTGAAAATAGAAGTATTTGTTTTTTTAAAATAACAACGTGTTTGTTAACAAGATCATTTATTTATTTTTGGAAGAAAAAAAAAATTGAGTGAGAGGATTGTGAACATGTATAAATAGTTATTACTTATTATAAAAAAATATTGTTTAATATTTTTTTATGGTGATTGAGGTTTAAACCGAATCTTTCGTATATCTATACATTATCTACCAACTGACCTAAGTTCACGAGAATCAACATTTATTTATTATATAATAAGAGATATACAAGTTGCACTAAAATAAAATAAGAGATAGAAAAGGAAGCTGAAGCCAAACCGAATAGGCATAGCCACTGCAAGGGGTTAGCGGTGGAGAAGGAGACAGGAACAACACAAACCATATGTTCAAATAATTAAAAGGCTATTCTATCATTATGAGTAGTGCACCCCATGCACCTTTCGAATAGATGCAGAATCATAAAAGTGACCTTGACCATACAGACTGTTCTTTTGACCAATTTTTATTCAATTTTATTTTATATTCAATTTACTTATTATTTCACGTTTATCATAATTTCATTTTTTTTACTTAAAATTTATCTTAAAAATGTAAGTTTTTTTTATTCAAGCCTTTTTTAGTTTTAAGGCGGGTAAAAGGGTAAAAGATTAAAAGAAAGCATAACTGAGAAAGAGAGACCTCAACCCGATCGAGAGTTAAATATATGTTTTTTTTAGAGGATGGAGCCAAAAATATTCTACGTGACTATTTTTTTTATTGTTAAATTAAGAACATAATAACATCAAAAAGATTCAAGAAATTTCAAATATGTTGCTATTCTTTTTAGAATTCAATCTTATGTCCAGATCGAGTTCATATATAGATTAAAAAGGTGAAGAAGTATGTAAAAGATGGGGTAATACCCCAAAAGAAAAAGAAGGTAGAAAAAAAAGATGAAAATAGCAACAAGAAAAATGAAAAATTAGGGAGATTGCATCGATCCATAAAAAAGTTTTCGGCAAAGCAAGGCGATAGATTCTTCTACCAAATAAATCCTGGAAAACTATGACTCATGTCATCAAACTTGTCAGTACAAACATTACCTTTGCTATAAATGTGGAAGAATAGGAGACTATTGCTCTATCTATTGCGAATACCTCATCAAAATCAAGAGTGAACCTGATCAAAAGATATCTTCAGCTCAGCTTGAAAATTGGGGTTGCCTTTTTTTTTTGGAAAAGCTAAAATGATATATAAACAATAGTGATTCACCCCGCACAAGATGTGCAAGGGAAGAACCACCCAACATTAATTACAACAGTTAAGGTGCCAACAAATTCAAGCACCGGTAACAAACAGACACAAAAACAACACAAAAACAATTACAGAAGAACTCCCATGCAAGGAAGCGGATTCTAACACCACTCATGATAACTATAGGTGAAAGTAACCTGTTTTACTTTGATCCACATAAAAGAGTTTAATTTCACCTTTTCCAGTAAAGCAGAAAGCGTAGAAGTCGCCTGTTGAAAGACCTGGTTGTTCCTTTCCTTCCATATTACCCACACAGAAACAAACCAAATAATTTTTAAAAACAAATGAATACCTCTTGGTAGCCCTGCCATATTAATAAATTGATGTAAATGATTCCTGATATCGCCAGGGCTAACAGAAGAGATGCCTAACCAATGCCATACATGATACCATAAAGAGCTAGAGAGCTTGCAGTCAAGAAATAAATGTTTGGCCGTTTCTGGATGACCACACCCTGATGCACACGCCGCATTAGCTAAAGTAAGAACCCTCCGATGTAACAAATTGTCTTTAGTTGGCAACCTATTACGCAAAAGCCGCCAAACAAACAGAGAGACCTTGGACGAGATAAGATTGTGCCATACATTGACATCATGATTGCTATCCACCGGATCGCCTGAGTGAGTAAGAAAGCGGTATGCAGTTCTCACTGAATAACCATTAGTAGGATCTAGATACCACCGCCATTTATCTGCTACATGATCCTGCAAAACAATGTTATGAAAAGAGGATGAACACTCCCTCACACTTTCCTCCTCCCAAGCCAACAAACGCCGCCTCCACAACCACGCTCCGCCCCCTCCTCCCACCTTAAACTACTCATCTCCGCCACCGTGCGCTCTTTATCCACCGCCAAATCAAACAATCGAGGGAACTGGACACGCAACGGAGTGTCTCCCACCCACGTATCATACCAAAACAAAGTGTCTCGACCGTCTCCGACAACCCATTGAATGTTATTTTCAAACCATCTCCCAACACCTTCTCCAACCCCCTCCCGAACCCTACATAGCATCCGCCACCATGGCGAACTATGGATACCCCCCTCTACCAAACGCCCCCCTACTTCTCCATACCGGGCTTTTAGAACCCTATACCACAACCTGTCCTTATCTGTCAATAACCTCCAACACCACTTCCCCAACAAAGCTGAATTAAAAGCACCTATCCGCCTAACCCCCAAACCACCATTCTCCTTTGGAGTACAAACAGACTCCCATTTTATCCAAGCAATTTTCCTATGTTCCTCACTCACCCCCCCCCCCCCCCCCCCAATTTTTTTTTTAATAAACAGAGATTCAATAAAAGAGATTATATCTGCTGGGGCTTTGAAGAAGGAAAGAAAGTAAACCGGAAGAGAAGATAGGACAGATTTCAAGAGAACCAGACGTCCACCGAAGGAAAGGAATTTATTATTCCACGACGACAGGCGAGAAGCAATGCGATCGACAACCGGTTTCCAGATACTAAGTTTCCTTGAATCACCACCGATAGGCAAACCTAAATAAGTAAAAGGAACTGTGCCCCTTCGACAGTTCAGAACCAGAGCAGCCTCTGACAGCCAAGGTTCGGAAATATTGACACCTGTCAACATGCTTTTATTGAAATTAACCTTCAACCCCGACACTTCCTCAAACAACAACAGGACAACCCTCATAGATCGCACGTTCAGCCAGCTTTTATCCCCTATAATAATAGTGTCATCTGCAAACTGAAGATGTGTGATCCTAACCTCATTAGCAATTCCAACACCATACCCAGTAAAGCGTTGAGCCGTGACCACCGCATTCATAAGCACGTTGAAACCTTCCGCGGCAAGCAAAAACAAGAAAGGTGACAAAGGATCTCCTTGCCGAATACCTCGATCAATTTGAAACTCATCCGTCGGACAGCCATTAACCAACACAGACGTCGTTGCTGTCCCAACACATTCAGAAATCCACTTGCGCCAAATTTTTGGAAAATTCATATTCTTCATAACCGCATCAAGATAACGTAAATCAATTGAGTCATATGCCTTTTCAAAATCAACTTTAAACAATAGTAATTCCCTCTTCAATCGTTTAGCTTCATCAACAATTTCGTTGGCTATCAAAATGCCATCTAAAATTTGCTTCCCTTTGACAAAGGCTGATTGGGACTCAGATATGACACTGCCCATTACCTCGCGAAGTTTGTTGGCAAGAACTTTGGACAGCACCTTATAAACACATCCAACTAACGAGATAGGTCTGAAATCATTAAGTCTTTGAGGATTGTTAACCTTTGGAATCAAGGCGATAAAAGTAGAATTCAACCCCTTTGTCAATTTCCCATTGCGGTGAAATTCCATCATAAATCTCATGAAATCATCCTTCAAGATATCCCAAAATTCCTTTATGAAACCAAAGCTAATACCATCTGGTCCTGGACTTTTAAAACTGTCGCACTCCCACACCGCCTGCTTGATTTCCGCCAAAGAAAATGGTTTTGTCAAATTACCTGCTTCACCAATAGACAATTTACGAAAGGAGAGGCCATCCACCCCAGGACGACGAACATCGTTAGATTTATAATGATGGGAGAAATTGTGAAACACCGATGCACGAATGTCTGTCACTCCTTCAACCCTTGCGCCTTCCACAGACAGCGCTATAATGGAATTATGGCGTCTACGGCCAGACAAGATCCCATGAAAAAACTTTGAGTTCGCATCACCCTCCTGTAACCAATTCAATATCGACTTTTGCCAATTAATACTAGTCTGAATCCGAGCCATGGAATGCAATTTAACTGATAACTGTTGAAGCTCTGAAATCTCTGCACTGAGAAGGTTCGACACCTCACCTTTGGAATCTAAGGCCGCTATTTTATTTTTGACCTCCACTATCTTGTTGTCAATGTTGTGAGAATGTTGATTAAGAACATGAAGGGAAGAGACCCTTAGAACAAGTATTGTGAGTCACAACAGCTCACATCAATCGAACTTGCGTCTTCTTCGATACAAAAACGATGCTTCTCATATGTTTTCAGAGTCGAAGATGATCCATTACGCGTTGCCCAAACTTTCTAAATTTTCTCTATATCTTCTGGAATCACTCTTTTCAAAATCGGGCCAGGAGGATATTGTCATGGAATTTGGGTTGCCGGTAAAGATACAGATTCAATAGAGCTTTCGGATACATGATTCTACCCGTGTTCCTTTTCTTGTGCATTATCATTACGCTCATATACATGATGTTGCTCGTGCTCATTTTTAAAATCGAATATGAACTAGAAACACATACTAAGAAAATACATATTTTTTATTAAATACAAAAATAAAATTTAATACAGCTTTATAGGCACCATAGTTTTTCTTTTACAAATTTTGGGGTTAATGAACAAAAACAATTATAGACTAATAAAATTTATTATCCCAATTTAATTGATGAATATTTATTAGTTAAATCTTTTTGTCAAGCCTCATGTCAACCCTCTGGTCAAAAGATAAATAGAAATAAAATTTGTGTATAATTCTCCAAGAATGTTGATACCCAACTTCGTGAGGATATTTTACATCACACAGGGTTTAGTCAGGTCAATAGCTTGGGAATGTATCTTGGCTAATCTTGCGCCTGGAAGGAATTTGAGAGGCAAGTTTAATCATATTGTTAACTAAATTCAGAGTAAGTTGAATGGTTGGAAGAAACAATAATTTTGGTGGGTAGGATCACTCTCGCCAAGTCTATTATAAGCACAATTCCCTACTACTATATGCAGTATGCTAAGATTCCCAAGACAATATGTGATGAGGTTAATAAAATTCAGCAGGGTTTCCTTTGGGGAGATTCTGATCAAGGTAGGAAAGCCCATCTAATTAGTTGGGATGTTAGTTGCCTGCCTAAAGTTGATGGGGGTCTTGAACTTCGACAAACTCATAAGATGAATGAAGCATTTCTCATGAAGATCCTTTGAAATTTGATTAAAAATCCGAAAGACCTTTGGTGTAGAGTTCTTCGCAGCAAATATGGACGTATTAATGATCTCATTCCTAGCATTAGCGCACAACCTTACAACTCTTCTCTTTGGAAAGCCTCGGTAAACATTTGGAATGATTTTCAAGGTCGTGTGGTGTGGAATATTGGGGATGGTCGTAATACTAATTTTTGGCTAGATAAATGGGTTCCATAAAATGGAGCATTTATGTCTATAGGTAACCAGGCTTACATGGATATAACCCTATCATTTGGGGATGTTCTTAGTCCTTCTGGAGATTGAAACATTGATTTCCTCATGAACAACTTGCCAGTTGACACTGTTAGTCAAATTCTTGCGTTTCCGGTCCCTGCTGATGATGATGGTCCAACACTATTGGATGGGGTGGAACCAATACCCACCATTTCACAGTACAAAGTGCTTATTCTCCGCAGCATCAGGATGGCCCGATTGTGGAGGGTGACTGGAAAAGTATTTGGAAGTAGCATGACCCACACCGCATCCAAACTTTTATTTGGTTGGCTACGCACGGGCGCATTCTTACAAATTTCTGAAGGAGTAGATGGGGTGGTGGAATCCCTCCTAATTGTCCGTCTTGTGGAAATGAAGATGAAAATGTTCTTCATGTGCTTCTTGATTGCATCCACGCTACTCAGGTTTGGCTTTACATCGTTCCTTCTGATTTTATAACTAATTTCTTTTCTTTCAATTGCAGGGATTGGTTCTTCAATAACCTCAACAAGAAAGACATTGAGACGAACACTTTAAGTTGGAAGTCAACTTTCATGACAACGTGTTGGTACTTGTGGAAGTGGAGGAATAAAGCTATTTTTGAAGCTGATTTTATTAGGCCGAACAAGCCAATTTCTTTAATTTGGAGATTTATCTGAGATATTGATGAATGTAACTTGGAGCATCTTCATATTGGTCCAAAGTTGAAGGACACCATCTATATAGGTTGGAAACGGCCTCGAGAAGGTTGGATCAAGCTTAATAGTGATGGTGCTTGCAATGATATGGGGGTTATCGCTAGATGTGGTGGCCTTTTTCGTGATTCAGACGGTAGATGGATCAAAGGCTACACTAAGAAAATTAGAGCTTGTGATGCCTTGCATGCTGAGATGTGGAGGCTATATTTGGGTTTTGATATGGCTTGAAGGGAACATTACTCTCATTTTATAGTGTAAAGTGATTCAAAGATTTTTATCGACATGATTTCTCATAATTTCAAGTTCAATGGGAATATTCCTGTTTTAGTTCACCGGATCTGAAAGCTGCTGAAGATGATTTGGAATGTTCAACTCAACCATACTTGGCGTGAAGGAAATAAAAGTGTTGATTGGCTCGCTAATTTAAGCATTTCTACAGATCACTTTAATTTTCTTGTGTTGGATTCTCCTCCTAGTGAGGTCCAAAAAATCTTTTTTAATGATTTATCCGGTGCTTGCATGCCTAGGAATGTTCGATTAGCTTGTTAGTTTTGTTTTTTTTGGGCTTTACTCTCTCTTGTACCAAAAAAAAATCTAATTAATACGAAATGTATATTATAATAATATTTCTTAATTTTTTAAAACTATATGTTAAATAAAAATGCAACCTAATTGACAATATATATATATATATAGACACACATATATATATATATATATATATATATATATATATTAAAGAAATTAGTATGTTTAAAATATAAATATCAATTACTTAACATTATCAATCTAATATTCAATTTTGAATGGAGCCTACTACTTTTTAGAATCACTTTCTAAAAATGAATAGCTGTTTTTATATCAAAATCGGATAGGATTCTACTTGACTAACCCTTACCCAAACCTCGAGCTTTTGACCAAATTTGATATTGGTTATGCTTTACCTTTTTCGTCAAAAAAGAATATGCTTACCTTTACATATCTTTTTCGCTCATGTTGTTAAAAAATATACCTTTTTCGGTCATTAAGAGTGTGATGGATTCAAAAATATTAGGCTTGAATTTTTTTTCCTCCTATTTTAATCAAGATGCAATTTTGGCCTTACATTTTTAATTGCGTAATTTTAATTCTCTATTTTAAAAAAAATACAATCTAATTCGATATGAGGTAATAAATTAGGTAAGTTGATATAGAACGAATGACTCAATTTTATACACAATTTAGTCAAATAAACGCTTCATTAACCCCATGATTATGGGTTTGAGTCGAGCCGTGAAGAACAACGGTGAAGAACACCAATGATCCTTTTTTAAAGAAAAAAAAATACTTAATTTTAAAATAAATATTAATATGTATACATGTAAAATTATGTTAGATCGTAAATCATAAATAATTTTCTAATCTTGTTTGCTAAGTTTGAACTGAACTCTCACCTCAAGGTAAAATTTTAACTGGACAATATAAGATAAGGTCATGCTAACCGGTGTCCCGTCTAACACCTTTGAACACCACGATAGATTTAGATGTATGCAATGCTCTAGACACCATTCTATATCCATGCGGTACCTTTTTTGGATGAAGTTATTTTACCCATTGATCCCACCACTTCAGATACTAAAATATCATATTCACCACTTCAGATGCTAAAACATCCTATTTCACCACTTTGGATTCTAAATATCCGATAACTTATGATGCATGAACATATGACTCACCAAACGCATACGTTCATACAAGACATCACCGTCATCAATTTCACCATTTTATATACATATATTCACCACCATTTTATACATATGCATATACACTTCATCTTGAATTTATTATCATCAATAATTCATCTTAACCAAAATCATCATCACCATAATCATCATCAAGCATTTATCACATCAAGAAATAATAATCATTCATTTAGCACAATTTGCATTTATAGACGATTAATCACATTCACCTAGGTAATCAACATATCAAGTGCATATCAACCACTAATCAATCCTAGTTCATCATATTATCATGGACATAAAGTCATTTGCAAGTTATCATGTCATAATCCACCATTTCACCAAAGTTCGTCTATTTTCTCAAAGTTTGTCTATTTTTCACATTTCATAAAAAAACCAAATTTCACAATCATAAACATCCATATCAAACCTACATGCTTCTTCTACATTCTTTTCCCCCAATTGACCCAAAATCGTGTTACAAACTTCATCCAATGTTAACATAGTTTAAAAGAACATTCAAAACATTTCAAAACACGGATTCAACCTTAAATTCACAAATTCTTCATCAACTGCCTTGAAGCATACCCCACAACTTGACCATTTTCCACAAGCACTCCGCCCAAACCCATCTTAGAAGCATCACAATATACAACAAACAATTCATTCACCTTCGGCAGAATCAAAACTGGCGCAGAAGTCAACACTCTCTTCAACTCCTGAAAACTATCTTCACTCTTAGCATCTTAAACAAAAACTTGTCCCTTATGAGTCAAATGCGTCAAAGGTAAAGCCAACTTAGAAAATCCTTCAATGAACCTCCGATAATAACCCATCAAACCAAGAAAGCTTTGAATCTCATAAACAGACTTACGACTATCCCACTCCAACACTGCATCAACCTTAGACGGATCCATCGCTATTTCACCTCTTGAAATAACATGACCAACGAAACTCACTTCAGACAACCAAAACTCGCACTTCGACAACTTAACATACAACTTCTTCTGCTTCAAAGTGTGCAATACAATCCTCGGATTATCTGCATGCTCTTATTCCGATTTCGAATACACCAAGATATCGTCTATAAACACCACCACAAACTGATCCAAATAAGGATGAAAAATCATATTCATGTATTCCGTAATACGTCTGGCGCATTAGTCACACCAAACGACATTACAAAATACTCATAGTGTTTATACCATACCTAGTTCGGAATGCAGTCTTAGGTATATCCTCCAACTTAACTCGTATATGGTGATATCGGAATCTCAAATCAATCTTACTAAACACATGCGCACCAACTAGTTGATCCATTAAATCATCAATCCTCGGAAATTGATACTTATTCTTAATCATCACCTTATTCAATTATCGATAATCCACAAACAACCTCATCCTACCGTCCTTCTTCTTAACCAACAACACCGACGCTCCTCAAGACGAAACACTCGACCTGATGAACTTCTTATCCAACAAGTCTTTCAACTGCTTCTTCAACTCGCCCAATTCCGATGCAGGCATCCGATAAGGTGTCGTCAAAATAGGACTTATTCTAGGTATAACATCGTTCACAAACTCCACTTCTCTTTGGTGGCAAATCAACAATGTCTTCCGGAAAAACATCTGGAAACTCACGCACTACCGGCAAATCTCCAACTCCAACTTCACTTTCAATCTTTAAAGAAGCAAACATCACAAACACCTTAACCTCCCCATCCAAAGACTTCTCTGCTTGCTCCTCTGTTAAGAACTTCTCTTTGACAATAAACTTGGCTTCATTGTCATGAACTATAGCTTCATTGTCACTATACTTAGCCAACTCATGTGATACATGCTCTCCCCCACCATATGTTATTAATAATTTTATGTTTCTGACCACTATGTCTTTCAACCACATCTTTCTACTAAAATCTGTGTATCTGACTCCTCTAAAGTACATCACTTTTCTTCTTTATTAAGAATGTCCACATCTTTCTACTAAAATCATTTGTCAAAACATTTCACCGTAATTTAGGATCATGTAATGCGACTCTTGCTGAACTTGGGGGTCTTCATCTTGACATCAAACTAGCCAGGACGTTAAATAATTCTAGTTTGATTATCAAGTTGTCAATTTGATATGTGCACTGCAAATGTCTCATTTCTTTAACCTCTACTAGATCTATCTGATTGTGATTGGTCTACATACATATCTTCGGTCAAGCGATTTGTGGTGCAAATTTACTAACGAACTTTGGCCACTAAAGTTCTTTTAGCTACTCAACCTTGGACCATGTATCCTACCTCACTGGCTTTTTATAAATATTTTTGGAATCTCATCTCTTTCAACCAAAAAAGCTTTTTTGCAATTTCCTTTTTATTATTAAAATAAGAGAGACTAAAGCACATAATTAATTGGTTAATGAATTTCATAATTTTGGTATAAAGAGAAATACTAACTAATACTATGAAGCCAGTTGTTTAAAAATTCAAAGATAAAATTTTACAGGCATTGAAAAGTTAAAACTTTAGTAACCAATTTTTTTCATAAAACTTATAAATAATTGCTTTTTAAATATTTAACGCATGTTCATGCACTTTTAGTATGACCTTATATAAAGTATTAAATCCCTCACGATTAATTTTAGTGTGTTTAATAAACATTTAACATTTCTTTAACAAGAATAGATTGTCTCCCATAAAAATATAGGTAATTTTCTCCGGTATAAAATCTAAATCATTAAGCATACAAACACTTTTAGTATGAACTTTAATTTATCTCACTTAATTTTAACATTTAATTCCTCAAATCTATTCATTTTTAATGAACATGATTTCACTAGATCCTCCATTGGAGAGGATCTAGTCCCTTCTTTAACAAGTCTAAAACCAAAACACACTCATTCATTAACGATAGTCTTCATTTACAAAACCAAGCAAAAGTACCCGCTTTTACTTTAACCGGTAGTACCGCCAAATTTCCAAAACTGTGTGCTTTGTTTTTTCCCAGAGTTTGGATCACACACCATAAAATAACTCAAAAAGCTATACAATGTGAGCTTCATTCTAGTTCTAGATCTAAAAGACAAAATAAGACTTAAATAGATAAATTAAAAAAAAAAAGACTAAATGATAGATCAGCTTCATGATAAATTATCCTATGAGAAAAGCATTTTGAGATCTTGAATCCTGGAAGTCCGAACTTCATCATCAGTGAGAGCACCAGATATCATCTTCTGTTTCTTGGCTTGCACTTGTTGCAACCGATCTTCCACTGTTCCCTGTTAACGATACCAACGACTCTTTTCATTAGTCAACCAAAAATAGGGAGAAGTCAACAAAACAGTATTTGAGGACCTCTTTTTAGGACATGTGACCCCTTAAAAGGATACATGAGATTGCTTAAGAAAAACGTGGTCAATGCTAAAAAAATGCATTTTCTATCCAACAAACTAACTAAAGACATCAAGTACAAAAATAATGAACAATGCATAAAATATGTCTGCTCAATAACTTCTGTTGCAAGGTCAAGATAAGCAGCATAAAATATCATAGAAGCCAGCCACCCATGTAGTTTGATAAGAAAACTAGTAAAATATGTGAAATAATGTTTAATTAACATGTTCACTCCTTTTCAAAATTAACATATTTAATCTAAGAACATTTGACTAATAATTAAGATGTCAGCTATATTGTTCTTAGTGTTTTGAACATGTGAAGGTGAATAGGATTATTGCATGAGCTAATAGCACTAGGGGAGTTGGGAAAACGAATTAGCTAACCTTCACAATGAATCTTCTTACAGTAACCCTTCGCTTTTGCCCAATACGATGAATCCTCATTATTGCTTGCTCCTCAACTGAAGGATTCCACCATGGATCCTACATTTTCATTACAAAAACTCAGAAAATTGTAGTTCCACATCACCTTCAAAAGTTAAGCAGTGGAGGGTATTATGTAACGAGTAAACATACCATTAGGAAAACATTTGAGGCTGCAGTCAAGTTTAAGCCCACACCACCAGCTTTTAGTGACATCAACAAAACCTGAAAAAGAACAATGGGGAAAAAGTGCAAAACATCAGCTAATCAGGTGGTGCTAAAGTTTATCGAAAATGATACAGTTCAACTTGACTTTACTTACCCTTTTCTCTTTTGTTTCGTTAAATTCTTTCAGAACTTTTTCTCTCTGCTTCTGAGTCAACTTTCCATCAAATCTTAGGAATCCTATCCCTCTCCTCCTCAATGGATTCTCCAACAGATCAAAAAATGAAGTCCATTGACTAAAAACAATACTTTTTTCATCAGAATATTTCTGACTATGTTCTAAGAAATCAAAGAGCTTAGAAACCTTTGAAGACTCGGTCAAATTGTTCTCAATATCAACCTTGAACGGGCTTTCCGATGGAAGTACAATAAGATCGGTTTTCTTGAGTATTTGACGGCAGATTGGGCACTTACCGCCCATTGAGGTACCCCAACAATTGAATAGGCATTCTCTGCAAAACTGATGTGCACATGGTGTAAAAACAGGATCATCTGGTGACTCCATGCATATAGCGCATTCTACAGTTTCACCCTTTTGAATATGCCCCAAAACCTCATCGATGTATCCACGAGATTGGACAGGGTTTGAAGCAGAAGCAGAATTCTGTAGGAAATTACTAGCAAGTTTATTTAATTCTGCATTTTGCGGTGCATCACTTTTGCAGCACATATCAGATGATTCGGTATGAGACTCAAGGAATTTCCTTGCAAGTCTGCTCAAGTCAGCATACTTGGCAGTATCACTTCCACTGCAAACATTGCAAAATTAATTATTATTGGTATAAGAATTAGGTATGGGAAGAACAGTTTAATGTGTTTGCCACACCGACCTCATGACCAAAAATGGATGGTTGCAGCACCGTCTCAACTGCATTAGTAAGTCAAGGATATTTGCATAGTGGTTAAGAACCTTTCCTTGTGCAACATACTGCTCAAATTGGACCTGTTTGAATTGAATGTAACAGTTTATATGTCAAACACAAATAGTTACCTCTAGAAACCCAGTAATTAAGGGGAGAACAAATTTCTAGTAAAACCTATCACAAAAGTGAAATAAATTGCTATTCAAATATTTACAGATAGCAAGCTATGGCAACTTACTTTAGCTCTCAGGAAGAGAGCATCATAGAAGTCCCGTTCAGATTCTGACTGTTCACACTCAATCAATTGAATATCAGTTGGTGGCAGGACAAGTATAGGCCTACAAAAACATGGCATAACTGATAAATATCAATATAAATAAATAAATAAATTCACACACAATCAATTGAATACCTAAATATCATTATAAAAAATATTCAGGCATGCATATTGAAAGAGACACAGTGCACATGAAGTGAGAATGACTACCTTCCTTCTTTATCCTTTGTTTCCTTGGTTCTCCTTAACATCAATGTCCTCAAAATTCCCTTGACCAATTTCAGGGCTCTTTGATCACCCTGCTCATAGGGCTTTTGAACCAACTTAGTCCACCTATACAGAAGCAAATTAAAAAAAGTAACGATCAGAACTGTGAAGTAAAGGTCTTAAATAACTCAACGATGATCAAATTTAGACTAGTTACAAATTAGCATAACATTTGACATACCACTGCCAGCTGCACCAAGGTTGCACGCGCAAGAAAGACAAGAGACTGAATAGATCTTCCAAGGTATTCTGGAATAGAGAGCATCCCAATTTCAGAATGTTAGTTCCAGACAATGAACTCTTATGCTTAATAAACTATAAGCTCATTATAGTAATAAACTAGTTAGTACTGAAATGCTGAGAAAATAAATATTTTCAGATTGTGAGGGCAACTACTTTTATCCTAGCAATTTTATAATTGTGTAGGGTGAGTACTTTTCTCCTAGCAATTTTATAATTTACACACAATGGTTCCTGATAATTCACCTGAAGTGGTGTTCCAGTTAGACACCAGCGGCAGTGTGACGACAGAGCAATAGCAGCCTCAGCAACCTGGCTTTTATGGGCTTTTATATGATGAGCTTCATCTAGCACCACTCTGTGCCATTGGACCCTGTGGTAGATGCTATTCTCCCTTTCCTGGTTTAAAAAATCAGGGAACCCAATGTAAAGAAACTTCAGTGTGCAAGTTGACGAAAATAAAATAGAGAAACATTTCCTTACACTTTTATAAGAAGCTGATAGGACACCATAAGTTGTCAAGACAACATCATACTCCAACAGCAAATCAGGATTATTGGTTCTTCCCCCACCATAATGAACAAATATGGATATGCTGCCTGGTTTTGAATGCGTTTCAAGTTCATCCTGAAGATTTTGAATACTTGTAAATTTCCTTTCACATAAATATTAGTTGAGATATATAAAAGAACAACCATTATTTTCTAATTGGCCTAATTAGAGAGGAATCTCACCTTCCACTGACCCAACAATGCCATAGGACAAACAATCAGAGTGCCACCTTCTAGATTAGACGACGGGTTAACATTCCTCCTCTTAGCTGAATAAATATTGTCATATACACTCTCTCCATCACTGTCTTCTGACTTCGACCTGCCTGGATTACTAAGAATCAGGGCAATTGTCATAACAGTCTTTCCAAGTCCCATTGCATCTGCCAGAATCTGTAATGAAAAAAAATACAATTTAGATGAACTGTTCAAACGGAATGTAACATGTAGAGTTCTAAAATTTGATGGCTTTAAACAAACTCACTCCTCCTCTTGCCATCTGTGTTGCTTGTGGAAATTTCTTTGCTGCCTCTCCAGTAAATATGTTAACGTATATTGACCTCCTGTTAAAAAGTATGGTAGGTTTAGTTCTATAATGATATCAAGGTAAACACTTAAATTTTCTTGTGGAACCATGTACTATTTGTACTAACCCGTTGCATATATTGTAGGCTGACCAGCAAGGATGTAGATTTCTCTCAGCATTTTCATCATCGCCTCCCTTCTCGATTTTTGTCATCCAATACAGAGCTTGACTCTGGTAAGGCTTTAGGCTACACATCAATGTCTTTGGGGCTTCCTTCTCCTAAAGATATGCAAGACATAAAAAGGTCAGTTATGCAATAGAGAAGTTGCAGCCAAACAATTGAAATCAGAACACATTTTATATACCTCCAGGTCAAAGACTTCTGCAGCTCCAATAAGTTTGTTCAAAGCTGACTCCGAAAGTGCTTGTTCATCCTCAGTTGGAGCTGGAAGTGGCTCACTGACACCTTTTCTTCGCTTATTGACAGGAATTACTGAAACTTCATCTGAGTCAAGCTGATAATATGAACAGCAAAATTAGCCCTCTAATATGCACATATTGCTTAACAAAGAATATAGAAACATTTACAATAATGACATTCAATTCAATACACAATTTTAAACAGCAATATCATGAAAGCTACAAACTGTTAAAAAGGGAAAAAAGAATGAAAATAGTTGGAACATACTTTAAGCACCCGCTTTCGAGCCTTCATTTCCTCAGGGGTGAAATCAGCCTAGTTAGAAATAACAAACTCATTACAAATGCAACATTAACAAACATACAGAGTAAAACAATTGCAAAATATAGAGATTCATTACCTTCCTATATGGCTCAATCTCTAGCATATTTAACAATGTAAGCAGTGGATATGCAGCAGAGTTAACATTACCACAAGCCTCTAGTCTCCAAGAGGTATCAACAGACTCGGAGAATACAGAGTGATGAACATAAAAACTGCCCAAAAATGTACCAATTAGGTTCATCAACCAATAAACTCAACAAACAAAACTTTGATGCATTTCCTATGGTTCTTACTAGCTATGATTTTTTAAATCCTTAATTTTCTCAAAAGTTTGTTTCATTTAAACATACAAAAAGCACTTAAGTTTTGTCATAAACTCGACATCAAATTCAAATGAAATATCCAAAAGATCACGCAATAAACCATATAAAAGTGAAAGCCTTCATCAACATCATTCCAACTAAACTAACAAAATAAACCAGAAATTACTCATACCTCACTAACAGCATTATATCCTGCATCATTTCAAGCTTATACGGCGTAGCAATGCATCGGCCTCGAACCTTAACATTTCCAGATTGCACAAGAGGAATCACAGATTTAGCCCATTCCATTGGCAGCCTCCCAACCTTTAAAACACACCAACATAACAAAAATATATTACATTCAATTCCTTCCAAAAAAAAACATCAAAACAATCTCACATTGCAATCAATAAAATAGCATACTTTAATCTCTAACAATAACAAAAATGTAACTTTTTAAGGATAAAATTAGTACCACTCCAGAACGTTTGGTCAAAACACGAACGATCCATTGAAACTTATACGATGTATGCGGATTCGGAAAATCAAAATGAATAATCTCATTATCCACCAATCTCCTCACTCCTTTAGCTGTAGAAGTAGCAATCTCAATCTTCCTTCCAAGCAATGACCACCCAGGCTCAACAGAAAACTCACCATCCTCAAGATTCGGAATCTGAATCTTCTTCTCTTCAACTACCTCCTTCTTCACCACCTTCAAAACCCTAACTTCATCACTCACAGCTTCTTTCCCCTTCACCACCTTCAACACCTCCATTTCGTCATCACAAACGGTTTTCTTCTCTGCACAAACCGATTCAACCTTAACCGGTTCAACCATAACCGATTCTTGTGTATCACAAACCACATTGAGATTAGGAACTTCTTCCATTGATTTCACCGATTCTTGCGTCTCGAAAACCACATCAACATCAGAACTTTCTACCTTCATTTGAATCGTTGATTCAGCTTCCATTGATTTCAACGATTCATCAACAGACGCAACTTTCGTATTCGTAGCTTTCAAAAACTCATCAAACGCAAGCATCGAACGTGGTTCATCAGATTCCGTCTTACACTCCGTCACCATCTCCGCCGCCGGAGGTTGAAAAGCGACGGCGACAGATTTTGCCTCATCTTCAAAATCTTGAGGTTCATCCTTGACTTTGATGATCGAAGCTTTGCATGCATAAGACTCGTCGGAGTTAGGGTTTTGATTCGGCGGCGTTGCGAGAACACGAGCACCGCCACCGGTGCTGGTTCGCGCACGGACGACGGTGAGAGGCTGAGCGACGAGAACGGGATTGCCGTTTCTATAAACGACATTGTCGTTTTCCATTCTGCTGAAAAAAAGTAGAAAATTTTTTAGGAAGAGAAAGATAGTAACAGTGACGAGAGTGGAGAAAGTGAAGAGAGTGAAAAGGGTTTATATATGGTGAAAGAAGCGCGAGTTTTTTCAGTGAGAATGGCGCGAAATAGGTTTCTTTTTTTACGCGCTAATTTTTTCGGTAACTGTAATAATTAGTGGTGTAAATTTTGTTCCGGTAATTAATGTAATTATTTTGAAAATGTAATAGTTTTGGTTAAATATTCTAACGTTAAATATTAAATCAAATTACTTACTGTGATCATTTTTTTAAGCATCGATGGTGTAATTTTTTTACACATTTATTCAATCAAATCATGTCAAATAGATATTTATAACGATGTTATGAGAATTAACATAAAAAAGTGATAACATTTAATTAAATACATGCATAAAAAAATTATATTGTTGATGCATGCGATATACTTGATGAGATTAATTTTTATGCGATGCGGTTTACTTCATTAATTATATTTACCGTCGACCTCACTGTCGGACAAATTTGTGTGGAGGCGTTCAACTGATGCGACTCATTCGACGAAGCATGAATTTTGGTCTCTCATTTCGGCTTCCCTTGAGTCTCCTTTTTGGCTTCTATTATCTGGAGGACTTCCTTTCCTTTGTCAAAAATTTCAGATTAGTCCTTTAATTTTTTTAAGTTTCAAATAGATATTTTAAGTTGTTAATTTATTACATCGTTACCCCTACGACAAGTCTCTGTTAAAAAATGTCGATATGGCCGTTAAGAGACCGTTTTTATGTTGATTGGCAAGTCCAAGTTGGCTGAAAATTAATATTTTATTCAAACCCAACAAACTCATCAATCTTTATCCTCCTTCTTCCATCTTCTATATCGTTTTCATTCTCTTTATTCCATTTTCATCTTCAAATTCAAAAAATTTATCATCTCCACATTCAAACTCAAAAAATGAAACTTAAAATTAGAAATTAAAAATTCATCGTCTTCAACTTCAAAGACCCCGAAAAAAAATTCAAAACCTAAAAAATAAAATAAACATCATCAAATTAAAATCCATAATTAAACACAACACAACAATACTCACCCCCATTTTCATTATCACCGCCACAAAACACCACCAAATCCATTATCACCACATCAAACAACCACTAAACCATTAATCTTTAATCTTCAATGTCCTAAATTATCATATGATATTCCATCATCACAAATCAAGCGGCATGGACCCCTCACATTGGGAAAGAGAGGTGTCTAACAACTCTTGTACATAGAGGTGATATGCACTCCTAACAGAATATTCTCCATTGTTTTCAACATGCCAAACACATTTATCTTCAAGGATCAAATTATATGGAGGAGTATTAACAATTTTATAAATACACCGTGTTAAAAAAATTGAGGCAATATAAGGAGCATTTCAAATCTTCTCATATGAATGCATGAGGTTAAACACATAAATCAACATAGGTAACTCCTCAATATTTTGAAGAACTAGCAATGAACCATTATCAAGACAACTCTCATTTCACACTGAAATATCCTTACCATCAATAATCTTTCATTTGCTTCATGCTTTAAGAATCAATTTAGAGATGCAAATACTTCGCCTCCCATATCTAGGTTTATGATCCAACGAGGAGTCAAGAAATTTTCAGCGGGGAAAATATTTAGCTTTATATATATTAGTTATAAGAAGATTAAGATTTGTCATGACTCTCGATCTCTATTTTCTCAACATAGCTGGGTTGAAAACAAATATTAAAACTTATACCTTCGTCCTATTTTGCATCGAGAGATTATCCTAATAAAGACAATGTTGCCTCTATTTTGAGCACTAAGGCAACCCCACTAGAAATATTTCATCGTTTTTTTCAATATCAGCACAAAAAGATGATGATAAATTAAAGATGCTCATAAAATAAGTTGGGATAGATTGAAGCAAGTATTTTATTGGAACCTCGCGCCCCGCTCCGGAAAGACTTTAAGTACTCCAAGAATCAAATATCTTTCAAATTCGATCTTTGTTGAAGCTAAAAATGGACTTTTTGCTTTTAACTATTATCGAAGGAAGACGCAAATACATACGTGTTCCAAGTTCAACTTGAACACCAAGAATAATGGAAATATTATTTTGTTCACGATACAAAGCATTTCCACTACAAAATATCGTTGACTTTGGAAAGTTAATAACTATTTGCCCTCGAGCTACTTCATAGGTATTAAGAATATTTTTCATTCTTAGAGCTTCAAATGAATTAGCTTTGAAAAATAAGAAGCAATCATCTACAAATAAAATACGTGAAATAACAAGAGCACGACATTAAACCTAGAAGACGTGAAATAACATGAGCACGATATTAAACCTTCACCCCAATGAATATCACTACTTGATTCAGCTTGGTTTGATCAAGGAAATTCTTCATCACAAATGATAAACAAATATGGAGATAGTGGATCTCCCTAATGTATTCCTCTACCTGGAGTGATTAGACCTGCAACATTATCACTTACAAGCACCAAGTAATCAACTGTTTCCACATACAACATAATCCACTTGATCAATTTTTGCGAGAATCCCATTTTGACCATGACACCACGTAAATACTTCCAATCAATATCTCCATAAGCTTTTATATATAATGTACAACTTCAAAGCCAATTCGCCTAAATTCCCTTTAACGTTGGACTTCATATGGTACTTATCTTAATAGCGCATTATCCAAAATAGACCGCACAAGAACAAAAGTTGACTAGGTTTTTTAGTTACACTTGTCTACAATTATTTTCAAAAGATTTGCGAGAACTTTTGCCTCAATTTTACAAAACCACATTGCATTGTGATATCAGAGGCCAATCTTTCATTGTAACTTGATTGTTCCCTTTTGGAATCAAAGTAATATTTGTCATGTTCAAAAAGAAGGAAAAACACGTATCAAGCCAATCGTAACACCGTTGGAAGATCTCATCACCAAAGTGAGGCCAAAAATGTTGGTAAAAACCTGGATTTAACCTAACAGGATTTGGGCATTTGTTAAGTTTCATAGAAAAATTGCCTCTTTGAATTACTCAATAGTAAATAGGGTTGTGATGAACACATCATCATCATCATCATAAGTAGATACACAAGTCTGAATGGTATTAATAATATGCTCAATGACACTAAAACGACGATTAAAATATAAAGACTAATATAAAATAATTTATATTACAAAAATAAACTATTTTTGTTTATGGTAAGGATATATGAAATATAGATTAAAGTAAATAAAACGTGTTATTATTCTTAGAAAAATAAAGCAGAAATACTTATATTGTTGGACTTTATCCTAAATTTCATCATCCATGTTTTATGTTTTAAATATCAAATAAAATTTAAAAAATGATTTTTTTTTCAAAGATGAACTTATAGAAAAATTGGTCGACCAATATTGATAATTATTTTTTTTGGTTTCTCTTTAAAGTATGGTATTAATAACATTTTTATATTGAAATAAATAAAACTCTCTAACTAACTAATGTTATTTTATCATACAGAAGAAGAAACAACAATGATATTTGGACACCCATCATTTCGAAATATGCATTAATATTTTATTTCTATCACCCTCTTCTAATCACATCATCAATTTATCACATCACTTTTTTTATTTTGTTTCTCTCATGGTGCGAGATAACATTCGGATGTACAAAGAACATTTTCCAAGAAGAAAAGAGCCATGTGCTCTACAATATCATTTAAATAAAGAAAAAGAACAAATTTCATCTTCTGTTCCCAAGCATAATGGAATCCACAACCCCAAAAAAGTTGCTGGTTTCTGATAAAAATAAGGCAAATTCAACAATTAAACTAAAGTAACTGAAGCATGATAAAGTTTGAATTTGAGCCATTGCATACTGCTAGTCAAATTCTGAAATGCAGCAAAGGAGAAGTATCATTTGTGCATTTTGTTGTGTACTGGACTGCTAATTCTGAAATTGAAGTTTGTCTATATTTTGCAGAATTTTCTTCAGATAATAGTTCTTTGATGGGACCATAAGTCCTTGTAGATGGATGATGAAGCATGCTAAAAAAGCATGCAATAGAGACTCTTGGATTTGCAAGATTTGCCAACACTCTATGCTGAGCACTCTTGAATTTGTCATTTGAGATAAGCTGAGATTAAAAAATATTCTATAATTTAAGATGAAGGAAAACCAAAGTGATTCAAGAATACCATAAATTAGCCACATAGGTCAAGCATATTATACGTTCTTGTTAGAACAAGAATCTAATTAAATGGATCTGTATCAGCTACACTGTGTAGCTGATACAAAGCCATTTGATTTGAATGTAGTGTTGGATCCATACTGATCCATTGCTGCAAATACATGCAATATTGAGAAATAATGATCGTCATTTGTAGAAAACGAAAGACAAAAACATGCCTGCAATAAATCGCCGATGTTAACAACTAGAGCCTCAGGTAGAGGTGGTACATCAATCCACATGTCCTTGTGAAGAACTTGAAGGCCACCTATATGATCTTGTAGAAGTACCGTGATGAAATCAAGATCGGCATGTTTTCCGGTACCCAAAGTTAATTCTGGCTCAGGGCAGGTTGGATAGTAATGGGCAAAAGCAAATAAGCCCTCAGCACAACCAATATCTATTAAATAGGTTGGATTCAAACCAAGAGCTTCTGAAAGTAACTCAAGCAATATGGTCCCTAGTTTCATTACTTGGTTCATGTATTCCACCAGAATGTCTCTACAAACAAATGAAATTTGCAAGTATTCCACATTTAGGTCATAATCAAGCATTTATGAAGAAAAAAAAACCATCACAGAAAAGAAAATCATAGGATAACAAGTATTATTAAATTAAAAACCTCAATTTGGTTAACACAATTTGGAAACCATGGATAATTATCTACAAATCTGAATCCATCAATATTGTAATAGTATGCTAGAAGGTTGTCAAAATTAGGACTTTACTTCAGGTCGAAAGAGAATGGAAAAATCGGGACTCGTAAAATCTCAATCAAAATCGAAGGATTTGACTCAAGGACTTTTGTAGAATCGATATAGGAAATTGTAAAATCGTAATCAAAATCGATGGATTTTACCCTAAAAAAATTAATACTAAATATGTTATAAATGACTTAGTTTATAAGAAATCGTAAAATCGCAATCAAAATCGATGAATTTTGTCTACTTTAGGATTCTACTATGGATTTGAGTTGTTGAAGGTGAAGAAAGTCGCAAAATCCTATATTTTAAGATTTAAGTCAGGATTTTGATAACAATATACTATATATATTTGTTTAAAAAAAACTACTAATTATAGCAACGTGACCAAATATTCAACATGATCATAGACAAATTAAGAATTCATTAGCAGATAGACAAAGTCTCTCTTTAGATTCATTTTAGGCGAAGAGGAAATTTATTTTAGAAATGTGCAAATGATTTCGATATGTTTGAATTTGTGCATGTTTAATAGGTATTGAGAATGTCAAAATCAAAATGTCATCGTGATTACAAACACAAAGTGATTTTGAGTTTTGAATTTGTTTTTTAGCCTTGAATTCGTTATTCAACTTACTTTTATATGAATGTATATATCCCAAACATAAACTATTTTAAATTTAATTCACTTTTAGTCAGAATCAATTATACAAAATCAACAGATTCAAAATAAATTTTTGGCATTGCACAATCAAACACATATAAAACAACTTCACCTCAAAATTACCTGCATACAACTGAGAGATCTTCTGGTTTAGGGGGATTAGGAGACATGTTGTAGAGGAAAGAATCTTTCCAATTAGTTGAAGCTTGTGAGGTAAATAGAGCAAAATTACTATTATACATAAATGGCTTTTGTTCACGAGTATAATATTCCTTCTTGACCTCACTATCTTGCTCAAAAAATCTTACCACCCCATCTTTCATTTCCTTCAAAATACTCACTGGGATGCTATGATTCACAATCTGAAAAAATCCCATTGTTTCTGATGCATTTCGAATACTTTCAACAACCCTTTTGCGTGCACATGGATCTTCATCAATGTTAGAAAGATCTATCACAGGAATAGTATAATTTGACGCGTCCCTCGACTCTGATGCCTTCTTGATTTTATCAGGTGGATGATAGAATATATGAGGGATTTTGGAAATCCCGGCATCAACAAGTCCCTTAACACCAAGTTTTGTTTCATCAAAAGCTTTGAGTTCTTTCACTCTTTCTGAATCTGCCATGCCTTTCTCTTAATTTTCACTTGTAGTACTAGTGACCCTATAGTTTCCTTTTTAATTGGAATAGCCTTTGGAATTTGGACTTACCTACACAGAATATTTTCTGAATTCGGGAAAAAAACAAATATTTTTCAACTTGATCAATAATGCCACAGAAATATGTTTTGAATCCTTAGTTTTTTTTATCAACTGATCAAGTTTTGTCGGCTATTTTAATAGTATTTTTGACACATGGATGAAGCTATACAACAAATTGAAGTGAAAGAAACACAACAATCAAGAATATGCTTTGTATATTAAGCAAGATGCTTTATCATATAAAGCCTTAAATATTAAGTTAATTAACTTATACGTACATGTACACAATACGAAGTTTTTTATTTTTTGAAGGACACAATACAAAGTTTTACATGCCATAAATAAAATCTCATAATCTGCGTGTACATATAATGTTCTCTTGAGCGAAGACTTATTAGTCCTTAGAGCTTCTGCTGTGTAAACAATTAATAACACTAAATAGATGGGTTCTTATTTGTCACATTAAGTTATCAACGTTTATGGAATCCTGATATAGAGATGAGGCAGTTCTTTGAGATGGAGTTAGGGCTAGATTACCCCTCTACATCATCATCCTTTAGGCCGAGGTGAGCACCTCAATTATGTTTATATCTAGACCTCATTATTGGTAATTTTGATGTTGATGTTGACTTAGTTTTTTGCTGGATAATCCATGAGACAATTGGGTTGGGTCTTTTATACTCGTACCACTATAAATCCAATACCACATTCATGAGACTATATATTGCATTGTGGTTTATCAAAGTATGTTTTATTCTAATCCTGACACCCACCTTAAATTTATGCTGACTTAAACGTGTTGCTGGTACACCCCACCATCTGCCATCACCTCAATATTAGATTATCACGTTACCATCCGAGCAGTTCTTCTTTAAATTTGGATGTCTTGGGCAAATCAAGAGAGTGGTGCCCTTAAAAAAAAAATTCCACAAAAAATTATAAGATTAAGAGAAGTGAATGGAAATACTATTAACCATTTCATTTGATATTGTGCAAAAAGAACACAAGTATGAATCTTTGAAATGTGAACCAATTAACTCTAAGCTAGAATCCATGTTCCAAAGTCTAGGCTTCACTCAACAAGTTTAATTAACTAAAGACAACATGTTTATCAAAATAGCATACATGGATCATAATTAAATGTTTATATCATCACAACATTTCATAATTCAATGATGATTCCTCAAAAGTGAAAATTCATTTGACTATTTTATAATAAATAATAAATTGTTTAGCAATTGCAACTGGCACCTACTTCTATCTTATGAAGTTATGATCAATGGTATAAAACCCTCATGCTTTTGGCAATTGATTGTTCTTGTGTTAGTAGTTGCATAATTAGAAAGAAAAGACTCTTGTAAACTAGGTAAAATATTGCGACTTTTAATATACAAAAGCAAAAAATCTAACTCATTAGTATTCTTAACACTCCATTGATAAGTGCTCAAAAGTAATATAATTCATGTTTTAATTCAGACATTTTAGTGACTTGTTCTGCAAGTTATCTAAGGAAAAGCTACAAATTGTTGTATTCTTACCCTTTGTGCTTTACATGCCTGATTCTACCAAATTTATGCAGGAAATGACTAGCAAGGATCAAGAAAGAAGTGTCTGAACCAAAGTCCACTCGCTTGAAGCGACCTCAGCTCTGGGCCTAAAATTATGGTGCCCTGGGTTGCCGCTCCCTCGGCCCGTGCTCAGGGCCACCCCTGCATAAAGCTGAAAGTTAAAATATTGAAATTAGATATGACACGAAATTTCTAAGATCACAATTTTTGATGAGTACTTTTAGTAAATGTACTAAAAATTTATCGAAGTAATAAAATTTATAAGATTCGTCTTCATATAGTCTGTTTCGATTTTTCCTCAGCAATTGCGTTATTATTAAGGATGTCTTGAAATTGTGTGTGTGTGTGTGTGTGTGTGTGTGGGGAGGGGGGGGGGGGGGGGGGTTTGCACATGAATCATAAATTTAGCCTAAGCCCCTATAAACGTTCTTCTAGTTTCATGAGAGTTAACGAAATAGTTCTGATCAATCTTTTGACTTATAACCCTCTTATAAGATTACAACCACCTAATCGATTAGGTAAGCTCTGAACCTTTAAATGTTTGATTTAATGTTAATTTAAAATCACAACCTAACAATCATCTATCTCTAGACTTATCTGTTTGATTGAACAATATACTAGATCTAAATCAATAACTAGGGCTAGTAGTCAATTGATCTATGAGTGAGTTCATTTTATATTGGGTTAATATGCTTTTACCCCCTGTAATTTGAGCGAGTTCTGGTTTACCCCTGTAAAAAAAAAGTTTATATTTCAACCCTGTAATATAATGATTCTTTCGTTTTAAACCCTGAGGTCATCTGACTAGACAAAATCGCTAATGTGGCATGCTGACTGTATAATTTTGATGACGTGACATGCTTACTTGACTTTTATAATGATTTTTCAGTTGTATTTTCTATCATCGCAAAATAATTTTAAATAACTAAAAACATAAAAGAATAAAATTGAAAAAAAAGGAGAAATATTTTTGAGTTGGAGTTACTAATTTTAGGAGAGTTGTTTCAAGATTTAGAGAGTCTGATCTTCTCCGAAGGTGTAGACTTTTGGGTCTGGAGAAATGATTCATTTAGTATCTTTTCGGTGAGGTCAGCTTATAGGCTTCTTCATAGGAGTGCTAGTGAGGTGGATGAGAGGTCAGTTGAAATTGTGCAGTTTCTTTCAAGGGCGTGGGAGTCTTGGTTTCCTCTCTAGGTGAAAGTTTTCTCTTGGCAGTTTCTTCATGATAGTATTCCGACCCGTCAGAATCTCTCTTCTAGAATGATTATAGTTGACCTTGGGGTTATTTCTTGTGTTTTATGTAATGAGTGTGTAGAATCGCCCAATCACCTTTTTGTTAGATGTCCTTTTTTAAGTCAGATCTGGTATCATGTGTATAGGTGGTTAGGGTGAGAGTTTGATTTATATTCAGATACATCGAGTATTCGTAGTATTATGTTAGACTTAGGAGGGGGAAAAAGAAGAGGTTAAGTTTCTTATTAATCTGAAAATTTGTTGTGTGGTGCTTGTGGAGATCCTGAAATGCTCACATATTCTTGGGGCAGAAGACGTTTGTGCTCCAGTTGATAGATATGGTTAAATTCACCTCTTGAAAATGGTTTTTAGGAAAACATTTCGGTCACACATGTTCCTTCTACGAGTGGGATCATGAATCAATTACATGCTGACACCAATAGTGTCGTGTGGTGGATTTGTCTGGGGTTGGTTGACTGTGGGGTTTACTCCTAGTCTTCCTCCTGTTTCGACTAGGGTCGGTTGATCCTGATAGGAAGCTAGATGACTTTTTGGTGTTGTTTCTGTTTTCGCGCTTGTTTTACTGTGAGAGAGTTACCATCTCTGTTATTGCTTAGTTTGAATTAGATTATATAGTTACCAACTTCGATTTTTTATATAACACAAATCCTCATTATAAAATATAATCTAATTCAAAATGCTGGAGTTATCAAATTAAAAGGAAATATGCTTAATGCATCACTTTTTGGTAATTTAAGGATATCTCTATTAGAATCACTTTTGTTTTGTTCACTCCAAATTAAGAGATTGTGATTCATTAGAAGTTGTGTTTGATGTGCAAGGTATGAAGTCAAAAGAAATACCAATGAAACAAAGAACTCAATTGAAAAATTTGACTTTGTTTGGGTTACCAAACTTGAAATAAATATGGAATGAGGATCCTTATGAAATTATTAACTTTGAAAACTTGCGCAAAGTGAATGTTTCCATGTGTCAAAGCTTGTCATATATCTTTCCATATTCACTTTGCCAAGATCTTCAACTTCTAGAAATGCTTGAAATAGACTCTTGTGGAGTTGAGGAAGTTATTGCAATGGAAGAAAGAGCAATGGAAAGTAACTTTTGTTTTCCTCAATTGAACAAATTGATACTAGATCATTTGTCAAATCTTTAGATGAGGTAATTGAGAAATTTTAAAGAATGTTACATATTTAATCTTTGGATGAAAATTTTAAATATGTAAGAGTTTCTATCCAAGAAAACATACTCAAGAATGTTACATATTTGATCTTTGGATGTTTGATTTTTTAGTTAAGCTTCAACTTGGAGGATGTGTCAATAAATAACAAGAATGCCCTTAGAATGTTGAATGGTTCTTGGCCAGATAATATCTTTCCTAAAATAGAAATTCTTCGTTTGCAATGTTTTGACGAAACTCCAGTTATTTATTTGAATGAATATTCTCACAAATTATTTCCTATTCTTGAAACATTTGAAGTGCGTGATAGTTAAACATTTATTTTTTTAATCTTTAAGGAATTATTGTCGATATCATTTGATTGTGAAGTGTTTTGTTTATTCTTGACCGAAGAGTTTTGTGTTACATTTCGTTTATTCCCCTTTTTGTTTTGAATCATTAGTTTTCTCTTATAGTAAAATGAGTTGCATTCAAATACTAAAATAAGGATAGTACACGCTGTTATGAACAGCTTTTTAGTTCTTTCATTAATGGAGTAGAAAATATTCTAAAATAACTAACTTCATTCATTTCATTCTTGATAATAATTATAAGGGATGATTACACAAACCTCCCCTGACATCTGTTAAAATAACACTAACATCCCCTCTAATTTTAAAACATACACAAACCTCCCTTAAGTTTTTACCATATAGACTAAAACATCCCTTTTGTATTAACACCATTAATCTTCCGTTAACTTTTTTTTTTTCACGGTTAGTTTTGTGAACCGATCGTCAACCATGAATCATTTGGAGAAAGTTTGTGTGCATTGTGCAATTTTAAGGACGCTAAAATTGGGATCATTGCCTAGTTTTCCATTATAATCATTGTTCTCAGATAGGCACTTCTTCAATTGATTCTTGAATTGATCAGAGCACCACTCCATGATTTCGTATGAGCATCATTATTGTCTTTAACAGAGTATAACTTTTCCTTTTCTTTTTGTATTATTTATTTAACAGAAGTTTGACACTTTTAAAAAAGGGGAGGTAAGTGAGTATGGAAAACTAGAGGGGGTGTTTGTGTTGTATAAGTAAACCTTAAGGGAGGTCAGTGTAATTTACTCTAATTATAATCACCAATCACTTATATATAGCAATTTATTCTTTAAACTTGACCAATCACTCATCATAATGGATCTCTCTAGATCTTTCTAGAAGACATGACACATCACCTAATGTAACTTGGGCTTATTTTGTTGTATTATATTCTATTGGACATATCTTGGGTCATTACACTCGCTTACGATACAAATAATTTTAGAAGCCAATAGGAAAATAACAAACCAAAATCTTGCAACTTGGGTTGGCTTGGGACCTTGGAGTATGCTCCTCCTCAAGGTCTCAGGTTCGATTCTTTCGGTGGCAATTTGGGTGAGTTAGTCTAGCTTTAAAAAAATAAAAAAAAACAAAAATCTTAATGCTAACAAACTAAACTAATTTCTTTCATGTTTAGCCAATGATCAAGAATAATGTAAGATGAATAATCTTTAATCTCATATTGACTATATGTAGTATCTAAGATTATCAATTCATACACATGTTGGTGATAGCCTACATAAGCCCTTACTCAACATATGATACCGACGAAACAAGTCCTTCTCTAGCATTTCAACAAAGCACACAAATAATAATAATAATCACAAGAAAAGATATATGAAAAGTCAAATAATAAAAACACAAATAAGTACATTAGATCTCAAACTGGATTGTGATAGAGTAACCAAAACATAGGCCATAGTGGCTTTCAAGGGAGGTGCTGGTATTGTCCCTCAGGCAATTGAGGTTTCAACAATAAGGATCATTTTAGTGGAGGCAGGGGAATATAAATTGGAGATGGACATGTACACTACTAGAAAAAGCAAAATTAGAGAGGGAAATTAGTGACGGAAAAATTAAAATTCCTCACAAATTTCTTGGTCGCAAAATTTAGTGACCGAATTAGAGAGGGATTTCACGTTTTCCCTCTCTAAAATTCCCTCACTAATTTTTGTTTTTTTAGTAGTGGTAACAGTACAACGTTGTTGGTATAAAACACTTACTTGAGGAAGTTTCTCTTTCTCTTTTTAATCACTATCACCACCATAAAAGAGCCATGATAGAGCCACATGTTATGTGTGACAATTTTTTTGCGAGAATTCTACGGAAAACGCAAGGCAGTTTTATTGCTTGAAAAGTCTTTTGGGACACAAGGCTCTTTCTTAAAGTGCAAGGAAAACGAAATGGTTTCTCACTTGTTCCATTTTCTTGCTCAACAACTTTGAATAGTTGTAAGGCGGTTTCTTGAAGCACAAGGAAAACTGATTGATGTCTATATATACAAGGCACTTGTTTTCAGTTCTAATATGAGGTGGGAGTGAGAAAAACTAGAATTTATCGAAATTGGTAGGAATTGATAGGCTAAGAATTGAGTGCTTTTGTGGTAGAATCTTGAGTATGGAAACATTCAAAACTCTTTCGAGAGTGAAATCATTGAGCCTCTTGTTCAAAGAAATTTACCAAAAAAACGGTAGGAATTATGGATTATTGTTGAACGCTAATTTCTTAATCCTTGTTTTTGAATATGAATGTTTCTCATAATATTGAAAGGAATGAAAACCAACTATTTATATACATGAGAAATGATCTAAATAGAAATGGAATCCTATCATAACTCCTAAAGATACTAACAAATCATACTATATTAAATATAATAAATATCAATATGTCAACACTCCCCCTCAAGGCGGAGCATACATATCATATGCATTCATCTTGTCACATATGTAAGTTATCCGAGGACTTCGTAGAGATTTAGTAAAGATATCTGTAAGTTGATCCTTAGAATTGACAAATGAGGTTTTGATGACTCAAGAGAGAATCTTGTCCCTAATGAAATGGTAGTAAACTTCTATATGTTTTTTCTCTCGTGAAAAACCGGATTGGAGGAGAGGTGTAAAGCTGATTGACTATCACATACGAGTTCCATCTGACCAACCTCACAAAAACTTAATTCTTGCAGTAAATGTTTTAACCACACAAGCTCACTTGTAGCATGGGCCATTGCTCGATACTCGACTTCTGTACTTGATCGAGCAATGACTGTTTGCTTTTTGCTCTTCCATGAAATGAGATTTCCACCCACAAAAATACAATAACCAGAAGGAGACCGTCTATCACTCGCATCTTCGGCCCAATCAACATCTGAATACCCAACGATATTAGTGTGGCCTCTATTAGTAAAAACAAGTCCTTTTACAGGTGCTCTTTTGGTGTACTTAAGAATTCGACGCTAACTGGAAAAGATATGTCACACAAAGAGTTAAGGAACTGACTTACGATGCTAACTAGAAAAGATATGTCAGATCTTGTTAGGGTAAGATAATTCAATTTTCCCACTAGTCTATGGTATCTTCCTGGATCGGAATAAGGCTCTCCCTGGTCAGGAAGGAGCTTCACATTAGGATCCATAGGAGTGTCGGATGGTTTGAAATCTATAGAACCTGTCTCCTCTAAAATATCAAGAGCATATTTTCTATGAGAGATAGCAATGCCTGACTTTGATTGAGCCACCTCAATCCCAAGAAAATAACGTAGAGGACCTAAGTCCTTAGCCTGAAAGTTTTGAAATAGGTGTTGTTTTAATGCTTCGATACCTTCATAATCATCACCTATAATCACAAGATCATCAACATAAACTACAAGATAATTATATTGATTTGATGATGAGCATTTAAGAAAGACAGAATGATCTGATTCGCAACGGGTCATCCCAAACTACTGCAAAACTTTGCTAAATCGACCAAACCATGCCCGAGGTGATTGTTTCAAGCCATATAACGACTTCTGCAATTTGCATACCAGACTACGCCCCCCGTGAGAAACAAACCCAGGAGGTTGCTCCAAATAAATCTCTTCTTCCAAGTCACCATGCAAGAAAGCATTCTTGATATCCAACTGAAATAAGGGCCAACGTTTCATGGCAGCCATAACTATAAAGAGGGGAACATATGTCATCTTCACAACATGTGAGAAGGTATCGTTGTAATCTTGACCATAGACCTGAGTATAGCCTTTAGCCACTAACTGAGCCTTTAATCGATCAACTTGTCCATCAAGTACCACTTTGACATTAAACACCCACCTGCAACCAACAACAGATTTTCCAGGAGAAGGTGGAACAAGCTCCCAAGTATGGTTGGATTCTAAAGTTACCATTTCATCAATCATGGCTTGTTTCCATCCTCAGTGAGATAATGCTTCATGAACTGTCTTAGGAATTGAGACAGATGACAGAGCAGAAACAAAAACAAAGTAGGAAGGAGACAATCGGTGGTAACTCAAAAAGTGGTAAACAGGATGAGGATTAGTCATGGACCTTTTACCTTTATGAAGAGCAATAGGTAAGTCATCAGAATGCTCGTGTGGGACCACAACAAGATAGGGGATTGGAACAATAGCCAAATCACTAGAATCAGTAGCAATAGTCTTTGGAGTTGAATCAGTAGAATCAATAGGAGATGTTTCTGGACCTTCAAAATGTTGACGCTCATAAATATTACCGTAACAGCAGAACTCAAGGTTACCTTGTAACTGTGGAGAACTTTGAGTAGAGACGGGTGGCTCAAATACTGAGCAAAATATAGGAATATGTATCACCTGAGAATCGGTAACATCTGTTGTAGAACCAAATGTAGTGGGTGAAGTAAAGAATGGTGTATCCTCGAAACAAGTAACATCTGCTAAAATCTAAAAGCGATGTGTAGATGGAGAATAACACCGATACCCCTTTTGGGTTCTAGAATAGCCCAAAAACACACATTTGACAGCTCGTGCAGACAATTTATCGCGACTAGGAGTGAGATCATGAACAAAACATGTAGAGCCGAACACACGAAGCGGGACACTGTACAAAGGGTCCTTAGGAAATAAGAGTGAGTGTGGAATCTCATTATCCAATACTGTGGATGGCATGTGGTTTATCAAATAACAAACAGTGAGAATAACATCACCCCAAAATTTAAAAGGTGCATGAGTATTGATTAATAAGGTTTGAGTTGTATCAACTAAATGACGATGTTTTCTTTCAGCGATGCCATTTTGTTGTGGTGTGCGGGGACAACTGGATTGATGTATGATACCAAGAGAAGCCATGAAAGAGTTGAATGGTGTAGAAAAATATTCGTTTTCCGCCAAATTCGAATTCCGTTTCCAAATTGATTCTTTATCTCTGAACAAAATGTCTGAAAAGCACCAAATAATTGTGAACGAACCTTCAATAAAGTGATTCAGGTGCATCTAGAAAAATCGTCAATGAAAGTGACATAATATCTACATCCCAAAGTAGACGACACCAGACTAGGACCCCACACATCAAAATGAACAATATCAAAGGGAGAGTTGGATCTTTTGTAACGCCCTAATTGTTATTATTTATTTTTGGCTGAATTTTAATAGTTTATATGATTTTAAATGGTTTATGTTGTTTTGATGGTGTGGAATAATTTATTATATGATATTTTATTGTTTAATTAAAATAGGTGAGAATTATAATTATTGGAAAGTTTGGGGATTAAAAAGAAATGACTAATATTTTAGTAGGAGTTAATTAGAATAAGTGAGAATTAATTAAATTTAATAGGGAGTTAGTGAAAGGAGAAAGTCAGAAAAACAGTTTCACGTAGAAACAGAGAAAAGGGAGAAAACCAAGAACCAAGGGAGAAGAGCCTTGGGAGAAGAAATATAGAGATTTGTTCATCAAAATTCAGGTAAGGGTGAGACTAACTCTCAATTTTAGGTCTTATAATTCGTTGATTAATGTTGTGTTGTTAGGGTTGATGAATTGAGTTAGGTTAAAGATGAATTGATTTTAATAACCTGATGAATTCATGAAAATGTTGTTGTTTATTGTTGTTCTGATCTTAGTTTGTATAGGAGTAATGCAATTCATCAAAATTGGGTTTTTAGGTGTTGAAATTGGGGTTTGGGGTTGAAAAGGAGAAGTTTGTTCGTACAGTTCGTAGTTCTGTAAATCGCCACTCGCCACGGCGAGCAGACCCATTCGCCAGGCGAGTAAGACCTGTGTAGCTCGCCACAGCGAGCAGACCCACTCGCCGTGGCGAGTCGTGCACCTGTGTAGCTCGCCACAGCGAGCAAATGCACTCGCCACGACGAGTTGCTTAAATTAAAAAGTGTTAATTGTCTTAATGATATTTTTGGGCCAATTTTTATATCAACTTGAGTGCCTTAATATAGTTAGGAATGAATGACACCTTTTTACAGAATCAAATTTGGGTTTTCGGGACTTAAAAATGAAGATTTTGGGTGAAAAATGTCAAAAACGCCGAGAGCACCCAGTTTTGCTCGCCCCCAACTCGCCATAGCGAGTAGCTCGTTTTCTTGAGCTCGCCATAGCGAGTAAAGTAGCTCGCCACGGCGAGCAACACTGTAGCATACTTTAATTGTTGAATTTTGTTGTGAGACTCTGTTGTGTCCTTTTGTTGTGTTCTGTCGATCAAGTCGAAGTTTTATGTCATAGTTGATTATGCATATTGTAGTCGTCGTCGCTGTTGTCGAGTTGTATGCAGATATACACTATTGAGTCCAATTCATACTCATACCTTGTTGAGGGCTCATGCCCTGGAGTGTTTTCACTCAACCGTTGAGGGCTCATGCCCTGGAGTGTTTATCACTCAATCGTTGAGGGCTTATGCCCTGGAATGTTATTTCATTCAAACTGTTGGGGGCTTATGCCCGGGAATGCTTAGCATTCAACACGCGTAAAATGGTACCACATGCATTTGCATTTAGTCGCATTGTTGTCGTCGTTGTTGTTGTCAGTCGGGTCGTCGATGTCGTAGCTTGATGATGATGTTGTTGATTTGTTTTAATTATAAACTGGCAGTTGATTATCATTATATTGTTGTTGTTGAATTTAATTGATGAATTATAATATCTATTGTTGTTTGTGAATCTCACCCCTTCTGCTTGAAAATGTTGCCTTCCCTATGGGTAACTTGCAGGTAACGAAGATTAGTAGGGATGTCGGCTCAAAGTGTCTTAGGGCTCTGATACGTAACGGGATGAGAATTTTGTTACTTGCTTTCTCTTTCCTTACGTATTACTTATGAATTATGAGACTTTTGATGAGGCCTGCGTGCCAAAGATTAATTTTGTTGATTGAAATGAATTCCGCTGCGAAGTTTGAAAGTTATTTATTATTGACTACTTTTTAAGAAGAATAATAAGTTATTTATTCATTTGGAGTTTTTGTTGAAAGAAAATGTAGCATTCCGTTATGTGAATACTCTGATTTTATTTATGAAATTTTATGTTGGGAAAACGGGGTGTTACAATTGGTATCAGAGAAGGTCGGTCCGTCCGGCCAAGTAGTAGAGAGTCGAGCCTAGTAGAGTTGTATGACAATTTTGTATTGTCTTTGATGTCCTGACTGTTGTTGTAGTGTAGATTTTCGAAATGGCTGGAAGGAATGACGTTGCACTTGTTGCTGCCTTGCAAGCGATGGCTCAAGTTGTGGGTCAATAGAACAATGCTGGTGGTAATGACGGTGTTCGCATGTTGGAAACCTTTTTGAGGAATCATCCACCGACTTTCAAGGGCAAGTATGACCCTGATGGAGCGCAGACATGGTTGAAAGAAGTTGAAAGAATCTTCAGGGTTATGCAGTGCACTGATGTTCAGATGGTGCGCTTTGGCACACACATGCTGGCCGAGGAGGCTGATGATTGGTGGGTGAGTGTGCAACCAGTCCTAGGGAACGGAGGAGCTGTGATCACTTGGGCTGTGTTCAGAAGAGAGTTTCTGAATAGGTATTTCCCGGAAGATGTCTGAGGCAAGAAGGAAATCGAATTCCTCGAACTGAAGCAAGGTGACATGTCTGTAACAGAGTATGCTGCCAAGTTTGTCGAGTTGGCAAAGTTTTACCCGCATTACACTCCTGAGACTGATGAGTTCTCTAAGTGTATCAAGTTCGAGAATGGTCTGCGTGCCGAGATTAAGCGGGCCATTGGTTATCAGAAGATTCACAACTTTTCTGACTTGGTGAGTAGCTGCAGAATCTACGAAGAGGATATGAAAGCTCACTACAAGGTGATTAATGAAAGAAAGAGTAAGAGTCAGCAGAGTCGTCCTAAGCCTTACAGTGCTCCTGCTGATAAGGGTAAACAACGGGTGAATGATGAGAGGAGGCCCAGAAGGAATGAGACTCCTGCTGAGGTTGTCTGCTACAAGTGTGGTGAGAAAGGCCACAAGAGTAATGTTTGCCACCGTGATGAGAAGAAATGCTTCCGATGTGGGAAGAAAGGTCATACCATAGCTGAATGCAAACGTGGTGGTATTGTTTGTTTCAATTGTGATGGAGAGGGTTATCTTAGTTCTCAGTGCAAGAAACCTAAGAAGGCTCAGATTGGAGGAAAAGTGTTTGCATTGTCTGGCACACAGACGGACAATGAGGATTGACTTATTAGAGGTACCTGTTATTTTGATAGTACTCCTTTAATTGCTATTATTGATACTAGTGCTACGCATTGTTTTATTGCCATTAGTTGTGCTTCTAAGTTGGGGCTTACTATGTCTAATATGGGTGGTGAAATGATTGTTGAAACTCCAGCTAAGGGTTCAGTAACTACTTCTCTTGTTTGCTTAAGATGTCCACTGTCTGTGTTTGGTAGAGATTTTGAAGTTGATCTTGTATGTTTACCGTTGACGGGTATGGATGTAATCCTTGGGATGAACTGGTTAGAGTATAACCACGTCCTCATCAATTGTTTTAGTAAGACGGTACGTTTCTCTTCCACTGAAGAAGAGAGTGGAGTTGATTTCCTAACTACTAAGCAGCTGAAGCAGATAGAGCTCGAAGGGATCCTGATGTTTTCCTTGATAGCATATTTGTCAGCGGAGAATCAAGCGGTGATTGATAGCCTACCAGTCGTAAATGAATTTCTAGAAGTTTTTCCTGATGAAATTCCCGATGTGCTGCCAGAAAGGGAAGTTGAGTTCCCAATTGACCTAGTTCCGGGTACGAAGCATGTGTCGATGGCTCCTTACCGTATGTCAGCAGCTGAGTTGGCAGAATTGAAGAAGCAGTTGGAGGATCTACTTGATAAGAAGTTTGTAAAACCAAGTGTTTCACCTTGGGGAGCACCGGTATTATTGGTTAAGAAGAAGGATGGTAGCATGAGGCTGTGTATAGATTACCGTCAGCTGAATAAAGTGACGATAAAGAACAGGTATCTACTTCAGAGAATTGATGACTTGATGGATCAGTTAGTGCGTTCTCGTGTGTTTAGTAAAATTGATTTGAGATCAGGTTACCATCAAATTAAGGTGAAGGATGAAGATATGCAGAAGACGGCGTTCAGGACGCGATATGGTCACTATGAGTATAAAGTGATGTCTTTCGATGTTACTAATGCACCTGGTGTATTTATGGAGTATATGAACAAAATTGTCCATGACTTTCTGGACAGATTTGTAGTTGTGTTTATTGATGATATCCTAATTTATTCCAAGACTGAAGAAGAGCATACGGAACATTTAAAAATTGTATTGCAAGTGTTGAAGGAAAAGAAGTTGTACGCCATGTTGTCCAAATGTGAGTTTTGGTTAAGTGAAGTAAGTTTTCTTGGCCATATTATTTCTGGTAGTGGTATTGTGGTTGACCCGTCGAAAGCTGAAGTGGTATCACAATGGGAGACTTCGAAGTCAGTCATAGAGATTAGAAGTTTTCTGGGTTTAGCAGGTTATTACCGCAGATTTATCGAAGGATTTTCGAAGTTAGCACTTCCTTTGACTCAGTTGACATGTAAGGGTAAAGCTTTTGTGTGGGACACTCAGTGTGAGAATAGTTTCAATGAGTTGAAGCAACGGTTGGCAACTGCTCCAATTTTAATTTTACCAAAGTCAGATGAACCTTTTGTTGTTTATTGTGATGCGTCTAAGTTGGGCTTAGGTGGTGTACTTATGCAGGATGGCAAGGTGGTAGCTTACGCTTCGAGACAATTGAGGATACATGAGAAGAACTATCCCACACATGATTTAGAATTGGCTGCTGTGGTTTTTGTGTTAAAAATTTGGAGGCATTATTTGTACGGTTCCAGATTTGAGGTGTTTAGTGATCATAAAAGTTTGAAATATTTATTCGATCAAAAGGAGTTGAATATGAGGCAGAGAAGGTGGCTTGAGTTGTTGAAGGATTATGATTTTAGTTTGAATTACCACCCAGGTAAAGCAAATGTGGTTGCAGATATCTTGAGCATAAAGACGTTGCACATGTCTGCTATGATGATAAAAGAGTTCGAGTTGCTTGAGCAATTTAGAGACTTGAGCCTAGTTTGTGAATTGGCACCTCAGAGCGTGCAGTTGGGTATGTTGAAGATCAATAATGAATTCTTGAACAGTATCAAGGAAGCGCAGGAAGTTGATGTTAAGTTTGTAGACTTGATGGTTGCTAGTAACGAAGCGGAAGATAGTGATTTCCAGGTTGATGATCAGGGTGTGTTGAGATTCCGAGACAAAATCTGTATTCCTGATAATGATGAGTTGAAAAAGTTGATTTTAGAAGAAAGTCACAGAAGTAGCTTGAGTATTCATCTGGGAGCTACGAAAATGTATCATGATTTAAAGAAATTGTTTTGGTGGTCCGGATTGAAGCGAGATGTCGCGCAATTTGTTTATGCATGTTTGACTTGTCAGAAATCTAAAGTTGAACATCAGAAGCCTGCAGGGTTGTTGACACCATTAGATGTGCCAGAGTGGAAGTGGGATATCATATCCATGGACTTTGTAACGAGTTTACCGAATACTCCGAGAGGGCATGATGCCATTTGGGTAGTTGTTGACAGGTTGACAAAGTCAGCACATTTTATTCCGATCAATATCAATTATCCGGTAGCTCAGTTGGCGGAGATTTACATTCATAATATTGTGAAGTTGCATGGTGTTCCATCAAGTATTGTGTCGGATAGAGATCCGAGGTTCACTTCAAGGTTTTGGAAGAGTTTGCAAGAGGCTTTGGGTTCAAAGTTGAGGTTGAGTTCGGCTTATCATCCTCAAACAGATGGTCAGTCGGAGAGAACGATCCAGTCGTTAGAAGATTTGCTAAGAGTGTGTGTACTCGAGCAAGGTGGAGTAATATTCAAAACTTGGTGTTAAAGGACTTGTAGATGCAGGGATTACCAAGGTCCCTCGTATCTTCTATCAACCACTTGATTACCAAGAAGACATGAATCATACGAAAATAAGAAATAGGAAATTAAATTAGGTTTACCACGACTATATGCAGCAATCAACATCTTAAAATTCTGAACTTAAATCTGAACCATCGTATCTTAATCAGACGACTTTGAATATGCCGATTGCACAACTACATCGATTTTCGATAGCACAGAAACCTAATATGAGAATTAATGATTATTACGTAGTCCCTACAACTCACATCAGTATGGGAGATGGAAGACATAAGGAGTAAAAATGAGCACATTTGGGCATATGAACGTTTCTTGGGGTCTCAATGCTTGTTGTGGCTGAATCAAGCAAAGTATCTAATCTTGGAGCCCTCAGAATTAATAACCAACACGTTTCTTACAAGTCCCCACCAACAACAGTCATCATTAGCATCAAACTTCAATCCACCACAACTACACGACTAAACATATTTGGAAATATTTACTTGCACCACGTTAGTACCTTTGTCATGCAACCATGTCTTTTTCTTTTCTTTCATTCTTATAGTATAACACGTCTATCACAACAATTTATGAGATTAAGAAACAATTTTAGTAAGAACCTCTCAACTACGTTTATTCTTATTATTTTATTGAAATAAGCCACTATAAGTTTAGTGCAGACAGATGGTTTGGGGTCCACTTGCAATTTGAAATTTGAGAAAAAAATTTAGTATTATATAAAGATAAAGATCAGCTCGACTCTTGTGTCTAAAATATTATTAAAAAACCTGGCAAAATTGAGTTTTCAAATCATGTTATTTTAATGTTTCTGTACTTAATATTTAAGCATAGAATTTTTGTTTTTATTTTAATGATCCCTCGAGAACCTGCATAATTTTTTTAATATAAAAAACATAGGGAACATATTATTAAAATGTAACTTTTCTTCACTCAGTATCTCTTTCTTCATTCTTGATAATACACTTTCAGAAAAATATTACTTACTCCGTCCTATGATACTTGATATAGTTGACTTTACTACACATGTCAATGCATAACTTAGAACTTAAATATCTTGAATAATATATTATAAATAATTATGAAAATTTGATAGTTTAAAAATATTCATCGAGATGAATCTAACGACATCTTATATGATATTATTTATCTTTGTACATTAATAGAAAAATACGATCAACGTAAATTAGGTCAAAATTGCACATTTTCTAACGAGTCATCTATTGCATGACGGAGGGAGTATGTATTTGAGTATATATTTCGTTTTTGGATTGCAGAAAACTATTCTATGTAGAAAACTCCAAAGGCAAATCCAGTCAAAAAGGATGGAAGATTTAGAAAGATTAAAAGAACTAAAAGCTTTTGATGAAACAAAACTTGGTGTTAAAGGACTTGTAGATGCAGGGATTACCAAGGTCCCTCGTATCTTCTATCAACCACGTGATAGCACCAAGAAGGCATCAGAGTTAGGGGACACAACAACAGTTCCTGTGATAGATCTTGCTAACATTCTTGAAGATCCATGTGCACGTAAAAGGGTTGTTGAAAGTGTTAGAGATGCATCAGAGACATTTGGGTTTTTTCAGATTGTAAATCATGGCATCCCAGTGAGTACTTTGGAGGAAATGAAAGATGGGGTGAAAAGTTTTTTTGAGCAAGATGATGAGGTCAAAAAGGAATTTTATACACGTGAACATAAACCTTTTATGCATTATAGTAATATTGCTCTGTATACTGCAACAGCTGCTACTTGGAAAGATTCTTTCCTTTGCAACATGGCTCCTATTCCACCTAAACCAGAAGACCTGCCAGTTGTATGCAGGTAATTTTCAGCTATTAATGTTACTTTGTCTTTCATCTAACGAATCCTTGATTTAGTTATGAACTTGTTGATTATTTGGATAAAATCATATGATTGATAATTATCTGTAGTCTTTTCGTTTAACAAAGGAGGAGTGTTATGAACACTCTCTTTTTAATACTCTCTCTAACACCCACTGAAGAAAAAAAATATATCATTTTTATTCCTACTTTGTTACTTAGCAAATCTGGTGTCGCGAGTTCGATTTGGGTTTTTCTCTGGTTCGGCCTCATCGTATAGGATTTGTCATGATGTCAATGCCGCCGTGTGTTGGTGGTTGCTTCTTGCCTTTGATCTCTAGCTCTTTTCAGATTGTTGAGATCTGCAAGGTGTTTGGGTTTCCGCCACCGTACCAGTGGTTTTGTGGTTGTTAAGATCTCGTCGCCGATGTGATGTTCTGCTTTAGTTAGGCTCGTTTATTTTAGATATAGCTCGTTGAGGTCTGTGTTCGTTAGTCTTGAAAGGGTTGTTAACCTTGCTTTGATTTGTAAATCATAGGGGGTTGTTGGTATATGAATTTGTTTGTGTTTACACACTCCTTTCTTTTGCTATCTGGTTTCGAGCCCCGCATTAGATTCGTTGGGTTGTGCTTTCCTATGCATTGGGCTCTTTACTGGGTCATGTTTATGCCTCCGACTCTTTTTTTTTTTTTTTTGAATCAACAAATTTTATTAAGCGATACCCGCACAAGACGCACGGAGCACGCACAGAAATACATACTAAAGGTGCCGAAAAACCGGAACACCTACACCCACCAGCCTTGTACAAAAGGAGACCGAAACCCCACCCAAGGATGACTCAAGCTATGGTCTTGCAATCCAATAACAGCACCAGATTTCAGGAGCATAGCTACGCCAGCAAAACAACAGCCACAGGGGAGACCGAAACAGATCACCTACAAGACAGCAACCCACAGCCGCAAAGACCGCACCCAAAAACAGTCACAACAGCCTGCACCACCAGAACAGACCTCCCCTAACACCCAACCACCAGCCCTACTAAAGCCCCTAAGACCTACGCCGCAACAGACACGAATTGGGGTCCCAACACCATTCAAAAAACAAACACGCCGGTATATTCATCCGAGTTAAACACCATCTCCAAGATAGAACCTTTACCTCTTCCACAATATTACCCACATCTATGTGCCCATTATTGAAAATTTTATCATTGCGCGCTTTCCATATCAACCAAATCGTCGCATGCCATATAAGGCGATAACCCTTACGGACTTTGTTATTTAACGCCATTCCAATCCAACACTCCCAATGGTAAAAGAGATTTGGTGGAGTAGTGAAGTTACCATGAAGCCACGCCATAATAAGCTCCCACACCTTATTAGCCACCTGACAATGGAGGAATAAGTGTGTAGAAACTTCTTCCGAGCCATCACAGAGAGCACATGATAAAGGTACATCCGGCGGAAGAACATTTCTGAAACCAAGATTGCTCCGAGTCTTTTGTACTTCCTTTTTTTTATTATGACATTTCACTTACTTTTTTTTTATTATATTTCTAATGATCTAAATGTTGAGTATGTGCTTATTTCTTTTGTTTATAGGGATATACTACTGGAATACTTGAACCAAGTAAAGAAATTGGGAACTTTACTGTTTGAGTTACTATCAGAAGCTCTTGGTCTAAATCCAACCTATTTAATAGATATTGGTTGTGCTGAGGGCTTTTATGCCTTTGCTCATTACTATCCACCATGTCCTGAACCAGAATTAACTTTAGGAACCTCAAAACATGTTGATGTGGTTTTCCTTACAGTGCTTCTACAAGATCATGTAGGTGGCCTCCAATTTCTTCATAAGGACATGTGGATTGATGTACCTCCTTTACCTGAGGCTCTAATTGTTAACATTGGCGATTTTCTGCAGGCATGTTTTCGTCTTTTTTTCTTTTTCTTTCATACAAATGTTAAGTATTCGTTCATTTCAAAGACTTTGTTTCCTCTCATCTTATTAAGTATGGCATTTAATTAACAATATGGCTGATTTATAATATTTTTGAATCTCAGCTTATCACAAATGATAAATTCAAGAGTGTTCATCATAGAGTACCAGCAAATCTTGTAGGTCCAAGAGTCTCTATTGCAAGCTTTTTTGGCACACTGCATCATCCAAATACAAGGACATTTGGTCCCATCAAGGAACTATTATCTGAAGAAGACTCTGCAAAATATAAAGAAACTTCATTTCCAAAATTTATGGACAGCTACATAACCAAATGCAATAAGGGTACTTCTCCTCGGTTGCATTTCAAGAATTGACTAGCACAATGCAAGTGAAAGTGGCTATGTGTTTTGAAATGCAATAAGGGTACATTTGCTTTAATTCTTCTACTCGCTATTTCTTGACAAAATAAGGAATATAATGTGTTTTGAAAAAAATTATTTGACATTTAGAATAAGGATTCGGATTGAATTATATAACTAGGTTCAATCATTATCAAGCTTCAGTTACTTCAAAATATGGAATATTATTGTTTTGTAAAACATAACCCAAAAACAATATTAATATTTCGGATCATATAATATGAATTGTGTCAAATCCCCTCCTTATACCAGTTTCAACACAAAGATTACAAGTATTTGTGATAGGGAACACACTTTTTGGCAAACATGCGCCGAGTTACAACACACATCAAAGTGTAACACATCATAATCATAATATTCCAAACCGATATCCATCATAATACTACAACATATAATGAAAGCATAACACTTCAAACCGATATCTAATGTATACAAAATATTCTGAACGGTTGGAAATATTCTGAAGGGGGAGCAAGTCACCCAAAAGGAAAAAGTCGCTCGATCGATGTTAGGATTCACGTTGGAAATCAATAGCGGTTGTGGAGAACAAAGATATTGAGTCTGAAAAGGAATAAGACCCTTGGAAAGGAATGTGCATGTTTGTACGCTCCATCTTTTCATAACCCTTTCATCGACTTAATCATGGATGGATTTCGTTGTCCCCTATAACCTTCGAAAGAAACAATGAAAAAAATATTAGCTGAGATGCTCTCAGTCCAATCAAGTGAAGACACAACCTTACCAAAAACATCAAGTCACCCATTCATCAGACTTAGCGAGAACGAGATAATGGAAGGAGCTCCTAACAAAGTCTTCCCACTCATAATCATAGCGATGATAGCCAACCACGACGTGTCCAAAATTTTAGTGGAAAAATGATGTTCTTTAGATGTAACGTACGAGGAGAGATTCACAAAATTGCATTTCACAAGAGACGTCCTAGCATCGCACAAGGAACAAATATACTCAGGTTTAATGGGACGATCACCCACCCTTAGGGACATCTAAATCTCCTCGTTACCTTTGGAGATGAAGAAAAATCTCGCTGAACTACTGAAGTCTAGTAACCGGTCTCCCCTTTCAAAACAATATTCAATTGCATCATCGGCCGACCAACATGCATTAAGGAGAATGGCCCTGCCACAAGGCCCTGCAACAGAGTTTGGAGGTTCCCATGATCCGAGAACTTGAGAAACCAAAGGGACATGCCCTTCTGACCAACTAGTTTAGTCGAATTCGTTTACAACCAAGCACATAATACATGTTCACTCCCGAGACCACAACTCCCATGGAAAATTCATATCAACCAATTCTATTTAAATTTCAAATTCAAGTTCTATATAAATTCATATTAGCTATTTGGTACTTACAAACCCAACTTGCTAATATAGCTTTATCTACATCGTAAGAGAATTAAAAAATTTTACCTATTTCTTCTTTATATAAGAATTTATCAATTCATTTTGTTTTATTTCTTACATGTATACCATATTTTTTTGTAGTTTCTCAATTATGATAATTTTCCCTTTTTCATACATGATATCTAGAGGTTAAAACCAAATAAGTCTTAGGTTTCCTTCTTTCAAGCCAAATAATTTCATTATGCTTGTGCAACATGGAAATCGGAAAAGAATTATCAAAAACTATTAGTATCTCTATTTTTATTGTTTTTCCAATTTATCTTTACATAGTATTTTGTTTATAGGAATTTTACTTGATTCATATTTCCTTCTTAATTTTTTAGTAATTCATTTTCGTTACCAATATCTACTAATGGAATGTGTATATCTATACAGGTTGGAACATTTATAATTTAAAAAAAATGTTGTTAGACGATGATAGTCTGACTTATGTTTGTGATAAAATAAAGCAATTTTCAACCGTAACACGACTTTTGGACATGATGTTGGCAATTATTTAGAATCAACTTTCACCTCGTTTGTTGAAACTTATGATTCCATGTTATTCATATTTGTCATAACATCACAGGTTGGTTGAAAAGTTTCATAATCTTATGTGCTCTTGAATATGCATTTTTTCTTTTTTGAAAGCTCGATAAATTTGATTTCATATTTAAACAGGGATGTAATAACATTAACAAATTTTCTTCCAAGCATGCTAAAAATTGCCAATTTCATAAATTGTCTTATGATAACTACCTTTTGTGACATAACTAAAATTTTATATAGGACTTGTTTTATACCCATGATATCAAATAATATGTTTTAAAATTATATGATCTACTGTTTTTCAACAAAATAAGTATGAGAAAACTTCTAGTATGATAGCTTTAAGGCCCAAAGTACTAGTGTACCTAAAAGTGACCATACTAGCAGTCTTGTCATATATATTTAGTTGATAAAAATGAGATTTTGAAATAATAAAACATATTATATTATATCATGTGTACATAATTTGTTCTAACTGGAATTACTATTTAGTTATATCACAAGAGATACATACACGAAGACAATTTATGAAATTGACATATGTGAGCCAATTAAGAAGACAACTTGTTAATGCAATGACAGTCCTATTTTAATATGAATGAAGTTTTATCCAAAATTTCGAAAGAAAATAAAATTCATATTCAAAAGCATTTAAGATTGAGGAAGTTTTCAATCAACCTGCAATGTTTTGAAAAACGTGAATAGCATGGAATTATAAGCTTCAACAATCGAGGTAATGATTGATTCTTATAACTTGCCAACATCATGCCCCAAACTTGAACTACTGCAAAAAAGAAAGTATTTTGTTGTATCACAAACATATGTCAGACCATTATTGTCTATCAACATTTTCTTAATTATAAATGTTCCAATGTTCATAGATATACAACTTTCACCCGTAGATATTGGTAACAAAAGTGGATGAAAGGGAAATTAAGAACGAAATTTCAACCAAGTAAAATGCATATAAACATAGTACTCTGTAAAAATAAATTTGAAAAATATAATAATAGAAAAGCTAACAATTTTTGATAATTCTTTTCCGATTTCCATCTTGCACATGCATAATGGAATTATCTCACTTGAAAGAAGGAAACCTATAACTTCTTTGGTTTTAATCCAATAATATCATATATGACAAAGAAAAAATATTAAAATTGAGAATGTACGCATTCATTGGTACTTCTTTGGTTTTAACCCCATACTATTGTATACATGTAAGAAATAAAATATAAATTGAATTTATACATTCATTTAAAAAGAAGAAATAGTTTGGAATTTTTAATTCTATTACGATATAGATGAAGTGGTCTTAACAAGATTGATTTATAAGTATCAAGTAGCTAATATGAATTGTCATAAAAATTAAATGTGAAACTTAAATAGATATAGTTGATACATATAAAGAGTATGATAAGATTACAAATAAACTAAATATAAGAATTTGTTTCAAATAGGAATGAAGACAATATGTTTGTTTTACAATAGCAGAAGTTAACCATTATATTGTGTTGATAACATATGAACCAAACTCATTGACACAGATAAGAAAATATATATGAATAGATATCATGGGAGCAGATAAGCAAATACACAATACATATGAACATAACTCGTTGGCACAGATAAGCAAATGCATATGAACATAACTCAAAGGTAACTGTGTACCCATTTTGGAAAATCATTTTATCGTATACATAATCATATACATTTTTGTGACAATCATTTTAGCATAGATAGTACACATACACACAAGAAAAAACATTTTGTGAAAACTATTTTAGCATAGGCAGTACATATACAAATAATGACATGAACATAACTCGTAGGAGCTCATATGCAAATACATCTAAACATAATTCATATACGCATATAAACAAATACATATGACCAAAACTCATAGGCATAAATAAGAAAATACCTATGAATAGAACTCATAACATAGGAAGTACATATATAGATAATCATATAGTTATCGTTATAAAACGTATAGTTACCTCCAGCTCTGGTTACTCCCACCATAGCTTTAACTTCAGTTACCACATCCATATTTGCAGCTCCAACTCCAGTCACACCCTTCATAGCTCTGACATCATTTACTCTCTCCAATATTGATTTTAATGGGGAAAAAAGTGTTAGATCACAACATTAATAATAAATTATTTTCAGATGTGAAAACAATATACAAAAGCATGTTTAGCACCAAATTTTCAATGAAACAAGACTACCCCAACCAAACAAAAAAGTACAACAAATTTTTAACTTACTATTTTTCATAACTATTGCATTGTTTCATTCTGTAGATTCCATCATTAGTGTCTCCAAGTTAGAGCCAATGAACATAAACAAGTACGGGAAAAAAGGAATAAATTAGTAACAAATCTATTGCTCTTAAATGTGAAAGATTCAAAAACATAAAAAACGTAAAAAGTCAGAAAAGAAAAGGGTACAAAAACATTGCTAAAAAATCAATACAAAAACATGCTAACAATTTCAGATTTATGACCTTCAACATAAAAAGATAGAAAATATAGCTTTACTTGAAAAATTAGTACAAAAACATAAACATAAAAAGCTACGGAAACAGAAATCCTTATCATTGATCTTAAACGAGAAAAAATCCGTGAATATTTGCCTGAACCATAGAGAAAAATAGATTTAACAAACAAAAGCGTAACAGGGAAGCTCGAAAATTCGGATTTTGACCTAAGAAATGTGATTAAATTCGGATACAAACCTTTCAAAGATCTTGGAAAGTGGGTTTATACGAAGGGAACGATGAATTGAATCGATTTTAGTTCAAGGGAAGGAACATATTTTAGAAAGATGAAGGTTAGGGTTTGGAAGGATGAGTTACTTACTTTCTCTCTAATTAGTAGCAACTGAGCGGCCAACAAAATGTTTTGAGAACTAGGGTTTTTCTTAACTCAAGCTTATATACTCAGGCTTGACTGGACTTCAATTCTATATGGGCTGAACTATTGTAATTGTAGTTAGTTCGTATATTGGTAAACGGGCGGAAACAAATTTCGTTGGGCCTGTAATTGCCAGATGAAACCACCCAATACAAACCATATGAACCCAATAAAGTTCACCCATCCATATCGCCTACCCACAAAACCCGACCCGCATCGCTTCAGCGCATCTGATTTGGACGGATTGAGCCGGTTTTGCAAATGTTTGTCCAAAACTAAGAAAAGGAACCTCAAATTGACATACAAAAATATGTACCCATGTTGTTTCTGACACGAAAAATTACAAACTTTGGTAAATTGGATTTGAATTAAAACAAAATTGAACACCCTAAATACATAAAGAAGAAAATGCAACATGCAAATAGAAATATAATAAGAGAATGAAAAGGGAAAAGAAACCATACATACATAATGCATTGATTTGTACGCAATATTAAAAGTGTATGTTGCACATAAACATGTGAACAATTTGAAGCTAGTGGTTGTTAAAAGGTTTAAATAAATTTTTGTCCTTATAACAAGAGTGAATTTTGTTTTTAGTCCATGTACCCACTTTTTACTCCTAAAATAGAGACTAAACGTATATTGTTTGTATTTTGTAGTGACTAAAAAGCATATACAAGGACTTAAAACAAAATTCTCTATATTTATAAGGACTACAAACTAATTTAACCCTTGAGAAAACAAAAATAATTTTTTTTCATTGGAGAAATGAAGAGTGGTTGAAAGAAAGAACCGTACTCTACAATTTTAATTTTAATGCTCGACTACCAAAATATTTCTTCGTAAGATCTTCATTTAATATTGTTTTCTCAATCCCTTCATCCTTATGACATGATCTCACAATACTCCTCTCTTTCATCAACCACTCTTTCTCTTATAGTCCTCAATAGTCCTCTCCTCAAAACAATCTTTCCCCTTGAACACTTCACATCTAGACTTTGTCCTTTAATTACTCGATTTGTTCCTGCTCCTTCGCTAACATTGTTGTCATATGTAGTATTTCTACTCATAGCATTTGCAACTATTTTGTCTTTTTCAAATGATATTTCTACTAAAGTCGAGCCAACTCAAGAGCATGATACATGGACCCCAATCCAAAAAAAGCAAGCATTAAAGAGCACGTCTACATAGATAACCAAGAATCTTCAATGACCAAGGAGCGCGTCAACAAAGGAACCAAAACTCTTAAAAGGCCAAATTTGGGACAACATCAACACCCTATGAGGTAAAAAAATGCATTACAAGACTTCAATAAATAAATCGCATGTTTTAAAAATATGCAGGAAACGAGTTGAATAGACAAAGAAGAAAATTCAAGATACAAGCAAAGTTATCAATCATATAGGTCAATGCAAGCAAAAAAGGTTACAACACCAACATAAAACGAGAGAATTACAAGGCAACAGGCTGAGGTTCTTCTTCCTCGACAAAGGCGTCAAGGTCAGAGTCTCCCTCGACAAGGATTTCAATATCAAAATCTCCTTGAACGAAAACTTCATTACAAGGCCAAAATCTCCTTCCGCAATTGCTTCAAAAGACCAGGGACATCTATGTCCCCATCAGCCATCATGGAACCAACTTTTAGAATGTGTGCTTCACATGAATAAAAGAAGAGGCTTTCAATTCACGATGTTCCTCCACAACGAGCCCGTACACAAAGGAATGGGGGTAAGCGTAAGAGGAAGATGATAGACATGTCCAACAACATAAGCTACCTATAGATCAGGACTGCGGGGATAGTTGTTACCCCCGATCACTAGCTTATGAATCACTAAAGGGTCCACTTGACATACCTAAATCATCCCTTCCATCCTAAGCTTCAACTATAACCTTTCTCTTGGCAGTCCGAATATCACCATTAGTATCAGCATTGGGGCCATGCAACTCCTAAACTTGGGAATATTTCATGACTTCCAATATAGTGTCTGGGTCAACCAATGGCCTAGAAAATAACCTCGGCAATGTTATGTCCTGAGAAACCAAAGTCACGAGTTGCTAAACTAAATCCCTAGTATGAACGCCATCATCAATCGGGAATAGAGAACACCTTGGCATGGCAATACGTCATAAAGGCAAGTACCTGAGGTTGCCCATCTTGTTTGCAAAGGAAAAATAAAGCATCAACAGGAAGAAAATAAGGCATAATGTTAATGTTGGATAAAGAATGCTGAAGAGGAGTCATCCTCACAAAAGATGGATTTCCTCTCCTATTTAGTTCGACCAGTATTCAAGATAAGTCAGGCATCAACAAAATGGTTTATGGATGCCAAATATTTTTTAAGGTTGTTGAGGAAGGCATCCATCTTATATGTTAGGATTTCATTGTCTAACAACATTTTCTGAATTATAAATGTTCCAACCTGTATAGATAAACAACTTTCATATGCATATTATGGTAAGAAAATGGGATGACAAAAATAATCATGAAGGATACATCAACCAAGTACAATCCATATAAATAAAATACTATGTGAAAATAAATTTGAAAACCAATATGAATAGAGAAATAAATTTTTTATTGATAGTCTATCATATGTTTGTTATACAAAAATGTTGCATTATCTCGAGTTTTGAACATGATGTTTCCAAGACTTAAGAAGTAACCCTCACCTCGTTTGTTGAAGCCTTATAAATCCTTGATACGACTGTTTTTCACAAAATCGCAGGTTGGTTGAAAAGTTTCATAACTTTGAGTGATTTTGAATATGCATTGTTTTTCTTTTAAGGTTTTCTTTCATATTGAAACAAGGCAGATATTCCATTAACAAGTTGTCTTCCAATCATACTCACGAACAACAAGCAAGTTAACACAATTTGAGTATTTGAGGCTTGTTAGTCTTGTAGTCGTAAGTGCCTTGGTGAAGGTATTCATGCTTGTTGATTATGTATGTTGATCCACTACCCTATGTGTTTATTAAGTCGAATGGTGACATCCATGAAAACAGAGATTATTATTACTAAAAATGTTACCGCTGAAAGTAGTTTTTTGTTATAGGAAAATATTTTAATTTATTTGCAATTTTATCGTGTTCTTTGTAACCAGGTCTAATTAAGTTTTACATTCAAGTTCTATAAAAAATTATATTAGCTACTTGGTACTTACAAACCAACTTGTTAATACTGCTTTATCTACATCGTGAGGAAATTAAGATTTTCTACTTAATTCTTCTTTATACATAAATTCATATATTCACTTTATGTTTTATTTCGTACAGGTATACCATATTTTTTCGTAGTTTATCAATTATGATAATTTCTTACTAGTATCTCTATTTTTATTGTTTTTCCAATTTATATTTACATAGTATTTCTTTTATATGAATTTTACATATGATACATATTTCCTTCTTGTTTTTTTCAAACCATTTTTGTTACCAAAATCTGATAATGGAAGTTGTATATCTCTGCAGGTTAAAGCTTTTATAATTCAAAAATATTGTTAACGATTATAGTTTGGGATATGTTTATGATACAAGAGAGCAATTTTTATCCGTATCACGACTTTTGGACATGATGTTGACAAGTCTTGAGAATCAACCTTCACCTCGTTCGTTGAAGCTTATAATTCCATTTATTTACGTTTGTCACAACATCACAGGTTGGTTGAAAAGTTCCATAATCTTAAGTGCTATTGAATATGCATTTTTCTTCTTTCGAAGTTTCGGATAAATTTTATTTCGTATTGAAACACCGTTGTAATAGCTTTAACAAATAGTCTTCTAAACATGCTCCAAAATGCCAATTTCATCAATTGTCTTATGGTCAGTACCTCTTGTGACATAAGTAAATACAAATTTCATTAAGAACTTTTTTTATACACATGATATTGAATAATATATTTTAAAATTATAAGATCTATTGTTTACCGACAAACTAAATATGAGAAAACTTCTGGTATACTGACTTTTAGGCCTCGAATTACTAGTGTACCTAAAAGCAACCGTTGTAACACCTCATTTTAATTCTATTATTTTAAATGATGTTTAAATATTGGTTATATGATTTTGCATGACTTATTTGATATATATATATATATATATATATATATATATATATATATATATATGATTTTATGCGAAAATATATGATTCATGTGTGATATATATATATATATATATATATATATATATATATATTATGTGTTATTTTATTATATAGTTGTTTTATTATTTAAAATAAAATATGAGAAATAGAAATAAGTAGTAATAATATTTATTTAGAATTAAGGGGGATTAATTGTAATTATGTGGATTAAGTGGGAGTTAAGGGAAAGAAAAAGGGGGTTATGTTTTGGGAGTTAGTAAGGAAAGAGTCAGACAAACATTTTCACGTACAGTAGAGAAAAAGAGAGTTTTTGAGAAAAAGAGGAGAAAAACCAAGAGGGCTAGAAGGAGAGCTAGGAAGGGATCAAATTGCTGTAGGCTTTCAATTGTTGCTGAATTAAGGTAAGGGTGGGATTCCTTTCACTAATAATGTATATAATTCTGAAAATTTATGAATTGTGGTGTTCTTGGTTTTCTAGGTTTTAGAATTTTGTGTAATTTCTAAAATGGATGAATTGTGTTGTTTGATGCATGTTCCTATGTTGTTTTGATTGCTATATTGCTTATTTGACATATAAACATCACTGTAAATCATTTTGGGAGATTAAGGGATCAAAATTTGGGTTTTTAGGTGAAAAATGGTGAGAAATCGTCAAAAAACGGGGCCCAGTTCGCTTAAGCGAGCCCCAAGCAAACTCACAAGCGAAAGTGGGGTTCCTCTCGGCGTGAATCTCGCTTAAGCGAGATTTGCCTCGCTTAAGCGAGATGCTCTCTGACAACATTTCCAGTTTCGCGTTCTTGTGTCTTTTTCACACGTTTCTGTTTTGAATTAGCTTTCGGTGTAAACATGAAAGTTGTAGATAATTGAGTTAGCTTTCTAATGGCCTTGGTTTGACGTGTAAAATATTTTTAGATTTTTAGTTATGACGAAAATAGTCCAAGAGGGTATTCAGAAAATTTTAAGAAAACTTAGCATAACTAATTCTGAGTTAGTCCAAAACTTATGGTTGGTTTCCCAACTTCAAACTTAGGTATTAGGGTTTAGTTGAAGTGTTTTATGAGTATTTGACTTATGTCTTATTGATCACCCTTGCTTGTTTTTGAAGAATGTCTTGGTCTGATATGAATGTAGTTGATTAATGTATGTGTGTTATGTTGATGAATTCTGTCGTAAGAGTTGTTGTGTCAGATTTTAACGAAGTTGTGGAGTGTGTCATAAATGATTAGGCACATATGTTGTTGTCGTAGATGTAGTTTTAGTTGTATGTTGATATACACAAGTCGAGTCCATTTGCATACTAATAACTGTTCGGGGCTTATGCCCTGGAATGCTTAGCATTCACACCCGTTGGGGGCTTATGCCCTGGAATGTTTATCATTCACCTGTTGGGGGCTTATGCCCTGTGATGCTTTAACCATCCAACTGTTGGGGGCTTATGCCCTGGAATGCTTAGCATTCAACGCGCGTAAAATGGTACCACATGCATAATGCATTTGTCGTTGTCGATGTCGCATTGTCGTAGTCGTTGTCGTCGGTCATGTCGTGGGTGTTCATTGCTGATAATGACATTGTTGTTGCTGTTGTTTAATGTTGTTGAAGATAATTATGTTGCTATACATGTGTACATTTATTCACATTATATATGAATTGAATAATGTTTGTTGTAAGATGTTGTTGTTTCATTGATTTGATGAATTATATATATTTATTATTGATCGTGTATCTCACCCCTTCTGCTTGAAAACGTTGCCTTCCCTATGGGTAACTTGCAGGTAACGAAGATTAGTAGGATGATTGGCTCTGTGTCTAGGGCTCTGATACATATTAGGATGGGGGATCGTCGCGAATGTTTCCTTATTCTTTTATGTATCTTATCTATGAAAAGACTGTGTCGTGGGAGTTTATTATTGTTGAAAATAATATTTTATAACTGTTGAGGCCTTTGTGCCAGGATTATGTTGACGTTGAATTATAATTTTTGAAGATTTATTCTGCTGCAGAATAAATCTTCTGCCGAAGAAGAGAGTGGAGCATAATTTTTGCCTACTAAGCAGCTGAAGCAGTTAGAATGTGATGGAAACAGGATGTTTTCATTGTTGGCGTATTTGTCCGTGGAGAATCAAGCGGTAATTGACAGGCTGCCAGTTGTAAATGAATTTCCAGAGGTTTTCCCTGATGAGATTCCTGATGTGCCGCTAGAAAGGGGAGTAGAATTTTCAATCGATCTTGTTCCGGGTACGAAGTCTGTGTCGATGGCTCTTTACCGTATGTCAGCAACTGAGATGGCAGAGTTGAAGAAACAGTTGGAGGATCTACTTGATAAAAAGTTTGTAAGACCAAGTGTTTCACCTTGGGGAGCGCCGATACTATTGGTTAAGATGAAGGATGGTAGCATGAGATTGTGCATAGATTACCGTCAGTTGAACAAAGTGACGATAAAGAATAGGTATCCACTTCCGAGAATTGATGACTTGATGGATCAGTTAGTGGGTGCTCGCGTGTTTAGTAAAATTGATTTGAGATCAGGTTACCATCAGATCAAGGTGAAGGATGAAGATATGCAGAAAACGGCGTTTAGGACGCGATATGGTCACTATGAATATAAAGTGATGCCCTTCGGCGTTACTAATGCACCTGGTGTGTTCATGGAGTATATGAACAGAATTTTTCATGCTTTCCTGGATAAGTTTGTTGTTGTGTTTATTGATGATACCCTAATTTATTTTAAGACTGAAGAGGAGCATGCATAACACTTGAAGATTGTTTTGCAGGTGCTGAAAGAAAAGAAGTTGTATGCAAAGTTGTCGAAATGTGAATTCTGGTTAAGTGAAGTAAGTTTTCTTGGCCATATTATTTATGGTAGTGGTATTGTTGTTGACCCATCGAAAGTTGAAGCGGTATCACAATGGGAGACTCCTAAGTCATTTACAGAGATTAGAAGTTTTCTTGGTTTGGCTGGTTATTACTGTAGATTTATTGAAGGATTTTCGAAGTTGGCACTTCCTTTGACGCAGTTGACCTGTAAGGGTAAAGCTTTTGTGTGGGATATTCAGTGTGAGAATAGTTTCAATGAGTTGAAGCAACGGTTGACGACAGCTCCAATTTTGATTTTACCGAAGCCAGAAGAACCTTTAGTTGTCTATTGTGATGCGTCCAAGTTGGGCTTAGGTGGTGTAGTTATGCAAGATGGTAAGGTGGTAGCTTATGATTCGAGACAGTTGAGAATCCATGAGCGGAATTATCCTACACACGATTTAGAGTTGGCTATTGTAGTTTTTGTGTTGAAAATTTGGAGACATTATTTGTACGGTTCCAAATTTGAGGTGTTTAGCGATCATAAAAGTTTGAAATATTTATTTGATCAAAAGGAGTTGAATATGAGACAGAGAAGGTGGCTTGAGTTGTTGAAGGACTATGATTTTAGTTTGAACTATCACCCAGGTAAGGCGAATGTGGTTGCAGATGCTCTGAGCAGAAAGACGTTGCACATGTCTGCCATGATGATTAAGGAATTGGAGTTGCTTGAGCAGTTTAGACATTTGAGTATAGTTTGTGAACTGGAACCTCAGAGTGTGCAGTTGGGTATGTTGAAGATCAACAGTGAATTCTTGAATAGCATCAAAGAGGCGCAGAAAGTTGATGTCAAGTTTGTAGACTTGATGGTTGCTAGTGATCAGGCTGTAGATGGTGATTTTCAAGTTGATGATCAAGGTGTGTTGAGGTTCCGAGGCAGAATTTGCATTCCGGATAATGATGAGTTGAAAAGGTCGATTTAAGAAGAAAGTCACAGGAGTAGCTTGAGTATTCATCGGGGAGCTACAAAGATGTATCATGACTTGAAGAAAATGTTTTGGTGGCCCGGATTGAAACGAGATGTTGCGCAATTTGTTTATGCTTGTTTGACTTGTCAGAAATCTAAAGTTGAACACCAGAAGCCTACAGGATTGTTGACACTGTTGGATGTGCCGGAGTGGAAATGAGATAGCATCTCTATGGATTTTGTGACGAGTTTACCAAATACTCAAAGAGGGCATGATGTCATTTGGGTTATTGTCGATAGGTTGATGAAGTCAGCACATTTTATTCCGATCAATATTAGTTATCCGGTAGCTCAGTTGGCGGAGATTTACATTCATAATATCGTGAAGTTGCATGTTGTTCCGTCAAGCATTGTGTCGGATTGAGATCCGAGGTTCACTTCGAGGTTTTGGAAGAGCTTGCAAGAGGCTTTGGGTTCAAGGTTGAAATTGAGTTCGGCTTATCATCCGCAAACAGATGGTCAGTCGGAGAGAACGATTCAGTCGTTAGAGGATTTGCTGAGAGTGTGTGTACTTGAACAAGGTGGAGCTTGGGATAGTCATCTACCGTTAATAGAATTCACGTACAACAACAGTTACCATTCGAGTATTGGTATGACACCATTCGAAGCTTTGTATGGTCGGAGGTGTAGAACCCCTTTGTGTTGGTTTGAGACGGGTGAAAGTGTTGTGTTAGGACCAGAGATTGTTCAGCAGACTACGGAGAAGGTCAAGTTGATAAGAGAACAGATGAAAGCATCGCAGAGTAGACAGAAGAGTTACCACGACAAGCGTAGAAAGGATCTTGAGTTTCAAGAGGGAGACCATGTGTTCCTGAGAGTCACTCCTATGACCGGGGTGGGTCGTGCATTGAAGTCTAAGAAGCTAACTCCAAAGTTTATTGGTCCGTATTAGATATCTGAGAGGATTGGAACGGTGGCATATAGAGTGGGTTTGCCACCACATCTTTAGAATTTGCATGATGTGTTTCATGTATCGCAGCTGCAGAAGTACGTAGCGGACCCTTCACATGTTATACCAAGGGATGACGTGCAGGTTAGAGACAACCTAACGGTGGAGACTTTACCATTGAGAATTGATGATCGCAAGGTGAAGAAGTTGAGAGGCAAAGAGATACCTCTAGTGAGGGTTGTTTGGGGAGGAGTAACTGGTGAAAGTCTAACTTGGGAGTTGGAGAGTAAGATGCTGGAGTCTTTTCCTGAGTTGTTTGCTTGAGGTAATATTTCGAGGACGAAATTCTATAAGTTGAGGAGAGTTGTAACACCTCATTTTAATTCTATTATTTTAAATGATGTTTGAATATTGGTTATATGATTTTGCATGACTTATTTGATATATATATATATATATATATATATATATATATATATGATTTTATGCGAAAATATATGATTCATGTGTGATATATATATATATATATATTATGTGTTATTTTATTATATAGTTGTTTTATTATTTAAAATAAAATATGAGAAATAGAAATAAGTAGTAATAATATTTATTTAGAATTAAGGGGGATTAATTGTAATTATGTGGATTAAGTGGGAGTTAAGGGAAAGAAAAAGGGGGTTATGTTTTGGGAGTTAGTAAGGAAAGAGTCAGACAAACATTTTCACGTACAGTAGAGAAAAAGAGAGTTTTTGAGAAAAAGAGGAGAAAAACCAAGAGGGCTAGAAGGAGAGCTGGGAAGGGATCAAATTGCTGTAGGCTTTCAATTGTTGCTGAATTAAGGTAAGGGTGGGATCCCAAGCGAACTCACAAGCGAAAGTGGGGTTCCTCTCGGCGTGAATCTCGCTTAAGCGAGATGCTCTCTAACAGCATTTCCATTTTCGCGTTCTTGTGTCTTTTTCACACGTTTCTGTTTTGAATTAGCTTTCGGTGTAAACATGAAAGTTGTAGATAATTGAGTTAGCTTTCTAATGGCCTTGGTTTTACGTGTAAAATATTTTTAGATTTTTAGTTATGACGAAAATAGTCCAAGAGGGTATTCAGAAAATTTTAAGAAAACTTAGCATAACTAATTCTGAGTTAGTCCAAAACTTATGGTTGGTTTCCCAACTTCAAACTTAGGTATTAGGGATTTAGTTGAAGTGTTTTATGAGTATTTGACTTATGTCTTATTGATCACCCTTGCTTGTTTTTGAAGAATGTTTTGGTCTGATATGAATGTAGTTGATTAATGTATGTGTGTTATGTTGATGAATTCTGTCGTAAGAGTTGTTGTGTCAGATTTTAACTAAGTTGTGGAGTGTGTCATAAATGATTAGGCACATATGTTGTTGTCGTAGATGTAGTTTTAGTTGTATGTTGATATACACAAGTCGAGTCCATTTGCATACTAATAACTGTTGGGGGCTTATGCCCTGGAATGCTTAGCATTCACACCCGTTGGAGGCTTATGCCCTGGAATGTTTATCATTCACCTGTTGGGGGCTTATGCCCTGGGATGCTTTAACCATCCAACTGTTGGGGGTTTATGCCCTGGAATGCTTAGCATTCAACGCGCGTAAAATGGTACCACATGCATAATGCATTTGTCGTTGTCGATGTCGCATTGTCGTAGTCGTTGTCGTCGGTCATGTCGTGGGTGTTCATTGCTGATAATGACATTGTTGTTGTTGTTGTTTAATGTTGTTGAAGATAATTATGTTGCTATACATGTGTACATTTATTCACATTATATATGAATTGAATAATGTCTGTTGTAAGATGTTGTTGTTTCATTGATTTGATGAATTATATATATTTATTATTGATCGTGTATCTCACCCCTTCTGCTTGAAAATGTTGTCTTCCCTATGGGTAACTTGCAGGTAACGAAGATTAGTAGGATGATTGGCTCTGTGTCTAGGGCTCTGATACATATTAGGATGGGGATCGTCGCGAATGTTTCCTTATTCTTTTATGTATCTTATCTATGAAAAGACTGTGTCGTGGGAGTTTATTATTGTTGAAAATAATATTTTATAACTGTTGAGACCTTTGTGCCATGATTATGTTGACGTTGAATTATAATTTTTGAAGATTTATTCCGCTGCAGTTTATGAGAATTTATGTTGTTTTGAAATAAATAGTTTATTCCTATTTATGAAATTTTGAAAAGCGGTGTGAAACTCCGTCGTTGGAATACTCTGATATAATTATCTTTATTATTACGTCGTTGGGTGAACGGGGTGTTACAACCGTACTACGAGTAATCTCATATATATTTTGTTGATAAAAAGTAGATCTTGTAATATTAAAGCCTATCATATTATCATGTGTACATAATAAGTCATAATTGAGACTACTATGTAGGTATGTCACAGGAGGGACTTACACGAAGACAATTTATGAAATTGACATTTGTTAACATGTTTGGAAGACAACTTTTTATATCCAAAACTTTGAAAGAAATTAAAATTCATATTCAAGAGAACTTAAGATTGTGGAACTTTTAAACTAATTTGCGATGTTTTGACAAACGTGAATAGTATTGAATTATATGCTTCCACAAACGAGGCGGTGGTTGATTCTTAAGACTTGCCAACATGAAGCCTCAAACTTGAGCTATTGCCAAAAAATTAACATTAAGATCATCTTCTCTAATAATGAGGTGAGCACACGAAGAGCAACTTCTCTAATATTAAGATCGATAAGTTCAATAATGAGGCGTTCCATGTATGCCATCCATAGACAGTGGTGGTAGAATTGGAAACGAAACGAGAGAATCTACATATGACGCGTCGTTCTTCTTTAAGAGAGATCGAGGAGAAAAATTTGTCATATATCGGGTAAGGTGATATTGTGGGTTACGCACTCAATTTTATCACTTTAGTTTGGGTTTTATCTATCAATGTGATTATAGAGTTCAAATATGCTCCATTTAAGGTGTGATCCATTTAGGTTCATGGATGTGTGACATCTCACAAAAAAAATCAATTCAATGGCTTGGATTTAAAATCATAAAATCAGTATTTAATTTGTTTATTAAAAAAAATAGAGAAACAATTTCTACGTTGTTGCTCTCAACCTCCCACTTCTCTATGCTCCCTCTCTTTGTTTCTATCTTTTGTGCATTTCCCCTTCTTCTCTGCCACAATCACGATCCACGACACTGCCACGGTATTATGCCCTTTCCCTTCGAATTCATGATTATGATTCAAAAAATAAAAATCCAAATCATTCTACAAAATAATTCCCAATTTTTTTTCCAAATCTTTACAAATTGGTTTTAAAAAATTGTATAAATATATTTGCAAAAAGATAATTGTAATTTATTATATGGTCATCAACAATTAAATACAAACTAAAATTGATTCCTAAAAACAAAAATGGGGGAGATGTGGTGGAGACGACGACAAGAAGGTATGAATCCTTATGCATCTAGCCGCATGTTTTGTGTGTGAGAACCCATGCTTTTTCATATCTAGAAATTGTTGTGTCAATATATCTTTTGATGGATGCGTAGAATAATCGTACAACAAAAAAATATACTTATATTAATATTAAACTCTTTCGTAATATGCTTCTCTTTGTATAGCTCGATTTTTGTGTGAAAATTATTATTAAAATATCAATCAAAATTTATCAGGTTGTTAAAAGAACAAAAAATTTCCCTCAAAAAAAAAAAGAACAAATTTTTAAAATCATATTCTTGTACGCAGTATATGAGGATATAGTTTCTTTAATGAACCATTGGGAACCTTGCCTAAACTTTTTATATAAAAAACATAGGGAATATATTATTAAAATGTAACTCTTCTTCAAGTTCTTAACTTGGTCAATTTCTTGGTTCTCAAAGCCGCTTGAACCTTACCATAAAGGATGATATCCTTAAAATGCTCAAAAGCTTTGGTAATAAACAAAGTAGCAACAAAGACTTATCCTCATTTTCCATATTAACTTTAATGTTGGCCAAATCATAAAGAATTTTGTTAATTGCCATCAATTGCTCTGTGATTGATTTAGACTCCACCATCTTGAATGAGTAGAGTTTTTGTTTCAAGAGTTGCCTATAAGCTAACAATTTCGTCATGTACAATGACTCTAACTTAGCCCACATCGATGACGCAGTAGCTTCCCTCGCGACATCCCTTAAAACCTTATCTCCGAGACATAAAATAATGGCACTATTTACCTTGTCTATCATCTCACGTTTCTCCGCTTGTGTCGAATTTGTCGGCATCGCCGATTCACCCTTCAATACTTCTACACACTTTTGTTGTGTCAAAACCGCTTGCATATTAACCTTCCACAACCCGAAAATCATTACTTCCGGTGAACTTCTCGATGTCCCACTTTGAACCCATGATACACACTTTACCAATTTACGCTTATGCCCCACAGTGGACACCAATTGTTGTGAATTCAGAAAAAATCACACCAATGAAACAAAGATGTGTGGAGCAATGAGAGTGGTAATCAATGAGTAAAGTAGCCTCAAGCAACAACAACAACAAAACAGTTCTAAAACTATGTGTAAAGCAACACCACAAGCATAATCAAAGCAACAAGATAAGAAAGCTAGAAAGAAAACAAACATGCCAAGATAGTAACCCAGTTCGGTCTAATATGACGTACTATGGGGAGAGCGCAGCTCTCCAATCCACTAAGATTAAAGTGATACAAAGGGGTTACAAGAAATTAGCTTAAAAGCTTAGAAAGAACAAGACCTAATTTCTACCCATTTTTCAAGTCACCCGCATTTTCAAGGAATCCTAAGAGAAAACACAAAAGGAAGTTTTTTTATCCTTCCAATGGTGAAATCTCACTACCCAAGGTGATTACAATATTTTTCAACCCAAGAGAACCTCACTACAAAGACACTCAACTCTAAAGTTACCTCCTTTGTATTCCCAAGTTTCTCTCTCTTCCAGCTCTCCTTCAAAAACTGAACTAAAACACTTAAATAGTAGACAGACACAGACAAAATCGTGTCAGGATTGATGCGTACAACCCAAGGTACGACCAACCTTATCCAGAAATCGTGTCACGATTTTCCTCCATTGGAAACCATACTCTCTGCCAAGAAAATCGTGTCACGCCATCAAAATCGGGTCACCTTTTTTAGCTTCCTCAACTTCACAAATTTGAAGACAATTACAACACTACTATTATTTTATGTTTTAGCTAATGAATCCCTATTTTATCGAAGAACATGTTGAATCTTTGGTTTCCTTAAAAAAAATGTTGAATCTTTGGTTAAATTGCTACATATAACTTAAACGAGATTAACTTCAATGCAATGAAATTGTAAAACTCTTTTGCAGATGCGCATACAATCAAATAACACCAAAGTACCACTTTTATATGTTCGTTTCTAAAATATCTACTTGGCATATGTTCCCAATATAAATCCGTAGTTAAACATTCGTATGCGACAACGACACTAGGAGAAATGTCCAACTGAAAACTCGTGCATTGTATACGACGGTTTATCTTTCATAAATATTTGATTCTGACCTTCCTTATGACCTAAATCTAAATGAATAAAACTTGCTTATCTCATTTGTTTGTAGAGACATATTTGATTTACTATCAGAAGCCCTTCGTCTAAATCCAAGCCCTTCGTATTTGTTGAAAATTGGCGTCAAATTGTGAATGCAGAAAGCCCAAAAATCATGACATGATTTGGGCATCGTGGCACGATTTGACTTGACAGTAAGCATGTTTTTGAGATGGAAAATCGTGACACGATTTGGGAAATCGTGACACGATTCAGCAACTTCCTCAGTAAGTTTACCTGAAAGGGACTGGTCACAACGGTTGGAAAGCACAATTGTGGCACGATTTGGGACGTTTGTGACTAGTATTTAAGTGGTTTCTGCAGTTTTTTGAAGATGAGCTGAAGCAAGAGGTCTAGGGTTTACAAAGGGGGGAACTTGAGGGTTGAGTATCTTTGTAAGGAGAGTCTCTTGGGTTGGGATAAACATTGTAATCACCTTGGATGAGTGAAAATCTTATGAGTGTGGTGAGTCAAGCAAAGGGTAGAGATTAGGTATAACTGGGTTGAAGAGCTGCTCTCTCCCCCAGAGTAGGTCATATTGGCCGAATTGAGTTATCATCTCTTGTGTGTTGTTTTTCCCTTTAAGCTCTCTTATCTCTTTATGTTTTGTTAGTGTTTGTGTTATTGTTTTTAACTCTACACTTAGTTGTTGTTGCTTGTGTTTTCTTAGCTTGTGGTTACTATTTTCCTTTACTCCACACATCTTTGTTATTCATTGGTGTGAGATTTAAGTCAGAATTCAGAACAGTATTGAAAGCTTATCTGCTTTGCCCATTATCATACAGCCTGCCCTAAACCAGAATTAACTTTGGGAATGATAAAACATGTTGACGACGGTTTTATCACACTGCTTCTACAAGATCATATGGGTGGTCTCCAGGTTCTTCATAATGCACACAATTTTTGTTCATTTTGAAGACTACGATATTTTTTAGCATTGAATAGCTGTTGGATTTGAATCGGTATGGATCAAACACTACATTCAAATCAAGTTGTTCTGGATCAAATTCTTATTTTAACAAGAACTTATAATATTTTGATAAAAAAAGAAAGAACTTATCAAAAGCTTGACATTAAAAAATATGGTTAATTTACTATATTCTTTAAGGTGAGGCCTAGGCTACCTTAAAAAATTGGTGGGTAATTTACCCAACCCAATAAAAAACAGCCACGTGTACTCCATTATAAAAATAACATTTATTATTTTATTTTGCAATTTTAGCATCTATTTTATTATTTGCATAGCAAAAATGATTAAAAATAAAAAATACAACCACCTGGAATCGAACCAAGACACACCCACTTTTATTCATTTAACTTAACCACTTGAACAATACATCTTTTATGATAAGAATCGGAAAGCAAAATATATGATATTAGTCAGATATTTTTTTAGAGATTATATGCATTTATATTAAAATAATAAATAATTCTAAAATAAAACAGTATGAATTCATTCATTTGATTTTTTTTATATTTTAAATATTATTCTCTTATATAAATGCATATTATTTATCTAGATTCAATGAACTACAACAATGTTTCAATGTTTCAATTGTGATTTATTTTAGGTCATATATTTCTTTTGAATTAGATGAACTATTTAAAAGTATTAGATGAAAATTGTCAAGGATAAATGTAATGTTTCTATTAAATATTTTTGTCTTTTATATGTAAAAAATTGGTTAAATATTTGCATTACGCTCGATGAGGATTGTATTTCCTTGTATCTCGATGTAAATTTTTATGTATTCATACGAGAAAGTTAATATGACAACATTTTGAAAACTAATAACTATTTTTAAAATATCAATGTTAATGTAGTGTTTTTATTAAATATTTGTTTATTTTATTTGCAAAACATTGTTAAATAATTGGACTACACTCGTCGCAAAATATATGTGCTTATATTGCGGAAGCAATTCTTTTACCGGTATGAAAAAGTCAATTTCATAAAACTTTCATAACTTGTGATTATTTTCTCGTTGAGATACGGGCGTATTTAAAAACAAATAAACTTGAATTCAACGAAATCATATCTTCCACCAAGACATTCATTGGGGAAGTAGGAGCCCTTTTGAAGAAAGTTATTCAAGAGAAGATGAATTTTTTTTTACTTCCGGAACAAGTAGCAAAAAATTGATTAATAGTTTTATATCTTTATTATTTTTACTACCGAACCCGTCTGTTCACTCTTTTTGGATCATTGAAAGTTAAAGTAATTTTGAAAGAAGAAAAAGTCAGCTCAGCAGAGCCAAAAAGAGGCAATATTTTGGTCCATGCTATTTGAACCAGAAAAAATGGACAAATCTCATTGACCAAAATAGTATGGACCGGATATTATATATTTAAAACAAATACGAATGATTCCATAATAATTCCAAAATAAAATAAATTTTTGTTTTTTGAGATTTTATGATTACTGTGTGATTGAGAGAACGTGAATCAGTGAAAAGATAAACAAATATTTGTTTTGGCAACTTGATTAATCAATGATCCAAGAATAAATATTTTATCTCACATAAGTTAAGAGAACTCACATATGATAACAGTCACACTTTTACTTTCTAATTGCACCTTTGCAAATATTTTATCTTAGTGTATCGATGATAATTTTCCTTTTATTATTCCTTAAGATCTCGGGTCCGACTCTTTTTAATACCAAATCGAGTGACATATAGTTTAGATTCTACAAAAAAATGGGTCATGCTAACCGGTGCCCCTGAACACCGGTTAAGGATGCCAAAAAAGGATGTTATTGCTAAAAAAAGGAATTTTAATTATTACTTTTTATGGATTAATTACACAATTTTTAATGCAATAACTACTATATATTTTCCTTTTTTAATATCTTTAACCTTTGTCCGGGGCACCAGTTAGCATTTCCCAAAAAAATTTCCATTATATTATTGAATACTAGTGTAACACCCGACGTTCCCCGGGTTAAACAATATAATTAGAGGATGACAAAAATTAAGTATGCGTGGTATATGGAAGTAAAGTTCACCATGGACCGGTACAAAATGAATATCTTAATGGGTACGCACGAATAAAATAAAATAAACCATATATTAAGTACCTGCAAATTAATAGATGCACATGCGGATAAAATTTAGTGCACTTAGTACAAAGAAATAATATCAAAGAATAACACAAGCCTCACGATAATTAGGTTTCTACTTGGATAGTTTGTCAGATTGACTTACACCGAAGATTTTAATTTCCGAAATTATTTTTCTTGCTTCGTTCTTATTCCGATGAGGTCATATTCAACAGTCCGATTGATTATATTTGATTCTGTTAGTCAGCTGGGTCCGTTTTAATCATCGGAGTAATGTCCTTCCATGTTGATTAGGTTTCTAATGAGATAGTTTGTCAGATCGACTTACACCAAAGATTCTGATATTTGAAGTTCCAATTCTTGCTTTGTTCTTATTTCAACAAGGTCATATTCAAAGGTCTGATTGATCATATTTGATAGTGTTAGTCGGTTGGATCCATTTTGATCGTCAGTGTAATGTTCTTCCATGTTCACTAGGTTTTTAATGAGATAGTTTGTCAGATTGACTTCACTAAAGATTCCGATTTTTGAAATACTTGTTTCTGCTTTGTTCTTATTCAAATAAGGTCATATTCATTGGTGGGATTGATTATATTTGATACCGTTAGTCGGCTAAGTTTGTTTTGATCGTCGAAGTAATGTCCTTCCATGTTGACTAGGTTTTTAATGAGATAGTTTATCATATCGACTTACACCGAAGATTCCGATTTTCTAAATTCCCGTTCCTGCTTATTTCTTATTCCAATAAGGTCAAATTCCACAGTCTGATTGATTATATTTGATACCATTAGTCAGTTGGGTCCGTTTTGATCGTTAGAGTAATGTCATTCTATGTTGACTAGGTTTCCAATGAGATAGTTTGTCAGATCAACTTACACCAAATATTTTGATTACCTAAATTCCTGTTCATGCTTCTTTCTTATTCCAATAAGGTCATATTCAATGGCCTTATTGATTATATTTGATACCGTAGTCAGTTGAGTCTGTTTCGATCGTTAGAGTAATGTCATTCCATGTTGACTAGGTTTTCAATGGGATAGTTTGTCAGATTGACTTACACCGTAGATTTCGATTTTTTGAAATTACAGTTTCTGCTTCGTTCTTATTTTAATAAGGTCATATTCAATGATATGATTGATTATATTTGATACTATTAGTCGGTTGAGTCTGTTTTGTTCGTCAGAGTAATGTTCTTCAATGTTGATTAGGTTTCTAATGAGACAGATTGTGAGATTGACTTGTATTGAAGACTGTTAAGATAAATGTAATGTTTAATACCTTTAAACAGTTCATCTAATACAAAAGAAATGTCGAACCTAAAATAGATCACAATTCGGTTGATCACAAATGAAACATTGTTGACTCTTCAAAAAAAAATGAAACATTGTTGTAGTTTATCGAATCTAGATAAATAGTATGAATTTATATAAAAGAATAATATTTAAAATATAAAAAATAAATAAATGAATGAATGTATATTGTCTATTTTAGAAATATTTAGTATTTCACACACACACACATATATAAAAAATGGCTCACTGATAACATATATTTTTGCATTCCACTTCATTTCACCAAGAGATGTATCAGTTAAGTGATTAAGTTATATGATGATGAGTGAGTGTACCTTGGTTCGATTCCCTGCATTGGTATTTTTAATTTATTAATCTTAAAATGGGATACATGCAAAATAAAATAATAAATGTTATTTTTATAATGAAGTACACATGGATGTTTTTTATTGGTTTGGGTAAATTACCCACCAATTTTTCAAGGCAATTTAGAAAAAACCATTCTTTAATCACTTTAGTTTCTTCTTAATCTATTGAGCATTGTATTTCAACAATCTGACTAATTTATAGTATTTTTTGAAATTCAGCTTACCACAAATGATAGATTCAAGAGTGCTCAACACAAAGTATCAGCAAACCTTGTAGGTCCAAGCAGGACCGGCCCAAAGATTTTTGGTGCCCCGGGTGAAACAATAAAATATTATTCCTAATATTATTCTTCGTATTTTTTGTTGCAAAATATTCATTTATAACAAAGTTAGCTAAAAATATATTTTTAATAGATTTAATCAAAGCGAATTAAAAAGAAATATATTTATATATATAGTACTAACCACTAAGTAAAAATAATAATTTTGGTACCCTTAAAAAAATGGTGCCCTAGGCTACCGCCGCTCTCAGGGCCACCCCTGGGTCCAAGAATCTCTATTGCAAGCTTTTTTGTCACACAACATCATCCATCTATAAGGACTTTTGGTCCCATCAAAGAACTATTATTTGAAAACGAGTCTGCAAAATATAAAGTTACTTCAATTCAAGAATTTATAGTCAGCTACATAACAAGCATTAATAATACTTCTCGGCTGCATTTGAAGAATTGACAAGCACTATGCAATAATGCATCATTGGTTTGGTTCCGTGAAAGATCTTGATGGTGAGGCTTTGGCCTCTTGTGCGCTCTTGATATGACCCAAAACTAGATACTAACCCATGTCATTATTGAATTTGATTGTAGAAAGTTCGTCAATAATTTTCGTTATGGTCCATTTTGATGAATTTGATGTTAGAAGTATTCTGAAATGAAACAATGTAAGATGAGTCAACATAGTTTGAGTTTATCACGAGAAAAGTTAATATGGTTATTCATTTATCCTACTCCCTACTCCAAATTTTAAGTAAGTATTGATGGTTTTAGAAATGCTAATGGTTTAACCAGAATTTAGAGAATGTACATTTTACCCAAGGACTAAAGACCTTGTATAGGTGAGGTTTATGGAGCGTGAGACTCCGAGGCATTTAATGATTTAGGAGTTGGGGTTCGGGGGTAGGCCGGGGAGGCAAAAACCACCGCTGACCTGCCTCGTTGTTGTCATATACCTACCCCGGTGCACCACATCATTCTTCATGATCAAATCTACGTCTTCTGATATATGTTTATTTTGGAGAAATTGCAGTAATCAAGAAACCAAATAAATTTTGTTACTTTTGATGAAATTATGTGTGTGTTTTCTATAATACCCTTAATCATTTATTATTTCATTCTATTTTTTCTCTCTATACAGTAAATATGTAAGGGTATTATTGACAAGACAATAATTAATATTACATTGAAACTTGAAAGTGACAAGTATTGTAAAACATAATTATTCTCTAAAATAGACAAGTATTATGAAATGGATGGAGTATCTTTAAACTTTATCGTTCCATAAAATTTTGTGTGCACGCAATTTTAGTCCATGCTAAAATCAAATTTGTTTAATTATCTTTAAACTTTAAATTTTTAAATGTTTTTTTGCATGTAATGTTTAAAACATCATAAAATATTCCTTTACAAAAGTAATGAAAATTTGGATTTAAAAATCAAATCTTGAGCTCATTTATTGCAAATGAACTTTGCATATGGTTCTAAACAAATTGACATAAGGAGTTATAGAGTTAAATGTACACCGTTTGAACTCTGGCACGAAATATATGATATCAAAAACTGATGAGAGTTATTAGTAGTCTTCGGTGCAAAAGTTATGATCAGAATCCAGAAATTTTAACTTACGAGTACAAGATTTTATATGATAAATATTTTTACAAAAAATTTAACAATGCAAAAGTGATAAAATAATAACATTATTATCATTGAAGAAAATATTTGACATTGTAAACATTATACAATTATATATTGGAAATATTAAAGACTTGTTAACATCTACAAATTAAAATTGTTATTTATGTGTCTTTTTATTTAAAAATATGGTAAAAATCATTTAAAATTTCATCTCAAATGCATTTACACAATTGATTTCATAAAATTCGTGAAAAAAATACTCTTTTTATAGTATAAATTTTCATTTAATGGGCGCAACCTATTATTTTAAAAGGACCAATAGCTGAAATATTAAAGATTTAACAAATAATATAGAAAAGTAGCAGGGACAACTGCCCCCAATTCTCTCTATGTACATATGTTTAGGGGCGGGAATAGGTTAGGCCGAGTTAGGCTTTGCAAGGCTTGAGTCTGGCCTGCCAATTTTTTTAAAGGCCTAAGCCTAGCCTGCGGCCTGTCGTAGGCTTACTTTTTAGGCCTAAGTCTGGCCTTCTGAAAGCCTGATACGGTCTGCTAGCCTGTTTAAAAGCCTATTTCATATGAACATCTTTAAATAAGCAATGTAATCTAAATTTAAATAGATTAGCGAACTAATATATCAATTAGATTAAATTCTCTTTTGATAATCAAGATGAGTTTTTAGGGAATTTGACTATATATTGTATCATATTTCAATTCTAGTTTATAATAATACATTTAAATATGCAAAAAACTAATGTATATTAATAAACTTAAATTACTGAAAAAAATTAACGAATTTTTATTTTAATTCAAAGTATAAAATATAATATAATAGTAAATAATATTATTCATATTTACTTAAATAGGCCAGCCTAATAGGCTTAAAAGGCTTTTTGAATGTCTTGTGGCCTAGCGTTTTAAGTTAAATAGACTTCTAAAAAAGCGTAGGCCTTCTCTGTTTAAGAAAAGAGTTTGGTCTGGCCTGGCCTGTCGTAGGCTAGGCCGTAGACTAGGTCGTAGGCCCATGTAGGCCGGTCTGGCCTATTCCCATCCTTACATATGTCCCTAGACATGACATAGAGCGGCTCCTGACAACTTTTAGTCAAACTGAATTAACATCAGAATGAGAGGGATCACAATATCGTGTGAGTATGAGATCACATGATTGAAGAAAGACTTGTAAGGATTGAAGGTGAGAAAAACACAAGAAGGTGGGGGTTGAATTGTGTTTTTCTTTCCGCAGCTCTTGAGGAGTGAGAATCTAATTCCTTTAAACTCAGAGTCTGAATGAGATCATAGTCTGATAGGAGATTAGGTTCTGATTGCAGCGGAATAATCAAGAGATAGAGAGAAGAGAGAACACAAGCAATTTATACAGGTTCCTTCCACAAACCGGAAATAGTCATGTCCCCCTTGTACTTCCAAGGAGAGTTCACTAAAATGTAATATCAAATTACAAGTTGCTCAAACACACAGTATGAGACTTCCTTGCTCAAGCACACAGGTGAGAGACTTCCTTGCTCAAAGACACAACTAAGAGACTTCCTTTGCTCAATGGACGCAGCCAAGAGACTTCCTTTGCTCAAGCACAAAAGCAAGAGACTTTTACACAATTACAGAAAATTGAATAGAGTTGAAACACTTTGACAACAATCAAATAGTGTTTCAATTACAACAAAGACAGACTCTGTTTTTCTGTGAAACTTAGAAATTCTAGAATACTCAGTTTGTAAGAATCTAAGTTGATGATGTGCTTTTTGTTAAGACTCAGTTGAATACGAAAGCAGCGCAATGTAATTTTTCAAGTTCTAGAGTCCTGCATTCTCCAAGTCTTCTATCCTTTATATAGGCGTAGGAAAGAGACGTTGAGTCTTCCAGCACATCAGGATGATTTCTGAAGCTTGATCAATGACTGTTGATCTGTTGCTTGATTTGGTAATAGTCCTTCAATAGCATCATTTGAATTCCATTCCCTTTGAGGATTAATACCGGTAGACACAGTTGCCAAACTGTACGAGGTAGTGGAGTAGTGGAAACAGAGTTCGTACAACGTACTCTGTAATGGCCTGCAATCTTTGTCTTTGTGCTTCCCACGCTCAAGTTGACTTAGAAGCTAGCCGTTACTCCATTTGAGAGTTTCTTTGTGCATCGCAATGCAGTAGAAATCCTTGTTAGCAGATTATCAAATTTGTGGCTTCAGACTCACTGTAGCACTATGCTTCTGATAATCTTCAGACTCTCTTGGTTCTCAGATTCTGATGGTCTTTAGACTCTGATACAGTCTTCAGACTCTCTTCGGCACAATCTTCAGACTCTCTTCGATGCAGTCTTCAGACTCTCTTCGATGCAGTCATCAGACTCTCTTCGAAACAGAATCACAAGCAACAAGCTTCTCTGGATTTTTTTGCTCTTTAACTTTGTTCAAACAGAATACTTTCTAAGATATAAATCTTAATTGATATCCTGCATACTTAAACAAATATTAGCAACATCCAATTGACAACTTTTTAATACCTTGTTATCATCAAAACTCAAAACGTGGTATTGCTGAACACCTTTGTTTCAACAAGGATTGTTTTCTATTACCTATACCAACAAGATTCATCTTCTTTTTGATTGCCTAATCCATCCTAGAAAGTTACGAGTGAGATTAAAACATGTTGAAAAAACTTATATTGGTTGGTGAGGTCAGTCAGTAATATTTAAAGTCGTCTGAGATGCTACAAGATAAAAATGCAAACATAGCAATTAATGTAATAACATTTTTCCTAAAAAAAAATCAACAAACTAAAATTTATCATTAAAAACTGTTTTATTTTCAAGGAACCATTAATTTTTTTTTTTATACTAAATTATAAAATTTCAAAATACATGTTGACTTAACATTGCAGGTAGGAAATTCTACAGGGACAACAAAGTGCCACTTTCCTGTCTTGAGACCAAAGTTGAAAGTGTTATGTTTCTTTTTAATTTTAATGTGAAAGTTGGTAATTTTGTAGACAGGAAAAAACATATTTAATCATAGTAATTATTTTTAGGGGGAATCACAATAGTTTTGATTGTAATAAATTAAAGTAATGTTACTCATAACAAAAATTAATAGGAACATACCATTTTTTTTTAGTTAAATATGATTTTAACCTCTATAAAATAATGATTTCTCCAGTTTAGTCCCTTAAAAAAATATTCACTTTTATTTTTATTTGTATTTTATAGGCACTATTGTGAAAATTAAAAGTATTCATTTTTAGAAGAAAAAAAATTAAAACAGAGATTATTCTTGCAATATTATAGATAATTAAATTTAATTTAATACGGACGAAACCTGGTGATTTTTTTTTTATTTTTACAAACCTTGTGATTCTATAGGTAGGTATAATTAACTCTTATTTATATTAACTTTATTTATGTTGTTTGAACTTCGATTACTAGGCTACTTGATAAAAAAAAAAAAAAACTCTTATTTATATTAACTCAAAAAAAATAAAAAATTCATTGCTTCATTATTCTCTCCCTTTGAGTTTCAGCTCAAACGTTCCTTTCACTCTGTTTCATTTTCCTTTCTGAGACTCAATTTCCTTGCCTTATCTTCCACTCAGTTTCTGTGATTTTAATGGTCTTTGATTTGTTCTATGCATTCTGAATATTGCTTTGATTTGGTAAAGGGAAGATGAAGAATTTCTCTGGTACACCTGGTACTGTTCTTGGTTTGATTCTAAGGATGTCACAGTTCATTTTTGCTACTGGTTCAATTGCTTCTATTGCTACTACATCCAGTTTCTTTTATTACACTTCATTTTGGTAATTATTCATATCTCATTTTAGCTAAGTTTTTTGCTTTTGTTTCTAATGCGTGATGCTGTTACTTATCTTGATTGTCTGATCTAAATCAATGATCGAGATCGTTTAAATCGTGTCTGATCTTGAATCGATGACTAAGATTGTTTACAGCCAAATCCGTCAATCATTGGCCGTGAGGTAAGGATAGTATGGCCAAAAACTGTTCCACCTAGGAATCAAACTCGGGTTCTCCTGAATGATTTGTCTTTGGTGAAGCTCGTTAACCACTTGATCTCAATTGCTTAGCTTGTACCTTGTGTGATTTTGTTGCAATGGATTACACATGATAAATGAAGTGTCTTAATTCACATTAATTGGTATGAATTATTTGAACTTATGTAGTGAAATAAACAAACTTTTGAGATTGTTTGGTAGAACTATTATATATCAAGGATTAATTACACGTGAATAAAACGCAAGCAGTCAACAAGCTGCGCCGTTAGGCCTTTTTGGATGGCAAAATCATTCCTCGTAAACACAACTATTAGTGAATGTGTTCATATATGATACTTCATTGTGTTACAATGGATTATACATTAAAGGACAATGAATTTACTAGTTTAATCTACCAAATTCATGGTGCTATATCATTCAAAATAACCTTTTCTTACTCACTCTTACTGTGTAGTTGGATGCTAGAACTTTGACTTAACAAACATAAAGTCTTTGTTTTGTCAAAAAAAAAACATAAAGTCTCTGTATGCCCTTCCACGCTTCATAAAAATATGTCACTAATCTGACAATTGTAACCAAAACCTGACTGATCCGGCTGAGAACCAGACACACATCCGGTCCAAATGAATCCATTAAGAAAACCAAACTAGGAACCAGGAAACCACTAAAAAAAAGCATGAAAATCAGACATAAACCGCGGCTTGCCAGTTTGTCCTGGTTAAGAAATAGTCTCAATCTGACCTTTAATCCGGTCTGATTTTAATGTCCTGGCACCTACAAATGTTTAATGTCCGGTCTGATTTTAATTACTTTAGATCTGACAGTATAGTCCTAAACAGAATAATCACCGATAAGTATGGAATTAAGCTTTAAATCAGGATAAAGAAGGGTTTTTGCAAAGGATGGAGATCAATATTAAAATCAGAATGGGATGTGATATAGCCCTATAATAACAATTTTCTTGGTTTCTATTCAAATATATGTTAATTTTTAGTCCCTGACATTGTTAAAAGCATGCTTTTCAATGAATTTTGGTCGAGAAACTTGCATTGTTCGTTAATACATCAATAACCATGATTGGATGTTGGAAGTGGAAAATCTTAATACCGACTGTTCCATTGCTTTTGCAGTTTCTTGATAGCCTCAATGGCTTTACAAATCATTTGGAGTTTTGTGCTTGCTTTGTTGGATGCATATGCTTTGGTGAAAAAGAAGGTTCTGCTTAACCCTGTATTGATAAGCCTCTTTGTTGTTGGAGATTGGGTTAGTCTCTGAGTAAATCTATACTTTTCCTAATTAGTTTGTTAGACGCAATAGGACTTGTTGATTATGACGCTTATCGTTTTAACAAATGCTTGTTTTGATTGGTTTGTTTGAGCTTCTCTACTAGCCTTAGAATTTGTGAAGCTGTTTTGGAGAGATTATTGAAACAACTTATGACATGTACATAAGCTGTGTTTAGCTTATTTCCATAAGCTCTTCAAAATAGCATATGAAAACAACTTATAACTTATATGAAAATGGTTTGACTATATTTTATCTTTTGATATAAAAATAGTTTATAGTTATACATAAGCAGTTAATTAAGTTGTTTATCCAAACAAGACTTAAGTTTGGTTCTTGACCACTGGTATCCACACTCCACAGGTAACAGCAACATTATCTCTAGCTGCAGCTTCTGCCTCAGCTGGACTTACAGTTTTGTACTTCCATGATATGGGACATTGCCATTTTGGAGAGGAGTGCCAAAAGTACCAGATTTCTGTTGCTTTTGCCTTCATGAGCTGGATCTCAATTTCAATATCATCCCTAATAATGCTTTGGTTATTAGCAGCAGGATAGCAGACCAAAATTATTTGGTCCAGATCTTCTCTACCACTTCTATCCCCTCTCGCAGCACCTTGGCCGTTGGATTGATTTAGCAGGTGAGAGTATTTGTTTTTCACCGCTTGATTAATCCAATGTTCGATGTTGGTTTTATAGAAGTAAAAAAATATCAATTTTGAGAATTCTCTCATCCAACATTCTTTTAGAGTGTATATAGGAAGTGAAATAGAGTAAAGCTTTACATTCATATTTATATTCCATTACTTCAATTCAACTAGAATTCGGATAGCAGCAGATTGTCAATGGGAAGAAAACAAATGTATATGTGATTTTGCCTTGTAAGTCGCAATGATATTAAACAAACCTTATCTTTTGTATGTAATTGGTTTGTCAATGTTATAGATAGATGTTTTTTGCGACTTGGATCCTCACCCACAGTGCAACGATGTAACAAAATTCTTTCTAACTAAGATAGCATACTACCGCATGCAGTAGCACTTTTATAAATTTTGCCGCACGGCTTATGTAGTTAGTTTTGTTTGACCCTCATACATCAGTTCATTTCATGCTTGGATTTTGGTATTGGTATGTATTCTTGAAAAGGGGTTCTTGAGTCCTGATCTATTGTGCCTTGGCCCGGCGCATATTTTGATTTTAATATATATTCTTTGCCTCTGCAAAAATAAATAAATAAATAGTTTGGTGATTTTAAACCTGAAGCTGCATTAAGTCACTAATAACTAGAGATAAAGGGGTATAAGATCTTAAGCAAGGTTTCAACCAAAGTCTTATGAATAGAGAAAAAAGGACTGAGATATCTTCATTTTGAAGCTTTACAAACAAACTATCAACCTTATTTTGTCATTCTCTAGCATCTTTATGGTCCTACCATAATTAACAACAAAGTATCTCCTTATAATTCTCGTAAAATATAAGGGTATTTGAGTATCAGTTCTGTATAAGTTTATATGTTTTCTACTAAAATTAAGTGATGGACCACTAAAATTATTAAATTTTATTTGTGGTTAATTAAATATACAATAGTGTGAAAAATTAAATATTTATTACTTGCTTGGGAGAAATATATTTTTTAAATTATTAAAAACGAAAAATGTAGACAATTTTAAAATATAAAGACTTGTAGAAAACAAAATAAAATTGTAGATGTTAAAGTATCTTCAAATTTTTAGGTATATTGTGGTATAAGTTTGTAATCTCCAAATTTTTGTTTAATTTATGCATTAATTATTTTTTATTTTATTGTGCCCACTAACTAAATTTTTTTGGATCCGTCGCTGGCAACTTAAACACCGAACGCTTGAACATTGGTATGTAATGTTGGGTAATAGAAGGATAAATGTTCAACATTTAAGAAAGATAAATAACTAAAATGAATAATAAAAAAAAAAAAACAGGATTAAAAGTATATATTGAAGTAAAGAGAGAGTGTTATAGTGACCATAGCTAACGTGTCTCTTATTTCGAATAAACAAAACTCTTGATGTTGGTATTCCAAGTGTAAGTAAGATATTTACATTTGTTGGTGGAGAGGATGCTCAATGTTATATAAGTAAGAAAACTTATATATTTGATCCTTTAAGATTTTTGTTAAGATGTGGTGTCCGACTTATTTATACGATTGATCAAAATCCAATGTGTTGATCCCTCAAATCTTTACATGACCCAACAATGATATCAAAGCTTAGTTACTACATGAGTCAGCTTCTTGTGTCAAAAGTCTTCCTTATAAGGTGTTCTGACAATGAGTTTGGGTTGGAGCAAGCAATTGCAATGCAAGTAGATATAGATGAAAAAACTTTTGTACAAGGGGTAGCATAACCCATAAGAATGTGGACTCACACTTGAGGGGAAAGATTGTTGGTATTTCAAAGGCATGTAAGAGTCCCACATTGGATTCGGATGAATAATGGACGTTGAACACTATATAAGTGAGATGACCCGAAAACCTAATATTTTAAGATGTGGTGTCCAACTCACTTATATGATTAGTCAAAGTCCAATGTGATGATCGCAGAACCCCCTCATAACCACATAATTTCCACTTTGGTTTGATGTTATTTCAATAAAAAGATGATTTCTCAATTAAAAAACATATTCTATGGAAATTAATGATGTAAAATATTGCATAGTAGTTGATGACGCTATGAATGATTTAAAAGAGGGCAAATGTCAATTGTCTTAAAGTATGTTTGGATGAGCTAATTGAATTTTTGTATAAAATTTAAGATTATAGACATTTTAAATGACTCAATTGAACTACGCTTATTTCTAAATGTTTTTGTTTGGATATAATAATAAATAAATTCACTATCAACATTTTTTATTTATACCTTTTAAAAAAAATTAAAAACATTGGGTCAAATTTGAAAATTTAAATTAGGTACCGAATTGTATATTATGAAAGTTTTAAGAGGCCAATTTGTAATATTATAAAAAAAATTAGGGTTAAATATGTAATTTAAAAAAATATAAGGATCAATTTGTAATTATTTGAAAATTTATAGACGTTAACTTTAATTTTATTTTTTTTAAATATTAGAACCAACTTGCAAAATTTGCAAGAAGAAAGAAAGAAATTGTGACCAACATAAAATTCTCTAAATTTAATTTATACAATTTTTTTTATTCATTTACTTACTATTTGACAAATGATTAGGTAAGTACCAGTGGGATTAAGCGGATTTGAACATGATTTAGGCGCCTAATATAAAAAGATTGAAGAGTTTCTCACAAACAGCAAAACATTGAAGCACTTCCTCTAAGAAACTAGCGTTTTATAACTGATTCCTGTGTGTAATTGTGAAGTCGAGTGAAGGGCCCGAACCCGATATTGTTACGATGAAGTACCTGAGGAAGATGATGGTCGAGTTGAAGCTTCCGGTATTTTCTCTCGTGGATTGTGATTCTTGTGCATTGAAGACTTACTTGGCCATCCCTGATGTGAAATGGATAGGGATGAGGCCGACTGACTTGGATAAGTACGGTATACCGAATAAATGTCTCCTGCCAATGACCGCTAAGGATGTTAAAACTGTTGAGAATTTGTTGCGGAAGGATTTCGTGAAGAAGAATCGTGCTAGGGTGGAGGAGTTGATATTGATGCTTAAGACTAGGAAGAAGATTGAAATAGAAGCTTTGTGCAACTTCGGTTTTCGGTATCTCTCTGAAGTTTATTTGCCACTGAAATTGCAGGAGCTTAACTGGATATGATATGAGTAATGTCATTTTTCTCATGTTCAACGATGTTTTAATCTTTGATAATTTGGATCATTGACATAATTGTCGATAATGTTGTCCAACTCGAACGGATTCTAACTCTGTAGGTTCATTGACTATTAAATTAGGAATCTCTTTATTCAGCTAGAATTGTGATTTAGAAATATGTTAACATTCAGATTTAACATTTCAGTGAGTTGTATCTGCTTTTCGATGCTTATTTATTAGTCATTGTTTATGTTATGTAGGTTGAAAATTTTGTTCTTTATTTTAATTCAAAGCATTGCTATCTATTTTATGTTGATGCTAATCAGTGACTTCTTTAGGAGATTTTTCTGGAACATGGTCTTACATTTATGTGTCTGAATCACATCCATGTTTGATTAACAAAATTTTGAAATGAAAATGTGACTTCAATGAATGACTCATTATTTTAAAAGGGTGTAGCATGACATAACTTGGTGTTACTCATCAAGATGTTGGTGGCTCATGTTAATACATTCTAATATATCTTGTTAATTGTAATTTGAAACCATTACATAGTTCTTTTCAAGTTAATATGTACAACTTAATATATATGCGATATAAAACTACACCGGCATCATGTTGGTGAACCAGCTGTTTGTGCTCGTGTTTGTGATCGTGGTCGTGTTTCTGGTGGTGCTTGGACTGATGTGTCTGTGTACACTTGATCATTCATTCTCTTTATTTTGTATTTTTTTTCTCGTCATGTCCTGTCTTTTATTTAGTCAACTTAGTAATTGTCAATATTTTTCTTCTGTAATATGGGAAGAAAGATCTCATATGAGAGTATTTTTGTACTTCATCTTATTATATCAAGTTTGTGTGATTTGATTTTTAGAGTTTGTCTCGAAATCCCAGTTTATGACAAGGCATGATATAGTCTATTTATTTTTTTGTAATTTTAGAGTTCGTCTCGAAATCCCATTTTGTGACAATGCATGATATAGTCTATACCTCTTGCTTATTTTTGTTGTTCATTTCATAATATTCATTTTTGTTGTTAATTTGGTTTTATTTAGATTGGGTAGTAGCTTGATATTGTTATTTGTGAAGAGGGTATTTTAAAATTTAGTAGTTTTTGAAGTATTTCTGATAAATTGACTCATGTCAAATTGCTAATCCTACTTGTGACATGTGACAACTATTTTCCCATCCTTCTATTGGTTTTCTCAATCTGTTTTTCAAGTGGTTATGCTAAATCCACCCATGAGGCCATGACAAAAATTTTATTTTCTTTTGTTCATAAACACGCTCTTGTTTAGAATAGAAGAGGCATAATCTCTTTTTTCATTTTGTTAAGGTTGTGTTCACTTGATTTGAAGAAATGGATGAAGCATTCTCAATTTGATCATTATGCTTACTATTCTTGGTAGTCATTTAAACATGTCTGTTTAGTTTCATTAAAATGTGATTCCAACAATTATGTGCCGATGCTTTTAGACTATGTAACAATTTGGAATAATTATGGACTAATGCTTCTAGACTATGTGCTAATACTTCTATATGGTAATAACTGCTACTACTGATTCATTCTTACTCATAGGCATAAATAAGCAAATACCTATGAATAGAACTCATAACATAGACAATACATATACATATAATCATTATGTTATCATTATAAAACGTATAGTTAGCCCATCTCTTTTTACCCCTCAATAACTTCAACTTATGTTAGCACATCCATGTTGCAGCTCTAGCTCCAGTCACACCCTTCATAGCTCCGGCATCAATTACTCCCTTCATTATTGATTTTAATGGGGGGAAAGTGTTAGATCACAACAATAATAATACATTATTTTCAGATGTGAAAACAATATACAAAAGCATGTTTAACACCAAATTTTCAGTAAACCATAACTACCCAAAACAAAAAAAATGTACAACAAAATTTTAACTTACTGTTTTCCATAACTATTGCATTGTTTCCTTTTGCATATTCCATATTTAGTATCTCCAAGTAAGAGCTAATGAACATAAAGAAGTACAAAAAAAAAGGAATAAATTAGTAACAAATCTATTGTTCTTAAATGTGAAAGATACAGAAACATGATATCTAAAGGTTAAAACTAAAGAAGTCATAGGTTTCCTTCTTTCAAGCGAGATAATTTCATTATGCTTGTGCAACTTGGAAATCGGATAAGAATAATCAAAAACTATTAGTATCTCTATTTTTATTGTTTTTCCAATTTTTCTTTACATAGTATTTTGTTTATAGAAATTTTACTTGATTCATATTTCCTTCTTAATTTTGTAGTAATCCTTTTTTGTTTCCAATATCTACTAATGGAATGTGTTTATTTGTGCAGGTTGGAACATTTATAATTTAAAAAATGTTGTTAGACAATAATAGTCTGACTTATGTTTGTGATAAATCAAAGCAATTTTCAACCGTAACACGACTTTTAGACATGATGTTGGCAAGTCTTAAGAATCAACTTTCACCTCGTTTGTTGAAACTTATAATTCCATGTTATTCAAGTTTGTCACAACATCGCATGTTGGTTGAAAAGTTTCATAATCTTAAGTGCTTTTGAATATGCATTTTTTTTTTTTGAAAGTTGGATAAATTTTCTTTCATATTCAAACAGGGATGTAATAGAATTAACAAATTGTCATCCATACATGCTATAAATTGCCAATTTCATCAATTGTCTTATGGTAACTACCTCTTGTGACAGAACTAAAATTTTATTTAGGACTTCTTTTATGAAGACATATGTGAGCATGTTAAGAAGACAACTAGTTAATGCAATGACAGTCATGTTTAAATATGAAAGAAATTTTATCCAAAATTTCAAAAGAAAATAAAATTCATATTCAAGAGCATTTAAGATTGTGGAAGTTTTCAACAAACCTGCAATGTTTTGACAAACATGAATAGCATGTAATTATAAGTTTGAACAAGCGAGGTAATGGTTAATTCTTAAGACTTGCAATCATCTTGCCCCTAACATGAGTTACTGCAAAAAAAAAAAGTATTTTGTTGTACCACAAATATATGTTAGACCATCACTGTGTAACAACATTTTGTTAATTATAAATGTTCCAATGTTCAGAGATATACAACTTTCATCTATAGATATTGATAACAAAAGTGGATGAAAGGGAAATTAAGAACGAAATTTCAACCAAGTAAAATGCAAATAAACATAGTACTCTGTAAAAATAAATTTGAAAAATATAATAATATAAAAGCTAACAATTTTTAATAATTCTTTCCGCTATCCTTCTTGCACATGCATAATGGAATTATCTCACTTAAAAAAGAACTTATGACCTCTTTGATTTTAACCCAATAATATCATATATGACAAATGAAAATTATTAAAATTGAGAAAGTACGCATTCATTGGTACTTCATTGGTTTTAACACATTCATTTAAAAAGAAGAAATAGTTAGGAATAAAACATAAATTGAATTTACACATTCATTTAAAAAGAAGAAATAGTTAGGAATTTTTAATTCTTTTACGATATAGATGAAGTGATTTTTGACAAGATAGATTTGTAAGTATCAAGTAGAAAATATGAATTGTCATAGAAATTGAATGTGAAACTTACATAGATATAGTTGATACATACAAATAGTTAAAACCATTATACTGTGTTGATAACATTGTTTAATTAAACTATTAAAATCATTAAGATTGTTATAAGAAAATAAGTTATACCTCTTCAAAGATTAAGACAAACAAGCATACCCCTTCCTTTTGGCAATCAAAAGAGTTGCCCAATAAATTAGTAGATGCTTCTCCCAACATGAAGGAAAAAGGGCAAAAAGAACGGAAACTTCAACAAACAGATTAACAAGTTTAGTAATCATGAACAATACTAATTAATAATCATGGACATGTCAATTAACTTGCAACCAACAATATTACAAACAGTTTACATTGAAGCAATCATGCTACATCAACATTAAAACATGTCAAACATCCCCAAGCATGCTCCATTTCAAATCATATTCAAAAACAACAAGCATGTGATGTGCATTATGAGTCATATTTGATTCCAAAATATTGAAATAAAGTCATTCATGCATGATTTAAACAGAAAATATATATATATATATATATATATATATACTACATAAAGTATATAGTAAAAAAATCAATATATTTTATATCCTTAATGGAGTTAAACAGAAGACTTAGTTGTCGGTGTATCACCAAAAAGATCAGCTTCAGCTCCACTTAAGACTTGTCCAATTTCTAAGAAGTATGGAAAACAAATAATTCAAAATTTATTAACATCAAATACACATAACAAAATTTATAGGTTGTTAAAAGGTTTCATGTTCAACATAAGAAATGTTGTTGCTTGATGGCCCAACAGCAAAGGTTTCATGTTTAAATTTGTACAATATAAACAAATTATCTTTAACACTATCAGCTCTTTATTTTGTCATATCACCAAATTTTTAAGAACCATTCAATTTTTTAATTACTTAGGTTGATTTTTAATAATTAATTAAAGATGAACATGTCTAAAATTAGTTAACTGTTACGAAATTCTAGGAGGGAAAATATTTGATTATAGATGTAGGTGTTAGTTAACTTTTTAAAAGCAACAAAATCAAACATGTTCAGATATAATCATATGAAAGTAAGGCATAAGAATATAAGCAAATATATAACTCATAGACACCGATAAGAAAATATATATGAACAGAGATCATGAGAGGAGATAAACAAATACATAATACATATGAACATACCTCATTAGCGCAGATAAGCAAATAGATATAACCAGAACTCAATTGTAAATGTGTACCCACTTTGGGAAACACATATACAAAATCATATACATTTAGTGACAATCATATAGCATAAACAGTGCACATACACACAAAAAATACAATTTGTGAAAACTATTTTATCATAGGCAGTACATATACAAATAATGACATGAACATAACTTGTAAGAGCACATATCCAAATACATATAAGCATAATTCATATACGCATATAACCAAATACATATGACCAAAATTAATAGTCATAAATAAGAAAATACCTATGAATAGAACTCATAACATATAGAGTACATATAACTTCTGTTATCATTATAAAACGTAAAGTTAGCCCAACTCTTTTTACCCCCTCCATAACTTCAACTTCTTTTACCACATCCATAGTTGCAGCTCCAACTCCAGTCACATCCTTCATTGCTCCGACATTATTTACTCCCTCCATTACTGATTTTAACAGGGGGAAAAATGTTAGATCATAATAGTAATAATACATTATTTTTAGATGTGTGAACAATATACAAGAGCATGATTAACACCAATTTTTTAGTAAAACAAAACTATCAAAAATTAAAAAATGTACAAATTTTTAACTTACTGTTTTCCATAACCATTGAATTGTTTCCTTTCGCATATTCCATCTTTAGTGTCTCCAAGTAAGAATCGATGAACATAAAAAAGTAAAAAATAAAGGAATAAATTAGTAACAAGTATATTGCTCTTAAATGTGAAAGATACATAAACATAAATAACATAAAAAATTAGAAAAGAAAAAGCTTCAAAAACATTGCTAAAAAATCAATTATGACAATTTCCCTTTTTCATACATGATATCTAAAGGTTAAAACCAAAGAAGTCATAAGTTTCCTTCTTTGAAGCGAGATAATTTCATTATGCTTGTGCAACATGTAAATCAGATAGGAATTATCAAAAAATGTTAGTATCTCTATTTTTATTGTTTTTCCAATTTAATTTTACATAGTATTTTGTTTATAGAAATTTGACTTGATTCATATTTCCTTCTTAATTTTTTAGTAACCATTTTCGTTTTCAATATCTACTAATAAAATGTGTATATTTGTGCAGGTTGGAACATTTATAATTTAAAAAATCTTGTTCGACAATAATAGACTGACATATGTTTGTGATAAAATCAAAGCAATTTTCAACCGTAACACGACTTTTGGACATGATGTTGGCAAGTCTTAAGAATCAACTTTCACCTCGTTTGTTGAAATTTATAATTCCATGTTACTCAAGTTTGTCACAACATCGCATGTTGGCTGAAAAGTTTCATAATCTTAAGTGCTCTTGAATATGCATTTTTTCTTCTTTCAAAGTTGGATAAATTTTCTTTCATATTCAATTAGAGATGTAATAGCATTAACAAATTAGCTTTCAAACATGCTAAAAATTGCCAATTTCATCATTTTTCTTATGGTAACTACCTCTTATGACATAACTAAAATTTTATTTAGGACTTGTTTTTATACCCATGATATCAAATAATATGTTTTAAAAATATAAGATCTATTTTTTTCAACAAAATAACAATGAGAAAAGTTCTAGTATGATGACTTTAAGGCCTCAAAGTCCTAGTGTACCTAAAAGTGACCATACTAGCAGTTTTGTCATATATATTCTATTGATAAAAATTAGATCTTGTAATAATAAAACATATTACATTATATCATGTGTACATAATATGTCATAAGTGAAATTACTATCTAGTTTATATCACAAAAGATACATACACGAAGATAATTTTTGAAGTTGACATATATGAGCATGTTAAGAAGATAACTTGTTAATTCAATGACAGTCCTGTTTAAATATGAAAGAAGTTTTATCCAAAATTTCGAAAGAAAATAAAATTCATATTCAATAGCACTTAAGATTGTGGAAGTTTTCAACCAACCTGCAATGTTTTGACAAACATGAGTAGCATGTAATTTTAAGCTTCAACAAATGAGGTAATGGTTGATTCTTAAGACTCGCAAAATCTTGCTCCAAACTTGAGTTACTACAAAAAAAAAAATTTGTTGTATCACAAACATATGTTAGACCATCATTGTCTAATAACATTTTCTTAATTATAAATGTTCCAATTTTCATAGATATACAACTTTCATATGTAGATATTGATGACAAAACTAGATGAAAGGGAAATTAAGAACGAAATTTCTACCAAGTAAAATGCATATAAACAAAGTACTCTGTAAAAATAAATTTGAAAAATATAATAATAGAAAAGCTAACATTTTTTAATAATTCTTATCCGCTTTCCTTCTTCCACATGCATAATGGAATTATCTCACTTGAAAGAAGGAAACATATGACCTTTTTGATTTTAACCCAATAATATCATATATGACAAATGAAAATTATTAAAATTGAGAAAGTACGTATTCATTGGTAGTTCATTGGTTTTAACCCAATAATACTGTATACATGTAAGAAATAAAACATAAACTGAATTTACACATTCATTTAAAAAGAAGAAATACTTAGGATTTTTTAAATCTTTTATGATATAGATGAAGTGATCTTAACAAGATAGATATGTAAGTATCAAGTAGAAAATATGAATTGTCATATAAATTAAAAGTGAAACTTAAATAGATATAGTTGATACATACAAATAGTTAAAACCATTATACTTTGTTGATAACATTGTTCAATTAAACTATTAAATCATTATGATTGTTATAAGAAAATAAGTTATGCCTCTTAAAAGATTAAGACAAACAAACAGACCCTTGCTTTTGGAAATCAAAAGAGTTGCTCACTAAATTAGTAGTTGCTTCTCCCAACTTGAAGGAAAAAGGGAAAAAAGAACGGGAACTTCAACAAACAGATTAACAAGTTTAGTAATCAAGGACAATACTAAATAATAATCATGAACATGGCAATTAACATGCAACCAACAATATTACAAGCAATTTACATTGAAGCAACCATGCTACATAAACATTAAAACATGTTAAACATCACCACAAAACCAAGCAAAACATGCATGTTCCATTTCAAATCACATTCAAAAACAACAGGCATGTGATGTGCAGTATGAGTCATATTTGACTCCAAAATATTGAAATAAAGTTATTCCTGCATGATATAAAATTACGTTAAATATATATATATATATATATATATATATATATATATATATAAGTATGAGTCACCAAATTTCTAAGAACAATTCAATTTTTAATTACTTAGGTTAATTTTTAATAATTAATTAAAGATGGACATGTTTAAAATTAGTTAACTATTATGAAACTCTAGGAGGGAAGGTGTTTGAATATATGTGTAGGTGTTTGTTAACTTTTGAAAAGCAACAAAATCAAACATGATCATATATAATCATATAAAAGTAACGCATAAGCAGATAAGCAAATATATATGAACATAACTCATAAACACATATAAGAAAATATATATGAACAGAGATTATGGGAGCAGATAAGCAAATACATAATACATATGAGCATACCCCATTGGCGCAGTTAAGCAAATTGATATAAACTGAACTCAAAGGTAAATGTGTACCCATTTTGTGAAACACATATACACAATCATATACGTCGTGACAGTCATATTAGCATAGACAATACACATACACACAAGAAAATACATTGTGAAAACTATTTTAGCATAGGCAGTACATATACAAATAATGACATGAACATAACTTGTAGGAGCACATATGCAAATACATATAAACAAAATTCATATACACATATAAGCAAATACATATGACTAAAACTCATTGGCATAAATAAGCAAATACCTATGAATAGAACTCATAACATATATAGTACATATAACTATAATCATTCCGTTATCATTATAAAACGTAAAGTTAGCCCAACTCTTTTTACCCCCTCCATAACTTCAATTTATTTACCACATCCATAGTTGCAGCTTCAACTCCAATCACACCCTTCATAGCTCTAGCATCATTGACTCCCTCCATTATTGATTTTAGTGGGGAAAAAAACGTTAGATCACAACAGTAATAATACATTATTTTCAAATGTGAAAACAATATACAAAAGTATGTTTAACACCAAATTTTTCAGTGAAACAGAACTACCCAAAACAAAAAAAAAAATGTACAATAAATTTTTAACTTACTATTTTCAATAACTATTGCATTGTTTTTTTCCTCATATTCCATCTTTTGTGTCTCCAAGTAAGATCAATGAACATAATGTACAATAAAAAAGGAATAAATTGGTAACAAATATGTTGCTCTTAAATGTGAAAGATACAGAAACATAAAAAACGTAAAAAATCAGAAAAGAAAAAGGTACAAAAACATTGCTAGAAAATCAATACAAATGCATGCTACGAATCTCAGATTTATGACATTCAACGCAAAAAGATACAAAACATAGTTTTACTTGAAATATCAGTACAAAAACATAAACATAAAAAGCTATGCAACCATAAACATAGATTAGAATAAACAAATAAAAGCCTCGTCATTGATCTTAAATGAGAAAAAATCCTTGAATATTTTTCTGAACCACAGAGAAAAATAGACTACTAAACAAAAGTGTGAGAGGGAAGCTTGAAAAATCGGATTTTGACCTAAGAAACGTGATTAAATTTTGATACAAACCTTTTAAAGATCTTGGAAAGTGGGTTGATATGAAGGGAATGATGAATTGAATCGATTTTTTTCAAGGAAAGGAACGAAATTTCGAAAGATGAAGGTTAGGGTTCGGAAAGATGAGTTTCTTCCTTTCTCTGCAATTAGTAGCAATTGAGCGGCCAACAAAAATGCTTTGACAAGTAGGGTTTTTTCTTAACTCAAGCTTATATACTCCAGGATGGGCTAGACTTCAATTTTATATGGGCTATACTCTGAGCTGAACTATTGTAATTGTAGTTAGTTTGTATATATGTAAACGGGCGGACAAAAAAATTTGTTGGGCCTGCAATTGCCACCTGAAACCACCCAATACTAACCATATGAACCCAATAAAGTTCACCCATCCATCTTGGCTACCCACAAAACCCGACCCGCATCGCTTCAGCACATCTGATTCGAACGAATTGGGCCGATTTTGCAAATGTTTGTCCAACACTAAGAAAAGGAACCTCAAATTGACATGCAAAAATGTGTAGCTATGTTGTTTTTGATATAAAAAATTACAAACTTTGGTAAATTGGATTTGAATTAGAACAAAATTCAAAACCCCAAATACACAATGGAAAAAATGCAACAGGCAGTTATAAATATAATGAAAGAATGCAAAGGGAAAAGAAACCATACATACATAATACATTGATTTGTACGCAATATCAAAATGGTATGTTGCACATAAACATGTGAACAATTTGAAGCTAGTGGTTATTAAAAGGGTTAATTAAATTTGTCCCTATAACAAGAGTGAATTTTGTTTTTAGTCCATGTACCCACTTTTTAGTCCTAAAAGAGAGACTAAACCACCCTCTGTTTCTTATTTTCTGCTACATCTTACTTGTTGCAAGTTGTGTAATTAAGCTTATTCTTATGTACATTGTCACCCATTCCTACACACAAACTCGTTTCTTTTATATCTATTGAGCTTATTATTTTAATTTCAAAAATGTATTACTGAAATTCGATTTCAGAATAACTTTGTTTTGAAGACTGATTTGAAAAATTTGAGATGAGAAGCTGTTGAAAACTACACTTGTTTCACCAGCAGTGTATATGCCTACTCATCCAGCAGGGTGAACCCACATGTGTTGGTCCTAGTGGTGTAGGCTAGAGACTTTGAGTGTGCTTCTCTAAAAGTCTTATGTCTAAATCCTCTTGTTTGTCAACATATGTGGGTTAACCTATATATAACTGTTTTGACTTTAAATGGAGCCTTTGCAGGTGGAGGATGAGATTGGTCCCTTGAATTACTCGGTCCTTGAAACAGATACTAATAAAAAATACAATGTGTACAAGATGGTTGTCCAAACTATGGCTATATGCCTATATCCCAAACCCCAATGTGGCCTCCTAATGCTTAGTTGTTTTGCTTCTCTTTGAATGAAAGTTTACATTCACATTTTGATAACATTGTCACTTAATTTGCCATTGCTTCGAAATTTCGGGTTTTAATATGATAAAATAGGCTTACAATTTCCAACTCATGTTAGTCAAAGTGTCAAATTGATAACTACTTAAAGAAAGTTAGTTTTGTGAATAAAATAAAGGGTAAACTTTAATTTCTTCTGCATACATAAATTTAATTTTTTTCCAGTCATATTTTTATTGGTAGTAGATCTTCTCATTTGTGGAATATGATATCGGGTCTTTCTTGTTTCCCTTGCGAGCTTCCTTTTTGTTGCAAGTAATACAGCTTGCAAGCACCATCTCCTGCAACTAGTACACTGCGCGCACACATACTGCCTATGCAACATAACTGCATAGCTTTGGTGGAAGTAGTTAACCATCAAATTAGTCTCTCTATTTGTACTAAGTTTTCAAATTGATCTTTGACTCTATTAATAACTCAAAATTGTCCTTGTCTTTGTCAAGCGTTTTTCAGATTGGTCTATGACTCTATTAGTTGTTTTGTATTTTGAGTGTTAATGGTTCATTGTCATTCGGATATTATTTAGTGGTTAATGGCATAATGTCTTTTGGATCTTATTTGGCGCGTTAATAACTTAAAATACAAAACAGCTAATAGAGTCTGGGACCAATCTGAGAAACGTTTGACAAAGACAAAGACCATTTTAAGTTATTAATGGAGTTAGGGGCCAATTTGAAAATTTAGTACGAAGACAGGAACCAATTTAGTGATTTACTCAAAACTTAATGCTACAAGTATTACTATTAATTCCAAAACATTGACCTGATAAGCAGAATCAAATGAATACATTTTTTTAGATGGACTATAGAGTGAGGGCTTCAACAAGTCGCTCGTAGATATAAAAAAAAAGATACAAATTTATAGGGGTTTTGTCATTATGATTGTTTTAAGGTTAAAAGACTCAATTCCACCTCTCGATGTTAAAAAAAGAAATCATTTTTGGCCAATTCCTCCAAAACTTGGGATTTCTTCATTTGAACCATATTTTCAAAATGTCAAAGTTGTATATGGCTTATTAATTGACTTAGGGTTATGTTAACTTGTGCCCTAAGGGCATATGTTAAAGAACCTAAAATGAGTAACTTTGCATTGGAAAACATGATAATTTAACTTTTAAAAAGTTGACTGCACGACTTTTGATAAGTATATTTCTATAATACTAAGTTTTTTAACATGTGTCCCTGATGGCACAAGTTAACTTTTGTCATTGATTTAAAGAACAATCCATTTTCAATTTTTTAACATAACTCATAGGGTTTGGATAATTAAGAGTCAGCACACTAAGAGGCAAATGATGGTTTAAATTATTTAGGCCATGATTACTAGTTTATCTATTCTCATAGGGTTCCAAAACATAGCTCAAATCACAAAGGCTACAGCAATCACAATGAAGTTCTTCCATTTTAGCATTATAATTTGCACAACACAGTAAAAAACATTGAGATTTGAGAAGGTGTTTGGCAGACACATATCTTACATGCTATGCATCTCAGAATATCTAAGAACTGAAAAACATATCATCATATCAATAACAGAATTGGAAGTTTAAGAAAGTTTGTATTGAACTAATAAACATCATGTTTACAACATTAATAGGTTCTTATATGTCTAACAAGATCTTCAATGGCAGAGTCATAAGCTTCATGCATAATAGTATCAAACACATGCGAGTAACTCAAATTTAAAAAATAAGTGTAAGAAACATGATCTAAATTTGTGAAGAAACAAGAAAAAAACAATTAATAGGGAATGAACAATCCTTATATAAAGGTATTCAGCAAAAGTAACAGCAACATGAGAAGCTAAAATAGAAGCTTCAAAGCTACATCAGAATTTTTTTTCAATCTTCCTCAAAGTATAATAAAACCAAATCTGGGAAGTAATAATTCATTTAAATAGAAATTCAATTTCACATATTTTAACCTTTTTGCATAACTCATGAGATGAATAAAGGATCCATATCCTTGTCTATCTAAAATACTTTTCAGACTCACAATTTCTCATAATTTATACACCATATATCTTTCTTAAAAATCTGATTAAGTTCCATAAACAATAAAAACAAAGTAATTATATCTTCCTTTTATCTTTCAAATTAATAAAATCAGTATGAAGTCAATAATAATGACATTAAAAGAGAGAAATAATTTTAGTTGATGGATCATTCAAAGGAATATAGGCTTAGAAAGTAATTCATTTACAAATTCATCAACCAAAGCTGCTAACTTTGAGGAGGACATGGCATGTTGCGAAGAATATGTCCGAGGTGGAATGCGCCAACAAGAATTCTTCTAGTTGACAAGAAGGATTCTTCTTGGCGAAACCACCAAAGACATGTTCCACACTGCACAAAGAAGGTGAGAGAGGCGTCCAAAAATTGTAAAGGTGCAGCAGACACAGTAGCTGCTGTTATGGGAGAAGAAGTTGATTGCCTTGTTTGTTTATATATATTGAACCAGTTTTTGGGTTACAACACTTTAACATTGGGCTAACTCAATATTATCAATTTGGGCCAACTATTTTTCTAAGAAAATTGCTCTTCTCACAGACAAAAATGCTCATTCTCGTAGAAACCAGCAAAAATACGTAACTTAAGCCATGTTCGATGTGTATCAACGTGAGTTAAATTTTTTTTATAATTATTGTTTTTTTTAACGATTTAATTGTCATATTAAAGTGTTTGTTTTAATTTTACAATTTAATTGTAACGTTAAAATATTTTAATTTTTTACTTGACTTGGTCCTGCAGTGTATCTCATCCTACTATGAGCGACCCTGCGCCCGTTGTTGAGTACACGGCTCATGTCCCTCCTTACGATGAGGTTATTGTTCAATAGTAGTATGTCAGACAGGTGTCTGACCCACTCCAGATTATTTTGAACATTTGAGCCAAAGTGGAGAGTGCATTATAGTGTCCTAAGTCGCGTCCATACTTTACCGGTTTGTTTCAGAGTATCCAACATGATTATCGCATGCTGCAGGAGAAGTTGGTTCCTTGGATGATGACTATGAGCCATAGTCCATAGGTGTAGGGTCTTATTTTAGTGTTTTTATGATATTTGTATATTTTTAGATGTTTTAATTTTATGGCATTTCGGAGAACTCTGATATATTATATTTACACTCACGTCTTTGCGCACATTTTTATGACATTCTGGTACATTTTTGATTTTATTTTTGAGTATTATAACTTTGATTGAATTTGCGCATTTTAAATTAGAATGAATGAATGATTCAATCTTGAATGAATGAATGAATATATGTATGAATGAATTATTGTATGAATGGATGAATACATGGATGAAAATTAATGAATGGGTGTATGGAAGTATGAATGAATGAACGAAAAATAAGGAAAAAAACTGTCTCTGTAGTTCTGCTACATGACACAAGTCACGTTGAGGTATCACCTACGTGACTGAATGAATGTTGGGATATAACCTACATGACTTAAGTCATGTTGAGATATAACATACTTGAGTTAAGTCACGCTAGGTAGATGTCAATATGACTTACTTAAGTCATGTTGCATTCTTTTATAACTCAGCCACCTCATTTCTCCATTTAACATCACAAATCTCTAAAACTCTCTCAAATCATCCAACCTCAAATTTCTTCAAGTTCAAATCACCCACCACTCCAATAACAAGTAATTCATAATCAAGTACCATTCACATTTTATGTTTATATGCTACAATTTTCCTCTTAAATTAGAAATTTATAAGTTTTAGGGTTTGTTAAAATTTTGAATATTTTGGCAAGAAATGATACAGTGTTTACATGTAAATGACTTGTGTTGTTTAAATGTTTGCATGTTGTAGTTTTTAGTTTTAGGGTTTATGTATAACTTGCACTCCAAGTGTTTGATGAAATGTTTGAATGCGTTTTTCTTTGGTTGTTTTTAATTTCTTATGGTGTAGATCTGAAGCAATGGACAATTTGTTCAACACTCAAACGGTGAAAGCCTAATTTGTTCAGGGATCGGGACGATGTCACGTTAAAAGATCTGAATGATCAACTGAATGAAATCAACAAACAACTCAATAACGGAGATACAACAAAAGTGAAATACGTTTGGTATGAACGTCTATCGTTCAACTCAGAGAGGAAATTGACGTTCAGTGGACCAGAGTTATCGAACTACAACGACGTGAGGATCTCTCTCTCACCTTCTTGAAGAAAATGATGAAGAAAATTAGATTATAACATGTACGGTTAAGAAAAAATACAACAAAAAAAAACATGTGAAACTATCTTCTTAAATTCATACTCTTTGTTTGATAACTAGATAAAATAAAGCAGCGAACAAAAATAAATGCACAATTTTACAAAAGAAAAGTAATAAAGAAATGAAAAAAAGAAGAAAAAAAGACAATAAAAAAGAAGAATAAAAGACAGTGGCATTTGTGGAATATATAATGGGTCTTTCTGGTTTCCCTTGCGTGCTTCCTTTTTGTTGCAAGTAATACAGCTTACAAGCACCATCTCCTGCAACTAGTACACTGCACACACTGTCTATGTAACATAACTGCATAGCTTTGATGGAAGAAGTTAACCAACAAATCCCTCATGGATAAAAAAAATAAAAATAAAATACAAATTTATGGGGGTTTGTCATTATGATTGTTTTAAGGTTAAAAGATCCGATTTCGTCATTCAATGTTAAAAAAAAAAATCATTTTGAAACAGTTTTTATTTGTATTTGTGTCTAAAATAATTATATTTGTGGTTGTGACCACACAAGAATTGATCTTTTTCAAAATTTAGGATTTCTTTGTTTGAACCATATTTTCAAAACATGGAAGTTATAGCTACTCTTATTAATTGATTTAAAGAACGATCCATTTTCAATTTTTTAACATAGCTCATAGGGTTTGAATAATTAAGAGTCAATTATTTAGGCCATGATTACTAGTTTATCTATTCTCATAGCTCATAGGGTTCCAAAACATAGCTCAAATCACAAAAGCTACAACAATCACAATGAAGTTCTTCAATTTAAGCATTATAATTTGCACAACACAATACCAAACTTTGAGAAGGTGTTTGGCAAACATATCTCTCATACTATCCATCACTGAATATCTAAAAACTAAAAAATATATCATCTGTATCAATGACAGAATTGGAAGTTTTAAGTATTGAGCTCATATACATCATATTTACAATCATTTCACGGAGATAAAACATGCTTTTACTTACAATCAATATGTTCCTATCCTATGCTTAACATGATCTTCAATGGCAGAGTCATACACTTCATACATCATAGTAACTCATAAACTCAAGTATACAAGATCTAATTTTGTGAAAGTTGAGGAAATCTAAGAAGTAATAATTCATTCAAATAGAAAATCAAAGTGGTGTCCTTATGAGCTTAGCTCATTTGTCTGTTAAAGTCCCACATCGGCGGATGCAACTAGTAAAGTAAGCGCTTTGGTTATAAAATGAAAGGACTTCCCCATCATATGTTAATTTTAGGGGTGTGCGCGGTGCGGTTTTGTTCGATTTTGAGGCTAAAAGTCATCTGAACCGTAATATAAATGAGTATGCGGTTTGGTTTGGTTCGGATGACTTTTAAAATAAAATCTGAACCAAACCAATGCGGTTTGGATTGGATTGGTTGGTGCGGTTTTTTTAGACAACAAATTTTTTTTGAGTCCAACATTAAAATCCAATTAAAAAGGTAAAACACAACATATTTTCAACAACGTTTTAAATTTCATCTAACATTATAATTTTATTTTCATTCAACAATGTTCCTATTGTATAAGAAATAAAGACTAAAATTTTATCATTCTCTAAAGAGTTCAAGTAGTACATAAATACATTTTTGACAGAAAAATCAAAGAAGAAACGTAACAAGAAAAAAAAATGTCTTTTTATTAAAGTTCCTATCAAGTTTTTATGTGTATATTTGTTCAAAAAAAAAGTTTTTATGTGTATTGGTCCAAGTGATATATATTTAATTAGTATTTTTCTTTATTTTGAACAAATCAAAATGGGATATATTACTCAAATGAAAAGTGGTTCACTCCGCACAAGGTGTGCTAAGAGTGGTGAATCACTAAAGTATGTTACAAATACAACGCACCTATCAATAAGTTGCCATCATCAAAAAAATGTAAAAAATAAAGTTACACGACATCCAAACAAAGTAACGAATGTCTCCACCAATCATGAAAATCAAAAGCTAACGGAAAACGATTCGAAGATAGCCATAAAAAAGAATCCCTTCCAAATTTGAGGATCATTCACCGCATTTTTGAATATACGGCTATTACGATCCTTCCAAATTGCCCATATAGAAGCGAGCCAAATCACCTTGAAATAAGTATGAGAATATCTCGGCATGCCCACCAAATTACTAAACTGTAAGAAGTGGTCGGTAAGTATTTTTGAAGGAACATAAGAAATACCAAGCCAGCTATAAATCAAGTACCAAACACTTCCAAAAAGATTGCAACCAAGGAAAAGATAATCTGCCGTCTTCATGTTTCCACACCCACCGATACACAGGTTACCTGTTGGTTGAAGAACTTGTCTTCACACCAAATTTGCTCTAGTTGGAATTTTGTCTTGAAGTAGTCGCCATGCAAAGAGAGCTACCTTAGAAGGAACCAGCTTATGCCAAACATTTTTATAAACACCCTCCATTACAAGTTCAGAATCAGAAATTAGAAAACTATATGTCCCACGGACCGAGTAACCATGGATAGGATCAAGAAGCCACCTCCAATAGTATTTTTCTTATATTGCGAATTGGTTTGGCTGGTAAAATCAAAACCGCAAACCAAACCAAACCATGCAGTTGAGTAAAAAATTGATCCGAATACATCCAAACCAAATGCGGTTTTTTGCGGTTTCGGTTTGGATTGGTTCGATTTGCGGTTTCTCTATTGGATTGGTTCGATTTTGATCACCCCTAGTTAATTTAATGATACATAATGAAGAGTGGATGGAATTTATAAATTTGGAAAATTTTAGTATTTTCCTTTGGATTTGTAAGTTCCACCCCCTTTTTTTTATGTAACTGCTTAGTTTGATGTTTTTTGTTATATTGTTTCTATATATTAGGGAAAATTATATTTGTGGTCCCTTTTTTCATTGTATCATTGTACTTTTCTTTGATTTTTCAAGCTTTAAATGTATTATTCAAACATAGATGAGGGATTTCAAATATTTCGGTAATACATATAACGTGTGTATTAAATGTTTCTTGTAAATATAATATCCAACATCTTCATAATTGTATAATTTTGTTTATCTACTACTTGTTTAATGGGTAAAAATATCGAAATTATTAGGTCGAACATCGTGATTGGAATTTGGATTTGAAACCAAACTCCACTTAAATGCAGGGGCAGATCTACCGCATGGTTGTGGCTATAGTCATACCAGAATATTATCCATTGTTTTATATAAAGGCTCCAAGAAATTAATTATATACGATATATATCGTTAATATTTTCGTTAAAATCAAAGTGGGGTCCATAAGAAAATAAATATTCTTTCTTCAAAAAAATTAAAATTAAAAAATTCATCACAAAAGCAGCAAGAAAATTCATTTCTCATATTTTTACCTTCTTTAATAACTCTTATGAGAGGAACAGAGGATCCATATCTATCTATAATACTTTTCAGGTTTAAAATTTCTCATAATTTATACACCATATATCTTTTAACCATATATCTTTTAACATTTCTGGTTCAGTTCCATAAACAATAAAAAGAGTAGGGTTAATAGTGTTTTTCCCTCCTGTAATATATGTCATTTCCAGTTTTCGCCCCTATAAAATTTTCAGTTTGATTTGCATCCTCGTAATATTTTTTTTCCAGAATACGCCCCTCCCCAATCCAACTCAGCAAATACGATGATGTGGCGCTAAATTGGCATTCTTTTTTATTTTTTAATTGGCCATGTGTAAAAAAAAAATTCCACATCAGATTTTATTTTTAAAAAATAAAAAAATCCAAAAATTCATAAAAATATTCAGATTTTTTTCCAAAAATTTAAAAAATCGATTTTTTTTTTACAAGAAGAAACTTATTACATTTCATTCATAATAATAGTAGAGATACAAGATGGAATCCTAATATGAATATGGAAACTAGCATGACGCGAAGCCACTCTAGCAAAGCTATGAGCAACTTCGTTGGCTTGTCTCTGAATAAACCTAACATCAGAGGTTGCTAAATCATGAGCTAATAAGCGTCTACAATCATTGACCACTGCGCTAAAATTAGAGACGCCACATTTACTACCAAAAAGACTATCTACCACAATTTTGGAATCAAGCTCAAAATCCACAATACCCAGCTGCAGATCGCGAACCCAATACATTGCTGATAATAAACCTAAAGCCTCACCTAATTCCACATCAAGGAGCGGAGTCATCCATTCAGTTTTGGCTAACACATAACGACCTTCATCATCTCGAATACACACACCAATGCCGACTCGATTCAGAGCTTGAGAAAAGGACGCATCAACATTACATTTAAACCTTCCGGGACTTGGTTTAATCCACTTCAAATCATTCAGAGTAGTGGGAGACTGAGGTATGGGATGACGAATAGTCTGAGCATTCCTCCAACTAGTAAGAAGAGAACTTGCACGAGCACAAATAGCTTGAGCTATTTCAGTAACATTGTTTCATACCTTATTGTTTCGATGCTTTCATATACTCCAGAGGGTCACACTGAAAACTTGGTTTTGTTGCTGATCCAGGTGTTGTAAGATAACAAACACATTGGTTGGAAAGCTTGCATCAATATCAAAAACAGCCATCAAAGGGCTCCACAAGCCAATATGCTGCCAACAGAGCATGCTTTTATTACACATAAAGAACATATGAATATTATCCTCACCAAAATCATCACACACTACACACCTATCAGTATACTGAACTCCTTTTGATTGCAAGCGGATTCTCGTGGACAAACAATTACGGCAAACTCTCCACAGGAAATTCTTTACCTTTGGGGAAAATTTTAAACTCCAAACACAATTCCGATTACCTGGCACACGATGTTGTACAACTGCCATATCATGATTCAGAATATCCTTATAAGCACTTTTAACTGAATAAGCATTATCCCTCTCGAACTTCCAAACAGGCACACCATGAGTCACCGAAGGGAATAACGGAGTATTTAAAATATTTCTAGTAGTAACATTGTCAAAAAAAAGCACTAATTAGCTCCATATTCCATTGTTTTTGCGGTGTAACCAACAAGTCAGCAACAGTGATGGATGGCCACTCCAAATGATGATGAGTAGATGGTACAATTCGTGCAGCATCACTGAGCCATGGGTGATCCCAAACTGGTATGTGTTCTCCAATTCCTATACTCCACTGAAAACCATGACGGATCACATCTATTACACTCCATATACTACGGGAAACATAACTAGGATTATGGCCTATACTAGCTCCAAAATAATCACTTCGAGGAAAATATTTAGCTTTGAGTAAGCGAGTGATTAGAGACTCTGGAGTAGAAACCAACTTCCAAGTCTGCTTTTCAACCATAGTCATATTGAATGCCTTAAGGCCCTTAAAACCCATACCTCCAAACACCTTCGGAACTGAAAAACGTTCCCATGATAGCCAATGTAATCCTCGAGAATTTGCTGAATTATGACCCCACCAGAAGGAGTTTAACATTTTTTTTTATTTCATTAATGAGGGATCCCGGAAGAAGGAAAACACTCATCACATATGAAGGAATAGATTGCAAAACAGGTTTAATGAGAACCTCTCTTCCAGCCTGAGAGAGACATCTACTACTCCACGAGTTGATTTTATTCCAAATATGATCCTTAATAAATTTAAAGTTGCATGTTTGCTGCGTCCGATCATAGATGGCAGCCCAAGATATTTACCTGTACCCAACACTTGACAAACACTGAGAGTAGTAGCAATGAGGTTCTTTAGATCAACTGGAGTATTGCGACTACAAAATAATTCTAACTTTTGAAGATTAATGGCTTGCCCTGAAGCTTCTTCATAAGTAGCCAAAATATTTTTCATACAAACAGCCTCACGTTCACAAGCTCTAAAGAAAAGAAAACAATCGTCTGCAAAGAGAAGGTGAGAAATAATTGGTGCATCTGTGCATATCATAGTACCTCTAATATCATTGCGACGTTCAGCTTCACGAATAAGGGAGGAAAGACCTTCAGCACAAATGATAAACAAATAAGGTGAGAGGGGATCACCCTGGCGAAGGCCGCGCCCTGGTGCAATAGGATCCACCGATGCTCCATTAACCAAGATCGAGTAACCAACCGTCTCAACACAAAGCATAATCCAGTTAACCCATCGAGAGGAGAAACCCATTTGAATCATGATATCTCGTAGGTAATCCCAATCTAATCTATCATAAGCTTTACTAATATCCAACTTAAGTGCAACATCTCCACTCTTACCTTTAGCCTTTGCCTTTATATAGTGTACAATTTCAATAGCCACCATTGCATTATCTAAGATGGACCTTCCTGGAACAAAAGCTGACTGATTAATAGAAATACATTTATCGAGTACCTGTTTGAGCCTATTAGCAAGCACCTTGGCTACAATCTTATACACAACATTACAGAGAGCAATAGGCTGCCAATCCTTCATTGAAGTTTGAGAATCACCTTTTGGTATAAGGGTAATATTAGTAGAATTGACATGTGGTGGGAAAGAACCACTTGCTAACCAATTACAACCTGCCTTATAAACTTCATGACCACAAGTGTCCCAAAATTGTTGATAGAAATCTGGGTTAAAGCCATCCGGCCCTGGACATTTATCTGCTTGCATGGAAAAAGATGCATGTTTGAACTCCTCTAAAGTGAAAACCGCAATCAACATATCATTATCATCCCCAGTGATTGAAGTTGGAACCAAGTTAATGACACTTTCACGAGAACTCTGTGATTTTTGAAAGAGTTGCATGAAGTAATCACGCGCAATGTCCTTCAGACCGACATTCAAATCCATTCTCGTCCTCAAGGTGTTCAATTCTATTCAACTTTTTCCTTGTGGTGGCTGCCGCATGGAAAAACTTCGTATTAAGATCCCCATCACAATACCAAAACGTCTTTGCACGCTGTTTCCAAAAAATATCATCTTTGATCAACAATTTATCCAATCTATGTCGTAACATGTTGAAATAACTCACATTAGAGGCATCCACATGCGAACAAATAGCTTCAAGCTTGCGTTGTGTCTTGCAGATTTCTTGTTTTGTATTTTGGTTGACATTCAAGCTCCATTTAGAGAGGTCTACAACGCATTGTTTGAGTTTATGTACCAGAGGACGCTCACCATAACTCTGCCATCAATTTTTTTTTCCTTCCATTTAGAGAGGTCTACATTGATTTTTTTTTAAATTAAAAAATTCAGAAAAAATAATAAGATTTTTTCCGAAATATAAAAAACAGAAAAATAGTCAAAAAAAAAATTAAAAAAAATAGATTATTTTTTTTAAAAAATTTAAAAAACAGAAAAAAAAATATAAGATTTTTTTTAAAATTTAAAAAATCAGAAATATAATCAGATTTTTTTAAAACTAAAAAGATTTTAAAAAAATATGGAATTTAATTTTTAAAATTTTAAAAATGGTCATATTTTTTTTAAAAAAGTTCTGGAAAAAATTTTAATTTTTAAAAATCTGTATACAAATTTAGAAAAAATTCAGATTTTTTATTCGAAAATTTAATTCCACAATTTTTATAAAATATTGAGAAAAAAAATCATTTTTCAACGACGATGGCAAAACCCTCTAAAATTGTATCCAGATTTTTATAAATTAAAATTTTTCCCTGAATTTTTTTAAAAAAATCTGACCTTTTTTTTTTTGGTTTTTAAAATTTGTTTTTTTTGTGTTTTGAAAATTAAATTCCAGAATTTTTTTTAAAAAAATTTGATTATATTTTCTGATTTTTTTTCTAATTTTTATATTTCAAAAACAAAATCTTATAGTTTTTTTAAAAAAAAAATTGGAAAAAATCCGACTATTTTTATGTTTTTTTCTATTTTGAAAAAAATCTTAATATTTTTTCTGATTTTTTTTTTTAATTATAGGCGGAACACCCAAAAGAAAATTCATACACCTCATTCAACATAAACATCATGACCCAATCGAGGGCTACCACCAACGTCAATAAAAACACAAACCTCCAAAACCAAGGTAAACCCCCGTACACCAACATAACCAAACTTGAGCCAAAACCTCCAACTCCATCACGAATGACCACAAAAACAAAATATAATCACTTATATCTCAAGGTGACCAAACTTGAGCCCGCTACTCATATCTCAAGCTGACCAACCCCCCCCCCCCCCCAATACACTTATTCAAATTCCACACCAATCAACTCCCAGCCTGCCGGAAAAGACACCATAACAAGCTCTAAAACTTGAGGCTAGAAAACTGACTTCTGATCTGGAATCAAAAAGGATTGGTCCACCAGACTCTAGAAGCAAATTAGTAAGACACCCCATAACTACTGGTCCATTAGAGGATTCAGCTTAACCAGCCGAAAAACTTGAAACTAGACACTAACTTCCGATCTCGAAGCAAACGATCGACCTGCCATAATCTAGAAGACAAATTTATAAGACAGTCAACAAGTGAAATGGTAGCACAAATAGAATCAACTCGAAAACAACCCAAAATTGAATCACCAAATCAAGCCACGAGCCAAAACAGAAAACAATCCCAAACCGACACAAGTAAATGGCAACAAAGATAGACTCAATTATGAGGTCACCATGAACAAACAACAGAAGAAACAAAAACTCCCAAAAACAAAAATCACCAACAAGCTCCTCATCATCAACACCACAACCAAAACTTCACAAGCTTGATGATAATGGTTTCATTATCTTCTCAACAATTTGTTGATCAGTCATAGCTTCTCCACAAGCTTTCGTCTGATTCACAACACTAATTAGTTTGGAGATGTACTCAGCAATCTTTTGCTCATCCTCCATCTGCATCAATTCAAACTTCCTTCTCAGTTATTGCAATTAATCAACTTCACCTTATCATCACCTTCATGATACTTTGAAAGAATATCCCATGCTTCCTTTGAACTCTCTGATTTTGAGATTCTTTCAAAATTACCTTCATCAAGACTCTGATGAATCAAGAGCCTTGCAATCTTTCTTCTTCAGATCTTTGTGTGCATTCCTTTGTACTTATGTGACGTTTGGAGCTAGATCACCAATACCATTCTGCACAATCTCTAATAAATCTAGAGCTCCAAACAGATTCTTCATCACTGTACTTCATCTTTCCCAATTATGTGCTTCAAGAATTGGAAGATGAATGTTGAAACTGTTGCTACCATTCATGGTGCTTCCTTCAGCGTTTCTACCTTGAATTTGCGTGATTGAAGATCTTAATCAATGGCGGAACTGGGGGTGGCAAGGGGGAGCCTTGGCCACCCCATCTTTAAAAAAAAAATTATACCCTAGAATTTGGCAAATTAATTTAGCAGAATCGTAAATGATACCTTAATAAACCCATTTTTCTTGTCTAGTACACTTAACTTTGATTCCTTTGCCAATTTCAATCATTCTTGTTCACTACATATTGTTAAATGTAGAAACAAAATGGGACATGAGTTTCTAGCAGATAGCATGTCAATTTATATCAAAAGGGAAACTAGTGCATATATTAGTTCTGAGTCAGTTATTGATGATTTCAAGTCACTTAGAAAGCGTAAGTGTCACTTTAAGTATTTAATGATTAATTTTATATCTTATATAATTTAAATTTTGAATGATCGATTTTGGGTTTATTACAACTTAAATGTGTTGTACGCAATTTTTTTTTTATCGGCAAATTTTATTAAAAATAATTTATATATTTTGGTTTATTTTGATGGCAGTCACCCCAAACTTTTTTGTATGGCTCCGCCACTGATCTCAAATACCCCTTAGAACGAAACCAAAGGCTCTAATACCAATTTGTTAGCCCAACAATGCTTACTTGTTCAACAAGTAAGATTTAGGGTTTATAAGTTTGTTGGTTTTTGAGAGAATTGAAGAATGAAGGTTAATTGAAAATAGAAGGAAATGAACTGTATTATTAAGATATGAACAAATTGTACAAAGAGGTAGCATATATACTAGAACAAGTTAGGTTGCTTGAAGGACAAGCTATGTAACAAACCCAAACCATATAAGCTAGCTTCTAACAAACTTGTAACTAATTCATAACAAACAAAAACTAAATGTGATTAAGTATGATTATGTCACTGAGTAAACTTGAAGAAAACAAACTAACAGTTTAGCCCATATATAACTTTGTTTTGACTTTAAATGGAGCCTTCGTGGGTGGAAGGTGAGATTGGTCCCTTGAATTATTGGGTCCTTGAAACAGATACTGAATAAAAAAAACAATATGAACAAGATGGCTATCCAAACTATGGCTATATGCCTACATCCCAATGTGGCCTCCTGATGCTTAGTTGTTTTGATTCCCTTTGGATGAAAGTTTACCTTCACATTTTGATAACATTGTCACTTAAATTACCATTGCTTTAAAATTTCGGGTTTTAATATGATAAACTAGGCTTACAATTTCCAACTTATGTTGGTCAAAGTGTCAAATTGATAACTACTTTGATAAACTTGGTTTTGTGAATAAAATAAAGGGTAGACTATAACTTCTTCTACATAGATGATTTTTTTTCCGGTTACATTTTTTTTGGTGGTAGATCTTCTCATTTGTGGAATATGATAACAGGTCTTTCTTGTTTCCCTTGCGTGCTTCCTTTTTGTTGCAAGTAATACAGCTTGCAAGCACCATCTCCTGCAACTAGTACACTGCACACACTGCCTATGTAACATAACTGCATAGCTTTGGTGGAAGAAGTTAACCACATGCTTAGAGAAAAGAAAAATGGCAACAACATAGTATTACTATTATACATGAAAAAGGAAATGTCGTATAAGTAACTACTCCCTGCTCTTAATTCCAAAACATTGACTTGCCAAGAAGAATCAAATGGATACATTTTTTAATGGACTATAGAGTGAGGGCTCCAACAAGTCTCTCGTAGATAAAAAAAACAAGATACAAATTTACAAGGGTTTTGTCGTTATGATTGTTTTAAGGTTAAAAGACTCGATTCCATCTTTCAATCTTAAAAAAAATCATTTTGGGACAATTCCTCCAAAACTTGGGATTTCTTCATTTGAACGGTTATTTCAAAATGTCGAAGTTGTAGCTAGCTTATTAATTGATTTAAAGAACGATCCATTTTCAATTTTTTAACATGGCTCATAGGGTTTGAATAATTAAGAATCAGCTCACTAATAGGCAACTGATGGTTTAAATTATTTAGGCCATGATTACAAGGTTTATCTATTCTCAAAGGGTTCCAAAACATAGCTCAAATCACAATGAAGTTCTTCCATTTCCATTTAAGCATTATAATTTGCACAACACAATACCAAACATACATTGAGAAGGTGTTTGGCAAACATATCTCTCATACTATGCATCACAAAATATCTAAAAACTAAAACTTGAAACACTAACTTCCGATCTCGAAGCAAAAGTGATCGGCCTGCCATAATCTAGAAGACAAATTTATAAGACAGTCAACAAGTGAAATGGTAGCACAAATAGAATCAGCTCGAAAACAACCCAAAATTGAATCACCAAATCAAACCATGAGCCAAAACAGAAAACAACCCCAAATCGACACAAGTAAATGGCAACAAAGATAGACCCAATTATGAGGTCACCATGAACAAACAACAGAAGAAACAAAAACTCCCAAAAACAAAAATCACCAACAAGCTCCTCATCATCAACACCACAACCAAAACCTCACCATAGTCCATTTGATAACCAAAATAACGAGACTCTGGTCACCAATTACCAACACCAAACAAAACACATCACCGCCGTCAAAATTAGTTATAAGTTATTGGTCATCAGCTATAAACTATTAGCTAACTTATCAATTATTTGCTATTTTTTCCAAAAAGTAGTCATAAACTAAATTTCTAATTTTTATTTGAATTTTGAAAGTCTTCTAGAGAACAAGATACAATAATTTTTTGAGTACAAACCGGAAAATTTTTCTAAACATTTACAGTCACAAAATTCTCAAGAAAACTAACACATATATAAGTTTTCAAGCTAGCAAAATATTCCCATATTTACATTTCATTTTCGGAAAAATTCCAAAAAGTTTTCAGGTTTGTTTTGTTCCCCGGTAAACTTATGAAAAGTAACGTGGTATGTTGTTTCTTACTGTATTACCTTATAAAAAGTAACGTGGAGTTCATATTTGAAATTCATGTCTAGCTTGATGAACATATTTTGTGTGACATGAGAGGTTTTGTTTATTATTATACTGAGAACGAGCCCTCACCTCCTCAACGAGGTGATATAGATGCAACATCTTATTGAAAAATATTTTTTTTTTAAACTTGGTATCCGATCCAAGGACCGACTAATTTGAGGGAACCAATCCCACCGCCCACTTGCGGGCTCCCGTTCTAAGCCAGAGCAAAGCTCTGTATGGACTTATCCATCGAAATTGATACCAGAGGAAATCGAACCTGAGATCTTGAGAGAAACACACTCCAAGATCTCAAGTCAACCACTAGATCAACCCCATATGGGTTCTTATTGAAAAATATTATAAGGATTTATAATGCACTTTGCAAGCTTTGTAACATCAATCTCAAGAGATTTTAAATGCATTCTGCATTTTGCTTCATCCACTACGCCATTCATTTAAATGTTGAGAGATGGTGGATGAAAAAATCAATTGCAAATATCAAGTATTTCTATGGATGTTGTATTCCAAGAGGCATATGCTTCTTATCAAATTACTAACGGAATTCTAACAAGTGACTGGTTGAAATATTAAAAATAGTAAGTTTATATAAAGTCGTGTAACTATTGCATTGACAAACATAGCAATTTGTATTTCAAATACAAAATTTCATTTTCATAAAATTCTTAAACAATGTCTTTAGAGCACTCGTTAGCGAGATCAGTAACCTTATTACGTGAGGTATTAAGTGGCAATTAGAATGTTTGATGGTGAAGCTACTACTAAGTCATGATTATATAATTATTTCTTCTTTGAAAATTATCACGCATAAACTGTGATGTCAAGGGTAAGTAAGCATCGTTCAACAGCAACAATATGTTCTTCACCATCCACTGAAATGATTTATTTAGACTAAGATATATGGAATAGGCATCCACCAAAATCAACTGAAAATAGTTAAAGAACCTTTTTGGCTGATTGACCCAAGTGGTTGATAATGGAAATGCATTTGCATCTTTAATTCTTTCCATGATTATGATGGGAAAAATTGAAAGAATCTTCTTTATTTTATCTTATTCCTTTTTTTCTTAAGATGTTCTCATTGAAAGTATTTGCTTGCTGGTAGATTTTTTTAATGACATAGAATGAAAGAGGTTAAAAAAAATAGGTGGAAGGGAGAATCAAGAGTGCATCATTTATGTTGGAAAAAAATAGGAGATATGTCAAAACATTACATATTAGACACCTTATAGTTTTTTCAATATAAATTTATTGCTGAGTTCAAAAACTTTCCAATGGTAATTTTTACACCTTACAATATTATTCACAAAACTGACTTTATTTAAGGAGAGATCTAAATCTATTTAACACTTGAACAATCATAAGTTGGAAACTGTAAGCCTAAATTATCATATTAAGAACCCGAAAATTCAAAGCAATGGTAATTTACATGTCAATACTTGGACAATGTTACCAAAATGATGAATGTAAAATTATCCAAAGGGAAGATACACAAGCAGAAATTAAGCAGCAGGAGGCCTGAGCTCATGATCTTGGGATGTATCGCGAGCTGATTGAGGAAGATAATGCCACATTGGGATATAACCATAGTTTGGATAAACAGCCATTTTGTTCACAGTTGCTTGATAAGCAGCCATTGGAGGAGGAGGAGGAGGAGGCATAAATCCTGCAGGTGAAATTGGCATAGTTTTCAATTGCTTCTCGATCTTCTCTTTATCAGCTTTCAGAACAAGTTTCTCTTCACGGAGTTCGTTTTTCTCTGCCTGTCATGGATAAGAAAAAATATTACAAAATCTTGGACTCAAAACACTCGAGCATTGATTGCAATATCCTAGTTGATGCATGTATCAAATTCATAAACAACACCTGACACATTTTCCTTTCTTGAGAAGGAGTTATAGAACTAACATGCAGTCTGTAAAGGAGTTATGATGAGACAATTATAAAGCCAACAGTTTGAAGCACGCCTGTATTCTTTCTATTAATGATAGTCATTAATATATTTGAAGCAATTTGATTATGTAGCACCGACACTTCACATGGAAGGCGTGTCAGGTGTCAGACACATGTCAACATCTCACACCAATACATGGTTACATTCAATATTTCAGTTTCTAAAATTATCGGTGTCGCTGTTGTATCTGGTGTCCACCACTACCCTTGAATTGATTTTAAGGATTACCATTTCCTTAATCCATCTAAATTAATAGTTTTTCTATACTTTTTGGCAGATCTTAAAAAGAAGTACAATGGATTTTTCTTTCTAATCTTCAGAGTTTGAATTTCTTAGGTGTTTGTATTCAACGAAGCAAGAAAATAATATAAATTTACACATGCAGTTACATTTAACATGACAGTCGATAAAACTAAATTAAAAGTAGAACTTACGGTATGCCTCTCTATAGCAATATTTTTCTCTTCCAACACTTTTATCTTTTTATACTAGGCATTATACTAGGCACTAGCTTAATTTGCAAACAACTTAATCATTATTCACTACTTTTTTCTTCACATGGGAATGAACCACCTTAGTTCATGCTTTATAGGTGTGTATTCCTAGTTCATAAATCAACTATATGGATCTAAAAACATATCATTTCACCACTAATGACTCAGTAAACCGGCTAACTTTGGCCGTATGAATTAACTGAGCATTGAATGGGAAAAAAAAGCCTAACATTAGCTTTCCTAATGAACTCTTTGGAAAGAGATAACTCAAAATTCATTTGAAGATAAATATTCTAGCGGTTGCAATAAATAAAAGTCAAATTCTTTTCCAACACCGTAGAGGGAGATTTCATGAATGAGGTAGCTAAAGAAGCGAATATTTCAGAGAGAAAAAAGAGAAATGAAATATACAATAGTCATTACTATCATCAGTAGTTGAAAAAACTAACCTTTAAACATTTTATTTCCTCTAATAATTTTTCATTTGATTCTTTGAGTTCCTCAGCTTCAGTTTTAAGTTGGCTCAAAACTCTGATAGCATCATCAAGTATAGCCGGTTTATCTGTTCTCACAGGTCTCCCAGGTTCCAAAACAGCACTCAAATCACAAAATCTGCAGCAAACAATCACGATGAAGTTACACCCTTTTATTATATGAAGTAGAGAAACACAATACAAAACACTGAGAAGGTGATTTGTTATAGTGCACATGTACACATATCTATCATGCCTAGGTGTCTCAGAATATCTAAGAACTACAATCATTAATGACATAAAAACAGAAGTCTATCATGACGTAAATGATACAATTGGTAATTTATGAAAGCTTGTATTGACCTCAAAAACATCATTCACATCCTTTCAGGGAGATAAAAATACTTGGAATCAGTGGCTTCCGGTGCCTAACAAGTATCTTCAAGGGCAGATTCACAAATTTCGCAAAGCATAGTATCAAACAGATGCAACAAACTCAAGTGTGAAATACAAGTGTCTAAAACGTGAACTAAATTTGTGAAGCAACAAGAAACTGGAAATTATTGGAAGAGTATACATTCATTCCTTATACATAGCTAGAAAATTGATGTCCACAAAAAGCTATAACAGCTACATGAAAAGCTAAGAAAAGCAGTTTCTAAACGACTAATTTTCACATCAACCATAAGTTTAATATATGGAAGCACACATGCCTTTCATTGAGTTTCTCCCTCCGCAATTTCTCACGGCAAGCTTTTGTTCCTGCCTTGTAGCATGATTCAGCGCGTCCCCTACAAATGATTCAGAAGGAAATTTATCAAAAAACCTAAGCACTTAAATGATTCAAAAGATTGCAACATTAGACCATCATAAAAAAAGGTAATCTACCTGTTTATTAGGAATAACCTGCAACTAGCAGATATAATAAGGTAACCGAGACTCCACGAGAGTCATCTAATATCATCATGTGTGATTTGAAATTCATATTGTCTTGATACTTAAGGTAATTATAGATCTTATAAACAAATAGATTAAATCAGTGTTATCGATAGCAGATGGCGGAATATGGAAGCCAGCCAAAAATCTGCCATATAAACATGGTGTTGCGGCCAATGCGCAAACATAGCAGATATGATAGGTGTCGCGGCTTATGGCGGCGGCTGGCATAAAATCCTTTATGCTATAACACCATGGCAGAAATTTGACATTACTTGATTACATAGAATCAAAATCATATTTTCAAAGACCGTAATTATTCCTTCCTCACATTTTTAAATAAGAAAATCACTTCATATTGAACAGATAAAGATACCTCTTCCTGGTATTCTCTTCTTGACACGCAACAGCACCACTTGGAATGTCAGTTTCCGCGCTCACACTTGCAAATTCAGGCAAAAAAAATCTATCAGACATATTTGCCACATAAAACATAAGCTACACTATAGTGTTGTTATAGCCGCTATTTGATAACACTGGAGATTACATAGAATCAAAAGCGTATTTTGAAGACAGTAATCATTCCATCCTCAAATTTTCAGATAAGTAAATCACTCCATACCTCTTCCTAGTATTCTCTTCTTGACACGCAACCGCGCTACTTGAAATGTCAAATTCCGTGCTCACACTTGCAAATTCAGGGGAAAAACAAGTTGTATCAGCCATATTTACAACACAAAACATAAGTAACAAACAACTAAACACTGTCTTATCTTAATCCACCATGTGAATTCTGCTAAAAAATACCTCAATCCTATAGTTTTGAAAATCAAAAAAACAAAAAATAAAAAGAAAATGTTTTCACAAATAAGAACACTCTAACTAAAATTTCATTCATTACCAGGAACAAAAGCAACAACAAATTCAAAACAATAATTCACAAAAAAAAAGAGCTAGAACAATTCCAACTAACAATCAATCCTATTAATTACCAGCAGTGACACTTACACGAACACTGACAGGCTGACACACGGACATCAATAATCATTTTTAAAAATGACATAATTAAATGTAATCACATGTGTTGGTGCAAGACACCGACATGTCTATAATCAGAAGTGTCGGTGCAGTGCAGCAATCAACAAACTGGAAAATTAACAAAAAGTAATAAAACAAAATCTGACAACAAAAATTAACATCTAGCAAGTAATAAAACATTCAAATTAAAATTCAGAAAAAGGGTCTATCAATAAAAATATAAATCCAACCATGCAACCCAAATTTTCCCAAAAAAATTACCCTCTAATCATCATCATCATATATAAACAAAAATTAATTAAAAACAAAATCAACAATCATGAACTTGAATTGCTACAACAACTAAAATGAAGAATCAATCATGTTAACCAAATTGAAAAATAAAAAATAAAAAATGGGAATGAAGATGAAACCTTGGATTGGAATTGGACCAAAGGAAATGGGTGGGAGGAGAAGGGTCGATGAAAGGGTAATCAACAAGAAAATCGAAATCTAATAATTCTATAGAATCCATTTTCGATTCAAACCCCTTGCTCTTGCTCTTGCTCTATCTGGGAATAATAACCTTACGCAATAATAAGGGGGGAACACAACAATTTTACAACCTTGTGTTTTTTTATTTTTTGTTCGTAAAAGAGCAATTAAGAGTTTTTTTTTTTTTTTGACAGGTAAGAGTTTTTATTTATTGGGTTAATTATTGAAATTAGCATGTAAGATATGCGAAATCTAAAAAATGACTTTGTAATGTAGTTGAGGTCGAAAAAAGAAACTTAGTGGTTTATTTTTGGCTTAATTGTATTTTTGGTGCTCGTATTTTTATCAGTTTACAAAAATGGTCATGCCTCTTTTAAATTGAATAAAACCGTCTCTAAACTAAAATGTTTTTTGCAGTTTTAATCCTACCCTATATTTTCATCTCCAAACACGCATAGTTCCCCATCTGCAACAAGCTCTAACAATTCACCAGCATCTAAAATTCTCATTTCAACGTGGACTTAAGCCTCTAAACAATGATAGTGAATTGTTTGAGTTTGTTGCAGATGGTGAACTGTGCGTTTTTTGAGGTGAAAATAGGGGATAAGACTAAAACTGCAAAAAAAATGATAGTTTATGGACGGTTTTGTTCGATTTGAAATAGGCATGACCATTTTCGTGATTTGGTTAAAATGCGAGGACCAAAACTGCAATTAAGCCTTTATTTTTTTAGAATATTTTTTCGGGCATATTTAGGACGTTAAAATATGACTTTACACAAAAATTTAGAATTTTTCAACAAAGACGAATTAATTATGAATTTTTAAAGCGCCAAAAACAAAATAATGCCCTCAACCTAAAAATCGAATTTTGAATTGATTGTTTCCAGAGACATCTATAAAAATACATAAAAAGAAACAGCAAAATTTCGTAGCATTGCAAAAATGTTTCGATTTATTTTTATGGCTTAATATGTCTTTATCCCCCTGTAATTTGAGCGAGTTCTGGTTTACTCTCTGTAAAAAAAATATACATTCCAACTTTGTAATATAAAAATTCTTTCGTTTTATACCATGATGTCATATGACTAGACAAAATCATTGATGTGGCACGTTGACTATGTAGTTGTGATAATGCGGCATGTTGACTTGACTTTTTTTAATTATTTTTCATTTATTTTTATTTTCAACTGTTTTTTTATTAATTAACAATTATTTGAAAAAAAATAATTACATTAAATTTCAAAATCAAATAAAAAAAGGAAAAAATATTTTTTTCCATTCATCTATTCTTTCTACATATTGTCAGCCTTCCTTTCATTCTCCTCAACTTCCTCAACCTCCTCCCAATCTTTTATCAAAAACCCAACGGCTCAATCCCTCTCTTCCAGCCCCCAAATTTATATTCAACAAAAGAATCTTTAAATTACACAGTCATAAAAATTACATAGTTAGTGTGCCACGTCATAAAAATTACACAGCCAACGTGCCACATCAGCGATTTTGTCTAGTCATATGACCTCAGGGTTTAAAACGAAAGAATCTTTATATTACATGATTGGAATCTAGACTTTTTTTTTATAAGGGTAAAGCAGAACTCGCTCAAATTACAGGGGGATAAAGGCATATTAACCCTATTTTTATTTTTCAACTAAAATGTGTGATGATAGATAATTGGCAAGTGTACCAAAAGCTATCAAAGTAGCAAAAATATCGTTCCCACAAGGACTGGTTTTAATTTCAATAATTCAACTATGTTATAAATTTAAGATGCATAAAAGTTATTTTGATTTGCCACTAGGCAGTAGATTTGATTTAATTGCATAAAAGTAAAAATAATAAGTAAAGATTGATTAAGAAAATATAAGGAGAGAGATGAGATCAGGTCTGTTGAATCCTCTGAGTTCCCCTAATTAGTATACTGCACCTATTCTTATGAAGAATTCTCTAGTTCCACGATAGTTAACAAAATAGCCTTAATCAATCCCTTGACTTAGGACCCTCTTCTCTAACTACAGCCCCTAATTCCTTAGGTGGTCTAATAATTGTCGAAGGTTTTAAGAACGTTAACCTAATATCACTAACAAACGATTATCCATTCCTAGACTAACCATGTTTATTAGAACAATTCAATTAGGTCTAATTAGAAAGCTATGATCAGTAGTCATTCATTATCACGGAATCAAGTCAGACACTATAATCCGAATCTTCTCTTTTTGAGAGAGACATTAGTCCATATTAATAAAATGGAGGATTTACGTCATGTTCTTGGTTTTGATGCTTGTTTTTCTATTGACTGTACCGATAGAGGGGGTGGGCTTGCTTTATTTTGGTGCACCTCCTTTAATTGTCAAATTGTTGATTAAGTTGTTGATGGTTCATGGAGGTTCACTGACTATTATGGATACCCCAATGGGTGACGTAGACTTACTGCATGAGATTTTTTACGTTAGTTATCTAATCAATCAGAAAGTCCATGATGCACCTTTGGTATTTTAATGATATTATGGATGCAAGTGAGAAAAGGAGGTCAAACTACTCACTTAAATTGGTTAATAAATGCGTTTAGACAAGTTGTTTTTGATTCTGGTTTATCTGACATACCTGTTGAAGGTTATCTGTTTACTTGGTTTAATATTTTCCCTAATGCGAGACTAGAAAACCTTGTGGCCCCAATTTGAGATCATTATCCTATCTTGTTGGTAAATCAAATAATATTAATTGTCATTGTATTGATATTAAAGACATAAAGATGAATGATCAACATTAGTTAATGTCATTAAGTTTGTTATAATAATTATTGAAAAATAATTCTCCATGTTTTTGGAGTAAAGATCCTCTCAATTTGTTTAAAATAGATGAAAAAGTCATTTGGTGAGAGATAGACACAAAAAAGTAGTTAGTTGTCCTACCATTAAATGGGTCTGTTAATTATTTATATACTTTTCAAACTTTTTTGTGTGTGTTTAGCCCTCTAAATGAAAGAATGGAGAGAGTGTGAAATAGAATGTAAATTGTCGCATAGAAAGGAATATATTATCCACGAAACTTCCAATTAAGGGGTTGGTACCCCTAGGGGTCATAGGGAATGTTATTGATGAGATGCCACTAATTTTGGACATGTCAATGCAGCCATTGTCGAAACGAATGCATAGGCAGCTACCCCATCACCGTAGAAACTGGCATGGGAGCAGTTACCCTCCATAACTGTTGACACATTGACGCCACTAACCGTTGAAATTGGCGCTTAGGTTGATTGTTCTTGCTTGGTTTGAACGCTACTTTGTGTATTAGACGCATATGAATTATTCGTTGAATTAGGACGAGCCATTTATGGAAGAGCTTTGCCACTTCTTAAACGGATACACAAATGAAAACCTTCTTATAAAAATTTATCAACACATTTGAAAAATATTTCCCAGAAATAAGTTTATGCAAGAATTGTTCTCAACACTCTTAGATTTTTTTTTGAAACAATGTAATTTTCTCCCAAATAATTGCACAAATAAGATTCCATTAGGCGTGCCAATTTGTTGATTGGTGTTTTTGATAAACAAAAGTGCTATTTTTTAAATGTTACGATTAAACTAAAAATCTTAGGACAAGTTGTGCAATATTTTTTTAGAACATGTTTGAATGTTTATCATATTCTTAAGAATTAACATGAAGAAGATGAAGATCAATGTTTAATTCGACAGAATTAAACAAGGTTGTAAGATTTTAAACAATAAAACTTAAACTTTAAAGATAAAAGCTAAGAAATAAAAGACAATGATTCGAATTGTATTAAGTAAATGTGTTCATCAAATCAATTACATATATTCTTGTTACTTTTTTCTTTCTTTCTTTGTGTGCTTGAATAATTCGAGCATAAGAACACTCTCGTTTATGATTTGTGACCCCTATTTCCAATGAAAAACTTATATATATATATATATATATATATATATATATATATATGAATTTGCTACAACAAACCCACCTTATTTCATGATGGTCTACTTTAACAAGGTGCACGTTTTCTATTTGAACAAGAAAACCCTTATTTTGTTTTTTGAAAAAGAGAAAGCTAAAGGACAAACTTGTAATTGACAGTTAAATTTTTATTTTTATTTCTATATTTCCTAGTTTTCTGGTCCCACTAATTCTATTTCTTAATAATTTAAACCACTTTTCTCCTTTCTCTTTCCACATTTTCGCTACCTGCAGTTGTTTTTTTTTTTTTCTCCAATAAGAAGAAAAGAAGTGATAGAGTGGGAAGCTTCACAGTGAAATAGAAAAAGAGAGAGGGAAGTAAGGTGATTAATCAATATTCATTCCAGCCTAATATTGATCTTTCAAAACAAAAACAATAATATATCAATTCTCTTTTTTTTGTCCTCCCTCTTTTCTTGGTTAAGACAGAACAATTGAACCACTACAACCATGTAAGCAAATCTAAAATTCTTCTAGGACGAACAAATCATAGAATCAGCGAAATCTTTGAATAATCACTGATTTTTTCTCCAGGTGGCTTCAAACGTGAATAGAGAATAATCACTTTTCAAATATGGAAGAAGAATGAAAGAGAGAATCCATGTGTGAGAGAGAACCTAGCCGAAAAAAAAGAAGTTAATGATCAAACTTGAATTACAATTGTATCCTTGACTTTTGATATTTAAAATAAAATAAAGATTGAGTTTTGTTGTCCAAATAGAAAAGACGCACCTTGCTAAAATAGACCTTCATAAGATAAGATGGATCTATTGTAGCAAATCATATATATATATATATATATATATATATATATATATATATATATATATATAAACACACACATAAGCAAAATAACTGAAAAACCAACGGTCCTAAACTATATATCTTCGACAGACTTGACTTCCACGTATCCTAAACTCTTGATCTTGCCCTTTTCAATTGAAATTTGAATTCTATTTAGTCGAATTCTGGCTCTGTTTTTATGACTAATCTTAGTTTTAATGGATGCTCTAATCACTTGGGGTGCGTTTGATTTGCTAAAAAATTAAGCACATGACAGAACAGCTCAAGTTGTCCAGTGTTTGATTTGTAAAACTGTTTCAGGTACAGGACAAACTGGAGGCAGGGGACATGACAAAAACTGATATTTTTGTCCCTCACCAAACCACAACACAACTTTTTGTCCCACGTACAAGTTGTATAAAATACCAAAATAGCATTTCGTTCCCAAAAATCGTATAAAACAAAAATAATAATTCAATAATATAAAAATTTGTCTTGTGTTGTTCTACCTTATGTTGTGTTGCTCTATCTTGTATTGTACTGTCTAATACTTACCGTTTTTCAAACAAACACACCCTTCGTTTGATTATTCATTTGCTAGATACATTCCTAACAGTGAATTCATGAATTTCATTTAAACTTTCAAATTAACATTGAATGTTCTTCGAGATTAATGACAAGTTAAAACCTAAGAGTTGTTGAATCCCCTTTGATTGGTTGTATTTAAATTGTTATTTTTTTAAATAATTTTTTTAGTTGTATTTGTTTTTTGTTTGTTCTTATTTTATTATCAAAAATAACTCAATCAAACCTTTCAATTTAATTTTGTTTAATTTCGTTGAATTTCTAAGTTGGTCAGTCGAAAAACACTTGACACTTTTACTATAAGTAGGTCTTAGTTCAATTTTATTTATTTTGGTGGGTTCAAAAACAATATTCTGAAAGGAGATTTTTGTTGCCCATATATTCGTATTCGACTCATGTATATCTGTATCATGAAAATAATTAAAAATTGAATGCAAAACCTGTTCAAACACTATGTGGACCTAGAAGATCCAAATGTCTCAGCAGGGAGTCAACATTCCAAAAAGGTAGTGGAAAAACAATATTCCTAGCTAGTGCTTCATTTTTTTCATTACTATTTTTCATTTTAATGTTAATGTTAAAACATATCTTTTGAAGCATAGTTGATCTCCTCATTGAACTTGAAATGAACAAATCTTGTGAAGATAATTGTTTATTTGAGAAAGAATATAAACAACCAATTCTTTCACTAGTGATACAGAATATTACATTCATGCAAAGTATTAATTTGTGGTATAAAATTTATGTTCGATATTCCAACAAAATATACCTACAGTATATATATATATATAGGTGGCTACAGGATTCATATGATTTGATTTCATCAAAGAAACAGGTCGATTTTTCTTGTGTACATCAAAGCTGGGACACACCTTTTAGGTAAATAGTCCATTTTTCCATTTTTATTATTTGACCCTGATTTTTTTTATGGAGGGAATTAGACCTTGAATTGTATGCAACGTTGGTCCAACATGTTTGGAGGCCTAATGCAAATAGACGTAAAACCTTTTTAAAATTTGTTTACAATTATATATTTTTTTTAAATATTATATCTTTTGTTTGTTGTAAGATATATATTTCATGTCCACGTGAGCATAACTCAATCAGTAGGAACAATGCATAATATATGCAAGGTCTGAGATTCGGATCCCGAACCACCACAATATATATTTATTATGATAATTTATAGGTATGTGTGACACCAAAATGAAAACTATATGTATGAAAATATGAACTCAACTTGAGTATAGACGCTTGGGTTCAGGAACAAAGGATATAATAAATTTATTAATGTTTATAGAAGGAAAAATATATTTATAAATATAAAGCACCCAAAAAACATACGACATAACTGGTTAAAATAGATAGAAACAGTTTTTTTTTTTAAAAAGATTGATATGAATATAAACCATCCATCTAAATCGTGTGTTGGATAAGGATTCATACAATACACGTTGGGATTTGAGTATTCTAAATCGCGTGTTGGATTCATGTAATACGCGTTTCAGTGTTTACAATCCATTTCTTAAGCAAAAGGATGATAAAAACGATTGGATTAATTGTTTGTTTCAATTTAGTTAACCATTACCTAGTACTTTACAATTCTTGCATATATTATAAGCCGGTTGCATTTAAAATGGGAAAGGTCAATTCTTTCTCTCCATAGAATATTTTCTTAACCATTAGATTGTAAAGGAACACTAATCTTACTATAGGCTATCCATACTATATTTTTCTTCTTACTGTCTTCAACCTCTCATGAGACATACCTACCACCACCACTACCGACTCTAAGAGCCACCCCTAAATAATTGATTTCAGCCTAAATATTATAATCTTACTCTGCTTCTATTTCACTTCTTCAATTATGTGTTTCAACCTATGGGAAAGAGATGTCTATCTTCCAAATGTTGGAAAGGTTATGTTTGTTGAATTAACCTTTATATGGTCAATTTCAATAATTAACCTTATAAAAAAAATCTGGGTAGAACCTAACTATTACTTGAGCAGTCAAAATGGTTAAACAATGTGTTTATACATCAAAATGAAAATTATATGTAAAGATCATATGGACATCACACTTTATCAATTGTAATTTGTTGTTGTGGTGTTGAGTATAGACGCTTGGGTTCAGAAACAAAGGATATAAGAAATTTATTACTCCCTTCGTTCCTTTTTAAATGTCTTTTTATGGTGAATTTTTTGTTCCTATTTAATTGTTTTTTTTTTGGTATTTTAAAGGTATGATTTGTCAATTATACACTTTGTCATTTACTCATATCTTTTTCAATAAAACTAATTAATACTATCTATTTGGAACAATATTTTTTTTAAAACAAAGTTTGTTTCTTGTTATCTACAAATTTAAACAAAATTTTGTGACAAACAATGGTTCCAAGAAGAGTTAAAATTCTATAAATAAGATAAGAAACAATTGTTAAAAGTCTCAAGTGCAAAGTAAAAGAACAGATTTGAGAGAAGAAAAGTAAAAGACTCCATTAATGTTCAAAAGGAAGAAAAAGTGGAAGACTTGTTGGAATTGCTAATAAGAGATGAAGATGAAGCAATAGTTAAAGACTTGTTTGACAAGATAAAAAAACAAGAACAAGTACAAGATGACAACGAAGAAGAAGAAGAAGAAGTTTCATCAATATAATTTTTATATTGACTTAAAAAAATGTGCGTCATATTTAGAAAATTGATAATTGTTTGTTAAGAGAAAGTGCATAAAAAATAGAGATTTGTTGGAGAAAAAGATAATACAGACAATTGTTTGTTAAAAGAGATAACATATTAAGTTTGTTGGAAAGATAAAGTGTGTGCAAAAAAATAGAAATCTATTGGTGATTAAAATGATGGTATAATAGAAAGAAAATATGCAAAAATACACTTTGCTATTTTGATATTAATTTTCTAAAAAGACACTTAAAAAAAGAAACGGAGACAGTAATGTTTATGGGGAAAAATATATATTTATAAACATAAAGCACCCACAAAGCATAAGACATAACTATTTTTTAAAAAGAATGAGATGAATGTAAACCAGCCATCTAGATTTGAGTATTCTAAATTGCGTGTTTTAGTATTTACAATCCATTTTTTAAGCAAAGAGAGATGATAAAAACGGTTGGATTCATTGTTTGTTCCAAATTCGGTTAACCATTGCATAGCACTTTAAAATTCTTCACACGAACATTGACAATATATTATGGGCACACAAATTAAGTTATGAATACTCCTAATTCACTAACATATACTTCATTCGTTCATTTTTTAATGTATTTTTAGAAAATTAACACTAAAATAGCGATGCGTATTTTTGCACATTTTCTTTCTATTATATCTTCATTTTAATCAACCAACAAATTCCAATTTTTTTCACACAATTTATCTTTTCAATAAATTTAATATGTTTTTTTTCTCTCATAACAAACAATTGTCAGTTATTATCTTTTTTTCCAACAAATTTCTATTTTTTTTTTGCACACACTCTCTCTCATAACAAACAATTGTCAATTTTCTAAATATTGTGCACATCTTTTAATTATTTTAAGTCAATATAAAAATTATTCTAACTTCACATTAATCAAAAGTTAAGCAAAAATTAACTTTCTTCCAACTCTTTTAATTAAAGTTAAGGCTACAACTATGACTTCAACTAATGCTAGAGTCACACTTGAAATTTCTAACAATTGCTACTCATCTTATTTATGGAATTTTAACTCTTCTTGAGACCATTGTTTGTAAAAAAAATGTATAAATTTAAAGATAACAAGAAACAAACTTTTTTTAAATAAAAACTTTAGTTATGAAATTAATGTCTACCAAAAATACAAACTTACCCCCTCTTAATTTTTTTATACGACATCAAAATTACCCTTTTGTGTCTTTTGCTTCAACTTCCCGATATTTTTTCTCTTAAAAATAAATCACAAACTCACTCGATAAAACACACTAACTTAATATTTTTTAAAGAACAAACAAACTTAATATTAATCCCAATCAAATCAAATTTTCCTATAATTAAACTTTTAAATATCTAAAGAGTTAAAAAAAATTACAAAATATTTATTACAAGGCATATATCTACTTTTCAAAAAATTACACAGTTTCAAGATTGCTTCTTTTCTAAAAATAATTTGGCTATGTTTCCTTTTTATTTTTTTTAGTCAAATGAAAAATTATATTAAATAAAAAAAATAGATAAAGAGACTGAGGGCATTATACCTGAATTAGGTAGAACCAAAAATGGGGATACCACACAATAAATCAGAACAAGTGGATCGATCCAAATCTATCGTAACAAAAATTTCACTAATCAACAAGTGAACCCGTACACGAGAGCGAAACCAGGTTATCAAAAAAATATATGAAAAGTGAACTTCTGCAAAAAAAAAATAAAAAATAATTAATGGATCGACCGTCAGTACGGTATCAAAATTCAAGTGACAACAACTCCTTAAACAAATCAACAAGCATAACAACTTTTTCGAACTTGAAGAATCATTGTGTAGACAAACAAGAAACTTTGAAACCTGCATATCTTAACATATTTGAAAACAACAGAGAATCAAAGAAGTCAGACCACTATGTCATATTATAAAATATTATTTTTAATTATTGTAGATTATTAATTATTATATCTTTTAGAAAGATGACTTTAGAAAAACACTGAAAACATGATAAATGAGTCACTAAATAATATTGATTTTTTTTAATAATATTGTTGTACAATTCACACACGCGACTCATGACAACATCTTTATCAATAATGAAATATTTACTATTTTAAATATTTCTACATATTTTTAGTTTACCACTTGATAATATGTTTAGTTTACCACTTCATAATATTTAATAACAATTATTTCAATGATGTTATCATGCACAAATTACACTAACATTCCTTACGGTCTTCTTAAATAACACAAACACACGTTCTATTTTTTTTAACTAATAGAAACAAATCAAGAAAAATTCTCATTTAACTTAATTGCGAAAAGAGAAAACAGATACAAACAAACCAAAATGACTGAAATTAAATTGTATATTTACAAAGTTATTGAAATGGATGAAATGAGAAGAAATTGATGTGTTTGGAAAATTATAAGGGTACTTAAGTTATTTAAGAAAATCTCAAGGGAAGTCAAAATAATTTTCCTTTTTTATCATTAATGTCGGTTTTATCATTAATTTTTTCTTATTTTCTCAATTCATATAGTATTGCAATGCACTTTGATGCATAGTTTCCCACTTCGAATTAACCCGGAGCACGGGCCCATGCTTAGCACGAGTTTGTTGCTAGTTCACTCTAAAAAGACACTTAAAAAGGAACAGAGGGAGTATAATGTAATATAAATAATTTGGGGTTGAATGATCCCAATAACCATTTGTCTAAAGATATAAATAATTTGGGGCTGAATGATTCCAATAACCGTTTGTCTAAAGTGTCCTGTGAGTATATCTCAATTAGTATGAATAATGTATGATAATATGGTTGGACTGAGATTCGAACTCCGAACACCCCTCTTATTCACTAGTTTAAGTGGCTTTAGCTTAGGTCGACCCTGTTTATAAATGAGGAGTGTCACCGTTTATAAACTTATTTCAAACCTTATCACAGTCTTATGTGAGACTTAACTTTTTCTTAAATACAAATGTATAAATTTAGAAATTAAATGTTGTCCTAAAACATATTCATTTTATACATATAACTTCTATAACTCACATCACAAACATTAAATATTGCGAAACTTGTATAGTATGATAAAAAGACTAAAGAGTATATTTGCATTTTCGTACTCGGAATTGTAAACGTTGAGCAATTTAGTCCCATAAATATTTATGAAACAACAAATTAATCTTTTAAATTGAAGAACAACGATCAATTTAGTCCCACAATCAAAATATCGATTAATAAACATCTATCAAAATCAATGAAAAACCAAATTATCAACTTCATTAGTCTCTTGCTGCTTATAGAAAAGTAAACAAGATTTATAAAATTTGGTGCTAAATTTGAAAAAAATATGATTAAATTGAGTGGCATTATTCAATCTAAGGGAATAAATTCATATTCCACAAATATGAGGGACTAAAATGTTGATTTACTCGCCAAAGAAACTTTCAAGGGTCCAAATGAATTGGTAAAACAAAACTTCTTGATCTACTTCCATGTCCAAAGGAAAAGAATGATCTTTTAGGCCTACTACTACCATCACCACAAACTTCAATGGAACTAACCTCATGAACATGCAAATTAGGTTGATATAAAGATTTATATATTGCCAAGTCCATTGAGAAAGACCTTCTAATTGGTTGAACTAAGAAGCCATCATCTTTGTCTTTAATACACTCATCCCCCATGCTAGACACTTTTTGAAGCTTAATTGCTTTCTTGTGTGAATCTCTTGGTACTTCCAATTCTTTACCTTTTTCTTCTATTCTTTCATGCAAGTTTTGACCTTCATGGTCATTTTCATTATTGTCCAAATCAATTACAACAAAATCTTCACAACCACCAATGATGTTTTCAACATTTTGCCTTTCAAAATAAGGTGAAGGTCTTGGAGTTTCAACATGCTCAACTTGGATTTCTCTTGTCATTGAAACTTTTCTTCTACAAAGTGGACAATTTGCATTGTTTTGAAGCCAAACATCAACACAATCAATGTGAAATAAATGGTTGCAATTTGGTATAACTCTTAGTTTCTCATCTTCTTGAAACTCACTCAAACAAAAAGCACATTCACTAGAGATTCCTAATTCACCATAGTCTTTCTCTAATTTGTAATGAATCATTGGAATTGAATTAATCACTGATTGTTCTAATCCTCTATGCTCCGATGTCGTTGAGTACGACATAGATTGTTCTTCATGTTGTCTTGAAAAAGAAAAACGTCTTCCTCTAACAAGATCAATATTGTTCCAATTGAAGCAGCATTTGATCACAAAGGTGTAGTAGGCCATTAGCAAGAAAGATGTTGCCATCATTCCTACTACAATGATTACTATTGGAAAATTTGTACCAGAATCAGGATGATTTTGGATAGGTGGATGAGCTTGTGACACATGATAGATGATCAAGTGTTGTTTGTTAACTAAATCCATACTATAGATTCTAGAGATAAAAGGGTTATTTTAAAGAGAAGAGATGGTACTTTTCCTTTGAAGATTTATTTATAGTGTGATGAATGCATTAATTGAAAGAAAGTATGATTTTTCTCCGAAAGTAATTAGAGAAAAACATAGAATATGAGAGTAGATAGAGTGAGTGAAGAGAATGAAAGATGGAGAAAAGTAAAAAATTGAGGTGGTTTATAAATGAGGATGGTGGTGGTGAGTGGACTTGAGGGGTTGAAAAATTCAATAAGAAATGTTGTCTAACGTGTTTTCTTGGAAGTTTATACATTTGAGTTTATATATATCAACTTCCATTTTAAAAAACATTAATTATAATTATAAATTGATTTTACCGAGCATAGAAAAAATAAGTTTTTAAAAAGATTGCAATTTTAATCATTTAAATTAGTCGATTCTTAGGTCATATATCGAAATGAAAAAATATATCTTCATATTTGCAACGAAACTTTTATTTTTTCTTTCTTTTTGGAGGAGTTAGATTACCTTCCAAAATAAGTCACGTTACCGTCTCTCAATATCAATATCATGTTTGATGAAATTTCTTTTATTTAATCAACTCAAAAACGAGTTAGTGAAATTCTCTCTTGGACAAATTTGGCATGGCTTGAAAAAAATCTCCTTTACTACTACTAAATATTTTGCGTTACGTGTGGTACAATTTGTAATGGAAGACCCTATGCAATCGGTGACTTGATGGTCCTCTAGTGGAATAAAAAAACTGACGACCATGTCCTGACCAATGTTTACTCCATTGACTAAATTGGATGTAATGTTTAAATATCATCATATTGGAAAAGAAAGGTGCACTTGTCTATCTATAAATTGACTTGTCCTTAATTCACCTTTATACAAGGCATAGGATGGCTACATTTTGTTTCAAAATAATTCATGTATTTACATCCTCTAATTTTAGAGATTAAAGAAAGAATTCAAACTAATTGCTAAGTAGTGATAGAATAATGGAGGCTAAAGTAATGAATCTTATAATTTATTTTAGAAATGGATTTTTTAAGTATATTCTATTAGTATTTTATAGTATTGTTATTGTGTGGTTGATGTAATTATCTTATTATAAGTTTGCGCAAGTCTAGAAAGAGATTTCTTTTAGCATATTTTATTAGTCTATATAAGCATTGTGTGCCTCACGGATTGGAATCAATAAAAAAATAATAGAATATTTAAAAGATCATTTCTAAAATAAACTATAAGATCTGTTATTTTTTATTTTTATAAAAAAATATAAGATTTATTATTCTAACCTCCATCATGAACATGATTCAACGCTCTACTTGTATCAACTGTGACTTGAATTCATGTTCGGAATTCAACAATTTTTTTTTACACAAACCAAAATGATATATAAACAACAACGATGCAATTCTCCGTACAAGATGTGCTAAAGAGAGGCACCACTCAAAGTTTACAACGACAAGGTGCCTTTAGTAAATAGGCAACACCAAAAAGATAAATAAATTATAAGTAAACGCTCAGACAAGGGAGCGGGTGTCGCCACCAGTCGTGATAACAAATATTAAAGAACGACCATTTAGCTCTCAGCCACAAAAAAGAATTCAGTTTGATTTTCTCAATGAGGACGGAAGGATTTGAACCTGTATTTTTGAAAACTCGGTTATTACGATCCTTCCATATCTCAAACACAAGTAAACCAAATTCCATTGAAAACAGAGTGAGTACTTTGCGACATTCCCGCCATAAGAGAGAACTGAGTGAAATGTTGTCGCAACTGACAAGGAGACACCGTAAATAAGCCTACCCATTTTCAAACCAGTAACCAAACATTGTTGGGAATCCCGCACTCTAAAAAGAGGTGAGTTGCTTATTCCAATCCTCCGCACCCATAAACGCAAGCAATGTCATTGCCTTGAATAATTCTTCACCGCATCAAATTATCCCTTGTTGGGAGTCTGTTACGAAGAAAACGCCACACAAATAGAGACACTTTTGCAGGAATGTACCTATGCCAGACATCGTCAGCAAGGCTTCTATCCACTTGCTCACCAGAAGTTATAAATCGATAGGCTTCCCGAACTGAATAGCCACGAACAAGATCTAAAAGCCATCTCCATTTATCGGAGACATTAACCTGCAAAACAACGTTATGTAACAATAAAGTGCACTCCCTCACACTATCATCATCCCAAGCTAACAAGCGGCGTTTCCACACCCACGCTCTTCCCCAACCGTCCACCCTAATCTCTCCATCTCCTCCACTAAACACTCCTTATTCAGAGCCAGATCAAAGAGCCGAGGAAATTTGATGCACAAAGGTGTTTCCCCGACCCAGTTATCGAACCAGAATAAAGTATTGTGACCATCCCTTACTACTCGGCAAGCGTTCTCTTCAAACCAACTGTCCACTCCCTCACCCTCCCCACTACGGATATGACATATCATCGTCCACCACGATGACCCATGTCTATCACCCTCCTGCAGCCGTCCCCTACCTCTCCATACCAAGCCTTTAAAACTATGTACCACAAACCCTCCTTATCTACCAACACCACTTTTCCAACAATGATAAAGTGTTTTTCCTTAATCTTTTAACTAACTCACCGACATGATATATCTAACAAAATGATTAGGTTTCTCATTTGATAGAATAAAAAGATAAATTTAATCAATTTTTTTTTACTAACAATAATATCTATAAAAAGAAATTGATTTTACTCAACGATAGCCATATTTCATGTCATTTTTCTCCCCTTTCTATAAACAAGTCAAGTGTTGCGAAAAACTCCCGCAACTTTCGGACCAGTATCCTGATCACTTCCCTCATTATTGTTCCTATTGTCAAATTCTTCCACAATTTTGCTGGATCATCTTTTACTTCAGTAAATCGAATTCGGAATGTCGAGTCTCTTTTCTTGTTCCATTAAAAAAAAAAAGGTCTCCTTTCTTGTTGACTTGAGTATGTTACTTTTTTTTAATGTATTTAATATATATAGGGAGTCATTAACATAGACCTCAAGTTAAAGGACCATTGGTGGGCCTTAGTTACTTACTTGAGATAGTCGGTGACACTATTTTTTTCTTAAAGAAATCAAAATAAAATATATTATAAAATCGAATAAGTTCTTCGAACACAAAACATATCAGAAGCAAGGTTTTAAAACATAGAGCGCTACTGCAAAAACGGCCGTTACAAAACGGTATCGGAAGTCATGGTTACCGTTTTTGTCCATTTTAAAGCTGAGAAAGAAAATCGCAGAAAAAACGTGGTTACGGCCGTTACTGAACAACGTTACGGCTGGGAAACACCGTGAAACGCCGTTAAAAAAAATCAGAAATCTAAAATTGCTTGTAGTTAATATTCTAGATCCATAATTCAGATCTCCTCAAGGTAATTTAAAACTGACTCTCAATCTCTTAACTTGGGTAGCAAAAAATTAGATTATATTTTAGAGAGAAAAATAATGGGGCTTTAATTGTGTTGTGACTCTGTTGGTGATGAGAATTAAAAACAGAATAAATGAATGATGATAGATGGAGTTAGAGAGTTGGTTTGTGACCCTCTTTGTGTTGTTGTGTGCTGCATTTTTTGCTTGTCTGTGACTCTGATGTTTAATGTTTGTTGTGTGTTATGTGTTGTCGAGTAGGAAAAATTAGATTGCATGTGTTGTGTGTGTTTTGACAATATAGGACGAGGTCATTTGTTTTTAAATTTTGAATGTAAGCCTATTTTTATTATTATATAACAATAGGAAAAATGACTAATTTAAGTTATTATACATTTTATTATAATATAAATAATTTTAATAAGATTTGTGCAATGTTGCGATTAATTTATCCTGCAAAGACCGTTATTTGTATCGCAACGTTCATTACAACCGAAATTACGAAAACCTGAACGCAACCGTGACCGTAACCGTTATTTAAAACCTCGATCAAAGTAGACTTTCCTTCAAAAGAAAAATCAGAAGTAGACTTATAAAGAGTCTACATAGTTACACGGTGAATCATTATAAAATATGATTAAATATTTTCTATAAAAAAAAATAAGATTAATTATCTGTACAATTTTTTGACACAATTCACAACATCTAAAAAATATCTAAATGTTTGTAAGAAAAAATGTTTTGATGAAATGACGCCTCTTTTCTAGCATCACACGTCTTAGGCTATGTTTGACCAAGTTTTTTTTAGGGCTTATAAGCTATTTGGAAGCCAAAACTAACAATACGTGCTTTAGAAGTAAAGTTAAAAGGTTTGGTAAATGTTTTTTTTTTACTTCATAGTGACTTTTAAGCTAAAAGTTGTTTGATAAAATACATTTTTAAAAGCTTAATTTTTTAGGACAAACTATGTTATAAATGAGTGAATATTAAAAAATAAAAGACAAATGTGAATAAAATTTCATAAATTGTCATATAAAAGCATCTCTTGAAATATTTTTATAAACGGTAAATGATCTAAAAGGAGCTTAACAATATCATAAATAATATTAAAAGACTCCAGAAAATAATTCATGATTAAAAATATAAATTATTAAAGACTCTAACGAATTCTATTCCAACAATATGATTATATAACATTCTTAGAGAGAATGTAATGTAACACAACACTTCATTTAATATCCGATTTGAACAGAGATGAAATTAAAACTAAGTAAGTTTGTCGTATTCTATTGTTTTGAAATTGGTTTTGCGTACTTCTGTATTTTTAGTTAGGGTTTATTTTGGAAATGAATGAATTGATCTTCTAAGACATGCTTACCATAGAGCAAATAAATGTTTTTAAAAAGTGTAGTGAATGATTGAGAATAAAAAAAAAATGAAAGTAAGGTATTGTGAATGAATGAATGTGGTGATAGCAGATGATGGATATTGTAAAAAATACACGTTTAAGGGCTTAAAGAAACAACATCTCTGTCAAGAATTGTTGGTTTGTTAGATTACCTAAAACCAACACATCTTAACTCACGCTGGGTACCAGCGCATGTTAACTCTTGTTAGATATCAACGTGAGTTAAGTCACGTTGGATCTACCAAGCATGAATTAACTCACATTGTGGTTGGTGGTTGGTGGTGGTGGTAGTACTTATTTTTGGTCGGACAATTGGGTGAATGGCGCCCCTTTATGAGTGCAATTTCCTCGTCTTTTTGATTTGGCTGAGAATAAATGGGCGACGGTGGAGGAAATGGCGAGGGGAGGGTGGGAGGAAGGGGGCGGTTCTTGGGGGTGGAGGAGACGTCTCTTTGTTTTGGAAGAGGAGAGTGTTACAGAGTGTTCTACTTTGTTGCATAATATTGTTTTGCAGGAAAATATTCTTGACAAGTGGAAGTGGATCCTTGATCCCATTAATGGTTATATCATTAAGGGGACGTATCAGTATCTCACGACGGTAGATGTACCTCTTGAGAGGGGTTTGTTCGATGTTGTTTGGCAAAAGCAAGTTCCGTTAATGGTTTCAGTGTTTGCTTGGAGACTCATTCGCAATAGATTGACAATCTTGCACGACAGAGAGTTATTCATCAGGATGACAACTTGTGTGTTGGAGGGTGCGGCTCCTTCGAGACTGCAGTTCATCTTTTTTTCGGATGTCACACCTTTAGCATCCTATGGTTCCTACTTTACCAGTGGCTCGACATTTCATTTATCGCACCAGACATGGTTCGGGATCATCTTCTTCGGTTTAGGCACATGGCGTAGTTACCGTGATTCACACACTCTTTCCTGAAGATAATCTGGTTTGCTTGTGCCTGAGTTATTTGGAAGGAAAGGAACAATAGGATTTTCAATCAGAAGGCTTTGGATTCGGTTCACATAGCAGACAAGGTCAAACTAATGTCTTTCTTGTGGTTAAAGGCCAAGATGCACACTTTCTCCTTCAGTTATCATGATTGGTGAAGACACCCTTTACATTGTATGGGTGTTATGGTATAATCTTATTTTTGTTATTATTTTGTGATGATATTTGTGGCAACAGAGACATAACTTTGTAATGTGTTTGGGTGGTTCTCTTTTGCACGTCTTGTGCGAGATGAACCACCTATAGTAATGAATTCCATTTTACCTTGTAAAAAAAAAAACTAACATTGAGATTATTTAGGAAAAATCGGGGTGGAAATGAGAAAAACCAAAGGGGGAAGAGCAATTTTCTAGAAGAAGCATTGCAATTTTTTGAGAGCTAAGAATATTTTCATCCTTTCATGCCATTTTATTGAGTCACCAACAACTTCGCTTAGTTATTACTAACACATCAACAATAAAATGAGAATAGGCATCAAATTAAAAATGATTAGTAATTACAAGATTTGTTTGAAAGGATTAACAATTAGAAGGACCAAAAGTCAAGTTTGTCATATTTACAGGGGAGAATTAAATATTTTATCTTTTACTTTATCTCCCTTTTTTCATCGTTACATATTGAAATTCATTTTACCCTTCTAATCTTTACAGACAATGTATTTTATTTTATTTGTCAAAAAAATTAAAGTTCTTCTCTCTGATGAACAAGAGTACATGGTAAGTAAATAATTTTTTTTTCTCTCTTCCATGTTACTTTTTCTTTTTGTTTAAACAAATAGGTTTTAAATCTCCAAATAAAAACTAGATACAAATGAAACCTCCCTTTTATACTCTCTTCATTTAATGTCATGTCACTAAAATAAGGGCTCCATTTGTATGTACAAATTTTTTAAAAAAATCATGAGAGAGGCGACAACGCTAGGTTCAACGTAAGGCCACATCGTCGGTATTCCTTTTCGCCTGCAGCGAGGTACAACAGAAAGGCAGGGGAGATCCGGTCAAGGGTGGAACCAAATGGTGCGGGGGTGTGTGTGTGCGTGTGTGTGGAACCAAATGAACCGGGTGATCGAGGACATGACAAACAATGATTTCCAACCGCACGGAGGAACGTCTTCAGGCGGGTTTCGGCAAGGGCGAATGCGTATTCAGGTAGAGATTATGATTTTGAGGACAGGGTTCAAAACCAATTCTCAATTTGAGGAGCCCGTTGAGCAAATGAAGGGGCCTATTGAGCAATTTTCAGTTTAAATAAATAATGGGCTTTCATAGGCTAAACAAACAATGATTCTGCATTTTGTATGCCCGTTACTGAATTACTATCTACACCTCAATGTTTGCTTTTGTTTTAATTAAGAATATAGAATTGTACTTTGGTTTGTTTTTAGTTTCTATCATAAACTAGCATTCAAACACCCACGAGAATGTCAATATGACCAATCATTTTCCATGTGTCAAAGCATATAAATTATGAACATATTTTTTTTTTAATGAAATTTTGATTTTATTTAAAACTATATTGATTTTGATGAAAATTATAAGTATAAATATAGATATCTAAAACATTTAATTTGTAAAAAAGTATTCTTTTCTTTTTCAAACACCAGCAATATACAAATATGATATAAATTCTTATATTTTTAGTTGACACCAACGATATGTCGATTTTATAGGAAATTTTGCATATGGGTATAATAGAAAATGAACAGATTTAGGTATAATAGAGAATGAACAGATTTCTTTCGCATGTTTTTGCTTTTCGTCTTTGTATTTTTTTTCAAAATCATCCTTGTAACTTGTTAACCTTTTGCTTTTAGTCCCTCCCGTTAACTTCCGTTACAAAAACGCTTTGATGGAAAACAGAATCACACGTGGCGAAGTCTGATTTGGCAAAAACAGGCTTATGTGTAATGAGAGATGACAAGTGGCTAGGATGGAGGGACCAAAATGAAAAACGCAAATGTGTAGAGGGATGGAATTAAAAAAACGTAAACATCAAAATTTGAAATCTAAAAACAACAGATTTCAGTTTTTTTCCCCAATTTTTCTTCTCTTCTCCATCGTTTTCCTAATTATTCTCCATTGTGTTCATCATTAATTTAATCTACTTCTCCAGAACTCATCTCCATTATATAATCTTCATCCATTCCAACCCCAATCTTCATCTTCAATAATCAATTCAATCACTTAAACTCGGAAATTCAACACTTTATTCAAATAGTGAAGCATGTTAAGACTTCATTTCTCCCTTCTCTCATCTTCTTCATGTCTTCTTCAACAACACGAACACCAACAAATTTGGCATTACAAAAAGCATCTCTTTTAGACTAGGTAAGTGAACCTTTGGATCCTCCATTCGAACAAACACAGTGTAGTATGTTGCCACTTATCCCATCTTTGTTAATTCCTTATTAAAATGTAAAAATCACAACTTTTTCCTCCGCCTATCGTTTCTTGAATCTAGGCTCAAGTTTGCCTTACTCCAATTTACGATTCTGGGTTTAATTAGTTTGTCTTTCTTGTCTTCACCATTGTTATGTGATTTAAGCTGTTGTGCAGTTCCTAGTTGGATTGAAGAAGATGAAGAATGAAATTCGAAGAATATGGAGAACAAAGAATGATGAACAAGAAAGATTAATGATGCATGGATTTTTTTATAGGAAAATGTGTATCTATGGCTGGAAATTGTGGGTCATGGCAGAGAGATGAAGAAGAAATTGGGAGAGAGATAAAGAAGAAAAAAACAGAGGGATGAAAAAGATGAAATCTCTTGGTTTTAGATTTCAAATTTCAAATTTTGATGTTGACGTTTTTTTAATTTCATCCCCCTGCACATTTGCATTTTTGGTTTTGATCCCTCCATTCTAGCCACTTGTCATATCTCAATACACATAAGCATGTTTTTGCCAACTCACACTTTAACACTTGTGACTACGTTTGCCATCAAAGTGATTTTGTAACTGAAGTTAACATGGGGGACTAAAAGCAAACAGCTAACAAGTTACAAGGATGATTTTGAAAAAAGAAGAAGATACATGGACGAAAAGCAAAAACACGCGAACTTACAAGGATCTTTTACATATTTAAGCCTACAAACTATAAAAATATTTTTTATGAAATTTTTATTTTGACTAAAATTATATATTTTATTTAAAATTAGGTTTAATTGCAGTTTTGACCTCTTATGTTTTACAATCTTGCGATTTTGGCCCTTATAAAAAACAATAACAAATCATCTCCTTAAATTTATCCCTTTTGCACTTTTGACCCGCTGGTCCAATTTTGACCCATTCATCGCACATGTGGCACTTCAAGGACGCCACATGTGTAGTTTTTCAATTAAAAAAAGTCACGTGTGTATTTGTTGAATTAAAAAAAAGGAAAAATTGGATGATATGGCTCTATTTTATTTGAAAATTACCCAACCGGACCAACTCAAATGAGTTACTTTGCATTTTATATATTAATGGATATATATGTTTTCTTTTGTTTCAAAAAGAATATAGAACTGTATTTTGGTTTGGTTTTAGTTTGAGGAAAATATTTTTTACCATAAACTAGCATTCAAACAAACACTCTCGTGCTCATTTGTCCGTTTCTTTTTATTGTGTCAAAGGTTTGTTTTTAGTTTGAAGAAAATATTTTTTACCATAAACTAGCATTCAAACAAACACTCTCGTGCTCATTTGTCCGTTTCTTTTTATTGTGTCAAAGCATGTAAATTATGAACATATTTTTAATAATTTTTTTGATTTTCATTAAAATTATTTTGATTTTGATTCAAATTATAAGTGTAGATATATTTAACTTTAAAATTACAACAAACTATGCTTATCTTTTTTAAATATGTATAGATATATTTTGATTTTTTATTTTAGTTAAATATGTTTTTGGTCCCTATAAATATTCAAACATTTTAGTTTAGTCTCCATACAATTTTTCTTTGACTTTTAATCCCCCAGTAATTTTCCATAATCACTTTTTGGTCCTTACTTTTAGATCAACAGATGTGTGTCATTCGAAATTTGATTTTTCTATTTGTAGTCATGTTTAGGGCATTATTAAAATATCTTCCAAAAAATTTCTAATTTTTTTTTGAGAGATTCTTATAATACACTAAACATTGTTGCGAAAACTCATTCAAATATTTGAAGGGTACAAGCGAGTTGACCTGATAGCAGAGATCAAGAGTGGTGATTGAAAACTTTTGAGGGACTAAAAGTCGAAGGAAAATTTAAAGGGGACTTTTTTTTGAAGCTAAACTAGCCCACCTGAATTGGCACCAGAGGAAATCGAACTTGAGACCTCGAGGAGGAGCACACTCATAGGTCTCAAGCCCATATCACCAGGCCAACCCAAGTGGGATTTTAAAAGAGACTTAAAATGAAAAGTTTGAATATTTATAAAGACCAAACACATATCTAACCCTAAATATAATATAAATTTTTATCTTTTTCAATGGACAATTGGATACTTTGTTTAAGAGTATACTTGGAAGAGAAAAAAATCTTCCCAAAATCATGTAACTCATTCATATTTTTTTGAACAAATCAAAATGGAATATAATATTAAACCAAAGGTGACTCGTCTCGCACAAGGCGTGTTGGAAGAGAAACACTCAACAATTTACAAAGTCACAATTAGTGCTTCGATATAGAGCACTAGAAAAAACCCAGATGGAAGATTACATGTAAACACCCATACAAAGAAGCGGGTGCCGACACTAGTTATGATAGCAAAAGGCAAAAGATGGTTGATTTGTTTTCAACCACATAAAAGAATTCAACTTCACTTTGTCAGATAAAGTATATGGATCAGAAGCGACATTTTTGAAGATGCGGTTGTTACGTTCTTTCCATATGACCCACACACAAGCAAGTCAAATTACCTTGAAGAAAAAATGAGTACATCGAGGCATTCCTGCCAAGCTAGAGAAATGATCAAAGTGATCACCAATCACGCCGGTAGGAACAAATTTTTATATAGTATGTATAATAAATATTTAATGAGCTTTACCAAATTACAAATTATTTAGGAGAATTTGGGTTTGATTCGAAGGTGATGACACAATTTTTGATTAAGTATAACTCTGAATTATGGGAACTTTTTTCTTTCAAGGAACCATCGTTTTAACAAAAAAAATATAATGAAAATTTTCTCCTTTTATCTGATTCAATCAAAATAAGAGAGAACACTTTTTTTTCTTTTCTTTTGTTATGTTTTTATTTGTGCGAAAATAATATATCGAATCTACTTTATTTTTCACTTCTCTCTTATAACATTCTTTATCTAACATGATTGATTTCCATCCAAACACGTAATTGACTAAATAGACGACGGTATTATTATAATGTCATGACGAATTTTGTTTTCATTTCTTTTGAGTTTGCATAGTTCAAGATGCCTTTCCTCTTGCACGGGGAGAAGGGTGTCCTTTCTTAATATTATTCCAAATGACAAATTGTAAAGGTTTTTAGGAGTAAGACTTCTATGGTCACAAACACAAATATTTTTGATTTAGATATACTCACAACTAATTACTATCTATGCTCACATATATTGAGAACAATTAAGATAATTTAGTGTTCGTTTAAGTGTGCTAGAAATTTTAAGTGAAATTTTGTATATGGACCAAGGTTAAAGTTATGTGAAAATCAACGCTTTGTGGTTCAATTCTAAGGACTGAGATCCTATACACCAAGTGTCTAACTGAAGTTCATGCTAGCGTCTAACTGAAGTTCATGCCATTGATGCATGCAACGACTCTTTGTTAAGAAATGAAACTTTATTTTGAATTATGCAATTGAATAAAATTCATTAAGATCATCATTGATGTAAATGAATGACTGACTCACTGACTGTATTTAATCAAGAATATTTTAACATTCAATACGCATTCAAAGATAAGTAATTCTTCAGCAACTACCATCAAACTTCAACTCTATATAAAGGAAAATTTCTAACATAAAATTGTGACGAACTTGTGAATACATACAATATACTGCACTCTGTTATACTTTGTTCATATTGTATATATTGTCTTAGAAACAGTCAAGAAAATCAAAAGATATACACTTATAGTGTATTGTGCTTAATTTGTTTACTACTTCTATAGTTTGTGTAAACACATATGTTTAATTTTAATCACTCTTTGTAAATCTCTGAATTGAGATTAGGAAGTCCTCTAAGCTGAGGAGAAGAAATCTAATACTATGTTGTCTTAGTGGTTATTCATAATCTATAGATTACTGTGAAATCTCTTGGAAGTGTGAGGAGACTTGATTAGCTCCGATTTATGGAGTGAAATGAGATAAATATATCGTATCATTTCTCTTCCATTATTTCTTTACTTTTAACATCAATCTTGTTAGTTAATATATATCAAACATAAAAAAGGATAAACACATTTCAAACCACCTGTTTCTTGTGTTTTTCCCACCTTTATAAAATACAAAGAAAAGACAATTTGGCTCGATGAGGTATGGTGTTTGCTTATTCTTTTGTAGGGTGTTGGGAAGTGGAGCTTGTTAAACATTCGTTTTTTGAATGTGATTTCTTTGGTGCTATTTGGCATAATATTCTCAAGCAGTTAGGCATTTCTCCGAAGCTGCATGGATATGATAGTGAAGTCTTAAATTTCAAAGATGCTCATTAACTGATGGGTTATATGTGATAGTATATTCATTTTAGAGAACCATCAAAATGATTACCAAAAATCTTCGTTTTGTTTGAAAATTAATTCATTAAGCATGCATCTTAAGCTCATTCAATGTACCCAGTGGCGGAGTCAGAAAAAAATGTTAGGGTGGACCACTAAAATTAACCGTTGAAAAATTGTTTAAAGTCTCGCAAAATAGACTTATAATTGAATTATTTAAATTTTTTGGGTGGACCACTACACCACTTTGCAAGAATTTGGATCAGCTGAAACCTAAAACCGACATAAAATTGTATAAAATCTCGCAAAATAGACCTATGGCGTTAATTTTTTAATTTTTCAGCGACCCATCCTAGCTCATGAAAGGCTCCGCCACAGAATGTACCAAGTTCCTATTGTGATTGAAAGCTCATATACTATGTCTTATGGATAAAGAATCTTCTTCTCATACAAGAACAAATTATAATTTTGAAGACAAAATTCATGCTTGGCAGAGTCGGATAAGGGTCATTTTCATTTAATTTTTGGATTCACATGGAAAAGTTACATCTATTTTGCACCAAAATTAATATGGTTTGTACTAAAACCTTTTCACATGAACCTTTGCAACAAAAATTATATTCAACTTAAAGTGAACTGAGTTAAGTACTAATCAAGCCCGTGTTATCTCCGAAGACTAGAGAAACTTTACTCAATTGATGCAATGAATATAGAAGTTCAAAGTGATTAGCATACCCTAAAAATTGTTTAAATATTTTCATATAATCATGACACCTTACTTTTCCACCATATTCATTGAATTTGAATAACTTAACACTTTTCATCTTCTCTAAAATAAAATAAAAAAACACTTTTCATTTACGAAAACTGTTATTTGTGTAGTAGAAAAAGCTTGATTGACATATATGTTAGTAACATTACATGTATAAAACGATCGTTCATTATGATACATGCAACTATTACAACACGTGTAGCGTTGTTTATAAGGTAAAGTAAGCTATAAAAGAACTCAATCCGAAATGATAGTTGAAAAATCAATGTATGTGGTTAAAAATTTAGTCCATATATATCAACTTTTCAACCATCGTTTATGCTTATATTTTATCCGATGAGATTAATTTACGTAAAATAAAATTGAATGGAGCCAATAATTTATTAACAAGTGGATGGTGGCCAAATAACAGATTTTAAAAAATAAAAATAAAAGTAATAGTTTATAGTCAAATAATAGTGAATTGAACCAATAATCAACATTTTTCCCAACTCAGAATTTTTTTATCTAAGTGAGCCCAGCTAGCTGAACTAAAATTGATACTGCACATTAAGTTTCTAACGTTATTTTCAGACCATGTAAAGGAGAAAAAGATTGTAACTTTGTCCAAACTCTGTTGACTAATTAGGCACACGACTGTAGAACATGTCGATATTTGATGTCATAGTCGCATTTTTGCCGTTATTGAATACGAAATTAATTAAAAATATTGTTTTTAAAGAATTATGAAAAATTAGATAGATAAGTAACTTATTCACGTTATTGAACACAAAGATAATTTGATAGCAACATTGCATTATATATGCTGGGGTCGGGATTCGAATATCATATTTATCAGTTATTTATTTTAGGATGTGACTTTCTAGCCATTAACTACTTGACCAAAATAAAAAAATGAACTTGTTCGAATAAAAATAAAAATTATGATATGGTAATAAAAATGATATCTTCATTCTCAAATGCATGTTGCAGTCAATCACCGCACACATGTCAATACACAATTTTGACTATACTATTTTAAATTATCTATAATAAAAAATTATAAAAATTTGATATTTTAAAAATATTTATTTAGACAAATCAAACAACATCTTACATGTTAACATTTTTATTTATATATTAGCTAAAAAATATGGACAAAGTAAATTATATGAATAATGTTCCATTTTTCATATTGTGTTGCTAGTATTCCTTTTGTTTTTTATATGTTCCAAAGATACGATGAAAGTAAAAAAGAAAAAGCAAAAAAGATACAAAGAACAAAGAGAGGACATAACTCATGGATGTAGATCCTCTCCGGTCCTTTTGGTTCAACCCTCTCTCCTTTTTCAAATCATCGGTTGATTGATACATGAAGGAAATAATAATTATAATAAAGAAGAGAGGGAAACTTGACCCAAAAAAAAGTGAGAGAAAAAAAGTTAATGAATGGTTAAGATCAAGGCAAGATCGACAACATGAGTGAATGAGCACGAGATGATCCAAACCCATAACTCATAAGTTAAGACCAAGACACCCGATTAAATTTAGAATTTTTCTATTCACACCCTATATATTTCTGGTTACACCCAAATTTTCTTAAATTTTTTCAATAATACCAAAATTGTCCTTTTATATAAAAAAAATTTAGATGCCATTTAAACTCAGTTTACATGACCTACTTAAACCGATTTTACATGACCTACTGAAACTGAGTTTACATGACCTACTTAAACTGAAGAGGTGGTTTTGGGGTGTAACCAAGAAAGAAGGAAGAGGCTTTTTGAAAATTAAATTTTATGAAAGGGTAATTTTGTTATTTTGGAGTGTAACTGAGATTAAACTGGGTGTAATTAGAAAAACTCTTAAATTTATCCGCCGGCGGAGACTATAAAATGAGACAGAGGGAATGATTTTTTTTTTTTGAAAAAGACTTCTTAGTGTTATATACTTATATCATTTGGTTATTTTTTTTTTAAAAGAGAATGTTTAAGGAAAATGAGAATTTGGTTACATAACTTCTCAAAAACGTCATTCTAATGAGTGGATGGGCAACTTGCTTTGTTGAGCTAATGATTTTTTAAAGAATTTACAACGGAATTTAATTAACCAAACATCTTTAATTTTTCTGCACAAGGAGTGCTAGATAGAAGCAAAGAAGAAAATATCATTTACAACCAAAAAAGGAGAAAATCATTGGAAACAAGGGTTACATAAAACAAAACAAAACGCCTCAATTACATAACTGAGGATTAAGCCACCACATGTGGTAGTTAAAAACAAAATTGATGTGATGTGCCTTAAGTCCTCGGTAAGGTTGAGTCTTAATATTGCCAAGAAGGTGGTGAATAAAGTCCTACTTTTGGTGAAAGATACGAGTGTTCCGTTCTCTCCAGATAACCCAAACACTTGAAAACCGAACCAAATGAAAAATATCTCAGAGTTTTTTATTTTATTTTTAAATATACTCCAAATGCAACAAACTTAATAACATGATCAGAAATGTGGTACATGTTGACCATAATGAAGCCTAATCAATTGTAAACAACATTCCAAATTTGACGGTAAAAATTGCATTGTAGAAAAAGATGATCCAAATTCTCTAGGTTGCCACACCCACCTACACAAAGCTGACTGTTTGCTGAAATCGCCTCCCTTCTTAAAATATTGTAGTTCGTTGGGATACGATTATGGAGAAGCCGCCACACATAGAAGCTTACTTTCTGATAAGCCTCTTTGTGCCAATTTAAATGAGAATGTTTAGCAATGATGTTTTGATCCTCCACGATTAAGAAATTATGCGTGCTGCTAATAACATACTTTTTTGAAATATGCAAATTCTAAAGTCATATGTCATGAACTTTCTCCTGAAATCCTTTACCTCACTGATACTACCTTCCAAGTTTTGAGTGTGATTTTGATTCCAAACTTTCAGACAACTTTTAATTCTTTTGAGTTTTTCCTTTAACATATAACATCTCAGTCTTCCTTTTGGAATAAGAGAAACTGATTGCGGAAACATTGTTTATAACCTGGAAGGTCTGCCCAAAACTTAAGCATACGTTAAGGCCAACGACCCTAATTATCCTCATCAACAATTAAATAGATTGGGCAATAAGGCCTCTATTTAGGACAATTTGAATACAATTTGACTATTTAGCACACCAATCTTCTGATAATAAAAATCTATTGAGGCGACTCATGGAGAGACTATCACCCCGATACCAACTAAAACGCGTACCAAGTTAAAGTAGGATTAATCCTCATTGTTTGAAGCTTGCAACCCTACTTTAATCATCATGGTTAAAATAGGAATACTTTCATTGAAAAATAAAGACACCTCATGAAGAATTGGGATGAGAATGAATGAAGATTCAAGAGGCCTAGGATGACATTACAAGTTGAAGAAATTTTATCTCAAGTCCTAAGACAAGTTTGGAGGGAAAAAAAAACTCAAAAAGACCGAAAAAAAGAGGCGAAAACGCACAGGAAAGATGCAGTACGCGCATAAGGTGTGCAAAACATTGTTGAAAAAAACTGTTTTTGTGCCCACACGTGAGGCGCGTGTATCTCTGATAAAAAACGACATTATGTTATTTTTCACGGCGGGAGACGATTTTACTTAGTACTCTATTACATGAAAATAGTTTGGTGCACTTGACAATTTTAGTCATCCAATATCAAAGTACTAAACAATTAGGAAGATGCAACCAATTCATAGATAAGGAAGGACATAATAATAAACATAATATCAACCAAAATCAGATGACACAAACCTAAGAAAGGGATATACAAACCTAAAGGAGGGGCACTTGAGAATTGGAGTTATTCGTGATGATCAAGGTTTGCCAGCTGCAGCAGCTACATGGGTTTTGAAAGGGACAAATCACGTAGATGAAGTTGAACCGATGGCGATTGAGTTCACAAAATACATTGGGTTCAGAAATGCTATGTTTGAATCATATAACAAATTATGGTTTTTTAAATCTATAATAACAAATGTCCCTAAATCATTTGATGATACAGTAGAAATTCATAACAAATGAAAAACATCGTTACACACAATGCCAAACCAAATGCATCTTTTTTAAGATAGATTTTCACTTCTTGGCTGTCCCTAAACATAAGATTGATTTTAAAATTCCATATGCTTTAATCATTTTATATCTTTATTTGATTTATCTTCGGAAACCATAAACTAACTAACTAAACTCTCTCTCTCTATCTCTCTCTATCTCTCTCTCTCCCTCTTTCTCTCATAACTTCTAAATTATATAAAATTGTATAGTTGTGAATTTTTTAAATATGTTTAACTTGTATTTTTAACATAAAATTTCTTTCTTACGGATTCTTTAAACATTTCTCCTTCCAATTACATTTATAAGGAAAAAAACAACATTTTAAATTTATTGAATAAATTCAATGTATCTGATTTATATAAATGGCAAATACATTAGTTATTCAATAAATTTAAAAAGTTGTTTTTTTATTTATAAATATATCTTATAGCACTAGCAAGATCTATAACAAATAGGAATGGCAATGAGTATATCCAATGGGTAGGGTACTACAGTGCCCAATCCCATACCTGCATTTGTAAAAAATAGTCGTACCCGTGTCCGTACACTCGTGGGCAACAACTTTAGCGCCCTTTCTCATACCCTATGGGTACCTAAATGCCCATACCCGCATCCATTACCCACACTTTAACTATGAAAAAACGATAAAAACATCACATTTGAAATAAAACTATGGTCCAATTTTTTAAAATTAACTTATAAAATAGTATGAATGTAATATTTAGTCAAATAAAAAACATCCAAAATATCCCTAAAAAATTGTACACCAGCAAGATGAAGTTGTTATGGTATTAAGTAGTTTTTTGATTTAGGTTTGGGTTTAGACTTAAATAGCTAAATAAATTAATTAATTATACATCAAAAATAAATAATTATTTATAATATTATATAAATATGTATATGCGGGGTTGCGGGGCTGGGTAGTATAGTACCCTTACCCGTGCCCATACCTATAAAAATTTGTGGATATCACCCGAACCCGTGTCTATACCCTTGAATGCGGGATTTTACCCTATCCATTGTAGGTATTTTTTACATGTACCCATTGAGTCTGAGTCGAATCGCTATCCATGATAACAAAAGATAACTCCTTATTTTTCCTCATTTAGAAAATACAAATCCCATGTGGAAGATTGCACTCAAATTCCTTCCATTCGTGGTTTCGTGGAATCTTCGTTTACAGGAAATTCGAGAAAAGGCAGAAGTCAAACCTCAAAGAAATCCTCACCAAACCTTCATTGAAGCTGTTAGGAGTAGCAAATATATATTTTGTCTCTTCTATGAATATTTTTCAAACCAAATATTTTGCCCAATTATACTTTTGGGTTTTAGTAATTTTAATTTGTGTTATTCTATCGAAGTTTTCTACCAATTTAAATGAATGAATGAATATCGTTGTTTTGATTAAAAAACTATATAACGTTCTTAGAATTATAAGTATTTTACATATTTATCGCAATATGAATGAGTTTTTGAAATTAATAATACAATGTGTTGTGGACTAATTTAACTTCTTTAAAAAAATAATACAATGTGTTTATGTATAAATTATTTTTACATATTATCAATAATAATTATTAATTTGTAAAACTCCCCTTTTTTTGGTAGAATTGAAAACACAAGTCTCTTTTATTATAAGCGAGAGGTCTTGAGTTTGAATCCTAAAAATGCAACAACATGAAAGATCATGAGAAAAAGCTTTGCTGCATATGAGGTACTTCCTGAGTTGAGGGGTGTGATATGCGATTAGGAAAATGCTAAATTTCCCGAAAGAAACCATCTCGAGATTGTCCCGAACTAATATGATTGGTTAATTAGCAATATGCTGCCGTGTTTTCCGCTAGTAAAATATGAAAGTCTCTTGGCTTTAACACATATCAACTTACTTCAGAATGTTTCACGAACAAGCACTTCACTATATATAGCAGTGTTGATCCGATTAATACTAGAAAAAAACTCATTTTACACTAATTAATATGACTTGTTTTTTTAATCCATCGAGTAAGGTAATCAAAATTAAACAATACATAATACAATTTTAACCACCAACACGTCTTAATTTTAAACTTTTCAATTATGGAATGGAGAAGGTCAACTTTATGATTGAAAACCCTCCCATTCCGGATGATGTAAAGCACAAAAATCCACCAATTTTTATGAAAAATTTAAATTTCAATCATGAGATAAGTAAAATTTTATCAATTTTTTTTCCAGTAAGAGTTTGAATATGAAGTGCAGTAACCAGTTGGTTTAATATGATTTATTTTGTCACGTAGTTATGCAAATATCCATTTTAAAACCCTAAAAAAATATCAAGGAAAGTGTGGAGATTACGTAACCAGAAAACCATTGTGGTAGATACTATGAATGAGGACCATGAAGCACGAATACACACACGAAGATCTACACGACACGAACACTGATACACCGAGACCGTTAATAATTTGAGAAAATCACATAACTCAATGTAATTATATATGTCTATATTAAGTCGGTGTCGAACACAGCACATGTCTGACACCATCAGAACACGCCTTATGCGAGGAATATAGGTGCTTTATAGATTGTAGGATATATATACCTATTGAGTTAACCTCTTTACACACTCTCCTAATCTATTGGCTCTTGTAGTGACTTTTACCACCTTTTAGTGTCCCTCAATTTGGTATATATAAGCAAGGTAGTGAAGGTTTCAAATTCAACATTGAGAAAAAACAGAGCAACTCTGTTTTTTCATTCTTCACTTTTTATTCTTCAAATACATTCATTCACACACACACTCACACAACACTTAGAAATGGATTGTTCCTTCATACCCTTCTCATCAAAACCCAATTTTTTTCCACAATCTTCATTTGTGTCACAAGATTCAATCTCTTTGAATCCAAAGAACCATAACGAGTTTCTCCCCTTCAATGAAAACGACCCAGAAGAGATGCTTTTATATGGCATGATAACATCATCACCACCTCAACAACAAACCCTAAGCAATGAAAAAACAACAAAGAACAACAAAGATAAGACCCACAAATCTTATCGAGGCGTTCGACGTAGACCATGGGGGAAATTTGCAGCAGAAATAAGGGATTCAACTAGACATGGCATAAGGGTATGGTTAGGAACATTTGATAGTGCTGAAGCAGCAGCACTAGCTTATGATCAAGCTGCTTTTTCAATGAGAGGTTCATCTGCAACACTTAATTTTCCAGTTGAAAAGGTTAAGGAATCACTTAGGGATATGAATTATGTGTTGAGTAATGATAATGAGTGTTCACCTGTTATTGCTTTGAAGAGGAAACATTCATTGAAACGTAAAATGGATGAAAAGAAGAAGAAACATGACACAAATGTTAGGTTTGATAATTTGGTTGTGTTTGAAGATCTTGGTGCTGATTATTTGGAACAATTGTTGATGTCTTCTTCTGATGAAAATCAAAATACTTGGTGAAATAATGTAATTTGTAGTCATTAATTAATTTCAATGGTGTTCTTTACACAAATATATTTGTTTGTTTATTTAATCCATATTTTTTTTTTCTATTATAAGGATTCAAGGAAAAAGTTCATGATAGTCTGAAATATTTAAGAGTGTAAGTATAGTTCGGTTAATAGTTATTTTAGTCGGAGTTCATTTATTCATAGTCAATTTAACATTTGATAAAATTTATTAACCAATTGAACTCGACTATTTCGTTAGCTTTATATCAATCTAAATTAATCTCATTAAGAAAAATTATTCTAAATTAATCTACAAATTTTCTTTTTTTGATTATGTCAAATGTTACATTATGTAAAGTCAAGATGCATGGTCAAACAACCTATATATTAAATGTTGAATGAAAATTTCTAATTTTATCATTTTAAAATTATAGGAGTTGGACATTTGATCTTAAAAATGATTTTTAACTAAAAAAAGTTGATCACATTATTCCTTTGAAAAATCTAGGCACTAAATTAATCGGTCTAAAGACTAATGTTGTCTAATATTTTCAATTTTAATGATAATTTAAAATTCAAATTTAATAATTCTTAGATATTTCATTGATATATCTGAGGCTAATTTTTAAAAATTTGTTCAATTTCTTTAGTTTCGGAAACTAAACTAGTGATTTGCATTTTGAATGTTTATTCCTTGTATTTCCTACCCTTTCTTTCATTCTAGAACCTTTTTTTTTACCACAAAAGAATATTAGTCATAATATAATGTCAAATTTTGCGATAGTTTACGTTTAATGCTTTCATTTAGTTTTAAAAAACAATCCTTATATATGTGTTTTTTTATTCTCCCTTCAATTTAGCTATTTGTTGATATGAAAATTACGGAATTGGCAGCAATAATTAATTGATTGTTATGTCAAGGAATGTTTTGTCTTGCTAAAAAAAATAATGACTTGTCCACAAAAAAACGTCTTAATTGATTGAGATAACCGTTTATTTAGCTCTTATGAAATTCAAGTCTATAAGTCAAGATGCATGCTCGAGTTTTGAACTATATTAAGCCACGCGTTGGTGCACACGAGGATCTCTTTTGCATTTTGGCAACCTTTCATGTCTTCAAGTGCAAAAATTTCAGTTTATGACAAAATAAGAACAAGAAAAAGTAGTGTATGTGTTTGATAATTTTCTCAAGAGTGGAACACTCACAGATACAAGATATTAATAAAAATGGTTAGGAGATTTTTCATGTTTACGATAATTGACTTTGCCACTAAAAAGGTTTAACGAAAAGATTTGTGATTTGTTGTACACTTACCTTCTACAATGATTAATTATCTATCTGGAAAAAAAATAATAAGAAAATCATCAACTATACACTTGAATGAGTATATACAAGACTTTCAACTTCTTATCTCTTACTTCAAGATATTAAGTTATTCAACTCCATATAAATAATTAAGTAGATTATTCACTTCAAATGAGCTAAGTCGATTACTAGATTGCATAACTAAAAAGGGTTAACTTCGGCTGAAAAATTAACCAAACATCCAATTTATTTTTCATATGGTTTGTCTAAATAAGAATAAAGTTGAACACTTTTAAGTGAATGGTCAATTCAGTTCTCGACTTTTGTATATGGAGAAAAGTTAGTTGGATGGAAAAACTCTTCTTATATATCCAACAAGTTATCTGAAAACAATTAATTATAGTTATACGATAGTGAGTATTTCACACATGAGAGTACTTCACACATGAAGAATGCTAACAACACATATTCTAGCATTTTTCAACACAATCTCTTTAATTAGTTAAAGTTTATACTGGTTTCACCAAATCATGTCGGTCTCATGTAAATTTAGTAGGTTCCATATAAATTTTAACCATTAGAAGAAAATACATTAAAAAATATGTGTTAAAATACATGTTGGTATTTCTCATCTCACATAAACCATGTTATTAAAAAACCTAGTAGTTTTGAATTAAGATGGATATGGTTCTACAAAGGCGACATTTCTTTTAATATTTTTAATTAACAAGTTATATGACGTGGGGGATATGATGCATATTTTTAGTAACATCGAAAAAGACAATGATTTCATAGGATATCAAACTTTCCTATCTTGTTATTATGTTCAAAACAGGTGGCCAAGCAAGTTTGCCATTGTAGTAGGCTAGGTCTATCTCTATCTCGTGACTATAACTATACATCAACAAAACAAAGACTTGAGAGCACGTTGGAAAAAGACTCATGCATCAAAATTTACTTGTTCAAAAGGGAATTCAAAAATAAAAATACATTAATTGTAATATTTTATACCCTAAATTTGATCAAGGAAAGTGGAAGGAAAGAGCTAAAGTGCATTATTATTGAGTTGGTGGAAGTTTTCTAGAATTGAATTAGAAATCTAAAACTTGGAAGAGTAATATTAAACTCTTTGCCAACGTCATCGAGTCCAACTTTGAAGGGAAATAAACTTCTTTGGAAGTTGGTTATGGTCTTATTCAAATGGTATGATACTTGGACCAGAAGCTATGATCTCTTTTATATGAATCTAAACCTCACGTGGGTATTCATTTATTATACATTACATTTAATGTTTTACCATTTTCCCTTGGTTCTAATTTCAGTGTTCCAACATTCAATTTTGTTGTCCGATAGGAAACTTCCTAGGTTTTTGAGACACAAGTAAACTATAATAAGCGATGACTAGACTTTCGACCGGTGTGATGCACGAGTCATATCGACCGTAATAAAGATCGTTAAATTATATTATATATTTCTATGTATCAAAATATCAAAATATATGATTCTTTTGCTGTCTGTGTAATTTACCACGGTTTAGGGTTTATTTTTTGAGAGAAACACGGTTTAGGGTTTGCTATATATAGCCGAGTTTGCATGGAAATTAGGGTATTCTGTTTGTAAACGTATTAAATAAGGTTACAAAATATTGTCAAAAAAAGAGGAAAAAAAGGCATAAGTGTACAAAATATTGTCAAAAAAAGGCAACATGATAGGAATGAAATTGGTGCGATGATTTTTTTTAGATGAAATTTGTTAGATTAATATTAGGTTAAGTTGCTGCAGACTTAATAAAATTAATAAATAAGGATTTCCCCACTTACATCTAGTTGATCATTAGTTTTGTTTAAAAAAAAATCTAGTTGATCATTAGTAGTCGTTTGATTAAGATCAGACAGTTGAAATTTAATGTTAATATTTTAAAATATAAAATAAAATTTGAAGTCCACTTTCTTGTGGTCCAATCTGATTAAGATCAAACGACTACTAATAATTTCGATTGTGTGAATATGGATCGATCTTATAAGATTGCGTCCAAATTTATTTATTTGTTTCATATTGAATTGCTAATTTCTAACAGCAACGTCAAATTACTAAGAGTAAATTACTCTCTTCTTACCTAGGACAAATTTGAATTACACTACTCTCTCTTTTTATGTTAAAATATTCACACTTTACCCTTGAGAAATAAGAACATTGAGCAATTCCCTAATAAAAAAACCTAGATCAAATTATATGTTTCTCTTCCAATAGTTGTTTGAATTACATTTATCTCCCTCAAGAATTAAATATGTACTACTCTTTAATCAACTCTAAGATAAATAGTTTTTTTTTTTTATGTCTAATAACTTTGAGTCATCATTTAAGAAAAAAATAGTTTAATTATTTATAATTTTCAATATCAATGATAATAAAATAAAAATCATGATTTCTCTGCTTACGTCTGGTCGATCAATAGTAGTCGTTCAATTAAGATCAAACAGTTGAAATTTAATGTTAGTTTTTTAATAAAATAAAATTTGAAGCCCACTTTCTTGTGGTCCAATCTGATCAAGATGACTACTAATGATTTCAATTGTGTGAATGTGGATCAGTCTTATAAGATTATGTCTAAATTTACTTATTTGTTTCATATCAAATTGCTAATTTTTAATAGCAACATCAAATTACCAAGAGTAAATTACTCTCTTCTTGCCTAAGACAAACTGGAATTACACTCGTATCTCTTTTTTATGTTAAAATATTCACTCTCATACCTTGAGAAATAAAAACCTAGAGCAATTCCCTAAAAAAACCTAGATCAAATATATGCTCCTCTCCCAATAGTTGCTTGAATTACACTTATCTCCCTCAAAAACTAAATGTGTACTACTTCTTAATAAACTCTAACATAAATAATTTTTTTATATCTATTAACTTTGAGTCACCATTTAAGAAAACAATAGTTTAATTATTTATAATTTTCAATATCAATGATAATAAAATAGTCTAATTATTTATTGCATAAACATGTCCAATAAAATGAGCGGAAAAACGGATACGTATTCACTAATATATATAATATAATGGAAATCCAAGATTTAGCTTTTGTATATGGGGTCCACCGTGGCATGATTAAGTGAACTTGGCTAATTTTGTAAAGGACAAGAACAAACTGTCTTGACAACTCCATAAAATAAGAATTATTGAATCACTGATTAAAGTTTAGACAATAAGAGAAGAATTAGGTGAAGTCTAATAAACTATAGTATTAACTAATATTTAATTGTCTGGTAAGGATAATTTATTTTTCCGTTAAGAAATAGAGATGATTTTGAAATAGACAGTATACTTGTTCATAAGTTTATGGGCTTATTTTTTGTCAAAAATAAGTTTATGGACTTATTTGGCCCATAACTTTTAAAAATTGCTGTTCCCACTTGAAAATTGCTATCACACACATAGAAAATATTATTTTATCCTCAACTGCAGCTAACTACCGTTCGGTCTTTTTAACAGTAGTTAACTACCGTTCACTTCTTTTCCAACTGAAGTTAACTGCGGTTGCAATCTGAACATATTTCAGACAACAATAACATTCTGCATTGCATGTTAAGTAACCCAAAACCTCGAAACTTCCAACAAACTCCCTCCAATCTCATTTTCACAAAAAAATCAGCCAAATGATTTCCATAAAATCACAGTAAGTATTATTAATGTAGTTTGCATAAGTTGTTATTTTTTGTTGTTGTTAATTTTAGTAAAATGTTAGTGTTTAAGGTTAGTTTAAAAATCGAATTTTTGTGTAGAAGTTGAATTAACACAATGCGTCATTGTTTTATCCTTCGCACTCAAAGTGTTTGATAAAATGCCTATATGAATATTTCATTGATTTTTTTCCCTTTTGTTTTTGTGTAGATATGTCTGGGAACCCACGTAGAAGTCGACTTGACAAGGAGACCATGAAAAATAATGCTAGGGAGGAGAGGATGGCGACAAACCTTCATATGCTTAATCATCGTCACCATCGCCCTCAAATCCAACACCGTTCGTCCACCTTGGACTCCCTCCGTCCACCACCCTTTCCCCACCAATAATGTCATCGTCGTCGTCCTTACCACATGTATCATCATCATCATCATCGCCGTCATCACCCTCAAATTTCATCACCGCCATCGTCGACCTAACCACAACCGTCGCCAAAGTCATTGGAGTTCAAGTCACATATTATTCATAGAGATATGGTAAGACAGAAACGACGAGAGAGACGGTGAGAAGAGCAAATGCCACAGTGAAAACGGTGAGGTTGAGCAGAAGATGGAAAGAGAGATAAAAACAATGGAGAGAGAGAGAGGGAGGGAGGGGGGGGGGGAGAGAGAGAGAGAACGTATAGGAGCATGAGCAGAAGATAGAGGAGTGAGAGTTGATTGTGTGTTGTTTTTGGGATTTGGATCCAGTGCCGTAAAAAATAACATAGATGCTATTCCAATTGTACTTGCAAAAAGTACGAGTAGTGAATACTAGGGTTTTCTCTGTCTATTAGGGTTTAGACTGATTATTGGATGCCTTGAGAATGCTCTCAAGGGTTGTATTTATAGCCTGTTGTGGGCTTGGGCTTCGGTGGCTTGGTCTCCAAGCCATGGGGGTATTTTAGCATATTTGGCGGGTTCTAGACGTTTCTAGAAGCCACTTGAGGCGGCGCCCTAGAAAGGACGCGCCCTGGGCCTTAGAACTCTTCTGGAGGGCGCTAAGGCGTCTTGGAGGGTCTACAGGCCCTTCTGGGGGTCTTTAAGACTCCTAGGAATATTATGACGGTCCATAGCCCAACAAGCACGAGTCTTGGACAAAGCGAAGTGATTTATATCTTGGCAAGCGTAGGAGTCCTTAGGAAGGACCCTCCTAGCTAATAAGGAAATTATTATGACGGTCCATAGCCCAACAAGCACGAGTCTTGGGACAAGGCGAAGTGATTTATATCTTGGCAAGCGTAGGAGTCCTTAGGAAGGACAATCCTAGCTAATAAGGAAATTATTATGACGGTCCATAGCCCAACAAGAACGAGTCTTGGGACAAGGCGAAGTGATTTATATTATCTTGATATTCCCTCGTGATATTCCTGATATGTTTGATAGCTTTGAAGGTATATGTATTACCCCTAAGTCGTAGATCCCTTCCGTATTGAAAAAAGTTTGCTTCATATGGGACTGTCCGCCTAGTTTCTTCAGTATATGTTTCTTAAGATACGATACGGCGTGATATCTCTCGCCTCGTCCTTTTGAGGGGCGAGACGGACCTTCCTTTAAATATTGGCGAGGATTCCGCATCTGCGAAGTAGACCGGACGGTGTAGATTTCTTGACCCTTCAGTAGTCGTGACATTTGTATTTAACATTATGGGCTTTTTTCCTTTTAAAACTTCGCAACTTGGCGAAATACAGTTAACCTCCATGGGTCGTCTGAATTGCGCTACATGGCGTCTTACAAGATTGCGCTACAAGGCGTCTTACAAGATTGCGCTACAAGGCGTCTTACAGGGCTGCGCGACGTGGCGTCTTACAGGGCTGCACTACGTGGCGACTTACAGGGCTGCGCTACGTGGCGACTTACAGGGGCTGCGCTACTTGGCGACTTACGGGGCTGCGCTACGTGGCGACTTACAGGAATGCGCTACGTGGCGTCTTACAGGGCTGCGCTACGTGGCGACTTACAGGGCTGCGCTACGTGGCGACTTACAGGGGCTGCGCTACATGGCGACTTACAGGGCTGCGCTACGTGGCGACTTACAGGGGCTGCGCTACGTGGCGACTTACGGGGCTGCGCTACGTGGCGACTTACAGGCGCTGCGCTACGTGGCGTCTTACGGCTTCTATCTCAGAGCCCTCTTGGGGTTGAGTTTTCACTGCCCAGTTGGGTCTTACGGCTTCTAGTCGATTTGTAGATTCCTGTGGATATTGTAGTAGTAGCACCTGAACAAAATAACAAACAAAAAAGGTTTAGAATCACTTCGTGTTTCATCTTCAAAAAATTTAATGGCGGGACCGTTGCTTCCACGCATCTTGAATTAATTATGGCGTGCTGTTTGGCTCCTTTTGTAAATCTCGCCCTTTGCGGAATTGCCAGTATCCCAACCTTGATTTATCTGAAATATAACAATTCTTCCACACTTCCAAAGTAATCAGTATCATGAATAAAGGAGTCTTTAATCATATGCAATTATATTCAGCGGGGACTAACTGCTCTTTGTCTTCCTTATTTAGCTCGCTTATACTCTGTACTCCTCTTAAATATCTCGCCCATTAACTTATCGTTCTCCTATTAAATCTAAACTAACTAACTCATTGCATTATTTTCTATGTCTTCACCTTCTCCTATGTATTAGGACTGAGTTTGCTACTCAACTTTATTCTTCTACATGGCTCTATTAATCCATTATTTACATTTACTAAGCAGTTAGTTCAGGCACTTAGTTCAGTTTGCAAAGTAAATGGTGCATGAAAGGGGTTCCCAGGAAAGCGAGGTGGGTCACCTGGACCACTTAAATACCAAGGCTTTCCTTGACAGAATCCCTTCTATGTGACCTTTTATCAATACTACACTTCACTTGTGCCACCGGGTACCTAGAGTAGTTTTGCTTTAATAACTTAGTCCTATGTCTTGTGTTTTACTTATCACTCTTTCTTCATTACATTGTAATTGAATAGTCCAACGAAAATTAATATCAACTGAAACAAATTAAGTTAAAGCTAATTTGTCTATAAGACTTATTGTCCAAATATGATGTATATGCACCAACAAACAATTGTAAAATAAACAACATTGATAAGATCCTTCGAAATTAAGGTTACAATAATATATTTTTCTCAAAATATATTGGGCAAGAAGTTCTCTTCGAATCAAAAGGTGGAAATATAGTCTCCAAATATATTGAACATAAATTTTCATCAAATCAATCAAATAGTATATTTTCATAAAATATGCTCTTCAAATCAAATAATATATTTTCTCAAAATATGTTCTTCAAATCAAATAGTATATTTTCTCAAAATATGCTCTTCAATAAATTCTCTTCTAATTAAACAATATATCTTCCCAAAATATGCTGAACATAAAATTTCTTCAAAGCAAAGAATATATTTCCTTAAAACTATATTTGACAATAAATTCTTTCCGAATCAAGTAATATATTTTCTCAAAATATGTTCTTCAAATCAAATAGTATATTTTCTCAAAATATGTTTTTCAAATCAAATAATATATTTTCTCAAAATATATTAGGCGATAATTTTTTTTTTAAATCAAGCAATATATATTGTCTCAAAATATATTGATCATAAAATTTTCTTCAAATCCAAAAGTGTAAATATTTTCTCAAAGTATACTGATGCTATTTTTTTTTATTTTCTTCAAATCCAAAAGTGTAAATACATCTTCTCAAAATATTTACGACAATAAATTCTCTTCAAATCTTAAATTGTAAATATATTTTCTCAAATATATTGAACATAAATTTTTCTTCAAATAAAAAAGAGTAAATATATCTTCTCAAGATATATTGGGCAATAAATTTTCTTCGAATCAAAAGGTGGAAATATATTGTCTCCAAATATATTGAACGTAAAATTTTCTTCAAATCAATCAAATAGTATATTTTCACAAAATATACTGGGCGATAAATTTTCGTCAAATCAAATAATATATTTCATATAATATATTAAGTGATAAATTTGCTTCAAATCAAATAATATATAATTCTTTTCTTTAAAAAAAAGTATAGAACCTGATATTCCTTCGAAAGAGAATTGTTTCCGGATGAAAGAATCGCTTCGGGAGAGTATGTCGTCGTCTAGAATTTGAGACCTGATGTTGGTTTGATCTTTCTAGGTCATCATCATTTCGAGATCGCCGCTAAGTCTAGGGGCGTTCTGTGTAGCTCCAAATTTTGCCGAAGATAAATATTTCATCAGAAGATATTCCTTCATTAACCATCACATCAGTACAATCATAGATAAATATTTCACGTAGAACAATAGAAACAATCAAATATTGGCTATCAAGGGTACTATTATAACATAAGATTATTATTGGAATCGAAGTGATTCTTTTTATGCGCTTGAATCTGTTGTTTATACTTTTGATTTTTCAAGATGGCATAATTGGAATTCGAGTGATCCTAAATATGAATCACATAAGATTGGTTATTGAAAATTCATGAAATCACTCAACGAACATACGCAATAGTGCTAGAAACAAAAAACAATTATTCACAGATTTTAGCACCGATTGGAAATCAATTAGAAAACATGTATATTAGTTAACGTCTCGTGTGTCCCACACCGATGAAGGAGAGCTTATTAAAATCATTCAGCAAAAAAGGCCATCGTCGTATTTAAATTGTTATTCCATATCGACATTACGAAGGCTATCTTTAGATTTGTCTCCAGATGCCATATAGATTCAAACAAGAGCAAACAACGCTGATTGAATAATAAGATTGACACCAGTGGAAATATAAAATAAGACGAATGGATGAATAATAAATTAGAATTAAGAATAACACAATTTTGGATAGATAAAACCTGGTTTGGTTTCTGATGAAGTCTTGCCAAAGATGTTCGGCGTGCTTACGAGACCTAATGATTTGGTCTTTGCTGGCCAACGCTTTTCGAGATCGCCGGGAGGTTTTTTAGGTTTATGAGTGTGGTCTAGGTTAGTTTTACCTTTTCCCACAGACGGCGCCAACTGTACTTGCAAAAAGTATGAGTAGTGAATACTAGGGTTTTCTCTGTCTATTAGGGTTTAGACTGATTATTGGATGCCTTGAGAATGCTCTCAAGGGTTGTATTTATAGCCTGCTGTGGGCTTGGGCTTCGGTGGCTTGGTCTCCAAGCCATGGGGGTATTTTAGCATATTTGGCGGGTTCTAGACGTTTCTAGAAGCCACTTGAGGCGGCGCCCTAGAAAGGACGCGCCCTGGGCCTTAGAACTCTTCTGGAGGGCGCTAAGGCGTCTTGGAGGGTCTACAGGCCCTTCTGGGGGTCTTTAAGACTCCTAGGAATATTATGACGGTCCACCAATCATTGGATTATTTTGACAAAAGTATAATAGTACCATTCAATAAGATCCAATGGCTATAATTGAGCACCGTGTGAAACTGCGTTGTTTCACTATAGCAGCAAATCCTAGTCCTTGTTTCTGTTTTTTATTAGTAATTTTTTTTTGCCACATCAACAGGTGTATAAGGGTGGAGTTAAGATCGTCTCCATTTATTAGCGTGTCCATTTCTTTCATTTGGAGAGATAAAGACACAAAGAAGTGAGTTAAGCTCCTCTCCATTTATATTTCTTCCCGCTTCTACCAAGTTTGTATCTATCTCTCATCAAATGACATTGTCCATTTATTTTAAACTAATGGAGAGGATTTTAAACCATAAAGGGGGTATTGTAAAAAAAGATGTACACAAAACTTTATCCTTTAATTTATAAGCACAAACGGTGTGAATATATTTTAAATAACATTTTTCTTATTAATTTAACTATTTTTTGTACCAAAATAAACAGATGAGAGAGAGGGAGGCTGAGAGAGAACGCAGAGGCCGGCGGAGGCTCCGCCAAGAGCTGTCCCACTGGCGCTCGTTTTCGCCGGCCGTGAGAGAGTTTTGGGTGGGGGGGAAGCCTAGCAGGGTGCCACAAACGGGTGGGGTTTCCGGGGAGGTTTGGCAGGTTGTGAGTCCGCGAAGGTCGAAAGCACGGCGATGGACAGATCGAGGACTGGACAGGTTGAGGGAGGATCGACGGCGCAGGGAGAGGTTCCCTTCAGGTCACCGGCAGTTCAGAGGCGACGGTTCACGTGGGTTTTCATGTTTATTGAATAATTTTTTTTGGGGTGGGAGTGAGGATTTTAGGAAAATTACTTCGATAGGGTGGAAAACTTTGTGCTCTAAAAAGGAGGATGGAGGTTTGGGGGTGAGGAAGATGAGGGAGTTTAATGTGGCTCTTCTAGGTAAATGGTGTTGGAGGATGCTAGTGGATAGGGAGGGCTTGTGGTATCGTGTTTTAGCAGCTCGCTATGGCGAGGTTGATGGGAGGTTGGAGGTAGGGGGCCGGAGTGTTTCTTCGTGGTGGCGGGAGGTAGGTAGGATTCGTGATGGGGTGGGTGACATTGGCGATGGGTGGTTCGGAGATAGTGTTAGGCGTGGGGTGGGTGATGGGGCTGCGATGCTGTTTTGGTCGCATAGGTGGTTTGGTGGCCCCCCGTTTCGTGAACACTTTCCGCGTTTATTTGACCTGACGGAGAACAAAACCATTTCGGTTGCTTCTATGCTCTCCGGGGGTCGGGAGGTGGCTGGAGTGGGTTGGAGGTGGAGGCGCAGGCTTTGGGCGTGGGAGGAGGCCCAGGTGGAGGAGTGCAGGGCGTTACTTCTTGATTTCTTTTTGGCTCCTAATGTTTCAGATTCTTGGGAGTGGCTTCCTGATGTAGCAGAGGGCTATTCGGTGAGGGGTGCTTATGAGTTGTTGACTGGCGGTGTTGAGGCTCAGTTGGATCTACCGTTCGAGTTGGTGTGACATCATCAGGTCCCTGTGAAGATTTCGGTTTTTGCTTGGCGGCTGTTACGGGATCGGCTTCCAACAAAGGCCAATCTGGCTTATCGGGGTGTTGTTTCCGAGGAGGAGGTCCGTTGTGTGGCTGGTTGTGGTCAAGTCGAGACGGCGGAGCATTTATTCTTATCTTGTCCCGTGTTTGGTCCTTTATGGCAGCAGGTGTGCGGTTGGATTGGTTTTGATGGGGTGGATCCCAATGCTATTCTAGATCATCTGGTTCAGTTTTCTCAGCAGGCAGGCGCAGACAAAGCAAATAGGTCGTTTCTGCAGCTCATTTGGCTCTTATGTACTTGGGTGGTGTGGAACGAGCGCAATAATAGGCTGTTCAATAATTCCATTATCCCTGTGCCTCGTTTATTAGATAAGGTCAAATTGCTAGCTCTAGTATGTCTGAAAGCTAAACATGTCGTGTTTGTTCATGGCACGCAGAGGTGGTGGTCAAGCCCGTTAGATTGTCTGGGTATTGGCTAATTTGTCTCTTTGTTTTGTTGTTCTTGTATCTTTTTGTAATTTTTAGTGGTTTCCTAGGCACTCCTTGTGCTTGGGCACTGCTAACCTTGTGTGTTATATAATTCCATTTTGATTTCTTCAAAAAAAAACATTTTTCTTATTATAATGTGTGATTGTTAGAAACGTTTGATTTTTTCCTTAATTATCTCTAAAGTCACTCATATGATGTGATAGTATAAATTTTATGGAAAAGGCTAAATAATGCAAATTGAAATCCCACGATTTTTTTACCATGTGTTTTCCATCAAAGGTAACATTTATTGAATACCATTTTATAAACCAACATCCCATGAATTCCGCTCACCCTTGATATTCATTGGTTTATTTACTATTCGCAATGTTCTTGGAATGTTTTTCTTCACTTCATACACTAACAAACATATGAACAAATTTCAATATATGAAAATGAAAATAAATTTTTTGAATAAGTTTTTTCTTTTGAGGAAATTGATATCAAATAAACTTTTGACAAATGAAATATTTTCTTTGATTGGAAAGGAGGAGAAAGTAGTAATAGAGTTCAACTGTTCTATACCTATTTTGAGTTTGAGCCAAACCTCCTTTGTTTTGGATCGTATTTCTTTCACAAAAATAGTGGACATACATTGCTATATCATTGGAGCAGCTGGCATTACATCAATAATGCTTTTAAATTCAATCTTATATAGGTTTCCTTGTTCTTGTGTGTAGACTTTGAAGAACAAGGAATACTAAGAGCATGTTTGATTTGGTTTTTAAAAAATCTATTTTAGTTTTCAAAAATTTTAAAACTAAAAATCTGTTTGATAAGGATTTTTCTGTCAACGGTTTTAAAGAACTGTTTCAGAATTCAGTTTTTAAAAAGCAAAAAACGAAAACATCCAAAAGCTGTTTTGATTTTCAAATAACCAATTTTCATTAATGACAGTCTTGTAAATATATGATAAATATATTATATTTTTTTCTTACATTTTTGCTTTCCTACCTATTGTTCCTATGTAATGCTGACTTGGTCTGACATCTTGTTTCCTTTCATAATTGTATTTTCTTTCGTCTCCTTTTTTTTTAAATGGAAAATTGCTTTTGTTTATGTAATCTTTTTTTCGCTAAAAAAATATGATTTAATATATTTCTCAATAAAAAAAAATGGAACTTTATATATGAAGCATAGATGCGTCTAGGAGTAAATATGTTGCGGTGTCTGACACTAGTATAACATTTTTTGAATACTTGTTAAAGATCTGGTATAAATGTTCAATTTATTTATTTATTTTTGCTTCAACACTCCTTGGATATATGTCTGACCACCTAGACAAATGTTCCGATAAGTTTTTTTTTTAGTTAGTTAGAGAGTTTTTAGACATCTTAAATACATGTATCAGAGCAATGCTGACCAATGAGGGATCAAATATATTAAATTTAATTACAACATTTTTAGCTTTCATGATAGTAGATGGATAACTAAAATTTTGAATATTATTGTATATTGTTTTGTAATTTTTTTAAATAAAATAATTGATTAACTAAGATGGACATGTATATATTTTGATTTATGTGTTTGTAATGGTACCAATGTCCAACGTTTTTTAAATTAATGGTGTCGACGTGTCAATTTTTGTGTTGTGTTAGATGTTTGTGTCAGAGTTTATGCCTCATAGAACGCTACACATTTTTTCAAACACCATGATCGGAATTCCAACTCTAACTTTCTTATTTGTGTGCGTGAATTTTTACAACCATTTGAAGTTGATTTATATTTTACTTTTATTATTCTGATAACAGAATTTTGGTGAGAAATATCACACTTTCTTAAAAAAATATTGTTAAATTTAAGTTTTCACCCAAGTAAATTATTAATAAGATTTTATTTATATAATTAAACATAATTTGGATTGTGCACGTTTTCCTTTAAATAACAAACAGTTGAATTAGGGTTTCATCAAATCGTGTCACGTTTTTACCTTCGTGACACGTTTTCCTTAATGCCAAGAGCATGCTTTTGGTCTTGTCAAATCGTGTTACGTTTTTCTCCTTTGTATTTTCTTCAGTTTTCTGCTTTTCTTGCTGCTTAAGTTTCCTTTCGAACTCCAAATTGTGATCAAAATACATATAAAATTACGTAATGACGACATGTCATCACAACCCCAAACTTGAACCGTTCCATGTCCTCAAGGAATTTACTTGCAAAATTGACAATCGACAGTAAAATAACAATTACCTGATCAAGTGATAGTACCCAAAAGTTCAACTCATTACTAGCTAAAGATGAGCCAGTTTGACTTGTTAGCATCCACCAACTCACAACTCCACGCAACAAAATGAATAGGGTTCTCACACAGTCGACATGCAATCTACATATTACCATACGCTTGAAAATTTTCTAAACGTCAATTAAAATCAATGTCAATGCACACTTTGAGTATTTAATGGTTATAACGGAGCTTAGGTGAAGGTGAGATAATATTTGGATAAGTAGGCTACACAAAATCATGAGTTAGGCACTCCTATGGAAATTAAAGCACAAATTCAATATATCATTCACCTTTGGAACATCAAATTCTTGTAAGGTTACTAGAGAATACTTGTAACCATTGGGACAATTGAGTTTAAAGTTACTCGGATTTTCAATGTTTTGTCCCTTTTTAATTCTATTATTTTTTTTAATACACCATTTTGGCATATTGTTCATAATTTTCACAGTTCTATTCTTTGTTCTCTAGTACCCCCACCCCAAACTTAGTTGGTTGCAAATTCCAATACCAACCTCAAACTTATTATTTAACAACATTCTACAATGCCTAACTCAGATATAACAATTTGGGATGAATCCTAAAAGTCTCTAAGCTTGTAATGTAGTTTGTCACCGAAAAAAAGTTCTAAACCTACTGGCTCAATTTGTCTAAAAAGAGGATGAAATTTTTCAATATAATCAGGGTATGCTTCAAAAGGCTCACATGACCAAACACTTTTGTCTCAGTGTGCAATAAAAAAAATCAATCAACAGTAGAGAAACAATGCAAGTTCTAGAAATGTAAAAGCATGAAACACTCTTATATAAGTAAATTGGAAAAATAAAATTTGGCCATGAACCTTACAGTGTTATATTTCTGGGAGTTGTGACTACCTATCTTTAACTTTCGTACACTTCGCCTTTGAATCACAAGTCACTCCTCCTTTTGAACTTTTGGAATATCACTTGAACAAAAATTTGTTACTAAACTGGAAAAAGTCAATTAAACAAGCAAATTCATCAATAATAAACAAGTTCAAGAACAATTACATAAACGGGGGGATTACAACCGAGTTAACCATAATAAAAAGCGAATAAAAATTGTTCAAATCAAAATAAAAGTACATAACAAAATGCTGAAATAAAAGAAGAAAAACATAAAAAAGAGCTGGACCATCAGTAGTCCACACAATCCTCCATCTGGTCCCGAGGAATCCAAGTACTGGGGTTCTCCTCTGCATATGAGTCCTCCCCAAAATGATACCTAGAGCTAGCACCTCCAGCAGCAAAATCAGCCCTAATCCCCTTCTCCCGATCCTGAGCACGTCCCCGACTCACATCAAAATAGTGGTCCATAGCTTCCTCGGACCCATCAAACTGCTGAAAGACCCAGTCATCGGCCTCATGATGAGGGCTACCGCCTTAGTGAACTCCTACCCGAACCTAGGACGATTCCACTACTCCTGATCAGACACTTCATTCATCCAGTTCGCATGTCCATACATGTAGTCCATTATAGTGGGATGGATAGGTGCATAAGTAGGCTGTTGGCTGCTCCCCTCTCCGGTGAAAGTCTGACCTTGAGGTGGAGGTGGTTGTGGCTATGGCTCTCCTGCTGTTGTTGCTTCATCAACCTGAATCTGATGCAGCCGCTCATGATAATCCCTCACAAAGGTATCCATGTAAGTGTCATTCAGAGGTTTCATCATTGGTGCACTCATATCATTAGCATACAAGTCACACTCGGCTTTCTCACAAAGCCAGCAGATAAGGCTTAAGTGCGGCACATCCTTCTTGGTACCTGAAGCAAACAAATAAATATTGTTGGCAATTAACTCACCGACATTGATGGGTGCCCCATCAAGAATAGCAGCGATCGTGTGGAGTCGCCATAGTGGAATCTCAACAGTACATGAGGTGCCTTCCAAAGTTTGCACCACAAAAAACACCCAAGCCTTAGGGTAAGGCTTGAAGTCGAACCTCAACAGTATACAAGATCCTCCCCGCCATTTTGCACCCTCTACACATAGCTGTAACAAAAGCTCCTCCCAAGCTTCATCATTCCAATCCTTGCACTCCGTTATGCGCCTCTTAACATCACAATGTTTAGGCGGGGTAATCTCCAACAGTGAATTAATGGTATCAGGGCTATAGTCAATCTCCTTCCCCCTCACATACGACACATACTTCCTCCCCGTAAACCTCGCATTCGCATAAAACTCGAGCGCCAAAGTCTTGTTGGCTTGCGGAAAGATCATGCTGTTTAGGGACTCCTAACCTCTTTGAGTAATTACTTGGTTGAACTCGGGGTTGGCTATGAGTTTGGGAAAGTCGAAGCCTCTCTCTTGGATCAACCGGTAGTGTTGGATGTCCTTGAATCTATCTCTAGCTTGCTCGTTATAGAACCAGTAGTTTATGGATGGTGGTGGTGGGGCATTGGGGCTAGGTTTGACTGGTTTGTTTGCGTTTTGGGACAGTTTTGGCTTTCTTGGAGGCTTGAGATTTCTTTCTAGTGTCAACCATGGTTTAGGGTTTGATGGTAGGGTTATGAATGAGAGTTTGTGATAATGAATTTGGGTTGGTTGTTGAGGATGATGAAGGTTTATGGTGATGGGTTGGTGATTAGAAGATGAAAAGATGAAGAGTTTTGGTGAAAAAGGGTTAAAATTTCGTAGGTTAGGGTTCTGGGAAAATTTTGGTAGAGTTTGGCTACTTTTGGAAGTGAATGAAATGAAAATCGTGGTAGGTTTATTTATAAGCTGGATAAATCGTGTCACGTTTGACCAAAAACGTGTCACGATTGGGTTTTGTAACGGTCAGATTTTGAAAAACCACCAAAATCGTGTCACTTTTGGGCAAAAACGTGGCACGATTTTTCTTTTTGAAATTTTTTCTTTCCTATAAATCGTGTCACGATTTGACCAACGTGACACGATTTGGAATGTCGAGAAGACACCAATTTTAACTTAGAAATATTTTTGCAAGCTTCAGAGGGAGGCAAAATCATGTCACGATTTGGAGAAAACGTATTACGATTTGGAGAAAACGTGTCACAATTTTGCCTAGTTTAGGACATGAAATTTGTTTCTTCCTCTGTTGTTTGAACTAAAATAATTTTGTGTTTTAGATTTTTTTGAAAGCAATAAAAACAAAGAAATATTACCTTGAAATAAAAGTGTGGGTTGCCTCCCACAAAGCGCTTCTTTACCGTCACTAGCTTGACTGCCAATGACCCTTAGAGGTCCGTTAGAACAAGTCCTACCCTTTCTTTTGGTAGGTCGCAACCCAGATATGACTTAACTCTCTGCCCATTCACCTTGAAACTTTTGTCACCCTCTGGCATGATTAACTCAACAACTCCATGAGGTGATACACTCTTGACCAAGAACGGTCCAGACCACTTTGACTTAAGCTTTCCAGGAAACAACTTCAACCTGGAATTATATAACAAAACTAGTTGTCCATAATTAATATCCCTAGATACTAAGTTTTTGTCATGATACTTTTTAGTCCTGGCTTTATAGATGAGCACATTTTCATACGCTCTAAACCTCATCTCTTCAAGTTCATTAAGTTTCAAGAGTCTTTTCTTACAAGCGGCTATTTGATCAAAGTTTAAGGCCTTAATGGCCGAATATGTTTTATGTTCTAGCTCAACTGGAAGATGACATGTCTTTCCATAGACTAACTGATAGGGTGAGAGCCCTATATGAGTCTTGAAGGTTGTCCTATATGCCCATAGTGCGTCATCTAACTTTTTAGACCAATCCTTCCTATTTGACGCAACTGTCTTCTCTAGGATCTGTTTTAACTGAGGTTTGGAAACCTCCATTTGATGGAACTATCTTCTCTAGGATATGTTCCAATGCAAAGATTACTGTAAGCAATTCCTTTTTCAGTTGTGGAATAGTTCACTTGTTTTTCATTTAAAACCTTGCTTGCGTAGTAAATTGCATGGAAAAATTTGTTCTTCCGTTGGCCTAGGACTGCACCAACAACATAATTACTTGCATCCTACATAAGTTCGAAAGGTAGATCACAATTAGGTGCAATGATTATTGGTGCAGTCACCAACTTGGTTTTAATCAAAGAAAAAACATTCAAACATTCAGAATCAAAATTAAAATCATTTTCTTTGACTAAGAGGTTAAAAAAGGGCTTGGCAATTTTTGAAAAATATTTTATGAAATGCCGGTAGAAGCCAGCATGCCCCAATAAACTCCTCACCCCTTTAACATTAACAGGAGGGGGAAGTTTCTCTATAACCTCAATTTTGGATTGATCCACCTCTATGCCTTTAGCACTTATTTTCTGCCCCAAAATTATACCTTCAATTACCATAAAATGACATTTTTCCCAATTTAAAACAAGGTTAGTTTCAGTGCACCTTTTAAGAACAACATCAAGATGAAACAAGCATTGATTAAAAGAATTACCAAACACAGAAAAGTCGTCCATAAATACCTCGATATTCTTCTCTATCATATCAGAGAAGATGGAGAGCATATGTAACACCCCGTTTTCCCCAAGATTAAAATTTCAAAAATAAATCAGAGTATCATATAAAACGGAATGCTACATCTCATTAAATTCTCAAAGGAAATAAATAAACATTTATTCTAGTCAAAACTGTTCTAACATCGCAGCGGATAAAATTTAATGTTAACAAATCGTTTTGGCACGCAGGCCTCATAAATAAGTCTCGACATAAATTAACTGAAAACTCAAGTCATAAACAAATACGTAAGGAATAGAAGTAAACATAAAGGTTCCCATCCCGTTACGTATCAGAGCACCTAACGACACGGTGAGGGTAGCCACTCACAACAGCAACAACAACTAACTTATTCACCTGCACTTGCCCACAAGGCGGCAATTCCAGCAGAAGGGGTGAGATTCTCATAACAAAAACATTAAACATATAATTCAATAATTACAATTAACAGCATAACTTCATCATCATATATCATAACAATAATCAAGTAGCATCTTAAACAACATCATAATTCAACTTAATAGTTTGACTTGACAATGCAACCTCGACTCAACTTATGCAACTTAGACATCTTAATCATGCATGTGGTACCATATTGAGTATAAATATACTCCTAGGGCATAAGCCCTCGTCGCTATTGAGCATAAAAATACTCCTAGAGCATAAGCTCTCGTCGCTATTGAGCAAAAGCTCCTAGGGCATGAACCCTCGTCTCTGGATGAATATGCATGGACTCGACTTCTTAAATCTTAGACATCCCAAAATAAATTCCAATAATTTGGATTACAACATCATAAATCTTATAACAACACATGCAGCTTTTAATTAATAAAACATGGCAGCATGGTAGCAATCAACATCTCAAACATAGCAAAATCGTAACCATTCACATGCATCATCTCTTATGATTCAGAAAGCATATACAAATGTATAGGTCACAATAACGAATCAATTATCAGTTAACAGCTTTGCGTTTCTTCTTAATATCTCAGTATTTAATTTCTAAACCAGGGGTAATCTCATAACTAATCGTACGACAAGGGTTGCATTATTCTAAAGGTAGTCTGATACAGGACTACTCGCTGTGGCGAGTGGGATCTCTCGCCTCGCGAACCATTACAGGGGTTACTCGCTACGGCGAGCTGGGTTGCTCGCCTTGCGAGCATCAGGGGTACTACTCGCTATGGCGAGTTGGGTTACTCGCCTGGCGAGCTCCTGGGTGTTACTCGCTACGACGAGTAGTTTGGTCGCCTCGCGAACCTTCTGGGGGTTGCTCGCTATGGCGAGCTGTTCAATTCGCCTCGCGAGCTGATGAGTACTCGTCGTGGCGAGCTGGCTGCTCGCTGTGGCGAGCGGCGACAGAACAGTTACGGGGTTACGAGGGTTTTCACCCAAAACCCCAAATTTCATCCTAATTCTTCCAATTTTCGACTAATACAATGTTTAAGGGTTATTCTATGATCTGTAAACAGTTTCCTATGTCAACGGTACAGTTTTTCATCATCCAATCATCAATTTACCACTTTTTGACCTAACTCTTAATTCCTAATTCTCATGAATTAAACCTAGAATTGTTAACCATAATCATGAACTACATGTTCTAATGAAATTGTAATGATAGGCTCACCCTTACCTTAAGAAATTCGAGCAACAGCCTCTCAGGTTCTTCTCTTCCGTTTTCTCCCTTTTTCTTCCCAAAGCTCTGAATTGTACGTTCTGTACAATTCTAACCTAATTTCCCCTTTTTAAACCTCTTTTTGTTTGTTTTATTTTATCTTATTTCCCACAACTATATCTAATTATAAAACAAACCCACAAATTATTATTTGTTTTATTTTCTAATCTTATTTTATTAAACAATAAAATAAGTCACAACACATCACATAAGTTGCATAAATCACATAATATCTCGAATATCACCTAATTCACACAAAATCATATAAATATACTCTATACTATATAAAATAATTTAAATAATTAAAACGGGCGTTACAACTCTCCCCAACTTAGAAGATTTTCGTCCTCGAAAATTTACCTTAAGCAAACAACTCGGGATAAGACTCCAGCATCTTACTCTCCCCAAGCTTTCACCAGTCGCTCCGTCCCAAACGACTTTCACAAGAGGTATCTTTTTGCCTCTCAACCTCTTCACTTCACGACCTTCGATCCTCACTGGTAAGGTCTCAACCGTCAGGTTGTCTCTAACTTGCACGTCATCCCTTTGAATCATATGGGATGGATCTGGAACATACTTCCGAAGTTGCGACACGTGAAACACATCATGCAAATTTGACAGGTGCGGCGGTAAACCTACTCGATACGCCACTGTCCCAATTCTTTCTGATATCTGATACGGACCAATAAACTTCGGGGTTAACTTCTTGGACTTCAATGCTCGACCCACACCGGTCATGGGAGTAACTCTTAGGAATACATGATCTCCCTCTTGGAATTCAAGGTCCTTCCTACGCTTGTCATGATAGCTCTTTTGCCGACTCTGCGACGCTTTCATCTTTTCTTGAATCATTTTTACCTTCTCAGTAGTCTGTTGCACAATTTCCGGTCCTAAAACCACATTCTCACCTGACTCAAACCAACACAACGGAGTTCTGCATCTCCGACCATACAAAGCCTCGAAAGGTGCCATTCCGATACTAGAATGATAACTGTTATTGTACGTGAACTCTATCAATGGAAGATGACTATCCCAAATTCCTCCTTGCTCAAGTACACAAACTCTCAACAGATCTTCCAATGACTGAATCGTTCTTTCCGACTGACCATCTGTCTGCGGATGATATGCCGAACTCAACTTCAACCAGAATTCGCACTTCGACAGTTTAGCGTAAAGCTTCTTCTCTTTCAACACTTGCAAGACTATCTTCAAATGTTCCGCATCTTCTTCTTCAGACTTGGAGTAAATCAAAATATCATCGATGAATACTACCACGAAACGATCCAAAAATGCATGGAAGATGCGATTCATATATTCCATAAACACACCAGGTGCATTCGTAACACCGAAAGGCATCACCTTGTATTCATAATGCCCATAACGCGTCCTGAAAGTTGTCTTCTGCATATCTTCATCTTTCACTTTAATCTGGTGATAACCCGACCTCAAATCAATCTTGCTAAACACTCGTGCACCCACTAATTGATCCATTAAATCGTCAATTCTCGGAAGTGAATACCTATTCTTTATAGTTACCTTGTTCAGCTGTCGGTAATCAATACATAACCTCATACTACCGTCTTTCTTCTTTACTAGTAATATTGGTGCTCCCCAAGGAGAAACACTTGGTCTAACAAACTTCTTGTCAAGCAAATCTTCTAACTGTTTCTTCAACTCAGCCAACTCGGAAGCTGACATGCGATAAGGTGTCATAGACACTGGCTTCGTTCCCGGAATAAGGTCGATTGAAAATTCAACTTCTCTTTCTGGAGGCACATCAGGAATTTCATCGGGAAAGACTTCTGGAATATCACATACCACTTTCTGCTTATCAATCAACGTTTGGTTCTCAATAGATAAAGATGCCATCAAAGAAAACATCAACATTCCTTCACGTTCTAACTGCTTCAGCTGTTTAGTAGATAAAAACTCTGCCCCACTCTCTTCTTCATCAGAGGAAAAATACACTGACTTGCGAAAATAATTAATATGTACATGATTGTACTCTAACCAATTCATACCCAGAATCACATCCATACCACTCAAGGGTAGACAAACTAAATCAATTTCAAAATCACGATCATACATCGACAAAGGACATCTTAAACACACAAGAGAAGTGGTCACCGAACCCTTAGCTGGAGTTTCGACAACCATTTCCCCATTCATATTAGACATAGTAAGACCCAACTTAGCAGCACAATCAATGGCAATAAAACAATGTGTAGCACCAGTGTCAATAATAGCAATTAAAGAAGTACTATCAAAATAACAAGTACCTCTGATCAAACGATCCTCATTCTCTGTCTGTGTGCCAGTCAAAGCAAACACTCTTCAGTAGTCTGAGCCTTCTTAGGCTTCTTGCATTGTGAACCAATATGAACCTCTTCGTTACAATTAAAGCACACAACATCATCATACTTGCATGCCGTAGTAGCATGTCCCTTCTTACCACAGCGGTAACACCGCTTCACATCTCCAGTACAAGCATTACTCTTGTGGCCTTTCTCACCATAATTATAGCAGACAATCTCAGCAGGAGCATCCTTCTTCTGAGGTCTCCTCTCATCATTAACTCTTTGCTTGCCCTTATCAACAGGGGCACTATAAGGCTTCAGACGACTCTGCTGTCCTTTACTCTTTCTCTCATTCACTACCTTGTAGTGAGCTTTGGTGTCCTCCTCATAAATCCTGCAGCTTCTCACCAACTCGGAAAAGTTACGGATCTTTTGGTAACCGATTGCCCTCTTGATATCAGCATGCAAGCCATTCTCGAACTTGATGCACTTCGAAAACTCCGCCGTCTCAGCAGTATAATGTGGATAAAACTTAGCCAATTCCACAAACTTGGCAGCAAACTCAGTCACCGACATGTTCCCTTGTTTCAGCTCAAGGAACTATATCTCCTTCTTCCCGCGAACATCTTCCGGAAAGTAACGGTTCAGGAACTCCCTCCTAAACACAGCCCAAGTAATAGCTGCACCTCCATTCTCTAAGACCGGTTGGACACTCTGAAGTAGCAATAAACGTCGCAAGAAAGGGGGGGTTTGAATTGTGACCCCTTTTTAAATTAAATTATTCCTGAAACTTAAATCAAGTTTATGTACTCAAGAAAAAATTCTTGGTTAATATTAGTCCAATAGTTAAATAACAATTAATATAAATATATAGGACCAGAATGTTCTGGAGAATGATTATATAAGCAGAATGAGAAAAAAAGTTATTAGACTAGAATGTTAAGTTATTTTAAACAAGGACCAGAATGTTCTGGAGAAATATAAAGGCAGAATGATAAAACAATATTATGAACTGAATTTAAACTTTAGTTAAATATTTAGACAATTGTTTTATCTTGGACCAGAATATTCTGGAGTCAGTTAAAAATAAACTTTAGAATAGGACCAGAGAACTCTGGATTAATATGGTTGTGATTAATTAGGACCAGAATATTCTGGAGTCAGTTAAATAAAATAAATATTAAATTGGGACCAGAGAACTCTGGATTAATATGATAATGATTAGTTAGGACCAGAATATTCTGGAGATAAATAAATGTTAATGAGAATGATAATGTGTGTGTATAGTGTAAAAATAAAAGAGAGAGAGAGAGAGAGAGAGAAAAGAATAACACATGAGAGTTATCCTGGTTCACCAAACCCGGCTACTTCCAGTCCCCACACTTCGTGTGAGATTATCCACTATAGTATACAGTTGGTAGAAACTTCTAACCAACACTATAAGGTCTTGATCACACCAGATCAGTCTGTAACCCCTGTATTATCAACCTCAACAGGCTTCTACAATTCTTTGCTTTCGCACAAGAAAGGTTGGAACTTTTCTATCTCAAACTATTAAGCCCAATAGACTTGAGACCTAGCTTTTACACTTTGTATGATGGATGATTTAGATTGTGATGTCTCAAAAACAAAAGAGACTTTCTACAAGCACAAACTCAAAAACGATATCTCAAACAAAAGAGATAAAGAGATTATAGTGATGATTGTGGAGTTTGCTTTGTATATGTTGAAGAGAATGATTAAGAGAATATTCTTGCTTTGAGAGAGAGGGTTATCAAAGCTTTATATTTCAAACTCTTAATTTATCCTTCAATGCTGCCTTCTATTTATAGAAACAGAGGACCTTGGAGAACAAGCCAGAAAAAGGCTGTTGGGCTCCAATATTTGAATTTGAATTTGAGCTCCAATGAGGCTTGGAGAGAAAGTATCAACACTGTTCACTGAGAACGTTCTCCAGAACGTTCTTGCTGTGTAAAATGTCTCTCAATATGTTTGATAGATTCCAACCAGTCTTGTGCAAAAAGTTCCACACGTTTTTGACAGTTGGTGTGAGCTGTAACCTTGCTGTAAAAACTTGTTGCCCACTTATTGATGTCACCTTGATGTCATACGATGATGTCACTCAAAGATGTCACATGCTTTAATCCCAAGGAACACTTTATGATTAATTCTTTGAAGATCTTTTTCACTTGATTCCTTGTTGGGTCGAAAAATGCATAAGGCTTCTGCAGATTTTATTCCATAAAAGTTCCAAGGCCCATGTGCAAATATACTCTAGATTTGCTATGCCTTTTACAAGCCATTTTAAGGAATCTTGATCACTTATGATTTTGATCCTTCTTTTGGTGGGACAAAGAGAATAACCATTATTCTTGATCTTTAATTCTGCACACACTTGTTCATTTAAAAGATCATATTTGTCCTTTATCATTTATGGAGATGCTTGTTATACTTTGTGAGCTCAGAACGTTCTCATGGATATTCTCATGAAACAATCTCACAAAATCAATTAGTAGATAACAAGATAATTAAAAGTAAATAAGTTTGTTATCTTTAAAACATCAATAAAAGATTTTGCTTTCAACAATCTCCCCCTTTTTGATGATAACAAACAATAGAGATTTATTTTGATTTCTTTTTGGAAAGAGTAATTTATATGATAATGTTTTAACAATAACTTTATCAATTATCTCCCCCTCAATTTTAGCATTCAATATCAAGATTTAAATTGAGAATCATAAATGATTTTATGAATCAGTTTTTTGATTAGAGATGAAGTATGGATAATGATTCATTAACAAGCATCAGGAACATATCAAAATAGCATAAGTCATGAAAATGCATAATTAAACATAGCTTGCAATTTCATTTAGAAACCAAAAGAAGGTTGCAGCAGCAACTATTACAAGTCAAGCATGATACAAAAGTTGCAGTAGCAACATCTAAACAACAAGCATTTTTTCAGCAAATTAAAAACATAAAAAGCAAATGCACAGAAGCATTAAAACAGCAGCATTTTTCAAAAGAGGACTTCTATACGTCCCACACTTCCCCTAAACTATCTCCCCCTTTGTTTCAGCAAAAAGGAGAGGGAGTCCTCATTCTAAGGAGTTGGAGAGGAATCATCAGAGGAAGAAGAAGCTTCAGGCGCGGGTATGAAAAACTGTGGTGGAGGAAAAGGATGTGGTACCGGTGGAGACACATTGTAGCGAATACTAAGAGTGCTTACAATCCAATCTCTTAAAATCTGAAGTTCAACTTTGTTGTACAGAGCATGACTCAGAATTGCAGTAAGAGCTGCGAAAATTCTAGGAATTTCCTTCCTAATTTTGCTTATATCCTTCTCAAGTTTAGACCTTTTAGGGGGTCTTGCATCAGGAGCATCCGTTTGATTAGGACCGGATGGAGCAGTATTAGAAGGCATGGAAGGTAAAGTAGGACAATTTGATTGTAAGGTGGTTAAAGAGTTCAAATTAACAGATGAATTGAACTTTGGTAGTGAAGCAAAGAACTTACTAATTGAGCTTTCATTGAAAAGTGGGGGAAAGCTTGTTTGTGGTGAAGATGTGAAAAGCTGACTCACTTGAGAAACCTTAGTATGTTTAGGTATTTTTGGGGCGAAACTTTTGAGAACCTCAGTTGCTTGAATATCATTAAAGATGGCAGCTTGGTTGACAAAGTCATCCAAGAGTTCTTGATCTGCCTCTAAAACAGGGGATTGTTGCTGAGAGTGTTCTGCAGAACGTTCTGGAGTGCGTTCTGATGAAGGATCAGAAGAGGCTTGAGTTTTCTCATGCTCAGGTTGATCTCTTTTCCTTTTAGTTGGAGTTATGGGAGGAGCAGAAGTATCCTTTGGTTCAGTCTTCATGTGACTGATGTTCTTTGGGGTGAACTTTGAGACTTCAAAGATTGAGACTTCACCATCAAGAGGATCTCCCTTTACTCTGAAAATCTTTGTAAGCATCATGCCATAAGGAAGGCAATGCTTCTTGTTTGTATCATTGGCGGTAGCAATCATGTGCTGGATAATTACATGAGGCAGACTTAGCCTTTTTCCTTTGCACATGTGATGAATGATCATAAGATCGTTCTTGGTAACATTCCCATGGTTTCCTTTTCTAGGGATCAGACTGTGTTGGCTCAAGAGGTTGAGCATTTTTGGAATTTGTTCAAGGTTAGCAGAAGTATGGCCGACAGTGTTTGGTTGAAAGAGTTTCCTACACTCTTTGGCAAGATCAAGGTCGATATCAAGATCCCAGCTATCTCCATAAATACATGAACCATCAGTGGGAAGACCAAAGACTTCATGCAGGAGTTGAGGTGTGACAGAAATTTCAACACCCTTGATAGTTGAAACGAACAGATCTTTCTCTGGAAAGGTTTCAGCTTGAAAGTAAAAGGCTCTAATAAGCTCAGGGTAGTGCCTTTCGCGTATTTGCAGAAAGGAGGTCCAACCCATAACATCTGTAAACTGTCTAAGCAGAATATCATCATCTTCTAAAGCTTTGAAATCAACAAACCTTCCAATGGCTATAGGGCGTGTTGCCCATTTTTCTTCAAATTCCTTAGTTAGTTAAGGATCAAAGATTGGGATGTTTGTGGTAGTAGGGGGTTCAGTTGGAGGAGCTTCTTGAGTCTGAGAGGTTGCTTTTCCCTTTCCCTTGTCCTTCCCTTTTCCCTTTCCCTTGCTTTTGAAGTTGGTTTCTTTCTAGCTTTAGGTGCGATTTTGGGGGGATTTGATTCTGGAATATCCTTTTGAGTGATTATAGGAGAGGATTCGGTTGGATTAGCCTCACCAACAGGAGTATTGATTACTTCAGTTTCCTTAGGGTTTGATTCATCATCATCTGAATCTGGAATGTTGTGAACAGAGTTGTCCAAACTTTTAGCTTTGTTGGTTCCTTTTACAAACATAAGCCTTTGAGACCTTCTAGGTCTAGAAGAAGAGGTTGATTTTGTCTTCTGGTTTTTCAGTTTTGTTTGGAGATGAGGTGGAGCTTGGTTGGTGATAGGTGGTTGAGATTGAAAGAGTGGTTTAATGATTGTGTTCAAAGGTTGGACAATCAATGGAGGTTCCTCAACAGTGGCGGATGTTGGAACAAAGGTGTTCAGCAATACCACGTTTTGAGTTTTGATGATAACAAGGTATTAAAAAGTTGTCAATTGGATATTGCTAATATTTGTTTAAGTATGCAGGATATCAATTAAGATTTGTATCTTAGAAAGCATTCTGTTTGAACAATGTTAAAGAGCAATAAATCCATAGAAGCTTGTTGCTTGTGATTCTGTTTCGAAGAGAGTCTGAAGACTGTGCTGAAGAGAGTCTGAAGACTGTATCTAAGAGAGTCTGAAGACTGTGCTGAAGAGAGTCTGAAGACTGTACCAAAGAGAGTCTGAAGACTGTATCAGAGTCTGAAGACCATCAGAATCTGAGAACCTAGAGAGTCTGAAGATTATCAGAAGCTTAGTACTACAGTGAGTCTGAAGCCACAAATTTGATGATCTGCTAACAGTGATCTCTACTGCATTGCTATGCACAAAGAAACTCTAATGGAGTAACGGCTAGCTTCTAAGTCAACTTGAGCGTGGGAAGCACAAAGACAAAGATTGCAGGCCAGTACAGAGTACGTTGTACGAACTCTGTTTCCACTACTCCACTACCACGTACAGTTTGGCAACTGTGTCTACCGGTATTAATCCTCAAAGGGAATGGAATTCAAATGATGCTATTGAAGGACTATTACCAAATCAAGCAACAGATCAACAGTCATTGATCAAGCTTCAGAAATCATCCTGATGCGCTGGATGACTCAACGTCTCTTTCCTACGTCTATATAAAGGATAGAAGACTTGAAGAAGTGTTGGACTCTACTACTTAGAAAAACTGCATTGCGCGGCTTTCGTATTCAACTGAGTCTTAACACAAGCACATCATTAACTTAGATTCTTACAAACTGAATATTCTAGAATCTCTAAGTTTCACAGAAAAACAGAGTCTGTCTTTTGTGTAAAACAGAGTCTGTCTTTGTTGTAATTGAAACACATTTTGATTGTTATCAAGTGTTTCAACTGTATTCAATTTTCTGTAATTGTGTAAAAGTCTCTTGCTTTTGTGCTTGAGCAAAGGAAGTCTTTTGCTTTTGTGCTTGAGCAAAGGAAGTCTCTTGGCTGCGTCCTTGAGCAAAGGAAGTCTTTTGGCTGCGTCCTTGAGCATAGGAAGTCTCTTAGTTGTGTCTTTGAGCAAGGAAGTCTCATACTGTGTGTTTGAGCAACTTGTAATTTGATATTACATTTTAGTGAACTCTCCTTGGAAGTACAAGGGGGACAAGACTACTTCAGGTTTGTGGAAGGAACCTGTATAATTGCTTGTGTTATCTGTTCTCTCTTTATCTCTTGATTATTCCGCTGCAATCAGAACCTAATCTCCTATCAGACTCTGATCTCATTCAGACTCTGAGTTTAAAGGAATTAGATTCTCACTCTTCAAGAGTTGCGAAAAGAAAACACAATTCAACCCCCCCTTCTTGTGTTTTTCTCACCTTCAGTTGGTATCAGAGCTCCGGCTCTGTTGTCTTAGCACTTAACCGTGTAACAGAAAAGATCCAGAGAAAAACATGTCTTCCAGTGAACCGTCTTCTTCTGGTGCCACTTCTGGTGCTGCTATACCATATGAATATGGATCCAATAACAGCAGTAGAAAGGCTGATTATGGAAAAATTCCTAAGTTCAATGGTGATCCTGAAGAATTTTCTTGGTGGAAAACCAACTTCTATAGTTATGTCATGGGTCTTGATGAAGAACTCTGGGACATACTTGAAGATGGTGTTGGTGACTTACAACTTGATGACGAAGGTGCTGCCATTGACCGCAAACTTCACACTGCTGCTCAAAAGAAAATCTATAAGAAACATCATATCATCAAAGGGGCTCTTGTCACTGCTATTCCTAAAACGGAATACATGAAGATGAGTGACAAATCTACTGCTAGAGCCATGTTTGCTTCTCTCTGTGCTAACTACGAAGGAAGCAAAAAGGTCAGGGAAGCTAAAGCTCTTCTATTAGTTCATCAATATGAACTATTTAAGATGAAAGAGGATGAAAGTATTGAGTAGATGTACTCAAGATTTCAAACTCTAGTATCTGGTCTTCAGATACTGAAGAAGAGATACTGAAGGAGGGGGTAAGTTTGGTTCATTCATCTGAGACAGAGAAGGTGATAGAGATAGATGAGGAGATGGTGGTGGTTCGTTAAGATTAGGAGGAGGAGAGGGTGGAGATGGTGATCTCTGTGGAGAAGGAGAAGAAGAGTAGGCTTCCTTTCTGTTTCCTTTAGTTCTGGCCATGGCAGATTTTTGAGTTTCTAAGGAAGATGAAAAGGTATCCTCTTAAGAAGAGTTTTGGTGTTGTTTTGTAGAGAGAAAGATGAAGAGATCGATGGAGAGAAGAAATGAAGTGATGTTTGATTTGATTTGGAGTGGTTTAATAGACAAAGAGTGGTTTCAAGAAAATTAATGATGATTTTCTCATTTAATGAGTCTGAGATGCCTTGGGGAAGCGTGAGAGGCATAAAAGCCAGCAGACAAGAAACTCCTTTGAGTTCTCATTCGTACAAAATCAAGAGAACGTTCTCAAGAACGTTTGTACTATTTAAATCAAGGTTTTCTAATAATGTGTAATTTTTCTTTGAGAAAATTAAACCTATCTTCAACCAATGGTTTTGTAAAAATATCAGCAAGCTGATTTTCGGTATCCACAAAAATTAATTGAATTTCATTTTTATTAACATGATCTCTAATAAAATGATGCTTGATTTAAATATGTTTTGATCTTGAATGTTGAATGGGATTTTTCGATAAATTTATTGCACTCGTATTATCACAAAATATGGGAATATTTTCGTACCTGATTGAGAAATCCTCTAATTGATTTCTTACCCATAATACTTGAGAGCAACAGTTAGCTGCTGATACGTACTCAGCTTCAGTGGTTGATAATGCAATAGTGCTTTGCTTTCTACACGACCAACTGATTAGTGCGTTTCCAAGAAATTGACAAGTGCCACTTGTGCTTTTTATCTCAATTTTATCTCCGGCATAGTCAGCATCACAGTAAGCTGTCAAATCAAAACAAGACCCTTTGCTATACCAAAGGCCAAGATCAGTAGTACCTACTAAATATCTAAAAATTCTCTTGACCGCAATTAGATGCGATTCTTTTGGAGAAGTTTGAAAACGTGCGCATAAACCTACTGCAAAAACAATATCTGGTCTACTAGCAGTTAAGTACAAAAGGGAACCAATCATTCCCCTATATTCTTTCTCAGAAATATTTTTTCCTTTCTCGTCTTTATCTAGACTAGAAGATGGATGCATGGGAGTTGCCATTATTTTGCCTTCATTCATTTTATATTTTTTGAGAAGATCTTTGATATATTTTTCTTGACAAATAAATATTCCATTTGTTTCTTGTTTAATTTGTAAACCTAGAAAAAATCTTAGTTCTCCCATCATGCTCATTTCAAATTCACTTTGCATGAGACCAGAAAAGTCCTCACACATTTTTTCATTTGTGGATCCAAAAATGATGTCATCCACATAAATTTGAACAATTAAAAAATTTGATTTATCATCTTTTCTAAAAAGAGTAGTGTCGATTTTTCCTTTAGAAAAATTATTTTTGATTAAGAATGTACTTAACCTTTCATACCAAGCTCGTGGAGCTTGTTTTAAACCATATAATGCTTTAGTAAGTTTAAAAACATGATTAGGTTTAGCAGAGTTTTCAAAACCAGGAGGTTGGTGCACATAAACTTCTTCATTTAAGAATCCGTTTAGAAATGCACTTTTAACATCCATTTGAAATAATTTAATATTTTTATGAGATGCATATGCAAGAAGAATACGTATTGCTTCTAACCTGGCTACCGGAGCAAAAGTTTCATCATAGTCAATACCTTCTTGTTGATTATAGCCTTGTGCAACTAATCTGGCTTTATTTCTGATGACTTTTCCTTCTTCATCTAATTTGTTTCTAAAAACCCATCTTGTTCCAATTATGGAGTGACCTTGTGGTTTAGAGACAAGATTCCATACCTCATTTTTTTCAAACTGAGAAAGTTCTTCTTTCATGGCTTTTACCCATGATTCTTCACACAAAGCTTCATGTATATTTTTTGGTTCAATATGTGAGATCATAGCCATGTTGTTGTTGTTATCTTTGAAGGACAACCTCGTTCTGATTCCATCATATGTATTTCCAATAATTTGTTCTGGAGGATGGTCACCCACAATCTTCCAACTTTTTGGAGGAGTTTGAGATGAAGATGCTTGATCTGTATTACTTATTATTTCTTGGTTTTTAATGATTTCCTCATCATCTTCTTTGTTAGTAACTAAGTCATCAAACTCATCAAAAACAACATGCATGCTTATTTCCATAGTTTGATTTTTCAAGTTATAAATTCTATAACCTTTAGAATTTGTTGCATAACCTAAAAATATTCCTTTGTCTGATTTTGAATCAAATTTTCCTAGGTTTTCTTTATCATTTAAAATATAACAAAAACAACCAAAGATGTGAAAATAAGAAATGTTTGGTTTTCTGTTTTTCCAGATTTCATAGGGGGTTTTGTTTAGAATTTTTCTAATTGAAACTCGATTTAAAATATAACAAGAGGTGTTAATGGCTTCAGCCCAAAAATATTTTTCTACATTTGATTCATTAATCATTGTTCTTGCCATTTCTTGTAAAGTTCGATTCTTTCGTTCAACAACTCCATTTTGTTGAGGAGTTCTTGCACATGAAAAATTATGAGAAATTCCTTTTTTGTCAAAAAATGTTTTGAATGATAAGTTTTCAAATTCACCTCCGTGATCACTTCTTACAGAGATGATGTTTGACTCTTTTTCATTTTGAACAAGGTTACAAAACTTTTCAAAAGCTTCAAAAGCTTCGTATTTGTGTTTTAAAAATAAAACCCATGTATATCTGGAAAAGTCATCGACTATAACAAAACCATATTGTTTTCCAGCAAGACTTGCGGTTCTAACAGATCCAAATAAATCTATGTGAAGAAGCTCAAGAGGTTTTTTAGTGGAAACAATGTTGTTTGGAAGACCTCTTACCTCTAACACAAGCTTCACATATTTTATCTTTATCAAAATTGATTTTTGGAAGACCTCTTACCAAGTCTAGTTGTAAAATTTTTGAAATAGTTTTCATACTAACATGTCCAGCTCTTTTATGCCAAATCCATTTATCTTTGTCAATGGTCATAAAGCAAGAGTCAGCTGGAATGTCATCTAAGAATAAGACATAAAGATTTTTCTTTCGAGACCCAGTGAAGAAAATATTTCTTGTAGAAACTTGTTTGACTTCACATATGTTGGGTTTAAAGATTACTTCAAAACCACTATCGCATAATTGACTTATGCTTAGTAGGTTGTGTTTTAATCCTTCAACATATTGAACATCTTCTATTTTAGCAGAGTTATTCTTACCAATAATACCTTTACCTTTGATTTGACCTTTGTCATTATTACCAAAGGTTACTGCTACTCCTTCTTTCTTTATGAAGGAAATAAAGCAGTGTTTGTCTCCCGTCATATGTCTAGAGCAGCCACTGTCTAAATACCATGGCTTTCTCCTTGCATTTTGTGAGAATTCCCGCATTTTGAGTTAGTGGTGTCTTAGGTACCCCAGATTCTGTGGATCCTTCATTGTTAGTTTTTAACAGCTCAAGATTTTTCATCTTGAGAAAACAATTAGTATCTAAATGACCACTTCTTTTACAGTATGCACATTCTCTTTTTATGAAAAGGCGTTCTTTGTTTTGAGGAGAATGTTCAGATTTTGAATGAGAGAATTTAGCTCTTGCTAATTTTTTATGAAAACATGAAGTCTCGATGTGTCCAATTTTTTTACAAAATGAACATTTTACTATATCTTTTTCTGGTATAAGAATCTTTTCGTAGATTTGATGTTTAGAAGTATCAAAACCTACACCAGTATGCTCAGTCATCCCTACTTGAGATCCTATTATTTTTTGAAATGTTTCAGTTGATTTTATAAAACAAGTGAGATCATTTCTCAAACTTTTAACCTCATTCTTTAGTAAAGTGTTCTCATTTTTAGAGTTCATAGGATTTTGAATTTTACTAAGATCTTTTAATTTTTCAGTTGCTTGAAAATATGAGTCTTGCATACTTTGAATAATTTTCTTTTGATCATTGTTCATAGTTTGAAGTTTCTCTTTTTCTCCTTTAGACTCATGAATTTCCTTTTGTAGAGATAAGCATTTATTAGTTAAAAAGTTTGAGTCATATAGAAGGTTATCAATTGTATTTTCTAGTTCTTTATTTAAAGAAGAGTTGTTTAATAGAATTACCTCCTCGTTGTCTGAATTCGCCATCAGACACATGTTTGCTTCTTCTCCTTCCTCAACTTGGGGTTCTTCAAGATCGTCCCATGTAATCAGAGCAGACTTCTTATACAGAGATTTTTGAGTCTTTTTGTTTAATGGACATTCATTTTTGTATTGACCTTGTCTGTTGCAACCATAGCATGTTACTTGACTTTTATCAACTTCCCTTTTTGAATTGTCTCTTCTGTTTGGAAAGTATCTTTTTATCTGATCTCTTCTCTTCATCATTCTTTGAATTTTCTTTGAGATGAGTGCTAGTTCATTTTCAGCTTCTTCTTGAACTACATGTTCTTCTTCTATTTCTTTTTCTTCAGTTTGTGGAGGTGCTTCATCTGGATTGTCTTGGGTAGATTGAGATGCTTTTAGGGCAATCATTTTTCCCTTTTTAATTGGTTTGTCTTCTTGAAGCAATACTTCATGAGCTCTTAGTGTTCCAATTAGATCTTCTAAAGCCAAGGAGTTTAAATCTTTGGCTTGAGTGATAGCTGTGACCATAGGTCTCCATGTGTTTGGGAGACATCTCAGTATTTTTCTGATTCTGTCATGAGGGGAATATATTTTTCCCAATGATCTTAATTCATTTACTATAGAAGTGAATCTGGAATACATTTCATCAATGTTTTCCTCTTCATTCATTTCGAAAATTTCGAATTTTCTTACGCCAATATCTATTCTTGTTTCTTTTACATGGCTGGTTCCTTCATGGTGTATTTTTAACGTATCCCAAATATCTTTTGCCGTATTGCATTCATATATTCTTTCACTTTCTTCCATGGTCAGTGAACATTGTAAAAAGAGTTGAGCTTTAGAAATTAGGAGTATCCTCTTTTTATCTGTGTCATTCCATGATGCCTCAGGTTTGATAGTCACTACTGCTGTGACTGCATCAGTGGTTTGTGGTACGAAGTTACATTCAGTGATAACTTTCCACATGTCTACGTCTTGAGATTTTAGGAATAATTCCATCCTTCCTTTCCAGAAGTAATAGTTTTTTCCATTGAATAATGGAGGCTTTGTACATGAAAGTCCTTCTGGTATGTAAGACATTGCTTCTTCCTGAATCTTTTCCTCTAGCACGTGTTAAGTGCTTTTTGTTTTAGAGACCGGGCTCTGATGCCAATTGAAGTAGCAATAAACGTCGCAAGAAAGGGGGGTTTGAATTGTGACCCCTTTTTAAATTAAATTATTCCTGAAACTTAAATCAAGTTTATGTACTCAAGAAAAAATTCTTGGTTAATATTAGTCCAATAGTTAAATAACAATTAATATAAATATATAGGACCAGAATGTTCTGGAGAATGATTATATAAGCAGAATGAGAAAAAAAGTTATTAGACTAGAATGTTAAGTTATTTTAAACAAGGACCAGAATGTTCTGGAGAAATATAAAGGCAGAATGATAAAACAATATTATGAACTGAATTTAAACTTTAGTTAAATATTTAGACAGTTGTTTTATCTTGGACCAGAATATTCTGGAGTCAGTTAAAAATAAACTTTAGAATAGGACCAGAGAACTCTGGATTAATATGGTTGTGATTAATTAGGACCAGAATATTCTGGAGTCAGTTAAATAAAATAAATATTAAATTGGGACCAGAGAACTCTGGATTAATATGATAATGATTAGTTAGGACCAGAATATTCTGGAGATAAATAAATGTTAGTGAGAATGATAGTGTGTGTGTATAGTGTAAAAATAAAAGAGAGAGAGAGAGAGAGAGAGAGAGAGAGAGAGAGAGAGAAGAATAACACAGGAGAGTTATCCTGGTTCACCAAACCCGGCTACTTCCAGTCCCCACACTTCGTGTGAGATTATCCACTATAGTATACAGTTGGTAGAAACTTCTAACCAACACTATAAGGTCTTGATCACACCAGATCAGTCTGTAACCCCTGTATTATCAACCTCATCAGGCTTCTACAATTCTTTGCTTTCGCACAAGAAAGGTTGGAACTTTTCTATCTCAAACTATTAAGCCCAATAGACTTGAGACCTAGCTTTTACACTTTGTATGATGGATGATTTAGATTGTGATGTCTCAAAAACAAAAGAGACTTTCTACAAGCACAAACTCAAAAACGATATCTCAAACAAAAGAGATAAAGAGATTATAGTGATGATTGTGGAGTTTGCTTTGTATATGTTGAAGAGAATGATTAAGAGAATATTCTTGCTTTGAGAGAGAGGGTTATCAAAGCTTTATATTTCAAACTCTTAATTTATCCTTCAATGCTGCCTTCTATTTATAGAAACAGAGGACCTTGGAGAACAAGCCAGAAAAAGGCTGTTGGGCTCCAATATTTGAATTTGAATTTGAGCTCCAATGAGGCTTGGAGAGAAAGTATCAACACTGTTCACTGAGAACGTTCTCCAGAACGTTCTTGCTGTGTAAAATGTCTCTCAATATGTTTGATAGATTCCAACCAGTCTTGTGCAAAAAGTTCCACACGTTTTTGACAGTTGGTGTGAGCTGTAACCTTGCTGTAAAAACTTGTTGCCCACTTATTGATGTCACCTTGATGTCATACGATGATGTCACTCAAAGATGTCACATGCTTTAATCCCAAGGAACACTTTATGATTAATTCTTTGAAGATCTTTTTCACTTGATTCCTTGTTGGGTCGAAAAATGCATAAGGCTTCTGCAGATTTTATTCCATAAAAGTTCCAAGGCCCATGTGCAAATATACTCTAGATTTGCTATGCCTTTTACAAGCCATTTTAAGGAATCTTGATCACTTATGATTTTGATCCTTCTTTTGGTGGGACAAAGAGAATAACCATTATTCTTGATCTTTAATTCTGCACACACTTGTTCATTTAAAAGATCATATTTGTCCTTTATCATTTATGGAGATGCTTGTTATACTTTGTGAGCTCAGAACGTTCTCATGGATATTCTCATGAAACAATCTCACAAAATCAATTAGTAGATAACAAGATAATTAAAAGTAAATAAGTTTGTTATCTTTAAAACATCAATAAAAGATTTTGCTTTCAACACACTCACCCACCAGTCGTCAGCTTCTTCTGCCAGCATGTGCGTCCCAAAGCGCACCATCTGAACGTCCGTACACTACATCACTCTGAAAATCCTTTCGACCTCCTTGAGCCATGTCTGAGCTCCATCGGGGTCGTATCTTCCCTTGAACGTAGGTGGATGATTCCTCAAAAAGGTCTCCAACATACTCACACCATCATTTCCACCAGCATTCTGTTGTTGGCCCACAGCTTGAGCCATCGCTTGTAATGCAGCAGCAAGAGCAGCATCATTTCTTCCAGCCATCTTAGTTCACTAAATAACGAGAACGGGTTAGAGAAATTCAAACAGAATTAAACTAACACTCGACACTAACGACTCGATCTACTTGACCGGACGGACCGACCTGCTCTGATACCAATTGTAACACCCCGTTTTCCCCAAGATTAAAATTTCAAAAATAAATCAGAGTATCATATAAAACGGAATGCTACATCTCATTAAATTCTCAAAGGAAATAAATAAACATTTATTCTAGTCAAAACTGTTCTAACATCGCAGCGGATAAAATTTAATGTTAACAAATCGTTTTGGCACGCAGGCCTCATAAATAAGTCTCGACATAAATTAACTGAAAACTCAAGTCATAAAAAAATACGTAAGGAATAAAAGTAAACATAAAGGTTCCCATCCCGTTATGTATCAGAGCACCTAAGGACACGGTGAGGGGTAATCTCATAACTAATCGTACGACAAGGGTTGCATTATTCTAAAGGTAGTCTGATACAGGACTACTCGCTGTGGCGAGTGGGATCTCTCGCCTCGCGAACCATTACAGGGGTTACTCGCTACGGCGAGCTGGGTTGCTCGCCTTGCGAGCATCAGGGGTACTACTCGCTATGGCGAGTTGGGTTACTCGCCTGACGAGCTCCTGGGTGTTACTCGCTACGGCGAGTAGTTTGGTCGCCTCGCGAACCTTCTGGGGGTTGCTCGCTATGGCGAGCTGTTCAATTCGCCTCGCGAGCTGATGAGTACTCGCCGTGGCGAGCTGGCTGCTCGCTGTGGCGAGCGGCGACAGATCAGTTACGGGGTTACGAGGGTTTTCACCCAAAACCCCAAATTTCATCCTAATTCTTCCAATTTTCGACTAATACAATGTTTAAGGGTTATTATATGATCTGTAAACAGTTTCCTATGTCAACGGTACAGTTTTTCATCATCTAATCATCAATTTACCACTTTTTGACCTAACTCTTAATTCCTAATTCTCATGAATTAAACCTAGAATTGTTAACCATAATCATGAACTACATGTTCTAATGAAATTGTAATGATAGGCTCACCCTTACCTTAAGAAATTCGAGCAACAGCCTCTCAGGTTCTTCTCTTCCGTTTTCTCCCTTTTTCTTCCCAAAGCTCTGAATTGTACGTTCTGTACAATTCTAACCTAATTCCCCCTTTTTAAACCTCTTTTTGTTTGTTTTATTTTATCTTATTTCCCACAACTATATCTAATTATAAAACAAACCCACAAATTATTATTTGTTTTATTTTCTAATCTTATTTTATTAAACAATAAAATAAGTCACAACACATCACATAAGTCGCATAAATCACATAAATCACATAATATCTCGAATATCACCTAATTCACACAAAATCATATAAATATACTCTATACTATATAAAATAATTTAAATAATTAAAACGGGCGTTACAGCATACACCTTTGAAAGGTCGTTAACGCATTACACAACCCAAAGGGTATTCTCCTATAAGCAAACACACCAAATGGACAAGTGAAGGCAGTCTTATCTTGATCGTCTGGAGCCACAACAATTTGGTTATACCCCGAATATCCATCCAAAAAGTAGTAAAAGGCTTGGCCAGCCAACTTCTCTATCATGTGATCCATGAACGGTAACGGGAAGTGATCCTTCCTTGTTGCGGTGTTCAACCTCCGGTAGTCTATGCACATTCTCCAACCAATGACGGTACGGGTGGGTATTAATCCATTTTTTTCATTAGCCAACATCGTCATTCTAGCTTTCTTAGGCACCTTATGAACATGACTCACCCAAGAACTATCAGAGATAGGGTAAATCATACCTGCATCCAGTAATTTCAGAACCTCTTTCTTGACCACTTCATTCATTGTCAGGTTTAGTCTTCTTTGAGGTTGAACAACATGTTTGTATTCAGCCTCCATATGTATTTTGTGCATGCAGTAAGCTGGACTAATACCCTTCAAATAAAAAATTGACCATCCCATTGCTTCTTGATTGTCCCTTAACACCCTCATAAATTTTTCTTTCTCTAAAGGTGTCAAGGTGCTGCTGATGATTGCTTGTTTGGAAACATCCTTGCTGAGAAAGACATACTTCATATGAGGAGGGTTTTCTTTCAACTCTTGATTCTTCTCTCCATCCTTGCTCACAAGTTATGCCCCCATAGACTTTTCACCAAGTAACTCTTCAATTTTTACCGGTTCCATCTCTTGCTTGTTTGGCTTAAGTCGCTTGATATATTCCTTCACCTCAAGATCTTCATCAAAATCACATCTCTCTATAGAATTAACAATTGTTCTCTCCATAGGTTGTGTTGGTTGAGGCTCACGGGAATTGTCTTCAACAATTTCATCAATAACATCAATACGGTAACATTGAGGATTGTCAGTTAGGTGCTTCATAGCTTCAAAGATATTGAACGCCACTTTCTCATCTTGGAACCTCAACATAAGCTCACCCCTCTCAACATCAATAAGAGCACGACTAGTTGCAAGGAATGGTCTTCCTAGAAGCAATGGTATATCTTCATCTTCAGAAAAATCCAAGATAACAAAATCAGCAAGAAACACTAAGTCATTAACTTTAACCAGCACATCTTCTAGAAGACCAAAAGGATATGAAATTGACCGATCAGCTAAAGTGAGGGTCATTCTTGTAGGTTTAGGCTCCCCATACCCTAGTTTCTTCATCATTGATAGAGGCATCAAATTTATTCTTGCCCCTAAATCACATAAAGCTCTTCCGACATCTAACTTCTCAATAGTACAAGGAATAGTAAATTCTCCGGGATCTTTTAAAGTTAGGGTTTTCTTTGGTGTTACCTGAGAATCCCTCTTTGTTTTGTTCAGCCAGTTGCTTTGCCATCTGCCCTATTTGAGTTTCAAGCAATTTTATAGAGGCTTCATTATTATTTCCTTCAGTTTCTTGACTCTTCTTCATTTCTTCAAAGGTTCCCTGAGTCATCTTCATGAAATTGATCATAGTTTCCTCTAGAGCCGAAGGCTTCCTTGGTTGCTGCTATTGTTAAGGGTTAGGTAGTAGACGGTTCAAGGTGTTGCTGTTTGAGTAGCTTAAGTTAGGATGTTTGTTGAAACCTAAATTGTAGTAAGGATTTGGTCTCTGATAGTTCCCCATGTAATTCATTTCCTCACTTCCTCCTTCTGGTACACACTCACCATTTGCATGTCCTACACCACAGAAATCACATCTCACTGTAGCCACTTGTTGGCCATAGTGTAACTATGAAACTTTTTATTTAGAACCTCCAGTTTCTTGTCCATGGCTTCTTGGTTGGCTAAGATAGATGTTTGATCACTCACCTCAAACACACCCCTTTTCTTCGTTTCAGAATCAGCACAATATTCGTTTGCGGCCATGTTCTCTATTAAGGCTTTAACTTCATGGTCTGTATTAACTTTGAGACTCCCACCAGTTGAGGCATCTAAGATCATCCTATTGTTGTGTGTTAACCCTCGGTAAAGATTTGGAGATATTGTTTGTCGGAAAACTCATGGTTAGGGCATCTCTTAAGAAGCAAGTTAAATCTCTCCCAAGCATAATCAAGTGACTCACTCTCCCCTTGCCTAAAGTTTGAGATATCTTGTTTATTTTCCCAATATTTGGACATAGGAAAATATTTCTCTAAGAACTTCAGCTCTAGCTCATCCCATGTTTGAATGGTTCCACTTGGTAAATAAAGTAACCAATCCTTGGCTTTACTGGTTAGAGTGAAGGAAAACAATCTCAGTTTCTTTTGGCTTTCTGTTACAGTGGCTGGAGGTACACAAAACTCACATGTTTTATGAAAATGGCTTAAGTGTTCATGAGGACTCATAACATCAATCCCATCATATTGTTTATCCTTCAACCCATTATGAACAGAAGTCTTGATATCAAAAGCAACATGAATAGTAGGTTGAAAAATGTGAGTTAGTCAACCACGGTTGTTAGCTAAACCATAATCTCCCAACTTAGGACTTAGTAGTGCATCTCTCATAGTGATAGACTTAGGAGAAGCGATTGATTCACGTTCAGCAAGTGTTGGACTTGGTATTTGTCAAAGTGCACTAGGTGGAACTGATTTTGACAACCGGACAACTTTCCGGTTTGCTCTTGCAGTCCTCTCGATCTCAGGATCGTATTCTAGGTCGTCAGAACTTTGTCTACCTCGCATAAACAGCAAAATACCTTAGTAGCACTGCACAATGCAAAATAAATAATGAACTCTGAATCAATTTAAAAATTTTTAACAGAAAATAAATTGCAGAAATCCTAAATTATAACGCAATTGCCTTGTTGAAATAAATCAATAGTCCCCGGCAGCGGCGCCAAAAACTTGATAGATATTTGGCATGTGTGCCAAAAACTATCGAAGTAGTAAAATAATATCGTTCCCACAAGAACTGTTTTTAATCTCAAGAATTCAATTACGTTATTAAATAGGATGTATAAAAGTTATTTTGTTTTGCCACTAGGCAGTTGATTGGTTTAATTGCATAAAAGTAAATAACAGAAATTAAAGATTGGTTTAGAAGAATAAGATAGAGATGTGATCAGGTCTTTCGAATCATCTATGTTCCCCTAATTGGTATACTGCACCTATTCTTATGAATGATTTTCTAATCCCACGATAGTTAACAAAATAGTCCTAATCAATCCCTTGAGTTATGACCCTCTTCTCAAACTACAACCCCTAATTTCTTAGGTGGTTTAATAATCGTTAAATTTTTTAAGAACGTTAACCTAATATCACTAAAAAACGATTATCTATTCCTACACTAACCATATTTATTAGAACAATTCAATTAGGTCTAAGTAGAAAGCTATGGTCAGTAGTCATTCATTCTCACTAAATCATGTTTATATTTTATCAGGATATAAAAAGCATTAAGAACAATTGAGTTGAATAAAGACTAGATTGTCATTCACAATAAATAGAGTTTCACAGCAATATGTTTCAATTAGGGTAGCAAAGAATCATCTCAAACCTAATCTATAAGAGATTTAGCTACTCATAATCGAGTTTAAAAATAGCATAATCAATAATGGAATCAAAACATACATGAACTGATAGAAGGTTGATGAAATCACCCTCCTAGCCGTCTTTAGGTCTCAAAATCGCACTTTGCTCTTCTCAAATCGTACCCCTTGTCTTTGGAATAGACTTCAACTTAAATAGGCACAAAAATTCGCCCAAAATTGTGTCATGTTTTAAGTAAATCGTGACACATTTTCCTTTGAATATCAAACAGTGGAATTAGGGTTTCACCAAATTGTGTCACGTTTTTACCATCGTGACACGTTTTCCTTAATGCCGAGAGCATGCTTTTGGTCTTGTCAAATCGTGTCACGTTTTGGATAAATCTTGACACGTTTTACTTCTTTGTATTTTCTTCAGTTTTCTGCTTTTTTTTTGCTGCTTAAGTTGCCTTGTGAACTCCAAATTGTGACAAAATACATATAAAATTATGTAATGAGGAGATGTCATCACATATCATATGGATTGGGTCCTAAAAATGCATCTGGTGAGTTAGGACATGGAATGATTACCTGAGATTTCCAGATTCTTTCTTCAGCTTCTTTAACCTCTAGTTCTACGATGAATCGAGGACTACCAGTTGGAACTTCCATTGAAAAGTTAATAGGTTCATCGTTGTTTGGAAGTTGAGAGGAAGGTCCTTCTTGATTTTTCATGATCAAAACATTTTATAAACGATTATAATGAAGGGCTTAGGAAAAAATTATGGGTAAAAGGAAATTTTGAAGGTTTGGTTATGGAGTTTCGTATACGTACTTGTTGAAAGAGAAGAAGGAACAATACAAATTCAATGGAGATGGAAAGATAAAAGGGAAAGGTGGAACCTTTTCTTTATATCTTTTTGGATCTTGACAAGTGTCAACATCTTAAGTTGACAGTTTTTAAAATGATAAAAGTGGCAGTTCCCCATGACTGGAACATGGTTCACTAACTATGGTGGGAACACCATAAAGCTTTCTTTGAACTGTTTCTCCAAATTATGATATCATAGAACCAGCTTCGATCAAAGTAATTTATTTTCTTGAAGAATAAAAAACGTTCTTTTCTCCCTATCGAAAAGATTGGTCGAAAATGAAATTTTTGGGGAGCAATTTGTTAGCCTACATTTTTAAAGGACTATCTTAAATGCAGTCAAACTAGAGTTGACCTCATGATCAAAAGAATCAACATTGCTTTCACATCTAGATGATTAGTCGAAAGATTGGACTTAATGGAAATGCTCAAGGTATGGTTTCGGTTCGACAGGCGGAAGGGTATCGAAGAAAGTTTGGTTCCACATGAGGTCAGACGACAGATACTTCCAAGAGACAAATGTTTAAAATTCAAATCGAACATACATCTTTTTCCGTTTTTAGCAGTTATAGTTTCAAATCTTAATGTAGGTAGTTATTCTTCTAGTATAAATAGTAGTTTTTCATAGGGAAAACAGGTCACAAACCAATCATACACAAAACTTACGCTCAAACTATCCGCATTCAAGAGAGAAACAAATCACAAGTTACAATGTATGAACATGTGTACCAATTTACATTCAATCAATGCAATTTAAGTTTGTTCTCTTAATTGTCTTTGCAATTTACTTGTTTCTTTTAAACAATTTCTCTTATTTTCATTTGAAAGTAACTTCGACGGGTTTAACTGGGTTAAATTCGACAGTTATCTTCATACTTTTACTAAGTTCTTCAAGAACAATCATAAATTTCTGGAAAATAACAAGTACAATATGTCCTTAAGATTTACTGGTTGATCTTGCAAGTAATTAATTTTAAACTAGCGATTGTTTGCCAAAAATCAGTGTAAACAGGTGGTACCCTAGGCGGTGGCATTGAAGTGGCGTTGACATGAGGTTTCTTAAGAGGTGCTACTCTTAGACACTGAGTTTCTTCTTCATGTGGTTCAACTTCTTTTTCCTCAAGACTCTCCTCATTCAAATTTTCAAGCTTCTGGATGATGTTTGCGCAAGCTATTTTGAGAGATTGATATGAAGCTTTGTTTAACTCGGCTAAATCTCTCAAGATCTTTTGAGAAGTTTGTAACAATTCATTCGTCGGTAGGTTAGATGATGGTGATGAAGGTAAAACTATAGACATGGTCGAATAAGATGGAGTATTGTAGGATGAGTGATACAGGCATGCCATGGGAGGTTCTCTTAACGAGAGCACCAATTGATACGATGAAAGTAAGTTGCACTCTTCGAGTCAGTGCCAAACTCGAAATTGTTACTCACTTATTACTTATTATTTCTCGATACCTTTTCAAAGTCTCTAACGTGTTATTTATATACAAGTATATGACACTAAATTCCCTATTACTACTTCTAGCATAACAAATGAATTTAAAACTTATTTCCTATTATTAATGGATAGTAACAATTTTTCTAATCTTATTGTTACCGGCTAGTAACGTAATCCTTTCACTTTAACATCGTTTGTTATCTGTTATCCCAAATTACTTCCTCTTGGCAATGCTATTAGTATCAAGAAATAATAAGTAATAAGTGAGTAACAATTTGGAGTTTGGCGTGGACTCGAAGAATGCAACTTACTTTTATCGTATCATACACCCCTTCAAAATTTTGGGTCTTTATCCTCCAATTTATAGGAAAAAGGGACTTTGACGGTTTATAATTTGATTCAGAAGTAGTTAAATTCCGATTAGAATTTTTAAATGCGGATTCTTCTGTCATTAACCCCGAAGTTCATTAACAACTTTAGTTCAACTTAGACTCCCTCCAATTTGATTATGCGATCAATAGAGAATTTTAAAAGTATTGTAATTTTGTTATTAACTTGGTATCATGTAAGATGCAATGAATAAGGTGTTGTTTAAATTTGATTTAATTAAAACAATATTATTTGAATTTTGCTACCAAAATAGGTATTGTTTTAATTGGGTGTTCTTTTTCCCGAGTGATTTGTACTGTTACTTCATCAAAAAAATTGATTTTGCTGATAAAAATTATTACATGTATGTAGATTGTAGATCAAATATAACCAACACTTTATTTCATAAATAGCATATATAGTATATCACACTAATTCATCGATGGCATGCATGCATAGCAAGCTCATCTTTATTCTTCAAACAAACAAAAGTACAAATACAATCAAATGAAAATAACATGAGTACATGACATGCTTTTATTAGTACAATAGCCAAGATAAGATTCAAGTCTAATTAAAACCATATATTTCACAATATTGCATGCATGGTGAATAGTTTCATATGAGTGATCAATTTCCAGAAGGAGGATGTTTCTTCCATGGATGCTTGTGGTGAGGCTTGTGACTATCCTCAACTATGGTATGGTCCTCTTGTGCTTGTTTGTTTTGTGGGATTGTTTGGTCCACTTTTGGAAGGTCATTTTGTGTAATTGTAGTAGGAGGCCAATGTTTCTTTGGTGGCCAGTGTTTCTTAGGTGGCTTATGTTTCCAAGAATTAACACTCACAGAGGATTCATCCTCTGAAAGATCAGCTAGAGAAGTGGTGGCAAGAAGCACTATCCCTAGTAGAAGACACAGTGAGATGTATTTGGGAGACATTTTTTGGCTATTGGTTTCTATATCTGAATGGTGCATATATGAAAGCAGTGTAGTGGCCCTTTTATAGTGATTTTCTTCCCCGAACAGCAAACTAACCTCTAAAATTTGCCTATAAAAAAATATATTGGGTTAACGATGCTTTACCCTTAAATATAAGTCATTTCCTGGTTTACACTCTGTAATTTTTTTTATATTTACCCTTGGAAATTTTTTATTTTTTTATAGGGGGTTAATCAAATTTTTTTACAAAATGTAAAACCGAAAATGACTTGTATTACAGAGGTTAAAACACTATTAACCAAAAATATATCACATTTTTTTATTTAACTTGTTATTTTTTAATGCAATGTTGGTGGTGCATTTCAATCAATTACCATCTAGGTTTAACTTGTTTGACTTTTTTATTTTATTTTGAAAGGTGGTTTATCTTGTTTGACTAGTAACGCATATAATGTAGGTATACGATTAATCCATGTTACACTCAAAATATAATAATTAATTTGTAGAGTTGAACCAACTCCTCAAATTTTATCATTGGTGGAGATAATTGAGTGTAGGTATAATTAAACATAGACGTGAGTAACTTTTTAATCCCTCAATTTGGGTAAGGTTTTGGCTTTATCAGCACTCTCATTTTTTTATTTTATTTGCAAGACTTGCTATCTTTATTTTTTTTTATAACGTTTGATTAAGTCTTAAACTTCTATCATCAGAGACAATAAACGATCTTATTTTTTTCTCTCTTTTTTTATAAGCAAAAAATATATTAGTTTGTTACACCCTTTAAAACATAATTAGCCCAAATTAATTAATACTTCCCGTGCAAAAAAGATAAACAAACATAATATGAGAGAATACAACGATGAAATCAGCAGCCTCCCCTATCATATTAGTCTTTAAGGGTTTCTATGAATACTAGTACTTGTTTTTTCTTTTTAAATTTAGTTAGAATCATAACTTTTGATGCATCATTCTAAAGAGAATGCAGAAGCGTTGTCTATTTTTGATCTGCCAATTTATACATGAAAACAACATAGAAGCATATCTGTAAAATTTCAATGAATATTAAATTTTTTTACACCTACAATGCATAAAAATTAATCCCCTAAAAAATTGCATAAAAATTAAATTATAGAGTAAATTACACTTCCCTTCATTCTTATTCAAAACATAATAGAAATTATTTCTAGTATTTCTAGAAATTATGTGAGAAACTTGAATTACATTTCCCTCTCCTCTTATGTTAAAATTTACACTTTACTCCCTAAAAAAAAAGTATTTCTAGTAATCTAAAAAAATTAATAATCTAACACATTTCGAAAAAAATAGTATTACAGGTCTATTTTAATATAATCAAAATTTGAATACATATTTTTCACTAGTTTTTATTCACAATTTCATTAACATATAGTTTTAAACCCTATTATAAAATATGAAACAACCCAATATAAAATTGAAATATATAAAAAATTACTAAAGAAAATAAAGTATGGTTATTTAAACGTTAATTTTATACTTTAAATTATAAAATTAATAGCAAAACTACTATTTATACATAGTAAAAATGACTAGAAAAAGCTAACCGCCACGAACATCACTTCTTCCATCGAAAACCGCTTGTACCCCACGTCTTCACTAAGGAAACCGCTACTTTTGAATTTGAATTTTTCCTTCTTCGACAACAACTGCTTGGCTTCAAGCAATTTACGTCATGACTCACGTCCTGTCGAACTTTAAGGCTTATTCAACTCTTCCAAATGCTAAGTCCATACCTTGTCAAAATCCTCATACTGAAAATAATGACTTTAATTTCTGAAAGAACAAAAATCAACACATGTTGACTGTATTAACTGAGCCTGTCGAAATTGCAGGCTAACATTAATGTGACGTCAAATGTGGTCTGCAAAGAAGTATTTTGTTATTTATGATAAATAATGTTGTCTTTACTATTTTCCAAAAATATGAATGTTATCTTGATATGATTAATGTGTATCCACATTTTTTTAAGTGTGTGGATCCATTTTAATGATACGAAGTATATGATTACTATCTTTTATTTTGGTATAATTTATTTTTCTTGACAAGTATTATGGACATACGAAGTTGTGCCTCTTAAGTCAGTAGACCCATGCTCCGCATGGGTGATGGTTTAGTTATTATTATTAATGTAGATATGATATGATTAGTCTTCATGTACGATCCTTAGATAGAATTAGTCAAATGGTTAAGGGCATTATGAGCCTTTATGAGCTATGATTAGCATTGCTTTTTTCGTTTTTAAAATGGAGGTAGGTTCTAAAAATGTCTTGATTTTTTATGTTACCGAATATGTCCACATTTTGTTGTTGACAGTTAGGGTTTTCAAAATGTGTCTTGTGCCTGAATTCTCGAACCCACATAAATTCTCACTCACTCAAGTTGGTTTTGCAGGATTATGAGGTTGATCAATATATTATGTTGATTCATCACCGGAGTGTCGTTTAGGTTCAAGGGAGATATTCTCGACCTGATGAGAGCCATTTTTCTTTGATCGAGATTCCTTTTGGTGGATTATCCAAATTCATTCATGCTGCTTGGTAGTGGAGTGATTGGTTTGGCTTCTGCCTATCCTTTATTCTCAAAGGACCCATGTAAAGCACACAGTAGATGTAAGGCTTTATCCTCGTCTTCCAGAATCATATCTATGTTCTCTAAATCATCAATAATCTTGTTAAACTCTGTCAGTTGCTCCATTATAGTTTTTGACTCCACCATTCGGTAAAAGTAGAGTTCTTATTCGAGACATTGCCTATGTGCCAAGGACTTGGTCATGTACAATGAATTAAGGTTATTCCACATAGACATAGAAGTAGTCCCCCTTGCTACCTCTCTCAACACCTTATCCCACAAATACATAATGATGGCCCTAACCGCTTTATCATTCATCTCGGTCTTCTTAGCAGGTGTCAGATGCGCTGACATATGTGCTTCTCCCTTCAATGCCTCAACACATTTTTGTTGGATTAAAATTTCCATCATCTCTACCTTCCACAACCCAAAATCGTTACTACTGATAAACTTTTCAATATCCCACTTCGAACCCATGATACCTGGTTATCGATTTGATCTTTGCCCCACGGTGGGCGTCAATTGTTATGGATTCGTTACAAAATCACACCAATAAAACTTGATTAATGGAGAAAATAAACCAAACAATCAAATAGAGTGGGTGTCAATATAATTCAAGCCAAAAATAAACAGCAAAAGAGGAGAGAAGAAGAAGAATACAAAAGAATTTGTTACCCAGTTCGGTCCAATATTGACCTACTCTGGGGGAGAGAGCAGCTCTCTGTTCCACTATCACTACTAGAAAAAGCAAAATTAGAGAGGGAAATTAGTGACGGAAAAAATAAAATTCCTCACAAATTCCTTGGTCGCAAAATTTAGTGATGGAATTAGAGAGGGATTTCACGTTTTCCCTCTCTAAAATTCCCTCACTAATTTTTGCTTTTTTAGTAGTGTATAATGATGACTTTCTTTACAAAGAGATATCAAAGGGTTACAAGAATTAATCTTCAAACCTAATTCTACCCAAATCTCGAATCTCGTCCCGTGATCAAGAGACTTTATCCTAACAGTGTTTCGTTCAAGGTGAATCAAAACAATCCCAACCCTAGTGATTGTTGCCAAGAAAAATCTCTATAAACCCTAGTTTTGTTCTTGGCTTCTAAACCTTGTTTTCTACTCTCTTCTTCATCTGTTACAAAGTTTATATTTATAGTAAAAGTAACCCTTAAACTTTGGAACAAATTTGCTCTGAAAAATACATTTTTGTTTTTCCCCTTCAACATTCCATCGTGCCACGTTATGATTGCATCATGGCACGATTTTTTCAATGACTTGCTGCAGGAATTTCTTCAACAATCGTGGCACGATGCTTCCAGTCATGGCATGATTTCTTAAGTACCCGATTTTAAGTTAATTCTCACACATCCTATAGCAGCACTATCTGAAATGCATTTGAGCCAATTGAAGATAGGAGGTTGTCAGATGATCTATTTGATATTTAGGGCTAAAGGAGGATGAAGGTCCACTTTGAAAGCTTTGGAATGGTAAAGTCTGCATTGAAGCTGTTGCTGTGAAATTTTAGTTGTTTCATGATAAACATACATTGGTAATTATTTGGTTGGAAGTTGATTTCCAATTAGCGGACCTATTGTTGAATCTTGCATTGTTCCTTGCTTGCCAAACTGTTTGAGAATGTTGACCAAAGCAGATAAAATCACCAGCTTACATTGCTTTGATCCACCTTTATCACAAATGTTCCAGATATCTTCCATTGAATTAAATTGGATTATTGTATTCATATGTCTTTTTTATATATATTGGAATATTGACGTGAAATGTTGAAGATTGATTATGTAATATCCAATTAGATAATATAATTTTTTTTTGGCATTAAAATTATCCATAATTTGTGTTCATTTTATTAATATAAAAGAAAAGAGCAAGTGTCAAGCTTATTTGATAATTCATTTAAAAAAAATTATTTCACGACAGTGATTTTGAGAACTGATGTGAAAACTCCATTGTCAAATTTCAAAGTACATCTATTACAAGCGTGGAAGAGGACCTGATGTGAAAAATCATTTCTGCAGTAGTGACAAGTTGCATAGAGAAGGCATACTGCAACCTCTCACTTACAACTTATCATCAGCAGGAATTTTGCCATGCATCAATCTCCATACCAGCAGTGAGTTTGAAGGAGGTATATCAGGACACCATATGGATTTGGCCCATTTAAACTTTTGTGAAGGAGGGGCTTTGAACATGTAAGCATCTTTAAATGACAAGGAACCAATATGATGTGTGTTTAAAAATTAGTTAATGTGATTTTTTCTCATTTGGAATTGTTTCTTGCAGCACAAGTTGTTGGAGGTTGGGACAAGTTTGACCCAGTTCTTCTAAAATATACTGGTTTCCACTCACCAAAAAGTCATTAAATTTGACTTGTATATTGATCAGAGGATGATCTATATTGACATGCTGAGAAAAATCTATTTTGCTCCAGCTATGTGTCCAGCAAAGAATTTATTCACCATCTCCAAGCAACCATCTTGTATTATCCTTCATGTGAATGTATTCTGACTTCATGCTTGACCAGTGAGAAGAATACATGTGGTGTTGAATCACCTTTCCTCTTTGATAAACTTTACTTTTTAAAAGCATAGCCCAAGAATCAGATGATTTGAAAAGGTCCCAACAAAGCTTTAAATTAGTGGATTCATTTAAGGAAATCAAAGATCTGATTTCCCAATCCTCCTTCAGAGTATGGCTTGCAACATTTTTCTCCACTACAAATAAAATTCCTGGTCCATAATTGAATGCTTTTGAGAAGGGAGACAAGCCAAGCATACACTGAAATACTGTAATCAACATGCTGTGAATAACTGCTTTAACTAGTTGAATTCTGCCTGCTATAGATAATAGAGAAGCCTTCAAACTGACAGCTTTTCATTAATTTTTTCTTGTAAAAAAATGTTTATGTTTATTTTCCCTAAATTCCATACTTGTAGGTTGAATCTATTCCTCTCAATCATATTCAAGGTCTAAATCTTGTTTGAATTATTTCTCTATCGGCAATTATTTAATTTTCGATAGATGTATAAGACAATATTTATTACTCTTTTTGTTATGAAATTGTTCTTTAGCACTGCAAGATATTAAGATATTATTATAAAGTATATAAGAATAGAGAGAAATGAATAAAGAGAGAACATGAGAGTATATTGTATTGCTTCTCAAGTATGTACTTTACATGGCAATGTAGGTCATATTTATAGGATACAAAAGTTGTAAGTTACAAGTACATGAAGAGTCATGAGACTAAATATCAATAGGGATGAATAAAGTCATTTAGTCATATATATCTCTGTCGCATGATTTTTTTTTTTGTTAACCATCTGTTTTCTAGAAAAAGGGAACCCTAATAATTCAGATTTCAGTCGGAAGATAAATAAAGTTTGATTAAAAATTGTACCATGTAGTAATCGAACTCGGGTTTTCTTAATAAATTTATCCTTTGGTAAGATCATATTCACTAACTATAGAAATTAAAAAAGCGGTATTAGTAGTATTAAGTTGTTAATAACTGATATTGTTTTTCCAAGTATACCGTTCGTAACAGATGCTTGATTTATGTTTCTGATCATAGTATTTTTCTTACTAAAACAGCGAAGTTAAATAACTAGAGATATTTATAGTCCTCTTAAAAAAACCGAAATGTAAAAAAAGATGAAGAATTGTGATAAAATGAGAAAGGAAAGTAAATACATGTTATCTCAATCTCAAACAAGGCTAAAATCAATTACACAATAGTAGATTTTACCTAAAATATTACAATTACAACCAAGGGCTTACACTTTATGTATTATATGTTCTTGCACCAAGATGAATAGAACTACATAATTATTGTGAACACAACAACCAATAACTAGTTTAAAATTTTCAAACAACATAATTGAAATCACTTTGTTGAAAACTAACATGAACCAAATAGAAACTATCCTAGCAATTATAACTTGATCATTCACAACAGCCGCAAAGTACAGTCGGTGCCAATAATTGTAGGGTTTAGGGTTTATAGGGCTCAAAGAAATTCCTTTACAATCTTCTTATATTCCAAAGTAGTAGAATCACACAAAATAATACTGAATTGATAACCTATATATGGAGTCGGAAAATAGAAGGTAAAAGATTTTAAAAACATGTTGCAAATATAAAATTAATTCAAGTTGCAATGCCCACAATCGCATCGGTAACACCTGAAATGGTATATATGACTGTGACTGCAGTTTAAACCCTTGATCCTTCTTGCTCAGTGGCCTCGGCACCTTCTCCCTCGTTCTCTCCACTCAACTCTTCCAACGATTTTCCCTTTGATTCCGGGACAAGTAATGTGCATAACATCCCAACAAAGTTGATCACACCAAGCATGATAAGAGAGTTCTTAATCCCAATACCGGTTGGATAGCCTTTATCGGTCTTGGTAGGATCTTTACTTTGTGCAGCATACAAGAATCCAAATGCACCAACAATTGCTCCTGCCTTTCCTGCAGCAGCTGAGATTCCATGACAAGTTGACCTTAACCTAGCCGGAAAAATCTCTGCCGGTACAACAAATGTTGTAGCATTTGGACCAAAATTAGCAAAGAAGAATGTGAGTGAGTACATTACAACAAACCCAATTCTATTCTCTTCCTTGCTCCAATGATCATATGGTATGGCAAGAGCAAACATGAAAACAGTCATGAAGAAGAATCCCATCATTTGAATAGCGAAACGACCCATGTAATCGATCAACGCTACCGTGAACCAGTAACCCGGAACAGTACTGCACAAGGCAATAAGTGTTTGTGCTCTTGCAATCTTGTAAACCTCATGAATTGCATTCATTTCTTTTGCCGGAGGGATCCATCCGATTGCGCTAAAAATATCCTTTTGGAATAGATTCTGACTATAGAAAGCAATATCCAACAAAAACCAAGTACTACAAGTTCCAAACAAAGCCAAACCATGCCGTGCTGCGAATTGCTTGCTGAACAAGCCATAACTATTCCTTTTATTACCAGTCATTTTTTGTACCTTCTCCTCTTCAACTTCAAGTTCAACCTGCAACACCTTAGACATATCCGCTGCAGCTTGCTTTGCGTTCTTAGCAACAAGAGCCGTGTAACGAGCTGTTTCTGGCATTTTCATTCGCCAGTAGTACGTCAATGCAGCTGGAAGAGCGCCGAACATAAGAATAAGTCTCCAAACATAATCAAATTGAGGCACTAACAAAGATGCAGCTGGATTTTCTTCAAAGGTGGGAACCTTATATTTGTGATCAAATATAGAAGCCACAGTCAATGCAACAATTCCACCACCTAAGATACCAAAACCTTGCATAGCAAAAACAGCAGCAATAAATGCACCTCTTGTTTTCTTGTTAGCATATTCAGACATGATTGTAGCTGAAAGAGGATAATCACCACCAATACCAAAACCAAGCCAAAACCTAAAGAAACAAAGTGTTGCCATAACACTCTTTGGACTTGATCCAAAAGAGAGTCCTGAGGCAACAGAACAAACCACCATGAGAATAAGAGTTAAACCATAGACTTTTTTCCTACCAAGTTTGTCCCCAAGCCAACCAAAGAATAATTGGCCTGCTAGTGTTCCAACAAGTGCAACACCTGTTACAGCTGATTGAGCACTTGGTGGAAGTGTTCCTGGTCTTGTTGGATTTGGTTCTGTGTAATATATTCTCCCTAATAACTTTGTGACAAGGGAAATGCAGAAAAGATCATATGCATCAGTGAAGAATCCCATTCCAGCTATCACAATTGTAGTGAAATGGTACAATTGTGTCTTGGCCACATCAAGTGCATTTAGCACTCCTAGTTCTCCTGACATGGCTGAATTTGTTACCTAGTCCCCTACATAAGAATAAAAAGACAAGTTTACCAACCTTTGACTATATATACATATATACAAGGCCATTAAATGTATGAAATGAGAGCAATAATTTTTTTCATAATAATAAAAAGTTTAGGTGAAATGAATTCATGACTCGTTAGAGTTGGGGAATGCCTCGATGCTCGAAAAGTGCTAACAAAGATACTTACACATTACCCACTAACGATGTTCCATACTGGCAACAAGATTCGAACCCAGATCCTTGAGATCTGAACTAAATACTTAGCAATTGGACTAGCTTAGGTTGATTAACCATACAATACTCTCATTAGAATCACTATTTAATACGGTCTCAATTGCAACTCAAATTATAGTCAAGATTGAAGAACCTTCATTTATAATCTTGACTTATATATCTAATAAACATCTAAAGTTTATTGATATCTAATTAACTGTCACAGCATAGTAGAAATAGAAAACATACGAGTATGCCAATTCTTACCAATTACCATCATTGTCCTTAAACATGACATATTCTCCTCAAATTATTTTTTTCTTTTATTTAGCAAGAAATAAATAATATGATGAAAAAGATAAATCAATTCTCTCTTATGAACGTATGAAAGGTATACTAAAAAAATAAATCAATTATTAACGGATTCTTTTTTTACTAACAATTATTTTTAACGGATTCAAGACCAAAGGAATTAGAATTAATGGATGAGAAATATCAATTATTTTCATAAACATTATTTAATTTCCCTAAATTCTTTATTAGATTGAATCTACAACCCACCTGGGATATCAAGACCAAAGAATTAGAATTATGGTTAAGAAATATTCCGGCAATTTGTTTCTAGTCCTAACTTAATTTATTTCTTAAAAGCAACAATTATAGACACTCAGACACATAGACATCTAGGACGACAATTTTGTTCAATTAAATTATCTTTCTTAGTGGCCCTACCAAATAATAAATAAGAGTATAAAAGTATTTTCTTGTCATATTTACTAAGAGTCAATGTTTTGTTTAGCATATTTTTCTTTCTCAAATTATTTGTACTTTAAATTACAAGGATAATGTTTATTATTATTTTTCAATACCATGATCTAATTTATTTAAAAAGTTTATCATTGTCTAGTTTGTTTTGTAAAAAATTGCATGATCATTTGATATATTTGAGAGCGAATTTGGAAACTTAATTCCTCAGTTTTCTGCACGTAGTGTGTGGGTTAGATGTTACACCATTTGAAATAAAATAAAATAAATAAATAGGGTGTGAGTTAGATGTTATATCTAGAAATTGTAGATAATCTTATATTTAAAAACAAAACTTTTTTATAAACTTGTCTTATGAAAAGGAACAGAGGAAGTATACATTATATAGTATACATTATTTTAAACGACTTATAATAAAATAGGGGAAGAGACACACATCGGAGAAGGAAAGTATTAATTTGTTCCTAAAATATCTTGATGAATACCAAGATAGATAGAAAAGTGGAGTAAAGATAGGGGTTTGTGACAAATATGGTAATTGATACTTTCTTCCTAATTATAAACACTTCATAGTTATTTTACACATGCATTAAATAAAATTTTGGTCAAAAATTGATGCAGAAATTAGAGAATGGAGATTAATATTGAAACGAAATGAAATTAGGCATAAAAGATTAAAAGTACATTTCTTAATTCAGAAATTAGGATTTTTGTCTCACTTCTTGAAGAAGTTCTATGAGCTAGTACTTTACCTAAAGAGTAGTAAGGCTAGAACTAATTGAATTTCCAAAGTAATGCATGGGAAAATTCATGAAAATAAGACATATCCACGTAGTCAAAGGTGGAATGAATGATTGTTTGTTAGTTACGTTAAAACTGCCTTTATAACTAAAAAAGTACTATGTGGGACCTGATATCTCACTATGGAAACTGTTATAAGTTATATAAGCACCATGTACAAATGAAAAATATATCAATTTCTGGATTTCCATGTACTTATCTTAAGGAATAAATTTTTATTTACCAAAATAAAGTAAAACTTGATTTTATAAAGGTTGACAAACTCACCAAGCTAGAGAGATAGAGAGAGAGAGAAGACCTCCTTGTGAGAAGTCAAGTTAATTGTTGTATGAGGAGCTAGCTAGGTGCCTGCACTGTGAGCAGCTAAACTATTACTATGCATATATATATATAGGTAACATGTACCTCTCTAGGTCAAAGGAATCAATTCAGCATCAATGGTATATGCCTAACCTAATCACAACTCACAAGCATTCATCAATGTAAACGCTTCATAAGCACTATTTTTTGTATTAAATATGAATGCTAGTTATTTAACTAATGATTAAACTTGGATACTCATACCCCAAACATTCAACATTCACGGTAACACATACATCATTGAATAAAAAATTTGAACAAAAATAAAAGGATACACATACATCACTTGCATCCAACTATGTTTATTTAATAAAAAAATTAGAAACGGAAAATTTATTATTGAGAAATGATATTTGTACAATTAAATTTATAACTTTTGCGAATGGATGGGCATGTTATATTCTCAAGGAAAAGTTTAAATTGATTAGAGTCTTCTTAAAGGAGTGGCATCAGTCTCATACTCAGAACTTAGATAGTAAAATTAATTCAACTAAGGATCGTATTGTCTGGTTAGATGTTAAAGCAGAGCAACAAGAATTAGCAAAGGGGGAGGTGGGGGAGATTCATGTTTTATCATCTGAAGTTCTTTCTCTATCAAAGTTAAGTGCGAGTATTTATTGTCAAAAATCGAGGTTGACTTGGCTTCGGGAAGGTGATGCAAATTCTAAGTTCTTCTATGGTATAATGACTTCTAGGCGAAGGTCAAATGCTCTTTTGTCGATTCAAGTAAATGGTGTTCAGATTGAAGGGGTGGAAGGTGTCCGTGGGGCGGTTTTTCATCATTTTCAAAATCACTTTAAAGCAATTAGATTGTCAAGACCGAGTGTTGATGGTTTGATGTTTAACTCAATGTCTGCTGAGGAGGGGGCGAATTTGACTACTCCATTCTCTGAGGAGGAGATTAAGCAGGCAGTTTAGAATTGTGATAGTTGTAAGAGTCCGTGACCTGATGGCATTAATATCGGTTTTGTTAAAGATTTTTGCAAATTGTTAAAGGATGAGATGGTTCGATTCTTTGCTGATTTTCACAGGCATGGCAAGTTGAAAAAGGGAATTAATAGTTCTTTTATTGCATTGATTCCAAAGGTTGAGAGCCCCCAATGCTTGTCGGATTTTCGGCCCATTTCTCTAGTAAATTGCTTATATAAAATTCTTTATAAGGTCTTAGCTAATCGGTTGCGTAATGTTATTGGGGGAGTGGTTTCTAAGACACAGCTGGCGTTTGTACATGGTCTTCAAATTTTAGATGGCCTTCTGATAGCTAATGAGTTGGTGGACGATGCTCGTAAGCGTAAGAAAAATCTTCTTATGTTTAAGGTGGACTTCGAAAAAGCGTATGATTTTGTGGATTGAGAATATCTAGACTTTGTGATGTGAAGGATGAATTTCCCAACTGTGTGGCAGAGGTGGATGACATAATGTATTTCAACCCCAATGGTATCTGTTTTGGTGAATGGTAGTCCTACTGAGGAGTTCAGGTTAGAAAGGGACACTTGTCAGGGTGACCCTCTTTCTCCGTTTCTTTTTCTTATTTCGGCTGTAGGGTTACATGTTATGATGAAAGTCATGGTTGATCAAATCTGTTTCTACCGTATGGGGTGGGGACTTATGGTGATGTTTCTATTTCTAATTTTCAATTTGCAGATGACACTCTTCTGATGGGGGATAAAAGTTGGGCAAATATTAGAGCATTAAAGGTTGTGTTGATTTTGTTTGAATCATTGTATGGATTGAAGGTTAATTTTCATAAAAGTTTGATATATGGGATTAATATCTTAGATTTCTGGTTGCATGAGGCGGCATCGGTGTTGCGGTGTAAACATGGAAGAATCTCATTTATGTATTTGGGCCTACCTATTGGTGGTGATCCTAGGAAGCTTATTTTTTGGTACCCTTTGGTTGAGCGGATTAAAAAAGGTTTTCTGGTTGGAAGAGTTGTAATCTTTCAATGGGGGTTGGTTGATTCTAGTTAAATCTGTCTTGTCATCCATTCCGGTCTACTTTTTTTTCCTTCTTCAAGGCTCCCTCATGTGTAATTTCTACCCTTTAATTTATTCTTAATGCATTTTTTTTTTTGGGGGGGGGAGTGAGGATATTAGGAAAATTACCTGGACTAATTGGGATACTGTTTGTTTGAGTAAGGAGGAGGGGGGTTTGGGGGTTAGGTGGTTGAAGAAGTTTAATCTTTCTTTCTTGGGTGAATGGTGGTGGAGGATTCCTTAAAAGAGGGGGAGATTATGGTACATGGTGTTATGTGCCCGTTATGGGGAGGAGGGGCGGCGATTATGTTGTGCTGGTGGGAGGGTTGGGTCAGTGTGGTGGTGGACAATTATGAGTGTTAGAGAGGGTGTGGGGCAGGTGGATACAAGGTGGTTACTAGATAATATAACTCGTCAAGTAGGGGATGGGGAGTCTACTTTGTTTTGGATTGATCCTTGGCTTGACGGGAAACCGTTGTGCAAAGTTTATGCAAGATTGTATGAGTTATCTGAGATTAAATTTGAAACGGTAGCTAATGTGTTTGTGAGCGGGTGGGGTTTTAATGGGGAGGTGGCGTCGGCGGTTGTTTGTGTGGGAGGAGGATCTTTTGAGGGAGTGTGTCGCTAGACTTACTGTTGTTACTTTCCAGGTCGAGCAGGCTTATAAATGGATTTGGTCTTTACATATTTCTAACTGTTACACTGTTAATTCTGCTTATTTTTACTTGACAGAAACATATATCAGTAAGGAGCACAGTAATAATAATAACTTCATGTGGTTGAAAGTGGTGCCTTTAAAAGTTTCAATTTTTGTGTGACGTCTGTTTCTAAATAGGATTCCAGCAAGAGATAAGTTGGTCCAAAGGCACATGATATTGGCTTTGGATCAGAATTGTGTTGCAAATTGCGGTCTGAATGAGGACAAAAATCTTTTGTTTCTAAATTGCGTTTTTTTTAGGCATTTGGTAGTGCATTGTGGAATGGTTTGGCTTCTCAATAGTCTTTCTTTATTCTTTTCAGAATCATTTTCATTAGTTTGGAGGACTTCGTGGCTTTTCGAAGAAGTCAATTGAATCCATGAACATTATATGGATGTTAGTTGTCTAGGCAATCTGGAAAGAGTGTAACAACATGGTTTTTCAAAGGAAAGAAGAACAGTTGCAAGCTATTAGCGAAAGGGTGAATCTTCAGTCATTTTTGTGGTTGAAATCGAATTATGTTACTTTCAATTTTGATTATCAATTGTGGCGGCATAGTCCTTTAACTTGCTTAACGTATGTTGTTTAAGCTTGTTTCTTGTTGTTTTTTACTGTTTTTTCCTCAGTTTGATTTTGAGGCTTTTGTACATTGTGTACGACCTTTGATTTTGCCAAGGCCTTTTGACACTCCTTGTGCTATATCGTCTAGTTGTGTTTTATAATATATCAATTTGGCTTTTTTTTTTTTAAAAAAAAAAACTATTGGATATATCAAGAGTTGAAATCCAGTGTAACAAAAAAAAAAAGAGTTGAAATTCATTAATCACCAAAGTAATTTCATTAATCATAAATTTAAACTGTGGTTAAGCATAATTTTGGGATGTTCACCTAAAGAGATTTAAACACTTTATGGCTTATGCACAACAATTATGTTGTTCAACCCTTCAAAAAACACTCATTGATTTTTTTTTTAGCATAATATGTTTTGAATAAGAGGGGAGAGAAATGTATATTATTTTTTTGGCTTTCGCACCGGTTTCCAACTCATTAATGGCGGGCGACTAATCTGGCTCTTACGTAGAGGCGTGTGTACTGGCCAAATGTTGTTTCCCCTGGAAATCGAATCCGGTATTCTCCGGATACGTCCTTGGAAGGAGCTTCTTACCACTAGAGCCCAAACAACTTGGTTGAGAAATGTATATTTTAACATAAACATGAGAGGAGAGTAATTCAATCATCTTTAAAGGAAAATAAATGTAATTTACACTTTTTTTTAAGAGGAAAACCACTATAATAGTTGACTTTATTTTTAGGGAACTATAATAGTTGAAATTCTAATTTGAGTAATATATCCTTAATACAGATACATATCCAATTAAAAAATCTAGGACATCCATTCCACTTAAGGTAATTAAACAATATTTCAGATTTGACATTGATTCCACTTGTAGTAACATGTTGATGCTCAATATATTTAATACCCCTTGTATCTGTTGTAAACTAATATTCAACTATACTGGTAGTTAGAGGTTCTCCAATATCAAAATTCTGGGTTGTACAATAGTTTCTATTATGCTATATCATAAATTATCCATTCATAGTTTGCTTGTTGATTTTTTAAGTAATTCTAAAGAGACTATAATTTTAATATTTTCGTTCGATTTTAAGCCACTAACAAGTGGCCCCTATCAATAATAAAAAAACAAGTGACCTCTTACACAACAATAAATTAACTTTTATGTGTATGACACGGTACGTTATCTAAAATACTTAAAAGAATATAGAATTAATCTTAAAATAACCCCTAATTCCTTAGTGAATTTAAGATTAGAATTAAGCATGAATGAACAAGAATTTTCATTTGGTTTCATAAGTTTGCATCTATTCCTAGATTACAAAGGCAATAATTTCTTATCTCAAGCGTTTATAAATTCAACTTCCGTTTCTCATTATAAACCGTAAATCAATTTAAAGGTGATCCATCAATAAAAGCATTAAGAACAGAGATAAGAAAAATGATTCAATAAACTACTTCAATAATCAGAATAAAGTCATAGAACAAAAGTTGTCATCTATATAATATCATCCCTAACAATAGAAAAATTAGCTGCTACGGCTTGATTACAAAGAATAAAAACGATTGAAAGAATTACACATAAAGGTGGAGGGTGAGAAGCTTCAACTCCAGTCCTCTAGGTGCAGCAGCGAAGCTAACACAAGTTTTATGAGGGGGCCAAACATAAAGAAAAAATTAAACATATTTCAAAAACTAATATATTAAACTTGATCAATAAGTAAAATAAATTCACAATAATTTTTATTTATATTTGATGAAACGGTAACAAAGAAAATAAAAGTTAAACACTAGTTATTTATAAAAATTGAGCTCTATTGAGTTGTAAGAAGTAAAACTTACCCATAATTGACACTAAACAAAATATATTATCAATATTTATGTACTATCATCTTATGGTGAACCAACAACAATGTTTGAAGTAGCCAAATAATATATTAATGAGGTAATTACATATAAAATTATACTAGTTATTCAAGTTTTTTTACTTATTTTGGGGTAGCCAATGCTACCCCATTACAAAGAAGCCATTCGCCCCGGTCTAGGTGGAACAACACCTTCTCAGAATCTCTCTAAGTATTTCTCTCAAATTTCTATGTAAAATTCTTTGAACCATTTCAAAATCTGATGTTTCGGCTTAAATAGGCAACCTGAAACGTGAAATTGCGCCCAAGCGCAAATGACATGGCAGTATTAATGACTTATGTCGCCCAGACGCAGCTGTTTTGCGCCCAGACGCAAACTGGCAGCAGCGAAACAGTCTTAAAATCAATTGGATGCGCCCAAGCGCAGATGTTTTGCGTCGGCGCAAAATGGCAGCAACACTGGTCTTCTGAATTCTGATTGCACCCAGGTGTAAAATGACAACATTGACATTTCTTCTTCCAAATTTGTATTCTTGTGAAATGGCTTTCATGGTTGACTTTCCAAAACTCCTTAGACGTCTTGCCACTTCTAAGACTTAATGCAAACCGTTAAAACACATAAATAAACCAAATGCTCCAAGGATTGTCTGGTTAGGGAAAAGTCAACCTAAATCAACTATTTTCTCTAAATATTAGATGATGATGATTTTTATAACTAATTAAAACAAAATCAAAAACTAACATTAATTAACATGAAAATGATGAGTAATCAAATACTTAAAAAAAAAACTTATATAGAATATACAACTTGCCACGTCCTTTGATTGCTAAAATGACGAAAAATGATAAGGGATAGTTTTATAAGACCTAAAACCCAGTATGAGTATAGAAACCTCTCACTGATCAATCACATAAATTAAAAAAAATTGGCAGTAATATTGGTTAAGAGTCCGATCTTCTACTTTTTTTTTTGTTCCTGTTCTTCTTAATTTTTTGTGCTATATGAAAAAGGGATTTCAAAGTTTTATGGGATTTTTTTTCCTGATATAAAAATTGATTTAATTAGTGGAAAGAAGCATATTATTTTTCAACGAATGGAATGGAAGCATGTTGTTTTTGAACGAATGGAAACATACTGTAGATTGTAGATTGAAATTCTAGGGCTTAAGATAGAGCTTTAGTCATTAGACCTAACATATTTGAACAAAAAAAGTCTAAAACAGTTTAATTATAAATATCCAATACGACTAATCTGTTGGATATTATGACACCGTTCTTAAAATATATGTTGTCAACCATTATTTTCAAATAGAACAACGGTAATACATTGGATTATTGTGCTTCTAAAATATCAATTCTTCACATAAGTATAAATATTAGAAGTAATATTTATATTGAATTGACTCATCATAAGAATACAACATAGTGCACTATGTAAATGTTATAAGTTATTTTCAAAGTAATAGTGGTGTATGACACCCTTTGACTTAAAGAGGAGTTGAATGTTTTATTTCCGTCAAACATTGTCCGTAACAAAACAATTATAAAGTCGATTAATTAGGAATTCAACGAGTCGTGCAGAGGGAAATGAGTGACCTATAAATTAGATTTTTTTCCTTCTACATAAATGAATAACTTGAGGACTGTTATAACCTATTCCAGAGGGCAACTCAGTCTACGAGGCATAGAGGACGCACGTGGAAGTTCTCCTTTGAACTGTCTTGATGAGCAAGAAACAAAGGTGTGGAGCTAATTGACGTTAAACAAGCACTTATTGGAAGGCACCAAATTTTCTTATCCTTAACATTTTATTTATGCAATTTGTTGTAATATAATATTAGTAATTAGGTCTCTTTGAGAAATTAGAAGTAATAACAATTCAACATTGGTGAAACAAAATAAGTGTAAACAATGCCTCTGAAGTTTGATGATAGCAAGGTATTAAAAGATCAATTGGATATGCTAATATTTGTTAAAGTGTGAAGACCATAAACTAAAATTTATAATGTCTTAATCAAGTAATGGTTCTGGAAAAAAAAATGTAGAGCAAATAACTTTCAAGAGAAGTTAATTATCAACACAGAATTTGAAGGAGTCAAAATCTGATGACAATCGAGAAGCTGCAGTAGTCACAATCTGAAGGTAACTCAGAAGTTGGAATTTCCAGAAGATGAAAGCTATACTCTGGATAGCTGAAGACTAAAGGTGCAGAAGTCTCTGCAAGACCAAACATAGTAGTTTTGGAGTTTTGGAGTTTCAGAGTGTCAATGGATGTCATTTTCATTGAAGGACAATAGTATGACAACTACCTCCAACATTCTCATGTGCATTGTAAGAAGCTACATTTGTGCCTGCTTTGAAAAAGAACGGTTAATTCATTATCAAGGAAAGGTTTCAAAATCATTCCTTCATAAGACATTAACCAAATCAAGCAACAAATCAATGATGATTGATTAAGCTTATCTAATGATGTGTTGGCACTTTTCAACGTCTCTTTTCAACCTCTATATAAAGGATTGAAGACTTGAAGAAATAACAAGACTTTGCAATATTTTCAAAGTGCCATTACTCTGTCAAAATCTATACGCATCAAACACTTAGAATTTCTTATTAACTTTCACATCTTTGAAATTCTTAAGTCTTAGAGTCTGAATTGTGTTGTATTTTGTTAACACCTCTGATTGTGTATCAAGTGTTCAATCCAAACAATTTTCTTTGTAATCTTTGTTTGTTAGAATTCTCTTGCTTTTGTGCTTAAACATTGAAAGTCTTTTGCTTGTGTGCTTGATCAATTGTAATCTTGTGTGATTATAGTGAAAAATCTTTTGTAAGTGACAAGGGGACTGGACTACTTCCGAATTGTGGAAGGAATCAGGATAAATTGATTTGTGTCTTTCTCTTCTCTCTCTATCTTTTTATATTCGTTGCACTTAACTCTGAATATTGTTTCAGATTATGAACTCTATCAGAAATTGAATTTTGAACTTAGTTAAAAAGAAGGAAAAAACTAACACAATTCAACCTCATTCTTGTGTTTTTCTCACCTTCAAGCATAACAAAGAAAAACACTGTTTTTGTCTTGTGAAAACTCCCTAAGCATGATTTTGATGCTTATCAAATGTGGGAAATTTCAAAAGTAAAAAACCTAACTCGATTCGCTAATTAAGCACGATCATTTTTTCTTAGATAAACAGGACAATTACAAAAAAGAAACCAATCCACTAACAAACATTTATTTCACTCGGGAATGGATCCACTCCAGTGACTGGAGGATCTAGTGAAATCTTACCCATTGAAAAACATTGAAAAATAAATGCATTTGAGAAAATAAATGTTAAAATCAAGAGAGATAAGTGGTTTAATGACTTAGATTTGGCACTAGAGAAAACTGCAGATATTCTCACACGAGATAATTTTTTCCCATTTCACTCAACCAACTTCCTATATTACTCACAAACTTGAGTATTATCACCACAACACCTTGAAAAACTCACTTGTCCAAACACCACACCATTGTGCACACAAACCCTTTTTCTCATAAATTTAAAGAAGTTTTTTTTCCCCAAATGTCTAATTCAATCATCTTACTCAAGGTTAAATCAACCTCAAAAGTATGAGTTTTTACATTGTCAACCATTAAACAATTTTTAAATTACTTATGTATTACGAGAAAATGATAGGAATTTTAAGATGTAGCTATAGTGAAAATTGAACATTTTGTTTTAGTTCTTGCAATCATAAATTGTTCTAATTGCACTTGATGGGTAACATAATTCTTGCCCTAATATATATTTCAGATCCATGCATCCTAGCAACATTAGGGTTGAAGAAATTTTAACACCTTTGAACAATTAAATCATAACTGACTCCAATAGGCACCGAGAAGAAGGATACATGACTAACCAATTGTTATCTATGCAAACCATATAATGATTTTTCTTTTCTGGTATGATTCACTAAGCAGAGATACCTATGCCTAGTGAATCTATGCAGAACCAAAAAAGATTTATCAGTAATATGTTTACTTGAGTTAAAAATTTGTGTTGCTTCTTAGGATATGGCTAGCAAGAAACAAAAGACCACATGAGCATAATCAACAACAGCAACATCACAACTAACCTATGATACGCAAAAATTCCGTGATCCAGAGCAACAATGAATATGCAGAGAATTTGGAAGGAAAAAAGATCTTTAGTAAGGAATTATTTTCTTCAGCCACCATCATAAACCAAAGGAAATGGGGAACCCGTTGTATATTTGGGATTATTCTCATCTAGTAGGGTGTTTCAAGTGTAATATTTCTTTTTTCTAAGGTATACCAGTCATATTTTTGGGATTATTCTCATCTAACATTTTATGATATGTATCTTTATCGTTGTTTCTTTTTATTTATTTTCTTACAAAATGAAATGATATTCATTCATTTCAAATTCATAGAGTATATCATTCAAGTTAATAACATACAACGACAAAATATCTATAAATAACATATAAAGTTAAAGTGATTGAAATACTCCCAGAGCGGACCTGGACTAGGCCCACTGTGGCAAGTGCTACACCAGTCCAGGCCCAATTATATTATTTTTTTAATTTTTAGCTAAACATTTATATTATATAAGTCAAATTTTGTAATTTAATCACATGTGTATGGTGTTATGTAGTGGTAAAGGCGCGTATCTTTCCCCAATAGAACCTGGGTTCGATTGCTGCAGTGCCGTCAGGTCCGTCCCTGAATACTCATATCTCCATATCAATAACGTTGCTATCAAAATCAAATCATCGATTGAATATCCGATCTTTCAATTAGAATCAAATGAACATCACAACAAGAAGAGAAATCAAAGATCGTCGCACAAAACAACAATTTTTTCTAGCTTTTTAATATATATAAATATATATATATATATATATATATATATATAGACAAAGCGTACACACACCAAGTACAACATTTCATCTAAAATAAATGAGTGAACAATCAATTTTTTCCTTCACAATTTTTTCTCATCCCACTTTAGACCTAGACAAAAAATAAACTAAAATTCGTCTCAAATATTTTTTAGTGTTAAATATGATATTTTTTTTTGTGCTGAATTTTACCAAAATGGAAAATTAATCAAAGGCATAAATAGTACTCTTTTTAGCTTTGATACCTAAATTTGATAGCCCTAAAAAAGTTGGCAGATTTTTGACCTATTTTCTTGGTTGGAAGCTTGCATAAAATTTTGTCAAAGGTTCTTGCAAATAGATTGAGAAAGGTGGTTGGTAAGGTCATGTCGGAGTCTCGGATTGCTTTTGTTGAAGGTAGAAAATTTTTAGACGGTATTTTAATAGCCAATGTGTTAGTGGATGATGCTCGTAAGTCGAAGAAAGACTTCTATTTAAGGTTAATTTTAAAAAAGCTTTTGATTCAGTAAACTGGAGGTGTTTGGGTAATGTGATGGCTAAAATTAATTTTCCTTTGCGTTGGTGTCAGTGGATTTTAGAATGTGTGTCAACAGCAACAACCTCGGTTCTTGTAAACGGTAGTCCAACTAATGAGTTTAAATTGGAAATAGGGCTTCGACAAAGAGATCATCTTTCTGCTTTTCTTTTTATAATTGTTGCTGAAGGGCTAAATATCATGATGAGTACTATGGTTGAGAATGGTTTGTATTATGGCTACATAGTGAGGGGGGGGGGGGGGGGGGGGGGGATCCAATCGCAGTCTCTCATTTGCAGTTTGCTGACAACACTTTATTGGTTAGGGAGAAAAGTTGGGCTAATGTGAGTGCTTTAAAGGAAACTTTGCTTTTTTCCGAAGAGATATCTGAGTTAAAGGTTAATTTTCATAAAAGTATGCTTGCTAGTGTTAATGTAGTTGAGTCTTGGTTGCATGAGGCAGTCGTGGTACTGAACTGTAAAGATGGTCATCTTTCGTTTGTGAATTTAGGGATGCTTATTGGTGGGGACCCTAGTAAACTTAATTTTTGGTTCCCTTTAATTGAGTAGGAATCTTTCTATGAGTGGTCGGCGGGTTCTCCTTAAATCAGTTATGTCCTCCATGCCAATTTACTTTCTTTCCTTCTTCATGGCTCCCTCGGGTATGACGTCAGACTCTGGCAATTAGCTTCTAATGAATCTTCAGACTCTGATGATCTTCAAACTCAGACTTGCAACATAAGCTTACTTTGAAAATTCCATTGCTTTCTTCTGTTCTTCCAGAACCAATATCTTGTTTTAAGACTTATAAATTTTTAGTCTATGGTCATGCACACCTTAACAATTATTAGCATATCCAATTGACGTTTTAATACCTTGTTATCATCAAAACTTAAGGTGGTAATGTTAAATACATTTTGTTCCAACAGGATATCATGTCTTCCCTTGATTCTATTTTTTCTGGGAATGGAGTGAGGATTTTAGGAAATTGTCTTGGATTAAATGAGATACTTTGTGTTTGGAAAGAGAGAAGGAGGGTTAGAGGTTAGGAGGCTAAATGAGTTTAATTTCTCTTTACTTTAGAAGTGGGTTTAGAGGGTGATGGAGGAGAGGGAGAGTCTATGGTACAAAATGTTGGGTGCACAATATGGTGAGGAAGGTGGGCGGTTATGTTTTCGAGGGAGGGTAGGGTCATTGTGGTGGGAGAATTTGAAGAAAATTCGTTTGGGGAATGAGATATCTACTTTATTTTCGGGAATGAGGTATCTACTTTATTTTGGCCTGACCCATGGCTCGATGGTGTTTCTTTAAAATCTAAATTTAGAAGACTTTTTGAGTTGGCAGAGAGTAAGCTAATCATTGTTGCTGATATGAAGTTGTTAGGGTGGGGTGTCAATGGAGAGGTTTGGTAGGGATGGCAATGGGGCCCCAATGGGCAGGGTACTATAATGTCCGTCCCCGTATCCGTGTTTATAAAAGATGCCCGTCCCCGTACCCATACCCTCGTGGGCAACAATTTTAATGCCCGTCCCCATGCCCTATGGGCATCTAAATGCCCGTACTCGCGCCCATTACCTGCACTTTAATTAAAAAAAACAAAAAAAAAAAGAATAGAAACATAACTAAATTTAAATCAATACATAAAATTTTGCAAATAATAGTATTTTACCAAATCAAAAGCATTCAAAGTTTGTATGAATTAATTTTAGTGGTATATAAATTTAAATAAATAAATAAATATATATATAAATAATATTATATTTATATATATGCGGGCTGCGGGGCGGGCTGGGCATTAGAGTGCCCGTACCCGCGCCCATGTCCGTTCAAGTTTGCGGGTAATTACCCGAGCCCGCCCCATACCTGTAAGTGCCCATTGCGGGTATTTTTTGCGGGTGCCCGATGGGCTTGGGTCGAATTGCCATCCCTAAGGTTTGGAAATGTCATAGGAGGTTATTTGCATGCGAAGAGAAGCTTGTGAGGGAGTGTGTGGATAACATTATTTTGCAGGTTGAGATGGAGGATCGTTGGGTTTGGAAGCTTGATTCGTCCAAACAGTATTCAATCAAAAGTTCTTATGACAACTTAACTTCAATAGAGGTTAATTTTAATGTGGGGTTCAACCATATTTTGTGGCTTAAAATCATCCCTCTTAAATTTAACATTTTTGTCTAGAGGTTGAAGTTGAACCGGATTCCAACTAAAGAATATTTGGTTCAGCGTCATATTTTGGCAGTTTCTGGTAAATTTTGCTCTGTTGATTTGTGAAAGATAGAGATCATCTTTTTATTAACTGCATTGTGTTTGACCAACTTTGGTTAGCAGTCTCTCTTTGGTTAGGTATCTCGACGGATTTTCATGGAAACATCCAAGATCACCTTTTGCAATTTGGTGGGTTATGCGGATTCTCTAAAAATTCCCGCTTCGCTTTTAATATATTATGGATTTCAGTTCTCTGCATTATCTGAAAGAAAAGAAATGGCAGGATTGTTCAACAAAAGAGTTAACTTATTCAGGCTTTGTGTGAAAAGGTTAAGCTGCAGATTTATCGACGGTCAAAATCATATTATGTCTTATTCGATTTTGACTACTTCTTTTGACGGTTTTATCCTGCATAAAAGCAATTTTTTTAATTTCGCTTTTTTTTCTTTCCGTTGTTGTAGTGGTTCGGACTTTGAAATGTAAACAAATTTGTCATTTAGCTGCTCTGGCACACCTTATGTTAGAGAAGTTGTCTTTGATTTTTAATATATTTCGTTAGGTTCTTAAAAAAAAAAATTAAAGACTAATTTATCATATCTATAAAAATACCATAGACAAATATGAATTTTTTTTTATATCGAAAACTAAATTGTGAGGAACAACATCAAATCTTCAATCAAAATTAATAAATAAAATAAAGTACAAAACGTACAAGTGCCAAACACTCTTGTGAAATAATATATCATCTGTTTGCCATATCGAACAACTAGCAATTAAACTATGACGCATTTTTTTAGGGGTATGACGCAATGTTATGTGGGTTAATATATCGGTAAACAAAGTCAATTATCATTATTGTACCCAAATAACAAAAGTCAATTATTAATTTACCAACAAATAAAGTCAATTATTATTTTGTACAAATAAAAAGCAATTATTATTAGTTTGTGCCAACAAAAGTCAATTATTATTTTTCATTTGACTTTGACATAATCAAAGCTTAATTAATTTTAGCTCTGGTTTAGTAATGCATTTGTGTACGAGTGTAAATCATGTTGCAATCCTGAAAATTGTGACATGATTAGTATTGATCTTAAAGATAATAAAAGTTCTCTCTCCGTCTTACAATATTAGTCGTTTAAGGTTTGTGCACGGTTATTAAGAAAATGATTAATGATGTTGATTTCAATGGTAAATTTAGTAGTATTTACTAAAACACAATTATTAATTGCAGTTAGTGGAGTAGTTAAGTTGGATGAAATTCAATAAATAAGGATATAATAGTAGAAATAAATAATAAATGGTGCATTGGTATTATAAAGTGACAATTATTTTGAGAAATAGAAAAAATGCTAAAGAAACAATAATTGTGAAACGGAGGGAGTACTCATTTTGAGAATCTCACGAAAACCAAAGGAGATAACATTTATAAAACTTAGAAACTAATGAATTAAGGGATTTTAGGTGAGATTCAAAGGTTTAAGATGTGAATCTTGGAGAACCAAAAGAGGGGGCTCTTCGAAAAGGGTTGGTGCATTTTGGATAGAGATTCATGTGTTAGGAAACACATGAGAGGATAGTCATTGTGGGCAACTTGAGAAAATTTCTGGAACCCAAAAGAGAAGATCCTTAGGAAGTCAAAGGCTAAGGGGTTGGTTCTTTTTATAGTTAGGTTCTAGTAAGAAACAATTGCGAAACATTTTAGGTAGAGAAATCATTGAGTCTCTTTCCACGAGAAGTGATTCATGAAAAAGGTAAATATTAGGGCTGTTCTTGGATAATTTATTGAAGTTAGTATATTGTAACTATTTGTATATCGTTTGCAAAAAACTAATTGATAGTGGATTAGAAACTCTCTCCTCTAGATTGTAGATCATTGTTGGGCCAAAATTAGGCAAACAAGTCTTTGATGTTGTTTTATATACTCTACCTCTTTATCTTGTTATTCTTCGGTTCGATTGCGGTTTTGCATTAAATTTGGTTGCTATATTAGATCTAGATTTGTTTTTGTTCTCGGTGGTTATCTTGGTTATTGATTTCCATTGATAATTTTCCTACATGTCTAAGTTTATTAGTGTTATTTTTTGACTTACCAAATTAACAACAATTGGCATACACCTCGGGAAAAAGGGAAAAGTTTGTCAAGAGAACTTCATATTAATTAAGTAGAATTTCAGAATTATTGAAAAGTACTTCATATTAAGATTAGAACCATTTCAGATGAAAATCAAAATGACTTCAGAACAAAAGTTCAAAAGCAATCTCATGTAGTTTAGAGTGTAGACCAATTAGGTTATAATGCAATTCATAAGCACGTCAAATTGAAGCTCTGAAGATCATATTAGAGTTCAGAAAACACAAAACAAATGATCAATGGATGCAACTTCAATTGTGAGTAAGAAGATCTAGGTCAACTTCATAAGATTTTCATCTTCTTCACAAACCTTCATCAATTTGATGCATATAAACTCTTTTGGATGTATCAGGTCAACTATTTGAACTAAACATTGGAGACAACAAAAAATGTATGACTTGATAATATTACAACCAAATTTATGAATGGAGGAAGCACTAGAGAATTACACTAATCGTTAAAGAAGCCGTAATAGTTGCACATGATAGAAAAATCCATAAATATCCTGAAAATTTATGAATATTGCACATGATAGAAAAATCCATATTACAATACAATTACACTAATCGTTAAAGAAGCCGTAATGCTACCAGAGTAATACAACCAAATTTATGAATAGAGGAAGCACTGGAGAATCATCTCTCATAAAAAAAAGCTTAATAATGAAAAGAAAAAAAGAAAAAAAAAAGGAAGTGAAAGATGAGCTCTCCATTTGTATTGAGCCAGCAATTAAGTTGTTTCATTGACATTGTAGTGAACAAAGATAGAACTTTTTCAATGTCAACTTTATCTATCTATGTTCCAACTTTTGTCATCTTACAGTCAGATCAATCAGCTCTTACTTTAGCACCAAGAAATGCCTTCTGAAAATAAAATAAAAATTATCAAAACTTAGATAACATAGATAATATGAAACTAAAACAATGGAATTAAATCAAAACAAACATTATACAATGAAACACAATAAAATATAAGCAAAATAACACTTGAGTTCTTTTAAGTTGTTTACTACATTAAGTACACTGAATTTATGAGAGTTATGTAGGAAGGCTAGCTGCATCCATCGAAAATGAAAGGTCGACTGGAATAGTGTAAATTTGACATTTGGTGTCGGAATGACTATTATTATTATAACTTTTTGAAAATAAGTTTTTATCATTATCAGCCAAATTTTAATAATTTTTGTTTTATTTTTTGTTTTAGATTTTCGGCTCATTAAGGTTTTCTTAGTATTTAAACATTTTAGTTGTAGCTAGAGAGGCATCTTTTCATTTAATAAAGACTTTAATATGTGTTTCGTCCCTGCAATTAAGGGTCATTTAAAAATTAGTCGCTGTAATCGTTGATCCTGACAAATTACCTTTTCAAAGTTTAATCATTTAAAATTTGGTCCCTGAGCCCAGTTAATTACTGCCACGTCACTAATTAGCTGACGTGGCAGTTTTGATGAGCTTATTTCATGTGAACGGATCAAAATACCCCTGAAGCTTTCAGGGACCAATTTTTAAATGACCCCTAATTGCAGGGACGAAACACGTATTAAAGCCTTATTATTTTAATTTTTTAAATTGGCTGGGACACGTGGCAGATGACCATTGGGGCAAAGGCACATGCCTTTGGCGCCCAAAAGTCACTGAAGTGTTTCCCGTTTCTTCACTACCTGCACGAAGTTTCTTTAGTACGTATAATTTGCAACAGTGAACATGGAAATATATCTACGTGCGTGTGGGCTCCAATGTAGTTTCAATTATTGCACGGATTGCAGCTTTTGACTTTGTGCTGGAAATCACAATGTGAAGGGAAGCACTTCAGTGACTTTTGGGTGCCAAAGGCACGTGCCTTTGCCCCAATGATCATCTGCCACATGTCCCAGCCAATTTAAAAAATTAAAATAATAAGGCTTTAATATGTGTTTCGTCCCTGTAATTAGAGGTCATTTAAAAATTGGTCCTTGTAAAAATTGGTCTCTGAATGCTTCAGAGGAATTTTGGTCCATTCACATGAAATAAGCTAATAAAAATTGCCACGTCAGCTAATTAGTGATGTGGCAGTAACTGACTAGGCTCAGGGACCAAATTCTAAATGATTAAACTTTGAAAGGGTAATTCGCCAGGATTAACGATTACAGGGACCAATTTTTAAATGACCCCTAATTGCAGGGACGAAACACATATTAAAGTCTTTAATAAAATTTCAGAGTTTTCTTAAATTCTAGTGGATTCTAAAACCCTATTTTCACAGGTTTCTTGTTTGCAAACTTGCCTCTTTTCAATCTAGGTTTAGCGTTTGCTAACCTACGCTTCCGTCTGTGTCAGAAAGACACATTACATTTATTTAAAATAAAATCAAAATTATGAACTGTAGCAGCCATATTAATAGCATTGTACTTTGGATAATCTAAGAATAGCAAACTATTAACTCAAACAAATACTAAAATTGATAAACCATTTTGCTAGTTCATGTCTCAATGTTTCTTGTACCTACTCAAATCTGTGTACTATGCGTTTCAAATAATAACAACTTAAATGATATGAAACCTTAAGTAAGGGAACAAATAACAATGATATTATAGAGACCAAAACCAAAATGAACAAAACTTAAAAGTATTAAACTTTACCTTAAACATTATTCTTCTCCCAATTGCATTCATAAACTTAAGAATGCAGTTTTATGTTGACCATGTTATGTTATGTAAAAAATTTAAAACATTTCTAGTTTTCAAAATTACAATGTTAAGGTCAAGGTACCAATGAGAGAAATCCTCCGTGCAAAACTCATCATTTAGGATTAATTATGCACAGTAATCAATCCAACAATTACCTTTGCAAAGTGTGTGACAACAACATGAATAGTATAGTAGCAAACACCGACACATTTGATCACATTTAACTATTTTACTTCTCGAATTATTGTCGAAGTGTCATTGTCGTGTTCAGTGTTTGTGTATATTATACGACAATAATCATTATATGACTGATAAAATGAACAAACTACCAAAACATTATTCTAATTCCATAACATTTGCAAATTCTGGATTGAAAAGAAGTATTAATATTTCTGTTGGATTACTAACCTTGAATGAAGTTGTACTCCTAAAACCAAACTTAGGCATTTTATGATCCACAGGTTTTAATATCTGAAAAGAACACATAAGTGTTTCATCAACACTCATCATTGCTCCAGCATTGTCAAACTCTCCACAGTAATTAGGAGCAGAAAAAATAGTCACAAGTTGTCTATTAGCAAAAAACTCATATCCCTCTTCTACGACCTATAGAAAACAATACACAAGAAATTTAGTTATATACTTGAGAAACTCATTTCAAAAATATCATATTTAAACTTTGATTTGTTGCTCACAATAAAATGACAACTGTTTAATCTTAGTCCTTAATTTTTTTAGAGCGAATACTCATTTTAATCTCCAAGAAAATCAATGACACCTAATTTGGTCTTTGAAAAAAAATAAAAGCAATTTAGTCGTCGTGAAAAAAACCAAGAAAACTTAGTCCTTGAGGCCTAAAGACGAGACATCAAAAATTGGATCGTACGGACTTAGTTGTCCCGATTTTATTTTTCAAAGGACTAAGTTGTCTTTTACTTTTTTCGGCGATCAAATTGGGTTTGTTGGATAGACCAAGTGGCGTTAGAAGCAACATCAAACCAATGATCCGTTTCCACAGGAGATCTTAACCATTCAAAATCTTAACTCTTAAGGCACTAGGTATATGAGCCAACTCTGTTATATATCAAACATTTAGCTCATTTATAATTGATGTGCGGCTAACCAGTCAAACTTGTACCCAACAAGGTCTCGTAGGTTTTCTTGGGAACTAATCTAAGTCTTCACTCAACATCTAAGTATACAAGCTTTGGGCTAAAAACACATTTTTTTTCTCAAATTTAGAGATTACTAAAGTCAAACTTTCACGATTATATAGGAACCAAAAATATATTTAACGGTATGAAAATGAATTTACAAAACCTGATGAGCTCTACAAATCAAGTCAAGATCATGCCTTTGAAGAAACTCTGCAATCTTACTAGCACCAAAAGTAAATGAAACACCACGTTCATTAACTCCCCAACCATGAACATCTTTACAAGGATCACTCCACAAAAGATCACATAGAAGACCAGATTCAGGAACTTCACTTGGCCTAGGCAAATTACTTATCTGTTTCAAACTATGCAATTCAGGAGATAATCCACCATGCATACATATAATCTTTTCATCGATGATAGCCGCCACCGGCAAACAGTTGAAACAATCGGAAAATATCTTCCATACCCTAACATTGAATCTCCTTTTACATTCGTCGTAGAATCCGTAGACGCGGTTTATGGAAGCACATTCATGGTTTCCTCTTAAAAGGAAAAAGTTTTCAGGATATTTAATTTTGTAGGCTAGAAGAAGACATATTGTTTCCAAGCTTTGTTTTCCACGGTCTACATAGTCACCTAAGAACAAGTAGTTGGAACGTGGAGGGAATCCACCATGCTCAAATAGGCTTAATAGGTCAGAATATTGACCATGGATATCTCCTGAAAATAATAACATAGTGAAATTAAACTACATATTAGTTTCTAATACCTTGTTTTAGTAGACAAAAATTTCATTTTTGGCAACAATTCAAAACTATTGCTATTTATAAAAAAAAAAAAAAAAAAAAAAAAAGAGATTATGTCTATGAGGTGAGCTAAGTTTGACCTCAAAACTTCAAGGGAGGAAATTCTAATGTCACTTTAATTGATAATGTTTTATGCCTTTCCCTTTAAGAAAAATAAAATATAAAAGGGATTATGTGGTGTCTATAGAAAACAGAGATGTAACAAATTTCAATTAGACCAAAAATGAACATAATTTTTAAAAACAATAAAATACAGACATAAGAAACCACTAAAGTAGAAAAATATACCAACAAACAGTGCTTCTGAAAAAAGTTAAATCCATGGTACTTGAACTTCAAAAGCAAAAAGTGTATATTGCATTGTAAAGTTAGAACAAAAAATCTAGTTTTTAATCTATTACTTTTTTCCTTTTCTAATTTATTTTGTAAATACGTAAACTATGTAAATATAATGAATAGTCCCTAAAATATAATAAATACGTCAATTTTTATATAATTAAAGATCAAATTTACGGATTTCATTTACTTTAGTGATTGATTATTATATTTATATAGTTTAGAGACTATATTGAAGAGAGAACAATAGTTTATGACTAAATTAATGGTTTATTCGTAAAATTATAACAACAATCTAGAAAATCTTACTAAGCCCCCAAAAGTGGATATAGATTGGATGTTGTTTGAATTTGGATTATTGGTGTTCAGTATGACTCATATTCAATGATTAGTGAGCAGACGCTCGAGTATAGCATGGCTGAGAGGAATTGCCCATAAGTTGGGTTACGACTTAGAGTTGAAACGGTTAATGTTAATATTATTAATAATTTTAGCATTATGCTGAAAGTGGGGATCAAACCCCGATTTTCTTATCACTACCCTCTTTAACTTGCGCACACAACTATCAAACCAACCTTACATCCGCTCGAATGAAACAAAATTTGATGTCAAAACTACCAACTAATGAGAAACCACATAGAAAAGCAAGATCATACACTTAAATTGACTAAACCCAATAAGTATTTATTTAAAAAAAGAAAGAAAATGAGGTTGAAAAATAGTTACCACATATCTTAATTGGTGCCTCAAGTTCCAACAAATTAGGCTGCTTCAAGAAAATATCTCTAGAAACCACACAAAGTTGCTTGATTTCTCCCTCTGAAAGCTGAACTTGTTTCCCAGGTCTTCCTCTAACATCAAGCAACCTATTAATGATACCATCAAGAACCCTTCGTTCCATAATCAAGAAAAGAACAACAAAATTTAGAGGAAGAAAAAAAAAGGACTAATTACTAGAATAAAGAACATGTAGTTGATGTTGTTGTGTCTTATATAATTAGCATCACTTTTGAAACAAAGGCTATAACTACAACTCATACAAAGGAATCAATCCTTTGGTTCTTGATATATAATATTTTGAGGTTAATATTTGGTTCGGTTTCTAAAGTTATTGTAAAGGGTGGTGGAAGTTGAATTGAAAAGACAAGAATATATTCGGTTGGAGGAAAAGAGTAAACTTTATGCATAAACAAAATCACAAAATATATAAGAAACTCACTATATAAGGAAGGAAAGAATGAAGAATATAAGTTGATGAGTAAAGTGGTGACTTGGGAATGAGTGGACAATGCATTGTCCTAATACGCGTTTGGTTCAATCAACAACTGGAAAATCACTTAATCTCTTAAATATTTTAGTAGGAGATTCATATTTCATCTCATGAGTATTCAAGAACACACAATTTTTTAAGAGACAATATTACATTTAATAAAAAAATATATCAACCTAATAAATGAATTTTGGTATGAAATAAGCTCCCCATCTCCAGCTCCTGGTAGAGAAATAGGCCATGTTTAGATAAATAGCTTAATTTGCAGCTTATAGAATAATCAATTATCATAAGTGTTTTTATATATAAACTATTTTTATTTTATTGTTAAGCGGCGGTGGAAACTTCGTATAAATATCACGGTAACCCAAACAAAAATCACACTCGTGATTATAACATATTATGAATGGTCATTGTGAGTTTAATTCAGTCGATAGAGACATTGCATTATATATGCAGCGGACGAAGTTCGAACCTCAAACAACACACTTATTTGCGTTAAGTTGTGAATTTCTATCCGCTAAATTACTTGAAAAAAAAAACAAATCATGAATGGAGATAAACTTAAGTTGTGATATTCATTGCATTCATAATATTCCCAACACATTAGAAAGAATAAATAAATAAATAAATAATTAAATAAGAGTGAAGACTAGTTTTAGTCTCTAAGAAAAATATTAAAAAAAATATTAACCGTTCAATTATTGATTAGATTTAGACATAAACTAATGATAATTGTGTACATGATTTGACGTTTTTAAACCTTCAAGGGTTAAGGGCTCACCTAACACCTTATGGAGAAGTAACCACTGAAGAGAGCTAGTGATGAAGACATTGGTCTAGCTAATTTGTTTAAATGTCTTTAAATCAAGTAATCAATAACACAGCCTTCATAGTTTGTAGTTACCAAAACATTACAAGGAAGGAAATCTGACATGACCTCTCCCCTCCCTCTCTCTTACGGAATTCAAACCAACCAATTTGCCACATGCTAAACCCCCATTTTTGTTGCAAATATCTTAACCATAATCACAGTAGTAAAGTTGAAACTAAACAATCCTTGTGGAGACGAATCTCTTAAATGTTACTACTTGTCGACACGCTAGTACACTTGCTAGTATTTTGTCACATGGACACGCCGTGAGGAATTTACAATGCTTGTAGAGAGAATGATGAAAGATAACAAACACGCTCCTACGACGGTAAGTCATAAATGATTGGAATTACCACCATTACAGTTCGATGATTTTTATTAAATCTTGACCTTAAAATATCTGTAATGTATAGCTGACATAATGTTATCAACCCTATGATTATACATTTATACTTTAACTAACACAACATGACAAAGATTTAGTGTGTGTTAGCATGTGAAGAGTATCAGAGTAACCTTAGAGTAGTGGTATTTGTACAACTCTTTGGTACAATTTTATGACAACATTGTTTTTCTCTCCTTTGATTGGTCAAAAATAATAGAGAAAAAGGAAGAGAGAGAAAAACAACATAACATGAGTATGAGAAAAAGTTGTCAAAAAGTTGTTAGAAAATGGTTGTTGTTGTGAATTCGATGAAAATCACACCAATAAAATACTTGATGTGTGGAGCATGTAATAATAAAGCAACCAAAATAAAGTGTATGAAAGTTATTAACACAAGCAAAGGTAGAAAACAGCGAGAGAAAAGAAAGAGAGAACACAAAAGAATTTGTTTACCCAGTTCGGTCCAAAACTGACCTAGTCTGGGGGGAGAGTAGTCCTCTGTTCCACTACAATGATGAGTAACTTTACAAAAGAGATATCAAGGGTTACGAGAATAAGTCTCCTGCTTAATTCTACCCAAAGTCCCAATCTCTTCCCATGACCAAGAGACTCAATCATAATAGTGTTTCTCAAGGTGAAAGTATCCTCAAAAAACTGGAACAAATCTAGGCCCAAAAATACGTTTATGTTTTATTTCCTGCTGTCAAAATCGGCCACCGAACAGAACCATACGGCCACCGATTTTGACTGATTCAAAACTCAAATTTTGATTCACTTTCACAACAGTTGTATAAATATCATTTATCGTAACCTCATTAACTCGAAATATTGAATAGACTCGTTATCGGAGAGTAAGGAAAGTTATAATGGATGATATGATTGACAAGATCATTCTAACATTGGATGATAAATATTGAAACAAAATTTTAATAGAAAAAACACTGGAGTTATTTCCATTCAGATGTAATTAACAACCACACAGACCATGTCAATGTAGGTGAAGTACCATAAGCATTGTTATAACGAATGAGATAGTAAGATATTTGGATCTAGAACATTTTGAAGGGTGTCAAGAAAATATATACGAAATTCTCAGAAGGACTTAAAAATCATTCGAATAATAAGAGAAGAAGCATTAACTAGCTTACCTTCTACCAAACTTTGGTAGATAGTCATGATTTTTGCAGCATGTCTCAACTAACCACAACTATGAAACACAGATATTCATCGGATTAGGTGTATCCCGGTGTCGGACACGTGTCCGACACCGACGCTTGTAATCTACCTATTCCAAACTGTCTATGTCCATCCACAACATTCACTAATTCAGTACTGTCTTATAAAGAGGGAGTTGGTGCAAACATTACACAATATTGTAAAAAAAATAAACTTATCAAGCATAAAACCAAATATAATTTGTTGAATCAATCTGTCTAACAAGTTGTTTCAATTCTATATAATGAAATAAAAGAAATGCGGAAATAAAAATAGGTTTAACATCGAAAAACCCGGCATTCAACTAGTTCAGCCAAGATAAATTTCATAAATCTGCTCTGCCAGGATATAGTGGGAAGGGAATCACATCTCTAATATTTTCCAGGCCGGTAGCAAAAAGAACCATCCTTTCAAAGCCGAGACCGAATCCAGCATGTTTCACTGTTCCATACCGCCTCAGGTCAATGTACCATTCATATTGCTCAACAGGAAGATCCTTCTCCTTTAGTCTTTGTTGAATGACATCATAACGCTCCTCCCTTTGGCTTCCACCAATTAACTCTCCAACATTTGGCGCAAGAACATCCATAGCAGCCACTGTCTCTAGGTCATCATTGAGGCGCATGTAGAACGGTTTGATTTCTTTTGGATAATTATAGACTATGACAGGCTTCTGATACTTCTTTGTTAGGTATCTTTCATGCTCAGAAGCTAAATCGATTCCCCATTTTACTTCCTTCACAAATTTCTCACCATTCTTCGCAGATTCTTCCAGTATTTCAACGGCTTTTGTATATGTAAGTCGAATGAAGGGGGTGGAGGCAACCATTTTCAAACGATCTATGCAACCTTTGTCAGCCATAACTTCCATATCCTCGAGACAGTTGTCAAGTAACCACTGACACAAAAATTTGACATATGCCTCAGCGCACTTCATATCCTCCTCCAAGTCTGCAAACGCAATTTCAGGTTCTACCATCCAAAATTCAGCCAAATGCCTGGAAGTGTGAAAATTCTCAGCATGAAATGTCGGGCCAAATGTATACACACTACTAAGAGCACACGCGTAAGACTCAACTTGAAGCTGACCAGAAACAGTCAATAATGCTTGACGCGCAAAGAAATCTTGAGTATAATCCACCTTTCCGTCCTTGCGAGGAATACCGGGCTGAACTTTAGATCTTTCCTCCAGCTTGGATACATTTTTATTTTCATTTTTAAGTTCATCCGCAGCAGCAGCTTCAACATCAGCTTCGCTGAACAAAGTTGTCACTTGAAACCTTTCACCAGCACCCTCGCAATCAATAGTCGTGACAATTGGCGTGCGCAGATGAAGAAAACCATGCTTGTTGAAGAATGTATGTGTAGCATAAGCAAGAGCATTACTGATCCGAGCAACAACAGATATCGTGTTGGTTCTGGAACGAAGATGAACGTAATCACGCAAGAATTCAAGAGTGAGTCTCCTTTTGCTTTTAGGCAAAGGATATTTAGCAGGATCAACAGGACCAACATGAAGAACGTTATCAGCGCGAAGCTCGATCTTCTGTTTTGCTCCAGAAGGAGGAAGTTTGAGATGTCCATCAACAACAACACAAGTTCCAGTAAGAACAATTTGTCCAAGATCAGCAAGACTTGAAGGTTACCGGCACAGGTTTCGTCGTTCAATTCCAAAAAGGCGAAAGCATCCTTATTGGCTTTTCTTCCGGTTTTCACGCATCCTCCTATTCAAGCTTTCTTGCCTGCTAAACTTGATCCGCCGTCTTCACGGCAGATTATGGATTGAATCGTGACGCGGTCGGAGAATTCGGCTTTGGGAACCTCGTCGAAGGAGAAGGTTACGGTGGATAACTGGTCGGATGGTGGCGATGAGAGGTCTGACATTGTTGTTATGCGACGGCGATAGATGCTCAGAGTTCTCAAGATATTAAACCCTAAAGTGTGGTGAGCATCTATCGCCGGCGATAGACGCTCACAATATATAATTTTTTTTTAACGTGCTCTCCAAGCAAGCAGTCCTTGTGTAACAAGAAAAAAAAAAAAGGTCCTTGTAAAAAAAAAATCTTGATGCATTACAAGTTAAAACACTATTTTTACTAGCTAAAATTTGCAAACGGATTAAAACTGAAAATATAAATGTCTTTTTTTTTAGTTATAACAAATCAAATTAAACATGATTATTTATTTAATAACATCAACAACAAACAATCTTTATTATTATAGAAAAAGTTGTTTAAGGGTATAATTGAGATAATAAAAAAGTATGTATAAATATAATCATTTAGTTTGTTACACTTTTCAAATGATAAAGAAAAAAAAAAAGCGAACATATATATATATATATATATATATATATATATATATATTCATATCGTGTTTGTAACATTTTTTTAATATTTAAATTTAAAAACATGTGCCTCCTAGAGTCCGTTCCCTGTTATGGAGAATGGCCCACTGCTGCCTTCCAACTCGCACTCGTTTGATCCAGAAAAGTTTACCTATTGACGATACTTGTGTTCATTGCGACGTCTTGGCTGAATCCCACATCCACTCTTTCTTTGTGTGCCCAAAAGTTATGAATTGTTGGGAGCAAGTTCGACTGGATGGTATTGTGAGAGAGTTGTTGCGTGATGCTAATGATTTCACATCTCTTCTTTTTAATTTCTTTAACAGGTTTCAACCACATACTCAGGCAACAGCATCCATGATTCTATGGAGTCTGTGGAAAAGTAGAAACTCTAAATTATGGGAAGGCGTTGACACACCCTCACCTTTGATCGTTCAGCGAGTGCATGATTCGCTTCATGAATGGCGTTGTTTACAAAGAGCGAGTCCACCCAACCAGAATATACATCATGATGAGCGATGGGTTAAACCCCCTCCTTCTAGTTTAAAATGCAATGTAGATTGCGCCCTCTTCACAACAATACCATCACAGGGCTTGACATTTTCTTTCAAGACTTTTCAGGGACATTGCGTTATAGGTTATCTAATATTCTTTATATACTTCTTCCCCTTCAGAAGGCGAGGCTCTAAGCCTTCTTGAAGCCTTAACCTTCGCTGACAATCAAGGCATGGAGTCTGTTATATTTGAGTCTGATTGTAAGCTAGTTGTTGATTCTTTTATTTCCACCACTACTCTTCTTAATGAGTTTGGAGATATAGCCTCTGTTTGGTTTGGCTTTTGCAAAGCCAGAATCAATTCTGGAGCATTTCAAAAGCAATTCTGCAATATTTAACATGTTTGGTTTGGCTTTTCAAAATAGCTTTTATCCTCCAAAAGCAATTCTAGTTGAAGCTACAATTCCTAGCTTCTTACTTTCCTAGAATCAATTCTACACCCTCAATTCTATTAATTCCATCCCTGCCCTCATTAATTTTTCTAACCCTTCTCCAACCGAATTTTTTCTTTCTGCAGTCTTATTAAAATAAATGTTGGTGAAGAGAATAACATTTATTTTCTGCAGTCTTAACTCTCAATTCTATTAATTCCATTCCCCCTTCACAGTCCACTTTTCTCAACCATAATTCAACCACCCTTCCCAAATTTAATCCAAAAATTTATTACCATCAGCTTATATAACAACATCATCTCCTACAAGGAAAAATTGTGGTGAAGAGAACAACAAGAAGAAAAAATTCTGCTCAAAAGATAACAACAACAACAAGGTAATTTGTCATTTTTGAGTGATTTTAACTTTTATTTGCTTACTTGTTGTACCAAAATCACACTTTTTTCTTTGTTGCAATGCTTATAAAATTTGTTTGGTTCCATAAATTAGTACCTCTTATTAATTTATACAAAGGAAAAATATTGCTGCATTGTATGTGTTTGATAAAATGTCTCTTAGAAATTAGTGTTTTTTTGTGGGTAATTTGGTACTGGTTTACTTGTTTTTTGCTGTTTTTCTGTATTTTAGCATGAAGTTTGTATCAGTTTGTTTGTTCAATGCGAAACTAATTAACAATATGTGTGTATAAATAACAAAGTGTGATCAATAAAGTGTAAAAGTGTTTTTTGAGATTATTTTCTTCTCACATACGAATACTCTTGATTTTTTACCCTCAAGGTATGTGTGATCAATAAAGGGTAAAAGTGTTTTTTGAAACATATCACAAACAATATCCAGCAACTCAACAACAAAACCCTCATCATGTTCTTCAATATGCATCTATAGATAGGTAGTGTTGGCTCATTTTATCTTTTATTTTTCCTATCATACTTTGTGTACATAGCATTATGGCTACGCAAAGGAAAGTTTCCGCGGATCCTCCTTCAAGTAATGATAAAGTTCAAAGATCTAAAGCTAGTTGGACGGATCTTAAAGTGAATGAAATATTCATCCAAACATGTTTGGATCAAGTTATCAAGGGTGAACGCATTGGCACCAGCTTTACTAAGAAATGGTGGAAAAACATTGTTTGCCAATTTCATGAATCAACTGGGAGAGATTATGACAAGAATCAATTGAAGAATAGGTATGATACCTTGAAAATGGAATGGAGAGTATGGTTTGACCTATTTGGAAAAGTTACCGGAATGGGGTGGAATAATGAAAGGAATACCTTTGATCCACCAGATGAGTGGTGGGAGAATAAACAATTGGTATGTGAAAACACAAATATGTTGCTTAGTTATACTTAGATTTATATTTAATATGTTAATTAAATGATGATGGTTATGAAATGCAGGAAAATCCTCTCTATGGAAAATTTAGAGAGAAAGGACTTCCATTTGCTCATGAACTAACCACACTTTTTAAGGGTGTGGTGGCTAACGGGGAGCATGCTTGGGCACCTTCAAGTGGCATATTGCCCAATGAGGACGGTGGTATTGATGTTGGTGATTTTGGTCCAGGCCAAAATAATATTGACTTGGATGTGGGAGAAGGATCGGGTGATAGTGAAGATGCGAGTATTGGAGCAACAGGAGAATTTGCAAATATTAATTTGAATATTTCACAAGGAGATGCTAGCCGAAGTAGTGGACAAAAGAGAAAGAGAGTCCGTGGTGTTGATAAGAAAACCAAGAAAAAGACAACTCCCGCATTGGCAATAGCTGAAGCTGTGAAAGAGATTGCTGAGACATGCAAGGCGAGAAATGATGTTATAAATAATGCATCTATTGGTGTAGTGATGGCTGAGCTCCATAGCATGGATGAAATAACAAGTGATATAGACTTGTTCATGAAATGCTGTCAACTAATGATGTACAAGCCAGCTAGGGAGATGTTTGTTTCCTTTGAAGGTTTTAAGGATAGAAGATTGGATTGGCTTAAGCATGCAGCAAATAACCCTTTGCCATTTATGAAGATGTAACTGTTTCGGAGCAAACTTAAGTTTTAGGAGTTAACTTATATTAGGAGTAAGCTTAAGTATGAATGCTATAAGTATTAGGAGTAAACTTAAGTATGAATCTGCTATAAGTATTAGGAGTAAGCTTAAGTATGAATTTGCTATAAGTATTAGGAGTAAGCTTAAGTATTAGGAGTGATCTTATATTAGAAGTTATCTTTAATGATGTGGATCCTTTTAGAACTTGCACCGTAATATGTAATATATAATTTGAAATTTGAATGAAGTGAATCCTATTATGTGTTTTTCTGTCGTGTTTTCTGCTATAGTTTATGCTATATTTCTGCTATAGTTTTTTGTACATAGTTCTGCTATAATTCTTTACATGATTCTGCTATACTGTACATAATTCTGCTATAGTTTTCTGTACATAATTCTGTTATAATTCTTTACATGATTCTGCTATACTGTACATAATTCTGCTATAGTTTTCTGTACATAATTCTGTTATAATTCTTTACATAATTCTGCTATACTGTACATAATTCTGCTATAGTTTTCTGTACATAATTCTGTTATAATTCTGTACATCATTCTGCTATAATTCTTTACATAATTCTTCTATACATAATTCTGCCATATACATATCATAATTCTGCCATGTACATATGTTTTCTGCTATGGTTTTCTAATAACAACATTATTTACAATAGGTGAAGGTAGAAATGGACAATTGGAATGAGCAATCCGACCACACTAGAGACGAAGATGAAGAAGATGATGACATTTTCCAAAAAGCTATTTTTGTGGCTGCACTAGTTGGTGAGTATGCAGTAAACCATTTATGCAAAGAACCTTGTCGAACTAGTGAGCTAACGGGTCATTCCTGGGTTCAAGAAATATTGCAAGGTAATCCCACTCGTTGTTATGAGATGTTTCGAATGGAAAAACATGTATTTAATCTATTGTGCACTGAATTAGTTGAGCTTGGTTTAAAGTCATCTAATCGAATGACGGTTGAAGAAATGGTTGCAATGTTTTTAGTTGCTGTTGGCCACGGGGTAGGTAATAGAATGATTCAAGAAAGGTTTCAACACTCGGGTGAGACTGTAAGTAGACATTTTCATCAAGTGCTTCATGTCGTCCTTAAGTTGTCTATGAAATATATTAAACCCGAAGATCCTATGTTTCGTGATTGTCATTCCAAAATAAAAAATGATCCACGATATTGGCCATTTTTTAAGAATGCTATAGGAGCAATTGATGGTACACATGTGTCATGTGTAGTTAGTGGAAGTGAGCAAACAAAGTTTATTGGAAGAAAGGGATATGCTACACAAAATATAATGGCTGTATGTGATTGGAACATGTGCTTCACTTTTGTATTAGCTGGTTGGGAAGGTACTGCTCATGATGCTCGTGTTTTTGACCAGGCTTTGACAAATGCGAACCTTAATTTTCCACACCCTCCGCCAGGTTTGTTATTTAATATTACTACAGATGATTTGTTATATTTGACTAAAGTTTAAATATATTTTTTCTTTCTTTCTAGGTAAGTATTATTTGGTAGATTCTGACTATCCAACACCAATAGGGTACATTGGTCCATATAGATGTGAACGATATCATCTTCCTGAATTTAGGCGTTCTAACGGATTCGCAAATCATAATGAAGTATTTAATTATTATCACTCTAGTTTAAGGTGCACAATAGAAAGAACTTTTGGGGTATGGAAGAACAGATTTGCAATCCTACGTCGAATGCCTAAGTTTAAATTTGAGACTCAAGTTCAAATAGTTGTCGCAACAATGGCTATACACAACTTTATCCGAAGGAAGGCAGAAAATGATATGGATTTTAATGTTTATGAAGATGAAAGCACAGTCATTCATCATGATGATAGCTCATCTAACTTGGATCAATCACAAGTTTTAAATGTAGTTTCGTCGTCAGAGATGGATCGCGTTCGAAACATAATCCGCAATGAAATTATTGAGCACAGGCAAAATAATTAGTATTGTACTTTAAATTATTATATCAATATTTTAGTACTATAATACACATTATGTTAGTTTTGTAATAATATTTTAATACTCTATTGCACTTTAAATTCTATTATCTATTTGTAATTTTTATTTTCATGATGTTAGTATTGTAATACCTTATATTTTAGGACTATATTGCACTTAATTATCTTAATTTAGTAATTTCTATTTATTTGTATTTAACTATGTCTATTTTGGTAATTATACATTCAAAAGTAATTTTGATCAAAACTATCCAAACAACAATCATTCTGTTTAATCAATTCTGCATTATTGCATCCAAACATAAATCAATTCTGTCAGAATCAATTCTGTCAAAATCAATTCTTTCAGAATCAATTCTGTCAGAATCAATTCTACACACCTCAGAACCAAACACACACATAATCTCTAGATGCAAGACCTTATTAGCATCCCATAATAATTATTCTTTGTTTTATGTCAAGAGGCAAGCAAATAGGATATCTCATAACATAGCTAGAGCTTCCTTATCTCATCCTAGCCCCTACCTTTTCTCTGATGTACCTGACTACTTGTCTCCGCTTATTATTATTGAAATGAAATAATCTTGCCTTTGCTAAAAAAAAAATTATTTAAATTTATTCTTATCTATTTGTTACATGTGTTATTTGTATTGAAAATTGAAGGTATTTTTGGAAAGAGAAAAAGTCAACCCAAAAGTACTGAAAGGTGTAGTTTTCTTTACATATAGTATATATGAGACATGGGATCCATTTGTAAGACCTCAGAAGCAACTCCTTGATACTTTGCATTCATTCCAATAAAGAATTCTATAATTGCTCTAAAGCCCTTAGCATTTTTCATAGCCAAGAATGTACAAGGAACTGGACAATTACATTGTGTCATAGGCCTATATTGATCCAATTCTTCGCATAGGCCTCTTGATTCAGTGAAATAATCTGGAATCTTATGATTTTCTTGCTTGAAAATTGTAATTTCTTGATGCAATTGTGCTACTCTAATGCGATCTCCTCTCATTAATCGATCTATCCTTAAGATCATTCCATAAATATATGAAATTCCCTATGAAGAAATTGAATTAGTAACCCTGGTATGAACAAGATTATTACACTATTCCCACGCAATACGATTCATATCATCTTCCTCTAGAGCTAGCATCGAACCGTCCACAAACTTGAACTTGTTCTTCATCACAAAAGCTCTTCACATCTTCATCGACCCAACTTGATAGTTATCTCTAGATAATTGTGGTGTTACACTCACAGTAGTTGAATTTTCTTATGGATGGATGAAATACGGATCAAGACCTTGATCTTGGTTCTGCACATTGTTGCTATTTTTATTCCACACCATCATTTCAAGGTTCTCGAATAGAATCAATCTAGAAACTGAGCAAAAATTTGAATTGAAGAAGAATCGAAACAAAACTGATGAAAAAAAATAAATGAAAATTTATTCAACTTCACGAAGAGGAAGCAGAGCAGGATGAACCTGCTGTGATACCATCATCATAAATCTCAATCACTTTGGAAAAGAAGATGAATTGGTGAAAACTGAGATTATATGATTCATAAGCTATGTTGAGGCTTATATACAGATGTGTAATGCCAATTCATTATAACTACTCTAACTAACTAAATGAGCGTGAAATGAAATGTAAAACCCAAGAGAGATAACTTGCGCTACAAGCTAAGTGAGTAAAGCTTATGTTTATGTATTCTCTTCCTTTTTTGTGTTTAATGCTAATAGCCAATATATCCAACTTGAACAACACGCATAACAAAATGTTTTCTCTTCCTTTTCTGTGGTTAAATGCGACAGAACAAGTAACCTCGATCAATCTCAAACAAAGGCTAAAATAAATTATACAATACAAGAATAGATTTTAAATAGTATACAACCAAAAACATACACTTTACATAGTATTTAATCTTACACCATGAAGCATAGGACTGCATCATTATTGTGAATACAACAACCAGTAGCTAAAATGCAATCAGAAAAATGGTATAAGAGTTCTAAAATGTGTCACAAATAATAATATATGGTGCAAACATAAAATAAATTCACTTTTTGATGTTCATTATCCTTCTTGCTCAAGCTACATTTTCAAACCGCGGTCCTTCTTGCTCAGTGGCCTCGGCACCTTCTCCCTCGTTCTCTCCACTCAACTCTTCCAACGATTTTCCCTTTGATTCCGGAACAAGTAATGTGCATAACATCCCAACAAAGTTGATCACACCAAGCATGATAAGAGAGTTCTTAATCCCAATACCGGTTGGATACCCTTTATCAGTCTTGGTAGGATCTTTACTTTGTGCAGCATACAAGAATCCAAATGCACCAACAATTGCTCCTGCCTTTCCTGCAGCAGCTGAGATTCCATGACAAGTGGACCTTAACCTAGCCGGAAAAATCTCCGCAGGTACAACAAATGTTGTAGCATTTGGACCAAAATTAGCAAAGAAGAATGTGAGTGAGTACATTACAACAAACCCAATTCTATTATCTTTCTTGCTCCAATGATCATATGGTATGGCAAGAGCAAACATGAAAACAGTCATGAAGAAGAATCCCATCATTTGAATAGCGAAACGACCCATGTAATCAATAAATGCTACCGTGAACCAGTAACCCGGAACAGTACTGCACAACGCAATAAGTGTTTGTGCTCTTGCAATCTTGTAAACCTCATGAATTGCATTCATTTCTTTTGCCGGAGGGATCCATCCGATTGCGCTAAAAATGTCCTTTTGGAAAAGATTCTGACTATAGAAAGCAATATCCAACAAAAACCAAGTACTACATGTTCCAAACAAAGCCAAACCATGTCGTGCTGCGAATTGCTTGCTGAACAAGCCATAACTATTCCTTTTATCACTAGTCATTTTTTGTACCTTCTCCTCTTCAACTTCAAGTTCCACTTGCAATACCTTAGACATATCCGCTGCAGCTTGTTTCGCGTTCTTAGCAACAAGAGCTGTGTAACGAGCTGTTTCTGGCATTTTCATTCGCCAGTAGTACGTCAATGCAGCTGGAAGAGCGCCGAACATAAGAATAAGTCTCCAAACATAATCAAATTGAGGCACTAACAATGATGCAGCTGGATTTTCTTCAAAGGTGGGAACCTTATATTTGTGATCAAATATAGAAGCCACAGTCAAAGCAACAATTCCACCACCTAAGATACCAAAACCTTGCATGGCAAAAACAGCAGCAATAAATGCACCTCTAGTTTTTTTGTTAGCATATTCAGACATGATTGTAGCTGAAAGAGGGTAATCACCACCAATACCAAAACCAAGCCAAAACCTAAAGAAACAAAGTGTTGCCATAACACTCTTTGGACTTGATCCAAAAGAGAGTCCTGAAGCAACAGAACAAACCACCATGAGAATAAGAGTTAAACCATAGACTTTTTTCCTACCAAGTTTGTCCCCAAGCCAACCAAAGAATAATTGGCCTGCTAATGTTCCAACAAGTGCAACACCAGTTACAGCTGATTGAACACTTGGTGGAAGTGTTCCTGGTCTTGTTGGATTTGGTTCTGTGTAATATATTCTCCCTAATAACTTTGTCACAAGGGAAATGCAAAAAAGATCATAAGCATCAGTGAAGAAACCCATTCCAGCTATCACAATTGTAGTGAAATGGTACAATTGTGTCTTTGCCACATCAAGTGCATTAAGCACTCCTAATTCTCCAGACATGACTAAATTTTTTACCTAGTTCCCTGCATAATTAAGCACAAGGCACATTAAATATTAGTAAACAAAAAAAATCTAATTTGTCATTTGTGAGGCTGAGGTAAGAAATGTATAAACTGCTCAAACTTTTGACCTTTGTATTAAAATCCCACTGAGGATCAAGCAAGTGCTACATATTCAAATGTAATCAACTAATTTGACAGCTTTGTTAAATTAATTATCTTTAATCACCAAAACAAAAACACCACAAAAAAAAAAGTTACTAATTATCTTTCTTGTTTGCCCTACCAAATCATCATTAAGGATATAAAGTATTCCCTCTCATATTAATATCATAATCTTGTTTGACATATTTCTATATCTTAAACTATAACTTAACTACCATAACTGATTGGGACAAATTGAAAGAAAGGGTTAATTTGAAAAAGTTGAAAATCAAAGAGGATTGTGACGTAAATTTTCTAAAGAAGATAAAGTAGTTTATCCAAAAAAAAATTCCTTTCAAGAAGCTATAAAGTAACCTACCTAAATTGGCACCGGAGAGATTGTGACAAATTATTGTAATTTTGCTAGCACCTTAATCAAAGAAATAAATTTCTGGTAAGTTGATAGACAAATTAACATTGAAATGAAAATAAAAGACTATAGGTACATGAAACCATTTCTCATATCAGCAATGAGTATTTTTGTTTCAATTCTTGAAGAGTAGTATGACTTTGCTCAACAAAAAGGAGAGTAGTATGACCAGAATTGATTGAAAAATATGACATGCATACAGGGACGGATCTGGCCTCATCTGGTCTCACAAAACCAGTTTGGCACAATTTTTTGCAATGATTGTGTATGTATAGTAGATTAGTGGTACATATGAATGGATTTCACTTTAGGTACTCCGGTTCAATGATGAAAGATGCACGCCTTTACCACTGAATCGCACCATCCACTTGTGATTAATTTACAAAATTTGATTTATATAATATAACATTTAGCTAAAAAAATTAAAAAATAATAATTGGGCCTGGACTAGTGTGGCACTTGCCACACTGGACCTAGTCTAGGTCCGCTCCTGCATGCATATCAAACTATTAATACTCAAGGGTCGAATGATTGATTTTTAAAATAAAAAAAAAAAAACAATTATTCGACCCTTGACTATTTATATTTAAATGATTGCTTGTTAATTACTTTTATATTTAATGCATAAAAAAGTGGAGCCTCTCGTCTTACTATCTAAATTCTTATATGCATGACCAAACTAGTGTACAACTCAATACCAATATATGGCATGACACAAATAGTAAAACATAACATGATACCAAATTTGTGCCTAATACCTATGAAATATATATATTTATACACACATACACTCGAGCAATAAACTCGTTAAATATATCTTTAGTTATCTTTATTTATATCTTTATTTATACACCAATATGAATACTCATTTGGTGTCCACAAACTCACTAAGAGAGATAGATAGAGTTCATACCTCTTGCAAGAAACTAAGTTGATAAAGAAGTAAAGTGGTATGAGGAGCTAGGTTTATGCACATTGTGAGCAAATAATTAAACTCAGCTATATATAGGTAACATTCCTTCAGAGTCAAAAAGAATCAATTTTGCATCAATGGGGTATATGCCTCATTAATCATAAGCATTCATCAATGTCAACGCTTCACAAGTACTATTTTTTTACTATTAAATTTTAGTTTCTAGCTGCAACGGGCTCTAATTAATTTATACTCTTTGAGTAATATATCCTTCATCTTTCAAAAAATAAAAAAATAATATATCCTTAATACATAGATAGACATAACCAATTAAAATATACCACATCCATTCCACTTAAGGAAATTAAGCAATATTTCAGATTTGACATTGATTCCACTTGAGAATATAACATTTATTCTCAATATATTAATACCCCTTGTATCCGTTGCAGCCTAATATTCAACCATATGTAATTGTTAATATGTGTACATTCTTTAAAAAATTATTCATTAATTAGAGGATCTCCGACATCAAGATTTTTGGGTGTATAATCTTTTTTACTAAGTAATTTAATGATTAGATTTTTTTTTTTAACAAGCTAAAATGATATATTTATACAAACAAACGTGAGTCACCCCGCACAAGGTGAATCAACCAAAGTATTTACAACAAAAAAGCCTCAACAAATAGAACCAATAGAAGCACAGAGAATAGAAAACACTAAACAATAAGCAGAAAACTAATGGATACCCATACATATTAGGGGATTTTTTCCACCAGTCATGGTATCTGTAACTGAAGGCCACCTGTTTTGATTTCAACCAAAAGAATGAATTCAGCTTGATTTTTTCGAGGAGAGTAGACGGATTTAACACCGCATTATTGAAAACACGGATGTTCCGCTCCTTCCATATTACCCAAACAGAAGCACACCAAATCACCCTAAAGTAAACATGACTGTTTCTCGGCATACCAACCATGTTAATAAATTGTAAAAAGTGTAAATAAATGAAAAGTCTGATGTTTGAATCAATTAAGTAGGGAGTTTATAAGTAGAACTCCAACCTTATATATATCAATGCATTATCTATGTCAACCGTCGTCTTATGCTTACTATAAGTGAGTTGTGTAACTCTACTATTAATTAAACATTTTAGTTGGAATGTCAACCATAAATTTTTTCATAAAATATTGCGTAATAATATATATATCTCAAGTACAAAACGTACAAGTACCAAACACTTGTCAAATTTTTATTCAAAAAAAGAATAAAAACACCTGTCAAATAATATATACCAACTCGTGCATGCGCCATACTATGCAACCAACTGGCAAATTTTTTTTTTTTGTGAACTAACTAACTGGCAATTTAACTCCTCTAAAAAAACTGGCAGTTAAACTATATTTTGTTTCAGACCAACTGGCAATTAAACTATGACGTTATGTTGTACCCTAAAAAAACTATGACGTTAGGTTATGTGGGTTTATGTTAATTATAATCGGTAAATAAAGTCAATTATTTTGTAAAAAAATAAAAAAAATAAAGTCAATTATTATTATTTCCTCTAAGAAAAGTCAATTATTATTTTTAACTGAAAAATAAAAGTCAATTAGTATTTTTCTATTGACTTAGTATGCCAGAGTTATGCATAAACTATTTTTTTTTATAAAGGTAAATTATTATTCAGTGTTAAGGTATAAGTTACCTCCATATAGATATTTTTTATTTCACAAATTAAGATGAGATATATATTAACAACAACGGTGATGCATCCAACACAGTGCAAAGAGAGCAACACCGATAAAAGGTTACAAACTACAAGGATTCAAGAACAAAGCTACAACAAAACATACAATAACAGACACTAGTGGACACCCATACAAGGGAGCGGGTGTTGCCACCAATCATGATAACTATAATTGAAGGACGCCTGATTTGCTTTCAACCACATAAAGGAATATAACTTGACTTTCTCAATAAGAAAACTGAGTGAAATGATCGCGGATCTGACCTGGAGGAACCACTGATACACCTACCCAATTCCAGACACAAAGCCATAAGCCATATGACATTTCAAATTCTAGAAAGAGGTCAGTCGCTGTTTCAGTAACTCCACAACCTGTTATACACGCCAAATCATTTGCTTGGAGGACGCTACGCTTCAGCAGATTATCTTTCGTAGGAAGTCTATTGCGCATAAGCCGCCACACCAGTAATGACACTTTGAGAGGAATGTGTCTGTGCCAGACATCATCAACAAGATTCCCATCCACCTGTTCACCAGAATTAGTAATAAAGCGGTAGGATTCCCGCACCGAATATGCATCCACAGGATCTAAAAAGCCATCTCCGTATCAGTAACATTAACCTGCAAGACAATGTTATGTAAAACAGTAGAGCACTCCCTCACGCTCTCCTCCTCCCATGCTAAAAGTCGATGTCTCCACACCCACGCCGTGCCCCCCTCCTCCCAACCTAGTCTCTCCATCTCCTCCACCGTACAATCCTTCTTTATGGCTAAATCAAAAAGTCGAGGATACTTGAAACGCAAAGGTGTCTCCCCGACCCAATTATCGAACCAAAATAAGGTTGTGCGACCATTTTCGACAACCTGTTAAACATTATCATCGAGCCACAATACGGTCAACAACCGGTTTCCAAAAACTCAATTTCCTGAAATCCCCCCCAATAGGGAGACCCAAATACAAAAAAGGAAGCGACCCTGTTCTACAATTCATTACCAATGCCGCCTCTGCCACCCACTCAGATATGTCAACACATGTGAGCATGCTTTTATGAAAATTCACCTTCAGTCCGGAAATATCTTCAAACAAAAGCAAAACCGCATGCATTTAGCGCACATTCAACCAACACTTCTCACCTATTATTAATGTATCATCCGCAAACTGAAGGTGTATAAGTTGTACCTCACCCAAGTGCCCCACTCTATACCCCCTGAACATTTGCGCCTCCACCATAGTCTTCGTTAGAATATTAAACCCTTCGGCAGCCAGCAAAAATAAAAACGGTGAAAGTGGATCCCCTTGACGAAGGCCCCGCTCAATAGGAAACTCCTCTGTCGGGAAGCCATTAACAAGAACTGAAGCCATTGCATTTTCGACACATTCTGACATCCACTTCCGCCATAAAGTTGGGAAATTCATATTGACCATCACCGAATCAAGATAATTTAAGTCGTCTGAGTCATATGCCTTTTCGAAGTCGACCTTAAACATTAGAAGTTCCATTATCATGTGCTTAGCATCATCAACTGCTTCATTTGCAATCAGAATACCGTCTAAAATTTGTTTTCCTTTTACAAACGTTGATTGGGAGTCAGACACCACACTACCAATAAGAGCACGGAGCCTATTAGCTAATACCTTTGCTAGCACCTTATACATACACCCCACCAGAGAAATAGGTCGGTAATCATTTAATCTTTGAGGGTTAGTAACCTTTGGGATTAGAGTGATAAAAGTGGAATTAACCCCCTTCGACAACTTCCCGTTACGGTGAAATTCGACTATAAATCTCATAAAATCATCTTTCAACAACTCCCAAAATTATTTAATAAATCCGAAATTAACACCATCTTGTCCTGGACTATTGTAACTATCACAGTCCCATACTGCTTGCTTTATTTCTACCAACGAAAAAGATTTTATTAAATTACCTGCTTCACCGATTGACAACTTTTGAAAAGGGAGATTCTCTATGTTTGGCCGAGCTGCTCTTTGAGATTTAAAGTGTCGAGAAAAATGGTTGTAGACCGCTGTTCTATTATTATGCACCCCTTCAACAGTAGCCCCATCAACATTAACCAAGTTAATAGCATTACGTCGTTGTCGAGAAGACATATACCCATGAAAAAACTTAGAATTTGCATCCCCCTCTTGTAACCAATTCAATCGTGCCTTTTGCCAATTAATACTAGTTTGAACCCGAGCCATTAAATGCAATTTGACTGATAATTCATGGAGTTCCTTCACCTCCTCCTCTTACAAGCACCGACGCCTCCCCTTTAGAATCAAGGTATTCAATACGATTTTTAACTTCTAAAATCTTTCCTTCCATATTTTGCGTATGCCTTTGATGCCACTCTTTTAGCTCGGCTTTTATCATTTTAAACTTCTGTTTCAAGATAAAACAGCCTCATCCCTGGACACCGAAAGACCCCCATTTATCACGAACAAAATCAGCATACTCCGCATATTCCAACCAACACTTAAGCATTCGCAACGGACGAGGTCCCCAGTTAGACTCATTAACGTGTAACATCAAAGGCACATGATCAGAGAGACCCCGTTGGTGAGCTACTTGGATACAATTTGGCCATCTCTCACAGCACTTATCTGACAAAAAACACCGGTCCAATCTACTCATCGAAATGCCATCTCCGCGGTACCATGTGAATAAGCGACCACAAATAGGCAAAATCAATTAACCGACTATCTTCGATAAATTAAATGGATACTTTTGTCCGCTTGGTCTGTTTAGTAGTATTTGTATTTTTCTCATTCTATTTACATATATAAATTAATTTTTTCTGTTAAAAAAATCATTTAAATGGCATTTTACTCGACTTTTTGTTTTTGAGGTGACGTTACTCGATTTGTCGACAATTAGATTCATTTATTTTGAGGGTAAAGTTTATGATAAATGAACTTAACCTCTATAAATTTTTATAACCAAAACCTCTATAAATTTCAATGATTTATTGTAAAAGATGAAATAAAAAAAATTAAGCGATTGTACACCGAAACAAGACTAATAAACAAGTAAAAATAAAATAAGCGTATATATAAAGACCATTCCTGTAAATATTTTTTTTGAAAGAAAAAATTGTTCCTGTAAATATATGTTATTTTTGTTTTTGACCCTATAGTCAATTTTAAGAAATTCCCCCGCAATTTGGAGGGTAAAAAAAACTTTTAATTTAGGCTCTCATCAAATTCTATTGATGAAGTAACAAAACTTTCTGATGTGACATACAAAATCTTTCGTGACATGGATTATAACATCATGACGCGTATAATTTCATTATTTTAATGTATTGACTAATTAATTAAAAGTAAAAATAAAAATAAACATTGAATTGTCAAAAATGAAAAATAGGAATTAAGATCTAGGGTTCGATCTAAAGATGTAAATGTAGAATCATCGATTTTCTTAATTAATTAATTAAAATATAATGTCAAATATTTAAGAGGAGGTATATATTGACTCCGAGAGTAAGTCTTGATACTTACACCAAATCCGACGGGGCGAAGGTGGTACGATCAGCTAATTTCAAGGTCACCTCGGTAGGTTTTAACTCTCCTATTCTCATTTTCTTATAAAGCGTCGTCAAAGGTAACAAGCTAATACTAGACCCTAAATCGCACATGGCTTTCTCTACGGTCTCACTCCCAATCACACAAGGGATGGAAAAACTACCTGGATCTCCAAGCTTGGGAGGCGGTTTCTTTAAGACATTACTACATTCCTTTGTTAAGGCTATCGTCGCATTACCCTCTATTGTTCTTTTCTTTAACAAGATATCTTTTAAATTTTTTGCATAGTGGGGCATGCGAGACAAAGCTTCAGCAAAAGAAATATTGATGTAAATCTTTTTTAGCATGTCAATAAACTTTTTAAATTGTGCCTCCAAGTTAGGCTTAGCAAGCCTTTGGGAAAAGAGTATTTTGGCTTCATAAGATGGTGAAACAAGAGATTTCTCACTTTCTCCTAAGGCTTTCTCACTCTTTGTTTTAACACTCTCTTCTCTCTCATATTTTAGACACCTTTTAAAACATGTTATATCACCATCTATATTTTAGACAAAATTTTAGATAGAGGGACCAAAACTATTAGATTTTAAAATAGGGGGACCAAAACTGCAGTTAAAACCAATTTTAAAGGAACTTACCGATTAATTTGTCATCATAAACCCACATAATATAATATCGTAGTGAACCATGTGAGCTTAACTCATTTTGTAAGAGATAATGTATAATATATGTATGAGCTGGAGTTCGAATCTCAAACACCCCACTTTTCATCTTTAAGATGAATTTCTCTTACCAACAAACTACTTGACCAAAAAATTAAAAAAATAAAATCATAGTTTAATTTGTTAAAAAAAAAGATATCATAGTTTAATATTCAGTTGCTCGACTTGAAAAAAAATAAAAAAATATTCAGTTGCTCGATATGGCGCATGCACGAGTTGATATACTATTTGACGAGTGTTTGGTACTTGTACGTTTTGTACTGTATATGTTATATATTATTTTATTACGTAATAATTAATAAAATATTTATGGTTGACATTCCAACTACAATTTTACTTTCTTTTTTTAAAAAAAACCTACAAGTTTTACTTAATGGTAGAGTTATACAACCTTATATGTATGTCGGTTCTGAAAGATTTTTTTTAATTATATGTCGCTTTACAATATTAACTATTTAATTTTCTCATTTTTCAATTCTTTAATTTTCTTCTCATACCAGTTATAAGAACAATTTTGTAAAACAACTTATAACATCTCTTTTCCATACAAAATTAACTACATTTCTTAATAAATGTAAAATGACAAAACGTCGTATAATATAATTTAGGTCGGAGGAAGTATCATATATAGTTGAATATTAAGTTGCAACAGATACAAGGGATGTTAAATATATTGAGCATTTGGTATACTACAAGTGGAATCAATGTCAAATATGATATTTCCCTTGATTACTTGGTAAATGTTACATAGACACCCTTTATTCATATACATTCTTGTACACCCCATATACTAGGAAGAGAGAAGAGGAGAGGAATGAGAATGTGTGTTTGTACAAGATCTACGTGGCACGTGTCAGATTTTTGTGTGTGTATTAAGAGGTATATTGCCACCTAAGGGATGTATCATAACTCATTACCTTAAGTGGATTGGGTGTCCTAAATTTATAATTGGTTATGTCTATGTATTAAGGATATATTACTTAACAAGTATAAATTAATTAGGGCACGTTGCGGCTAGAAACTTAAAATCGAAATCTTTATACTAAAAATAGTGTTTATGAAACGTTGACATTGATGAATGTTTATGATTAATGAAGCATATACCCCATTGATGCTAAATTGATTCTTTTTGACTCTGAAGAAATGTTAGCTATATATAGCTGAGTTTAATTATCTGCTCACAATGTGCATAAACCTAGCTCCTCATACCAATTTACTTCTTTATCAACTTGGTTTCTTTCAAGAGGTATGAACTCTCTTAACAAAAGAATACTCATACTCATGTTGTACATTATTTTTGGTAAATAATAGTAGAGATTAATTACTTGAGATAACTTTAGATATATTTCATGGGCATTAGGCACAAATTTGGTATCATGTTTGTATACTATTTGGTCATATATATGAGAATTGACATAGAAAGATAATCAGCCCCATTTTTTTATGCATTAGTCATACTACTCTTTCGACCCTTGGATATGCATGTCATATTTTCATGAATATTTCCCATGCATTCACCATAACACATTTCTTCTCAGCTGCGGATCCCTCCATGGGTTGGGGTGGGCCACGAACCACCCGGAAAAATTTAAAAACTAACAATTGTAGTCCGTAGGTTTGCTTTGCCAGATTTTAAACAATTTTGCTACGATTTTAGTGTTTGATAGATCCAAATTTGCACTAATTGGTTTAGTGGCTCACCTGAAAAATTAAAAAGTTAAAAATCATTGGTCTATTTTGCGAGTTTTAAACAACTTTTTAATAGTTTAGGTTTTCGGCGGTTCCAAAAGTGACATATGTGATTTTTTCATGCTTATACTTGGCTGGTTAGCGGAGGTTTACATACTTTTTTTTTTTTTTTTTTGGGTTTCAAATCTCTTTGATATTGTCTTGTCCAATTAAAATTCCCTCAATTAAGAGTTGTATTATAGAAAAAAAAATCATAATTTATAGCATTATAGTAAACTATGTAATTTATTTTTTTAAAGCATCCACCCGAACTTTTTAGTCAAACTTTGCAATTTCAACTTCATACTTAAGACTTATTACTACTTTAGTCTTTTGATTTTGTTTCGAGGAAACTACTTTAGTTTTATGTTTACATATTATTGTTTATAGTTTGTTTTAGCGTCCACCTCAACTATTTTTTCTGGCTCCGCCACTGTTTCTTTTAGTCATACTATTATCTTTTGGATCTTGCTAACCAATTTTCTTAGGGCAATGGTTAAGAAACCAAAAATGGTAAGTTTGCATTGAATTCGGCAATTTTTTAGCTTTTAAAAAGTCCAATCTATTACTTTTCACCATTTCTCAATACAACTTTTTTAAATTTGTCCTCTTATCCAATGCCCTAAGTGCACTCTTTATCATTTCCGTAATTTTTTTTACCAAAGTCTAGTCAAACTACACTTTTGGTAATACTCTATAGATAACATCTTCAAGAATTGGAATACAAATACCAATTGCTAAATTAAGAAATAGTCTAATGTGCCTTTAATCTTTTATGCTAATTCTATTTACCATATAACGTGTTAGCAATAATTACCATATATAATTTGTCACAATCCCCTTCAATATTCAACTTTTTCAAATTAAGACTATATCTCTTGAGTTTATGATGAAAATGGATTCACATTGGTCATTTGATAATATAATATTGACTAATGACATTCTTTCTATGTATCTACCAATAAACTAGTTGAGGCAGTAAAAGATAGTTTTTGGTTTAGGTTACATGGCAGTAAAAGACTTTTAAATAAATGAGAATAATATTTAAAAAGAATAATTTTGTTGACAAAAAATTCAAAATGAATAACAAATATTGTTTTAGTATTAATCTAAAGCTAAAATTAATTAAAGATATAGAAATATTTTAAAGGTATAACTAGGGCCGGAAGCTAAAAATAGTAGTTTTACATCGGAAAGAATGATCTTAACTTTTATAAAGTTGAATTCACTATTTCTCGACATATTATTTTTTGTATTTGCTTACTTAACCATATTTTAAGCAAGATTAAGATATTTAATATGAGAGGGAATACATCATATCCTTAATAATTGTTTGGTAGGGCCAACAACAAAGATAATTAATATTTAAAAAAATATGTTGGCTCCATATGTCTATAAAACTGAGTCTCTATCTAGCTTTCCATTAATTATTTTTCTAAGGGAAAAATATGGTATTGGTAGCTTATATTTAATGTGTATTGTGCTTAATTATGCAGGGAACTAGGTAAAAAATTCAGTCATGTCTGGAGAATTAGGAGTGCTAAATGCACTTGATGTGGCCAAGACACAATTGTACCATTTCACTACAATTGTGATAGCTGGAATGGGTTTCTTCACTGATGCTTATGATCTTTTCTGCATTTCCCTTGTCACAAAGTTGCTAGGGAGAATATATTACACAGAACCAAATCCAACAAGACCAGGAACACTTCCACCAAGTGTTCAATCAGCTGTTACTGGTGTTGCACTTGTTGGAACACTAGCTGGCCAGTTATTCTTTGGTTGGCTTGGGGACAAAATGGGAAGGAAAAAAGTGTATGGTTTAACACTTATTCTCATGGTGGGTTGTTCTGTTGCCTCAGGACTCTCTTTTGGATCAAGTCCAAAGAGTGTTATGGCTACACTTTGTTTCTTTAGGTTTTGGCTTGGTTTTGGAATTGGTGGTGATTACCCTCTTTCAGCTACAATCATGTCTGAATATGCTAACAAAAAAACTAGAGGTGCATTTATTGCTGCTGTTTTTGCCATGCAAGGTTTTGGTATCTTAGGTGGTGGAATTGTTGCTTTGACTGTGGCTTCAATATTTGATCACAAATATAAGGTTCCCACCTTTGAAGAAAATCCAGCTGCATCTTTGTTAGTGCCTCAATTTGATTTTGTTTGGAGACTTATTCTTATGTTCGGCGCTCTTCCAGCTGCATTGACGTACTACTGGCGAATGAAAATGCCAGAAACAGCTCGTTACACGGCTCTTGTTGCAAAGAACGCGAAACAAGCTGCAGCAGATATGTCTAAAGTATTGCAAGTTGAACTCGAAGTTGAAGAGGAGAAGGTACAAAAAATGACTAGTGATAAAAGGAATAGTTATGGCTTGTTCAGCAAGCAATTCGCGAAACGACATGGTTGGGCTTTGTTTGGAACATGTAGTACTTGGTTTTTGTTGGATATTGCTTTCTATAGTCAGAATCTTTTCCAAAAGGACATTTTTAGCGCAATTGGTTGGATCCCTCCGGCAAAAGAAATGAATGCAATTCATGAGGTTTACAAGATTGCAAGAGCACAAACACTTATTGCGTTGTGCAGTACTGTTCCGGGCTACTGGTTCACGGTAGCGCTGATCGATTACATGGGTCGTTTCGCTATTCAAATGATGGGATTCTTCTTCATGACTGTTTTCATGTTTGCACTTGCCATACCATATGATCATTGGAGCAAGGAAGAGAATAGAATTGGGTTTGTTGTAATGTACTCACTCACATTCTTCTTTGCTAATTTTGGTCCAAATGCTACAACATTTGTTGTACCGGCAGAGATTTTTCCAGCTAGGTTAAGATCTACTTGTCATGGAATATCAGCTGCTGCAGGAAAGGCAGGAGCAATTGTTGGTGCATTTGGATTCTTGTATGCTGCACAAAGTAAAGATCCTACCAAGACTGATAAAGGCTATCCAACCGGTATTGGGATTAAGAACTCTCTTATCATGCTCGGTGTGATCAACTTTGTTGGGATGTTATGCACTTTACTTGTTCCGGAATCAAAGGGAAAATCATTGGAGGAGTTGAGTGGAGAGAATGAAGGAGAAGGTGTCGAAGCCACTCCGCAAGAAGGATCAGGGGTTTAAACTCTAGTCACAGTCATGAATACAGTTGCAGGTGTTGCCGGTGCGACTGTCAGCATTGCAACGTTATTCAAGTTTATATTTACTCCAGATATAATAATGTTCGTGACACATTTAAAAACCTTATACCTTATATTTTTCCATCCATATATATTTCATCTTTTCCTGTTGCAGCCCCATACGATCATCATTGCGTGATGTGACCTGCAATTGGAAACCATGAACAAGATATGCTAGGATAGTTTATGTTTGATTCATGTTTGTTTTCAACAAAGTGATTTGTATTATATTGTTTGAAGATTTCAAAACTAGTTATTGGTTGTTTGTATTGTATTCACAATAATGATGTAGTTCTTTGCTTGATGGTGTAAGAACAAATCCTATGTAAAGTGTCTGTCTTTGGTTGTATCTAATCTACTCTTGTATAATTGATTTTAGCCTTTGTTTAAGATTGTGATAACATGTCTTAAACACAGGTCTAAATTTTTTATGAATGTTATTCTAGTTTGATATGTTGGCCCATATTATATCATGATTCTGTAGCACCATCACAAAGGGAACCAGAAAAAAAAAACATAAATTAATATCAAATCTAGATGATTTAAAAGATTCAAATGGAATGATACACAAGGATATACCTGATAACAAGTCTATATATCATTACTAGCTAGGGTTTAAAATCTTATTATCTTCTACAAAATATAAAATCAATACTGAAGTGTTCAAAACTAGTTATCCAGGCATTCATTGCCCTTTAATAAAATGTTAAGATGTAAAAATGGACTTATGTTTAATATATGAGAAATGCTAGGAACACTCTCTTTCTAGCACTTTGAAACGAAATGGTGGTTGGGCCTAACACAACCCTACAAAACAGGCTTGTGAAATGAGGATTGCCCCTACTTACAAACACATGTTCATGTCATATTTTTTCCAATGTAGGACTTTTAACACTAACACTTTTTCTAACACTCACTCTCATATTGGGTGAAACCCACGTGGGTCTCACTACTTTATGTGGGGTCCATTTTCAATGTGTGGTACCCACACGGATTTCATCCAATAAGACAGCGTGTGTCAGAGAGAGTGTTAGAAAGAATGTCCATAACACTCCTTATATAGTTACTTATACGACAAGAAGAGTTTAGACTTTAACATATAAGAGGGGATGACCATGTAATTCAAACATCTCTTTAAGAGAGTGTAATTTACCTTATTATTATATTAGTATCTTAAGCTTTAGATTAGTTATTTCTCTAAGCAATATACTCATGCATATTTTCTTGAACTATGTTCTTACCATGACAACTTTATATGAGTAGATGAGGAAAGGAACATTGTTATGGTACATAAAATGAACAAGTGCTTGAACTCTGTCTCTTGGATGAAGATTCAGCTGTTGAGCACACTTCCTGATCAATGCATGACACTCCGGTATCAGTCCGCTTGCTAAGGTTACTCAAATTATCCTGTTCTCGATCCACTTTATCCATACATTTTTGTTTCTTCCTATTAGGAGCATCATCAATCTTTGGATTCTGAAGTATTGGCACCTTTTGATCATTCGACGATGAAGTAGCGCCGCGTGGAGCCTTGTCTTTCAAGAAAACTTTTGGAATGGACAAATTTTCACTGTCATCAACAACTTCAAGTTTATTTTCTGAGGTAGAAGCTTTTGAAGCTGCCTCATCTTCCCACATCTTGAATATAGCTTGAGTTAATTGTTCTCTAGCCAAATCTATTTCGATGATTGGTTTTGGATAGTTTTGACCTAACTCTACACCTGATGCACTTAGCACAGTAAGTGGTGCATTCCATGGATGATGGATCCACTCAGTTGGAATTCTTGCTAACTCCGGTAGCCATTGACGAACGTATTCGCCTTCTGGATCGTATTTCGTCCCTTGAATCTGTTCACAAAAGTTAGACAACATTAGAGTTCTTGCAATAATGTGTTAGAATTCTCTTCTTTTGAACATACACACCAACACTAACTGAGAGTATGTTTGAAATCAAGATTTTAATGTTCAAGAATCATTTCCGTGTTATACAAGTTATGTCGATCATACGAGCTTAAAATTATGAAGATCACATGATTATATCATACTATCATGAAGAAAATAGTAAAACCTTGCAACACAAGAACCAACGACTTACCTCTGGATTGTCCAACCGCTCAAGCTCGTGACCATCAGGTAAGCTCCCGGAGATATACTGCCAACCCAAGATATCACTTTCAATGTCAGCATCTAATAGTGTATCCCAAAAATATTTCATTCCCCATTTCCATGGTATAAGCAACATTTTCACTGCAAAACTAGAAACTATAACTCGCATTTTGTTGTGTATCCATCCGGTCGCCCACAACTCTCTCATTCCTGCATCAACTAATGGATATCCAGTCCTACCTAGCCTCCAAGCCTTAAACTTTGAAGGATCGTTATTCCAAGGAAAAAATTTTAAGTTCCCTAGCAATGGCCTCTCAACGGTGAACGGAAAACCAAAACAAAGATAACGCGAGTACTCTCTAAATCCAACGGCCCTGAGAAAAAACGTTGCGCTCTCTTCGCCGACGATATTTCCTTCGTTTTTCCATAATATCTGTTTCGTTCGTGCCAACTGAAATACTTTCCTCACACTCAATTCTCCAAAATGAATATATGGAGATAGCAGTGAGGTTGAGTCAACGCCAAGATTTAATCTATTTTTTGAGTAGTGAATAAGGTGGTTTTCGACAAATTCTGTTAATGCCTTGTCACTTTTGCTCCAACCTGGAGACCATGCTCTTGCTAATAATGCATTGCTTGATGTTTCTAACTCATTTTCAAGACCTAGTTCTTCAATTGAATGTTTCTCAACTTTACCTGTCCCCAAAACAACAAAAGAAACAAATTCTCACTTGAATTTGTAGACAGTATAGTATAATAACAGAATAACATCATCACGCAGTAAATTGTAACAGCGTATATATAGTAAATTGTACCTTGTGCTGGAATTAATTGACAAGGAGGAATGGGTGAATAAGTTTTCATTTGCATTTGCAAGCATCTATTCCAAAAAGGATCAAAGGTTGTAAATGCATGTCCACTTTTGTCATATATATCCCACGGTTCATGCAGCAAGTCTCCATTGTAGCTTTGCACAGAAATGCCAAGTTCCGCTAATTTTTCTTTGATGTTGTGATCACGAACAAGTGAAACTGGATCTGTTAAAAGAAGTGGAGATCATCAGGTATCTATCATTGTATTGATATGAAACAGATCAGTGAAGGATTTTTTGCATTGACGATGATGAACTATTAATATTACCAATGTTTTTCAGCCACATATCAATTAGCCAAATAGAAAGACGGTCAGACTTTCAGATACCGGAATGAGTGTGATAAATTAATGGAATGATCAATTTGACAGATAGCTAAAGATAGTGAGAGTCCCATATATCCTTGTATGTTATCTGCTAGATGATTTGTAAACAAATACAGAAGCAATGGTTTTTATGACTCATTTCAAATTTCCAACTATACTAGTTATGTTACATTTTTTCTGGAATCGTAATAAATACTATGATGAAAACATAAACTGATTCTCACTCCGGAAGGATAAATTTGTAAAACCATATCAACTGTTAACAATTTTTTTTTTGTTGTGTATACCGGGTATCCTCAGCGCGTAACTGCAGAGACTAATCCCTCGAGCATTGTGGGACTCAAATGGGCAGCAAGCTCTCCCTAAGAGTTGATTGTTAACAAGTTTGATACTACTACCGATTTATTAATTCTCATGGTAGCAGGATGCATATAAAAATTTGTCAAAAACATTCAACAAAGAAAGTTAAATTCTAATATTCTATAAAAAGAAATTCAGCTTTTCAATGGTATCACTTACCATAGAGATGATTGAACACAACTTTTTTAGCTTGAACAGCATTTACACATTCCAAAAGTGCTGCAAGAGTATTATCACTTTTGATCATCACAAGTCCAGCTCCAAGAGATTTCAGTGACTGATCCAAATGAGAAAGAGACTGCTTCAGCCACCACCTCGACACTCTACCCGGATAAAACTGTCCTTCCTCTTTAGGACACCAAATAAAGACAGGAAAAACAGAACCATCCCTTGCAGCAGCAGCTAATGCAGGATTGTCCTCAATTCTTAGGTCCCTCCTAAACCAAACTATGGTCCTATTCATACCCATTTTCTGATTTTTCATGACACAACCAAAACCTTCACTTCACCTTCATACACCTAACTATAAGTACAATCTCCTCAACTAGCCTGGTGGTATTGACTTGAGACCTGGAAGTGTGCTCCTCCTCAAGGTCTCAGGTTACAATGCCTCGAACAGGATTACCTCATAAGGAGGGAACATGTGGCAAACCAAAAAAAAAATGTAGGAAATATCTGAACACTGGATCTAAGATTCAGCAAAACACAAGGTAGCTTCAAATCAGTGTTAAAACTCAAAATATATTTAATTCTTAGACATGAGACCAAGATTATGCCTCTTTGTTTTGTATAAAGTATGCAATCAAAATCTATGTTATATAAACCTTTCCCTATATGTCTCACTCATCAAAATAAAAACATGAAAAGTTGAATATTTCCATTTTATAACCAAAAAAAAGACCAAGGATCATTAACATTAACAAAACAAATGACTAAATATCTACAAAACAATTGTGTCCACAAACAACTAAAGCTAGAACAAATCTAACAACAACTGAAAGAGATCTTTAGAGACAAAAAATAAATATATGAATAACATAAAAAGCTCTAGAATTCAAGTCAAAACCAACCTCAATTATGAATTTCAAAGCAATTTATAAGGAAGATATTAATTAAATGTGTATGATCTAGATATTCACATCACATGGTACCTTATGTTTCTTAATAGAGTGAAATTAAAGTGATATGTGATTGATAGTGAAAAATGAAACTATGGTTTTGTCTTTTTGTGTTAATAGGATCTAAGTATGGATCAACGATCACGTGGGGAACATGCAAGGACAGTGGGGCTAATGGACAGGTTCACAGTATATCATGCGATACATTAGAAAATATCTCAAGAGTATATTCTTTAATATTTTCTTTATTGATTGAAATTTAAATTTGATAATGGGTTCAACTATATATCATGATGAGTCATTATCATCAATTTGGAAGTTAAGGTCGGCATAATCTCTTACAATGAAAGTTATTACTCACCACCATTGACTAAACTAATTTGCTTGAAAACATCATTTTCCATTATAATTCTAGGTGGAAGTATAGATAAGATAGAAGTGTAGAAAATAAAATAAATTTTGTTTTGATAATGATAATGCTATATTTGTCACCAAAAAAAAAAAAAAAAAGAATATTATATTTAGATGAAGGGGTTACATACGTCACATATATAAATGTAAATTAGTAACTACTCCCCTCCCTCCCTTGATATAAACACCCATTGTCTTTTTCACATTTCTTAAGAAATGTTGTGTGTAATTAATGTGTCTGTTTTGTGTATTAATATCACCGAATTGTCCTTTGTTTGTATGTGTATTAAATTTGACTTTTCGTATTTCATGACAGAATAGTAGTATTAATTAGGGGTATGTTTTGGAAAAAATTAATAAATGCATCTAGTAATTTGAAAAGGGGTTTACATTTAGGGACAAAAGTAAAGTCAAACGAGAGCTTATATATAAAAACGGATGGAGTAATTAATAACAACCGGCCCTAGTTTTTTTTACAAGAGAAACTCCAAATTTTCCAAGCTTTTTTTTCTCTTTCACTCATTTAGGAGAGATGCTTTTAGATCTTTTTTGATCTAGAATCATCTATCTAAATTTTTTTCCCTCTTTTTTTCGATTTAAATAAGTGATTTCTACATATATATCAACTTTTTTCTTTTGTGGTTTTTCGTGATTTCATCATCTGAGTGCGGGGTTGTGTTGTTCGTCGTCTTGTGCGGCGTAGTTTAATTTTGCATCTTATTGCGGTGTTCGTTTGGTTCATATTAAAAAATCTGCTTTAGTTAATCATAAATTCATTTTGCTGTTGTAAGCTACAAACTTGGGTGTTGTGAGTTTGTTTGCATATTCATCATTTATGTTTTTAGCGATGTTGATCATGTTATTGTATCTGATGTATTATATCAATTTAAATTAATGAATATCGTTTTGTTTTTGTAAAAAAAAATTTAATGAAATTTTAATATCATCTTCATAATAGTCCAATGTGAACTATTTAAAAATACAAACATTAATGTAGTGTTTCCATTAAATAATTTTTATTTTATAAGTAAAACATTGTTTAATATTTGCACCACACTGACTGCGAATTTTATTTGTTTATTTTTGCGAAAGGAAAATTTTTAGTATTGATGTGAGAAAGTCGATATGATCTAATTTTGAATTTTCGTGATTATTATTAAAATATCAACATTAATATAGTGTTTCTATGAATTTTTTTATTTTATATGCAAATTAGAGAGATTAAAAGATTAAAATCCTTAAAAAAAAGATTAAAATATATGGTGGTAGTTCTATTTATTTTTTAGATCAATAATGATTTAGATTTATAGATATATGATTTAAAATAACAATTCAAAAATAAATCATCATGGTCTTAAAATAAATTATTATAAAAGTATGTTGGTTGGGGTTAACGTCAATGATTCATGGCTTCATGAGGGGGTTAGAGTGTTGAACTGTAAACCTGGTCCCCTTCCTTTCAGTAGTGGTGGTGTCATTTACATCAGGAGTTGAAGTTTCACTAATGGAAGACATGGTTTTCTCTCTGGATCTTTTTCTGTTGCGACAGTTAAGTGTAAGAGCACAAAATGTGCTCTCATACCAACTAAAGGTGAGAAAAACACACACGAGGGGGGGGGGGGGGGGTTGAATTGTGTAAGTTTTTTCGCAGCTTTATTTTTCTCTGGTTAAATAGCCTGATCAAAATTTCAGGTAGAATCTGATGCAGAGTCTGAGTGCAACAGATAAATACAAGGCACAAAGATAAAGAGGTAGGGATAGAAAAAGCAGACACACATCAATTTTATACTGGTTCCTCCTACAATCCAAGAGTAGTCCGGTCCCCTTGCACTTTCAAGGGATTTCACTATAACCACAACGGATTACAAAATGCTGAAGGACATTTCCAAGAGACTTCCCTATGCTTAAGAACAACTGCAAGAGACTTCTTGCTCAAGCACAGCTGCAAAAGATTTCTATTTGCTCAAGCACAATTGCAAGAGACTTCTATGCATGTACCTATTGACTTCTGCTCTAGGACTCTATCTAAAGACTTCTCTTGCTTAAGCCCACTGCTTAAGACTTCCCTTTGCTCAATCCCCACTGATTGAGACTCCTAAGAGCATCTCCAATGAGGGGTCCTTACTTAACAAGCACCACTCCCCGTTAAGGACCCTCCATTGGAGGAAAAAAAACGAGTCTCCATTAAGCAACGGGTAACTATATAAGGACTCTCTCTCTCCTTGGCAACTAACGGGTCCCACGTTTAAGAAAATAATAAAATGTATACTATTTTGTCCCACTTGTAAAAAGGAGTAATATTTTAAGAATTGGGCTGAACATCCAAGAAATGGGCCAAACCCAACATGTTGTCATTCCCCTAGTTAAACCCTAAACAACACAGAAGTGTTATCTCTCTCTCCTGCTGCCGCCATTTCTTCCTCTCGCTGCCATCTCTTTTGTTTGGCCTTTTCCACATTATATCTCATTCATTTTGTTCATTTTTACTCATGGATCCAAACCAAAATCGTTTCTTCAACTTTATGCAAAATTATCAGCTTCTAAATCCCACTAATCCAAATTCACAAAATGGTCAAAAAAAATTCAAACCCACAAAATAATCCCAACTTTTCGTTTTCTTCTTCCCCATTTCCATATCAATATCCCATGTTTCAATCGCCACCAACTAATAGTGAAAAAGAACAAGAAAATCAAACCCTGCCGTTTTTGACACAATCTGAGTTGGATAATAGCATTGTCAATGAAGAAGAGGAAGAAGGAGAAGAAGGTTTTGAATGCGGAGGGATCTGTTTCATCGCATTGTAGAATCCCTTGACAATCATGATGAGTATTTTCTATTAAGAGCTAATGCAACTCAAAGAATGGGTTTTTCTCCATTGCAAAAATGCACTGCTCCTCTATGTATATTGGCATATGGATCATCTGCTGATAGCGTGGATGATTATGTGCGAATTGGTGAAAGCACAACAAAGGAATGCTTAGATAAATTTATAAGAGGTGTCCATCAAATATTTGGAGCTGAATACTTGAGAAAGCCCAACAACAATGATATTGAACGCTTGTTGCAAATAGGCGAGGCATGTGGCTTTCCAGGTATGTTAGGTAGCATTGATTGTACGCATTGGGAATGGGAAAATTGTCTGGTGGCATGGAAAAGTCAATTTTGTCGTGGTGATCATGGAAAACCTACAATAATGCTCAAAGCAGTGGCTTCATATGATTTATGAATTTGGCATGCATTTTTTGGAGTTGCGGGTTCCAACAACGATATTAATGTGCTAAATCAATCCAATGTGTTTGCAAGCGCTTTGGAGGGGCAATCCTCGACCGTGAAATTTATTGTAAATGGAACCCAATACAATATGGGGTACTATCTAGCTTGTGACATTTATCCAAAATGGGCTACACTTGTTAAGACTATCCCAACACCACAAGGAGATAAAAGAAAATTGTTTGTCCAACACCAAGGAGCAGTAAGGAAGGATGTGGATCCTACATTTGGAGTTCTTCAATTGTGTTTTGCAATTATATGTGGCCCTGCGCTTAATTGGCACATGGATACAATCAAACATATATTATATGCATGCATCATATTACATAACATAATTGTGGAAGATGAATGACACACATATGATTGTCATTTTAATTATTCTTATGATAATCCTATCACTGATGTCTCAACAAGTGAAATATATAGAGGCTGTCATCAAAGCCTTACAACATACCTACAAAAAAGGGCAGAACTTCGTGATAGACGAACTCATTAACAACTTCAGGCAGACCTTATGGAATATATTTGGGAACGTTTTGGATGTGATAGTCACCAAAATTAATAGTTTTTGTAAATATTATTTTATCTATTTGTCATCATTTTAAAGAAAATTTAATTCATGCAAATTATTATTATTATTTTTTAGCGAAAGAATGTAAAATTTGTAATGTTAACTTTTCCATTTTCAAATTATTAGCAAATGTAGCAGAAATTTAAGTTCATACGAATAAATAAATATTTATAATTTTTTTTAAGGATTATAGTTAAATATTATGAGGTAATTTATAATTTAATAAATAAATTATTTTTGTTTAATGGTGTGAAGTTAGTGGAGCTTATTTAAGTACTTTTCATTTGAGTCCTTATTAGTGTACTCCCATTGGAGTCATTGAGTCCTTAATAGGTACTTTTATTAAAATATTATAAATAAGTGATGTGTAACGTGAGGTCCATTTAAGGAGTCCCTATTAAGGAACTATCATTGTGGATTCTCTAAGTGCTTAAGGTTTCACCAAAAGACTTATATGTTCAAGCACGCAGGCGAGATACTTTCTAAAGTGTTTGCCCCAACTACAAACACGTTTATTTGTTCTTACGCTTTTTCTAAGTAGTAAGCGTAATTAATTGAACAAATGAACAGACTCCTTTGGATTTATAAGATATGACTTATAATAAATCCAAAGTGTTTTTGAGCTATTAAATTGGACAGAGTAATGTCACAGTTGAATAACATAGTCTTGTTGCTTCTACTTCAGGTGTTCAGCTCCTTTGATAGGCAGTATTTGAGAGACGTTGGAGAAGAGTGTCAGCGCAAATAGATTTGTTGAGAAGCTTCAATCATGAACATTGGGCCTTTGCCTGATATGGATAATCTTGTTGGAAAGTACCTTGAATCTCCTTTACTGAAAGGGGAATTATATGTTGCTTTCCTCATTTCTGATGTCCTTTACACGTAGACGAAAGAAGACAAAATAGTTGCTATTTCCATATGTAGTGATAGAGACAACTCACAAAGTAAGACAAAAGCTTACGTGGATTCTGGACCTCTCAGAATGACGTAGCCTAGTCATCTTCTGTGTTTTGATCGGTGGATGTCACTCCTCAGCTTCTATGAGACTCTCATATACTAGGATGTTGACATCTAGTTGACATTTCAGTAGATCATCGTCCATAGTCTTCTAAGCTTCCCAATCCCTTTCTGATTCTCTTCATATGTTCCATCTTCATGGTAAGAGTTTCTTCACACTTGAACCATATGTTAGTAATCCAATTGTTCTTCAATACGTTGTTATCATCAAAACCCAAGAGAACTTGTATGAACCATTTTTGTTCTAACAAGAAGGAGTTCCATTGTCAACTAGGTTCCATAGATTATTTTCTCTTGCAGAGAATAAATTGGTTTTAGTAGCTGACATGTTCCACTTAGGTTGGGAGATGAACGAAGAAGCTTGTAAGTGGAGACGTAGGTTGTTTGCTTGGGAGGAGGAGGAGTAGGAGTAGGTGATGAAGTGTGTTGAATTGTTATATGTCATTTTTTTATAGGTTGATGTGGAGGATAAGTGGAGTTGGAGATATCGCTCATCCACTCGATACACTGTGAGTAGCGCCTATTAGCTATTGATTCCAACGTTAGATTATGATGCGGTGGACAATGGTTACAATGATTTCCATCATATGTTCCTTTAAAGGTGTCTATGATTATTTGGCGTTTGCTTCAAAATTGTCTTCCTACCAAAGACAACTTAGTGAGACGTCAAGTGTTTTCCATTAATGATCAACTTTGTACAGGTGGTTGTGGGTGTACCGAGGAAGAGATCATATGTTTGTTAATTGTGTTTTTTATAGTAACATTTGGTATTTGATTTGTGGCTGGTTAGGGATTTGTTCGGCATGATCTCGCAATATTTGATCGCATCTTCATCCCTTATGTGGTTTGGGAGGTTTTTTGAAAAACTTTTGTTTAGTTTTCAAGATGATTTGGTTAGCAATTGTTTAAGTTATCTGAAAAGAGAGAAACATGTGTATTTTTCAACTTATGGAGAAGACTATTCTTCCATCATTAAGCACGTTAAAAATTTTGTGATTTGGTGGTTTAAATCGAAGAATGTCTCATTCGATTTTCACTACAATGATTGTAGGCAAAACACTTTGTGTGCCTCACTGTAATTTAATCTTTTGCTTTCTCCTTGGTTGACCTTTGGTTTTTTCTCTCTTTTTGAATTGTTTCTTGAGACTTTTGATGTCTTTCTAAACACTTCTTGTACTGATTAACACTTTCATTGTGATAATATATTTCATTTTAGCCTCTTAAAAAACAATTCAAAAATTAGTTAAAATTTCATGAAAATATAAACAAACCACAACAATATCAAAAAAATTCATAACACTAAAAACAATATTCTTTCTGAGAGGAACAATAAAAATGATATTGTAACTACAAAAAGTCCTATTTTATTTTTTATTTGTTAAAAATATTTTTTATTTTCTTATTATAAGTGTAACATAAAAGCGGATAAACTATCACATTAGTATCTTGTGTCTGTCTATTCACTGATATGTATAAATATTTTGCACTTTTAATTTGTAATAGATTTTTGATATAATTGTAACAAATTGTTCATATATTCTTTAAAACACCAGTATATAACAAACAAATTTTTTTTTACGGAAAGTATATAACAAACATAATACTATAGTTTTTTTTTTAAATAACAAACATAAATGTTAAAGGCTTAAATATGATTTTCGTTTCTGTAATTTTGGCGAGTTTTGATTTTCGTCCTTGAAAAAAAAAAATTGAAAAACATCCTTGCAAAAAAAATTTTGTTTGAAAAAGGTCCCTGGCCCCACTATTTAGCTGATTTAGCATGGTTCTTGCCACGTGGCAGTTGCTGACTGTGCAACTTTGCCCACGTGGCATGCCACATAAGATTAACTTTTAAAAAATCTTTTTGAAATTAAAAATTGAAAAATTCTGAAAATAAATTTTAAAAATATTAAAAAAAATTCAGATTTTTTTTTTGTATAATTTTTAAAATAAAATTAATTTTTTTAATATTATATATATTCTTAAATTTCTGAAAATGACTTTCATAATTTAAAAAAATAAAATTAATACCATGTGGCATGCCACGTCAGCGCCACATGGCAAAAGTTGCACAGTCAGCAACTGCCACGTGGCAAAACCCATGCCACTTGATTGTTTTGGTGGGGCCAGGGACCTTTTTCAAACAATTTTTTTTTGCAAGGACGTTTTTCAATTTTTTTTTAAGGGACGAAAATCAAAACTCGCCCAAATTACAGGGACGGAAATCATATTTAAGCCAATGTTGAAATATATGGGGTTGTTATAGTGGATATCTAATTGATCCGATTTTTGCACTTAGCATGTCATCTCCCAATCACAACTCCAGCAATCGATTGCAACAAAAGACAGACATGATTAGCTCCCTTCCCGACTTACTTCTCTCTCACATAATCTCCTTTCTTCCAACCAAATACGCTGCCTCCACAAGAGTCCTCTCTAAACGGTGGAACTGTTTGTACCCATTATGGCTCTTGGTTATCACTCTCGACTTCAACGTCATAAACTTTGAAGACTTTAACACCTTTCGCCATGATGTATATCCCAACATGCTACCAATACAACGATCCATTCATGCAGCTATGCAATGAGGAATCGAAAACCAAACCTTCGAGAAGGTTTATGAATTGAAATGAACTCATGGCATTCCGAGTGTGAATTTGGTATGAACACTTTTCTGAGTATGAAGCACGGATATGGACACGACACAGACACTTACACGTCCGACATCGTTAATAATTTGAAAAAATTATATAATTTAGTGTAATTATACGTGTCATTGTCGTGTTGGTGTTGGAAGTAACACGTATCCGACACCAGGACACGCCTAATCCGAAGGGTGTTAGTGTTATGACTTTCTTATCAATTAAATAGTCTGTCATTGTGTGTAAATGTTATAATGCTTTGTTTTTAACATCAATGCAGAGATGCCCTCATCTTCTCTACATAGTTCACACTTTTCATAACCTAACTCAAATAGAGGTTTTCTTCCTTGGCTATAAGGGTAAAATCTGGAGTGGGTGGATGCTAGAAGTGTTTCAGCATAGTCTTAAGCTTTAACATCTTGCCATTCATCAGGTTATTCATTTAATTTGCTTCGTTTATTGTTTTTTTTTACTGCATAATGTATACAAAATTTGAAACGTACAGTGCGCAAGAAGCGCAAACTATCACAAAGATCATGCAAAAAAAGACACACACACATATATATATATATATGTATGTATATGTATATACATATATATATATATATACATATATATGTATATATGTATACATATATATATATATGTATATATGTATGTATATATATATAGACATACATATACATATATATATATAAAAATATGTATGTATATATATATATATATATATATGTATGTATATATAGACGGAACAACCAAGATACCAACACCGCAACAACGGAAACACTAACAGCTGAGGAAAAAAAAAAACAGAAGTACATCAGTACTAACACAAATGCAAAGAACCTAAAGCTTAACAAACCAAAATTTCAATTAAGAAGTAATTTTCACGAGAATGCTACAACTTTGGATGGAGCCGGACTCTTTGAAATCTACGTAAACACCTTTTCCTCCAAGCTATCCAACCTATTCTCTTGCAAAAGGACCCCCCCCCTCTAACAGCTTCTTCGTCAACTTCACCAAAAACTCTACGTCTTTTGGAAGCCACCCCCATTGATCATCCTATTCCGACCATCACCCTCCCCCACCAACTCCACTAAATTATTCACAAGAGTTTCCTCCCGAAGAAATAAATTTCTTCGCCAAAAAAAAAATCCCCACAACCTGAACCTCAAATCACTCACTTTAACTTCTTTTTTAAGCGATAGAGAAAACAAACACGAATATCTTTCGCAAAGAGACATATTTCTCAACTAACCATCCTTCCAAGAACTCGTCGAGCTTCTGTTTCCCATAACACAACCAACTTCCCCTTTGAACCAACCGCTCCCTATCGATGCCTCTAATTAGACAAATATCAGGCCAATGAACATTTTCCAATCGACATTCGAACCCGATTCCCATATTTTCCGACTAACACATCCTTCGAAATGGACCTCCCATTTTGAATTAGCCTCCATCTCTAATTTGCCAAACGACTTAATTTGATTTATATGTTGTATAGAACTCTAACTTCATTTAATTTAATTTGGGAACTCTACCTTTACATATTTCAATTATTATTGTTTTCTTTGTGGAAATTTACTTGAACATCATTTTTTTTTTACAGGAGATGGAAAATAATATAATGGAAAATGGAGGAATATATGAAACCAATTGGGAGGATCCACAGATTGTTCCACATTGCCTTTCATCTCAGCTCAAAACTTGCTTGTTTAGAGATTTTCGAAGCAGAAAAAATGAGTTTCAGATTTGATGGTGCTTCAAATATATATATAGCCTTCCGCTCTGCTGTTGAAAGTGCTTTTATCTAGAGTTATGATATTTTGACATCTATTTTGCGACAACAAATTTGACAACCTTTTACGAAGGGTGGTATCATAAAAGTTACAAAAAATAAAAACTTGAAAATTCAGAAAGTGAAGAACCAAGTGTGTGGACGATAACGCAATAACACTTCAAACCGTCGTATGTTTTCTCAATATTGAATTTTTTTCTTGCCCCGATGATGATTGTTAATGGTTGTTTAATAGTGTTGTGTCCAAACATCATATGAAGAGGAAGTGAATTTGAAAGGAAGAGGGACGGGAAAGACACTAAACAGAGGGGAAAAACTTGCTATACGAAGAGAATCAAAAAAATTTACACTCCATCTAAATATAACATTCTCATTATCAAAATAAATTGTCTCTTTTGAAAGATAAATTTATAAAACAATATCAATTGTCAACAAATTCGATACTGCCATCAAAATTTGTCAAAAACATACAACAAAGAAAGTCAAATTCTATATAAGAAAAAAAAAAACCATAGCGATGGTTAAACACAAATTTTGTTGCTTGAACAGAATTTACACATTAAGTGCTTTAAGAGTACTATCAGTTTTGATCATCACAAGTCCAGCTCCAAGAGATTTCAGTGACTGATCTAAGTGATAAAGAGACTGCTTCAGCCACCACCTCGGCACTCTACCGAGATAAAACTGTCCTTCCTCTTTAGGACACCAAATAAAGACAGGAAAAACAAAACCATCCCTTGCAGGAGCAGCTAAAGCAGGATTGTCCGCAATTCTTAGGTTTCTCCACAACCAAAACCTTCCAAAAGCTGCAAAAAATACAGCAGCGATACTACTGGAAAGAATGGTTTCAATATTTCCCATACGCAATCCTTTGTATAAACGTTGAGGTGGACGCACACTAAAATGGAAAAGGCTCGCTAATATGCCCAATGTCCCTGCTGCAATATGATGAGAGGCTATTCCCCCCGGAACAAAAGGATCAAAACCGTCCACACCCCATGCTGGATTTAGAGACTGTACCCTTCCAGTTAGTCCATAAGGATATTTTAATGCGAAATTGACTTCTTAACAAGTGTCTCATTTGTTGGCATAACTCAAAAATCTAAAAAACTTTGATGCCAAAATTGATGTCAACTCATTAATGAAGACATGGTTTGTGACGAGTCTAACTAAACTTGCAAATTGTGGATACTTTACATAAGAGACTACTAATTAGGTCCCTATTATTTTAAAGGGGCCAAAAAATATTTAATCCTATTTTGTAAAATAAGATTCAAAAAGGGTTTATAATTTGATTATCTCTTTCCGTTTCCTTCTCGTCGCTCTCCTTTAATCTCAACAAAAATTAAATTTGAGAGCAACAAAAATGGAAAAGGAAAGAGAAAATCCATATGCTAGAAAACGTTACAACTAAAGTGAAGCTCTCGTCAATAACTTACATTTCAGTTTCGTTATATAGTTGATGATACACTTTCGAAACATAAATTTCTCCGACGTGGGACTTCAATATTTCTCATTTTTCACACACCCCCACCTAACAGTACAGCATAAATTTGTCCGATGTGGGACTTCAATATTGTCTTACACCAAAATGTCTCACAAGTTAATATTGATTAATTACAGTACACTCCAAAAGATACTCCTTGACAACCCCTAACTACTATGACAACACCAAAAAACAATGGCAGCACCTAGTTGCTAAATAAAGTTGTATATCCAACAGATGATATTTGCTTTACCTCAAAATTTTGATTTATATAAAACACATTAAGCACATAGTTGTTGAAAATTATCATCAATTAGCTTGTAAAACTAGTGAATCCAAATTAACTTAAAGTTTCATTGTATCATGTAGCTTTACTTGTATTGGACGCTTCATATAGCATTTGACTTAGTGAAACACTTAGCCATCGTTTTTCTTTCGTTTGGTAAAGTCCTTCGTCATTGTATATGGTAAAACCAGAGCCGTTCCTACGTATCCTGAGGTTCGGTTCTGGAAGTGAGAAAAGACCCGTGATAAAATAAAAATGTATTTTTTTAAAAGAACAATGTTCTATTTAAATTTGTTATAGGGTAAATACAAGGTGTTGTATATATGTGGTATATCTAAAGGTGATAATTACCACCGTATACATGAGGAACCTCAAATCAGCCTCCCAAAAAACATTCACCTAACACCAAAAGCAAGATGACACAGTTCTAATATGCCTAATTTTTTTTTTTGAAGCCTATATCTTATGGAGGCCCGGTTCTGTTGAGCTTATTGCACACCCCAAAATCCGGCCCCGGGTAGAATAAATTATAAAAGGTGAATTCAGGTAGTTGTTTCAAACTAATAGTAAAATTCGACAAATTTATAATATCATTGTAAGTTCTTGATATTGTGAAGCACTAGAGGAAACATTTTTATTTCTTTTGAAAAGTTGCTGCTCAACCCAACCTTTCATGTGTTTCCAACTCTTTTTTCCTTCTCGATAGAACATCCACATGTTTTTAGTATAGAATATATAAAACATTTTCCTCCAAAAAGAAATTTTACTATTACACAAGAAAGTTATAGGCCTTCAATATAGAAAATAGAATATATAAAACAACGGCGACTCCTAGATTTCTCTTGTTCAATACTTCTTTAATTCTCCATTTTTGGGGTCTTGATCCAGTGCGAGTCCATGCTTTGGTACTTCTTTAATTCCCCTATATAATGAGTTAGATATAAGAAAATTATCATCCAATTCAACCCCCTAATATCTTATTCCAATCCAACCATTTGAAAATACAATCCCAATTTATCTTTGTCTTTATACAACTTGCAAACAAATGACTTGCGGTTTCAGTTTTATTAAAACAAAATACGCAACTTTGTTGAGGCACATCATGAATGACTCCTCGTCTCCACAATTCAACTTGTGTTGGTAAATTTTCTTAGAGTAATCTCCAGCCAAACACATGTATCTTCTATGGCACTGATGTGTTCCATAGTTGTTGCACCACTTAGAGAAAATCATCGTAGTATTCGTCACACAACTGTAATCTTCTGGCGGAGATTGATTTAATGAAGAATGTTGAGATTAATCGTTTGCATTGTTCTTTTTTTTTTGGGTTTTGAAAACTCGGTATTTAACTCAATGACTAACTAATCCAAAAAGTTCAATCCTACCGTCAATTTATGTGAAGTCAATTTAAAGCCACATAACCATGAGTACAAAATTTGTGGGGACTCCAGTTATATTTATATTATATTTTAAAAAATAATTTATTTTAAATTTATTTAAAATGTACTGTAGCACAAAAACATGAGTACAAAATTTAAGATGGATCTGCAAATTGAATCATCTCTTTAACTTTCCTTTCCATTCCTCTTCTTTATTTCCACCAAAAGTAAAACTAGGAGAGGAATGGAAGTTGAAAGAAAAAGAGAGTATTCATAGGATTGAATCTTATGTCCAATTAATGCATTTCAGTTTACTCTTATACTTGATAATACCTTTTCCAAATGTTTACTTCTCCAATGTGGGACTTGTGTATCTAAATTCTTCCAACACATTGAGCTTAAGCGCTTACTTCCTAGAATTACAAACCCTAACTCAATTCTACTCTTAATTATCTTATCAATTTAAGGGAAACACAGACCATTTTTTTTGAGAATATATGAAGTGGAAATATGGAGATACCTAACATGTAACATTGAAAGTTTTTTCCAGCATTACGATACCTTATTGATGGGTTTTAGGTTAAAAAAATTGCTTGTAGGTGTTATTTGACTGGATGCTTAGGTTGCTATAATGCAATGTGTGTGAAAAACCATGACATGTATAAAGTAACTATTGCAAAAATGAATAAGAAAAGAGTGTATGAAAAACCATGGCAAACATAAAGTAACCATTGGAAGAATGAATCAAAAAAGAAAAAGAAGGGATAAGAAACAAAATAAGTACTAGGGCTGAGGAGGAAACAACAGAAACTTACGTGATATGTATGTAATTTTTTCATCAATGGCAGCAACTGCAGTTGTTATGTCAAGAACTAAAAGTATTATTCAACCATTTGAAAATACAATCTCAAGTTATCTTTGTTTTTGTACAACTTCCAAACGAATTACTCGCGGTTTCAATTTCATTTGTACAAAATTCGCAACATTGTTGATGCACATCACAAATGACGTCTTGTCTCCACAATTCCCCTTGCATTGGTAACTTGTCTTAGAGTAATCTCCATCCAAACACACTTATCTTCGATGGCACAAATGTATTCCATAGTTACTACACCTCTGAGAGAAAATCACCGTCGTATTCGTCACATAACTATAGTCTTCTGACGGGGATTGATTTAATGAAGAAAATATGAGATATTAGTCTCCGGCATTGTTCTTTTTTTTTTTTTTTTAAATAGAAAAACTCTGATATCTGATATGAGGACCAATTAATTCGTGAGGTTAAATCTCACTATTTATTTGCGGAAGGATATATAAAATTAAAGAAAAATTTTAAATCGACTAACCAACCAAAATTGACATAATAACATCTTCAAGTTAGGTCGCATGTGAATGGTCCTAAGTCCTAACATATCAGAGGTCTTGAGCCAAGGTTATAGGGTACGTTGGGGGTTTGTTCGTTCACCCTTTTCCTTAACGTTGGGCCTCAGCTTTTTGTGTGTATATCTTCTACACTCTAGTATAAAAAAGAAAAGAAAATTACTCATCTCAAATTGCTCTTTTGTTTCAACTGCTTTGGTCCAACGGTAGTTAATTGTGGTTCGGCTTTTTAGCGGCAGTTAAGTATCGTTGGATACTTTTGAGATCGATCAACCAATTTAAAAAATTATTGAACCACTCTAAAAAGCGTCCAACGACACTTAATTGTCATTGAGGTATATGTTTTAGGAGCAATTTGAGAAATGTGAAGAGTAATTTTCAAAACAAAATAAATGTTGACAAACTCCGCAAATACTTTGAAAATATTAAAATAAAGGAGAGAATTGATGTGAAAGTGACAACAATATTGTGCTTTTTTTCTTCGTGTGTTAACCCTTTGAATTATGGGATAACATTCTCCCAAACGAGGGTTCTTTAAAATCATCTGAGTTCAACCAGGTAGTTGATTTTGATCAAAAACTTTAACATTAATTTCTATAGTGTATGAGTATCTCTTAATATAGTCAAAATAAAACATAGCCTATATCTGAAACCCCTAAGGAAACAAAAAAACTTGTATACACTAGACGACAGAGTAATACAAAATTAAGAATGATTTTTTTGAAGGGACGAAATTAAAAAATGTTCTTTGTATCATTAATTTTTGTAAATAATTGTTCTTTACATATTAATTCAGTGCAACATTAAAAATATATATTATAAGATGAGAACATTAATAATTACTTTTATTTTAGTTACGAAAGTCAATTCTCACCTCATAAACTAGTTTTGTGGGGTTGTGTTAGACCTAACCACCATTTTTAAGATGGTATTAGAGCCTCTCCAAGATCCATTGGGCCACCTGCTATCAGGTTTCCGCTATCAGACCAACAATTATTTATGTCAACAAACCAAGACCAATAGTGCAGGTCATAATGGGGTGTGTTAAGAGTCCCACATCGGATATGTGATGACCTGACAATGTGTTTATAAGTGAGGGCAATCCTCATCCAGAAGCCGATTTTGTAGGGCTGTGTTAGGCCCAACCACGATTTCAAAGATGGTATCAGAACCTCTCCAAGATCCATTGGACCACCTGTTATTAGGTTTCCGCTATCAGACTACCCACCATTTATGTCCATGAACCAAGTCAAATAGTGCTGGTCATGAGAGGGTGTGTTAAGAGTCCCACATCAAATAGGAGATGGACTCAGAGCCTCTTCAAGATCCATTGGGTCATCTGATATCAGGTTTCCGCTATCGGACGACCCACCATTTATGTCCACGAACCAAGCTTAATAGTGCTGGTTGTTAGGGGTTGTGTTAAGAGTCCTACATCGGATAGGAGATGGACTGACAATGTGTTTATAAGTGACGGCAATCCTCCCCTCGCAAATCGGTTATGTGGGGTTATGTTAGGCTCAACCACCATTTCTACGAACATGATTGATTGAGATTTGAAAGAGTTGTTAATGCTTGTTGCTGATGTTGCAGGAAGTTGATGGTATGTGATCCGCTACTGTGTTGATGGTTGGACCACTCGTCAAATTATAGACCCGATTGGTGCTTGCAAATGCCCACACTTGATATTTGTTTGTTAAAATTGAATAGGGTTGTATTTATTGTGTAGTATTAACCAAAGTGTGAATTTTGAGTTTGATCGAAATGAATCGTAGAAAATCATCACATAAATCCTTAGAGAGATGTCCCGACGTTTTATATATTAAGAGTGTTGGGAATAGGAATCTTAAAACATACTTATATTCACTCTTTTATTTCATGAAATTAATTTAGATCTCTTATTTTTAAAAATAGATGCTATATAAAATAGTTTGATCGGTAATAATTTCATCCAATAATAAAGTGAATATTAAAAGAATGGTCGGAAAAATAGTGTTTATAAAACTTTTTTTTAAGAAAAAGCTTATAGCATTTCATTAGATATCAGTTTCATATGATATATGGTGAAACATCAATAAAAATATGGAGAATTGGGGATTAGATAAGAATATGGTCTCTCTAAGTAATGCATGAGCTAAACTCCACATGAAAGTTTGTGAAAAATAAACTACAACGATGTTTGCATTCATCTAATATAGTGTCAAATTTTGTGATGTTGTGGTTGTCCTTTTTTTTAAAAAAAGCTAAATTAACCCACCTAAATTAACACTAGAGAGAATCGAACCTAAAACCTCAAGAAAGAGCATACTCTCAGGTTTCAAACCAATACAACTAGGTCAACCCAACTAGGTTGCAGAAGTAATCTACAAATATCTCTGCTACTCAGTCAAAATCAACATTGTAATTTTGCCACATCTCATTCTCTATGACCTGCCATAAGTCGCAAGTCTTTCAAATGGTTACAGCCATGGAACAATCAAATAAAATGTGTGTTGCATGATGCATCTGTCGGACAATTTATTCCTCCATCTCCGACCTCAATGGAGCAATCAATTTATTACCTCTTTTATCTATCGTAAACATCAGTCCTCTTTATTTATTATTTTAATAACTATAGAGTCAAGTTTGTTAAAAGAAAAATGAATGAGATCATACTCATTCGATCATTAGCAAGAATAACCCTATTTTTAAATTTTATTTTTTTTGTTCAAAAGAACAACCCTATTTATTAAGACTCTTAGTTGTATTGATATAATATGATTAATTTGTTTATATGTTAAAAAGAGGTTGCATTCAACAAGGTTTACTTTTTACTTACCTTTTTTTTTTTTAACTTTTTACCCAAGAGCGCTTAGATGAGATGGAACGGATCTCTTCTAACTTAACCAAGGTCCTGGATCGAATCCAACCTTGAGCATGCAGCAACGTTAAAACTCTTAGGGAGAGTCTGCCGTCCATTTGGGTCCTACAATGCTCGAGAAATTAGTCTCCGCAGTTGCGTGCGGAGGATACCGGTTTACACCAAAAAACAAGGTTTACTTTTTGTGTGAAATAATAATGGCAAAATGGTGTCTATGGATTATTTCTCTAATTAACAAGCTGGCTGTGATTGCAAACGGACTTGGCAGCAAAATGCTTTAATTAAATAATTGGACCCCGGCTTGGCATTATGTGATCATTCAATGCATCTACATGGTTTCGCTATATAGTCACGGATCAAAATCATTCATGCAAGTTCGCTTTAAAATAGTTTAGTACGTATCTACCATTCAATAATTTAGTATCATATTCCTCTCAAAAATAGTTTAGTATAATATAATATTTTTTATATTTCATTATTTTAAAATATATTTAAATTTTAAACTAATTTAATCTATAGAGTATCAACAATAGGTGAATTCTAGAGTGGGGGTTCAATTAAGTCCTTACTATTTATATTTAGTATTTTTTTGTTGGTAAAATCCATCGATTTTGATTGAGATTTTACCATTTTTTATATCGATTCTAGAAAAGTAGTTGAATAAAATCCTTCGATTTTGGTTACGATTTTACGATTGTCGATTTTGCTCTTCTCTTTCGACCAGAAGCAAAATTCTGATTTTGACAATAAGCCGTTTATCTCTATGATTATGGAGCATTGAAACCAGATTTTGTAGGCAATGATGTTTTGCTCCGTGGAATTAGTTTTGCCTATAAACACGGATTAAACATTTCATTTTTTTGAATAAACTAATTAAACATTTCATGTTTGACATACAATCAAGGAGACACTTATTTCTCGCAATTTATAATTTTTCTTTCGACTAGTTTAACAACTTACAAAAACTCAACTTCATACTTAACGATCTTTTGAGAAGTTAAAGAACCCAAATTCCTTCCTTGCTGCTATCGTTTGAAGCAAAAAAATAGTCATAGTTGAGAGATATTAGCTGATTCTTGGGGGTAGCTTTCAACTTTACAACAGTAGTTTATTATTTTTTTTAAAGAGATTAAAATGGAATATATTACCAAATCAAAAAGTTATTTTTAATATAAAACCACCAAAAAAACAGAAAGAAAAACTAGTAGCCAATGCCCAACAAGGAAAAAGGATTAAGCCACCACACATGAAGATTTAATGGAAGAGAGGCAAATTTCGCCTTCAACCACACAAAGGAAAGTGACTTAATCTTGTCCACCAATTGTAACATGGAGCATTATATTGTTTCTTTCTTTCCATATTTTTCACACGGTAGCAAACCAAATTACATGCATACTTGATTGACGTGCCTTGGCACCACCACAAGCATAGCTAAATTGATTGAAATGATCCTGAACATAACAAGGGTAACCATAGAGATACCCAACCACTTATAAATGAAGTGCCAAACTGATCCAAAATTGCCACAATGCAATAATAAATGAGATGAAGATTCGAATGAACCACATCCAGAAACACACATCCTTGAAGCGTCATCAATAACACCACGGCGAAGTAAATTATCATTTGTAGGTAACCTATCTCGAAACAGGCGCCAAGCAAAAAGCACTATTTTTAGAGGAATATCCTCATACCAAATCGATGTCAGTGCCTTACTTATTACAAGCATATGGTAATTAAGATTGCATACATGCCCTACTTGTATTAACAGATTATTTTTTTTGTCAAGTAGTTTCGTGGCTAGAATTCACATTTTTTAAAATGAAACTTATATTAACTGATGTTAACAACTAATGTATATTGAATCTATTTTAATCTATGATTTTCTGTGAAGTTTAATTCATGCTTTTTGTGTTTCTTATAATAATTATTTCTGTGAAGTTTAATGATTTTCTTTCCGGGAAGTTTTATTTGTATTTTACAGAAGGAAAATGCTATTTATCTAAAAAAAATAACATCGAATTTTTCAAGAAACGGTTGGTAAGTTAGCATTCCAACCTGTAGGTCGAAAATAATTAAATTATAAAATACAATCAACATGCACAAGCTGACGACCTAAGAGTCAAAAAAAAAAACAAGAGTCTAGTATTATATGGCCTCTGATTGGCAAATTAAAAGAATGTAAGTCAAGTCAATGATTAAAGATAACATGGTTTGGTCTCTCTCACACACACATGCTCAATTATGAACCAATCCTTTTTAGAAATTATTTGCATTTTATTGAATAGAAGTCAAATTTTAAAAATGTACCCAAAGCCAAAATATTAGACCTGTCATCTTTCTCAATCATTCTCTTCCTTAAAACATGCACGGCCACTAAGGTTTATGCTACAATGTACAACGACATATAATCGCCAATGCCGGCGCGACTTATCTCCTTCTCTCTTTGCCATACAATCTTCAATTCTTCGTCTCCCCTTTTCAAACCTAACTACAAGTATATGATACAATGGATTTTGGGTTAAAGAGAGTATTTAGTCTGGCATCTGCCTATAAGTAATGTATATTCATTTTAATCCAAATGCTATTAAATATTCTTATCATTCTTATTCTCACTTGATATGACCCTCTATATATATATATATATATATATATATATAACCTTTAAGATTTTGGGTGCAACTGACGAAATGTATTGTCTCGATCTTTCGGTGGTGATGGATCATTGACGACTCATATTTTGTTGTTGCAGTTGATTATCTTGAATAATGTCAACATCGTCTAGTATGATAAAGGAAGAGGAAGATCAAGACTATGACCGTTTCTAGATAACCATTTTATTCGCCGTTTATAGCACATTCCCTTATCATGATACACACTTACTTAAAAGCGTACATAAATTATTTCTATAGAAAAAGATAAAATAATGTTAAATCATTTTTGTATATGATGTAAGCTGCTTTTATAAACTATCTTGGATAACTTATGCAAATAAGCTAAAATTAGCTTACGAAAAATGAAATAAGTTGCATTTATAAGATTTTTCAATCAGTATCAGAAAACTTATGTTAATAGATAAATTCAGATAAATCAATCTAAACATACCCTATATATGTATATATATATTGACACGAGTTATTCGTTTCAAGATGCACGAGTCGATAACATTTTAAACTTCTATATGTATTTCTTCTTTTCTCTTATACTCATGCCTTAGAGTGTTGTTAGATGTAGTTCACATATTTTCTTTTTTGAAGAGTGTGGATGTACTGGAGCTTGAAGATGTTGATGGTCGGATTAGGCAAGTGTACCAAATCGTTAACCAAGTAATAAAATGATAAGTGAATATCGTATCCATAGGGATTGTTGTTTCGTCCAAACAACTCGCATTACTTATTTTAAGTTGTCGATAAAATAAAGAGATAAGGGTTAAGAGATTTGCAATTTTATCTGTTTGCAACAGAGCAAGTTACCTGTTTTTTGTTGCAGAAATCTAACAGCGGTTAGAGGATTCTTCGAATCCCCCCTATTTATTTGTTGGATATTAAATTAGCATACATGTCACATCTAGTTATTCTAAGTGAACTATTTATGTGATGAGGCTATGGGATGTTTCTAACCTAATCGGTCGTCAAGTTGAACCTGCTGATCGCATAGTGATCCTTACGTACGGAGTCTTACTCTCTCAGTTGATTAAAGGTTTATCCCTCTGATGGCTAACCACACCTATTGGTCACACGGTGATCTTTACGTGTGGGGTCTTGTTAATTCAAAGGTAATTGAAGCATGAACTTAAATTGACCTTCGAGTTTTCCCTAAAGTTATGAAGTGCCAAAGTTTTATTAGGTTAACTCATCCATGAATCTTAGGTATCTCAACCCACACTTTCCCTCTCGGTAGTTCTACAAACGGGCAGCCTTATTAGTGTATACCTTACCAAGGGTCAAAGGAGAATGGATCTATTAAGTTTCAGCTTATTTCCTTCAAGAAACCGCTTGTTTTCTTAATCTTTAACTAAATACATCCTAGGTTCAGCAGATTTAACTCAGTCTTAGTAATGTCACCTCCTAAGTACTTACTACTAGAGCCAACTCGCTTCGGTATCTTTCGCTAGCTATTAACTAATTACTTCCTAGACATATAGCTATTAGTACAAGGACATAAATATATAAATATAAGCATCTAGATAGTAATAACAGTGTTAGGCCCTATCACAACCTAAGCATATAATCTAGGGTTGTGTCTACTACAGAAATAATCCTAGGCTAATAAAACTAAATAGCGAACAGAAAATAACTAAATAAAAAACATATAATTAAATAATTATCCAACAAAATATATAGGATTTCATCTTTGAACTCTAACCTATAACTACTTAGTTATACATGATAACTAAAGACAAGATACAAAAAGATAAAAACATACCCTAGAAAAGATAGGAGAAAATATAACTCTTCCTTGGCTCCTAGAATCACCTTCCTCTTGAACTGCTCCATTTCTAAATGAGAAATTTTGAATGAGGAAGGCGGTATTTATAGGAAAAGTTTCCACCTGACTTGGGCTAAAAGTATGGGTTTTCCAGGGGCAAAAAAGTCACAAAAAGTTATTTTTTTCGCAAGTCATCATGCGCTTGGCGCATTTGGCATGTGCCTAGGCGTTTTAGGATTAGCCAGTCATGTGCCAGACGCATTAGGGCATGCACAAGCCGCTTTGCAAACCGCCTTTATGCACCTAGGCGCTTTTCCGAACCGCCCAAGCACTTTAGTGTAAATTCAGTGCTTAATCGCCTGTTTTTTTCCGCCCAATTTGGTGTTTACTTCAATGTAAGATGTCTTGAAACTTGGGAACACAATTTATTCCTCTGTAACGTCTTCTGAGGCCTCTTAAATCTTCAATCTTTGTCTTTTCAAGGACCACATAAATCTTTGGATGTCTTGCTTTATCGATTTGCATGATTTCTTCGTGAATTACATCAAGAACACCCTAAAATTGCCATGTTTTAGGAAAACTCTGATGACATGCTCAAATATACAAAACATTACAAATGTCCCAAAATCATAGGCAATTACTCTAATACTCCTATGTTTTGCTGGTAAAACCTACTGAAAAAACTGAAAAACATGCTAAGAATAACGTAGGATGACCTGTCATCATATGTATCGTATAAATCTCTTATGATTTGGAGGATATTCCTTTTTTATTAAGAATTTTATTTTAGGGGATTCCTTTGCTTAAAGGGAGGTATGGCTACTCAATAACTTCACCGTATTTCAAAAAGTTGCAAGTAGAAACCCCTTTCTTTATTTTTATTTTGTGTAAATAAATACTTTACTTGGATGAGAGGAAATCCTTAAGTCTGATATTTAAGGGGGTGGGGGGGATCCATTTTATTGGATTCCATCATAATTTTTCGTTTGCTAGACTCGTAGTTAAAAAATCAACCTTTCTCATGCCTAAAAGGTTCATTCGAGTATGAAATTCAATCTTAGTAATCTTAGAATTTGTGGTTGAGTCTAACTCATCGACACAAAACTAGTTTATGAGGTGAGTATTTCCCGTACTTATAAATATTTATATAGGTCACCCCCCTCTAGTGCATTTTCTTATTGGCATACAGACTAATAACCATACTCATACTCACTAACTACTCAGTTTCCTACCTGCTACCATCCAATCATACAACAAGTCGTGGTAGTTTTACTCACATGAAAAAGATGTAAAACCCCTTCTCAAGAGGTATACCCTACTTGTCCACATATGAACAACACCAATGCAAAAACTCACTGAATTCATGAACGCTCAAAATATGCTATAATATACACACACAAAACTATAAATGACTGAAAATAAAATAATGGGTTATAATACTAGGTTACCTCCCAATAAACATGTATTTTATGACATTAGAGAATTTGATCTTGTGAAAAACATTCAACTCTCTAAATTGATTATCTCTGAACTCGTTCTAGCTCGCCTCTTCTTTGATTTACAAACATACTTGTTCTATTTCCCTTTGGACACTCTGACTTTGTTTGCTTTTGTTTGCTTTTAACTCGCTCGCTCCAAACTCGCTTAGGGAATTGACTAGAACTTAGGATTTATTTATCTTTGATACTAAGAGCATTACTTGATCAATTGACCTACAAGTAAGATAAAAAAGGATCAAAATATGCTATGATGTAACTCAAAATTAATTATCTATTATTTACTTTAAACTAGGGGAATTCTAAAATGTTCAAGGAAAAATAAGCTAACAAGTTCCTGCCAAATATAGTTAAAATTAGGTAAATTTTATACTTATCATTGTTATAGGACATATCACAATGATTTGGTATCATTTCCATTATAAACATCTAATGTCAGAATCAATAGATACGATATTGAATGACAGATGAGTTAGTTGTCGCTTGATAGATAAGCATGGCTACCAAGTCGAAATGTGATTGGAGGATGTTATAGTCCGTGTTTCTAGTATTTTTCTATCAGTTGCATCATAATCACTTGATGCTGGAATTAATTAATGTAGACTTGACTGTCTAAGGTCATTTTATAGATGTTTTATAGGAGTTGCTTATCGTTTAAGTGACATTTTATATTATTTTCATTTTAGTTCATGTAATTTCGTTTCTTTCCAAAACTGGCAACTCCATAGGAGTTTTGAGTCATTTAAATAAGAAATTATGTAAATTGGCAAATCAAAACGTCACATGGGGTTATGAAGGCAAGAGAATGAATACCAATGGAGTTCAAAAATGTTTTTGAAGGTAATATAATGTGGGAAAATAATGTTCCAAGATGAAAGCATAGAAGAAAATCACTCAAAAAATTAAAGAAAAACGTCATATTCTACATATTTCCTGCATGGGCACATAACACTTGCATTAGGAAAATAAAACCCTACCTCGTCTACCCCAGCATGTATCCTATGCACATGGTTCTCGGAGTTTTTACCCTCTTTCTTAATTTGCAAGCTAGATCAAGTTGAAAAAGCCTAGTAACCCAGTTCTAAACTTGCATTAAATAAGGTGGAAAAACTCATAAACTTGGCGGTGCAAGGTGAAGGCATGCATCAAGGTGAGTATTAAGGATCAGATGGGTTTTCCATAACTGCTCTCTTGAGAATATTTTTTATCTTTTTCTTGTTTATATTTTTTGTTTCCATGAGTGACTAACATCCTTTAATTAAGGTTCTAAGATCAACTTTTGTTTGTTTGTTGAAATCCATTAATGCAATTTCCTTATTCAGCTATTATATAAGTCTTATTTAATTAACTTTTGATTTCTTTGCATGTAATGCTTTTAGATCCCTCGGCACAAATAAGACCTAATTGTAAGTGTACTAAGTTTGGGGATTTATCTATTATGATCCCTAATTTAATGTATAAGGTTGATTTACCTTGCTTTAATCCTAACAAGAGCATAGGTTGAAAGTTGCTTACTTATGTTCATCAAATTATGATTTTTATGTATGATGTTAGATAATTAGTAATCCATTAAGAATCTATTTTGTGTACTGCTATAGTTAAGGCCACTTACCATAAGTAATTCTACATATCTATAAAAATTCATAATCAACCAACATTTAAAGAAGATAAAGGAGATTCGAAGAATCCTAATCGCCGCCTAACATTTAAAACAAACCTTTTTATATTCCGCAAACAACTTTTACTCGCATTGAGCACACATTTCAATTTCAAAAGTGCAAATTTTTAAACAATTTTAATTCCTTTTTAGTTTTAATAAGTTAATTAAATTTCCAAGTTGACGAGAAATCTTGTTGAGACGATACATTTATCACTATATTTCTTTGTAACGGTTTGGTGCACTTGTTAAATTTATCATCAACGGTTGAATGTGGTTACCAAGTCTTGCAACTTATATTTGATCAAGTCGAAAGACTATATATCCATTTTTCTACATAAAAGAAATGGTTAAAGAGAGGTAAAAGAAGATAAAAATTGACCCCATTGTTAGTTTGAATGTAAATTAAATATGGTCAAACATTTACTACCTCAAAATAGGAATGTAGAGAACATGTCTAGATGATAATCGAGTTGTCAGCCATACAAGTACAATCTTACCCCCAACTCAGTCATATGAGTAATCTATTAGCTGACTAAGGTCAAAACATGCATGAAGACCTATTCTCACAAAAATAGGATGATGGATAATGTGATTGGTTGATACAGAAGGAAATTACTTATCCGACAAGGGAATTTTAAGCTTAACTCATGCTATGGTATAGTTAGTTACATTAGTGGTATTAGCCAGTCTTACCTTATGCATGTAATATTTTAGTTGTTAGACAAAAAAAGTGGCGAGCATTGTTAGTGTAGGTCGTTTATTTATTACATGTGTATAAATAACTTATTGTAAAGATTGTTAAACACACACACACATATCAAATCAGACAAGTTTTATATATCTTTTTGTTTTCCTTTAGTGATTTAAGTTATTTTCATGTCTTATTAGGTAGTAGTTCAACCATCAACACTAGCTTCTCATAGAAGTAGTCTAGGAATCCACAACTAATTAAGAAACATAATCTCCTTCTCAGCAAAATCGATTAATAATAATAATAATAATAATAATAATAATAATTATTATTATTATTATTATTAATTATTATTGTTATTGTTATTATTATTGTTGTTGTTATTGTTGTTGTTGTTGTTGTTGTTGTTTGGTCCTATAGAGAGATTATCTCGAGAATGATAGAGAACCTCACATAGATGACAGATTGATGAACAAGATGCTTCGTACTCGAAGATCTCGCTGGAATCCATAGAAAAATCCCTGTTGTAGATGTGACGGAATGGGGTGGTACCTGCACATGTGATGACAGATCATCTTACGTTATTCTTCGCATGTTTTTCAGTCATTTTCAATAGGTTTTAATAGTAAAAAGGAGGAGTATTAGAACGATTGCCTGTGATTTCAGGATATTTGTAATGTTTTCTATATTTGAGTCTGTAATTCTAGTTTTCCCGAAAGATAGCAATTTTAGGGGGTTTTTGAAGTAATTCACGAAGGAATCATGCAAATCGGAAAATCAAGAATATCCGAAGATTTGTGAAGACTTAGAAAGACCAAGAATGAAGATTTAAGATGCCTCAGGAGACTTACAAGAGGGAGGAATTCTATTTCCAAGTTCCAAGGCAAGTTATTTGAAGACGAAGACCTAAATGACGAAAAATCGGAGAAACTGGGCCCGGGAAGCTGTGCCATGCGCCTAGAGCATATACCATGCGCCTATGACATGGTTTCTGCAAGACATGCACCTATGGAATGGTTTTGGAGGCACTTACATGCGCCTAGAATGTGCGTTATGCTCCCCGTGCATCTGAAAAGCGCGGGGCGCAAGCGTCATTTCATGTATTTTTGGTGGATAAAACCCACACTTTTAGCTAAAACTCAGGTAGAAACTCTCACTATAAATATCATCCTTCCTCACTATAAATATCACACTTTTAGTTTTTTTTTTTTGTAGTAGCGCAACCCTAGATTAGACGTTTAGGTTGTAACTGAGCATAATATTAATAGCGCAAGATATCGGCTGCAAGTTCACCCTAGTAGTAAGTACTTAAAAGGTGACATTACTAATACTGCGTAGAATCTGCTGAACCAAGAAGCTAACTAGTTATAATTAAGGAATCAAGTGTCTTCATGAAGGAAATAAGTTGTAGCCTAGTAGAACCATTCTCTTAAACTCTTAGTAGGGTAGATGCTAATATGGCTGCATGTTTGTAGAACTACTTTGAGAGAGAGAGAGAGTGCCCGCTATAAGTGTCCTAAGATTCATAGATGGGTAGACCTAAAAGAACCTTGGTCTTCATTGCCTTGGAAAGTTAATTTAAGTCTATGCTTTCAATTACCTTTGAGGTGGTAAGACCCCACACGTAAGGATCAGCGTATGGCTAGTAGGTGCAACCAAACATTGGCGGGATAGACCTAGTCAACTGAGATAGTATAGGCCCCACACGTATGGACCAATGTGTGATCAGTAGGTGCAGCTTGACGACCGATTATGTTAGTAACGTCCCAACAACAACATCATTTGTTTAGTCTACCTAGAATAAACAAACGCGACATGACTGTTATTTAATATACAACCTAATAAATAATGGGGATTTGAAGAATCATAACCGCTGCTTACTTTTCTGCAACCAAAACAGTTAACTTGCTTTGTTGCAAACATGAAAAGATTGCAAATCTCCAACCCTTTTATTTATTTTTCAACTAAAAATAAGTAACGCGAATTGTTTGGACGAAATGAAAATCCATGTGGATACCATACTCTACTTATCACTTTATTACTTGGTAAACAATTTGGTACACTTGCCTAATCCACACATCAAGTTTTTGGCGCCGCTGCTGGGGATTGTTGATATTTTCGACTAAACAATTCAAATTACTTATTTTCTATCTTTATTTTTCTGCAATTTTATTTTTTTGTTTTTCTGCAATTTTATGCTGAATTTGAAAGCTAACCAATTTTCAAGTACGGAGTCGAAAGATTGCAATGCTCATTTGACACACTTTTTAGATGCCTACAACACTATCAACCCAATTGGGGTGTCAGAATCATACAAACGTCTCAGACTGTTTGGTTACTCTCTAACCGGACGAGCATGGTGGACACATTACCAAGTGGTACTATTGAGACTTGGGATCAACTCAAGAGGGATTTCTTGGACAAGTATTTTCCTACTGCAAAATACTTGGCGCGGAAGAAGGAAATTTCTAGCTTCAAGTAACAAGAAGGTGAAGTACATTACTACGCATGAGAGAGATTCAAGCTACTATTAAATAGGTGTCCCAACACAAGTTTTCAGAAATAGATATCATATAAGACTTCATTACGAAACTAAAATTAGATACTTGGATGCTACTAGATGCTTTTGCAGAAGGAACCGTGAAAATCAAAACAATTGTTGAGGTAAGAGACTTGATTGACAACATGTGTCTAAATGAATATTGAAGGTGAGAAAACACAAGAAGGGGTGTTGAATTCTGTTAGCTTTTTCTTTTTTTTAACTAAGTCAAGAGTTCAAGGTCTGATATAGTTTAGAGTCTGAAACAATTTTCAGAGTCAAATGCAGCGGATAAATAAAGATAAAGAGAGAGAGAAGAAAGAGACACAAGCAATTATCCTGGTTCCTTCCTCAATTCAGAAGTAATACATGCCCCTTGTTACTTACAAGAGATTTTTCACTATAATCACTCAGATTTCAAATGCTCAAGGACACAACCAAAAGACTTCAAATGCTAAAGCACACAAGCAAGAGACTTCATATGCTCAAGCAGAAAAGCAAGAGACTTCTAATAGACAAGAATTACAAAGAAACAATTGTTTGGTTGAACATTTGATATACAATCAGTGGTGTTCACAATACAAAACAATTCAGACTTTATTACTTAATAATTGTTAAGATGTAAAAGTTAATAAGAAATTCTAAGTGTTTGATACAAAATGATTTTGACAGAGTTTCGGCACACGTAAAACATTTTAGAGTCTCTTAATATCTTCAAGTCTTCGTTCTTTTATATAGAGGTAGGAAAGAGATGTTGTAGAGGTGCAAGTGCATCAAAGAGTCGTTAGAGAAGCTTGATCAAACATCATTGACTTGTTGCTTGATTTAGTTAATGTCCTATGAAGGAATGTATTTGAATCATTTCCTCATTTAATATGATGTGCAGTTGGCATCATGGGGCGACGGTCTTTGTTGTTGGTGACGGTACCGCATGCATTTAGAATCAAGTCTAGGCGCATAACATGAATTGACATGAGTCATATTGCTTATGTGTTGATGATGTGTTGGCGGTAAATATGTTAATGCATTGAATGTTGTGATGATTGTGAATATTATGTTGACTTGTTAATTGAGATTTAATCAATGATGTTCACTTCCAATTGTTTATTATTATTGATGTAAAGCTAACCCCAATGGTTTTGACCGCTTGCCTTTCCTTATGGACGGGTAGACGGAGTGCAGGAGTAGTTGCTTGCTTGGTGAGTTGATTCGAGAATATCGGATGCTTCCTCTGCTTTTCTATCGAGTCTAGATTTAGGCTCTGATTAGGACGTTGCCTTTATATTTATTGTTTTGAATTATGTTGTTATTTGCCCATATGTCGGGACTTGGAGACTTATATATATTTATATGTTGGACTTCTTGGTGTATGAATTATATCCGCTGCAACTGTTGAGATGTTTGTATATGCATGCATGTTACTTTTGGAAACTTGTTGAAGACATAACATCTATGTCTTGAATATTTATTATATTCGCATGTTTTATTGCTTAAATAGAAATAGGGCGTTACAGTATGTTGGAACAAATGATGTTTAACAATACCACTTTGAGTTTTGATGATAACAAGGTATTAAAAATTGTCAATTGGATATGTTAATATTTGTTTATGCGTGTAGGATCTTAGTCAAAGATTTTAATCTTAGAAAGCATTCTGTAAGAACAAATGAAGAGCAAAATCCTAAAGAAGCTTGTTGCAAGTGATTCTGAAGATTTAGAGAGCTTGAAGAACCATCTAAAGCTATTTCGAGAGGTTCTGAAGACTTGGAGAGTCTGAAGAAGCCGTATCGAAGAAGTACAAGACTCGGAGAGTTTGAAGAAGCTGTTCAGAAGAAATGCTAAACAAAAGGTTCTGAAGACTCATAGCGTCTGAAGAACAAAAGAGAGTCTGAAGGAGCTTAAGAGAGTTTGAAGCCCAACAGAGTCTAAAAGTTCTACAGGGAGTCTGAAGATTGCAACTTAAGTATTTGTTTAGATGAATCTCTGAAGGCATTTCGACTACAAAAGATACGTTCACATGGAGTAACGGCTATCTTCAAGTCAACTTAAGCATGGGATGCTTGGCAACAAAGAATGCAGGAAAAGGACAGAGTACGTTGTACGAACCCTGTTTCCACTACTCCACTACCTTGTACAATTGGCAGCTGTGTCTATTGGTATTATTGCTTCAAATGGAATGGAATTCAAAATCTTTATTGAAGGAATATTATCATATCAAGCAACATATCAACAACATTTGATCAAGCTTCTAGATGACTTTGTGATGTGCTGGATTGTCTCAACGTCTCTCTACAACGCCTATATAAAGGAGTGAAGACTTGGAGAATAGACTACTGACTCTGAATGAACTATTGAGCTATTACGCTATTTTGTTATTCTCCCTGAGTCAATCAAACACATCAACAACTTAGCAAATTCTTACAAACTTGTTTATCCTAGAATTTCTAAGTATCACAGAAAACAGAGTCTTATTGTTTTGTATTTGGAACACCACTGATTGTATATCAAGTGTTCAAACTCTCTTTCAAATTTCTGTAAATTGTGTTAGAAGTCTCTTGCCTGCGTGCTTGAGCATTTGAAGTCTCTTGGGTGTGTCCTTGAGCAATAGAAGTCTCTTGCTTGTGTGCTTGAGCATTGAAAGTCTCTTGCTGTGTGCTTGAGCAACTTGTAATTGTTTATTACATTTTAGTGAACTCTCCTTGGAAGTGCAAGGGGGACATGACTACTTTCGGTTTGTGGAAGAAACCTGTATAATTGCTTGTGTTCTCTCTTTCCCTTATCTCTTTACTTTATCCGCCGCAACAGACTCTGATCTTCCATCAGGTCCTGAACTTGTTCAAACTCATATCCTGGAAAACAGAATCATACTCTTTAAGAGACGCGAAAAAGTTAACACAATTCAAACCCCCCTTCTTGTGTTTTTTCTCACCTTCACATTATTAGTGCTAACTTGTGCCCCAAGGACACAAATTAAGAGTCTAAAAATTGAATTAAAAAATTATCTGTCTGGTGAGAACAGTTGAGTAACAATGGTGGCAGAGAATGCTATGGTGTGACGGTAACTTCTTCTGACACGGCGGTGATGAGTCTTTGCAGTTGAACGAAAGGTGCATGCAGGCACGTTAGCACTCTGACGCTCAAATCAGTAATGAAACTTAGAAAGAGAGTGTAAGAAGTGTTGTGAAAAGTGATGTGTACCTTGAAGGTGAAGCAAGTTCACCCATATATAGGCGGCAATGGCCATAACTGTCTTCGGATTATACGACGTGTGATTAGGGATGGAGCAGGACACGTGTAGGGTGGTCCTTGCACGAGAGTGAGCTCATGTGTGGGGCGGAGCACGCGAACTGGCGTGCTCCTTTGGATGCAGAGGCTTAAGGTGGTGCAAGTACGACCACATGTCGTCGTGTGGTTGATCTTATAACTGGTTCAGAACAAAATATAAATCTTACCTTGAAAAAATAAAGTTTTAAATTTTTAGAATATTGAATATATAATTTCCAACAAACTATTTTTATTTTTGTTTTCTTAACTTGTACCTTAAGGTATAAGTTAATACTTTCATATAATATAGATAGAGAATTATTATTTGTCTGCACGCCATCTGGCTGCTCAGCAACAGGACAAACTGTCGTTCTTATTCTGTGGATGGATGGATCAGGTCATCATGAGATCCTGTCATGTACATTCGTAGCTTATCTTGCATTATTCTCTAGATATTCAAAGTATATGCATACTATATAACATCTTTGTCAAGAAAAATGCATACTATTTAATATATATACTTTAAAATAATGTATTCACCAACAAAGAAAACAATATTGTAAAACTTGCGTTTTTATTGGAAACGACAATTTCAAAAAAATAATACAACGGCTGCTGATAACATGGAAAACGAAAATTATTACATTATGTTGTATATCACGTCTTATATATCGTAGAAAAGGATTACGATGGCTTATATTAAAGCTATCTAGGATATATATGAAGAAGACTCGACTAGTGTGAGGATGTAAGTTGAGATTAACAACGATTTTCTCATAACAATAGGATTATATCAAGGGTCAATCCTAAGACCTTACCTTTTTATTTTAGTTTTTAATATACTTGCGTAAGACATCCAGGAGTTAGTAATAAGATGTATGATTTTTGCAGATGATGTAGTTCGGCATGGAGACTCAAGGAAGAAATTGAATGAGAGTTTAGAGACCAGGAGACAAGCTTTAGAAGAGAACGGTTTTCGCTTGAGTAGAAGTAAGACAGAGAATATGAAATATAACTTCAGCAAAATAAGAAAAAGTTCCACCATGGAGGTGTAGGTGGGTGGGCATATCATACCCCAAGCTATACAGTTCAAATATCTTGTGTCCATAATACAAAATGACGGAGAAATAGGAACATATGTAAACGATTGTATTATGTGATAAAAAAACTTTTGTTTAAGTTGAAAAGAAAATTCTATCAGACATCGGTCATAATGTGATGTTTTATAGTACAAAGTGTTGAGTGATTAAGAACCATATACGAGAATCAAGTAAGCCTAGCGAAAATGAGGATGTTGTGTTGGATGTGTGGTAAGACTGGATGGGATAGGATTAGGAATGTCATTATTAGAGAGTGTTGTGGTAGCACATATAGTAGAAAAGATGGTAGAAATTAGGTTTAGGTGGTTTGAGCATGTAGAGTGAAGATTGGTAGATGTTGTAGTATTAAGAGTAGATGAGATAAAGGAGAGTTAGATCACAAGAGTTAGAAAATGACATGGAAAAACTATTAGACAAACCACTAAAAAAAGATCTAGAGTTTAATGAGTTGGATTCAATTATGGTTTATGATCGAACAATATGATGTAATTTAATCCATGTTAACGAGTGTCTCTGAATCACTCTTTAAAGAATCCATAATAATAAATTATTTTTAAAAAATCAAATATATTAATTTTCATTGTATTGAATGTACATATTTTCATAATAACTTACCATTTATGGCCCTTAAAGAGTGTCCGAGAGCATTCGTTAGCAAAACCCAATGACCTCTCAAAAATACAAATAAAGTAGTAAATATTGACACAAATAATATTAATGCGACAACAATTCAAATAAATGCCCTCTCAAAATAGACAACTACCTGTCTAGAAGTCCTAACTCAACTGACAAATGCTGAAATTGCAAGGCAGAACGTCGTGACTCGGGTTCATACATGGAACCTCACAGTTATGTGTGAGTTTAATTTCAGTGGTTTACCACAAAAAAAATAAAATAAACAACTACCTTATAAAAATACATTCAATTCTAGTTGTGATTCAACTTAGAGAGATACAATCGTAAAACTATAAAATTCATTTAATATATGTTGTTTGGTGTCAACTTTTTCTATTAAAGTAATATTTTTGTTAACTATATGCCCCACTTGTAGTGCTTACAAAAGAATTCAACGCAAGAATTGGCTGAATATACATAGCCAATTTGATAATAAATAGTTTATTTTGTTCTTTATTTAGTTTACGAAAACAAAAACAATAAAGTTAAACAATTTGATAATAAACTATTTGGTGATTTTCAATTATTAGTTTGTATGAATAATTATTTTTAGGATAATGCAGTGATTGTGTTTGTGTAAATTTCATGCTAATATGGTCGAAGTTATATTTGATAGTGAGAGACTGGAAGAAAAAAAAAATTAGAGTAAAGATTAGAGAAGGAGAGAGAGGGAGGAGAGTAATATTAGAGGTTTAAGAATTCAATTAGTTAGAAAACCTAGTTTTATGGTAACTAGTTATGGAGTTAGTTACATATCTCAATGTATATAAGTTCCTTATGCTTTCTAAATAACATTCATTCCATTCACTTCAATAAACGGTTACAATTTCAATATTAATTCTCTATCAATTATTCTTCAATTTCCTCAAAAACCCTAATTCCATAATCTAGCTTTTATACAAAATTTGCATCTTGTTCTATCAAATTGGTATCTTGAGCCTGATTTGATCATTATTGTTGGAGAACTCGTGAAGAATGGCAACTCACAACAATAATTTCCCTACGCATCTGCCTTTGTTTGATGGTAAGAATTACGATCAGTGGATTGTGAAGATGAAGGTAATCTTCATGTATCAAGATGTGCTTGAAGTAGTGAATGAAGGTGTATCATCATTGACAATATGAAGATGAATGAAGATGTAGTTGAAGAAAGTGAGGCTTCAAGCATTAAGAAGACAATATGAAGTACCGACTATGGAAGAAGGTGAAACCATAAGTCAATATTTTAATAAAGTGATAAATCTTGTAAATCAGATGACAAGGAATAGGGATAATGTTACGGATTTGATGAAGATAGAGAAAGTTCTCAGAACCTTAGCACCAAGGTTTGATCATATTGTTGTGGCATTGAAAGAATCCAAAGATTTGGATTCTATGAAAATTGAAGAATTGCAAGCAAGTCTTGAAGCACATGAATTAGGATTAACTAATAGAATAAACGAAAGAAGCAAGAGTATTGCATTTGATCAAGCATGCAAGCTCAGTATGTGAAGAAGGGAAAGTTCAAGAAAGGGAAGAATCAATGGATTGACCAGTCTTATAAGAATGGTGAAGGTTCTAGAAAGAATCAGGAAGGTAGCAAGAATGAAGATGCAAAGTCTGCATCAGATCAGAAGAAGAAAGATGCGGCTCTTATAGACAACAAAACTTGGCAGTTAGTAACTTTTCCCCTCACAAAAGAGAAATTGGCTGCAAGTGAATTTTCAGAGTTAAAGAAAATTCATATGGCTCTCTCAACAAATATAAAGCTAGATTGGTGACCAAAGGTTTTCATCAAACTATTGGCTTTGATTTTACAAAGACTTTTTCTCCAGTTATCAGACATGTTACCATCAGGATTATTCTCACCTTGACTCTCACTAACAAATCACCAATTCAACAAATCGATATCAGCAATGCTTTTCTTAATGGTCGCTTACAAGAAGAGGTTTACATGTCACCGCCTCCTAGCTTTCAAGAAGATGATAAATTTGTGGTATGCAAGCTCTCTAAGTCTCTCTATAGCCTCTAGCAGGCGCTTAAAGCCTAGTATGAAAGGCTCACATGTGATCTCCTCCAGCTTGGGTTTTCTAAAAGTAAATGTGATCCTTCCTTACCTGTTTATCCTAATAATGGATCATGTTTGTAGTATGTTTCAATTTATGTGGAAGATATCTTTGAAATTCCAGTACTCATAGGACAGATGTACTATGTGATGTCCTAGACAACAGGTATGTCACTATCTGATGTCCTGGACAACATGATCGACAATCAATATGATAAACAATAGACATAAATAAAGTAAAATGCAAAATGGAAGAACACAAGAGAATTGGTAACCTAGTTAGGTGCAACGTCACCTACATCTGGAGGCATACATGACAAGAAAGGAAATCCACTCTCAATAGTATTAGTTCCTAGTCTTGTGTGAACAAACTTTGTTCACTCACTTTTCATCTAGCATTACATGTGTATTTCTATCAAGGATCCCCCTAAATATGAGATCCATTCTCACTTTCTCTCAACCACAATCCCAATGATTAACTCATTCACAAATACAATAAGATCAGGAGACAACTCCAAACACAAACCAAATCTTGCTAGAAGCACTAAATTGATATATAAAGAACAATTACAACTCAACTGATAAAACAACTTTATGTATCAATGGGGGCACATAGAGAGGTATACAAATGAAGGCTTCGATAATTTTCTCAAGGGCTGAGTCTTCCTTATATAGTCATAGTAAGCATGAGCTTTTCTTCGTCAGGGCTAAACAAAAATTACTAAATAATATTATATTTTCAGATACAATCTTCTAGATGCAAAATATATTTTTCACAAATGTATTTTACTTAAAATATACGACATCATTTAAACCGGCATAGACAAACTTCTAGAACCACACGCTTCTTGGAGCGCAAGTATCAAGATCATAATCTTCAAAGATCTCTCGCGAAAATACATTGCTCCAAAATATGCGAAACAAAGAACACCACCTTAAGCTAAGATGTTGTACTTACATGTCTAGGACATCTGGTGCAATATCTTGCCAGAACACATTGTTTTCACAAAATGAAGCCAACTCCACAATAAAAAACACAACAATCTTGATTACTGGTAACTCTTCATCCTTGATCTCTGCTCTTATTTAGAAGCTTGACACTCAATTTGCATTTAAGAATCTGGTTGCAATTGATTACTTCTTGGGCATATAAGTTTATCCTCTTTCTAATGGTTCATTTTTGGTCAATCAAGCTAAATATGTTCATGATTTTCTGTGCAAAGAAAACATGGATGAGGCCAAAGGAATAGGCTCCCTTATGGTCAGTAGTTGCAGATTAATTGGCATTGACACTATATATGAACCCTTTATGTACATGTCAATAGTGGAAGGCCTCCAATATGCTACACTAACCAGACCTGATATTGCTTATAGTGTTAATAATGTATCTCAGTTTATATCTAATCCTCTTGAATCTCATTGGAGAGCAGTTGAACGTATTCACACATACCTTAAGGGCACTATCTCTTATGGCATGATATTCCAACTTACTGCCATTGGTCCTCCTTACTCTCTCAGAGCTTACAGTGATGCAGACTAGGCCACTATCTCTCTCAGAGTTTGTGTGTGTGCGCGCGTGTTGGTGGTGGTGGGGGTTGTTGGGGGGTATGAGAATATATTTATATGCCACATCGCCATGACAATGAGGATGTGGCACATAGTTAGGCTACAACTATCAGTGTTAATGTGGCACCCAGTTAGGATATGGTTGTCTAGGCATTTGGAGGTTATGTTAGCTTGTTAACAATGTTTATCCTCTATATAAACAAATCTCAATATAATAAATCTTCATTCAATGAAATACCAAAAGATAGATTGAATCATGAGATACACAAAAGTATGAAGTCTAACATGTCATGTGTGAGTAACTTTTGGAAACATGAAATTCATTGTTATGTTCATATGAATTTCCTTATGATATTTTTAAGTATACTAAAGTATACTTAAGAACTCTTTTCAAAATCACTACTAATCTAGTCATTTTATCGTCTAATGTTTTTTTAAGAAGAAACTCTTATAATATTTTAAACATTCTTTAAAATTTTCATTTAAAAATATGAAGCTATACATGAAATGACCGAAAACTAGTGACCAAAAGCGATAATTGAAAACTTTTAGGACTAAAAGTCAAACCAAAATTTCAAAGGGACTAAAACGAAAAATTTATATATTTATAAAGACAAAAATCATATTTAACCCAATAAACAATATCGATATGGTCAATTAAGCCATTAATATTATCATACTCCCTCACGAATAAAATATAATAAAAAATTATAGACAAAAATTTACATATACTAAGTTTTTAAATTACATATATAAATTTTCAAGTACCACCTTTGGGTTTATTTTTCATTTGGGAGGAAGTGTATAAATAAAATATTTTCCCACCGTTTTAGACTTTTATTTCACATAAAAAGACAAAACTGAACCCGCACAAAAACTGTCACATATAATAGACGACATACATGTTGTTTTCTTATCCTAACCGGTGTTTATTGAGAATGTTCAAACCTATATTTGTGACGTAGCAAAATCTTCAACTCTTAAGTCTCACTTAAAATTCCAAATTTCATTTTCCAAAGAGAGAGAGATAGAGACTCTTTCGAGGAAGGTGTGTTAAATACCCAATTGGTTTGAATATTAAAATAAGAATATCAATTATTGTCGTGGACCATTCAATTTAATTGCCAATCTTGAATAGAGGTGTGCGCAATATCCTACCATATATATATATACCCTATTGAGAACCAAAGTTGAACAATCTTGCTTCAAAAGAACACAAGAGAGTTTACTAAACTACCTTGTGAGAGCACAAGAAGAATAATTCATATACCCTCTTGTCTCAATTTCAAGATGGTTAGGGCTCCTTGTTGTGAAAAGAAGGGATTGAAAAAAGGTCCTTGGACCTCAGAGGAAGATGAAATCCTCACATCATACATCAATAAACATGGACATAGCAATTGGCGTGCCCTACCAAAACATGCAGGTATTTTTTCATATTTCTTGATAAATATTGATATTTTTTGTTAGTTTTACAAAAAGCTTTATAAGAATAAACTTGATGATTTAGATATTATATTGTTCTTTTGGGATAATTTGGAATGTTTTATCTTTTGTGTGTTGATTTAGTTTTTGTTTCTCTTGTAAATATTGCAGGTTTATTAAGATGTGGAAAGAGCTGTAGATTGAGATGGATTAACTATTTAAGACCTGATATTAAGAGAGGAAATTTTACAAATGAAGAAGAGGAAACTATCATAAAGATGCATGAGTCACTTGGGAATAGGTAGCTACATATATTCAATTGGTTCTTTTTTTTTTTGTGTGCAAAATTTAGTTCCTTTTTCAGAATTTGTAGTCTTAAGTCTTAACCTCATAGTAGGATGCTAGCTCATGATTATTACACTTCTGTTTATAAAACTGAATTTGGGTTATGATCATTGCAACTAATTTGCTCAATTTTGATTAGTTAATTATGTTTCTTATTGCTGCATTTCGGTTTTAAATTTCTTGCTTATTTTCTTTTTCAAAATTTTTATGTTAATTAAGCAAGCAATTTATTTTATTTTTTTGTGAAAATTAAGTAGACAATATTTAAGTAGTGGGGGGAAATAGCATTAATATTAATTAATTTATTACGGAAAAAAATAAGCTATGTAACTTTTTCCTTCAAAAAAAAAAGCTATGTAACTTTTGTCAAAAAAATAATGTAAAACTAGCTAATTGTGTGGTTGAAAATATGACAAGGTTCACAGCAACGTTCAATGAATTTTTAATATATATTGTTTTTTAACATTATTTTATAAAATATCTATCAAAATTAAGATAATACTAGGGCATTTGTCGTATCAAGCACATGCAATTATACAATATTTTTTCTAGGATGCAATTATAGAATATATGTCCTTGACATACATAGCACTATGCATGTAATCCAACAATCAATACAACCAAAATTTGTTGATTATTGTGGAAAAATAAAACATTGTTGCTTTCTCAATCACTTTAACCAAGAAGCAAAATTCGAATTGCATGCATTAATTAATATTTTTTCATTCAATCATGCATTAATTAATTAAATATTTGATTATTGCTTTCAGGTGGTCAGCAATTGCAGCAAAGTTACCTGGAAGAACAGACAATGAAATAAAAAATGTGTGGCACACTCACTTGAAGAAAAGATTATTGAATACCAATGATAACCAACCCAATTCAAAAACCAAAAAAAGAGTATCAAAGCAAAAAATCAAAAGATCTGATTCCAATTCCAGCACTTTAACTCAATCATATGAACCTTCTAATAGCCCTAATAATCATTTCCTTGAAATGGAAACTGCATCATCAAATTGCACTTTTTCTAGTGATTTTTCATCACAAGGAAATTTTTTGGACAATAGTATCATTTGTGAAGACCCTGAAGACTCATTTGTTACAATGCCTGAAATTGATGAAAGCTTTTGGTCTGAGAAAATAACTGATGATGAAATTAGTTCTACCATGCCATCAAATTCTATGACAAATTCAAATGAACTACCAAATCAACAATATCCTCTCAATAATTCAGTGGAAAATTTCCAAAACCCTTTAAATGATGATGATGGCATGGATTTTTGGTATGACGTGTTCATCAAATCAGGAGAATCAACAGAATTGCCAGAGTTTTAGACCTAGATCATGACCACATTTTGATGGTGTGTTACTAAATATAAACAAACACTTTTTAAATTAAATTATGTCATTAAATTTAATTTGTTCGTTACATTAAGTGAAGGGTGATGATGATATGATGTAAAAGAGAAATTCAAATTTATTTTATATACAATATACTGTGCAAAACATCAGGCTAGCTAAACAATTTTTTTCTTGTAACAGATTATATCATTAGGTTAGAGATATTCAATTGCAATTGTAATAAAATATGAACCGAGTTACGTGAAGTATTCAAATTTTGTCACATTCCTTGTTTTGTTTAACTTTTTTTTTTTTTTTTAAGAAATCAAAATGAGATTATATTACTAAACCATAACACTTGCAAGCATAAGGTGTGCCTACAACTACTATCAAAAGTACAGAATAGTCAACCACAAGGTAATAACAAAAACTGTGGTTTAGCCAATACCTAGACAAGCCAAATGACTTGACCACCACATCTGAGAGCCAAAAATAAACAACGGCTTCTTAACTTTGAGCCAACCTAAGGATAACAATTTAACCTTATCTATCAATCTGGGTACATCAGATACAACATTATTAAAAATTCTATTGTTGCGTTCTAACCACAAGACCCACGTGCACAGGAGCCAAATCAACTGCAAAAAGTAGCGCTTCGCTTTTCCCGCACCAATAAAAAAAGTGAACTGCAACAAGTGGTCGGACAAATGAGTGGAGTCCACTCCCATGCAACCTATCCAGTTACGCACCCGCTGCCACAACAATACAGAATTCGAACAAGTCAAAAACAAATGTTCGGATGTTTCCTCAAGGCCACATCCTAAATCACATAAAGTCACATCTGGAGAAAGAGCCCGCCGAACTGCCAAGTTTGTCTTTGAAGGAAGACGATTTCTAAGAAGACGCCAAGCAAAGATAGAGACCTTCAGAGGAACCTAGGGATGCCAAACTAACTCAGATGCTTCATCCACGGGAGGACTGCTACCCTCCGCTAAAAGATCATAAGCACCACGGACAGTGTAACCTCCTACTGGATCAAGAAGCCACACCCATCTATCTGAAACATCAGGCAACAAAGAAACATCAAGCAATAAAGTCCTAAGCTCCGCTAAAAGCTCCTCCTCCCACGCCCACAACCTACGCCTCCAAACCCAACCCTCCCCTCCCTCCTCCACACCTCGAGAGAACAGCTCCGCCACCGAAATAGCTTGATTAACAGCTAGATCAAACAACCAACGAAACCTCTCTCGGAAGGGGACATCTCCACACCATCTATGTAACCAGAACAAAGTACCAACACCATCACCCACCTGCCTAAACACACTGCCACCAAACCAATCACCCCCTACATCTCCCCTTCCCTCACGCAACCTCCCCACCTCCCTCCACCACGTAGAACAACTCCGGCCCCCAACCTCCAACCTCCCACCTAAATCGCCATAACGGGCGGCTAAAACACGGTACCACAACCCCTCTCTATCCACCAGTATCCTCCAGCCCCATTTCCCTAGCAAAGCTATATTAAACTCCTTCAACTTCCTCACCCCCAGACCCCCAAACTCCCTTTTAGAACAAACAGTATTCCACTTGATCCAAGTAATTTTAGAACACTCCTCACTCCCCCCCCCAAAAAAATTTATTTAACAAAGATTCAATGGAAGAGATTATACCTGCAGGAGCTTTGAGGAAAGAAAGCGCAAAGACAGGCAAAGAAGTCAGAACAGATTTCAGAAGTACCAAGCGACCACCAAACGAAAGAAACCGACTAGTCCACCCCGACAGTCTAGATCTAATGCGATTCACAACAGGATCCCAAAAAGACAGTCTCCGCGGATTACCCCCAATAGGCAAGCCTAGATAAACAAAAGGAATTTTCCCCACTTTACAATTCAGCACCGATGCCGCCTCACTTAACCAAGATTCAGCTATATTAACTCCCACCAGCATACTCTTATGAAAATTCACTTTCAAACCTGATAATAATTCAAACAATACAAGAGTCGCCCTCAAAGCCCGGACATTGGCCCAAAAATTTTGACCAATCAGCAGAGTATCATCCGCAAACTGAAGATGCGTCACATCAACCGGGTTAGATCCAACCGAATAGCCAGTAAAGAGATTATTATCCACCATGGATTTCATCAACACGTGAAGACCTTCAGCCGCCAAGAGAAACAGAAAAGGTGACAAGGGGTCCCCCTGACGCAAACCCCTATGGAGGTGAAATTCATCAGTGGGACTGCCGTTAACAAGAACAGACGCTGTGGCAGTGCCCACACACTCTTTAATCCATTTCCTCCACAAAACCGGGAACGACAAACGAGCCATCACCACATCCAAATAGCCCCAATCAACCGAGTCATACTCCTTCTCGAAATCCACCTTGAAAAGCATGAGCTCCTTTTTTAACTTAGTAGCTTCATCTACCACCTCATTAGCCACAAGAATACCATCAAGGATTTGCCTATTCTGAATAAAAGCAGATTGCGTTTCTGATATCACACTGTCGAGCACCATTCTTAATCTATTAGCCAGCAACTTAGCTAGAATCTTGTACATGCTCCCCCACCAACGAAATAGGTCTAAACTCGTTAAGACGCTGAGGGTTATCAACCTTTGGAATAAGAACAATAAAAGTAGTGTTGATACCCTTGGTCAATTTCCCGTTACGGTGGAACTCGGTAATAAACCTCATAATATCATCCTTCAACTCACCCCAAAAATCCTTTATAAAACCAAAATTCACCCAATCAGGCCCCGGACTTTTGAAACTATCACAGTCCCACACAGCGTCCTTCACTTCATCCACCGAAAAGGGCTTAATGTAACGCCCTAGTTGTTATTTATTTAATTTCAGTTGATTTTAATAAGTTTATGTGATTTTAAATAATTTATGTTTATTTTTGGTGTGTTATATATTTTATTATATGATTGTTTTGAATTATTTAATTAAAATAGGTGAGAATTATAATTATTAGAAGGTTGGGGATTAAAATGAATTATTTAATAATTTAATAGGAGTTAATTGGAATTAAGGAGAAGTTAATAGGTATTAATAAGGGAAGAAAGAGTCAGAATCAGTTTTCACGTAGAAACAGTGAGAAAACAAGAAAAGGGGGAAAAACCTAAAAGAAGAGAGAAGAAGCAAGAGGAGAGAAGAACGCTGCTTTTAATTCAGGAAGATAATCTAAGGTAAGGGTGAGACTAACTTTCAATGATTATAGTTTACATAATTCTGAAATTGAATTTAACATGTTTTGTTGAAAATTGTTGTGGAGAAATTACGTTTTTAAGTTAAATTAGAATTGTCAAAAACATAGGTAATCCGTTGAATTGATGTAAAAAGTGATGTTTAGGTTGTAGATTATCAGTAGGCAATGTTTCCTAACAATTTTGGGATTTGGGATGTCGAAATTTGGGTTTTTTTGAAAAATGGTGTAAAAATCGTAACAACAGGGGAAAACTCGCTAGAAACTCGCTATTGGCGAAATCTGTCTGGAACATTTTCGCTATTAGCCAGAATTTCGCTATTAGCGAAATTGCACTGTGACAGCTTTCTCTGTTTCGCGTTCTTGCGTCTTTTTAACCCGTTTCTGTTTTGAATTAGCTTTCGGTGTAAACATGAAAGTTGTAGATATTTGAGTTAGCTTTCTAATGGCCTTGGTTTGACGTGTAAAAGATTTTTAGATTTTGAGTTATGATGAAAATAGTCCAAGTGGGTATTTAGAAAATTTTAAGAAAACTTAACATAACTAATTCTGAGATAGTCCAAAACTTATGGTTGGTTTCCCAACTTCAAACTTAGGTATTAGAGATTTAGTTGAAGTGTTTTATGAGTATTTGACTTATGGCTTATTGATCACACTTGCTTCTTTTTGAAGAATGTTTTGGTCTGATAGGAATGTAGTTGATTAATGTATATGTGTTATGTTGATGAATTCTGTCGTAAGAGTTGTTGTGTCAGATTTTGACTAAGTTATGGAGTGTGTCATAAATGATTAGGCACATATGTTGTTGTCGTAGACGTTGTCGAGTTGTATGCAGATATACACTAGTGAGTCCATTCATACTCATACCTTGCTGAGGGCTCATGCCCTGGAGTGTTTTCACTCAACCGTTGAGGGCTTATGCCCTGGAGTGTTTAACACTCAATCGTTGAGGGCTTATGCCCTGGAATGTTATTTCATTCAATTGTTGGGGGCTTATGCCCCGGAATGCTTAGCATTCAACGCGCGTAAAATGGTACCACATGCATTTGCATTAGTCGCATTGTTGTCGTTGTAGCTGTTGTCGTTGTTGTTGTGGTAGGTTGAGTTGTCAGTGTCGTTGTCGATGATGTTGTTGAATTGTTCATTATAATTGATAATTGATTATTCATTATACTGATGTTGTTGAATTTAATTGATGAATTATGATATCTATTGTTGTTTGTGAATCTCACCCCTTCTGCTGGAATTGCCGCCTTGTGGGCAAGTGCAGGTAACGAAGATTAGTAGAGATGTCGGCTCAAAGTGTCTTAGGGCTCTGATACGTAACAGGACGGGAATTGTTGCTTGTTTTCTCTTTCCTTACGTATTAATAATGATTTATGAAACTTTTGATGAGGCCTGCGTGCCAAAGACTTGTTTAGTTGTTTTAAACTAATTCCGCTGCGAAGTTTTGGAGTTAATTATTATTGACTATTTTATTGGAGAATATTTATTCATCCGTTAATTTGGAGATTTTATTTGAATGAAAATGTAGCATTCCGTTTTTGGTGCAAAACTCTGATTTAATTTGTTAATTAATAATTGTTGGGCGAACGGGGTGTTACAATTGGTATCAGAGCAGGTCGGTCTGTCCGGCCAAATAGTAGAGTCGAGTCGAGCCTAGTAGAGTTGTGTGACAATTTTGTATTGTCCTTGTTGTCCTGATTTGTTATTGTTGTGTAGAATCTTTGAGGTTGATCTTGTATAATTTCTGTTGACGGGTATGGATGTAATCCTTGGTATGAACTGGTTGGAATACAACCATGTCCATACAGATTGTTTTAGTAAGACAGTACGTTTCTCTTCCGCTGAAGAAGAGAGTGAAGTTGATTTCTTGAGTACTAAGCAGTTGAAGCAGATAGAGCGCGATGGAATTATGATGTTTTCCTTGTTAGCATATTTGTCAGTGGAGAATCAAGCAGTGATTGATAGCCTACCAGTCGTGAATGAATTCCCAGAAGTTTTTCCTGATGAGATTCCCGATGTGCCGCCAGAAAGGGAAGTTGAATTTTCAATTGATCTTGTTCCGGGTACGAAGCCTGTGTCGATGGCTCCTTACCGTATGTCGGCAGCTGAGTTGGCAGAGTTGAAGAAGCAGTTGGAAGACCTACTTGATAAGAAGTTTGTAAGACCGAGTGTTTCACCTTGGGGAGCGCCGGTGTTGCTGGTTAAGAAGAAAGATGGTAGCATGAGGATGTGTATAGATTACCGTCAGCTGAATAAAGTGACGATAAAGAATAGGTATCCACTTCCGAGAATTGACGATTTGATGGATCGGTTAGTGGGTGCCCGTGTGTTTAGTAAAATTGATTTGAGGTCAGGTTACCATCAGATCAAGGTGAAGGATGAAGATATGCAGAAGACGGCGTTCAGAACGCGATATGGTCACTATGAGTATAAGGTGATGCCGTTCGGTGTTACTAATGCACCTGGTGTATTTATGGAGTATATGAACAGAATTTTCCATGACTTCCTGGATAGATTGGTTGTTGTTTTTATTGATGATATTCTGATTTATTCTAAGACTGAAGAAGAGCATGCAGAGCATTTGAAGATTGTTTTGCAAGTGTTGAAAGAAAAGAAGTTGTATGCCAAGTTATCCAAATGTGAGTTCTGGTTAAGTGAAGTAAGTTTTCTTGGCCACATTATTTCTGGTAGTGGTATTGCGGTTGACCCGTCGAAAGTTGAAGCGGTATCGCAATGGGAGACTCCGAGGTCAGTTACAGAGATTAGAAGTTTTCTGGGCTTAGCAGGTTATTATCGAAGATTTATCGAAGGATTTTCGAAGTTGGCACTTCCTTTGACACAGTTGACTTGTAAGGGTAAGGCTTTTGTGTGGGATACTAAGTGTGAGAATAGTTTCAATGAGTTGAAGCAACGGTTGACGACTGCTCCGATTTTAATTTTACCGAAGTCAGATGAACCTTTTGTTGTGTATTGTGATGCGTCCAAGTTGGGCTTAGGTGGTGTACTTATGCAGGATGGTAAGGTGGTAGCTTATGCTTCGAGACAATTGAGGATACATGAGAAGAACTATCCTACACATGATTTAGAGTTGGCTGCTGTAGTTTTTGTGTTAAAAATTTGGAGGCATTATTTGTACGGTTCTAGATTTGAGGTGTTTAGTGATCATAAAAGTTTGAAGTATTTGTTTGATCAGAAGGAATTGAATATGAGGCAGAGAAGATGGCTCGAGTTGTTGAAGGACTATGATTTTAGTTTGAATTACCATCCCGGTAAAGCCAATGTAGTTGCAGATGCCTTGAGCAGAAAGACGTTGCACATGTCTGCTATGATGATGAAAAAGTTCGAGTTACTTGAGCAATTTAGGGACTTGAGCTTAGTTTGTGAATTGGCACCTCAGAGCGTGCAGTTGGGTATGTTGAAGATCAATAATGAATTCTTGAACAGTATCAAGGAAGCGCAAGAAGCTGATGTTAAGTTTGTAGACTTGATGGTTGCTAGTAATGGAGCGGAAGATAGTGATTTCCAGGTTGATGATAAAGGTGTGTTAAGATTCCGAGGCAGAATTTGTATTCCTGATAATGACGAGTTGAAAAAGATGATTTTGGAAGAAAGTCACAGGAGTAGCTTAAGCATTCATCCGAGAGCTACGAAGATGTACCACGACTTGAAGAAGTTATTTTGGTGGTCTGGATTGAAGCGAGATGTCGCGCAACTTGTTTATGCATGTTTAACTTGTCAGAAATCTAAAGTTGAACATCAGAAGCCTGCAGGGTTGTTGACACCATTAGATGTGCCAGAGTGGAAGTGGGATAGCATATCCATGGATTTTGTAACGAGCTTACCGAATACTCCGAAGGGGCATGATGCCATTTGGGTAGTTGTTGACAGGTTAACAAAGTCAGCACATTTTATTCCAATCAATATCAATTATCCAGTAGCTCAGTTGGCAGAGATTTACATTCATAATATTGTGAAGTTGCATGGTGTTCCATCAAGCATTGTGTCGGATAGAGATCCGAGGTTTACTTCAAGGTTTTGGAAGAGTTTGCAGGAGGCTTTGGGTTCTAAGTTGAAGTTGAGTTCGGCTTATCATCCTCAAACAGATGGTCAGTCGGAGAGGACGATTCAGTCGTTGGAAGATTTATTAAGAGTGTGTGTACTTGAGCAAGGTGGAGCTTGGGATAGTCATCTACCGTTGATTGAGTTCACGTACAACAACAGTTACCATTCGAGTATTGGTATGGCACCATTTGAAGCTTTGTATGGTCGGAGGTGTAGAACTCCGTTGTGTTGGTTTGAATCGGGAGAAAGTATAGTGTTGGGACCGGAATTAGTCCAGCAGACTACAGAGAAGGTCAAGTTGATAAGAGAGCAGATGAAAGTGTCGCAGAGTCGGCAGAAGAGTTACCATGACAAGCGTAGAAAGGAACTTGAGTTTCAAGAGGGTGATCATGTGTTCTTGAGAGTCACTCCCATGACAGGTGTAGGTCGTGCGTTGAAGTCGAAGAAGTTGACTCCGAAGTTTATTGGTCCTTATCAGATATCGGAGAGGATTGGGCCAGTGGCATATCGAATAGGTTTGCCACCACATCTTTCAAATCTGCATGATGTGTTTCATGTGTCGCAGTTGCGGAAGTACGTAGCGGATCCTTCGCATGTTATACCAAGGGATGACGTGCAGGTTAGAGACAACCTTACGGTAGAGACTTTACCGTTGAGGATTGATGATCGTAAGGTGAAGAAGTTGAGAGGCAAGGAGATATCTCTGGTGAGAGTTGTCTGGGGTGGAGTAACTGGTGAAAGCTTGACTTGGGAGCTGGAGAGTAAGATGCTAGAGTCTTATCCTGAGTTGTTTGCTTGAGGTAATATTTCGAGGACGAAATTCTTTAAGTGGGGGAGAGTTGTAACGCCCTAGTTGTTATTTATTTACGGTGGAACTCGGTAATAAACCTCTTAATATCATCCTTCAACTCACCCCAAAAATCCTTTATAAAACCAAAATTCACCCAATCAGGCCCCGGACTTTTGAAACTATCACAGTCCCACACAGCGTCCTTCACTTCATCCACCGAAAAGGGCTTAATGTAACGCCCTAGTTGTTATTTATTTAATTTCAGTTGATTTTAATAAGTTTATGTGATTTTAAATAATTTATGTTTATTTTTGGTGTGTTATATATTTTATTATATGATTGTTTTGAATTATTTAATTAAAATAGGTGAGAATTATAATTATTAGAAGGTTGGGGATTAAAATGAATTATTTAATAATTTAATAGGAGTTAATTGGAATTAAGGAGAAGTTAATAGGTATTAATAAGGGAAGAAAGAGTCAGAATCAGTTTTCACGTAGAAACAGTGAGAAAACAAGAAAAGGGGGAAAAACCTAAAAGAAGAGAGAAGAAGCAAGAGGAGAGAAGAACGCTGCTTTTAATTCAGGAAGATAATCTAAGGTAAGGGTGAGACTAACTTTCAATGATTATAGTTTACATAATTCTGAAATTGAATTTAACATGTTTTGTTGAAAATTGTTGTGGAGAAATTACGTTTTTAAGTTAAATTAGAATTGTCAAAAACATAGGTAATCCGTTGAATTGATGTAAAAAGTGATGTTTAGGTTGTAGATTATCAGTAGGCAATGTTTCCTAACAATTTTGGGATTTGGGATGTCGAAATTTGGGTTTTTTTGAAAAATGGTGTAAAAATCGTAACAACAGGGGAAAACTCGCTAGAAACTCGCTATTGGCGAAATCTGTCTGGAACATTTTCGCTATTAGCCAGAATTTCGCTATTAGCGAAATTGCACTGTGACAGCTTTCTCTGTTTCGCGTTCTTGCGTCTTTTTAACCCGTTTCTGTTTTGAATTAGCTTTCGGTGTAAACATGAAAGTTGTAGATATTTGAGTTAGCTTTCTAATGGCCTTGGTTTGACGTGTAAAAGATTTTTAGATTTTGAGTTATGATGAAAATAGTCCAAGTGGGTATTTAGAAAATTTTAAGAAAACTTAACATAACTAATTCTGAGATAGTCCAAAACTTATGGTTGGTTTCCCAACTTCAAACTTAGGTATTAGAGATTTAGTTGAAGTGTTTTATGAGTATTTGACTTATGGCTTATTGATCACACTTGCTTCTTTTTGAAGAATGTTTTGGTCTGATAGGAATGTAGTTGATTAATGTATATGTGTTATGTTGATGAATTCTGTCGTAAGAGTTGTTGTGTCAGATTTTGACTAAGTTATGGAGTGTGTCATAAATGATTAGGCACATATGTTGTTGTCGTAGACGTTGTCGAGTTGTATGCAGATATACACTAGTGAGTCCATTCATACTCATACCTTGCTGAGGGCTCATGCCCTGGAGTGTTTTCACTCAACCGTTGAGGGCTTATGCCCTGGAGTGTTTAACACTCAATCGTTGAGGGCTTATGCCCTGGAATGTTATTTCATTCAATTGTTGGGGGCTTATGCCCCGGAATGCTTAGCATTCAACGCGCGTAAAATGGTACCACATGCATTTGCATTAGTCGCATTGTTGTCGTTGTAGCTGTTGTCGTTGTTGTTGTGGTAGGTTGAGTTGTCAGTGTCGTTGTCGATGATGTTGTTGAATTGTTCATTATAATTGATAATTGATTATTCATTATACTGATGTTGTTGAATTTAATTGATGAATTATGATATCTATTGTTGTTTGTGAATCTCACCCCTTCTGCTGGAATTGCCGCCTTGTGGGCAAGTGCAGGTAACGAAGATTAGTAGAGATGTCGGCTCAAAGTGTCTTAGGGCTCTGATACGTAACAGGACGGGAATTGTTGCTTGTTTTCTCTTTCCTTACGTATTAATAATGATTTATGAAACTTTTGATGAGGCCTGCGTGCCAAAGACTTGTTTAGTTGTTTTAAACTAATTCCGCTGCGAAGTTTTGGAGTTAATTATTATTGACTATTTTATTGGAGAATATTTATTCATCCGTTAATTTGGAGATTTTATTTGAATGAAAATGTAGCATTCCGTTTTTGGTGCAAAACTCTGATTTAATTTGTTAATTAATAATTGTTGGGCGAACGGGGTGTTACACTTAATCAGACCCCCGCCCTCAGCCAAAGATAAAGATCGAAACTGAAGATTCTCCACATTTGGGCGGTTCACAAGCGGCGCTTGAAAGTGACTAGCGAAATGGTTAAACACCGCGATTCTAACGGGGAGAACTCCTTCTATCAAAACGCCGTCAACCAAAATAGAGCAAATAGTATTATGACGACGCCGCGAGGACATAAGAGAATGAAAAAACTTGGAATTCGCATCACCTTCCCGCAACCATCTATTCCTCGACTGCTGCCAGCAAATACTATGGCTAAGCCTGGACAAAGAGTGCAAGTTTGCGGACACTTCAATCATGTCGCCACACTCAGAGTCGGACAACACATCAACCTCCCATTTGCTATCGAGCTCCGCCAGCCTGTCTTTTAGAGAAGAGATTTTAGCCGGCAAATTTTGGGAATGAGAATTATGCCATTCTTTCAAAGCTTTTTTAATAAGCTTAAACTTCTCTTTTAGCACATACCCACCCCAGCCTTCCACCCGCAACGATTTCCAAGTATCACTAACAAAGGGCCTAAAACCCGGCGTGTCCGCCCAACACTTCAGAAAACGGCAAGGGCGGGGCCCCCAATTCTCCTCGTCAATGGACAACGACAAAGGACAATGATCCGACAAACCTCTCAGTTGCGCCACCTGTAAACAGTTAGGCCAAACCAGGCACCAATCCTCAGACAACAAAAACCGATCCAACCGACTCATCGACCTACCGTCCCCCTTAAACCACGTGAAATTGCGCCCGCATAACGGTAAGTGGTTTGGATAAAACCAACAGAAACCGAAAAACTATCCGACCTTATTAAGTTTGGTTGGAAACCAAACTAAACCGATTTAGTTTGGACTGGTTATCCGTTTAGTTCTAAACCGAACAATTTTACCCCTCATCCATTTTACTTATATCATCCCTCCTCACACTAAACTAAGGTTAGACAAAAAGTTAAAACCCGACATAAAACACGTCACCTCTGTTTCGTCTCTTCGGCAAGTCTTTCGTCTATATTTTGTATTTTTTTTTTACTGTTTCTTCCTCTATTTTCTTGTATTTCTATCTCTTAATTAATTTTTATATTTAATCAACCACTTGGAAACTCTTTTTTATGACTATAAGGAAAAATTTGTCATTGTTGTCACCAAAGAGATAAGAAAAACAAAACATATATTCATAATTATCTTACTTTTGTGATCTGATTGTAATTGGATGATATTAAACTTTTGAAAAAATCTCAAGCATGAGTTACATTATACTCGTTTTATGCCTTGATTCTCTTTGATGTCTTTATGCTCTTGATTTAGCAACATAAAAGAAAAATACAAAGTTGTTTGAAAAACAAAATATGGAATACAAGGTTCATGAAATATTTGAGTACATATGAAATACAAACTTGTTTGAATATGAATATTATTTTTAATTGTATTTTTAAACCGATCAACTGAATCAAACTGAACCAAACTGAACTGACGAAGATTTAACTGGTTTATTTTCTTTTACTAGAAAACGATGCAAACCAAACCGTTACTTTCCTATATTTATATGTGGGGTTCTCGTCTGCAACAACATATGGTTGATTTGAGTGGTAGGGGGATCATATAATTAATTTAGGCAAATAGTCAAAAAGATATATTAATCACGATTTAATAGCAATATATTATTGTACTAAAAGAAATAGAGGTAAATTATTCTTACCTATATATATATCAATTATATAATGGAAAATTTTAGGTGAAGTCCTAAGAATGACTTTTTTGGTGAAATTAACACTATAGCATCAAAAGTTTAGTGAATAACACCCCACTTTTTGTACAGTGGAATCAAAAGTTCAATCCTCATAGTATCATCAATTCATCAGATTAATAAGACTACACTTAATCTAATTTTATCCTACCTTATTTTAGGTGTAACACTCCACAAAGTGTAACACTTAAGATTATCACATAATATCATTAACTCTGTTTGCATATTAAAGACGCCAACAATAAAATAGTACCCGTAAGTTTAAGATGTTGCAAGCATTACTAGATGAATTACTATTGATCATTATTCAGTAATCAACAATTTAAAAATGAATCAAACATTAAGATCAAAATTAACTTTTTCAAAAAAATCAGTTTCCTAACTGCACCATAGAAACTCCCTTATATAATATACTTATATATAAAGGGATTACATCGTTTACTGACTGATTTTTTTCTTTCATTTTTATCCTTTATTTAAACTATTTAAACCTTTTGATAATATTACTATTTAAATTATTAAATAAGAAATGGTTAAATCTCATTAAAATATGAACAATCACACTAGAATAGGAATGATAGTTATAACTATAAAACTAGCTTATTTTAATCTCTGATTGAGTGCATTAAAAAAAGATTATCTAGTTGGAAGAGCCGTAACCTTTCGATTGATGGTCGTTTGATTTTACTTAAATATGTCATGTCCTCAATCCCGGTCTACTTTCTTTCCTTCTTCAAAGCCCCCTCAGGTATAATCTCTACCCTTGAATCTATTTTCAATGCATTTTTTTGGGGGGTTGTGAGGATATTAGGAAAATAACTTGGATAAAATGGGAGACCATTTGTTTGCAAAAGGAAGAGGGAGGTTTGGGGTACTGAGGGAGTTTAATCTTGCTCTCTTAGGTAAGTGGTGGTGGAGGATTTTGTAGGAGCGGGAGAGTCTTTGGTATCGGGTGCTATGTGCCTGTTATAGAGAGGAGGGGGCGGCTTAGCTGCAGTTGGAGGGGGGAGGGTCGGCGTGGTGGCATAATATTTTGAATATTAGGGATGGAGTGGGGGAGGTTGATACAGGGTGGTTGACTGATAATATTATGCGACAGGTGGGGGATGGTGAGTCCACTTTGTTTTGGTTTGACCCTTGGATTGATGGGAAACCGTTGTGCAAGTTGTATGTGAGATTGTTTGAGTTAGCGGAGAATAAATTAGATATGGTGGCTGCTATGTTTGCAAGAGGGTGGGGTGTCAATGGCGAGGCTTGGAAGTGACGCCGAAGGTTATTTGCTTGTGAGGAGGAGTTGTTGGGGGAGTGCATTATTCGCCTATCTAACTTTTCTTTTCAGGTTGATCGTGTCGATAAATGGATTTGGAAGTTACATGCTATTAATTGTTACACTGTTAGTTCTGCTTACTATTTTTTAACAGAGCTGAAGCATGATAGGTACCAGCAGCTTAATAATAATAATAATTTCTTGTGGCTGAAAGTTGTGCCTCTAAAAGTTTTGATTTTTGCTTTGCGTCTCTTTCTTGATCGGATTCCTACAAGAGATAACATCTTCCATCGGAGGGTCTTACTAATATCTGATCAAGGTTGTGTTGCTAATTGTGGTTCTAATGAGGACAGGGAGCACTTATTTTTCACGTGTAGATTCTTTGGTGATTTGTGGAAGCTTGTCGTTGGTTGACTTGGTATCTCAACAGTTTTTCAATGTCAGTTCTTCGATCATTTGCATCAGTTTGGTGGCCTGAGGGGTTTTTCAAAGAAGACAACAGGGTCCATGCATATCATCTGGTTGTCAGTTGTCTGGACAATTTAGAAAGAACGAAATAATAGAATTTTTCAAAGAAAAGAGGACAACTTACTTGCGTTAGGTGAAAGGGTAAAGCTTCATCATTTTGGTGGTTGAAATCAAAATACGCTAGTTTTGATTTTGATTATCAAGTGTGGCGGCGGAATCCATTAACCTGCTTGAACACAATTTTTTAGCTTGTTGTCTATTTGTGTTTCTTTCTTTTTGTTTTTGTTTCTTTGCGCCTTAATGGCGGTGCACAGGATTGTCTGATTCTTGTCTGGACATTTTAGCACTCCTTGTGCTAAAGCATTTGGCGATGTTTATTTATATATATCATTTTGACTTTTTCAAAAAAAAAAAATATTTATGCTTAAATTGATATCTTTACAATTAAGTGTCGTTGAAAATAGGATAAATATGTTATTCCGCTGGTTATGGTTAAAAATTATATATGTAGTTTTGTGTTTGCTTTGATGATATTTGAATCATTAAAGAATCATTTGAATCAAATGGATGGTTATATATTTGAATTGTTCGTTCTGATATAATTGCAACTTGAAAGTTATTTGTCCGCCTTGAACAAGTAAGCAAGGCAGTTCATTGAGGCAGTCAGGATTGGAATTTTGATTTAGAATTGTTTAGTTAATATACTCCTTTATCTGTTCCATATTATGAAAGGATTTTGTAATTTTTCTTGTGCCAAATATATGAAAAATTAACAAATTTTTTATTTATATTTATTGCTGAGATGACATTTATATCCTGATTCCATTATTTTTGAAAAGAAAACATGTCAGTTTTCTGTGTTTCTTGTCTTATTATTTTTCATGCATATATGCATGGCATTGTAAGGGTGAAATGTGTAATATTAGGGTATATTTTCAACTCCACTCAAGTATTATAACAACATATATATTTCCTTGGTTATGATGCTTTATTTTCTTATAATAAAACCATAGGGTTTGTGTGGTAAAATATTTGTTTGTGGACTTGTTCATGTTTGAACAAACTGAGTATACCTCTTGAGTAGAAGGTGTATTATTCTTTTTTTTTTTTTTGAACAAGAGGTGTATTAATCTTGTTGATTGCATCCTCCATGACTGATATTAAGAAAGAGAAAATGAATGAAGAAATGATATTCTTATTATATGTGAATGAAGATACAGGGTATTTAAACTAGAAAGCTAGAGTACATTAGTTACAATGAAGGAGTTGTACTAACTAATCATTCTAAACTTAATTGCTAACTAATCATTCTAAACTTAATTGCTTGTGATGCAAGTAATGTTTATCAAATTGCCCCCTGCAAGCTTGAGGTTGGTAGAGATCTAGCAACCCTAGCTTGGATAATAGCAGTTTGAAAGGCTGAGGATGAAGAGTTTTGGTGAAGAAATCTGCAAGTTGAACTTGTGAAGAAACTGGCAAAAGCTTGAGAACATCTTACTGCAACTTTTCTCTAACAATGTGACAATCTATCTCTAAATGCTTGGTACGTTCATGAAAGACTAGGTTGGCTGTTATATGCAAGGCGCTTTGATTGTCACAAAAAAGCACATTAAGCTTATCACAAGATACTTTCAAATCATGCAGAATAGAAAGTAACCACTGCAATTCCTAAGTAGCAGAGGTTATAAGGCTCTATACTCAGCCTCATAAGAGGATATGGACATTGTGATATGCTTCTTGGTCCTCCAAGAAATAAGAGAATTGTCTATAAAGAAGCATTGACCTCTGATGGATCTTCTGGTATCAACACATTCTGCCTAATCTGCATCTGAGTAACCTTGTAATTGTATAGGTGATTTTCTAGGGGAAAACAAGCTTCTTCCTGGACAACCTTTCAAGTCCCTCAAAACTCTAAGTGCAACATTGTGATGAGTTTGTGTAGGTGCAGATAAGAACCGACTTAATTGTTGTGTGATGAAAGTGATGTCAGGTCTAGTAGTGTTGAGATAAAGTAGCCTACCAATCAACCTTCTTTAGGAATAAATATCTTCAAATGGTGATGCAGAATCATCATGTAACTTGATTTAAGGGTCAAATGGTGTGGATGCAGGCTTAGAACCAATAGCACCAGAATCAATAATAAGGTCTAAGCGATACTTTTTATAACAGAGAGAGATGCCAAGTTGGGAATGTGCTACCTCAAGGCCAAGAAAGAATTTCAACTGACCTAAGTATTTTATTTTCAATGATTTATCCAAATAGTTTTAATGTGTTGAAACACATGCAAAGAATCACCAACAAGGATGATATCATCAACATAAACTAGTAAAACTGTGAAAGAGTGACTAGTTTTCTTGATAAACAAGGAATGGTCAGAAGTTGCTTGAATGTATTGATGTTGCAGAAGCACATAAGTGAGTTTCTCATACCATTTTCTACTTACTTGCTTGAGGTCATAGAGAGATTTAGTAAGCTTTCAAACTTGATTAGGTTTGGAAGCTTAAACACTAGGAGGAAGAAGCATATATACATCTTCCTGTAACTCTCTGATATCAGGTCATCTTATGTTACTCTTAGCATGTTTCTCAGTAGTTTTTAGTAGGAAATAGCAGCAAAAAGGAGGAGTATTGGAACAATTGTCTATGATTTCGGGACTTTTGTAATATTTTCTATATTTGAGTTTGTAATTCTAATTTTCCTGAAACATAGCAATTTGAGGGTTTTTTTGAAGTAATTCACGAAGAAATCATGCAAATCGACAAATCAAGAACAACTGGAGAATTGTGAAGATTATTGAAGAGACAAGGAATGAAGATTCAAGAGGCCTCAAAAGACTTACAAGTGGGAGCAATTATGTTCCCAAAGTCCTGAGGCAAGTTATTTCAAGACGAAGACCTAAAAACGACAGAAAATCGGAGATTGGGCTCGAAAGAAAGGCATAATGCGCCTAGGGAATTTGCAATGCGCCTAGGGCATGAAAGTCAATTCCATGCACCTAGGGAATTTACAATGTGCCCCGTGCATGAAAATGATTTGCACTATGCTCCCCGTGCATTTGCAATGTGCCTCGTGCACACAAAAAGTCGGGGCGCAACTGTCTTTTCCTGCTTTCGAAATGGGTAAAGCCCGCACTTTTAACCCAAACCTAGGTAGAAACTCTCACGATAAATACCAGCCTTCCTTATTCAGAATTTCTCGTTCAGAACTAGAGTAGTTCAAGATGAAGGAAACTTTGGAGCTTTAGGAGAGTTTCTATTACTTCAAGTTACTACTAATCTTAGTAAAAATAACTATTCACACGAAAATAACCTTCATTCTAAAATTACTAATTTTACTCTTGCTCCTAAAATTACCAAAATACCCTTAGCCCTAAAAATGACTAAGATACCCCTCTCGCCTAAAAATCCACTAATCTCAAATCAAACTCACAAACCAGCAATTAAACACATATAATAAATAAATAAAAATAATCCTAACGAAAAACGCACAGTTATACGTCACATGTACATTACTCTTGTATTAGATATCAGGGTGGATGTTGATTTAATCATGTCGGATGTCCAACCTCATCATCCTCACGCTCCTCTAATTAGTCAGATTGTTCAACTGCAGCGTCGAGATTGGATTGTTGATTTTCATCATACCCTCCGTCAAAGCAACGAGTGTGTCGATTAGCTTGCTAAGCATGATATATCTTCTTCAGATGCTCTAAAGTCTTGAATTTTTTGCTCTTCTTAACTATATCATCCCTTTTGAATTATGATTTTGAAGTTGCTCACTTGAGATTGTAGTTTGGTTTTGTTTTATGATTTCTTCCTAATAAAAAAAATATCAAAGTGTACTATTAATATACTTTTATTTAATGCCCCTAAAAAATATACTTTCAATTAATAATTGAAAAGTACACTACATATTAAAATAAAAATTATTCGAAAGCCTTTTTTATTTATTTATAAAAACAAAAACCTTTTCCCACCGTTTTAGACTTTTTAATACACACATAAAGACCCAACCGAGCCCGAACAAAAATTCCACATACGAGTCACACAGTCACATGTGATAGGTCACATCATAAATCTGTCGTTTTCTTGTCCTAAATGGTGTTTATTTAGAATGTTTTTGATTTTTGACATATTGAGAATGTTCAAACCCATGTTTTTCTGACATAACAAAATCTGTTTTTTAAAAAGATAACTCATTTGATTTCATCCAAAATAATAGAGTGAATACGATATGGAGGATTATAGAAAGTAGTGGGATTAACATGTAATATAGACGCTCGAGTAAAATTATGAGTGACTTTATTAGCTTATCTCCTAACATAAGCTAGAGTCTAATAATCATTAGAAAAAAGCAAAGTCCTACAATTAGAGAGTAAAATTCCCAACTTACTCACATGGAGCTATTACCAAGGACTGTATTCACAATTAGCTGACAATCAATTTCGAATACTACCCAACCGAGGCCAAGATCAATAGAAATTTGGAGGGCTTGTTGTATAACGGTAGCTTCACATTCAGCTGCAGTTGGAATAGAGGGAAAAACCATTGAGTGAGTTTGGATAAGTTGTTCAAGGTTATCTCGAAAACAAATACCAACACTAAATTTTTCTTCAGCTTAAAAAAGGGCACAATCAACCTTAACTTGATCCAATCTGCCTGCGGTTTAGACCATACTGGAATAGCAGAATGTGCATTATCATTGGGACGGTTGCACCACCGAAAGTCTCGAACAATATCCAATATTATGACACAATATGTATTTGCATTGACTATTTTTGTTATGTTAGTAACATAACAAAATCATAACTCCTTATTTCACTTAAGATATAAATAATAAGTATTTATTATAGAAAAAAAATTCAACTTTTTATGAAATAAACTGACATAATTTTTAAAAGACTATTTTTATTTTTGTTATACTAGCTTATGTCTTGAGGAATTTTTTTTTAGGTCAAATACCATGTTTGATCCTTTTAGTTTGACAGAATTTTCGAGCTAGTCCTTTAAATTTTAAAAGTTTCAAATAGATCATTTTAGTTTGACAGGATTCCCAAGTTAGTACTTTAAGTTTCAAAAGTTTCAAATAGGTCATTTTAGTTGATAAACTATTTCACCGTTGCTGTAAGTTAACAATTAATTGATGTTGATGTAGCCGTTAAGTTGTTGACTTAGACCAAAACGCTGCCTTTTAAAAGTTCTAGGGTATCAAAACTTTACGTTTAATGATCACAAATATCATTTTAGTACTATAAATGTTGTTTCATAATGCTTGAAATATATTTGTTGTTGTAAATAGCTGTCTTTCTAGCACTATAAATGATGATTTGTGACCATTAAACGTAGCGTTTTGACACCCTGGAGCTTTTAAATGACAGTATTTTGATCCAAGTCGACAACTTAATGACTACATCAACATCAGTTAAACGGATACTGACAGTAGGGGTAACGGTGAAATAGTTTATCAACTAAAATGACTATTTGAAATTTTTAAAATTTAAAAGACTAACTTAAAAATTATGTCAAACTAAAAGGAACAAAAATGGTATTTGACATTTTTTTTTAACAAACTTATATCTTGAGGATACATGTTACTATTTTTCTCGAATAAATAAAACATTTTCCTAAGAGAGAGATACTCTATTTCCAGGAAGGTGTGTTAAAATGCCCAAATGGTATGAATATGAAAAAAGGAAAGAAGAATAACTATTATTGTCGTGGACCATTATTCAATTTGCCAATCTTGAATAGTGGCGTGCGGAATATCCTACGGTATACATATAAATTAACTTTTGAAAACAAAGTTGAGCAATTCTGTTTCTAAAGAATACAAGAGAATTAACCTAACTAGCTAGCTAGTTAGAGCACAAAAATAATAATACATAGACTCTTGTACGTGCCAAATTTGAAGATGGTTAGAGCTCCATGTTGTGAAAAGAAAGGATTGAAGAAAGGTCCTTGGACCTTAGAGGAAGATGAAATCCTCACATCCTACATCAACAAACATGGACATAACAATTGGCGTGCTCTCCCAAAACATGCCGGTATTTGTTCGTCTTTCTTAACAAATATTAGTATATTAATTGTCATTTTTGTTCAAACTCTTTCTTAACAAAAATAAAAATAAAAATATATATATTAATCGTCTCTTAGCTTACCAAACGAGCTGGTTTAGTTTATGATATTTGTTAGATTTTATAGGATATTTGAACTTGGTAATTGAGAGACATTCTACTTTTTGGATGATTTGGAATGTTATTATCTTTTGTGTATTGATTTAGTTTTTGCTTCTCGTGTCAATTATGCAGGTTTATTAAGATGTGGAAAGAGTTGTAGATTGAGATGGATTAACTATTTAAGACCTGATATTAAGAGAGGAAATTTTACAAATGAAGAAGAGGAAATTATCATTAAGATGCATGAGTTGCTAGGGAACAGGTACATATGTTCATTTGCTTCCTTTTTCAAATCAAAGTCGTTTATCATTTGTAGTTTTTCTTATCATTAAGATACATGTGATTGAGATGATCATTACAATTAATTGCTTATATATAACAAGTTATACAGCAAGTTCAATCAACTTCATATAATATTATTTTGCTAGACTATTTTCTAAAATAGAAGTAAAATAATAATAAACATTGGCCGAGAAACTATACATTGATATTTATATAGATGAAAATTACAAGGAAAGTAAGCAGACAATTAATTTGTAGTATCAACCACATGCAACTGTGTATGTCTATATATATATATATATATATATATATATATATATATATATATATATATATATAAGCAGACAATTAATTTGTAGTATCAACCACATGCAACTGTGTATGTCTATATATATATAGGGTTTTGTTATAAGCCACCCATAAATGTGTCTTTTAGCAATCCACATATCAATGTGTGATTATCGACTTTTTAGTTATAACTTGTTAAAAAACACCTTCATAAAAATTAGTTGGTGTCTTTTAGCAAATATATATATATATATATATATATATATATATATATATTCTCGACAAACATAGCACTATATATGCATGAAGTTAAGTGTATATATGTCACTTTGGTGGTTGAAGGCAAAAATCCCTAATGTATATGTAGATTCTTATGGCGGGTGACAACACCCTTTTGATTGTTTGGACGCGGATTGTGTATTTTTTATGGCTTTTTGTACTGAACATTAAAGCTTCTCTTTGACACACATTATGCTTAGAAGATTGCTTGCTTTGTTGATTAATCTAATTTCATTTTCGCATAAAAAAAATAGCACTATGCATGAATAAAATCAAAATTTGTTGTTTTCTCAATAACTTGATCCAAGAAGCAAAATTCGAATGTCATACATTGATTAAATATTCTGATTTTGTTTTCAGGTGGTCAGCAACAGCAGCAAAATTACCTGGAAGAACAGACAATGAAATAAAAAATGTGTGGCACACTCACTTGAAGAAAAGACTAATGAATACCAATAATAACCAATCCAATTCAAATACCAAAAAAAGAGTGTCACAGCAAAAAATTAAAAGATCTAATTCAAATTCCAATTCCAACTCAAGCACTTTCACTCAATTATCAGAACCTTCTAATAGCCCTAATAATTATTTCCTTCAAATAGAAACTACATCATCAAATTGGACTTTTTCTAGTGATGTTTCATCACAAGGAAAAAATGTTGACAACATCATCAATTGTGAAGACCCTGGAGACTCATTTGTGACAATGCCTGAAATTGATGAAAGCTTTTGGTTAGAGACAATAACTGATGATGAAACTAGTTCCACCATGCCTTCAACTTCTATGACAATTTCAAATGAACTACCAAATCAACAATACCCTTTTAATAATTCAATGGAAAATTTCCAAAACCCTTTTGATGATGATGACGACATGGATTTTTGGGTTGACTTGTTCATTAGATCAGGGGATTCAACAGAATTGCCAGAGTTCTAAACATTTTCATGAACAGATTTTGATGTTGTGTTTCTAAATTTGGAAGAAAATAATTTTTTTTTATTTAATTTTTTTTTTGGGGTTTGTTCGAAGTTTTTACGAATGTATGAATATATGATTAATGAAGATGGAAATAGATGAAGAAAGGTAAAAAAAGATAAGTGTTGACGGTGCACCGTTAGATCTAGTAGCCATTCATTATCTAATGGTTGTCATTTCGAAAAAAAAATCAAACGGCTAATATTAAACAAATTAATTAGGTATTGGGTGGACAACTTACAATGTGTATCCATGTTAAACAAGCGTTAACCGTTTTGGAAGGAGATGTTGTATTTGGTTGATGGAATATAATTTACGGACCAAAGCATAACATTAATTAAATAGGGGACCAATATAAAAACAACAAATAAGTTAAGAGACCTAATATGCAATTTAGCCGTTTTTTTAATTAAATTATATTACTAAATTCAATTTGACCGTGTTACCAGGAAGGAGTACATTGATTTCTGAAGTGGGAACATTGTTGTATCCAGTTTCAAGAGCCAAGTTGGTAAATATTAGAATATAAAATATTCATTGTATAAATTATTAATATATTGTATATTAGTTAGCGATAATTGAGGCACAAGTTAGATATACTTGATACCCAAGATATTTGATGGTCAAGTTAGAGATACTTGAGGCCCAAGACAACATCATTGTATAAATACACATTAGAGCATAATGAAACACTCACGAGAATTAATTATATTAGTAAAGGCTAACAATAATATGACAAAGGGGAAATTACATAAACCTCCCATGAGTTTTGCTTGAATGACACAAACCTCCCCTCTATTTTCACAAAAAACAAGAACCTCCCCTAGTATTAACTCTGTTTACCTTCCGTTAAAATATAAGCATTGCTTGACAAATATTTTACCTCACGTAACAAACAGTGACCTAGGAACGTTTCTTCCCTAATTTTCAAGCCATGTCAATCAGAATCTCAATAGTCAACAAACTCGTCACCACCATGCAAACTTCAAGATTTAATCAAAATCCAATATGAATACTACCATGAATGTTATATCACTGCAATTGGAATACTACCATGAATTAGTGATCACCCTTGACATAAGAATCACCATTTTATAATAAGCCCTCTCACAAGATGACTGAACACACTGTCAAAACCTCTCACGAGAAGTCTATATACTAAATGTGGTGTCATGGTAATAATTATGTTTTTTTGAAGTGTAGATAACATTTTCTCTTTCCCTTTGTCTGATATGTTTTTCCTGTTTTCTTTTTGTTCAATGGCGTTGTTTAATGTTCTGGCCAACTGTGTTAGTTGAGGAGGGAGGTGTGTGTCATTAGTTAAAACAATTAAGGGAGGTGAGTGTACAATTTAAAACTAGAGGGGTCTATGTTTAATTTCAAGAGACTTTATGGGAGGTCAATGTAATTTTCCCTATGATAAAACATGCACATGCATAAAAGATTAAAGAAAAATGGCTGCCAGCTGTTAAAAGGGTAAGGAGCTAGAAGGGAATTCCAAGTTCGGTTGATGCAATATACTGTGCAAAACATTAGGTTAGCTATAAAAAAAAATTCCTTGCAACAGATTGTTTTATTATGTTAAAGTTGTATTGATTTTAATTTAATAGCAATAAATTATGCACTGAATTATGTCGAAGTATTCAAGAAAAATTCTCTTCGTTTTATTGTCTAATTTATGTATATGTGCAATGTGTTGGTGATAAGTTAGAAGTTTTCCATTACATGAAAAATAAATAATATTAATTATAACAACATATAAATAAGATAGTTCATATGAAAAAATAAATGTTAACAACATATAAGTAAGATAGTTCATATACCAACGTCTTCAAGTTTTGTGTGAAAATACGGTGTTCAAATCACTTATACAGTTATTTTCTTTGAATAAACAAAAAAAATTGATATAGTTATTCATAATCTAATGTAATGATCTTAATACTCCTCATGATCCAAAAAGACGTCCCTAGGCTATGTTGTTCAATGATGATAGAAAGATATTTTCGATTTAAAAATAATATGCTATCTAGAGAGAGATTAATTTGTTTTACAAAGAGATTGATTAGTTTATATGTACTGAAATGCCAATTTTATATATTAATTTCATTTTTTGTAATAAGGCAAAATGAGATTAACATTAGCTACGCAAAATCAATTGGCAAGAGGTCGACGATTGCGCGAGTTGCTTAAACAATCCCAATCAGCTCCTCTCACTGTGGAAGAACAGATAATAACTATTTATACTAGAACGAATGGTTATCTTGATTCATTAGAAATTGATCAGGTACGGAAATTTCTCGTTGAGTTAAGGGCTTATTTAAAAACAAATAAATCTAAATTTAACGAAATCATCTCATCTACCAAGACATTCACTGATGATTCATCTCGCACAAGATGTGCAGAAGAGAATCATCAAAAAACACTACTAGAAATTTATATATTAATTTCTAAAATATCTTCACAAATTTTTGTATAGCGTAATTTAATTGGACACACGTGTAAAAAAAAAATATACACTATTACTTTATACAAATTAAATCTGTGTGTAGTTGTTTGTTTACTTTGATTTAATCATCGAATAATCATTTAGCTCAAAATGGATATATTTGAATAGGTCTATCAATATCATTATACTTATTTGTTCCAAGTATAATTGCAGCTTGAGAGTTATTTAGCAGCCTTGAACATCAAATTTTGAAAGCCAAAAATTACAGTTTATTGAAACAAGTTGGACAATGAACTTGGCAAAAAGGAATGTTTCCTTCCTAATGCATTCCAACTGGATATTGAATTTGGACCCAATATTTCAATTTAAATTCTGAGAAATTGTTTTAATTTTGATACTAATAAAATATTTAGATTCATCATAAATAAACATTGCATGTACTAGAGATAGGACTAGTGTTAACTGTTTTTAGACGGTTAGTTAGAGTTCAGTTAATTATTTAGTTGTTTGTTGAGAGATATAGTTGTATCATATGTGATGTATCAAAGGGTGTATAAATAACCAATGTATGTATATGTGAATATTGTAAATGCAATAGTGATTAATTGAAATTCAATAAAAAAATACACTCTCAGAATAGTTTTCTCTATTATTTGATAACAACATTGTGTGTGAGAGAACTAAGTAAATAGTTCAATTTTCAACATCTGCATCAAGAGCTTTGGCTGAGATCATAGAGATTCATCAATGGCAACGCGCACAAACGGAAATGCAAACTTCCAATTCTTGATGGAAAGAATCTTCGAAAACTAGTGCAAACAAATGAAGATTGTGTTTGGTTTCCAAGATGTTTAGGATTTGGTGCAGAATGGGATAGAGCCCCGTCGTAATTGTGCTATTGATGAAGAAAGAGTTGCGCACAAAGAAATGAAAAAGAGAGATTACAAAGATTTGTTAATTATTCACATATGTGTGAATGTTGACAATTATGAGAAGGTAGGTGATGCAGAATCTGCCAAGAAGTATGTGATACACTGAAGAAAACTTATGGTGGTCCTCATCAAACCAAGAAGATTAGGTTATAAAACCTGAAGGATAGTATGAGCTTCTGCAAAGTGAAGAAAATTCATTTCAATTTCCTAGGAGTTTTCAAACAGAAGAACGATGCAAAAATGGGGCAAAAATGCAAGAATTTTCACATGAGAGGCTGTCAGATGTGCCCCTGCTGGAGGGGGGTGAATAGCTTTTAGAGAAGTTTTTTCAGAGTTTAATAAAAATTGATTTTAACGAAATTGACTATTATAATCGTACGCGAACAATCACAACAATAAGCAAAAATATCAACCTATGTGGAATAAGATTCAATGCAGAATTGAGTGATTCACAATATAAATCTTATTAACAATCAAACTTTAATGAGCCTTGAACAATTTACAAAATTATAGACAATTTCAAACCAAATCTATATGAACAATAATATCAAACTATCAATTGAAAACACAATGCATATGAAATTGAAGAATTGAATAGATTTTGCAATCAATTGATCCAAGCAAATTATTTGAAAACTAATTCAATAAATTATATTATCTTTTGATGAAAAACAACTTAGATCAACACTAGCAAATATTCTAACAATTATTCAATTAATCACATGTAATAGTAAAGAGTAAAGAGGATATGGAAGAGAGATAACACTGATATTTTTATAGTAGTTCGCTCTTTCTCGTCCTCGCTAGAGCTACGTCTACTCTTCTTGATGAAGTACACCTTCACCAAGGCTATCCATTAAGTAACAAATGTTGAATACAATGTGTTTACAAGAGTTCGTTGAAATTAAACCTAATTCATCAACCCTTATGCAACACACTCCCTCAAACTTCAAATAACCTTTGAATTTGGTGCTCCTTGAATCTTAGAATCCTTGAATACCCGTGCACCCCTTCGAACTCTTCACTCAAGCCTTTGATGCCACGTTCGGTAAGAGAATCCCCTTCGACTTCAAGAACGGTTAGAAAGACCCCCAAGTCCTTTGGAGGTGGAATGAGATTATCCTCTTTACTTTAGAACCTTGATTAAGCCCAATCAATTTCCTTGAAAGAACCAAATTACAATCCCTACTAACACCCTAACAAATCAATGTGACTCAAAGTACAAAGTGATTCTAAGAAAAAGTGTTTAATCTTGAAGAATTTATCTGCAACGAGTTTTTGAGACCTAGAGAGAATAGTTGCAAATGATTCAATAATTAAAGAATTATGAGGAAGAGGGTTTATATAGTACAAGTGTTGAAGAGAAAATTTTCAAGCTAAAACAACAGAGTGAATCAATTCACTAAATGAGTGAATCGAATCAGAGCACTAAATGACAAAGTTGGAAAGGTAAAAATGTCATGAAGATTGATGCGTGTCAAATGATATTTGAATCGATTCAGGCTGCCCAGGATGAATATTGATATGATTCAAAATAATTTGAATCGATTAAGGATAAGTCAGAGACATATGGTGATACGATTCATGCATTTTTGAGACAAGTCAGAGTGAATCGATTCATACATGTTATGAATCGATTCACACAAAGTCAGAGACTTTTTTTATACGACTCAGAAATGTTTGACAGATGATATGTGAATAAAAGGAAGGCTTGAGACACACATAAGCTAGGATGCTTTAACATATTCTAAGATACAACATACAAATAAATAAACATGCTAAACTTAGAACACAAGCTTGATAACCAATCCTACATCATCAAAAACTAGCTATAGGCTTCACTTAAATAATAAATAAATAGATACCACATAACTGATGTTTTACTAAGTTAATTCCAACAAAGATGAAGGGGAGATTCAAGGATTCTCTAATCGTCGTTAAACCTCTAAATCACAAATCTAATCTTGCATTGGGCAGGATAATTAAACCCTACAATCTTTTCTCAATCTCTCTTAGTTTCACTCTTGAAAATAAGTTTTGTTTATTGCTAAGTTGAATGATAATCCTTGTGCAGAATGATAAACTTACTACTTTATTACTTGTTACGATTTGGTGCACTTGCCAATTTCGTCCATCACCTCCCTTTTTGAAGTACTGGCGGGGTGGGAAAAGAGAATTTTTGTCGAGGTACCGGTTCAACCAAAGATCTAATTGATATGGGAAGCCCCGTAAAGATCAACTAACAAGGTTTTTGGCTGATACAACAAGAATTTCTTACTTATATGATGATTGTAAGTTTTTTTTATTCACTTAACTCCTCTCACGGCCAAAGGCTCCGTGATTTCCTCCATAAATTCTCCGATCAAAATGGTAGAGAACATATTTATACCTTTTCTTTTTGGAAGGGCGACAATCTGTTGAACTACCAAATAAAGAAAGGGTAAACCAATGTGATCATGACATTGTAGGTGCTTACGATGGGGCATACGCGACTTCCCCCCTTTTTTTAATCCATTTACGTCTTTAATCTTTAGGAAAACAACGCACATTAGAAAGTGCTTCGAATTCGTAAGGTGTCGACCCCCTTTTTACTGACAACATAACTACGTCCTTGGAAGAAACATAAGCGACATATAGTTTAGCAAAACAACTTCCTCTACTTTTCTTTTTGGACACTAAAGGATTCTGCTCAGGGGCATAACCTAGCATGATTACTACATAGAAAGATGCAAGTGAACGAGTACAAAAAGTTGTATACGGGTGAGTCCTTCGTTCTGTCTTTGACTCTATCTATGTTCCTATGATGGCCTAAAGAGAATTAAACGATGAAGTACTTCACCATTTTCCTTGGTCGTTATCGTCTTTCCATTCCTTGAAAAAAGGGAGAGATGAGGGAATCGTCTACAAAGGGCCTTTCCCTTCAAATGACAAATGCCTCTGCAGCTGTCAATATATCTCGCGGTAACAAAATTGTATTGTTCTCGGCTAGGAAACGTGCCTACGAGCAGGAAAGCCACCCAACATTTCCTGCAGAGTTTTAAACATTTCTTGCGGATCCAACTTTCCTGCGGATCCTAACATCCTAAGGGACCCACGAAGTTATTACTTGGGAATAGAAATCTTAGGCAAAATCCGCAGGAAATAGGTTTCTTGCGGAATTTTCATTGAAATCCTTAGGTGATTCCGCAGGAAAATTGGGAGTTTCTTGTAGTAGTAAAAGTATAAAAAATTTAGAAAATTAAATTTTGTTTCGTCGATACTGTTAGTTAAATGATGAAAAAAATTCCAACAGTAAAACACATTTAACTATTGATTAAGATTTTAGCAACGAAGATTCTTCAAATGCGCTTTATCTCTTTATTGAGATTAATGCAAATAATTATTGATTATAAAAGGAGTGTTCTTATTCAAATGGTTAGTTTTGTGGGATCGCAATGTCCTTCTAGATGTCATGTTGCTCTTCATTCATCGTAAAGGTCACAGAGGGGGCGGAGTCAGAAAGTGAACAACGGAGTGGACCATGTTTAAAATGTATACTTTAGTTTAAAAAAAAAAATCAAATGTACTACAATATGAGAAATTTAAGCTACATTTAAAGTTAATATTTGGGAGAAGAGTGAAAATTTAGATTTACTTCTTTATTTCTTTTATGAAAGTTACTCTTTTCAATTTTAAAACTTCTCATTTTCGCAACAGTCGTTTGCCTAGCGACATTTAATTATCGTTTGCCTCTCCGACAATAGTTAAGTGTCGTTCAAAACTTTTTAGATTGGATGAATCACTTTTTAAATCGATTTAATCAATTTAAAAAGTCTCCTAAATGACAATTAACTACCGCTGCGAGTATTTTGGTATTTTTGGGTGGATGGGAGAAAAAATAGAAGTGAAAAGAGTAAATTTCTTATTTTATTCTATTGTTGCTTTTATAATTGACACAGTTAAAAGGACTCTTTTTGTTATAGAAGACAAAGGCCCAATGTTGATATAATATGCGTCTCCAACTTAAGTGCTATAATGGGGGACCACATTGACAATACTAGTGAAATAGCAACATATAATAGCATAGTACTAGTAGTATAAATTTTTAAGAAAAACATTAGAGGACCACGACCTCCCTTGGGCAACCCACTACCTCCGCCCTGTTCATATTGGGTAGAGGTAGAGCTGTCAAAGCGGGTCGGGCCGTACGGGTCGGTCTGTTTAGTCCGATTATTTATAGGGCTTGGGCCTTAAATATTGAACCCAAATTTTAATAGGGTTTTTTAGCTCGGCTCTAAAAAGTCCGATACCCGTTAGGGCTAGTCCGAATGGGCCGTGGGTAGCTCGTTAGCCCGCATAACAAAAAAATCCTATAAATTATATATATTTTTCAAATAATTCTTTACTTAGTTGATTATCAAACTAAACATTAAAAGTGAAAATTCAATGAAATAACACAAATATAAATGTAATATAAAATTATATTTACTCGTTTCATTATTTATAATTTTAAAGATCGAATATAAAAATATCTATAACCAAAACGTATCTAATTTATTTAAAATTGTTTTCCTCGTCGTTTTAGTTTACAACGTTTGTACGAAAATCTTTACAATTTATTTTTGTGCTAGACATTATTTAAATATATTAAAATATTATTTATAAAAAAACTATGGGAGTATTTTATAGTACTTTTTTAAAAAAAAATTAATTTTTAATACGGGACAGCCCATGTAGGGCCGGACTCGGGTAATATATTTCAAGTCCTTTTTTTCAACCGGACTTTTTGGCCCGTCCGATAAAGCCCGAAGCCCGTTAGGGCCGGCCCTAAACGGGTCGGGCCGCCTGTTTTGACAGCTCTAGGTAGAGGTTTGTCACTCCTCTAGAGTTCCGTATGTGGTCGGATAGTTATTAAGGTGAGAACTTACACTCTCATAGATAATTGAAACATAAATAGAGTTGATATTCCGAAATTTTCATCTAAATGAATCACTTTTGCCTATGAATCTTAGAATTTGACGACATACCCTTGCCTATGAAACAAGCTGATATTTTCATATATTGGGTCTGGTTGGTAAGACAATCAAACGAGCTTATAGCTTATAGCGGATAGCTTATAAGCTCATTTGACAAAAAAAACTCTGTTTGGTAATGATTTTTCACTACGAGCTTATAGCTTATTTCACGAGCTTATTAGCTATTTTTTAGACGCTATTTCAAGTAGCGTTTGAGTTTATAGCTTATAGCTTATTATCTTTTCTTCCAACTTTACCCTTATTGATTTATCTAAAAACCAATTCTATCCCTTTATAATTTGTTTAAGTTACCTTTATATATTTTATTTTGACTAACATATCATGTTTATATTTTTTTTTACAAAATATTACGTTTTTACGTGCTTATATATATATATATATATATATATATATATATATATTGTGCTCGTGATTTTCGGGTATCAAAATCATTAATCGGATTTGAACCTTTAATCTTTGAACTCTCAACTTTTATTCGCGGGAAGGGAAAAAGTGAGTAAAAACCCTTATAAGACCTTAGATTCGGAGGTTGGTTTCGATTGGGGAAGGTGTTAGGCACCCGAACCGACTATGGTATCCCATAAGAACCTTCTACCTATTCTCTAATCTTGCGCTAAATTAATTTTACTTACTAAAAAAGTTTAAGAGTTAAAGTGAAAGAAAGGAGGAAGATGAAGCATGTTTTTGGTTATTTTTTATTGATTTGGAAGGGTCGAAACCCTTTGCCTACTTACCCAAATAAATCGGGATCAAAATCAAGTAGTTCGGCTAAAGAACTTTTTGATGAGTTGAATTGATTTTAATATTTTTTGAAAAAAAAGATTTTAAGAAGAGATGAGAGGCCTCAAGGCATGAGAAGAAAATACGATGAAGTTGGTTAATTTTAATTGCAAGAAATCCATGTCTAATGTGGATATTAAATTGATTAACATTTTATTAAGGAAAATAAAAGGAAAAACACTTGGGTTACAAGCCAAGGTTTACTTTAAAGAAGTTTGAATTTGATTTTTTTGGATTTTTTTGGATGAAAATATTTTCTAAGCTAACGATGAATTCGCGTAACGGTGGAAAAATAAATAAGCGTAAAGCGATAAATAAAGTGATAAAGTGTCGGTGCATGTGTCAGTGCATGTGCCGGTTACATATTACATACCCTAAATACATTCTATGGTCTCAAAAGAAAAAAATGCGCGAAAATAAATTACATCATTTCCTAATTACAAACTAAACCAAAAAAAATAAAATATAAAATAAATGGCGAAACATTTAAATATGCATGCGATGATGACAATGAAATAAACGACAAGGAAAGAAAAATATGCATGAGAGGGTGGATAATAAAATGCAAACACAAAAAACAAATAATAAAAAAAACCATAATCAAATAAAATAAACAAATATAGAAGTAGTTTTAAAAATAAAGAAGAAAAAGGTTTTAAAATGTCTAACTAACACTATATGGGATATAAATTTAACTATTAAATGAACTAAAAATGCATGATATAAAAGCTAAAACACTAATTAATAATGCATGGAACATAATTCAAATACCACATGAAATTATATAAAATAAAGTTGCTACAAAAAAACAGGGGGGGTGCAGGCAGCAATATGGGGGTGAAAATTAGCAAGCAGAAGCAAGAAACTGGGCTGAAGGAAGAACACAAGAGCTGGGGCGGGTACTGGGTAACTGGTTCGACCCATGGGTGACCCGCCCAGCCCATTAAATGAGTATAAAAGCTCTTTTATGGCTTTTCAATCATTTCCCTTCTCTCCTTCTCTCTCTAATTTTCTGAAAGAAAAATTTCTTCTCTCCCTTCTCTCTAACAAGGCCGCCGGAGAAGAAGGTGGGGTGGTCGGAAGTGGTGCTCCGACGCGGTGGCCGGCCGGAGGGCCGCCGCGTCGGAGCGGTGGTCTTCTTTTATTTTAAATTTTTTTTGCTAAGAAACTTCCACTCCTTCTCCTCTACTTGGATCCACACTTAGTTTTCAAAGAAAAGATACAAATAGCCCTAGATCTACAAAAGAAATTAACAAAAAAACACATAACAAGGCCATGAAAACTACCTCTGTTTTTTCTTGTTCCTCTTGTTTTTTCGTTCGGTTCAAACCTTTCCTTTCCTTTTCGGTTTCGTTTTCTTCATTCTCCGGTTCGGTTTAGCCTTTTCTCCGCGTGTTCATCCTTCTTTGTGGTGCTTTTCCGTTCGGATTTGCGCTTTGTTCCTCTTTGGTTCGGATTGGCCGAAAAAAAAATTGTGTATGGTTATGTTGGATCCGAAAAAAAAAGGTTATGTTTGGTGATGGTGGTTTTTGAATGATATATTGTTGTTGGCTGTGTTGTTGTATGGATTTTGATGATTTCGAAACTTGGTTATGGATTTTGTGGTGTTTGTATGAGATTCTAGTGATTTTTGATAAAGGAAACTATGCTGGAAAATTGCGTTGTTCATGAATGTTCTTCATGTTCATAAAGATTTTTGTGAGTTTGATCTAAAAATTTGGAAAGAGAAAATGATTTTGTGTTTTTGATGATTTTTGACTGATTGTGACTTGATTCTGACACTTCTGACCCCTGGGGACCATTCTGACGCATGAACAGTACTTTTATAGTACTGAGTCTCTGATACACTGAAAATGACGAAAATACCCCTGCTGTTTCTTGGAGAAAAAGTTGGACAGGACCAATGACAAAATGACAAGTGTACTAAATGACTTAAAAATGATAAAAAATAAAAAAAACAGATAAATAAATAACAACAGATAAATAAATGGAAAAAGAAATAACTAAATAAATAATTAAATAATAAAACGAAAATTAATAATAAAAATAAAAGAAATAATAAAAATGTCCCGTCGGAACCAAAAAAAATGAGGTATTTTAAAATACCTCTCTGCCGAAATTTCGTCTGATATGACTGAAATACGCGGCTTTTCTACGCTATTAAAAATAAAAAATCAACGACGTGAATAAAATGAACTTTAAAAACGTAAACTTTACGCTAAATAAAAATACGCATAAAACGCGAGTAAAAATTAAGAAATTAATACGCGAGTGACATTAAAAAATAAACGACGAACGAAAAAATAAATGCGATCGCAAAACGAATAAAAGCAGATATTACGGGAATTAGCGCGCGAACGAACGACTGAAAACGATCAACGTACGAATAAATAAAAAAAAAATTGGTCAAAATTTGGGGTATGACATATATATATAATTTTTTTGAGCTGTTTTTATATATGTCATATTGTTACGCTTTTTTAAGGGACATTATGAAAGTAACGTAATTTATTACATGCACTATTATGTTACTTTTTTCTTTAAAAAAAAATGTATTGTACGTAATTTTATTGTTACTACTGTCAGTTGCAACAATAAAATATGTTTATAATTTTCTTTGTTAGTTGAATTTGACGTTATTTTAGTTAAGTTTATAGTTTATAATTTTATTCTTAGGTTTATAAGTTAAAATGGATAGATAAAAAACATATTTTTTTTGTTACGTTATAAAACTTAAATGAATAAAAGTTTAAAATAAAATTTTAGTGGAAAATAATTAATTTAATAAAAACATATAAAATATATATTAAATTAATAAATTTAAACTATTAAATTTGAAGTATTCTAAATATTTTGGTAAAAGAAAGTAGTTTAAATATCAATTGTTGTAAATTTTATTATGAATTAAGAATGTCCTTTTACATTTATCAGCTAGTTAAACCACTAGTTTTACTAAACACTTCAATTAGCATATCAGTTATTAGTCATCAGCTATAAATTATCAGTTATCAGCTATCAGCTATAAGCTACTAGCTTGTCAGCTATTTTTACCAAACAGGAACTCCTGGTATTTTCTTTGATCTCCTGCTTTTGTGTTTCTCTTCGTAAATGCTCCTTTAGCTTAAATTTTCATCTTCCTGCAAAAATCGGTCAAAACCACTATTTTATGATTCTTAACCACCACACCACCATGAAATACTTCCATCATAATTATTTTCTGCCATGAAATGAAATTAATCAATATTTATTTTCGAATTAATAACACTGTGAGGACATGAAGAATAACAATATGGAGTACGAGACTCAATTCTCTATCTGGAATTGCACACATGTAACTTAGTCAACAAGGAAACTGTTAATAGATACTGGATTCACTCACTAGATAGATATTGGATTTGGCATTTCAACCTCTTCCTCATGTTTCTTTTACAATCATGTCAACTATTTATGGTGGCTGATCAATTTTTCGTCTCGCGAAGTTTCGCTACATAACCATAGAAAGCATCCGTGAGCATAGTATCGTAATGGAAATGGAAAGTATGACAGTACACACAATGCAGCTGCAAAGTAGTATGTCACAACAATCAGAATGACATAAAAAACAAGGAAAACAGCAGAGTCGTGAAAAAAGTAATTAACAAATGTTCATCTCTAATATACTATATTCATCTAATTATTTTTTTATGAAATAGGGAAAGTTTTCCTCATTGATATCATACAATACAGTAGCGTACGGATCCACCAGAAAATTTACACGTTATAAAATAAAAATACTACCGACAAAATTCATACTCCCTCCGTCTCACAATAATTGTCTCTTTACACATTTTTCATTTTCTCAAAATAATTGTCACTTTAGAATATCAATGCAACATTCATTATTTTTTTCCATTATAATACCCTTGTTTATTGAACTTTATCCAACTTAACTACTCCACTAACTGCAATTAATTAGGGTGTTTTAGTAAATGATATTAATTTTATCATCAAAATCAACACAATTAATCATTATCTTAATAATCGTGCATCAACCTTAAACGACTATTATTTAGAGACGGAGGGAGTAGTTGGCAAGGATAATCAACAAACTTCATTCAATTCCAAGATCACCTGTGAAGCCTGAATACGAGATACGATACGGATATGATACTGCACTGATACGCCGATACGAAAAAAAATTCAAAAATCAAGATACAATATGGCTAGAATACGTAAATTATAAAATTATATAACAAACACAAGAAACCAATCATAGGCTCGTAGCACATCATCATAAATATAAATAATATTGATGATTAAGAGAGTGATGATTGTCCCACATTTCTTGATTGTCCTTTCTTATATCCATCTTCTTTCCTTGACAAGAGTCGAAGATTAGTATGCACATAAACTAAACCCTCTACCCGTTTTGGATCCATTTTGTTTCTTTTCAAAGAATGGATAAAAGAGAAAGTGCTCCAATTTCTCTCACATCATGAGAAAGAACAAGGTTGCACAAGAAGCTTTAAAGCAAGCTTTTGGATAAAAGGGTAGAAGATCCATGCATCACCCACCAAGATTTCGCATCTAAATAAAATTCAATCTTCGGATAATCTCCTGATACGTATCGGGAAGTATCGGGAAGATATCGGATAATTATTTTAAAATAAAATAAAATTTAATCTTCGGATACTCTCATGATACGTATCGTCGGGAAGTATCAGGCAGGTATCAGGGCTTCACAAATGTTTTTTAATCGACTCGTATGTATGTTGTTTTGTTTTTTTTTTTGTTTTTCTTCTATTGGGGAAGCTATAAATTAATATTAATTAACACTAATGACAATTTTACAGCCGTCCTTGGGCGGATTTGAACTCTGTCCCATAGGGTTACAAATTCAAACTCTTACACTGAGCTGACACCTTATGAACAACAAATTAATATATCATATATGACATTTTTACTGTTTTTCTGATTGTTTTTCCTTCTGTACAAGATATAGCATATGTTTAAGTTATAAATTATGCCAATATATAATGGTAATATTTTATTGGTACCATTGATCCAAAATCTCCCTTGGTAAAGCAAAATTCTTTTAAGATTCCTTTAGAAGTAAGCTAGCTTTAGATACAGTTTTTGCTCTGATATGATTGAATGGCTGTTGGTGTTCTGAAATGTTAAATTTTTCTACTTAAGTTATAACAATCCCTTTGCTCTGATTGATTGAATGGTTGTCGGTGTTCTGAAATATATAAACCATGCAATAACTATGACAATCCATTTACTCTTGCTGTTAGGAAAATGTCATCGTGGACCATCATTCCACACTTCTATTCTACTTGTAGAACATTATTTTCTCATGTTCAGAGGCTCGGTAGATTTGTTCATGTCTTGCAGTCACAAGGGGTTTTTGCCCAAGTTTGTTAAGCGTTTGAGCTTTGAAGGATATGAATTTTCTGAGGGAGGATTTGACTTTTAGCAGTCACAGCGAAGAGGTAATGTTGGCTTTTGCTTACTGTCTTTGACTAATTTTTTTTTTCTTATTCATTACCTACTAATATTTTTAAGTGTAAGTCAATACGGTAGATGTTTCTGCAGTATCCTTTCTTTGTATGCACAGGGTACTGATTCTGGTGTTGATACATACTTTGGTTTTTGCACCTATCCTGGATGGGAGTTGTGGCATCGTATGGATTTAAAGGTGACAGACGGTATCTCTTTTAATAAACGTCTGTCTACTGAAGGCTGATGGGTGTTTTTTGATTTCTTTTATTTAGTTTTCTTTACTTCTGATATATAGCATTTTACTTGCTTGTATGATGCTTCTGATATTATTCGTACTTTTGCATTGTATCTATTTCTCCTTTTGTAAATGTAACTGTGATTCTCTATTTTGCTCATACTGTTCATTGTACTTTAATTTGTTGCTTAGCCAACTTTTAACATCCACACTTATTAGTTAAGCACATTCCAGAAGTGCATATATGACAGATCTTAAGTTTTTGGCAGGTGTACTCAAGAGACATCTATGTGTTCGGACTTGTAGCCTGGACTGGAAATGATGTACTAAATAGGCGGTATGCTTGGTTCCCTTTGCACTGAATTTTCCATTGTCGTTGTGTTTGAAATGGATAGAAATATTCCCCTCAACCTACCAATGTTGCATTTTCATTTTTTTCCCATTTTGAAATGGATGATTCCATAACCAAACTTTTTATTTTCAATCGATGGAATGTCACTTATATTAGTTTCAGTGGAAGTGGATGCTGCCTTTTCCCTTTTTGTGTAATTGGGTGCAGGTTGAGATTGCAAGCAGAATCTAAAGGATTCCTGCTTGATGATACAGGTTTATTTCCAGCTACTCAGGGTTCTGGTGTTAAACGGGTATGATTTATTTATGTATTTTTAAATCACAAAGTTTACCGCCTTATAATGTTCCGTTGTGTGACATTATTAACCTTATAGACATCTAAAGCAAAGCTGATATTTGAAGCACATGGCATAATGCATTCATGAAGTTTTATTTATTTTTAAGCTCATATTCTAATTTCTATTCTTTTTTGAAACTTAGGTATCATGGCGAGCTCACTGCAGTCGCCCTTCCCCTACTGCCCACCATTTACTCTTGCTGTTAGAAATGTGATTGTCGACCATCATTCTGCACTTTTCTTTTATTTGTAGAACATTATTTTCTCATGTTCAACGGCTCAGTAGATTTGTTCATGTCTTGTAGTCACAAAGGGTTTTCGCCCAAATATGTAAAACGGTTAAAATAAATGAATTTTCTGAGGGAGGATTTGATTAAACTATAGTTTGGATCTTTCGAAGTTGCAATGTAATAATCATATTTTTCAATGTATTACTCTTTTGTTTTGAGATGAAGGTAACACCGTAAAATGGATGTTTGTGATGTTATTGTTGTATAGTAATTCATACTAGGATTATAATTACAAGGATTATGAAGACAGTGAAAGGTTACATCACTTGCATGCCTTTACTTTTCACTTTTTCATCCTTTATTTTTGTTTTCACCATAAATGTCATGGCTTTCAGTATATCTCTTCAGACATATATATTTTTTTAAAATGATCATATTTAGATCCTAACTATCCCCTTAATTGTAGAAGAGAAAAAGGACAGCTTTATATGGAAGGAAGAGAGGAATGGTGTTTACACAGTGAAGTCTTGGGATCATTGTTCTATGTGCATGTCGACAAAACGGAAAGACGCAAGGTTCCAGGTGATTGAGGTGGTGTTTGGCGAGCAAAAGTTCCTCCAAAGGCAAGGAATTTATTTTGGGGAATTTGTAGAATTTGTCGACCGACTCGGGATAAGCTAAACGCACGTCATGTTCTATGTCCACTGCAATGTCTCCTTTGTGCAGAGACTGAGAAATCTGATTGGCACATTTTGTTTCTTGCAAGAAAGCGCTGATGGTTGGGAAATGACGGGTCTCTCACAAGTGATTCGGGATCGTTTTGGGCGTTTCGGTACAGCAGGTGAAGTGTTGCAGGATGTTTGTACATGAGAGACAGAGGACGTGGTTAGTAAGGTTTTGTCACGTATATGAAGTAGTTGGCATAGCTGAAGAGAAAAATGTGTGGAGTCAGAAGGCATCATCACCGCATTAGATTGTCGTTGCGGCTCAGATGATGCTTGCGGAATGGTTTTCAGTTCAGAATGTGCAGCAGAGTAATCTCGAAACAGTGAGCAGAAATGATACGGCGTCTGGTACTGCAGTGCACGGTATAATTTGTAATGTTGACGCCAGTTTTTTGACAAGGTATAATCAAACTGGTTATGGTGCATGTATCTGCGAAAAAGGAGAAATTTTTGTGAAGTCCATGACAGGGTGGTTCAGCCCTGAGTTGCAAATCCATGAAGGTGAAGGTGTTGCTATGTTGGAATCTATGAAATGGGAGGAACAAATGGGTATTTCTAGCATGACTTTTCTTAGTGATTCCCAAATTCTTGTTGCTGCAATATATGGCAAAAGAAATGAAGGCCAATCTGAGTATAATTTTATTGTGAACATTATTAAATGTCTTTTAAATTTCATTGTAACTTTAAGGTAAAGTTTATTCAGAGGCGAGCGAATATGGTTGCTCACAGCTTCGCTCGAGCTGCCAATTCTTATGCATGATTATGTTCCTCTTTGTATTAATCCCCTAATGATTAATGAAATGAGTTAAGTTCGTTTTACTATCACAATCATGGAGATGCTGCCATTTAAAATTTAAAGTGCTGAAAAGACTAAATGATATCTTGTCAATTGCAAAATCAATGAATGGTTCATGGTAATGAATTCTGCGACTAGACATTATGTATTGATTCTTGCTTTAAAATAATTTCTGTTAATATATGTGATGGGTTTTGTTAATCCTTGGAATTAGACTATGATTCATTGGTTGTTCTGCCACAGTATTTTCAGTTTTGTCTTGATTTCGTCCTCCTGCGGAAAGAATTGAATGTTGCCCTATGTACTTGCAAAAAGTACGAGTAGTGAATAACTAGGGTTTTTTCTGTCTATTAGGGTTTAGACTGATCATTGGATGCCTGTATCATTTGGACCCAAAGGAATCATGTTTCTTAATGAAGAAATTAGGAAAATCAAATAGGGTCCTGTATCATCTGGCTGCCACAGATTTTACAATTTGCGTTGTGTCAGCTACAGAAACTTTGGAAGAAACAGTCTTCACTTGCTGAAAATTCCATGTTCACTTTCCACGGCTGCTTTTCCTTTCCAGTAGAGTCTGTTATCACATGAGTTATAGCTGTCATATGAATTGTTGTTACAGTGGATTTACTGACCCTTGACAAAGGCGGAATTAATTGATGTAACAGGTTCTGAATGAACCCTTAGCATTGGACTCATTACTCTTTGGTTTATCGATCACAATATTCCAAGATTCTAATGAATTTTTCCTCGCATAGATTGAATTTGTGGTTTCACCTGCAAATCAAGAGGTGGTTGAAGGAATGATGGCCAGTAGAAGTGCTTGCAGAGGTGTACCTTCTCTTTTCTGACAAGAAACATAAAATAAATATCAGTTAGAACAATGTAAATCAAATATTATACAATAAATCTAAACTAGGCCTATGTAAACACAAAAGTTAGAAAGACAAAAGGAGTGTCTCAGACAGCGAAAGGAAAGACGAGATTAAACATTTTGCCACCCAACTGTTAGGATCTGTATGTACTTATTGTCACGAGGATACAAAGAAGGTTGCAAATCGCAAGAGTTTCAGTCAAAAAGGACACATTAAACTGCAACACCCTTCGGTAAGAAACTTGTTAGCATATTATAGCCTTAAACAAACTATACATTCAAGTACACGTTAAACTGCATGTCAAAAAGGATAATTTGAAGTCAATAAATTTGGTATTCAAAACATATCTTCTAAAACATCAGTGGGCAATGCAACACAAATGATTATGTTTATTACCTCTATGCAATAGAAGCAAATATTGGAAATTCCATGAGAAGTCCAACCAGAACAAATGAAAGTAAGTCTATCTCCAAATTGTTTGACTTTAAAATCCTGCTACACACATGAGGAAAGCAAAATTGCCAAAAACTGTTGAACACTTGAAAAAAATTCCTGCATATCAGGGAATCGAATTGAACACAAGGATATCAGGGAAAGGCCATTAAGGAAACAACAATTATCTAGCAAATAGTAATTTGAAAGGAACGCTGCCAATGGCATTTTCATAAGCATTCATAACAACATGAAGAAAACTACTTTTTTTGTGTGTGTGTCAACTCTCAGGGGGGAAGTAGGCCATCGTTGGTAAGTATGGTCTGACCAAGAATTGTTCCACTCGAATTCGGATTCTCCCATACGATTCATACTTTGGTGGAACTCATTAACAACGTGAGCCCAATTATTTGGTTGAAGAACACTAGGTTTGTATCCAACCAAAAGCCCTAATTTGTTCAAGATGTAGGTAGTATTCAACCAAAGAATTTAAAATACCGAATCTCTAAAAAGAATAGAAAACAACAAGCACTTTACCTTGCATTAGATCTTAACAAATAAACTACATACGCAAGGGAAATGAAACTCAAATATTAATCCCTTCAATACATAAAACAGGAACCTGTGAAAAAAAGTATAACACAAAAATGAAACTTAATGGCACCCAGAATCAATAAAATCCTTAACAAAATGCTCAATACAATACGAGAAAAGAAGAACCTTAAGAAGAGAGCCATAATTATAGGTGTACAATATAATAAATCAAAGTGTCATAATGTATTAAGAAAGGGCGAGAGATCCAAAACATACCTCGAAGATATTGAATGTGAGATATTTTTGGCCAATCCTCACCTGTTTCCCTTTTACACCGTTTCTCCAGCTCATAACAATCACGAATATCCAAACTTTTCAGAGCAGTAAGGCTTTGAATGCTTACCGGAAGACAAATCAACTTCGGACATTTATAAATTTCTAGTCCTTGAAGCGAACTAAGGTTTCCTAAAGAGTCTGATAAGGATATCAGGTTTGGAAGATTCCCCAATATTAACGATTGAAGCGAACAAAGGTTTCCTAAAGAGTCTGGTAAGGATGTCAGGTTTGGAAGATTCCCCAATGTTAACCATTGAAGGGCAGTCACATGTTGTAAAGCCTCACCCAAAACTTCTATTTCTGAGCAACAGATAATCATCAATTTCTTAAGAGAAGTGAGGTTTTTTAGCATCCCATCTGGAAAACATTTTAGCTCTTGAATACCTCCAATTTCAAGGGATTCAAGACTACTAAGTTTATGAATTGAACTTAGTAATTCATGGTTGCATTTCCCTTCTATAATCATAACTTTGAGAGATGGAAGGCAAGGCAAGCCCAACAAATTAGGACATCTTCTTATTTCAAGATTAAAAAGTTGTTGGAACATATTTTCACTGTCCTCCCTTGATAACCTTGTCAGCTTTGGTAGATCGAACAGTCCTAGAACTTCTAGAGAAGGTAGATTTCCCAATTGTGGGAGGTGCAAACAGCTTTTGCAATTTTCGAGATGTAACTTTCGTAAATGTATTAAAGAAGGACTAGGCATCCATTCTGGGAAATAGGAACCTGTATATCCGTCCACACACAATGTTTGAAGCTGTTGGGTATATGGTTGAAGCACTTCAAGAATCTGCTCCACATTTTCTTGCAATGGGGATTCTTCATACCACTCCAACCACAAATTGTTCACGTGCTTAGTCAACATGTTGGCTTCTTTAGCATCTTCTACACTTTTCACTCTCTCAAGGTGTTTGATGTAGAGCTCTCCTTTAAGATTTAATTGTCCTAATTCTGCCAAAAGGAACCCTCTTTTCTTTCCAACTACATACATGCTCAAAGTCTTCAAGGAAGTCAACTTCCCTATTTGATGAGGTAAACTTGATAGCTCGCGGCAGTTTTTTAAGGATAGGTGTTGTAGAGCTTTCAAGTGCATCAAATTATTAGGCAATTTTTTTAGGCTAAAACAATAGTCTAATTTTAAAATTTGTAAATTCCACAACTTACATATGGATTCTGGAAGAGTTTCAAATTGACCATGAGAAAGATCCAAATACCTTAAACTCTTCAAATGACCAATTGAAGATGACACTTTAGGAAAAGTCACCTTAAGCACATGTAAAGAACGAAAATTGGATATATTGGATTGAGCAAAATCAAACGAACTTGTGTACCAGGTCCTCGGCGATTTGATGTTACGCATGAAAATTGAAACTACACTTTCTGGAATATTCTCTGCAAATGAGAGGTGGCGGATTCTTTCTAATTTACTAGGAAAGTCATCGGTTTTTGTAAAGAAACACACCTCTTCTGAAATTGACTGAGCGAGATCATGAACAAGATCGTGCATCTTGAAACTTATAACTTCGCCAAATACATCTCTCTCAAAATCTTGAAAAAAGGATCTCCAATATAGTTCATTCCACACATCATTAGCGATATCTTCCTCGTCCATCATTTTATTGGACGAAATAAAGCTGTTAGCCATCCAAAGCTGAATTAGTAAATGCTTGCTTATTCTTTCATCTTTGGGAAATAATGCACAAAAGGCAAAACATTGTCTCAGTTTAGCTGGCAAATTCAAGTAACTTAATCTCAATGCAGGCATGACATTATCTTCATCTTGTAAATTCCATATTTTGCTTTCCTTGATATAGCGCCACTCCTTTTCCTCTCTTTTAAAGCGCAAGAGACTTCCTAGTGCTTTTGCTGCAAGAGGTACTCCCCCACATTTCCTTAGTATCTCCTTTCCTATGACCACTAGCTCTTCCCGTTCTACCTCATTTGTTCCAAAAGCATTTTGTTTAAACAATTCCCAACAATCTTCGTCAGATAGCTTCGATATATCATGTGGAGGTATTGTTCGCATGATTTCTGCAACCTTCAAAAGACGAGTAGTGACCAAAATTGAAGAACCCTTTCCTCCACAAGCCAAAACAGATCTCAACTTTTGCCAATTCTCTTGTTTATCGTCCCATACATCATCCAATACAAGCAAAAATCTTTTTCCTTGAAGCAGGCCTTGTTTGTAGTGTCTCTAGATCCAAAATACCACATGACTTCTTAGATGCCGCTTCGATTATCGTTTTAGTCATTCTCTTCAAACTAAAATCTTCTGAAACACAAACCCAAATTCCGCCTATACCAACAATTGGATAGACACACAAATCCTCAAGACCAGAAGCTTCGCCAACCAAAAAATCTACAATTTTATCCATATCTTTATCTCTTCCATAGATTTGAGGTTGAGAAATGATTGAGGCTGTTTGGCGCCAATCAGGGACTCCGCTTCTCTTCTCTCTGACTATCTCGGTCAAATGAAATTTGATTCTTTCATCAGCTATTTCATCTAACCTCTCTCGTATGCTCTTCATTTTCTTAGCAATTTTGTAACGGAAAGCAACCTGCTTTGGATGATGAGAACATAAACAAGAGCTATGTAGCTTATGAGGTAGCCCACCCTTGGATCCTTTGTACTCCAACTCTAGTGCTTTGGTGGCACACTCTTCCAAGATATCATCAACGTCGTAAGCAGCATCTTTAAGCTTAAGCAACCAATCCTTGATAGCTTTGCCATGAACAGGATCAGTGAATTGCTTCTCCTCAGCATCTTGAAGAGTAGCCTTGAGTAGTGAGCAAGCTTGAAAGACTTTTAAAGTCTTTTTCGAACCCAAGAAATAGACCAAGCTCCTTCTGAACGAGTGAGTTGAAATTGTCAAGGAGCAGTTCAAGCACAGCTTCAGCCATCTTCAAAATGATAGTATCAAGAAGTGGTTTGTTTTTATGACTGAGAAATGTAGTGTGGTAGTATGAAGCAAGAAGATCAACAATAAGGATTGGTATATGGTAGAAAAAGTTTTGGAGTTTCGCTTCAGGCTTATACATTTTTTTCTTTATGGAAGTTTTGTAGAAACAACCAAATGAAAATAATAGGCGATAAAATAAAACACTGCAATAACAAAAGCTGAATTGTAAAATGGATATTACAGTGAGGTTGTAATGTATTGTATGATGAATATGATGATTCAGAAGGACAGGTTTTACGTCCTTTTATATTATGAAAAAAAGTTGACAACCAATATAATTGAAGCAAAACTATTGGAACAATTTGTGAAGCAAGCCATGGTTTCTCAACTATTAAGGAAGGGATCACTTGTCAAAACAATGTTTTCGTTAGGTATAGATGCTATAGAGATGGAGGCAATAATACTATTGGAATATTTGGACAACTACTGCAAGTAATGAACTCATCTATGGAAAAGTTTGATTCCTTCACTTGAATTATATGCCTTGCCTCATATATGTTTTCATGGTGTCTGGTGGAAAAAGTTTTGCGTTATTATATTTACATTTAAACAAAGTTTTGAATGATTTTTTTACAGACTTTTTCAAAATATTATAATGAGTTCCTTCGCAAAAAAAAAAAAAAAGATCAAAATTTGATTTTTAGATTCAAATTTCGATTAGTTTTATCTTGAAATATTATAAAGAGTTGTTTTTTTTTTAAACTCGTGAGTATTTTCAAAATAAAAACATTAATGTCGTATTATTTATAAAGTATTTGTTTATTTTATACGCAAAAATTACCTGTTAAAATATTTACATTGTTCCTATTATTGATTTTATGTGTTCCTATTGTGGATTTTATGTGTGTATATCCACAAAAATAAATTTTTATATCCCGTTGATTTTCAATTGAAATCTTAATCTATACTATATTCAAACATATTAATCTTTATCTTTATCTTTATCTTAATAATATATAAACATGACCATTCTTTTATACCACTAATCTTAAGTATCACATTCTTAAGTCATCCTTTCCAAATCATCAAATTTTGCAAGTACAATCTATTATCACATTTAGTAATAGGGACCACAAAACCATAACAATCTCAAATGTTTACAAATTAAAAAAAAATCATCAAAATTCAATTTAGATCATAAAAATTTAAATGTTTTAATTTCCCTCTAAGAAACGTCATTTTCAGATATATTATTAAGAAAAAAAAAACAAATATTCTTTTTAAAATGAGACCCAACAATGTTAAGTCCAACTTTTAAACCCTCATCTTTTCAGAATCATTAAATACAAGGGAAATAGAAAGGGAAAACATTCCCTGCTGCCATACCTAGTCTCACGCTACAAGTTCTCTTCTCTTCTTCACCTTGATAGTTAAAATTTGTATAGCTATGAGACAAACCCCATTACACGCACCTCACTCAATTTAAATTTAAAATTCAAATCATCAAATTCAATCTCTCTTTATCATTCTTCTTCCCTCTCTACGAATTCAATCTCCCAGTATCTCTTTTTCATCTTCACTCCTCTTCTCTTCATTTTTTCTTCATTCTCAAATCAGAAATCAATATCCACAGTGATTTCAACGGTTTCCGATTCAATAAACGGTCACAAGCCAAATGTGATTCTGAATTCGAGATCAATCGGAACCGGGACAGATATAGTTTTACAGAAAATACCATGACGGATTTTCAATACCTGATCCATGTTCATGTTCAAACAATAGAAATTACACATAACAAATAGATAAGAGTAAATTCAAATATTAAAATATATTTGTAACAAACACGATATGAGTATATATATATATATATATATATATATATATATATATATATATATATATATATATGTGTGTGTGTGTGTGTGTGTGTGTCCAATTCTTTTCATTTATCCTTTAACAAACTAGATGAGTATATCAATACTTAATTTTTCATTATCCCAGTTATACAATTAAACAATTTTTTCTATAATAAAGATTGTTATTAGTGTCATTAAAAAATCAAAATTTTAGATTATATTTTTTTGTTATATTTTTTGTGAAGCCTACATAGTTTTTATGGCATATGTTTTTGATGATGTTCTTTAGCCTTGTTTATATTTTTAATAGTTGGCTAGTACTTAGCATGTTAAAGCACCCAACATCTCTGTCTCTTAGTCTTAGGATTCACTTGTGTCTTGTGCATCACTCACCTACTTTAAAAATATGTCATTACTCAACTTCTCACATATTGAATCGATTCACCACATCTTGAATCGATTCATCAAAGTCTCTGACTCTTGATGAAACGATTCACCACTTCTTGAAACGCACCACATGTGAATCGATTCATCGTTATTTGAATCGTATCATAAATCTCTCTGACTTGCACTGAATCAATTCAATTGTAGGTTGAATCGTATCATTCTTCATCCTGGGCTCACTTGAATCGATTCACGTATGCACTGAATCGTTTCACCTTTTATACATTCTTGGGTTGTTTTTTTGCTGTCTGAATCGATTCACTCAATGAGTGAATCGATTTACTCTAGTGTTTCTGTATGAAAATTGTGTTTTATTAATCCCTACTATATAAACCCTTCACCTCATATCTCATAATTCATTGAATCATTTGCAACTATTATCTCTAGGTCTCAAAAACTCATTGTTCATACATTCTTTAAGATTAAACACTTTTTCTTATAATCATTTTGTTCTTTAAGTCACATTGATTTGCTAGGGTGTTAATAGGGATTGTAAGTTGGTTCTCTCAAGAAGATTGATTAGGCTTCATCAAGTCTTCAAAGCGAATAAAATAATCTCATTCTACCTACAAATGGCTTGGGGTCTTTCTAACTGTTCTTGAAGTTGAAGGAGATTCACTTACCGGACGCACGGGTGCACCGGTATTCAAGGATTCCAAGATTCAAGGAGCACCAAATTCAAAAATTATTTGAAGTTTGGGGGAATGTTTACAAAGGGGTTGAAGAATTAGGTTTTAATTTTAAGGAACTCTTGTAAACTCATTGTATTCGACATTTGTTACATAGTGGATGACCATGGTGAATGTGTACTTCATCAAGAAGAGTAGACGTAGCTCTAGCGAGGACGAGAAAGAGCGAACTACTATAAAAATATCGGTGTTATCTCTCTTCCTTATCCTCTTTACTTTTTACTATTGCATGTGATTAATTGAATAATTGTTAGAATAAATGCTAGTGTTGATCTACGTTGTTTTTCTCTAAAAAGGTAATCTAATTCATTGAATTAGGTTTCAAATAATTTTCTTAGATCAATTGATTGCAAAATCTATTCAATTCTTCAATTTCACATGTGTTGTGTTTTCAATTGATAGCTTAATAATTTTGTTCATATAGGTTTGGTTTGAAATTGTCTAAAAGTTTTGTATATTGTTCAAGGTTTATTAAGGTTTGATTGGATATAAGATTTGTATCGTGAATCTCTCAATTCTAGATTAAATCTTATTGCAAATAAATTTATCTTTTTGTACATTATTGTGATTGTTCACGCACGATTTCAATAGTTAATTTTGTTAAACTCGTTTTTCATTAAAATTCCGGAAAAACTTTTCAAAAAACTATTCACCCCCTTTAGCTTATTAACTAATTAGCCATATAGACCAACATTTTTGTCACTGAAATAGATAATAATGGTTTGTTTAATTTGTTATAATTTGAAAGCAAAAAGCATTTATATTTTTACTTTTAATCAAAATCAAAATTTCATAAAAAAAACACGGTTCATAATTTTCAAATGTAAATGCAATAAAAAGAGCGGAAAGACAAGCACGTGGGTGCCCGTTTTTCGGTAGTATATATAAAGTCGTTATAATAAAATAATTGAAAACTCTTGAGTATTTGTTTATTTGTATGAGAAAAATCATAAAAATAATCACACCATGCTCATTGCGGAATTTATGCGTTTATATGCGTGGCTACAAACTCTCATGTCATGTATATATTTATCAATGACAAATATTTGTCTAAATTTTTCCTTATAAAATTGCCTCATATTTTCCCTCAAAAATTAAATAATATTTGTCTCTTTTTTTCTAATATTTATCAGTGTAAATGATATAAATTCAAATCAACCCCTCCTGAGTCTACACTAATCATGCACGGCAACGATATATGTTATTATATTGATAAAATGTTGAAAATTCCTTCCTAAGAAAATGTTGAAAATTCTTTGATAAGAGTGAAAATATGAAAAAGATACTTAATAAATTAAATAGAGAGTTGAAAAGAGAAAAATATAGAGAAATTGAAAGTGAGATATTAGATTAGAAGAGAGATAATTAGAATTTCAATTTGAAAGAAGAGAAAAAAAGTTTGAAAGAGAATATATAGTAATAAAAAAAAGTTTAATTGACACTTGATCCCTTAATTAATATCTTCGTTTCATTTTGGTCTCATAATTTCTAAACTGTTCATATTGGTCCTTTATTTATGCATCCGTCAATCAATTTGGTCTTCTTCTATTAATTTTAACCACAAATGTCTAAGGTGAACCAACGTTGAAAATGGTCCACCATAAACATTATTAAATTTTTTAATTTATACCGTTTAATTTATAAAAAAAAACACTACCATTGAATTATGCATGTCTACTTTATCTTACAATAAAACAGAAACAACTAATTTTATTTTTCTTTCTTCATGAACTTCCTTCCTCTTTCTTCATAATCTTCAACATTACCTTCGTCAACATTCTTAAAATTAAATTCCCCAGAAAGGGATGGAAACCACTAGGCATGTCAATGGGGTAAGGTGGGGACGAGTTTTACCTTCTCCGTACCCATACCCTACTCTCATATACTTACATGTTACCCAACCCATACCCAGCGGGAATGAGAAATCGAATTTCACCCCCGTCCCCAACAGGTTCGGGTATCCCCGCCCCATCTCCATCCCCACAGTGGATAATTTTTTTTAATAAAAATAAAAGTATTTTTCAGCCCCGAACGGAATGTTGTAATGCATTACCCACCAAAGAGATGATGGCGATCGATGATTATGGTGAAGTAGAAGAGAGAGGCCGAGAGTGTGAGTTATAGAAGGGAAAAAGAGAGAACTATGTTAAGTGAGTGTCGCCTGAAAGAGTGAAACTTTGACAGTGAGTGAAATATTTAGGGTTTGAGTTTCTATTTATATAAAAGGGGTAATAAATTGATTTTCTAATCCCCGTGAGGTTAGCTCAGTTGGTAGGGATATAGCATTTTATATGCCGGGGCCGGGGTTCGAACCCCGGATACTCCACTTCTCTGCAATTAAATTGTGTGAGCTCTAACCACTAGGCTACTTGACCAAAAAATGGGTTCGGGATGGGTACTTATATCCCCAGTCAAAGCGGAGAAAATCCGTCAAATTAAGTTTGATTCGGATGTGTACCCACGGGTATGAGTTTTGTTGCCATACCTAAACACCACCTGAATCCAAAAGAGTCTGTTATCACATGAGTTATAGCTCGCATATGAGTTGTTGATTTTCTGACACTTGACAAAGACGGAATTAATTGTTGTATCAGGTTCTGAGTGAACCCTTAGCATTGGACTCATTATTCCTTGGTTTATCTATCATAGTATTCCGAGATTTATCAAGATTTTGTCTTCTTGTAGATTGAATTTGTGGTTTCACTTGCAAATTAGGAGATGGTTGAAGAAATGACAGCCGATAGAAGTTATTGCAGAGATGTACCTTCAAAAGTAAGATGAAAGTGAGAAAAACTGAATATATAGAATGAATTGATCTAGTTACAAAGTAGTTACAAGTAAGCTATTTATAGAATTAGCTTTCTACAGGGTTAACTTGTCTAGCAAGTTACCCATTATAACAAACTATAGCTAACTAGATTTTAGTGTAATAGTGGCTCTATGAAGATGATGAGCTGGGAGTGAGACTTGGTATAACCGGTTGTGATCGGTAAATGTTAACCAAATTGGGTTAGCAGCAATGTGAAGGACCCTTGCATGCAGGACCGGGTAACTAAAGTTTGAGAGAAACATACTGTTTTTTATTTTAAAATTACTCTTCTCATTTCTCAAATTTCTCTTTTTTTCAACTTCCGTTACTCCAATGGTAGTTAACTGCTGTTACATTCTAGTTTGCAGCAGAACAACAACAACACCTCACACACTACTCCAAAACACAAACCAATCTCTTTCCATTTGCTTAACAGGTAATTTGCTTAGATATGATTTTTTATAATGTATTTGTGGCATTTAATTGTTCTTAAGGATATGGTGCTTTTCCACGGTATGCAACGACCGAGACATGCAAGTTTAGTCCATGGTACTTAATATATGCATGTAAAATAATAAAAAATCATAGATCATAATTTATAGTTTTATTTCATCTTTGTTTATATCGGAAAATTATAGTACATAAACACAATTAAGGAAGCCTTATATGACATTCTCTCCGAGGATGTAGTATCATTGCGATGTAGAATTTATTTAATTCATAGAAGTTTATGAAAATATTGGCATTGAAGTATCTTATACTTAATGTAATAATTTGTTGGTCTCTTAAAAAACTCAAAAGAATGGAGAGAACATAAATATGATCGGTATTATACTTTATGTTACACACAATGTGTCGGATTTTGAGTAACAATTATTCATTTAAGCAAAACCACAACAAAAGATATGCTATGAATAAAAAAAGGAAAATTCTATGGTGAAGTCATGAGAATGACTTTTCTAATGAAGTTAACACTATAGCAACAAAAGTTTAGTGAATAACACTCCACTTTTTGTACAGTGGCATCTAAAGTTTAATCTCCATAGTATTATCAATTCATCAGATTAACAAGACTACACTTAATCTAATTTTATCCTATCTTGTTTTAGGTGTAACACCCCACAAACTGTAACACTTAAGACTATCACATAATATCATTAACTCTTTTTGCATGTTAAAGACACCAGCAATAAAACAGTACCCGTAAGCCTAAGATGCTGCAAACATTACTAGATGCATTACTATTGATCATTATTCGGTAATCAACAATTTAAAAATGAATCAAACATTAAGATCAAAATTAACTTTTCCGAAAAAGTCAGTTTCCTGACTGCACCGTAGAAGCTCCCAAAAAAAAATCAATACTAGTTTAAGACGTATGACATGCTCTCTTAAGAACATGTATATTTAGATGCACCACCTTCCAAGGAAACACCACAATTGTGAGCTATAATAATTGATAATGATACATTTTTTATGAGGATTAATGTGTACTACATATTGTTCATCAAATCAATTCCCAAGATAAAGAAAGGCAATGAAGAGACAAAAGTTTGTCACCCATGTTTGGCATAAATTGACACCCAAACAAGGATTTTGTTCTATTAATGCATATAATTATCCAATTATGAGATTAGAAATGTTCTCAAAATATGTTACACACCCATATTTGATTTGATTAAAACAAATTAAAGTGGGTGACAATATGACCACCACACCAAATGGTCATGTCTATTTCTCACCTCTCTTTAAACTATTCTTAGCATCACTTTATTTCTGCCTAACCAATAATTCTAATCAATTTTTACTGTCTTGCCCATCTCTTTCTAAGTGAGGCTAATATGGTAAGAAGAATTGACACATATACCAACAATTATATATTGACACCGATAATAATTTAAAAATAAATTAATTAAGTGAGTGCAATCACATACATTGGCATGGTGTTAATGTCTGACTCTAACCATATATCAGATGCCAAACACACATTCGATCAAAAGTTTTAGTGCTACGGAGCTAACATATATGAGATATCATATATGCTAACAGTTTTGCGACAAATGCGACTAATGTATACAAAACATCGCAGATATTGGCGCGGGAACCAAGGCGATAAAAAATATTAAAAAAAATTGAAGGATCAATTTTCTACATATACAGTGTAAGTGTCTCATTTGGTGTTCATATATCATTTTCATATATACATATGAAGAAGCAAACAAACAGTTAAAATCATCATCACTAGAGAAAAGTGATAACAGAAAAGTGATAAATCTTTTTTTGCCACTCGTGCATGAATTTGTGTCGATTAGAAATCAAATGGGAAACACCACTTTCTGCTAAAGTGCTTGAATTTTTGTCTTGTTGATGGTTTGAAATGTTGTTCTGATCCATTATTTGTGTTAATCATAGCTTCATTTTTATGTAAATATTATTATTATAATCTCATTACAACGAAACTTTTGAGACCATGCACCAACCAAGTATATCACATCAAACGTGTGGTTGGTTATGGAATATGTATGATGTTTGTTCATGACACCAAACAATGGTTCTTTGCACATGATCATACGTACAGATTCGATACATCCATGCATTTCCAAAAATTATTGAGATTAGAATTAGTTTTTCCAAATTGCAAAAAACTATTAAGTATAAATGGGAAGCTATACTTACTGAATTTTAACTCTATCATCGATAAAAAGAAATTTACATTATTGTCACACAAAAAAAAACTTGGTTGCGTTTTAAACTTTTTATTTCTAAATGAAAAATGTTTGATGGATATGGGTTTATACATCTTGAGAGAAAAAAGATAATTGAAGAGTGGTGTGATAGGTGTGATCGATAAATCGGTGATGAAAAATACGATAAAATGGGATATTAAAGATCATTGGAGAATATAGAGTGTCCAAATACTATTATTGATATGCAAGTCTAGGATTTGGGTTTCAAGAAAACAATTTTGGGCCAAAACTTAACTTGTCATCCAATAACTATGGAGACGTTGTGAATAGACTTTGAGGATGTTGGGTGATGCTTACATGAGAGAATGTAGTGTAAATCAAAATCGTCCACTCACTTCTCATTGAAGGGTCCTGCATGTATTAATGAAAAAAGAGTGGCTCAGATTTAACTGGAGTCTCCGGTCATCGAGAGAATCTAAATCCTTAGTTATGGAACATGATCCCCTCCCGTGATTTTTTTACATGAGTGAATGTAGTGTAAATCAAAATCATTCATTCCCTTCTTATTTCAGGGTCCCATAGACATTATAGGAAAATTTGGTGCACATGATAGGAAGACATGGTATGATAAAACTATCATATCCTGATGCCCCTCAAAACAAGGGAGAAATCGATTAACCATTTTTTTTATATTTTTGTTGTTTAAAAAACGAAATTAGCCCGCTCAAATTGATACCAGAGAGAATCGAACATCAGTCCTTGAGGACTGAGGAGGAGCACACTTCCAAATACAAAGCCAATACCACCAGGCCAACCTAAGTGAGTCTTTTTTAATAAATTTTTGGCTTAAATATGTAAATCATTCGTGTTCGTTTGCATGTTTTTGATTTTCGTCCATGTATCTTTTTTGTTCTAAAACAACCCCTTTAAGTTATAAACATTTTGGTTTTGGTTCCTGTCGTCATCATCTATTACAAAAAGGAATATACAGCAAATAGATGATGATGTGACGACATGTGATGTGGCAGACAACGTTGATGTGTCGTTTCATATGTTGAGTCACAAAGTTAGAGGGACCACAATCAAAAAACAAAATTTGCAGAGACCAAACACAAAAATTCATAGAAAACTTCATTTTCTTCATTTATGTCCTCTTCTTCACCATCTTCAATACATCTTCATCAAACTTCAAAGAAAATCCAGAAAAACCTCATCAACAAACATTAACATCATCATCGACATCACTACACAACAAATTCATCAAAAATTCTATGAAAAACCGATTTAGCTTATTTAAAAGTAAAATCAGAGTGCAGAGAATGACTAATATTTTCTACCAAATGTTTTTCAGAAACATTATAATTTGTAATCAATATTTTCAGTAACAATACTTTTTTATGGCTTGTTTCAAGGTTTTTATTTAGATAGAAAACTTCCGGTCTATAATTGAGGCATGTGAAGAGGCCAAACACAACAAAGAATATTGCAATAGATCAACATCAATATATGATAGATACTTAGTTGAATGATCGACCTATAAAATAAAGCTTTAGATAATTGGCAATTCATATTGACTAAAAATAAAGGAAAATAAAAAGGGAAAATAATGAGGTGTAGGGTTAGACGGGGTAAATAAGGATTACAGTTAAGGCAATAAGGATGAAGAAGGAGAAGAGTCATGTGAATATATCAACCAGACTTTTTTACTCTATTATTTTATACCAATGAATGCATTTCTATGAATGGACGAAAATTATGCACGATAGCAACGATGCAGGGTTTGTGCGCAACATAAAGAGGAGAAGAAGAAATCTATGAGGATCAGAGTTCCTAAGGTACAATACAACTTAGAGAAGGTAAGAACTATATGGCAACTAGGTTCGAGGACAACTTCACTAATGAGAAGACTCTTCATCATTAGGTGATTTCGTCCAAATCCACATATCAAATTATGTATCAATGAAATCACATGTGTTGAGACGTCATTAAAAAAAACGTATTCATGATAAAAAGACTCGTTTGAAAGTTTCTCTCGAGCTGTTACCCCAAAGTTTGACCCCTTTATTATGACAAAAGATATTTGAGTAATTTGGTGCTACCTCCAACCCTCAAAGTCTCCAAACATTAAAACATAAATCTCCATTGTTGGCGCGGAAATTGATTGTTATTTTTTTTTGTTTTTCCACTAGATTTGCAAATAACATGGTTTTAGTTTTTTTTTTCTTTTCAAAATCCAGATACAACTGATTGTTTTGCAATCAAGAGGAAAATCTATTAAGAATCATGATGAGTTAGACTCTAAAGAATCAATTTTATCATTTATTGCTTCTTTTCAAAAGTTGAATGCATCTTCTTTCAATGTATAAACCATATAACCTAGTTTATACTCTTTAGCAATTCTAGCTTTTTTACCTCTTCGAGGTTTTATATCATCTCGTACGATGTTTTATAACTATTTTTTATTACTTAAATGAGATCAGATGTAGTGTCTCCACTAGCTCTTAATTTTTAAAATGAGAATTTATTTTTCTCCACTAATGTCGTGCTTTCACTAGTTACCCCACTATTCTTTATTGGGTTAAAAGTGTTTTACCCCCTGTAATATATGTCATTTACGGTTTTTCCCCTGTAAAATATTTTATTTGGACTCCGTCCTTGTAATTTGAAGATTTTTTGGTTTTAGACCTTCATAAAAAAAATTACCTTGTAATTTGAGGAAATTTTGGTTTACCCACCTGCAATTTGAGCAAATTTCGGTTTACCCCCTGTCATATCATCGATTTTGTACAGTTAAAGCACTATATTACAGGAGGAAAACCAGAAATGACTTATATTACAGGGGGTAAAACACTATTAACACTTCTTTATTTAAAGGGGTATTTATTTACACATAAATCAGCATCATTTAATTCTATGTTCACTTTAGCATTTAGGTCATTAAACCTATATGATTTGTTATTTATGAACAGTGGCGGAGCCAGGAATTTTATAGAGTCTGGGCAAAAAGTTTATCGCAAATTCATATGTGAGATACTATATATAAATAGTCATAAATCGAAATAAAAAAAGGTTCGTCATTTTTTCAACAAAAGTACAATTTTAAATAAGAAAGGTGAAACATAACCTGTCAATAGTGTGCTAAATAAAATTAGGAGGTAAATGCCCTTTCCACGATCTCTTTCGAGTGAATGTTCGAATAATAGCATACTAAAATAAATTAGCATTTAGATCGAATACATACAATTGAAAGAGATACATTTCTTCTCTCTATGTAAAACTTTCCAAATGCATTGAATGATATATATTAGTGGTTACATTTGTCTATTTAACTCTCATTTAATTTAATTTAATTTTTATCATCATAATTTAGTGGTCCCAAGATTGTAAGAAAAAATATGAAACTTTCTTACTCCTAAAATGTCACATCATCATATTTAGTTTACAAAGAATTAATGCAGAGATGCCCCACCATCATCAAGTTTATTTTATATATAAAAGATACTGATTTATATACACTACCTTTCTTTTAATTTATAACTCAATTTTTTTTCAAGCCATTAAATTTCAATTATTTTTTATCTTTATCATATCCTCTTTATATGAGAAAAGTGACAATCATTAACAAATAAAGAGTTTTTTTTAAGAGGTTAAATTAGTCCATCCAAAAACCCAAAAACCGAACATGAAACCTTGAAAAGTATCACACTTTAAGGTCTCAAACCAAAAACCCAACATAATTGAACCAACTTAAGTGGGTTAACTTAGAAAATTAATATTCAATTTATATGTGAAGTTACACAAACAAAAACAATACACTAAATTAAAAAAATACATAACAATAATATTACAAAACCATATATCAGAGCATTGTTACAAGATAATAGACATCTAAATCGGAAACATAACCCGATATAACTTTTCACATTGTAATCAAATTTAAACCCTCTCACCACCGATTCTTCTAGCAAGTTGAACATCCTTATTCCAGTTTGTGTTCTCTAATAAATGAAAGATCTAAAAATATGATACCCTGCTACTACATATCAATAATTATAAAATTTGGAATCAATACGGAGTCAGAAACATTACAAAGTCCAAGGACCATTCTTACTATCATGTGGAAACTTAACCGCAACTGGATCAAAACCAAATCTCATGACTTCATATGCTCTATCTCTCAACTTAAACAAATTCAATAAATTGAGATATAATGCACCCTAAGCAATGAGACTTAATTTTGATCCAGCTGTTGTTAAGTTTCCACATGGTAGCAACAATGGTGCTTGGAATTTAGATGGTTTTTTGGCCACGTATTGATTCCCAATTTTATAATTTATTGTTATGTAGTAGCAGTATGTCATATTTTTAGATCTTTTCATTTATTAGAGAACCCAAAATGGAGTAATATATCATCAAATGGTAAAAGGATTTATTACAAGATTGAGAGTGTAACAGAATGAAACTCGAGTCTAGTGAGATATTCTGTGTTTCTGCGCACATAACTTTCATATGGATGAGTAATAAATTCATTAATATTTAGATGTGTCTCTATTACCTGTGGATCTAACGAAGTGCAATGGTTTCGAGGCTGAAACGGTGTTGCATCTTCACTCCTTTGGTTGCCAGATCTGATGTCCAAGCTCCTTTAAAGGATATTTGTTTGCACGGTTCTTTGCCTCCAATGGATTTGCGACTTGTTTTCTTGGTACGTGCCATAGTGGTTGAATGGATTGAAATACGAAAGAAATTAGGGTTTGTGATTTAGGATTCATTGAGAGGAAACTGAGATTTGGTGTGATATATAAAGGGTGAGATTATGAAGAGAAGGGTAAACATGAGAATTGTAAAAATTTGGAAAATATTTAGTATGGTGAAAAGGGATGATAGGAACCGTTGATGTAGATTTTATCGAGGGATGTTTGCATCTGAATGGAACATCATACGGATAGCCAATTCCATACGAATTTTTGAAATTGTAATAAATTTTTACAACAACCAGAAATTTTCTTCTAAATATAACAAATAAATAAATTGAGATAGTTTATTGCTTTCTTAATTGCAATTTTGGACCCTCTATTTAAAAATTTAACAGTTTTGGTCCCTTCATCTTATTTTTAAACTAAAAATTGGTGATATGATATGTTTTTAAAAAAAAAAAAGTTGTTTAAGATTTGAAGATGAGAAATGATCAAACACCACTGAAATTGTAGCGGCGTTTGTAAAAATTTAATTTGTTTTTATGTTGTTAAATGTTAACCAATTAGTTAAGCTTAAATGAATAATGAGCTTCAACAAAATACAAATCATTTAGGAGAAAAAAAAAATACAAATCAAATTGGAATCATCACTGATTTGAAGTTAAGGTGGAGAATTGTGAAAGTTAACTTAAAATCAGGTTCTGGAGAAATCGTGGCACCTTTGCAGGGCAACGTGGCACGATTGGATGTTTCAGTACTGAAGCAAGACACTGGAAAAAATGTGGCACAATGAGATCGCAACTTGGCACGATGGTGCGCTGGAGGCGAATAACAAAAACGTATTTTTCAGTGCAGATTTGTTCCAAATTTTAAGTGATACTTTTATTATAAATAGAGACCTTGTATCATAATCATAATAAACCTTGAGATAGGGGGTCTGAAACAAGGGTTTGGGAGGCAACACAAAACTAGGGTTTGTATAGAGGTTGCTCTTGGCAACAAACACTAGGGTTGGGGTTGATTAACCTAGGGAAACACTATTAAGATTGAGTCTCTTGGTTACGGGAAGAGATTGGGACTTTGGGTAGAATTAAGAGGGAGACTTATTCTTGTAACTCATTGATATCTATTTTGTAAAGTTACTCATCATTATAGTGGAACAGATGGCTGCTCTCTCCCCCAGACTAGGTCAGTTTTGGACCGAACTGGGTAAAAAAATTCTTTTGTGTTCTCTCTTCTTTTCTCTCGTTGTTTTCTACTTTTGTCTTGTGTTTATAACTTCCATACACTTTGTTTTGGTTTCTTGATTATTACTGGCTCCACACATCAAGTTTTATTTATTGGTGTGGTTTTCGCAACGACTTCACAACAATTGGCACCCATCGTGGGGCAAGGATCAAAGGATAATCAAGTAGCATGGGTTCAAAGTGGGATATTGAGAAGCTTATCGAATATAACGATTTTGTGTTATGTAAGGTAAAGATGGAAGGGGTTTTAATACAGCAAAAGTCTGAGGAAGCTTTAAAGGGTGAAGGTGCGTTACCGGTCACCATGTCACGAGCGGAGAAGACCGAGATGGTGGACAATACCAAGAGTGTCATTGTCTTGTGCCTCGGGGATAAAGTTTTGAGAGAAGTAACGAAGGAACCAACCGCGGCATCGATGTGGTCAAAGTTCGAATATGAGTATATGACAAAGTCTTTGGCTCATCGGCAATTCCTAAAGAAACAATTTTACTCATTCAAGATGGTAGAGTCAAAGTTCATCATAGAGAAACTTGCGGAATTCAACATAATCTTTGATGGCTTATAGAATATTGTCCCTGAGGGTTATGAAGATGCAGGTGTTTTGGTGATGTGTTGTTTGGAGGATGAAAAAGGTGATGTTTCTCACCTTGGGAGTGATGCCTGGTAGAGCGGTGGTCGCATGGAGAGACATTAAACACTCAACATCATCCTGAAGAGGCGGTGGTAAGAATATTCATGGTCAATCTGGAGAGGCGAAGGTAACAATACTCATGATCTACCTGGTGAGGTGGAGTTTCAAGGTGGAAGACATAGTGGGATGTACGCATTTTCTAGTTGAGAGGTTGAAAGCTCAGCTTAAGGTGGAGTTGAACACACTAGGAATGGTACGACTATGGAGGACCTTGGGTGCTATGCTCTAGTGGTGAGCAAGGGATTTCTTCATGAAGACGGAAGGCATTACGGAGGTTGAAGAATGTATAGCACGGCTTGCGGGATTACCCTAAAAATCCAAAGATGAATGGATGCTAGGAGATCTTCAACGATGCGGGAGATGTCCCATGTTGAAGAGGTTATGATGGATACATGGAACTACCTAAAATTCCTAGTGTAGTTGGACTGCAAGGACCTTCGAGAAGGCGAGAGTACACACCTTAACCCCATCAGCCATCAAAATGTCTTCCGCCTTCTCGAAGGTCCTTGCGGTCCAACTACACTAGGAATTTTAGGTAGTTCCATGTATCCACCATAACCTCTTCAACACGGGACATCTCCCGGATCCTTGAAGATCTCCTTGTATCCAGTCACCCTTGTATTTTTAGGGTAATCCCGCAAGTCGTGCTATACATTCTTCAACCTCTGTAATGCCTTCCGTCTTCATGAAGAAATCCCTTGCTCACCACTAGAGAATAACACCCAAGGTCCTCCATAGTCGTACCATTCCCAGTGTGTTCAACTCCACCTCAAGCTGAGCTTTCAACCTCTCAACTAGCAAATGCGTACATCCCACTATGTCTTCCACCTTGAAACTCCACCTAACCAGGTAGATCATGAGTATTGTTACCTCCGCCTCTCCAGACTGACCTCTTTCCACCGCCTCTCCAGGATGATGTTAACTGTTTAACATCTCTCCAAACGACCACCACTCTACCAGGCATCACTCCCAAGGTGAGAAACATCACCTTCTTCATCCTCTAAACAACACAGCACCAAAACACATGCATCCTCGTAACTCTCAAAGACAATATTCTCCAAGTCTACCATCTTGAATGAGTAAAATTGTTTCTTTAGGAATTGCCGATGAGCCAAAGACTTTGTCATATACACATATTCGAACTTTGACAACATCGATGCCGCAATTGGTTCTTCGTTACTTCTCTCAAAATTTTACCCCGAGGCACAAAACAATGGCACTTCTGGCCTTGTCCAACATCTTGGTCTTCTCCGCTCGTGACATGGTGACGGTAACGCACCTTCACCCTTCAAAGCTTTCTCAGACTTTTGCTGTATTAAAACCGCTTCCATCTTTACCTTCCAAAACCCAAAATCGTTATCTCCGGAAAACTTGTCAATATCCCACTTTGAACCCTAGGTACTTGATTATCCTTTTATCCTTGCCCCACGGTGGGCGCCAATTGTTATGAATTTTTGTGAAAACCACACCAATAAAAAAACTTGATGTGTGGAGCAAGTAATAATCGAGAAACCAAAACAAAGTGTATGGAAGTTATAAACACAAGACAAAAATAGAAAACAACGAGATAAAAGAAGAGAGAACGCAAAAGAATTTGTTTTCCCATTCTGGTCCAAAACTGACCTAGTCTGGAGGAGAGAGCAGCCCTCCGTTCTACTATAATGATGAGTAACTTTACAAAAGAGGTATCAATGAGTTACAAGAATAAGTTTCCCGCCTAATTCTACCCAAAGTCTCAATCTCTTCCCGTACCCAAGAGACTCAATCCTAATAGTGTTTCCCTAGGTGAATCAACCCCAACCCTAGTGTTTGTTTCCAAGAGCAACCTCTATACAAACCCTAGTTTTGTGTTACCTCCCAAACCCTTGTTTCATCCCCCTCTGTCTCAAGGTTTATTCTGATACAAGGTCTATATTTATAGTAAAAGTATCACTTAAAATTTGGAACAAATCTGCACTGAAAAATACGTTTTTGTTATTCGCCTCCAGCGCACCATCGTGCCAAGTTGCGATCTCATCGTGCCATGTTTTTTTTAGTGTCTTGCTTCAGTACTGAAACATCCAATCGTGCCATGTTGCCCTGCAAAGGTGCCATGATTTCTCCAGAACCTGATTTTTAGTTAACTTTCACAATTCTCCACCTTAACTTCAAATCAGTGATGATTCCAATTTGATTTGTATTATTTTTTCTCCTAAATGATTTGTATTTTGTTGAAGCTCATTATTCATTTAAGCTTAACTAATTGGTTAACATTTAACAACATAAAAACAAATTAAATTTTTACAAACGCCGCTACAATTTCGGTGGCGTTGATCATTTCTCATCTTCAAATCTTCAACAATTTTTTTTAAAAAAAAGCATATCATGTCACCAATTTTTAGTTAAAAAATAAGATGAAGGGACCAAAACTGTTAAATTTTTAAATAGAGGGTCCAAAATTGCAATTAAGAAAGCAATATACTATTTCAATTTATTTATTTTTTATATTTAGAAGAAAATATTTGGTTGTTGTAAAAATTTATTACAATTTCAAAAATTCGTATGGAATTGGCTATCTGTATGATGTTCCATTCAGATGCGAACAACCATCGATAAAATCTACATCAACGATTCCTATCATCTCTGTCACGTCATTTTTCGGAGATCAAGGCTATTTGATTAGCGTTTGACTCACTATTTTATTTCACGACTGAACATTTAATTTTTCAAAAGAAAGTGGAAAAAAAGTTCAAATACCACTTTAAAAGATTTAGGGTTCGGGGGTTGGTTACATAAAGGGAAGGTATTAGCACCTTTTATGTTCGTAGTACTCTACGAGAACCTCTTGGTTTTATTTAATTTTTGTGCTATAAACTTGCTTGCTTTTTGAAAAATGGATTTAAAGTGATTAAAAGAAAAAGAAAAAGAGAGGCCTATTATCTACATTTTTATTGATTTGAGAGGACGAGTGTCCTTTTCCTACGTACCCGTGAGGGATCAAAACCTCGTAGTTCGGGGTAGAAATTGACGTTTGATGTGTTTGGTTGATTTTAATGTTTTGAAAATGTTTTTTGATAGATAAAAAGAGCCAAAATGAAAAAATGTGAAGTTGATTGATTTTAAATTTGAAGAAAGTAAAGGTCGAAGTATGATTAAAATTGGGGCTTGGGGAGGAGGAAAGCGTGTTTGTTACAGATTGCATATTTTGGATTTATACTCTTTTTTGAACTTATCATCTAATAATATAAATAAAAATAAATAAAAAGGAAGGATAATTATGCAGACTTGGACTTTGGATATTATCAGATTATTTGGATTTTTATGGGCATTAAAAAAGCATGAAAAATAAAAACTAATACATATATATATTGACTAAAATTAAATTAATTGATTAAAAGGTGAAATGGAAAATAAAAGATGGAAATGAATAAAAGATAAAAAATGAAAATTGAAAGGACTAATAAAAAAATGAGAAGAGGGCCCAACTCGGAACCAAACATGAGGTATCCACCATGAAAAGTCAGAGACTGATCAGGGCCTGAGGGCACGTGTCAGTGTATGAATGTAGGATCTTAGATCAAAAATTGGGGTATGACAGATGCCCCTATTTAAGTTTCTTCGTCCGAAGATTTGAAGATGGAATCTTTGATTTGATGGGCCGAAGAGACTTAAATACAAAGTACACCTATTTTTTATCCTAAGATATTGTGAATGCATATGACGCAATTATGAATGCAAGATGACATGGATGACTCGAGTAATAATGACAGGATGCCCGAATTCATTGAAGAAAGGGATCTGACTCAGCTAGGGGAATGTAGTTTCATTGAGGAAGATGATTTTGTACTATCGTATTTGATTGGAACGATAGTTTGATGAAGACAAAGTTTTTAATGACATCTCTGGACCAGACGCACTAGGGATGACACTCGAGGGAATGACTGGTAGGTACAGACTGTTCGTTGTTTAGGACTGTCAGCTTGAAAGAAGATAAAAAGGTAAACTTAAGCGGTCCGTTGTTTAAGACCGTCGGCTTGAAAGAAGATAAAAACGTAAGCGGTCCGTTGTTTAGGACTGTCGGCTTGAAAGCAGGTAAAAATGTAAGCGGTCTGTTGTTTAGGACTGTCGGCTTGAAAGCAGTAAAAATGTAAGCGGTCCGTTGTTTAGGACTGTCGGCTTGAAAGCAAATAAAAATGTAAGCGGTCCGTTGTTTAGGACTGTCGGCTTGAAAGCAGTAAAAATGTAAGCGGTCCGTTGTTTAGGACTGTCGGCTTGAAAGCAGTAAAAATGTAAGTGGTCCGTTGTTAGGACTGTCGGCTTGAAAGCAGTAAAAAACGTAAGCGGTCCGTTGTTAGGACTGTCGGCTTGAAAGCAGTAAAAATGTAAGCGGTCCGTTATTAGGACTGTCGGCTTGAAAGCAGTAAAAAACGTAAGCGGTCCGTTGTTTAGGACTGTCGGCTTGAAAGCAGGTAAAATGTAAGCGGTCCGTTGTTTAGGACTGTCGACTTGAAAGCAGGTAAAATGTAAGCGGTCCGTTGTTTAGGACTGTCAGCTTGAAAGAAAGTAAAATGTAAGCGGTCTGTTGTCTGGGACTGTCGGCTTGAAGAAAGATAAAAGTGTAAAATGTAAGCGGTCCGTTGTCTGGGACTGTCAGCTTGAAATGATAAAATTGTAAACTTAAGCGGTCCATTGGCTGGGACTGTCGGCTTGAAGAAAGATAAAAGTGTAGACTTAAGCGGTCAATTGTTTGGGACTGTCGGCTTCAAATGATAAAATTGTAAACTTAAGCGGTCCATTGTCTGGGACTGTCGGCTTGAAACGATAAAGGACTTGAAACGAAAGGATGCGGCTAAACAAGACTTTGGGTGACTGATGCAACCATGTGTGAATGATGTTGTGTATATGTTGTGTGTGAGTGAAAGTAATAATGCATGAATGTATGAACGTGTGAATGAATGTATGAGTGTGTAGACTGGGTTGTGATGGGTAAACTCAACGAAACGAGACAAGACAGGTAAGATGAGAGATAGACTGACATCGTAGTACCAACACTCGGCAAACTTCCTTGAAGATGATATTATTGCGAACAGATCGAGCCACTTGCAGGGTGAAACCTGACACAAGATAGCAACTGATGCTTCCTAGGGGAGAGCTCATTGTTGACCGAACAGTTGGGAAGAGGTCGCCATTTGTGAACCGGCGTAGATTGTTATGATAAATGTCATTATTGACCAAAAGTCTGGAAGTCGCCATTTTGTATAAAGTGTCAATCCATTGGTATTCCCCAGCAGTCACGCTTCTTTTTGTTTTTTTGTTTTTTTTGAAATCCCTAACTTTTGCCTGGACCGCCCTTTCGGGTTTTCAGTCCACCGGGAGTATATTCCTTTTTTGTGCCCCTAATTTTTGTCTGGACCGCCTTTTCGGGTTTTCAGTCCACCGGGACGCTCTCTATTGCCTAAGTCGCCTTTTCAGGTTTTCAACTTAGCGAGCTTTCATTTTTTGTTTTTGTATTTTTGGATTGTGACTGCATCTTGCTCAAAGCATAGGTCCTCTCCATAGTGCTTAGTCATGTTTCTCTTCCGGAGTGTAACCGTTCTCTAGGCGGATGTTAATGCGCGCTTCTCCTGCTCTTGAGTTTGAAGAGAGTGTGTTTGTTGTTCGCGCTTTTCAAAAGATGTAAAAAAGAGTTTTGTATTTTGAAATTTTTTGCTTCAAGTATTGCCATAAAAATAGAAGAAATTTTGTAAATTGAATAAATGAGAATTCCAAATAAATGGGTACGGGCTCAAACTTGATTAATTGAGTGGTGGCCTGCCAATGGCATGGCTCCACGGATCTTTGAATTTTTTTGAAAAATGGTAAATGTAATGGGAAGGGTACATTGAACACGATAACCGTTATTCTCCCTAACAACTTTGAATTGACCCTGTCTCGAGTCTTTGATTTGCAGGTGCTTTGAATCGAAGATCTTTTGATAGTTGGATGCCCCAAGTGGATTGTGCCTGACTGATGCAGTTGCTTTGTCATGATCCTTAACTTTTGCATAGATCGCCCTTTCGGGTTTTCGATCTATTAGGATAATCATTTTGTTTATGTCTCTAATTTTTGCCTGGACCGCCCTTTTGGGTTTTCAATCCACCGAGACGCTCATTTTTGCCTAAGTCCCTTTTTCAAGTTTGCGACTTATCGAGCTTTTATTTTTGACAGAGTATTTCTTGACTGCACCGGTGTTCATAGGGCGTGCGAGTTTGTTACCATCCATAGTTGTAAAAGTCATTGCACATGAGCCTTCATAGTTAGGCGTCCACTTGCTCCTGGAGTCTGGTTGGAAAGAGTAACTTTTTGAGCACAAAGTTTCCTTCTTGAAATTCACGGGGACGAACCTTCTTGTTGGAAGTTTGCTTCAACTTCTTTTGATATAGTTGTACCAGGTCGTCATGCAAGTTTGCTTCAACTTCTTTTGATATAGTTGTACCAGGTCATCATGCATTGTAAGTTCAATCAAAGCTTGATATTTCAGCAGAACTCCTGTTGCCGGGATTTTGATCTCCATGAGAAGTACGGCCTTCGTGTCATATACTGAGGGAAGGAGGGGGTTTCCCCTGTTGAAATGTTTATTGAAACACGACGCTCGTGTGAGGCAACAGTTCCATCTCGTGGTGGTCTTTGTAAGTGACTACCATCTTCTAGACAATCTTTTTTATTTTTTGTTTGCAGCTTTGACGGCTAAGATGCCCTAGTAGGCGAGAGATCTTGTCGGGAATCACTTCATTCTTCTTTCCTTCATCTTCGGACACAACGAATTCAAAGTCGAGAGAGAGTATATGGTTAATGTGTTCAACGGGCTTATTTATGTTTAATCTGCATTTATGTTTGATTTTTAGAAAGTGAATGATTGTATGCAGACATTTGGAAATGATTAAAGAAAAAGATTTTTTGGTTTTTTGTATTACCATTTTTCCAGAAAAAGCACGAAATAAAAACAAGGTCGGGATCAAAACGACCTTTTTATTAATGATGGAAAACACATGAAGCAAAAAGCCCTACACATGTTCACTTTCGTCTCGGGCGGGACAAAAGGATTTTTCGGAAAAAGTAAACAACAAACAAACACATTATTTGAACAGATAAGCAGCGGAAGAAAACATCAACAAAGATCTGATTGCGGCTAGCTATCCCATGTGTCACAAACACTAGGTATTAGGTTCTGGTAGCGGATTGACTTGCACGTTTAGAGAGTCTTAGAAGGCCAAGCGGTTGGTCCGGATCAAGTTCTGGACTGCCTTCTTTAGTGCGTTACAATTTTCGACATCATGTCCAGGTGCCCCTTGATGGAAAGTACAGAAAAGGTCAGGTATGTACCATGCTGGAAATCTTGTTAGTACTGGAGGAGACGCTTTAGTCTAGACCAGATTCTCTTTGAGCAACTGTGGAAGTAAGGCTGCATATTTCACGGGGATTAGGGTAAACTGCGTCCTTGAGGCCTGTTGCCGAGGCTGCTGTTGTTGAGAATGCTGTGGGAATAATAGTTGACCCTCAGGGGATAGGACGTTGGTTCGGATCAAGTCCCGGACTGCATTCTTCAAGGCATAACAGTGCTCGATGTCGTGACCTGGTGCCCCTTGATGGAAGGCACATGAGAGATCTGCTCTAAACCATGCTGACGTTTTTTCCGACACCAGAGGAGGTGCCTTGGTCTGGACCAAATTCTCTTCAATCAACATTGGGAGAAGCTCTGCATACTTCATGGGAATTTGATCATAATGTGCTCTCCGAGCCTGATTCTGTGGATTGGGTGGTTGAGGAGCCTGTTGTCGAGGCTTTTGTATGCACAGTGGCTGACATGGTGGCTGGGGCCCTCGCTGGAATTGTGGCGGATCCTTTGTAACCATCAGCGAAGATACCAGGTTAGTTAACTTCTCTACTTCAGCCCGAAGCGTTGTCACCTCTTCACGAAGCTCGTGGACCTCTTGTTCAAGCTGATCCGTTTTTTGTGTTTGCACGAGTGTTTGCATGTGCGAGTTGAAGTTGAACGAAGACATCGGACCACTTACTGATGGATCGACCTTTTATTGAAAAGACATAGTGTGAGACTCAGACTTGAAACTATGAATGCAGAATGATGCATGATATGTTTATGCAAAAATAGACATTTTTTTTATTTATCGAAGGACATGTCAAGGTAATTGTAAACATTGTAAGGACCATGGTTTTATTTGTAAAGATATTGCCAACGGTTCCCTTTTCAAAAGCAAGAACGAAGCCACAGAGGAAGTCCTTAAGAAAAGCAAAAACTTAGTTTAGATTTTTTGATGTTTTATTTCTTGCTGTTCTTTCTTGCAAGGTCAATACCTTTGATGTTTACAAGAACTTATCTTGTCCTTTGATATTTAATGAGAAAAAATTTTATGAATGAATGCATGTATGCGTGATTATGCTAAAGAACAGAGAAAACATGGGGAGGTTTTGGGTCCATATTGATGGAGTCAAGGGTAAGTGCGTCACATGGTAGGGACTATAGTTTCACATGTACCTGTATCACGGGTTCTATTGGATCCCCAAAATCACTGACCACTTTCGAACATTGTCGATCAACGGGAGTACTCCCGGTCCAATAACATTCGTAGTAATGTCTCATTAGAGTGTAGTATCGTGTATCAACCAATTCAAGAGTACTCCTGATTAGCCACCGCACTACGTCCTAAAAGGCCAAAATGGGTTAAAGGTAACTAAAGGTTCTCAGCTTCGACGGTCACTTGAAAGGAACATGTCAAACATGAGTGCTCACGTTGACAACGTATGCATCCAAGATCCCTCCGTTGAGTGGGGTTGTATCACATGTGCCAAAACCGAAGAGTACTCTTGGCCTGAGACTATGATTATACCACCGTCCTATCTTATGTTTCCCTCAAGTCCGGTTTAGGACTTTTCTCACCACACACGTTAAGAAAGGAGAAAGAAGAAGGAAGAACATATATACACGTATTTCCATCTTTTGTTTTTGTTTTTTTTAAGCAAGTTACATCACAAAATTTAAATAAAGTCAAGTTAGGCTCAACCCTCTTAAGGAGGTCCCCAGTGAAGTCGCCATTTCTGTCACGTCATTTTTCGGAGATCAAGGCTATTTGATTAGCGTTTGAGTCACTATTTTATTTCACGACTGAACATTTAATTTTTCAAAAGAAAGTGGAAAAAAGTTCAAATACCACTTTAAAAGATTTAGGGTTCGGGGGTTGGTTACATAAAGGGAAGGTATTAGCACCCTTTATGTTTGTAGTACTCTACGAGAACCTCTTGGTTTTATTTAATTTTTGTGCTATAAACTTGCTTGCTTTTTGAAAAATGGATTTAAAGTGATTAAAAGAAAAAGAAAAAGAGAGGCCTATTATCTACATTTTTATTGATTTGAGAGGACGAGTGTCCTTTGCCTACGTACCCGTGAGTGATCAAAACCTCGTAGTTCGGGGTAGAAATTGACGTTTGATGTGTTTGGTTGATTTTAATGTTTTGAAAATGTTTTTTGAGAGATAAAAAGAGCCAAATTGGAAAAATGTGAAGTTGATTGATTTTAAATTTGAAGAAAGTAAAGGTCGAAGTATGATTAAAATTGATTGAAAGTTTGATTAAGAAAAAATAAAGATAAGAAGGATCACTTGATTTGAGAGTCAAGGTTTATTGAGAAAATGTTTTTGTTGTTTTGATTATTTGCATGTTTTTGTTGTTTTTCGAATAATTGAACTAAAATTAAAACTATCGGAGCAAGGTAATAAAAGCGTAGGTACCACATGGTGGCGTTGGACCACCACGAGGACCTTTAACCTAAACTACCAAAGCATAAAATAAACATACACCCACACACGCACACATGCACCTACAACTATTACATTAAACCTACAATACATGCTATGGTCTGCGAGAAAGTAAATAACGAAAAATAAATAATTTACATTTAAACCTATTATACATTCTAAGATCTATAATAAAATATAAGAGATAAAAAAAATACGCAATAAATAAGTGAATGATAAATATGCAGTCTAGATCTAATTTTTTAAAAGGGAAAAGAAAAAAGTACTACCTTTCTGTTTGGTTTGCTGCATGTGAGAAGAACCTTCTGTTTGGTGTGCTGTCTGTGAGGAAAAACTTCTGTTTGGTCTGCTGTCTGTGCGAAGAAACTTCTGTTTGGTTTGCTGTCTGTGTGAAGAAACTTCTGTTTGATTTGCTGTTTGTGCGAAAATTGGTGTTTGGTTTGCTGTTTGTGCGAAAATTGGTGTTTGTGATGTTGATGCAGGTTATGAACGAGAGTGAACCTCTGAGAATGGTTTCTTTGCAGGTTGTGAATTTAGGCCGTAAAATTGTGTTTTGGTTGATGAATGATGGTGTTGTGATGTTGGTTTGGTTATTGTTGTCTCTGTTGTTTTGTGACTCTGTAACTATTGCAGGTTTTTGATTAATTTTGGCCTCCTTCTTCTGTGTGTTTGCAGGTTGTATTTATAGCATTAGGACTAGGGTTATGGTTTGTTAAAAAGATGCAAAAAATTTGGGGCTTGGGGAGGAGGAAAGCGTGTTTGTTACAGATTGCATATTTTGGATTTATACTCTTTTTTGAACTTATCATCTAATAATATAAATAAAAATAAATAAAAAGAAAGGATAATTATGCAGACTTGAACTTTGGATATTATCAGATTATTTGGATTTTTATGGGCATTAAAAAAGCATGAAAAATAAAAACTAATACATATATATATATATATATATATATATATATATATATTGACTAAAATTAAATTAATTGATTAAAAGGTGAAATGGAAAATAAAAGATGGAAATGAATAAAAGATGGAAATGAATAAAAGATAAAAAATGAAAATTGGAATGACTAATAAAAAAATGAGAAGAGGGCCCGACTCGGAACCAAACATGAGGTATTTTAAAATACCTCTCTGTCGGATTTTTTCTTGAAAAGTCAGAGACTGATCAGGGCCTGAGGGCACGTGTCGGTGTATGAATGTAGGATCTGAGATCAAAAATTGGTATATGACAATCCCTTTTCACCATACTAAATATTTTCCTAATTTACACAATTCTCATGTTTACCCTTCACTTCATAATCTCAACCTTTATATATCACACCAAATCTCAGTTTCCTCTCAATGAATCCCAAATCACAAACCCTAATTTCTTTCGTATTTCAATCCATTCAACCACTATGGCACGTACCATGCAAACAAGTCGCAAATCCATTGGAGGCAAAGAACCGTGCAAACAAATATCCTTTAAAGAAGCTTGGACATCAGATCTGGCAACTAGAGGAGTGAAGATGCCACATCGTTTCAGCTCGAAATCATTGCACTTCGTCAGATCCGCAGGTAATAGAGACACATCTGAATATTAATGAATTTATTACTCATCCATATGAAAGTTATGTGCGCAGAAACACACAAGATCTCACTAGACTCGAGTTTCATTCTGTTACACTCTCAATCTTGCAATAAATCCTTTTACAATTTGACGATATATTACTCCATTTTGGGTTCTCTAATAAACGAAAAGATCTAAAAATATGACATACTGCTACTACATAACAATAAATTATAAAATTGGGAATCAATACGTGGCCAAAAAACCATCTAAATTCCAAGCACCATTGTTGCTACCATGTGGAAATTTAACAACAGCTGGATCAAAATTAAGTCTCATTGCTTAGGGTGCATTATATCTCAATTTATTGAATTTGTTTAAGTTGAGAGATAGAGCATATGAAGCCATGAGATTTGGTTTTGATCCAGTTGCGGTTAAGTTTCCACATGATAGTAAGAATGGTCCTTGGACTTTGTAAGGTTTCTAACTCCGTATTGATTCCAAATTTTATAATTATTGATATGTAGTAGAAGGGTATCATATTTTTAGATCTTTCATTTATTAGAGAACCCAAAATGGAATAAGGATATTCAACTTGCTAGAAGAATCGGTGGTGAGAGGGTTTAGATTTGATTACAATGTGAAAAGTTATATCGGGTTATGTTTCCGATTTAGATGTCTATTATCTTGTAACAATGCTCTGATATATGGTTTTGTAATATTATTGTTATGCATTTTTTTATTTAGTGTATTGTTTTTGTTTGTGGAACTTTACATATAAATTGAATATTAATTTTCTATGTTAACCCACTTAAGTTGGTTCGATGGTGTTGGGTTGTTGGTTTGAGACCTTGAAGTGTGATACTTTTCAAGGTTTTATGTTCGGTTTTCCATGGTGATAATTTGGATGGACTAGTTTAACTTCTTAAATAAAACTATGATTGTCACTTTTATCAAATAAAGAGGATATGATAAAGATAAAAAAAATTGAAATATAATGGCTTGAAAAAAAAATTGACTTATAAATTAAAAGAAAGGTAGTGTATATAAATCAATATCTTTTATATATAAAATAAACTTGATGATGGTGTGGCATCTCTGCATTAATTCTTTGTAAACTAAATATGATGATGTGACACTTTAGGAGTAAGAAAGTTTCACATTTTTTCTTACAATCTTGTGACCACTAATATATAGAATTATGATGATAAAAATTAAATTAAATTAAATGAGAGTTAAATAGGCAAATGTAACCACTAATATATATCATCCAATGCATCGGGAAAGTTTTACATAAAGACAAGAAATGTATCTCTTTCAATTGTATGTATTCGATCTAAATGCTAATTTATTTTAGTATGCTATTTGAGTGAATCTCCCACTCAGTGTAACATATCATCAAGTCATTCAACCACACATTATTGATCTTGTTGCGCAATTTATTCTTGATAATCTTCATTGCCGAAAAATCTCTTTCAATGGAAGCTGTTGACACCAGCAATATCAAAGCCAACTTCGTGAGTTTGTAGACCAATAGAAATACCAAATGTTTTTCAGTTTGAAACATCATCATAGCCAAACTTTGAACATCTTCACAAGAAGAAAAGGAAGCATGCCTTTTCACTTGAAGTACATAAGTGTCAAGTTGCTCATCACTTGGTCTTGAATATCCGGAGCATATGTATGAATTTGTTTCCTACGACCTGGATCACGCACAATCTCATTTGGATTAAACTCATTGGCCACATAGGTGGTTGTTCTTCTACTTCGGCTTCCTGTTGCACAACATTCATTCTCAATACTTGTTTTATCAACGAAAAACCTCCTCATCTCTGAAAGTATATACAAAAGATAACATATAAACATATCACATATAAGAGTTTGAAAATTTAATTTCAAGCATTATCACATTTAGTCTTTTTTTTTTCCTACAAATTCTACATGATTAAAAGCATAATTTAAGAGCACAAAAGTTTTTCATTTTTGTGATGAAGTTTGATAACAAAAGCACAAAGCACAAATTGTGATGAAGTTTCATAACCCTCGTTAACATCAACTTTAAAAAAGTTTTCATTTTTTTACCTACAAACTGAGAGTTGAGAAAGGGAGTCAGGGAGAAGCAAAGGAAAGTAAAACAGAGACTGAGAGAGGGAGAGTCGCTTGTAGTTGTAGAAAAGGAGAAGAGATACACGCTGAAAATATAGAAACAAAACACTTATTTTTGTCTCTTTTTTTTTTAAGTAGGAAAAATAGCATTGGGCTGGGCTTTTACAAAGAAAGTGGCAGCAGAGCCTGAGCTACAGCCCAGCCTAGCTGGGGGGTGCCACCGCCCCTGTTTATAAATGCACATTCATAGGCTCTACTATTAAGTTTAACTCTCTAGGGGTCTGAAATTCGAACATAGGTCAGACAATCCCAAGTTCAAAAATAAGACAAGTTAGGTTGTCTTTTTTTCAAATCTTCATAAGTAGAAATTTTGTTCTTAAACTTGATTACTCTATTTAGCATATAACAAACAATTAATAAAAGTTTCCTCACCAACGAGATACAGTACCAAAACTAATCATGATTTACTATTTTACTATTCATTTCAGGATAATAAGATGTAGTTGTTCCATGAATAAATTTGTACCCTAAATAAAACTCATTGAAAATGTGAGGATTATGGGCTTCTATCACCCCAAAAATATTGATTTTCTTATTGAAATGATTTTCAATTCCTTTAGTGGTGTCGTATTTCCCAACATAAATAAATGGCGTACAAGTCTTTCATTAAGTTTGAGTGAACTCAGTCTTGTTCACTAGAAAACTAAAGATTCAGATTCTTTCTTATTTTCGAGCATGCATCACGTCCTAGAGAATTTTTTTTTTCGAACTTGAAATACAACTTCATATCTCCAATGTCAACGACATTAATGGTGTTATATTATTCTAACAACACTTTCTTATTTTCAGCAGTAGCATATGTTTTGAACATAGCTTAATCATAACAAATATGACGTGAGTCGCTAATGTTTATCCACCATTCACTTAATTCACCAACTAAATTGATTTAACTAGTCATATGACTAAATAAATTTTTAGTTAGGTTAGGAAGTGTAGCAACAATTTACTTATTCATATACTTGCGGGACATATGACTTGATTTCTCACAATTATATTAAAAATAAATTGTGAACCAATGTCATTTCATGATGGTGGATGCTAATTTTCATTTAGAACCATTATAGGGTTCCTATTATCTTGGTAATTAGAGTTACATATTCACATTGTGGTTCTGATTTTTGAAAATTAATTTCAAACAGATTCGAAGTCGCGTATGTGAATTTCTTAGTATTGTTTTTATAACAACAAATAAATCTTTATGTTCAGTATAGAGATGTATTTCTATAGATTTTTTTATCCTTCTTGTATTTAGGGACAATAAAATTTGAGTTAGTACTTTCTTCGGTAGACATGGCAAAACGAAACGTCTTAAAATTGTTGGTTTTGGATTTCCAAAATATTGTATTTGGATTTCCAAATTTTATTTTGAAAGAGAATATTTACAGAAGTTGTTACTTGGTTGAGTCACGACCAGGACACTCTCTTTAAGACGTTTTTGTGGCACTACCCAAAATTTTGCAAGACAGAATATCAACCACGCCGCCTCCAGGATAAACCAAGTCCACCTGCAACTGTGCGGTTAACTATTGCACTGTAGAAAACCTTTTGAGATTTACACCTCCAATATGCTACTAAGACCACTCTTTAATACTAGAACCACTATAATATGGTATCGTGACCACTCTATTATGATGCTATGACCACTCAAATATGGTGTTATCGTTATTCTAACATTTAAGTTCTTCAAAATATCAATATGGTACTATGACCACTCAAATATGGTGACACCACCCATGTTATGACCCTGTTAAGTTCATTCTTAATTATGACGAGACATTATTATTCTAAAAAGGGACTATGATCTTAAAGGTACTCTTTATTTTGAAGGGACATAAATTATCAAATTGATCATGCCCCAAAAGGATATTATACCGAATAGGGTCTTAAGAACACTATTAATTCTGAAGGTACAGAAAAAAGATGAGGAGAATAATAGCTTGTTAACACAAGCTGGAGGGAGAAGATAGAGAGTTCTCGACAACTCAATAGAACTATTTGATGTAATTTTTGAATTAAGTAGAGTCCTCTATTTATATAGAGTTTTTGTAACTGGTTTAGCTAAAATTGTGGCTGCAGTTATTTTAATGGATAAGATCAAAATGAAACTTAACCACTAATCAGTTCAACAAATCTTGTGGATAAGATAAAAAAGAAACAAATCCACAAAAGTGGATGAAACTAACTCATTGTATATAAATTAAGGAAAGATAGGAAACTCAATTGAATTTTTATTCTTATCACAACCAATATAAGCTGGATTTATGGGAAGTGATATACATGAATAAAAATAATTATTATTATTATTTTTCATTAATTATCAAGTATTTAAAAATTAAATAGCGCAATCTAAACACTATGAATGTGTGTCCTATTTTATGTGAGACCACAACTCTCTATTTTTTTCAATTCACATGACACTCTCTTACTGATATCGGGAACTTTTTAGGTTAATAATATGAATATTAAACCCACTTGGGTTGACCTGGTAATATTGATTTGGGACTTGAGAGTGTGTTTCTCCTCGCGGTCTCATGTTTGATTCTCTCCGGTGCAATTTGGATGTGTTAATTTAGCTTCTTCTAAAAAATAATATGAACATTATTGATTGTGATGTATGAAGTTCCCATTGCCGTTCAACACGGCTATTCCGTCGGGAAAATTGTAGGACAAACAAGTTAAATTTTTTTCTATACATAAGAGTTAGATATCGAATCCTCGATCACTTAGCGTACCTCCTAGTAAATTCGATAATTGAGTTGGGACATAAATATTTAAGATTTAAAATACAATCATTCATAGTAAAACTAAAATAAGAGAAATTCCAAGCAGGATTATAAAAACTATCAACTACTACTTTAGCAACATCAAGCTCGAAAATGACACCATCCAAACCCATCTCTAATATCCATTTGATGGCTTGCAAAATACCATATGCTTCACCTACATCTACTAACAGTATAGACGAGTAACTGGCAGTCTTAGCTCTGATAAACATAATGTTGTGGTTTGTAATGCACCTACTAATACACACCTTGTTATTTATAAAAGATGCATCAATATTACATTTCAATTTTTCAATTGGAGATTTTCTCTGCTTAGTTAAATCTTGCCTAAGATGAGAGTCACACCTTTGTCCATGTTCTCCCAATGGTTGTCCGGATCTATTAGCTCTTCGTGCGCTTCCATATCAGGCGATTTTTTGAATGTAGAGGGCAGTGAATCATGTGTGATTCTCTTAGTGAATGGTCCATTTTAGAACAACTTTTCCTCATGATCATAGTACTCTAGAGATGTTTGTGCATGTCACTATTTCATTAATGGAGACGATTGATGATGCGTGCTTCTCCCTGAGTCGCGTGGCAAGGAGTTTGCTCCATCATCCACCATTGTTTCTACCCCGCATTGTTCGGAGTGGTGTTGGGGTGGACACCTAAGTTTTTGAGGCGTCACTAACCATTTAGCTTTTGGAGTTCCTTTTTATTTTTTTAATGTTTTTGAGGTGGTAATTGTCGCTTGATCAGGTGGAGTGTGCTTCAGATATACATGTCTTGAAGGTGTATTTAGACAGTCAATCATGTGTATACTTTAATTCATCCCTTGTTTAAAATAAAAAAGAAACTTTTGCGAGAGAGATTTGTAAAATGTCCTAAACATGACTATAAAAATAATTCAAATTTTGAAGTGTATGTATATGATTTTACTTAAAAGTATGGACCAAAAGTGATGACGAAAAATATTTGAGAAACTAAAACTTGACGAAAAAAAATTAGTGGGACCAAAAAGTAAAATTTATAGAAATGAAAAACTTATTTAACCATATTTATTAATGATTACCGTAAATAAAAAAGAGCTGGTTTGCTATAGTTTTTTTTTCTATAAAAAATAATATCTAAATTATGTAATATAAAAATCACATTGATTTTAATTATAGAAACGGAACAAATGGGCCAAAAACATATTTCTTGTCGAAAAAGAAATTGTGAAAAATCAATCAATTTAACCCTAGGAAAATAATAAAAAAAGTAAAAAAAGAAGTTAGAGGCTCTGGGTAGGTAAGCAGGATAGAATGGCGGAATTGGACCCCAAAATATGCCCCTCTGTCGTTCTCGCAGAAGGCATCGTAAACAAGATCTCCAATGTCTTGTTCATAACTGGAACCATCGCAGGCAAGATTGTCGATGTTCTTTACTTCACTGGAGCAAGTACTTCTCTCTTACCCTAATCTTCTATTTTATTTTTTATTTATGCTATTCTCATCAAATTATTCCGCTCCCTTTAGGTTTCATTATCATTGACGTAATCAAATACGCCGATTTCTCTAAATCCTTTCATGCTTTCGGGGTACGTTCTGGTTATAAGCTTCAATTGTTTGTTGCATTATTTTTCTTTTGAGCGACAAGAACGACAAGTTATACAAGAACGACAAGTGACTTGTCGAGAAAAAAGAGGGTGGTGCTTGGTGGATATCTTATTTGTGAGGGTTATAGCTTGAGCGAAACAAGGATGGTACTCATTACTCATTGGTGTTGTAAACTCCACGCATAGGGGCATTGTGTGTAAATGTATATATGAAATGTGAATCATATCATTGGGAATGTTTATGAGGGGGGGGGGGGGGGGGGGGGGGGGAGGAAAGTGCTGTTGAATTAGGAAGGTGGAGGCTGCTATGGAAAATCTTAATTCTGATCTGGGGGAGGATGTAGAATTACAAGTTTACAACACATAATGAACCACCCAACACTATCAAATATCAAACTTTTTTTTTTAATAGCATAATTAAAAAACACACCTCCAGAGCCATGAAAACCGACACTTCTGATTGAAGGATCGTCCCGGCGTCCCGTTGTCGATGTGTCCGTGTCTGTGTTCGTGCTTCGTAGCAAAGTGAATGATCCTGCTGGGTTTGTTTCATCTATTTGTACGTAACATGTAATTTATTTATGATGTACTCACCTCTTCTATGTCTGTTTCTCTGTTTGTACTGTTGTAACATGTACAGGGGAGCTTTAATCAGTCGCCGAGTAATGATCATCAGTTAGAAAACCAGCTTGTGGACATCTTGGTGTTACTCCAATAACTTTATTATAGTATGGAATTTTATGTGAATTTCAAGTTGTGTATTTTACTCAAATTATAACACTATTTTTCTAATTAAATATAACACCATCGTTCGCATTTTTTTGGTAAAGTTTTTTAGTGGCTACCAACTTAAATATGCTAACAAGAACAATAGCATCATTTTCTATGGAATCCCTCTTATTGTGAAGAATTTTATATAGCGCATGTTAAGAGCTGCAAAGTAGAACAAAGCTTATAACGAAAAAAGTATTTTTCCCCATAGTTGTGTTTGGTGTAGGGAATATGGTGAAATGCTTGGTATTTGTTTGTTACATGTCTAATGGTTGTTGAAACTTTAAGAATTCTATGCTTATGAGATTTGATTTCCTCCCATGGTATTGTTTACCTATTTTTTACAATTGCAAACCCTTTGTCTCAGTTAAAGCACACTAATGTTGTTGCTAATAATCTAGCATGAACAGTCGCATGCACGATTTATCCTCATGTTTTAGAGTTGAGAGCTACTTGTATTGGTGATGCTGTGAATAATTATGAGATAAATTTGTTGGGAAATGTTAACGAGTGTCTCCGGGACACTCTTTAAAGTCTTTAAATAATTTTTTTTTATTATAAAAAAATTAAAAATTTTAAAGAGTACCTCAGGTGCATTCATTAACAAGACCCTGTAATCCCAAATTTATTTTATAAAAAATCTCTCTCTACAATTGGCCACATATAAAACAAGAGATTTAAGAAACAACTTTAATAATTATATTTAAAAAAAAGTTTTAAAATAATATCCATTAAATCATTTGATTTGAACAAATAGGGGACCCAATATAATGAAATAGCTCACTCTTTTAAAATAAAGAAATATGTTTTCTTATCTTTACAATCTGCACAAAATAATAATCAATAATAAATAAATAAAACCAACTGGTATCATGTGATCCATGTTTAGTAAAAAATAATAAAGTGTGGTTCAAGTCAAAATAATCAAAGAAAAAGAAGAGTTGAACTAACTTTATAAAATACAATATTTTAGATTTTTGATAAGAATAAAAGTAAGGAATAAAAAACACATGTGTTCAGCACAATATATAAAATACTATTTTTTGCTTATTAAACAAAATAAGTACAATAACCAAGGACATAAATGGCAAGAAGCTAGCAAAGAAACAATGGAAGCTTTCTCATATAAACCAGAATATTCTTGATTTCATTATCTACTAATTTAAATGAAAAATGAAATACTCTTTCATCTCAAAATATTTGACTAATATGTTTTTCTGTCTCAAACTTATTGTCACTGTACAATATCAATGCAGTATTTATTATTATTTTTCCACTAATATACAATTATTTATTAAATTTCATCAAACTTAACAACTCCACCAACTATAATTAAGAAACATATTTTAGTAAATGAAACTAATAGAAACAGTGAAATTAACACAATCAATCATTTAATTAAAAATTGAGCATAAACCTATATTATTTTGAGACGGATGGAGTATGTAGTAGAATGATATTTAAAAATATATACAAGAGGGGGATCTATTTCTTTTCAATTGATCGTTCCAGAGCCACAAGAATAGACGCTTGAAAGATTCCCCTTTCTTTCTCTTTCTCTTCTCTCCTTCTCAAACCCTAGTCGTAAGGTCTTTCTTCTTCTTCTTTTTTCCAGAGGGGTGATTTAGGGTCAATTTTGATTCGAAAATCACCCCTCCGAATTGTTTTTCCTTCTATCCTAATTGAATAAGTGATTTCACATATTTTCTGTTTTCTTTTGAGTAAATAGGCAATTACCCCCCTGAAATTGTAAGTTTCGTCAATTACCCCCTTGAAATTAACAAAACTTTAATTAGCCCTCTGAAATTGCACAATGTTAATCAATTTAACCCCTCCGCCAAATTCTTCTGTTAGTCAACATTACGTTTTGCAAATACCCCCTGAAGTTTTGCACTTATGTGTAAAATGCTCCCTGAGCTTGAAAATTTATATATTTTTTTCTTTATGCTTGACAAATGTGGAAGAAGAGATGAAGAAATATCAATACTACTATAATTCATCCATGGATTTATACATACCCAGGAATTGTACCCAGAAATCAATAAAAATAGTTCTGCTTCTTTTCTTTATGAATAAATTCAAAGTTTAGCTAGTTCTAAGTTCTCTCCTCAAGTTTACTTTCATGTAAGTTCTCTTCTTTGCAATCATTCTTTGTTTTATATTAGGGTTAGATATATTTTTAATCCTTATAAAATAATTTTTTAAAATTTGGTCACTACATACAATGTTGCATTTATTGCATTTTCACTTATGCAATGTTGCATATGGTAAAAAAAAACCCTAAGAAATGAAAAGAGTGAAACTATCGGTAGTGGCATTGGTAGTTGTGTCGTAGAAAAAAACAACTAGATAGATGTTAGAGAAGGGTGTCGGTCGGAGTCGGTCTTTTAATTTAATGTTTTGGACGAATTAATAAAGTTGTGTCATCATAATTTTAAAATGTCTTTCTTCTTATATTTTTTTGCTGCAAGATTTTTATACTGAAACAACTATCGAATCAAATTCTCCTAAAAAAATATCGGATCAAATTAATGGCAGGATGATAGATTTTCATTCTACATATTAAAAATATCTTTTGGGTTAATTAAGTAAATGGTCCCTATAAATAATCACAATTTTGTTTTTAGTCCCTATAAAATAAAATCATATTTTTTAGTCCCTGTGACATTTTCCTTTAGTATTTTAGGGACCAAAAATGCTGACGTAAAATTTTTACAGTGACTAAAAATGTTGATGGAAAATTTTACAGGGACTAAAAATAATGACTGAAAATTTTCTAGGGACTAAAAAGTGTGATTTTATTTTGTAGGGACTAAAAACAAAATTCTGAATATTTATAGGGACCATTTAGTTAATTAACCCATATCTTTTTATGACAATAATATAATTGTATAAATTTTTTTAGAGGGAAGATCAAAATCATTTTATAAAATATAAATAGAATGGCTAATAGGAGAGATGAACAAATTGTTTTCTAAGAACAAGCTAATTAATGAGACAACTTATACTCATCAAAATGACACATTTATTGTATTTTCACTTATGCAATGTTGCATATGGTAGAAAACAAGGGCGGATATACATATGGGCAATGTGTGGCTAAAGCCCCACATGCTTTTGTCTTTTTTTTTTTTCTTCTTCTAAACTATCTCTTTTACAGTGTGTTTTATGTTTGAGTTCTGTAAAGTCATTTGCAGTTTTTAATGTGAACAAATTATTAAGGATGATTGAGTGTTATACAAATGATTTTATAGATGTGTCGGAGGTGGTGTTACAACATCAACTTAAAAATTATATTACAAATGTTCGATCTGACCGAAATTTTGCTAAGTTGAAAGGGCTTTCAGATCTTTGTGCAAAACTTGTGAAAACAAACAAATTGCAACACATTTTCTATGGTTTATAAACTTTTGAAGTTGACTTTGCTCTTGCCGGTAGCAACCGCAAGTATTGAATGTGTTTTTTCAACTATGGATGTTGTGAATAGTAACTTATGCAACAAAATGGGTGATCAGTGGCTAAATGACAATTTTGTAACTTATATAGAAAGAGATGTTCTTTTAACAAATAGCAATGATGTCATTTTAGCTCATTTTCAACAAATGGGTAGGAGACGAGATGAATTTCATTGTAATGTATTGTATGAAACAATATTCTTTATTATTTTTAATATAGTTTGCATTATTTTTCTTTGAAAATTAAGCCCCACATGTACCAAAAGTCTGGATCCGCCCCTGGTAGAAAAACCCTAAGAAATGAAAAGAGTGAAACTATCTGTAGTGGCATTGGTAGTTGTGTCGTAGAAAAAAACAACTACATAGATGTTAGAGTGTGGGTGCTAGTCAGAGTCGGTCTTTTAATTTAATGTTTTGGACGAATTAATAAAATTGTGTCATCATAATTTTAAAATGTCTTTCTTTTTTTTTTTTTGCTGCAAGATTTTTTTATAGTGAAACAACTATCGAATCAAATTCTCCTAAAAAAAATATCGGATCAAATTAATGGCTGGATGATAGAATTTCATTCTACATATTAAGAATATCTTTTTATGACAATAATATAATTGTATAATTTTTTTTAGAGGGAAGAGCAAAATCATTTTATAAAATATATAAATAGAATGGCTAATAGGAGAGATGAACAAATTGTTTTCCAAGAACAAGATAATTAATGAGACAACTTATACTCATCAAAATGACACATTTATTGCATTTTCACTTATGCAATGTTGCATACGGTAGAAAAACCCTAAGAAATAAAAAGAGTGAGACTATCATGGTGGCATTGATATTTGTGTCGGAGAAAAAAGCAACCGGATAAATGTTAGAGTGTGGGTGTCGGTCAGAGTCGATCTTTTAATTTAATGGTTTGGACGAATTAATAAAGTTGTGTCATCTTAATTTTTAAATATCTTTCTTCTTATATTTTTTGCTGCAAAAGATTCATTCATAAATAAGGTTTTCTAAAAGATATATATAAAACTATTACATATAAATGGTTTTGTTTTATATAGAGCAACAATATTTGAACAACCATTTATAAGTAATGGTTTTGTTTTATTCGTTGGAAAGCTAACAAGCATAGCTACGACCTCCGTGCGTTGGAAATATTTTAAACGAAGAAATCAAGGATTGTTTTGGCAATACTCCATTAGAAAGGATCGCGATCGTTGACCTTTTTAAGATTTTTCAACCAAATTTTGGAGGAATCGCTCCGAATAAACTTTTTTTTAACACCAAAAGGCAAAGTCGAGGCTCATAACATGAGACTAAACCATATTGAAAAATGGTTTCACACGAAATTTTATGTAAGCCAACGATTTAGAAAAAGAAATCTCATAGGATACATTTAAATTCTCATAGGAAATATCTATGAAAAACCTGTTTATCTCATGTTTTGCATAATTTATTGACCGGTTATTGTTTAATTTGTTGTTTTGTATGTTTCAGATGCCTAATAGTTAATTTTTATAATTTTTGAAAATTCGGGCTAAATGAAGGCCAAGTGAATTACCTTGGTAACTTTCGGTTTTTACTTGTTTTTCACCCTTTCTCACTAAAACGGCCATAACTTGGGATGTCCTTATCCGGTCGGAGCTTGTGAACATTCATTGGAAAGCTAACAAGCATAGCTACGACCTCCGTGCGTTGGAAAAATTTTTAAACGAAGAAATCAAGGATTGTTTTGGCAATATTCCATTAGAAAGGATCGCGATCGTTGACCTTTTTAAGATTTTTCAACCGAATTTTGGAGGAATCGCTCCGAATAAACTTTTTTTAACACCAAAAAGCAAAGTCGAGGCTCATAACATGAGACTAAACCATATTGTAAAATGGTTTCACGCGAAATTTTATGTAAGCCAACGATTTAGAAAAAGAAATCTCATAGGATATATTTAAATTCTCATAGGAAATATCTATGAAAAACTCGTTTATCTCATGTTTTGCATAACTTTAAGACCGATTATTGTTTAATTTGTGGTTTTGTATGTTTCAGATGCCTAATAGTTAATTTTTCGGGCTAAATGGAGGCCAAGTGAATAACCTTGGTAACTTTCGGTTTTTACTTGTTTTTGACCCTTTCTCACTAAAACGGTCATAACTTGGGATGTCCTTATCCGGTCGGAGTTTGTGAACATTCGTTGGAAAGCTAACAAGCATAGCTACGACCTCCGTGCGTTGGAAAAATTTTTAAACGAAGAAATCAAGGATTGTTTTGGCAATAGTCCATTAGAAAGGATCGCGATCGTTGACCTTTGTAAGATTTTTCAACCGAATTTTGGAGGAATCGCTCCGAATAAACTCTTTTTAACACCAAAAGGCAAAGTTGTGGCTCATAACATGAGACTAAACCATATTGAAAAATGGGTTCACGCGAAATTTTATGTAAGCCAACGATTTAGAAAAAGAAATCTCATAGGATACATTTAAATTCTCATAGGAAATATCTATGAAAAACCCGTTTATCTCATGTTTTGCATAACTTATTGACCGATTATTGTTTAATTTGTGGTTTTGTATGTTTCAGATGCCTAATAGTTAATTTTTATAATTTTTGAAAATTCGGGCTAAATGGAGGCCAAGTGAATTACCTTGGTAACTTTCGGTTTTTACTTGTTTTTGACCCTTTCTCACTAAAACGGCCATAACTTGGGATGTCTTTATCCGGTCGAAACTTGTGAACATTTGTTGGAAAGCTAACAAGCATAGCTACGACCTCCGTGCGTTGGAAAATTTTTTAAATGAAGAAATCAAGGATTGTTTTGGCAATATTCCAGTAGAAAGGATCGCGATCGTTGACGTTTTAAAGATTTTTCAACCGAATTTTGGAGGAATCGCTCCGAATAAACTTTTTTTAACACCAAAAGGCAAAGTCGAGGCTCATAACATGAGACTAAACCATATTGAAAAATGGTTTCACGCGAAAATATCAATATACAATCTTCAGTTCATATTCTGGCGAAAAATCCCTCGTAATTCACATCTTTGCTTTTAAAAAATCTAGACGATTCTCTTTTTTCCTTTTTGAGACCACGTAAATTTCATTGTATAAATTAAACTCCAATGATAATGCAAAAAAGATCAAATGGTAAACAATTAGTTTGGTCAAAGCCTTATATAAAATAAATTTCAAAATCCTGTACTTTGTTTCAAAAAAAAATCAAATAGTTAAAATTAAAAAAATTAACAACATCTATTTACCGTGCACCACCTATAAAGTTGGTCTATCTTAAATATTTTGGGTTGAAATCAACAGAGTGAGACCAAATTGGCAAACAAAGATAGAATTAAGGGATTGAAACGAATTTTTTATTAATTAGGGGATATGAAATCTGAAAATTAATTAAGGGACCAAATGTGCAATTAAGAAAAGAAAAAAAAACTCCTTAAACGCAACAAAGAAGTGTCGTTTCATGTCCTCATTACGTGGCAACACTGTCTCCACGCACACAAATAAAACCACAAACACTACCTCACTCACTCTTCTCTCTCTCAAACAAAAACTCTTATTTCTCTTCTCTTCAATCTTCCATTTTCGATTCCTTTCATTTCATCGAAAATGGCCAAAGACCCAGTTCGTGTTCTTGTCACTGGTGCCGCAGGTACTCCTTTCATCACCATAATCTCTTCTCTACTGTTCCTTCACTTTGTTTTCATCGCCCATGTTTTGATCTTAATGTTTTTGCATTTTTATTCGAGATCTATGATCTAACCATGTTTTTCTGATGATTTTTATGATTTTAAATAATGGGTTTGTTTCAAAATGTTGTCTTTGTTTAGTTTCGATCTTGATCTGTTGATTGGTTCGGATCTGTTCATTTGATGAATGACGATGATGTTGTGTAGTTTTTATTGGTCAGTGTTCTATTTTTGAATCTTTCATATGTAGCTGTTAATTGGTTGATTGATCTATCTATATATGTATTTAAAGTGAAGATTCAATTTGGTCTCTCACAATTTTCTCTTGATCCAATTTAGTCCCCGACACAAAATAAATCCACATTCGTCACTTTTTTTATATCGAGGACAAATTAATCCTTGATCCATTATGACAGATGGACTTATTTGCTTATTTGTCCCCGGTATAAAAATGTCGGGACTAGTTTGGATTTATTTTTGGTCGGGGACTTAATTGGTCTGAAAAAATTGCGAGGGATCAAATTGGGTCTTTATTTTTTAAATTTTCTTAATTCATTTTACCGAGCTTTAATCTAGCCCGTCCAAATTGGGTTTACATTTTGTGAATTTGTGATATGGCCTGCATAAGAAAGTTGCATGTTCATAGTTGGAAATGTAGTGACTACTAGATTTAATCTGCTGCTTATAATGCTGTTGATTTATTTTCCGGCCTTTAATCTAGACCGTCTAATTTTGATCTAACGGCATTGAGGGAATCTGGGTTGGTTGATTTTGATGTACTGATACAATGTTCTGTAAAATTTCAGGGCAAATTGGTTATGCTCTTGTGCCTATGATTGCTAGAGGAGTGATGCTCGGTCCTGATCAACCCGTGATTCTTCACATGCTTGATATTGCCCCAGCAGCAGAGTCATTGAATGGAGTTAAAATGGAGTTGGTGGATGCTGCATTTCCACTTCTTAAAGGTATAACTTATCCTCCGTAATAAATGTTTCATAAACTTTATGGCTTGAAATCTTAGACTCGACATGGTTATATTTAATAATTGCTTGTATGCGTGATCGACTTGAGTTTGAAGTTGTGTGAAATTATTTGTTTCAGGTGTTGTTGCTACAACCGATGTTGTTGAGGCATGCACTGGAGTCAATATTGCTGTCATGGTTGGTGGATTCCCAAGAAAAGAAGGTATGGAGAGGAAGGATGTGATGTCTAAGAATGTCTCTATTTACAAGTCTCAGGCTTCTGCCCTTGAGAAGCATGCTGCTGCCAACTGCAAGGTAATCACTTTCATCATTAACTCAGACTTCTGCAACTTTGTATGCAATGTTGTAATTGACTTTGTCATGTCATCGGGTCAGTGGCTACTAAATTGGTCATGCAGAACAAGTTTTTACCCTTTTGTATCCATTTTTTATCCAATTAGTGGTTCATATTGATTATGTGACAGTCTCTTAGTCAGACCAATTGAACCGGCCAATCTGATCTTGTTTAAAATACTACTATTATGTCAAAAAAATGTAAAAAATATATACATGTATTTGTTCATGCATTTTTCTTTGTTTTTAATAAATTGTTATTCTTCGGCACATGTTAGTTATCTATTAATTAAAAGTTAATAAATTACTCCTCTACTCTACTATATAACATTATGGGTGTATCCATGTTGCTGACCCCACTTAGTGGCGAAAAACTTGGTTGTTGTATCGGTTTGTTTGAGACTATGCTGGATGTAAAACCAATAAAATATGATTGAATATATTGATTTTATTTGTTAGTTTTCGCAATGAAGACATTTGGAGTTGCAGTGTATGCAGTTGTATCTAAATTCTTCTATGTATATGCCAAACTTTTGCCTCTTTGAGGTTTAGGAGATGCAAATTTTCACATGAATTTAGGTGCTTGGGAAAACACTCCACCTAATTCATATATTTGTAAGGGTATTCTGTATGAAGTTCATGATTTCATTGCCAAGGAGTTTAATTTTATTCATGAACTGAGTACCTTTTTATTTGAAAACAAGCTGTTTAGTTGTACTGTATGCGTTTTTTTGGAAAATTTACATAAGGCTTTGCAATATCTTGCAGGTTCTGGTGGTTGCTAACCCAGCAAACACCAATGCATTGATCTTGAAGGAATTCGCTCCATCTATTCCAGAAAGAAACATTTCTTGTTTGACTAGACTGGATCACAATAGGGCTTTGGGTCAAATTTCCGAAAGATTGAATGTTCAAGTTTCTGATGTAAAGAATGTCATAATCTGGGGTAATCATTCATCAACCCAGTATCCTGATGTCAACCATGCAACTGTTAACACCCCAGACGGGGAGAAGCCTGTCCGTCAACTTGTTTCCGACGATGCATGGTATTTCACAAACACTTTAAATTCACTCCCTCCATTCCTTTTTAGACGTTGTTTTATGGTTATTTACACATAACAAAAATATTAAATTTTGTTACTTTTGATGAAATCATGTCTTTTTACTATACCATTCTTAACTTGTTGTGATCTCATTTCCCATATTACTCTCTCTGCCATAAATAGTCAAGGGTATTATATGCAAAAGAATAGTTCGTGTTGCATTCAATTTTGGTAATGACATGTAAATAGAAACAAATTCTCTACAAAAACAATAGTTGAAAATGAACTGAGGGACTATTATCTTAGCAAATTTTCTTTTCAAAATATTTGTATATTGAAGTGTTCTAACTTTTCTTCTCTATTTAGGTTGAATGGAGAATTCATTTCCACTGTTCAACAACGTGGTGCTGCAATTATTAAGGCTAGAAAGCTTTCAAGTGCACTATCTGCTGCTAGTGCTGCTTGTGACCACATTCGCGATTGGGTTCTTGGAACTCCCCAGGTTGGCTACATTTTGATTTTTCTTTACTTATGATTCTTCTGTATTTGCTCTCAGATCGGCTTATTTTCTTTTCCATTGTAATGTTAGGGTACCTTCGTTTCAATGGGAGTGTATTCTGATGGTTCCTACAATGTACCATCTGGATTGGTCTATTCATTCCCTGTTACCTGTGCCAATGGTGAATGGAAAATAGTTCAAGGTAAGTTTTGATCACTTTATTGCATATTGAATCTTAAAGGTGAAACGTTTCCCCTCAGTTTTAGGTGTTTGTTGATAACTGGTAAAACACCCGTGCATGTTCACTTTAATCGGTAGAAAAAGACCTTTTTTGTTTTTACAAACCATAACATCCGTCATCCATTACAATCATAAGTGTTAAAACACCCTCATGCTTAAATTGTCGGTTTTTGTTATGTACTAATCCTCTTCACATTTTCAACTAAAGTAATATATACCCTCATGCTTAATTTGCCGGTGTTTATTATTTGCTATATCCTTTCTGTACTTTCAATTAAATTGTTACTTATCCCATACTTGATTTTACATTCCTCATACTCCTTGGTGGAGTGCTTTTCTATTGGAATTGAAATCATGGACCTGTTTATATTATTTTTCTAGTGCTTAAAATTAATTTGTATTCTTTTACATTTTCTAGAAAAATAGTTGTTTTAGTGCTTTCATTATAAAAAAGCGGTTTTTTTTTTTTTTAATTCTACACTCTTACACTATCAACTAATTGCAATGAATCATATGTGTGACTTTAGACGTAGTGATAATTAAAGAAACATTTTTTAATGATCTAACTGATAAATTTGAGTTATATTTTGTACGGTGTTAACAATTTCTTCACTTTTTTAATCCAGGACTTTCAATCGATGAGTTCTCAAGGAAGAAGTTGGACTTGACAGCCGAAGAGCTGTCTGAGGAAAAGAGTTTGGCTTACTCTTGCCTCTCTTAGGCTGCTTTATTTTTGTCTATAGAAGTAGTAGCTTCAATTTTGAATAATGCTCCTTCTAGATACAAATGAACTATGAGTTTCTCGTCTTTGGAATTACTTGTATTGCAAGTCTAACGGATTTTGGTCACAGTGGTGATACAAGAATTTCGATGTTTGTTCAGACTGCACAAGCGTGCAGTTAAAACATACATCTGATCCTTGTGATCGAGTATCATGCAATTGCATTGCAAAATAAGGCCACCATGGACTGTTCATTATGAATTTAGAGAACTTATTATGAAAGCAAGAGTTCATTTTTTCGCAGTTTATCGTTATCACTTAGATGCTGTCGGTGTTTATTTGTTTTAGATTCTACCAGGTATGGTGGTTAAAATCTCAATTTAAAACGGAAAAGTGCACAAGCTTACGATTTTAGGGGGTGTTTTTTGTGTGTGAAGTGGAAGTCACGCAACAACACATTATTTCTTTTTGCGACCAGCACTTGCACTTTTTGAACTTCGATCTTCTATTTATTTTCTCCTTTCACAATTTATTTCTATCACCCTCTAAATTTTAGAGTGTGAATAAGTGTTGGGGTTTTAAGTTTTTTTTATATTTTAATGCTCAATGGATTAAACGAACAAATTTTGATTAAAACATTAATCACAAATCAAACATTAATTACTTGAACACATGTTTATTAAGCATTAATTATTTGCAAATAAGTGTTGGGGTTTTAAGATTTTTTTTTTTTTTTTTATAAATTTTAATCCTCTCAATTGATTAAACGAACAAATTTTACGTCTTTGAATTGTAGCAAAGAATCATGAAATGATGACCATTAGCAAAGCAAAGTAACAATGTCTTTACTCATTGCACGTGAATGGAACTTCTTCTCTCGCAATCCATTTCTTTTATGTTTCGATTACCTATGAGGAAGTAAGACTCCATTCATCAAATGTATAGGTTGTTTTATGAACAAGACGAGACCGTATGACATCTTTCGATTGGAAAAAGGTTTTAAAGCAAAATGAAACGCAATAAATGCAAAATAAAAGGCTAAAAGTTAAAAGTGCAGAAACTTAAAGAAAAAATATAAGTTGCATTGCATTAAAAATAAAGGTGGATCGAAAAATCCTTTATGTAACATCATAAACCCTTAAAGCGATAAATCACGCAAATAACAATAAATCAACCAAGGATTTAGATGTTACTTCTTCTATAAGTCCAAATCATGCATAAATAATTTTTCTCAAAACATCGTAGTGGAATAATAATCATAACATCTCATCAACGAATAACAAAATTCTCCAAAGTAGCCATGCCACATAATCATACTACATCATCAAAATAAATCTGACATCTCAACATACTGAGTGATGAAAAACTCAACAAGTCATAAAATGTAAATAACAGACAACGCCCCTAATCAGAGCCCAACTCTAAGACTCCAAAAGCAAAAGACGAGGTAGCTCCAAGGCTAGCCTCCAACAACTCACCAAGCTAAGCAACTACTACTCCTGCATGTGGTTTACCCATCCATACGAATAAGGTAGGCGGTCAACCAAATGACCACTGAGGTTAGTTAACATTTCACAATTAAAATACAATCAAACATAAGCATTTCAGGATTTCATGCATAGCACATATACATACTCAACATTCCTAGAATACAAACATCACATGAATATTATCTTCAAATCTATAGAAATCATGTTATCATATTCTATCATAGCATAGCAATCATACTTATTCTTTTATCAAATCATCAACAAAAGCACATTACTTAACAACATCAAATCAATACATGAATTTCTCACATCATCCCTTATTTAGCTTAATCAACTTAACAAATAAATTTTATCATTTGAAAAGTATAAGCATAGAAATCATCGTCACCAAAAAAATCATCAAAATTATATATATATATATATATATATATATATATATAATTCACACTTTATTGCTATCGCCAAAACAAACATCATCAATTAAAATCACCAAATGTACAAGTATCACCAAAAATAACAAACATCATGATGTACACGTCTTCACACAATTCACATATTTCACCAATTACATAATTCACCAAGTTTCACCAATGCACATAATCACTAAGCACATATTCAAATGATTCACATAATTCACTAATGCACATATTCACAAAGACTCGACTGTATCCAATGCTCCTAGACACGACTTTATATGCATGCAACATGTGGTACCAGTCATCATCAAGGTTGTCACCTCAAGATACAAATGTATCATAGTTGTCGTCATTTGAATACAAAGTATTCTCGTCGTCTTCGTTGGATATAAATACCCTAGTCGTCTTCATTGGATGTAAATATTCTACTTATGAATGCATGAACATATGACTCAACAATTCACACGTTTAACAACAAATTGTCATCATTTTTTGTCTTCATTTTTCATACATGCATTCATCATCAACACATATCATCATCATCATAATCGTTATCATAATCATCATCGTAATCATCATCAACAACAATCAACTCACATAAACAATAAAGTTCCAAAAATCACATTTTCCATGAAAGACAGACAACTATCCACATTTTATTCGATAATAAAATCTCATTTTAACAAAGTTCGTCTATTTCGGTAAAATTATCGATTTCTAAATATTTCACCAAAATGAAGTTTCAAATATCAATTATAAATTCAAGACATCATTAGACCCTTTTTACAAAGTTATTTCTTTCATAAAAATACCCTTTGATGGTTAGGATAGAGTCCTTACACTTAGATATAAGTTTGGAAGCAATTGGATTGAAGAAAAATGCATTTTTAAGGTTTATGATCTGACAAAATCGTGGCCCGGTTTTCTTAAATAGCGGCACGATATTTGTCGAACCAAAAACACAAAAATTTGGTCAAAATCGTGCCACGACTTTTGCCAGACAGAAAACATCAAATTTTAATTTCAAAACGCGATTTTCACTAAATAATCACTTCTAAGTGTCTTAATCCAATCCCAATACTTCCAAATCATTTCCAAATTTAACCCATGATTAAACCACTTGTAACAAACACTTAGAACACACCCAAACCACATTTCCTATTCCAAAATCACTTGTTTTTCAAAAGCAGTTAAAAACAACTTTTCACACCAAAAATCCCATTTTTTTTCCAATTGATCCAACACCCAATACTTATAGTGAAAAACTGAAATTCTAACTCACCCTAACACCATCATCAATCTATTCAAAACATCAAAATCACATCTATCCATTTTTACCTATTTTCATAAAACACAACAAACAACAACAACATTCATCACAACAATACAATTAATGATACTCAAGGCATGAATCTTCATCAACAACATAACACAACATCATTTGAAGCATAACTTCATGAGTTCATTAACAATCAACAACAAACAACTTCATTTTCACCATTTTTTTAAAGCAAAAATCACAAAAGGTTCATATCATCATACTTCAACCATGGAAAATCAACAATAACAACAAAAGCTTAGCATCAATTTAACATACCCAATCTTATCATCAATTAAGGAGCACAAAAACTGACATTAAAATTCAAAAAAGTCACAATTTACAAATAAGCACTTATTCACATAAGTAGATAAATAGATTATAGCATAATTGTGAGAAATGATCTATCCCCCTTACCTCTAGCTTCAAAGATCCTAACTATGACTTCAATTCAGCTCCTCTAACCTCAAGTCTCTAGCCTCTTCTTCTCTTCAAGCTTCTCTTCTCTCTAACCCTTTTCTCTATTCTTCTCCTCTTTTTCTCTCTACCTCTCTCAAAATATTTTGTGAAGTGAATGAATGAATGAAAAACCTAATTTTTTTTCTTAAGAATTATGTTTATATACCACCATCCAACTGGGCTAGGTTTTGTAATTGTCATAATAGGCCTAACATCATTACTAACTAATGCTCAAAAGTTACGATTCAATTAAACCGTCAAAACACTGAATAATTATCACCTCTAAATAATTACCCAATTCACTAGTATCTCAGTAAAAATAACAATTCTCACTACAAATACAAAAAATAACCTTCTTAGAAAAAAAAAAGACTAATTTACCCATACTCGCCAAATAACCAAAACACCCCTTAGTCTAAAATGACTAAAATACCCTTCTATGCCAAAAAATTCATTAATCTCAAATAAATTCCATACAAAGACATATAATCACATATAAACACATAATAAATAATTAAAATAAATCTAGCTAAAAAGAGAGCGTCTTAGAGTAGGCAGAAGATTTATCATGATAAGAGGAGGAAGGATATTGAGTTTCAAGTTGAAGATCATGTGTTTTTGAGAGTGAATCATGTAACCGGTGTTGGTCATGCTTTGAAGTGTCGGAAGTTGACACCATGTTTTGTTGGACCGCCGTCTTTAGCTACATTTATTTTAATTATTTATTATATGTTTATATGTGATCATTTTTCTTTCAGTAATTTATTTGGGATTAGTGGATTTTTGATCTAGAAGGGTATTTTAGTTATTTTAAACTCAAGGGTATTTTGGTCAATTATTACGTAAGGGTAATTCAGTAATTTTAACAATTGGGATTATTTAAGTATTTTGAGATGAATGATTATTTTTCCTAAGTTACTAGTGAGTTGGGGTTCCTATTTAGAGATGATAATTATTCGGTGTTGTAACGGTTTGGAAAACTGCTCTCCCCCTACACAAAACACTCCCACCCTACAGTCATGCCAATTTTACCCCTGCGCATGTTAATTAACGCACGTGTAAAATTGTGCGTTAGTTAACTTGCGCTGCGTGAGTTAACTAGCGCAACATTAGTTAACTCACGTTACGTCCTATCTTAGCCAAGGCAGACCACCTCATTTCCTCATTTCTCATCTAAAATCTCAAATTCTCCAAAATCTCTCTAAAATCACCAAATCCAAAATTCCTTCAAGTTCAAATCAAACAACACTCCAATAACAAGTAAGTTTTCATAATCAAACACCATCAACCTTTTATGTTTATATGTTAGATTTTTTCTCTTAATTTAGAAATTTTTTAAATTTATGATTTGTTTAAATTTTGGTTTTTTTGGCAAGAAATCTTTACATGAAAATGACTTGTGTTTAAATGTTTAGTTGTTTGCATGTTTATGTTGTAGGTTTTGAGTTTTAGAGAATTATTTTAGATTTAGGGTTTGTTTTAGAGAATTTTCATTGATTATTTTTAATTTCTTATTGTTTAGATTTGAAACAATGGCAGGGTGGATCGACGTTCATGCACAATTCAACGGCGGAGAACCTCAGAGGTTGAAGGTTCGGTGTCTTGGTATAACGCTAAGAGGTCTCAAGGATCAGCTGGATGAATTCAACAAAGGAGTCAACCCCCGAGACACAAGGAAGGTGGAATACGTTTGGTATAAACGTCCAACGCTCGACGATGGTAGAGTATCATTCACTTGGGTAGAATTGACGAACGACGAAAACGTGACGACCATGTTTTGGGAGCATAGCATGTTCCAGTGGATCGATATGTGAGCAACGTTGGTGAGATCAACTGAAGATATCATCAAAAGTTTAATTCCGCCAAAAGATTATGATTAGGTGGTGGTCGTGATTAGGTAGGGAATGCACCTTCAAACTACAACAATTGTGTTACTCTGGATGGGGCAATTCAAACTTGTTAAACGACAGGACTCCAACATTCGTCCGGAAGTGCTTTTGTTCCATTCGAAATGTTAAATTCTTGTTGGCTTCGTTTAAATGATGGTATTGAAGTGTCAAGATATGGACCTCATTCCGTTGGAACTTGGATACTATCATTTAAAACCAAGACCAACGAGAATTTAACATTTTGAATGGAACATAAGCACTTTCTGGACGGATGGTGGAGTCCTGCTGCTTAGCAACTTTGAATTTGCACCATTCAGAGGTAACACAATTGTTGTAGTTGAAAGGTGCAATTACGAATGTAATGTCATGTAACGATAGACCATATTTAGGAACTTTATGTAATGTAATTTAAATGTAACTTTTATTCGAATTTATTCAATACGCAACTTTATTCGATTCCACGCTGAGTTTAATTAGACATTTTATTCGAATTTATTTATTCAATATGCAAATAAATACAAAATTAGAAAATAAATTCGATACAAATAAATTCGATACCATTAAATACAATATTTTTTTATTCAATATGCAACATTATTCGATTCCAATCTGAGTTTAATTAGACTTTTTATTCTAATTTATTCAATACGCAACTTTATTCGATTCCACACTGAGTTTAATTAGACTTTATTCTAATTTATTTGTTCACTTTATTCATTAAATAAATACAAATATAAATAAAAAGAAATGAACTAAATTAATATTTATTTGGATTTATTCATTAAATACAAAATTAGAAAATAAAAGCAAATATAAAAATAAAAACAAATATATATAACAACATCTCATTTTATTAATCAACTTCATGCAATAATTGATACAATGTTACATTGATACATTTATTCGAATTCACTAAATAATATACTTATTTTCTTTTGGGGTAAAAAGTAACCGGTCTTCATGGGGTAAAATAGTGAGCAACCTTCTTGGGGGAAATACATCATCAACCCTTGAGATAAATCTAAATCTGGTTCTTTTTATATCTGAAAAAGAATCTTTTTACCCACGGTAAAAAGATTTTAAGGTAAAAAGAAGCAAATTTAATTTTATCTCAAGGGTCGATCACTTCCCCAAGTCGGCTACTCACTATTTTATCCCTAGAAGACTGATCACTTTTGCCCCCAAAGAGACTATTGAAAGAAAAGAAAAAAAGAGAAATAGAGGGAGGAGGGAGAGAAAGTGAGATGGTGTGAAGAAATAGGGAAGTATGGAGGGGTATTTATAGGTGGAAATGGTAGTATAGGTTGTAAATACCATTAAAGTGGTCAAAAAACGTGTAAAACTTGGTAAAAAACGTGTGGAAACTGACCACCGTCCACAAAACATGTGTTCTTCAGTTCTAACCACCGGCCAACGTGCATGAGTTAACTCGCACACGTGCCAGTGGTGCACGACTTAAGTCACGCAGGGCGTATAACGTGCGCATGTTAACATACGCTGCGTGACTTAACTTGCGCAGGGGCATTTTCGTCAGTTCAGCTGGGAGGGAGTGTTTTGTGCTGGGTGAAGAGCAGGATTCTAACTTTTGAGAATTAGTTAGTAAGGATGTTAGGTCCATTATGACAATTAGAAGACCTAGCCTAATTGGCTGGTGGTATGTAAACATAACACTTAAGAGGAAAACTAGGTTTTCGTTCATTCATTCACTTCACAAAATATTTTGTGAGAGGTAGAGAGAGAAAGAGGAGAAGAATAAAGAAAAGGATTAGAGGGAAGAAAAGCTTGAAAAGAAGAGCAGGCTAGAGACTTGAGGTTAGATGAGCTAAATTGAAGTCATAGCTAGGATCTTGTAAGCTAAATGTAAGGGGGATAAAACCTTTCTCACAATTAAGCTACAATCCCTTCTTTTGCTTATATGAATAAGTGCTTATTTGTGAATGGCGACTTTTGTGAATTTTAATGTCAATTTTCGTACTCCTTATTTGATGATAAGTTTGGGTATGTTAAATTGATACCGAGCTTGTTGATGTTGTTGATTTATCATGGTTGAAGTATGATAATATCAACCTTTTATGATTTTTGCTTAAATTGATGAAAATGAAGTTGTTGCTGATTGTTGATGAACTTATGAAATTATGTTGTAAATGATGTTGTGTTGTGTCGTTGATGAAGATTCATGTCTTGGGTACTAATTGTGTGGTAGTGATTAAGTTGTTGTTGTTTTAATGAGTTTTGATGAAAATGGGTCATAAATGATGAATTGTAATTCTTGATGAATTGAGGTGAATTGATGATGTAGTTGTGTTGAGTTTGGCTGGATTAAACTTCTATTTTAAATAATATGTTGTGAGTATGAAGTTGTTTGGGGAGAAAACTTGGGATTTGATTGAAAAGTCGTTTTAAGTCTTTTTGAAAAATAAGTGATTATGAGAGGTTTTGAGTAATCTGTTTTGGGATGAGGGAAACTTGATTTTTATGATAGTATGTGACAGGTTTAAGTGTAAAGAACGCATGGGCAAATTGGAATCGAAATCGGATTAACAGTTGGAATTTAATGCGCGAAACAGTGAAAACGGAAAAATAAAAAATTCTGACTTGTCAGACGAGCACGACCATGCGCCCCTGTGGCACAAACGTGTGCCTAAGCTCGACCTTTGGGACACAGGGTTGTGTGCCATGTAGGCACGGCCGCGCACCCCCTTATGTAGCCCATAAACTCGATTTTTCTCGTTTTTGCGATCTTTTAAGTATCAATATGCATTCCAAACACCTAACCCTATCTAATTGAAGTATAATTGGACTTTTATGAATGATTTTACATGGCTTAAGCTTGAGGAAAATTATTGGTTTTAAAACGTAATTAAAATGAGATGAACTTGCGAGATTTTGGAAATTTAAGTAACTTTGTGAAACAAAAATGCCGTGATTGTTTTACCTAAATGATAGGTGATATGTAGGGATGTTGTCGGTGTACGATTGATACTTGGAACTTCATTCGGAGAAATATTTGGAAATCGACAATTTTACCGAAATAGACGAACTTTACCGAAATTGGTTTTTATGGTTTTCAAAACTTGTAAATGAATTGTATTCATGTTTATATAATGGATTGAGAATGAATCAATGTTGGTTGCGTGTTTAATATGATGAATTTTATGATGTAGATTTTTGTCCGTCTTTTATGTGAAATGTGATTTCGAAACCTTGTCGTTTCTTTGAGGTGATTGTTATTAATGATGATTAGGATAATGATTTTAACGATGGTGATTCATTTATTGATGGTGAATAATTACATGCAAAATGATGGTGATTTAATGGTGCTTGCATGTATGAGAAATGTCGATGAGGTGTTGTTCGAACGTATGCATTATTGAGTCATATGTTCATGCATTCATAAGTAGGATATTTATATCCAAGGACGATGATTAGGATACTATGTATCCAACGACGGTGATTAGAATACTTTGTATTCAACTAAGGTGATTATGATACAGTTTTATCTTGAGGTGACGACCATGATGGTGACCGGTACCACATGCATATAGATTCGTGTCTAGGCACATAACATACATTTGATAATTGGTTGAAAGTGTTGTACATGCTTGTGTGTTTGGTGACCCTTGGTGATTTACGTGAATTGGTGAACTTGGTGAAACTGGTGAATATATGATGATGTGAAAGTGTGCTTGTGAATTATTATACTTGTGCAGTTGATAGTTATTAATGATGTTGAGTTGTTTAATCATTTGGATTTAATTATGCTGTTTATTTTCATTTGATTATACTTTAATTGTGAAATGTTAACTAACCCCAGTGGTCGTTTGGTTAACCACCTAACTTATTCGTATGGATGGGTAGATGACGTGCAACAATAGTTGTTGCTTTGCTTGGTGAGTTGCTAGAGGCTAGCTTTGGAGCTACCTCGTCTTTCGCTTTTAGAGTCTTAGTGTGTCGGACTCTGATTAGGGTTAACTGTCTGTTATTTGTATTTTATGACTTGTTGAGATTTCTATCTCTTAGTATGTTAAGATGTCAGATTTATTTTGGAGTGTATTATGATTATGTGGCATTGTTACTTGGAGATTTTATTTAGCTGTTGATGAGATGTGATGATATTATACTCCGTTGCGATGTTTTGAAAAATTATTTATGCTATTATTTTTATTTAACCTCATCATTTTAATCCTCATATCACATCATTAACCATCAACACTTTATTTTCAATAAAATAATATAATACTCAATCAAAAATGCATCATCACTACAACAATAATCAAGACTCCATATATTTAACCTCATAAAATTAATTAAATAGCAATTCGGCGTCTTATAATTTGGTGCACTTGTCAATTTCGTCCATCACCGGTTGTAATAAGTCAGGTATGTGATGTGAGTGATACCTAGGTGTGATTTACCTTGGTACAAATGTGTGATTTACCTTGGTACACTATAAAGAACGATTTGAGGCGAAAGGTGGCGATTTTCATCATTGGAAACAACAATGAAGATTTTCACTCATCCCTTTCAATAATTATAATTTCCCAAATATTTTGAATACGTATTTGATTGTAACTAGTATCTAATTTCCTTTATATTAGGTTTGTTAATGAACCTCTTTGAAACTATCTGAACCATGTAATTTATGAGTTATAGTTTTTGAAATTTGTACCTATGTTTTTGTTAAGTAATTATTACGCTAAATGACTTTCTCTACTTTTTTTGAGCAAAGACAAAATTACTGCATTTCATTCAAAATCAGTGAGTATAAAGTAGTAGGTACATCACGAAAAACATGGGGGCTAGGGTGAGATAAATCAGTTCTAGCAATGTTGTGAGCTACTCCCTCCGTCCCTTAATGTAGGCACCCATTGCCTTTTTCACATTTCTTAAGAAAAGTTGTGTGTGTAATTAATGTATCTGTTTTGTGTGTTAATATTACGAAATTGTCCTTCGTTTGTATTTGTATTAAATTTGACTTTTCATATTTCAAGACAAGATAGTAGTATTAATTAGAGGTATGTTTAAGAAAAAAATAATAAATGCATCTAGTAATTTGAAAAGAGGTTTACATTTAGAGACAAAAATTAAATTAAATAGGTGTTTAGATATAGGGACGGAGGGGATACTTTATTAGTTTGCCTCTTAATAAACGACACTGCATAGTCAGAATTACTGAGCAACAAAGTTTTACATTCAGAAACTATATCACCAATTTCATTAATTGGAGGATTGGTGGAAAGCTTTTGAGATTGCCATTTTGATGGATTCCAAAAGTCCAATTGCTCCAGCTTCCAAAACAGTGGCAGAGGAGTGGCCGAAATCTGACTTACCAAGTAGAAAATTGCCCGTGGAGTTTCTGAAACATATTCCGTAACCCATGACCGTATTACCATTGAAGGTGGAAGCGTCAACATTGCATTTGATCCAACCTTGCTGAGGTTTTGTCCAAACATGTATTTATTCCGCATGGTGCGGTGGGTTCTTGATTTTTTTGCATACAACTCCATTCATGGAGGACCTCTTGAGCACGGGTGAGAATGAGAGTGGGAGTGTTGTTCGAATTTTCCCAAAGCAACAAGTTACGACTTTTCCACAAGCTCCAAAGTGTCATAGCTGCGAGATGTCTTTGTTGATCGGTTAACATGCTAAAAAAATCAAAAAGCAATTTTTGGAAGTTGTCTGCGCTAGGTAGCAGTTCACGGATGATGTCGTCAACATCAATGAGGTTCCAACATGCAACATATTTATGACAGATGAAGAATAAGTGCATATGAGATTCAGCCAAAAGGTCACAAGAAACACATGTTTCGGAGCAAGGGGCGTTCCGTTTGGAGAGGTTGTCCCTCGTAGGCAAACATTGGTGAGCTGCACGCCAAAGAAAGGAACGTACACGCGGGGGGGTGACATGGAGGTGCCAAAGGAGTTGCCAATGAGTTGAATTTTGCACCGGTAGAGATTCATGAAGAATGATAAGCCGATTTAACATAATATGAACCATCATTTGTTGCCTTCCAGATGCGAGAGTCTTCTCGTTGTCTATTGTAGAGAGGAATGGAAAGAATTGCAGCAGAATCAACATGATTAAAAAGAGAATGCGCGAGGTTGTGGTTCCAATAGGTTGACCCCGGTATCATCAAATGGCTAACTTTTAAGTCCTCATAATCTAGGGGAGGAGGAGCGGACGGTTTGAGAGATGGTACGTTGCGCAACCAAGGCATATTCCACACATTAATTTTTGAGCCATCACCAATCTTCCATCTATGCCCCAAAGTAAGTAAATTTTGAGTACTCCAAAGACTTCTCCATGTGATTATGCCCGAGAGGGGCATCCAAGAAATCCTTTCGCGGGAAATAATTGCTATTGAATTAAACCTAAGACATAGTTCACTACTAACCCTAAGTTTTATAACTGGATCTAAAAATATTGTTCACGAGATAATTGTTTTATGGAATATGCCGTGCTTTCAAGATTTTGATAACATTAGTTTTACCTAAGGGATTAAGGTACATTGTTCCATAAACGGACCCTTAGGAAATTGATTGGTGTTGATCTATTTTTCTCTTGAATATATCGTAATTAATTAGTGATTCAAACAACCCTTGTGGTTTTTATTCACCTACTTTAATCACTTTAATTTTATTCTTCAAATCAAACTATTATGAAAACCCCCTCCTTAAGCTATTACTTAAGTAGAGTTATAATTGACAAGTTGTCGATTGATCACAATCTCTATGGAGACCAATTTATCATTTCTTGACACAATTTAGTACATTTTCTAAACGTCTATCGATCTCTGATGCATGATTTTGATAGATAATTTTTTTCTTATTCAATCGGCTGGTTCCTTAACTTAATTGATTGTCTCAATTTGGTCCCTTAACTATAATTTGTGCCAATTTGGTCTCCTATATTTTGCTCCGTTACTAGTTTTAGTCCTTCCTATTAATTTCTCTTAAAAAAACGTTAACTTATGTATCAATTTGGTCCTCTATATTTTTTTTCGGGTATTTTGTCTCTTCTCTACCATGAAAGGCTAAAAAACAAAAACACTGATGACTTTTTTATGGGCATCAAAATTTTTAGTCGAGATTTTTATTGTGCTTATCTGGTCAATTGAGTGAGCTAAAAGATAAACTTGACACATTGATATACCTTAAAAGACATTTAACAATAACTTCAATTTAATAAACAGCATGATGTCTAATCCTTAGAGACAACTTAGAGGCAGCTTAATAAAAAATTTAATTGACGTTAACAAAACAATAAAATTTTACTTATAAAATGTTTAATCAAATTTTTATTGATTACATGTAAACGAAGGAAAAAATGACTCACATTTCCAAGTTTGTTTATGCTTTGATAATCTTTCTTTCTATATATGTCGGGGTAAACGATTGCAGTAAGTAACTTTTGAAATAATTTTCTCATTTTCTTATTTATATTTGTTTTGGTGGTAGCTGGGGTTCAAAACCCTCGACCTTGCATATTTTATTTATTGTCCTTAGCTAAGCTCATAAGCATATTTTTCATATTTATATTAAACATAATATTTCATACTCTTTTAAAAATACTTTATTGTTATTTGACATTGCAGAGCGTATTGCATGCAATAATAACAATGATTGTCGAGATAATTGGCAACTACTTGCGTGTAGGTTTGAACGGGAATTACCTCTATGCGTTAACTCAATTTGTAAGTGCATGCCAATGTAACTATCAACATGCAAAATAATTATATGTTACATATAATTTATTTGTATGTCATAATGTTCGTACTTTAATAAAATATCATATGCACTTTGATTTATGTTTATGTTACCTTTGTGTTGTTTAGTTCCTCTGGACTTTTTTCCTGTACTCAGGTTTTATTCCAGTGGGATTTTATGAGAAAATTTTAATAAGGGACATGCTGAAATCATTTGGTTAACTTTTATTGGGTTTTGGTATAGTCCCCCCAATATTTGTAATTCTTATTTTCCTTTGATTTGTTATTAATAATTTTATAGTGCTGCAAGTTATATCATAATCATGGGAGGCCAACATAGTATAGATGACATGTTTGTCACTTGCACTTTGTTTTTTCTTTAATAAATGTTTCGCCAGCCTTCAAATCTCTTTGACCAGAACAAAATAAAAATTAACAATATTACATAATTATAAGTCAATTGAATAAATAATGCCAATATATGATTATTTATATTTATTATTTATTCTTTGGTAATAAATATTTATTATTTATTCTACTTCTAAATTTAGCATATAAAACTGTTGAGTGATATAAAATTAATAAATATTTGTATGTGATAAAAGAATCAAAGAATAATGTAAAATAGGTAAATCCACATTTCTGAAAATAAAGTTGTTTTCTGGTCTGGACAAAGTCCCAACCTAGAATAATGATATTTGGAGGAAACATGTACAATCTAGTCCAGATCTAATACCATCTCCTCACAATCTACTCACAGTTGTCTCTTGAGGACTACAAGTCTTCCTCGAGGATTAATAGAAAATTAGAAAGTGTACTGACTTATATCGAAATAATAAAATTTATAAGATTCGTATTCATATGGACTGTTTCAACTTCTACTCGAAAATGTCGTTATTATTATTACTATATATTCACAATATACTTATATTTATATCATGATACAAAGCTAAATTCAATCAATATAGATTGGCTACTAGGGCTTACTCCAACAATCTTCCACTAGCACTAAAAGCTAATCAAATATTAACTCAACTAGATTGATGACCCGTGCACCGCACGGGTCTTATGAGTTGAAATAACTATTTAATTATTTAATTTCAACTCATAGAAAAATTAGTGTCGTGAATATATATTTTAAAAGCGAATTAATTCAACCAAAACTTGTGTGGTACAATGACAAAAATCGTGGAGAATGACCATCTGCAACTGGGTACAATGCAGTTCATTACTTTCACTAAATAATCTCTAATATTCAGAGAAAGTCAATAAAGCTTTTAAAACCAAAAAAAATAGAAATTAATATCTTAAATAAGTATATAAAAGAAGGCGAAGATACAATGTAAGAAGGTGTTCAATGTAATTCACAAAACATAGGATGGAAAGAGTTGGGAATTAGTAGCAGGTAAAAAAAAATTCAAATTGACAATTATAAAATTTGGATGAGTGGCCAAGATTTTTTTCAAGTTCATCACTCATCATCTCAATAAACAATACCGAACACCACTATTTTTTCGATAGAGAATTTTGTAAGAGTCAACTAAATTCAATCTATAACTGTTCACTGTTAGAAGACTTATCGTTTTCAATATCAGGTTATATGTTGACCAAATTCCAGAAACTCTACAAATTGAATAGTCAATAAACTTATGGTAAGTATTTGTTACATAAACCCACTTGGATTGGACTGGTGATATTGACTTGGGACCTGAGAATCTCCTCCTCGAGGTCTCAGATTCGATTCTCTCTAGGTTTTTAGATAAACCTCGTTCTCAAGAGATCTACTAATATGGGTTTTGTAGCAACCTTCTTCTTGAAGGGCTTGAAAATTAGAATACAAACTCTTGGAGTAAAATTAACTCTCGGAATGGACAAAATTTTGGTCTATAACAATCTCAACTAAAGGATAATAGTGAAAATTTAGAACAGAACTCTTGGAGTAAAATTAACTCTCGGAATGGACAAAAACTCTTGCAAAAGAGAAAAATCACACAATACCTTTACAACAATAACATCAATTCAACACCATTTGTAAAGCACTCACAACCATCCATATCTAAAGCAATGAAGAAGTATGTCAGGGACATGCATTTGAAAAATAAATATGAGAGAAACATAACATATTTAAACCCGATTTTCTTTAGACTATTCGTTTACAATGCATTGAAAACAATATTAGAGTAGTTGCACTCCTTGTAGCCATTCTTCATGTTCAAACCCAGTTAAGCATTTGAAACCACTTAAGTGTGTGTTTTTAAATGCATTGGAATGGCTTTTTATATATGCATGGATAATGTTTTCAAAAAGCAGAAATCAAATTCAGATCTAAATGTCTTACGTCCAGTACCATGTTCAACAAACCTCAAAAATATCAATTTTTAAAGATATATCAATTTTTTAAGCGTTCAAGTTTTTAAAGATGCATGGAGTTTAAAATATCAAAAGCTTGTGAGCAATAAACCTTATCCTTCCCGCTGCCAACATAACTAACTATGCAGAAAATATATAGAATAGAAAAAAAACAGCTCAGTCCCAAATATACTTAAAATTGGACCATATGATCGCTACAAACATTGTCATAGCCTATGTCATAAGTATGTGCATCACACGGGCTATCTTAAACACAAAAACAAAAGCTCAAGTATAAATATGATGTAAAGATAACCTAAATTGCAAGACGAAATCAATGCTTATGACTTATTTAATATAGTCCTTTAAAATTTGCCATTTTAAATTACAAATTACTAATTTTCGTATATGAAATATTTGTTGGAGTCCAATAGCAAAACCTAATAACAATGTTAGAAATTTTCTTAAAAAAGGTGTTTTATTGATAAGAAAAAGCATGTGCAACTTAACTTGAATCACATTAATATAATAAGAAAATAGTTAACGATTTAATTCAATTGCTATGAAAATTTGGTATGATAACGGGGAACGATAAAGGAGAACAATGACCGAATCAATGGTAAGGAACCGCACCAGCCCAAGCAAAAAGGAACCATGCACCCAAACCACGCAACATAAAGATAACGGGGACTAAAATAGATACTAATAAGGAGAATATGGCAACAAAAACATACAATATCAGAAAAGGCCAAATAAAGATAGCTCACCACATTGTCAGAAAATGTTGACTGATTTTTTAATACTTGAAACTGCCAAAAGTTCATCACTGGAAGGCTTTTCATTGAACACATCTATTCCCTTGCAATTTTCAAGCTCTCTTACACCCTTTGACATCTAAAAACTTAGCTACAATGGATAGAAATATCAAAATAATCTATAATAAATGCATAAGTTGATGTCAAAAGTTCAACAGATGTGTAAATTAAGAAAATGCATAGTGAAGAAATTAAGACTGAGACTTCCCATCAAGAACTTTTGCCAGAACTTTGAAGGAGAACTTCAATATCTGCAAGTGCGTCTGTTTTTAGATGATCGTCAGTCAGAACCAAATCTGCAAAACACACGAAACATCCCGTCAATTATTGTATGATTTTAAAATCTATTTGGACATTTATCTGTAATTTCATGTGTAGCTTATAATACAGGAAGGGAGCTTACAGTACCGCAATTGTTATGACATCAATCTAAACACCTTCAGTTAATTGACATATTTATTAAATAAACCGAGAATCATATAAGATTAATGTCTTCATTGAATATGATTTCTTTCGGAATGACATGTTATACATACTCGACGAATAAACTAAATTGAATCCGAAGATATAATTGACGAATATAAACTAAATTTATTTATGTGCAAAAGAATAAAATCAGAAAATAAATAATAAGAAACTGGGTAAAGAAAAAAATCAGAAAATAAATAAATAAACTAAATTGAATCTGAAGATATAATCGAAAAATATATAAATCTTCAAGACCTAAACAGATCGGTGCATAACCCTGCAAAATCATGTTTATTCAGTTCAATCTAAATACATAAACAATCAAAATCGAAAAGAAAAAAATTGAAAACAAAATCTTTGAATTGATCGAACACCCTTATTCAATTCAATCTAATCAAATAAACAATAAAAATTGAAAATAAAAAATGTAATAAAATATATCTGAATTGAAGCTACATGAAGAACACGCATATCCAGTTCAATCTAAATGTGAGAATTTAGGAACCTGAAGATTATTGGAACTGCACCAGTCGAAGATTTTTCAGAAGAAATCACGGAATTGACCGAAAGCGAATAGCAAACAGTAATTGAAATACGTTGTGAGTGCAGTGAGATATGGTATTGCTATCATCTTCACCGAAGGCGGTTGTTCGCGGTGGCAGTGAGGGATCGGAGATCCGAACTTGAATTGGTGAGATGGTGGGAAGGATGTGGTTGATAGTGAGAAGGGACAGAGTTTGGAAACGTTTGAGTGCATTGGAAACAGACAATTAATTGTGAATGGAAGTCTGATCAATATTGTTTGGGATATGCAAAGGTGCGCTTTAATTATAAAAGATTGATAGTAAGCCTAAAAAAGTGAAAAATAGTAGGGCTACAAATTTAGCATTAATTACATGGAATTAGAGGGAAAATTTAGGTTTAGGTATAGCAAAACTAATAAGCTTTAAGAATAAGTGATATCTATTGGTCAAATGTTAGCATCAAGCAAACTCTGTGCATGATACTATTCTAGTAGATAAGGAATTCTTTTCTATGTTGGTAGGTTACACTTCTTTCAATTTCCAATTTCGATCTTTTATCGAAAAGAAATTGAAGTGTTAAAATATATTTTGGATCATTGGTGAGATCAAGTTTTCATTGCTCGCAATGTTAAACCAATATCACCTCAGACAGGATCAATGGAATCCACAACGCAAGTAACACATTTTTTTCATTAAGTCATGAGCTAAACAATCCAAATCATATAGTTTTGACATCTGTAATCGAAACAACAACCGTAACATCCCAATTTTTTTATTCCTATTTATTAGTAAATAATGGTAAACTATTACATATGTGTTCTTTTTCGTGTGTGATAATTTTCTATGTGGCTGCTTATATACCCTTAGTAATGTATTTGAATTGTTGACTATTGATATTAACTCTTTTGTTTTACTTTACATTATTTTAGATTTTTATTATTTTAACACACTATTTTACTACTACTGTTAATTAGATATTTGATGATGAAAACTTATTTTTATTTTGTGAATGATAATTGAAGTAATTGCTTATAATCCAAATAGCTAGAATTATTTTATAAAATAAAATAGGGAATGTGTCAAAATATGTGTGTTTAATATTATTTTAGTAGTGAGAGGCGTTGACAGGTTAGTCTTTTAGAAACTAATAATATTTATATGAATATATAGCACTAACATGATTTACTCTAATGTATAACACTCATAGCATCAGTTTCCACCCACGTCCATGAACCTTAAAACCCTAGTCTACATACATATATATCAGTGCCGCACAGAGTTCTATTTTCATAGACCAAAATTCCCATTTCAATTCCTTCTATCAGTCACACATTAGATACATAGCCTTGGGATTATTAACCTCTTTCCTCTTGTCATAGCCGCATAAGAGAAATCAAATTGCCCTAAATACACCTTATTCATAACCCAGCAATATAATATAATAGAGGGGCACTAGTTATCGGAATACAAAATTCATTTCATTGGTGCAACACTAGCAACAAAGTTAACTCTAACGCCTGGTGTTGACACTCTTCACCATCGTATCGACAAACTGATGGCCTATTCTTCAACTCTTTTATTGAATCTTTGATTTTTGCCAAAACTTTTGTTGTGTCCATGGTGTTGGTTTCTTGATGGATCATTAGCCACAAAATTGGTGAATATATGAGGCGCATAACTGTCAAACCGGAGTTCATTGTTTTTGTTGGGTTTCTGATGAGTGGTGAAAGCTTCAATTTCAGGTATGGGGTGAGAGAGAAGAGTTTGAGACCATGAGTAGAAACTAAATGAGATGAATGAGAAAGTTGTATTTCCTTTAACTTCACTCGGGGTTCTATGTGCTAGTGGCATCCCTTGAGAGATAACGAGACTAATGTGCAAATATGGTATTAGGAGATAAAACAAGAATTAGAAACATTATTAAGGTGTTGCTTGATTTAAATAATTTTGAATATGTGGTTATTAATGATTTTGACAGTGTATTATATTTGACTTGTTGAATTATTTGGTGAATATTGTGTGTAATTGGTGTTACTCTAATTTGCTGCTTCGCTGCCATTGTGATGTTTAAATTAACTGTTTTGCTTTGTGATGTTTTTAATTAACTGTTTTGCTGCCATTGGGTTATTGTGGATACTTGATTGGTTTGATGTTATTGATGGAAATTATATATGACACAGTGTATTGTGTGATGTATTGTGTGATGTGTAACTACTTGAATATAATGTGTTTGAAATACTTGATGTGATGAGATGAAAATTTGAGACGAAGAATAGTTGATGCATATGAGATTTAGTTGAACAAAATGGATATTATCCCGTAATTTAGAATAATGACAATTTCAACCCGGCTTAAAATGGGACTCTTTGAAGGAGTGTCCTAGGCCAACGAGGGGAGGAACCATGCGGTTGCGAAATTGTAGTTCTATAAGTTATGAGTCTTGGAGTCAAATACATTCCTTCCATGAAGACTTGTCTTGTGTCGCCATGTTATTTTGGGGGAAAAGTACCGCTTTGATAGTGATACGGAAAAAGGAATATGCTTACTTATTTAGTTTTGTACAAGAAACCATTGGATCTATGATGTAAAAGAAATTATTTCAAAAGGAAAAGATTCGATGTTAATATTATTATAATTTTTAAGGAAGTGAAATCTGAATTATCTTTGTTATGATTCAATGTGATATCCTACATCTTGTGGAAGAATTTTTATATTATTAAGAAAGATTTTATTTAACACTTCCCGCTGCAACTCCATTTTTAATTAAATAATAGTAATAATTATTTTTGAGGTTTAGGGTGTAACAACAACTATCTGAAGCTTGTAATTTTACAAATTTCACAGTTGATATCCAAGCATAACATTTATTCCAAATTGGGATCTCGATATACTGTGCCTCGATACAAAAGTCAATATCATTGTATTTCCTTTACAATGTTCCTTTCATTTATGTTCAAGAAACAATCATTAGTCCTCTAAGACATCCATGGATATTTTTGAAAGTATTCTAGTGTTGAACACTATAATCAATTTTGGTACATATTAAAAATAATTTTCTAACCATGTCTCACTTGTGTAGAAAAATTGTTTTGATGACTAGTATGTTATCCACATACTCCACCAAACTAATATTAATGCTCCCACTAATCTCCTCTTGTGCACAAGATTTCTTTATTAATCAAATTTTTCATAAAACTTCATTAATAAAACAAATAATTCAACTTCATGAAGCTTGATCCAAATCAAACATGAATTTTGTAATATATATACCTTTCTGGCATCCTTTGCATTAACGAAACCCTGCATATATGTCAAATACATATACAAGTTCATTCTAATTAAAGATTGCAACATCGTTATCCATCTCCTATAATTCATATTATACAACAATGACAAGTGGGATCGTTAGATTTAAGCATTACCATGATGTAGTGGTTTCGTCATGAGTTGCACGAAACTTTTTACAATCAATCACATCTTAAAGGTATTCATAATACCATCCATGTCAGTTTTCTATAAGAAAACTCACATTCATCTTCTGAGTCGTACACATTTGCATGATATTAATATAATTTTTTTCTAATTTAAAAGGATCATGATTTTGGAAGAGTTTCAATATCAAAGATCTGGTTCTAATTTAAGAATCATATATTTTTTATCCTTTGATTGTGATCAAAAATTTTTTTGCTACAAATGTTCTGCTCTTAAAGAGGTAAACACATGAATCCTTAAATTGTTAAGTATATGTTAGATTTGTGATTAATGTTTTAATCATGATACGTTTCAATGAGATTTATTTCGGTAAGAGATTAAAATTTTGAAAAACCTCTCTTAAAAGTGGTATCAGAACATTCTTAAGAAACTCAATAATAGTAATATTGACATTCAATAATTATTATAATTAAATTTTCTTTATTTAGGCTACCAATTTATTTCCAAAATACATTATGGTGCTAAAATTAAGTAAACCTTTTAGTACGAAATTCAAAAAATCGTATCTGATATTGAACTCTTTCAAAATCATGATATTTTAAATTTACTACCTTTCTTCAATTAATAAATTAATTAAATATAAATAGTTTCAAAATGAACAACCGGATCTTTGATGCTTTACAAGATTTAGATATCGAAGATCAATCTCACAAAATATTCAAATTCACAACAATCTCTTTGAAAACAATGGATCGAATGAGTGAGACAACCATAATAATATAACTCTTGTATAGTTAGGTATCTCAATACAACAATAATCAAACATCAATAGTTTTAACAATTGTTTGTTCAGTATGGACAACCAGATCTTTGATGCTTCACCAAATATCGAAGCTTAATCTCATGAATTGTCTACAAATTCACAATCAATTTCATAAAACCTATGACGTCATCAATATATCACATATATGATATTGATCAATCAATTGTAATTAATTCTTATTATTTAAATAATAACATATTAACAATTAATATTTTTATCATTATTACCGGATTTGCATTAAAAATTAATCAAAATAATTAATATAAAAAGGTTAGCAAATAAAATATTTCCCAAAATATAATTATCCTTTTGACTTTGTACTAAAACATGGTATTCGGCAAAACTTTAAATTCAAAACACGCTCTTAAAAAACAAGAACATTTCTTGAAATTGAAATCACGTGTTGTGTATATCTCATATACATGTAAAAAGTTAAAATAAAATTTATGAATCATATTCAAATAAAAAACAACCACGGTGTTAACATCATCATATCATATGAAATCAATTTGAATATAATAATTTAATCAAAACCAACGCTTTGATAAGGGATTTTATAGGGGTTTTTCAAAATTTTAATCTCTTAGCGGAACAAATCTCAGTGAAACAGATCTTTGATTAAATCATTAATCACAAATCAAAAACATACTTAAACAATTTAGGGATTAATTTGTTTCCCTCTTGAAGAGCATAACCTTAATAGAATAATTGTTTATGATAACAAGCAAAGCAACGTAGCGATGCCTCTACTTAGTCCACACGAACATAACTTCTCTGATGACTGGTGCTAGCTAATTCAAATGGAGATTAAGAGAACAAGGTTTAGAGAGTGACGGCTAGGGTTTCCCAACTTTTGTGAATTAGGTTAAGCACTCAATTAAAGGTCAGTAATGCTTCAATACAAAGGTTCTATTTATAGAACCACTTGTGTGGTCAGCAAGCCAAGCATTTAAGTATACCATACCTTATGGTGCACCATATTGTAACGAGGATTATTGCTCTGGCTCTGATACATATTGCAGCGCCCCGGATTTTCATTCAAGATATTAATTAAAATTATTCATTTCTTTAGAAAATATGAGACTATATTTTTTTTTAACAAACTGTTTGAATGAAACTAATAGAAAGATAAAATATTAAAAATAAATCAATAGAAAATTACTCCTTAATAATAGAGTTAAAAAATATTTTAAAAGTTACAATTACAAATTAATGAAAACTAGTCTTCTTTTTCAAAAAAAAAAAAACTCAATTTGCCCCGTAAGCGTTACATCACACATCAAGTTTCATATTTCATCTTTGGTATTTACAAATCAATTTCCTTATCCAAATTGGTTTATACTCAAAGAACAAGAAACAATGGTCTAAAATAGATGTATAAAATCTTCTCGATCAAAAAGAAACAAAAATTACACTCGGAGTCATATTTTAAGAAAAGAACTGAAATAAAAGTTATGCATGAGATGCATGTTCTTAAGTACTACATGATCCGGATATAAAGAAGTCACACAAGCTGAAAACGAGTCACACAGGCTAAGAACGAGTCACAAAAGCTAAACAAGCCACACATACAAAAACAAGCCATAAAGGCTAAACAAGCTATACACATGCTATGCAAATGTCATGATAATGAAACAAAGCACACATTCTATGCATATGCCATGTCAGGATAATTATTTCCCAAAATATATTTTAGCCACTTAGGCAAATGCAAAATAAAACCCAACCACTAAGACAACCACACAATTAAAAATAAATTACATCTTTTTATTCTCTAACATCACAAAGCATATAAAACATAATAAAAATTGATAACAATTTCTCATACAAAAATATCATGAGTCATGATAAAATTTACCTCTTAAATTATATATTTTAATTATTCTTCTTTTCAAAAAACAAGAGTTTCTACTACTATTTCATAACACGTCCTAACACTTAGTAAGAGCGTTTGGGGAAGAATCCCTTACCTTAAACACTTTCCTTCCTAACAACCTCTAGAGCTCACAAAAATTCTCATGAAGCAGCCTTTGTTCCATTACATCTATATTTGATGAGGATGGACTTCGTATGGTTGACTCTAATCTTTTTTTTTTTCCTTTTCTCTTTTCTCTTATGGTGTTCTTACTTTTATCTCAATTTTTCACTACGTGTCTTGTGGGGAGAATGACAAATCTAGAGGACTTAAGAGAAGGGGTCGTGTACTTATTATGTGCAGTAAACTTTGGTGGCAAGGAAACTTAAATATAGGAGTTGAACCCTTTGAACCGTTGACAATTATACTTTGATGGGGAGTAATGCTAATTTAGTGCATTGACCATGTGATTGGTTAAGAAATGAAATGCATGGTATAAAAATGAAGTCAATAATAATATAGGAAAAGAAGCTATGGGAATGAAATAATGGCTTGTAATTAATAGGTTAAATGGTATAAAGAAATTGAAAAGAAGAATCAGTATGCATGATTTGGGTAATTAGGAGTTAATAGGAAATTATCCACGAAGCAATGAACAAAATAAAGGAGCAATCATTCTTGAGTGATAATAATAAAACAAAAAATTTCTAATCCATATATGCGGGGAACAAACCATTCAATTGAATTCAATTTGGTTTTAAGGAATTTCAATGGTAGTCTAAAATTTAAATGGGTCAGACCAACATGTAAGAAAAATAACACGAGGCTTTAAAAGACAACCAAAATTATGAATCTGGACAACATTATGCTTATGCATTAAGCTCCTTTAAATCCTTTCCATTTATAAAAATGAAGGATGTCATTTAAAAATTGGCTATTCATGTGCAACAGAGATGAAACACCCAAAATATATTTACACTCTAAGTTTGACCACTCTAAAACAAATACATAATTTCAGTGGTCCTAAATTAAGTAAATAATAAATCAAGAAAACTCCTAATTAACTTATATAATATGTATAAAATATTGGGCCGTTACATGCCCGCAACATGATCATGGCGAACATGGTAGTATTTGTGCGGCATACCTTTGTGTACAACCAATCCATTGCAGATGTTCCCGCAACATGATCGTTGTAACCATGGTATAACTTGTGAGGCATTTCCTTGTGAGTAGCACCGTTCCAGCGTAGGTGTGCCCGCTACATGATCTTTGCGACCATGGTAGATCTTGTGAGACATTCCCTTGTGAACAACATCGTTCCACTGCGAGCATGTTAACCCTATCGCAGAAATTCGCCATTGGCATAAACATGTTCCTCGCTCATTAAAAAAACTCAAACAATCAGAGGTTATCATCTCTAAGAGCTCCCACGAGCAGCAACCTCGCTCCTACAAAGTCATCACTCTTTACCAAGAGCAACGACTTAGGGGGCTTTTGTTCTGAACCGAGCAAACAATTTAGGACCATTTACTTAGGATCAATACAAAATGAAACTCAAATCCTGTATTTGGCAAATTACTTACAACACACCCCCTCCCGTGAAGGGGGTGCTCGAAGCAACCAGGACCTGTTCAAACTAAAAAATAACGATCAGTATCATGGCTCCCGTGAATCTCTCATTGGCGGTTACACTTCCCACTAATTCGTAACCGCCGAGCCTCACGTGTGCCTTACAACGGCTCTGTAAACACACACCTCTATATAAAGGGGACTCTCAGTAGTGCCCAATGATATAATCTACTCTCTCTCTCTCTCTCTCTCTCTCTCTCTCTCTCTCTCTCTCTCTCTCTCTCTCTCTCTCTCTCTCTCTCTCTCTCTCTCTCTCTCTCTCTCTCTCTCTCTCTCTCTCTCTCTCTCTCTCTCTCTCTCTCTCTCTCTCTCTCTCTCTAAACCCTTCGTTCTGATCTCATATCTCATACTGACTTAAGCGTCGGAGTGTCTGCAGGTACACACTCCACGTCGTTCTAGTTATCAACTGACGCACTCAAACCACCGTACAAAACTCCACTTGTAGTCACCTTCTGATTTGAATTTATTCTCATCAAAACATAGCCAAGCTTAAAGAAAGAAATCTTCTTCACACCATCAACCTCTTTGATGCATCATTTTGAAAGCTAACTTTTTTCATTGTCCATCACTATTATTTATCTTTGGGTATTTTGTCCTTTCTCAATCATGAAAGGCTAAAAAAATAAAAATTCTAACGAATGTTTGATGGGAATAAAAAAAAATTATTTGAGATATTTATTATGCCTAACTGGTTAATTAAGTGAGCTAACGGACAAACTTGATACATTGATCCACATTAGAGCCATTTAACAATATAACTACAATTTAATAAATAAAAAATCAACTCTTAAGTGTTAAAAAAGTATTTAAATGATGTTAACAAAGCAATAAATTTTTACTTATAAAATGTTTAATCCATGTTTTACTGATTACCTGTAGAAGAAGAAATAATGAATCACATTTCCAAGTTTGTTTATTCTTTGATAATCTTTCTTTCTGTATATCTCGTGGTACTCGATGGCCGTAAGTAATTTTTTACATTATTTTCTTATTTATGTTAGACATAATATTTCATAATCTTTTAAGCAAAGTAATTTGTTATTTGACATTGCAGAGCCTATTTCATGTAAAGATCACTATGAATGTCGGAGAAATATCAAAATTCTGAAGTGTATCTATTCTCGAGAAAGGCCAAAGTGCATTAACTCAACTTGTACATGTGTGAAATTGTAACCATTAATATCTACTCCCTCCGTTTCAAAATATATGTTCAAGTCAACTACTTTACATATGTCAATGAACAATTTTGACCGTTAATATCTTTAATTATCTAAAGTAAAAAAATTATAAAAATTTAATATTTTGAAAATATTTGTCGAGACAAATCAAACAACATCTTACGTGCTAATATTTTTATTTATACATTAGTTAAAACATATGGTTAAAGTAAGTCAAGTGAATAATGCACATTGCAAAAATTGGATATGTATTTTGAAACGGATGAAGTAATTTATTTGTATGTTATAATGTTGTTACTTTAATAACATCATATGCACTTTGATTTATGTTTATGTTACCTTTGTGTTGTTTAATAAGGGACGAGGTGAAATCCCTTGGTTAAATTTTATTGGGTTTTGGTCCGATCACTCCAATATTTGTAATGCTCATTTTTCTTTTATTTATTGATAATAATTTTACATTGTTGCAAATTATAGATTATAATCATGGTAGACCGACATAGTTTAGATGTCATGTCTATCGTTTGTACTTTATTTTTGCTTTAAAAATTGTTTCTCCTGCCATTAAATCTCTTTGATAAGAACTATATAAAAAATAACAATGTCAGTACATAATGATCAGTCACATTGACATGGATTAACTTAAGAAGAATTTTATGATTTTTCGCAACATTCATGTGGAGAATGTAAAAGCTATTGCAAAGTGTGAAAAAGAGTAATGTAGTCATGCAATAATGACATGTAATTACTTATGTCATAAATCATGTTAGAAATAAATTGTATTAGGGTAAATAGTATTAAAGGGAATAGTACTGTGAGTGAATAGTAGTATGACCCTTAGGCCCATACTAAGAAACTTAGTCTAAGTTTATTATGATTTAGTTTTAGAACTTTGATGATTTTCTTGTAACCATTTTTCCATAAATAAAATTTATCATTCCACTTATTCAAAATTAGGCATTCCACTTATTGCTATATATTTATCTACGAATAATACTACTTAAGCTACGGAAGCAGTGGTGGACCAAACTCTAATTCATGAAAATTGTGAACAAGTATATCTATTTAACTTTATCTATTTAAATTCAGTTTTTTATCATATATATGCTATAATGTTAACTATTATTTTTTATTTATTATTAGTTACTATTATGTTTAAGTACTTTTATTTTAAGAATTAGTTAATCTAATTATCTTACAATTAATCGAAGAAGACATAAATTATGAAGAAAGTATTTCAATTGATCCTAATTTATTTCAAAAAAATATATAAGCAATATTTAGAATTAACTAAATATGCTAATATGAAAGACAATGAAAGAATTGGAGGAATAATGAAAAGAGTCAATCAAAAGGGAACATCATAATATACTATGGGAAGATAATTAATGAAAACTACGGATATAGCGTATGCTTAAGGACATACTTATATACAATTATTAAATTAAAAATATATATAAGGAAGGATGAACTTAGAAAAAATATAAGATATATTCATATGGGAGTCACTTAAGTGTTAATTAATATAACTTTAAAAGGAATAAATTCTCTGGTTGAATTTATATTAAAATATTATAGAATCAAGATTTGGTATATAAAAAAAATTAGAGTTGTAGAAAGAAATTTAGCATTTGCTAAACTGAAATTTGAAATATATCCTGCTATAGGAATTCAACTAGACACTCATACTAAATCAAACACTTTCTCTTAAACATAGTTTTTTAGGTGGAAATTTAATGAGACCGGATGATAAAATATTTTCAATCACCTATTGTGTGAATTATTCATTAACTCATTCTCACCATAGTATTAGACCTATGATGCATGGCTCTGCTAGGGTTTGATAGATAGAGTACCATTTCAATCGTTCATGAACGTTTTCATTCCGATTGTTTCCATCTATCAACCAGTGATAATTGTGAATAAGTCGTATCTTCATTACCTCTCATAATGAGTGATGTAGGGTATGGAGGAATTTTACCTCTCATTCAAGACCTTTTGACTATGATATTTTTTCCTAAACAATTTGTGAAAAATTTAAACAGTTGCTCCACCATTTCTTCTAGATCCTCAATGTTTTCTTCTTCATAAGGATTTTTCCATATGGGGTAGGATATGGTGTAGGGTGCGGTGTATGAGTAATAATGGTAATTCATGGTAGAGAACTTTTAGTGCAACAAGAAACTGCTTGTGTTGTAGAGGAATTAGGGGTATATTTTTTTTCGATTTTAAATTAAATATATAGAACAAAAATAAAACTACTTAAAATTGAAATTAAATCTATCCTAGATTCTAGCCTAAAATAAAAAAGAAAATTAAACTAACCTAAAAATATGGGGAAAAATAATACTAAAACTACAATTCATGTGGATACAATACTCCTCTACTTATCACATTATTACTTGGTGAGCGATTTGGTACACTTGCCTAATCCGCACATCCATAAAAAATGTAACATCAGTTTCAGTCGAAATTCTGCAGATAATCAGAAAATAAGAAATACATTGAAGAGATGAATCAAAATTCAAGTCCAATGATAAAAATTGTGCCATCTGCTGCCAAAATTAAACTGATTTGGAAAGCGTATCTGAAGTAGGGTTGAATATAAACTATCTTGAGCAGTGTTAGAAAACCACAAAGTGAAAATCAAATGTCAAGTTCCACAATCCACATTGAGCTGAGAGGAGTATAGTTAACAATCTTTGTGTAGTTAATCGTGTCTTTCAAAAGCATAACAAATTGAGTATCAAGTAACAATCATAACGAGTAAATATCTAAGAATTAAGCAAAATTAATATTTTTTTCTCTAGCTAACATTTGAATGAAACTGAATCGTAACCAAATCAGTAAACTCTAATCACTAATCAGAGGCATATTCATAAATAAGAAATAGTATTTTCAAGTAAGCTTGTTGAGAATTTTGGAAGCCCAACGCTTAACACAACCTCTGAGTGTGTAACCAAAGATAACTCCACCACAAATGAAAATTGCACAAAGCTTGGAGCATGTCAAGTAAGACATAACTTGTCTGCAAGAATAAGACAACCACATATTGGCAACTCATTTGATGATGATTGAAAAATGGAATGAGAAGACATTGCTGAAGGAAATGGGTTTTTTGGTGCTAGGGCGCAACTATGGGAGGGTGGGAATGGCATAAATGAAGAAGAGAGAAAGAACGTAATGAGGAAGAAGGTAGAAAGAATATATTTTAAATTTCAAATTTTGATGATTATGTTTTTTATTTTCGTCCCTATGTAAATTTGCGTTTTTGGTTTTAGTCCCTTAACTAACCTGTTTTCCAACTCATCAAGTACCACATATTGGTCTGTTAGCCAGCAATGCGCTTTTTTCACGGAATCAGACGGCAGGGACGAATGTCAAAAGGTTAAGAAATTACAAGGGTTGTTTCGCAACTTAAAAAGATACAGGGACTAAAACCAAAAATACGCGAACTTACAGGGACCTTTTTCTTATTAAGACTATTTAATATTATAAACAGTGAGCGGTATTTAGTAACACATAGCTACCCAAGTGATGAGACTATCATTGTATATGACGAAACCTTTCTTTGATAATAATTGTGTATATTTACCCTTTTGCCCTCATGTCTATATTGAACACAAGGCATACTATGTCATCCTTGTCCAGTTCAATGTTGGGCCCTTAGACACTTCTCATGTTATGTAGGAGGGGCAAACTCCATCTACGTCACTCATGTCCCTCAACATGATTCATAGAGTATCCATGAACCAACTTTATAGTCATCTTGTTACATAAAATGTTTGAATGGTGATAAAACACTCGACTCCAACATCTAGGGTACATAGTGGTTTCAGGTCAAAAGGTGAAATACACCACTATCACTATGAGAATATCTTATGACACTTTTCTTAACTTTTATTATGTAGTATTCTCATGGCGGGCCAATCCAATATAAATATTACTCCTAATAATTATATCCATGTGAAGACGTGATAACTCTTTATCCATGATTTGTGAGATGTGATCATCAGTCTATCCACATAATAGCCTCCCTGCTTTAATGTATCCCACTTTACAATAAAACTTGACTACAAATACTTTAAGAATATGTCTTTATGTTTAATGGGGTTTCACAATTAAGTTATACTTAATGTTCTTTTAAAATTACTAACTATTTTAGGGACTTTATTATTTTCAAACAAAACTCAACAAAGAAATGTCTAATTAATATATATTCACAATATATATTTATATCAATATCATGATACGAAGCCAAAATCAATCAATATATATTGGATATTAGGGCTTACTCCAACAAGAACAAATTAAATCGGATACAAGAAAAGCATAACTAAATAGAAACTTTATTAATTGAATCCAACAAATAAGAAGGGGGTTCATCTTAGAACCCTAATAAAAGAGATTTAGTTGCTCATGGCCACATACATCATAACAGAACAATAGAAAAACATACCCTGGAGAGAAAAAGAGGAGGATGGTGATCCTCCACCTTGGAACTCTGATGTTGGACCCTTGCCTTGAAATGCTAACTTTCTGAATGAATAATAATGTATGCAAGGGTCTCTATTTATAGAAAATGATTGCTTAGGCAATTTCTGCATACAATTTCTGCCTGTAACTGTGCACAGATGGTGCATCCTAGAATTCATGAGGCACATTTGGCAATGGCAACATTACCTCATGCGCTAGTGGCGCATGGCCTATGTGAAGGAGGCGAATGAGGAACCCCCTATTTGTTAAATCTTGCGTTTTTTATCCTGTTTTCGACCGTTCTTCCATCTACGCACTCCTAGGAACTTGAAATGGATTTTCTTCACTTTGTATTGTCTTCAAAAACCTTTTAAGAATCATTGATCTTCAATCTTCATATCATTTACCCTTTATGTGATGTCTTAATTTTATGATTTACATTATTTATCACTTAAAAAACAACTATGAAGTTGCAAGATTTAGGATAAAAGTGAATTAAAACGACTCAAATGAAACAATACGGTTTGATCCCTAAACCATTGACAACTCCTCTAATTCTCTTATTATTTATCTTCAAATGCAAATAAAAATACTAAAAACATAGCTAAAAATATCATATGATGCTCTTGTATCAGACGTCTATTCCATAACCTTGAATCTTCATTCTTGTCCATGAGACACTTAGCACCACTTAATGACACATCATCTAGATTAAGCACATATACATTTTCAATTCTTAAAATCTTAAACACAATTTCCTTGTTTGTGTTACGCTTAATGATGCAACTTTGGGTATGAAAAGTGATATTAAACCCATTATCGCAAAATTGACTAATACTTAGAAGATTGTGCTTAAGTCATTCAACAAGCATAACATATCTAATAGTTGTTGTGGATGGATTTTACACAACTCTTTTTCCTAAGATTTTACCTTAATTGTTGTCACCATACGAGACATACTCACATTCCTTTCTTTTGAAGTCGATGAACATGGATGCATCTCCAGTCATGTGCCTTGAGCAACCGCTATCTAAATACCATTTTCTTCTTGTGGTTGAAAGGTACTCCAACAATATGTTAGGTAAATTTTAGGTCCATAACATAAGTTGAGTCCTTTTGATTAATGGAACTAGTATATTGTTTAGAAACCCACATCATTAGACATTTCTAAACCATAACTTCTCTACAATAATGACACCTAACTTTTTGTCAATAGGATTTTCTATTTTTATTTTTCCTTTGAAATATGCTTTTGAAAGATCTTTTTAAGTGTGAATCATCATTTTTCAAATGATGAGCAAGTACCATGAGAACAATTGAGGCTTATTCTATTTTACAATTTTAGAGAGGCAATCGCTTCATGTATCATAGAACAAACTTCACATTTACCCATATCTTTTTGTTTAGGAATCTTAGGTAAATCAACCTTAGGTTCTTTGTTAGAAGGATTTACGATATGATTATTTACTATAGATGCATGTTTATTTTTTGAATTTTCAAAATCTTTTTTGACTTTTAAGATTTCAGCTTCAAATTGGAGAATAACTCTCTTTTGGGAACCTATCTTCTTGAAGGCCATCATAGCATCTCCATGCAATTCTACAAGAACATTTTGAAATTCATTATATGACAGATTAAAGTCAAAGTCAGAGTCACTTACATCATTTCACTTCTTCTTTTATCCCATGAATCATAGGTGTGCAACTTCATCATTTTTTGGATTCACTTCGCGTAGAGGATGTTTCATCATATTCCCATTCTATGTAAGCTCTTATTCCTCTTGATTTTCCTGATGAGTTGGACTTTATTTTTTTACTTTGACTAGTTCTGAACATTCACTCTTTAGGTGACCGACTTTACCGCATCCATAGAAACTTAAGACTTTCTCCTCTTTACCAACCTCTCCTTTGATTTGAGCTTCACTAGAGTTAATAAAGTTCTAGTCACTAATTCTCAGCCCATTGTTTTGAATGTAGTGATTGAATCATCTCACATATAGCCTCATTTCTTCTTCATTTGGTGAGTCCTCTCGGAGTCACTATTTTCATGATTTGTAGTGCTAGCCTTGGATGAGGAGGATTTCAACGCAATAGAATTGTTTTCCTTTTCCTTGATATCTTCCTCCCTAAATTTCAACCTTAGGATCTTGTGCTCATGCTCCTTAAGCTTTCCAAATAGGATGGTGATTCTAAGAGTGTTAAGGTTTTAAAATTCTTTGATGGTGGTGACTTTGGACTGCCATTCTCTAGCCATGTATCTTAAAACCTTATTAGTATAATCTTGATTTGAGATGGTCTTTCCTAGGTTTTGTAATGTGAGTGAATCTTATTTTCATGGAAGAGATGGTTTTACCATCCTCCATGTGAAATAGCTCAAATTGTTGAATAAGGGTATTGATTTTAGATTGCTTAATATCTTCAGTACCCTCATGTACGGTTTCGAAGGCATCTCACATTGTTTTAGCAGATTACAATGTAAAAGTGAGTGGTCCTCGTTACGACGGAAATGAGTATGTTCCTCGCTTTTAAATCGTATTGAACCTTTTTATTATCATCACCTGTCCAATCGACCTTAGGCTTCTTTTGCACGACGCCATCAACATCTATTTGCTATTCAAGACGCCCGTTGACAACGGCATCCCAAAAATCCATATCGACCGATTGAATTTGAACACTCATGCATTCTTACCAATAGTCATAATTTTAACCATAAAAAATAGAAGTCCTATTGTCAGCCCTCTTAGGTTCTTTGTTCGTCATATCGGCTCTTCCGGTGATTAATTGTTAGTGAAGAGACCAGGCTTTGATACCATTTGTTAGACTATATGAGGATTAAACAAGGAAGCTAAGGGGGTGAGTAGCTTCTTTTCGAATAAAGTGTTTGCAAAAGCGTATTTTCTAAAAACTTTAGAAATTATTTAAAATAATTGAATTTATGGTAATGATTAAAATGATTGTCTAATGCAATATGTGATAACAACAATTTAGCAGTGGTTGGGATGTCTTACAATCTTTATGATGTCATTACACTATTGATTCAGCAAAAAAAGGAAAAAACATCTCATCGCCAACTCTAACCTTGCGCTTCCTCCCTCATATCCAAAGCATTTTGTTATGATGTAGATCATATGAGTAGTGGTGAAACAAGATTCACCCTCCGCACCTCGGTAGCCCTTGTTATTGTCCGTCAGTCCCTGTTTCAAAATATCTATCAGTCAACATATCTTGTCGTTGTTTTGATATCACAGGTGTGAAACACATGTTGTTTTGTGGAGCTTGACGGTGGTTAATGGTGGTTTTTGGTGTTGGTTCGTGTGCCAAATTGTGGTCATTTTATAGGTGTTGGTTGAATGGTTTTGTGGTGGTAGATCTGGATCCGTTTTTGGATCCAGATCACTCGGTAGCTGGTTAGTTGGACGAAGACTTTATGTCCGAGTTTTGTGTCTAGCTCATTGGATCATGTCCGTCGGATCTCTCTTCGTTTTTGCTTGTTTCGAGGAAAATTTGGAGCTAAACAAGACGTATAAACTTTGAGTTATCCGGTAACTGGTTTACATGTTGGCACTAGTAACACAAAGTATTGGTTGGTGATGTTTTGCTGGAAGTTGGATTGTAAAATGTGTTTTTGTGTGTGGTGGTGAGTTTTAGTTATCGTGATGATGTTGACAAGTTGTGAGTTGTTATGTTTTTATGGGTTTATTTTATTTTTCTTGACAAGTTGTGGGTTGTTATGTTTTTAGGATTTCGCTTCGAGACCAGGAGTCAGTTTCTAGGCTTGTTTGGTGTATTCTCTGGCGAACCCGGGGTAAATTGGTGATGGAATCTTAATGAGTGTTGGAATAACCAGCTTTCATGTGTTTATTTGGGCTCGATTGTGGAATAGCATGTGAGGTATTGTTATAACGGTTTTGATAGGTTTGCTGATATTTTTGAAGGGGTTTTGGTGAGTGTAGCAGAAGATAGGTGTTTGGATCTCGTTTTCAGTGTTTATTCGTGATGAGGATTGAAGGTTGAAAGTTTGGCTCAAGTTTTGGTTTTGGTTGTTATGTGAAGGTTAAATGATGATTTTGGCATTGCCTTTGGTGTCAGACGTTGTTGTGTATTGATGTTGATTTTTGGTGTTGGCTTTAATTTTGATGTACGTTGGCCGTAACCCTCGATTTAGTGGTGTCTGTGGTGGTGTTTTGATATGGGGGTGTATGAGTTTTCTTTCGGATGTTTCGCCTATATATAATGTCTTTTGTTTGTTGTTTTTCTATCTTATTGGTGGTCTTTGTTCATCTTATACATAGACTTGATTATAAATAAATTTTGCTATTAAAAAAAACTACATTTTCTATAGTATTCTATACACACTTCAAAAAATGTATACTAAAAAATTATAAATCCTTTCAAAAATATTCCCCCACAAGTTAGTTATACAATTTCAGCTGTTTGTTCGAAAAAAAGTAATACATTTTCAGCTCTTCACACGTAAGCGTTATATCATTTAAAAAGTATGATTCCAAAACTAAAATGAATGTAAAAAAATGAAATTATACTGAATTCCTAGGTATAGATTGGACTGAGTTTCTATCCATTAGCTGCCACGTAAGCATTATATCATTTAAAAAGTAATTGTGAGAAGTGTTGACTTGAGTTTTTGCTGATTAGCAGAAAAAACAAAAAAAATACAATTTTTAAAATGAGAGGAACAAATTAAACTTAAAAAATATTTTCTTATAGAAATAAAATTAGATGACGAGTATTATGAAGGGACAAAAACATATTTAATAGATTCCATAAAGCCAATGCTAATCAATATTTATAAGAAAACAATGGAAAATAATTGAAGTTAGTTGGACAAACTGATTCAATGGACAAAGATAGATCGACGTGATTTGGAAATAATAGCAAAAATATCAAGCAACTCTCACAAGTGTATTATTCACCATAAATAAATACATTATACACACTTTTCATTGACCCAAGCAAATTGGACTCAAATTTTTTAAACAAGTTTCATATTCGAGGCTTGTTGATGTAAAAAAATGTGATTGGTAGGAACTATCGTCTAAAATTGTTAAGGTAAGTCAAGTTTTTCGAAGAACATTAATCATCGGTTAAATTGATGGATATATTAGGTGTTGTTTTTTTGTTGAATTAAGAGTGTAATGACATTAAAGATACTGTAAGATATCCCAACTATGTTAACACCCTTTAGAGTTTCTCATCCTCTGCCAAACACTCATAAAAATTATTTAAAAAAAAGGAGAAAAAAAATAAAGGGGGAGACTAGGCATAACCCCAAAAAGAAAAAAGAAAAGAAAGCTAACAAAAGTAAAAATTCGGGAAATTACAACGATCCTTAAAAAACTCCCACAAAAGACTGACATGAACAATACCCCACTAAGAAAAATCAGAACAGTCATGCCTCAAAGTTGCTTACTTGTCAGCACAAGAATTACCCTCCCTAAAAGCACGAGAAAATAGAAGTTACATATATGCAAATCAAAACAATTACTCCAACGGTTACGAAGGTCCCAAGGAAATGTAATGAGATTTAGAAGCTTGAATGGCAAGTTGCGAGTCACTTTCAATCCAAAGGTGCATCCATTCATGATTATGGGTCAGCTCAATAGCAATAATAATAGCGATCGAAGACCATGAACGGTTCCACAAACACCAAAGATTAGGCAACGGGTCATCTCTATCATTTAAACAAAAATTATGCATGCTAAAACTCCTCCAATACCAAGAAGAATTGATGGATACATTCCATCAATAACATTCTTAATTAAAAAAAGCTACACACTTTTATGATTAAGAGGTATTAACTCATTGATAAAAGTATCACCATATAATTTCTAAGAGATGAAATTCAAATTTACTCCAAGATGGTTGTAAAATGATAATTATAGTCACTTTAATAATTTTTTCAATCTCCAATTTCGTAAAATAAAATACACACTTTATTGTCCTCGTAAGCATAGCTCACTTTATATGCAGGGGCTGGGGTTCGAACCTCAGACACCCCACTCATTCACTTTATAAGCGAATCTTAGCCACTAGGCTACCTGGGAAAAAAAAATTCACACTTTATTATTGCCATACTAATTAAACAATATGCACAAGTTTTAATACAAATAATAAAAATGAGAAGAAAAAAAATCCTCACAAGTTGATATACATCTTCAGAACTTCTTCACACATCATTCCAAAACAATTAACTACATATGCTAATTATTTATTTACTTCTTATTTCAAAGCAAAGTAAAAATCCCTTTGCTTCTCAATAGAACTAAATGAAAGTATAAAAAAAGAAAGAAAAAAAAAACAAAACAGAAACCAAGCCTTGATATGTATCATAATCATGTACTATATGTGGAATAAAAAAAATGAAAATTATAATCTGTATATTATCAAATTTAGGTACTTCTTGCTAGCCTCTCATGAAATTCAAGCAATGATTTATCTTTCTGAAGCCTTATATCTTCACGAAATTTATTGATAAATTCTTCAGCCTTTTGATCAACTTGCAACATTGGAGACCTAGCAACCACAACTTTCCATGCATCCTCTAGAGTGTCTACATCATTGTTGTTATCATCAACATGTACCTTTTCAATTTCTCTACTTGTTTCACCTTGTGCTTGAAGAATATTACTACTACTATTCATAGAAGAAACCGAATGAGTTTGAGAATAGAGATCATTTATATTTATAGCTGCAAAGCTTTTGTGTTGAAGATGGTAATAAGAAGGTGAAGCAGCATATGATGATTTGAAAGAAGTGAGAGAACGATGAGTTTTACTTTTTGAGGTTATGAGATGAGTGAGGGAATGAAAGAGTGAAAGAATGTGTTGAAGGGTTGTTTTGAGAGTTTTTGATATGTTAAGTTTGTGGAGTTTTGATTGGAAAGTGTTTGAGAGGTTCTTCCATGCTTTCTTGGCTGGTTTAAGTTTCTTTGATAGCTTCATACGTGACATGTTATTTGGAACAAAATTAATGAAAGGGTGATTGGTATAATTGGTTGAAAAGAGAATATATGTGAGAGAGAGAGAGAGAGAGAGAGAGAGAGTTTGATATAGAAGGGTTGAAAGAATGGCTTAAAGGAAAAGTTATTCCTATTGGAATGGAAATGGTTCTCAATTTCATGAAGGAAACTTTGATACCTATTTTTTAGTTTTATTATACTATTGTCACTTTTTTGCTCAAAAAAAAAAAATACTATTGTCACTTTGTTTTGTTCTACAAGTTGGTACCACCTTTTAATTTTGTGTCTAATCCAATTTGCACATAATTTGATAATATAATTACATAGGGGTTATTGCTTTGATTTCTAATTTAGAATATAATCCCATAAAATCTGATTGATTTGACTTATTTGAGTTTATATACTTATACAAAAACTTGAGATATTTTTTGAAAGAGCTAAAAAAAATAATTCATGATATTCGCATAAGTTATTTTAATTTATTTCTATAAATTCTCTCGAATAGTTTAAAAAAAATAAAAAATAATTCGAGGCACTTATAAAAACAACTTATAACACTTGTATAAAATAATTTAACATTATTTTATTTTTGTTATACATATCTATTAAACGTTGTAATTATCCAATTTGACATGAGTTGTAACATAATGAAATCTTAATGAAAAAGATGAAATTTTTTAGTCTAAGGTCATATCTCTTTTGATAGAATTGACAGCATGGAAGCAGCCTTGGGTGCTAAGTATGGTGAGAATAAGGAAAGCTAAAATCTGTAAAGGCCACAAGTATAGGTTTTCCCATGTGGTGTGCCTGTTATGCAACTTTTTGATGTGTCCATATGGGTCCATTTCATATATTTTTCTAATGTATAGGCAAGTTGATGTTGATTAATTAAAAATTGAAAAGTACCCCGCTCCCCCTAACAGAAAAGAGAAGAAGAATTAAAATTTTATTCATTTGATTTGATATTTGCATTAAGTTGAGTTGAGTAATGTTATTTAAATTTAAACTCAAGTTTTACGCAATACTTTTTCTTTATGAACACTCGGAGCAACGGATATTCTTCCATCCCATGCACGGAGATCAAATATTAAACTTCTAACCACGTACTTAAAGACTTTATTATCTATTAACCATTCTATATCGATGTTTTACACAAAGCTTCAAAGTAAATTACTTTGAATTACTATTTATAAATCATAACTCTCCCGACATCAAATATTTTAAATAAATATATTTACACTTAAAGTTTACCATCTTTTTATATATATAATTATTTTTTTTAAAAGTTAAACTAGCCTACTTAAATTGACATCAGAAATAATCGAAATTGAGAACTTGGGAAGAAACGTACTCTAAGGTCTCAAGTCAACACCACATTTTTATATTAAATCATTTGAAACCAAAAGATCATTTGAATTTCAACCAAACTATATATTAACTTTGAAAAAAAATATTAATATAAAGGAGTTGGCATATATTATTTCAGTCAATAATAATATAACCACATGTGTATATTTGCTTTAAATTTCAAAAGAAGAAAATGATAATTTGAATGTACAAATTTGAATTGACTAGACAAATAAAAAAAGACAAAAAACTAGCTGGCATTGAAAGTTTAGACCATATTTTCCCAATCAGATTTAGCAGTATGATTAGGTTATGTTTGGCAGTCAAATAGACAAGATTGTGACTCCTCACATACCACCAGCCACTTGCTTCCACTTTGCTTGGAAAGTGATGGACATAACAAACTTTATCCTTTCCATAATTTCATCAAGTAACTAAAAGTTTAATAGATTTACATGGTATTAATCTATAGAGTATAATCAACAACACAAACTTTACCTTTTCTGTTGAAACTCATTAAATATTTGCTTAGTAGTAGTTGTCTACCCTATTCAAGAACCTACTACATCACATTTAACAAAATAAATAAACATGCTCAAAAAATCGCACATTGTTTAAGAATCGAAATTAAATGTAGTTTATAATCACATACTCTTCTCAAGCCACTGAGACACCTTTTAACTAAATGACAAAATTGAGAATACTTACACAAGATTCAAAACAGACAATATCTCAAAAAAACGGTGTAATGGACCTAATATCGTAACAATTGTAATCACATTGTTGACTTTTAGCAAAGGTAATCAAACTTAACAGAATAAAAAGGAATGTACTTTTGTTTTATTTTTATTTTTTAAAAATGTTCTTGTGGCATTATTCCTCATTCATATACTACCAACCTCTCTAGACTTGTTAGAGATAAATTACACATGTGATGTACAATACTAATAACAGAGGTTATGTGGAAGAGTTACAAGGACAAAAAGTGTAAGAATGAAATCAAAGAATGTTCAAATTAAAAGTTTTCTACCTCTAAACCTTACGCTATATTGTTCCTATTCCATATTCTATCCTCTATTGCAAGTCTTTCACCGACGGTTTGTTGTAGATTTATGCAGCTCCGACCCATGTTAGTGTTCTGACACCAACATACTGTTACATGTTCTGACACCAACATACTGTTATATTTAATCACTCTTATTTTCTTAACGGTGTAAGTGTCAGTGTCAGTGTTGTGTCTAGTGTGTGTCAGTCTGGGTGCTTCATAATGGAGATAATGTTTGCACTAACTTGTCTATGAATGTCATGCATCAACACTTTCTTCACCATGAGGTAGGGTGCTAGATGAACCAATACTTTCATTATTTATAGGTGGTGGGTGATATCTTTTATACACCCTATCTTTGTTATTGCTCCACCATTCTTCTGCTTGTTGCTCACTGAATCTTCTCCTACTGCTCCGAGAAAAGTAAAAAAATCAACAAAGAAGAAAAGAAATTGTGTTAAAGATAGAAATGACCGCATTAAGAAAACCAATACACAAATTAACCAAAGGTCACCAAATCAGAAGATGAATGTAAGTATGTAACCAACATATAAAAATCTGAAATAACATAGAAACTTCTCATGGATTCAAATATAAACATGTGTCCTACATACACGAACATCGTAGTATGTGTTTAGTGTTTCGAACAGGAATATAAGACCATAGAAGATATCAACGGTTAAGTTACCGTGTTGGTCAATCACACATGCATAAGGACTTACATGTCTCCCCACATTGAGAACTAGAAATTCTATGAAATAGAAAAGATTTAGTTGCTAACTCAAAAAAGGTTCACAGATACATTGTGACACGCGGAAAATATAAAGTTGGAAAATTTTAGATTAACAACTAGATCTCGTACCTGAATCTAACATGTTTGAAAACTTTGCTTCCATCAGGTATTACAATGGCTGTGATATAAACACCGCGTTCAAATTGATCAACGATAGATGTTTCTCCTTCTCTCAAAGGCCTGGATGACTCCTGTGATCTGGTACTATTTTCCGAGTTTGGTGGAGACACTGCTGTAGTTGATAAATACGAGCTGCTGCTGCTTTCTTGACTATCATCTCCTCCGTTTGTTAATGGAACAGCCTCAGAAACTTCATTGTTTCCTTCCAGTCTTTGCTCTTGCAGATTTGAAGAGTCGCTATTTGATGCTGGTATATCAGGCGCACTTTGTTGCTCAGACTCGAAACTCGGTTGGAAAGAAGCTTCAAATTCTAAATTTTCTTTGAGAATATTTTGAGCTTGAGCATGGATCACTTTCAAGGTTTCACAGCCAGGAATCTCTGGCGGCAACGTTTCAGTCACTTCGCTCAACTAAACAACAGCAAATATATAAGCAACTTTAGGTTCAAGTATTAAGCTATTTCATACAATAAGTCTTTGGTTCAACTAAAAACAATTATGTCAAAATATAGAATCAAAGTACCTCTTCTGCCATGGACTTGATGAATTCCTTTGCTTCTCTATGCTTAGAAGATTCCTCTCCAGCCAATAGATTGGCTTCGTCAATATTTTTTTGAAGCTCCCGAATCTTCATATCTTGCATGTCACCCTTTTGCTTTAAACTTCGAATCTTTATGTAAGAAAATAAATATTCAAAAAAACTTATTAATGAGTTTCCTAGAGAATAAAATAACCAATTACAATGGTCCAGTTTGATTAACTTCTAACTCCTAGAAGCTTTTCAATTAAAATAAGTTTATGGTTCTTCACGTATGCAAAAGTCGTTAGAACTTGCAAGCTTTCAAGGTGTTTATAAAGAAGTTAAATAATAAATTTGTTAATAAACATTCAGGTGTAGAAGTTGCTTTTTAAAAAACATTTATCTATCATGTTGAGTGTTTCTTCAGAAGTTTACTCAAACAGAATCTCAATTTGAATATGGTGTAAACTACAAAACATACATAATTCTGCAACTTTGAGACTTCTTGATTCAGATGCTCATTTTTCTTCTTTAAACTATCAATAAGACTTCTTGAAAATCCAGGGGAGCCAGACCGTGTCGGGCTAGGCGGTCTTCTAGAGTACGGCGAGGCTGGTCTTGAATTAGCTGATGAAGGTGGAGTTGGAGCCTGGCTTTGCTGCATAATAAGAGCCCTGGAAGCACTCTGTGTTGCATTTGATGGACCAGGAAATATGATATCTTTCAATTGTAACGCGTCTCCGGCCATGGAAGATGATTCATGTGTACTTCCAAGGGATTTCACTAGACCTGTGGCAGAAGACAGGAGAAACTTTGAAGGTTTTACCTCAACCCTATCAATTTTTTCCCTTCCATACACGGAACTAGAAGGACGGTTAATTTCTTTATTGAAATGGGAAGCATTACTACTCTCGGAACCTTTAAGTTTACCATAACAAGCATCACAAACACGATGCGGTTTGCTAGGCGTTGGAGCCAATGCTGCTTTCAGCGCCTTTTTTGAACTACAAGGATGGCAATGCACCAATCCACAGTGATAACAATTATGCCTTTTTCTAGTAAAACCAAATGGCTGTCTACAACCGGAGCAAACCGATTGATCATTCCCTGAAACCCACTTATGTATGCATATACAAGTTGTAAAATTTGCGCCGCATGCGATATTTTTTACATGCCTTTCTTTCAAAGCTTCCACCAATATTGGAGTTTTCTGATCTTCTATGTCTCCATGCCCTAATCTTCCATTGGCACCTCTCCCCCAAGTATATAGTTCACTTCTTGAAGTCAATACAGCAACATGATGTGTGCCGCACGATATTTCCTCAACAGATTCTCCTTGTAATTTATCTTTTACTAGAATCGGCACTTTTCCATCGGAGGTTGGATTTCCTAGTTGACCATACGCCTTGCTCCCCATAGTAAAAACATGACCGGACGCGGTTAGCGCAACGGTCAAACTATGTCCACATGCAACCTGTTGAAAATGATAATCAGCAAGTGCAGCCACACAAGTTGGTTGAAGGTAAGTTTCCTTGTTAGCATGACCTAAACGATATTGGTCTCCGTCACCCCACGTGAATAGTTTTTTTGACGAAGAAGTATTTGAACTTGAACCAGATTGATCATTAACCTCTATAATTGCTGCCGTGTGCCACACTCCACATGCAACCTTAATAGCTTTATGTCCACTCAATAACTGTAACTCCTTTGGATATGCCACACTCTCTCTGTCTCCATGCCCCAAGACACCAAGCGTTCCATCACCAAAGGTAAAAAGTTTCCCATTGGAAGTTATCAATGCCGTATGCCATGCGCCACATGCTATAGATACAACCTGATGTCCTTCTAAAGGGCCAGTGACCCTCTTTGGTATGCAGTGGCTAACATGAGTTCCATGACCTAGAATTCCCGCGTTATGTGTACCATCACCCCAGGTGTATAGATCCCCGGAAATAGATACTGCACATGTATGATATTCACCACAAGCAACAAAACTTACACTGGTAATGGCTAGGGAATCAACAAGACGGGGTTTACCATAATCTTTATCAAACCCATGACCGAGTCTTCCACCAGAGTCCTCTCCCCAGGTAAAAAGCTCACCTTGCCTTGTTACTAGAGCAATGTGACTTACACCGGGTTCTATATAATTAACATCAAGAACAACATCAGACTCCAATAGCTTGGGAATCAACATGTCTGTCTTGGAAAGGACTTGACTCCCTAATCCATCGGAGGAACTGCCGTCGGCCCAAACCTCTCCCCATATGAAAACATCACCAAGAGACTCTATGTCATCTGGTCCTGATGCTACACTACTAGCATAGCTAGTAGTAGTTGATACACTAACACGGGAACCATCTCCAACACTTGTCCTTACTTGCGGCATACTTGTATGATCTGACCCCGCATCAGATCTTCTATTCGATGTGGATTCACGAGGAACTGATTCAAAAGAAAACCTTCCCTTGGAAATACTTGCAGTAAACTCTAGTGCTCCACCAAAAGGACGGTCATTCGGAGAAATGTCAACACTATCCTGCAAATGAAATTCAAAATAAATTACTTCATTCCAATGCTCTTGAAAAATAGAAAATTAGAGTCATGTGCCTTTTCCTAACAAGTAACAACATCAGCTTTAAGGAGAACTATGATATTACTAAGTCGGTGATTTATTAAAAGAATATTAAGATTATGAGTAAGGCATGTTATTTAAAGAAGATGAGTATGGCATATTATACATCATTTAAGTTTGAAAAGCATTATTTCGTGTAATCTTTCAGGAGTTCGCGTAAAAGAGACTATGTACGTGTTCAACTATGTAAGGATAGAGTATGAAGGACTACGTATTAATCAAAATTTAGATGATGTCCTAAATGCCAATGAAACTTTTCAATTTGGATTGGTTAACCAGAGCTGTAATGTCAAAGCTACAGCGGTGTAGTGTAGTAGAAGGATTATAGAAGACTGTCATTAAGAATGGTTGTAAAATGGAAAGTTTCAAAATAAATTGATAGGAAATTAACAAATCAGTAATCAATCCATAAAAAATTCATGAATAATATATAGGAAGTAGAAACTATTTAACAATGTGTAAACTAATAAAAGTTTAAAATTAAATTATCATTTAAACAAAATCTATTGCAACTCACATCTGTTAAATCACTTCTAGTTCGCCGATTTCTAAGCTGTCCAGTAGAAATTAATGCCTTAAGGCCCGAAAGCCATACCTCAACCTCAGTTGAATCCTTGCAGATCTAGAAATTTGAAACTGGAATAGATTCAAAAATTCATATGAAATTTACAAAATCAAGTCCAACATAGAGAGTTAGCGTTTTCTCTAACCAGATCAAGTGATCGTTCGCCTTTTTTATAAATAAGAGAAAATGATAGATAATCCTTTTCAGGGCGCAAATATCTTCTAAATACAACCTGCAAAGTATAAGTTAGTGCTAACATAACCGAAAATCTAGCTTCTTCTATTGATCAAGCATCATTAACTTACTGTTCTCTGTCCTGAGATGATGCGCAAAACTGAAGACAAATTCAGATTCTTTTCCTTTCCATGTGAAATCCAAATTAGTGACGTTTCATCCTGCTAATGCCACTAAATATGAAACCATCCGTACAATGACTTGAAATTCAATGCATATAAGTTACAACAGCAAACTCAGTTCTAAAGTAAAGAAATAAATAAACACAGTAACATAGCGATTGATCATAGAGTTCGAGCAAGTGTGCCTACGTCTGCGACAATAGATCTAGTTTCTACTATGAAATTCTTAGAGTTGCAGACTACAAGCTATGTTTAAATACTACAGTCAAGTTTACCCTGAAATTGTAATGTGGGGGACTTCGCCCCCTATACCCCAACCCTCCTAATCGTAACCCGTTGAACGAATGGGCCAAGCTTAAGCGGAAGGCGCTCTAGCTGCACTACGCTTGTTGCACTTTCAGCTCCATTCACTCCGCTACCCTATTCTCAGGCGCCAGCCCGTTTATTACCGAATATGAGCAATACTCAACAATAATACATAAATAAACATGTACGTTTTTCTTGCATTATAATTCATAAACAAAACTTTTCACGGTAAAAAAACTCACCTGTGACAGCCTGAAATTACAAAGTTTTGGCTTCCCTTTTCGACTATACTTAACTAACTGGGTTCCTCTTTTTAATGTAATGAATGCCTTCACACAAAAAATAAAATTAAGTAAGTGGAGCACCTAAGCAACATAATATTTAGTATATGATATCATATTAGTATACAATTTGAAATTAACATATACGACACATACATTGACATGTAGACATAGGTAATAATTTTGAGAAAACGAAAGTAATTGAATGTAACCACAGGTGTCAATGTCGGACACTAGATACACTTTCAATCTAAATTGTCGGTGTCATGACATATTTTGAAACAAACAAATATGATCAAACACTTAAAACCTATTGAAACAAACACTTGAAAATGAAAAACAAACACAATCATCATACATGACACCAACATAGACACGTAAACACAAGTAATAATTTTGAGAAAATGAAAGTAACTGAATGTAACCTCATGTATCAGTATCGGATACTAGACACTTTCAATCTTAAGTGTCGAGTCACAAAAAAAAAAAAAAAATAGAAAAATTGTAATATTTTCGAGCTACAAATAAAAGTCTAATTACTTGTTCAATATCACGTTCAGGATTCCCATAACAATCAGGATCTGCCATTCCATCTGAAAGAAATTGAAAGGAAACCAGTGAAGAAGACAAAGGTCAAGCGTCATTGTTTCTACGTGTGAGATTTGCATGAACAAGTGTGTGATGAGCAAGATTGGATTGAGAAATTGAGAGAGAAAGAGAAGATGCGAATGTTTCGTTCAAGGAAAGGGAATGAGATATTGCCGCGCATCTTAAACTGCTTCCACGTCAACCAACTAACTTAACATTACCTTTACTTGTTTTTTAATACATAGCGTCTAGATGTTATTGCCTCCGTTTTTAAATATAAGCAAAATTAACTTTTTAGATTCATTCATTTAATGTAATGATGTGTGTGGTTTATAATATGGACCACATACATTATTAAATGAATGAACCTAAAAAGTTAATTTTGCTTATATTTAAAAACGGAGGGAGTAGTTGCTACTCTTTATTTGATGTTTTGCGGTGTGGTGTGTTTGGATGGAGGGTTTAGAATAGGAAGCGAGGGGATAGTTTACTTTTTATTTTTAAATTATGGATATTATGAAATGTTTTTTAAAAAGTTAACATATTAACATGATAAACGTCATATAATACTTTAACCATTCTATTTAGTTCCTATGAGGACACAAACTTACACCTGATGCAATTGCTTTCCTTAATGGATAAAAGACAAATGAAACAATTTTTTTTGAAGGAAAAACAAAAGAAACAATAGAAAATAGTTTTTTTATCCATTTATAAAAGGTAGTCTTCTTAATTCCTAATGGATAAAAGACAAAAGAAACAAAAAAGAATCCTCAACGTGTATTTTATATATATATTGTCATATAGAAAAGCATTTCATATTTTTTTTCATTTGTTTATTACAAACCTTTCAATGTTTGAATACTGACATTGATTTCAGACATTAATCAATGTTGTTTATGCACTGTTTAACATTAATTACAAAGCATTTAGACTTTATAACAAATTATAATTTTTGTTGAATATAAAAGCCATACCCAAGTTCAGTCCACACAAATCACAGTTGTTATAGCCCTGAACAAATGGCCCAATCACTGCCAGCAACTATAGTCCTTGGCCTTCTTACATTCACTTCAGGTACTTTTTCTGTTATTATTTTTTAAGCCAAAAAGGGACATATATTTTGCATCATGTTTAATGTTGTTTACACAATCGAATCAATAAAATATGATGAGCTTTAACGATGTACTAAAAGAAAATAAACATGTACATGTTGTAATACTATTTTGCTCAAAGAATATTGTAACTATTGTTACTAATTTTACAGTAATGTTTGAGGTGAAATCATGCGAGCTAACTAGGATTGGAGGTGGTTGTCCAGATTTATCAAAATGCATGAAAACTTGTCTTCCATGTTATGTTGGCATAGGTGAAATCCACTACTATTGTCGTCATCCTAGTGGTCCAATATTATTCGAAACATGCGTTTGCGTAATGGTGAAAGGTGCTCCTTGTCGAGTTCGTGGCTGTCCGGGGAACACACCTCCTGCTGCCGTTGCTGCCAACTACAATCAAACTCAATTCATGAAATATTTGAATGTTACAGCTTAAATAATGAATGTACAACAGCTTATTTATAAAAAAAACTATAGTCTTTGACTCAACATGCTATGAGTTTTTGTGTTGGGGATTTGTTCTCTTGTTGTAATTTGTGGTACCTTGTTCATTGTGCAGTTATTGTGCCAATGTTTTTGTTAATTTTAGTAAAAGTTATGAGAATATATGCATGATACTTTGCAGTAATATTGATTTATAGGAATTTTCATGATGCAACATAAGTAGATAGTATAAAATGCCGTCTTCTTCTTCCTTTCAGTGAGCGGACAAATTCTCTCATCACTAACTGGACGAATGCCTAAACGATGTGCAATCATACTCTTAGGCATTCTGTCTCTCATGGTGTGTTGCAGTGGCAAAAACCAAGTCCCAGGGAGGTATAAATGTATGCATTGAATAGAGTTGGAATTGGCATGTGTATTTGGGATGAAGATGGTTGATTTATGTTGGCCAAAATAGAGTGGTTGACTACACTCCTTGATGTAGATTTGGGAGAGGCCTTAGGACTGTTATCGGCTTTCAAGTGGGTTCGTGACCTTTAATTGAGTATTGTGTACTTTGAGATTGATTCCAAAATTATGGTGGATAGTCTCTATGGTACTACAAGTTGCATTTCTAATTATAGTGTAGTGATTATCGATTGTAGACACATGTTAGCTTCATATTTAGTAACATTTGATGTTATGTTCATTAGGAGATAGGCCAACGAGTCACTCATAGTTTACCAAAGGCTGGTCCTTGTCATGCTAGTTTTCGTATTCATATCAGGATTCCATAATGTATCTCTACTATTATTAAAAATAAAATGCACTAAGTTTCTCTTTGTAAAAAAAAAAAAGTCAAATTTCATAATTTGTCTCTTAACTTACTTTCAAGTAACACTTTCGTCATTATCTATTTTTTGTTCGGATCTAATTAGTATGTTTTTTTTTTGAAAAATTCTAATCTAATCTTTATTTTATAAAATGTCATTATCTTTTTTATTATAAAAACAGAAAATCTATCAAATTTAATAAAATAAATCATCACAAAACTCACGAACTTCATAAAAAAAACACAAAAATTCATCAAAACTTTATTTCTCTATCATCATTCAACCTTACATTCTAACAACATAAAATGATCTTCATCTTTTTTCATCATTTCCTCTTCATTTTTTTTTAAGAAGGAGTACACTCCAAGATCTCAAGGCAACATCACCAAACCAACCTAAGTGGGTTGTTTTGGGTATCAAGTTGGAATTTGGTTATGATTATTTTTTGGGTTTGGTTATGGTTGTTTTGTTTTCTATAAGTGAAAAGAAAATGATTAGGGTTATGTACAAAAATGGTGAGTTTTTTTAGCTTATGAGATTTTTTTCAATAAAATCTAGATTGCTAGGTTTGTATAACTAAGATATGAGTTTATTTATAAGTTTGACGAGTTTTCAATTCTTTTAATAAAAAGAGCATAAACATGTTGATATTTTATAACATAAATAATTTACTTAAAGGAAAAAATGGATGATGAAAGTGTTACATAAAATTAAATTAAGAGACGAATTGTGTAATATTATAAAAAAATTGAAAAAAAAAAACTAGTTTACAGTACTATGATGAAAACTAAGAGGCTTAATAAATACCTTTTCTTGTTGCAACTCTCAAAACCCTACCATTCTAACGACTCATTCAACAGATTACTACAAATGAATAATACCAACATATGGACGGAAAAAGGTCGGAATTTTTTACTACGAATTTTGCCTGCTCTCAGTTCAGCAAGATTCGTAAGATGGGTTATCATCATCATGATGTGGTAACCTTCAATACATTTTTGAAAGGTCTTTGTCTTAACGGTGATACTAATCGTGTGAGTAACCTCATTGCAAGTTTTGCTTGAACAAGTTTCATTTATGATCAATTCTAGAATGTTAGTTAAGGAGGACTGTGTTTATATCATGCTAGAATTAATGTGTCTCTCGTAACGATGCTAGAATTAACACGTCCTGCCGTCATTTCAAGCTAGAATTTGTTGATGGCTGACACCAGGATTAGACCGGTTGACGACACTGTTAGCCCACTGAATCTCGCCTTTCTCATCAATCTGAGTTTATCATTTCAGGTGTCATAGGTCTTGATAAAATAGATGATGAGAAAGATGTTGTAGTTGGCGAAAAGGTTGTCACCATGGTTTTTCGACCAATTGAACGATTTTGTATCATATGGTAGATCTGATAATGCAACAACGTTATTATTGATTGTATGTTCAAAAATACATTTGTGAATCATCATTTTATGAATTATAATATGAAATGATTATCTAGTGAATTTTTGTTGCTTGGTTGAATGAAGTATCTTGAAAAATATCAACCCAAATGTTTATAGTATACTGAATATTGTTTTTGCATCTTGATAGTGCGTTTTTGTATCTTGAAACTGTGAAAGAAGCTGTTGTGATAGTGAGAAAAAAAATATTGAAACTGATGGTTATTGGTACTGTCTATAATATGATATAAGGCGGATAAGGCAAAAATATGTTTATGGTCGTAAGGAGTGTAATGTTTATTGTTCACGACTATGTAAGATTAAAATAGTGGAGCAAATCATGAACCTCTTATTGTTCACGACTACAATATCATAATTAATGGATTATGTAAGATTAAAATAGTGGATGAAATCGTGAACCTCTTTGAAGAAAAGAAATGTATTCCAAAAATATGATTTCTTATACGATAACGTACAACAATCTCATAGATGACTTGTGCAAATGAGGGAAAGTCTGTCATTGCTTACAATTCTTTATTACATACTTTGTGAAAAATTTATCATCTTGACAAGACAATTGTGTTAGTCAAGAAAATTAAAGACCAAGATATTCAACCTGATTTGTACACATAATATGCTTATTGATGGTTTGTCGAAGGTGTGAGACTTAAAGGACACACAATGAGTTTTTTGAGAACTTTTGATTAAAGATGTCGTAAAGTATACGACTATGATCAATGGGGGGCTTTGTAAAGAGGGTTTATTTGAAGAAGCGTTTTCCTTGCTGTCAAAAATGGAAGATATGAACGACTTGCTTCCCTGATGGTAATTTATGAAATAATTCTAGATGCTATTTTTGAGAGAGGTGAGAGCGATTAAGCAGAGAAAACTCTTCTTTCAATGTTTACTATAGGTCTATGTAAACATAAAATAATGTAAGATGCTTTCTAGGTAAATGCTGTTTTAGATTTCAATGACTACCATGTAGTGTCTTAGTTACACACATTAAAGATGTATAATGTAGTAGGGTCACTATGACTTCAGCTTTGAATAAATTAATTTACGGTTATGTTCAATTTGATATTGTTAACTTTAAAAGTGGTTGATATCTTCGTATTGTTCTTGATCTGCTATATCAACTTTAAAAGAATTTATCATGCAGTGGTTATTTTTGGTGTTTCAAATAATGAGTCATTTCGTAGATTTGTTTTATTTTTAGTTTGCTGCAACTTTCTTGTAGTCCTGTTTGAGTTCGAATCAGAACAATATTTTGTTTGCATCCTCTGAGTCAAAAATGTGTTGAGGTTTCTAATATTTTTCGTCTGGCTCAATTAGGCCTTTTCTTTGGCCATAGATTATGTTAGTGGCAGTTCTTTGTATTTCATGAATCTATATCTTAGTTATTCTCAGCGATCATAAGTTACAAAGTATGAGAAAAACTAGTTTCAGACTTGTCTTCGGCCAATATTTGCTTTTTGAAAGGATATAAAAAGATGAAGCATCTTAGTTCCATATCAAATTGGGTTTCTTTTATTGTTGATTTTATGTGTTTGGTTATGAAATTTTGTGTATTGACATCCAAAGAGCTGAGCTATGTAATGGCCTCATTGTTGATATCCAAAGAGTTGAGCTAGTAGTTATATAAGTCTTACCTTTATGAATAATATCACGTAGATCAGATCTTACATGCCTACATGTTCATGACTTGGAGAGGTATGCTTACTTTCAACGGATGCTAACAATTCCATGCTTCGTCTTTCTGTAACTTTCTGTTCCCATTGTTTCTTGACTAGATCAAAATGCAAATAGTAGATAGTCTCGAAGTTACAGGACGACAGATAGCTCTTAACAACTTTTTATGCGAAAGGTCAATCATTCTTACCATTGTCGATGTTGTCTCTGTTCTATAACTCGTCACCTCTGGGAACCAAGACATATACATACTTGAAAGGATTGGTAGAGGTGTTGTTATTGAGATCAAGAACTTCAAGATGTTTAAGCTCCAAATGAGTCAGGAAATTCCTCATCAACTTTAGGTCTAGAGTTTTATGCTCTGAAGAAAGTTATGTTTTGATCGGTGAACCATGAATAGTTTCAGCAATGTCATTAATATTATTCACCCGTGCAATGGGGCAATTAGCACAAGAGAGAGAAACAGAAAGGTGTGGAGCAATCACAAGTATTGCAACATGTCTGTCATATGTTGGTCGAAGTGTCAAAGCACCTACAACAGATTGTTGCAGCGGTCTCATACAAGCCATCAAGAGCAAAACATGCAGCTGCATTATTATTAAAGGCAGAGATGATTCTGATCTTGGCTTAAAGATTAACATGGCATGTGCTTTTGGTATGCCTTCTCTCGGTGTCCTGGTGAGTTTTATAAATTCCGTTTTCATTAATAAAAGCAAGTGTGCCATGTTCCATTTCCCATACAATGGTCTAAAATTTCTCAGTCATAACTTGTTATAGTAACATCCTTTGAAATAAGAGAGTATCTAAGACTGCCAATGTTGGTTTCTTTATGAAATTATCTCTTGTTGTTTCAATGCATGAAAGTTAAAAAATACTTGAGGTCCTACTTTATTGGCAAGGGTTCATTTGTTTTGTTTAGGATTAGACGATCTTCAACCTTCCATTTGCAAGTACAATGATACTGCTTGTTGTTTCTGATTACTGACTACTAAATTAATTTCAATGATGGACTCTTTTTTTTTCATCCTAACTTAATAAACTGAAGAGAAACTATATAATTGCATACTTGATCTCTGTTAATGATCGATATGCAGCTTTAACTATTTAAACCACGTGGTTTCAATTCAACATTTTTCATTGTTAGGAAGCTTTTGCTCTTTGTTAGGAACCAAAACCAGCTCAATCCTATTCAAATTTGCTCTAATGTGCAGCAACAGGGGGCCAATTGGAGTTCTGCACAGATACGCTGAGGTAGAGTCAGTTCCGAAGAAGCAAACAGCAACAGATTGTACTGGAGTAGGCCTGATCTGGGAGTATTGAAGTGTAATGTTGATGCAAGTTTTCGTCGGTCTATAAACATGACAAGTTATGGCTGCTGTATCCGTGAATTTGAGAGAGAATTTATTATGTTACTGTCAGGATGGTTTAATCCGAAGCTATCTGTTCATGAAGGTGAGGCCATGGGACTGTGTAATGCTATGAACTGGGTCCTTAGCTTGGGATTTAACAATGTTTTCTTTGAATGTGACTCAGATTTTGGTTGATGCTATTCACTCGAGAAATGTAGGCATTTCAGACTTTAGTTCCATTGTTTCTAGTATCAGAAGAATTTTAGCGTCAAATTATAACCTTGACGTTAAGTGTATTCAACATCAAGCTAACATGGTTGTTCATTCTTTGTCTAAAGTGGCCATATGTTAGTCGTCAAGTTTATGATTTTGCTCCTCTGATAGTCACTCTTTAATGGTCACTTGCAGAGACTCAAAACAGGAAATCAATGTGATCAGAATGGGTTATTCAATAATATTATAAACATTAAAACTGATAAATAATCATGAATTCAAATGAACAAGGTTTTTCCATATTGGCAGATATGAGCCATTCCCAAATTTGAAAGAAATTGGAACTACAATATATTTTTATTCAATGTCAAAGCAACTATTCTCACATAAATAGTAGTGTTATTTGTATAAATTCATGTGATCATTGACAATAACTCAACATGGGTTATTCAATACCAAGTTTGTAAGGCCGCATAACGTTTTCATAAGTAATGCATACAGTTTTATACATCCTAGTATTCATGTATTGATTCATTATGTATCTATCCATTGAACTCATATAAGAATATCCCGAAAAATTCAAGGGTATAGTCTCTAAAGGATGCTAGGATCTTTGTATCTCTTGAAGATAGCTTCAATTTCTGTCATGACTTCTGCTGGTAAAGGCCGTTCGGTTGTTGTAAAAGCATCAATGTCTTCTTTTAGTTGGTCCACAGATGTTGCACCGATAATTGAACTCGTCATGAATGGCCGATCTCTCACAAATCCAAGTGCGAGTTGGACAGGAGATAGACCATGTTTCTTGGCCAACTCAAGATACTTAATAGTTGCTTCCTGAAAACCAAACATGAAAAAACAAAGGAAAATTCTTAATTGGTTATCTTGTTAATTGTGGTTTAGAGTATAGTCTGAACCAATGTTATAAAAACTGAACTGGACGGTTCAGTCATTTGAGCAGTTCAATTGCAATTTTGTCCGGGTAGTTTAAAGTCAATGAACCTGACCAAGAAGTCTTGCTTGTACGATGTCTAATTCGGTTTTGAAAAAAAGGGTCAAAACTTTAAATACAAGAACTAGAAGTATTACGTACCCGTGAAATTGATTGGTTATATCTTTCCATGTAGCCAGGGAAGAGGTTCAGTCTTCCACTTTTTGCAGCTTCAGAGTTTATATCTATATACTTTCCTGAGAGTGTTCCACCCCCAAGTGGGGAATAGGATAGCAAGCCAATATTGCAATTCTTCGGATGACAGACTTCCACGAGATCAACTGCAAAAATATTCAACCAACCAAGAACTTGAATAAGCTTAAAACTGGTGCACTTTGATCTATACAACAGTACGTAGTCGATCACAGAAAATAGTGATTAGATCAAACATCGACAGAAATTTGTCTACTCAAATCATGTGACTACTTTTGCAAATTTCTTAATAGAAAAGGTTGAATTTACGACCTCCAAGTTAGGGTTCAACTGCACTCTGAACATGAATCTTACGAAGAAAAACATACAATCCCGTTATCATTTGACAGAATATTAGATGAAAAGAACTAAACCATACCCTAAAAGTTTACGCATCACGTTGGACGTTTTTGAGTTTAAGGACCAAAGTGCATATGATCCCAAGTTTGAGGGATAAATTGGACTTTTAGCCAAAAATTCCCCAAAAGAAGGAGAATGTATGCCTATAAATTGTTCATTATGAGGACCCTTGTAAGATAAAGAAACTCAAGTTAACATAAACTCAATACACCTATTTCTCTTGCCATCTTCAACCTTGCACCTCTGGCAACATATTTACTAAAAAACTAAACCATGTTATCTGTAATCATTTGTTTAACAACAAGTCTTCATTGATACAACATAGTGTAACTGTTAACAAGAGAGACCAAGTATTCAAAGATCTACAGGAAAGCCTTTTTTATTTCGGACTCTCTAGGTTCAATAATGTATTACTTTTTAAACTTGGAGTGCAATGCGTTTTTCGACGATAAGTAGCATTTCGATTCAACACAAATCATATATTAAAATGACAACGGGAGCTGCAGCTTTACATCCTACAGCAATGCAGAACTAAGTGATAAATGAATGAGATCTGATCCACATCAGAAAAGAACTGTACTTACCTTCAAAACGACTTCTTACAAGCAAGCTATAGCTGTTTTGGATACTGACAATCTTTGGAAGTCCCTCAACTTTAGCTGCATGGACAAATTCCATCACTCCATACGAAGTCTCATTTGAAACACCTAGGTAACGTACCTGATGCATGCAAAAATACAAAGAAACTGAATCGCATACACATGTACAAGAAGGTCGTGAGTTTATGCTAATTGATGTGTGGCATATGATAGTTTATCTTCATTGACAGACATATGAACCACAAGGATGTGCAAGATTTGCAACATAACATAGAAAAATCTATAACAAAATGTTGTAAAATGATCTTATATTTCGTAATTATTAGTACAGATTGAAGGTTACAACTTAAAAGTAAATATCACATGATTTCAGTTTGAGCAAATATATCGCAAATGCAAAATACTGCTCGGCTTCTCTAACTCAAAACAAAAAAAAAATTATCAAAACTGCTTTATGAATATAGAAAAGATGAAGCATGTCAGGAATCAGTCACCTTTCCTTCATTGATAAGTTCTTGAAAAGCTTGCAACTGTTCAACAAATGGCACACTAGGCCTCCATTTTGAGGGATCATAAGAATATTCACCAAATAGTGCAACGTAGCGATCTGGCCTATAATAGTTAAAAAAACTAGTTTAGCTTTCTGGTTCATCATCTCTATTTTCAGATTCCTAAAACAATAAAATCATTTTTTTTTACAATGTATGCTTGACTAAAGTTTTAAAACCATATTTACATGTGCTCAGGTCAGATACACTACCAATGCTTACATACTGTAAACTCACCAGTGAATTTGCAACAAATCAATATAATCAATCCCAAGACGCTTAAGGCTTTTCTCCACACTTTCTTTGATATTTGCCGCATCAACCCGCAAAATGTCTGCATTGTCCCGTAAGTAACTCGATCTCTCAGAATAACCGCAAACTTTTGTTGCTATGATAATCTATGCACAAAGAGGGTAGACAAATAGTTTCAAACTGTTAGCTAAACAAAGCATGCTGTCAGTGTAAAACTTTCAAAATATAACTGAGATCCAAATCTCAGTTTAGCTTCAGGGTTAGCTCGTTATATGTAGCAAAATGTACCAAACTCATGAACAACTAATACCTTGTCACGAGATTGAGATTTCAGCCAGCTAGCTATATAGAGATCAGTTTTTCCTTGTGTCTCTTTCTTCATTGGAATTGGGTACTGCAAAGTGCAAAACAGCAGCAATTTGATCAGAAACATAAGTTTCCCTAGTCAATCCAATATGGACTAATAAAACACATGGTAGCAGCTCAAGGTAAAAATGAAGTAGATTGCAAGAGTTGTGTGCAGGGATAACTTGGTTTAGCAAAACAAAAGTAAAATTCTTAAAAACAAAATAAGCAATACATCTAATCACAAAATTATAATTTTGTATATATAACAAACCAATCGAAATACTTGAATTTCATCAAGAGTTATTGTACAAGTGTAAAAATGAGATAGAACGAAGGAAATGCAGATTAAGATTTGAAGAACTTACAGCCTCGGCAGTATCAAGAGCATTAATGCCATTCTCAAATGCATAATTGAGTATGTCATGAGATTCTTTTTCCGTGTTTTGCTCCCCAAAGGTCATCTGAAATATTGCACTAATCAATCAACAACATGCTACAGTACTTAGATTAACATAGTGATCAATAGTAATAACAAGAAAAACAACAACAATAATAATATAGCAATAACTTATACATTTATACAAAAGAGATACACAAATTTTGTGACTTTTTTTTCAAATTTTACCCTTAATAACAATTTCAAATAAAAAATAAATGAAGAGAATAGTTGAAAATATGTGCACAGTTCATTGAATTTGACAACAATTTCAATCAAAATGCAAAAACATAATTTGTTCCTTTTATTTTTACATTAATTTTATGGGTTAAATAAGTAAATAGTCCCCTTAAATATATCAACGTTTGATTTTAGTCCCCCTAAAATATTTTTTAGGCTTTTGGTCCCTCTAAAATTTTTCATTTATAAAATTAGTCCCTGCTCTACATTGAGTATTACACTAGAGCAGGGACTAATTTCATAAATGAAAATTTTAGAGGGACCAAAAGCCTAAAGAATATTTTAGAGGACTAAAATCAGATGTTGGTATATTTATGAGGATCATTTACTTATTTAATCTTAATTTTTTTATTAAATCAAGATTGTTAAAGCCCAACATTGAATGAGATTGACCTCAACAGAAGTTTATAAATGGGGACAATCCTCACTACAAGCCTTCTATTTTTATTTTTTTTGAAAACTTGATATACGGTCCAAGAACCGACTAATCGGAGGACCAATCCTATCATCCACTAGCGAGGCCCAATTGAAGTCATAGTAAAACTTTATAACTTCGCCCAACGCAGGCATTGTTGTCACCTAGAGGATTCAAACTTGACACCTAAAGAAGAGCATACTCCTAGGTCCAACTCTTCACCACCAGACCAATCCCTGGGGTTACAAGCTGTTTTTTTTCAAGGTTGATACTATGGTTCGTTCCACTTCTAGAGGGGCCAAAATTAATTCTGGAGGTGTAAAATTGACTCCGACATGTTTGGTTGCTTTCGTGTAGAATTGATTACGACCCCATAATTGATTATACTTGAAACTACTATTCGAATTTTCTATTCTAGAATTGATTTTCGCACACAAATTTATAGTTCAATTTTTTTTTTTAATAAATGTAACTAAACACAAACCATTTTACATTCAACTCACTTTTAGTCAGAATCATTTCGCTTTCGCTCAAAATCAATTCTTGTCACCACAGAACAACACATGCACTAAGTTAGACTCAATACCTGAAACTCTCAACATAGATGACAAAATAATAAACAACATTTCTAAACAAAAAAACAAAAAAAGAATAATAAGAGGAAAATAGATGCATGTGAGAAGAAGTAAACTTACAGTACCAAGAGTGATTTCACTGATATTAAGGTCAGAATCACCAAGTTTCCGATACTGCAATGGATTGTTGATGGCAGCACAAACAAGAGGCCTCACAGTTCTCGTCCTCCTCAGAATGCATTTTCTTTTACTTGTTGTTGAAAGTGTAGTGTTATTGAGAGACAGTGATGGTGTGAGAGAATGAGAAATGGCAACAACGTCAGAGGAGAAAGAGCAGAGACCGGCCATGGCTATGACTTCTTAGCAGCTTATCTTTTACTACCACACAAAACAAATAAACGTTGTTCAGTTTGCTGCCTCTATTTATTGTTATAGACAGTTTCAACTTCCAACACCACACTTGCACATCTTTTTTTGCCTCTTTTGTCATAACAAGTTTCGGTTAAATTGGTAGTAGGATAGGACCACATGGAGGTGTCAAATGTAAATCACATTTTCCTTTCTTGGTACTTTAAAAATTAATTGGGTTAATTCTGATTTTGGAATTTTGGTTTTAATCGCTCTAAAAGAATTAGATTATGATCTTGTAATTTCAAATTCCGTTGACGTGGTTAAATAAGGGATTAAAAGTGGAGGAATCTGAAATCACATGGACATATTCTAATTTTTTATACAAAGACTAAAATTGGAATTCGCTAATATTACTGAGATTAAAAGATGTATTAACCCAAAAACATTTTACTTTTTAGATTTATTGAATAACTATATTTTTCTTAAAAAATAATAATTGATGTGGTTGGTTGGTCTATATTTTACATATCAGATGTAGTAGTTTCTTAATGAAATAAAAAATGATTTTTTTTATGTTTTAATACATAAATCATATGAAAAAAAATTACTTTAAATTTTTTATTTGGACACTTGTTAGCATTTCAACATTAAAAAAAAAAATTATGTTTCAATACATACCTCCCACGTGACTTAAGTTACGCAGGTGTTAAACTCATCGTGATTTAAGATATGTTGGAATATAACCTATGTGACTTAAGTCACGCTGAACCTCAACGTAAGTTAACTCATGTTGGTTGTCTTGCAATATGGCCTCTTCCTATGATAAGGTATAATATGGCTTCTTCCTCCCAACTCTGTCGTCATCACCACCGTCAATCCCCACTCATCTCCCTTCTCTGTCACGCTTAATCGCCATCGGTGACCTTCAAGGTTGTAACACCCTAAACTCTAAAAGCGATAAAACACGCAAATGATACAAACATAAGGAATTTAGATGCTACTTTTTCTATAAATCTACATCTTGCATAAATAATTTTTCAAAACATCGCAACGGAATACTGATCATAACATTTCATCATCAAATATAAAGAAACCTCTAACATAGCCATGTCATCAAAATACATCATCAAAATATAAATCTGAATCTCAACATAATGAGTATCATCTCATAAAAAACATGAAAGATAAAGGACGGCTATTAACACCCTAATCAGATCTCCTAAACTAAGACTCCAAAGCAAAAGACAAGGTAGCTCCAAAACTATCCTCAAGAATACTCACATCAAGCAAAGTGAATCAACTGATCATGCACGCCGTCTACCCATTTATGACCATTGGGGGTTAGATAACATTCCACGATAAAACATAATCAAATGAAAGTAAAACGGTATAATTAACTTCACATTATTAATAAACTTATTAAAATCATTCACAATATCCCCACATCATATTCAACCATCAAGAATACAAGCATAATATTGCAACAAGTACGTTTCGACATTTTCACATAATCGTCAAAATTCACCAAGCACATAAATCACCAAGTTTCACCAATGCACATAATCACCAAGCACATAGTCAAACATGACACTTTCAATGTATGCAATGCGCTCCAGACATGACTTTATATGCATGTGGTACTCGATCATCGCCAATAAGATACAACATTATCATTATCATCGACAATAGATACAACATTATCATTATCATCGTCAATATGAATACAAAGTATTCTAGTCATCGTCAATATGGATATAAACATTTGACTCGACATTTATGAATGCATGAACATATGAATCAATGATGCATACGTTCTTTCAACAATCATCATCATCAACATCAACATTTTGCATACATGCATTCATCGCCAATATCATCACCTTTTGCATTGAAGAATTCAACACGAATAATAATTCATCATTTAAATAATCATCATAATCATCACCATACATCACCATAATAATCAAAAAAACATCATCATAAACAACTATCAACTTAAAGAAACATCACCATTTCAATTTCACATTTTTCACAAAAGACAGGCAAACAACAACATCGTGACATCCATCATATTAATCACCTAATCATCATTGATTCATCATCATTACATTATATAAACATGAATACAATCCACTTACAAGTTTTGGAAACCATAAAACTCAATTTCGATAAAGTTCGTCTACTCTATACAAAACACTGATTTTCAAGTTTTATTCGCAAAATAGAGTTTCATGATTTTCTTATCATTAAAAACATTCCCTCATACTATCTCATACCTTAGTTCATCAATCAAAGCAATCCGGTTTCACAAAGTTCATTTAATTTCACAAAAACTCAAAGTTCGTCTCATTTTTACATGTTTTGAAATCACTTATTTTCCTCAAGAAAAAACCATGTTAATCCATTCAAATAAGTCTAATTAAACTCTATTCAAATAGGTTTAGGTGTTAGGAAATTAAAGGGATGCTTTTGAAACCTTGAAAGTGCGAAAAAAAACGTTGTTCTGGACCACCCGAAGAACACATAGTCTGTGCACTTTTGCACAGGCAAAAACACACAGTCCAGGAAGAAACACACGGTTCATGTGCTCCCTGAAGCAAACCGTTTGTTTTGCTCTGGCAGCAAAGCAACACGTTTTCGTGTCGTTCTCGCGAAGGAAAAGTCCATTTTTCGATTACGATTTCACCGAGTTCATTCCCAACACTTAAATAGTAAATCTTCACCGTAAAATATGGTTTTATAACCCAAAACGACATATTTCAAAAGTCTCAAAATGAATTATTTTGCAAAAGTTCTTAAAAACGACTTTTACTCAAAAATCCTATTTTTCTCCCAAACAATTTCTCTCTAAAACAAAGCGATTATAAACAGAAATTCTATCATCCTAGTTCATTCTAACCACTTTATCAACTCAATTAACCACACTCAAAGTATGAATTGTCATCAACAACATCATTCAACAATCATAACATATAATCATGATTTCATCAACAATCCACAACAACAACAACAACATTTCTCATCAAATTAAATAAAAATAACAAAGGGTTCATATCATCATACTTCAACAATGAAAAACAACCAAAACAACAAGTGTAACATCAATTTAGCATACCCAAATTTATCATCAATTAAAATTCACAAAAGTCATAATTCATCGATAATAACTTATACCCATAATTGAAAATATGATGTTTTAGCTTATTTGTGAAAAGGTCTAACCACCCTTACCTCAAGCATCAAAGATCATAGCTATGACTTCAATTAAGCTCCTATGACCCAAGTCTCTAGCCTCCTTCTTCTTCAAGTTTTTCTCTTCTAACTCTTTTCTCTATTCTTCTCTTCTTTCTCTCTACCTCTGAATAACGAATCTTGTTAACCTAGTTTTATCATAAGAGTTATCTATTTATATCATCAAGTGGGCTATGTCAATTCTCATTCTAATTGGGCATAAAAACTCTTACAAACTATTTTATAAAAAGTTACTACTCATTAAACCGTTAAATCATTAAATAATTGTCATCTATAAATAATTACCCAAACTCATTAGTAACTTAGTAAAAATAATGATTCTCACTAAACATTAAAAAAAATCTTTCCAACAAAATTACTAATTTACCCTTACTTTCCAAATGACCAAAATACCTTTAGCCCCAAAATGACTAAAATACCCTTCTAGGCTAAAAATCCACTAATTCCCACACAATTATACACATAAGCAAATAAGCACATATAAATACACATAAACATATATAAATAATAAATAAAATAATCCTAGCTAAAAACGGGTTGTTACAATGGTGACCTAAGAAATCCAAAGAAGCGCTCGGCATCGCCGGATAAATAGATTACGCCGATAATTACACCGGCGGGTCTACCACCGTCGTTCAAGTCAGCGATGTCCTCAACCGTGGTGGGGATGGAATCAAAATCCTCTACTTATTGGAAAAACTCAAACACCAAGACACAATTCATGGTGGGAATTTCATTACCATGAATGGTAACCACAAGGTCATAAACAATGAAGGTTTTTTTTTTTAGAATTTAATTTGTATACACTAACAATGTGTGAAGTTTTTAACACATTCATCCAATCAAATTAGTCGATACTAATATATCTATACATATACGACATGATTTGATTGTATATTGTGTAGACAAGTTTTACACTGTCGGTACATAAATATTAACTCTTATTATTGTTTTGATTTTTTAAATTTTGTTTTTCTCTGTTGGCGGTGATTTCCGCTTCTCTACAAAAAATGGTGTTGAAGAATTCAAAGTTTGGTTGGAATAGTTCCGTCAAGGTAACAAAATGAAAAATCTATGTAAAGGTTTGGAAGAAACGGTTGTAGATCCGTTAGAAAATGTTCATGTGGCGTTTTGTGGTGTGTGGGAAGAATTTTATGATGGGTTTAGGGCCATGGTTGCTGCTTTAAGGCCGAATGGCCGATTTCTAGAAGGTTATTTACACAAAATGTCATTATTTTGGTGGTTGGTGATTCGATTTTTGTTTATGATGGTTTGCTGAAAGAACATGTTGATTATGGGCCGGAGAAAATCAATGGGGAGGTTAGTGATTGGTATAAAGGTCTGTATGGTAATTTGTTTTTGCCGCCTTATTGTCGGTGAAGGAATGCAGTTGTTTGGCTTAGAAAATTTTCAGATGGGAGTTGTGATTGTTCAAGTCTTGAGCATGTTTTGTCGACGGTTCCTAGTTTTAAGAGGATGGTTATGGAGCAAACGATTCAGAAGGAAGGGATTAACGGTGTATGTGAAAATAAGGCGATTAGGATCAATGTTGGTATGTCGAGAGGATGTGGTGGTGTTTTGCTAGAGGTTTTAGAGATTGACCGTTATGGGGTGGGGATATTGACATCAAATCCTTTATATAATCAGGTGAATAAGAAAAATCTTGATGTTGGAAAGGTGGAAGAAGTGTTGGGAAGTGAGACTTATACCATTAGAATAAAGACAATCAAAATTTTCCTACAGTATAGATACAAGAAACACATAATCTATGGAATAGAGTATGATCAATCCTAGATGCAAGATTGATAAAAATATTTGCGGTGTTTCTAGACCTGTATACATTCTTTAGTAAAACTGAACTAATTTGATAAAAGAAATCCTAAAATAAAAATTATATTTATAATCTAAACACCCTAAGCTTTGCAAATAGTGTTTGTTCGCTCAAATCGAACATCATTTGATATTTTATTTGATTTACCAAAGTTAAGATATGGGTTTGAAAACATTATAAACACGTTCATGTAGGTTGGTTTCAAAACCATACCTTATTGGTTTTGAAACCAAGTGTACTATGGAGCCTTTCAAATCCAAGCTTATTTGTGTCAATGTCGACATGTGTAACATTAAGGCTCAATCTAAAAACTACTTAGAGTCATGTTATGATGTTTAGCCTCGAAAATAGGGTTATCATAGTGGAATTAACAATTTATAGTGAACAATAGTTATAGAATAATAATGCATTATAACATGAGAAGCGATTTAAGGGTTAAAGACTTAACTGCAGATATAAACAACTGCTTGCTGAGAACACTTTATAAGATTACAAAATAGTGAGGTTGAAGAACCAAATGCTACAAGTGTGACCCTATGACTCGTTGTACCACCAACTTGAACACCCATATGAAAAAATGTCATATTCTCCAGAGTTTTCTGAAAAATGGTTCCAACCAAACTATTCTTACATATCTAACTATTGAGGGTTATAGTTAACCAACTTGCTTGTAGAAAGGCATTGGCAGTTTATATAATTTTAGATGAGCAGCCATTTAGGATTGTTCAGGGAGAATAATTTAAATACTACAATAATACGATGCAACCTCTGTTTAATATCCCTTATGGGAGGACAATAGACATGGATTGTTTTCAGATGTACTTGGATAAAAAAAACTAAAGTTAAAAGTTTTCTTTTAAGTTTGACAACAATAGGGTAGCACTGACTACTGATTGGTTGACCTCTGTTTAAAACCTTAACTACTTTGCCCTTACAGTACACTTTGTGGATAGTGATTGGAAGTATAAAAAAGGAATGACCATCTTCACTATAATCCCAAACCACAAGGATAATATTGAAGGTGGGAAGATTGAAGAGGTGCTAAGGGATTGGGGAATTAGAAAAGTGTCCACTATAACCGTTGATGATGCATCACCTGATGATGTAGCTGTGGCATATTTGGAGAAAAAAATAAACAATAAATGAGATGACGGGGGATGTGTCTTGTTTCCACATGAGGTGTTGTTCCCACATATTGAATTTGATGGTATTGAATTGTTTGAAAGATAGTATGCACGTTACTAGTGTTAGTGATGCTGATAGGTTTGTAAAAACTTCTCCTCATATGACTGCCAAGTTTAAAGAGTGTGTCGAATTTACTAGAATAACATTTAAAAAATTGGTACCTTGATGTTTCCACTCGTTGGAACTTGACATATTTGATGTTAGATGTTGCCGAAAAGTTTCAAGTTGCTTTTGAAAAGCTTAAGGATGAAGATTTTAGTTATAGGGAATACTTTGGAGTTGTTTGTCCACCAATGAGTGATGATTGGGAGAATGCAGGAGCTTTTTTATTTTTTATTTTGTTGGAGTTATTTTATGAGGAAACTAAGTTGTTTTCAACCTCCCAACATGTGAGTATATATACAACCTTTCACCAAGTGTCTTCGATTTATAGTGAGTTGAAACGTGCCACTATGGACTTAAACTTTATTTTTGCAATTATGAATGCGGAAATGATGGCTAAGTACAACAAGTATTGAGCGAACATTGCTAACATGAACACTCTTTTGTATTTTGGTATTATTTTTGACCCGCAATACAAGTTTATGTATATTAAGTGGGTTTTTAGTAATGATATGTATGATAATAAACATGTGTTTACCAAAGAATTGCTTGGTACTATCAGGGAGAGTATAAATAAAACTATATTATTGGTAAAGGAAAGCCCGTGACCAAATTGTCTACAATGGACAACCACTTGCTACAAGTGGAGAAAATCTTTCCCACGATGAAACCAATGCAGCTTATGTGGGGGGAAAAACAGTTCAAGTCAATATCTCATTTTATCTATAATGGAAAAAGTTATTTTGGCTATACCAGTGTCTACTGTTGCTTTAGAAAGTGCTTTCAGTATAGGAAAAAAAGATATTTTGGTCATAACAATGTCTACTGTTGTTTTTGATTTGTTATCACAGGGATTATTTTGTGGTTGTTTTGACTGTTGTGGCTGATTTGGAAAGCACTTTGTTGACACTTGAATCATTGATACATTTTTATTTTTAAAATACTAATCATTATATATCAATGCTTTATATTGATGATGCTAATTTGCAAATTTATTTTGAATCTCAAAGTATCATGCTCTATTTTACTTTGGATGATATGTAAGTATTTTATCATGTTTATTTTATATGGTCTGTTTGTAAAATTAAAGTTTATCTAATATATTGTTTTTCATCGTGCAGAAGCTACTCCATTGTGAATCAACTTTACATTAATCATTGCTTTGTACAATGCATACGGCTACAACTACTACATATTTGCATTATAATAATGACTTTTCTTTCCCATATGAATGATTGTATAAAATTTACATGTTTACAATGGTGTGTCCTTGGTTATTTATGCATCTCATATCCTACATTATGTGGACTATGTGGTAATGATAAGTTTAACTTCCTAGTTTTAATCTACTACAAATTTCAATGTCATTGTTGTGTTGAAATTTGGTCAATAAATGATCCAGTTTTAGTTTTAAACATCTAGTTTATTTTTTTATTGATAACTTCATAAAATAAGTTAAAAATCAAGCTAAAAAACCAGATATAAGGTCCAACGCGAATATAACTATCGGTTGACCTGCATAACTTGTGAACCCAAAGCCGCATTAACCGAACATTAGTTTTGGGCAAAATTGGGCCATAAGTATGGGCCTGTGGTTTGGGTTGGGTTGCCATAATGGACCCAAACCCACCCGATGTTCACCCTTAAATACAAGTTGACTATTACTTTTCCCACCCTATTGGATTCTCACGCACCTTGCAAAATTCTAAAACCACCCTTCGGAATATGTAATGCAAATTATTTTTCCCATAAATTTTTGGATTATGTAATCCGAAAATACTTTTTCCAGATTTTAAATATACTTTGCTTTGTTTTATATTATTTAAATGTCAAAATCATAAAAAAAAATGCAAATATAAACAGAAATTAGGAACAAAAATAATACACAAAATCTCATTTAATTAATATAATTGATACATTTACAATAAAGTGAAACTTAAAGCTTATTACATAGAATTATTAAAACATCTAAAGCTTAAAACTAAATCTGTATCACAAGAACTTGTATGGGGAGGGGGAAAGCTAAACCTGTGGCGCAAGCTGATGGGGGGAAATGGGGAGGGGTAAGGAAGGGGGAGGGTACTGGGGTAAGGATTGTTTCCGGGGCGAAAGAGACTTTGATGGTCAACCTTTCACCCAGACAGATCAACCTGACACCCAGTCAAAACGTGCTTCTTTGCAACACGGTGTCATCCCCGTTGGTCGTTCATGTTGGAACAAAGGTGTTCAGCAATACCACGTTTTGAGTTTTGATGATAACAAGGTATTAAAAAGTTGTCAATTGGATACTGCTAATATTTGTTTAAGTATGCAGGATATCAATTAAGATTTATATCTTAGAAAGTATTCTGTTTGAACAATGTTAAAGAGCAAAAAATCCAGAGAAGCTTGTTGCTTGTGATTCTGCATCGAAGAGAGTCTGAAGACTGTACCGAAGAGTCTGAAGACTGTACCGAAGAGAGTCTGAAAGACTGTATCAGAGTCTGAAGAACATCAGAATCTGAAAACCAAGAGAGTCTGAAGATTATCAGAAGCATAGTGCTACAGTGAGTCTGAAGCCACAAATTTGATAATCTGCTAACAAGGATTTCTACTGCATTGCGATGCAAAAGAAACTCTCAAATGGAGTAACGGCTAGCTTCAAAGTCAACTTGAGCGTGGGAAGCACAAAGACAAGAATGCAGGCCAGTACAGAGTACGTTGTACGAACTCTGTTTCCACTACTCCACTACCTCGTACAGTTTGGCAACTGTGTCTACCGATATTAATCTTCAAAGGGAATGGAATTCAAATTATGCAATTGAAGGACTATTACCAAATCAAGCAACAGATCAACAGTCATTGATCAAGCTTCAGAAATCATCCTGATGTGCTGGATGACTCAACGTCTCTTTCCTACGCCTATATAAAGGATAGAAGACTTGAAGAATTGTTGGACTCTACAACTTGAAAAATTACATTGCGCTGCTTTCGTATTTAACTGAGTCTTAACAAAAACACATCATCAACTTAGATTCTTACAAACTGAGTATTCTAGAATTTCTAAGTTTCACAGAAAAACAGAGTCTGTCTTTTGTGTAAAACAGAGTCTGTCTTTGTTGTAATTGAAACACATTTTGATTGTTGTCAAGTGTTTCAACTCTATTCAATTTTCTGTAATTGTGTAAGAAGTCTCTTGCTTTTGTGCTTGAGCAAAGGAAGTCTCTTGGCTGCGTCCATTGAGCAAGGAAGTCTCTTAGTTGTGTCTTTGAGCAAGGAAGTCTCTCGCCTGTGTGCTTGAGCAAGGAAGTCTCATACTGTGTGTTTGAGCAACTTGTAATTTGATATTACATTTTAGTGAACTCTCCTTGGAAGTACAAGGGGGACAGGACTACTTCCGGTTTGTGGAAGGAACCTGTATAATTGCTTGTGTTCTCTCTTCTCTCTATCTCTTGATTATTCCGCTGCATCAGAACCTAATCTCTCATCAGACTCTGATCCCATTCAGACTCTGAGTTTAAAGGAATTAGATTCTCACTCTTCAAGAGCTGCGAAAAGCAAACACAATTCAACCCCCCCTTCTTGTGTTTTTCTCACCTTCAGTTCATACAACCAATAAGTTTCTAAAGTAGCCACTTTTTATGAAAGGTCAACGACGGAAACACATTGTGCATAGAAGGAAGAGGATGAGAGGGATGAGAGAGTGAGAGATGATGGTGTGAGAAACGTGAAGGTTTGGAGGCTATTTATAGGGGGAAAAATTGCCTAGATTATAACTCCCCATTATGTTGGTCAAAAAACATGTTCAAAGGGGTTTTACCAGCCATTAATGTTGTTAAAAACCTTTGAAACGTGTTTCTTGTGGTGCAAACCACTGTCCAAATAAAACTGACTCGATCCGGATTATATAATCTGAAAACCTCTAATGGATTTTGGATTATGTAAGCTAATTTTATAGGATACTGGGCAAAACTGAAGGAAGTTGCGCACCTTCCGTGGGATGAGGGACATTTTGGATTATGTGATCCGAAACATGATATTTTTTTGTGTGGTCCAGGACGCCCAGAGACCTCTATAAATAAATGTCCCTGTTTTCATAACCAGTAAACCAAACCAAGAAAACAAACCTTAGAAAACTTTGTATTTCATTCGAACACCAAGCTAGCTGCAATTTACTACAACGGGGGGAAACCACCCCATCTATTCAGGATTCACACTGATGTCACCCTATCCGGGTTGAAGGATCAGCTGAATCAAATCAAACTCGAACTCAACTACAGAGACACACGAAGGGTGGATTGTGAATATATGCCTTGATAGGAATACACTGGTTTTGATGATCGACAAAAGAAGTCCTAAAAGAACAACGATGCAAAAAGCAGAAAAGAAATTCAAGCTATCAAGTCTTGAGTCTTGAGTTTTTTATTTATAGTAGGACTTTATTGTAAGTGGTTAAAAAGCTCTCATTAAAATAAATCACACACTCACAATAGTTTTCATTTAAATGTGATTTTGCATGAAAATATTTTTACGTGAAAAGTCATAATTTATTTTGAAATTTGCATAATAATTTTCAACATAAAAATAACTTTAACATGCATTTGATTTGGACTCTATTTTTGGAATAACATGACTACAATGATTTACGGCTTTATCTCTACAAGTTGACCGAGTTATAATACATTGTATCATTTGCCAATAAATCATTTTCATACCGTTGGAAACATTTTGTTATGGTTTAATGGATTCAAAAGTTTCAGCCTATTTTTCAATGATAAGCAACGACTAGTTTTTTAATGTTAAATGGCAATGACTATTTTCTAGTTTAATTATCCAACGGCTAATTTTTATATTAAGTGCAACGGATTTATTTTTAATGGCACCACATTCTTGTATTGCTATATATAGGTGTCTTGTGTTAGCACTTTTACACAACTCATATTTGCACTAAAACTTTGTGAAAAATATTACTCATCACTCTCATTATTTTTACACTTGTTAATTTATTATCTTGAGAGCTTTTTTATACTACATAGTTGAGTTGTATTAATTGTGCTTCAATTTGTTATATCTACACATTTGGGGTATTACTTTATTATTGTAATTCTTATTTGTATTGGGTGCGATCCCAAGGTTTCAAGAGAGGTGATATCTTTTGGGTTTAAAGGCTCTTCTACAAAGGATTGTTTTGTTTGGAGAGTGCTCGTTTTTTGTAAAGGTTGCTAGCTTATCCCGTTTAAAAGTTAGGTTAGTGAAAATCTCAAAGGACTTTTCCTTGGGGACTAGACGTAGGCCTTAATGTTTTAGGCCGAACTAGGATAAACTTCTTGTGTCCTTTTCTCTCATCCCTTTATCTCTTTTACTTTATTTGTTATTTATTTTGGTAAAATTTCTCTAGTTTTCATCTTTACCAAAAACATTTATAAGCACTTTATTTTATTTGGTTAAAACATTTTTTTAAGTGCTTATTTTAAATTGATTCTTAAAGAACACAATTCACCCCCCTCTTATGTGTTTGAAGTCACTTGTTCAACATGGATGATGTTGAGTATCGACGTCCGTCGACCGACTCATCCGGGAGTGTGCGGTTCAGCTGGATGAAGCTCATGAACGGCGACGTGAGAACCATGTTCTCCATTTTTTAACAGTACAGTACTAGAGGGTTGATCGAGTTGGACGCTTCATTGACAAGATCTGTTGAAAAAATTCAGAAAAGTTTGATTCGACCCAGGAATCACGAAGAGATCAAGGCACTCCTAGACACACCATATGTTGAAATTAATTTAGCTTATTTGTGATGATGTTGTTTTATGTTGTTTTTATTACGTATTTTATGTTGTCTTTTATTACGTGTTTTATGTAGTTTTTATTATGTGTTTGTTATATGTTTTTGAACTAAGTTGTTTTATTATGTTTTAAATAATATATATTATCAAAATTTTCATTATGTGTTGCTTTACGCCGAAGATGTGCATTTAAACGCTCCGAATTCAATTCAATTTTATAGGGTCTAAGTACATTTTGGATTATGTAAACCGAATCACATAGGGTGTAAGTGTAGTTTGGATTACGTAATTTGAAATCCTTCAGCATAGGATTCTTTTGTATATACCTCATTGCACCGACAGTTTATGTGGTCCACAACGTCCAGATACCTCTATAAATATGTGTTTCCGGTTTTCATCTTCATTTCCAGCAAAACACGCAAACACACCAAAGAGACCATGCAAATTTTTGTCATTAAGCTGAGTATCTTTCTCACGCGGTCGCAAATAGATAGCTCTCTATTTGACTGCGTAATGAAGATCTTCAACATGTTGTCAAAAATACAAACAAACACATCGAAGAAACCATGAATTTTTTTGTCATTGTGTTGAGGATCTTTCTCATGTTGTTTTAAATATATAGCTCTCTATATAACGACATGATGAAGATCCTCAAAATGCTGTCAAAAATATATAGATACAAAGAGGTTGCTCTATATTTGAATAACAAGAGGTTTGCTATGAGCTAGATCTTGTTGCCTTGGCGATAGAAATATCTCAGTTGGCAAGGCAGCATGATCTAACTCAAAACAATCCTCTTGAAACACCTTGTCTTTCATCGTTTTGTTCCAGATTTGAATCCGGAAAGGGTTTTATGAGCTCGATCTGGTTGGTCTTCTGATAGAAACATGTCAGTTGGCAGACCAACAAGATCGGGTTCAAAAACACCTTTTCGAACACCATCCTAAAATATTATGTTGTTTTAAGTTTCTTACTTGTTTTTTTTATGCATTTTTTACTTATTTTCTATGTCATATTCCTTGATAATACTCCAAAAACACATTTTGTTGTTGTTCGGAATTTAAAATCCGGATTTGCTTAGTGCTTTCCGAATTATATAATCTGAAAACCCTCAATTTGGTTTGGACGGTGGCGTTTCACCAAAGGTTTGGCCGGTTAGTGGAATTTTAATGTATTTTTGGACGGTTTTGAATGTTGTACACGTTTTATTTGACTATACTTATGACATATGTTTAAAGTTATGAATAAGTTTGGATCTTCAACAATTTCCTTCATTGTTACTTCACCTCTTTTCTTACTTTTTCTTCAAAAAAAATTACTTTTTAAAAAATGTGTGTGGTGTCATGGTCATTGTTGATCGTTCATAGAACCCCTACAATTGCTTTACAACTTATGCGGGGGTTATATAACGGTCAACAAAGACCTTTGACATCAAATACAACACAGAAAATCACATATTGTAACTGTTCAAATTTTGTTTTCTGAAAATGCTAACAATTTGGTTCGGATTACATAATCCGCGCCAAGGGTATTTGTGCTTTTTTGCAGGGCGCGCGACAACATAGGAGGGTGGAAAAAGTAATAGTCATACAAGTTTATTAAAAAGAAGGTCATTTTAATACACTTGTTAAAAAATTATTTTACTTTGAACTTCTTACCAATTTCCAATTTCTTTTTATTATGTTATTGTATATAAAATGTTACTAAACATATAAATAAGTAACATTTTTAAATGATACTAATAACACACTAAGATATTATTAAAAAATTAGGTAGCATAGATTTTATTCTTTTTACAAAAATAAAATAAATAATATCATTGATAATCAAATTCATATAGGTATTTCGCTGGTAGTTATTTTTTGTGACATTGTTCCATTGTATCATGTTTTTTTTTTCAACTGTTTTTAATATTTTTAATATATTCAAAACTGTAGACATAATCTTCCAAAACTTAAAAAAAAAAATCTTTTATAATGTGTTTAATATGAACCTTTTAAAGTTGATCCATTAATTCCCTAAAAAAGTTGGTCCATGATGGATTTTTTGGCAGTGCTAAAAAGCCTAAAAGTTATAATTTAACTAAAATTTTAAAGCTCAATCCCATTTTTTCAGCTCTACAAACCACTTGTCACTCTTGTTGTAAATAATTTTATATAACTCCAAGCCAGTTTAATTAAGACCTTGAACATATATATAAGATTCAAGAAAACCAATGGCAAAGGATAGATGGATAAATTATTTATCACCAAGTGCAGTTGAGTCTTGACTGATTATAACTCCCGCTGAAGTAGGAGAAGTTATGATCAGATAGTTGCACAAACTTCAAAGAAATATATTTACCTAATTGTATATATATATATATAATGCTACCAATTACATGACAGTTTCAAGCATTGTCCTTTGCAATTCTCATCACTATCTATCTACAGTTGAAATATTTATGATGAATGAAAATGAATGAATGAAGAGTAACTATATCAGCTACATGAAATCCCTGAACTCAACTTTAGACAGATCAAATAAAGCTACCAGAACGGCCCCCCATTGGATCTGAAAACTCATACACATGAAATGATGAAACAGAAAAAAAAATAGAATATGTATTAAATGTATGTATAATGCTAGCTAGCTTGAAACCACTGGATAATTAAGTGGCATATGTATATGTTGTATGGATTTGGCTTGTGTGCACCGTAATTGCACGCGATCGGTCATATCTGAATCGTTTTGATATCATATGATCTAAGTTTCAATGCAATTTTTTTTAAACTCGGTATCCGGTCAAGAACCAACTTAGCCGAAGGAACCAATCCCACCGTCTACTTACGGAGGTCCCATTTAAAGCCAGAGCGCATAGCTCTGTATGGACTTAGCCCACTGAAGTTGAGATTACGGAGAATCGAATTTGAGACCTTGAGAAGCACACTCTAAAATCCCAAGTCAACGACTAGGCCAACTCCAAATAAGTTTTTAAATCTAAAATATTAAACTTGAAATCTAAATTGTCCGATCAGTATCAGACGAGTAAGATGTATTTGACTACGTCCGTCATGAGACATGTGAATGCACACTACCCAACTCAATTCTTACTATAGTATAGTTTCAAAAAGTGAAAAAAAAAAGACAAGAAATTGCAATTTACCGTTTATAAAGAAGACATGAAACATGATCTGCAAATTCATTACTATGTCATAAATGACTCACCTTCAAGTACACACAAATTTATTACAAATTGGACCGTGAATAATTGGTCACACAAACTCAAACCCTTTAGTTACTGCTGCTACTACTAACAGCTACTTCAAATTATTTGCTCTCTATCACACTGCTGCTATTTCCCAGCTTCCACTGCAGTTTCCATTGCATATCTCACACTGCAGTAATCCCATGTACTGATCTCAAGACTTCTGCATCATAACAAATTATAAACAAAGTAAAACAAAGAATTGCTACACGTAGGTATGTGTATACATATATTTTAGGGTATGCAATTATTGTGTGCAATGTTACATATGGCACAAGCTAATTAATAGAAAAATCTTAATGAATATATACAAAAAATTAAACATGAGTGGAATATAAGTGGTCAACAAGCTAGGCCGATTATTAATTAATGAACCGGAACTGTGAAGTTGTAGTTGTTAATGTTGTGAGTTTTTTTTATTTTTAAGGTTAAGTAGCGTAGTGGCTGGAGTTTTAAATGTGGAGAAATCGGGTGTACACCTGCCTCTGCATAAATTATACAATATCTCTACCAGCTGAGGTAAACTCACGCGGATAATGTTGTGACTTTTATTTGCATATATTGAGATTTCCAGCATCGGGAAAAGCTCGCATTCACATAGTTGGCATGCATATCCGAAGTCATTGGATTGACATTGAATGTTCAAAATTCAAGCTGGATATTTTAGTTTTTAAAACATTCAAATTTTGTATTATAATTTGAATAATCTGATCTCGATCCAATGACTCTGAATATACTAACGGCGTGAATGCACGTTTTTTCCGGGGCAGGATTTTCTATTTACACCCCTTGTATCTATGTGCGCATTTTCCGATAAAAAATTTCTATATATTTACATATTAAAGCTAACTAGCAAGTAATGTCAAACTTTTTTTTAACATGAATAAGAAAAATATTAGTAACGTTGTTATTAGTAAATTATGTTAGCACTAGATATTAAACCCTTAGCTTGCTTCTCAAACTCTTTGGCCCTCCCAGCTCAAGTTTATTTCCTTTTTTTTTGCTAGTAACAGCTCAACTTATTTCATTGATCAATATATATTTGGATCCCTACTATCACATCCTACTATAATATAGAGATTGTGTTATAAACAAATTACTCAATAATAATATTCTTGCACTACCAACACATGGTTTAAAAAACATTGCTCTCAAAATTCTTGAATATAGTAAACTTACACTAGTGAAGATCAGTTGTAGTTGCATTATTTGATGGTGGTGGTGGTGGTGGCTGAGGCGGACGCTTGCGCTTCTTTTTCTCATAGCTAATACCTCTAGCTTTAGCTTGAGAGTCCCTAACTTCGCGAAGGTAAAGCCGAACAGCGCGAGCACCAAAAGGATTAGCTTCTGGCTTCCCACCATTCTCTTCAAAAGCAGCTCTTAGTCTCCCAATGAGTGCATCAAGACTTCCCCACGCTTGGCGAAGAGGACAAGGACATGGTGCAGGGGGATTTGGATGTCCATAAAAGGGACAAATCTGAGTATGAACCTTTGTTTTTCCAAATTGATCGAGGTAACGCAAGAATTCAAGGACATGAGCTCCACTACAACGTGAGAGTGAAAGTGGTGGTCTATGGTTTCTTAGGTATTGTCCAAATGTGTTCCAGTCTCTTCTCTTTTGATTCTCGTATCTACTTGGTGTTGTTGTTGATGTTGTTGATGGTGGTGATGTTGTTGTTGTTGAAGAGGATGATGCTGATGTTGTAGATGATGATGGTATGGTCATTGTCATGGATGATGATGATGGGTTTGTTATGTTGATCATAGGGTTTGTGTTCAACATGTCTTTGTTGTTGGTTGATGATTCAAATTCTTGAAGAGAATTCATGGTTACTTGGTTTTTTTTTCTTTCTTTTCTGATCTAGCTTGATTTGATCTTTAGTACTATTTGTGAAAATGAATTATAGGGTTTGATTTTTTAAGCTTGGTAGGAGTAGAAACTAGAGAAGAAAAACAAGAAAAAAAAAATTGACTACGTATATGCTTCAAGAGATTTTGAGAGAGAGAGAGAGAGAGAGAGAGAGAGAGAGAGGGATGAAGGTTGATTTTGAAGATTGAAGGAACATGAAGATAATGTTATAGGTGAAAGAGAGATGGGTGAAGAAGATAGGGTAAAAGAACAGTGGAAGACTATAAACTGTTTTCTTGAGAGGTTTCTATGTATTCCTTTGGTTTTTGTTAACTCCTAGGATGAATATTTTGTGTTCCACTTTTTTTAGAACACAAAATTGAATTTTGAAGTGAGGTGAAAAAAAATATTAATGAGAAAAATGGTATTAATGGTAATACAAAGGATACTTAATCCTATTACAAAATGTCAAAAATGCATAGTTATATAAGACAACTAAGACAAACAATATTGATACATCAATATATGATACTATTCATTATTTTTTTAAATCATTATTTTTTAACTAAAAGAATTAACTTTTTTTTTGTGATCGGAGTTTGAACCTCGAACCTTGTATATATTATGCATTGTCCTTACCAATTGAGATAAGTTCACGATGACAAAATTAACTTTTTTAAGAAGAACTCAAGAATTAACTGATTAATTATAGTTTAGAGTTTTTGTTTTGAAAATAATTTGATTTTTAGTCTTAATGGAGTGGTTTAAATCCTTTAAGAATAGTTGCAAAAATATTTTCCACTTCTCTTTTTTTTTTTAAATAAATTATAATCAATTAACTTTTAATCATATGAAATGGTTATAAAATTAATATTATTGTTATTAATAATTTTTTCTTTATCATTTTTATTTTTGAAAAAACTTACTATTAACAAAATTAATTCATTCAATTTTTTTTGTCACTCTAGAGTTTCTTTTAAGTGAAAAATAAAACGTTTGTACTTTATAATAATATAAGGTGTTTTTTGTTAACCCTATTGTTTATTTTATTTTTATAGTAAAAAGATGTTTAGGAATATGGCAGAAATAATTTCCGGAAAAAGGGAAGCAACTGAGTTTGAATGACTTTATCTCAGTGATTGAGCAAATAGAGAAAAGAGAGGGGTGTAATTGTGAAAGGAAAGAAACATTGTTTTGGCCTTTAGGGTTTTTGTGGAAATGAAAATAGGTTGATAGTGACACTGAAAGATGACTGATGCAGACAGTATAAAGCGTTTTGGTAAAAATATTATTATGAAAGAATAACATGATTTTCCTGCTTCTCTCTTTTCTCTTGATTGACAACACCTTTCTTCAAATTACTTTTTTATCCTTTCTTGTCTCTGATCTGACCAACTTTACCTTCTTAGAACAAAGAAAAGAAAGTGATCACCACCAATATATATCATCACACATGCACACAGTAGTAGTAGTAAGAAGTAGGTCTTTGTTTTGTGAGTAAATCTAACCATTATGGTTACTTTTTTACAAGTGCTAATCCCCATAGATATGTTTATAAATCATTTCGTTTCAATCATTGCAAAAGGTTATGGATTGGTCTCTTCCATCTTATATGTAAAAGAAAATTATTCAATACAAAAATATTGATGTGTTTAGTTAAAACTTTCAGTCAAATACATAAAAATATTTACAGGAATAAACTTATACCATTTTACTAAATATTCAATTTTTGAGACTTAGTTCAGTTGGAAGAGACATGCATTGTTATATGCAAGGGTTGAAGTTCGAACCCTGAACATCTCACTTATTCACTTTGAAAAAAGTGAATTCTAACCACTAGATTATTTGACAATTTTTTTTGTTGATACATGACGATACATCAATAAACATGTGAGTTAGTTTGAGATGTAGATGCTCGTGCTAATGAATTAGCGACCTCATTTGTTTGTCTTTGAATAAACGAGAGTTTGAAAATAATAGCTTATAAGAATGAATGCAACCATCCATAATGACCCCAACTTCGAAGTCAGCATTCGCCAATTGTAAATCATCGATACACATTATAGCACGATAATGGACCAATGTTTCCCTTATTTCTACATAGCACATAGGGGACAAACTACATGATTTGGTAAGCACATAAGAACTTGTGTCATTCGGGATACACATCTCAAGACCTATTTTGTTGCGGGAAGACAAAAACGTCGCATCTATATATGTTACACTAAAGTTTCAATAATTAGTTTCTTCCACCTAGGCATCCATTTTGTCGCTGGACTTGGTTAGACAAACATGTACTATTTCTATTCGCGCATCCAACCCATTTCCTGTATTTCTTTCAGTACGCGATCTTTCACTGCTTTGCTCGCTCTACTATTTAGCTATAATTTTCCGATACGTGTTGCCATAGTCATGTGTTCCTACTTTTTCAGATGCTTCAAAAAATAGTTACCATAGACTCGTCTTGGTTAGCCGTCATCTATTAGAAGAGAGTGAAAATAATAGTTTACACGTTGTTATATTAATGTACTACAAGCTCAATATCACCCTCAAAAATCACTAGCGCGAACAATGAATTGATAACATACACTCAAACAAAATATGCTTGTTGTCATCATAAGGATCGTTGCATGTAACACAATTTTGCAGGCAACTAACTCCTCTGCAACTTAGTTTTGAATGAGTAGGGAAACAATCTCTGCAAATCCTCCATTTAAGGATTTTCACCTTTGAAGGCGCCTTAAGCTTCCAAACATTACTCCAATACCCAAGTCTTCTAATGTGAAATTTATCAACAATATTCTTAACACATAATTGGTAAGCACTTCTCTCTAGATATTGACCATTCTTTTCCAGTTTCCAAACTAATTATCATCAATAACTTGATGAAATAAAGGAGTCTGTAAGATTAGTTGTACTACTCCAAGATCATATAAATACTGCAGTAAGGGCTCATTCGACGTCTGATTCTCATGGTTGATAAGATTGCTTACTATAAAATGTTGAAGTTGCGCACTCATCGGGAATGCAAGAAATATGGTTGTCCCTTTTGCCAACCATGGTTCCTCAATAATGGGCATGTTAGTCCCCGATCCAATCCTCCACTTGCTACGTCTTCAAATAACAATTTTTTCGATAAAAATACTTCACCAAACATAACTTGGATTATGTCCAAGATTTGAGCCAAGGTAGGTGCTTGTATGAAAGTATTGTGCTTTAAAGACACAAGATACAATGCTAATAGGTTCGTTCAGGAGTTTATGCTCTTGTTTACCAATCATCCCTACATTAAAAGTCATATGATCTTTGAAACTCATAACACCATGATTCTTATAATGAACAAACAATTTGTCCAAAGACATCGAATGCAAGCCCTTATTAGTGCCTTCACCATGACCCACCAAAATGCATTCATCATCTTTTTAATCTCATCAATATGAGTGTTCAGAAGTAGGAGTTTACTCATTACACATAAGGGAATATATTGTATCATCAACCTCCCCCTGCTTTAGATATACACCTACTACTCTATGAAGCTAAATGTTGCCTTTTTAGTCCTCCCCGCCATGATGAAAGGCCTAGATATTTTCTATTCCCATCATTTCGTGGACATCGAGAATATTTGTAATAGAATTTTGTATCGGTTGTTGTACATTTCTACTATAAAATATTTTAGATTTGGGTAGACTAAAGGATTGTCAGAGGCAGCGTCATAATTCATAACAATTTATTTCATGACAAGTTCAAATTATAATTGAAAGACAATATGGGAATTCCGACAAGCACTTGTTGTAACGCCCTAACTCTGACTAATATTTTCTAAATTAAAAATACAATTAATATTTAACATACAAGGATGTCACACATTCTCATCATTCATAAAGTACTTCATTTTGATTAAATTAGTGAAACAGAAATAAGTTCAAAACATATCCACATCATCTTAACAATTAAACTAAATTCAACATGAATCTCAAAACAAAGTCAGAAAAGTAAAAAGAAACTCCAATCCTCAATGTTAAAGAATTAAAGCATTGACACAAAATAAACTCCCAACAACGAGAAAAATTGACGAGAAAGGCTCCACGTCATCCTCCGTGACTCACAACTTCTAAGATTCTTCGTTCTGACTATTTGTGCCACACAAAGGTATAAGCATCCAAAAAAAGAAGGGGTGAGCATACATTCAAAATAATACGAGTGCATAAATATCATGTAGACTCAGAGAAATAGCATACATAAAACACTATTAAATCTCAAAACAGAAGTGATTGGACGCCAAAAGAGTGCTCTGGAACGCCCAGACAAGACTTCCCCTGCACCCAACACGCAAAATAGTGTGTTGTTGTTGAGACAAGATTGCTAGGTGAGCTAAAGGCCTTGCAAAGTGAGCCTCCTTCCCCCAAAAATCCTGATTTTTAAAATTGTAGCTCGCTAAGCGAGCATTCATGCTCCATATCCCATAAAACGGAGTTTTAAGCCTTGGGATTACCTCTAAATTGCCCAAAAATCCTTGTTTTCGAACCCTTATGACCCCAGGATGATAGAACACATTTTCTATGGTTGTTATGTTTCAATTTAACACTTATTACACCTTAAAACATCAATTATACCTCTAATTCCATAGTTGTTCCACTCACTTTTACTTATATATTCAAAACACAACATACCCATATTTTAATCATGAATTTAATGAAGACATCACAATTCAGAAATGAAAATCAAACATATAATTACATCAACATAAAAGAACATGAATTTAACCAAAAAAAATCATCAAGAGAATTAAGGAAACACCGGAGGTTAAGGACTCCTCGCTATACCCTCATGAACATACTACCCTTAGATTGAATAAAATTTCCCCTTACCTCGATGCTTTGCAGAATTGGTGAATCTCACGTGAACATATGAATTTTATTTTACTACCTTTAATTTATTAGGGATCATTAAGTCTGTGGTTAGATTCTAAGATATGTGTGTAGTATGGTTCCGTTTTAATTACCTTGTGAGAGTGCAATTCCCCATTTTAATAACAATACCACTGTATACGGAAACCTGGAGATTAAATTTTATTTTTTAAAAAACAATTATCTGATACTTTTCAGATACATCAGGGATACGCGAGAGATAGACGGTGAAAAACCGATACGTTTTTTAGATACATCGGGGATACGCGAGAGATAGACAGTGAAAAACTGATATGTATGGGATACATGTTTCTATTATTTTTTTGGATATATGTAATGAACCAAGTAGTAGCATTCTCTTTTTGGGACATATCATATACTCCCTCTGTCCTAAAATATAAGCAAAAAAATCTCATTTTCTTTGTCTTAAAATATAAACAAAAAAGACAAACTTTTATGCTATTATTATGTTTTTTCAAACAAATCATCTTTTCCAATATATATAAAATTAAATGCAAGTTGCATTCAATTTGTTCTCCTTTTTATTTTCTCCATAATTTCTAATCAATGAGAATTATTTTTACATCTTTCCATGAAACTTATTCCAAGGATAACACAAAAAATTATACCTCAAATCACTAAGTGTTAGTTTTCTTAATAAGTGTGAATTAGTGTTTTTTTGCTTATAAATTAGGACAGAGGGAGTATGTAACTGACTAATTGTCACTTTCATTATTATAAATGTTATTATAATTATATTTATGTTGTTAATATTATCTGTTTTGTCTTTTTTTTATTGTGTTGAGAATGTTGTTATTGTTGATTGTCATGTCAAGACAATTTCATTATTGTTTTATGTCTATTTGATCTAGGTTTTGCGTCTATTTTTTTTGTTTTTGGATTTTTATCCATAGTTTGTATTTTGAGTTTTATTCTGTCGTTTAAATTATTTAATTCACTGGTCCCTTAACTTAATTGATTGTCTCAATTTGGTCCCTTAACTATAATTTGTACCAATTTGGTCCCTTATGTTTTGCTCTGTTACTAGTTTTAGTCTTTTCTGTTAGTTTCTCTCAAAAAAATGTTAACAGAAAGGACTAAAACTAGTAACAGAGCAAAACATAGAGGACCAAATTAGTACATGAGTTAACGTTTTTTTTTAAGAGAAACTAATATGAAGGACTAAAACTAATAACGCAGCAAAATATAGGGGACCAAATTGATACAAATTATAGTTAGGGGACCAAATTGAGACAATCAATTAAGTTAAGGGACCGGCCGATTGAATAAGACTTATTTTTTTATTAAAGTATTTCAATTGTATCGTATCTTAAATTTTAAAAATATTTCATATCGACGTATCGGTATCGTATCATATATCCAGACTTCATAGATACAATCTAACATATTATTAGTATACCATATATAGTAACCATGACACAGACCTCCAGTCTAATATTTTGCCAAAAAAGTTTACCAAAAGCAATAAAGTATTTCGTACCACACCACTCCTGTAGATTGGCATTTAGAAAAAGTTAGTTAGGCATACGAAAATAATAAAATTCAACATTTACTTATTTAAAAAATACAAATTATTATATTTTTATCTTTTTTCGATTTATATGAGTGTGCTTAAATGATTTCTTTTTATGGTTATGACCATACAAATTTTCCTCAAAATACAAAACGACCATGATACATGGCCAAAAACTGCTCTCGTGAATATGTTCAATTGAGTCAAAATCTAACAAAGCAATGATGATCAAGAGAACACAACATGAAAGGGCATTGTTTCCCATAAATTTTCCAAAATCCCACACTTATCCGTGACCAAGATAAAAGGAGGTAAAAATTTCAAACCGATATTAACAAATCTGCTTTATTTTACGAGCCTTTATACATGGATCATCTTAGGTGGCATACATACTTTGCCATCCACACACAATTGTGACACGCGGCAAAAAGATTGAAACTCGTCCAAAAAAGAGGTGATAGTGTGATGTGAAATTGCTAAAATACCCCTTCCACATAAAAAAAGACGTCAACCTATTCTCAAAATTTTCTCAATGTTGTTAATAGACCAAAAAAATTGAACAAGCACAATTACTCCACCATTGAATTTTGACATGTTGGTTTGGAGGCCGTGCTGCTAAACCACATATGACAAAACCATTATCATTCATTCCACAATATTTCTTTTGATGGAAATGCATCACACTAGACAGCACCTCCTGAAGGGTTATAAATAACCTTTAGCATGTACTAATATAGCCTCGTTAAGCTGGCCAAAGAGAGGAACCCTATCGGGTAACTAATTTTACCCTCCACTTGTGGAAGTTTATTTAAAACCAGAGCAACGCTCATAAGTATAGACTAGGCTACATAAATTGTAACCGGAAGGATTCGAACATGAGACCTTGAGATAAATACACTTTAATATCTTATGTCTACACCACCGACCATCCATGTGTGTTACCAAACTATTATAATTAAGAGTTTATATATCTTTATCCCCTATAATGTAATATAGGCAATTTCCGATTTACCCTTCTTAATTTATTTTTTATAGATTCCAACTTTGTAAAATAAAAATTCTCCAAAAATACCTCATGAACTTGAGTCAGGAGTATTTTTAAAGTATCTTTATTTTTCATGGTTGGAATCTAAAAAAAAAAATATTACAGAGGGAAAACTAAAAATCATCTATATTACAAGGGAGTAAACATATATTAACCCTCTAATTAACAACAACACAATTGCGAAAACAAAATGGTCTATTCTAATGCTTTATGCAGCATATAATCAAATAGATGCACTAAATGTATATAAAGGCCATATTTTTAAGTTGTCTTGTCTCCATACATAACATAAATCCAAGATGAATTAACTAATCTTAACCAATTTAACTAACTCCACATAACTTCCAACTATTTTAGCACAAGTTTAAGAAAACTGAATTGAAACCAAATAACCTTCTATTAAGGTATAAATATTACAAAATGAAAGGAAGAGAACAAATGTTCATTAATCTGTGCTTTTGAAGAGCTGGTCAACGTTGGAGTGTGCTGCAACAACTTTCAACCATACTGCCACAAATACAAGTCATGTTTTCAACGTTGTACTTGAAGCCTACAACCACATGTAATATGAAGGTTATGTTATTAAAGATTAGATTCTGTAGCAATATCATAATCAATTGTAGAAAATTAGCAACAAGAAAAAAAAAATCAAAATGGATAAATAACCAAGCTCTAAATGTGGAAATAGGATCACTTGTGCATACTATCTGCAACAAAATTTTGAAGTAATTGAAACTAGTACAAGATTTTATTTTCGTTTTCTTGTATATAGATCTATTGTTATAATAAATATGTCCAAGTCTATTGATATGTATCACATGCTGATTAAATAGTTTTCCCCTTTCACCTTGCATTCTACTATTAACTGAAGTTTCCTTGCATTTCAAATTTAATAATGTATTATGCTCTCATGTTGAGGATAATGTCATGCTTAATTTTTGTTTAAACTGTTGTCAAAGACCAACCCAGCAAAGACTAATCTAGATATAATGAATTTCTTTTTGGGAGATTTACTTAAAAAGATATATATCTTCTAACTTATAATAAATAGACTTAAATGTAGTTTTTGTTCCCCATACTTTCTCGAAACCATAATTTTAGTCCTTTCAAAAAAATTGATCAATCCATGATTTTGATCATCCAATTTGATTGTGTGACAACAAATTATTCACTCTAACCTCTCTGTATCATTTAATTGATATTTCCTTTTTCCATATATGATTTGTCATGACTAAATTTAACAACATATTTTTTAAAGCTCACAAATTAATTTGTTTTCATGTAGGTCATCTTATATAGTGTCACGTCATCAAATTGGATGGTTAAAATCATAACTTGATCAAAATTTTAGAAAATGAAGGACCAAAATAATTAAAAATAGGAAGACCAAAGGTATGGTTTTATCAAAATAATGGAACCATAGCTACATTTAAGTCCAATAAATACAAGAGTAAAACAACTTCAATAGATTCTGGATTGTCAACCCGCTAACAATAGCTAATACACAATCATTAAACAATACAATGAAATCAAAGCTATCATGAGCAAATAATCACAAAAGTAAACGAAATTCAAACAAGTAAATCGTTGTAGAGAAACTTACTTTCAACAATATGAAACCAAGCTTTCAACGTAACGCTTGTCATTGAACCAACAAAGTTTATTGATTCTCTGTACTTTGTTATATCTCCAATTATAAAGAATAGCTTGGCTTTCAAGATTGCTTGTCAATACTAGTGTATCACTCTTCTCCGAAAGGCATAATGGCAGCAACGCAAACTTCAAGTCATTAAAGTGATCATATATTTGAAGATTATTATAACTGATTTTAAAGAATTGAGTCCAAGATTCTTCAGCTCCAAATTTCTTCATTTTCCATATAACCAGATGTGTTTGTTTGAAATCATGAGAAAAACAAAGACAATTATTTAACACGCTTAGATTTGGTGCAACATATGGTACTTCATTGAAGCCTTGAGGAGGTGTTAACTGAGTATGTGTCTCGGTGCCTAAATCAAGTGAAACAATCACAAATTGTTCAATAGTAATAGATTTGCAATCATAATGAGTGAAGTAATTGCGAATTGCCAACCAATAAACACTACCACTAAGATGCACAACATTCATGGCGTAATCATGAGTACCCGTAGGGGAATCTTGAATGTTTCTCCAAACATTCTCTCTCAAACTAAAAACTCTTACCTTTGTTCCACTACGATCGAAATACACAACCTTATATGTGTCGGTTGAATTGTCATGACCAAATGTCAAATTAGTAGGAAAGGTGAAAGGGAAACCTATGTCTCCCTTTTTATCACAACCATGCCCTAATTTTCCTGATATTGTCCTCGTTGCCGGGTTCCAACAACGAAACCACATCTCTCTATATCCATTGGTATAAGAATGACCAAGCAAGCAAAGCAATCCATTGCAAGAACCAACAATATAGACACAATCCTTGTCTTTAAATTGATAATAAGGATCTTTAGGAAGATTAAAAATGATTGGATGGTTTTCGGGCAAACGAAAAACTGTGAAGGTTAAAGCACGACAATCTGAGGTATATACAAGAGTGAAATCTCTAGTTTGTGAAGATCGATTAAGTTGCAATTTGATGAAGTTGGGATCAGAAATGAGAGAATTCCATGACTTATGTACACACCTAAATCGAAAGAGAGATTTCACGGGTAGGAATGAAAGTGCGTTCGTGATAAGTTCTTCAGGAACAAATGAAATCACTTTGTGTTTACGACGTTGTCGTGATGGAAATGGAGGGTGATTCATGTGGAAGGAAGTTTTGTTGTTACGTACACGACACCTTATGAAAATTGGAGCCGAAACGCTTAAGTTTGAACCTTAACAAATATTGATGTATACACACTTTTTGGTTTCGAGCAAATAAATAAATTATTAGTTCAAAAAAAGAGTCAAAACAAAAATATATGATTCAAAAAGTTATAAGTCAAATAAACTAAATTATGTCCTTAAAAAAACCAAATTATGAGTCAAAATAAAATTATTTGAGTTATAAAATAAATTATGAGTCAAATCAAATAAATTATGAGTCAAAAATTACATCATTAGTCAAATAAAATAAATTATGAGCCAAAAATATAAATTATATGAGTCGAATAAAAAAAGTTATGACTCAAAAATGGTAATTTATGAGTCAAAATAAATGAATTAGGAAAATGAGTTAAACAAAATAAATTATAGTACTGTTATTTTCCTCATGTCAAAACAAAAATTATGTTAAAATTGTACAAAGCTTTTTTATTTTAACAAACTTTCTTTATATTTTTAGGGAAGGAACAAAACTTTTTACTAAGAAATAAAAAAGTTTGATTCCTTCCTTCAAAAAAATAAAAAAGTTTTGTTAAAAGGAAAAAGCTTAGTACTATTTTAAAAAATATATATAAAAGATTGTTTTAATATAAACGTTTTTTATATGCATTTGTTCTTACATACCCAACTTGATAATTAAGTAAGGACATCCTGATATAATATGTGATGTGAGCATCAACTTTGTAAAAAATGTGCTTTTTTTTACATGAGGAAAATAAATAAATATTACAACGCTATTATAGTTAGTTATGGTTTTTTTTGAATGAAGTTTTTTTACGAGAGATTTATTTTCCTAATAATCATAGCTTCATGCTTTGGCTGATTGAGGATATTAAAAAAAATGTCAACGAACATCTCCAGGACACTCTTTAAGCATTTAAAAAAATATAGTATAAATATTACATTTTATGTTTAAAAAATAACATTTGAAATAAAAAAATTCATTTGAAGTCAATTTTGAGTCTGTCAACAAAAAGAAAAGTCCATTTTAAAATTCTTTTAAATTTGATTTTTAATGCGATCGACCTAAAAAGCATTTTAAAATCGATTTTTTCGACATCCATCTTAAAACTTCGCCTTCCTTAAAAAAAAACTTAAAACTTCGCCTTAAAACAAATTTTGAGGTATGTTAACACTTTTTTAGATTGATATTTTTTTGTTACAACTTTTAATTTGATTTTTATTGAAGAGTTTAGTTTTTATACACCCTTTAAGGGGTGCAATAAGACCTAAATAACAAGGCCTTGAAATTTTAAAGATATAATTTTTCAAAAACAAGAAAATTGACTTCAGACTGTATGTAGGTAAAGGTTTATTGATATTCAGATTGTCTTTTTAGTTTTAAATCTACCTACAAGTTTGTAGGAAATTGCTCTTTAGGCACCCGACATTTGCTCTTAACACCCTAAAATGGCATTATTACCTCCAAAATTGTAGTTAACTATTGATCGCTGTCTACAGTAGTAGGCTGTTGTTCGCTCAATATCAGTGATAGTTAACTGGCTTTGCGTTCTGGTCATATTCCAGAACAGAAACAACAACTCCCACATTTGATTAAGACACGAAAACACAGACCAACCACTCAAAACTCTCACAAACCAACCCCCGTCTAGTTTCTTCAAAGTCAAGTAGCTCATCAATCATATAACAAGTAAGTGTTCATAATATCTTGGCATTCACATTCTTAGTTTATATCTTAGGTTTTTTGTTTAAATCGGTCATATGTTAGTGATTAGAGTTTAGGAAACTACTATTTTTTGGTAGTTTATGATAATATGCTTGCATGTTTGGACTGTTAATGTTGTTTAAGCTATGTTTAAGTGAAATGTGTTAGTTATAATATTGAAATAACACAATGAACAAAACTTGTATGTTTTGGGCTCCAATTTTTTTTATGAAATGCCTCAACGAGTTGTTTGTTTATTTATTTATTTTCATGTTGTTTGTCAATTAGATATATGACGGACAACTAGATAGGCGCAGACTAGACAGGAAGACCATGATCAGGAGCGTGTGCGCGTACACCCACAAACACACACACACACACACACACACACAGAGAGAGAGAGAGAGAGAGAGAGAGAGAGAGAGAGAGAGAGAGAGGAGAGTGTATCAAATGAGAGCACAACTTATAATGAGAGATGAGAGGAACTAATATTGACCATTGAATAAAATCTTACGGTTCAGATTCAAAAGCTCAACATAAAAGTAACTCCACATGATTCTATTTCCTACCCTATTCTCCTTCTCTTCTCTCGCTTATGTTCTCTTCATCTCCTTCCTGCTATATATATATATATATATATATATATATATATATATAGAGAGAGAGAGAGAGAGAGAGAGAGAGAGAGAGCGGGGGGGAAGAGAGGTTAAACCCTCATAAAAAACAGGGATGGGGGCGTAGGAACGCTGATATGGAGGGAACATCACAAACGGGTCTGTTATAGGTGATTAATCCTACACACATTCCTCATTAGTAGTACTATGAGCATGATCAATAATATTAAGACGTTCAGACCGACGGCGAGCATCATGAGGCCCCATCACCGCCACTAGTGCACCCATCACCAAACTACCCTGACCCACCGGCACCCGTTGGTTTTTCTGGTGATACTTCAGATTTATCTCTGCTACCCTAATTCGTAGGTCATGTTTCCCACAGGCTTTGTATGGATGAAGATGTGATATAATATCTTGGTCAAATTCAAGTATTTATTCAGATTTATATGTATTTAACTATTTTTTTAATATTTCAGAGTCGTGAACATGAACTCTGATGCATCATCCATGAGAATAAGATAAGTATAAAGGATCTTACACATCCAACATTGCATCTGAATTGGTTTTAGACCCATTTGTATGCTTCCAGTCTTTCCCCACTACTTGAGACATGGTTCAATAATGTGAGCCATGTCATGCTTACAGCTTTAATTGAGAAGTGTCGTATGGAGATCAAGAGGTTTCATCTTCCAGTTAGGGAGATGACCACCACGTTGTGTTATGTGTCATATCTTCTATACATCCTGATCCAAGGGAAAATGATGACTCACATGACAAATATCTCCCAATACCAAGGTTTCGAACTGATGAGTTGTGCGGTGTTTCCCATGATTATGTGGCAGATGACTGAGAGAAAATGTTGATGGGTGGATACATTATCTAATTAATTCTACTTTAATAATTTAATTGGTTTTTATATTTGTTTTTATGATTTTATATTAACGAATTCAATATGTTTTTATAATTGTGTTTATTTTTTCAGGCCTAGGCTATGGAGCATTTCATAGGTAAATATCCATTTAAGGATCATATCCAGACTATACTTAAGACTTTCCACGTGTTGGGCGCTTCATTACAGTGAGGGGCCACACAATATCGCACCACTACAGATTGATCCTTGATCCTATAGACGTGGGCGACATCATATTTCACCCATACGGTATTATTCTGAAGACGTTACCCTTCAAACTTGAGTCTTATTTTCCATAGGTTTATGACATTAGTTGGACTCTTAGACTACATGAACTCCTCTATTTCCTTCTAGTTTTGGGTTTAAACTCAAATAGAGTAGGGCCTTGTGGCTACTTGCACTCCTGTTGTGTTTGAGTCATAGATTGAATTCTCTAGTTTACTACGATAGTCTAACTCATGGAATTCTGCTCTTTACCTAACAGTTCTCGCTCGCTCCCAACTGAACTTCCTAAAATATCCCTCCGTGAGTTAACTCATGCAGCGTAAGTCACGCAGGTGTAAAACTAACGTGGATATCCAGCATGAGTTAACTCACGCATTTGTTAATTCCAGTGTGAGTTAACACATGCGTGATTTAAGTCACGCTGCTTGAGTTAACTCACGCAGGGGTATTTTGGAAAGTTCATTTGGGAGCGAGCGAAAATTGTTGGGTAAAGAGCAAAATTCTAACTCATGTTGTAGAATATGTAAGTGTATAGGAAGTCATATCCATATTGAGTCAACTGATTGGTGCCTCCTCCCATATGTTAAAAGACTCCTAATTTTGCAACAAGTTGTTGTATCTCAAAATCCAAGTTGCAGTTTTATCTCAAAGAAAGAATTGTGCATCATGTAAGTAGGCAGGAGAAATGCATCTGATGCGATGAAAAATTGATCATATAAAAATATAAATATCATCTACAACAACGATCAAGTCTTGCCCTATTAAATGAAGTCGGCTACATAGATCTAAAGACGAGTATCATCTAATAAAAACAATCTTGACAATATAATCTGATCAATGACAAAAGACATATTATGGCCAAGGAATGAAGCATTATTTGATCATCTATTAAAACATCTAACCATGTCAATAATCAAAAAGCATCATGAGTAAGAAAAGAGGGGGAATGAATGGTCCCTCTCTAGCCCTCATTAGAATTCGCAAAAAAAAAAAAAAAAAAAAAAAAAAGGTATATATGCCAAAGTAGCTTCAATCAAAAGGGGAGAAAATCACTTTGTTATATTCACTAGAAAAAGAACATATAAAGAACAAAGCAGCTTCAATTTAATGAATTGAATAGAGCATAACATTTTAGTATTTGTTCTTTTGGCTGTTGGTGAATAAAAGGCAAATGTACAAGTATATATATATATATATATGTTCACATAATTGCTTTCAAAAGAGACTTTTTAAACATACACCTACATTTTGGAAGTATACCCCTACATTTTGTTCATGTTAGACAAAAATACATTTTCTTATTTTCCTTTTTCCTCATATCATACCTTTCCACTTTCCATACAGTAAACTAGAAGATTATAATTACATTTCATCAAAACTATAATTTAGATTATAATTCTATTTCAACAATATAAGTCTTACACTAATAAAAGAGATAAATAACAACATATCCCACATATCTTAGTCCATTTTGATAATAAAAAAAAAATCTTAGTTTAATTCAAGCCAAAGATTGATTGTAAGAGAAGAATATCAAATAAGTATTATTATTATTATTATTAGTATTATTTAAGAAGCTAAACAAGTCCATCCGAATTGACACCGTGGGAAATTAAACATGAGACCTTGAGTAGGAGGGACACACTTCAAAGTTCTATGCTAACACCACCATACCAACCCAAGAGGGTTAATGAGTTTTAATTAATTAATTCTTATAATTTTTGAAATGGATACATATTAATGACAAACCCCAATCCAAGCAAAAGAAATGTACCTTTATTATATTATAAGGTACATTTTTTAAATGCATAGATACATATCTTAGCTCAATCCAAGCAGAATAAAATTCATATATAAATATTACATAATAATGATAAATCCTAACTTTTTCACCACAAAGACAATCTACTATGTGTTGATTATTAAAGTAGCTTACATTATACCCACATTGAAGGGCAGAATAATGAATATCCAATGGAAACATTAGGCCTAAGGCTTAATAAATAACCTGCATTATGATCATAAGAATGAAAATGAAATGAGAACCAAAAGAAGGAAATTTAACAATGTAAAGAACATTATGTAATGCTACAAAATGTAGTTGTAGCTATACTGCTTCCAGAACTAATGGCCATGTAATGCTGTTAATTCCTTGTAACAGCAGAGAATATATTAAAGAAAGAGAAAATGAAAAAAAATAAAAAATAAACCATGTAGTTGTGATTTTCTCCTATTCTGCTGCATCCCTAAGGCTTTCAGTAGTGAGCCACAATTTCTTCTGGATAACAAAAATAATTTCATTGCCATCTTGGTCAGACTCAGAACTGGAATCTGCAGTTGCTACTTCTTCCCAATGCAATGCTGTTAGGTACTTCTTAACAAAATCAATCACAGATTGTTTATCCCTGATGATTATGAAACCGGTAGGCCTAACCAAACGGTCCATCTCGAGTAATAGATCTTCTTGACTGCACTCTTTCGCTTGTACGTCAGAAAAGACGGTCCATGCATGGAGTAAATCATATGTTCGGGGGTATGTTGAGAATGCTTCACACCTGTTCAAATATATTCTCCATGCGTCAGAAAAGATGGTCCATCTCAAGTATCAATGCAACCAATTATCACATTACAATTCAGATTTTGTAAGCTACGGGGAGGAACTACCAACAAAAAGATAAACAAAAGGTTCCAACATCGAAAGTAACCCACCATAACTAATTAGGATCTTTGACCCCCACTACAGGTCCCAAGGTATCCCCACAGCTTATGCCCTTCAGGCCCACTATTAATCCTCGAGTTTAAAGTGTGACATTAGGTTTTTTTTTCAAACAGGTTTGGGCTGCCTCCCAAATTGGCGACTATAGGAATCAAACTCAAATTTTTTTTTTCAGTCAGAGACATGTTAGCAACTCTTCCAACGCCATGTTACAAAAATACTATTTAATACTAACTAAACTATCATTAAGATAAAATTTTGTGAAGGGACTTAACCGAAAAATAATATAGAACAAGGCCGTTATGTACAACGTGGAACTCCACAACTAGAGTAAAAGGGTGAAACTTATCAAATTTACAGTGGACATATCGAAGATGCAATAAATTAGTTTAAGGAAATCAAGATTTAATACCAGTCATGAGTAGTCCCTATGAGTCCTCTGTCGAATACAATTCTAAGGGTGCTTGGTCCATAAGGCGGTACAACATTCATCACCCAAACATCTTTGTCTTTAAGAGCAGCTGCAAATGAACCCAGGTTTGCTTTCATATCCATCACGTTCCTCACAGTGTTCGATGAGATTTTTGGACCCATGAGATTCCAGTAATTCTCAACTCTTTTTTGCCAAAGTTCCTGTAACATACGACAGAAGTTAAGCATGTAGTCTATTTATCATGTATCTTTGCTATTACTCTATCTATTCTTTTTTTAACTTTCGTTCCGTAGAAGAATTGTGTTCCTATTTATTTCTCGTTATCATAGCTCAACACAACAGTCACTATTGTTTTTGTCAATAATACCCTTAACTATTTATCGCAGAGAGAGAGAGATAAGTGGAATGAGATAATGAATAGTTAAGGGTGTCAATAATACCCTTAACTATTTATCGCAAAGAGAGAGATAAGTGGAATGAGATAATGAATAGTTAAGGATATTATAGAAAAAAGACAAACGGCTTCATCAAAAGTAACAAGGTTTATTCATTTCCTTGGTATGTGTAAATAACCTTCAAAACGACAATTTAAAAGGAATGGAGGTAGTATTCAATAATGGAAAAGAAAATTAATTAAAACAGTCACAAAAGGATCAACTACGAATTCCAATTACCGTGTCCTTTTCGAAGATTTCACTTGAAATGCCGAGGTCAGCTAATCTAGGAGGAGGACTGGTCAACCTTGAAGGCCATGGAGCTAATTCACTACCCTGGGCTCTGTTGTCATCTGATAAAAAAACAGTGTTTAGGTGCTTTGAATACAGTTTACATGCACAAAAAGCAGTTGTACAACTTCTACAAACAACATAAGATGAAAAAATATTGAAGTATTTCAAATAATAACCACTAAAGGTTCAGTTAGTAGCAGCTCAAAATAGGTCTTATATGAATGATATAATATATAACACACCATAGCTACTATTTTGACAAAACTTTGTACTAAATAGCGTATTGCGGAACAATAACAATTTGTTCAAACTAGATTGTAGTAAGAAAGAAAACTCAAAGGCATAGGAATAAAAAAAACATGAGAAAAAGTACTCACGGTCAGAGTAAGGTGTTATGCAAGTTTCCATATTCACTCCCCAAACTGCATCTGGGTCATCATCAGACTGGCAAAGAGGAGGACGAGTACCGGGTTCTCTTTCCATATAGCAATCATTCGTGAGAGGTTTCTGCCAGATGACAGTTTGGTCTCTCTTTGAAGCAATTCTCCAACACATGCGTCCGACAAGAGCACTCATTTCTCTCCATATCCTCAAATCCTCTTCGTCCTGAGCATATGCTTCTGGAGACGAGTATGCAAAATAACCTCCCGGCCTAAGAACACGGTCAAGCTCAAGGAGTAGTATTCCATCTCTTTGAAGCCAGTCAATTCGGCAACGAGAACAATGTGCAAGTTCAAAAGATCTACTTGGGTAAGGGAGTCTCTTGGTTCCCAAGACACCAAGATATGCAGGAATTCCTCTTTCTAAAGCAAATTGAATTTGATTTTGATGCACATCATTAGGTGCCAAGGACATTGCAATGATATCAGATGCCAGAAGATACGCCCCAAAACTTGCAACACCACAGCCAACATCAAGAACAGTTCGCAGCCTTCCTTCGTTGTTAAGATTACCGTCGGTAAAGTTGAGCATCTGGAAATAGCAAATCAAACTAACTATGAGACACTGGCTTATCCATGAAATTGAAGTATATGTAAATAAAAAATGCATCAAACAACCTAGAGTGTCTACCATGTTACTAAAAAGCCTATTAACCGGAGTAAAAAGTATGAATGTATCTGTGTCATCTCTCCATCCATAAAATGAATGAACCGGTGTTGTCAATCACGGATCATGGAAAATAGTGGTTTGTTCAAATTCCGCTAAGCAACAGTGCTATAGCGCCGTTATAGATGCTATTTGACAACATTTTGTCCTAAATAGTGTATCACATAACAATGGCGATTTGTTCAAATTCTGTTACGTAATAACGCCGCTATTTAACAAGATTAGAATGAATATTGCATGACACTGATAGATATTTGCAAAAACACAGTTTGATAACACTACAATCAATTGAGAGAGAGATGCAACATTTGTATGATTTCATTCCACTGCTTTGCAGTTCAACGGTATGATGTAAGCCTTACATTTGCGATTGCTGCAATGTACTTATCAGCTCCGTAGTGAAAATGAGTCCCTCCTCCAGGGAAAAATATCTTTTCACCTTTCACAACCATCCAGTTCTGGTCGGACTTCTCTTTTGCAAGGTGAGTATGTGGTATATTTACTTTCCATACCTCCTCCCTGCTCTGTGGCCACTTAATAGGGACCTGAAACACCGAAGAAACAACAAAATAAAAATGCTATTCGATAGGATATGTTATAGTTTAATATTAACATCTGTCTCGGCATATCTTCAACCTTGTATCCTGGGGGAGGAGGAATCAAGCAATTGTACCGCCTTTCTGCAGGAGGGCAATGTCTCTCGTAGTGTTCCATCACAGAAAGATCCAGCTTCAGTCTCATTTGATAGATAAGATGTCTGTCTAAACACGGAATCAACTCTGAATGACGATCATCACAAACCTTCAAAAACAGAAAGCATTTCATGTTCCATTAGATTGCCGATGATCCATAAGCAAAGACAAACTTAGAATGACGATCACAACCTTGGTGATGCTGTCATCCCTTACTTATGCATGAACATATCAACTTTATTTAACTATGCAATTAAGAATCGGTTGCTCGACATTCGTTATGCTCGTGTTTTCTCTTATCTGATGAACATGTATTACTTATTAGTAATTCAACAAAGCATGCAGTTACATATATTTATATTTATCAAAATATTGATATATTAATAATTCTTCTATAAACTGCAATTTATGAAATTAAAACAACTGATATATAGATAAGATTTTAATATTTGCTAATGATATTCAGGGAAACTCTTTAAATTGTGTTCCATAAGAGATAAGAGATAAGAGATAAAATTGATAATAAATAATAATAGACTTTTGACTTTTTGCTACCATTGTTTAGTGTGGCTCTCCATTAAATATACTCAGCAAATATAATACAAGAGGCATATGGTGCAGACATAGAATCAAAACAAAGTTTAAGCTTGCACAAAATCTTACGGGAAAACTCTTCGGTACAATATCATCAGCCAACATATCTCCCTGCACTAAACTCGAAGATTCATCTTGTTGCTTGTTATCTGCATCATCATCAGCACCCAAATACGATGCCCCGAATCTTTTCAACGATTTTCCATATTCAGCTGTAGATGAACCACTATTTTGACCACCAAAGATGGATCCTTGGAACACATATAGAAAACCGAGAAAGAGTGCCACACCACAAACGGAAGCAACTAAACGCTTCTTTTGCGATCCATCAGATCTGCCCCTCGACATTTATATGTTGAAAGTAAGACAAATCGGAATATAATTTTCACTGATCAGTTATGAAATACAACTGATTACAGCATTGATCTTTATTTCACTACACATGAAGCACCAAATTCACCATCCAAAACACAACCTGAACCAGCAACCACGATATATTTCGAATTGAAAAACACGATCCAGATTCTTCCTAAAGTGTGTAAGATATTTGACTCACTGATACAAAGGTTAACCTGCAAACAAAGGTGACAGTAATCAGCACTCAGTAAAACAATCACAGAAATCCTTTAATACTTTGTCGTCTTGAACAAATCAGAGATAAAAAAATAATGGATTTCATTTACATACATCATCTCTGTAAAAAAAACAATTACATTGTCAATCAATCATAATCATTAGATCTTTAAAGAAATATTAAAAGTTTAATCATAACTACTTCTAAAGTCATATATATGATTGATTGCGCCTTGTTAACAATGTAAAACATTTTACACCGACAGTGTATAAAATTGAAACCAAAAAAGAATTACAACAAAGAACATATCCAAACATAAAAACCAATTTAAAACTTGTTCCTTTTCTAGTATTACAAAGTTTAATGATACATCAAGGAATGAAGCGTCGCAAAGCTTGATCAAAGGCTCACATAATCAAATGAAGAAACAAATGTCCAAGTACAGTTTACATCACTAGAAATCCAGGAACTACTAGAATTCTATCAGGTAAAAAAAAATGTGATTTCTAGAATTCTACTAGAAATCCAATGAAAATTCAAAACTCAATCCACAAAATAATAATGAGAGTGACAATCAAACCATCAAGAAAATTGACATTCATTCAATCCAATGAAAATGATGGAATTGGATCCAATGAAAATGATCCAAAATCTAATTCTATAAATTGAAATCTGATATTAATGATAACAATTAGCCACATAATTAAATGTAGTTAATAATTTCCAAGATCTAAGACAAAGATAGTAATAAATAAACTACATTATTAGCATCTAATAAAACAAGTTAGAATCACTAACAATTCAATGAAACAAAATCAAACATGAAAATGAAGGTTTTTTTCATAAGCACCGACAGAATGAAAATAAAACAGACCCAGATAGTGAAATGTACCAGATCGAAAAAAAGACAGAAACTTTATGAAAAATGAGAATGAAAGAGAAATGAAGAAGTTACTGGGTTAGGATAAAAATGTGTGAAGAGAGAGAAGTGAGATTTGGAGTGTGATTATCGGATCTAAGTAAGTGTGTTTGTTTGCTATTTTGAGAAATGATGAAAAAGAGGAAAGTATGTATGTGTGTGTCATGTTGTCCCATTGTTGAGGTTGTTAATTTAAGGTGGTCTTTTTCTTTTGTCCCTACCACTATGTTTGTTTTTGTGAAAGTGGGTTTATTGAATCTACCTTGTCATAATTTGGTTTTGAAATTTTCATTAATCAAATGAAAATTTACTACTACTATTGTCCCTATATTAAATATAAGATAAGTGGGTTTTGCATTAAATTTGTTGACTATGTAAATTTTCTTTCTAAAATTATTCTTCAAGAGAATTTATTGGTCTTAAATTACTTCAATTTAATAAGGAGTATTTTTGAGAAAAGGTGATTATGCATTTTGTAATTTGAAGATCATAAGAAAAAGAGAAGAAAAACCTTACATGAGGTAGTTGCAAATAATATTTTACCAATTTAGTGTGACATAAGTGATAAAAATCTTAGATGCTTAATCATTTGGTCAGGATTCAATCTTTCATCAATGCATATAACAAAACATTAGTGGTAATTTGGAACATGTAAATCTCTTAAATGAATTTTAATTACCTTAACAAAAATAGTCTTGTAGTTGCGTAAACACAACTTTCATTAAAATTTGTTTCACAATCATCGGTGACAGATTTCGATTTATAATTTTTTTAAATTTTTTTTTAAAGAATTAGCGGCAAAAACTCACTCACACATTAAATTAAAGAAAATGGGTATTGCAAGTTTAAACTCGCATTATAATACATCAAATGTTCACGTAGTTTTTTATCATATGAACGAGATATTTATATATTCTATTTTAATCTCTTTCGAATTTACGTGAAATGGTCAAATAAATGATTATGGATAAAAAAAAAATTGCATAGTCATTCAATTAAATTACTTTATAAAATTATTTAAAGAATTAATATATATTAAAATATTATAGATATGATTAGATCACTTGCCAAATGTGCTACGGGTGGAGTAATGCTTGCTTCGCCAGTTAATTTTCATTTACTGCTTCACATCCAAAAAAAAAATCTTAAAATAGATTAGGCAAAGTCTCACTAGGGTTGGGTTGAGATTTGGCCTAATAGCACTTATTTTTGTCTAATGTTTTTCCTCAAGATATTATTATTACTAGTACAATACTTGTTTACTTGTTCACACTATCAGAAATTGTATTTCCATTTTGTTGAATACGATAAAGTATATGTAATACATGTTAACATAAGGTTTGATTCTTCAAAAAAAATATTTTTTTTTGGCAAAATTCTTCAAAAATAATATTATAAAAAAAACAAATGGTTTGATAAATGGTGTCACGTGTATATTCTTTCTTCTCACTGAATAGGAGTGTGTCTTGATTTATTTAGATGTCATGTCTTAACTACCAACCAGGCAACCATAGTCCATATATATCATACAACCTAGCTAGGTCTATGGTGCACTTACCTATCAAAACCGGGGAGATCCAACTAATATTTAATTATTGGTAGAAGAGATCCAACTAATATATTCTTTTGAAATTTCTTGATTTTGCTTGATTAATCTTTTTTTTAGAATTTTTTTATATAAAAATATGGCTAAGCTATTTCACTACTAAAAACATGCGATATAGTGACAGAAATTAGCAAATGAACTAAATCTCACTAATTATGATGGATTTAAAGACAGAAAGCTGCATGTGTAATTAGACTCAAATCGGTGAACATTACAGAAGAAATTGGTGAACCTCTTCCTTCATAAGCATTACCTTGAAAAATAGTGTTTCATTTAGATGAAATGTGAAAACAATATAAAGTTATTTTGAATTTAAAATGAAACTTGGGATGGGGCCACGATAAATTCTTTTATTTTTTTAAAACTTGTATCCGATTTAAGGATCGACTAATTCGAAGGGACTAATTCCACCGCCTATTTGCAGGGGGTCCGTTCTAAGCCAGAGCAAAGCTCTGCATGGACTTGCCCACCGAAATTGGCACTAGAGGGAATCGAACATGAGACCTTAAGAGGAGCACACTCCAAGATACCACGCCAACCACTAGGCCAACCCCAAACGGATGGGGCCACGATAAATTATGTCTAAGATGTCCAACAAATTACACTTTAGCAAGCAAATAAAAGAAAGTTCTACCATGAATGGTGGTGGTGATGATAGAAAGGACTCTCAATCACCATCCACGATGATTAAAAAACGAACATTGGCATATGCATGAATTTGAGAAAATTTCTACAAAGTTGGAAACTAAACTGAAATATTCACTCTAAAAAAACAAATCAAATTAAGAGCATCCTACAAAGCCGTAGATCCTTTTGGATGCCAACATTTTACTTGGCAAACACATCAACATCCATGCTATTTAGAAACAGACATTCATAGTTGGATGAATTTGAGAAACATTTTACATAGCCGACGACTAAACTGAAATGTTCATCTTCTCTCAAGGACTAAATTGATAGTCACTTACAAAGTCATGGACCATTTTGTGTTTTACTTAAAATAATAATGCGGGGATAGAAAATCGATTGCACAAAATTGATTAATATTACAATTGCAAGAAAAGCCCCACAAGTTTTAACATGAATTCATATCAATTTATCTACTTCCCTTCTTCCCTTTTCCTAGTTGTCCAGATTTGAAAGCATGTTCTTGCTCTTGAAGGAAAGCTTAAGTCCTTCCATACTTCTCAGCTCTTGCTTTCTCCATTAAAGACCTTTCTTTTTCCTTCACATCAAGCAGGAAGTAGCTGTCTTTACGTATTTCACGAGCATCCCCTTTAGCTTCGCGCCTCACCTCTCTCTTCAATTTTTTTCTTTCAGCTCGCACACGGTCTGGATCATAATCTCTACCCTTAACATAGCTGCATCAAGAAAAAAATACATAAAGTGCTTAATTTGAGTTCCCTTTCTGATTGGCTAAGAAAACATATTACCGAATTGAAACAAGGGAAACGGAAGGACTTACTTTTGGAACTGGCTTTTGTTTCCGCATTTGAAGTGGTCGCCTCAAAGTATGATGTTCATCCACTTTCAACTTAATCAGCTCAGCCACATCTTTAATTTTATCCCGTAATGCATTTGGCGTATTTTCTGTTCCGCTATCTCAAGTAGTAATCTCAAAATTGGTAAAAATATTTCTGGGAACGAACTCAAGTTATCGTAGGCATTGATATATCCTTGTAGGGTTTCGACAGCGGTAACTAATACACTAGCCCTGTAATCGAAAAATCATAATTAGAAAAGATATATGAAACCACAGTATTTTTTAAAAACATTTCATCGATCAATTCTCTAAAGATAGGCCTCAACATTAGCTGCATTCATATCAGTTATAAGATCATAGCTATGATAACACATAAATGGCAGGATCATGATAGTAAAACTCAAGATAAAACAATACCCCGCTGCTAAGATCAATACCCCGCATAAGATCATGCACCTTTTCTCATTATTTGCTTCCGTAAACATCGATTTCTTTTTTTACTGGCTATTTTTAATTTGTATAGTACATAATATAGGTGAGTACACATGCAACACTGACAAAGAAGATCAAAGGGGCACCAATAGAATTTACAATAAAATGATTGACATTTCTCACCAAGCAACACCAATTTGTTCGACAACAATGATTAGCACTAGTGTTAAGGAATTTGGTTTTCTATGAAATATCGAAGTGTTATCTCATCCAACTAAGTGTGGAAGACGCTAACGCACAAGATGAAGAGGTTAGTATTCACCATACATAAATAAATACAAACATACCTTATTTGAACTGAAAATGATCAATGGCAGAATCATACCTGAGAATTTTCGCAAGATATATGTTTACTTTAATAAGCTCTACACAAACAGAGGACTTGCAACTAAATCTAAAGGCTCTACACAAAAATAAGCTCCATTCTAGTTTGTTTTAAAGAATAAAGGTTACCGGTAGCACCAGGATGACCTGCCATATTTTAAAACTATTTTTCTTAATTATAATATAATTGAAGTTTAGTAACAAAATCAATTTTGATTTTTTTCTTTCAATCAACTAATTTCAATAAGAGAGAGCTTATGAACCACTTTCTATTAGTGAAGAAATTCTAAGATATTGTCAGACAAAAGAAAAGTAAAAAGGATATTCCCGCTATGATTACAATACCTATTAGTTCAACAAAAATATAGCAAAAACGTATTAGAAAAACCTGTTGATTAATTAGCAGCTTAGTTTTGAGACATACTTGCTCCTTTTGAGTAATATAGATGGAAAACAATATTTGTGTACTTCAATTTATTTTGATCCATTGTTATGCAGTAGCAGCATAAGAAACAAGGAGATTGACTATAATTAAGAATCTGTAAAGAGAACCAAACCAGATGCAGACCAAAGAAAAGTGTAGAAAATAACACCGACACGTTGCAGAAAATAAAATCAATTTCAACATGATACATAGAGAACTTGCATACATGTGGCCTCTATATATAGAGCCAACTGCATTAATTAGGTATCCATGGGAAGTTTAAACATGATACATTAAACATACGACAGTAATTATGAAGCATTAAGTTAGGTAGTTAGCAACACAAAAGACACTTAAGTTATGACATGTAAAATTGGGAGGGAAATTCAAATTTAAAAAAAGCATTAAATGAGGTAGCATAGCTTGTAGAACACACCTAGGTTACATGTTTGGGAGGGAAAACACCAAAGCTATTAGGGTTAAGCATTAACTTCACCTAATAAGCTTTTAAAGTAAGTATGATATGATAAGATTTAATTCATCTGGTTATAATATTATTAAAATTAAAAATATATTAATTATCAGCATTAATTTATCATTATCTAAATAATCACTCTTTTAAAATATGTGAAAGATTTTACTATTTTCAACTCTCAAAGTCTTTTCTTCTTTTGCCCTCCAAACTCTTAAACAAAGCATAAAGGAGTTTGAGGGACTGAGACATCAAGGAAGAACCCTGACCAATGTTAACAATTGATAAGGTTCATAGCACAAAGAGACAGACTAAGCCATTAGCAATAAGGAGGAACTCATATTAAGGTGAACAACTGATTATAAGGTCTGAAACATAAGAGGATGTGGGTCGAGGCGAACAACCAGAATAGCCCACTATGTTGAAGAACCCGCAGAACAACTAGCATAGCCTGCTCCATTGAAGAACCCACACAACAAAGGTGAACAACCACTCTGGTAAAGTTTGTGACACAAATCTCTACAACTGTCCCTCAAAGGACAACAATTGTCTTTAAAAGAAATGTGATTGTCCTTCCAAGACAAATAGCCAAGCAAAGGTGCAAGGGTCTAAAGACCTAATCATCCATTGTAAATATTGGCTATTAAGCCTCAGGTAGGGTATGTTAACTATTCAATATTAAATACATATCATATCACACTCACTTACTTGACTGTTGGAGTATGTGTGTGTACACCACCCCTATTCGACGGAGAAGGCAGAAACGGAGGAAGGTGTACTTTACAAAGGTCATTCAATGTCATCAACTTAAGGATCTAAGGTATGACAAGATCAATGTGACTCCGTTGGGGAACTTACCTTAGAACAAACATTTATAATCCTTTTTTGAAAGAGATCTCATGGTTAACACACGTCTCCTATAAACAACCACTCGAAACAACCCTCTCTTATAGTTTTACCTCAGGGGAGATACCACTGCCTCCTCATTCACAATACAAAGGTGCTCCAGCAACGTCATATTTTCTCGTTCAATGTTGGGCCCTCCATATTCCCTCAACCAGACCGTCGTATAACAAACATCATCTCTACCACTCCGTCTAGTTTTCACAAACACAACACTCTATATGACAACCTCTGCAATGAACCTTATCATCCCTCAAACATCCTAGTCAACCCCCTTTGTTTTGGTTCATAACAAGGAAGATGAAACTAACAAGTTACTTCAGAACGTGTTCGTAGCTTTTCATAACCAATCTGATTTAATTGCAACTCAAGGCAAACCTTTGGCTCGCGTGGAAAATGGTGAAACCTTAAATCTACCATCACAGAACATCAATGACGGAAGAGTCATCCCAAATATTGTCCAGTGATGGGAACTCTACCATATCTTCCTCAGTCATGTCAACCATTCATATCTCAAATAACAAGACGATAGGAACCAACGTTGTAGAATGTCACCAACTAGATCCAAAAAAAAGAGGATGAACCACCGCGACAGAAGGGGATGGGGGGTCCATATGCGATCGCGGGTCCGCATCGTCTTTGGAGCATCGAGAAAGGCGCAGAAGAATAAACACGCACCATAGTCACCACCACCATTCCAATTCGATGGAACCCAGTGACTACGAGGAGGATCTACTGCAAAGAAATGATATCTTAAGAAAGATAAACGACTACTCCGTTCAAAAGGCTCTTCAGAAGTCATTGGCCCTCCATACGGGAACTTTGAACGCATACGACCACCTTGAGACAGTGGACACCTTACTCTCATATAGAGGAGCCCAAGGTCTAGAAAAAATGCAAGTTATTTGTGTTAACTAATGACAAATTTGGAAGTGCACTAAACTATTCCAAGAGTAAGTTATCATCTTCACATGGATTTTTATTTTCAATTAGGTAATTTACTAAACTTATGAATTAAAACAGTAAATCGGGGGGAGTTTGCAAGTTCTGTTGATTGCGGAAAGCGAGTTGATTTGATTTCAGAAATAAAAGGGTTTGATTCAGAGTTTTAGCAGCGATTAGTATTTTTTGAACCCCCTCTACCTCTTTGTTGGATTAATGCAAGTATATCTACTAGTTATGAACCAAAGATTATATAAAAGTGGTTAACTTCGTGGGACATAATCCCTCCATATGTCATGTTTCTTCTTATCACCCTAAAAGGTTGTCACTCCTTTAGGCTTTCGTAAACATTGGTATCGTTATTAAAGTGAGGACTTACACTATCACATATAATTGAAACGAGACAAGTGTTGAAATTCCTAAATTGTTATCTAAAGGTAAAACATCGCACATGAATCTTAGAACCTTACCACGTGCCCTAAATATCCCTAATAAATTAAAGACATTAAAATAAAATTCATATGTAATGATTTTGATTAAATCAATACTCTAATCTTAAACCTATTAGAAGTTCAATCCACGAGCTACGTATGTCACCTCCCTAGTGCAAGAAAGCAGTGAAACATATGCAAATTAAATATAACTCATTTCATAACTGAATAAACTACATGCATTAAATAAAGGTTCCTCTTGGAACCATAATCAAAAGGTCTTTAGATACTCATGGTAACGAAATTCATAATCAAAAAGAAATAAAACATTGAACAAAAGTGGAGGAGGTATGAGACTCTTATTTGATGCTCCAACCACTTGCCTTCCTCTTGAACTACCAAGTTCTTAATGAATATTTCTACGTGGAAGGCGCTTTATTTATAAGCATATCTCAAACTAGATTTTGGTTGAAATTCTTGGCTTATTCCTCCAAACCGCAGGAAAAAATCAGCAAAAAGCTAAAGTTTCACATAACAACATGTGCGACACTCATGGTCACTTCTCTCTGTCCATGCGTTTGGGGCGTGTGTGGTCATGTGTGGGGCATGTACGGTCATGTACGGGCGTGTGGCTTCAACCTCAGGTGCGGAAAATGCCCTTAGGGTGATATAATTTCCTTCTTCGGATATTTTCCTTCTCCGACTTGTTCTTGAGACTTAGAACAAAATTTCCTTAACTTGTAATGTATTCAAAGCCTTATAAAAACTTGATAATTTTCATTTCATCTCTTCCAAAACTTCCATGAGTTGTCTTATTTGCCGATTTACATGATTTATCAATAATAAAAGACTCAAAACACATATGAAACTATTTGGTTGAAGGAAGAAACAAAATTACATGACTCAATCGAAAAGAATACAAAATGTCCCTTAAACCGTGATCAACTTCTCTAAAACTCCATTTTAGTGATCCCAATTGTCTACTAAAGTGACTCAAAAACATATAATGTAAGATGACATGTTATCATTAACCCTCCACGTATGGGCCATGGTTTGGTTCAAAGCCCTAAGACGGGGGTATGTGATGTCGCGGATGGAACTCAGTCAGAGGTTCTCAACCCATTCACTACATCCTGAATACAACTTTAGTCCAAGGATAATATAAGGGTCATTCGTTAAGGGAAGGAAGAGTCCCTTCACATCTATATATAAAGATTTAACAAACAAGCGATCCATGTCAAGAGGGACGATGATAAAATAAACACTTACTTTCTGGGGAAAGGGCTAAGCAAGGGAACCAAATTAACGAAAGTATCACGCTGAAGGGACTCAAGACTTCAACCATCTATTAGCGAAAAGTATCTCAACATGAACGATCACCTTCACATTTGACAAGAAATGATAAACACCGCTTACTGTGTAACCTTTAGCCGGATCAAGTTGCCAGCTTCACCTATCTTCCACACCTTACTACATTCTCCCGTATGCTCTTCCTCGTCATTTCCAAGTCTCTCCTACAACATTCCATCCTAATGAACTCATATCAACAACAAACATAAACAGAGTCTGAGATAACTCGTAAATATATATCTAAACTTAACTAACACACAAGGATACCCTTTCACACCGGAAAATATTAAAACGTTTATTAAAAGATAATTAATATATTTTTAGAGGTAAAGATAATTATTATTAAAATGCTTTATATATTTTTATCAATTTAGTAAAATAAATGTTTTATATTTTGTAGGTAGATAACACGAGACAGTTAAACGATTTGATTGAGTGTAAAAAAATATTTAGTGTGTCCAATTTTTTATTATTTTTGTACAATAGTGTAAATATATTATTACACGTGATTATTGGATTGGATAAGCGCTGATATAGCAATAGCAATACTGATATTCTGTCATAAAAAAGAGCAATTTAAAACATTCTCCGTAAATTGGGTAACGTTGAAACCAGTCTCCACTCTCCGTTAATAAACGCGTTTTTCTTTTAATTATTGAAAAAGGGATATACCAATTTTATTTTTTTTGAGAGAAGATATAACAATATAAATTATTTTTTTGGTCAAAGATATACCAATATAAATAAATATTCAATTTCGTAAAACCATGACATTTGTCTTGTATAAACTCATTAATTTGCTAGGCGAAACACTTTCATGGAATTTGATTCTCTCCTTTTTTTTTTTTTTTTTAAGATCGCTCTTTTTCCTAATTCAATGGTTGATTGACCCATAAAGAAAAAAACAAAATAAAGGAGAGAGAAAAACACATGTTGGCTGCATGGTTGAGATTAATGCAACACCAACAACAAGAGAAGATTGGTAGGAGAGAATCCAAATTCCACTTTCATCCATGTTTCTATTGTGTTTGCCACTTTGTCTATGTATAAAAAAAAAAACTCATTAAAATTTTAGTCAAAAACTTATTAAAATATTTTTTTATGGCTAAAAGTTTAGATGAATTGAGTTTCGGGAGCTCTGAGAGTCAGAACAAACCTCAAGATTTATTGAACATTTATAAAAATACATATAGATTATCCACCAAAGAGATCTTCACATCAATGGCATTTATAAAAATACTTACAGATTATCCACCAAATAGATCTTCACATTGACGGTGAAAAATGAACCCTTTGATTTTACAACCGAGTCAACTCATTAGTGAACATATTCATATTTCCAAGAATATTTCCACTAATAACGTCTTGCTAAAATTTAAAATACAACCTGTAATAGGTTTTGAAAACTAAAATAAATTTATATAATTATATTAAATATATTAAATCGAAGAAAAATAAAAATAGCAGGCAAACAAAAGACAAAAAAATAAACATTTAACGTTTCTTTTAATAAAATTTAGTATGTTTTCTTGAGTTATTGATATACGAAGTTTTTACCGTTTAAGAGTAAATAGGAATGTGTGGGCATTCCAATTTTTTTTTAGGGAAAAAAAATGCTTGTGGGTTTATACGATGAGTTCTCATCTCATGATGTACAATGTGAATTCTTTCCCCAAATTCGATTTTTTTTTTTTCACACAAAAGACAAATCAAACCATGGATTCTTTGTTTACAATATCTAAATCACATATCATGTGAACCAATCCATTGTTGATTAAAAATGATAGTTTTTAAGACATATATTTTATCCCTCAAAAAAAGACATATTTTATATTAATATATAAAATATTGCAAAAGACTAAAATATTTAATTGGTACGCATTAACGATATATTTTTTTTAAAGAAATCAATCTAACCGAGTGAATTGACACTTGAAACAATCGAACTTGAGACGTCGAGAAAAATACACTTCAATGTCTTAAGTCAACCCAAATGGTAAACTCTATCGATATTAAAATACTGAGTAGAAAAAATTGATATTGAAATGTTGGGTTAAATAAGTTTTTCTTCCTTAAAAAATTATCAACTTTCATTTTTAATCATTAAAAAAATTGGCATGTTTCCTCCGTCCTTACAAAAAATTAAATATTGAGTAGAAAAAATTGATATTGAAATGTCGGGTTAAATAAGTTTTTCTTCCTTAAAAAATTATCAACTTTCATTTTTAATCATTACAAAAATTGGCATGTTTCCTCCATCCTTACAAAAAATTTCTACACGCAATTTTAGTACTGTTGTTTTTCAAAATTGTTTAATTATCTTTAAATTTTTAAATTTTTTAAATCAAATTTTGAGCTCTTTTTATAATGTATAAACATGTTTGTGAAAAAATTAATTTTTATTAGGGTGAAAGCATATCACTCTTTTCATGAGACGAAAAACAACAAAACTTATTGAAGACAAAAAAAACCCTCATTTAATCAAACGTTTTATAACCCCTTTGATTTTATGCATAAGAAAAGTTCAATGTACTTGATTCAAATTTGAACCAAATACATTTGAATATTTTGTTTATACGCAAGACCCCATAAAGTATGGATTTTAGGTTTATTTTTCTAAGGATGATCAATTCACATTTTTTTGGTTTGTTTTTACTCTTCGATTCCCAAGAGAAGGTATTATCTACTTCGGTCTCTAATTATAAAATCATTTTGAATTTTTTCTGTCTCTTATTATAATGTCCTTTTCAAATTTCAATGTGCATTAATTATTTCTTTTTCAATATACCTCTATTTATGTTATATATATTTTTACAATATATAATAAATACTCCATAAAAACATTAACTAATTCTCTCTTAAAATGTAAACATGTTTTTTTTAAGTCAAAAGAAGTAGCTAGCAAAGAGCTAGACTACCAAAATGTATTATAAAACCAAGAAGAACAAACAAGAAAAAAGGAGGGTGACATAAACCAAGACCTCCTTAAACATTTACAAACCTATAATTAGGCATTTCCAACTTGTTTTTACCAAAAAACTCCCTCATACAATCAGGGACATGTAACCAAATAGTTAAATGATTCAATGAAAGGCCAACATTTGCAAGAGTATCAACACGTGTTACCCTCCATGTAGACATGAGTAGCCATGAAATTCATCGTTCATGTGATGTTTAAGCAGTTTTCCCATTTGTTCCTTACATTCCAAGGCACCAGAGATTGTTTGTGAATAACATTAATAACCAAAGATGAATCACATTCAAGCCAGAGATTGTTCCAGTTATATTGCTTGGCTAATTCAATAACACTTATAGCTCCTAATAACTCTGCATAGAAAGCATTACAAGCATCAGTATTCTCAGCAAAACAAAGAAGAAGATTTGAATCATGATTTCTAAAGATGCCTCCATATGCAGAGGAGTGAATTGTTGAAGAACCATCAATACTACGCTTAATCCACTGATTGATAGGGGGTTTCCATATGACTTCAATTATTTTGGGGGCTTTGGGAGGGTGTAGAGTGACATTGAATTTCTTTAGAAAAACAAAATCTGACATGCTTGCAGAAGCAACAACATTGGAAAGATTACCAGAGAGGGCTGTATTAGATATAACTATGGACATGGAGCTTTGCCTAGGAATTCTTTTATTTGAGAATCTAACCTGATTCCTTGCAGACCATACATAGTTTAATATATTTATCATAGTAGCAGTAATAACCAGCTTACATTGAAGATTCCAAGATCTATTACAAAGAGACCACATATCCACCACAGATTGAAACACTAGGTTTATATTGATGACAGAGGCAAACCAACACCAAAGTTTTGCAGCATATGTACACTTAAAAAATAGATGGAAAGAAGATTCAGGGAACTTACAACATAAAGAGCACATAGATGGCATGCAACATCCCCTAAGGACCAAATTGTCATCAGTAGGGAGCTTATTGAGCATGGGCTTCCAAGCTAGAAGAGACTTAGAAGGAGGGATATCCTTCAACCAAATGATCTTGGCCTAAGAAATCCAAGGAAAATGATGTTTTTTGAAATCATATGCTTCTTTTAGGGATAGTAAACCAGTGCTATTATGTTTCCAAACCAATTTATCAGTTTTCTCCAGAGTTGGAATGGTAACTTGAGAGATAAGAAAGCTCAGGTTTGGATGATTTTGAGCAATATTAGGAGGTATCATCCAATTAGAACCCTGTGTATAGTTACAAAGCTCCTTAGGATACAATTGAATTTGAGCATCACTGAGATTCAGAGTTTGAATTAGGGGGGCCCCACACCACTTGTCAAGCCAGAAGTTAAATGTTCTTCCATTTCCATAATCCAGTTTGTGTTGTCCTTGATAGTATTGAATTATGATTTAAGACCACACCAAATAGAGGAAGAAATGTGATGATGAATGCAATTGCTACCTCTTAAAACCCTACTTCTTAGAACCAAAGCCTATTGCTCATCTGAATGAAAGAGTTCCCAACACAACTTCAGGTTAGTGAATTGATTCAGACAAATCAAGGATCTTATACCCAAGCCACCTTCATCTTTATCAACACAAACCTTTTTCCAGGCTAATGTAACCATCTTTTTCTTATCAGTGTCACCACTCCAAATGAAATTCCTTATCCACTTCTCCATATCTCTAAGAAGACTTGTTGGCCAAGAGAATATTTAGATTGTGTGAAGTAACATGCTTTGAATTACTGACTTAACAAGTTGGATCTTGCCAGCAATTGATAACAATGAAACTTTCTAAGATACCAGCTTTAGCTTGACTTTATCAGCAATGGGTTGAAAGTAAGCTTTTTTTGGCCTACCTTTGAAGATAGGTGTCCTAAGGTAAGTGAATGGGAGTGTTCCAACACTAAAACCTAGTTTGGAACATGTAAATGTAAATATGTAAAACAATAACAATTGTCAACAAAATTAATTTAACAATCAACTTACTTATATCCCGTTAGTTTTTCGAAATAATTTTTCCACTTGAACAATTGAGTGTGTGTATATGTATTCTTTTTTTTTTTGGAGCAAAGTAGCAATTTTTTTTGTTGGTGGCCAGAGTTCGAACTCTAGTTATATATATATATATATATATATATATATATATATATATATATATATATATATATATAACTATAACTGGGCTACGCTCACAAGGACATCAAAGTAGTAATTTGATTGACCGTATGTTTGTATACAAAATATTTAGTCTATAATAAATTAATGCTTATTCAATCACCCGATTCCTTAACTTAATTAATTGTCTCAATTTGGTCCCTTAACTATAATTTGTATCAATTTGGTTCCCTATGTTTTGCTTCGTTACTAGTTTTAGTCATTTCTGTTAATTTCTCTCAAAAAACGTTAACAGAAAGGACTAAAACTAGTAACATAGCAAAACATAGAGGAACAAATTGGTACATAAGTTAACGTTTTTTAAGAGAAACTAACATGAAAGACTAAAACTAGTAACAGAGCAAAACAACCAAATTTGTACAAATTATAATTAAGAGACCAAATTAAGACAATCAATTAAGTTAAAGGACCGACCGATTGAATAAACGATAAATTAAAGTCTACGTTAAATACAAATATTTAAATTCCAAATATATTATTACAAGATTTGGATAAGTAGCAATATATAATAAAATATTCTCCGTAATTCATGTAAAGTTGAAAGCAAAGAGTCCGCGTAAAAACGCGTTTTATTTAATAATATTAATTTATTAATTAACATTTTTTTAAGGTTGTCTTGTCTTAAAACTTTTCAAATCAAAACCATTGTATGAATTTTTTTAATTTTCATAACAATAATCTTCACATAATTTCTTTGTCACAATCACAACAACAACAACCTTCTTTAGACTTTACTCTTCAACAACAACATCACACTCTTTCATTTTCAGCACAACCTTCAGATTCATCATAATTCAAGGTTTATACAACACCCTTTTGTTTATTTTAATCAAATTTATGTTTTTTTAGTTTTGTTTTACTGTTTTTGATTTTGTTTTGACTTGGATTTGGTTCGTTTTTTGAATGTGGTTTGATTGCTATTATTGGGTTAGGTGAAAAACATGTGGGGTAAGAAAAAAACGTTTATTTTTATTTTTTGCTTTTTATGTGAATATACATTTTTTGTTGTTGAAAAGATTGTGTTTTTATTGTTTTTGTTGATGCCCAGAAGAGTTATTTTTGATAGACACTGAATTATTGTAAGTAAAAAACATGTTTTTCTGTCAAAAAAAAAGAAAAAACATGTTTTTTTCCTTCTTTTTATGTGGTTAGACATTTTTGTTGTTGAAAAGGTTGTATTTTTATTAGTTTCATTGATGTTCAGTAGAGTTATTTTGATGACACTGTGAATTATTGAGTTTCTGTGTGGTGGTTTGGTTGGTTTTCAGTGTTTTAATTTTTGTGTGATTTGGTAGAAATCTAGAAGTTCTGAACTTCACTTTTTAAGTTGTTTAGTTCTGCATAGTGAGTGGTTCATCTGTTTTATCAGTTTTTTTAATAGGTTTTAAATTGCAAATGCTGTCGCAGAGACATCAAAAACCCTTATGTCACGGACCAGATAGCGGTCAGGGACTTTTATTTAAAACCTTGATTTTTTCTTTTGCTTAAATTTAAGCCTTGTTAATGTGGAAAAAGGGAAGCTTTTTTGAAATTTTGTTGCAAAATGGGGACCGTTGATTTGGTTTTCGGTTTTCACTCGTAGTTCAACAGTTGTTTTGGCAAACCCTCTACTTGAAATTGGAATGATCATGTTAGATCCTTTCCCTCATGGTGCACTTTATTCATGTAACAATTGAGCCCTAAATATTTGATTTATTTTTTTATTTTACTTGGTTTTCTTTTTTATTAGTTTTATCAATTTGTTGATGGTAATAATTGATCACCAATGCAAACAATCACCAATGTAACGTATTAATGAAGTTTTGCTTCTGATCAGCTAATAGCTGTTTGGATTTAAATTTTGCTGATTGGTTGTCATTTGTTTTTCTTGTTGGACAGCAGTAACAATCATGTATGGTAAAATGAGATCCTTGTTTACCGAAACCTATAGTCTTTAGTATTTGGCGAAACCTTTATCTTCGGTGTTTGGCAAAGCAGAAGATATAACGCAACAACTTAAGAGGTGAGCGTTTAAAATGGAAAATACAAGGCGCTGGTTTAGTAAGTTGAGGTTTAAAAGAAAGGAAGCTACAAGCACGTCAAATGCGGTGAACGTAATTGATGAAAAACTGCCTTCAAGTGAAACCAAACAGAAGGTTGAAGCTGCTAAGCATTATGTAGAAAGTTATTATAAGAACCAGAAGCAAAGCCAGCAGGAGAGGAAAGAAAGGTAACTTATATTTGGGTCATGATTACAAATTTACAATCCAATCTAATGTTATTGAAATAAATGATTTCCTTATGGTCTGATATGGAATATAGTTTTGTATGGCATTATTTACATTATGTCCTTTATGGTTTCTTTTGTTGAATTATAGATTACATGCAAACGGTGCCTGCAAATGGAAATTGTTTTAAGTCTGTAATAAGTTCTAAATTCATTATTCTTTGCAGACGTAATATGCTAGAAAAGAAATTGGCTGATGCTGAAGCATCCGAGGAAGAGCAGAACAATTTACTTAAGCATTTGGAGAAAACAGAGACAGAAATCATGCGCCGGCAGAGACTTAAGATGGGGTCTGATGACTTTGAGCCTCTGACTATGATTGGGAAGGGTGCATTTGGAGAGGTATACAAGTAATTTTAATGTTAACATCCATAACATGAAAATTTTAATGTTTCTCACATATGTTATCGGATTATCGGTTAAGATTTTGCAATTTCATGTTTTGATAGGTTAGAATCTGCCGGGAGAAGGCAACTGGTCAGGTATATGCCATGAAGAAGCTTAAGAAATCAGAGATGCTTCGTAGAGGACAGGTATTGGAATTATCAGTGTTAGATGGAGTAAATATTATTCTCTTTTACTTATCAGGTGCATTTGTGTTTTAGGTTGAACATGTCAAAGCTGAGAGGAATCTTCTTGCAGAAGTTGATAGCAATTGCATTGTAAAACTTTATTGCTCTTTTCAAGATGACGAATATTTATATCTCATAATGGAGTATCTACCTGGTGGTGATATGATGACGTTGCTGATGCGGAAAGATATACTGACTGAAGATGTAGCTAGGTTCTATATTGGGGAGTCTGTGCTAGCCATAGAGTCTATTCATAAACATAATTATATTCATAGGTACACTTAATCTATCTGTAAACAATAATACCAAATGGTCATATACCAGTGTTGCCAAATAGACGCTATAGTGGTGCTATAGGATATCAGAATTTGAACTAATCGCTATTGCTTTACAATACGTTATTTAGACAAAGTGTTGTCAGATAGCAGCTATAGCATTTAGCAGCGGAATTTTAACAGTTATTTTCAGTGATCCATGATTGGCAACACTGTAGCATACTTATTTTTATGGCATGGATCTTGAATACTGATCTTACGGAAGTATTCTTGTTGATCAAGAAATGTTCGATATTCTGATTTTTAATTGCATTTTGCAGAGATATCAAGCCTGACAACTTGCTGCTGGATAGAAATGGTCACATGAAATTATCAGATTTTGGATTATGTAAACCGCTAGACTGCAGTAACCTTCAGGAAAAAGACTTATCTGTTGGAGTTAACAGAAGCGGAGTCCTTCAAAGTGACGGACGCCCTTTACCTCCCAAACGATCACAACAGCAGCAACTGGAGCATTGGCAGAAAAATCGCAGTAGAATGCTTGTAAGTCTCTCAATAAACGTATTCATAAATAAGCACAATTACTTTATTCCGTATGAACCTTTGTGTTAACACCCTTTTTCAGTCCTTATGCTTTTATCATGTTTGGACTTTGGTCCCTAAACGGTACACCACGTTTGTCGTAGTAAGCATGCAATTAAGTCCCCAAAAGATGTTACTCGTTGGCTTTGTTCCCCAATTATGTATGTATAATATACAATAACAACAACAACAACCAAGCCTTATCCCACTGAGTGGGGTTAGCTACATAGAACTAGAATAGGATTAGCAGTCTCACAATTAACCCTAGGTTAGTTCCCTAATAATTTAGATGAGTCATATTGATAAACACCAGTCTTATTTACAATATCTATAGATTATCTCAGAGGGAGACAAGGATGAATAATAAATCTGGATATTTTGTTTTCTTATTTTAAGGGATCATACAAGCTTAGTAACCTTATATTTTTCCATGTATTTTATTTGAAGCAAGTTACTTGTTAATTTATTCATAAGAATTAGAATAGGATTAGTAGTCTCACCGTTAACCTTAGTCTGAATATAAATAGGGATATTGTTTTATCTTTTCTAACGCACCATTTACATCATATATCAATCCGGTATTTTGTCATTTGCAGTCTATTCTCTCTTGTGATTGTATGGCTGCTCTAAGCTATTCTATCTTTGTATTATTGCAGGCCTATTCTACGGTTGGAACACCTGATTATATTGCTCCAGAAGTTCTTCTGAAGAGAGGATATGGCATGGAATGTGATTGGTATGATAGTATATGTTTTTTACTGCTTGTTTTTTTTTTTGTACTCATTTCTTCAATATATTCTGATTTCATGTCAATGCTTCCAGGTGGTCTCTAGGAGCCATAATGTATGAAATGCTTGTGGGGTATCCACCATTTTACTCCGACGAACCAATGGCAACATGTAGAAAGGTAATGTTTGGACTTCTGGAATGGATCAATTTTTGTCAATCGAATTCTGCAAGGCTTTTGTCCTTTGGAGGCCTGGACTATTGTTTTCTTTCTTGAGTGTTGAGGTCGTAGAATTCCTATAAGTGTATTAAGTTCTACTATTTCTATTTCAACAATTTCACCGTTTCTTTTGATGGCTGAGAATCTAGGATTGAAGACTGATCCTAAGGGATAAACCGAGATATTCTAGAAGAATATTAAGATAATATCAGATATTATTTTCAACACTAATAATAATAATAATAATAATAATAATAATAATAATAATAACATGGCAACATTGATTGTTGATTTCCTGCAAGGGTTCTGTATATTGCATCAATTTTGGTCTATGTAACTAACAGTAATATTCTATCTCACATTCGATTCGCAGATTGTAAATTGGAAAACTTATTTAAAATTTCCGGAAGAATCTAAACTATCACCAGAGGCAAAAGATCTTATTTGTAGTCTCCTATGTAATGTTGAGCACAGGCTTGGAACTAAAGGAGCTGATGAAATAAAGGTATTTCGTTTTGTTTTCTTATAAGTTCTGTAATTTACTCAGAATACTGTTATATTTTAGCCAATATAAATAGTTGATCGTTTTATTTCCAGGCTCACCCATGGTTCAAAGGTGTTGAATGGGACAACTTGTACCAAATGAAAGCTGCTTTTATTCCTGAGGTCAATGATGAATTAGATACTCAAAATTTTGAGAAATTTGATGAGGTATCTTATTTATTTTGATGTTGATGGATATAGAAGAGTTGATTATTTTTTGTCATGATATAATATTCTGCTCTATTTACCATTGATGTGCAGGTGGACATGCAAACTGAACCTTCCTCACAGGCAGGGCCGTGGAGAAAGGTTCGTTTTCGTTATTTAAACTTGTGTAGACCAGGCTATTATTTTTGCAATTTATTTATGGTTTTCAATCTCGCAATTAAGATTTTCTATTAGGATTATAAATCAGCCTCTTGCAAATGCATTTTACAAGTGCAAGATAAGACTTTCTATAATGAACCGACAATGAGTCTGACTCTTCTTTAGACCATGCCATGGTAGGAGCTTTGTAATTGTAGCACCGGATATTTATTGTTTATGGATTTTATTCTACTTAGACTGGAAAAGCTTATAAGATACTTTGGTATATTCTAACAGTAATGGACTTTACTTTCGATGAAACTGGAATGTGACAGATTTCTTTTTTAACTATAACTGTGAATACAATTGCCTCTTGATTTGAAAATCGTCTGCATCAGTGTTTACATAGAACATTTGCTATTTTATGGCTTTTTAAAGTTTAGATTTCATACTAAATGGTGTCATTCATTTGCTGCAGATGCTTCCGTCTAAAGATATTAACTTTGTTGGTTACACATACAAGAATTATGAAGTGGTGGATGCCAGTGTAATACCTGGATTTGGTACATACATCTCTCTCTCTCTCTCTCTCACACACACACACACATAAATGTTTGTCTGTATGCCTCTCTGCGCAAGTGTGTAATTGCTTTAACATTTTCATCTCGTAGTCATTGTTTTTTTTTCCTTATCAATTCTATTTCATTAAAAAATTGTGTAATTGAGAATAAATATTTGTGCGGAAGAACATTTCATTGGGTCAACTCCTATGAAGCACGGACACTCTTTGGATTAGACGTGTCCCGGTGTCGGACACGTGTCGTTTCCGACACTGACACTTATAATTACACTGAATTAATGTGATTTTCTCAAATTATTAGCAGTGTCGGCATGTCCGTGTCCGGTGTTTGTGTCCGTGTCCGTGCTACATAGGTCAACTCTTATTTGAGATGTTTATTGCCTTGAGAAAATTGTTTTAACAACACTTTTGACTTGCTTCTAGTTTTACAGTTTCCGTAAGTAAATTCCAGCTTATTTTATCCCATTTTTAGTAAGCCCTTGAATTTAAGACGTCTTGAATAAATTGGCGGACGGGTTTCTTTCTTAAAAGTCGTTCTCCGAACCGTTTCATATGATATATTATATTACATTATATTTTACTATAAACAAACCTTGGTACCTACTTTTGGACGGTGATTTATTGAGTGATTTTGATTTCAACATACCGTGATTTTTCTGAAGATTATGCTAGTAAACCTGTCTAAGCTGAAAGAGGAAATTTTATAATTTCTGCATGCATTACCTTTTTCATTTTTATATACTGCTACATGTGATACTACATTCATAATTGCAATGTTATTCACAAGTAATATGGGTTTGTTTACTTTATCAGCTGAACTGAAGAAGAAGACAAAACCTAAAAGGCCTTCAATTAAGTCCTTATTTGGTAAGAATATCCTTACTATTTCCCTATTCTTTATTAGCTACCTGTCTTTTTATCCAATAAAAATATGGATTTAATTATTATACAATGTTACGGAAAGATTTTCTACACTGTCAATCAATAATAACCGTGAGATCATTAAAAAAGTGACTTAATCATAATTATTTTTAAAATCATTTATATGATTGATTATAATTTGTGGACAATGACTATTTATATCGTTGATACGGTTACACGGCCACGTTCCAAGTTCTTTAAAATATTGGTTTTGTTGTATGATACAGAGGATGAATCAGCTAAGGCTTCTTCTCATCAACCTGTTAGAGGGAGCTTCTTAAATCTCTTGCCTCCTCAGATAGAAACTCCAGAGAAAAATGAATCACAATGATCTAAAACTAATATCTTACAGGTTTTCTAGTAGGCTATGACCAAATGCTGATAACTTCTGATTGGTTTTCTTTTTGGTACATTCTTTGTTAGTTTTTGGAAACCAAGGTTCTGAAAACTTCTGGTTTTGGATAGCTGGTTTTTTTTATGGCTTACTGGGAATATTTATTGTTTAGAGAAATCATTTAAGGTGTATATTCTTTAATTCACCTTTTATGAAGCTAAAATTTATTGTAACTGCTATTGGTGAAGTGCTGATAAAATTCTGCAATTCACATACCTTGATAGTATTCTTTCCCCTTTGGTATATATAGAGGTTGTTTATTTGTTTGTAGGCTAAAACTCTCTCTTATATGTTTTTCCCTTTGGTACGTTACCCCTCGAATCCTGATTTTGAATTTTAACCCTTTTCTCCCTACATCGATTTTTACTTAATCATTTGGTTCTCAAGGAAAAGAGACCCTGATAATCTAAGGTTCAGTCGAGAAGTAAGTAAAATCCGACTAAGAATTATTTCATTCAGAGTTCAATTTCTCCCTTCACTATAAATTTGTCAAGCAAAATTAAGCAATTTTCATCAATAATAAATCTGCAATATAAGTAAGAATCTCATCACAAATTTTCGTTTATGAGATATCTTCTAAAAGTTGTTTTATAGGCTTAAAGAGAAAATCGAGGGCCAATTCGGCACAAGCAACCACAGGTCCAAATCTGGCAATTTTTGAGCAGTCCTTAAGACAATGAAGAATTTGTTTCATCCACATGACCACATCTATGACACGAACCAACAGAGGAAACATCCTTCTCTACACCAGTGTAATTGGTTGGGAGAATATGATGTAAAATTAACTAGAGAAAATGGTTCAAGTTTTATGAAATATTAGCTAGTATCATCATGCAAATCCACATAATGAGAAGAAAGCCAAATATAGAGCCACTCTTGGTCTATAATATCATGATTCAGATAAATACTACTAACTTTTTCTTGGATATTTAGCAAGAGAAACATGACCAACCCAGCTTAGAAGAGTAGTTTTTCAACCCACCAATCTGTCAGTAATTCAATCTAAAATATAATCAAAATCCGAATTTTGTCTTTCAAACCCTAAAAGTCACTATAATCTCTTGTTCCTTCTCTCAAACTTGATCCACCCTCTCTCTTACTCATAAATCATCCAAAACTTCCATTGCTGTGCAGTTTTCATTAATCAAGTGCTAAAATTTCATTTGCAATTTATTTCTTATTGTCTGTTTTGCAATCGAAGAATAGGAATAGCTCGAAACCATTTTCTGGGTAAAAAACCCAGTTTGATGTCACAAATGTTATAACTCATTTACAGTATAAATACAATGCACCATGATGAGCATATAATTATTGGTTTAATTTGTGTGTTTGCATTTCAGATGGGACCGAGAAAACAAGTACAGACCGAGACCTCAAAGAAACACAAAACCACTGCAACTGCATCACAGAGGCCTCCAAATTATGATGCCATGGATATTAAAGAAAAGAATTAGGTTGATTTTGAAGGGGAATTTGCTAATTTTCTTGAGGAAATTGAGAGAAGAACATCAACATTTTTGACACAACAAGAACATCAAACATAGAACTTCTTCATTTGATATTTGATATAAAATTTAATAACGATGAGATTAGACTAAAACATAAATTCATATAAAATAGGGTCTAGACTTGATTTGATTAGGATTCAATCATTAGATTATTCCAACAATCCCAAGACAAGAAAAGTCTAATCAATCAAGATCATAGACATAAAGATAAATGACTGGGAATGTAAAGAACAGAAAAGTAAAAACAAGAATGTAAAGAACTGAAAAATAAAGAACAAAGAACTTAGAACAATACAAAATTATGCTTTCAACTTTAGAGTAAGTTTACAAGTTTTCCAAGCTCCCTTTTTCCTCAGAAGTGATGTCTATTTATAGCCTAGACCCTCAGACAATACATTAAAAACGAGTTCAAGCAATAAACCAAAGAATTCTAAGAGTTTGTAAAAGCTATTTTTCTTTGCACAAGGCGCACGTCGTGAATGTGAGGTGCACAATAGTGATTACGTTCAAAACCTTTGAAATTCTACTGTGTTGAGTGAGGTGCACGACCGTGCTTATGAGGCGCACGGTCGTGCGTGTTGGCACGATGCTAGGGAGCACGACCTGAAACATGGGGCGCACAACCTGACTAAAAATGAGCATGACTGTGCTACTGTTTTATGGCTTTTTCATTGATTTTTCTTCTCTCTCCTAGCTTTTTACCCTCGTTCTTGATCCATGTACATTGTTCTTCGTATTTTTGAGTCTGAAAACAAAAACTAATGCTTTGTAGTAAAATAAATCTAAAATAAAACAACTTAAATTTTATTGAATTTAAATGCTAAAAACACCATAAACTACGAATTATCAGTAAACTATTCCATAATACAGCTTTTTGTCCCGTATGATGTGAAAAGTTTACCGTTTTTAAACTTCACCATATTTTAAACTTCACTATATGTCTGTTACATCATGTTATGGTGAAGTTTGTGAGCCAAAAATCATTGTCATCAAGTGAAGATAAACAAAGAAAACTTGAGTTTTTTTGTTTTTGTTTTTATCAAGCAAAGAAAGCACTAAATGCAGGAGAGGCCTCAACCGAATACAAATATCACATAACAAAGAGATTATAGTATATGGTAGCCCTAAACGGTCTCTGTCAAGCAAAGAAAGAACAAATCGAGGAGGGTTCCTAAAAATGTTGCCTTGTCCATTTTTAGCGAGAGCATCAGCCACCATGTTGCCCTCTCTGTAAACACAAGAGCACCTGCATCTAAATTGTGAGGCTAACCATTTGCAATTCTGCCACCGAACGCGCATCCTCCAAGGCACCAAAGAGTCAGATTCTGCAAGAAAAGCTTCGACAGCCATCAGAGAATCACTCTCTATCCAAATATCCCTTAATTGCTATTCCACAGCTTTCTCTATAGCATACATCAGAGCACTGCATTCAGCTTCTAAGGGAGTAGCATAACCTATATTTTGCACAAAACCTTCCATGAAAATAGGCTGGCAGTCCCTAAGCACAATACCTATGGTACTAACTGAAGGAGATCCAAATGCTGAGCCATCAATATTGATTTTAGTACAACCTTTCTCTTGATGAATCCAGTGAATGTCAGATAAAACTGCTAATCTTTCTAGCTTCAGAGGTATATGGAAAAGCAGTGATATTTTGAAATCTGTCATAGATGCTGAACTCTTAGCCATAGCTAAATCAAAATTGAGATGAACTTCAGATATGACACCATTGATTAATGTCCCCATACACGCCTGCAAATTTTGAAAATATCGGTTGTTTATGTCAATCCTATAATCTAAAGCACATGTAGAATTGCAGACACCATAAGTTGCTGCACCAACTTACTCCCAATTCCCACTCTCCTAATTATCAGACTGTGACAGTTAGAAAGATCTAGCTGCTGATGTGTTCTTTTCATGAGCTAATCCCATAGCTGAAAAGTTACAGGACAATTGAAGAAAATATGGTTTGAATTCTCATAATGATTTTTACAAAAGCAACATATTGAGACTATGCAGCTTACCCTCATTCTCAAATTTTCATACGTAGGAAGTTTGTTGTAGGCTACCCTCCAAAAAATAAACGATCTGAATGGAGATATAAAGACCTCTTACCCAAACCAACAATCAGATTGTAAGCAAGTTTGTTATTAAGGTTCCCATCAACCGAGCTAGTCCAATTAAGCTTGTCAGGCAACATTTTTCCTTTCCAAGCTTTAAGTTTGACTTTCTTCCTATCCACAATGGGCCTCAGATGTATGGACTTAGGCTTTCCTCTGAAAAGAGGGATGCCTAAATACATGAAAGACAAGCTCCCAAACTGAACCCAGTAACAGCAGCAATATGGCATATTGTCTAGACAGGGGTATTGAGCCAGTATAAAACTTGCTTTATTTGGCATTAATCAACTTCCCTGAGTAATATCCATAGTCTTCAAACAAATTCATAATATTTCTGACATTAAAGATAACACCTTTGCAAAAGATGAGAATATCGTCTGCACATAGACAATGACGTTGAACTAAGCACCCTCTGGTGGCAGAAATTTGTGTTAGATTTCCCTCCAAGACCATAGCTTGCATGCCTCTACTCATCACTTCTTCAGCCAGGAAAAAAAGCAAAGGAGACAGGAGTCCCCTTGTCTCACTCCTCTAGAACAGCTGAAAAAACCTGTTGCTTTCCCATTGATACTAATAGATAACTTGGCCGAATGAAGGATAATCTTTATCCAGAAAGAGAAGCAGCATTGAACCCAAAGTTCTTTAAAACATGCAGAAGGAAAGTCCAATTTATAGTGACAAAGCCCTTCTTTATATCAAGATTTAGAGCTATGCTGCCTCCAAAGGTTTTTTCGCTAAGCAAATCAACAGCTTCAGAGGCGGTCATGATACACTCTTGAATGTGCCTACCAGGTATAAAACCTCTCTGCCGCTGAGAAACAATCCTAGAGGCTATAACCCCTAGTCTATTAACAAGAATCTTGGTTATGTCTTTAAATTGAAAGTTGGCCAGAGCTATAGGCCTGAGGTTTTCCAATTTATCAGCTTCTGGTACTTTAGGAAGTAAAATGATGAAATTGGAGTTCATATTCGACATGATGTAATTATTAGTGAAGAAGTATTGTATAGATTTCACCACATCTGTACCAACAATATGCCAAAAATTTGATAGAAATGACCTTGATAGTCATCTGGTGGAGGTGAAAATGTTTATAAAATAATTCAAAGCATGAGACTCTATGTCGAATACATTAGTGAGAATCTCATCTCCATTCTTAAGAAGTGAAATGTTGCTTTGCTTCTCTCTTATTCTAGCAACTCTATGAAAGAAAGTTGTGTTTCTATCACCTTCCAAAAACCTGACATTCTTAGCTTTTTCTTTCCAAAAACTGTTGGCAAGTTGAAGGGCTTGACTGTACCTTGTCATACAAGCCATCTCTTCTGCTGCCTTACATGTTATGAAGCCTTGTTGGTCAATCCTCAATTGCACTTCTCCAAGTTTTTGATTGGTAAGAGAAACTTTTTGATTAATCTCTCCAAAAACTTCCTTGTTCCATTGCTTCAAAATAGGCTTTAAGTTCATCAATTTGTAGTGAAGAACATGTATAGGAGAACCCTGCAACACACAGTTCTAGTTACTTGCCGCAAGCGCTTCCCAACTTGCATTTGTTGTCCAGACCTTAAAAAATCTAAATCTTGGTGTAATTGCGATAGAAGGATACTTGTGCAAATTTAACAGAAGAGGAAAAAGGTCAAAACAACATCTAGCTGGAGTATTACAGCTTAACGAGTTTCAATTATCAATCCCCTCTCTGAGCTACGAAGGCTCCGATCCCTCTCGAAGATTGGTCCAAGTATACTTGATACCTTTAGTATCCAGATGAGTTAGCATGTTGTTATGTGTCCACTGTATAAACTCATTAATTACAAGCTGCAGGTATAGGTAATCTGCCTCCCAGTTTCTCATGTGATCCAAGAATAGAGTTGAAATCCCCTAGAAACACCCAGGGGCTATGATAATGCATAGTCAAATCAATCAATTCTATCCACATAGTCTTAACATGGTAAGTACTAGCGCATATAGTTGCAATATATACCGTAGTGCTTTCAAATATGCACGATAATGCTATACATTGTTCAGTAGTGTTTTCGACCATATGTCAGTGTACTTTATATGGTTACTCACTGTTTCCTATGTTACCTTTTTTTCTCCAAGAAAATAAAGGCTTTTACTGAATGCATGTCTTCAAATGACTTATGTGCAAACTTCTTGCTTTGTTGAATGTTTCATTTGTTGTATGATTTTGAAGGAAAGCACATGAGAACAAAGCTCGGGATTTTCAAGTTGCAATTTTACCCTTATTTATGTTGGTTTATGTTATTTGTATGGTGAGTAATTTTGCCCTAGCAAATAATATATGAACATCATGGTTATTAGTATCATTCGATACATAAGAGTCACTCTTCTGAAAATGAAGGAAATTAAATGATGATTTCTTACATTGGTGTCACTCTTACTTACAAAACGGTTATAAATGAATGGAAATATAATTTTGTTTATTGCAAGACTTTTCCACTGATATATTTTTATTAATTTGGAAGTGACATATCTTTTCTCTATAAGAATAGTTTTATTTCAATTTATGTTCACTTAAACTTGTGCTCTGTAGGGTGAGTATATGGGGTAAAGCCCGTAGATTGTTTACTATTTATTAAACAAATCTCCGTGGCAATTACTATTTACTGTGGCAAGATATTGCATTGATGCTACTCAATTTGGTTCTTATTGTCATTTGTACTTCCTTTTGCGTTGTGCTTCATTATATTTCTTTTAGTTCTTTGGTTGTTCTGCAGATTTTATGGAAGTCTTGAAATGAAGATTTTTCAGAGAAGTGTAGTTAATAGTTATACCATGCTAATTAAGTCTAAAGTAAGAACGAGGCAAATAGGAAACTGAATTTTGGACGGTTGCAAAGATGATTTTATTTTTTTTGTCTGAGTTGCATGGTATCTCTAGGGAGAACGAGAATAAAGTTGTAAAGTTGATCTTAAACAAAGGCATGGGCTGGAAATATGGTTTGCATTTGGAATTATGTCTTTCTAAAGGAGGAAATGTTGTTGGCATTATGTGCTCATTTTTATATTTTATATATTATTGTGTTTTCCAACAAATCACCCACATTGTGTCTGATCTTATAGCCTCTAAGTTTGTTGTATAGTATAAATTAGAAATTATAAAATCTAATTTCAACCAAAGAAGCCACATTGATGTGTAATGGGCAAACAAGAAACCAAAACCACTACAAGAAAATATGTGATTTGCTGCGCCCATTATCGCAGCTAATTCGCAGCAAGATCCTAGCAAACGACTTTAGCTAGAGATATGCTACGGAATACATATTGATTCAGCCGTAGCATGGATTGAGAGACAAATTTGCTAGGGAATTAATTCCTACCAAATCCGTAGTTAACAGAAAGTTATCCCAAGCAAATCTTTTGTTAATCAACAGCAAATAAGTGGTCAAAGTGTATTTTCTGTAGCAACATAACTATGACTTTTCATAGCAATTTCGCAACATATCTGTAGCAGTTAAACTAAGGACATTATATAAAAATATCATAGCAAATCTACAACAATAAAACTACGGACTGATGATAACAATTCCGTAGCAAATCTACAACCAAAATTTAAATTAGAACTAGCAATCAAGAGGTTGCCACTAGGAAAAGCAACTACTAGTACTCACCTACTAGAATCTGCAATTTCTCTAGAGGTCTTCATCTTTGTAGTTCCTCTATATATCTCCTCAATAGTGGAACCGAACTTGTTCTCAATAGACATGGCTTTTTCGGGCGTAACTTGATTCATATGTATTCTTGATCTCATATCATCACCAAACATTCCACCAGAGAACCCTAATTAATCTCATGCCAACAAATCAAACATTGCTGACACGACGTAAATAATGAGGAGCAACTTTCCAGAGTGACTGCTCCACTATATTCAAACCTGTGAGAAATAAAAATAAAACGAATGGAGACAAGAAGTTCAGTAATTGCTGAAATATTCACCAGAAAATCAGCAGAAAACATTTAAAACTATCCTGTAAAATTTTACCTCATTTTGTTCAAGATCCCAACATTTAACTTGCTTATCATCACCAACAAAAAACATGTAAGTATGATTGTTAGCAAGTCATGTAGAGAAAGCACACTGTTATTATTAACAAAATTCACAATTGCTGCAATCACTAATAAATAATTATACTTTAGCTCCTCACCTCTTAGTTGATCACTGTGACCTACTAATGTGTTGATAGGTACTAAAACTATCAATCACAGTTACAAAAATCAAATAGTATTGAAAACATAAAACAGAGAGGATTTCATTAATGATAGAAAGGAAAAATAGCAAAGGAAACAAGCTTACTGATACAACTAAGAGCTATGCTCACTGACTTGGAGAATATCTCAAATCTCTGCTCCTAACAGAAATCTTTTTCTGACCCCTTTCTCCACTACCCCAATCCCAATATAACAGAAGTTAGTGACGCATCAGACCCCTTTTCTGCCAGCTCATCATTCTCTTCTTTCTTTATATTTTTCCTAACATACACTCTCCATATTTTGGGTACACGGTGTGGATGACTAGACATGTCATCAACACCTAAACTCTCATCTCTAGCTCCATCATGCGTGCTTTAGAACAGCACTTGCCAAGTTCCATATCTGCCGAATTGAACAACTCAGTACAAAAACATCCAAAGCTTTTAATAGAACATAGAAAAAGTAATAAACTTGGCATGATAAGGTAATAAAATATTTCAAAGTTCCCAGCTTCATTTATAGCAAATACATGGTAATGTCAATAATTATATTAATACATAAAATATAGTGTTTAGCGAAAAAATAGTAGCTGTTCAAAATTTGAATAGGGAAATTAATTGACAAAAGACATAAGCCTAGTTAAGTAGTTCACAAGCCAACATACATGGAAAGAAAGATATTTGTTTTAGATTAAAGTGTAAATTAGGAGATTCACAAAAGCAATAGTACAACATGGTTTGCCAATATATGTAGAATTACAACTATGCTAACCCTACCCTGAAAAGAAAAAATCAATCAATCTAACAAGCACAATATATCTAGATCTTTATCCTGAAAAGTTTTATAGTTAAGCAAAATGAAAAGCATCAAATGATCAAACTCAATCCTTGAACATAGCCTCCCAATTTGACTCTCACTATCTTCAAAATATGACTAAGGAAGGTGATGTATTTACAAAATTTGACTGCACACAATTTCATTGCAAAAGGGCAAAAGCTTTCATTTACCTAAAAAACAGTGAATGCAACTTCAACCGGCCCGTTCTTATAAACTTCTGCCATGATATCCTGGGGATCAGACTTGACCCTATATGCTTTGACACTATAGTGCTTTGACCTTTTCCATATCCGGTTTCCATTTACACAATTTCTAATGTACTTAGGAGTTTTATATGCTGGCTCACAACCATGGTGAGAACATCCGATTTGATCAAAGTATGGGGCACACTGTCACATGTAAAACAAAAAATACAGCTCATAAGAGCTTGGGATTTTAGTCACTCTGCATTGAATAATAACTAACAAAGCTTCAAAGCTTTTATGAGTACATAAATACTGTAAATGAATTTTTTTACTATTTGTTTAGTTTTTTTTTTAAGAAAAAAAAACAAATGCTGTAAAAAGAACAAACGAATTGTTAGCGGTAAAGGCACAACCAATTAACAACAATTTTACATGGGCATATAACCATAGCAAAGTTTGGGTAGCATTATTGATATTTTCTTGTAGTGAACTTTGTATATAGTTAGGATACATGTTCTTAAACTTGAGTGTTATGTTGTGATTTGGAATGATCTTTCATTACTACACAACCTTATACTTATACATGCTCTGCGTTTTTGGACTTTATTTGGCGTTTTCGGCTCTACTCTTTTTTCACATGTTTTCGGTGTTTTTGGAGTGAAGAATAAAGAAAAAGAAAGATGGCTTTGTTGCTTATATATTTTTAACTTTGATCTAATCCTTCCATCCCTTGTGCAGTTGGATTTCATATATATGTTTATCTGTTCTAATTTTTCCTATTTTGTTTCAAGTTTTAAAAAAATGGAAATGCCTACTAACTCTTGGTAATGACAGAGAATGAATTTATGACGTTTCATTGATGCTCTATTCTTTTAAATTTTCTTGAGGTTATATGATGCAACTCATTGGTTCTATGATGTCAATGCTAGTTGTAAGTTCTCTCTTTTAAAAAAATCATGAAAGAAGATTCATTTTTACATATTCTTTATGTTTATCCTTATGCATATTATCTCAACCTACGTAGTGGAAAATTATCAAATATGCAGGTATTTTAATCAAAACTTCTTTGTAATTATTCTAAGCTTTTATGAGTAAATATCCAAATTGGGTATTCCAGGAAACTTGGTTTTTATTCATAATTTTTTTTTAATTTTTTTTTGGGTGAGATGCCAAGAATCAATCGTGGACTTGATCCTTTTTATTGGAGAATCAATCGTGAACTCATGAAGTTACAATTTAGCTACTGTTCTAATGTTGATAAAGAAATTATTGATTAAGTACAGATTTTCATTTGCATGTTTATGATTAGATTTTGCATGTATTTTGTTATAAGTTATTTTCTAACAAATATATGGTGTGATATATATTCCTTGAAAATATCTTATGAAGTGAAACCAATATGTTCTCAAAATATATTACTTATGCATCACTCTTTCGTTGAGGATTGGAAACCTTTCAAGCTTACAATATTTGTAAGGCTACACTTGCTTTTGTTATAATTCTTCATACCAAAGTTTTTCTTTGGAGGATGGTTTTGAAAAATTGTATTCGATCTCATAGTCAGAGTCTTTGGAATGACCATTTAAAAATGTTGCGAACAAGCTTTTTGGGATGTTTTGTAAATGTTATATTTTTTTCACTTTAGGAAATATTTACTAATTGTTGTCAGCTTTGACAATGTTGAAAAACGGTGCCCCAAGTTCATTAAAAACGTCCCCTATTCCCATAGTGTAGGCAACTGTTATGAATAATGTGCCCATAGAGAGAGAAAAGGTGTTGCCTTAGACAATAGGCAACACACATATACTGGAAGCTTGAAATACATTTCCTCGTATAGGACACGTTTTTCATAGTTATGGCAACACTTTACAACTGTTGCCAGAGACAATAAATGTATATAGTTGGATTGTGAGTGATTTGGATTTGATTCATTGGTGTAAATTTTGAGTATTTTGACGTGAGCATCCTTTTTGCCATGACTTCCTCCATTAGACGACCCATTGGTTTTTCTCAAAACACTGAGTATTTTATGATTGAAAGACTTAGTGTCAGTATACACTGTCCAAGTTATAATATAAAAAATATATCGATCCCACTGGGACTGGGGAGCTATAGCTCTCTATATCTTTCCAGTAGAAAACTTGTTTGCAGGAAAATAAAATAAATTAAATCATTTGTTACAACGGTAAAATAAAAGTTACAGGTTTAGGAAAACAGTTAAAAAGAAATTAAAATTCTCAAAGTAAAAAGCGTGGTTTAAACAAAGCTCGGTTATGACATAACTTTACTATGATCTACAGAGGTATAGCTTTCTATGGCTTCCAGGAAACTTGGTGGCCACTGGGAGTGTTGTGCACTCAACCTTCATGTTAAGTCCAGGCAGACTACAATCAGAGTACAATCGAGTAATCTTAACATGCAACATTGCTAGGTTAGATCATCAACATTTCCCATCGAAGTGTTATTTTGCTGAGCCTTTGGCCTATGACAAGAGTCCTAGTTAGATATTGGCGCCTAAAGCCTCTTCCATGATCTAGTACTTGTGCAAAGTAGTCTCTCTTGATCCCTCAATCTTTTGTATGCATATGGACTAACTCATATCAAATAAACACGATCCATTCCCATACTTTGTCGGTCTTAAGGAACTGCAGCACTAGAAGTAAAAGAGATCAAGTTTTACTACTAAATATTTTGAGTTAAATCAATTTGTTTGAAAGAAGCAGGAAGCTACAACTTTATAAATTGTGAGTAAAGAGTATCATAACCTCACCATGTTTAACCACAAGAAAGGGTTTAGATCATGGTGAGCTGAACCTCGAAGAAGAAGATGAAATAAAACATATAAATGAAAATATGAAAAGATAAATTAATAGATTGGGTAGAGCTAGTACAAGATTACAATCCTTGAAGGAGAGTGGTGAGCTAAAATCATGACCAAGTAATCTAACTTTTATTTTCTAAACACTAGAACTCATGTTCATCTATGAAGAAGAGAGATGGAGTGAGAACTCCGAAGCTGCTAACCCTATCTAGAACTTGGCCTCTCCAATTCACTATCAAATTTTTGGACCCATGGCACCAACATGTGGTTGTCCTTTTATAGTACAAGGCCAACCTCTACAAGTTGTACCCTTTGGCCATTTCCCTATGAAATGTCCTTATCTTATCCTATCTAATCCATGCATATTCTCTATTATTCCTCCTACTCCAATGATTGGTGCAAACTCATAATTCTTACTCCTTAAGCAATGGAAAGAAGTTGTCCCATGGGTTTATACTAGTTGTACGACCGGACTAGCGATCTAGGGCGCTACATTTTTCCATATCTTCAGCAAAGCAATCCTAATCCATACCGAAACTTCCCATATCTCTAGAGCCATTCCTCATCATGTATAATCAAACATCCACAACAAGCATTAGTAGTTCAAAATGATTAATTAACACTAAAAACTACTTAAAACTATAAAATCCTAACTAGACATTGATTAGATGCTTTAGGCAATGCATTCACTAAATTTCTTGTTCATTTTGTGGGATAAATGCAATGTGATAACCAACTATTTTGCCGGTTATCGTCCATATATATAACGGGGGAGTTTAACACTTTAAAAGTCGAAATAGAAAGATTTTTCTGTGTATGTGTTGAAGTAGATCTTACCCAACCTACTGTTGGAAAAATTTGGTTTAATTGTCACTAGTATAAGGTTCAATACGAAGATCTGCATATCATTTGTACAACATGAGATTTCAATGGTATGTGGTCACCTTAGCCTAAATTGTGAAAAGAATCAAACCTCTTGCGATAAGGAAATAAATATAGTTTAAAACAGTAATCAAAACAAGAGAAACCTGTCATAGCAAACCTCTGACATGCCTCAATCACGTTCTCACATGCTCTGCTGCCACTCCCATGTGCCCTCAGGTATCAGACATGCATCAGCATCACACACACACACACGCACACACACACACACCATTGTCCAACACACTTGTTCCTTCAATCACACCAACCGGTGACAAATCTATTACATTTTGATCATTGTAACAATATTTGTAAAATGAGTAACTTTTTATAAAAAGTAATGTAATCATTACTTAATCAAAAGTCAAAACTTATATTTTCAAGACAAATTTTTTATTTATAGTTTTCTTAACCATTGCCTTGAGGATACTGATTAGCAATACCCTAAATTTAATTTCTCATGATGATGTCAATAATTTCCCCGTGGTGCAGAAAACTAGAAAGAATATAAAAAATAATAATGACAATAAAGCTAAAATAATCAATACACCATCAAACCGTTTTGGCATTTTCTCTCAAAAAGACCCACCCAATCACTCACTTTCACATCATCCAACCTAATCGTCATTTTCTACCGAAGGCAGGTTATCATGACACAACTAATCCAAAGCTATACAAAAACGTCAAAGGCACGACCCACCCAATTTCCAACCAAGGCATCCTACTCAATCACATCCTCACGAAACAAATCCCCAAAATCAAACATCTACCCCATCAAAGCTCAATAACACCCCATTGAAACTAAACAACACACAACATCCATCATCGCAAATCAGATTCTTACACCCCTCCCTCTACCGTGATTAATAATTAGGTCACATGCTCTAAAAAAAAAATCGTCGCGTATTATTGAAAATTGAGGGCATTTTTAGAAAGAGAAAAAGCCAGCCCAAAAATGTTGAAAGAGGTTGTTTTTTTTATATATAGTATAGATATATTTGTTACATGTTTTATTTGTATCGAAAATTGAGTGCATTTTTTGAAAGAGAAAAAGCTAGCCCAAAAGTGTTGAAAGAGGTTGATTTCTTTATATATAGTATAGATAAAATACTCTATGAAAATTTATTTTGAAAGGAATAGTCTATAAAAAATTCAATTTACATTAAATATGGTCGTTAAGTTTGACTTCTTTCGTCGTCGTTGTGGCTTGCCAAACTATAGATTTCCAAAGTCTGCGATTCTTTTATTTTCTTTCTTTCATTCTGCTTTTGAGGGTTTTGGCCTAGTACCCCCTATTGTAATTAATTTTCCCATTTTTTTAATAAAATCTTTTAGGTTTGGTGGCATAGGATTGAGATTTCGCGGGGGTGCCAACTTAGTTAGGATGTCGTTGTTTCCTCTTGATGCCTCTTCTGACTCCTAGCTTACCAATTTTTTATTATTTATAATTATGCGTTATTAGTGGATTGATAAGTGGTAAAATAAAATATCATCCTAAAATTATGTAAAGGTTGAAAGCAATGACTCCGCGTAAAAAGACATTTTATTTAAGGGTTAATAGTGCTTTTAGCCCCTGTAATTTTTTTTTCATTTACCCTCCTGTAAAATATTTTTGTTTTGATTTACCCCCTAATAGGCCAAACAAAAACGAAAATTTCTTGAAAAAAAATAAAATTGGTTTTTGTTTGGCCTATTAAGGGGGTAAATTAAAACAAAAATATTTTACAGGGGGTAAATCAATTTTTTTTATAGAGGCTAAAACCAAAAGGGCACTATACTACAGAGGCTAAAATAGGTCTTTACCCTTTATTTAATAACATCATTATTTTTATTTATTAATTAACATTTGTCTTTAAACTTTTCAAAGCAAAACCATCCTAGAAAAACCAGACCAAAACCCAATACCAAAACCAGCGTCTTAAATGAAATTTATCCTACGAGTCAAACATTTTTATTTTGAGCAACATAGAAATTTCATTAATAAAATGGGAAAAGTACAAGAAGTACTAGACCCAAAAAATGTGATGAAGTACATTTAGTACTCGCCCCGTTCAAGTACTGATTAGGACAAAGCCAAGCAATCTATTTTAGATTTTATTTTTTATGTTAGTGATAAATATTTTTCCCACGATTTTTTTTATATTTATAGCGACAAATATTTATCTTTATTTTGTGTATCAGTGACAAAAACTATTCTATTATTTTTTTAATATTTATCAAATTACAAATCTTAGTGACATGCATTTTTCCTTTTGTTTTTCATACAAGGGTAAAAGAAAAGAGAGTAAAAAAAAGTGAATGACAAAATCAAATAAAGAAAAGATGAGCACCGATTTGACTCAACTTCTTACATTTTATAAGAGTGTGAATGAGAGAGGAAGTAAAAGAAAGAAAGAGAGAGAAATAAATTAAGAAAATAGGGAGAAGTAAAGGAATTAGGGAAAAACAATAAAGACAGATTGAGAAAAATAAGAAAGAGAAAGAAAGCAGTGAGAAAAACAATTAAGAAGGAGAGGGATTTAGATTGATGAGGTGACAGCTTTTATGATTAGCAAGACTAATTTCTGATTTTCATGTGTACGTTGTTTTCTTAAATATATAGTTGATTTATAGTTTTCTGTTACTGTTGCTTGATCAGTTTTGACTTGGATTTTGATGTTTTTTTTCTTAAATATATAGTTGATGCACAATGAACTATTGAATTTCAGCGTGGTGGATAGGTTGGTTTCTAGGGTTTTAATTCCATTGTTTTTGAATTGCACTTTTTTAATTGTCTGAACTGCATATGAATGGTTCATCTGTTTTGAATTTAAAATCTAGGGTTTTAAATTGCAATGTGATTGCAGACACATCAAAAACCATGGTTTTTTGTTCACAAAACAACCTTGTTTTTTAACCATTGTTAGTGCGGAAACTTGGAATTGAAGCTTTTGAAATCTTGTTGCAGCAGAAAACAATTAACAAATGAGTCCTTCATTTTTTTTTCTTGCTTTACTTTTTTATAAGTGTTATCAATTTGTTGATGTTTTGCTTCAGATCAATTTGTATGATGCTTAAATTTTGCTGATTAGTTGCCATTTATTTTTCTCTGAAACAACAGTACCTCAAATTTCATGTATGATAAATTGATGTTTGGTGATATCTACAGTCTTTAGAGTTTGGCGAAGTAGACCTTTAAAATGGAAACTGCAAAGCGCTGGTTTAGAAAGCGTTGGTTCAAAAAGAAGGAAGCTACAAACACGTCAAATGATCTTCGGTGTTTGGCGCTGGATGTAGTAAATGAAGAACCACCTTCAAATGAAACTAAACTGAAGGTTGAAGCTGCGAAGCATTTCGTAGAAAGTTATTATAAGAACCAGAAGCAGAACCAGCAGGAGAGGAAAGAAAGGTAACTTATATTTTTGGTCATGATTCCAAATTTACAATCCAATCTAATGTTATTGATATAAATGATTTCCTTATGGTCTGATAAGGAATATAGTTTTGTATTGCATTATTTACATTATGTCCTTTATGGTTTCTTCAGTAGCATTATAGATTAAAAGCAAACAACGGCTGCAAATGGAAATTGTTTTAAGTCTGTAATAATTTCTATTTCATTCTTCTTTGCAGACGTAATATTCTAGAAAACAAATTGGCTGATGCTGAAGTCTCCAAGGAAGACAAGAAAAATTTTCTTAAGAATTTTGAGGAAAAGGAGACAGAAATCATGCGCTGTCAGAGACTTAAGATGGGTGCTGATGACTTTGAGCCCCTGACTATGATTGGGAAGGGTGCATTTGGAGAGGTATTGAATTACCACTTTATGGAGTAATTTTAATGTCAACATCAATAACTTGAAAATTTTAATGTTTCTCATAAATATATTTTATCAGATTATTCCATTACGAGTTTGCAATTTCATCTTTTGATAGGTTAGAATCTGTCGGGAGAAGACAACTGGTCAGGTATATGCCATGAAGAAGCTTCAGAAATCAGAGATGATTCGTAGAAGACAGGTATTGGAATTATCACAGTGTTAGATTGTATAAATTAAATATTACTTTCTTTTACTTATCAAGTGCTTTTATGTTTTTAATTAGGTTGAATATGTCAAATCTGAAAGGAACCTTCTTGCAGAAGTTGATAGCAATTGCATTGTAAAACTTTATTGCTCCTTTCAAGATGACGAGTTTTTATATCTCATAATGGAGTATCTACCAGGTGGAGATATGATGACGTTGCTGATGCGGAGAGAAGTACTGACTGAAGATGAAGCTAAGTTCTATATCGGGGAGACTGTGCTAGCCATAGAGTCTATTCATAAACATAATTATATCCATAGGTGCGCTTAATCTGTAATCACTATTGACTTGCGAAATCCTATTTAGTATAAGATTGTAGCTGCAACAAACCGTTATTTCACCGATCCACAATTGACAAGACTGTAGCGTACTTAAATTAACGACGTGGATCTTGAATACCTATTCGGAGGTATTCATGTTAACCAAGAAATATAGGATATTCTGATTAATTGCATTTTACAGAGATATCAAGCCCGACAACTTGCTTCTGGATAGAAATGGTCATGTGAAATTATCAGATTTTGGATTATGTAAGCCGCTAGACTGCAGTAACCTTCAGGAAAAAGACTTATCTGTTGGAGTTAACAGAAGTGGAGTCCTTCAAAGTGATGAACTTGCTTTATCTCCTAACCAATCACAACAGCAGCAACTGGAGCATTGGCGGAAAAATCGCAGCAGAATGCTGGTAAGTCTTTGAAATAAACGCATTCATAAATAAGCATGATTTTTTTATTGACATAGAAAACTCTTTTAAAACGGCGAGACTCACAAAGAATAAGTACTCACAAAACGTATTCATAAATAAGCATGATTACTTTATTCGAAGCGTCTTACACCTTTTTTCAGATATAATAAAAATTCAGTCATTATTCTTTCGTCATGTTTGGACTTTTGCTCTTTCGTTATATTTAATAAGTTATTTGTTACCTTTGGTTAGTAATTTAGAGTCTAGCATTATTTACATCATATATCAATTTGGGTTATTGCTTTATATTTTATCCTTTGGAGACTATTCTCTCTTTTGATTATATGGTTGCCATACTTAGATTCATCATTAATGACATTTAAGCTTTTCTATCTTTGTAATATTTTTTCTTTTCTAACGCACCATTTACATCATATATTGATCTGGTATTTTTTCATTTGGAGTCTATTCACTGGTATTTTGTCATTTGGAGTCTATTCACTCTTGTGATTGTATGGCTGCTCTAAGATTTTCTATCTTTGTATTATTGCAGGCCTATTCTACGGTTGGAACACCCGATTATATTGCTCCAGAAGTTATTCTGAAGAGAGGATATGGCGTGGAATGTGATTGGTATGATAGTATATGTTTTCTACTGCTTGTTTTTTTTTCTTTTCTTCCGTAGTCATTTCTTCAATATATTCTGATTTCATCTCAATACTTCCAGGTGGTCTCTTGGAGTCATAATGTATGAAATGCTTGTGGGGTATCCACCATTTCATTCAGATGATCCAAGGACAACATGTAGAAAGGTAATGTCCAGACTTTTGATTACTTCTTGATAGATTGAATGCAAAATTTATTGGAATAGATGTTTTCCTTCTTGCGTAATGTCCAGACGTATTTTCCCAACATGCACATCATGCGTGTCACTGTTTCCTTTGGTGGCTGACAGTTAATCCTAGGAGATGATATAAGATACAGTACGATTGAAAACTAATCCTAAGAGATAAACCAATATATTATCAGATGTTTTTTCAACACTATTAATAATAATAACGTGATAATATTCTATTTCACCTTATATTGCAGATAAAGTACGATATCCTGCATGGCTTCCTTATATTGCATCAATTTTGGTCTATGTTGCTAATGATAATATTCTATTTCACCTTCAATTTGCAGATAGCACATTGGAAAACTTATTTAAAATTTCCAAAAGATAAACTATCACCAGAGGCAAAGGATCTTATTTGTTGTCTCCTATGTAATGCGAAGCAGAGGCTTGGAACTAAAGGAGCTGATGAAATAAAGGTATTGTGTTTTGTTTTCTTCTAAGCTCCGTGAATACTGTTGAATTATAACATGGTTGGAGATTTTATTTTCAGGCTCACCCATGGTTCAAAGTTGTTGAATGGGAGAAATTGTATCAAATGAATGCTCCTTTTATTCCTGAGGTCAATGATGAATTGGATACTCAAAATTTCGTGAAATTTGAAGAGGTATCTTATCTATTTTTATTTATTTTTGGTAATTGATATAGAAAGTTTATAAATTTTTGTCATGAAATAATATTGTGCTCTATTTAATGATACGGTGTAGGAGGACCAGCAATCTGAACCTTCGCCTAAAGCAGGGCCGTGGAGAAAGGTTAGTTTTTGTTTTTCAAAATTTTGTATATAGTTAGTTTGGTCTAAAAGAGTACTCAAATTATAATGCTCGTTTATACCACTGATGTAGACCCGGCTGTTAGTTTTCTGAATTATTTAAGGTTTTCAATCTTGTAATTAAGATTTTCTATTTGTATTATATAACTCAATCTCTTGCAAATGCATTTCTCTCGCAAGATAAGGCTTTCAATAATACACCGACAATGAGTCCGACTCTTTTGTAATCGTAGCACCGAATATTTATTGTTTATGTATTTTATTCTATTTTGGATCATCTTATTCCTACTTTGAATGGTAAAGCTTATTAGTGTGTTTGACTATGTCGGGGTCGAAAAGATACATTGTTATATTTTAGCAGTAATGAAATTTACTTTGGATGAAAATGGAATATAACAGAAGTTTTGTTAACAGTGACATTGATTACCATATCCTCTTGATTTGAAAATCATCTACGTCGGTGTTTACAATTTTAATTGTTTATATGTTTTGTTTGTTGAAACTTGAAAGTTTAGATTTAATACTAAGTCGTGTCATTCATTTGCTGTAGATGCTTCGATCGAAAGATATTAACTTTGTTGGTTACACATACAAGAATTATGAAATGGTGGATGCAAATGCAATACCTGGATTTGGTATGTTCATCTCTCTCTCTCTCTCTGATTCTCTCTCAAATAAATGTGTGTGTGTTCATGCCTTTCTAACTCTCTAGCTCTCTCTCTCTCTCTCATTCTCTCTCTCTCTCTCTCTCTCTCTCTCTCTATCTATCTATCTATCTATCTATCTATCTATCTATCTATCTATGCAAGTGTGTTTGTATAATTGATTTAACACTTTCATCTTGTTTACAATTTTTCTTTTCCCATCAGTTCTATTTGATTCGAAATTGTTTAATTGAGGATAAATATTGTGCCGAAGAACTCGTTGGTTCAACTCTTAGCTGCGATGTTGATTTGCCTTTAGGAAAAATCGTTCGACTTGCTTCTTATTTTACAGTTTCCTGAAGTAAATGCCGAATAATGTCCATTTTTAGTAAGCCTTTGAAATTAGAAGTCTTGAATAGATTTGTGGACGCATTTCTGTCGAAAGAGTTGTTCATCCTGACACGTTTCATATGAAATATTATTGTACACAAGTGCTTCTATGAGAAACAAGCCTTGGTAACTACTTTTGGATATTGATGCATCAAGTAGTTTTGATTTCAGTATACTTTGATATTTTGAATTTTTGCATGCATGACCTTTTTCATTTTTATTTAAGTCTAACTATGATAATACATTCATCATTGCAATGTTCTTTACAAGTAATTTTGGTTTGTTTACTTTATCAGTGGAACTGAAGCAGAAGACAAAACCTAAAAGGCCATCTATCAGGTCCTTATTTGGTAAGAATATCCGTCCTGTTTTCCTATTCTTTATTCTTTATTAGCCTCCTGTCTTCTAACCAGTAAAAATATGGATTCAACCGATATACAATGTCAGTGTAAAGATTTTTTGCAACGTCAATCAATCATAATCGTCAGATCATTAAAACTGTTTGGACTTTAATCATATGATTTATTGGAAGTTTTTTTTTTTTAATAAATTAGTTTTGTTGTATAATACAGATGATGAATCAGCTAAGGCTTCTTCTCATCAACCAGCTAGAGGGAAATAAAATTCAATCACAATGTTCTAAATTAATATATCTTACAGGTTTTCTAGTTGGCTATGACCAAATGCTGATGACTTCTGTTGTATAGTACATTCTTTGTTTGTTTGGTTTTTTATAGTTTTTGTAAACAAAGGTTCGGAAAACTTCTTGCTTGGGATATTTATGGTTTAGATAAATCTTCTAAGATGTTAATTCTTTAATTGACCTTTTATGAAGCTACAACTTATTCAGTATAGTTTAATTTATTGTAACTGCAATTGGTGAAGTGTTGATAAAAATCTGCAATTCACATATTTTTAAGTAGACCAAATGTCCATGATCACCAAAAGAATTGCTATCCACATTAATTTTGATAACACTCTCACCATGACGGGGCCAAGAAACCTTACGAGGAGGGCGGTAAACGGAAGGCTAGGTAAGAACATGAAGAACAAGATCAACCCGACAATGAATGTTATTTAGTAGCTTCCATAATGCCAAAGTAGGGTTATAATAAACTGCATTGTTTCTAAAGTGCCAAAGCTCATCGTAAAAAAACCTTAAGCATCAATTATGTGTCATGGATGTGAACTACAATGTAAATCAAGTCAATACCAAATTGAAAACCTTCTACAAGCTTGTCACAAACTTAATCATAGAGTTCCAAATACAAGACAATCGTGGGACGATAAAACAAGTAAGAATAGAGGCATTGGACATGTACTTCTCTTATGTCCCAAAGCTTGTACTGATTTTGCAACATATCCCATACATGTTTCCCAAGATGATATTAGCAAGTCTCACCTTTATTCTTAGCCAAAGTCACATTCTCCCAATTAAACCAATGGCAAGTCTTCCTCCTCCATAAAAAGGACCACATACTGGTGTCAATCTTATTGAAAACACCCTTAGAGAGCCATAAAATTTCATGGTGTAAATAGGCATGCAAGAGATCATGTATTTAGCAAAGACAAACACGATCTAAAATATAATCAAATTTTGATTTATGAATTTTTCCCTTGAGGGGAATTCAAGGTATTTTCCAAGATGGAGAGTATATGCTTGATATGAACAATAGAATAAACTTGGACACTTTCTGCATTGTCGCATTTCTAGAAGATAAGAACTTTAAATTATGAATATCAATGAGAAATTCTGAGGCTGAGCGAAAGGTCTGTAACACATGAAGAGGAGGAAGTCGTTTGCAAACAATAGATGACTAATGGCTGGTTTGTTCTTTGAAATGTCTAGATATATGCCAATTCTTAGCACAAACTTTCTCTTGAATTAAAAGTATCGGCTTCTCCATATAGAGCAGAGAACAAAGAGATAGAGAAACATATGATCTCCTTGTCTCAAAACTCTAGCAGGAGTGAAGCCATCCATCTTTTCACTTCCATTTAGGAGAAAGAGAAAAAGATGTAATACAACTCATAAGATTAATTTATAGAAGGAGGAAATCCAAAATTCTGAATAGTAAGTGCAGAAATTTCAATCCAATCTATCATAGACATTCTCAAAGTTAAATTTAAACATAAGGCACCCCTTATTACCATTTTTTTATGCATGTGGTGGAAAAAGTGTGAGCAATGATATCTCTTAAGTTTTGATATTGGGCCTAACTCATCCTTATAAAACCGTATTGTAAGGCGAGGTTTGCCCCCGCTATAAAAATAAAAATAAAATCTTTCACTTCTTCCGTAGAGATTGGCTTAAGAGTATTGTTGAAAATTGGGTCAAAATTTGGTGATTAACTTACTGGAAAAATCGTGGCATGATTGGTTGAAATAATGGCACAGTTTTTCCTGCAGCTGGCAATAGTACAATGATTGAATTTCAAATCATGGTGCAAAAGCGACACAATTTTGTCTGTGTTTGGGCAATATATAAGCTTTCATTCATAATTTTTCGTGTAATTTTGTTAAATTAATGGAGGTAACTTTACGAGAACTTAGAAGCTAAGGGTTGAGTTTCTTTTGTTAAGATTTATAGGTTGAGAACCACTTCATAAACACCTTGGGTAGTGAGATCTCATTAGAGAAAGAGACAAAATGCTTTCTCTATTGTTTTTTCATAGGATTCAGTGTGGATTTGAATGATTGAAAAAATGGGTAGACATTATGATTTGTTTATGTGGTCTTAGGATCTTATGACAGGTTATGTTACGTTATTTTCAACAAATTTTTCATTCATTTTAGTAGTGATTAATCCAAGTAATAAGAGTTTTACAAAAGTTACTTATGGTTTAAGGGACATTTAGTAATATTTTCATATCGAGTCTTGTAATTTTAGTTTTTCCCTAAACCAAGCAATTCTTTGTGTTTTGTAAGTATTATATTGAAAAATTATTTAATTCAGAAAAGCAAGATACCACATGAAGAATTGGGAAGATATAGAGTGAAGGTTCAAGAGACCTAAAAAGATATTACAAGTTTGAGAAATTCTATCCCAAGTTTCATGACAAGTTTGATGGAAGAAAACACTCAAAAAAGACGAATAAAATGGAAAAAAAACGCACGAAAAACATAAGTGACATGCCTCGAGTGTGCTGCCACGAACCCCAGGCCCCGAATGTACGAAACACAGCTGAAAATAACTGTTTTGAGCACACACAAGCGATGTGTGCCAACCCACGCATGGAACACATGTACATGTGTGACAATCTCTATGAAAGAGATTTAGCACTTATACATTCCATAAATGAATTCAAACTCATGGTTTCTTTTTTCTTTTTATGAGAAGAACTTAAGATCTTTAGTTCAACTGAAAAAATTAAAACCACTTATCATCTCTTTCAAGGGACCTTAGGTAAATTTTATGTTTTTCATTCGTGTATTTTATAGAGTTAAAGGAATTTTTACCCCATGACATTTGACTGATTTTCAGTTTACCTCTACCACATCTACTATGTATAAAAACAAATAATATTTAAATTACAAGATTAATTTTTAAAAAAAAATACAAGAGATAAATCTGAATTTTCTCAAATGATAAAGGAGAAAAGTGCATTTTACCTTATTTTATATATTTATTTGACCTAACCTTATTTGATGTGATATACTATTTTATTTCACAAATACTAAAATATTCAATTAGTATATACTATCAATATGTGTGTGTATGTATAAGGTATTGGTAATATATTGTGGTGCAAAAAGGTGGATAAAGTTGGCACCAAACAAAATCATTAAGTTTTTTTAAGGGAAGCAATGTCTTTTTTTGAAGAGGCTAAAATGGATTATAAAACCGAACCGAAAAAGTCATCCAACACAAGACGTGCCTAGGAAGACATAAAAGTCAAAATGATATACAATGTTTGAACGAAATAGAAACAAACCAACAAGAAAAAAAGAAGAGAAAAGCTAAGTTACAACACTTAAGCAAATAAAATTATTTAGCCTCAAAAAATTTGTAATATCCCGCTTATCAGTTCACGGTATTTTATTTGGTAACTTTGATTGCACGCATTTAGGACGGATGGCTTTTTAGTAAATGCACGCAAGGGGTATTCATGTGGGTTTTGTCCCAAAATTCTCATTGTTGTAGTGACTTTCTCTCACTAAGCTAGTAGAGATCAGAATTCTCCCCCTCTCTAGAATTCGATCCATCCGTCCTCTCTACACTCAAATCTCATCCTATGCTCCATTCCAGCAAGATCAAGGATTAGTGATGGAATATACATGATGGTTGCAAGAAGATGAACATGACTTAATCTTTTCAAGCTTGGATTCTTTAGCTAGAAGCTTTTCATGCATTAGGGTTTGAATTAGAAGTTGGAGCTTGAAGTTAACATCAGAATTAAGAGATTGAAGTTGGGTTTGAATTATTAAGATATGAATGATTAAGTATATGATATGACATGTCGTGTCTCTTGCAATCCACGCTAGGGGGATTCAAGAGGTTCACGTTAGGAGAACGATATACGCTCCACAAGGTAGGCCCGCACGGCATTAAGAGGAGTCCGATGTAATCTTAGCTAGGAATTCATCAGTTATGTTATGGGATTGTACTCGGGTTTACTCCACCCGATTATACTCCGTAAAACGAACTCAGATAATTATATGTTAAACCCTAATTTTCAATACTATGCTTATGATATGATTATGCTCATGATGCGAATATGACATGTTATGATCCAAACACAAGAAAAAGTATAGGTTATAACGATCTTAGTTATGCACGATCGTTTAGGTATGCATGAGTTCACACACATATAATCAACCAATCGATTGTATTGTAGGCACGTGGTAACCATAGGTTTCCCCAAGGTTACCTATAGCCAAGGATTAGGTAGAACTCACTGAGACATTATGTCTCATCCAAATCCTTCATGTTTGTTCAAGTTCAAAGGTTGCTCGTGGCAGAGTTAAGGAGAAGGCTACAAATTGACCGTGCTTGTTGGATTTAGTACTTATGTCCTTATGTTGACATTATGTGTTTATGTATTAGTTGTAATGGACCTCGTTGACACTTGTTTCATTCGACTGATTATGTATAACTTTTGTAAAATATGACCTGAGACGACTTTGTACTTTAAATCTCAACTTGATGTTGTTTTTCGTATTGTATGATTAATGTATCCAGTATCAGTTTTAACGCACATGCTAAATATTCTAGACACGTTTAGTATGAATGTTACAAAATTGTAGTTGAAATCAAACAAAACATATTTCGATTTAAACCACCAATATGCGAGAAAGTTTACCTTTTCTCATAACGAATGAAGAAGTTCCTTCGTATGATTAAAGATGCACCTATTTCACTTTCGAGATAGCCCAAACAACTAAAACCAAATAATATTCAAAGCTAAACGGATACTTTTTGAGAAACCACATAAACCAGAAAACTGAGTTAGATGATCTGCTAAATTCCTTTGATCTTCTGTAGAAATTCCTAGCCATCCAAGAATCAGTGACAAAATATTATCGTGGAAAGCACAAGTAACAAATATTTGATCCCTATCCCCATTCAATCTGCATCCTCCCGTGCAATGCTGATCATTAAAAGTAAGCACACGATGCCGCAATTGTCTCTAGTTGGAACTTAGTTATGAAGCAAACACCATGCAAACAATTATACTTTTACAGGAACAAACTTTAAGCACAAAAGATGATTGAAATAAAGTTGACCATTATGATTAGAGTCATGGCCGACTTTATCAATCAAATTATGACGCTACTCACCGTATACCTATTAGAAGAATAGAGCTTCCATACTCACCTATCCTTCTCAATGCGGTGCAAAAAATTTGAATATAAAAGCTCCACACACTCTCCCTTACCAACTCCTCCAAAAAAAATATAGTGGAATACAAATAAATTATTTTCATCGATCCTTCAAAAATGATTTTAATTTGATGCCAACTTAATCCTTTCAAAAAAATATTTGATGCCAACTCAATATGAGTATCCCATCTAGTTTTTTGATGGATAAATAAGAATTTGTCCCATCTTTATAATGATGAGATAGTTGAGAACACGAGACACTTAAAAATTTGATTAACTTTCTAAAGAACAGTCTATCAAAAATTAACTTTGTATAAAATATTCTATCAAAAATTAAATTTATATTAAATATAACTATTATAAATTCCAAATATATTAAATAATTACGCGTTATTACTAGATTGATAATTGGCAACATAAAATATCATCCTTAAATTATGTAAAGGTTGAAAGCAATGACTCCGCGTAAAAACACATTTTATTTAATATATTTAATAACATCATTATTTTTATTTATTAATTAACATTTGTCTTTAAACTTTTCAATGCAATACCATCCTAAAAAAAAAGGGAAAACCCAATACCAAAACCAGTGTCTAAAATGAAATTTGCCCATAGTATACAGTCTCACATTTTTCATAACATCATATCATAGTCAACACATCACAAAAACATATATAACCTTCTTCATCTCTTTCATTAGACTTTACATACAACACCATCACACTAGCTCCTTGAGTTTCATCAGAACTTTCACATTCATCATAATTTAAGGTTTATACAACAACCTTTTGTTAATTTTTTTTTGTCAATCATATTTTATTTAAACTAGCACAATATTTGAGGTGTAAGAAGGAGAGGGATTTAGATTGATGAGGTGACAGCTTTTATGATTAGCAAGACTAATTTTCGATTTTCATGTGTACGTTGTTTTCTTAAATATATAGTTTTCTGTTACTCTTGCTTGATCAGTTTTGACTTGGATTTTGATGCACACTGTGAACCATTGATTTATAGGGTTTTAATTCCATTGTGTTTAAATTTAGATGTTTTGGTAGAAATCTAGATGTTTTGAATTGCATTTTTTTAATTGTCTGAACTGCATATGAGTGGTTCATCTGTTTTGAATTTAAAATCTAGGGTTTTAAATTGCAATGTGATTGCAGACACATCAAAAACCATGGTTTTTTTGTTCTCAAAACAACCTTGTGTTTTAAGCATTGTTAGTGTGGAAACTTGGAATTGAAACTTTTGAAATCTTGTTGCAGTAAAAAACAATTAACAAATATGAGCCCTTTATTTATTAGTGTGTTCAATTTGTTGATGTTTTGGTGATATCTAGTCTTAAGAGTTTGGTGAAGTAGACCTTTAAAATGGAAGCTGCAAGAAGCTGGTTTAGAAAGCGTTGGTTAAAAAAGAAGGAAGCTACAAGCACGTCAAATGATCTTCAGTGTTTGGCTCTGGATCTAGTAAATGAAGCACCACCATCAAATGAAACTAAACTGAAGGTTGAAGCTGCGAAGCATTTCATTGAAAGTTATTATAAGAACCAGAAGCAGAACCAGCAGGAGAGGAAAGAAAGGTAACTTATATATGCAAACAATGGCTGCAAATGGAAATTGTATTAAGTCTGTAATATTTTCTAATTTGTTCTTCTTTACAGACGTATTATGCTAGAAAACAAATTGGCTGATGCCAAATTATCCAAGGAAGACAAGGAAAATTTGCTTAAGAATTTTGAGGAAAAGGAGACAGAAATCATGCGCTGTCAGAGACTTAAGTTGGGTGCTGATGACTTCGAGCCCCTGACTATGATTGGGAAGGGTGCCTTTGGAGAGGTATACAAGTAAAATGGTTTTTATATTGCATTACACCGTTACCACTTTATGGAGTAATTTTCATGTCAACTTCTGTAACTTGAAAATTTTAATGTTTCTCATTAATGTATTTTATCAGATTATCCCGTTACGAGTTTGCAATTTCATCTTTTGATAGGTTAGAATCTGCCAGGAGAAGACTACTGGTCAGGTATATGCCATGAAGAAGCTTCAGAAATCAGAGATTCTTCGTAGAAGACAGGTATTGGAATTATCACAGTGTTAGTTTGAGTAAATATTATTTTCATTTACTTATCAGGTGCTTTTATGTTTTTAATTAGGTTGAATATGTCAAATCTGAAAGGAACCTTCTTGCAGAAGTTGATAGCAATTGCACCGTAAAACTTTATTGTTCCTTTCAAGATGACGAGTATTTATATCTCATAATGGAGTATCTACCTGGTGGAGATATTATGACGTTACTGATGCGGAAAGAAGTACTGACTGAAGATGAAGCTAAGTTCTACATCGGGGAGACTGTGCTAGCCATAGAGTCTATTCATAAACACAACTATATTCATAGGTGCGTTTAATCTGTAATCACTATTGTTTTGCGAAATCCTATTTAGTATAAGATTGTAGCTTAACATAGTTTTAACGAACTGTTATTTTTTCCGATCCACAATTAACAACACTGTAGCGTACTTAACTTTACGACATGGATCTTGAATACCGATCATTTGGAGTATTCATGTTAATCAAGAAATATATAATATTCTAATTAATTGCATTTTACAGAGATATCAAGCCCGGCAACTTGCTTCTGGATAGAAATGGTCATGTGAAATTATCAGATTTTGGATTATGTAAGCCGCTGGACTGCAGTAACCTTCAGGATAAAGACTTATCTGTTGGAGTTAACAGAAGTGGAGTCCTTCAAAGTGATGAACTTGCTTTATCTCCTAACCAATCACAACAGCAGCAGCTGGAGCATTGGCGGAAAAATCGCAGCAGAATGCTGGTAAGTCTCTCAAATAAACGCAACGCATTCATAAATAAGAATGATTTTTTTTTGACATAGCAAACTTTATTATAAAACGGCGAGACTCACAAAACATGAGTGCTAACAAAACGTATTCATAAATAAGCATGATTACTTTACACCTTTTTTCAGTTATAAATAAAATTCAGTCATTCTTCTTTCATCATGTTTGGACTTTAGTTCTTTCATTATATTTAATAATTTAATTGTTACCTTGTTTGGTTTGCAATTTAGAGTCTTGCATCATTTACATCATATATCAATTTGGGTTATTGCGTAATATTTTATCCTTTGGAGACTATTCTCTCCTTTGATTGTATGGCTGCTCTACTTAGATTCATCATTAATGAAATTTTAACTTTCTATCTTTGTTATATTGCAGGCCTATTCTATGGTTGGAACACCCGATTATATTGCTCCAGAAGTTATTCTGAAGAGAGGATATGGCGTGGAATGTGATTGGTATGATAGTATATGTTTTCTACTGCTTTTTTTTTTGGTACTCATTTCTTCAATATATTCTGATTTCATCTCAATGCTTCCAGGTGGTCTCTTGGAGTCATAATGTATGAAATGCTTGTGGGGTATCCACCATTTCATTCAGACGATTCAAAGACAACGTGTAGAAAGGTAATGTCCGAACTCTGGATCAATCGTTGATCGATTGAATGCAAAATTTATTGGAATGGTTGGTGTTTACCCTTGAAGGCTTGGATTAATATTTTCTTTCTTGCTTGTTGAGTTCGTAGAATTCCTATTATAAGCATATTGAATCTGCTATTTCTATTTGATACTTGTGAAAGAGTGTAACCAACATGCTAAGAGATAAACCAAGATATTATTTTCAACTCTATTAATAATAATAACATGAAAATGTTTATTGCCTGCATGGCTTCTTTATATTGCATCAATTTTGTTCTATGTAGATAATGATAATTTTCTATTTCACCTTCAATTTGCAGATAGTACATTGGGAAACTTGTTTAAAGTTTCCAAAAGATAAACTATCACCAGAGGCAAAGGATCTTATTTGTCTTCTCCTATGTAATGCGATGCTGAGGCTTGGAGCTGATGAAATAAAGGTATTATGTTTTGTTTTCTTCTAAGCTCCGTGAATACTGTTGAATTATAACATGGTTGGAGATTTTATTTTCAGGCTCACCCATGGTTCAATGTTGTTGAATGGGAGAAATTGTACCAAATGAGAGCTCCTTTTATTCCTAAGGTCAATGATGAATTGGATACTCAAAATTTCGGGAAATTTGAAGAGGTATCTTATCTATTTTTTTTTTTTTGCTAATTGATATTGAAAGTTTATAAAGTTTTGTCATGAAATAATATTATGCTCTATTTATTGATACGGTGTAGGAGGACCAGCAAACAGAACCTTCGTCTAAGGCAAGTCCATGGAGAAAGGTTAGTTTTAGTTTTTCAATATAGTTTGGTCTACAAGAATGCTCTAATTATAATGCTCGTTTATACCACTGATGTAGACCCAACTATTAGTTTCTGATTTATTTAAGGTTTTCAATATTGTAATTAAGATTTTCTATTTGTATTATATAAATCAATCTCTTTCAAATGCATTTCTCTGGCAAGATAAGGCTTTCAATAATACACCGACAATGAGTCTGACTCTTTTGTAATTGTAGCACTGGATATTTACTGTTTATGTAGTTTATTCTATTTTGGATCATCTTATTCCTACTTTGAATGGTAAAGCTTATTAGTGTGTTTGACTATGTCGGGGTCGAAAAGATACATTGTTATATTTTAGCAGTAATGGAATTTACTTTGGATGAAACTGGAATATAACAGAAGTTTTGTTAACAGTGACATTGATTACCATCTCCTCTTGATTTGAAAATCATCTACGTCGGTGTTTACTATTTTAATGGTTTATATGCTTTGTTTGTTGAAACTTGAAAGTTTAGATTTCATACTAAGTCGTGTCATTCATTTGCTGTAGATGCTTCGATCGAAAGATATTAACTTTGTTGGTTACACATACAAGAATTATGAAATGGTGGATGCAAATGCAATACCTGGATTTGGTATGTTCATCTCTCTCTCTCTCTCTCTCTGATTCTCTCTCATATAAATGCGTGTGTCTGCATGCCTCTCTCTCTCTCTCTCTCTCTAGGCAAGTATGATTGTATAATTGATTTAACACTTTCATCTTGTTTACAATATTTCTTTTCCCATCAATTCTATTTGATTCGAAATTATTTACTTGAGGATAAATATTGTGCTGAAGAACATCTCGTTGGTTCAACTCTTAGCTGCGATGTTTATTTGCCATGAGGAAAGATCGTTCGACTTGCTTCTTATTTTACAGTTTCCTGAAGTAAATGCCGAATAATGTACATTTTCAGTAAGCCTTTGAATTAGCCAGTCTTGAATAAATTTGTGGACGCATTTCGCTCTAAAAAGTTGCTTATCCTGACACGTTTCATATGAAATATTATTGAACACAAAGGCTTCTATGAGAAACAAGCCTTGGTAACTACTTTTGGATGTTGATGCATCAAGTAGTTTTGATTTCAATATACTGTGATTTTTTGAATTTTTGCATGCATAACCTTTTTCTTTTTTATTTACGTCTACCTGTGATAATACATTCATCATCGCAATGTTCTCTACAAGTAATTTCGGTTTGTTTACTTTATCAGTTGAACTGAAGCAGAAGACAAAACCTAAAAGGCCATCTATCAAGTCCTTATTTGGTAAGAATATCCTTCCAGTTTTCCTATTTTTTATTGTTTATTAGCTCCGTGTCTTCTATCCAATAAAAATATGGATTCAACCGATATACAATGTCAGTGTAAAGATTTTTTGCAACGTCAATCAATCATAATCGTCAAATCATTAAAACTGTTTGGACTTTAATCATATGATTTATTGGAAGTTCTATTTTTTTAATAAATTAGTTTTGTTGTATAATACAGATGATGAATCAGCTAAGGCTTCTTCTCATCAACCAGCTAAAGGGAAAGAAAATTGAATCACAATGATCCAAATTAATATATCTTACAGGTTTTCTAGTTGGCTATGACCAAATGCTGATGACTTCTGTTGTATAGTACATTCTTTGTTTGTTTGGTTTTTTATATTTTTGTAAACAAAGGTTTTGAAAACTTCTTGTTATGGATATTTTTGGTTTAGAGAAATCTTGTAAGGTGTAAATTCTTGAATTGACCTTCATTTTATAAGTTTAGAGTTCCGACTTTCCCCCCTTCATTATTATAATTTAGCCGAATAATAAGCAAAATCTAACTAAAATTTATTTCATTTTAGAGTTCAAACTTTCCTCCCTTCATTATTATAATTTAGTATTGAACTTTTATAGAAGCAAAATTAAGCAACTTTTTGAGAATAAATCTGCAATGTAAGTTAGAACTTCATCACAACTTTTATATTTTTTTCCTAAAAATTGTTTCAAACTTTCCTCCCTTCATTAGTATTCATTTTGAAGCAAAATTAAGCAACTTCATTGAGAATAAATCTGCAATATAAATAAGAACTTCATCAGATATTTTCCTTTATGAGATTTCTTTATAATGACAAGTACATAGTATTATTTTTGAAGAACTAAGTCTTCCAAAAGCCTCTAGGCCTTATATTGTCCTATTTATTTTCATGAATTTATTTTTAATTATTTAGTCCATGATTTAGTAACATATATCTTTCCTGCATAAATAATTAACTATATTTTGGCAATACTACAAATGAAGATATTTTTCTATATTCAGTAACATTTATATTTCTCTTTTTATTATTGGTTTTTATTCATAAGAAAGAGAAGACAAGGAATCAAGAAAGACTATAATCTTAAAGAAACATTTCCTAGATCATTAAGTAAAAACTGATCACGAAAGGAAGGATTAAGCTGACAATGCTTCATGGAATCATGATGAGAAGCTCCAAAGGTTACAAGCTTATTAGGAATCAGATTCAATCAAAATGTTTCTATAGCTTATATCGTGATCTACATGCAAACACTAAGAAATAGCCATCAACCTAGCAAATAAGTTAGATGCAATGCCACAGATGATTCTTCAAGAGACCCTCAAAACCTGCTTGTTCTCCCAAGATCACCAAAAGAATTACTATCCACATTAATTTTGATAAGACTCTCACCACGACGGTGCAAAATATCCCATACATGTTTCCCAAGGCCATATTAGCAAGTCTCGCTTTATTCTAAGCCAAAGTCACATCTCCCAATTAAACCAATGACAAGTATTTCTCCTCCAAACCTATTTGGGTTGGCCTAGTGGTATTGGCTTGGGATCTGGGAGTGTGCTCCTCCTCGAGGTCTCATGTTCTATTCTCACTGGGGTCAATTTAGGTGGGCTAATTTAGCTTCTTAAAAAAAAAAGTTTTTCTCCTCCATAAAAAGGACCAGATACTGGTGTCAATCTTGTTGATCCTGAGGCTGAGCTCTAGATATATGCCAATTCTTAGCGCAAACTTTCTCTTGAATTAAAAGTACTTGCTTCTCCATATAGAGCAGAAAATAAATAGATAGGGAAACATATGATCTCCTTGTCTCAAAACTCTAGTAGGAGTGAAGTCATCTATCTTTTCACTTCCATTTAGGAGAAAGAGAAGAAGATGTAATACAACTCATAAGATTAATAATAGAAGGAGGAAATCCAAAATGCTGAAGAGTAAGTGCAGAAATTTCAATCCAATCTATCATAGACACTCTCCAAGTTAAATTTAAACATAAGGCACCCCTTATTACCTTTTTTTATGCATGTGGTGGAAAAAGTGTGAGCAATGATATCTCTTAAATTTTGATATTGGGCCTAACTCATCCTTATAAAACCATTTTGTAAGACGATATTTGCCCCTACTTATAAACATTTCGTCAGGCCATCTCTTATCCAATGTGAAGCTCTTGACAATATCATTATATGAAGTTTACCTACAGGAAATAAAGCTACTCTAAAGTTAACCAAGGAAATTGGGTTGGATTCTTCTAACAAAAACTTTAAATAACCTTTAGAATGACATTTCAGAGAGTTATAGGCTTAAACTCTTTCATAAGGAACATTGTAAATTTGATGATCATGCTCAGGGTCAATAAAGTTAGAAAGGAAAACATTAGACACGAATTGTCAAACAACATCAGAAACCATGCCCATAAGTCTTGAGGAAGATAGGTCATAAGTCATCCGTGAATTGGGTCATTAAGTTACTGGAAAAATTGTGGCACGATTTAGTGCATTTACGACACGATTTGACGCAGCCGTTTTTTCATAATTTTAAATCGTCAAAATCGTGGCACGATTGGTTGAAATAATGGCACTGTTTTTCCTGCAGCTGGCAACAGTACAACGTTTGAATTTCAAATCATGGCGCAAAAGTGACGCAATTTTGTCTTGGTATGGGCAATATATAAGCTTTCATTCATAATTTTTTGTGTAATTTTGTTAAATTAATGGAGGGAACTTTACGAGAACTTAGAGGCTAAGGGTTGAGTTTTTTTGTTAAGTTTATAGGTTGAGAAACACTTCATAAACACCTTTGGTAGTGAGATCTCATTAGGGAAAGGATCAAAATGCTTTCACTGTTGTTTTTTTCATAGGATTCAGTGTGGATTTGAGTGATTGAAAAAATGGGTAGACATTATGATTTGTTTATGTGGTCTTAGAATCTTATGACATGTCATTTTACGTTATTTTAATTTAGGATCAAATGGGTAGTGATTTAATCCATGTAATAAGAGTTTTACAAAAGTTACTTATGGTTTAAAGGACATTTAGTAATATTTTCATATCGAGTCTTGTAATTTTAGTTTTTCCCTAAACCAAACAATTCTTGGTGTTTTGTAAGGCCATTTGATTCTCCAAAATGCAAGGCCATGTGATACTCCAAGTCAACTGGCCAATTAGAGACATGCACAACTATGATACTCCTCCATACAATTAGCCAATCAGGTTTAAAGGGTTTGCAAGCAACAACAACAAAATAAGCCAATCAAGTTTAGAGGGTTTGCAAGCAACATAAGAAAAATAAACCAATATGATATCTTGCTCCACGTGATCATATTTCTCAAAACAAAACTTCTTCTTCCTTCTTTTCTCATAATAAATTGGTTCTCTTCCTTTTTTCTCATACCAGAATTCTTTCTTTCTCTTTTCAACTAGAGCTTCTTCTCTATCTCATAACAGCTTATTTGTCATTTTAGCTTAAGTTAGCTTTTCTTCCGTTTTACAATTCGGTTTGAAACAAAATTTGTATCCACAAAATTGTAATTAGGTTTTTGTTCTTTCTATGAAAAAAGGAGGTTCAAATTCGTCCTCCTGTTTTGGTTCGATTTAGTCCCTGTTCCTTTCGTTTTGACGTTACGCTTCAGTTTTTAGTTCCAAAATTGAATTAAATTTCATCCACAATTTTGTAATTGAATTTCGATTCCTACAGTGAAGAAATGAAGTCCAATTTCTTCCTCCATCTTCTGTGCAATTCTTCTGTGCAATTCAGTCCCTGTGATTATTTAATTTACTTTCATTCAAGTTTATGTTTTTGGCAGCGGCAATAATAATAAGCAGATTGCCGCAACATAAAGAAGCAGCGACAACACAATGAAGCAGAACCGAAGGAGATCCAGTGATGGTTGACAATATTTATTCAATCGCCGAAACATTTAATCGACAAATTTCCTGAACTTGAAATTGATGACAATACCAAAAAAGTCACCGTCTTCTTTGTTACTCAAATCGGTAATCCCGAAGGTTTCGCCAAGGTAATTAAACTAACATCTCAACAAATTCATAATTAACTTACTAGTTGATTGTCTGTGTTTTTATTTGTTCAACTTAGTTTAATTTAATTTTCCGTTCTCAACTCGATTAACAAGTGATAGTAGAAGAGGCAAAAGCGCGTTATGAAAATGCCAAGTATAAAGTAGTTGATATGGTACTGTTATTATAACTTGGTTTATTTGTTTGATAAAAGGATCACCACAACTTAATCGAGGCAAGTCTCATTCTTATTTTCTTATATGTTCATTTCTGAAATCAAGTCATGGAATAGGTAATAACTCCATGACTGTAGATATGTGCACTACATACAAGTCTCATTCTGTTGCAATTTCTCCATTATAACTCCATAGAATCTTCGATACATTCTTAAGCAACCATAATAAATATTTTTTGTCTAGATAAGAAAACAATGATTTCGTTGTCACCCTATACATAAAGGTTACATCTAGACATAAATACGTGCACTGTTCTATTCACCTTTATCACCACTCTATATACATAGACACTACGTGATAGACTTTGACTTTAGTTTGAAAAATGACAATATTTCAAGTTTAACCTGCTTTTAATTTATTGTGCTCATCGTTGACACGTGCGAAGCACGGGAACGCAATCTAGTTTTTCCCTAAACCAAGCAATTCTTGGTGTTTTGTAAGTATTAAAAAATTTGATAAGGAGGTAAATATGATTTTGTCAACTTGAATCTTTTTCAAAACATGGAGGTGCAACATGAAATTATGAGGGTGAAACTAGAAGTTTTCCTATCTTTCTACTTTAATCTTTGGGTATACTTACAGAAACAATCAAGAGCCAACACATAGATGCATGTTTTTTGCAGGTGGTATTGAGCAGAATATGAATGGAATACATGGATTCTAGTTCTAAACATTAATACAGAAGTTATAAAGCAATTTTAAATATCAATGACGACATAATTATCATCATCTCAAAAGAGTACAACTACTTCAAACTGGCTGCAAAAACTTTAAACCTAAGGAGGCTCCAAACAACGTTTCCCACTTTTGCACTGCTACACATCAGTCTCAATTGGTCCAACAACTTGCAAAGCATATTAAAATTTTCAGCTTTTATCTTTCTCCAACAGAAAAATTGTAGAGAATGTGTATTTATTAAAAATTGTAGAAATATTGTATAAGCAAGCTTAGATAATCATGGAAGAACATCTGAAGGAGCATATGACGGATCTGCCGGCAAAGACCTATGCTGAAGTCCATCCTTAGTGTGATTCCTTCCTGAAAATGCCCCCACTTCACCTGATAATCTATCTCGAATCTCTTCTCCGACTAAAATAAAATTTATTAAGATCAGAGTTAGCCTATGATCAAAGTCTTTTCAAATACCTCTCATAGAATTAAAATAACACTAACTTTGCAGTGCATCATATACACATCCATATTATTTAAACAAGAGGATAATAAATAGCACACATGAAGAAAAGTTAAACTATTTATCAAATTATCAGCATAGGAGTGAAATGCCTCAGAAATTAAAAAGATTCCAAAACTTGTGATAGTTATAAACCTCAAGGCCGTTCTAATCTCTCTTCAGATGGTCCAGAGTTTAAAACTGGTTTCACATTTGGCTGTTGAAAATGCAACGAAATAAAAAAACAGCGAGAACAAGAACCATTACTAATTGATGAAAATGAAAACTACTATAAGTAGTACTCACACTTTTTCCAGATCCGGAACCAATCTGTGGATCTTTCAATGTAGTCCAATCAAATGCAAAGTCAAACTGATAACCTACAAAAGCGCCATTTCTAATAAGAATATGACCTTCTCTAATGAATATACAAATGAGAAACAATAAAGCTTAAACATCTTCAAATAGAAAACCTTCTTTAATGAACAGGTCCCGAAAGAGTTTCTTTAGAAATTGATAATCGGGTTTATCTTCAAACCGCAATGATCGACAATATTGGAAATATGATGTGAATTCTGTTGGGTGTGACCTGCACAAGACCTGTTTAACAAATTGAACGAACATATTTAATTCAAGTTAAGATTATGAGCATTAAACGGACATATTTAAGCATGATGCAGAAAAATAAGGGTAAACAAGCAATTATCATCCTGAAAGAGCTTCTTGCAACTAAATATCGGTACCTCTATTGGAGTAAGCTTCTTTTTTTCCCTTATCCATTCATATTTCTTCTCTTTAGTGACAGCTTTCGTGCCGTGCCCATGCCATGGAAGACTAAAAAAAAATTCTATAACAAGTTATAATGTGTAATGATGAGGACAACGAAAGAAGCAAGAATCCTGCGTCCAACCAACCTTCCCCTCAAGAAGTACATTAGTACATAACCAAGCGATTCTAGATCATCTCTTCTGCTTTCTTCTGCAAGATAATCAAACCAAGAGATGTAAATTTACATCCAATTTATTTAAATAAGAACTTCAATGAAAAAAAAAAAGAGCTTCTTCGTAAGTATGTTAGATAAATTGTCCCACTCACCAATTCCAAGGTGAGTGTTAAAACTTGCATATTGATAAAAAAAGATAAAAATTTATATTATATATTCTTATAATATAGTATTAATCAAAATATTATAACAATCATTGTTAATAAATTAATCGTGTTTGGGCAATAGAAAGACATCAAGACAAAAAACCGAAGAGTGTGTTGAAAAATAAAGTCGAATCATATATGAACAATTTCAATACATTTTATTTTTGTTTATTAAAAAAAATACATTTTATTTTTGTTCACGATATGAAAAAGATATTCACATCCCCCTCAAAAAAAAAGAAAAGAAGGATATATACGTTTTTTGTTTTGGGAACTGTTACCTCACACCTCTACCTTTATACTTTAACCCAACATTTAACTTATACTACCTAAATTACCCTTTTACATAAAATAGAGTCGCTTTCACTTGTTCACCCCTTGTTTCTCACGAAAGGGTTCTCAGAAGAAGAAAAAAAAAACCACCAAGTGGATTACGGGAACCCTTTCATGCCATAAACGTTTCAATGGCAAAACTTCCGGAAACAATTAAATTTTGTTTAGATTACTCGAAACCTAAACTCCTTCAAAATCATCGATTGCAGGTTTCCAGTGGATGTATTGTATTTGTTCCCTAAATCATTGATTGAGGTTTTTTGAGTTTTCTGCGGTCTTAGTTTCTCAGGAATCGGTTTTGCAGTTGATTGTTTCCGAAACCCTTTCTTGATGCTTTCCGTTTCAGGATGCATCTATCATTTTGTTCTCATGCTGCGATTTCCAGTTGATAATTTTCCATCGATTTCCATTTGATTGTTTTATGCTGCCTTTTCCTTTATTTTTTTACAAAAATTAGAAACTTTTTTAATAAAAAAAATTCTGCGATTGAAACCTTTTTTTTTGTTCAATGTGTTTTAGTTTACGGTTTTATTTTACTTATCAATTCTATCTTTTTTAATTCAGTGGTTCGATGCAGGGGGTTGGGTACATTACTATTTATCAATTCTTTGTCTGTTTTATTCAATTTTTGTGATGGCTGTTTTTATTCTGGAAAAGTAAAGATGAGAGTTTCGGAAATGTTTTATACAAAATGGAAAATGTGGGGTGAAAAATTAATGCACTTTCATTAAGTTTTGCTCTTTCATGAATTTTGTGGGGCAAATATCATGTGGGGTGAACTCATACAGGATGGAAAAAGAATTTTGTTGCAAGAAATACATGATGGAAAATGTTAGTGAGGGTGAAATATTAATGTGTGTTAAAAAGGGTAAAATTGCAAATTTTAAATATTTGTAGGGGGTGAAAGTGTATGTGTAGAGGTATAGGGTAAAATTTCCAAGAAAATAACATATTCGAGCCCCCTTTTTTTTTTTTTTTTTTTTCCTCTTTGAAGAAAAAACAATTGGGCTTGAATACGTTTGTGTATGAAACTATATATATCGGATGAGAATACACCAAATTCCAAACTAGGGTTTTTTTCATTCATTCACTGACTAGTGTTACGATCCTCCCTCACCCATTGCAATGTCACGGCGATTGAAACTTTCTGTTCGAGAAGACAGAATCAGTGTTCTCCCGGACTCACTTCTTTATCGTATTCTTTCCTTTCTTCCGACCAAAGAAGCAGCCGCCACAACAATCCTCTCAAAAAGGTGGAAACCACTATGGCTCTCACAACATAACTTCAAATTCGATGACCAAAGCTTTCCAAACACTTTAATCTTTCACAGTTTTGTGGACTCCGTCATCGCCAATCGAGATAAAACCCTACCAATTGACATTAACTGTATGTTCTTCCCTGTAAGGTCTCTGTTGCGGCTTTCAATTCTAGGAGAAGACAGAATGAGTGCTCTACCAGATTCACTTCTTTATCACATTCTTTCTTTTCTTCCAATGAAAGACACGGCCGCAACAACGGTCCTCTCAACAAGGTGGAAATCACCCTTCTCTCACAACTCATACTCAACTTCGAAGACAGCCCTTTTCCAAACCCTTTGGAATTTCGACGATTCCTCAACTCCTTCATCGCCAAGCGAGATAACAATCTACCTATCCTCTCATTAAATCTCAAATGTCACTATCGTCGCTATTTCAATGAGGATATCACCAAATTTGTTACTAATGTAGTTCAACGAGGAGTTCAAAACTTAAGCATTGATCTATTATTCCAGAAAGATCATTACGTCGAAATAATATTCCCTACTTGCCTTCTAACTACAAAAACCTTGGCTGTACTCAAATTGAAGAGGTTAACTTTTGATGTTCCACACGTTCATTTTCCGTCACTCAAAGTTCTTCACTTAGAAGATGTAGCTTTCATATATTTTGAAAATATCACCAAACTTCTGTCAGGCTGTCCCATTCTACACGAACTGGAAACAAAGGATTTAATCATAAAGCAACGTTCTAGGGTTGTAAAGGTGGTGGTTCTAAGCCTACCCAATTTGGTAAGAGCTAACATTTCTGATAATCTTATTCAGTATGATTGGCTTCATATGGCGCAGCATCTGCGCATACGACAGGTATGTATGTGTATATCTCTCTATGTATCTATATCTCTTTCTATGCAAATAAGTCATCCAAACTTATAAAATACTGTTAGTTTTTTAGAAATGGGTCGTAAGGATTAGTTTAGTAGAAATAGTTGAAGAAGTGAAAATGGAATCAGAGGAGAACTTGAATTATATTAACTTGAACAAGAGTAGTACAATTTGTAGTGTTATACGATAGCTAGCTTGTGGCTTGCTCTAAAATGGATCAAGTAGCCTATTTATAGGCTTGACATGTTGGCTATATAGGAATATCTACTAGGTGTAGGCTTTAGGAGAATAATCTAGTAACTAGAATAGTCTAGAAAATTGTAGCACATTTCAACACTTCTTGATACAAATTTCAGAAATTCCGAGCATACTCCGCGCAATAGCTCAAACTTCACTCTTGACAATGCCTTCATCTTCACAAAATTTATCAAACTCATTGGAGTTGTAATCTTTGCCACGGTCACTTATTAGAGCTTTAATACATTTTCCACTTTGTTTTTCGAGAAAGGTCTTAGACTTTTTTAGCTTTGATTGGAAGGTATGTTCAATTGTATCATCATCATGCCTACTCAATCTTTATTCATAAGCTTCTAATGAGCCTATTAATTATGTCACTGACAAAGTAGACAAATCTTCGGCTTGCTTAACTGTAGTAACAATTGCATCATACTTACGAGGAATAGAAATTAGATATTTTCTCAACAATTCTTTTGTCGAGAATATTATCCCCGTAAGTTCTTATCATTTGACTTAATTATTCTTTTATCTTGGTATAATAATCTTGTATAGTCTCAGACTCTTTCATTTTTATTAACTCAAACTCACGTCTTAGAGTTGGAAGTTTAATGGCACATACATTATCACTTCCTTGAAACTCCTCCTTTAATTTACCCCACGCACCTTTGGTCCTAGTAACTCCCATTATTCTTGGAAAGATATTGTATTCTATCGCTTGTTGCAGAAAGAACAATGCCTTGGAATCTTTCTGTTTATTTTCCTTCAACCCCTTTTTCTGAGCCGCACTTAGAGTTGAAGTGTTTGTGGAAATAGTAAATCCTTCATCTGTAATCTCCCACAAATCTTGAGAACAAAACAATGTCATCATTTTAATACTCCAAAAATCATAGTTTTCACCATTGAAAGTAGAGATAGTCATAGATGATGGTTGAATGATACAAGGAAAGTTTGGCTGGAAATAGGTGGATAGATGTTCTACACCCAATATTTGATCGAGCATAGCTCTGATGCCGCTGTTAGTTTTTTAGAAATGGATAGTAAGTATTAGTTTAGTAGAAATAGTTGAAGTAGTGAAAATAGAATTTGGGGAGAACTTGAATTATATTAACTTGAACAAGAGTAGTACACTTTGTAGTGTTAGAAGATAGCTAGCTTGTGACTTGCTCTAAAATGGATAGCAAGTAGCCTATTTATAGACTTCATATGTTGGCTATATGTTCTTTAGAGAGTTCTAGGAAGAAGTTTATACACTTATGTGTTTTAAATTATTCTAGAAATATCTACTAGGTGTAGGCTTTAGTAGAATAATCCAAAAACTTGAATAGTCTAGAAATTTGTAGCTTATTTCAACAAATACTACTTGAATTTTAGTCTCTTAAATTCAAAAAGTTAATTAGTTTAATGATTAACTTCACAATTACATTTTCCTTCACACTTAATTTGTAACTCATGCAGACAAGGGAGATTGTATTAGACTGCATGTTTCACAATTTGACCCACCTTGAGCTTATATTCAACTTTAGGCATTCATTGAAGTGGAGCTCGCTAATGAAACTGCTTGAAAATTTCCCCAAACTTCAAACTCTTACCATTGAGGAGGTTTTTAATCTTGAGCATTTCCATTTCCCTTTGTTTTTTATGCTCTACTTCTATATATATATATATATATATATATATATACATATATATATATATATACATATATATATATATATTTTAAAAACAATTCAATTGTGTATAATTGTCAGGTTAATATTGGAAAGAATTTCTGTGACGAACAATGGAAGGACCCAAAAGTTGTTCCAAGATGTCTTTCATCTCATCTTTCAGCATGTTCACTTAGAAATTACAGTCGCGTAAATTGGGAGCTTCCATTTGCAAAATATATCATGCAGAATTCAAGAATATTACGCACCATGACTATTCAGAGTGCCGAATTCTTAGATACAAATACAAAGCTCCAAATGTTCATGGAATTATATTTGTGCCCAAGGAATTTCACATGTCAACTTTTATTTATTTGAATGATAATGGATACAGCAAGAGTGCAATAGCAGACTTAAGCTTGTCACAGACATAGTAATAACTTCAATAAATCCGAGACGCTACTTTGTAAATTCATTTTCAGTCTTTAGATTATTTGTTTATGCTTTATAAACATTGATCTTTATTTGAATTATATATCTGGAACTATAGATTTGTCTTGATGGGGTCTTCTAGAGCTTGAAGAGTGATTCAGCCCGTCATTTGTCAAACCATCTTACTGTGATTGTCCCTGTGGCTGTACAAGAAGCCATGCATTATGTATATAAGTAGAAATAAATCGATCACAAGCTGAAAAAACTATCTCTTACCTACCATGTATGGCTGGAATAATGAATGGATGTGGCTGTCAATGCAAAATAGGTAATAGGCAACTTTTGGAAATGAAGTATTAGCTAGTGTGCTTCACCTCACTCCATAGTTCTTTTAAAATTATACACTAACACGTATATAAACTCAGTCACATACCGCATGTAAATTCTCAGTTTCTAGATCGATCATGCTAAGTCAATTAAGTACGCAGTTAATGTACTTCCTTTAACTTCTCAGTTTCTAGATCTAAAGAAACTCGGTTTAACTAGGTTTACGTAAACTTAATTAAGCTACCGCCTTTAAATTCCGAGTTTCTACTTTCTAGATCTTACAAAAACCCAGTCCAAGTACATTAAAGTGCTTAATTTAATGTACATTTACACATAGTTCAAAGTACTTTGGTTTAACGGGATGAACTTAGTTCAACTTCAGTTCAATCCAATTCAACAAGACTATAATGTAATCGGGATCGAACCGACCAAAGAGCTAGTTGTCTTCAACTCAAATCATATACTATTGAGAAATATTGAGTTTTTAGATCTTACTTAAACTTGATTCATTGACGTTTACCTAACTCAATTCACCTACCACCTTTTAAATTCTAAATTTTTAGATCCGACGCAAACTCGGTTCAAGTACGTTCGCTTAAACTATGATTATGTAAACTTAGTACAAGTCGGTTTGTAAGGAGGTAAAGATGATTTGGTCAATTTGAACTTTTTAAAACTTGGGGTGTAACTTGAAATTTTGAGGGGGAAACTAGGTGTTTTCCGAGCTTTTTACCTTAGTCTTGGATATATTTACAAAAACATTCAAGATCCAACACTTATTTGCTTGCATTTTGCAAATGATAATGTCACTCTTGAAGAGACGGGAGAGGAAATAAATAGAAAGCTTAAGCAAGGTTTAGAAGCATATAACTGTAAAGCACTGATAGATGTTGATCTACAACATTTTTGTCGGAGATCGAGAAGAAGCAAGAAGAAAGGGAAATTATCGAGTCTCTATATATGCAAAGTGCAGCTGAATTGCAATGCAAGGATTCAGGAAAGATAGATATTCTAAGTGATGTCTGGGTAAAGAATAAGAAGCTTGGAGGGCAAAGGAATAAGGAAGAAAACACAACAATGTAAATATCAAGCACCAAGCTACATAAATTAAAGCAGCACTGCATGGGGAGGCAACCCATGAAAGTTTCCAAGCTATTATTTTTTTTTGTTTTTACCTTATTTTTTGATAGGAAAATTTGTTCTGATCTTATTATGATGACTATAATAATTGGATATTGAATCTAACTTTGTTTTAGTTGAGAAATATTGATTGTTATTTTAGATTTTTTAGTTCAAACGAGGAATTGAAGGGAAGAAACAAGGAAACATCTTATGAGTCAGCTAGTATTCATTCTTTCTAGCAGAATGGATTTCATCCATTTGTTCATTCTCTACTTGGTTATTGGTCGTACATACACATATTGAGGAAATTTCATTGGTACCTAAAGCCTGTTTCATGCCACCCTTTATGTTTATAATATCATATGTAAACCACTTTGAGATTTCATGCATATCCCCTTTCTTTCGGTGACAAACAACAATATAAGCCAATTTGATTTTCATAATCGTTTTGAAATATTGTTTACCCTATACGAAGTTCGGTAAAAGCATTAAAATACTTTTTAAGGTTTGATATTAAGTTTTGGGTTTCTTCAGAAATTAACAACATTCTAAGTTGGGGTGGTGTACAAGAGAACTAAGAGACACCATCAAAATAATTGTCTCAAAAACAAAACAAAAAATGAAAGAAATGAACAGATGACAATTAGAAACAAGTCCAATTGGTACCCATAAAAATACACATGATGGACAGGTAAATACCCGCATTTTTTGGTATGGGCTCGTGTTTGGGTAATTACCGTGATAATTTGAACGAGTATGACGTGGGTACTAGTGCACAGCCCGTCCCGTGCCGCACATTATAAATTCTATAATGATAATTTTATGTAATACTAAAATTAGTTAATTAATCTTTTGTCTTTGATAATTATTGCAATATGCACTTGTTTTTTTATATTTTAAATCCTTTTTATTTAGCTAAATACTACCATGTGCAATAAATTATAAGTTAATTCAGAAAATTTTAGATTATATTTTAATTAAGTTGTGATATTTTTTGTTATTTATTGTCTTTTTTTTTTGTTGTTATACTACGATGTGTGGGTAATGAGCGCGTGCACGGGATCTTAAATGCCCATAGTTTACTTGGATGTGGACAAACCCTTTACCCATGAAGATATGGACTCGGGTATGAGGAATTTTTATAAACGCATGAATAGGGATGGACTCTATAGTACCCTACCCAATGGGTACTCATTGTCATCCCACGAACGAAAGGGGAGCATAAAATTTTAAAAAATAGGACGGCACAAATGCTTGGTAATTGTCGGAATGTTAAGTATAAAAAGTTAATGTTTTAGCTGACATCTCAGGGGTGAATTGCTAGAACCTACAAAAAGTCTAGCAAACCGAAATATTCGAGCAAAATCCTACTTGATTGATCTTATAAAATAATAAAGGATATTAGAAAATAGAATCTTACTAATTGATTGGGATACCAGAAAAATATCCTATTTATTTATAATTGATTCTCCGTATTTTTAGTATAAAAATAATAAAAAATTCGTATGTATTCTCCCTAATAATCTTGAGAGGCTAGTTTACCAAAAAAAATAAATTATTGCGAGGTGCCTATATATAATTGACCGTTAGTTTCCCGTGTATTCATTGAGATCACACCAAAAGTTAGAAGTATGTCTTCTCATGAACCTGATCATGGTGTCCACTTTTTCAAGATTATTCTTGAAAGTACCCTTCAAGAAGGAAAACTGGTAATAATGTTTCTTTTTTCTTTTCATACAGTTATATTGTTTTAAGTGTCCCCATCACGCTCTCTGCTAGGGTTTCTATTAAGTGTGTTATTAAAGAATCGATTGGGTACTTGTTTCTATTGCTATGCTAAATATAGTTGTTAATTAATGACATATTAATCATTCATGGCTTATGTTGGTTGCAGTGCTAAGATTATTTTTCGTCTATCGATGTTCTTATGCTTATGCTAATCATTCATTGTTGAAGAAGTTAAATTAACCGACTTAAATTGGCATCAGAGAGACTCGAATCTGAGACTTCGAGGAGAGCACACTCCAGATCCCAAACTAATACAACTAGGCCAAATCCAAATGGGTTTGTTCTTATGCTAAAGTTAATTGTGATTATTCGAGTATAAGTGAATGAGTATAGATTGTTACTTTTTATATAAATTATACATGGAAAATGCCATTTTACTATGACCTAAAATAAGATTGGTTTATTAATATTGATTATTTGTGTGTGTGTGTGTGACAGAGAGTTCCCGCAAGTTTTGTGAGAAGACATTGGCAAGGAATAACAAACCCAGTTACTCTAAGACTTCCTAATACTACTGAAAAGAAAGTTTTTTGGGAGAAAACTAATGAATATGATGTTTGGTTTTGCAATGGTTGGAAAGAATTTGCTAATTATGTGTTTCTGAGTGATTCACAACTTCTGGTGTTCGAATATCAAGAAAATTCTCTTTTCAATGTGATTGTACTCAGTAAATGTGGATTAGAGATAAAATACCCTTCAAGAGAAATTAGCGAAGAATCTGAAGAAGTTGAAGAGAGCGATAGTTCTCTGATAGTTGTTGAAGATCCTTCATCTTCGCGAGGCAAAAGACGGAAATCTTCGTCACCGGCTTCAAAAGTTTGTAAGAAGATGAAAATCAACCCAAAAGAGCATAAAAAATCTAACCATGAGAAGAGAAAAGTCCAAGCACATGCAACATTTCATAATTTTAAGGATATTGACAATGGTTGGTTTTATTCTATAATTTTATTATGTTTTTTTTTTTCTTTTTTGTTTCTTTTTTCTAAATTGTCTATTGTTCCTGGTGTTACTACTTAATACATTTTTTTTGGGTGAAATACTCAGGAAGTACTAGTTTCGATGATCTTAAAATGAGAAGCATAAAATTGTACGAGAAAGTGGAGCTAAAATTCTACCCTGATAAAGATTTGTTCGCATGCATGATGCAAAAGGCATACATTGAAAATGATCTCTTGGTAACTTACTACTTTTTTTTTGGTGAATATGGTAACATACTATTTGATCACATACATAAAATTCCATAAATTATACCATAAATTAATTCCACTTTGTTATATTTTCTTAGAACAGTTGTACATTGATATCTACATTAAGCATGAAAACAAAACTCATATCCATTACCCGACCAAACTTACTCCGGTTTGACGAGTTTTCTCAGCTTTAACTTGATTTCGGTATGAGTTTGAGTTTTTACCGATTTTAAAACATAGGTACAGGACAAATAACGAGGATATAGTTACCCGCCCCAAACCCATATCAAAACTCGTCCTTTAATGTTTTTTTGAAGGAACTCGTGCCTTAATGTTGAAATTATTTTATTACCCTTTTTATATAAATAGAAACTTAAATCCTAAATCATTTTACTCAAGCAGTCAGAATGTCAGTTCATTTCTGCACTCACTTGAGTTCTCTATTCTCCTTCCACATCTCATACCCTCGGTTGCTCTCTTATACATTACAACATTGCCCTTGGGGCAGGAAAAAAAACTTTTTTTGTATTAAAAAAGTCTTAAATTGATATTCAGTCCCAGCAAATATACGTCATTTGATTTTCCATACTTATTTTTTTGAATCAACACAATATATTAACGGCACACCATGTAGAAGCCGTACAATAGGAGGCTAAAACGATTACAACAGCCAAATTATAGCAGGTTGGGAATGAGACAACAGAACAAACACAAAAAACATCACCTAAACAAAAATAACTGAACTAGAACAAAGGCACTAACCACTAACCAAAAACCAAAACTTACTAATCATTCCAAACACCCATTGTAAATATTAATCATTAGAGTTTTTGTCCTAATTATGTTTTCGTGCTGACGTGAACTATGATTATTGCCATGACACGCAATGACTGGGATAAGACTAGGATGAGTCAGGAAATTACACTTGAATGGACCTTTTTGCCCTGAATGAGATTAGACTAGGATAAGACCAAGATGAGTCAACAAAATTACTATTTTACCCATTTCTTCTACTTCCCTCTCCATTACCCAGATTGGAATTTCTCTTCTCTCTCTTTTTCCTGTATAATCTTCCAGAATCAACTTCCATGAAACACTCTTGATGGAGCATCGAACCCAACAACCTTAAAGATTAACATGCCTCCTCAACTCCGAACAAACAACCAGACAACGTGGAAGGAACATGCTTCAAATCTGTGTTGGGAGTCTTAAGGTATATTATGATTCTCCATTTATTGTAATTATACTATTATTATGCTTGGAGTAACTAGTCTTCAAATCTGGACGCGTTAAGGGCAAAATTGTCATCTATGGTATTAATTGCTGACTCGTCATGGTCTTTTCCTAGTCAGCTTGTGCCATGTTAGCGCTACGTTTCTAATCACTATCAACATCAGCGAAAAGACTGAGATTAGGACGAAAACATAAATGTTTAATATTTCTAGTGGTTGTTTGGAAGGATTTGTAAGTTCATAGACGAACACTCAAATGACGTATATTTTCAGGGGTTGTATACCTATTTAAGCTAAAAAAATATTATTCACTGCAGGTACGGGGATGAGACAAGGATACCCGAACCCATCAGAGAAGAGTACAAGATTCAACTTCTCATCCTCGTTGAGTATGGGTAGAGTAACGAGTAAGTATATGCGAATTTAAGACGAGAATGGGGAAGGTAAAACTCTTCTCCACCTCACCCCATGGTCATGCCTAATGATGGATTATGATTGACTGCATGTGTAAAAAGTCTTACAAAGATAGTTCATAGAAACTAAACCATTCATTCATATGATTGAAAGTTAAAAAATGCATCCATTTAGACATTTTATTTTGGTTTTGGAAGTTGATCGTTATTGATTATTTTATTTGAAAACACATAATCCAAAACAGGTCATACCAAATAAATTTGCTATGAGGCATCTGAAAAGTATGGAAGGAAGAAGAGTTACACTTTTTGATGACCAAGATAGAAAATGGGATGTTAATTTGAAACTCACTCCAACTAAACAATTCAGAGTAAATGGTGGTTGGAGTAAATTCCGTGCTGACCATAATGTAAAATTGGGTGATGTATGTGTTTTTAGGCTAAACAAATGCAAAGAAAAGGTCTCATTCAAAGTTACTATTTTCTCCATAGAAAAGGACTTGATCACTCCCTATTTTTGAAGGTAATTTTTTCAATTGCCATCATATTTGTAGTTACCATTTTTACCTTTTTTAGAACATTTTTTTTTTTTTTATCATTTTTTTTTGCTCTTTCCCCTTTAGACTTTCCATACAAACACAATACATGCAAGACTTTCTTAAATATATTTCAAATGGATATTTTGAAATTAAGTTTATCCTTTTGCCTTTACCATTTTACTGCTATGAGGGTTGGCTTGAATGATATTGATACTTGCATGGTCAATGAGGAAAAGCTTGGATTTGATGTTAAAACTTCAAGAAGCAGCTGCTAAATTGGAGTAATGAGTGAATTACATTGTTTCATGTTTTTTTTTTTCAAGTAGTTTAGTGGTTAGAATTTACTTTTTAACATAAATAAGTAGAGTGTCTGAAATTAGAATCTCGGTCCCTATATGTAACAAAGCATTGTCCGGGCTTCATGTTTTATTTTTCATTCCAAACTGAAACTATATAGATTGAATTGTTTTTAACAAGGTTTCATGCAATTAGAGTTATTTATATTTTATTCACTTATTTTGACATTAGTTATTCACTTATTGATATAGTTATGATACTAGTGTAAACGTATTTCTATAGTTTATAAGCTATCCAATAAGTAGTCTCAAAAGGCTCCTGATAAATAAAAAGAATCAAGAAAATAACATTTTTTTTTAATGGCAAAGTAATAATATCAAATAGAAAAGAGAGGGAGCAAAGCTCAAAAGCACAAAGACATAGATACAAAAAAGAAACAGAGATGCAAATCGGATGCTAAGCTCGGAGTACCAGAGGAACTCAACGAAAAGAAGCCAAAAAGCACCAAGCAACAACCACACTCAAACACCTAAGGAAATTAAAAAAAACAACAACAAAAGTAAAACCCCTCGACAAAAGCCAGATAGAAGCGGCTGGCACACCACAGCACCCCAGAAGAGAGCCAGAACCCACAACTCAAACACCCTACCGGAACCAGCATAAGAGAGGTTGCACCTCCCACTCATAAAAAGAGAGAGAGCTTTTACCCAGGAACCACTTCAAGATGAGAGCTTCGCCCTATCCACTAAAAGATCGACAGATGGAGTCCCTCCTTCGAAAATGATGTCATTACGAGAGATCCAAACAACCCACACAACAGCAAGCCAAACCAAAAATAAACCAAGAAAATAACATCTGATGGAGTTTCTTTTACAAAAATGAGTTCAAAATGGTCCGAATTCAGAAATGTTTATTTTTTATAAACAAACAAGCAAAATTTGTCCAAAATAAAAGAGAACACATCAACATTTTCATATTAACCCTTAAAAGATCGGATAAATCAGTCCTTCAAATTTGTAAAATAATAATATAGTCTCTTAAATTGAAAGTCAATCAATTTTTCTATTGTTTCAAAATTTAGGACCACATTTGTTCTATGCTTATCTTGATATAGCAAAAGAATATTCAAGTCCATGTGTAGACGTACTTTACCTAAACTCGTTCAAGTATTGTTCCATTTTGTTCAAGTTTAGTTCCATTGGTTTGGATATGGGTTTAGATCTCAAACAAATCCAACACGTTCAAAAAATTATTAAATATTTTATTTTTGATTATATAGTTAAAGATTTTTACATGTTAATCTTTCGGGAGCCCCTATTATGGACCTCTTTTTTTAAGTTCAGCCACTGTCCTTAGTAATTGACCGGCTATATATAGCAGGTATATTTTGTTCCTTTCCAATTTTAACTTCATTTCACACTGTACACCTACTTCTTCACTTCATTCCTTCATGTAAATCATTATGAGGAGTAGTGGTGGGATAAGATCTTGATTTTGTCTTTGATGTTGGTGTTCTTGTTTCCAATTCCAAGCATGGAGTGTGCCTTGGTTAGGTAGAAGGAATGATTTGGGGGAATACAAATTGCAATGACTTGAAGCAAATAGAAGTTTGTGGCTTTAATGAAACTGAAAGCAGATAGTTTTATCAAAGTGTGTCTTTCGGAGGCAAGAACTCCAACGAACACTTTTGTCATCATTGTGTTCTCAAATTGTGATTCATTGTTTATTGTTGCTGCTATGTTTCATCAACCTATGAATGATGGAATTGAAGTTATGGTAACAAAAAGCGGATTGTGAATTGGGTGATTAATTCGTTTTTTGATTCCATGCATGCTAGTTGTTATGAATTATGGAGATAACCTTTCATCAACCTTACTTATTTTTCTCAATTTGTACGGTTTAAATTGAAAAGGTACACAATCTACCTACTATAGTAGGTCAATTAGTAAGGACCATGGACCGACCTTAAAAATAGAGGTCCATATTTGGGGTTTCCCTAATCTTAAAGTGTTTCAATCTAACTGATCCTCGACCAATAACTCTTCTTTGAACCTCAACATGAAAACCAATCTTTTCTACGGTTTAAAAAATTAAAGTTTAAACTTGACTTATTAGTGTATCAAAGGTTTTATTTTCAATCTGGTCTGACCTTTTTAACTGTTTAGTTTGGTTTATTAACCTGTCTAAAGATAACCATTAATTGTCTAAAGCTTAGTTTATGTTTCATTCATTTTTAGTGCTTGTAACATTTATTTTCCCCCAATTTTTGCAACGTACTGAATATAAAGATAACCATTAATTATTTAATTAGATACAAATTAAATTAATAAAGCATAATTATAAAATTTACAGATGGATAGAAATACCAGAACAATCATGTTTGACAAAAAGAATCTCAAACTTAATCCATCAACCGTACTTAATCTTAGCCATATCAACATTAGCCTTGACAGTTCACACAAATCAAATAGTCATATGGTTCTTAATTGATAACTTAACAAGCTTCCAAACAGTTAAAAATTAGGTGGTTGGTGAATGGTGTGAGTAACTCTTGTCCAGTTGGAGTTCATTGGAATTATGAGAAAAATACCAAGAGTTGTGTAGTTGTTGGAAATCCAAAATACAAAAAAAAAAAAAAAAACAGAGCAAACTAATAATAATGGTGGTATGAGAATTTGAAGAAACCGTAATTCTTTTTAGTATTTATGTTAAATATAAATAATAATAAATGTGGGAAATGTAATATAGTCGTATACAATCCATTTGATAGACTTAGTAGGCTTTTTTAAAAGCTCTAGTCTAGCATATTTAAATTAATAGGGTTATTAAAAAGCTTAAACTTGACCTATTTATTGAACGAGTTAGGTTTTGTAGACTCTTAGCAGGCCGGACCATAGACCACAGCCAGACGACCAGACTAATTCGTAAGGGTCTACCCTTTAACAAAAAAGGCAATAATGGTTAATCATAGTCAAATATGAATAACCATTTGTACACCAAAAAAAATGAATAACCATTTATTCAAATACGAGTAAATGTACCAATACATACCGGAAATAGGTGGTGGGTCATTTTTTTAAATGGGTTTCAACATCATTAATTATTTTTATGATTTTTTTTGCGTTGTTATTCCTCCAAATATGGAGGAGATGGAGAAGAATTTAAATGGAGAGGATCTTCCCTCTCAACAGGCTTACTATAAGAAACGGTCCAACCAATCACGACCCGTTTTTAATTAAAGCCCATTAATAAAATATCCTTTTATTCAGTACAATATTATAATAAGAATTAATAGATGATATAATAATTTATTACTTTTAATTCTTGATTAAGGTTATTCCATAAAATTCAACAATTATGCCACATGGATATCCTTAATCAATTATTAAACTATCAACTATTTATAAAATCACTTCATATTATTATAAGGATAAGGTTAATGAATATGGGTTAACATTATATAATTAAGAGTATAATCCAATAATGGTCCAAGCGACTTGAGTAGCGCCAACTTGTGACCCAAGTGGGAGCACTAAAGTGATGGAACACAGCTACAACTTGTTTGGCTGGTTTGTTAGCTGCAATATGTTGGCTTGCCCGCTCCAAGTTGAGAGTTGAGCCATAGGACATGGGAAAAGGCCTATGACTCTTGGTTCCTAGACGAGAGGGAATTGCATGAGGCTGGTTTCATAGAGCAGCGAATACCTCTAGCTCCCAATAGTGGAGGGACTACAAGCTGCTGCAGTTCCAATCCACTAAGCCCGGTGAGCCAAGCCTATGAACCATTACTTTTTTGTGGTCAATTTTTGCACGTTAAGGGAAAAAAAAACAATAATGGACACTCAATTTTTATGTCTATAATCTCTATTGAATCCATTTATTTGTTAAAAATTTAATAAAATAGCAAGCATGATTGTTAGAATTGTGCTAATATATGTTTACAGATTAAAGATTATGGTTTTTTTTGTGGTGAGATTATGGTAAAGTACAAATATATATTTTTTTGAACAATTAATTATTTTTCCCCAAAAAAAAAGTAATTATATTAGTTCAGGAAGTAAAAGGATATAATCATTTGTCGCCTCTATATTTATTATCATTATTTTTTTAATTCATGGAGAGATACATTGCATATTGTGCATTGGCTTGACAAAGCCACATTTTATCACATTGGATGAAAAGGATCTCAAAATCGTTATGCATTTTTACATTCGTATTTAGCTTTTATGATATTATAGATTCTAAAAATTGACAAAAATAAAATTACAATAGAATAAAATCAAAATCTTGAAATGTTATTAGTATTAAAAAATGCTTCTAGAGTTTTTCTTGAAGAATTGATTTCCGCTAAAGCAAGTGCGAGCAAAGTATTTAGCATCTTTTACGACTGTTCTTTGGTTCGTTGAAAGTTCTAAAACTACATGGTATCAAAATCTTAGACATAGGCTGAATTTCGCGCACATGCTATGACATGTTGTGACATGTGTGGTTTTTATATTTTTGCAAAACTTAAAGTGCTCCATCTTAGTTCAACTGCTCTCTTTAGTGATAACAATTCAACTATATTCAAAATACAATTCAATACTTTATGAATGTGTAGTTATTCCGTACATTATAGATGTGTTCATAAATTTGTATATTGATTATAAATAGAATTGATGGTATGTATAGATGTTCCACGAAGTTTTTGATCAAAGGGGAGATTGTGTAGAAGGTCTAAGAAAGTTGATGGGTCGAAGGCTATAAAATAATTATTCAATAGATTCTCTTAACAGTGTACTTTTGCATCATAAACATTTCTTCAATTTTTGATGTATCTGTTTTTCCTTTGGCCGATGGTATTGCTTGCCATGTCTTAGACAAACTTAGATCTGAAACGATGTCAAAGATTGAGAGGTATTATGGTTTATCTTATGAAACTCAATTATGGTATGGTATTGATGAAGGACAGAGAGTGAAGCATTGAGGCATTCTATATATATGGAGCATGACTCAAACTGAAATTATATTATAATGTGAAACTGAATACACTTATATTCTGCACTGGTTGTAAAAATTATTATAAGAGAACAAGAAAAAGAGTATAAGAACAAAATAATATGGATAATGGTTTTATGAAATATGCTTAGAAGATTTCTTTTTAATTACAAAGAAATTTTGGAAGCAAAAGGCATGACTGGTCTAAGCATTTTCATGTCCCACATAGGATAAGTTATATAACAATCAAGTCTATATAATAATCTAACATGCTTGTTAGTTTGCTGAGTTGGGTAGCGCCAACTTGTGAGAGCACTAAAGTGATGGAACACGACTACGGCTTATTTAGCTGGTTTGTAAGCTGCAATATGTTGGCCTGCCCACTCCAGGTTGAGAGTTGTGCCACGGGACATGGGCGAAGGCCTATGTCTCTTGGTTCCGAGACGAGAGGAAACTGCGTGAGGCTGGTTTCACAGAGCAGCGAATACCTCTGGCTCCCATCAGTGGAGGGACTACAGGCTGCTGCACTTCCAGTCCACTAAGCCCGGTGAGCCTAGCCTATGAACCATTACTTTTTTGTGGTCCATTTTTGTATGTTAAGGGAAGAAAAACAATAATGGCCACTCAATTTTTAAGTCTATAATCTCTATTGAATCCATTTATTTGTTAAAAGTTTAATTAAATTGCAAGCACGATTGTTAGAATTGCGCTAATATATGTTTACAAATTAAAGATTATGGTCTTATTTTTTTGTGGCGAGATTATTGTGAAGTACAAATATAATTTGCATTGGCTTGACAAAGCCCCATTTTATCACATTGGATGAGAAGGATCTCAAAATCGTTATGCATTTTTACATTTTTCAAGATCGGTATGTTTAGCTCCTATGATATTATAGAGTCTAAAAAAGGACAAAAATAAAATTATAAGAGAAATAAAATCAAAATCTTGAAATCTTATTGGGATTAAAAAATGTTTCTATAGTTTTTCTTCAAGGACTGATTTTTGCTGAAGCAAGTGCGATCAAAGAATATAACATCTTGTACGACATTTCTTTGGTTAGTTGAAAGTTCTAAAACTACATGAAATAAAAATCTTAAACATAGGCTGAATTTCACGCACATGCTATGACATGTTGTAACATGTGTGGTTTTTATATGTTTTGCAAGACTTAAAGTGCTCCATCTTAGTTCACCTGCTCTCTTTAGTGATAACAATTGAACTGTATTCATAAAATAATTCAGTACTTAATGAATGTGTAGTTAGTCATACATAATTGTTCCGTACATTATAGATGTGTTCATAAAATTGCATATTGATTATAAATAGAATTAATGGTATGTATAGATGTTCGATGAAGTTTTTGATCAAAGGGGAGATTGTGTAGAAGGTCTAAGAAAGCTGATGGGTCGAAGTTATAAAATAATTATTCAATAGATTTTGTAAACAATGTATTTATGTATCATAAACATTTCTTCAATTTTTTATGTAACTGTTTTTCCTTTGGCCGATGGTATTGCTTGCCATGTCTTAGACAAACATAGATCTGAAACGATGTCAAAGATTGAGAGTTATTATGGTTTATCTTATGAAACTCAATTATGGTATGGTATGATGATTGAAGGAGGACAGATAGTGAAGCATTGAGGCGTTCTATATATATGGAGAATAACTCAAACTGAAATGATATTATAATGTGAAACTGAATACACTTATATTCTGCACTGGTTGTAAAAATTATTATAAGAAAACAAGAAAAAGAACATAAGAACAAAATAATATGGATAATGGTTTTATGAAACATGCTTAGAAGATTTCTTTTTAAGTACAGAGAAATTTTGGAAGCAAAAGGCATGACAGGTCTAAGCATTTTCATGTCCCACATCGGATAAATTATATAACAATCAAGTCTATATAATAATCTAACATGATTGTTAGTTTGCTGAGTTGGGTAGCGCCAACTTGTGACCCTAGTGGGAGCACTAAAGTGATGGAACACGGCAACGACTTATTTTGCTGGTTTGTTAGCTGCAATATGTTGGCCTGCCCGCTCCAAGTTGAGAGTTATGCCACGGGACATGGGCGAAGGCCTATGTCTCTTGGTTCCTAGACGAGAGGGAACTGCGTGAGGCTGGTTTCACAGAGCAGCGAATACCTATGGCTCCCATCAGTGGAGGGACTACAGGCTGCTGCACTTCCAGTCCACTAAGCCCGGTGAGCCTAGCCTATGAACCATTACTTTTTTGTGGTCAATTTTTGTACGTTAAGGGAAGAAAAACAATAATGGCCACTCAATTTTTAAGTCTATAATCTCTATTGAATCCATTTATTTGATAAAAGATTAATTAAATTGCAAGCAGGATTGTTAGAATTGCGCTAATATATGTTTACAAATTAAAGATTATGGTCTTATTTTTTTGTGGCGAGATTATGGTGAAGTACAAATATAATTTTTTTTTGAACAATTAATTTTTTTTCTCCAAAAAAAATAGTAATTATATTAGTTCATGAAGTAAAAGGGTATTGTCATTTGTCGCCTCCATATTTATTGTCATTATTTTTTTAATTCATAAAGAGATACATTTCATATTTTGCATTGGCTTGACAAAGCCCCATTTTATCACATTGGATGAGAAAGATTTCAAAATCGTTATGCATTTTTACATTTTTCAAGTTCGGTATGTTTAGCTCCTATGATATTATAGAGTCTAAAAAAGGACAAAAATAAAATTATAAGAGAAATAAAATCAAAATCTTGAAATCTTATTGGGATTAAAAAATGTTTCTATAGTTTTTCTTCAAGGACTGATTTTTGCTGAAGCAAGTGCGATCAAAGAATATAACATCTTGTACGACATTTCTTTGGTTAGTTGAAAGTTCTAAAACTACATGAAATAAAAATCTTAAACATAGGCTGAATTTCACGCACATGCTATGACATGTTGTAACATGTGTGGTTTTTATATGTTTTGCAAGACTTAAAGTGCTCCATCTTAGTTCACCTGCTCTCTTTAGTGATAACAATTGAACTGTATTCATAAAATAATTCAGTACTTAATGAATGTGTAGTTAGTCATACATAATTATTCCGTACATTATAGATGTGTTCATAAAATTGCATATTGATTATAAATAGAATTGATGGTATGTATAGATGTTCGATGAAGTTTTTGATCAAAGGGGAGATTGTGTAGAAGGTCTAAGAAAGCTGATGGGTCGAAGTTATAAAATAATTATTCAATAGATTATGTAAACAATGTATTTATGTATCATAAACATTTCTTCAATTTTTTATGTAACTGTTTTTCCTTTGGCCGATGGTATTGCTTGCCATGTCTTAGACAAACTTAGATCTGAAACGATGTCAAAGATTGAGAGTTATTATGGTTTATCTTATGAAACTCAATTATGGTATGGTATGATGATTGAAGGAGGAAAGAGAGTGAAGCATTGAGGCGTTCTATATATATGGAGAATAACTCAAACTGAAATGATATTATAATGTGAAACTGAATACACTTATATTCTGCACTGGTTGTTAAAATTATTATAAGAGAACAAGAAAAATAACATAAGAACAAAATAATATGGATAATGGTTTTATGAAACATGCTTAGAAGATTTCTTTTTAAGTACAGAGAAATTTTGGAAGCAAAAGGCATGACTGGTCTAAGCATTTTCATGTCCCACATCGGATAAATTATATAACAATCAAGTCTATATAATAATCTAACATGATTGTTAGTTTGCTGAGTTGGGTAGCGCCAACTTGTGACCCTAGTGGGAGCACTAAAGTGATGGAACACGGCAACGACTTATTTTGCTGGTTTGTTAGCTGCAATATGTTGGCCTGCCCGCTCCAAGTTGAGAGTTATGCCACGGGACATGGGCGAAGGCCTATGTCTCTTGGTTCCTAGACGAGAGGGAACTGCGTGAGGCTGGTTTCACAGAGCAGCGAATACCTCTGGCTCCCATCAGTGGAGGGACTACAGGCTGCTGCACTTCCAGTCCACTAAGCCCGGTGAGCCTAGCCTATGAACCATTACTTTTTTGTGGTCAATTTTTGTACGTTAAGGGAAGAAAAACAATAATGGCCACTCAATTTTTAAGTCTATAATCTCTATTGAACCTATTTATTTGATAAAAGATTAATTAAATTGCAAGCACGATTGTTAGAATTGCGCTAATATATGTTTACAAATTAAAGATTATGGTCTTATTTTTTTGTGGCGAGATTATGGTGAAGTACAAATATAATTTTTTTTTGAACAATTAATTTTTTTTCTCCAAAAAAAATAGTAATTATATTAGTTCATGAAGTAAAAGGGTATTGTCATTTGTCACCTCCATATTTATTGTCATTATTTTTTTAATTCATAAAGAGATACATTTCATATTTTGCATTGGCTTGACAAAGCCCCATTTTATCACATTGGATGAGAAAGATTTCAAAATCGTTATGCATTTTTACATTTTTCAAGTTCGGTATGTTTAGCTCCTATGATATTATAGAGTCTAAAAAAGGACAAAAATAAAATTATAAGAGAAATAAAATCAAAATCTTGAAATCTTATTGGGATTAAAAAATGTTTCTATAGTTTTTCTTCAAGGACTGATTTTTGCTGAAGCAAGTGCGATCAAAGAATATAACATCTTGTACGACATTTCTTTGGTTAGTTGAAAGTTCTAAAACTACATGAAATAAAAATCTTAAACATAGGCTGAATTTCACGCACATGCTATGACATGTTGTAACATGTGTGGTTTTTATATGTTTTGCAAGACTTAAAGTGCTCCATCTTAGTTCACCTGCTCTCTTTAGTGATAACAATTGAACTGTATTCATAAAATAATTCAGTACTTAATGAATGTGTAGTTAGTCATACATAATTATTCCGTACATTATAGATGTGTTCATAAAATTGCATATTGATTATAAATAGAATTGATGGTATGTATAGATGTTCGATGAAGTTTTTGATCAAAGGGGAGATTGTGTAGAAGGTCTAAGAAAGCTGATGGGTCGAAGTTATAAAATAATTATTCAATAGATTATGTAAACAATGTATTTATGTATCATAAACATTTCTTCAATTTTTTATGTAACTGTTTTTCCTTTGGCCGATGGTATTGCTTGCCATGTCTTAGACAAACTTAGATCTGAAACGATGTCAAAGATTGAGAGTTATTATGGTTTATCTTATGAAACTCAATTATGGTATGGTATGATGATTGAAGGAGGACAGAGAGTGAAGCATTGAGGCGTTCTATATATATGGAGAATAACTCAAACTGAAATGATATTATAATGTGAAACTGAATACACTTATATTCTGCACTGGTTGTTAAAATTATTATAAGAGAACAAGAAAAATAACATAAGAACAAAATAATATGGATAATGGTTTTATGAAACATGCTTAGAAGATTTCTTTTTAAGTACAGAGAAATTTTGGAAGCAAAAGGCATGACTGGTCTAAGCATTTTCATGTCCCACATCGGATAAATTATATAACAATCAAGTCTATATAATAATCTAACATGATTGTTAGTTTGCTGAGTTGGGTAGCGCCAACTTGTGACCCTAGTGGGAGCACTAAAGTGATGGAACACGGCTACGACTTATTTGGCTGGTTTGTTAGCTGCAATATGTTGGCCTGCCCGCTCCAAGTTGAGAGTTGTGCCACGGGACATGGGCGAAGGCCTATGTCTCTTGGTTCCTAGACGAGAGGGAACTGCGTGAGGCTGGTTTCACAGAGCAGCGAATACCTCTGGCTCCCATCAGTGGAGGGACTACAGGCTGCTGCGCTTCCAGTCCACTAAGCCCGGTGAGCCTAGCCTATGAACCATTACTTTTTTGTGGTCAATTTTTGTACGTTAAGGGAAGAAAAACAATAATGGCCACTCAATTTTTAAGTCTATAATCTCTATTGAATCCATTTATTTGATAAAAGATTAATTAAATTGCAAGCACGATTGTTAGAATTGCGCTAATATATGTTTACAAATTAAAGATTATGGTCTTATTTTTTTGTGGCGAGATTATGGTGAAGTACAAATATAATTTTTTTTTGAACAATTAATTTTTTTTCTCCAAAAAAAATAGTAATTATATTAGTTCATGAAGTAAAAGGGTATTGTCATTTGTCGCCTCCATATTTATTGTCATTATTTTTTTAATTCATAAAGAGATACATTTCATATTTTGCATTGGCTTGACAAAGCCCCATTTTATCACATTGGATGAGAAAGATTTCAAAATCGTTATGCATTTTTACATTTTTCAAGTTCGGTATGTTTAGCTCCTATGATATTATAGAGTCTAAAAAAGGACAAAAATAAAATTATAAGAGAAATAAAATCAAAATCTTGAAATCTTATTGGGATTAAAAAATGTTTCTATAGTTTTTCTTCAAGGACTGATTTTTGCTGAAGCAAGTGCGATCAAAGAATATAACATCTTGTACGACATTTCTTTGGTTAGTTGAAAGTTCTAAAACTACATGAAATAAAAATCTTAAACATAGGCTGAATTTCACGCACATGCTATGACATGTTGTAACATGTGTGGTTTTTATATGTTTTGCAAGACTTAAAGTGCTCCATCTTAGTTCACCTGCTCTCTTTAGTGATAACAATTGAACTGTATTCATAAAATAATTCAGTACTTAATGAATGTGTAGTTAGTCATACATAATTATTCCGTACATTATAGATGTGTTCATAAAATTGCATATTGATTATAAATAGAATTGATGGTATGTATAGATGTTCGATGAAGTTTTTGATCAAAGGGGAGATTGTGTAGAAGGTCTAAGAAAGCTGATGGGTCGAAGTTATAAAATAATTATTCAATAGATTATGTAAACAATGTATTTATGTATCATAAACATTTCTTCAATTTTTTATGTAACTGTTTTTCCTTTGGCCGATGGTATTGCTTGCCATGTCTTAGACAAACTTAGATCTGAAACGATGTCAAAGATTGAGAGTTATTATGGTTTATCTTATGAAACTCAATTATGGTATGGTATGATGATTGAAGGAGGACAGAGAGTGAAGCATTGAGGCGTTCTATATATATGGAGAATAACTCAAACTGAAATGATATTATAATGTGAAACTGAATACACTTATATTCTGCACTGGTTGTTAAAATTATTATAAGAGAACAAGAAAAATAACATAAGAACAAAATAATATGGATAATGGTTTTATGAAACATGCTTAGAAGATTTCTTTTTAAGTACAGAGAAATTTTGGAAGCAAAAGGCATGACTGGTCTAAGCATTTTCATGTCCCACATCGGATAAATTATATAACAATCAAGTCTATATAATAATCTAACATGATTGTTAGTTTGCTGAGTTGGGTAGCGCCAACTTGTGACCCTAGTGGGAGCACTAAAGTGATGGAACACGGCAACGACTTATTTTGCTGGTTTGTTAGCTGCAATATGTTGGCCTGCCCGCTCCAAGTTGAGAGTTATGCCACGGGACATGGGCGAAGGCCTATGTCTCTTGGTTCCTAGACGAGAGGGAACTGCGTGAGGCTGGTTTCACAGAGCAGCGAATACCTCTGGCTCCCATCAGTGGAGGGACTACAGGCTGCTGCACTTCCAGTCCACTAAGCCCGGTGAGCCTAGCCTATGAACCATTACTTTTTTGTGGTCAATTTTTGTACGTTAAGGGAAGAAAAACAATAATGGCCACTCAATTTTTAAGTCTATAATCTCTATTGAACCTATTTATTTGATAAAAGATTAATTAAATTGCAAGCACGATTGTTAGAATTGCGCTAATATATGTTTACAAATTAAAGATTATGGTCTTATTTTTTTGTGGCGAGATTATGGTGAAGTACAAATATAATTTTTTTTTGAACAATTAATTTTTTTTCTCCAAAAAAAATAGTAATTATATTAGTTCATGAAGTAAAAGGGTATTGTCATTTGTCGCCTCCATATTTATTGTCATTATTTTTTTAATTCATAAAGAGATACATTTCATATTTTGCATTGGCTTGACAAAGCCCCATTTTATCACATTGGATGAGAAAGATTTCAAAATCGTTATGCATTTTTACATTTTTCAAGTTCGGTATGTTTAGCTCCTATGATATTATAGAGTCTAAAAAAGGACAAAAATAAAATTATAAGAGAAATAAAATCAAAATCTTGAAATCTTATTGGGATTAAAAAATGTTTCTATAGTTTTTCTTCAAGGACTGATTTTTGCTGAAGCAAGTGCGATCAAAGAATATAACATCTTGTACGACATTTCTTTGGTTAGTTGAAAGTTCTAAAACTACATGAAATAAAAATCTTAAACATAGGCTGAATTTCACGCACATGCTATGACATGTTGTAACATGTGTGGTTTTTATATGTTTTGCAAGACTTAAAGTGCTCCATCTTAGTTCACCTGCTCTCTTTAGTGATAACAATTGAACTGTATTCATAAAATAATTCAGTACTTAATGAATGTGTAGTTAGTCATACATAATTATTCCGTACATTATAGATGTGTTCATAAAATTGCATATTGATTATAAATAGAATTGATGGTATGTATAGATGTTCGATGAAGTTTTTGATCAAAGGGGAGATTGTGTAGAAGGTCTAAGAAAGCTGATGGGTCGAAGTTATAAAATAATTATTCAATAGATTATGTAAACAATGTATTTATGTATCATAAACATTTCTTCAATTTTTTATGTAACTGTTTTTCCTTTGGCCGATGGTATTGCTTGCCATGTCTTAGACAAACTTAGATCTGAAACGATGTCAAAGATTGAGAGTTATTATGGTTTATCTTATGAAACTCAATTATGGTATGGTATGATGATTGAAGGAGGACAGAGAGTGAAGCATTGAGGCGTTCTATATATATGGAGAATAACTCAAACTGAAATGATATTATAATGTGAAACTGAATACACTTATATTCTGCACTGGTTGTTAAAATTATTATAAGAGAACAAGAAAAATAACATAAGAACAAAATAATATGGATAATGGTTTTATGAAACATGCTTAGAAGATTTCTTTTTAAGTACAGAGAAATTTTGGAAGCAAAAGGCATGACTGGTCTAAGCATTTTCATGTCCCACATCGGATAAATTATATAACAATCAAGTCTATATAATAATCTAACATGATTGTTAGTTTGCTGAGTTGGGTAGCGCCAACTTGTGACCCTAGTGGGAGCACTAAAGTGATGGAACACGGCTACGACTTATTTGGCTGGTTTGTTAGCTGCAATATGTTGGCCTGCCCGCTCCAAGTTGAGAGTTGTGCCACGGGACATGGGCGAAGGCCTATGTCTCTTGGTTCCTAGACGAGAGGGAACTGCGTGAGGCTGGTTTCACAGAGCAGCGAATACCTCTGGCTCCCATCAGTGGAGGGACTACAGGCTGCTGCGCTTCCAGTCCACTAAGCCCGGTGAGCCTAGCCTATGAACCATTACTTTTTTGTGGTCAATTTTTGTACGTTAAGGGAAGAAAAACAATAATGGCCACTCAATTTTTAAGTCTATAATCTCTATTGAATCCATTTATTTGATAAAAGATTAATTAAATTGCAAGCACGATTGTTGGAATTGCGCTAATATATGTTTACAAATTAAAGATTATGGTCTTATTTTTTTGTGGCGAGATTATGGTGAAGTACAAATATAATTTTTTTTTGAACAATTAATTTTTTTTCTCCAAAAAAAATAGTAATTATATTAGTTCATGAAGTAAAAGGGTATTGTCATTTGTCGCCTCCATATTTATTGTCATTATTTTTTTAATTCATAAAGAGATACATTTCATATTTTGCATTGGCTTGACAAAGCCCCATTTTATCACATTGGATGAGAAAGATTTCAAAATCGTTATGCATTTTTACATTTTTCAAGTTCGGTATGTTTAGCTCCTATGATATTATAGAGTCTAAAAAAGGACAAAAATAAAATTATAAGAGAAATAAAATCAAAATCTTGAAATCTTATTGGGATTAAAAAATGTTTCTATAGTTTTTCTTCAAGGACTGATTTTTGCTGAAGCAAGTGCGATCAAAGAATATAACATCTTGTACGACATTTCTTTGGTTAGTTGAAAGTTCTAAAACTACATGAAATAAAAATCTTAAACATAGGCTGAATTTCACGCACATGCTATGACATGTTGTAACATGTGTGGTTTTTATATGTTTTGCAAGACTTAAAGTGCTCCATCTTAGTTCACCTGCTCTCTTTAGTGATAACAATTGAACTGTATTCATAAAATAATTCAGTACTTAATGAATGTGTAGTTAGTCATACATAATTATTCCGTACATTATAGATGTGTTCATAAAATTGCATATTGATTATAAATAGAATTGATGGTATGTATAGATGTTCGATGAAGTTTTTGATCAAAGGGGAGATTGTGTAGAAGGTCTAAGAAAGCTGATGGGTCGAAGTTATAAAATAATTATTCAATAGATTATGTAAACAATGTATTTATGTATCATAAACATTTCTTCAATTTTTTATGTAACTGTTTTTCCTTTGGCCGATGGTATTGCTTGCCATGTCTTAGACAAACTTAGATCTGAAACGATGTCAAAGATTGAGAGTTATTATGGTTTATCTTATGAAACTCAATTATGGTATGGTATGATGATTGAAGGAGGACAGAGAGTGAAGCATTGAGGCGTTCTATATATATGGAGAATAACTCAAACTGAAATGATATTATAATGTGAAACTGAATACACTTATATTCTGCACTGGTTGTTAAAATTATTATAAGAGAACAAGAAAAATAACATAAGAACAAAATAATATGGATAATGGTTTTATGAAACATGCTTAGAAGATTTCTTTTTAAGTACAGAGAAATTTTGGAAGCAAAAGGCATGACTGGTCTAAGCATTTTCATGTCCCACATCGGATAAATTATATAACAATCAAGTCTATATAATAATCTAACATGATTGTTAGTTTGCTGAGTTGGGTAGCGCCAACTTGTGACCCTAGTGGGAGCACTAAAGTGATGGAACACGGCTACGACTTATTTGGCTGGTTTGTTAGCTGCAATATGTTGGCCTGCCCGCTCCAAGTTGAGAGTTGTGCCACGGGACATGGGCGAAGGCCTATGTCTCTTGGTTCCTAGACGAGAGGGAACTGCGTGAGGCTGGTTTCACAGAGCAGCGAATACCTCTGGCTCCCATCAGTGGAGGGACTACAGGCTGCTGCGCTTCCAGTCCACTAAGTCCGGTGAGCCTAGCCTATGAACCATTACTTTTTTGTGGTCAATTTTTGTACGTTAAGGGAAGAAAAACAATAATGGCCACTCAATTTTTAAGTCTATAATCTCTATTGAATCCATTTATTTGATAAAAGATTAATTAAATTGCAAGCACGATTGTTAGAATTGCGCTAATATATGTTTACAAATTAAAGATTATGGTCTTATTTTTTTTGTGGCGAGATTATGGTGAAGTACAAATATAATTTTTTTTTGAACAATTAATTTTTTTTCTCCAAAAAAAATAGTAATTATATTAGTTCATGAAATAAAAGGGTATTGTCATTTGTCGCCTCCATATTTATTGTCATTATTTTTTTAATTCATAAAGAGATACATTTCATATTTTGCATTGGCTTGACAAAGCCCCATTTTATCACATTGGATGAGAAAGATTTCAAAATCGTTATGCATTTTTACATTTTTCAAGTTCGGTATGTTTAGCTCCTATGATATTATAGAGTCTAAAAAAGGACAAAAATAAAATTATAAGAGAAATAAAATCAAAATCTTGAAATCTTATTGGGATTAAAAAATGTTTCTATAGTTTTTCTTCAAGGACTGATTTTTGCTGAAGCAAGTGCGATCAAAGAATATAACATCTTGTACGACATTTCTTTGGTTAGTTGAAAGTTCTAAAACTACATGAAATAAAAATCTTAAACATAGGCTGAATTTCACGCACATGCTATGACATGTTGTAACATGTGTGGTTTTTATATGTTTTGCAAGACTTAAAGTGCTCCATCTTAGTTCACCTGCTCTCTTTAGTGATAACAATTGAACTGTATTCATAAAATAATTCAGTACTTAATGAATGTGTAGTTAGTCATACATAATTATTCCGTACATTATAGATGTGTTCATAAAATTGCATATTGATTATAAATAGAATTGATGGTATGTATAGATGTTCGATGAAGTTTTTGATCAAAGGGGAGATTGTGTAGAAGGTCTAAGAAAGCTGATGGGTCGAAGTTATAAAATAATTATTCAATAGATTATGTAAACAATGTATTTATGTATCATAAACATTTCTTCAATTTTTTATGTAACTGTTTTTCCTTTGGCCGATGGTATTGCTTGCCATGTCTTAGACAAACTTAGATCTGAAACGATGTCAAAGATTGAGAGTTATTATGGTTTATCTTATGAAACTCAATTATGGTATGGTATGATGATTGAAGGAGGACAGAGAGTGAAGCATTGAGGCGTTCTATATATATGGAGAATAACTCAAACTGAAATGATATTATAATGTGAAACTGAATACACTTATATTCTGCACTGGTTGTTAAAATTATTATAAGAGAACAAGAAAAATAACATAAGAACAAAATAATATGGATAATGGTTTTATGAAACATGCTTAGAAGATTTCTTTTTAAGTACAGAGAAATTTTGGAAGCAAAAGGCATGACTGGTCTAAGCATTTTCATGTCCCACATCGGATAAATTATATAACAATCAAGTCTATATAATAATCTAACATGATTGTTAGTTTGCTGAGTTGGGTAGCGCCAACTTGTGACCCTAGTGGGAGCACTAAAGTGATGGAACACGGCTACGACTTATTTGGCTGGTTTGTTAGCTGCAATATGTTGGCCTGCCCGCTCCAAGTTGAGAGTTGTGCCACGGGACATGGGCGAAGGCCTATGTCTCTTGGTTCCTAGACGAGAGGGAACTGCGTGAGGCTGGTTTCACAGAGCAGCGAATACCTCTGGCTCCCATCAGTGGAGGGACTACAGGCTGCTGCGCTTCCAGTCCACTAAGTCCGGTGAGCCTAGCCTATGAACCATTACTTTTTTGTGGTCAATTTTTGTACGTTAAGGGAAGAAAAACAATAATGGCCACTCAATTTTTAAGTCTATAATCTCTATTGAATCCATTTATTTGATAAAAGATTAATTAAATTGCAAGCACGATTGTTAGAATTGCGCTAATATATGTTTACAAATTAAAGATTATGGTCTTATTTTTTTTGTGGCGAGATTATGGTGAAGTACAAATATAATTTTTTTTTGAACAATTAATTTTTTTTCTCCAAAAAAAATAGTAATTATATTAGTTCATGAAATAAAAGGGTATTGTCATTTGTCGCCTCCATATTTATTGTCATTATTTTTTTAATTCATAAAGAGATACATTTCATATTTTGCATTGGCTTGACAAAGCCCCATTTTATCACATTGGATGAGAAAGATTTCAAAATCGTTATGCATTTTTACATTTTTCAAGTTCGGTATGTTTAGCTCCTATGATATTATAGAGTCTAAAAAAGGACAAAAATAAAATTATAAGAGAAATAAAATCAAAATCTTGAAATCTTATTGGGATTAAAAAATGTTTCTATAGTTTTTCTTCAAGGACTGATTTTTGCTGAAGCAAGTGCGATCAAAGAATATAACATCTTGTACGACATTTCTTTGGTTAGTTGAAAGTTCTAAAACTACATGAAATAAAAATCTTAAACATAGGCTGAATTTCACGCACATGCTATGACATGTTGTAACATGTGTGGTTTTTATATGTTTTGCAAGACTTAAAGTGCTCCATCTTAGTTCACCTGCTCTCTTTAGTGATAACAATTGAACTGTATTCATAAAATAATTCAGTACTTAATGAATGTGTAGTTAGTCATACATAATTATTCCGTACATTATAGATGTGTTCATAAAATTGCATATTGATTATAAATAGAATTGATGGTATGTATAGATGTTCGATGAAGTTTTTGATCAAAGGGGAGATTGTGTAGAAGGTCTAAGAAAGCTGATGGGTCGAAGTTATAAAATAATTATTCAATAGATTATGTAAACAATGTATTTATGTATCATAAACATTTCTTCAATTTTTTATGTAACTGTTTTTCCTTTGGCCGATGGTATTGCTTGCCATGTCTTAGACAAACTTAGATCTGAAACGATGTCAAAGATTGAGAGTTATTATGGTTTATCTTATGAAACTCAATTATGGTATGGTATGATGATTGAAGGAGGACAGAGAGTGAAGCATTGAGGCGTTCTATATATATGGAGAATAACTCAAACTGAAATGATATTATAATGTGAAACTGAATACACTTATATTCTGCACTGGTTGTTAAAATTATTATAAGAGAACAAGAAAAATAACATAAGAACAAAATAATATGGATAATGGTTTTATGAAACATGCTTAGAAGATTTCTTTTTAAGTACAGAGAAATTTTGGAAGCAAAAGGCATGACTGGTCTAAGCATTTTCATGTCCCACATCGGATAAATTATATAACAATCAAGTCTATATAATAATCTAACATGATTGTTAGTTTGCTGAGTTGGGTAGCGCCAACTTGTGACCCTAGTGGGAGCACTAAAGTGATGGAACACGGCTACGACTTATTTGGCTGGTTTGTTAGCTGCAATATGTTGGCCTGCCCGCTCCAAGTTGAGAGTTGTGCCACGGGACATGGGCGAAGGCCTATGTCTCTTGGTTCCTAGACGAGAGGGAACTGCGTGAGGCTGGTTTCACAGAGCAGCGAATACCTCTGGCTCCCATCAGTGGAGGGACTACAGGCTGCGTGAGGCTGGTTTCACAGAGCAGCGAATACCTCTGGCTCCCATCAGTGGAGGGACTACAGGCTGCTGCGCTTCCAGTCCACTAAGCCCGGTGAGCCTAGCCTATGAACCATTACTTTTTTGTGGTCAATTTTTGTACGTTAAGGGAAGAAAAACAATAATGGCCACTCAATTTTTAAGTCTATAATCTCTATTGAATCCATTTATTTGATAAAAGATTAATTAAATTGCAAGCACGATTGTTAGAATTGCGCTAATATATGTTTACAAATTAAAGATTATGGTCTTATTTTTTTGTGGCGAGATTATGGTGAAGTACAAATATAATTTTTTTTTGAACAATTAATTTTTTTTCTCCAAAAAAAATAGTAATTATATTAGTTCATGAAGTAAAAGGGTATTGTCATTTGTCGCCTCCATATTTATTGTCATTATTTTTTTAATTCATAAAGAGATACATTTCATATTTTGCATTGGCTTGACAAAGCCCCATTTTATCACATTGGATGAGAAAGATCTCAAAATCGTTATGCATTTTTACATTTTTCAAGTTCGGTATGTTTAGCTCCTATGATATTATAGAGTCTAAAAAAGGACAAAAATAAAATTATAAGAGAAATAAAATCAAAATCTTGAAATCTTATTGGGATTAAAAAATGTTTCTATAGTTTTTCTTCAAGGACTGATTTTTGCTGAAGCAAGTGCGATCAAAGAATATAACATCTTGTACGACATTTCTTTGGTTAGTTGAAAGTTCTAAAACTACATGAAATAAAAATCTTAAACATAGGCTGAATTTCACGCACATGCTATGACATGTTGTAACATGTGTGGTTTTTATATGTTTTGCAAGACTTAAAGTGCTCCATCTTAGTTCACCTGCTCTCTTTAGTGATAACAATTGAACTGTATTCATAAAATAATTCAGTACTTAATGAATGTGTAGTTAGTCATACATAATTATTCCGTACATTATAGATGTGTTCATAAAATTGCATATTGATTATAAATAGAATTGATGGTATGTATAGATGTTCGATGAAGTTTTTGATCAAAGGGGAGATTGTGTAGAAGGTCTAAGAAAGCTGATGGGTCGAAGTTATAAAATAATTATTCAATAGATTATGTAAACAATGTATTTATGTATCATAAACATTTCTTCAATTTTTTATGTAACTGTTTTTCCTTTGGCCGATGGTATTGCTTGCCATGTCTTAGACAAACTTAGATCTGAAACGATGTCAAAGATTGAGAGTTATTATGGTTTATCTTATGAAACTCAATTATGGTATGGTATGATGATTGAAGGAGGACAGAGAGTGAAGCATTGAGGCGTTCTATATATATGGAGAATAACTCAAACTGAAATGATATTATAATGTGAAACTGAATACACTTATATTCTGCACTGGTTGTTAAAATTATTATAAGAGAACAAGAAAAATAACATAAGAACAAAATAATATGGATAATGGTTTTATGAAACATGCTTAGAAGATTTCTTTTTAAGTACAGAGAAATTTTGGAAGCAAAAGGCATGACTGGTCTAAGCATTTTCATGTCCCACATCGGATAAATTATATAACAATCAAGTCTATATAATAATCTAACATGATTGTTAGTTTGCTGAGTTGGGTAGCGCCAACTTGTGACCCTAGTGGGAGCACTAAAGTGATGGAACACGGCTACGACTTATTTGGCTGGTTTGTTAGCTGCAATATGTTGGCCTGCCCGCTCCAAGTTGAGAGTTGTGCCACGGGACATGGGCGAAGGCCTATGTCTCTTGGTTCCTAGACGAGAGGGAACTGCGTGAGGCTGGTTTCACAGAGCAGCGAATACCTCTGGCTCCCATCAGTGGAGGGACTACAGGCTGCTGCGCTTCCAGTCCACTAAGCCCGGTGAGCCTAGCCTATGAACCATTACTTTTTTGTGGTCAATTTTTGTACGTTAAGGGAAGAAAAACAATAATGGCCACTCAATTTTTAAGTCTATAATCTCTATTGAATCCATTTATTTGATAAAAGATTAATTAAATTGCAAGCACGATTGTTAGAATTGCGCTAATATATGTTTACAAATTAAAGATTATGGTCTTATTTTTTTGTGGCGAGATTATGGTGAAGTACAAATATAATTTTTTTTTGAACAATTAATTTTTTTTCTCCAAAAAAAATAGTAATTATATTAGTTCATGAAGTAAAAGGGTATTGTCATTTGTCGCCTCCATATTTATTGTCATTATTTTTTTAATTCATAAAGAGATACATTTCATATTTTGCATTGGCTTGACAAAGCCCCATTTTATCACATTGGATGAGAAAGATCTCAAAATCGTTATGCATTTTTACATTTTTCAAGTTCGGTATGTTTAGCTCCTATGATATTATAGAGTCTAAAAAAGGACAAAAATAAAATTATAAGAGAAATAAAATCAAAATCTTGAAATCTTATTGGGATTAAAAAATGTTTCTATAGTTTTTCTTCAAGGACTGATTTTTGCTGAAGCAAGTGCGATCAAAGAATATAACATCTTGTACGACATTTCTTTGGTTAGTTGAAAGTTCTAAAACTACATGAAATAAAAATCTTAAACATAGGCTGAATTTCACGCACATGCTATGACATGTTGTAACATGTGTGGTTTTTATATGTTTTGCAAGACTTAAAGTGCTCCATCTTAGTTCACCTGCTCTCTTTAGTGATAACAATTGAACTGTATTCATAAAATAATTCAGTACTTAATGAATGTGTAGTTAGTCATACATAATTATTCCGTACATTATAGATGTGTTCATAAAATTGCATATTGATTATAAATAGAATTGATGGTATGTATAGATGTTCGATGAAGTTTTTGATCAAAGGGGAGATTGTGTAGAAGGTCTAAGAAAGCTGATGGGTCGAAGTTATAAAATAATTATTCAATAGATTATGTAAACAATGTATTTATGTATCATAAACATTTCTTCAATTTTTTATGTAACTGTTTTTCCTTTGGCCGATGGTATTGCTTGCCATGTCTTAGACAAACTTAGATCTGAAACGATGTCAAAGATTGAGAGTTATTATGGTTTATCTTATGAAACTCAATTATGGTATGGTATGATGATTGAAGGAGGACAGAGAGTGAAGCATTGAGGCGTTCTATATATATGGAGAATAACTCAAACTGAAATGATATTATAATGTGAAACTGAATACACTTATATTCTGCACTGGTTGTTAAAATTATTATAAGAGAACAAGAAAAATAACATAAGAACAAAATAATATGGATAATGGTTTTATGAAACATGCTTAGAAGATTTCTTTTTAAGTACAGAGAAATTTTGGAAGCAAAAGGCATGACTGGTCTAAGCATTTTCATGTCCCACATCGGATAAATTATATAACAATCAAGTCTATATAATAATCTAACATGATTGTTAGTTTGCTGAGTTGGGTAGCGCCAACTTGTGACCCTAGTGGGAGCACTAAAGTGATGGAACACGGCTACGACTTATTTGGCTGGTTTGTTAGCTGCAATATGTTGGCCTGCCCGCTCCAAGTTGAGAGTTGTGCCACGGGACATGGGCGAAGGCCTATGTCTCTTGGTTCCTAGACGAGAGGGAACTGCGTGAGGCTGGTTTCACAGAGCAGCGAATACCTCTGGCTCCCATCAGTGGAGGGACTACAGGCTGCTGCGCTTCCAGTCCACTAAGCCCGGTGAGCCTAGCCTATGAACCATTACTTTTTTGTGGTCAATTTTTGTACGTTAAGGGAAGAAAAACAATAATGGCCACTCAATTTTTAAGTCTATAATCTCTATTGAATCCATTTATTTGATAAAAGATTAATTAAATTGCAAGCACGATTGTTAGAATTGCGCTAATATATGTTTACAAATTAAAGATTATGGTCTTATTTTTTTGTGGCGAGATTATGGTGAAGTACAAATATAATTTTTTTTTGAACAATTAATTTTTTTTCTCCAAAAAAAATAGTAATTATATTAGTTCATGAAGTAAAAGGGTATTGTCATTTGTCGCCTCCATATTTATTGTCATTATTTTTTTAATTCATAAAGAGATACATTTCATATTTTGCATTGGCTTGACAAAGCCCCATTTTATCACATTGGATGAGAAAGATCTCAAAATCGTTATGCATTTTTACATTTTTCAAGTTCGGTATGTTTAGCTCCTATGATATTATAGAGTCTAAAAAAGGACAAAAATAAAATTATAAGAGAAATAAAATCAAAATCTTGAAATCTTATTGGGATTAAAAAATGTTTCTATAGTTTTTCTTCAAGGACTGATTTTTGCTGAAGCAAGTGCGATCAAAGAATATAACATCTTGTACGACATTTCTTTGGTTAGTTGAAAGTTCTAAAACTACATGAAATAAAAATCTTAAACATAGGCTGAATTTCACGCACATGCTATGACATGTTGTAACATGTGTGGTTTTTATATGTTTTGCAAGACTTAAAGTGCTCCATCTTAGTTCACCTGCTCTCTTTAGTGATAACAATTGAACTGTATTCATAAAATAATTCAGTACTTAATGAATGTGTAGTTAGTCATACATAATTATTCCGTACATTATAGATGTGTTCATAAAATTGCATATTGATTATAAATAGAATTGATGGTATGTATAGATGTTCGATGAAGTTTTTGATCAAAGGGGAGATTGTGTAGAAGGTCTAAGAAAGCTGATGGGTCGAAGTTATAAAATAATTATTCAATAGATTATGTAAACAATGTATTTATGTATCATAAACATTTCTTCAATTTTTTATGTAACTGTTTTTCCTTTGGCCGATGGTATTGCTTGCCATGTCTTAGACAAACTTAGATCTGAAACGATGTCAAAGATTGAGAGTTATTATGGTTTATCTTATGAAACTCAATTATGGTATGGTATGATGATTGAAGGAGGACAGAGAGTGAAGCATTGAGGCGTTCTATATATATGGAGAATAACTCAAACTGAAATGATATTATAATGTGAAACTGAATACACTTATATTCTGCACTGGTTGTTAAAATTATTATAAGAGAACAAGAAAAATAACATAAGAACAAAATAATATGGATAATGGTTTTATGAAACATGCTTAGAAGATTTCTTTTTAAGTACAGAGAAATTTTGGAAGCAAAAGGCATGACTGGTCTAAGCATTTTCATGTCCCACATCGGATAAATTATATAACAATCAAGTCTATATAATAATCTAACATGATTGTTAGTTTGCTGAGTTGGGTAGCGCCAACTTGTGACCCTAGTGGGAGCACTAAAGTGATGGAACACGGCTACGACTTATTTGGCTGGTTTGTTAGCTGCAATATGTTGGCCTGCCCGCTCCAAGTTGAGAGTTGTGCCACGGGACATGGGCGAAGGCCTATGTCTCTTGGTTCCTAGACGAGAGGGAACTGCGTGAGGCTGGTTTCACAGAGCAGCGAATACCTCTGGCTCCCATCAGTGGAGGGACTACAGGCTGCTGCGCTTCCAGTCCACTAAGCCCGGTGAGCCTAGCCTATGAACCATTACTTTTTTGTGGTCAATTTTTGTACGTTAAGGGAAGAAAAACAATAATGGCCACTCAATTTTTAAGTCTATAATCTCTATTGAATCCATTTATTTGATAAAAGATTAATTAAATTGCAAGCACGATTGTTAGAATTGCGCTAATATATGTTTACAAATTAAAGATTATGGTCTTATTTTTTTGTGGCGAGATTATGGTGAAGTACAAATATAATTTTTTTTTGAACAATTAATTTTTTTTCTCCAAAAAAAATAGTAATTATATTAGTTCATGAAGTAAAAGGGTATTGTCATTTGTCGCCTCCATATTTATTGTCATTATTTTTTTAATTCATAAAGAGATACATTTCATATTTTGCATTGGCTTGACAAAGCCCCATTTTATCACATTGGATGAGAAAGATCTCAAAATCGTTATGCATTTTTACATTTTTCAAGTTCGGTATGTTTAGCTCCTATGATATTATAGAGTCTAAAAAAGGACAAAAATAAAATTATAAGAGAAATAAAATCAAAATCTTGAAATCTTATTGGGATTAAAAAATGTTTCTATAGTTTTTCTTCAAGGACTGATTTTTGCTGAAGCAAGTGCGATCAAAGAATATAACATCTTGTACGACATTTCTTTGGTTAGTTGAAAGTTCTAAAACTACATGAAATAAAAATCTTAAACATAGGCTGAATTTCACGCACATGCTATGACATGTTGTAACATGTGTGGTTTTTATATGTTTTGCAAGACTTAAAGTGCTCCATCTTAGTTCACCTGCTCTCTTTAGTGATAACAATTGAACTGTATTCATAAAATAATTCAGTACTTAATGAATGTGTAGTTAGTCATACATAATTATTCCGTACATTATAGATGTGTTCATAAAATTGCATATTGATTATAAATAGAATTGATGGTATGTATAGATGTTCGATGAAGTTTTTGATCAAAGGGGAGATTGTGTAGAAGGTCTAAGAAAGCTGATGGGTCGAAGTTATAAAATAATTATTCAATAGATTATGTAAACAATGTATTTATGTATCATAAACATTTCTTCAATTTTTTATGTAACTGTTTTTCCTTTGGCCGATGGTATTGCTTGCCATGTCTTAGACAAACTTAGATCTGAAACGATGTCAAAGATTGAGAGTTATTATGGTTTATCTTATGAAACTCAATTATGGTATGGTATGATGATTGAAGGAGGACAGAGAGTGAAGCATTGAGGCGTTCTATATATATGGAGAATAACTCAAACTGAAATGATATTATAATGTGAAACTGAATACACTTATATTCTGCACTGGTTGTTAAAATTATTATAAGAGAACAAGAAAAATAACATAAGAACAAAATAATATGGATAATGGTTTTATGAAACATGCTTAGAAGATTTCTTTTTAAGTACAGAGAAATTTTGGAAGCAAAAGGCATGACTGGTCTAAGCATTTTCATGTCCCACATCGGATAAATTATATAACAATCAAGTCTATATAATAATCTAACATGATTGTTAGTTTGCTGAGTTGGGTAGCGCCAACTTGTGACCCTAGTGGGAGCACTAAAGTGATGGAACACGGCTACGACTTATTTGGCTGGTTTGTTAGCTGCAATATGTTGGCCTGCCCGCTCCAAGTTGAGAGTTGTGCCACGGGACATGGGCGAAGGCCTATGTCTCTTGGTTCCTAGACGAGAGGGAACTGCGTGAGGCTGGTTTCACAGAGCAGCGAATACCTCTGGCTCCCATCAGTGGAGGGACTACAGGCTGCTGCGCTTCCAGTCCACTAAGCCCGGTGAGCCTAGCCTATGAACCATTACTTTTTTGTGGTCAATTTTTGTACGTTAAGGGAAGAAAAACAATAATGGCCACTCAATTTTTAAGTCTATAATCTCTATTGAATCCATTTATTTGATAAAAGATTAATTAAATTGCAAGCACGATTGTTAGAATTGCGCTAATATATGTTTACAAATTAAAGATTATGGTCTTATTTTTTTGTGGCGAGATTATGGTGAAGTACAAATATAATTTTTTTTTGAACAATTAATTTTTTTTCTCCAAAAAAAATAGTAATTATATTAGTTCATGAAGTAAAAGGGTATTGTCATTTGTCGCCTCCATATTTATTGTCATTATTTTTTTAATTCATAAAGAGATACATTTCATATTTTGCATTGGCTTGACAAAGCCCCATTTTATCACATTGGATGAGAAAGATCTCAAAATCGTTATGCATTTTTACATTTTTCAAGTTCGGTATGTTTAGCTCCTATGATATTATAGAGTCTAAAAAAGGACAAAAATAAAATTATAAGAGAAATAAAATCAAAATCTTGAAATCTTATTGGGATTAAAAAATGTTTCTATAGTTTCTCTTCAAGGACTGATTTTTGCTGAAGCAAGTGCGATCAAAGAATATAACATCTTGTACGACATTTCTTTGGTTAGTTGAAAGTTCTAAAACTACATGAAATAAAAATCTTAAACATAGGCTGAATTTCACGCACATGCTATGACATGTTGTAACATGTGTGGTTTTTATATGTTTTGCAAGACTTAAAGTGCTCCATCTTAGTTCACCTGCTCTCTTTAGTGATAACAATTGAACTGTATTCATAAAATAATTCAGTACTTAATGAATGTGTAGTTAGTCATACATAATTATTCCGTACATTATAGATGTGTTCATAAAATTGCATATTGATTATAAATAGAATTGATGGTATGTATAGATGTTCGATGAAGTTTTTGATCAAAGGGGAGATTGTGTAGAAGGTCTAAGAAAGCTGATGGGTCGAAGTTATAAAATAATTATTCAATAGATTATGTAAACAATGTATTTATGTATCATAAACATTTCTTCAATTTTTTATGTAACTGTTTTTCCTTTGGCCGATGGTATTGCTTGCCATGTCTTAGACAAACTTAGATCTGAAACGATGTCAAAGATTGAGAGTTATTATGGTTTATCTTATGAAACTCAATTATGGTATGGTATGATGATTGAAGGAGGACAGAGAGTGAAGCATTGAGGCGTTCTATATATATGGAGAATAACTCAAACTGAAATGATATTATAATGTGAAACTGAATACACTTATATTCTGCACTGGTTGTTAAAATTATTATAAGAGAACAAGAAAAATAACATAAGAACAAAATAATATGGATAATGGTTTTATGAAACATGCTTAGAAGATTTCTTTTTAAGTACAGAGAAATTTTGGAAGCAAAAGGCATGACTGGTCTAAGCATTTTCATGTCCCACATCGGATAAATTATATAACAATCAAGTCTATATAATAATCTAACATGATTGTTAGTTTGCTGAGTTGGGTAGCGCCAACTTGTGACCCTAGTGGGAGCACTAAAGTGATGGAACACGGCTACGACTTATTTGGCTGGTTTGTTAGCTGCAATATGTTGGCCTGCCCGCTCCAAGTTGAGAGTTGTGCCACGGGACATGGGCGAAGGCCTATGTCTCTTGGTTCCTAGACGAGAGGGAACTGCGTGAGGCTGGTTTCACAGAGCAGCGAATACCTCTGGCTCCCATCAGTGGAGGGACTACAGGCTGCTGCGCTTCCAGTCCACTAAGCCCGGTGAGCCTAGCCTATGAACCATTACTTTTTTGTGGTCAATTTTTGTACGTTAAGGGAAGAAAAACAATAATGGCCACTCAATTTTTAAGTCTATAATCTCTATTGAATCCATTTATTTGATAAAAGATTAATTAAATTGCAAGCACGATTGTTAGAATTGCGCTAATATATGTTTACAAATTAAAGATTATGGTCTTATTTTTTTGTGGCGAGATTATGGTGAAGTACAAATATAATTTTTTTTTGAACAATTAATTTTTTTTCTCCAAAAAAAATAGTAATTATATTAGTTCATGAAGTAAAAGGGTATTGTCATTTGTCGCCTCCATATTTATTGTCATTATTTTTTTAATTCATAAAGAGATACATTTCATATTTTGCATTGGCTTGACAAAGCCCCATTTTATCACATTGGATGAGAAAGATCTCAAAATCGTTATGCATTTTTACATTTTTCAAGTTCGGTATGTTTAGCTCCTATGATATTATAGAGTCTAAAAAAGGACAAAAATAAAATTATAAGAGAAATAAAATCAAAATCTTGAAATCTTATTGGGATTAAAAAATGTTTCTATAGTTTTTCTTCAAGGACTGATTTTTGCTGAAGCAAGTGCGATCAAAGAATATAACATCTTGTACGACATTTCTTTGGTTAGTTGAAAGTTCTAAAACTACATGAAATAAAAATCTTAAACATAGGCTGAATTTCACGCACATGCTATGACATGTTGTAACATGTGTGGTTTTTATATGTTTTGCAAGACTTAAAGTGCTCCATCTTAGTTCACCTGCTCTCTTTAGTGATAACAATTGAACTGTATTCATAAAATAATTCAGTACTTAATGAATGTGTAGTTAGTCATACATAATTATTCCGTACATTATAGATGTGTTCATAAAATTGCATATTGATTATAAATAGAATTGATGGTATGTATAGATGTTCGATGAAGTTTTTGATCAAAGGGGAGATTGTGTAGAAGGTCTAAGAAAGCTGATGGGTCGAAGTTATAAAATAATTATTCAATAGATTATGTAAACAATGTATTTATGTATCATAAACATTTCTTCAATTTTTTATGTAACTGTTTTTCCTTTGGCCGATGGTATTGCTTGCCATGTCTTAGACAAACTTAGATCTGAAACGATGTCAAAGATTGAGAGTTATTATGGTTTATCTTATGAAACTCAATTATGGTATGGTATGATGATTGAAGGAGGACAGAGAGTGAAGCATTGAGGCGTTCTATATATATGGAGAATAACTCAAACTGAAATGATATTATAATGTGAAACTGAATACACTTATATTCTGCACTGGTTGTTAAAATTATTATAAGAGAACAAGAAAAATAACATAAGAACAAAATAATATGGATAATGGTTTTATGAAACATGCTTAGAAGATTTCTTTTTAAGTACAGAGAAATTTTGGAAGCAAAAGGCATGACTGGTCTAAGCATTTTCATGTCCCACATCGGATAAATTATATAACAATCAAGTCTATATAATAATCTAACATGATTGTTAGTTTGCTGAGTTGGGTAGCGCCAACTTGTGACCCTAGTGGGAGCACTAAAGTGATGGAACACGGCTACGACTTATTTGGCTGGTTTGTTAGCTGCAATATGTTGGCCTGCCCGCTCCAAGTTGAGAGTTGTGCCACGGGACATGGGCGAAGGCCTATGTCTCTTGGTTCCTAGACGAGAGGGAACTGCGTGAGGCTGGTTTCACATAGCAGCGAATACCTCTGGCTCCCATCAGTGGAGGGACTACAGGCTGCTGCGCTTCCAGTCCACTAAGCCCGGTGAGCCTAGCCTATGAACCATTACTTTTTTGTGGTCAATTTTTGTACGTTAAGGGAAGAAAAACAATAATGGCCACTCAATTTTTAAGTCTATAATCTCTATTGAATCCATTTATTTGATAAAAGATTAATTAAATTGCAAGCACGATTGTTAGAATTGCGCTAATATATGTTTACAAATTAAAGATTATGGTCTTATTTTTTTGTGGCGAGATTATGGTGAAGTACAAATATAATTTTTTTTTGAACAATTAATTTTTTTTCTCCAAAAAAAATAGTAATTATATTAGTTCATGAAGTAAAAGGGTATTGTCATTTGTCGCCTCCATATTTATTGTCATTATTTTTTTAATTCATAAAGAGATACATTTCATATTTTGCATTGGCTTGACAAAGCCCCATTTTATCACATTGGATGAGAAAGATCTCAAAATCGTTATGCATTTTTACATTTTTCAAGTTCGGTATGTTTAGCTCCTATGATATTATAGAGTCTAAAAAAGGACAAAAATAAAATTATAAGAGAAATAAAATCAAAATCTTGAAATCTTATTGGGATTAAAAAATGTTTCTATAGTTTTTCTTCAAGGACTGATTTTTGCTGAAGCAAGTGCGATCAAAGAATATAACATCTTGTACGACATTTCTTTGGTTAGTTGAAAGTTCTAAAACTACATGAAATAAAAATCTTAAACATAGGCTGAATTTCACGCACATGCTATGACATGTTGTAACATGTGTGGTTTTTATATGTTTTGCAAGACTTAAAGTGCTCCATCTTAGTTCACCTGCTCTCTTTAGTGATAACAATTGAACTGTATTCATAAAATAATTCAGTACTTAATGAATGTGTAGTTAGTCATACATAATTATTCCGTACATTATAGATGTGTTCATAAAATTGCATATTGATTATAAATAGAATTGATGGTATGTATAGATGTTCGATGAAGTTTTTGATCAAAGGGGAGATTGTGTAGAAGGTCTAAGAAAGCTGATGGGTCGAAGTTATAAAATAATTATTCAATAGATTATGTAAACAATGTATTTATGTATCATAAACATTTCTTCAATTTTTTATGTAACTGTTTTTCCTTTGGCCGATGGTATTGCTTGCCATGTCTTAGACAAACTTAGATCTGAAACGATGTCAAAGATTGAGAGTTATTATGGTTTATCTTATGAAACTCAATTATGGTATGGTATGATGATTGAAGGAGGACAGAGAGTGAAGCATTGAGGCGTTCTATATATATGGAGAATAACTCAAACTGAAATGATATTATAATGTGAAACTGAATACACTTATATTCTGCACTGGTTGTTAAAATTATTATAAGAGAACAAGAAAAATAACATAAGAACAAAATAATATGGATAATGGTTTTATGAAACATGCTTAGAAGATTTCTTTTTAAGTACAGAGAAATTTTGGAAGCAAAAGGCATGACTGGTCTAAGCATTTTCATGTCCCACATCGGATAAATTATATAACAATCAAGTCTATATAATAATCTAACATGATTGTTAGTTTGCTGAGTTGGGTAGCGCCAACTTGTGACCCTAGTGGGAGCACTAAAGTGATGGAACACGGCTACGACTTATTTGGCTGGTTTGTTAGCTGCAATATGTTGGCCTGCCCGCTCCAAGTTGAGAGTTGTGCCACGGGACATGGGCGAAGGCCTATGTCTCTTGGTTCCTAGACGAGAGGGAACTGCGTGAGGCTGGTTTCACATAGCAGCGAATACCTCTGGCTCCCATCAGTGGAGGGACTACAGGCTGCTGCGCTTCTAGTCCACTAAGCCCGGTGAGCCTAGCCTATGAACCATTACTTTTTTGTGGTCAATTTTTGTACGTTAAGGGAAGAAAAACAATAATGGCCACTCAATTTTTAAGTCTATAATCTCTATTGAATCCATTTATTTGATAAAAGATTAATTAAATTGCAAGCACGATTGTTAGAATTGCGCTAATATATGTTTACAAATTAAAGATTATGGTCTTTTTTTTTTGTGGCGAGATTATGGTGAAGTACAAATATAATTTTTTTTTGAACAATTAATTTTTTTTCTCCAAAAAAAATAGTAATTATATTAGTTCATGAAGTAAAAGGGTATTGTCATTTGTCGCCTCCATATTTATTGTCATTATTTTTTTAATTCATAAAGAGATACATTTCATATTTTGCATTGGCTTGACAAAGCCCCATTTTATCACATTGGATGAGAAAGATCTCAAAATCGTTATGCATTTTTACATTTTTCAAGTTCGGTATGTTTAGCTCCTATGATATTATAGAGTCTAAAAAAGGACAAAAATAAAATTATAAGAGAAATAAAATCAAAATCTTGAAATCTTATTGGGATTAAAAAATGTTTCTATAGTTTTTCTTCAAGGACTGATTTTTGCTGAAGCAAGTGCGATCAAAGAATATAACATCTTGTACGACATTTCTTTGGTTAGTTGAAAGTTCTAAAACTACATGAAATAAAAATCTTAAACATAGGCTGAATTTCACGCACATGCTATGACATGTTGTAACATGTGTGGTTTTTATATGTTTTGCAAGACTTAAAGTGCTCCATCTTAGTTCACCTGCTCTCTTTAGTGATAACAATTGAACTGTATTCATAAAATAATTCAGTACTTAATGAATGTGTAGTTAGTCATACATAATTATTCCGTACATTATAGATGTGTTCATAAAATTGCATATTGATTATAAATAGAATTGATGGTATGTATAGATGTTCGATGAAGTTTTTGATCAAAGGGGAGATTGTGTAGAAGGTCTAAGAAAGCTGATGGGTCGAAGTTATAAAATAATTATTCAATAGATTATGTAAACAATGTATTTATGTATCATAAACATTTCTTCAATTTTTTATGTAACTGTTTTTCCTTTGGCCGATGGTATTGCTTGCCATGTCTTAGACAAACTTAGATCTGAAACGATGTCAAAGATTGAGAGTTATTATGGTTTATCTTATGAAACTCAATTATGGTATGGTATGATGATTGAAGGAGGACAGAGAGTGAAGCATTGAGGCGTTCTATATATATGGAGAATAACTCAAACTGAAATGATATTATAATGTGAAACTGAATACACTTATATTCTGCACTGGTTGTTAAAATTATTATAAGAGAACAAGAAAAATAACATAAGAACAAAATAATATGGATAATGGTTTTATGAAACATGCTTAGAAGATTTCTTTTTAAGTACAGAGAAATTTTGGAAGCAAAAGGCATGACTGGTCTAAGCATTTTCATGTCCCACATCGGATAAATTATATAACAATCAAGTCTATATAATAATCTAACATGATTGTTAGTTTGCTGAGTTGGGTAGCGCCAACTTGTGACCCTAGTGGGAGCACTAAAGTGATGGAACACGGCTACGACTTATTTGGCTGGTTTGTTAGCTGCAATATGTTGGCCTGCCCGCTCCAAGTTGAGAGTTGTGCCACGGGACATGGGCGAAGGCCTATGTCTCTTGGTTCCTAGACGAGAGGGAACTGCGTGAGGCTGGTTTCACAGAGCAGCGAATACCTCTGGCTCCCATCAGTGGAGGGACTACAGGCTGCGTGAGGCTGGTTTCACAGAGCAGCGAATACCTCTGGCTCCCATCAGTGGAGGGACTACAGGCTGCTGCGCTTCCAGTCCACTAAGCCCGGTGAGCCTAGCCTATGAACCATTACTTTTTTGTGGTCAATTTTTGTACGTTAAGGGAAGAAAAACAATAATGGCCACTCAATTTTTAAGTCTATAATCTCTATTGAATCCATTTATTTGATAAAAGATTAATTAAATTGCAAGCACGATTGTTAGAATTGCGCTAATATATGTTTACAAATTATAGATTATGGTCTTATTTTTTTGTGGCGAGATTATGGTGAAGTACAAATATAATTTTTTTTTGAACAATTAATTTTTTTTCTCCAAAAAAAATAGTAATTATATTAGTTCATGAAGTAAAAGGGTATTGTCATTTGTCGCCTCCATATTTATTGTCATTATTTTTTTAATTCATAAAGAGATACATTTCATATTTTGCATTGGCTTGACAAAGCCCCATTTTATCACATTGGATGAGAAAGATCTCAAAATCGTTATGCATTTTTACATTTTTCAAGTTCGGTATGTTTAGCTCCTATGATATTATAGAGTCTAAAAAAGGACAAAAATAAAATTATAAGAGAAATAAAATCAAAATCTTGAAATCTTATTGGGATTAAAAAATGTTTCTATAGTTTTTCTTCAAGGACTGATTTTTGCTGAAGCAAGTGCGATCAAAGAATATAACATCTTGTACGACATTTCTTTGGTTAGTTGAAAGTTCTAAAACTACATGAAATAAAAATCTTAAACATAGGCTGAATTTCACGCACATGCTATGACATGTTGTAACATGTGTGGTTTTTATATGTTTTGCAAGACTTAAAGTGCTCCATCTTAGTTCACCTGCTCTCTTTAGTGATAACAATTGAACTGTATTCATAAAATAATTCAGTACTTAATGAATGTGTAGTTAGTCATACATAATTATTCCGTACATTATAGATGTGTTCATAAAATTGCATATTGATTATAAATAGAATTGATGGTATGTATAGATGTTCGATGAAGTTTTTGATCAAAGGGGAGATTGTGTAGAAGGTCTAAGAAAGCTGATGGGTCGAAGTTATAAAATAATTATTCAATAGATTATGTAAACAATGTATTTATGTATCATAAACATTTCTTCAATTTTTTATGTAACTGTTTTTCCTTTGGCCGATGGTATTGCTTGCCATGTCTTAGACAAACTTAGATCTGAAACGATGTCAAAGATTGAGAGTTATTATGGTTTATCTTATGAAACTCAATTATGGTATGGTATGATGATTGAAGGAGGACAGAGAGTGAAGCATTGAGGCGTTCTATATATATGGAGAATAACTCAAACTGAAATGATATTATAATGTGAAACTGAATACACTTATATTCTGCACTGGTTGTTAAAATTATTATAAGAGAACAAGAAAAATAACATAAGAACAAAATAATATGGATAATGGTTTTATGAAACATGCTTAGAAGATTTCTTTTTAAGTACAGAGAAATTTTGGAAGCAAAAGGCATGACTGGTCTAAGCATTTTCATGTCCCACATCGGATAAATTATATAACAATCAAGTCTATATAATAATCTAACATGATTGTTAGTTTGCTGAGTTGGGTAGCGCCAACTTGTGACCCTAGTGGGAGCACTAAAGTGATGGAACACGGCTACGACTTATTTGGCTGGTTTGTTAGCTGCAATATGTTGGCCTGCCCGCTCCAAGTTGAGAGTTGTGCCACGGGACATGGGCGAAGGCCTATGTCTCTTGGTTCCTAGACGAGAGGGAACTGCGTGAGGCTGGTTTCACATAGCAGCGAATACCTCTGGCTCCCATCAGTGGAGGGACTACAGGCTGCTGCGCTTCCAGTCCACTAAGCCCGGTGAGCCTAGCCTATGAACCATTACTTTTTTGTGGTCAATTTTTGTACGTTAAGGGAAGAAAAACAATAATGGCCACTCAATTTTTAAGTCTATAATCTCTATTGAATCCATTTATTTGATAAAAGATTAATTAAATTGCAAGCACGATTGTTAGAATTGCGCTAATATATGTTTACAAATTAAAGATTATGGTCTTATTTTTTTGTGGCGAGATTATGGTGAAGTACAAATATAATTTTTTTTTGAACAATTAATTTTTTTTCTCCAAAAAAAATAGTAATTATATTAGTTCATGAAGTAAAAGGGTATTGTCATTTGTCGCCTCCATATTTATTGTCATTATTTTTTTAATTCATAAAGAGATACATTTCATATTTTGCATTGGCTTGACAAAGCCCCATTTTATCACATTGGATGAGAAAGATTTCAAAATCGTTATGCATTTTTACATTTTTCAAGTTCGGTATGTTTAGCTCCTATGATATTATAGAGTCTAAAAAAGGACAAAAATAAAATTATAAGAGAAATAAAATCAAAATCTTGAAATCTTATTGGGATTAAAAAATGTTTCTATAGTTTTTCTTCAAGGACTGATTTTTGCTGAAGCAAGTGCGATCAAAGAATATAACATCTTGTACGACATTTCTTTGGTTAGTTGAAAGTTCTAAAACTACATGAAATAAAAATCTTAAACATAGGCTGAATTTCACGCACATGCTATGACATGTTGTAACATGTGTGGTTTTTATATGTTTTGCAAGACTTAAAGTGCTCCATCTTAGTTCACCTGCTCTCTTTAGTGATAACAATTGAACTGTATTCATAAAATAATTCAGTACTTAATGAATGTGTAGTTAGTCATACATAATTATTCCGTACATTATAGATGTGTTCATAAAATTGCATATTGATTATAAATAGAATTGATGGTATGTATAGATGTTCGATGAAGTTTTTGATCAAAGGGGAGATTGTGTAGAAGGTCTAAGAAAGCTGATGGGTCGAAGTTATAAAATAATTATTCAATAGATTATGTAAACAATGTATTTATGTATCATAAACATTTCTTCAATTTTTTATGTAACTGTTTTTCCTTTGGCCGATGGTATTGCTTGCCATGTCTTAGACAAACTTAGATCTGAAACGATGTCAAAGATTGAGAGTTATTATGGTTTATCTTATGAAACTCAATTATGGTATGGTATGATGATTGAAGGAGGACAGAGAGTGAAGCATTGAGGCGTTCTATATATATGGAGAATAACTCAAACTGAAATGATATTATAATGTGAAACTGAATACACTTATATTCTGCACTGGTTGTTAAAATTATTATAAGAGAACAAGAAAAATAACATAAGAACAAAATAATATGGATAATGGTTTTATGAAACATGCTTAGAAGATTTCTTTTTAAGTACAGAGAAATTTTGGAAGCAAAAGGCATGACTGGTCTAAGCATTTTCATGTCCCACATCGGATAAATTATATAACAATCAAGTCTATATAATAATCTAACATGATTGTTAGTTTGCTGAGTTGGGTAGCGCCAACTTGTGACCCTAGTGGGAGCACTAAAGTGATGGAACACGGCTACGACTTATTTGGCTGGTTTGTTAGCTGCAATATGTTGGCCTGCCCGCTCCAAGTTGAGAGTTGTGCCACGGGACATGGGCGAAGGCCTATGTCTCTTGGTTCCTAGACGAGAGGGAACTGCGTGAGGCTGGTTTCACAGAGCAGCGAATACCTCTGGCTCCCATCAGTGGAGGGACTACAGGCTGCGTGAGGCTGGTTTCACAGAGCAGCGAATACCTCTGGCTCCCATCAGTGGAGGGACTACAGGCTGCTGCGCTTCCAGTCCACTAAGCCCGGTGAGCCTAGCCTATGAACCATTACTTTTTTGTGGTCAATTTTTGTACGTTAAGGGAAGAAAAACAATAATGGCCACTCAATTTTTAAGTCTATAATCTCTATTGAATCCATTTATTTGATAAAAGATTAATTAAATTGCAAGCACGATTGTTAGAATTGCGCTAATATATGTTTACAAATTATAGATTATGGTCTTATTTTTTTGTGGCGAGATTATGGTGAAGTACAAATATAATTTTTTTTTGAACAATTAATTTTTTTTCTCCAAAAAAAATAGTAATTATATTAGTTCATGAAGTAAAAGGGTATTGTCATTTGTCGCCTCCATATTTATTGTCATTATTTTTTTAATTCATAAAGAGATACATTTCATATTTTGCATTGGCTTGACAAAGCCCCATTTTATCACATTGGATGAGAAAGATTTCAAAATCGTTATGCATTTTTACATTTTTCAAGTTCGGTATGTTTAGCTCCTATGATATTATAGAGTCTAAAAAAGGACAAAAATAAAATTATAAGAGAAATAAAATCAAAATCTTGAAATCTTATTGGGATTAAAAAATGTTTCTATAGTTTTTCTTCAAGGACTGATTTTTGCTGAAGCAAGTGCGATCAAAGAATATAACATCTTGTACGACATTTCTTTGGTTAGTTGAAAGTTCTAAAACTACATGAAATAAAAATCTTAAACATAGGCTGAATTTCACGCACATGCTATGACATGTTGTAACATGTGTGGTTTTTATATGTTTTGCAAGACTTAAAGTGCTCCATCTTAGTTCACCTGCTCTCTTTAGTGATAACAATTGAACTGTATTCATAAAATAATTCAGTACTTAATGAATGTGTAGTTAGTCATAGATAATTATTCCGTACATTATAGATGTGTTCATAAAATTGCATATTGATTATAAATAGAATTGATGGTATGTATAGATGTTCGATGAAGTTTTTGATCAAAGGGGAGATTGTGTAGAAGGTCTAAGAAAGCTGATGGGTCGAAGTTATAAAATAATTATTCAATAGATTATGTAAACAATGTATTTATGTATCATAAACATTTCTTCAATTTTTTATGTAACTGTTTTTCCTTTGGCCGATGGTATTGCTTGCCATGTCTTAGACAAACTTAGATCTGAAACGATGTCAAAGATTGAGAGTTATTATGGTTTATCTTATGAAACTCAATTATGGTATGGTATGATGATTGAAGGAGGACAGAGAGTGAAGCATTGAGGCGTTCTATATATATGGAGAATAACTCAAACTGAAATGATATTATAATGTGAAACTGAATACACTTATATTCTGCATTGGTTGTTAAAATTATTATAAGAGAACAAGAAAAATAACATAAGAACAAAATAATATGGATAATGGTTTTATGAAACATGCTTAGAATATTTCTTTTTAAGTACAGAGAAATTTTGGAAGCAAAAGGCATGACTGGTCTAAGCATTTTCATGTCCCACATCGGATAAATTATATAACAATCAAGTCTATATAATAATCTAACATGATTGTTAGTTTGCTGAGTTGGGTAGCGCCAACTTGTGACCCTAGTGGGAGCACTAAAGTGATGGAACACGGCTACGACTTATTTGGCTGGTTTGTTAGCTGCAATATGTTGGCCTGCCCGCTCCAAGTTGAGAGTTGTGCCACGGGACATGGGCGAAGGCCTATGTCTCTTGGTTCCTAGACGAGAGGGAACTGCGTGAGGCTGGTTTCACATAGCAGCGAATACCTCTGGCTCCCATCAGTGGAGGGACTACAGGCTGCTGCGCTTCCAGTCCACTAAGCCCGGTGAGCCTAGCCTATGAACCATTACTTTTTTGTGGTCAATTTTTGTACGTTAAGGGAAGAAAAACAATAATGGCCACTCAATTTTTAAGTCTATAATCTCTATTGAATCCATTTATTTGATAAAAGATTAATTAAATTGCAAGCACGATTGTTAGAATTGCGCTAATATATGTTTACAAATTAAAGATTATGGTCTTATTTTTTTGTGGCGAGATTATGGTGAAGTACAAATATAATTTTTTTTTGAACAATTAATTTTTTTTCTCCAAAAAAAATAGTAATTATATTAGTTCATGAAGTAAAAGGGTATTGTCATTTGTCGCCTCCATATTTATTGTCATTATTTTTTTAATTCATAAAGAGATACATTTCATATTTTGCATTGGCTTGACAAAGCCCCATTTTATCACATTGGATGAGAAAGATTTCAAAATCGTTATGCATTTTTACATTTTTCAAGTTCGGTATGTTTAGCTCCTATGATATTATAGAGTCTAAAAAAGGACAAAAATAAAATTATAAGAGAAATAAAATCAAAATCTTGAAATCTTATTGGGATTAAAAAATGTTTCTATAGTTTTTCTTCAAGGACTGATTTTTGCTGAAGCAAGTGCGATCAAAGAATATAACATCTTGTACGACATTTCTTTGGTTAGTTGAAAGTTCTAAAACTACATGAAATAAAAATCTTAAACATAGGCTGAATTTCACGCACATGCTATGACATGTTGTAACATGTGTGGTTTTTATATGTTTTGCAAGACTTAAAGTGCTCCATCTTAGTTCACCTGCTCTCTTTAGTGATAACAATTGAACTGTATTCATAAAATAATTCAGTACTTAATGAATGTGTAGTTAGTCATAGATAATTATTCCGTACATTATAGATGTGTTCATAAAATTGCATATTGATTATAAATAGAATTGATGGTATGTATAGATGTTCGATGAAGTTTTTGATCAAAGGGGAGATTGTGTAGAAGGTCTAAGAAAGCTGATGGGTCGAAGTTATAAAATAATTATTCAATAGATTATGTAAACAATGTATTTATGTATCATAAACATTTCTTCAATTTTTTATGTAACTGTTTTTCCTTTGGCCGATGGTATTGCTTGCCATGTCTTAGACAAACTTAGATCTGAAACGATGTCAAAGATTGAGAGTTATTATGGTTTATCTTATGAAACTCAATTATGGTATGGTATGATGATTGAAGGAGGACAGAGAGTGAAGCATTGAGGCGTTCTATATATATGGAGAATAACTCAAACTGAAATGATATTATAATGTGAAACTGAATACACTTATATTCTGCACTGGTTGTTAAAATTATTATAAGAGAACAAGAAAAATAACATAAGAACAAAATAATATGGATAATGGTTTTATGAAACATGCTTAGAATATTTCTTTTTAAGTACAGAGAAATTTTGGAAGCAAAAGGCATGACTGGTCTAAGCATTTTCATGTCCCACATCGGATAAATTATATAACAATCAAGTCTATATAATAATCTAACATGATTGTTAGTTTGCTGAGTTGGGTAGCGCCAACTTGTGACCCTAGTGGGAGCACTAAAGTGATGGAACACGGCTACGACTTATTTGGCTGGTTTGTTAGCTGCAATATGTTGGCCTGCCCGCTCCAAGTTGAGAGTTGTGCCACGGGACATGGGCGAAGGCCTATGTCTCTTGGTTCCTAGACGAGAGGGAACTGCGTGAGGCTGGTTTCACATAGCAGCGAATACCTCTGGCTCCCATCAGTGGAGGGACTACAGGCTGCTGCGCTTCCAGTCCACTAAGCCCGGTGAGCCTAGCCTATGAACCATTACTTTTTTGTGGTCAATTTTTGTACGTTAAGGGAAGAAAAACAATAATGGCCACTCAATTTTTAAGTCTATAATCTCTATTGAATCCATTTATTTGATAAAAGATTAATTAAATTGCAAGCACGATTGTTAGAATTGCGCTAATATATGTTTACAAATTAAAGATTATGGTCTTATTTTTTTGTGGCGAGATTATGGTGAAGTACAAATATAATTTTTTTTTGAACAATTAATTTTTTTTCTCCAAAAAAAATAGTAATTATATTAGTTCATGAAGTAAAAGGGTATTGTCATTTGTCGCCTCCATATTTATTGTCATTATTTTTTCAATTCATAAAGAGATACATTTCATATTTTGCATTGGCTTGACAAAGCCCCATTTTATCACATTGGATGAGAAAGATCTCAAAATCGTTATGCATTTTTACATTTTTCAAGTTCGGTATGTTTAGCTCCTATGATATTATAGAGTCTAAAAAAGGACAAAAATAAAATTATAAGAGAAATAAAATCAAAATCTTGAAATCTTATTGGGATTAAAAAATGTTTCTATAGTTTTTCTTCAAGGACTGATTTTTGCTGAAGCAAGTGCGATCAAAGAATATAACATCTTGTACGACATTTCTTTGGTTAGTTGAAAGTTCTAAAACTACATGAAATAAAAATCTTAAACATAGGCTGAATTTCACGCACATGCTATGACATGTTGTAACATGTGTGGTTTTTATATGTTTTGCAAGACTTAAAGTGCTCCATCTTAGTTCACCTGCTCTCTTTAGTGATAACAATTGAACTGTATTCATAAAATAATTCAGTACTTAATGAATGTGTAGTTAGTCATACATAATTATTCCGTACATTATAGATGTGTTCATAAAATTGCATATTGATTATAAATAGAATTGATGGTATGTATAGATGTTCGATGAAGTTTTTGATCAAAGGGGAGATTGTGTAGAAGGTCTAAGAAAGCTGATGGGTCGAAGTTATAAAATAATTATTCAATAGATTATGTAAACAATGTATTTATGTATCATAAACATTTCTTCAATTTTTTATGTAACTGTTTTTCCTTTGGCCGATGGTATTGCTTGCCATGTCTTAGACAAACTTAGATCTGAAACGATGTCAAAGATTGAGAGTTATTATGGTTTATCTTATGAAACTCAATTATGGTATGGTATGATGATTGAAGGAGGACAGAGAGTGAAGCATTGAGGCGTTCTATATATATGGAGAATAACTCAAACTGAAATGATATTATAATGTGAAACTGAATACACTTATATTCTGCACTGGTTGTTAAAATTATTATAAGAGAACAAGAAAAATAACATAAGAACAAAATAATATGGATAATGGTTTTATGAAACATGCTTAGAAGATTTCTTTTTAAGTACAGAGAAATTTTGGAAGCAAAAGGCATGACTGGTCTAAGCATTTTCATGTCCCACATCGGATAAATTATATAACAATCAAGTCTATATAATAATCTAACATGATTGTTAGTTTGCTGAGTTGGGTAGCGCCAACTTGTGACCCTAGTGGGAGCACTAAAGTGATGGAACACGGCTACGACTTATTTGGCTGGTTTGTTAGCTGCAATATGTTGGCCTGCCCGCTCCAAGTTGAGAGTTGTGCCACGGGACATGGGCGAAGGCCTATGTCTCTTGGTTCCTAGACGAGAGGGAACTGCGTGAGGCTGGTTTCACATAGCAGCGAATACCTCTGGCTCCCATCAGTGGAGGGACTACAGGCTGCTGCGCTTCCAGTCCACTAAGCCCGGTGAGCCTAGCCTATGAACCATTACTTTTTTGTGGTCAATTTTTGTACGTTAAGGGAAGAAAAACAATAATGGCCACTCAATTTTTAAGTCTATAATCTCTATTGAATCCATTTATTTGATAAAAGATTAATTAAATTGCAAGCACGATTGTTAGAATTGCGCTAATATATGTTTACAAATTAAAGATTATGGTCTTATTTTTTTGTGGCGAGATTATGGTGAAGTACAAATATAATTTTTTTTTGAACAATTAATTTTTTTTCTCCAAAAAAAATAGTAATTATATTAGTTCATGAAGTAAAAGGGTATTGTCATTTGTCGCCTCCATATTTATTGTCATTATTTTTTCAATTCATAAAGAGATACATTTCATATTTTGCATTGGCTTGACAAAGCCCCATTTTATCACATTGGATGAGAAAGATCTCAAAATCGTTATGCATTTTTACATTTTTCAAGTTCGGTATGTTTAGCTCCTATGATATTATAGAGTCTAAAAAAGGACAAAAATAAAATTATAAGAGAAATAAAATCAAAATCTTGAAATCTTATTGGGATTAAAAAATGTTTCTATAGTTTTTCTTCAAGGACTGATTTTTGCTGAAGCAAGTGCGATCAAAGAATATAACATCTTGTACGACATTTCTTTGGTTAGTTGAAAGTTCTAAAACTACATGAAATAAAAATCTTAAACATAGGCTGAATTTCACGCACATGCTATGACATGTTGTAACATGTGTGGTTTTTATATGTTTTGCAAGACTTAAAGTGCTCCATCTTAGTTCACCTGCTCTCTTTAGTGATAACAATTGAACTGTATTCATAAAATAATTCAGTACTTAATGAATGTGTAGTTAGTCATACATAATTATTCCGTACATTATAGATGTGTTCATAAAATTGCATATTGATTATAAATAGAATTGATGGTATGTATAGATGTTCGATGAAGTTTTTGATCAAAGGGGAGATTGTGTAGAAGGTCTAAGAAAGCTGATGGGTCGAAGTTATAAAATAATTATTCAATAGATTATGTAAACAATGTATTTATGTATCATAAACATTTCTTCAATTTTTTATGTAACTGTTTTTCCTTTGGCCGATGGTATTGCTTGCCATGTCTTAGACAAACTTAGATCTGAAACGATGTCAAAGATTGAGAGTTATTATGGTTTATCTTATGAAACTCAATTATGGTATGGTATGATGATTGAAGGAGGACAGAGAGTGAAGCATTGAGGCGTTCTATATATATGGAGAATAACTCAAACTGAAATGATATTATAATGTGAAACTGAATACACTTATATTCTGCACTGGTTGTTAAAATTATTATAAGAGAACAAGAAAAATAACATAAGAACAAAATAATATGGATAATGGTTTTATGAAACATGCTTAGAAGATTTCTTTTTAAGTACAGAGAAATTTTGGAAGCAAAAGGCATGACTGGTCTAAGCATTTTCATGTCCCACATCGGATAAATTATATAACAATCAAGTCTATATAATAATCTAACATGATTGTTAGTTTGCTGAGTTGGGTAGCGCCAACTTGTGACCCTAGTGGGAGCACTAAAGTGATGGAACACGGCTACGACTTATTTGGCTGGTTTGTTAGCTGCAATATGTTGGCCTGCCCGCTCCAAGTTGAGAGTTGTGCCACGGGACATGGGCGAAGGCCTATGTCTCTTGGTTCCTAGACGAGAGGGAACTGCGTGAGGCTGGTTTCACATAGCAGCGAATACCTCTGGCTCCCATCAGTGGAGGGACTACAGGCTGCTGCGCTTCCAGTCCACTAAGCCCGGTGAGCCTAGCCTATGAACCATTACTTTTTTGTGGTCAATTTTTGTACGTTAAGGGAAGAAAAACAATAATGGCCACTCAATTTTTAAGTCTATAATCTCTATTGAATCCATTTATTTGATAAAAGATTAATTAAATTGCAAGCACGATTGTTAGAATTGCGCTAATATATGTTTACAAATTAAAGATTATGGTCTTATTTTTTTGTGGCGAGATTATGGTGAAGTACAAATATAATTTTTTTTTGAACAATTAATTTTTTTTCTCCAAAAAAAATAGTAATTATATTAGTTCATGAAGTAAAAGGGTATTGTCATTTGTCGCCTCCATATTTATTGTCATTATTTTTTTAATTCATAAAGAGATACATTTCATATTTTGCATTGGCTTGACAAAGCCCCATTTTATCACATTGGATGAGAAAGATCTCAAAATCGTTATGCATTTTTACATTTTTCAAGTTCGGTATGTTTAGCTCCTATGATATTATAGAGTCTAAAAAAGGACAAAAATAAAATTATAAGAGAAATAAAATCAAAATCTTGAAATCTTATTGGGATTAAAAAATGTTTCTATAGTTTTTCTTCAAGGACTGATTTTTGCTGAAGCAAGTGCGATCAAAGAATATAACATCTTGTACGACATTTCTTTGGTTAGTTGAAAGTTCTAAAACTACATGAAATAAAAATCTTAAACATAGGCTGAATTTCACGCACATGCTATGACATGTTGTAACATGTGTGGTTTTTATATGTTTTGCAAGACTTAAAGTGCTCCATCTTAGTTCACCTGCTCTCTTTAGTGATAACAATTGAACTGTATTCATAAAATAATTCAGTACTTAATGAATGTGTAGTTAGTCATACATAATTATTCCGTACATTATAGATGTGTTCATAAAATTGCATATTGATTATAAATAGAATTGATGGTATGTATAGATGTTCGATGAAGTTTTTGATCAAAGGGGAGATTGTGTAGAAGGTCTAAGAAAGCTGATGGGTCGAAGTTATAAAATAATTATTCAATAGATTATGTAAACAATGTATTTATGTATCATAAACATTTCTTCAATTTTTTATGTAACTGTTTTTCCTTTGGCCGATGGTATTGCTTGCCATGTCTTAGACAAACTTAGATCTGAAACGATGTCAAAGATTGAGAGTTATTATGGTTTATCTTATGAAACTCAATTATGGTATGGTATGATGATTGAAGGAGGACAGAGAGTGAAGCATTGAGGCGTTCTATATATATGGAGAATAACTCAAACTGAAATGATATTATAATGTGAAACTGAATACACTTATATTCTGCACTGGTTGTTAAAATTATTATAAGAGAACAAGAAAAATAACATAAGAACAAAATAATATGGATAATGGTTTTATGAAACATGCTTAGAAGATTTCCTTTTAAGTACAGAGAAATTTTGGAAGCAAAAGGCATGACTGGTCTAAGCATTTTCATGTCCCACATCGGATAAATTATATAACAATCAAGTCTATATAATAATCTAACATGATTGTTAGTTTGCTGAGTTGGGTAGCGCCAACTTGTGACCCTAGTGGGAGCACTAAAGTGATGGAACACGGCTACGACTTATTTGGCTGGTTTGTTAGCTGCAATATGTTGGCCTGCCCGCTCCAAGTTGAGAGTTGTGCCACGGGACATGGGCGAAGGCCTATGTCTCTTGGTTCCTAGACGAGAGGGAACTGCGTGAGGCTGGTTTCACAGAGCAGCGAATACCTCTGGCTCCCATCAGTGGAGGGACTACAGGCTGCTGCGCTTCCAGTCCACTAAGCCCGGTGAGCCTAGCCTATGAACCATTACTTTTTTGTGGTCAATTTTTGTACGTTAAGGGAAGAAAAACAATAATGGCCACTCAATTTTTAAGTCTATAATCTCTATTGAATCCATTTATTTGATAAAAGATTAATTAAATTGCAAGCACGATTGTTAGAATTGCGCTAATATATGTTTACAAATTAAAGATTATGGTCTTATTTTTTTGTGGCGAGATTATGGTGAAGTACAAATATAATTTTTTTTTCAACAATTAATTTTTTTTCTCCAAAAAAAATAGTAATTATATTAGTTCATGAAGTAAAAGGGTATTGTCATTTGTCGCCTCCATATTTATTGTCATTATTTTTTTAATTCATAAAGAGATACATTTCATATTTTGCATTGGCTTGACAAAGCCCCATTTTATCACATTGGATGAGAAAGATCTCAAAATCGTTATGCATTTTTACATTTTTCAAGTTCGGTATGTTTAGCTCCTATGATATTATAGAGTCTAAAAAAGGACAAAAATAAAATTATAAGAGAAATAAAATCAAAATCTTGAAATCTTATTGGGATTAAAAAATGTTTCTATAGTTTTTCTTCAAGGACTGATTTTTGCTGAAGCAAGTGCGATCAAAGAATATAACATCTTGTACGACATTTCTTTGGTTAGTTGAAAGTTCTAAAACTACATGAAATAAAAATCTTAAACATAGGCTGAATTTCACGCACATGCTATGACATGTTGTAACATGTGTGGTTTTTATATGTTTTGCAAGACTTAAAGTGCTCCATCTTAGTTCACCTGCTCTCTTTAGTGATAACAATTGAACTGTATTCATAAAATAATTCAGTACTTAATGAATGTGTAGTTAGTCATACATAATTATTCCGTACATTATAGATGTGTTCATAAAATTGCATATTGATTATAAATAGAATTGATGGTATGTATAGATGTTCGATGAAGTTTTTGATCAAAGGGGAGATTGTGTAGAAGGTCTAAGAAAGCTGATGGGTCGAAGTTATAAAATAATTATTCAATAGATTATGTAAACAATGTATTTATGTATCATAAACATTTCTTCAATTTTTTATGTAACTGTTTTTCCTTTGGCCGATGGTATTGCTTGCCATGTCTTAGACAAACTTAGATCTGAAACGATGTCAAAGATTGAGAGTTATTATGGTTTATCTTATGAAACTCAATTATGGTATGGTATGATGATTGAAGGAGGACAGAGAGTGAAGCATTGAGGCGTTCTATATATATGGAGAATAACTCAAACTGAAATGATATTATAATGTGAAACTGAATACACTTATATTCTGCACTGGTTGTTAAAATTATTATAAGAGAACAAGAAAAATAACATAAGAACAAAATAATATGGATAATGGTTTTATGAAACATGCTTAGAAGATTTCCTTTTAAGTACAGAGAAATTTTGGAAGCAAAAGGCATGACTGGTCTAAGCATTTTCATGTCCCACATCGGATAAATTATATAACAATCAAGTCTATATAATAATCTAACATGATTGTTAGTTTGCTGAGTTGGGTAGCGCCAACTTGTGACCCTAGTGGGAGCACTAAAGTGATGGAACACGGCTACGACTTATTTGGCTGGTTTGTTAGCTGCAATATGTTGGCCTGCCCGCTCCAAGTTGAGAGTTGTGCCACGGGACATGGGCGAAGGCCTATGTCTCTTGGTTCCTAGACGAGAGGGAACTGCGTGAGGCTGGTTTCACAGAGCAGCGAATACCTCTGGCTCCCATCAGTGGAGGGACTACAGGCTGCTGCACTTCCAGTCCACTAAGCCCGGTGAGCCTAGCCTATGAACCATTACTTTTTTGTGGTCAATTTTTGTACGTTAAGGGAAGAAAAACAATAATGGCCACTCAATTTTTAAGTCTATAATCTCTATTGAATCCATTTATTTGATAAAAGATTAATTAAATTGCAAGCACGATTGTTAGAATTGCGCTAATATATGTTTACAAATTAAAGATTATGGTCTTATTTTTTTGTGGCGAGATTATGGTGAAGTACAAATATAATTTTTTTTTCAACAATTAATTTTTTTTCTCCAAAAAAAATAGTAATTATATTAGTTCATGAAGTAAAAGGGTATTGTCATTTGTCGCCTCCATATTTATTGTCATTATTTTTTTAATTCATAAAGAGATACATTTCATATTTTGCATTGGCTTGACAAAGCCCCATTTTATCACATTGGATGAGAAAGATCTCAAAATCGTTATGCATTTTTACATTTTTCAAGTTCGGTATGTTTAGCTCCTATGATATTATAGAGTCTAAAAAAGGACAAAAATAAAATTATAAGAGAAATAAAATCAAAATCTTGAAATCTTATTGGGATTAAAAAATGTTTCTATAGTTTTTCTTCAAGGACTGATTTTTGCTGAAGCAAGTGCGATCAAAGAATATAACATCTTGTACGACATTTCTTTGGTTAGTTGAAAGTTCTAAAACTACATGAAATAAAAATCTTAAACATAGGCTGAATTTCACGCACATGCTATGACATGTTGTAACATGTGTGGTTTTTATATGTTTTGCAAGACTTAAAGTGCTCCATCTTAGTTCACCTGCTCTCTTTAGTGATAACAATTGAACTGTATTCATAAAATAATTCAGTACTTAATGAATGTGTAGTTAGTCATACATAATTATTCCGTACATTATAGATGTGTTCATAAAATTGCATATTGATTATAAATAGAATTGATGGTATGTATAGATGTTCGATGAAGTTTTTGATCAAAGGGGAGATTGTGTAGAAGGTCTAAGAAAGCTGATGGGTCGAAGTTATAAAATAATTATTCAATAGATTATGTAAACAATGTATTTATGTATCATAAACATTTCTTCAATTTTTTATGTAACTGTTTTTCCTTTGGCCGATGGTATTGCTTGCCATGTCTTAGACAAACTTAGATCTGAAACGATGTCAAAGATTGAGAGTTATTATGGTTTATCTTATGAAACTCAATTATGGTATGGTATGATGATTGAAGGAGGACAGAGAGTGAAGCATTGAGGCGTTCTATATATATGGAGAATAACTCAAACTGAAATGATATTATAATGTGAAACTGAATACACTTATATTCTGCACTGGTTGTTAAAATTATTATAAGAGAACAAGAAAAATAACATAAGAACAAAATAATATGGATAATGGTTTTATGAAACATGCTTAGAAGATTTCCTTTTAAGTACAGAGAAATTTTGGAAGCAAAAGGCATGACTGGTCTAAGCATTTTCATGTCCCACATCGGATAAATTATATAACAATCAAGTCTATATAATAATCTAACATGATTGTTAGTTTGCTGAGTTGGGTAGCGCCAACTTGTGACCCTAGTGGGAGCACTAAAGTGATGGAACACGGCTACGACTTATTTGGCTGGTTTGTTAGCTGCAATATGTTGGCCTGCCCGCTCCAAGTTGAGAGTTGTGCCACGGGACATGGGCGAAGGCCTATGTCTCTTGGTTCCTAGACGAGAGGGAACTGCGTGAGGCTGGTTTCACAGAGCAGCGAATATCTCTGGCTCCCATCAGTGGAGGGACTACAGGCTGCTGCACTTCCAGTCCACTAAGCCCGGTGAGCCTAGCCTATGAACCATTACTTTTTTGTGGTCAATTTTTGTACGTTAAGGGAAGAAAACCAATAATGGCCACTCAATTTTTAAGTCTATAATCTCTATTGAATCCATTTATTTGATAAAAGATTAATTAAATTGCAAGCACGATTGTTAGAATTGCGCTAATATATGTTTACAAATTAAAGATTATGGTCTTATTTTTTTGTGGCGAGATTATGGTGAAGTACAAATATAATTTTTTTTTGAACAATTAATTTTTTTTCTCCAAAAAAAATAGTAATTATATTAGTTCATGAAGTAAAAGGGTATTGTCATTTGTCGCCTCCATATTTATTGTCATTATTTTTTTAATTCATAAAGAGATACATTTCATATTTTGCATTGGCTTGACAAAGCCCCATTTTATCACATTGGATGAGAAAGATCTCAAAATCGTTATGCATTTTTACATTTTTCAAGTTCGGTATGTTTAGCTCCTATGATATTATAGAGTCTAAAAAAGGACAAAAATAAAATTATAAGAGAAATAAAATCAAAATCTTGAAATCTTATTGGGATTAAAAAATGTTTCTATAGTTTTTCTTCAAGGACTGATTTTTGCTGAAGCAAGTGCGATCAAAGAATATAACATCTTGTACGACATTTCTTTGGTTAGTTGAAAGTTCTAAAACTACATGAAATAAAAATCTTAAACATAGGCTGAATTTCACGCACATGCTATGACATGTTGTAACATGTGTGGTTTTTATATGTTTTGCAAGACTTAAAGTGCTCCATCTTAGTTCACCTGCTCTCTTTAGTGATAACAATTGAACTGTATTCATAAAATAATTCAGTACTTAATGAATGTGTAGTTAGTCATACATAATTATTCCGTACATTATAGATGTGTTCATAAAATTGCATATTGATTATAAATAGAATTGATGGTATGTATAGATGTTCGATGAAGTTTTTGATCAAAGGGGAGATTGTGTAGAAGGTCTAAGAAAGCTGATGGGTCGAAGTTATAAAATAATTATTCAATAGATTATGTAAACAATGTATTTATGTATCATAAACATTTCTTCAATTTTTTATGTAACTGTTTTTCCTTTGGCCGATGGTATTGCTTGCCATGTCTTAGACAAACTTAGATCTGAAACGATGTCAAAGATTGAGAGTTATTATGGTTTATCTTATGAAACTCAATTATGGTATGGTATGATGATTGAAGGAGGACAGAGAGTGAAGCATTGAGGCGTTCTATATATATGGAGAATAACTCAAACTGAAATGATATTATAATGTGAAACTGAATACACTTATATTCTGCACTGGTTGTTAAAATTATTATAAGAGAACAAGAAAAATAACATAAGAACAAAATAATATGGATAATGGTTTTATGAAACATGCTTAGAAGATTTCCTTTTAAGTACAGAGAAATTTTGGAAGCAAAAGGCATGACTGGTCTAAGCATTTTCATGTCCCACATCGGATAAATTATATAACAATCAAGTCTATATAATAATCTAACATGATTGTTAGTTTGCTGAGTTGGGTAGCGCCAACTTGTGACCCTAGTGGGAGCACTAAAGTGATGGAACACGGCTACGACTTATTTGGCTGGTTTGTTAGCTGCAATATGTTGGCCTGCCCGCTCCAAGTTGAGAGTTGTGCCACGGGACATGGGCGAAGGCCTATGTCTCTTGGTTCCTAGACGAGAGGGAACTGCGTGAGGCTGGTTTCACAGAGCAGCGAATATCTCTGGCTCCCATCAGTGGAGGGACTACAGGCTGCTGCACTTCCAGTCCACTAAGCCCGGTGAGCCTAGCCTATGAACCATTACTTTTTTGTGGTCAATTTTTGTACGTTAAGGGAAGAAAACCAATAATGGCCACTCAATTTTTAAGTCTATAATCTCTATTGAATCCATTTATTTGATAAAAGATTAATTAAATTGCAAGCACGATTGTTAGAATTGCGCTAATATATGTTTACAAATTAAAGATTATGGTCTTATTTTTTTGTGGCGAGATTATGGTGAAGTACAAATATAATTTTTTTTTGAACAATTAATTTTTTTTCTCCAAAAAAAATAGTAATTATATTAGTTCATGAAGTAAAAGGGTATTGTCATTTGTCGCCTCCATATTTATTGTCATTATTTTTTTAATTCATAAAGAGATACATTTCATATTTTGCATTGGCTTGACAAAGCCCCATTTTATCACATTGGATGAGAAAGATCTCAAAATCGTTATGCATTTTTACATTTTTCAAGTTCGGTATGTTTAGCTCCTATGATATTATAGAGTCTAAAAAAGGACAAAAATAAAATTATAAGAGAAATAAAATCAAAATCTTGAAATCTTATTGGGATTAAAAAATGTTTCTATAGTTTTTCTTCAAGGACTGATTTTTGCTGAAGCAAGTGCGATCAAAGAATATAACATCTTGTACGACATTTCTTTGGTTAGTTGAAAGTTCTAAAACTACATGAAATAAAAATCTTAAACATAGGCTGAATTTCACGCACATGCTATGACATGTTGTAACATGTGTGGTTTTTATATGTTTTGCAAGACTTAAAGTGCTCCATCTTAGTTCACCTGCTCTCTTTAGTGATAACAATTGAACTGTATTCATAAAATAATTCAGTACTTAATGAATGTGTAGTTAGTCATACATAATTATTCCGTACATTATAGATGTGTTCATAAAATTGCATATTGATTATAAATAGAATTGATGGTATGTATAGATGTTCGATGAAGTTTTTGATCAAAGGGGAGATTGTGTAGAAGGTCTAAGAAAGCTGATGGGTCGAAGTTATAAAATAATTATTCAATAGATTATGTAAACAATGTATTTATGTATCATAAACATTTCTTCAATTTTTTATGTAACTGTTTTTCCTTTGGCCGATGGTATTGCTTGCCATGTCTTAGACAAACTTAGATCTGAAACGATGTCAAAGATTGAGAGTTATTATGGTTTATCTTATGAAACTCAATTATGGTATGGTATGATGATTGAAGGAGGACAGAGAGTGAAGCATTGAGGCGTTCTATATATATGGAGAATAACTCAAACTGAAATGATATTATAATGTGAAACTGAATACACTTATATTCTGCACTGGTTGTTAAAATTATTATAAGAGAACAAGAAAAATAACATAAGAACAAAATAATATGGATAATGGTTTTATGAAACATGCTTAGAAGATTTCCTTTTAAGTACAGAGAAATTTTGGAAGCAAAAGGCATGACTGGTCTAAGCATTTTCATGTCCCACATCGGATAAATTATATAACAATCAAGTCTATATAATAATCTAACATGATTGTTAGTTTGCTGAGTTGGGTAGCGCCAACTTGTGACCCTAGTGGGAGCACTAAAGTGATGGAACACGGCTACGACTTATTTGGCTGGTTTGTTAGCTGCAATATGTTGGCCTGCCCGCTCCAAGTTGAGAGTTGTGCCACGGGACATGGGCGAAGGCCTATGTCTCTTGGTTCCTAGACGAGAGGGAACTGCGTGAGGCTGGTTTCACAGAGCAGCGAATATCTCTGGCTCCCATCAGTGGAGGGACTACAGGCTGCTGCACTTCCAGTCCACTAAGCCCGGTGAGCCTAGCCTATGAACCATTACTTTTTTGTGGTCAATTTTTGTACGTTAAGGGAAGAAAACCAATAATGGCCACTCAATTTTTAAGTCTATAATCTCTATTGAATCCATTTATTTGATAAAAGATTAATTAAATTGCAAGCACGATTGTTAGAATTGCGCTAATATATGTTTACAAATTAAAGATTATGGTCTTATTTTTTTGTGGCGAGATTATGGTGAAGTACAAATATAATTTTTTTTTCAACAATTAATTTTTTTTCTCCAAAAAAAATAGTAATTATATTAGTTCATGAAGTAAAAGGGTATTGTCATTTGTCGCCTCCATATTTATTGTCATTATTTTTTTAATTCATAAAGAGATACATTTCATATTTTGCATTGGCTTGACAAAGCCCCATTTTATCACATTGGATGAGAAAGATCTCAAAATCGTTATGCATTTTTACATTTTTCAAGTTCGGTATGTTTAGCTCCTATGATATTATAGAGTCTAAAAAAGGACAAAAATAAAATTATAAGAGAAATAAAATCAAAATCTTGAAATCTTATTGGGATTAAAAAATGTTTCTATAGTTTTTCTTCAAGGACTGATTTTTGCTGAAGCAAGTGCGATCAAAGAATATAACATCTTGTACGACATTTCTTTGGTTAGTTGAAAGTTCTAAAACTACATGAAATAAAAATCTTAAACATAGGCTGAATTTCACGCACATGCTATGACATGTTGTAACATGTGTGGTTTTTATATGTTTTGCAAGACTTAAAGTGCTCCATCTTAGTTCACCTGCTCTCTTTAGTGATAACAATTGAACTGTATTCATAAAATAATTCAGTACTTAATGAATGTGTAGTTAGTCATACATAATTATTCCGTACATTATAGATGTGTTCATAAAATTGCATATTGATTATAAATAGAATTGATGGTATGTATAGATGTTCGATGAAGTTTTTGATCAAAGGGGAGATTGTGTAGAAGGTCTAAGAAAGCTGATGGGTCGAAGTTATAAAATAATTATTCAATAGATTATGTAAACAATGTATTTATGTATCATAAACATTTCTTCAATTTTTTATGTAACTGTTTTTCCTTTGGCCGATGGTATTGCTTGCCATGTCTTAGACAAACTTAGATCTGAAACGATGTCAAAGATTGAGAGTTATTATGGTTTATCTTATGAAACTCAATTATGGTATGGTATGATGATTGAAGGAGGACAGAGAGTGAAGCATTGAGGCGTTCTATATATATGGAGAATAACTCAAACTGAAATGATATTATAATGTGAAACTGAATACACTTATATTCTGCACTGGTTGTTAAAATTATTATAAGAGAACAAGAAAAATAACATAAGAACAAAATAATATGGATAATGGTTTTATGAAACATGCTTAGAAGATTTCTTTTTAAGTACAGAGAAATTTTGGAAGCAAAAGGCATGACTGGTCTAAGCATTTTCATGTCCCACATCGGATAAATTATATAACAATCAAGTCTATATAATAATCTAACATGATTGTTAGTTTGCTGAGTTGGGTAGCGCCAACTTGTGACCCTAGTGGGAGCACTAAAGTGATGGAACACGGCTACGACTTATTTGGCTGGTTTGTTAGCTGCAATATGTTGGCCTGCCCGCTCCAAGTTGAGAGTTGTGCCACGGGACATGGGCGAAGGCCTATGTCTCTTGGTTCCTAGACGAGAGGGAACTGCGTGAGGCTGGTTTCACAGAGCAGCGAATATCTCTGGCTCCCATCAGTGGAGGGACTACAGGCTGCTGCACTTCCAGTCCACTAAGCCCGGTGAGCCTAGCCTATGAACCATTACTTTTTTGTGGTCAATTTTTGTACGTTAAGGGAAGAAAACCAATAATGGCCACTCAATTTTTAAGTCTATAATCTCTATTGAATCCATTTATTTGATAAAAGATTAATTAAATTGCAAGCACGATTGTTAGAATTGCGCTAATATATGTTTACAAATTAAAGATTATGGTCTTATTTTTTTGTGGCGAGATTATGGTGAAGTACAAATATAATTTTTTTTTGAACAATTAATTTTTTTTCTCCAAAAAAAATAGTAATTATATTAGTTCATGAAGTAAAAGGGTATTGTCATTTGTCGCCTCCATATTTATTGTCATTATTTTTTTAATTCATAAAGAGATACATTTCATATTTTGCATTGGCTTGACAAAGCCCCATTTTATCACATTGGATGAGAAAGATCTCAAAATCGTTATGCATTTTTACATTTTTCAAGTTCGGTATGTTTAGCTCCTATGATATTATAGAGTCTAAAAAAGGACAAAAATAAAATTATAAGAGAAATAAAATCAAAATCTTGAAATCTTATTGGGATTAAAAAATGTTTCTATAGTTTTTCTTCAAGGACTGATTTTTGCTGAAGCAAGTGCGATCAAAGAATATAACATCTTGTACGACATTTCTTTGGTTAGTTGAAAGTTCTAAAACTACATGAAATAAAAATCTTAAACATAGGCTGAATTTCACGCACATGCTATGACATGTTGTAACATGTGTGGTTTTTATATGTTTTGCAAGACTTAAAGTGCTCCATCTTAGTTCACCTGCTCTCTTTAGTGATAACAATTGAACTGTATTCATAAAATAATTCAGTACTTAATGAATGTGTAGTTAGTCATACATAATTATTCCGTACATTATAGATGTGTTCATAAAATTGCATATTGATTATAAATAGAATTGATGGTATGTATAGATGTTCGATGAAGTTTTTGATCAAAGGGGAGATTGTGTAGAAGGTCTAAGAAAGCTGATGGGTCGAAGTTATAAAATAATTATTCAATAGATTATGTAAACAATGTATTTATGTATCATAAACATTTCTTCAATTTTTTATGTAACTGTTTTTCCTTTGGCCGATGGTATTGCTTGCCATGTCTTAGACAAACTTAGATCTGAAACGATGTCAAAGATTGAGAGTTATTATGGTTTATCTTATGAAACTCAATTATGGTATGGTATGATGATTGAAGGAGGACAGAGAGTGAAGCATTGAGGCGTTCTATATATATGGAGAATAACTCAAACTGAAATGATATTATAATGTGAAACTGAATACACTTATATTCTGCACTGGTTGTTAAAATTATTATAAGAGAACAAGAAAAATAACATAAGAACAAAATAATATGGATAATGGTTTTATGAAACATGCTTAGAAGATTTCTTTTTAAGTACAGAGAAATTTTGGAAGCAAAAGGCATGACTGGTCTAAGCATTTTCATGTCCCACATCGGATAAATTATATAACAATCAAGTCTATATAATAATCTAACATGATTGTTAGTTTGCTGAGTTGGGTAGCGCCAACTTGTGACCCTAGTGGGAGCACTAAAGTGATGGAACACGGCTACGACTTATTTGGCTGGTTTGTTAGCTGCAATATGTTGGCCTGCCCGCTCCAAGTTGAGAGTTGTGCCACGGGACATGGGCGAAGGCCTATGTCTCTTGGTTCCTAGACGAGAGGGAACTGCGTGAGGCTGGTTTCACATAGCAGCGAATACCTCTGGCTCCCATCAGTGGAGGGACTACAGGCTGCTGCGCTTCCAGTCCACTAAGCCCGAATACCTCTGGCTCCCATCAGTGGAGGGACTACAGGCTGCTGCGCTTCCAGTCCACTAAGCCCGGTGAGCCTAGCCTATGAACCATTACTTTTTTGTGGTCAATTTTTGTACGTTAAGGGAAGAAAAACAATAATGGCCACTCAATTTTTAAGTCTATAATCTCTATTGAATCCATTTATTTGATAAAAGATTAATTAAATTGCAAGCACGATTGTTAGAATTGCGCTAATATATGTTTACAAATTAAAGATTATGGTCTTATTTTTTTGTGGCGAGATTATGGTGAAGTACAAATATAATTTTTTTTTTGAACAATTAATTTTTTTTCTCCAAAAAAAATAGTAATTATATTAGTTCATGAAGTAAAAGGGTATTGTCATTTGTCGCCTCCATATTTATTGTCATTATTTTTTTAATTCATAAAGAGATACATTTCATATTTTGCATTGGCTTGACAAAGCCCCATTTTATCACATTGGATGAGAAAGATCTCAAAATCGTTATGCATTTTTACATTTTTCAAGTTCGGTATGTTTAGCTCCTATGATATTATAGAGTCTAAAAAAGGACAAAAATAAAATTATAAGAGAAATAAAATCAAAATCTTGAAATCTTATTGGGATTAAAAAATGTTTCTATAGTTTTTCTTCAAGGACTGATTTTTGCTGAAGCAAGTGCGATCAAAGAATATAACATCTTGTACGACATTTCTTTGGTTAGTTGAAAGTTCTAAAACTACATGAAATAAAAATCTTAAACATAGGCTGAATTTCACGCACATGCTATGACATGTTGTAACATGTGTGGTTTTTATATGTTTTGCAAGACTTAAAGTGCTCCATCTTAGTTCACCTGCTCTCTTTAGTGATAACAATTGAACTGTATTCATAAAATAATTCAGTACTTAATGAATGTGTAGTTAGTCATACATAATTATTCCGTACATTATAGATGTGTTCATAAAATTGCATATTGATTATAAATAGAATTGATGGTATGTATAGATGTTCGATGAAGTTTTTGATCAAAGGGGAGATTGTGTAGAAGGTCTAAGAAAGCTGATGGGTCGAAGTTATAAAATAATTATTCAATAGATTATGTAAACAATGTATTTATGTATCATAAACATTTCTTCAATTTTTTATGTAACTGTTTTTCCTTTGGCCGATGGTATTGCTTGCCATGTCTTAGACAAACTTAGATCTGAAACGATGTCAAAGATTGAGAGTTATTATGGTTTATCTTATGAAACTCAATTATGGTATGGTATGATGATTGAAGGAGGACAGAGAGTGAAGCATTGAGGCGTTCTATATATATGGAGAATAACTCAAACTGAAATGATATTATAATGTGAAACTGAATACACTTATATTCTGCACTGGTTGTTAAAATTATTATAAGAGAACAAGAAAAATAACATAAGAACAAAATAATATGGATAATGGTTTTATGAAACATGCTTAGAAGATTTCCTTTTAAGTACAGAGAAATTTTGGAAGCAAAAGGCATGACTGGTCTAAGCATTTTCATGTCCCACATCGGATAAATTATATAACAATCAAGTCTATATAATAATCTAACATGATTGTTAGTTTGCTGAGTTGGGTAGCGCCAACTTGTGACCCTAGTGGGAGCACTAAAGTGATGGAACACGGCTACGACTTATTTGGCTGGTTTGTTAGCTGCAATATGTTGGCCTGCCCGCTCCAAGTTGAGAGTTGTGCCACGGGACATGGGCGAAGGCCTATGTCTCTTGGTTCCTAGACGAGAGTGAACTGCGTGAGGCTGGTTTCACAGAGCAGCGAATACCTCTGGCTCCCATCAGTGGAGGGACTACAGGCTGCTGCACTTCCAGTCCACTAAGCCCGGTGAGCCTAGCCTATGAACCATTACTTTTTTGTGGTCAATTTTTGTACGTTAAGGGAAGAAAAACAATAATGGCCACTCAATTTTTAATTCTATAATCTCTATTGAATCCATTTATTTGATAAAAGATTAATTAAATTGCAAGCACGATTGTTAGAATTGCGCTAATATATGTTTACAAATTAAAGATTATGGTCTTATTTTTTTGTGGCGAGATTATGGTGAAGTACAAATATAATTTTTTTTTGAACAATTAATTTTTTTTCTCCAAAAAAAATAGTAATTATATTAGTTCATGAAGTAAAAGGGTATTGTCATTTGTCGCCTCCATATTTATTGTCATTATTTTTTTAATTCATAAAGAGATACATTTCATATTTTGCATTGGCTTGACAAAGCCCCATTTTATCACATTGGATGAGAAAGATCTCAAAATCGTTATGCATTTTTACATTTTTCAAGTTCGGTATGTTTAGCTCCTATGATATTATAGAGTCTAAAAAAGGACAAAAATAAAATTATAAGAGAAATAAAATCAAAATCTTGAAATCTTATTGGGATTAAAAAATGTTTCTATAGTTTTTCTTCAAGGACTGATTTTTGCTGAAGCAAATGGGATCAAAGAATATAACATCTTGTACGACATTTCTTTGGTTAGTTGAAAGTTCTAAAACTACATGAAATAAAAATCTTAAACATAGGCTGAATTTCACGCACATGCTATGACATGTTGTAACATGTGTGGTTTTTATATGTTTTGCAAGACTTAAAGTGCTCCATCTTAGTTCACCTGCTCTCTTTAGTGATAACAATTGAACTGTATTCATAAAATAATTCAGTACTTAATGAATGTGTAGTTAGTCATACATAATTATTCCGTACATTATAGATGTGTTCATAAAATTGCATATTGATTATAAATAGAATTGATGGTATGTATAGATGTTCGATGAAGTTTTTGATCAAAGGGGAGATTGTGTAGAAGGTCTAAGAAAGCTGATGGGTCGAAGTTATAAAATAATTATTCAATAGATTATGTAAACAATGTATTTATGTATCATAAACATTTCTTCAATTTTTTATGTAACTGTTTTTCCTTTGGCCGATGGTATTGCTTGCCATGTCTTAGACAAACTTAGGTCTGAAACGATGTCAAAGATTGAGAGTTATTATGGTTTATCTTATGAAACTCAATTATGGTATGGTATGATGATTGAAGGAGGACAGAGAGTGAAGCATTGAGGCGTTCTATATATATGGAGAATAACTCAAACTGAAATGATATTATAATGTGAAACTGAATACACTTATATTCTGCACTGGTTGTTAAAATTATTATAAGAGAACAAGAAAAATAACATAAGAACAAAATAATATGGATAATGGTTTTATGAAACATGCTTAGAAGATTTCCTTTTAAGTCCAGAGAAATTTTGGAAGCAAAAGGCATGACTGGTCTAAGCATTTTCATGTCCCACATCGGATAAATTATATAACAATCAAGTCTATATAATAATCTAACATGATTGTTAGTTTGCTGAGTTGGGTAGCGCCAACTTGTGACCCTAGTGGGAGCACTAAAGTGATGGAACACGGCTACGACTTATTTGGCTGGTTTGTTAGCTGCAATATGTTGGCCTGCCCGCTCCAAGTTGAGAGTTGTGCCACGGGACATGGGCGAAGGCCTATGTCTCTTGGTTCCTATACGAGAGGGAACTGCGTGAGGCTGGTTTCACAGAGCAGCGAATACCTCTGGCTCCCATCAGTGGAGGGACTACAGGCTGCTGCACTTCCAGTCCACTAAGCCCGGTGAGCCTAGCCTATGAACCATTACTTTTTTGTGGTCAATTTTTGTACGTTAAGGGAAGAAAAACAATAATGGCCACTCAATTTTTAAGTCTATAATCTCTATTGAATCCATTTATTTGATAAAAGATTAATTAAATTGCAAGCACGATTGTTAGAATTGCGCTAATATATGTTTACAAATTAAAGATTATGGTCTTATTTTTTTGTGGCGAGATTATGGTGAAGTACAAATATAATTTTTTTTTGAACAATTAATTTTTTTTCTCCAAAAAAAATAGTAATTATATTAGTTCATGAAGTAAAAGGGTATTGTCATTTGTCGCCTCCATATTTATTGTCATTATTTTTTTAATTCATAAAGAGATACATTTCATATTTTGCATTGGCTTGACAAAGCCCCATTTTATCACATTGGATGAGAAAGATCTCAAAATCGTTATGCATTTTTACATTTTTCAAGTTCGGTATGTTTAGCTCCTATGATATTATAGAGTCTAAAAACGGACAAAAATAAAATTATAAGAGAAATAAAATCAAAATCTTGAAATCTTATTGGGATTAAAAAATGTTTCTATAGTTTTTCTTCAAGGACTGATTTTTGCTGAAGCAAGTGCGATCAAAGAATATAACATCTTGTACGACATTTCTTTGGTTAGTTGAAAGTTCTAAAACTACATGAAATAAAAATCTTAAACATAGGCTGAATTTCACGCACATGCTATGACATGTTGTAACATGTGTGGTTTTTATATGTTTTGCAAGACTTAAAGTGCTCCATCTTAGTTCACCTGCTCTCTTTAGTGATAACAATTGAACTGTATTCATAAAATAATTCAGTACTTAATGAATGTGTAGTTAGTCATACATAATTATTCCGTACATTATAGATGTGTTCATAAAATTGCATATTGATTATAAATAGAATTGATGGTATGTATAGATGTTCGATGAAGTTTTTGATCAAAGGGGAGATTGTGTAGAAGGTCTAAGAAAGCTGATGGGTCGAAGTTATAAAATAATTATTCAATAGATTATGTAAACAATGTATTTATGTATCATAAACATTTCTTCAATTTTTTATGTAACTGTTTTTCCTTTGGCCGATGGTATTGCTTGCCATGTCTTAGACAAACTTAGATCTGAAACGATGTCAAAGATTGAGAGTTATTATGGTTTATCTTATGAAACTCAATTATGGTATGGTATGATGATTGAAGGAGGACAGAGAGTGAAGCATTGAGGCGTTCTATATATATGGAGAATAACTCAAACTGAAATGATATTATAATGTGAAACTGAATACACTTATATTCTGCACTGGTTGTTAAAATTATTATAAGAGAACAAGAAAAATAACATAAGAACAAAATAATATGGATAATGGTTTTATGAAACATGCTTAGAAGATTTCTTTTTAAGTACAGAGAAATTTTGGAAGCAAAAGGCATGACTGGTCTAAGCATTTTCATGTCCCACATCGGATAAATTATATAACAATCAAGTCTATATAATAATCTAACATGATTGTTAGTTTGCTGAGTTGGGTAGCGCCAACTTGTGACCCTAGTGGGAGCACTAAAGTGATGGAACACGGCTACGACTTATTTGGCTGGTTTGTTAGCTGCAATATGTTGGCCTGCCCGCTCCAAGTTGAGAGTTGTGCCACGGGACATGGGCGAAGGCCTATGTCTCTTGGTTCCTATACGAGAGGGAACTGCGTGAGGCTGGTTTCACAGAGCAGCGAATACCTCTGGCTCCCATCAGTGGAGGGACTACAGGCTGCTGCACTTCCAGTCCACTAAGCCCGGTGAGCCTAGCCTATGAACCATTACTTTTTTGTGGTCAATTTTTGTACGTTAAGGGAAGAAAAACAATAATGGCCACTCAATTTTTAAGTCTATAATCTCTATTGAATCCATTTATTTGATAAAAGATTAATTAAATTGCAAGCACGATTGTTAGAATTGCGCTAATATATGTTTACAAATTAAAGATTATGGTCTTATTTTTTTGTGGCGAGATTATGGTGAAGTACAAATATAATTTTTTTTTGAACAATTAATTTTTTTTCTCCAAAAAAAATAGTAATTATATTAGTTCATGAAGTAAAAGGGTATTGTCATTTGTCGCCTCCATATTTATTGTCATTATTTTTTTAATTCATAAAGAGATACATTTCATATTTTGCATTGGCTTGACAAAGCCCCATTTTATCACATTGGATGAGAAAGATCTCAAAATCGTTATGCATTTTTACATTTTTCAAGTTCGGTATGTTTAGCTCCTATGATATTATAGAGTCTAAAAACGGACAAAAATAAAATTATAAGAGAAATAAAATCAAAATCTTGAAATCTTATTGGGATTAAAAAATGTTTCTATAGTTTTTCTTCAAGGACTGATTTTTGCTGAAGCAAGTGCGATCAAAGAATATAACATCTTGTACGACATTTCTTTGGTTAGTTGAAAGTTCTAAAACTACATGAAATAAAAATCTTAAACATAGGCTGAATTTCACGCACATGCTATGACATGTTGTAACATGTGTGGTTTTTATATGTTTTGCAAGACTTAAAGTGCTCCATCTTAGTTCACCTGCTCTCTTTAGTGATAACAATTGAACTGTATTCATAAAATAATTCAGTACTTAATGAATGTGTAGTTAGTCATACATAATTATTCCGTACATTATAGATGTGTTCATAAAATTGCATATTGATTATAAATAGAATTGATGGTATGTATAGATGTTCGATGAAGTTTTTGATCAAAGGGGAGATTGTGTAGAAGGTCTAAGAAAGCTGATGGGTCGAAGTTATAAAATAATTATTCAATAGATTATGTAAACAATGTATTTATGTATCATAAACATTTCTTCAATTTTTTATGTAACTGTTTTTCCTTTGGCCGATGGTATTGCTTGCCATGTCTTAGACAAACTTAGATCTGAAACGATGTCAAAGATTGAGAGTTATTATGGTTTATCTTATGAAACTCAATTATGGTATGGTATGATGATTGAAGGAGGACAGAGAGTGAAGCATTGAGGCGTTCTATATATATGGAGAATAACTCAAACTGAAATGATATTATAATGTGAAACTGAATACACTTATATTCTGCACTGGTTGTTAAAATTATTATAAGAGAACAAGAAAAATAACATAAGAACAAAATAATATGGATAATGGTTTTATGAAACATGCTTAGAAGATTTCCTTTTAAGTACAGAGAAATTTTGGAAGCAAAAGGCATGACTGGTCTAAGCATTTTCATGTCCCACATCGGATAAATTATATAACAATCAAGTCTATATAATAATCTAACATGATTTTTAGTTTGCTGAGTTGGGTAGCGCCAACTTGTGACCCTAGTGGGAGCACTAAAGTGATGGAACACGGCTACGACTTATTTGGCTGGTTTGTTAGCTGCAATATGTTGGCCTGCCCGCTCCAAGTTGAGAGTTGTGCCACGGGACATGGGCGAAGGCCTATGTCTCTTGGTTCCTAGACGAGAGGGAACTGCGTGAGGCTGGTTTCACAGAGCAGCGAATACCTCTGGCTCCCATCAGTGGAGGGACTACAGGCTGCTGCACTTCCAGTCCACTAAGCCCGGTGAGCCTAGCCTATGAACCATTACTTTTTTGTGGTCAATTTTTGTACGTTAAGGGAAGAAAAACAATAATGGTCACTCAATTTTTAAGTCTATAATCTCTATTGAATCCATTTATTTGATAAAAGATTAATTAAATTGCAAGCACGATTGTTAGAATTGCGCTAATATATGTTTACAAATTGAAGATTATGGTCTTATTTTTTTGTGGCGAGATTATGGTGAAGTACAAATATAATTTTTTTTTGAACAATTAATTTTTTTTCTCCAAAAAAAATAGTAATTATATTAGTTCATGAAGTAAAAGGGTATTGTCATTTGTCGCCTCCATATTTATTGTCATTATTTTTTTAATTCATAAAGAGATACATTTCATATTTTGCATTGGCTTGACAAAGCCCCATTTTATCACATTGGATGAGAAAGATCTCAAAATCGTTATGCATTTTTACATTTTTCAAGTTCGGTATGTTTAGCTCCTATGATATTATAGAGTCTAAAAACGGACAAAAATAAAATTATAAGAGAAATAAAATCAAAATCTTGAAATCTTATTGGGATTAAAAAATGTTTCTATAGTTTTTCTTCAAGGACTGATTTTTGCTGAAGCAAGTGCGATCAAAGAATATAACATCTTGTACGACATTTCTTTGGTTAGTTGAAAGTTCTAAAACTACATGAAATAAAAATCTTAAACATAGGCTGAATTTCACGCACATGCTATGACATGTTGTAACATGTGTGGTTTTTATATGTTTTGCAAGACTTAAAGTGCTCCATCTTAGTTCACCTGCTCTCTTTAGTGATAACAATTGAACTGTATTCATAAAATAATTCAGTACTTAATGAATGTGTAGTTAGTCATACATAATTATTCCGTACATTATAGATGTGTTCATAAAATTGCATATTGATTATAAATAGAATTGATGGTATGTATAGATGTTCGATGAAGTTTTTGATCAAAGGGGAGATTGTGTAGAAGGTCTAAGAAAGCTGATGGGTCGAAGTTATAAAATAATTATTCAATAGATTATGTAAACAATGTATTTATGTATCATAAACATTTCTTCAATTTTTTATGTAACTGTTTTTCCTTTGGCCGATGGTATTGCTTGCCATGTCTTAGACAAACTTAGATCTGAAACGATGTCAAAGATTGAGAGTTATTATGGTTTATCTTATGAAACTCAATTATGGTATGGTATGATGATTGAAGGAGGACAGAGAGTGAAGCATTGAGGCGTTCTATATATATGGAGAATAACTCAAACTGAAATGATATTATAATGTGAAACTGAATACACTTATATTCTGCACTGGTTGTTAAAATTATTATAAGAGAACAAGAAAAATAACATAAGAACAAAATAATATGGATAATGGTTTTATGAAACATGCTTAGAAGATTTCCTTTTAAGTACAGAGAAATTTTGGAAGCAAAAGGCATGACTGGTCTAAGCATTTTCATGTCCCACATCGGATAAATTATATAACAATCAAGTCTATATAATAATCTAACATGATTGTTAGTTTGCTGAGTTGGGTAGCGCCAACTTGTGACCCTAGTGGGAGCACTAAAGTGATGGAACACGGCTACGACTTATTTGGCTGGTTTGTTAGCTGCAATATGTTGGCCTGCCCGCTCCAAGTTGAGAGTTGTGCCACGGGACATGGGCGAAGGCCTATGTCTCTTGGTTCCTAGACGAGAGGGAACTGCGTGAGGCTGGTTTCACAGAGCAGCGAATACCTCTGGCTCCCATCAGTGGAGGGACTACAGGCTGCTGCACTTCCAGTCCACTAAGCCCGGTGAGCCTAGCCTATGAACCATTACTTTTTTGTGGTCAATTTTTGTACGTTAAGGGAAGAAAAACAATAATGGCCACTCAATTTTTAAGTCTATAATCTCTATTGAATCCATTTATTTGATAAAAGATTAATTAAATTGCAAGCACGATTGTTAGAATTGCGCTAATATATGTTTACAAATTAAAGATTATGGTCTTATTTTTTTGTGGCGAGATTATGGTGAAGTACAAATATAATTTTTTTTTGAACAATTAATTTTTTTTCTCCAAAAAAAATAGTAATTATATTAGTTCATGAAGTAAAAGGGTATTGTCATTTGTCGCCTCCATATTTATTGTCATTATTTTTTTAATTCATAAAGAGATACATTTCATATTTTGCATTGGCTTGACAAAGCCCCATTTTATCACATTGGATGAGAAAGATCTCAAAATCGTTATGCATTTTTACATTTTTCAAGTTCGGTATGTTTAGCTCCTATGATATTATAGAGTCTAAAAAAGGACAAAAATAAAATTATAAGAGAAATAAAATCAAAATCTTGAAATCTTATTGGGATTAAAAAATGTTTCTATAGTTTTTCTTCAAGGACTGATTTTTGCTGAAGCAAGTGTGATCAAAGAATATAACATCTTGTACGACATTTCTTTGGTTAGTTGAAAGTTCTAAAACTACATGAAATAAAAATCTTAAACATAGGCTGAATTTCACGCACATGCTATGACATGTTGTAACATGTGTGGTTTTTATATGTTTTGCAAGACTTAAAGTGCTCCATCTTAGTTCACCTGCTCTCTTTAGTGATAACAATTGAACTGTATTCATAAAATAATTCAGTACTTAATGAATGTGTAGTTAGTCATACATAATTATTCCGTACATTATAGATGTGTTCATAAAATTGCATATTGATTATAAATAGAATTGATGGTATGTATAGATGTTCGATGAAGTTTTTGATCAAAGGGGAGATTGTGTAGAAGGTCTAAGAAAGCTGATGGGTCGAAGTTATAAAATAATTATTCAATAGATTATGTAAACAATGTATTTATGTATCATAAACATTTCTTCAATTTTTTATGTAACTGTTTTTCCTTTGGCCGATGGTATTGCTTGCCATGTCTTAGACAAACTTAGATCTGAAACGATGTCAAAGATTGAGAGTTATTATGGTTTATCTTATGAAACTCAATTATGGTATGGTATGATGATTGAAGGAGGACAGAGAGTGAAGCATTGAGGCGTTCTATATATATGGAGAATAACTCAAACTGAAATGATATTATAATGTGAAACTGAATACACTTATATTCTGCACTGGTTGTTAAAATTATTATAAGAGAACAAGAAAAATAACATAAGAACAAAATAATATGGATAATGGTTTTATGAAACATGCTTAGAAGATTTCCTTTTAAGTACAGAGAAATTTTGGAAGCAAAAGGCATGACTGGTCTAAGCATTTTCATGTCCCACATCGGATAAATTATATAACAATCAAGTCTATATAATAATCTAACATGATTGTTAGTTTGCTGAGTTGGGTAGCGCCAACTTGTGACCCTAGTGGGAGCACTAAAGTGATGGAACACGGCTACGACTTATTTGGCTGGTTTGTTAGCTGCAATATGTTGGCCTGCCCGCTCCAAGTTGAGAGTTGTGCCACGGGACATGGGCGAAGGCCTATGTCTCTTGGTTCCTATACGAGAGGGAACTGCGTGAGGCTGGTTTCACAGAGCAGCGAATACCTCTGGCTCCCATCAGTGGAGGGACTACAGGCTGCTGCACTTCCAGTCCACTAAGCCCGGTGAGCCTAGCCTATGAACCATTACTTTTTTGTGGTCAATTTTTGTACGTTAAGGGAAGAAAAACAATAATGGCCACTCAATTTTTAAGTCTATAATCTCTATTGAATCCATTTATTTGATAAAAGATTAATTAAATTGCAAGCACGATTGTTAGAATTGCGCTAATATATGTTTACAAATTAAAGATTATGGTTTTATTTTTTTGTGGCGAGATTATGGTGAAGTACAAATATAATTTTTTTTTGAACAATTAATTTTTTTTCTCCAAAAAAAATAGTAATTATATTAGTTCATGAAGTAAAAGGGTATTGTCATTTGTCGCCTCCATATTTATTGTCATTATTTTTTTAATTCATAAAGAGATACATTTCATATTTTGCATTGGCTTGACAAAGCCCCATTTTATCACATTGGATGAGAAAGATCTCAAAATCGTTATGCAGTTTTACATTTTTCAAGTTCGGTATGTTTAGCTCCTATGATATTATAGAGTCTAAAAAAGGACAAAATTAAATTATAAGAGAAATAAAATCAAAATCTTGAAATCTTATTGGGATTAAAAAATGTTTCTATAGTTTTTCTTCAAGGACTGATTTTTGCTGAAGCAAGTGCGATCAAAGAATATAACATCTTGTACGACATTTCTTTGGTTAGTTGAAAGTTCTAAAACTACATGAAATAAAAATCTTAAACATAGGCTGAATTTCACGCACATGCTATGACATGTTGTAACATGTGTGGTTTTTATATGTTTTGCAAGACTTAAAGTGCTCCATCTTAGTTCACCTGCTCTCTTTAGTGATAACAATTGAACTGTATTCATAAAATAATTCAGTACTTAATGAATGTGTAGTTAGTCATACATAATTATTCCGTACATTATAGATGTGTTCATAAAATTGCATATTGATTATAAATAGAATTGATGGTATGTATAGATGTTCGATGAAGTTTTTGATCAAAGGGGAGATTGTGTAGAAGGTCTAAGAAAGCTGATGGGTCGAAGTTATAAAATAATTATTCAATAGATTATGTAAACAATGTATTTATGTATCATAAACATTTCTTCAATTTTTTATGTAACTGTTTTTCCTTTGGCCGATGGTATTGCTTGCCATGTCTTAGACAAACTTAGATCTGAAACGATGTCAAAGATTGAGAGTTATTATGGTTTATCTTATGAAACTCAATTATGGTATGGTATGATGATTGAAGGAGGACAGAGAGTGAAGCATTGAGGCGTTCTATATATATGGAGAATAACTCAAACTGAAATGATATTATAATGTGAAACTGAATACACTTATATTCTGCACTGGTTGTTAAAATTATTATAAGAGAACAAGAAAAATAACATAAGAACAAAATAATATGGATAATGGTTTTATGAAACATGCTTAGAAGATTTCCTTTTAAGTACAGAGAAATTTTGGAAGCAAAAGGCATGACTGGTCTAAGCATTTTCATGTCCCACATCGGATAAATTATATAACAATCAAGTCTATATAATAATCTAACATGATTGTTAGTTTGCTGAGTTGGGTAGCGCCAACTTGTGACCCTAGTGGGAGCACTAAAGTGATGGAACACGGCTACGACTTATTTGGCTGGTTTGTTAGCTGCAATATGTTGGCCTGCCCGCTCCAAGTTGAGAGTTGTGCCACGGGACATGGGCGAAGGCCTATGTCTCTTGGTTCCTAGACGAGAGGGAACTGCGTGAGGCTGGTTTCACAGAGCAGCGAATACCTCTGGCTCCCATCAGTGGAGGGACTACAGGCTGCTGCACTTCCAGTCCACTAAGCCCGGTGAGCCTAGCCTATGAACCATTACTTTTTTGTGGTCAATTTTTGTACGTTAAGGGAAGAAAAACAATAATGGCCACTCAATTTTTAAGTCTATAATCTCTATTGAATCCATTTATTTGATAAAAGATTAATTAAATTGCAAGCACGATTGTTAGAATTGCGCTAATATATGTTTACAAATTAAAGATTATGGTCTTATTTTTTTGTGGCGAGATTATGGTGAAGTACAAATATAATTTTTTTTTGAACAATTAATTTTTTTTCTCCAAAAAAAATAGTAATTATATTAGTTCATGAAGTAAAAGGGTATTGTCATTTGTCGCCTCCATATTTATTGTCATTATTTTTTTAATTCATAAAGAGATACATTTCATATTTTGCATTGGCTTGACAAAGCCCCATTTTATCACATTGGATGAGAAAGATCTCAAAATCGTTATGCATTTTTACATTTTTCAAGTTCGGTATGTTTAGCTCCTATGATATTATAGAGTCTAAAAACGGACAAAAATAAAATTATAAGAGAAATAAAATCAAAATCTTGAAATCTTATTGGGATTAAAAAATGTTTCTATAGTTTTTCTTCAAGGACTGATTTTGGCTGAAGCAAGTGCGATCAAAGAATATAACATCTTGTACGACATTTCTTTGGTTAGTTGAAAGTTCTAAAACTACATGAAATAAAAATCTTAAACATAGGCTGAATTTCACGCACATGCTATGACATGTTGTAACATGTGTGGTTTTTATATGTTTTGCAAGACTTAAAGTGCTCCATCTTAGTTCACCTGCTCTCTTTAGTGATAACAATTGAACTGTATTCATAAAATAATTCAGTACTTAATGAATGTGTAGTTAGTCATACATAATTATTCCGTACATTATAGATGTGTTCATAAAATTGCATATTGATTATAAATAGAATTGATGGTATGTATAGATGTTCGATGAAGTTTTTGATCAAAGGGGAGATTGTGTAGAAGGTCTAAGAAAGCTGATGGGTCGAAGTTATCAAATAATTATTCAATAGATTATGTAAACAATGTATTTATGTATCATAAACATTTCTTCAATTTTTTATGTAACTGTTTTTCCTTTGGCCGATGGTATTGCTTGCCATGTCTTAGACAAACTTAGATCTGAAACGATGTCAAAGATTGAGAGTTATTATGGTTTATCTTATGAAACTCAATTATGGTATGGTATGATGATTGAAGGAGGACAGAGAGTGAAGCATTGAGGCGTTCTATATATATGGAGAATAACTCAAACTGAAATGATATTATAATGTGAAACTGAATACACTTATATTCTGCACTGGTTGTTAAAATTATTATAAGAGAACAAGAAAAATAACATAAGAACAAAATAATATGGATAATGGTTTTATGAAACATGCTTAGAAGATTTCCTTTTAAGTACAGAGAAATTTTGGAAGCAAAAGGCATGACTGGTCTAAGCATTTTCATGTCCCACATCGGATAAATTATATAACAATCAAGTCTATATAATAATCTAACATGATTGTTAGTTTGCTGAGTTGGGTAGCGCCAACTTGTGACCCTAGTGGGAGCACTAAAGTGATGGAACACGGCTACGACTTATTTGGCTGGTTTGTTAGCTGCAATATGTTGGCCTGCCCGCTCCAAGTTGAGAGTTGTGCCACGGGACATGGGCGAAGGCCTATGTCTCTTGGTTCCTAGACGAGAGGGAACTGCGTGAGGCTGGTTTCACAGAGCAGCGAATACCTCTGGCTCCCATCAGTGGAGGGACTACAGGCTGCTGCACTTCCAGTCCACTAAGCCCGGTGAGCCTAGCCTATGAACCATTACTATTTTTGTACGTTAAGGGAAGAAAAACAATAATGGCCACTCAATTTTTAAGTCTATAATCTCTATTGAATCCATTTATTTGATAAAAGATTAATTAAATTGCAAGCACGATTGTTAGAATTGCGCTAATATATGTTTACAAATTAAAGATTATGGTCTTATTTTTTTGTGGCGAGATTATGGTGAAGTACAAATATAATTTTTTTTTGAACAATTAATTTTTTTTCTCCAAAAAAAATAGTAATTATATTAGTTCATGAAGTAAAAGGGTATTGTCATTTGTCGCCTCCATATTTATTGTCATTATTTTTTTAATTCATAAAGAGATACATTTCATATTTTGCATTGGCTTGACAAAGCCCCATTTTATCACATTGGATGAGAAAGATCTCAAAATCGTTATGCATTTTTACATTTTTCAAGTTCGGTATGTTTAGCTCCTATGATATTATAGAGTCTAAAAACGGACAAAAATAAAATTATAAGAGAAATAAAATCAAAATCTTGAAATCTTATTGGGATTAAAAAATGTTTCTATAGTTTTTCTTCAAGGACTGATTTTTGCTGAAGCAAGTGCGATCAAAGAATATAACATCTTGTACGACATTTCTTTGGTTAGTTGAAAGTTCTAAAACTACATGAAATAAAAATCTTAAACATAGGCTGAATTTCACGCACATGCTATGACATGTTGTAACATGTGTGGTTTTTATATGTTTTGCAAGACTTAAAGTGCTCCATCTTAGTTCACCTGCTCTCTTTAGTGATAACAATTGAACTGTATTCATAAAATAATTCAGTACTTAATGAATGTGTAGTTAGTCATACATAATTATTCCGTACATTATAGATGTGTTCATAAAATTGCATATTGATTATAAATAGAATTGATGGTATGTATAGATGTTCGATGAAGTTTTTGATCAAAGGGGAGATTGTGTAGAAGGTCTAAGAAAGCTGATGGGTCGAAGTTATAAAATAATTATTCAATAGATTATGTAAACAATGTATTTATGTATCATAAACATTTCTTCAATTTTTTATGTAACTGTTTTTCCTTTGGCCGATGGTATTGCTTGCCATGTCTTAGACAAACTTAGATCTGAAACGATGTCAAAGATTGAGAGTTATTATGGTTTATCTTATGAAACTCAATTATGGTATGGTATGATGATTGAAGGAGGACAGAGAGTGAAGCATTGAGGCGTTCTATATATATGGAGAATAACTCAAACTGAAATGATATTATAATGTGAAACTGAATACACTTATATTCTGCACTGGTTGTTAAAATTATTATAAGAGAACAAGAAAAATAACATAAGAACAAAATAATATGGATAATGGTTTTATGAAACATGCTTAGAAGATTTCCTTTTAAGTACAGAGAAATTTTGGAAGCAAAAGGCATGACTGGTCTAAGCATTTTCATGTCCCACATCGGATAAATTATATAACAATCAAGTCTATATAATAATCTAACATGATTTTTAGTTTGCTGAGTTGGGTAGCGCCAACTTGTGACCCTAGTGGGAGCACTAAAGTGATGGAACACGGCTACGACTTATTTGGCTGGTTTGTTAGCTGCAATATGTTGGCCTGCCCGCTCCAAGTTGAGAGTTGTGCCACGGGACATGGGCGAAGGCCTATGTCTCTTGGTTCCTAGACGAGAGGGAACTGCGTGAGGCTGGTTTCACAGAGCAGCGAATACCTCTGGCTCCCATCAGTGGAGGGACTACAGGCTGCTGCACTTCCAATCCACTAAGCCCGGTGAGCCTAGCCTATGAACCATTACTTTTTTGTGGTCAATTTTTGTACGTTAAGGGAAGAAAAACAATAATGGCCACTCAATTTTTAAGTCTATAATCTCTATTGAATCCATTTATTTGATAAAAGATTAATTAAATTGCAAGCACGATTGTTAGAATTGCGCTAATATATGTTTACAAATTGAAGATTATGGTCTTATTTTTTTGTGGCGAGATTATGGTGAAGTACAAATATAATTTTTTTTTGAACAATTAATTTTTTTTCTCCAAAAAAAATAGTAATTATATTAGTTCATGAAGTAAAAGGGTATTGTCATTTGTCGCCTCCATATTTATTGTCATTATTTTTTTAATTCATAAAGAGATACATTTCATATTTTGCATTGGCTTGACAAAGCCCCATTTTATCACATTGGATGAGAAAGATCTCAAAATCGTTATGCATTTTTACATTTTTCAAGTTCGGTATGTTTAGCTCCTATGATATTATAGAGTCTAAAAACGGACAAAAATAAAATTATAAGAGAAATAAAATCAAAATCTTGAAATCTTATTGGGATTAAAAAATGTTTCTATAGTTTTTCTTCAAGGACTGATTTTTGCTGAAGCAAGTGCGATCAAAGAATATAACATCTTGTACGACATTTCTTTGGTTAGTTGAAAGTTCTAAAACTACATGAAATAAAAATCTTAAACATAGGCTGAATTTCACGCACATGCTATGACATGTTGTAACATGTGTGGTTTTTATATGTTTTGCAAGACTTAAAGTGCTCCATCTTAGTTCACCTGCTCTCTTTAGTGATAACAATTGAACTGTATTCATAAAATAATTCAGTACTTAATGAATGTGTAGTTAGTCATACATAATTATTCCGTACATTATAGATGTGTTCATAAAATTGCATATTGATTATAAATAGAATTGATGGTATGTATAAATGTTCGATGAAGTTTTTGATCAAAGGGGAGATTGTGTAGAAGGTCTAAGAAAGCTGATGGGTCGAAGTTATCAAATAATTATTCAATAGATTATGTAAACAATGTATTTATGTATCATAAACATTTCTTCAATTTTTTATGTAACTGTTTTTCCTTTGGCCGATGGTATTGCTTGCCATGTCTTAGACAAACTTAGATCTGAAACGATGTCAAAGATTGAGAGTTATTATGGTTTATCTTATGAAACTCAATTATGGTATGGTATGATGATTGAAGGAGGACAGAGAGTGAAGCATTGAGGCGTTCTATATATATGGAGAATAACTCAAACTGAAATGATATTATAATGTGAAACTGAATACACTTATATTCTGCACTGGTTGTTAAAATTATTATAAGAGAACAAGAAAAATAACATAAGAACAAAATAATATGGATAATGGTTTTATGAAACATGCTTAGAAGATTTCCTTTTAAGTACAGAGAAATTTTGGAAGCAAAAGGCATGACTGGTCTAAGCATTTTCATGTCCCACATCGGATAAATTATATAACAATCAAGTCTATATAATAATCTAACATGATTGTTAGTTTGCTGAGTTGGGTAGCGCCAACTTGTGACCCTAGTGGGAGCACTAAAGTGATGGAACACGGCTACGACTTATTTGGCTGGTTTGTTAGCTGCAATATGTTGGCCTGCCCGCTCCAAGTTGAGAGTTGTGCCACGGGACATGGGCGAAGGCCTATGTCTCTTGGTTCCTATACGAGAGGGAACTGCGTGAGGCTGGTTTCACAGAGCAGCGAATACCTCTGGCTCCCATCAGTGGAGGGACTACAGGCTGCTGCACTTCCAGTCCACTAAGCCCGGTGAGCCTAGCCTATGAACCATTACTTTTTTGTGGTCAATTTTTGTACGTTAAGGGAAGAAAAACAATAATGGCCACTCAATTTTTAAGTCTATAATCTCTATTGAATCCATTTATTTGATAAAAGATTAATTAAATTGCAAGCACGATTGTTAGAATTGCGCTAATATATGTTTACAAATTAAAGATTATGGTCTTATTTTTTTGTGGCGAGATTATGGTGAAGTACAAATATAATTTTTTTTTGAACAATTAATTTTTTTTCTCCAAAAAAAATAGTAATTATATTAGTTCATGAAGTAAAAGGGTATTGTCATTTGTCGCCTCCATATTTATTGTCATTATTTTTTTAATTCATAAAGAGATACATTTCATATTTTGCATTGGCTTGACAAAGCCCCATTTTATCACATTGGATGAGAAAGATCTCAAAATCGTTATGCAGTTTTACATTTTTCAAGTTCGGTATGTTTAGCTCCTATGATATTATAGAGTCTAAAAAAGGACAAAATTAAATTATAAGAGAAATAAAATCAAAATCTTGAAATCTTATTGGGATTAAAAAATGTTTCTATAGTTTTTCTTCAAGGACTGATTTTTGCTGAAGCAAGTGCGATCAAAGAATATAACATCTTGTACGACATTTCTTTGGTTAGTTGAAAGTTCTAAAACTACATGAAATAAAAATCTTAAACATAGGCTGAATTTCACGCACATGCTATGACATGTTGTAACATGTGTGGTTTTTATATGTTTTGCAAGACTTAAAGTGCTCCATCTTAGTTCACCTGCTCTCTTTAGTGATAACAATTGAACTGTATTCATAAAATAATTCAGTACTTAATGAATGTGTAGTTAGTCATACATAATTATTCCGTACATTATAGATGTGTTCATAAAATTGCATATTGATTATAAATAGAATTGATGGTATGTATAGATGTTCGATGAAGTTTTTGATCAAAGGGGAGATTGTGTAGAAGGTCTAAGAAAGCTGATGGGTCGAAGTTATAAAATAATTATTCAATAGATTATGTAAACAATGTATTTATGTATCATAAACATTTCTTCAATTTTTTATGTAACTGTTTTTCCTTTGGCCGATGGTATTGCTTGCCATGTCTTAGACAAACTTAGATCTGAAACGATGTCAAAGATTGAGAGTTATTATGGTTTATCTTATGAAACTCAATTATGGTATGGTATGATGATTGAAGGAGGACAGAGAGTGAAGCATTGAGGCGTTCTATATATATGGAGAATAACTCAAACTGAAATGATATTATAATGTGAAACTGAATACACTTATATTCTGCACTGGTTGTTAAAATTATTATAAGAGAACAAGAAAAATAACATAAGAACAAAATAATATGGATAATGGTTTTATGAAACATGCTTAGAAGATTTCCTTTTAAGTACAGAGAAATTTTGGAAGCAAAAGGCATGACTGGTCTAAGCATTTTCATGTCCCACATCGGATAAATTATATAACAATCAAGTCTATATAATAATCTAACATGATTGTTAGTTTGCTGAGTTGGGTAGCGCCAACTTGTGACCCTAGTGGGAGCACTAAAGTGATGGAACACGGCTACGACTTATTTGGCTGGTTTGTTAGCTGCAATATGTTGGCCTGCCCGCTCCAAGTTGAGAGTTGTGCCACGGGACATGGGCGAAGGCCTATGTCTCTTGGTTCCTAGACGAGAGGGAACTGCGTGAGGCTGGTTTCACAGAGCAGCGAATACCTCTGGCTCCCATCAGTGGAGGGACTACAGGCTGCTGCACTTCCAGTCCACTAAGCCCGGTGAGCCTAGCCTATGAACCATTACTATTTTTGTACGTTAAGGGAAGAAAAACAATAATGGCCACTCAATTTTTAAGTCTATAATCTCTATTGAATCCATTTATTTGATAAAAGATTAATTAAATTGCAAGCACGATTGTTAGAATTGCGCTAATATATGTTTACAAATTAAAGATTATGGTCTTATTTTTTTGTGGCGAGATTATGGTGAAGTACAAATATAATTTTTTTTTGAACAATTAATTTTTTTTCTCCAAAAAAAATAGTAATTATATTAGTTCATGAAGTAAAAGGGTATTGTCATTTGTCGCCTCCATATTTATTGTCATTATTTTTTTAATTCATAAAGAGATACATTTCATATTTTGCATTGGCTTGACAAAGCCCCATTTTATCACATTGGATGAGAAAGATCTCAAAATCGTTATGCATTTTTACATTTTTCAAGTTCGGTATGTTTAGCTCCTATGATATTATAGAGTCTAAAAACGGACAAAAATAAAATTATAAGAGAAATAAAATCAAAATCTTGAAATCTTATTGGGATTAAAAAATGTTTCTATAGTTTTTCTTCAAGGACTGATTTTGGCTGAAGCAAGTGCGATCAAAGAATATAACATCTTGTACGACATTTCTTTGGTTAGTTGAAAGTTCTAAAACTACATGAAATAAAAATCTTAAACATAGGCTGAATTTCACGCACATGCTATGACATGTTGTAACATGTGTGGTTTTTATATGTTTTGCAAGACTTAAAGTGCTCCATCTTAGTTCACCTGCTCTCTTTAGTGATAACAATTGAACTGTATTCATAAAATAATTCAGTACTTAATGAATGTGTAGTTAGTCATACATAATTATTCCGTACATTATAGATGTGTTCATAAAATTGCATATTGATTATAAATAGAATTGATGGTATGTATAAATGTTCGATGAAGTTTTTGATCAAAGGGGAGATTGTGTAGAAGGTCTAAGAAAGCTGATGGGTCGAAGTTATCAAATAATTATTCAATAGATTATGTAAACAATGTATTTATGTATCATAAACATTTCTTCAATTTTTTATGTAACTGTTTTTCCTTTGGCCGATGGTATTGCTTGCCATGTCTTAGACAAACTTAGATCTGAAACGATGTCAAAGATTGAGAGTTATTATGGTTTATCTTATGAAACTCAATTATGGTATGGTATGATGATTGAAGGAGGACAGAGAGTGAAGCATTGAGGCGTTCTATATATATGGAGAATAACTCAAACTGAAATGATATTATAATGTGAAACTGAATACACTTATATTCTGCACTGGTTGTTAAAATTATTATAAGAGAACAAGAAAAATAACATAAGAACAAAATAATATGGATAATGGTTTTATGAAACATGCTTAGAAGATTTCCTTTTAAGTACAGAGAAATTTTGGAAGCAAAAGGCATGACTGGTCTAAGCATTTTCATGTCCCACATCGGATAAATTATATAACAATCAAGTCTATATAATAATCTAACATGATTGTTAGTTTGCTGAGTTGGGTAGCGCCAACTTGTGACCCTAGTGGGAGCACTAAAGTGATGGAACACGGCTACGACTTATTTGGCTGGTTTGTTAGCTGCAATATGTTGGCCTGCCCGCTCCAAGTTGAGAGTTGTGCCACGGGACATGGGCGAAGGCCTATGTCTCTTGGTTCCTAGACGAGAGGGAACTGCGTGAGGCTGGTTTCACAGAGCAGCGAATACCTCTGGCTCCCATCAGTGGAGGGACTACAGGCTGCTGCACTTCCAGTCCACTAAGCCCGGTGAGCCTAGCCTATGAACCATTACTATTTTTGTACGTTAAGGGAAGAAAAACAATAATGGCCACTCAATTTTTAAGTCTATAATCTCTATTGAATCCATTTATTTGATAAAAGATTAATTAAATTGCAAGCACGATTGTTAGAATTGCGCTAATATATGTTTACAAATTAAAGATTATGGTCTTATTTTTTTGTGGCGAGATTATGGTGAAGTACAAATATAATTTTTTTTTGAACAATTAATTTTTTTTCTCCAAAAAAAATAGTAATTATATTAGTTCATGAAGTAAAAGGGTATTGTCATTTGTCGCCTCCATATTTATTGTCATTATTTTTTTAATTCATAAAGAGATACATTTCATATTTTGCATTGGCTTGACAAAGCCCCATTTTATCACATTGGATGAGAAAGATCTCAAAATCGTTATGCATTTTTACATTTTTCAAGTTCGGTATGTTTAGCTCCTATGATATTATAGAGTCTAAAAACGGACAAAAATAAAATTATAAGAGAAATAAAATCAAAATCTTGAAATCTTATTGGGATTAAAAAATGTTTCTATAGTTTTTCTTCAAGGACTGATTTTTGCTGAAGCAAGTGCGATCAAAGAATATAACATCTTGTACGACATTTCTTTGGTTAGTTGAAAGTTCTAAAACTACATGAAATAAAAATCTTAAACATAGGCTGAATTTCACGCACATGCTATGACATGTTGTAACATGTGTGGTTTTTATATGTTTTGCAAGACTTAAAGTGCTCCATCTTAGTTCACCTGCTCTCTTTAGTGATAACAATTGAACTGTATTCATAAAATAATTCAGTACTTAATGAATGTGTAGTTAGTCATACATAATTATTCCGTACATTATAGATGTGTTCATAAAATTGCATATTGATTATAAATAGAATTGATGGTATGTATAGATGTTCGATGAAGTTTTTGATCAAAGGGGAGATTGTGTAGAAGGTCTAAGAAAGTTGATGGGTCGAAGTTATAAAATAATTATTCAATAGATTATGTAAACAATGTATTTATGTATCATAAACATTTCTTCAATTTTTTATGTAACTGTTTTTCCTTTGGCCGATGGTATTGCTTGCCATGTCTTAGACAAACTTAGATCTGAAACGATGTCAAAGATTGAGAGTTATTATGGTTTATCTTATGAAACTCAATTATGGTATGGTATGATGATTGAAGGAGGACAGAGAGTGAAGCATTGAGGCGTTCTATATATATGGAGAATAACTCAAACTGAAATGATATTATAATGTGAAACTGAATACACTTATATTCTGCACTGGTTGTTAAAATTATTATAAGAGAACAAGAAAAATAACATAAGAACAAAATAATATGGATAATGGTTTTATGAAACATGCTTAGAAGATTTCCTTTTAAGTACAGAGAAATTTTGGAAGCAAAAGGCATGACTGGTCTAAGCATTTTCATGTCCCACATCGGATAAATTATATAACAATCAAGTCTATATAATAATCTAACATGATTTTTAGTTTGCTGAGTTGGGTAGCGCCAACTTGTGACCCTAGTGGGAGCACTAAAGTGATGGAACACGGCTACGACTTATTTGGCTGGTTTGTTAGCTGCAATATGTTGGCCTGCCCGCTCCAAGTTGAGAGTTGTGCCACGGGACATGGGCGAAGGCCTATGTCTCTTGGTTCCTAGACGAGAGGGAACTGCGTGAGGCTGGTTTCACAGAGCAGCGAATACCTCTGGCTCCCATCAGTGGAGGGACTACAGGCTGCTGCACTTCCAGTCCACTAAGCCCGGTGAGCCTAGCCTATGAACCATTACTTTTTTGTGGTCAATTTTTGTACGTTAAGGGAAGAAAAACAATAATGGCCACTCAATTTTTAAGTCTATAATCTCTATTGAATCCATTTATTTGATAAAAGATTAATTAAATTGCAAGCACGATTGTTAGAATTGCGCTAATATATGTTTACAAATTGAAGATTATGGTCTTATTTTTTTGTGGCGAGATTATGGTGAAGTACAAATATAATTTTTTTTTGAACAATTAATTTTTTTTCTCCAAAAAAAATAGTAATTATATTAGTTCATGAAGTAAAAGGGTATTGTCATTTGTCGCCTCCATATTTATTGTCATTATTTTTTTAATTCATAAAGAGATACATTTCATATTTTGCATTGGCTTGACAAAGCCCCATTTTATCACATTGGATGAGAAAGATCTCAAAATCGTTATGCATTTTTACATTTTTCAAGTTCGGTATGTTTAGCTCCTATGATATTATAGAGTCTAAAAACGGACAAAAATAAAATTATAAGAGAAATAAAATCAAAATCTTGAAATCTTATTGGGATTAAAAAATGTTTCTATAGTTTTTCTTCAAGGACTGATTTTTGCTGAAGCAAGTGCGATCAAAGAATATAACATCTTGTACGACATTTCTTTGGTTAGTTGAAAGTTCTAAAACTACATGAAATAAAAATCTTAAACATAGGCTGAATTTCACGCACATGCTATGACATGTTGTAACATGTGTGGTTTTTATATGTTTTGCAAGACTTAAAGTGCTCCATCTTAGTTCACCTGCTCTCTTTAGTGATAACAATTGAACTGTATTCATAAAATAATTCAGTACTTAATGAATGTGTAGTTAGTCATACATAATTATTCCGTACATTATAGATGTGTTCATAAAATTGCATATTGATTATAAATAGAATTGATGGTATGTATAGATGTTCGATGAAGTTTTTGATCAAAGGGGAGATTGTGTAGAAGGTCTAAGAAAGCTGATGGGTCGAAGTTATAAAATAATTATTCAATAGATTATGTAAACAATGTATTTATGTATCATAAACATTTCTTCAATTTTTTATGTAACTGTTTTTCCTTTGGCCGATGGTATTGCTTGCCATGTCTTAGACAAACTTAGATCTGAAACGATGTCAAAGATTGAGAGTTATTATGGTTTATCTTATGAAACTCAATTATGGTATGGTATGATGATTGAAGGAGGACAGAGAGTGAAGCATTGAGGCGTTCTATATATATGGAGAATAACTCAAACTGAAATGATATTATAATGTGAAACTGAATACACTTATATTCTGCACTGGTTGTTAAAATTATTATAAGAGAACAAGAAAAATAACATAAGAACAAAATAATATGGATAATGGTTTTATGAAACATGCTTAGAAGATTTCCTTTTAAGTACAGAGAAATTTTGGAAGCAAAAGGCATGACTGGTCTAAGCATTTTCATGTCCCACATCGGATAAATTATATAACAATCAAGTCTATATAATAATCTAACATGATTTTTAGTTTGCTGAGTTGGGTAGCGCCAACTTGTGACCCTAGTGGGAGCACTAAAGTGATGGAACACGGCTACGACTTATTTGGCTGGTTTGTTAGCTGCAATATGTTGGCCTGCCCGCTCCAAGTTGAGAGTTGTGCCACGGGACATGGGCGAAGGCCTATGTCTCTTGGTTCCTAGACGAGAGGGAACTGCGTGAGGCTGGTTTCACAGAGCAGCGAATACCTCTGGCTCCCATCAGTGGAGGGACTACAGGCTGCTGCACTTCCAGTCCACTAAGCCCGGTGAGCCTAGCCTATGAACCATTACTTTTTTGTGGTCAATTTTTGTACGTTAAGGGAAGAAAAACAATAATGGCCACTCAATTTTTAAGTCTATAATCTCTATTGAATCCATTTATTTGATAAAAGATTAATTAAATTGCAAGCACGATTGTTAGAATTGCGCTAATATATGTTTACAAATTGAAGATTATGGTCTTATTTTTTTGTGGCGAGATTATGGTGAAGTACAAATATAATTTTTTTTTGAACAATTAATTTTTTTTCTCCAAAAAAAATAGTAATTATATTAGTTCATGAAGTAAAAGGGTATTGTCATTTGTCGCCTCCATATTTATTGTCATTATTTTTTTAATTCATAAAGAGATACATTTCATATTTTGCATTGGCTTGACAAAGCCCCATTTTATCACATTGGATGAGAAAGATCTCAAAATCGTTATGCATTTTTACATTTTTCAAGTTCGGTATGTTTAGCTCCTATGATATTATAGAGTCTAAAAACGGACAAAAATAAAATTATAAGAGAAATAAAATCAAAATCTTGAAATCTTATTGGGATTAAAAAATGTTTCTATAGTTTTTCTTCAAGGACTGATTTTTGCTGAAGCAAGTGCGATCAAAGAATATAACATCTTGTACGACATTTCTTTGGTTAGTTGAAAGTTCTAAAACTACATGAAATAAAAATCTTAAACATAGGCTGAATTTCACGCACATGCTATGACATGTTGTAACATGTGTGGTTTTTATATGTTTTGCAAGACTTAAAGTGCTCCATCTTAGTTCACCTGCTCTCTTTAGTGATAACAATTGAACTGTATTCATAAAATAATTCAGTACTTAATGAATGTGTAGTTAGTCATACATAATTATTCCGTACATTATAGATGTGTTCATAAAATTGCATATTGATTATAAATAGAATTGATGGTATGTATAGATGTTCGATGAAGTTTTTGATCAAAGGGGAGATTGTGTAGAAGGTCTAAGAAAGCTGATGGGTCGAAGTTATCAAATAATTATTCAATAGATTATGTAAACAATGTATTTATGTATCATAAACATTTCTTCAATTTTTTATGTAACTGTTTTTCCTTTGGCCGATGGTATTGCTTGCCATGTCTTAGACAAACTTAGATCTGAAACGATGTCAAAGATTGAGAGTTATTATGGTTTATCTTATGAAACTCAATTATGGTATGGTATGATGATTGAAGGAGGACAGAGAGTGAAGCATTGAGGCGTTCTATATATATGGAGAATAACTCAAACTGAAATGATATTATAATGTGAAACTGAATACACTTATATTCTGCACTGGTTGTTAAAATTATTATAAGAGAACAAGAAAAATAACATAAGAACAAAATAATATGGATAATGGTTTTATGAAACATGCTTAGAAGATTTCCTTTTAAGTACAGAGAAATTTTGGAAGCAAAAGGCATGACTGGTCTAAGCATTTTCATGTCCCACATCGGATAAATTATATAACAATCAAGTCTATATAATAATCTAACATGATTGTTAGTTTGCTGAGTTGGGTAGCGCCAACTTGTGACCCTAGTGGGAGCACTAAAGTGATGGAACACGGCTACGACTTATTTGGCTGGTTTGTTAGCTGCAATATGTTGGCCTGCCCGCTCCAAGTTGAGAGTTGTGCCACGGGACATGGGCGAAGGCCTATGTCTCTTGGTTCCTAGACGAGAGGGAACTGCGTGAGGCTGGTTTCACAGAGCAGCGAATACCTCTGGCTCCCATCAGTGGAGGGACTACAGGCTGCTGCACTTCCAGTCCACTAAGCCCGGTGAGCCTAGCCTATGAACCATTACTATTTTTGTACGTTAAGGGAAGAAAAACAATAATGGCCACTCAATTTTTAAGTCTATAATCTCTATTGAATCCATTTATTTGATAAAAGATTAATTAAATTGCAAGCACGATTGTTAGAATTGCGCTAATATATGTTTACAAATTAAAGATTATGGTCTTATTTTTTTGTGGCGAGATTATGGTGAAGTACAAATATAATTTTTTTTTGAACAATTAATTTTTTTTCTCCAAAAAAAATAGTAATTATATTAGTTCATGAAGTAAAAGGGTATTGTCATTTGTCGCCTCCATATTTATTGTCATTATTTTTTTAATTCATAAAGAGATACATTTCATATTTTGCATTGGCTTGACAAAGCCCCATTTTATCACATTGGATGAGAAAGATCTCAAAATCGTTATGCATTTTTACATTTTTCAAGTTCGGTATGTTTAGCTCCTATGATATTATAGAGTCTAAAAACGGACAAAAATAAAATTATAAGAGAAATAAAATCAAAATCTTGAAATCTTATTGGGATTAAAAAATGTTTCTATAGTTTTTCTTCAAGGACTGATTTTTGCTGAAGCAAGTGCGATCAAAGAATATAACATCTTGTACGACATTTCTTTGGTTAGTTGAAAGTTCTAAAACTACATGAAATAAAAATCTTAAACATAGGCTGAATTTCACGCACATGCTATGACATGTTGTAACATGTGTGGTTTTTATATGTTTTGCAAGACTTAAAGTGCTCCATCTTAGTTCACCTGCTCTCTTTAGTGATAACAATTGAACTGTATTCATAAAATAATTCAGTACTTAATGAATGTGTAGTTAGTCATACATAATTATTCCGTACATTATAGATGTGTTCATAAAATTGCATATTGATTATAAATAGAATTGATGGTATGTATAGATGTTCGATGAAGTTTTTGATCAAAGGGGAGATTGTGTAGAAGGTCTAAGAAAGCTGATGGGTCGAAGTTATAAAATAATTATTCAATAGATTATGTAAACAATGTATTTATGTATCATAAACATTTCTTCAATTTTTTATGTAACTGTTTTTCCTTTGGCCGATGGTATTGCTTGCCATGTCTTAGACAAACTTAGATCTGAAACGATGTCAAAGATTGAGAGTTATTATGGTTTATCTTATGAAACTCAATTATGGTATGGTATGATGATTGAAGGAGGACAGAGAGTGAAGCATTGAGGCGTTCTATATATATGGAGAATAACTCAAACTGAAATGATATTATAATGTGAAACTGAATACACTTATATTCTGCACTGGTTGTTAAAATTATTATAAGAGAACAAGAAAAATAACATAAGAACAAAATAATATGGATAATGGTTTTATGAAACATGCTTAGAAGATTTCCTTTTAAGTACAGAGAAATTTTGGAAGCAAAAGGCATGACTGGTCTAAGCATTTTCATGTCCCACATCGGATAAATTATATAACAATCAAGTCTATATAATAATCTAACATGATTTTTAGTTTGCTGAGTTGGGTAGCGCCAACTTGTGACCCTAGTGGGAGCACTAAAGTGATGGAACACGGCTACGACTTATTTGGCTGGTTTGTTAGCTGCAATATGTTGGCCTGCCCGCTCCAAGTTGAGAGTTGTGCCACGGGACATGGGCGAAGGCCTATGTCTCTTGGTTCCTAGACGAGAGGGAACTGCGTGAGGCTGGTTTCACAGAGCAGCGAATACCTCTGGCTCCCATCAGTGGAGGGACTACAGGCTGCTGCACTTCCAATCCACTAAGCCCGGTGAGCCTAGCCTATGAACCATTACTTTTTTGTGGTCAATTTTTGTACGTTAAGGGAAGAAAAACAATAATGGCCACTCAATTTTTAAGTCTATAATCTCTATTGAATCCATTTATTTGATAAAAGATTAATTAAATTGCAAGCACGATTGTTAGAATTGCGCTAATATATGTTTACAAATTGAAGATTATGGTCTTATTTTTTTGTGGCGAGATTATGGTGAAGTACAAATATAATTTTTTTTTGAACAATTAATTTTTTTTCTCCAAAAAAAATAGTAATTATATTAGTTCATGAAGTAAAAGGGTATTGTCATTTGTCGCCTCCATATTTATTGTCATTATTTTTTTAATTCATAAAGAGATACATTTCATATTTTGCATTGGCTTGACAAAGCCCCATTTTATCACATTGGATGAGAAAGATCTCAAAATCGTTATGCATTTTTACATTTTTCAAGTTCGGTATGTTTAGCTCCTATGATATTATAGAGTCTAAAAACGGACAAAAATAAAATTATAAGAGAAATAAAATCAAAATCTTGAAATCTTATTGGGATTAAAAAATGTTTCTATAGTTTTTCTTCAAGGACTGATTTTTGCTGAAGCAAGTGCGATCAAAGAATATAACATCTTGTACGACATTTCTTTGGTTAGTTGAAAGTTCTAAAACTACATGAAATAAAAATCTTAAACATAGGCTGAATTTCACGCACATGCTATGACATGTTGTAACATGTGTGGTTTTTATATGTTTTGCAAGACTTAAAGTGCTCCATCTTAGTTCACCTGCTCTCTTTAGTGATAACAATTGAACTGTATTCATAAAATAATTCAGTACTTAATGAATGTGTAGTTAGTCATACATAATTATTCCGTACATTATAGATGTGTTCATAAAATTGCATATTGATTATAAATAGAATTGATGGTATGTATAAATGTTCGATGAAGTTTTTGATCAAAGGGGAGATTGTGTAGAAGGTCTAAGAAAGCTGATGGGTCGAAGTTATCAAATAATTATTCAATAGATTATGTAAACAATGTATTTATGTATCATAAACATTTCTTCAATTTTTTATGTAACTGTTTTTCCTTTGGCCGATGGTATTGCTTGCCATGTCTTAGACAAACTTAGATCTGAAACGATGTCAAAGATTGAGAGTTATTATGGTTTATCTTATGAAACTCAATTATGGTATGGTATGATGATTGAAGGAGGACAGAGAGTGAAGCATTGAGGCGTTCTATATATATGGAGAATAACTCAAACTGAAATGATATTATAATGTGAAACTGAATACACTTATATTCTGCACTGGTTGTTAAAATTATTATAAGAGAACAAGAAAAATAACATAAGAACAAAATAATATGGATAATGGTTTTATGAAACATGCTTAGAAGATTTCCTTTTAAGTACAGAGAAATTTTGGAAGCAAAAGGCATGACTGGTCTAAGCATTTTCATGTCCCACATCGGATAAATTATATAACAATCAAGTCTATATAATAATCTAACATGATTGTTAGTTTGCTGAGTTGGGTAGCGCCAACTTGTGACCCTAGTGGGAGCACTAAAGTGATGGAACACGGCTACGACTTATTTGGCTGGTTTGTTAGCTGCAATATGTTGGCCTGCCCGCTCCAAGTTGAGAGTTGTGCCACGGGACATGGGCGAAGGCCTATGTCTCTTGGTTCCTATACGAGAGGGAACTGCGTGAGGCTGGTTTCACAGAGCAGCGAATACCTCTGGCTCCCATCAGTGGAGGGACTACAGGCTGCTGCACTTCCAGTCCACTAAGCCCGGTGAGCCTAGCCTATGAACCATTACTTTTTTGTGGTCAATTTTTGTACGTTAAGGGAAGAAAAACAATAATGGCCACTCAATTTTTAAGTCTATAATCTCTATTGAATCCATTTATTTGATAAAAGATTAATTAAATTGCAAGCACGATTGTTAGAATTGCGCTAATATATGTTTACAAATTAAAGATTATGGTCTTATTTTTTTGTGGCGAGATTATGGTGAAGTACAAATATAATTTTTTTTTGAACAATTAATTTTTTTTCTCCAAAAAAAATAGTAATTATATTAGTTCATGAAGTAAAAGGGTATTGTCATTTGTCGCCTCCATATTTATTGTCATTATTTTTTTAATTCATAAAGAGATACATTTCATATTTTGCATTGGCTTGACAAAGCCCCATTTTATCACATTGGATGAGAAAGATCTCAAAATCGTTATGCAGTTTTACATTTTTCAAGTTCGGTATGTTTAGCTCCTATGATATTATAGAGTCTAAAAAAGGACAAAATTAAATTATAAGAGAAATAAAATCAAAATCTTGAAATCTTATTGGGATTAAAAAATGTTTCTATAGTTTTTCTTCAAGGACTGATTTTTGCTGAAGCAAGTGCGATCAAAGAATATAACATCTTGTACGACATTTCTTTGGTTAGTTGAAAGTTCTAAAACTACATGAAATAAAAATCTTAAACATAGGCTGAATTTCACGCACATGCTATGACATGTTGTAACATGTGTGGTTTTTATATGTTTTGCAAGACTTAAAGTGCTCCATCTTAGTTCACCTGCTCTCTTTAGTGATAACAATTGAACTGTATTCATAAAATAATTCAGTACTTAATGAATGTGTAGTTAGTCATACATAATTATTCCGTACATTATAGATGTGTTCATAAAATTGCATATTGATTATAAATAGAATTGATGGTATGTATAGATGTTCGATGAAGTTTTTGATCAAAGGGGAGATTGTGTAGAAGGTCTAAGAAAGCTGATGGGTCGAAGTTATAAAATAATTATTCAATAGATTATGTAAACAATGTATTTATGTATCATAAACATTTCTTCAATTTTTTATGTAACTGTTTTTCCTTTGGCCGATGGTATTGCTTGCCATGTCTTAGACAAACTTAGATCTGAAACGATGTCAAAGATTGAGAGTTATTATGGTTTATCTTATGAAACTCAATTATGGTATGGTATGATGATTGAAGGAGGACAGAGAGTGAAGCATTGAGGCGTTCTATATATATGGAGAATAACTCAAACTGAAATGATATTATAATGTGAAACTGAATACACTTATATTCTGCACTGGTTGTTAAAATTATTATAAGAGAACAAGAAAAATAACATAAGAACAAAATAATATGGATAATGGTTTTATGAAACATGCTTAGAAGATTTCCTTTTAAGTACAGAGAAATTTTGGAAGCAAAAGGCATGACTGGTCTAAGCATTTTCATGTCCCACATCGGATAAATTATATAACAATCAAGTCTATATAATAATCTAACATGATTGTTAGTTTGCTGAGTTGGGTAGCGCCAACTTGTGACCCTAGTGGGAGCACTAAAGTGATGGAACACGGCTACGACTTATTTGGCTGGTTTGTTAGCTGCAATATGTTGGCCTGCCCGCTCCAAGTTGAGAGTTGTGCCACGGGACATGGGCGAAGGCCTATGTCTCTTGGTTCCTAGACGAGAGGGAACTGCGTGAGGCTGGTTTCACAGAGCAGCGAATACCTCTGGCTCCCATCAGTGGAGGGACTACAGGCTGCTGCACTTCCAGTCCACTAAGCCCGGTGAGCCTAGCCTATGAACCATTACTTTTTTGTGGTCAATTTTTGTACGTTAAGGGAAGAAAAACAATAATGGCCACTCAATTTTTAAGTCTATAATCTCTATTGAATCCATTTATTTGATAAAAGATTAATTAAATTGCAAGCACGATTGTTAGAATTGCGCTAATATATGTTTACAAATTAAAGATTATGGTCTTATTTTTTTGTGGCGAGATTATGGTGAAGTACAAATATAATTTTTTTTTGAACAATTAATTTTTTTTCTCCAAAAAAAATAGTAATTATATTAGTTCATGAAGTAAAAGGGTATTGTCATTTGTCGCCTCCATATTTATTGTCATTATTTTTTTAATTCATAAAGAGATACATTTCATATTTTGCATTGGCTTGACAAAGCCCCATTTTATCACATTGGATGAGAAAGATCTCAAAATCGTTATGCATTTTTACATTTTTCAAGTTCGGTATGTTTAGCTCCTATGATATTATAGAGTCTAAAAACGGACAAAAATAAAATTATAAGAGAAATAAAATCAAAATCTTGAAATCTTATTGGGATTAAAAAATGTTTCTATAGTTTTTCTTCAAGGACTGATTTTGGCTGAAGCAAGTGCGATCAAAGAATATAACATCTTGTACGACATTTCTTTGGTTAGTTGAAAGTTCTAAAACTACATGAAATAAAAATCTTAAACATAGGCTGAATTTCACGCACATGCTATGACATGTTGTAACATGTGTGGTTTTTATATGTTTTGCAAGACTTAAAGTGCTCCATCTTAGTTCACCTGCTCTCTTTAGTGATAACAATTGAACTGTATTCATAAAATAATTCAGTACTTAATGAATGTGTAGTTAGTCATACATAATTATTCCGTACATTATAGATGTGTTCATAAAATTGCATATTGATTATAAATAGAATTGATGGTATGTATAAATGTTCGATGAAGTTTTTGATCAAAGGGGAGATTGTGTAGAAGGTCTAAGAAAGCTGATGGGTCGAAGTTATCAAATAATTATTCAATAGATTATGTAAACAATGTATTTATGTATCATAAACATTTCTTCAATTTTTTATGTAACTGTTTTTCCTTTGGCCGATGGTATTGCTTGCCATGTCTTAGACAAACTTAGATCTGAAACGATGTCAAAGATTGAGAGTTATTATGGTTTATCTTATGAAACTCAATTATGGTATGGTATGATGATTGAAGGAGGACAGAGAGTGAAGCATTGAGGCGTTCTATATATATGGAGAATAACTCAAACTGAAATGATATTATAATGTGAAACTGAATACACTTATATTCTGCACTGGTTGTTAAAATTATTATAAGAGAACAAGAAAAATAACATAAGAACAAAATAATATGGATAATGGTTTTATGAAACATGCTTAGAAGATTTCCTTTTAAGTACAGAGAAATTTTGGAAGCAAAAGGCATGACTGGTCTAAGCATTTTCATGTCCCACATCGGATAAATTATATAACAATCAAGTCTATATAATAATCTAACATGATTGTTAGTTTGCTGAGTTGGGTAGCGCCAACTTGTGACCCTAGTGGGAGCACTAAAGTGATGGAACACGGCTACGACTTATTTGGCTGGTTTGTTAGCTGCAATATGTTGGCCTGCCCGCTCCAAGTTGAGAGTTGTGCCACGGGACATGGGCGAAGGCCTATGTCTCTTGGTTCCTAGACGAGAGGGAACTGCGTGAGGCTGGTTTCACAGAGCAGCGAATACCTCTGGCTCCCATCAGTGGAGGGACTACAGGCTGCTGCACTTCCAGTCCACTAAGCCCGGTGAGCCTAGCCTATGAACCATTACTATTTTTGTACGTTAAGGGAAGAAAAACAATAATGGCCACTCAATTTTTAAGTCTATAATCTCTATTGAATCCATTTATTTGATAAAAGATTAATTAAATTGCAAGCACGATTGTTAGAATTGCGCTAATATATGTTTACAAATTAAAGATTATGGTCTTATTTTTTTGTGGCGAGATTATGGTGAAGTACAAATATAATTTTTTTTTGAACAATTAATTTTTTTTCTCCAAAAAAAATAGTAATTATATTAGTTCATGAAGTAAAAGGGTATTGTCATTTGTCGCCTCCATATTTATTGTCATTATTTTTTTAATTCATAAAGAGATACATTTCATATTTTGCATTGGCTTGACAAAGCCCCATTTTATCACATTGGATGAGAAAGATCTCAAAATCGTTATGCATTTTTACATTTTTCAAGTTCGGTATGTTTAGCTCCTATGATATTATAGAGTCTAAAAACGGACAAAAATAAAATTATAAGAGAAATAAAATCAAAATCTTGAAATCTTATTGGGATTAAAAAATGTTTCTATAGTTTTTCTTCAAGGACTGATTTTTGCTGAAGCAAGTGCGATCAAAGAATATAACATCTTGTACGACATTTCTTTGGTTAGTTGAAAGTTCTAAAACTACATGAAATAAAAATCTTAAACATAGGCTGAATTTCACGCACATGCTATGACATGTTGTAACATGTGTGGTTTTTATATGTTTTGCAAGACTTAAAGTGCTCCATCTTAGTTCACCTGCTCTCTTTAGTGATAACAATTGAACTGTATTCATAAAATAATTCAGTACTTAATGAATGTGTAGTTAGTCATACATAATTATTCCGTACATTATAGATGTGTTCATAAAATTGCATATTGATTATAAATAGAATTGATGGTATGTATAGATGTTCGATGAAGTTTTTGATCAAAGGGGAGATTGTGTAGAAGGTCTAAGAAAGCTGATGGGTCGAAGTTATAAAATAATTATTCAATAGATTATGTAAACAATGTATTTATGTATCATAAACATTTCTTCAATTTTTTATGTAACTGTTTTTCCTTTGGCCGATGGTATTGCTTGCCATGTCTTAGACAAACTTAGATCTGAAACGATGTCAAAGATTGAGAGTTATTATGGTTTATCTTATGAAACTCAATTATGGTATGGTATGATGATTGAAGGAGGACAGAGAGTGAAGCATTGAGGCGTTCTATATATATGGAGAATAACTCAAACTGAAATGATATTATAATGTGAAACTGAATACACTTATATTCTGCACTGGTTGTTAAAATTATTATAAGAGAACAAGAAAAATAACATAAGAACAAAATAATATGGATAATGGTTTTATGAAACATGCTTAGAAGATTTCCTTTTAAGTACAGAGAAATTTTGGAAGCAAAAGGCATGACTGGTCTAAGCATTTTCATGTCCCACATCGGATAAATTATATAACAATCAAGTCTATATAATAATCTAACATGATTTTTAGTTTGCTGAGTTGGGTAGCGCCAACTTGTGACCCTAGTGGGAGCACTAAAGTGATGGAACACGGCTACGACTTATTTGGCTGGTTTGTTAGCTGCAATATGTTGGCCTGCCCGCTCCAAGTTGAGAGTTGTGCCACGGGACATGGGCGAAGGCCTATGTCTCTTGGTTCCTAGACGAGAGGGAACTGCGTGAGGCTGGTTTCACAGAGCAGCGAATACCTCTGGCTCCCATCAGTGGAGGGACTACAGGCTGCTGCACTTCCAGTCCACTAAGCCCGGTGAGCCTAGCCTATGAACCATTACTTTTTTGTGGTCAATTTTTGTACGTTAAGGGAAGAAAAACAATAATGGCCACTCAATTTTTAAGTCTATAATCTCTATTGAATCCATTTATTTGATAAAAGATTAATTAAATTGCAAGCACGATTGTTAGAATTGCGCTAATATATGTTTACAAATTGAAGATTATGGTCTTATTTTTTTGTGGCGAGATTATGGTGAAGTACAAATATAATTTTTTTTTGAACAATTAATTTTTTTTCTCCAAAAAAAATAGTAATTATATTAGTTCATGAAGTAAAAGGGTATTGTCATTTGTCGCCTCCATATTTATTGTCATTATTTTTTTAATTCATAAAGAGATACATTTCATATTTTGCATTGGCTTGACAAAGCCCCATTTTATCACATTGGATGAGAAAGATCTCAAAATCGTTATGCATTTTTACATTTTTCAAGTTCGGTATGTTTAGCTCCTATGATATTATAGAGTCTAAAAACGGACAAAAATAAAATTATAAGAGAAATAAAATCAAAATCTTGAAATCTTATTGGGATTAAAAAATGTTTCTATAGTTTTTCTTCAAGGACTGATTTTTGCTGAAGCAAGTGCGATCAAAGAATATAACATCTTGTACGACATTTCTTTGGTTAGTTGAAAGTTCTAAAACTACATGAAATAAAAATCTTAAACATAGGCTGAATTTCACGCACATGCTATGACATGTTGTAACATGTGTGGTTTTTATATGTTTTGCAAGACTTAAAGTGCTCCATCTTAGTTCACCTGCTCTCTTTAGTGATAACAATTGAACTGTATTCATAAAATAATTCAGTACTTAATGAATGTGTAGTTAGTCATACATAATTATTCCGTACATTATAGATGTGTTCATAAAATTGCATATTGATTATAAATAGAATTGATGGTATGTATAGATGTTCGATGAAGTTTTTGATCAAAGGGGAGATTGTGTAGAAGGTCTAAGAAAGCTGATGGGTCGAAGTTATAAAATAATTATTCAATAGATTATGTAAACAATGTATTTATGTATCATAAACATTTCTTCAATTTTTTATGTAACTGTTTTTCCTTTGGCCGATGGTATTGCTTGCCATGTCTTAGACAAACTTAGATCTGAAACGATGTCAAAGATTGAGAGTTATTATGGTTTATCTTATGAAACTCAATTATGGTATGGTATGATGATTGAAGGAGGACAGAGAGTGAAGCATTGAGGCGTTCTATATATATGGAGAATAACTCAAACTGAAATGATATTATAATGTGAAACTGAATACACTTATATTCTGCACTGGTTGTTAAAATTATTATAAGAGAACAAGAAAAATAACATAAGAACAAAATAATATGGATAATGGTTTTATGAAACATGCTTAGAAGATTTCCTTTTAAGTACAGAGAAATTTTGGAAGCAAAAGGCATGACTGGTCTAAGCATTTTCATGTCCCACATCGGATAAATTATATAACAATCAAGTCTATATAATAATCTAACATGATTGTTAGTTTGCTGAGTTGGGTAGCGCCAACTTGTGACCCTAGTGGGAGCACTAAAGTGATGGAACACGGCTACGACTTATTTGGCTGGTTTGTTAGCTGCAATATGTTAGCCTGCCCGCTCCAAGTTGAGAGTTGTGCCACGGGACATGGGCGAAGGCCTATGTCTCTTGGTTCCTAGACGAGAGGGAACTGCGTGAGGCTGGTTTCACAGAGCAGCGAATACCTCTGGCTCCCATCAGTGGAGGGACTACAGGCTGCTGCACTTCCAGTCCACTAAGCCCGGTGAGCCTAGCCTATGAACCATTACTTTTTTGTGGTCAATTTTTGTACGTTAAGGGAAGAAAAACAATAATGGCCACTCAATTTTTAAGTCTATAATCTCTATTGAATCCATTTATTTGATAAAAGATTAATTAAATTGCAAGCACGATTGTTAGAATTGCGCTAATATATGTTTACAAATTAAAGATTATGGTCTTATTTTTTTGTGGCGAGATTATGGTGAAGTACAAATATAATTTTTTTTTGAACAATTAATTTTTTTTCTCCAAAAAAAATAGTAATTATATTAGTTCATGAAGTAAAAGGGTATTGTCATTTGTCGCCTCCATATTTATTGTCATTATTTTTTTAATTCATAAAGAGATACATTTCATATTTTGCATTGGCTTGACAAAGCCCCATTTTATCACATTGGATGAGAAAGATCTCAAAATCGTTATGCATTTTTACATTTTTCAAGTTCGGTATGTTTAGCTCCTATGATATTATAGAGTCTAAAAAAGGACAAAAATAAAATTATAAGAGAAATAAAATCAAAATCTTGAAATCTTATTGGGATTAAAAAATGTTTCTATAGTTTTTCTTCAAGGACTGATTTTTGCTGAAGCAAGTGTGATCAAAGAATATAACATCTTGTACGACATTTCTTTGGTTAGTTGAAAGTTCTAAAACTACATGAAATAAAAATCTTAAACATAGGCTGAATTTCACGCACATGCTATGACATGTTGTAACATGTGTGGTTTTTATATGTTTTGCAAGACTTAAAGTGCTCCATCTTAGTTCACCTGCTCTCTTTAGTGATAACAATTGAACTGTATTCATAAAATAATTCAGTACTTAATGAATGTGTAGTTAGTCATACATAATTATTCCGTACATTATAGATGTGTTCATAAAATTGCATATTGATTATAAATAGAATTGATGGTATGTATAGATGTTCGATGAAGTTTTTGATCAAAGGGGAGATTGTGTAGAAGGTCTAAGAAAGCTGATGGGTCGAAGTTATAAAATAATTATTCAATAGATTATGTAAACAATGTATTTATGTATCATAAACATTTCTTCAATTTTTTATGTAACTGTTTTTCCTTTGGCCGATGGTATTGCTTGCCATGTCTTAGACAAACTTAGATCTGAAACGATGTCAAAGATTGAGAGTTATTATGGTTTATCTTATGAAACTCAATTATGGTATGGTATGATGATTGAAGGAGGACAGAGAGTGAAGCATTGAGGCGTTCTATATATATGGAGAATAACTCAAACTGAAATGATATTATAATGTGAAACTGAATACACTTATATTCTGCACTGGTTGTTAAAATTATTATAAGAGAACAAGAAAAATAACATAAGAACAAAATAATATGGATAATGGTTTTATGAAACATGCTTAGAAGATTTCCTTTTAAGTACAGAGAAATTTTGGAAGCAAAAGGCATGACTGGTCTAAGCATTTTCATGTCCCACATCGGATAAATTATATAACAATCAAGTCTATATAATAATCTAACATGATTGTTAGTTTGCTGAGTTGGGTAGCGCCAACTTGTGACCCTAGTGGGAGCACTAAAGTGATGGAACACGGCTACGACTTATTTGGCTGGTTTGTTAGCTGCAATATGTTGGCCTGCCCGCTCCAAGTTGAGAGTTGTGCCACGGGACATGGGCGAAGGCCTATGTCTCTTGGTTCCTATACGAGAGGGAACTGCGTGAGGCTGGTTTCACAGAGCAGCGAATACCTCTGGCTCCCATCAGTGGAGGGACTACAGGCTGCTGCACTTCCAGTCCACTAAGCCCGGTGAGCCTAGCCTATGAACCATTACTTTTTTGTGGTCAATTTTTGTACGTTAAGGGAAGAAAAACAATAATGGCCACTCAATTTTTAAGTCTATAATCTCTATTGAATCCATTTATTTGATAAAAGATTAATTAAATTGCAAGCACGATTGTTAGAATTGCGCTAATATATGTTTACAAATTAAAGATTATGGTCTTATTTTTTTGTGGCGAGATTATGGTGAAGTACAAATATAATTTTTTTTTGAACAATTAATTTTTTTTCTCCAAAAAAAATAGTAATTATATTAGTTCATGAAGTAAAAGGGTATTGTCATTTGTCGCCTCCATATTTATTGTCATTATTTTTTTAATTCATAAAGAGATACATTTCATATTTTGCATTGGCTTGACAAAGCCCCATTTTATCACATTGGATGAGAAAGATCTCAAAATCGTTATGCAGTTTTACATTTTTCAAGTTCGGTATGTTTAGCTCCTATGATATTATAGAGTCTAAAAAAGGACAAAATTAAATTATAAGAGAAATAAAATCAAAATCTTGAAATCTTATTGGGATTAAAAAATGTTTCTATAGTTTTTCTTCAAGGACTGATTTTTGCTGAAGCAAGTGCGATCAAAGAATATAACATCTTGTACGACATTTCTTTGGTTAGTTGAAAGTTCTAAAACTACATGAAATAAAAATCTTAAACATAGGCTGAATTTCACGCACATGCTATGACATGTTGTAACATGTGTGGTTTTTATATGTTTTGCAAGACTTAAAGTGCTCCATCTTAGTTCACCTGCTCTCTTTAGTGATAACAATTGAACTGTATTCATAAAATAATTCAGTACTTAATGAATGTGTAGTTAGTCATACATAATTATTCCGTACATTATAGATGTGTTCATAAAATTGCATATTGATTATAAATAGAATTGATGGTATGTATAGATGTTCGATGAAGTTTTTGATCAAAGGGGAGATTGTGTAGAAGGTCTAAGAAAGCTGATGGGTCGAAGTTATAAAATAATTATTCAATAGATTATGTAAACAATGTATTTATGTATCATAAACATTTCTTCAATTTTTTATGTAACTGTTTTTCCTTTGGCCGATGGTATTGCTTGCCATGTCTTAGACAAACTTAGATCTGAAACGATGTCAAAGATTGAGAGTTATTATGGTTTATCTTATGAAACTCAATTATGGTATGGTATGATGATTGAAGGAGGACAGAGAGTGAAGCATTGAGGCGTTCTATATATATGGAGAATAACTCAAACTGAAATGATATTATAATGTGAAACTGAATACACTTATATTCTGCACTGGTTGTTAAAATTATTATAAGAGAACAAGAAAAATAACATAAGAACAAAATAATATGGATAATGGTTTTATGAAACATGCTTAGAAGATTTCCTTTTAAGTACAGAGAAATTTTGGAAGCAAAAGGCATGACTGGTCTAAGCATTTTCATGTCCCACATCGGATAAATTATATAACAATCAAGTCTATATAATAATCTAACATGATTGTTAGTTTGCTGAGTTGGGTAGCGCCAACTTGTGACCCTAGTGGGAGCACTAAAGTGATGGAACACGGCTACGACTTATTTGGCTGGTTTGTTAGCTGCAATATGTTAGCCTGCCCGCTCCAAGTTGAGAGTTGTGCCACGGGACATGGGCGAAGGCCTATGTCTCTTGGTTCCTAGACGAGAGGGAACTGCGTGAGGCTGGTTTCACAGAGCAGCGAATACCTCTGGCTCCCATCAGTGGAGGGACTACAGGCTGCTGCACTTCCAGTCCACTAAGCCCGGTGAGCCTAGCCTATGAACCATTACTTTTTTGTGGTCAATTTTTGTACGTTAAGGGAAGAAAAACAATAATGGCCACTCAATTTTTAAGTCTATAATCTCTATTGAATCCATTTATTTGATAAAAGATTAATTAAATTGCAAGCACGATTGTTAGAATTGCGCTAATATATGTTTACAAATTAAAGATTATGGTCTTATTTTTTTGTGGCGAGATTATGGTGAAGTACAAATATAATTTTTTTTTGAACAATTAATTTTTTTTCTCCAAAAAAAATAGTAATTATATTAGTTCATGAAGTAAAAGGGTATTGTCATTTGTCGCCTCCATATTTATTGTCATTATTTTTTTAATTCATAAAGAGATACATTTCATATTTTGCATTGGCTTGACAAAGCCCCATTTTATCACATTGGATGAGAAAGATCTCAAAATCGTTATGCATTTTTACATTTTTCAAGTTCGGTATGTTTAGCTCCTATGATATTATAGAGTCTAAAAACGGACAAAAATAAAATTATAAGAGAAATAAAATCAAAATCTTGAAATCTTATTGGGATTAAAAAATGTTTCTATAGTTTTTCTTCAAGGACTGATTTTGGCTGAAGCAAGTGCGATCAAAGAATATAACATCTTGTACGACATTTCTTTGGTTAGTTGAAAGTTCTAAAACTACATGAAATAAAAATCTTAAACATAGGCTGAATTTCACGCACATGCTATGACATGTTGTAACATGTGTGGTTTTTATATGTTTTGCAAGACTTAAAGTGCTCCATCTTAGTTCACCTGCTCTCTTTAGTGATAACAATTGAACTGTATTCATAAAATAATTCAGTACTTAATGAATGTGTAGTTAGTCATACATAATTATTCCGTACATTATAGATGTGTTCATAAAATTGCATATTGATTATAAATAGAATTGATGGTATGTATAAATGTTCGATGAAGTTTTTGATCAAAGGGGAGATTGTGTAGAAGGTCTAAGAAAGCTGATGGGTCGAAGTTATCAAATAATTATTCAATAGATTATGTAAACAATGTATTTATGTATCATAAACATTTCTTCAATTTTTTATGTAACTGTTTTTCCTTTGGCCGATGGTATTGCTTGCCATGTCTTAGACAAACTTAGATCTGAAACGATGTCAAAGATTGAGAGTTATTATGGTTTATCTTATGAAACTCAATTATGGTATGGTATGATGATTGAAGGAGGACAGAGAGTGAAGCATTGAGGCGTTCTATATATATGGAGAATAACTCAAACTGAAATGATATTATAATGTGAAACTGAATACACTTATATTCTGCACTGGTTGTTAAAATTATTATAAGAGAACAAGAAAAATAACATAAGAACAAAATAATATGGATAATGGTTTTATGAAACATGCTTAGAAGATTTCCTTTTAAGTACAGAGAAATTTTGGAAGCAAAAGGCATGACTGGTCTAAGCATTTTCATGTCCCACATCGGATAAATTATATAACAATCAAGTCTATATAATAATCTAACATGATTGTTAGTTTGCTGAGTTGGGTAGCGCCAACTTGTGACCCTAGTGGGAGCACTAAAGTGATGGAACACGGCTACGACTTATTTGGCTGGTTTGTTAGCTGCAATATGTTGGCCTGCCCGCTCCAAGTTGAGAGTTGTGCCACGGGACATGGGCGAAGGCCTATGTCTCTTGGTACCTATACGAGAGGGAACTGCGTGAGGCTGGTTTCACAGAGCAGCGAATACCTCTGGCTCCCATCAGTGGAGGGACTACAGGCTGCTGCACTTCCAGTCCACTAAGCCCGGTGAGCCTAGCCTATGAACCATTACTTTTTTGTGGTCAATTTTTGTACGTTAAGGGAAGAAAAACAATAATGGCCACTCAATTTTTAAGTCTATAATCTCTATTGAATCCATTTATTTGATAAAAGATTAATTAAATTGCAAGCACGATTGTTAGAATTGCGCTAATATATGTTTACAAATTAAAGATTATGGTCTTATTTTTTTGTGGCGAGATTATGGTGAAGTACAAATATAATTTTTTTTTGAACAATTAATTTTTTTTCTCCAAAAAAAATAGTAATTATATTAGTTCATGAAGTAAAAGGGTATTGTCATTTGTCGCCTCCATATTTATTGTCATTATTTTTTTAATTCATAAAGAGATACATTTCATATTTTGCATTGGCTTGACAAAGCCCCATTTTATCACATTGGATGAGAAAGATCTCAAAATCGTTATGCATTTTTACATTTTTCAAGTTCGGTATGTTTAGCTCCTATGATATTATAGAGTCTAAAAACGGACAAAAATAAAATTATAAGAGAAATAAAATCAAAATCTTGAAATCTTATTGGGATTAAAAAATGTTTCTATAGTTTTTCTTCAAGGACTGATTTTTGCTGAAGCAAGTGCGATCAAAGAATATAACATCTTGTACGACATTTCTTTGGTTAGTTGAAAGTTCTAAAACTACATGAAATAAAAATCTTAAACATAGGCTGAATTTCACGCACATGCTATGACATGTTGTAACATGTGTGGTTTTTATATGTTTTGCAAGACTTAAAGTGCTCCATCTTAGTTCACCTGCTCTCTTTAGTGATAACAATTGAACTGTATTCATAAAATAATTCAGTACTTAATGAATGTGTAGTTAGTCATACATAATTATTCCGTACATTATAGATGTGTTCATAAAATTGCATATTGATTATAAATAGAATTGATGGTATGTATAGATGTTCGATGAAGTTTTTGATCAAAGGGGAGATTGTGTAGAAGGTCTAAGAAAGCTGATGGGTCGAAGTTATAAAATAATTATTCAATAGATTATGTAAACAATGTATTTATGTATCATAAACATTTCTTCAATTTTTTATGTAACTGTTTTTCCTTTGGCCGATGGTATTGCTTGCCATGTCTTAGACAAACTTAGATCTGAAACGATGTCAAAGATTGAGAGTTATTATGGTTTATCTTATGAAACTCAATTATGGTATGGTATGATGATTGAAGGAGGACAGAGAGTTAAGCATTGAGGCGTTCTATATATATGGAGAATAACTCAAACTGAAATGATATTATAATGTGAAACTGAATACACTTATATTCTGCACTGGTTGTTAAAATTATTATAAGAGAACAAGAAAAATAACATAAGAACAAAATAATATGGATAATGGTTTTATGAAACATGCTTAGAAGATTTCCTTTTAAGTACAGAGAAATTTTGGAAGCAAAAGGCATGACTGGTCTAAGCATTTTCATGTCCCACATCGGATAAATTATATAACAATCAAGTCTATATAATAATCTAACATGATTGTTAGTTTGCTGAGTTGGGTAGCGCCAACTTGTGACCCTAGTGGGAGCACTAAAGTGATGGAACACGGCTACGACTTATTTGGCTGGTTTGTTAGCTGCAATATGTTGGCCTGCCCGCTCCAAGTTGAGAGTTGTGCCACGGGACATGGGCGAAGGCCTATGTCTCTTGGTTCCTATACGAGAGGGAACTGCGTGAGGCTGGTTTCACAGAGCAGCGAATACCTCTGGCTCCCATCAGTGGAGGGACTACAGGCTGCTGCACTTCCAGTCCACTAAGCCCGGTGAGCCTAGCCTATGAACCATTACTTTTTTGTGGTCAATTTTTGTACGTTAAGGGAAGAAAAACAATAATGGCCACTCAATTTTTAAGTCTATAATCTCTATTGAATCCATTTATTTGATAAAAGATTAATTAAATTGCAAGCACGATTGTTAGAATTGCGCTAATATATGTTTACAAATTAAAGATTATGGTCTTATTTTTTTGTGGCGAGATTATGGTGAAGTACAAATATAATTTTTTTTTGAACAATTAATTTTTTTTCTCCAAAAAAAATAGTAATTATATTAGTTCATGAAGTAAAAGGGTATTGTCATTTGTCGCCTCCATATTTATTGTCATTATTTTTTTAATTCATAAAGAGATACATTTCATATTTTGCATTGGCTTGACAAAGCCCCATTTTATCACATTGGATGAGAAAGATCTCAAAATCGTTATGCATTTTTACATTTTTCAAGTTCGGTATGTTTAGCTCCTATGATATTATAGAGTCTAAAAACGGACAAAAATAAAATTATAAGAGAAATAAAATCAAAATCTTGAAATCTTATTGGGATTAAAAAATGTTTCTATAGTTTTTCTTCAAGGACTGATTTTTGCTGAAGCAAGTGCGATCAAAGAATATAACATCTTGTACGACATTTCTTTGGTTAGTTGAAAGTTCTAAAACTACATGAAATAAAAATCTTAAACATAGGCTGAATTTCACGCACATGCTATGACATGTTGTAACATGTGTGGTTTTTATATGTTTTGCAAGACTTAAAGTGCTCCATCTTAGTTCACCTGCTCTCTTTAGTGATAACAATTGAACTGTATTCATAAAATAATTCAGTACTTAATGAATGTGTAGTTAGTCATACATAATTATTCCGTACATTATAGATGTGTTCATAAAATTGCATATTGATTATAAATAGAATTGATGGTATGTATAGATGTTCGATGAAGTTTTTGATCAAAGGGGAGATTGTGTAGAAGGTCTAAGAAAGCTGATGGGTCGAAGTTATAAAATAATTATTCAATAGATTATGTAAACAATGTATTTATGTATCATAAACATTTCTTCAATTTTTTATGTAACTGTTTTTCCTTTGGCCGATGGTATTGCTTGCCATGTCTTAGACAAACTTAGATCTGAAACGATGTCAAAGATTGAGAGTTATTATGGTTTATCTTATGAAACTCAATTATGGTATGGTATGATGATTGAAGGAGGACAGAGAGTGAAGCATTGAGGCGTTCTATATATATGGAGAATAACTCAAACTGAAATGATATTATAATGTGAAACTGAATACACTTATATTCTGCACTGGTTGTTAAAATTATTATAAGAGAACAAGAAAAATAACATAAGAACAAAATAATATGGATAATGGTTTTATGAAACATGCTTAGAAGATTTCCTTTTAAGTACAGAGAAATTTTGGAAGCAAAAGGCATGACTGGTCTAAGCATTTTCATGTCCCACATCGGATAAATTATATAACAATCAAGTCTATATAATAATCTAACATGATTGTTAGTTTGCTGAGTTGGGTAGCGCCAACTTGTGACCCTAGTGGGAGCACTAAAGTGATGGAACACGGCTACGACTTATTTGGCTGGTTTGTTAGCTGCAATATGTTGGCCTGCCCGCTCCAAGTTGAGAGTTGTGCCACGGGACATGGGCGAAGGCCTATGTCTCTTGGTACCTATACGAGAGGGAACTGCGTGAGGCTGGTTTCACAGAGCAGCGAATACCTCTGGCTCCCATCAGTGGAGGGACTACAGGCTGCTGCACTTCCAGTCCACTAAGCCCGGTGAGCCTAGCCTATGAACCATTACTTTTTTGTGGTCAATTTTTGTACGTTAAGGGAAGAAAAACAATAATGGCCACTCAATTTTTAAGTCTATAATCTCTATTGAATCCATTTATTTGATAAAAGATTAATTAAATTGCAAGCACGATTGTTAGAATTGCGCTAATATATGTTTACAAATTAAAGATTATGGTCTTATTTTTTTGTGGCGAGATTATGGTGAAGTACAAATATAATTTTTTTTTGAACAATTAATTTTTTTTCTCCAAAAAAAATAGTAATTATATTAGTTCATGAAGTAAAAGGGTATTGTCATTTGTCGCCTCCATATTTATTGTCATTATTTTTTTAATTCATAAAGAGATACATTTCATATTTTGCATTGGCTTGACAAAGCCCCATTTTATCACATTGGATGAGAAAGATCTCAAAATCGTTATGCATTTTTACATTTTTCAAGTTCGGTATGTTTAGCTCCTATGATATTATAGAGTCTAAAAACGGACAAAAATAAAATTATAAGAGAAATAAAATCAAAATCTTGAAATCTTATTGGGATTAAAAAATGTTTCTATAGTTTTTCTTCAAGGACTGATTTTTGCTGAAGCAAGTGCGATCAAAGAATATAACATCTTGTACGACATTTCTTTGGTTAGTTGAAAGTTCTAAAACTACATGAAATAAAAATCTTAAACATAGGCTGAATTTCACGCACATGCTATGACATGTTGTAACATGTGTGGTTTTTATATGTTTTGCAAGACTTAAAGTGCTCCATCTTAGTTCACCTGCTCTCTTTAGTGATAACAATTGAACTGTATTCATAAAATAATTCAGTACTTAATGAATGTGTAGTTAGTCATACATAATTATTCCGTACATTATAGATGTGTTCATAAAATTGCATATTGATTATAAATAGAATTGATGGTATGTATAGATGTTCGATGAAGTTTTTGATCAAAGGGGAGATTGTGTAGAAGGTCTAAGAAAGCTGATGGGTCGAAGTTATAAAATAATTATTCAATAGATTATGTAAACAATGTATTTATGTATCATAAACATTTCTTCAATTTTTTATGTAACTGTTTTTCCTTTGGCCGATGGTATTGCTTGCCATGTCTTAGACAAACTTAGATCTGAAACGATGTCAAAGATTGAGAGTTATTATGGTTTATCTTATGAAACTCAATTATGGTATGGTATGATGATTGAAGGAGGACAGAGAGTTAAGCATTGAGGCGTTCTATATATATGGAGAATAACTCAAACTGAAATGATATTATAATGTGAAACTGAATACACTTATATTCTGCACTGGTTGTTAAAATTATTATAAGAGAACAAGAAAAATAACATAAGAACAAAATAATATGGATAATGGTTTTATGAAACATGCTTAGAAGATTTCCTTTTAAGTACAGAGAAATTTTGGAAGCAAAAGGCATGACTGGTCTAAGCATTTTCATGTCCCACATCGGATAAATTATATAACAATCAAGTCTATATAATAATCTAACATGATTGTTAGTTTGCTGAGTTGGGTAGCGCCAACTTGTGACCCTAGTGGGAGCACTAAAGTGATGGAACACGGCTACGACTTATTTGGCTGGTTTGTTAGCTGCAATATGTTGGCCTGCCCGCTCCAAGTTGAGAGTTGTGCCACGGGACATGGGCGAAGGCCTATGTCTCTTGGTTCCTATACGAGAGGGAACTGCGTGAGGCTGGTTTCACAGAGCAGCGAATACCTCTGGCTCCCATCAGTGGAGGGACTACAGGCTGCTGCACTTCCAGTCCACTAAGCCCGGTGAGCCTAGCCTATGAACCATTACTTTTTTGTGGTCAATTTTTGTACGTTAAGGGAAGAAAAACAATAATGGCCACTCAATTTTTAAGTCTATAATCTCTATTGAATCCATTTATTTGATAAAAGATTAATTAAATTGCAAGCACGATTGTTAGAATTGCGCTAATATATGTTTACAAATTAAAGATTATGGTCTTATTTTTTTGTGGCGAGATTATGGTGAAGTACAAATATAATTTTTTTTTGAACAATTAATTTTTTTTCTCCAAAAAAAATAGTAATTATATTAGTTCATGAAGTAAAAGGGTATTGTCATTTGTCGCCTCCATATTTATTGTCATTATTTTTTTAATTCATAAAGAGATACATTTCATATTTTGCATTGGCTTGACAAAGCCCCATTTTATCACATTGGATGAGAAAGATCTCAAAATCGTTATGCATTTTTACATTTTTCAAGTTCGGTATGTTTAGCTCCTATGATATTATAGAGTCTAAAAACGGACAAAAATAAAATTATAAGAGAAATAAAATCAAAATCTTGAAATCTTATTGGGATTAAAAAATGTTTCTATAGTTTTTCTTCAAGGACTGATTTTTGCTGAAGCAAGTGCGATCAAAGAATATAACATCTTGTACGACATTTCTTTGGTTAGTTGAAAGTTCTAAAACTACATGAAATAAAAATCTTAAACATAGGCTGAATTTCACGCACATGCTATGACATGTTGTAACATGTGTGGTTTTTATATGTTTTGCAAGACTTAAAGTGCTCCATCTTAGTTCACCTGCTCTCTTTAGTGATAACAATTGAACTGTATTCATAAAATAATTCAGTACTTAATGAATGTGTAGTTAGTCATACATAATTATTCCGTACATTATAGATGTGTTCATAAAATTGCATATTGATTATAAATAGAATTGATGGTATGTATAGATGTTCGATGAAGTTTTTGATCAAAGGGGAGATTGTGTAGAAGGTCTAAGAAAGCTGATGGGTCGAAGTTATAAAATAATTATTCAATAGATTATGTAAACAATGTATTTATGTATCATAAACATTTCTTCAATTTTTTATGTAACTGTTTTTCCTTTGGCCGATGGTATTGCTTGCCATGTCTTAGACAAACTTAGATCTGAAACGATGTCAAAGATTGAGAGTTATTATGGTTTATCTTATGAAACTCAATTATGGTATGGTATGATGATTGAAGGAGGACAGAGAGTTAAGCATTGAGGCGTTCTATATATATGGAGAATAACTCAAACTGAAATGATATTATAATGTGAAACTGAATACACTTATATTCTGCACTGGTTGTTAAAATTATTATAAGAGAACAAGAAAAATAACATAAGAACAAAATAATATGGATAATGGTTTTATGAAACATGCTTAGAAGATTTCCTTTTAAGTACAGAGAAATTTTGGAAGCAAAAGGCATGACTGGTCTAAGCATTTTCATGTCCCACATCGGATAAATTATATAACAATCAAGTCTATATAATAATCTAACATGATTGTTAGTTTGCTGAGTTGGGTAGCGCCAACTTGTGACCCTAGTGGGAGCACTAAAGTGATGGAACACGGCTACGACTTATTTGGCTGGTTTGTTAGCTGCAATATGTTGGCCTGCCCGCTCCAAGTTGAGAGTTGTGCCACGGGACATGGGCGAAGGCCTATGTCTCTTGGTTCCTATACGAGAGGGAACTGCGTGAGGCTGGTTTCACAGAGCAGCGAATACCTCTGGCTCCCATCAGTGGAGGGACTACAGGCTGCTGCACTTCCAGTCCACTAAGCCCGGTGAGCCTAGCCTATGAACCATTACTTTTTTGTGGTCAATTTTTGTACGTTAAGGGAAGAAAAACAATAATGGCCACTCAATTTTTAAGTCTATAATCTCTATTGAATCCATTTATTTGATAAAAGATTAATTAAATTGCAAGCACGATTGTTAGAATTGCGCTAATATATGTTTACAAATTAAAGATTATGGTCTTATTTTTTTGTGGCGAGATTATGGTGAAGTACAAATATAATTTTTTTTTGAACAATTAATTTTTTTTCTCCAAAAAAAATAGTAATTATATTAGTTCATGAAGTAAAAGGGTATTGTCATTTGTCGCCTCCATATTTATTGTCATTATTTTTTTAATTCATAAAGAGATACATTTCATATTTTGCATTGGCTTGACAAAGCCCCATTTTATCACATTGGATGAGAAAGATCTCAAAATCGTTATGCATTTTTACATTTTTCAAGTTCGGTATGTTTAGCTCCTATGATATTATAGAGTCTAAAAACGGACAAAAATAAAATTATAAGAGAAATAAAATCAAAATCTTGAAATCTTATTGGGATTAAAAAATGTTTCTATAGTTTTTCTTCAAGGACTGATTTTGGCTGAAGCAAGTGCGATCAAAGAATATAACATCTTGTACGACATTTCTTTGGTTAGTTGAAAGTTCTAAAACTACATGAAATAAAAATCTTAAACATAGGCTGAATTTCACGCACATGCTATGACATGTTGTAACATGTGTGGTTTTTATATGTTTTGCAAGACTTAAAGTGCTCCATCTTAGTTCACCTGCTCTCTTTAGTGATAACAATTGAACTGTATTCATAAAATAATTCAGTACTTAATGAATGTGTAGTTAGTCATACATAATTATTCCGTACATTATAGATGTGTTCATAAAATTGCATATTGATTATAAATAGAATTGATGGTATGTATAAATGTTCGATGAAGTTTTTGATCAAAGGGGAGATTGTGTAGAAGGTCTAAGAAAGCTGATGGGTCGAAGTTATCAAATAATTATTCAATAGATTATGTAAACAATGTATTTATGTATCATAAACATTTCTTCAATTTTTTATGTAACTGTTTTTCCTTTGGCCAATGGTATTGCTTGCCATGTCTTAGACAAACTTAGATCTGAAACGATGTCAAAGATTGAGAGTTATTATGGTTTATCTTATGAAACTCAATTATGGTATGGTATGATGATTGAAGGAGGACAGAGAGTGAAGCATTGAGGCGTTCTATATATATGGAGAATAACTCAAACTGAAATGATATTATAATGTGAAACTGAATACACTTATATTCTGCACTGGTTGTTAAAATTATTATAAGAGAACAAGAAAAATAACATAAGAACAAAATAATATGGATAATGGTTTTATGAAACATGCTTAGAAGATTTCCTTTTAAGTACAGAGAAATTTTGGAAGCAAAAGGCATGACTGGTCTAAGCATTTTCATGTCCCACATCGGATAAATTATATAACAATCAAGTCTATATAATAATCTAACATGATTGTTAGTTTGCTGAGTTGGGTAGCGCCAACTTGTGACCCTAGTGGGAGCACTAAAGTGATGGAACACGGCTACGACTTATTTGGCTGGTTTGTTAGCTGCAATATGTTGGCCTGCCCGCTCCAAGTTGAGAGTTGTGCCACGGGACATGGGCGAAGGCCTATGTCTCTTGGTTCCTAGACGAGAGGGAACTGCGTGAGGCTGGTTTCACAGAGCAGCGAATACCTCTGGCTCCCATCAGTGGAGGGACTACAGGCTGCTGCACTTCCAGTCCACTAAGCCCGGTGAGCCTAGCCTATGAACCATTACTATTTTTGTACGTTAAGGGAAGAAAAACAATAATGGCCACTCAATTTTTAAGTCTATAATCTCTATTGAATCCATTTATTTGATAAAAGATTAATTAAATTGCAAGCACGATTGTTAGAATTGCGCTAATATATGTTTACAAATTAAAGATTATGGTCTTATTTTTTTGTGGCGAGATTATGGTGAAGTACAAATATAATTTTTTTTTGAACAATTAATTTTTTTTCTCCAAAAAAAATAGTAATTATATTAGTTCATGAAGTAAAAGGGTATTGTCATTTGTCGCCTCCATATTTATTGTCATTATTTTTTTAATTCATAAAGAGATACATTTCATATTTTGCATTGGCTTGACAAAGCCCCATTTTATCACATTGGATGAGAAAGATCTCAAAATCGTTATGCATTTTTACATTTTTCAAGTTCGGTATGTTTAGCTCCTATGATATTATAGAGTCTAAAAACGGACAAAAATAAAATTATAAGAGAAATAAAATCAAAATCTTGAAATCTTATTGGGATTAAAAAATGTTTCTATAGTTTTTCTTCAAGGACTGATTTTTGTTGAAGCAAGTGCGATCAAAGAATATAACATCTTGTACGACATTTCTTTGGTTAGTTGAAAGTTCTAAAACTACATGAAATAAAAATCTTAAACATAGGCTGAATTTCACGCACATGCTATGACATGTTGTAACATGTGTGGTTTTTATATGTTTTGCAAGACTTAAAGTGCTCCATCTTAGTTCACCTGCTCTCTTTAGTGATAACAATTGAACTGTATTCATAAAATAATTCAGTACTTAATGAATGTGTAGTTAGTCATACATAATTATTCCGTACATTATAGATGTGTTCATAAAATTGCATATTGATTATAAATAGAATTGATGGTATGTATAGATGTTCGATGAAGTTTTTGATCAAAGGGGAGATTGTGTAGAAGGTCTAAGAAAGCTGATGGGTCGAAGTTATAAAATAATTATTCAATAGATTATGTAAACAATGTATTTATGTATCATAAACATTTCTTCAATTTTTTATGTAACTGTTTTTCCTTTGGCCGATGGTATTGCTTGCCATGTCTTAGACAAACTTAGATCTGAAACGATGTCAAAGATTGAGAGTTATTATGGTTTATCTTATGAAACTCAATTATGGTATGGTATGATGATTGAAGGAGGACAGAGAGTTAAGCATTGAGGCGTTCTATATATATGGAGAATAACTCAAACTGAAATGATATTATAATGTGAAACTGAATACACTTATATTCTGCACTGGTTGTTAAAATTATTATAAGAGAACAAGAAAAATAACATAAGAACAAAATAATATGGATAATGGTTTTATGAAACATGCTTAGAAGATTTCCTTTTAAGTACAGAGAAATTTTGGAAGCAAAAGGCATGACTGGTCTAAGCATTTTCATGTCCCACATCGGATAAATTATATAACAATCAAGTCTATATAATAATCTAACATGATTGTTAGTTTGCTGAGTTGGGTAGCGCCAACTTGTGACCCTAGTGGGAGCACTAAAGTGATGGAACACGGCTACGACTTATTTGGCTGGTTTGTTAGCTGCAATATGTTGGCCTGCCCGCTCCAAGTTGAGAGTTGTGCCACGGGACATGGGCGAAGGCCTATGTCTCTTGGTTCCTAGACGAGAGGGAACTGCGTGAGGCTGGTTTCACAGAGCAGCGAATACCTCTGGCTCCCATCAGTGGAGGGACTACAGGCTGCTGCACTTCCAGTCCACTAAGCCCGGTGAGCCTAGCCTATGAACCATTACTATTTTTGTACGTTAAGGGAAGAAAAACAATAATGGCCACTCAATTTTTAAGTCTATAATCTCTATTGAATCCATTTATTTGATAAAAGATTAATTAAATTGCAAGCACGATTGTTAGAATTGCGCTAATATATGTTTACAAATTAAAGATTATGGTCTTATTTTTTTGTGGCGAGATTATGGTGAAGTACAAATATAATTTTTTTTTGAACAATTAATTTTTTTTCTCCAAAAAAAATAGTAATTATATTAGTTCATGAAGTAAAAGGGTATTGTCATTTGTCGCCTCCATATTTATTGTCATTATTTTTTTAATTCATAAAGAGATACATTTCATATTTTGCATTGGCTTGACAAAGCCCCATTTTATCACATTGGATGAGAAAGATCTCAAAATCGTTATGCATTTTTACATTTTTCAAGTTCGGTATGTTTAGCTCCTATGATATTATAGAGTCTAAAAAAGGACAAAAATAAAATTATAAGAGAAATAAAATCAAAATCTTGAAATCTTATTGGGATTAAAAAATGTTTCTATAGTTTTTCTTCAAGGACTGATTTTTGCTGAAGCAAGTGCGATCAAAGAATATAACATCTTGTACGACATTTCTTTGGTTAGTTGAAAGTTCTAAAACTACATGAAATAAAAATCTTAAACATAGGCTGAATTTCACGCACATGCTATGACATGTTGTAACATGTGTGGTTTTTATATGTTTTGCAAGACTTAAAGTGCTCCATCTTAGTTCACCTGCTCTCTTTAGTGATAACAATTGAACTGTATTCATAAAATAATTCAGTACTTAATGAATGTGTAGTTAGTCATACATAATTATTCCGTACATTATAGATGTGTTCATAAAATTGCATATTGATTATAAATAGAATTGATGGTATGTATAGATGTTCGATGAAGTTTTTGATCAAAGGGGAGATTGTGTAGAAGGTCTAAGAAAGCTGATGGGTCGAAGTTATAAAATAATTATTCAATAGATTATGTAAACAATGTATTTATGTATCATAAGCATTTCTTCAATTTTTTATGTAACTGTTTTTCCTTTGGCCGATGGTATTGCTTGCCATGTCTTAGACAAACTTAGATCTGAAACGATGTCAAAGATTGAGAGTTATTATGGTTTATCTTATGAAACTCAATTATGGTATGGTATGATGATTGAAGGAGGACAGAGAGTGAAGCATTGAGGCGTTCTATATATATGGAGAATAACTCAAACTGAAATGATATTATAATGTGAAACTGAATACACTTATATTCTGCACTGGTTGTTAAAATTATTATAAGAGAACAAGAAAAATAACATAAGAACAAAATAATATGGATAATGGTTTTATGAAACATGCTTAGAAGATTTCCTTTTAAGTACAGAGAAATTTTGGAAGCAAAAGGCATGACTGGTCTAAGCATTTTCATGTCCCACATCGGATAAATTATATAACAATCAAGTCTATATAATAATCTAACATGATTGTTAGTTTGCTGAGTTGGGTAGCGCCAACTTGTGACCCTAGTGGGAGCACTAAAGTGATGGAACACGGCTACGACTTATTTGGCTGGTTTGTTAGCTGCAATATGTTGGCCTGCCCGCTCCAAGTTGAGAGTTGTGCCACGGGACATGGGCGAAGGCCTATGTCTCTTGGTTCCTAGACGAGAGGGAACTGCGTGAGGCTGGTTTCACAGAGCAGCGAATACCTCTGGCTCCCATCAGTGGAGGGACTACAGGCTGCTGCACTTCCAGTCCACTAAGCCCGGTGAGCCTAGCCTATGAACCATTACTTTTTTGTGGTCAATTTTTGTACGTTAAGGGAAGAAAAACAATAATGCCCACTCAATTTTTAAGTCTATAATCTCTATTGAATCCATTTATTTGATAAAAGATTAATTAAATTGCAAGCACGATTGTTAGAATTGCGCTAATATATGTTTACAAATTAAAGATTATGGTCTTATTTTTTTGTGGCGAGATTATGGTGAAGTACAAATATAATTTTTTTTTGAACAATTAATTTTTTTTCTCCAAAAAAAATAGTAATTATATTAGTTCATGAAGTAAAAGGGTATTGTCATTTGTCGCCTCCATATTTATTGTCATTATTTTTTTAATTCATAAAGAGATACATTTCATATTTTGCATTGGCTTGACAAAGCCCCATTTTATCACATTGGATGAGAAAGATCTCAAAATCGTTATGCATTTTTACATTTTTCAAGTTCGGTATGTTTAGCTCCTATGATATTATAGAGTCTAAAAAAGGACAAAAATAAAATTATAAGAGAAATAAAATCAAAATCTTGAAATCTTATTGGGATTAAAAAATGTTTCTATAGTTTTTCTTCAAGGACTGATTTTTGCTGAAGCAAGTGCGATCAAAGAATATAACATCTTGTACGACATTTCTTTGGTTAGTTGAAAGTTCTAAAACTACATGAAATAAAAATCTTAAACATAGGCTGAATTTCACGCACATGCTATGACATGTTGTAACATGTGTGGTTTTTATATGTTTTGCAAGACTTAAAGTGCTCCATCTTAGTTCACCTGCTCTCTTTAGTGATAACAATTGAACTGTATTCATAAAATAATTCAGTACTTAATGAATGTGTAGTTAGTCATACATAATTATTCCGTACATTATAGATGTGTTCATAAAATTGCATATTGATTATAAATAGAATTGATGGTATGTATAGATGTTCGATGAAGTTTTTGATCAAAGGGGAGATTGTGTAGAAGGTCTAAGAAAGCTGATGGGTCGAAGTTATAAAATAATTATTCAATAGATTATGTAAACAATGTATTTATGTATCATAAACATTTCTTCAATTTTTTATGTAACTGTTTTTCCTTTGGCCGATGGTATTGCTTGCCATGTCTTAGACAAACTTAGATCTGAAACGATGTCAAAGATTGAGAGTTATTATGGTTTATCTTATGAAACTCAATTATGGTATGGTATGATGATTGAAGGAGGACAGAGAGTGAAGCATTGAGGCGTTCTATATATATGGAGAATAACTCAAACTGAAATGATATTATAATGTGAAACTGAATACACTTATATTCTGCACTGGTTGTTAAAATTATTATAAGAGAACAAGAAAAATAACATAAGAACAAAATAATATGGATAATGGTTTTATGAAACATGCTTAGAAGATTTCCTTTTAAGTACAGAGAAATTTTGGAAGCAAAAGGCATGACTGGTCTAAGCATTTTCATGTCCCACATCGGATAAATTATATAACAATCAAGTCTATATAATAATCTAACATGATTGTTAGTTTGCTGAGTTGGGTAGCGCCAACTTGTGACCCTAGTGGGAGCACTAAAGTGATGGAACACGGCTACGACTTATTTGGCTGGTTTGTTAGCTGCAATATGTTGGCCTGCCCGCTCCAAGTTGAGAGTTGTGCCACGGGACATGGGCGAAGGCCTATGTCTCTTGGTTCCTATACGAGAGGGAACTGCGTGAGGCTGGTTTCACAGAGCAGCGAATACCTCTGGCTCCCATCAGTGGAGGGACTACAGGCTGCTGCACTTCCAGTCCACTAAGCCCGGTGAGCCTAGCCTATGAACCATTACTTTTTTGTGGTCAATTTTTGTACGTTAAGGGAAGAAAAACAATAATGGCCACTCAATTTTTAAGTCTATAATCTCTATTGAATCCATTTATTTGATAAAAGATTAATTAAATTGCAAGCACGATTGTTAGAATTGCGCTAATATATGTTTACAAATTAAAGATTATGGTCTTATTTTTTTGTGGCGAGATTATGGTGAAGTACAAATATAATTTTTTTTTGAACAATTAATTTTTTTTCTCCAAAAAAAATAGTAATTATATTAGTTCATGAAGTAAAAGGGTATTGTCATTTGTCGCCTCCATATTTATTGTCATTATTTTTTTAATTCATAAAGAGATACATTTCATATTTTGCATTGGCTTGACAAAGCCCCATTTTATCACATTGGATGAGAAAGATCTCAAAATCGTTATGCATTTTTACATTTTTCAAGTTCGGTATGTTTAGCTCCTATGATATTATAGAGTCTAAAAAAGGACAAAAATAAAATTATAAGAGAAATAAAATCAAAATCTTGAAATCTTATTGGGATTAAAAAATGTTTCTATAGTTTTTCTTCAAGGACTGATTTTTGCTGAAGCAAGTGCGATCAAAGAATATAACATCTTGTACGACATTTCTTTGGTTAGTTGAAAGTTCTAAAACTACATGAAATAAAAATCTTAAACATAGGCTGAATTTCACGCACATGCTATGACATGTTGTAACATGTGTGGTTTTTATATGTTTTGCAAGACTTAAAGTGCTCCATCTTAGTTCACCTGCTCTCTTTAGTGATAACAATTGAACTGTATTCATAAAATAATTCAGTACTTAATGAATGTGTAGTTAGTCATACATAATTATTCCGTACATTATAGATGTGTTCATAAAATTGCATATTGATTATAAATAGAATTGATGGTATGTATAGATGTTCGATGAAGTTTTTGATCAAAGGGGAGATTGTGTAGAAGGTCTAAGAAAGCTGATGGGTCGAAGTTATAAAATAATTATTCAATAGATTATGTAAACAATGTATTTATGTATCATAAACATTTCTTCAATTTTTTATGTAACTGTTTTTCCTTTGGCCGATGGTATTGCTTGCCATGTCTTAGACAAACTTAGATCTGAAACGATGTCAAAGATTGAGAGTTATTATGGTTTATCTTATGAAACTCAATTATGGTATGGTATGATGATTGAAGGAGGACAGAGAGTGAAGCATTGAGGCGTTCTATATATATGGAGAATAACTCAAACTGAAATGATATTATAATGTGAAACTGAATACACTTATATTCTGCACTGGTTGTTAAAATTATTATAAGAGAACAAGAAAAATAACATAAGAACAAAATAATATGGATAATGGTTTTATGAAACATGCTTAGAAGATTTCCTTTTAAGTACAGAGAAATTTTGGAAGCAAAAGGCATGACTGGTCTAAGCATTTTCATGTCCCACATCGGATAAATTATATAACAATCAAGTCTATATAATAATCTAACATGATTGTTAGTTTGCTGAGTTGGGTAGCGCCAACTTGTGACCCTAGTGGGAGCACTAAAGTGATGGAACACGGCTACGACTTATTTGGCTGGTTTGTTAGCTGCAATATGTTGGCCTGCCCGCTCCAAGTTGAGAGTTGTGCCACGGGACATGGGCGAAGGCCTATGTCTCTTGGTTCCTAGACGAGAGGGAACTGCGTGAGGCTGGTTTCACAGAGCAGCGAATACCTCTGGCTCCCATCAGTGGAGGGACTACAGGCTGCTGCACTTCCAGTCCACTAAGCCCGGTGAGCCTAGCCTATGAACCATTACTATTTTTGTACGTTAAGGGAAGAAAAACAATAATGGCCACTCAATTTTTAAGTCTATAATCTCTATTGAATCCATTTATTTGATAAAAGATTAATTAAATTGCAAGCACGATTGTTAGAATTGCGCTAATATATGTTTACAAATTAAAGATTATGGTCTTATTTTTTTGTGGCGAGATTATGGTGAAGTACAAATATAATTTTTTTTTGAACAATTAATTTTTTTTCTCCAAAAAAAATAGTAATTATATTAGTTCATGAAGTAAAAGGGTATTGTCATTTGTCGCCTCCATATTTATTGTCATTATTTTTTTAATTCATAAAGAGATACATTTCATATTTTGCATTGGCTTGACAAAGCCCCATTTTATCACATTGGATGAGAAAGATCTCAAAATCGTTATGCATTTTTACATTTTTCAAGTTCGGTATGTTTAGCTCCTATGATATTATAGAGTCTAAAAAAGGACAAAAATAAAATTATAAGAGAAATAAAATCAAAATCTTGAAATCTTATTGGGATTAAAAAATGTTTCTATAGTTTTTCTTCAAGGACTGATTTTTGCTGAAGCAAGTGCGATCAAAGAATATAACATCTTGTACGACATTTCTTTGGTTAGTTGAAAGTTCTAAAACTACATGAAATAAAAATCTTAAACATAGGCTGAATTTCACGCACATGCTATGACATGTTGTAACATGTGTGGTTTTTATATGTTTTGCAAGACTTAAAGTGCTCCATCTTAGTTCACCTGCTCTCTTTAGTGATAACAATTGAACTGTATTCATAAAATAATTCAGTACTTAATGAATGTGTAGTTAGTCATACATAATTATTCCGTACATTATAGATGTGTTCATAAAATTGCATATTGATTATAAATAGAATTGATGGTATGTTGGTTGAAAGTTGAAAGTTCTAAAACTACATGAAATAAAAATCTTAAACCACTACTAGAAAAAAGACTTTTAGCATCATGGTTTTGACCTCCGTCAGTTAATACCTGAAGTGGAATATAGTGCGGTGGCAATTTTGTAATTTTTGCAAAATATACATCATGTCTTCACATCGGCAGATAGGATACCTGAAGGGAAAACGCTGGACGGTGGCATTTTCACATCAGTGGCAATAATTCCTGAGGGGAAAAAGCCTCCCTATCAAAATTCCACTTTCCCACTTTTACTTGTCAAAAATTAGAAACACGCGTACCCCTTTCTCACAGTTATTCCTCAACCCTAATTTCTCACACCCTTTCTCTCAAAAATGATGCACAGATCTAAGTTCTCAAACGTTGCCGTCGCCGTACGATAGGCCGCTGACACCCTAATTTCTCACACCCTTTGAACTCGCGCGTCGCATTCTATCATTATCTTCCTCACGCGCGAATTTGCTTCTGTCTGTGGAATCTCTCCGCCGCGCTCTCCACCGTCCACCACCCTCCTCCGGCCTCCAATAGAAAACAACACATACACAGGTAATGAATCCAGGGTTTTGTGATTTGGGAATTTTGTCAATTTAGGGTTTTTGATTTTGGGATTTAGTTATATTCTTAAAAATTGGGAATTGTTGTTGGTGATTACTTTGGTGCTTTGTTCATTGTTGTTGTTAATTTGCTCAAAATTGAAGATTATTTTTGTGTACATACTATTACGTATTATGGTTTTAAATGCTTCTTGAAAAATGAATATTGGAAATCTTAATTAGGGGATGTTTTGAACGAGTATATGACTAATAATCTCAAACTTATACTGTGATAACAACATCTACTTTTTGTATCCAAAAAAAAAAACTACACTGCAGTTTTGGTGGGTACCAGATTAAGTAAATTTATTCACGAAATAAACTACCACTAATTCGGATTCCAATTATGGGATGGATGAAGAATGTAGAACCCAACTATAGGATGGCAATGGCTGTATGCTTAGAAAGTTAAAGTACTATAGTGATTATTGGCTGCCAAAACAATATTCTACACTATTACTTTTACCATGTACAGTAATTCTCCTCTAGAAAATGATGGTTTTGCAATAGAAGACATATGATTGTCCTAGATAGCTTTTTGTTAATTGATTATTGGATAGTTTTTTTTTTCATTTTTTACTACGGAATTTTTTTATTACAATGTAAATTGAGTAAATACGTAATTTTTGAATATATTATATTTAGACATATGATTATAAATTTATAATCATTAAGTAAAGTTTAATAGTTTGCACCCGTGGATCAGAATCAGGGTCCTGTCGATACGTCACTGCGTCTGTTAGTTGCAATTGAAGGGATGCGAGATTGAAAGTCCTCGCACTGTCAACAGTCCAAGAAGAACACTCAGTCTTTCCCTCAAAAACGATCCAGCACAGATCTAAGAACTCAAACCCTTTCTTCTCGGTAGCATCACTTACAGAGGGGCTCGAAATTCATCATTTACGGCTCTCAAAAGCTCTTCTCCTCCGTTTTATGTAAACACCTTAATCCACTACCTCCTTCAGGTTCGTTTTCTTTCTCACTTTTTAGGTTTTCTTTTGAATAACTGTGTTGGATAATTGATGGAATTTTAGTTGCGAATTTTGGAATGTTATGTTTTTGAATAGTTGAATTTTAGTTACTTTTTTCATGATATGACAAGAGAGAACAGAGAGAAAGAGAGGGAAAAATTCTTAGATCTAAATTGTGATTTTCATATACTGTGAAGATTAAGGACATTGATTAAAGTTATAGCACAAGATAACATGGGATTAGTGGCTAAAAATACTACTTTGATTGGGGACCTTAATTAGAACTTCACAAGCATGATAACAGAACCAATTAGAGATTACACTCATTAAGGGATATAACATCTTATGTGGTTAACAGGGTGTCGTATTTGTCACCAATAATATTAATACGTGTCGGAAATGATTGTTTTTGTGGTTTATATATAGTGAAAATTTCTTGTTTGGTTTAGAGATTAACTCTGTTATGTGATATGAATGCATAAAAATTTGTTAATTATTGAGCCATATAATTGCAGGGCCATGAAATATTACTATATAGGTTACAAAACAATTGTAGTGCTTTATGCATATTGTGGTGGTAATGCATAAAAGTGAATATTTCAAATCTGAATTTTGAAATTCGGATATGTAAAATGAACTTTTTATGCGTCAGAAATTTAAAATCCACATGTGTACAAAAATCATGTGTAAAAGTCTTGAAAAGTTAATTATACACATCCCGATTTTGAAATTTATGGCTAATGTTTTTTCCCTTTCTAAACGGTGGACTTCTCGTAATAGTAATCGAGATTCCAAATTCCAAATAAAATGCGTCCAAATTATAAAATCCATATGATATAGAGGGGTAATTTAAGAAAATCGAAGGAGGTGTGAGGAATGGTGATTGATTCAGAATATGTCTTTTGAGGTAGTGTGGTTGGGGCGCTCGACGAGGGACTGATGTCCGGTTTCCTGACCGTCTTTGCAGTGCTTTTGCAGTCGGCCTGTCATATATAATATGATGTTTTCTAAATTGTCTTGACAATTTGATTTTACTAAATAAGTCATTAAGTGTCTAGAGTACTAAAGAGATGAAATAGGTTACTGTTGTGCCAAGGTTTCCGTTGTTGTGACTGGTTAGTCGTTGTGTTTGGACCGCCTGTTATTGTTTTGCTGCACAAAAATGTTCGGTATTTAATGTTCTGGATTCTGTCTTGGCTGCATAGTTGTGTTGCAGCATGCTATACCAGTTGTCTGAGCGTGAAATGTAAACTGTGAGATGTCATTCTTAATTAATTAATGACAATCATATCTTAGTAACATAGTTTATGAAAGAGTCAACAATGATTGGTGAAAAGTTGTAGCAATTTTCCACAACTTTAGAAAGAAAAGTCATTTGGGGTCTACACGTGCTTGACTTAGTGTATGAAAAGCATCATCCTATGTTGTACAATATACAAAACAATACTATATTATGAGAAGCATCATATATTGTGCTTTACTTTGAATATGAATTTCTGATACATATAACTCCAAATTCATATCTTTGTCTGAATCTAAATTCACAATAAAATATATAACACCCCATTTATATAATTTTATAAATTAACTGGATAAGTATCCCAAGTTTAGAAATGTCATTAATTTTGTGTAATATTTTTTTTATTTGATTGAAGGTTGATCTCTCTAACGCAATAGCTACATCAATCTCACTCATTTGGTCGATCTCTGAATCTCACTCACTCGGTAATTACATCTCCCGAACTTGCTCTTAGTCTCATAGCTCTCCAAATTTGACGAACTCGCTTTGGTATTAATCCTGCTGCCTGTAGTTTCATTGAAAGTTTTTTTTTTTTTATGTACTACTTTTGATTAGTCTGAGTATTTATTTATTAGATTCAGTGAGAATAGTCCATTGAGAGAGGTTTTTGGCGGTGGACATGTTGTGTTGGGGTTTGTGGTGATGGCAAGAGGTTATAGTTACACGGTGCATTTTTGATTTCTAATATAAATAAAAGAAACCATATAACCAAACAGTTTATAGAAGTATATATTGCATAAACAGTTTAGTGATTGGGTTATTGTTGATGTTGGGCTAGTTTATGAACCTCAACTGTTGTGGGTACTTATTATTATCATTATTTGATTTGTTCAGGTAATTGTTATTTGTTTGAGGTTTCTTATTGAAGGTAATCAGTTGAGTTTTTCTATTTTAATTTGTTGTGTTGATTAGTCTGAGTATACCATATGTTTGCACCATATATATTTCCAAATTAAGATAGACATATCCTTACTTATATTAATTACTTATTTTAATCTATTGTACAAACTGTAGGTATTCAATGACACAACAACATTAACAAAAGATGAGTTGTATGATTTGTGAAACGATTGGGCAACTGGTTTTCTTGACTTGTATGGAACTTAGGATTTATTAAGATATGCTTCAATGTTTAGTATTAGTACTGTTGGTTTGTTATTTTTAGCTGGGACATCTGTTGGCACTTGAAGAGAGAGACATTTTTTTATGTGTTTTGGTGGAGATCTGTTTTTTTTTCTTTTTTTCGACAAATGCAAGGAGATATGTTATTTCTAGCATTACTACATATTTATTTTGTGTGTATGAACCTTCTTGTTTGTTGTGGATGTACCGATTTCATTGTTTTTCTAATTTCTTCACCCTTCTGTAGTTTTGGTTGCCGGTGACATTGACTTTTAGAAGGTTTTGTTTGATTTAAAAGTATGGTTGTAGTTATAAGTATTAAATCTTGTCAATTCAAAAGAAAAAAGGAAGATTTTATCTGGTACTATACCAGGCTAGTAACCAAAAAATTAAAAAAAAAACGTGGTAATTCACATCGGTGCGAAACCAACTGATGTTAAAGGTGTTTTACCAAACTGAAATTCACATCGGTGAAGATTATTGCCGATGTGAATTATACCTATGTAACATCGGCTACCTTTGTACAGCCGATGTGAAATCCTATCTATTCAGATTATTGCCTCACATAGCAAATCAGTGATTTTCCGCCAGATGTGGTTTATGTCATATCCTAACGGTTCCACAACCGATGTGACAAGTGACTGACATACAACATCAGCTTTAGTTACATCGGTCGTCACCCAATGTGAAATGTCAATTTCAACCGATGTGAAATGTCATTTCTGTAGTAGTGAACATAGACTGAATTTCACGCACATGCTATGACATGTTGTAACATGTGTGGTTTTTATATGTTTTGCAAGACTTAAAGTGCTCCATCTTAGTTCACCTGCTCTCTTTAGTGATAACAATTGACTTGTATTCATAAAATAATTCAGTACTTAATGAATGTGTAGTTAGTCATACATAATTATTCCGTACATTATAGATGTGTTCATAAAATTGCATATTGATTATAAATAGAATTGATGGTATGTATAGATGTTCGATGAAGTTTTTGATCAAAGGGGAGATTGTGTAGAAGGTCTAAGAAAGCTGATGGGTCGAAGTTATAAAATAATTATTCAATAGATTATGTAAACAATGTATTTATGTATCATAAACATTTCTTCAATTTTTTATGTAACTGTTTTTCCTTTGGCCGATGGTATTGCTTGCCATGTCTTAGACAAACATAGATCGGAAACGATGTCAAAGATTGAGATTTATTATGGTTTATCTTATGAAACTCAATTATGGTATGGTATGATGATTGAAGGAGGACAGAGAGTGAAGCATTGAGGCGTTCTATATATATGGAGAATAACTCAAACTGAAATGATATTATAATGTGAAACTGAATACACTTATATTCTGCACTGGTTGTTAAAATTATTATAAGAGAACAAGAAAAATAACATAAGAACAAAATAATATGGATAATGGTTTTATGAAACATGCTTAGAAGATTTCTTTTTAAGTACAGAGAAATTTTGGAAGCAAAAGGCATGACTGGTCTAAGCATTTTCATGTCCCACATCGGATAAATTATATAACAATCAAGTCTATATAATAATCTAACATGATTGATAGTTTGCTGAGTTGGGTAGCGCCAACTTGTGACCCTAGTGGGAGCACTAAAGTGATGGAACACAGCTACGATTTATTTGGCTGGTTTGTTAGCTGCAATATGTTGGCCTGCCTGCTCCAAGTTGAGAGTTGTGCCACGGGACATGGGCGAAGGCCTATGTCTCTTGGTTCCTAGACGAGAGGGAACTGCGTGAGGCTGGTTTCACAGAGCAGCGAATACCTCTGGCTCCCATCAGTAGAGGGACTACAGGCTGTTGCACTTCCAGTCCACTAAGCCCGGTGAGCCTAGCCTATGAACCATTAATTTTTTGTGGTCAATTTTTGTACGTTAAGGGAAGAAAAACAATAATGGCCACTCAATTTTTAAGTCTATAATCTCTATTGATATTATAGAGTCTAAAAAAGGACAAAAATAAAATTATAAGAGAAATAAAATCAAAATCTTGAAATCTAATTGGGATTAAAAAATGTTTCTATAGTTTTTCTACAAGGACTGATTTCTGCTGAAGCAAGTGCGATCAAAGAATTTAGCATCTTGTACGTCTTTTCTTTGGTTAGTTGTAAGTTCTAAAACTACATGAAATTAAAATCTTAAACATAGGCTGAATTTCACGCACATGCTATGACATGTTGTAACATGTGTGGTTTTTATATGTTTTGCAAGACTTAATGTGCTCCATCTAAGTTCACCTGCTCTCTTTAGTGATAACAATTCAACTGTATTCAAAAAATAATTCAGTACTTAATGAATGTGTAGTTAGTCATACATAATTATTCCGTACATTATAGATGTGTTCATAAATTTGCATATTGATTATAAATAAAATTGATGGTATGTATAGATGTTCCACGAAGTTTTTGATCAAAGGGGAGATTGTGTAGAAGGTCTAAGAAAGCTGATGGGTCGAAGGCTATAAAATAATTATTCAATAGATTCTGTTAAAAGTGTACTTTAGTATCATAAACATTTTTTCAATTTTTGATGTATCTGTTTTTCCTTTGGCCGATGGTATTGCTTGCCATGTCTTAGACAAACATAGATCTGAAACGATGTCAAAGATTGAGAGGTATTATGGTTTATCTTATGAAACTCAATTATGGTATGGTATGATGATTGATGGAGGATAGAGAGTGAAGCATTGAGGCATTCTATATATATGGAGCATGACTCAAACTGAATTGATATTATAATGTGAAACTGAATACACTTATATTCTGCACTGGTTGTAAAAATTATTATAAGATGACAAGAAAAAGAACATAAGAACAAAATAATATGGATAATGGTTTTATGAAATATCCTTAGAAGATTTCTTTTTAATTACAAAGAAATTTTGGAAGCAAAAGGCATGACTGGTCTAAGCATTTTCATGTCCCACATCGGATAAATTATATAACAATCAAGTCTATATAATAATCTAACATGCTTGTTAGTTTGCTGAGTTGGATAGCGCCAACTTGTGACCCAAGTGGGAGCACTAAAGTGATGGAACACGGCTACGACTTATTTGGCTGGTTTGTTAGCTGCAATATGTTGGCCTGCCCGCTCCAAGTTGAGAGTTGTGCCACGGAACATGGGCGAAGGCCTATGTCTCTTGGTTCCTATACGAGAGGGAACTGCGTGAGGCTGGTTTCACAGAGCAGCGAATACCTCTGGCTCCCATCAGTGGAGGGACTACAGGCTGCTGCACTTCCAGTCCACTAAGCCCGGTGAGCATAGCCTATGAACCATTACTATTTTGTGGACCATTTTTGTACGTTAAGGGAAGAAAAACAATAATGGCCTTATTTTTGCAAGCACGATTGTTAGAATTGTGCTAATATATGTTTACAAATTAAAGATTATGGTCTTATTTTTCTGTGGTGAGGTTATGGTGAAGTACAAATATAATTTTTTTTTGAACAATTAATTTTTTTTCTCCAAAAAAAATTGTAATTATATTAGTTCATGAAGTAAAAGGGTATTGTCATTTCTCGCCTCTATATTTATTGTCATTATTTTTTTAATTCATAAAGAGATACATTTCATATTTTGCATTGGCTTGACAAAGCCCCATTTTATCACATTGGATGAGAAGGATCTCAAAATCGTTATGCATTTTTACATTTTTCAAGTTCGGTATGTTTAGCTCCTATGATATTATAGAGTCTAAAAAAGGACAAAAATAAAATTATAAGAGAAATATAATCAAAATCTTGAAATCTTATTGGGATTAAAAAATGTTTCTATAGTTTTTATTCAAGGACTGATTTCTGCTGAAGCAAGTGCGATCAAAGAATTTAGCATCTTGTATGACTTTTCTTTGGTTAGTTGAAAGTTCTAAAACTACATGAAATCAAAATCTTAAACATAGGCTGAATTTCACGCACATGCTATGACATGTTGTAACATGTGTGGTTTTTATATGTTTTGCAAGACATAATGTGCTCCATCTTAGTTCACCTCCTCTCTTTAGTGATAACAATTCAACTGTATTCAAAAAATAATTCAGTACTTAATGAATGTGTAGTTAGTCATACATAATTATTCCGTACATTATAGATGTGTTCAAAAATTTGCATATTGATTATAAATAGAATTGATGGTATGTATAGATGTTCCACGAAGTTTTTGATCAAAGGGGAGATTGTGTAGAAGGTCTAAGAAAGCTGATGGGTCGAAGGCTATAAAATAATTATTCAATAGATTCTGTTAACATCGTATTTATGTATCATAAACATTTCTTCAATTTTTGATGTAACTGTTTTTCCTTTGGCCGATGGTATTGCTTGCCATGTCTTAGACAAACTTAGATCTGAAACGATGTCAAAGATTGAGAGTTATTATGGTTTATCTTATGAAACTCAATTATGGTATGGTATGATGATTAAAGGAGGACAGAGAGTGAAGCATTGAGGCGTTCTATATATATGGAGAATAACTAAAACTGAAATGATATTATAATGTGAAACTGAATACACTTATATTCTGCACTGGTTGTAAAAATTATTATAAGAGAACAAGAAAAAGAACATAAGAACAAAATAATATGGATAATGGTTTTATGAAACATGCTTAGAAGAATTCTTTTTAATTACAGAGAAATTTTGGAAGCAAAAGGCATGACTGGTCTAAGCATTTTCATGTCCCACATTGGATAAATTATCTAACAATCAAGTTTATATAATAATCTAACATGATTGTTAGTTTGCGGAGTTGGGTAGCGCCAACTTGTGACCCTAGTGGGAGCACTAAAGTGATGGAACACGGCTACGACTTATTTGGCTGGTTTGTTAGCTGCAATATGTTGGCATGCCCGCTCCAAGTTGAGAGTTGTGCCACGGGACATGGGCGAAGGCCTATGTCTCTTGGTTCCTAGACGAGAGGGAACTGTGTGAGGCTGGTTTCATAGAGCAGCGAATACCTCTGGCTCCCATCATTGGAGGGACTACAGGCTGCTGCACTTCCAGTCCACTAAGCCCGGTGAGCCTAGCCTATGAACCATTACTTTTTTGTGGTCAGTTTTTGTACGTTAAGGGAAGAAAAACAATAATGGCCACTCAATTTTTAAGTCTATAATCTCTATTGAATCCATTTATTTGTTAAAAGTTTAATTAAATTGCAAGCACGATTGTTAGACTTGTGCTAATATATGTTTACAGATTAAAGATTATGGTCTTATTTTTTTGTGGTGAGATTATGGTGAAGTACAAATATAATTTTTTTTTGAACAATTAATTATTTTTCTCCAAAAAAAATAGTAATTATATTAGTTCATGAAGTAAAAGGGTATTGTCATTTGTCGCTTCTATATTTATTATCATTATTTTTTTAATTCATGGAGAGATACATTGCATATTTTGCATTGGCTTGACAAAGCCCCATTTTATCACATTGGATGAGAAGGATCTCAAAATCGTTCTGCATTTTCACATTTTTCAAGTTCGATATGTTTAGCTCCTATGATATTATAGAGTCTAAAAATGGACAAAAATAAAATTATAAGAGAATAAAATCAAAATCTTGAAATGTTATTGGGATTAAAAAATACTTCTATAGTTTTTCTTTAAGGATTGATTTCTGATGAAGCAAGTGTGATCAAAGAATTTAGCATCTTTTACGACTCTTCTTTGGTTAGTTGAAAGTTCTAAAACTACATGAAATCAAAATCTTAGACATAGGCTGAATTTCGCGCCCATGCTATGGCATGTTGTAATATGTGTGGTTTTTATATGTTTTGCAAGATTTAAAGTGCTCCATATTAGTTCAACTGCTCTCTTTACTGATAACAATTCAACTGTATTCAAAAAATAATTCAGTACTTAATGAATGTGTAGTTAGTCATACATAATTATTACGTACATTATAGATGTGTTCATAAATTTGCATATTGATTATAAATAAAATTGATGGTATGTATAGATGTTTGATCAAGTTTTTGATCAAAGGGGAGATTGTGTATAAGGTCTAAGAAAGTTGATGGGTCGAAGCTATAAAATAATTATTCAATAGATTATGTTAACAATGGATTTATGTATCATAAACATTTCTTAAATTTTTTATGTATCTGGTTTTCCTTTGGCCGATGGTATTGCTTTGCTTTCCATGTCTTAGACAAACAAAGATCTGAAACGATGTCAAAGATTGAGATTTATTTTGGTTTATCTTATGAAACTCAATTATGCTATGGTATGATGATGGAAGGAGGACAGAGAGTGAAGCATTGAGGCATTCTATATATATGGAGCATGACTCAAACTAAATTGATATTATAATGTGAAACTGAATACACTTATATTCTGCACTGGTTGTAAAACTTATTATAAGAGAACAAGAAAAAGAACATAAGAACAAAATAATATGGATAATGGTTATTGAAATTTGCTTAGAATATTTCTTTTTAATTACAAAGAAATTTTGGAAGCAAAAGGCATGAGTGGTCTAAGCATTTTTCTGTCCCGCATCAGATAAAATATTAAACAATCAAGTCTATATAACAATCTAACATGCTTGTTAGTTTGCTGAGTTGGGTAGCGCCAACTTGTGACCCAAGTGGGAGCACTAAAGTGATGGAACACGGCTACGGCTTGTTTGACTGGTTTGTTAGCTGCAATATATTGGCCTGCCCGCTCCAAGTTGAGAGTTGTGCCACGGGACATGGGCGAAGGCCTATGTCTCTTGGTTCCTAGACGAGAGGGAACTGCGTGAGGCTGGTTTCACAGAGCAGCGAATACCTCTGGCTCCTAGCAATGGAGGGACTAGAGGTTGTAGCACTTCCAGTCCACTAAGCCCGGGTGTATGATTTTTCAAATAATATCGGTGTTAGCCTGCAAATTTAACAGTCTCATTTAATATGGTCAAAGTTTGTTTGGCCAATAACTTTGTAGGAATTGAAGAGCTCTCTCATCTCAACTGGAGAACTTTCGACGAATCATCAAGCCTAGAGCACGTGGTCAGTATCTCGACATAGCAAGGCTGAAAGGGTGTCTCATGTTGAATACAAGCAAAGGGCAGGAAAGTTTCATTTCAAGCAATGAGGTTGTTTCCTTTTAGTGGAAAATGTGGGGCAAGTGGTTGTGCAAGATGGAGGAAGTGTTGATCATGGAGTTAGTGGTTCGCCATCTAGGTTTATTTTGTATAAATAGTAGTTTCCAAGCCGGAAAGTGGGTCACAAATCATATACAGAAATCGACAACACTCAAGCTACTGGCGTCTAGGGAAACGAGTTATACCGAATGTATGTAAACTAATTTGTAGACCACCCCTTTTATTTTAATGCATTGCATTTACATTTTCCTTGAGTTTATATGAGTAAGCTTACGGATGACAGTCAATCATACACTATTTTCAGAGTCATTTTTAATAAGTTTTAGTCTATTTTTATTAGTTTACTATTTAATTTAGAGTCATTTTAAATATATTATAGTTTTTAATTTATTGAGTCAAATAGTAAAAGATTGAGATTATTGATTCATTATTGCTAAAGTTAGTAGTCACATGACCAACCAAAAGAATAAAATATGTGTGTCACACATGAATAGTGTGGTGAGCCAAACAAGAGGTGTAAGAAATAGCATTTGAAGGGAAAAAATGGAGTAGGCCTTAGAACAAAAGAAAGTCTCACGTAACACAACAAGTGTGGGAGTGGGATGGAATATAACATATATAAGGAGAATACCACTCTTCACCCAGCAAGATACACTCCCGCCCAGCCAAATTTACCAAAATGTCCCTGTGCAAGTTAAGTCACGCAGCGTGACTTAACTTGCGCAAATTATGTGCCCTGCGCAAGTTAACTCACGCACCTCTGGCACGTGCGCAAGTTAACTTGCGCACGTTGGCCGGTGGTCAAAACAGATGAACAAACGTTTTTGGACGGTGGTCAGTTGTTCAACATTCAATCTACACGTTTTTAACACCATTTACACGTTTTTTTTACCACATTTATGTTTTTATAACTTATACTACCATTCCCACCTATAAATACCCCTTCATACTTCCCTATTCCCTCACACCATCTCACTTTCTCTCCCTCCTCACTCTCTCCCTCTATTTTTTTCCTTTCAATAGTCTCTAGTCATTTCGGGTAAATGGTGATCAGTTTTGAGGAAAATGGTGAGTAGCCGACTTGGGGAAGTGATCGACCCTTGAGATAAAATTAAATTTGCTTCTTTTTATCCAAAATCTTTTTACCGTGGGTAAAAAGAATTTTCTTGGGGTATAAAAAGAACCAGATTTAGATTTAGCTCAAGGGTTGATGATGTATTCCCCCCAAGAAGGCTGTTCACTATCTTCCCCACGACTGATCACTATTTACCTCAAGTGGGTAAAAAGAATTTTTTACCCCAAGAAGGTAAAAAGAAAATAAGTAGATTATTTAATGAATTCAAATAAATGTATCAATTATTGTACCAATTCTATTAATAAAATGAGATGTTGTTATATTTATTTATTTTGTTCATTTCTTTTTATTTATATTTGCTTTTATTTTATCTTTATGATTATGTATTGAATAAAAAAAATATTTTATTTAATGGTATCGAATTTATTTGTATCGAATTTATTTATATCGGATTTATTTTCTAATTTTGTATTTATTTGCATATTGAATAAATAAATTCGAATATAAAGTCTAATTAAATTCAGCGTGGAATCGAATAATGTTGCGTATTGTTTAAATAATTTCGAATAAAAAGTATAATTAAACTCAGCGTGAAATCGAATAATGAATTGTAATAAATAAAATCGAATAAAGTTGCGTATTGAATAAATTCGAATAAAAGTTACATTTAAATTACATTACATAAAGTTCTAAATATGGTCTATCGTTACATGACATTAAATTCGGAATTGCACCTTTCAACTACAACAATTGTGTTACCTCTGAATAGTGCAAATTCAAAGTTGCTAAGCAGCAGGACTCCACCATCCGTCCTGAAAGTGCTTCTGTTTCATTCAAAATGTTAAATTCTCGTTGGTGCATTCCCTACCTAATCACGACCGTCACCTAATCATGATCTTTTAGCGGAATCTGACTTTTAATGATATCTTCAGCTGATCTCACCAACGTTGCTCGCATATCGATCCACTGGAACATGTTGTGCTCCCAAAACATGGTCGTCACGTTTTCATTGTTCGTCAATTCCACCCAAGTGAATGATATTCTTCCATCGTCGAGCGTTGGACGTTTATACCGAACGTATTTCACCTTCCTTGTGTCTCGGGGGTTGACTCCTTTGTTGAATTCATTCAGCTTATCCTTGAGACCTCTTAATGTTACACCAAGGCACCGAACCTTCAACCTCTGAGGTTCTGTGTAACGCCCTAGTTGTTATTTATTTAATTTCAGTTGATTTTAATAAGTTTATGTGATTTTAAATAATTTATGTTTATTTTTGGTGTGTTATATATTTTATTATATAGTTATTTTGATTATTTAATTAAAATAGGTGAGAATTATAATTATTAGAAGGTTGGGGATTAAAATGAATTATTTAATAATTTAATAGGAGTTATTTATAATTAAGGAGAAGTTAATAGGTTTTAATAGGAAATAGAAGGAAAGAAAGAGTCAGAACCAGTTTTACGTAGAAACAGTGAGAGAACAAGAAAAGGGGGAAAAACCTAGAAGAAGAGAGAAGAAGCAAGAGGAGAGAAGAACGCTGCTTTTAATTCAGGAAGATAATCTAAGGTAAGGGTGAGACTAACTTTCAATGATTATAGTTTACATAATTCTGAAATTGAATTTAACATGTTTTGTTGAAAATTGTTGTGGAGAAATTACGTTTTTAAGTTAAATTAGAATTGTCAAAAACATAGGTAATCCGTTGAATTGATGTAAAAAGTGATGTTTAGGTTGTAGATTATCAGTAGGCAATGTTTCCTAACAATTTTGGGATTTGGGATGTCGAAATTTGGGTTTTTGGGTGAAAAATGGTGTAAAAATCGTAACAACAGGGGAAAACTCGCTAGAAACTCGCTATTGGCGAAATCTGTCTGGAACATTTTCGCTATTAGCCAGAATTTCGCTATTAGCGAAATTGCACTGTGACAGCTTTCTCTGTTTCGCGTTCTTGCGTCTTTTTAACCCGTTTCTGTTTTGAATTAGCTTTCGGTGTAAACATGAAAGTTGTAGATAACTGAGTTAGCTTTCTAATGGCCTTGGTTTGACGTGTAAAGGATTTTTAGATTTTGAGTTATGATGAAAATAGTCCAAGTGGATACTTAATAAAATCTTAAGAAAACTTAGCATAACTAATTCTGAGTTAGTCCAAAACTTATGGTTGGTTTCCCAACTTCAAACTTAGGTATTAGAGATTTAGTTGAAGTGTTTTATGAGTATTTGACTTATGGCTTATTGATCACACTTGCTTCTTTTTAAAGAATGTTTTGGTCTGATAGGAATGTAGTTGATTAATGTATATGTGTTATGTTGATGAATTCTGTCGTAAGAGTTGTTGTGTCAGATTTTGACTAAGTTATGGAGTGTGTCATAAATGATTAGGCACATATGTTGTTGTCGTAGACGTTGTCGAGTTGTATGCAGATATACACTAGTGAGTCCATTCATACTCATACCTTGCTGAGGGCTCATGCCCTGGAGTGTTTTCACTCAACCGTTGAGGGCTTATGCCCTGGAGTGTTTAACACTCAATCGTTGAGGGCTTATGCCCTGGAATGTTATTTCATTCAATTGTTAGGGGCTTATGCCCCGGAATGCTTAGCATTCAACGCGCGTAAAATGGTACCACATGCATTTGCATTAGTCGCATTGTTGTCGTTGTAGCTGTTGTCGTTGTTGTTGTTGTAGGTTGAGTTGTCAGTGTCGTTGTCGATGATGTTGTTGAATTGTTCATTATAATTGATAATTGATTATTCATTATACTGATGTTGTTGAATTTAATTGATGAATTATGATATCTATTGTTGTTTGTGAATCTCACCCCTTCTGCTGGAATTGCCGCCTTGTGGGCAAGTGCAGGTAACGAAGATTAGTAGAGATGTCGGCTCAAAGTGTCTTAGGGCTCTGATACGTAACGGGACGGGAATTGTTGCTTGTTTTCTCTTTCCTTACGTATTAATAATGATTTATGAAACTTTTGATAAGGCCTGCGTGCCAAAGACTTGTTTAGTTGTTTTAAACTAATTCCGCTGCGAAGTTTTGGAGTTAATTATTATTGACTATTTTATTGGAGAATATTTATTCATCCGTTAATTTGGAGATTTTATTTGAATGAAAATGTAGCATTCCGTTTTTGGTGAAAAACTCTGATTTAATTTGTTAATTAATAATTGTTGGGCGAACGGGGTGTTACAATTGGTATCAGAGCAGGTCGGTCCGTTCGGCCAAGTAGTAGAGTCGAGTCGAGCCTAGTAGAGTTGTGTGACAATTTTGTATTGTCCTTGTTGTCCTGATTTGTTATTGTTGTGTAGAATCTTTGAGGTTGATCTTGTATGTTTTCCGTTGACGGGTATGGATGAAATCTTTGGTATGAACTGGTTGGAATACAACCATGTCCATATAGATTGTTTTAGAAACACAGTATACTTTTCCTCTGCTGAAGAAGAGAGTGGTGCAGAATTTTTATCTACTAAGCAGCTGAAGCAGTTAGGATGTGATGGAGACTTGATGTTTTCCTTGTTGGCGTATTTGTTAGTGGAGAATCAAGCAGTGATTGATAGCCTACCAGTCGTGAATGAATTCCCAGAAGTTTTTCCTGATGAGATTCCTGATGTGCCGCTAGAAAAGGAAGTAGAATTTTCCATTGATCTTGTTCCGGGTACGAAGCCTGTGTCGATGGCTCCTTACCGTATGTCGGCAGCTGAGTTGGCAGAGTTGAAGAAGCAGTTGGAAGACCTACTTGATAAGAAGTTTGTAAGACCGAGTGTTTCACCTTGGGGAGCGCCGGTGTTGCTGGTTAAGAAGAAAGATGGTAGCATGAGGCTGTGTATAGATTACCGTCAGCTGAATAAAGTGACGATAAAGAATAGGTATCCACTTCCGATAATTGATGACTTGATGGATCAGCTAGTGGGTGCCCGTGTGTTTAGTAAAATTGATCTGAGATCAGGTTATCATCAGATTAAGGTGAAGGATGAAGATATGCAGAAGACGGCGTTCAGAACGCGATATGGTCACTATGAGTATAAGGTGATGCCGTTCGGTGTTACTAATGCACCTGGTGTATTTATGGAGTATATGAACAGAATTTTCCATGACTTCCTGGATAGATTTGTTGTTGTTTTTATTGATGATATTCTGATTTATTCTAAGACTGAAGAAGAGCATGCAGAGCATTTGAAGATTGTTTTGCAGGTGTTGAAAGAAAAGAAGTTGTATGCCAAGTTATCCAAATGTGAGTTCTGGTTAAGTGAAGTAAGTTTTCTTGGCCACATTATTTCTGGTAGTGGTATTGCGGTTGACCCGTCGAAAGTTGAAGCGATATCGCAATGGGAGACTCCGAGGTCAGTTACAGAGATTAGAAGTTTTCTGGGCTTAGCAGGTTATTACCGCAGATTTATCGAAGGATTTTCGAAGTTGGCACTTCCTTTGACACAGTTGACCTGTAAGGGTAAGGCTTTTGTGTGGGATACTAAGTGTGAGAATAGTTTCAATGAGTTGAAGCAACGGTTGACGACTGCTCCGATTTTAATTTTACCGAAGTCAGATGAACCTCTTGTTGTGTATTGTGATGCGTCCAAGTTGGGTTTAGGTGGTGTACTTATGCAGGATGGTAAGGTGGTAGCTTATGCTTCGAGACAATTGAGGATACATGAGAAGAACTATCCTACACATGATTTAGAGTTGGCTGCTGTAGTTTTTGTGTTAAAAATTTGGAGGCATTATTTGTACGGTTCCAGATTTGAGGTGTTCAGTGATCATAAGAGTTTGAAATACTTGTTTGATCAGAAGGAGTTGAATATGAGGCAGAGAAGATGGCTCGAGTTGTTGAAGGACTATGATTTTAGTTTGAATTACCATCCCGGTAAAGCCAATGTAGTTGTAGATGCCTTGAGCAGAAAGACGCTGCACATGTCTGCTATGATGATGAAAGAGTTCGAGTTACTTGAGCAATTTAGGGACTTGATCTTAGTTTGTGAATTGGCACCTCAGAGCGTACAGTTGGGTATGTTGAAGATTAATAACGAATTCTTGAACAGTATCAAGGAAGCGCAGAAAGCTGATGTTAAGTTTGTAGACTTGATGGTTGCTAGTAATGAAGCGGAAGATAGTGATTTCCAGGTTGATGATAAAGGTGTGTTAAGATTTCGAGGCAGAATTTGTATTCCTGATGACGATGAGTTGAAAAAGATGATTTTGGAAGAAAGTCACAGGAATAGCTTAAGCATTCATCCGGGAGCTACGAAGATGTATCACGGCTTGAAGAAATTGTTTTGGTGGTCTGGATTGAAGCGAGATGTCGCGCAGTTTGTTTATGCATGTTTGACTTGTCAGAAATCTAAAGTTGAACATCAGAAGCCTGCAGGGTTGTTGACACCATTAGATGTGCCAGAATGGAAGTGGGATAGCATATCCATGGATTTTGTAACGAGCTTACCGAATACTCCGAAAGGGCATGATGCCATTTGGGTAGTTGTTGACAGGTTAACAAAGTCAGCACATTTTATTCCGATCAATATCAATTATCCAGTAGCTCAGTTGGCAGAGATTTACATTCATAATATTGTGAAGTTGCATGGTGTTCCATCAAGCATTGTGTCGGATAGAGATCTGAGGTTTACTTCAAGGTTTTGGAAGAGTTTGCAGGAGGCTTTGGGTTCTAAGTTGAAGTTGAGTTCGGCTTATCATCCTCAAACAGATGGTCAGTCGGAGAGGACGATTCAGTCGTTGGAAGATTTACTAAGAGTATGTGTACTTGAGCAAGGTGGAGCTTGGGATAGTCATCTACCGTTGATTGAGTTCACGTACAACAACAGTTACCATTCGAGTATTGGTATGGCACCATTTGAAGCTTTGTATGGTCGGAGGTGTAGAACTCCGTTGTGTTGGTTTGAATCGGGAGAAAGTATAGTGTTGGGACCGGAATTAGTCCAGCAGACTACAGAGAAGGTCAAGTTGATAAGAGAACAGATGAAAGCGTCGCAGAGTAGACAAAAGAGTTACCATGACAAGCGTAGAAAGGAACTTGAATTTCAAGAGGGTGATCATGTGTTCTTGAGAGTCACTCCCATGACAGGTGTAGGTCGTGCGTTGAAGTCTAAGAAGTTGACTCCGAAGTTTATTGGTCCTTATCAGATATCGGAGAGGATTGGGCCAGTGGCATATCGAATAGGTTTGCCACCACATCTTTCAAATCTGCATGATGTGTTTCATGTGTCGCAGTTGCGGAAGTACGTAGCGGATCCTTCGCATGTTATACCAAGAGATGACGTGCAAGTTAGAGACAACCTTACGGTGGAGACTTTACCGTTGAGGATTGATGATCGTAAGGTGAAGAAGTTGAGAGGCAAGGAGATACCTCTGGTGAGGGTTGTCTGGGGTGGAGTAACTGGTGAAAGCTTGACTTGGGAGCTGGAGAGTAAGATGCTAGAGTCTTATCCTGAGTTGTTTGCTTGAGGTAATATTTCGAGGACGAAATTCTTTAAGTGGGGGAGAGTTGTAACGCCCTAGTTGTTATTTATTTAATTTCAGTTGATTTTAATAAGTTTATGTGATTTTAAATAATTTATGTTTATTTTTGGTGTGTTATATATTTTATTATATAGTTATTTTGATTATTTAATTAAAATAGGTGAGAATTATAATTATTAGAAGGTTGGGGATTAAAATGAATTATTTAATAATTTAATAGGAGTTATTTATAATTAAGGAGAAGTTAATAGGTTTTAATAGGAAATAGAAGGAAAGAAAGAGTCAGAACCAGTTTTACGTAGAAACAGTGAGAAAACAAGAAAAGGGGGAAAAACCTAGAAGAAGAGAGAAGAAGCAAGAGGAGAGAAGAACGCTGCTTTTAATTCAGGAAGATAATCTAAGGTAAGGGTGAGACTAACTTTCAATGATTATAGTTTACATAATTCTGAAATTGAATTTAACATGTTTTGTTGAAAATTGTTGTGGAGAAATTACGTTTTTAAGTTAAATTAGAATTGTCAAAAACATAGGTAATCCGTTGAATTGATGTAAAAAGTGATGTTTAGGTTGTAGATTATCAGTAGGCAATGTTTCCTAACAATTTTGGGATTTGGGATGTCGAAATTTGGGTTTTTGGGTGAAAAATGGTGTAAAAATCGTAACAACAGGGGAAAACTCGCTAGAAACTCGCTATTGGCGAAATCTGTCTGGAACATTTTCGCTATTAGCCAGAATTTCGCTATTAGCGAAATTGCACTGTGACAGCTTTCTCTGTTTCGCGTTCTTGCGTCTTTTTAACCCGTTTCTGTTTTGAATTAGCTTTCGGTGTAAACATGAAAGTTGTAGATAACTGAGTTAGCTTTCTAATGGCCTTTGTTTTACGTGTAAAGGATTTTTAGATTTTGAGTTATGATGAAAATAGTCCAAGTGGGTACTTAATAAAATCTTAAGAAAACTTAGCATAACTAATTCTGAGTTAGTCCAAAACTTATGGTTGGTTTCCCAACTTCAAACTTAGGTATTAGAGATTTAGTTGAAGTGTTTTATGAGTATTTGACTTATGGCTTATTGATCACACTTGCTTCTTTTTAAAGAATGTTTTGGTCTGATAGGAATGTAGTTGATTAATGTATATGTGTTATGTTGATGAATTCTGTCGTAAGAGTTGTTGTGTCAGATTTTGACTAAGTTATGGAGTGTGTCATAAATGATTAGGCACATATGTTGTTGTCGTAGACGTTGTCGAGTTGTATGCAGATATACACTAGTGAGTCCATTCATACTCATACCTTGCTGAGGGCTCATGCCCTGGAGTGTTTTCACTCAACCGTTGAGGGCTTATGCCCTGGAGTGTTTAACACTCAATCGTTGAGGGCTTATGCCCTGGAATGTTATTTCATTCAATTGTTGGGGGCTTATGCCCCGGAATGCTTAGCATTCAACGCGCGTAAAATGGTACCACATGCATTTGCATTAGTCGCATTGTTGTCGTTGTAGCTGTTGTCGTTGTTGTTGTTGTAGGTTGAGTTGTCAGTGTCGTTGTCGATGATGTTGTTGAATTGTTCATTATAATTGATAATTGATTATTCATTATACTGATGTTGTTGAATTTAATTGATGAATTATGATATCTATTGTTGTTTGTGAATCTCACCCCTTCTGCTGGAATTGCCGCCTTGTGGGCAAGTGCAGGTAACGAAGATTAGTAGAGATGTCGGCTCAAAGTGTCTTAGGGCTCTGATACGTAACGGGACGGGAATTGTTGCTTGTTTTCTCTTTCCTTACGTATTAATAATGATTTATGAAACTTTTGATGAGGCCTGCGTGCCAAAGACTTGTTTAGTTGTTTTAAACTAATTCCGCTGCGAAGTTTTGGAGTTAATTATTATTGACTATTTTATTGGAGAATATTTATTCATCCGTTAATTTGGAGATTTTATTTGAATGAAAATGTAGCATTCCGTTTTTGGTGAAAAACTCTGATTTAATTTGTTAATTAATAATTGTTGGGCGAACGGGGTGTTACATTCTGCGCCGTTGAATTGTGCACGAACGTCGATTCACCCCGCCATTGTTTCAAATCTACACAATAAGAAATTTAAAATAATCAATGAAAATTCTCTAAAACAAACCCTAAATCTAAAAAAAATCTCTAAAACTCAAAACCTACAACATAAACATGCAAACATCTAAACATTTAAGAGAAAAACAAACAAACCCTAAATCTTAAAAATTTCTAATTTAAGAGAAAAAAATCTAACATAAAGGTTGATTGTGTTTGATTATGAAAACTTACTTGTTATTGAAGTGTTGTTTGATTTGAACTTGAAGGAATTTTGGATTTTGTGATTTTAGAGAGATTTTGGAGAATTTTTGAGGTTTAGGTGATGAATGAGGCGTTCTGCCTTATAAGACAGATTGTTGCATGAGTTAACTGTAACACCCCGTTTTCCCAACATTAAAGTTTCTTGATTAAATCAGAGTATCGCATGAACGGAATGCTACATTTCTTAATATATCAAAAACAACGGAATAAATAATAATTTATTCTAATCAAAATCATCTAAACTTCGCAGCGGATAAAATTCAAATTAACATAATGGTTCTGGCTCGCAAGCCTAATCAAAAATCTAACATAATTCAAAACTACTCTTATTCATGTCAGTTCAAGGTAATACGTAAGGAATAGAAAATACATAAAAGTCTCCATCCCGTTACGTATCAGAGCACCTAAGGACACAGTGAGGGTAGCCACTCACAACAGCAACAGCAACTAAAGCGTAAATACCTGCACTTGCCCACGAGGCGGCAATTCCAACAGAAGGGGTGAGATTCACAAAACAAAACATTAAACATATAATTCAACAATTATATTTAACAACATAACTTCATCATCATAATATCACCACAACAGTCAAGTAACACCTTAATCATAAACAACGCCATAGTCATCATCACAAATCAACGTCTTAATCAACAATCTTAGTTCGACTCGACTATGCAACATAGACTCAACAATGCAACTTAGACATCTTAATCATGCATGTGGTACCATATTGAGTATAAATATACTCCTAGGGCATAAGCCCTCGTCGCCATTGAGCATAAGATACTCCTAGAGCATAAGCTCTCGTCGCTATTGAGCATAAAAATACTCCTAGGGCATAAGCCCTCGTCACTATTGAGCAAAAGCTCCTAGGGCATGAGCCCTCGTCTCTGGATGCATATGCATGGACTCAACTTCTTAAACTTAGACCTCTCAAATAAATTCCAATAATTGGATTACAACATCGTAAATCTTATAACAATACATGCAGCTTTTATTTAATAAAACATAGCAACATGGCAGCAACGAATCATCACAAGCATTCACATACATCATCTCTTATAATTCAAAGAAAGCATATACTAATGTATAGGTCACTATAACTAATCAACTAGCAGCTCTATGGGTCATCTTAATATTTCAGTACTTAATCTAATCCAGGGGTAATCTCATAATCAATTGTGCGACAAGAGTCGCATTATTCCAAGAAGGTAGTCTGATACGGGACTACTCGCTATGGCGAGTGGAATCCTCGCCTCGCGAACCATCAGGGGTAACTCGCTGTGGCGAGTTGGGTTGCTCGCCTCGCGAGCTTCAGGGGTACTACTCGCTATGGCGAGTAGGGTTGCTCGCCTGGCGAGACATCACGGGTTGCTCGCTATGGCGAGTGGGGGTCGCTCGCTTTGCGAGCCTTCTCAAAGGTTGGTCGCTATGGCGAGTGGTTTGCTCGCCTCGCGAGCCTACTAGGGTTAACTCGCTATGGCGAGTGGGTTGCTCGCCTCGCGAGCTGGTGAAGAGCACTCGCCGTGGCGAGTTGATTGCTCGCTGTGGCGAGCTGCGACAGAACAGTTACGGGGTTACGAGGGTTTTCACCCAAAACCCCAAATTTCATCCTAAACCTTCCAAATTTCGACTATAATGATGTACAAGGGTTATTCTAAGGTATGTAAACAGTGTTCTACGTCATCAGAACGGTTTCTCATCATCTAATCACCAATTTATCACTTTTTAACCTAATTCTTAGTTCTCAAATTCTCATGAACAATTCATAAACGTGTTAACTATAATCATGAATCATAAGCTTAATGAATTGAAATGCTAGGCTCACCCTTACCTTAGAAAATTGAGCAGCAGCCTCTCTTGTTCTTCTCTCCTGTTTTCTCCCTTTTTCTCCCAAAAGCTGAATTGTACGTACTGTACAATTCTAAACCTAATTTTCCTTTTTAAACCACTTCTATTCTGTTTTATCTTATTTCATTTAATCCCTCATAACTCTACCTAATTCGAAAACAGCCCCACAACCTAATATTTATTTTATTTTGAACCCTTATTCTATTAAATAATAAAATAGACCACCTAATATAATCACAACAAAACACGCAAATCACTTAAATATATTCTAACTCGACAAATTAATTAAATAATTGAGACGGGCGTTACAACTCTCCCCAACTTATAGAATTTTCGTCCTCGAAAATTTACCTCGTTCAGGTCTGAGTACCAGCCAAAGCGAAAACTCTCCCAGTAGTCTGAGCCTTCTTCGGCTTCTTGCATTGCGAACCAATATGACCTTCTTCATTACAGTTGAAGCACACGATGTCATCATGTTTGCATGCCGTAGTAGCATGTCCCTTTTTACCACAACGGTAACACCGCTTCACATCTCCCGTACAAGCATTACTCTTATGACCTTTTTCTCCACAGTTATAGCAGACGACCTCTGCGGGAGCATCTTCCTTCTGAGGTCTCCTCTCATCATTTACCTTCTGTTTACCCTTATCAACCGGGGCGATGTACGGCTTATCACGACCTTGTTGGCGCTTACCCTTCCGCTCCTTCAGAACCTTATAATGAGCTTTGGTGTCCTCCTCATAAATTCTGCAGCTACTTACCAACTCGGAGAACTGACGGATCTTCTGATACCCAATTGCTCGCTTAACCTCAGCACGCAAGCCATTCTCGAACTTGATACACTTGGAGAATTCAGCAGTCTCAGCAGTGTAGTGCGGATAAAACTTAGCCAGCTCAACGAACTTAGCAGCATACTCCGTGACTGACATGTCGCCTTGCTTCAGCTCCAGAAACTCAATCTCCTTCTTTCCGCGAACATCCTCTGGAAAGTATCTATTCAGGAATTCCCTCTTGAACACAGCCCAAGTAACCTCACCCTCGTTCTCCAGATTCGGACGAACACTAACCCACTAGTCATCAGCTTCCTCGGCCAAACAATGCGTACCAAAACGAACCATCTGAGGTGCAGTGCACTCCATGACTCGGAAAATCCTTTCAATCTCCTTGAGCCAAGTCTGAGCTCCATCGGGATCATATCTGCCTCTGAAGGTAGGTGGATGGTTCCTCAGAAACGTCTCCAACATTCAAACTCCATTGTTACCACCAGCGTTAGGTTGTTGCCCAACAGCTTGAGCAATCGCTTGTAATGCAGCAGCAAGAGCAGCATCATTTCTCCCAGCCATCTTAGTTCACTACATAACGAGAACGGGTTAGAGAAATTCAAATAGAATTAAACTACCACTCGACACGGACAACTCGATCTACTTGGCCGGACGGACCGACCTGCTCTGATACCAATTGTAACACCCCGTTTTCCCAACATTAAAGTTTCTTGATTAAATCAGAGTATCGCATGAACGGAATGCTACATTTCTTAATATATCAAAAACAACGGAATAAATAATAATTTATTCTAATCAAAATCATCTAAACTTCGCAGCGGATAAAATTCAAATTAACATAATGGTTCTGGCTCGCAAGCCTAATCAAAAATCTAACATAATTCAAAACTACTCTTATTCATGTCAGTTCAAGGTAATACGTAAGGAATAGAAAATACATAAAAGTCCCCATCCCGTTACGTATCAGAGCACCTAAGGACACAATGAGGGTAGCCACTCACAACAGCAACAGCAACTAAAGCGTAAATACCTGCACTTGCCCACGAGGCGGCAATTCCAACAGAAGGTGTGAGATTCACAAAACAAAACATTAAACATATAATTCAACAATTATATTTAACAACATAACTTCATCATCATAATATCACCACAACAGTCAAGTAACACCTTAATCATAAACAACGCCATAGTCATCATCACAAATCAACGTCTTAATCAACAATCTTAGTTCGACTCGACTATGCAACTTAGACTCAACAATGCAACTTAGACATCTTAATCATGCATGTGGTACCATATTGAGTATAAATATACTCCTAGGGCATAAGCCCTCGTCGCCATTGAGCATAAGATACTCCTAGAGCATAAGCTCTCGTCGCTATTGAGCATAAAAATACTCCTAGGGCATAAGCCCTCGTCGCTATTGAGCAAAAGCTCCTAGGGCATGAGCCCTCGTCTCTGGATGCATATGCATGGACTCAACTTCTTAAACTTAGACCTCTCAAATAAATTCCAATAATTGGATTACAACATCGTAAATCTTATAACAATACATGCAGCTTTTATTTAATAAAACATAGCAACATGGCAGCAACGAATCATCACAAGCATTCACCTACATCATCTCTTATAATTCAAAGAAAGCATATACTAATGTATAGGTCACTATAACTAATCAACTAGCAGCTCTATGGGTCATCTTAATATTTCAGTACTTAATCTAATCCAGGGGTAATCTCATAATCAATTGTGCGACAAGAGTCGCATTATTCCAAGAAGGTAGTCTGATACGGGACTACTCGCTATGGCGAGTGGAATCCTCGCCTCGCGAACCATCAGGGGTAACTCGCTGTGGCGAGTTGGGTTGCTCGCCTCGCGAGCTTCAGGGGTACTACTCGCTATGGCGAGTAGGGTTGCTCGCCTGGCGAGACATCACGGGTTGCTCGCTATGGCGAGTGGGGGTCGCTCGCTTTGCGAGCCTTCTCAAAGGTTGGTCGCTATGGCGAGTGGTTTGCTCGCCTCGCGAGCCTACTAGGGTTAACTCGCTATGGCGAGTGGGTTGCTCGCCTCGCGAGCTGGTGAAGAGCACTCGCCGTGGCGAGTTGATTGCTCGCTGTGGCGAGCTGCGACAGAACAGTTACGGGGTTACGAGGGTTTTCACCCAAAACCCCAAATTTCATCCTAAACCTTCCAAATTTCGACTATAATGATGTACAAGGGTTATTCTAAGGTATGTAAACAGTGTTCTACGTCATCAGAACGGTTTCTCATCATCTAATCACCAATTTATCACTTTTTAACCTAATTCTTAGTTCTCAAATTCTCATGAACAATTCATAAACGTGTTAACTATAATCATGAATCATAAGCTTAATGAATTGAAATGCTAGGCTCACCCTTACCTTAGAAAATTGAGCAGCAGCCTCTCTTGTTCTTCTCTCCTGTTTTCTCCCTTTTTCTCCCAAAAGCTGAATTGTACGTACTGTACAATTCTAAACCTAATTTTCCTTTTTAAACCACTTCTATTCTGTTTTATCTTATTTCATTTAATCACTCATAACTCTACCTAATTCGAAAACAGCCCCACAACCTAATATTTATTTTATTTTGAACCCTTATTCTATTAAATAATAAAATAGACCACCTAATATAATCGCAACAAAACACGCAAATCACTTAAATATATTCTAACTCAACAAATTAATTAAATAATTGAGACGGGCGTTACATTAACTAGCGCTGCGCTAGTTAACTCACGCAGCGCATGTTAACTAACGCACAATTTTACATGTGCGCTTGTTAACATGCGCAAGGGCAAAATCATCCCGCCTGCAGGGCGGGAGTGTATTTTGCAGGGGAGAGTGGCTTTCATATAAGGAAGCTAGCCGCACAAAGGAGGACATTCACGTTTTGGCATAATTGAATCACGTTTTGGAAAAGAAAGGATATCAGTCACGCATCACGTACGAGAAAGGAAGGAAGCACATGGATATGGGAAAATAACATGAACAGTAGCGATTGAGAAGTAATTGAGGACCAAGCCGGCAACGACGGAACTCTATCGGTTTATTTTTTTTACTATATTGTTTATTTCTTTAATCATGTCTAGCTAATTTTCAGAGATTAGGTTTGAGATGATTCTGATGTAACCCTAATTAAATCATGTTGCTGTGAAACTCTATTATTATGATTATCTATCTAGTTTTATTCAATTCAATCGTTTTTAATGTTTTTAATATCCTGATCAAATAATATAAACATGTTTTAGTGAGAATGAATGACTACTGATCATAGCTTTCAACTTAGACCTAATTGAATTGTTTGAATAAACAAGGTTAGTCTAGCAATGGATAATCGTTTATTTGTGATATTAGGTTAACGTTCTTAAAATCTTCAAAGAATATTAGCTCACCTAAGGAATTAGGGACTGTAATCTGAGAAGAGGGTCTTAAGTCAAGGGATTGATTAGGGCTATTTTAGTTAACCATCGTAAAACTAGAGAAATATTTATGAAAAATAGGTGCAATGTACCAATTAGGGGAACTCAGAGGATTCAAAAGACCTAGTCTCATCTCTCCGTATCTTTTCCAATCTTTATTTTCTGTTTATTTACTTTTTATGCACACAAACCAACTGCCTAGGGCACCATTGAATTTAATACATCCTTTATTTTAACGCTTTGCCGAGTAGAAATTGAAACAGTCCATGTGGATACGAACTTATAAATTTTATTACTTTGATATATTTTTAGTACACTTGCTAAAATATCTATCACTTGCTTTTTATCTGTTTTATTTTAAGCTTTTACTTGCAATCTCAAACCTATCGAGAGACAGTGTCTTTTATTATCAAACTCGTCCTGCTTTCTAAAAACTTTTGCACAACGGTCTTCAGATTTCTAGTTCAATCTCACTTGTAATAATCAGAGCTAGTCCCCGTTTGCCAAAAACACAGGCAAACAATCGGCCACAACTGATACAAATTTTTCAAATAATATTTTTGTTATGATTGGTAAAAATGAAAATGTTAGAGCCTAACTAACTATCTAACAGTAAATTAACAAACTAATTTTTTGGCTTGGTAATCTTAACAGTTGTGATTATATACAAATAAAAGATTTATTTGATTACATCTACAAAGTTTTGGGAAAAGAGAGGTTTTATATGGTCTATGGATTGATTAGACACATAAATAAATGTTAGAGCATAACTAACTATCTAACAGTAAGTCAACAAACTAATTGTTTGGTGTAATTAAATACAAATAAAAGATTTATTTGTTTACATCTACACAATTTTGGTAAAAGAGAGCATAAACAGGTAGATTTAATATCAATCATTCAACCATAGAATAAATTAAGCAAACAAGAGCATAAGCAGGTAGTTTTAATATCAATCATTCAACCACATAATACAGATTCAACATCTATACCTACTGCACAATATCTGTCCATTTTCATCCGAACTAGGAATAAACCACAATTTTCGCACGGAAGGAGACTTAAATTGAACAAAGAAACCATTAAATTGTTCATGTTTCCATTTCAATTGCCTTGGATTTTCCAGAACTGCAGACCCAAAACATCATTTAAGAAATTCACGGTGATTAAGACTTTGCAATTCCAACTGAATTTACCGGAAAAAATAAATGTAAACACAATTTGAAGTTGCCAATTAATTATGAGCTTAAACAACCAATATTGTCTTCTATATAAGATTCACACTCATATTTAGGACTTGTTTGAATTTATCTACTGACGTAAGTACTTGTGAGATTGTTTGAGAGAGCTTACGGAAACAGCAAATGGCATCTCCATAAGCTGGTTTCAGCAAATTCTCATAAGCTCTCCATGATAGGTTATGAATACAACTTATAGCTTATATGAAAACAGTTTGACTTTATTTCTTATTTTGTCTAAGAAACATCTTATACGTAAGCAATTATTTGACAAGTGTATATGCAAATAAGAGCTTAATTAAGCTATTTGTCCAAACATAGGCTTAATGCATTCAAAAAAGAAAAAATTACATGTGGATAAGCAATGATGTTTTTGGCAGTCGCTGAGCAAGCTGCTTTGTAGAAAGACTCCTCAGCATACCTCCTAAGAATTGAAACACAGCTTCTATGTGTTTTCGTTGATTCAAAGGCCTGGAAATTGAAAAATCATACACAAGATTAAAAATCAAATTACCATATATAAGGGAACTTTATAAATCAGCATACCTCCTAAGAATTGAACCACAAAATGAAAACCATTTAACTCATCAAATGTTAAGAGTTATATTTATCCACTGAAGAAGTTTCTTTGTAGTAATATGTCTTTCCAGAAATTAGCAACAAACATTTCTCAGCTGTTTTTAACCACTACGTACTTGATCTTTTCTTTTTACCCGAGATTGGAAACCAGAACCTTGCTTTAAGATTTCCTAAGGTATGAGCCTCGTTGAATTAGTATGAATCTCTTCACTTGAGAACTCTTACAGTAATTTTGTTGGATTAGAATTTTCAAGATTTTTCTTTTTCCACCACCAATTGGCAACCCTGAAGCTTTCAATGAGAATTTTCTGATGTTGCAACACTTAGAAACTAGAGAAAAACGGGTTGTTACACAACTTTTGGGTTGCCATCAGATTATGACTCCTTCAGATTCTGTCTTGATACTTAGCTTCTCTTAAAAATTATTTCCTCTCCATTTGTTCTTTTACAGAACCAATACATATTTAAGACTTTGTAAATTTTGCATATGGTCTTGCACACTTAACAAATATTAGCATATCCAATTGATCTTTTAATACATTGTTATCATCAAAACTTACGAGTTTTCTTACCTAATCAAAGTTCTTATATGAACAACCTCTAGTTCATTGCCTTCTTACTTAATCACTACTCATGGTATTTCTATCTAAGACTCACCCTAGATATGCGAGCCTGTCACACTTTCTCTCAACCATACAACTCATGATTTCAATCAACAATTACAGTCAAACAGGAGAACAACCCAAATACACAAAACCTATTCTTGCTTAAAAGCTCTAGAGTGGTTAACAAATAACAACATACACCTCAACTAAAATAGTCCAGCTCAGTGCATCAAGGTGATATAAAGAGTGACTCACAAATAATAAGGATAGAACAAAACCCTAATAAGACTCGTTTCTCAACTACGGCTTCAGTAGTCTTCTCGCAGGTTTAAGTCTTGTTTTATATATCCAGAGAATGCATGGGCTTATAATCCACCGGGCTACACAAATACATTTGATCCAATAGAGTCTTCAGCTACAATCTTCAAGAAACATATATAATATTTTCTAAAATGTTTAGGACATTAAATACAAATAACACGACATAGGAAAACCGACATAAAGAACAAGTTACGTGAATCATATCTTTAAACAAATCATCAGAGATCTCACGTAAAAACCAAATCTTTCAAGAAAGCGAATCAAAGCATAACACATTGAGACAAGACGTCGTACTTACATGTCTAGGACATCTGGTCTAACATCTTGCTAGAACTACTTGTTTTTAAAAAATGCACACAAGATAAAACCCAACATGTATTGAATTAAACCTAAGACTTAATTCACTACTAAACTTAGGTTTTATAACTGGATCTAAAAATATTGTTCACTAGATAATTGTTTTATGGATATTCGATTACTAAGTGTTACATGGAATATGCCGTGCTTTCAAGATTTTGATAACATTAGTTTTACCTAAAGGTACTTTGTTTCATAAACGGACCCTTAGAAAATTGATTGGTCTTGATCTATTTTTCTAAATTGTCTTGAATATATGGTAATTAATTAGGGATTCAAACAACCCTTGTAGTTTTTATTCACCTTCTTTAATCACTTTAATTTTAATCTGCACACCAAATTGTTATGAAAACCCCATCCTTAAGCTATCAATTAAGTAGAGTTAAAATTGATGAGTTTATTGATTGATATCAATCTCTATGGAGACAAATTTTATCATTTCTTGACGCAATATGGTAGACTTTCCAAACTTCTATCAACCTCTGTGATGCATGATTTTGAAAGATAACTTTTTTTATTTTACATCACTAATGTTTTTCTTCGAGTATTTTGTCCCTTCTCTATCATGAAAGGCTAAAAAACAAAAAACTAATGAATCATTTATGGGCATCAAAAAATTTAGTTGAGAACTTTATTGTGCTTATCTGGTCAATTGAGTGAGCTAAAGGATAAACTTGACACATTGATATACCTTAGAGACATTTAACAATAACTTCAATTTAATAAACAACATAATGTTTAATCCTTATAGACAACTTAGAGATAATTTAATTGACTTTAACAAAGCAATTTAAATAACAATACCTTAGAGACAACTTAATAAAATATTTAATTGACGTTAACAAAGCAATGAAATTCTACTTATAAAATGTTTAATCCAATGTTCACTGATTACATGTGAACTAAGGAAAAATGACTCGCATTTCCAAGTTTGTCTATGCTTTGATAATCTTTCTTTCTATATATGTTGCGGTAAATGACTGCAGTAAGTAACTTTTGACATTATTTTCTCATTTTCTTATTTATATTGCACATCATATTTCATACTATTTTAATAAAAATACTTTATTGTTATTTGACACTGCAGTGCGTATTCATTGCAAAGATCACTCTGATTGTATAGAAAATAAACTACTAGTTGGGTGTAGGCTTCAAAGAGAAATACCTCGATGCATTAACTTAGTTTGTAGGTGCTTGAGAAGGTAACAATCAATATGTAAAATAATTATATGTTACATATAATTTATTTGTATGTCATAATGTTCGTACTTTGATAATAATATATGCAGTTTGATTCATGTTTACGTTACTAATGTGCGGATTAGACAAGTGTACCAAATCATTTACTAAGAAATAAAGTGATAAAGTAGAGTATCGTATCCACATGGATTGTCGTTTCTTCCAAACAATTTGCGTTACTTATTTTTAGTTGACAAATTAATAAGAGTTAAAGGGTTAGAGATTTGCAATTTTTATTTGTTTGCAACAGAACAAGTTACCTGTTTTGGTTGCAGAAAAGTAAAGAGCAATTAGGATTCTTCGAATCCCCCTATTTATTATGTTGGATATTAAATAACAGTCATGTCACATTTATTTATCTTAGGTAGACTATACAAGTGATGAAGTCGTTGGGTCGTTACTAACCTAGTCGGTCGTCAAGCTGCACCTGCTGATCACACGGTGATCCTTATGTGTGGGGTCTATATTGATAGTCAGATTAGGCAAGTGTACCAAATCGTTTACCAAGTAATAAAGTAATAAGTGAGTGTCATATCTATAGGGATTGTTGTTTCGTCCAAATGGTTATTTATTTTAAGTTACTTATTTTAAGTTGACGATAAAATAACAGAGAAAGTTACATGTTTTCGGTTGCAGAAAAGTAACAGTGGTTAGAAGATTCTTTGAATCACCCATATTTATTTGTTGGATATTTAATTAGCATACATGTCGTATCTATTTATTCTAAGTGAACTATCTAATTGCTGAGGATGTGGGACGTTTCTAACCTAATCGGTCGTCAAGTTGCACCTACTAATCACACAGTGATCCTTAGGTGTGGGGTCTTACTCTCCCAGTTGATTATAGGTTTATCCCTCTGATGACTAACTGCACTTGTTGGTCACGCGGTGATCTTTACGTGTGGGGTTTTATTAACTCAAATGTGATTGAAGCATGAACTTATATTGGCCTTCCATTTTTTCCTAAGGCTATGAAGTGCCAGAGTTCCATTAGGTTAGCCCATCCAAGAATCTTAGGTATCTCAACACACACTCTCCCTCTCGGTAGTTCTACAAACGGGTAGCCCTATCAGCGTCTACCTTACCAAGGGCGCGAGGAGAATGGTTCTATTATGTTCAACTTATTTCCTTCAAGCAACCACTTGTTTCCTTAATTTCTAACTAGTTACCTCCTAGGCTTAGCAGATTTTACGCAGTCTTAGTAATGTCACCTCATAAGTACTTATTACTAGGGTCAACTCACTTTCGGTATATTTCGCTAGTTATTAACTAATTACTTCCTAGACAAATAATTATTAGTATAAGGACATAAATATAAAGATATAAGCATCCAAATGGTAATAACAATGTTAGGCCTTCTCATAACCTAAGTATCTAATCTAGGGTTACGTCTACTACAAAAATAATTCTAGAATATTAAAACTAAATAGCGAACAAAAAATAACTAAATAAACGACATGTAATTAAATAATTATCCAAAAAAATAAATAGGAGTTCATCTTAGAACTCTAACATATAACTAATTAGTTACACATGGTAACTAAAGACAATATAGAAAAAGATAAAAACATACCCTAGAAAGGATAGGAGAATATTGATCTCCTCCTTAGCTCCTAGAATCGCCTTCCTCTTGAACTGCTCCAATTCTGAACAAGAAATTATGAATGAAGAAGACGATATTTATGGGAAAAGTTTCCACCTGAGTTGGGCTAAAAGCATGGGTTTTTCAGGGGAGAAAAAGTCACAAAAGTGACTTTTTTCGCAAGTCATCATGCGCCTGGGCACTTTAGGCTTAACCTGCCATGCTCCAGGCGCTTTATAGCATGCGCAAGGAACTTTGTAAACCACATTTATGTGCCTCGGCGCTTTTCTGAAGCGCCCAAGCACTTCAGTGTAAATTCAATGTTGAAATGTTTGTCTTCATCGCCCGTTTTGATGTTTTCTTAAATGTAAGATGTCTTGGGACTTGGGAACAGAATTCCTCCCTCTGTAAAGTCTTATGAGGCCTCTTGAATCTTAAATATTCGTCGTCCTAGGGACCACATAAATCTTCGGATGTCTTGCTTTGCCGATTTGTATGATTTCTTCGTGAATTACATCAATAACACCCTAAAATTGCTATGTTTCGGGAAACCTGTAATTATAGACTCAAATATAGAAAACATTACAAATGTCCCGAAATCATCTTGTACAATGGTCTCAGGGGAGGATTTGTTTTGGGTATTTTCCTTTTTAACCTGCTCATGTCCTATTGTCCAATAGGTGGTGTCATTAGGATCATTTTCAAGTGATTGTAAGTCTTCATCTTGAAAAGTTTACCTTGTTTTTCCATACTGAGTTCCCTGACACGGTCACGGGCTTTTGCCACAGCTTCGGACCAAAGATCAATTAAAGCAGCATATTCCTCCTTTGTTTCCCTAATGGTATCGGCATAAGCCTCAATTTGTTTATTTACCTATTTTGGTTGCAGAAAAGTAAGCAGCGATTAGGATTCTTCAAATCCCCCCTATTTATTCGTTGGATATTAAATAACATTCATGTCGTGTTTATTTATCTTAAGTAGACTATACAAGTCATGAGGCTTTTGGGACGTTCTAAACTAATTGGTTGTCAAGTTGCACATGTTGATCGCACGGTGATCCTTACATGCAAGGTCTATAATATCTCGGTTGATTTCGGTCTATCCCTCCAATGTTTAGTTGCACATACACGTCACACGGTGATCCTTACGTGTGGGGTCTTACTACCTCAAAGGTAATTGAAACATAGACTTTATATTGACATTCTTAAATTTCCAGAGGAATTGAAGTTCAATGTTCCTAAAGGGGTTTCCCATCTATGAATCTTAGGAAACTCATTGTAACACCCTAAACCCTTAAAGTGATGAATCACGCAAATAATACAAATCATGCAAAGGATTTAAATGTTACTTCTTCTATAAGCTCATTCATGCATAAATAGTTTTCTCAAAACATCGCAGCGGAAATAATATTATACAACTCATCAACAGATAATAAAATTCTTCAAAGTAGCCATGTCATATAATCACACTACAACACGAAACTAAATCTCCAAATCTCAACAATTGAGTGAATAAATCTCATAAAGTCATAAACGTAAGTAACAGATAGACACCCCTAATCGAAGCCCAACTCTAAGACTTCAAAAGCAGAAGACGAGGTAGTTTCAAAACTAGCCTCCAGCATACTCGCCAAGCAAAGCTAAGAAGATAATCATGCACGCCGTCTACCCATCCACACGGATAAGGTAGGCGGTCAACCAAGCGACCACTGGGTGTTAGATAACATTCCAAGATTAAAGCATAATGAAACATAAGCATTCAAGGATTTTATGCATAACACATATACATATTCATCACTCTTAGAATACTAACATCACATGAATATTATCATTTCCTCTATCATGGCATATCAAACATAATTCATCTCTAGTTAAAGTCATCAACAAACTTATCTCTTTACCACATTAAGAATAAATATTTCACATATTGCATATAATTCATCTCATTCACATCAATCACATAAACTCTTGCATAATCAACTCAACAATTACAATTCGTCATTTCAAAAGGATAAGAAAGAAAGTCATCATCAATTAAAATCACCAAGTTAAATGTTTCACCAATCACAAATTCATATGATTCACCTAATCACCAAATTCACCAAGTTTCACCAATGCACGTAATCACCACATTGGTATCGGTCATCGTCAATGTCGTCACCTCAAAATACAATTGTATCATAAATATCGTCGTTGAATACAAAGTATTCTAGTCATCGTCGTTGGATGTAAACATCCTAGTCATCTTCACTAGATATAATATCCTACTTATGAATGCATGAACATATGACTCAATAATGCATAAGTTTACTCGACAAAACATCATCTTCAACATCGTCATTTTTCATACATGCAGTCATCATCAAAATCATCGTCATTTTGTATGTAAGAATTCATCGTCATTAATTAGTCATCATCATTAAAATCATTAAACATCAAAATAATCATCATCAACAACAATCACCTCAAGGAAACAATTAAGTTTCAAAATCACATTTCACATAAAAGACGGACATCTAAAGGAAATCACGGTCATCAAACATTTTGAGACGGATAGTACCCATACCTTGAATTTTGCACGCCTTATTATTACCAAGGCGAACAACTCCACCTTCTTTCAGCTCTAAAGTTTTAAATTACTCCTTTCTCGGACAAATGTGATAAGAGCACCCAGTGTCCAAGACCCAGCCCTTTTCAGGTTCCCAACTTGTCACAGTTAGTGCTCCAGCACTCTCATAACATTCCTCTTCACTTGCAATCTGAACGGATGGATTACCACTTCCATTGCCCTTTCTCTCCAGATAATCCTTCTTGAATTGACCTGGATTGTGACAAATAAAACATTTGTACTGTGTTTTATTACCACCACCCTTCGACCTAAACTTTGACCTGGAATTCTTGTCTTTCCCATTTCCTCTGTTTTGACTTCTCCCTCTTGAGACATTCAAGCCTTCTCCATTATCATCAACCTTCAACTCTTTAAACTTAGTTAACTCTTTGGTTCTCAAAGCTGCTTGAACTTCCTCCAAAGTGATAGTGTCTTCTTTGCCATAAAGCATTCTATCCTTGAAATTCTCAAAGGACCTAGGTAAAGCACACAGTAGGTGTAAGGCTTTATCCTTATCTTCCAGATTTACATCTATGTTCGCCAAATCATCAATAATCTTATTGAACTCCGTCAGTTGCTCCATTATAGGTTTTGACTCCACCATTCGATAAAAGTAGAGTTGTAGTTTCAGACATTGTCTATGTGTCAAGGACTTGGTCATGTACAATGAATCAAGCTTATTCCACATAGACACGGCAGTAGTCTCCCTTGCTACCTCTCTCAACACCTTATCCCCAAGACACATAATGATAGCACTGACCGCTTTATCATTCATCTCAGTCTTCTCAACAGGTGTTAGATGCGCAGACATCTGTGCTTCTCCCTTCAATGTTTCAACACACTTTTGTTGAATTAGAATTGCCCTCATTTTTACCTTCCACAACCCAAAGTCGTTACTACCGGTAAATTTTTCAATATCCCACTTCGAACCCATAATACCTGGTTATTGATTTGACCTTTGTCCCACGGTGGGCGTCAATTGTTGTGAATTCGTTGTGAAAACCACACCAATAATACTTTTGATGCATTGAGCAAATTAATACCAAATAATCAAATCAAACGGGTGACAAAATAATTCAAACAAAATAAAATAGCAAGAGATAAAAGGAAGAAGGAGAACACAAGAAATTGTTTACCCAGTTCAGTCTAATGATGACCTACTCTGGGGGAGAGATCAGCTCTATGTTCCACTATAATGATATGAGTTTCTTTACAAAGAGATGTGGAGTTACAAGAATCAGTCTTCAAACCTAATTCTACCCAAGTCTCAATCTCTTCCCGTGATCAAGAGACTCAATCCTAATAGTGTTTTGTTCAAGGTGAATTCTAAACCCTGTTTTTCTACACACATAATCATCTGATACAAGGTTTATATTTATAGTGGAAAGCATCCCTCGAAAATTCGAACAGAACCGGCCCATAAAAACACTGTTTTAAATTTCTGCTTATGCGACAAATCGGGCTCCGACTTTTAGACTTCGGGCGCCGATAATTGTCGAGACCAATGTCTCCAAAACTAGGCAAAAATCGGGCGCCGATTTTGGCTTTTCCAGGATGCATTATTTTTGAGTCATTTTCCAACACTAACATATGAGCCTGGTTGAGTTCGTACTTAACTCTTCACTTGAAAACCTCGCAAAAAACAAGCTTTTATTGCTTCTACTAAAGCGGATTTTGAACCTCTCAAAGTAGCTTGCAACAAGCTAATTGGTTTGTTAAGAACATAATTGAAATTTTCCCGATGAAAAGTAGAAATGATACTGGAAAGTTATCCAGAAAATGAAACATAACAAAGGCATGTTTACAACACGATTCAAACATATACATGAAGTATGGCTGAAATTGAAATGAAACTCAAATGTGAAACTTAATACAGTATTAAAGTGATGTAACATGGTTACGGCTTGATGGGCTGGTCTGTTAGCTGCAATGTGCTGGCCTGCCTGCCTGGTTTCACAGAGCAGCGAATACCTTTGTACTGACAGTGGAGGGATTACAGGCTGCAGCACTGAACCACCACTTTATTGTGGTCATTTTGGGCTTGTTTAAGGTAAGTAACACTATAATGTCTTTTGAAAATAATATTTCCAATGATATTTTACATCCATATTTTTCTATCACTCATTTCAACATATCACGTCATCTTTCTCTATAATGGCCACAACTAATACAAATTTTTCAAATTATCTGTCCATTTTCATCCGAACTGGGAAGAAAGAAACCATTAAACTGTTCATGTTTCCATTTCAATTGTCCTTGGCTTTTCTTGAACCGCAAACACAGAACATCATTTAGGAAATTCAGTGATTAAGACTTTGCAATTCCAACTGAATTTACCAGAAAAAATAAATGTAACCACGATTTGAAGTTGCCAATTAATTATGAACTTAAACAACCAATATTGTCTTCTCTATAAGATTCATACTCATATTTAGGACTTGTTTGAATTTATATACTGACATGAGTACTTGTGAGACTGTTTGAGAGAGCTTACGGAAACAGCATATGGCATCTCCATAAGCTGGTTTCAGCTTATTCTCATATTCTCTCCATGATAGGTTACGAATACAACTTATAGCTTATATGAAAACAGTTTGACTTTATTTCATCTTTTGTTAAATAAACATCTTCTACATAGGCAGTGCTTAATTAAGCTATTTGTCCAAACAGAGGTTTAATACATTCAGAAAGAAAAAATTACCTCTTGATAAGCAATGATGTTTTTGGCAGTCACTCAGCAAGCTGCTTTGTAGAAAGACTCCTTAGCGTACTTCCTAAGAAATGAAACACAGCTTATGTGTGTTTTTGGTGATTCAAAGGCCTGGAAAATGAAATGATACGCAAGGTTAAAATTCAAAATACCACATATAAGGGAACTTTATAAATTGGATATCAAAGAGCATAAAGGTAATTACAATGATAATAAACCAAGTGAACCACAGCATGAAAACCATTTGAAAATTTAATAGGAAAGTACATACCTTGTCAATATTTACAAGTGGTACGATTGCGGGATACTCAATGGTCTGCGTCTTTTCCAACAGCTGATATAAAATATTTGGTTCGGTAGAATATTAAATTATTAGTATGTTATGTGGTTGCCGTCTTGTCTGATCTTTGTACATCATAAGGAAAAAAAATGGTGATGATGTGAACGTATTGTTTTAGAATACTTTTTTTTCTTCTGATTATTTTATCGTTTTTCCACATCTTCTTGCGGGATATACTATATTTTATCACCGTGCACATGTAAAATGAAATACAGGCTATGATACAAATTATTCAGACACAACAAGCTGGTTGGCTAATGGGGCACATGGAAACTGAAAATTGAGTGCTCAGTTGAATCACCAAAACAAATTATTCACTATCATAACTCTTAAATGAGTCCCTAGATTTAGTTTTCGGGAGTCGTAGAAAAGATCAAGTACAAAACACATAAAAAGAGGAAATTTACATTAAAAAGGTGCAGGTTGTGAGTTTTCTGCTGTTGTAACACTTAAAAGGAAGAGAACAAGTTTTAAAATCCCATGAGACAATAACGGAGAAAAAGTGTGGATTAGAAGGAAAAGTAAGACTAGTCCATTTCCTTTTGTACTGAAATGCATACGAACGTATTTCTCGCAAGACAGATGTGTATGCTTTTGGGGTTGTTCTTTATGAACTAATTTATGCTAAAGCATCTATGATCAAGATCAATAAAAACGAGTACGAGTTCAAGAGCCTTGATATTAAGACCATTGAATCTATTGATGAATATCCTTGTAGCATCCTTATAGTTATGCATAAGTCATTAGTGTCTATATATGTGTGCAAGTTTTTATTATAAAAAAGTTATGATGATATGTGTGCAAATTTGATGAACTTGTTGATCAAGAGAGAGATCCTATAGAAGGTCTAAGAAAACTGGTCGATCCAAGGCTAGGAGATAACTATTCAATTGATTCCATTAACAAGCTATTTATGTATCATAAACATAAGATAAATAAGTTGATCAAACTTGAGTATTGCTTGGCAAGCTTGATATTCATCATTCAGCCAAGAAGCTGACACTTGTCACTGTAATCACGTCCAATCCTTGTTTGACCAGTACGACACCACCACTATCTGTGTACACACACGAAGCTCGAGCTCCGCACCGGTGGAAGGGATGGAGTTATTTCCCTTCCCCTTCCTTATTTTTCACTACTCTATGTTTCAAGGTGTTTATTATAGATGCTAGCAAGTCGAACTAAACGCCTTGCAACCATGGCAGAAAATCATTCTTATATGTTTGATTCCATAACGAGGGTATTGAGAAATTGGCAGAAGGAGTAATGGTTTGATTCCATGGTTTGGGAACTGTCCAGGAAATTGGGTTTTAAGAAAATGACATTGGAGACTCGGCGATATAGCTGAATATGTTTACTTTGGGAGACAAAGGAAACAAAGGTTAACTGGGTACCGTCAAACAACATTAACGACGTTAAAATATAGTTATAAAAAATACGCATGTCCGGTTTTGATTGGGAACGGCAAAAACAGTACATATGGTATTGTAGGTAAGTTTTGTCCATATATTTTTACCATAGAAATGACTGGCAATATAAAGGTAGCCAAAATGGTAGGTCTGACCTTGTATTAGATTAAGAGTGATAAGAATATAGAGTGAGGTGTTACAGGAGACAGAAGATGCCAACTTCTGGTGCACTTTTCAGTGCGTGTGTGTATTTCTTAATGTGACACCCCTTTCTCTGCTCTATTTATAGGTTCCTTACTTCTTTTATTTGCCCCCAAGATTTTAACCAAGTATAAAATTAGTCTGTTTCCTTGGTATAATTTTATCATTAACTTTTGTGTTATGCTTTTGGAAATGTTCTTTATGAACGATGATTTCTGCTAAAGCAGCTGTGATCAAATCGATAAAACCGAGTATGAGTTCAAGATCCTTGAGATTAAGACCATTGAATCTACTGATGAGCATAATCCTTGTAGTATCCTTATAGTTATACATAAGTAATTAGTGTCTAAATATATGTTTATATATTATGCTTATGATGTATGCAAGTATGATGAATTTATTGATAAGGAGAGAGATCCTATAAGAACTGGTTGATCCAAGGCCAGGAGATCATAATTTGAGTTTATTATTTGTTGGTAGCCTGGATTATGCTTTTAAGGTATCATATATTGGATTAGCATATAATAATTTTGAAGATAAATCTTGAAATTCTTCGAAATAAATCTAAATTTAACTATAAATCTATGGTCCCAATTCAGAATCCAAATCTAATTCTTTGAAACCTTTGGATTTCAACAAGTCTCTTTCTATGTCAAGATCCATCTCAGCTGCAACCGACTTAACCTTTAGCCTTTCCATTTCAAGCTTTAAAACTACCATGCTCTCCTTCAACTTTTCAGCCTCCAGAGCTTTCTCCACATATCTTTTTATTCCTAAAGCAGAGCGAACATGCGATTCTAGCCAAGTAATATCAAATTTAAATTTCACAAGTTCCTCCCATAAAACTTGAAGATCCTTACAAGCTTGTTCATTCATGTTTCTCGCTTTTCTAGTCTTAAGGAAATACAGAACTCTACCTAATGCAGCAAACACCAACTCTGCGTCAGGATCTTTAGTAGGTTCAATAGAAACTAGTGAAGAAACTGGTGAAACAGTTTCAGTATTTGGGCCTCGACCTTCAGGCTTTGGTCTTGGGAGCTCCACTTCCACTTGACCAGTTTGACTTCCAAACGTAAGGGATGTAGTGATGTTAACGGTTTGATTTATTCGTTTCTCATGGGTTGACTTACAAACAAAAATTTCCGCACCAACAATACAAGTATCATTCACAATAAACCCCCTTCCAGGATCACGAAGCTCAGTTAATGTCATGAAAGAAGCAAATCCCCAGTTATCCTCACTTGCACGGAACTCATGGCTAGATACTGTCAAGATAAAGCATAAGAGTAAAATTTAGTTTATTTTTTTCTTACTTGAGTCAAATTACTTGTGTAAAAGGGAAAATGCGAGCACCACATTATGAACATATATTTTAAAAACACCACATATTCTTTCTATATTTCTGCTTCTATATCACACATCATAAAACTATCATATATATCACACCAGTCTCTTTTTCACTTTGTAGCTTCTACAAAATCACAGTGGATGACCATGATTCTAGCGTAGCCACAATGGTATCAAAAATACACTTAGTCATTTTGCAAGACGGGGGAAGAGGAGAGCAAAAACCTTCTGTGATTGTTTCGTTGGCTTCGACTTGATTGAATACAGCAAGCTTAAATTTCACATCTCTCTTCCATCCCTCAGACATATTAGCAGTCTTCATAGCCTCCAAAAAAATTTGCAACTGGTCGACTACATTACTATGCCCCTTTGGGCAGAGAAAAATCCTCCTAAAGCAAAACCAAATAAGATCAAAACACAAATGTAATAAATCATTTCAAAGAGTGTATAATCTATTAATTTATATATCCACCAGTGGAAATTGTGATTCATTCAAATAACTTACCATGGATATCCGCTAAGGACAAAAGGCTCTGAGTAAAACCTATCAGCATTCAAGCGGGAAAAATTCTCAATCTTCCATGTAAACTTCTCAAATATCTCAACACTTGTTTCTTGACCCTCCATTGCTGTAAACTCAAGAAAAACACAGAAAAAATACGAAACAATTCTTATTTAACAGAAATTGATGATTAACCTGGTGAAACATGCTTAGTTATTAAAATCAAGACAAATACTAAGCACATACCGATACATAAATAAAGTAGATCGCTTACTTTAGAATTAACGACACTGTAGATCCCAGGACCCGTCACACATAGGAATAGTGAATATCAATATGAGTAACGGTTGCCCTGCACAGCTACTTATATAGAAAAATATAGTCATACTTTTGGTGTTGAGTACAGTATATAGTAACATTACAATTATAGCGGTAATTAAGAACGTTACAATTACCAGTACGAGCGACTTAGCTCCCGAGAAAGGCAAGGCACAACTTACAATAAGAGAGATTGAGGGGGATACCGAACTTACACTTAGGCAAGGCACAACTTCCAATAGTGCTCATTTGTTACACTTATAAAATGATATTTTTACTCTTAATTTGTTATCATATATATATATATATATATATATATATATATATATATATATATATATATATATATATATATATATTCGTGATACCTGATATGATGCTTGTTTGATAAGACCTATTTTTGAACTAGTTTTATAAGTTCATCTGATTAAAAAGCTATCTTTTGTATTGTCACTTCTCACGAGTTTATAGTTTATTTTTTTATTTTTTTCTTATATTAATTGGTAATCCATTGAAATTAAACTCACACACAACTATGAGGTTATGGGTCATGATGTCCGGCCATGCAATTTCGGCATTTGCCAGTTGAGCTAGGACTTCTAGACAGATTATAGTTTATTTGTACTAGTTTATATGGTGTAGAAAACTACTCCCTCCATCCCTATATCTAAGCGCTCATTTAACTTTATTTTTGTCTCTAAATTTAAACCCATTTTCAAATTAATAGATGCATTTATTATTTTTTTTCACATTTACAAATAAAGGACATTCTGGTAATATTAACGCATAAAATAGACACATTAATTGCACTAACAATTTTCTTAAGAAATATGAAAAATGCAAAAGGCACTTAGATATAAGGACGGATGGAGTATATGGATTATAATGTTCAATGTTATTGTAAGGAAACAGAGCTATTTTATAGGCGTAAAATACAACAGTCAACTCCTTTATTTCAGCAGTAAGGAGTGATATAATGACAAATAATTAACCATTAAAATAAGGAAATAAATAATAATTATTATTATGAAATATTTCAACTCTACTTTGTTGGGACGAGTATAAGCCTAATATACATTAGTTTTTTAAGTCCAACCAACCTCTTATATCTTTCGGTGTCAATTGATGTGTCCCCTTTCTCTCAAAGTTTTGCATTTTGGTCCATAGGAGTGTCAGCAGGCTTACAACAACTCATACATGTCTTTCGTATGAGATCAAGACATATTTTCTCTAAGAAACAACAATTCCTTTCTTTGACCTTGATACTTCTCTGCCAAGGAAATACTTTAGGGGACCCAAGTCTTTGATTTCAAAATCGGCTACTAAGTTTCTTTTTAATCTCTCCATTTCTATCTCATCATTACATGTAAGAATAACATCATCAACATAGACTATAAAAATAGTTAGCATCACTTGGCATGACTTTGTGAATAAAGTATGATATGATTGTTCTTGAGTATATTCTTGTTTCTTCATAGATTGAGTAAATTTTTCAAACCAAACTCTTGGAGATTGTTTCAGTCCATACAAAGACTTCTTTAGTTTACACACTTGTGACCTAAATGTTTCTTCAAAACCTGGAGGATAATCCATATACACTTGTTCTTCTAAATCACCATTAAGGAAGGCATTTTTGACATCTAGTTGATGGATAGGCTAGTCTAAGTTAGCAGCAAGGGATAAAAGTATTTTGATTGTGTTAAGCTTTGCAACAAGAGCAAAGGTCTCTGAGTAGTCTATGTCATGGGTCTGAGTAAATCCTTTGGCAACAAACTGAGCTTTGTACCTTCCGATTGATCCATCAAAATTGTACTTTATTGTGAACCCCCGCTTACACGCCACAGTTTTTTTACATGCCAGTAGAGTTGTGGTGTAAGGCTGTATTTCCCGACGATAATTATTAAATAATAAGAATAAATCTAATAATAAGGATGTTACAAAACTTCACATGATATCACATATTAGCATAAATTTTCCTTTAAAATAATAATTCCAACAGCGGGAAACAATTCTCTGGTCTCATTAATAAAAATTTCTCTTGTTATTCAACATCAAAATAGAAATGGCAATAATTCTCAAGAGTTAAACTCAAAGATAAATAGATTTAACGTCAATCCCAACCCTGATGTTACATGTTAGAGCTTGCATTCGACTACATGTCTAATCCTTACTAAAAATAAAATTGACGACAGATAATTCCCGTCGCAACATTTTATGCGTCCTGCAACTAGATCTCCTCGTCCTAAGTATTTGTACCCTGCGGATACAGACACCATAAAAACAACAAGAGGTGAGAAATCTTGTCATAACATAATCATAGGGAAAAGCACGCACATTAAATAAATATCAGAAGAATACAATCTCCATAATATCATCGTCTCAACAATCATTATGTATAATCTTTCCATTTGACATGTCACAACAACACATTATTTTCATACATAAACAATTAGCATAAATATCAACATATACATGCATATGGACTCTCCTGACGACCTATATGATCGTGGTACCATTTCTATTCACCAATATTATATGTCAGAGTTATGTTACTGAACATACATGTCACCAGAATCGTAATCATGATATGATGCATGAAGAAACTCGCCAAATACAACATCATAGAATTTATATATTTACTCACCAGTAGCGTCACCAGAATTTATATAGTTACTCACCAACAACGTCGCCATAATTTATATGTTTACTCATAAATATCATCATAATTAATCATATATGTCTCATCAATATTCAGCATCAATATATAGTATCTAACTCGTCAATATTCAACATCATTACAGTATTTAACCCACCAATTATCGACACGACAACATAACAATGCCCTCGTCAATTAACAACACCATTATTACATTTTTTCATCTCATTAAACGGCATCACAACCAATTACTTAATCTCATCTATGAAAAAATTATAGCATTTTAATTCAGCTCACTATTAATAAACTCATTAATATAAATAATGATCCTCATACAACTTATTCCTCGTCCCCCTATTTATTGTCATCTATAACATCGACAATTTTCATAACTATGACTTTATTCTAACTTAACTTTGTTATCTCACATTTATCATTACATGTAGCTTCATCAACTTTCCCAACAAAACTTCATTATATTTTAAGGTTTCATTCCTCTCAATACCGGTTGTTATTATCATCGTCTAACCTTATAACTAATATCTCTTATCCTCTTTCATATTCATCTTGCTCTCTTCTAATCGATTTCGGTCTTATTCATTTCTATTAACATTCTTATTATCTTTCGTTACTGGGTACACAACTTCTTATCTTCCTTTACATTTCGTCTTAATAACCTTGTCATTGCCTACGATAATCTAAATTCGACTTCTCTAATCTTTATTTATTTTTACACCTTATACGTTCTTACCAAACATTCATCTTGAATTATTTAAATACCTTGAATAGTTTACTCTTCAACTTAGTAATATTCCTAAACTCATTATTGGTTTGAGGAGTTTATGTTTAACTTCATCAGTTACCCAGAAAGCACCTACTTCATATTCTCTCTCAACATCGTAGTTTTCACTTCTTTATCTTTCATATTTTATACCCACTTAATCAACTTACCACGTTAGACCTTTTAAATATCCCAATTGATTGATGTCTTCGTTACCACTCCATCGTGAACTACTTCTTCTACTACTTGTATTACTCCGCCGTTTTAGACTCGTCTCTAATTCAAGGGACCTATATTTACCTTAGTCATCTATCTTCAACATCCCCCTTGCCCCCCCCCCCCCCCCCCCCCCCCCCTCCTATCATTGTATTTCACTCCCTATCATCATGTCATCTTTAGCAATATCAAATTCTCATAGGTTACTATCTTTAGTTCATATTTAGACTTGTTTTTATCTTGAGACAGATGCTTCTATTTATTCTCAAACACACTCCCCCATATAAATATGTAGCTTACGGATCCTTACATTTAATTTACACACTAATGGCTTTCTTAAAATCACATACTTTTATAGATGTTGAAGAATCCACTAGAAAGATTGTGTTGAAATTTCATTATCAATGCAACATGGCCCAGACGTGGTGTTCAAATCATAACTCAAGTTCTAGAGGTGTTAATGGGTTCAAACTAATGGGAGGTGAAAGATAACATTCATATAAGCAACTTTAATGAAGACACCTAAATCCAATTCTAAACAGAAAGTAATGGAAAGGTTTATTTTCTTAAGGCTAGGAGAGATGCATGACTGTACTGACCCATGTGTGGTATTTTTATCATAACTCACGATGTGGATGTCTGATTAAGATCAAACCAAAGCCAATGGAAAATTAACATACACACCTACAACTTTCATGTTTACACCAAGTCCCAACACGGAACAGAAATGGGTCAAAAACACCAATAAGTGGGCGCTAGAAACAAACACCTGAGGCGCCAGCTCTCGGATTGTGGGCGCCTGGAGCCCTTACTGCAGTGCAGAGCTACCATGTCTCCAAGTTCTACGTTTTTAAGCTATGGGAATACTTCTAAGTTGCCCAGAATGTCAACTTTCAGAGCCCTTATGATCCCAAACTAATATGAAACATTACATAGGGTTACCCTATCATCCAAACATTACTTTCTCACACATTTACTTAATTGCATCACTTCTCACATGATTAAAGGCTCTAAATCAGTTATCCTAATCTTGGTTTTTGAATTTTAATCTTTCAACCACAAAAATAACCCCCATTCAATATTTTTAGTAGCACTCCTTCTCCATCATTCCTAAAGCTCCAAAACAGAAAATTAAACCTTGAAGATGAAGAGATTCTTCCCCTTACCTAGAAAACATTGAAAATTCCAGTTTGTGACTTGACCTCGTTGCCGCTAGGGTTTCTTCTCCTATGCTTCTCTTTTCTTCTGTTTCCACGTTCAGCAATACTGACTCTTCTAACTCTTAACTAACCATTCTATTTAAACTTGGGTCGGTCACTTGTTAATATTCTCTTCTCCTCTATTCCTATTCTTTTACTCTTCCTTTCCCCGACTTATTTAAAACTTATATTATACACCCCGGCAATTATATTATTTTATTTTGACTCATCCCTTCATTTTAATTAAATTCCTATACTACATCAAAATCATCATAAATATTATATTTTCTCAACAACAAAATAATACCCAAGCACAAGCAGCGTCAATAATAATATTAATCAAAACGTCACATATTCAACATTATTGAATTAATTAAAAATATAAAATTGGGGTGTTACATGTGGCACTCCAAGTTTTTTTCCTTTCAAGAGCTATCATATCCTTAAAAAAAAAAAGAATAAAAAAACTTCCTTCCACTTTGGAATTTCTAGAGTGTCTTGTACATTCTTTGAAGTTTTGACACCAGATAAATTAGAAGTAAAGGCAGAAAAAGAGGGGGACAAGTTTGAATAAGATACAAAATTAGATAAGGGTGCCTAATACATGAACTACCTGGCTTCCTAAGTGCTATGGGAACATAACGATTAGTATATTATTATTAAGCTCTATGGGGACATCAAAGTCGGTATATAGAGAATTAGAATCAAGGAGAGGTTTGCATGTTTGAGCCGATTGACCTTCACTCGGTTCAGATTCTTGGTTGAGCTGAGGAATGAGAGTTTTCTACTACTTGATCATTGTTCCTTTTAGCATAAATTTTATCTTTCGAAATAGGATTTCCTTCCTCAAATCTTTTTTATGTTTCACGACAAGGATCCATATATTAAACGTACAGCTGTCAAGAAAGCCTCACCCATCAATATTTAGGGACATTGATAGAGAAGAGTAGTTCTCGTGCCACCACAAGAAGATGTCGATGTTTCTCTCCGCAATCCCATTTTGTTGGGGTGAGTTAGCATGTGAACTTTGATGCACAATTCCATTATCAAGAAAATAAGTTCCCGCAATTTTGTTAGAAAATTTAGCACCATTGTTAGTTCGAAACACTTGTATTTGGATGTTAAACTGTGCCTGCACGAATTTACAATTTTTTTAATTATCTGACCTTTTCAGATTTTTCTTTTAACAAGTATACCCAACAAAATCTAGTATGATCATCCGTAAAGGTGATAAACTATTTTTTGTTGGATAAAGTACTTGTCCGATTAGGCCCCTAAACATCACCATGAATCATTAAAAAAGATTTTGAAGGTTTATAAGATTGAATTGGAAAAAAAATTCGATGATGTTTATCAAATTCATAAACCTCGCATTGAATTGAAGAAATGTCTTGTTAAACAAAAAGTTTAGGAAACAATGAACTTAAATATTTAAAATTAGGGTGGCATAACCTTAAATGCCACAACATAATGTCATCCTTATTATTTGAAACAAAAGAAAAAAGATTTAACAGAAGAAGAACTTATTAGTCCATATTGATGTCTGGTTTGTGGTTCATCTTCAAAGTAGTAGAGTCTACCACTTTGCTTACGACTGCCAATCATCCTCCCCGAGAGCAAATTCTGAAATACATAATGAGTATCAAAGAAATGAGCTTGATAGTTTTTGTTTGTGGTTAGCTTAATGACAGATAATAAGTTGCAAGACAACTTTGGGACATGTAAAACATCTTAGATGGTTAGGAAAGGAGACAAAACCATAGAACATTTTCCTACCACGTCTGAAAGAGAGTCATCGACAAACTTAATTTTGGAATTTCCTGCACATGGTTTATATGAAGAAAAAAAACTAGATTCATCGGTCATGAGATCGGTGGCTCCAAAATCAACGATCCATGTATGATTAGGAATGACACTAAGATGGAATAATTTTGGGAAGTTACCTTTCTAGCTATGGATCATGAAGGTGTTTGAGTCTCGAGGAGTTTGTACATTTGGTCTAGTTGTTCCTTCGTGAATGAAAATGCATTCGAGGAAGATTGTGGGTCTTGATCATAAGTTGCTTGAAGTGCACGACCTTCACCCTTCTTTATCGCATTAGGAGGCCTTCCATAAAGTTTCCAGTAAGATCACGTGTGTGCCAATGACGTTCGCAATGATCACACCAAGGTTTAACATCATTCTAACCATATTTCTTGTTGTCTCTATTGAAGTTTTTTGTGACAAGGGTTAAATCATCAGTTGTTGAGTTTGACTTTCCCATCATCGCTCTCTATCTAGCCTTTCTCAAATAGTTGGCAGCGGATTATTTCCAAGAATTCTACCTCTTACTTCAACGATTTCTTTGTTGAGACCAGCAAAAAAAATAAAGACATGATCGTTCTCCTCCATCTTAATAAACTGGACACTGTCTTCAGTACATTTCCAGTTATAATCATAACATTGATCCAACTCTTGTCAAAGGCCATCAGTTCAATATAGTAGGTAGTGTCATCCATGTCATTCTACTTTAAATTCCATAACTTTTATTTCAATTCATAGGTGTAGGAGAAACTCTTAATATCAGAGTAAGACAATTTTACAGCATCGTAAACATCTTTTGTTGTAGGCAAATACATTAATGTTTTTCTCATACCTACTTCCATCGTATTAATAAGCAGGTAATAATTGAAGAGTTTTTCAGATTTCCAAAACATGTAGTTAGGATGTGTTGATGTAGGCACTGGAACATCACATGTAAGAAAACTCAATTTCCCTATGCCATCCAGAATATATCAAACAGTTTGGGACCATTCAGCATAGTTCGAGTCATCCAATTTCTGAACATTAACCTAGAGAGAGTTATTTTGATCTACACCTCTTGATTTAAATGATCCACCATCAAATACCCAAAATAGTTGTCTATCAAATTGTAAAATACAAGTCCATATTTCTGCAATATGTTTTGAAATTCTAAACAAGCTGAAAACGATAGGGAATTTTTTTTTATAGGAAAACCATATGATTCCAAAACTTGCATCTAGCAAACGAAGGTTAGGAGAGAAATCTGCAGTATCTGTCCAATTTCGTTTGAACTGGGAATATACCACAATCTTTTCCCGCAGAGACTCAGATCGAACAAAGAAACCATAATTATGTTCATGTTTCCTTTTCCACAGTCATTGGCTTTTCCATAACTGCATACACAGAAAGTCTATTATTAACCAGGGAAAAAAACATGACATCCAATTGAATTTGCCAACTTATATTGTCTCTTCTCTATAAGAGTCACACTCTTATTTAATAATGCATTAAGCATTTATGCGTAATTAAGCTGTTTATCCAAACATAGGCTTAATGCATTATGAAACCAAAAGTTACTTGTGGATAAGTAGTGATGTTTTTGGCAGTCACTACGCAAGCTGCTTTTGAGAAAGACTCCTGAGCATACTTCCTAAGAAGTGAAAAAAAGCTTCTGTGTAATCGTGGTGATTGAAAGGCCTGGAAAATGTAAATCAGACACAAGATTAAACATCAAATACCATAAAGAAGAGAACTTTATAAATTAGATATCAAATAATATAAAGAAAGGAAACTATGATAAAAACCAAGTGAACCTTATCAATCGTGGGATTCTTAACGGTCTGCGTCTTTTCTGTACCAAGAAGAAAGTAAACTATAGGATCCATTTAGGAGATTTCATTCAATAGGATCAAGACTAAAATTTTTAAAATGATATATGAGCATACAGATAAGTGAATTTTGATGATGAATGGATGCGCTGTTAAGTTCTGAATGTGTCGATATACTAATATACCATATAAATGACTTGTGGTATGAAGGTCATCAAAATGGTATGTCCAACTTGGATTGTATTAAGGGAAATAGAAATGTAAAGTGATATTGTAACACAATACAAAAAATGCAAACTTTTGTGTGTGTATTTCTTAATATGATACCCCCTCCTAAACTCTTTTTACAGGTTCTTTACTTGTTCTTTTCTTTGCCCCAAATATTTGAATCAGGAACCTTACTTAGAGAGTTCCTAACCTATGAGCCTGGTTGAGTTCGTACTTAACTCTTCACTTGAAAACCTCGCAAAAAACAAGCTTTTATTGCTTCTACTAAAGCGGATTTTGAAACCTCTCAAAGTAGCTTGCAACAAGCTAATTGGTCTGTTAAGAACATAATTGAAATTTTCCCGACGAAAAGTACAAATGAAACTTATCCAGAAAATGAAACATAATGAAGGCATGTTTAGAACACGATTCAAACATATACATGAAGTATGGCTCAAATTGAAGTAAAACTCAAATGTGAAACTTAATACAGTTGTATTCTGTAATGGTTGTAAAACTTATTATTAGAGAAGAATAAGAACAGAATTAAAAAAAACACAACATGGATAATGGTTTATTGAAATTTGCATACATGATTAGTTTTTAATTACAAAGAAAGTGTGGAACCAAATAACATTAATGGTCTAGACCAATGTTAGCTAGCAGCAAATTTTGGATCAGTTACTTCACTTGTCCAAGTATTATGTCCCACATCGGATATATTATAACAAAATCAAGTCTATATAACAATCTGATAAGCTGCTTAGTTCGCTGAGTTGGGTAACGCCTGCTTGTGACCCAAGTGGGGGCATTAAAGTGATGGAACATGGTTACGGCTTGTTGGGCTGGTCTCTTAGCTGCTATATGCTGGCCTGCCCACTCCAAGTTGAGAGTTGTGCCATGGGACATGGGCGAAGGCCGATGTCTCTTGGTTCCTAGACGAGAGGGCATTGCGTGAGGCTGGTTTCACAGAGCAGCGAATACCTCTGGCTCCTGACAGTGGAGGGATTACAGGCTGCTGCACTTTCAGTCCATTAAGCCGATGTCTCTTGGTTCCTAGACGAGAGGGCATTGCGTGAGGCTGGTTTCACAGAGCAGCGAATACCTCTGGCTCCTGACAGTGGAGGGATTACAGGCTGCTGCACTTTCAGTCCATTAAGCCCGGTGAGTCTAGCCTCTGAACCATCACTTTTTTTTGTTATTTTGGGCGTCAAGAGATGCAACACTCATTTTACACCACTTTTGTTTCTCTCTCTCTTTTCAACATATCTCATCATCTTTCTGTCTCAAGGTATAGTGGGTGCATGAGTGTTCAAATTATAATGGCCACAAATTTTTCAAATAATATTTTTGTTATAATTGGTAAAAAGGAATCTTACCTTATTCATTGTCCAAAAAATGTTTATATACACCAGTCAAGCATAGAGACTCTAATTAAACAAAGAAACCATCAAACTGTTCATGTTTCCATTTCAATTGTCCTTGGCTTTTCCAGAACTGCAAACACAGAACATCATTTAAGAAATTCACGGTGATTAAGACTTTGCAATTTCAACTAAATTTACCGAAAAAAATAAATGTAACCACGGTTTGAAGTTGCCGATTAATTACGAACTTAAACAACCAATATAATACCATATAATATCACTTGATAAGTTAGACATCAAAGAACATAAAGGTAATTACCATGAAAAAAACTAAGTGAACCACAACATTAATGGTCTGTCATATCTTTATCAAGAAGAAAGTAAACTCTAGCATCCACTGAAAAAGTTTCCTGCCATGATTTAACAGCTGACTCCATTATATATGAGTATACAGATAAGTGAACTCTTTAATTACCTGAAATTACAATATAAGCCACGACCGTCTCAAAGTTGAAGGAAGCAAATGAAACAAAACATGTCAGAAACCAAAATACTGAAAAAAAATTCAGTGTTGAATTTGGATGAATGAATGCACTCTTCATTTCTGAATGTGATAATATACAATGGTTTTTTGCCATATTAGTGACTGGCAATATGAAAGTTGTCCGTATGGAAAGCCTAACATTGAATTCGATTAAGAGTGGCAGAAATATAACCCAAGACAGAAGGAAGATGCTAACTTATGTGTGCTTTTCGGCACGCCCGTGTATTTTATAACAGCCTTTTCTCAGCTCTTTGTAACGGTTTCGTACTTGGTCTTTTCTTTTCCCTCCAAGATTGGAGACCAGAATCTTACTTTAAAGTGAAGTGCGGGATTCGAATTTGGGGAGGTGGAGAGAAGACTCAAATACAAAACCTGTAAAAAGAGTCGGGGTCTAACTGTGAAGGTGTGGAGCAGTTGCTTGCACTGCCATGTCCTCGGACAGTTGCCACATTATGTTTTGATGCCGCCCTAGCTTCTGATTGTGGCTGCTACTTTCTTAAGTCAACTCCCCCACCCTCTTCCAAATTCAACTCACTTAGTGATCAACATTCTTTTCTAAAGTTGTTTTCACAACAACCCTCTTATGTTTTTCCTATGTTTCCAACTATATTCTCGACATTCACGTAGATTTTGTTACTCGCCCTGAAGATTTCAATGTGAATTTTCTGCTGTTGCAACACTAAAATACTAGACAACAAGTTTTAAAAACCCAGGGAGAATGATGGAGAAGAGGACGTATTGTATTATAAGAAAAGAAACCAAAACTATTGATGATCAATTTGATTTTATATGTCAGGAGGTCAACCGTAGAAGCTATTTGCTTGTTGCAATTAGTGACGGAGCAGTATCGGAGGGACACAAGACTTAAATGAATGTGGTCTTCATTGATTTTGAGAAGCCGTAGAAAAGAATCAGTCTATCTATATTCAGACTATCAAAGATATGTATGGAGGGCCATAGAGAATTTCCCAATAACTATACGACTGCACTGCACCAAGTATCGATTTCAAATATCTATTTGTTGAAAACCACTAGTTGCACCTTTCAACATCCTAAATTTTAAGGATATTATCTTTCTTGCAGAGATGAGAGAAAATAAATGGGGAGTTCGAGAATTGGAAACAAACTTTAGAAACATATAGCTTTCATTTGAGTAGAAGACAAATGGAACATATGGAGTGTGTGTTTAACAAAAGGCGAAACAAGCCTAGTTAAACATTAATACAGAAGTTATGAATCACATTTAACATCAATTACATAATTAGCATTATCTTAAAAAGAGTACAACAATTTCATGGCTGCTTGCAAAAACTTCAAAACCTAAGGAGGCTCCAAACAATGTTTCCACTTGTGCACTGATACACACCAGTCTCATGTTTTTTTCCAATCTAAATTAGGAGCCACCCACTATTAGAGGGGTCCCAGATGCAATGGAAGGGTGAAAAAACTTGCAAAACATATTTTAGACTTTGCAGTTTTTTCACTTTTGTCCAACAGAAAATTGTAGAGAATGTGTATTTATTACAAATTAACATCTCATGTATAAACAAATTCCTAAAGATAAAGACTCTTCATGAATGGAACCAATCTTAGATAATCATGGAAGAGCATCTGAAGAAGCATTTGAGGGATCTGCCAAAGCTTCATTGAGAAATATCAATTACCTTTTGGCCATGAATGGACCCCAACACAGGATAGAAATATATTGAGTAAAATGAACAGGTGTGAAGGGTGGATGTCTCAAAAAAAAAAGGATAAGACAATGCAACCATCGACAGTTTTCGCTCATTTTCTTTTCCCTGTACCAATTGACAGGAGCTCAAAGCTCTTGAGTGTATCATCGCGACCACCTCGTGTCCCTGCGGTACGGGTGAAGGATGATTTGGATTCAAGACCTGGTTGAACCCTCTGAGTAGTCGATAGACGACTACTGCTCGAGATCAATCGACTAGACCGGCTTTCACTAGGTTCCCCAGAAGAGCTTGGTCTGCTGCTTGATATCATAGGCCTTTTTGAAGCACTGCCATTACGAGTAGAACTGCGAGCCCTATCAGAATCAGGTTGCTACAAAGGTCCAGTGTTGGACAAAAAGAAATTTTTTAGAAGTCAGTCACTATTTATTTAAAAACTGAACCAAAAAACTAAACAAAAGACAAAACATACAAAAAGAAAATCATGTGAAGAAACACTAACCACATCTTTGGAAGACGGCATATTATCTAGAGACCTATGCTGCAGTCCTTGCCCGGAGCCATTCCTTCTTGAAAATGCCCCCACTGCACCTGATAATCTATCTCGAATTTCTTGTCCAACTAAAATAAAAGGGATTAGGAGTTAGCCAATGATCAGAGTTTTTTCATTTACAGCTCCTAGAATTAAAATAGCACCAACTTTGCAGGATATCATATAAACATCCATATTATTTAAACAAGTGGAAAATAAAGAGCACACACATGCAGAAATGTGAAACTTGAAGATTAATGATTCAAACAGAAATCAAAACCATTTAATGTGTTATCAGCATAGTGTAGTGAAATGTTTCAGAATGTAACAGATTTCAGAACTTGTAATAGGAATAAACCTGAAGGCCGTTCTGATCGCTCTCCAGATGGTCCTGGGTTTAAGACTGGTTTCACAGTTGGCTGTTGAAAATACAACGTATAATTAAATCAATGAGAACAAGAACCATAACTTATAGAAGACGATGAAAACTAATAGAAACACTCACCCGTGTTCTAGAACTGGATCCAATTTGTGGATACTTCAATATAGTCCAATCAAATACATAGTCAAACTGATAACCTAAAAAAGTGCAATTTCTAATAAGGTACTTTCAAAGCTTTGGAAGAACTTTCAACTAAGGATCAATAAAGATTATGCATCTACAAGATAACCTTCTCGAATGAATAGGTCCCGGAAGAGTCTCTTAAGATATGAATAATCGGGTTTATCGTCAAACCGCAATGATCGGCAATAGTGGAAATATGATGTGAATTCTGTTGGATGTGACTTGCACAATACCTGTTACAGAAATCCAGACAGTAAATTCGTTGTGAATGTGAAAGATGAAAGTTGGAAAAATAATTAATTAATTAGTTTCCTGCTCAAACAAAATTTATTTGAAGTAAAGAATATGGTTCTTACAAAGAAATATTTATGCATGATGGAGAAAAATAATGGTAAACAAATAATAGTTATGAATTCTGGTCAAAAAAATAATAATACTTATGAAATGCGACTAATTTCTGTAGAAAACAAAACAAGACCTCATCCTGACATAACCAATTATCCAAAGCATCGAAGTAGAGTATTATTTTTCATAAAAGCATTGAAGTACCTCTATTGGAGTAAGCATCTTCTTTTCACTTATCTTGTCATATTTCTGCTTTTTAGTGCCAGCTTTCATGCCTTGCCATGGAAGACTGGAAAAGGAAATTATATACCAATTTAGAAAGTACAAACGAGGACAATAAAATAAATAAGAATCTCAGCGTCCAACTAACCTTCCTCTCAAAAAGTACATTAGTACATAACCAAGTGATTCTAGATCATCTCTTCTGCTTTGTTCTGCAAGATAGTCAGAACAAGAGATGTCAACGTACACCCAATTTATTTAAATTAGAACTTTAATGTTAAAAAAAAAACTTATTCATGAGTTTCTGAAATAAACTGCCTCACTCACCAACTCCAAGGTGAGTGTTAACACTTGCATACCGAGCAGTTCCAGTGAGATTCTTGTTTTCCCTATTGAAAGAAAAATAGTGCAACCGTTCATGTAACAGGATGGAAGAATGTGCAAGACAGTAACTATTGTTTCAATTTAAAGAAAATGAAGAAATGTAATTCTACAAGTAACAACGGCAAGTTAGAAAAGGTAGATATATCCGTTATTGCATATTCATTGGCACATAAGTCAATTGAAACTGGCTTTCAAGTCAAAACCAAATGTAAAGAGATGAAAAACTAGATATGAAGTATCACAGGAAGTAGACACTTAACAGCAGTAAACTTCCAAATTAGGAGATAAAAAAGGGAAAAAATACAAAGGAAGCGCAGAAAATAAACGTGTAAACTTAAAGGTAACTGTAGAAAGATGAGACAAAGACAATATATTCAAGGAATCAAAAGGAAAACAAGCTAGACATCTCAACCAAATCTTATATTAGATACCTGTATGGTATATGCTTATGTGTCTGAAGATCACGATACTTTTTTGCAAGGCCATAGTCAATAATGTATACCTGTAATAATTACAAGAAAATCAGGAAACTTGACATAAGATACATAAGAGCACAATAAATTTTAGTGAATGGGATTATACAGTGCTACCAAAAAAAATAAAGGCCTATTTGGTTTCCATTTCTTGTTTTCCGGTAAAAAAATAAAAATTAACAAAGTGACATTTTTCATTCATGTAATTGACATCAGAAATAGAAAATGAAAATAAAAAACGTTTACAATGTAATCAGATTCTTAGAACTTGAGAAATGCCAGTTAGAGAGGTAAGTCATGCTTAAACTCCTACCACATACGTGCCTAAATAACAATAAATGCAGAAAAATGACACATTAGATACCTGATTTGCCTTGCGACCTAAACCCATCAGAAAGTTGTCGGGCTTTATATCACGATGCAGAAAACCTCGAGAGTGCATATACTCTACTCTGTTTATCTAGGTAAAGTGGTAAACCATATTGAAGGTAAATCAGTCAAATGTTTAGCTTGATGTTAAAAATATGGTTTTCTTGAAATTAAAGCTATACTTACTAGTTGATCAGCAAGCATCAACACTGTTTTCAGAGAGAATTTTCTGCTACAATAGTTAAATAAGTCTTCGAGGCTTGGTCCAAGAAGGTCAATGGCCATGACATTGTACTCACCCTCGACTCCAGACCACTTTATATGAGGTATTCCAGCTTCAATTATAAATTAACACACTAATCAGATGGGCTCAAACTATTATGTTTGCTTCATAAAAGTAAACATATGCAAATCCTGGCTGCCAGTGCTGTCAATCGCATGCCGCGGAAAATAGCAATTTGTTTGAATTCCGCTACGCAGTAGTGCTATAGTGCCATTATAGCCACCGCTTGACAACATTTTGTATTAAATAGCGTATCTCAGAACAAAAATGATCTGTTCAAATTGCACTACGCTATAGCCGCTATTTAACAAACACTTTTGGCAGCACGAAAAGAAATTGAACCAGTATAAATTAGGAAGGCAAAACGAAAACTTACTTCCTCCTTGAAGAAGCATATACAATTTGGACTCATAGAGAAGTTGAGGATGCTTTGTCTTCACAGGTTCCTGAGAAGCCAACGAAAACATAGAGAAAAATATTGGCACATGTATTAAGTTATGCTCTTCGAGAAAAAAACTTGGGACACCAACAAATAACAATCATAAAGCACAAAGCCAAAACTTGCAGATTTTAAAGTAGCCCAACTTTGAGACAGTACCATTGGCTAATAGCGCATGATGTTAGACATCTTATTAGTATTTCTATTATATTATTAGGCAGTAGTTACTATTAGGAAGTTAGTAAATAAATAGGGAAATAGAATGAAAAGCCAGTGGATACTTATTTTGGATTAGATTTTGATTGGGAAAGACCAAGCTCTTGAACATCTTGGTGGGAAATTGTTGTCGTTGTTCCCTTATTCTATTTCTGCCAAGATTGTGAATGTTTTTAATATGTATTACAACTTCCTCTGTTTTGAGAATCATTCTTCAGAGAAGTTATCGATAAAAGTCTAGTACTATTCATATATAAATTCTGTTTGGTACCAGTTTCTATCACATGCCTAGTAGAAGTATACAAATCTTGAAGCAAGAGATAGCACATCAAAATATGCAAACCAACGACTTAGTTCATATCGTATGTAACATTTACAGAACTGAAGGGGAGTGCATAGTTAAGCAGACTCATGTAGTCATGCATATAGACACAAAGGTAGTTCATATCGTATGTAACATTTACAGAACTGAAGGGGAGTGCATAGTTAAGCAGACTCGTCTAGTCATGCATATAGACACAAAAGGGAAAGCAAACTCCATAAATAAGTACATAAGTACATAAACTACATAACTGAGTAATGTGTATGGGTACAAGTACATACGTAACTAGCAGATACAAGTACATGTAATGAAGTTGCTACCGATGCGGATAATGAACTACTGACAAAGACATGGACACCAGACACGACACAAACATGTCAACATGGGTGTCTATTTAAAAAAACGACACAATTGAATGCAATCACATGTGTCAGTATCGAGTCAGACAGTGACACGATGTGGGACACCGCACATGCCTTCGATCAAAAGTGTCTATGCTACTGTGGATACAGGTATTTTGTCCAATTACGGATAAGGGGACAAGTACTATTATACCCTACGAAAACTTTACTCATCGTCATCCCTAAATAGCAATCGGAGGAATAAGGAGATCATGGATTCAATCTCCTCGCTAACAAAAATAACAACTAACATTATCCATTTTAAAGTCAACTAACTAGTAAGAAACCACTAACACAATTCAAGTCAAAACTATAAAACAAGAAGATACCATTACTTCACTACAACAACAATACAATGCATCATTCATTCACAAATCTAAAAAAAAAAAAAACATAGCAATATGAATCATAAAAACTCCAAAACATGCAACATGAATCCATAACAACTTCACTCACCAGCTTAACAGCCACTTCCTCTTGAGTTTGCACATTAACACCTGAATCAAAAAAGTCCAAATTATTCAAACAAAACATACAATAATAGATGAAAGTATAAAAATTGATAAAGTGCATACCCAAATAAATTTCTCCAAATGACCCACTTCCAATTTTCCTTCCAAGTTTGAATTTTCCACCAATAACAAGATCCATCATAACAAACCCAATAAAAAAACACCCCAAAATTCAGAATTTTACTACTGTAAAAAGTAAAAAATCCAATTTTTATGAAAACAGGATGAAAAATGAAGAAACTAAAAAACACCCATCACTAGTTGAATCAAAGTAAGAACGAATCTGGGTTGTGAAAAGAAAACCCTTTTACTTTGTTCTACTCCAGAAAATGAATTTATACAAAAAAAAAAAAAAAAAAAAAAAATCTAATGGGTGAGAAGCGATATTGACTCAGAGAGAAGAGTGAGAATTTGGATCTGTGCGTGGAGATGAAGGAAAATGATCTGAGTTCCGAAATTGTAGAGATTTTGTAGGAAAGAAGGAAAATGGATGAGAATGGAAGTGTGAATGATTGTGGTGGTATGTGCTATTATCATTATTATTAAATTAAATTATTCTATTATTGTTGTATAGTATTGTCAACTAAGAAATTCAAGGTATTTATTTATTTATTTATTTGACAAAATAAGAAATTCAAGGTTAGAGTTTAATGATGGTATGTACACATTAATTTTAAGATAATTTTAGATTCTTTTCATCGAAGGGAAAAGTTAATATGTGTTCTCAAGAATTTTTTGTTTAAATGTATGTATTAAATTTAATTTTTGAATTTGTAATAAATAGAATGCAAAATTTAATTTTTAATGACCCTTCATTAAAAAATAATACTTTTAACTTTAATTCTAATTTTAGAATGAAAAAAAAAAAACACAGTCTTAAACTCAGATATTATAGGTTCAAAGGCCACTAGAAAAGGAGTAATTCTTACCTGAACACAAATTCAATCAAATTTATTTGGGAAAACACATAAATATAAAAATAAATAGAAAAGAAATTATTTAGTCACATAATTTAAATCAATTTTCTTTTAAGTTTTTTCATTTGTGAGTGTGTGCTAAAATAAGATTAATTTGGAGTTGCGTCCAAATTAGACCTGGGAGAAATTAGAATATGGTAGGAGAGTAATGATTTGGTTCGGTATTGGATTAGAAAAAATATCTAAACCGGTATAATTTACATCAATTTTGTTTTGTTTGATTCAGTTTTAATATTTTTTAAGTGGAATTAAACCAAACTGAACGCTTTAATTTAAGCTTAATTAATGATTTGGTCCCTTAAATTATTTATAGGTTACAATTTGGTCTCATAAATTATTAACGTTACAAAATGGTCCCTTAAGTTACTCTCCATCAGTCAATTAAATCCCAACCGTCAATTTTTTGAAAAAAAAACGTTAAATCATCCTACGTGGCATATGATTGGGCAGAAAACGGACAAATAAGTGAGGATGATGTGGCGTAAGTCTGATGGACATAAATTGGAGATGAAATTAGGTTTTTTTTTTCAATTCCACAAGGTTCAATCGTACCTTGTTTCCTCTTCTTCTTCTCCATCGTTCTCTTCTTCTTCTTCATCATCGATATGCATCTTCTTCTCCTTCTCTTGCTTTGTTTTCTTTCAATTCCACTATGTCTAATGCAAGCCAAAGCTCCATAAGCCATAACAACAATAGGGTTCAACAAAGGTCAAACTCCACAATTGTTGGGTCTGTGAAGAAGATCTGATAAAGAGTGTGGTTGTAAGGTTTTGAAAAATGTTACTGATGTAATGAATCCAAACTATGGTAAACAATTTTGGGGTTGTCGAAACTATAGAAGCAAATTGGATACTGGATGTAACCATTTTAGGTGGTTGGATGATGATATTATCGATGAAAGAGATATGTTAATTGAGAACCTTAAGTAGGAAAACTTGAAGATGAAGTTGGCGTTGGTTGGTACAACAAAACAATTGAAGATGTCAATGGTGTTTGGTCTTATAAGCTTAGGGGTAAACATTGTGTTGGTTACAATGTTTATGTGTAATAAGTCTGCCTTTTTAGGTCCATTGTATTTGAAATAGATTTAGGATTTTTTGTTGAAGTATGGTACAATGAATGAATGAATGTAATGAACATGTTATGAATGTAATTGTTAACCAATATGAATGAATGAATGAATGGTACTGTTTGTTACAATAATTTTAGCAATTTTCTGTTTTGAATCAAAAAAAGAGAATTGATAATGTTATTTTCATGTTAGATTTGATTATAGCAATATTTGACACAAAGTAAGATGACTTAAGTACTTGATTCATTACACCATAATAGCTAAATTACCAAATGTCTAAGGTACTGTCATTACAACATCATTACACCAAAATACACATTTCTTCTTAAAGAAGAATACACTAAAATAACCAAATGTATCATAACTTGTCATAACAACATCATAATATCAAAATACTAGTTTGTTCTAAAATACTACATAAGATTATACTAAGCAAAAAGCGACATCAACATATGTCAGATATTACAATTGAATCTTAATCAACAATTTCTCTTTCAATTGGGCTGAGTTGATGGTCCTTTATCCTTCATGAGTGACCTAAGTGAGATGGTCTTCCTTTTCAGTTTGGTTGGTGGTGGTTGAGTTGATGATGCCACCTTTGCTGCCTGTAGTGGCTTGCCTTTTCTTGGACTTAGCAGCTTTGACAGCTTGAGTTGAAGATGCAACTTGAGTTGAAGTGGCAGCAGTTGCAGCTTGTACATTTGCAGAAATGGAATTTGAAGCAGTTACAGAAGTTTCATGCAGCATTTGCAGTTTGAGAGGTAGCAGCTTGAAATGGTTGTGTTGCAATTTTCACATTTGAATGTGGGTTAGATCTACGAAGCTCATGAGCATAATCATACATCCTTTTGTATTGATCTCTGAATGACCCATCAACCAAATCAATAGCATATGATATGGCCCTGTATGCTTTTGTCTTACTGATTCCAATATTCCATTTACGCTTAGTCTTATTATAATATCATTCAATCTCATATTTGGATTCTCACTAACACATGTGTTTAATTTCTTACCTAACAACACAAAATTCATAAGCTTTAATTTATAACCTCGGCTACATGTGTGTTTAGGACCAATCTTCCTTAACTGCCATATTTCCTCACCCAAAATCTTTGCACAATAAGCTTCCCATCTACAACTCTGCTTGCAGATTATTCCAACCCTCCTTCCCTCATTCTTGTTGAACTTAATTTCTCTCATTCTTGTTGAACTTAAACCGGGTCACGAGGGATCAATGGGATCCACTTTTCCTCACACGCATTCTAGTGGTACAACTTCATAATGTTTTACTTATGCTAGATTCTATTATGGAACTTATTTTCAATAATTATAAAGTGTGCTTTCAACGTGGCAAAGTTCACATTAGGAAGAATTGGCTCGTGCCTACAATACAACCATAATCTATTCATGCACCAACACCTGCAGATGTAGCATCTTCTCAGACTCCTTCTGCACATTTGAGACAAGTGGGGAATTCTTTTCTTCGAGGTTTAGGAGCATCTCAAAATGGAGGTAGAGGTCAGTCACAAGCAGGAAGAGGTCAGACTCGAGTTTTTGCTTTAACCCATCAAGATGCTCATGCATCTAATGCAATGGTTACACGTACACTTTATGTTTGTTCCCAAGATGCCCATGTTTTGTCATAACCAATTCAACATTATTTTTCAAATGATTTTTTTATAATTATATTAATCAATCAACTTTGTGGACTAAAAATCAAATGTACTTTGAGACAATCATGTTATATCATAACACCTTTACATCAAATCAACAACTTTATAGAGTTTCAAAATATAGTAGAACACTAACTAATAATCTTATATTATGTATCTTTCTTATACTTAGTTAAGTAACCATTTTATAAGTTTTGCATATTTGTAGGAATTCTAATAATGGAGACTTTGTACATTCTCTCTCTTCTGATGGATGGAGTAGGCTGAGAGAATATTACCAGTTTCAAGCCACCAGCATGTTATCCTTAACTACCTACGAAATGGCTGTTTTTTCTCTATTTTAGGAAACACATTTCAAGTTTTTGATAAGTTGTCATCCATTCATAGTTTAAATACAAAGATTGATAAAACTGTGTTTTTTGAAATCACTCAGAATGACTTTGGCATGGCACAACCAAATCAATTACTTGAGTATCCAATTCAAATTAATATTATTATCATTATCCATAAAGAATTTAGTTATCCAATTATTTTTGTGATACAAATCATGCAAGATTTGGGGCAAACGTTTGTATGTTGCAATCATGATTTCTCCATTTAATAACACAAAGAAAACTTTGGTATCGAATGATTGTAATGTTTTTGAGCTCTTTCGTCATACCACATCATTGCTCCACAATACTCACAAATACAGTTTGGTTGACCAAAATTGATACATACATATATTGTATCATCATCTTATTTTTATTTTATTTTTTAAAAAACCTTTAAATCATCAATCATACATGTTACTATATGCAAAAATATACTAATGACAAAAAGCTTACTTGCAATATCATTGACTTGTACATCCCCATGTAACTATATTATCACTCCTTCATTAGTTAGTAAATATTTTACCTCATTGGTAATGTCACCGTGAGTAAAAACTTATGCAAAGTATCGACGTTGTAGTAAAATAACACACCTTATGAAGATATATTACAAAAGTTTTATTCTCATTATAAGACGTGTCCATTATCTCAGGACCAACAAAAAGAGGGAAAACAAAGTCTTATTCTTATTATAAAATGTGTCAATATTTCATTATAATTTATGGTTTTTCAATCTTCACACATGCCAACTTTGTCGGCTTGGTAATCGAGCAATCTCTTACATCAACACATGCTTGCAGGTCTTAAGTACACAACTCAATATGTCTTTTAGACACTAACTTGCTAGTTGGCGTATTTTCTGCATCGTTTGTCGTTGCATCAACATTTTTTTTGGTTGAATCAATAAACTCGATCGCCTTTGCAAAGAGTGCATAAGGTAATTAATTATACGCAAAAAACTCACATTTAACTACATTAACTTCAACTTTTGCTTATTCTTAGCTTACAGCTTATGCCTTAGTCAATTCCAGAACACAAGAACCCACATCATTCACATGTTACAACTCAAATTCACCCCATGACAAAACCCTAATTTCAGCTTATGACCCTCTTACCACACTTCTTGCTCCTACAAATCCATCCCAAACATGATCAGTACCAAACACACATGCAATAACTTAGTCTACCAACTTAACCAAAATTTCCAAAGGAGGAAAGGATGGGTCACAGTCAAGAGAAGGAAGAAAAAGGGTTAAGAGTTTTGCTAGAGGTTCACAAAATATTAAGGGTCAGGAGTGCTTGCTTGCATGTTGATTTTCTCTGAGACAAATTGAGAAAAGTGAGGCTTGAAGGAGGGGGAGGTGAGGGTGAGTGAGAGAGTAGACAGAAAGGGAAAAAATCTAATGTTTAGAGAGAGAAGTGAGTAGACAAATTAGGGAAAATGACGGGCTTGTCTCTTAAATAGTCCTTGACTGAATTTACCTTTTTTAACTCGTAACCTTAAAATCCTCATTCGTTCTCAGTTGGCTAACACTGCACCGTTAAACATTCCCCATAATCCATTGGAATAATGTGCGTGATAATACCGAGAATCTTTGTATTCCTCGTCATATAATTATCCCTTCATAATATTTCTTTTCTGACACGTTCAACAGATACGGCAGTCTATTGAGAATTAGCGGGATGTTACAACCATTTTTTAAAAAAACATATTAGAAATGTTTAATTTTTGCGCTTTAAATTAACCACCACAATTTTTTAGAAACATATCTTAAAGAAATTTAAAAAGTGTTCTCGGATGCAATCGAGCCACTGGTTTTTATTTTTTATTTTGTTACAATGTTAAATAAAAAACCAAAGGGAAAGAGAAAAACATAAGGGGAAACATATACAAACTACTCTCTAGTAAAGAAAGTTACGGTTGCATCCATCTTCAGAAGATACAGGAGATCATCCGGAGGGGAGATATGACAAATAAGATCATTATCCGAGGAGGCTTCAAGTTTGGATAAAAAATCTGCATATTGATTACTCTCTTTGAGAATGTGAGACAATATAATGTTACTTTGCTCAATCAAGTCCTTCACGTCTTGAATTAATACGGCATAAACATGAAATTTGGGGCCTTGATGAGGTTAATACAATGAAGAGAGTCCGGATAGCAGACTAGTTCTTCAATCCCCATACTTATGCCGATAAGAGACCCTGATAAATAGAAAATAACTCAACATGAAGGATGTCAGAAGATCATTGAATATAGCCTGGAAATCCGATAATTAATAATCAACACTATTTCTAATCACCCCATCATAACCAGCTCTAACATGCAAGCCTAGACAACTACCATTAGTGTTAAAAGTGATGCAAGAATGATTACTGTTGTTCCACTTAATGAGTCTTTCACCAGTCGTATGATTGGAACTAACAATAAAGAAAATTTTGAGGTTACCCACCGTACTTTGAATATTGAAGTATATGCTATCAATACACCAAGTTTCATTGTTATTACACATAAGATTATGACGACGCTATGCCCACAAAGTGCAGACAACGAATAAGAAGGTTTGGGAACCCCAAGAACCAACCTTGAGACAATCACCTACATCCATGTTGGTGAAAAATCTAGATAATTAAAACCAACAATTTGCCAGATACCTATAGAGAAGGAACAATCTCGCCCACAATGATGAAAGGTCTCTTCAGCAAGACAACAAGTGCAAACAACTGAGAGAGAGATATTTCTATGATTGAGAAGAGAGGGAGGGGACGAAGTTGTGACATAACCTTTGATTTTATCTTCATCTTGTTTTTAAGTTTGATTCACCATCCCCAATCCCCGTCTCTGGGAGTTTTTCCTCCTCATCCTAATGAAGCTCCACCAACATAAAACATAATTAAGTTTGCATTAGTTTTAATCAGCTAGTTGGTAAAAAGATTAAAATTTAACCTTATAACAAATATAATATAAAGACTTTATAATAAACATTACATATAAAAGAAATTTCTCCGCATATTTTGTGAAACACGTGTATATACAAATATAAAATGTATTATAGTGAATTGCTCGAGAACAAATCCCTACATTGCTGGAGGGATGATCCCCGTCCCCATCCTCGCATTACTCCCAAAAGAACTTTCTTCCCGATCCACGTCCTCAAAGGAAAAAAATTCTTGACTTGCAAATTCCTAAATAGGGCGGTCTTCACTTAACACCTATGCATAAACTATTTTTATGATAAAAATTTAAAATAAAGTTAAATTATTTTCGTATAAGATATAAACTATTTTCATCAATTATCTTAAATAACTTACGAAAATAAGCTAAAAATAACTAATAAGTTGTTTTTTATAAGTCAATACAATTACACCCTTAATCAATTTTTGTTTTCTTGATGGTGGTCAGAGTTTGAATGTCAAACATTACATATATCAATATCATACATATTTCTTACCAACCGAGTTAAACTTACGAGGACAATCAATATTAATTATTTTGACTGTGGCTAATTAAAAAACTTATGTCTCTTTCATAATTTAAATCTCCCCAACCTCTTTTCTTAAGTATGCAACGTGGCTAAACAAAAGCCCAAAGTTCAAACAACCCAACACATTATTTCTTTCTTTCTACCAAAAAAACAAAATCGAAAAAACAAAACAAGAAGAAGAAGAACAACAAGGTTCTCCATTTCCAACACTTCCGAGATCCCACTGAACTGATCCACCATATCTCCGCAGGTACATCCTTCATCTTCAATTTCGTATCCTCTCATTCTTCGTCAATCTTATTCTTAACCCATTTATCCTTATCTTAAGTTACGCTAATTCATTACTTTTAAGCTCTAATCTATGTTATACTTTTAATTTAGTTTTGATTCAATTTTTGGGATAAAAACACTCAAGCTTGCAATTCACATGCATTTCAATCTGACCCACAATTTATTTCTTCCTAGATTTGTAGATACAGATTACCCACAACGCTTTTTCTTCTTTTTAGGGTTTCAGCAATTTTCCCAAAATCCATTTTTTTGTATTAATTTTTCAATTTTTATACATACATTATTTTGTTGAAATATTGGTAGTTGCAAAATTGTTTTATTATTATTTTTTTATTTTTATATTTGATTAAACTGGGATTTGGGTTGTATTGTATGTGGATTTTGTTTTATTGGATTTTCTGCTTTGATTGTATGCTTTTGAATTTTTTTCAATTGGGTCTGTTTGGATTGACTTATTTAAGCTTATTTACGGACATAAAAACTTGTAACACTATTTGGTGAGCTTACGAAACAACTTATGACTTGTCTATAAACTGTGCAAGATAGCTTATGAGAACAAATTATAGCTTGTACGGAAATAATTTGATTTGATTTTATCTTTTGTTATAGAAATAGTGTATTTGTAAGCACTTATATGATAAGCGTTTATGCTATAAACAGTTAATTAAGTTGTTTATCTAATTACGGTCTATGACTAATTGGTAATTTGGAAGCTTGTCTTTTGAGGTTTGATTCATGTGCTTTGATTTTATTGGTTAGCCTAATTTTAATAGTATTGTTTTATACGACTATCTTTAGCTTTGGACTGTTTGGTTTGAATTGATTAAGGGCCTCTCTGGATTGACTTATTTGAGCTTATCTACTGACATAAGTTTTGTGAGATTGTTTGGGAGAACTTATGACATTGTTCAAAAAGTTATTTTCGCAAGCTCTCCAATGTAGCTTATAAAATCAGCTTTTACGAAAACAATTTAATTTAATTTTATCATTTACTATAGAAATATCTTATACATAAGCGCTTATCATGATAATCGCTTGTGCTATAAACTGTTTATCAAAACAAGGCCTAACTTGTTTTTTGATTCATGTGCTCTGATTTTATTGGTTAGCCCAAAAGTTGATAGCCAATTTTGATAGCATTGTTTTATGTTTAGCTCTGTACAAGTGGGTTTGCATTGATTAACTTAAATGTTTTGTTTGGAAATTTGGATTTTTTTTCAGGTTGGATAACCATGAGGGGCATTCTTTCTTTAAAGAGGGCAGCGTTGGTTCGACAACATAGTGAGAAGTTGGGTCTTGGTGTTAGATTATTTAGCACTCAGGGTGCTTCAACTGCAGGTACTCCGCAGCCTCCACCACCACCTCCACCTCCAGAGAAAACCCACTTTGGTGGACTTAAGGATGAGGACAGGATTTTTACCAACTTGTATGGGCTGCATGATCCTTTCCTGAAAGGCGCCATGAAACGTGGTGACTGGCATCGCACTAAAGATTTGGTAATTAAGGGTACTGATTGGATCGTTAATGAAATGAAGAAGTCTGGTCTCCGCGGGCGTGGTGGTGCCGGTTTTCCTTCTGGCCTTAAATGGTCATTTATGCCAAAAGTATCTGATGGTCGTCCTTCTTACCTTGTTGTTAATGCTGATGAAAGTGAACCTGGTACTTGCAAAGACAGGGAAATCATGCGCCACGACCCACATAAGTTGTTAGAAGGTTGCTTGATTGCTGGAGTGGGAATGAGGGCTACTGCTGCTTACATCTACATCAGGGGTGAATATGTGAATGAACGTCTAAATCTTGAAAAGGCTAGGAAAGAGGCCTATGCAGCTGGTCTTTTGGGTAAGAATGCTTGTGGCTCAGGCTATGATTTTGATGTTCATATCCACTATGGTGCTGGAGCTTATATTTGTGGCGAGGAAACAGCTCTCTTGGAGAGCCTTGAAGGGAAACAAGGTAAACCAAGATTGAAGCCCCCTTTTCCAGCCAATGCAGGGTTGTATGGTTGTCCCACCACTGTCACAAATGTGGAAACCGTAGCCGTCTCTCCAACCATTTTAAGGCGTGGGCCAGAATGGTTTGCCAGTTTTGGTAGGAAGAACAACGCTGGGACAAAGTTGTATTGTGTGTCAGGACATGTGAACAAGCCTTGCACTGTTGAGGAGGAAATGAGTATGCCACTGAAGGAATTGATTGAGAGGCACTGTGGAGGTGTTAGAGGAGGATGGGACAATTTACTTGCTATTATTCCAGGAGGATCATCTGTTCCACTGATTCCAAAACATGTATGTGATGATGTTCTGATGGATTATGATGCTTTGAAGGCTGTCGGGTCAGGTTTGGGGACTGCAGCTGTGATTGTGATGGATAAGTCTACTGATGTTGTGGATGCCATTGCAAGGCTCTCGTACTTCTACAAGCATGAAAGCTGTGGGCAGTGCACACCATGCAGGGAGGGAACAGGATGGCTTTGGATGATCATGGAAAGAATGAAAGTTGGTAATGCCAAGCTAGAAGAAATTGATATGCTTCAGGAGGTGACTAAGCAAATTGAAGGGCACACAATCTGTGCCTTGGGTGACGCTGCTGCATGGCCAGTGCAGGGACTTATCAGGCATTTCAGGCCCGAGCTTGAGAGAAGGATTAAAGAGAATGCACAGAGGGAGTTGCTGCAGGCCACTGGTTAGAGGCCTAGACCAAGGTTGTTCACTAAATTATTTACCCTCATTTTGCTTTTAATCCCATTTACAGAAGTAGTTGATAAATAAATACGTGTATATACAATAGATGAAAAAATATTTTTAGCTTAAATTGAAGGATCAGACACTGATATGTTAGTTGTTTAGATAGGTATGAGAGGTGCCTTTGGAAAACTTAAATGTGAGAGCTTGTTACTATGGTAGTATGTTATTCCTATGAAGTGATAGCTGTTGAATGTTTATATTAGAATTTGGGTTAGGTCTAACAATCACACAAAGCCGGCTGGTAAGGTGAAATATATCTCCCCCTTATAAACACCATAGCTGTTGAATGTTTATCTTAAAATTTGGGTTAGGTCTAACCATCACACAAAGCCGGCTGGTAAGATGAAACATGTATCCCCCTTATAAACACCTTTTCAAGCCATATCACATCCAATGCAGGACTTTCAACAAAACCATCCCTCACGACCATGTCTGTGCGTCCGGAGCGTGATCCGTGTGGCCCGACAACGAGTGACCTATTGAATTTAGGCAGACTCTCTAGTTTAATTCAACCACACAAACCCGAGTAGTAAGGGGAGGGGTGCCCCCACTTAACATTGTTTAGGCCAAATTGCATCTAACTTGCGTGATCCGTGTGGCCTGATAACGGGTGACCGAATGGATTTAGGACAGACTCTCGAGTTCAACTCAACCATACAACCTGAGTAGTAATGGGAGGGATGCCTCCCACTTATAAACGTTGTTTAGTCCATATACATCTAACGTGGACTCTCTAGTCTCAACAATTTATTTAGTGTTGAAATATCATTTTAAGTGTGCAGCCTGTTAAATTTGGCTGCTTAAAGAAAGTTTTCAGGTTTTGGTTAATTTTTTGGGAAGTTAGGTTTAAAAAAGCAAAGAATTGAGAGAAAGAGTGGAAAGTAGTTCCTGGATCTTTTTTATTTGTTCTGCATTGTTTATGAGAATTGCTTTTTATAAATTATAACATGAAGTTCCATTGATCCATTTTAGCGGAGTAACACATTTCTTTTGTTTAGAGGCTTGTATTCGTATGCATTTGGAATCATTTTAGAAATTCATATATGGCTGGTTTGAATTGGATATTCCTTTTTCATAGCTTTAATTTGTGTAACATTCAGTTCCCATGTAGTTGATATAATTATGTTTGTGTGATATGCTTTAATAGGAATACAAGTTCTAATATAAAAATATATTTGTGGATAAGAAATATCGTTTGTTTGGTCTGACCTATTTTTGACTTCTCCTTAAAATGAAGTTAGGCCAAACAGATTTCTTTTTGAAAATTCAGTATAAAAGGAGGTTTTCTTTTATGTTTAAAAACTAGTTGTGAAGAACTTTTTCAGAAATTAGTTGAAAGGAGCTTTTCAAATCAAGTATGAGACCTTTTATAATTTAATCTATTTTTTTATTTTGCTCAAATTCTAACTATAAAAAAGAAACCTAGAAAATAACAATCACCAAAACTTTAGCTTTGTTTCTACAGTTCTTGTTTTAGCATTAATTATAAAGTAGCTTTTAACCCAAAAAAAGCTAGGCCAAGTGGAGCTATAGTATGTAATGATTTCTATCTTTTGCTGTGCTAGAGTTCATCGTTCGTTAGTACTTCATTGTTTTGGTTGTTTAGGTTTTGTCATGTGTCAAAACTCTAACTATTGACCAAAAATATTAGCCTGAAAAATGCTAGGTTCATAGATATAGTTTTTCTCTCTTAATATGTTGACATTTTTGTTTTTGGGTCAGATTGATCCATCTAAATGTTCAGATGTGAAAGAAAATTTTATATTTGAATACCAATTATGCTGAAAATTTAATCTTTCATAGGGAAGATCTGCCTGTTTGATGCCTGATTTTTTCTTTGCATTTGTATTGCATTATGTGTAGGGGTGTGACTGTACTGGTGATAGCTAAAATCAAAATAAAGCAGTGCCAGTCATTTTGGAAAGATAGGTGGCTCAGGTTCCTTTGGCTTTATTGCTACTTCTTTTTACTTTTATGCGGTAGCAATTATGGTTGGATAATTCCAGAGAAACCATCTGGGCCAGTAAAAACTGTGCTACCTAAACTTGTCATTTGGCACATTTTCATGTAATTTGTTAATAATATTTGTATACTGTCATTAATTTTGAGAAACATATCATGTTTATGCTTGTTATTTATCAGTGAATGATGAGGGATAATGTCCACTGGATAGCAATGGCTTTGATTTGGGATTAACTTGTTCATTTGGATTGACTATTTGTTTATTTGTATGTCAATGTTCAACAACCAATCTTAACTTGCTTTTATGAAGTCTATAAGCTAAAATATATTCATCATTAGCGATAGGACATTCACTATTATCAATACATTGTTCAGATGAAGGATAATAAACTTTTACACTACAGTTGAAAATAAAAAATACTCAGAGACATGATCGTTAAGCTATATAACATTTTCAAAATTTGTTCTTATGAATGTGGCGATTAAAACACCCTATTGCCCTTCATACCAACAATGAAACTATCTTCTAATATCTGTTTTCGCACTTAAAGCTGTTGTCCTCTCTTTTAGTTCTGTTTCTAGCACTTTTAGAGAATCTGAAACTTCAGCTCTGTAGACATAGAATTTTGAGACAATCATGAAGAAGATGAAGTTCAAGGCATTTAGTATTGCCAAAAATGCGTAGTAGTAATCGAGATGAGAAGCATTAAGGTTGTTCAAAATCCACCCTTGGTGACTATGTTTCTTTGTGATATGTGAAACTGTTGAGAGAAGAAAAGTACTGAGGAAACTACCTATGCCCGTGGTAGTTAAGGAATACGAACTCCCAAGGCTCTTCATGCTTTCTGGTGCTTGGTCATAGAAAAACTCGATTTTGGCACCCTCTAAGAGGGCTTCAGCTATTCCCATAAGTACAAATTGTGGAGCCAAAATGAATATGCTCAATGGAACCTGTCCTCCATTTTCAATTACCCCATGTTCTCTGGCCACACATAGTCTACGTTTTTCAGCCAAATATGCAACTATCATTATCACTATATGGATTATGAATCCTATGCTCATTCTCTGAAGGAGCGTAATCCCTCTAGGATTCTTAGTCAACCTCTGCATAATCTTGACAAAGAAACGTTCATAGATTATATACGTGATAATCATGGTCAAAATTGTAACTGCAATTAAACTTGATGGAGGAATATTGAAGTTGCCGATGGCTCTGTCAAGTGTAGTTCCTTGCTTTACAAACAAGGTATTTATCTGAGCAATCATTGCACTAGGAATAAATGTAGCAACCCAAATAGGGATTACGCTTAGGATTTGTTTGGTCTCCTCTACTTGTGTTATAGGGCATATCATCCACGCATTACTAGTACTTGAACCAGTATCCACACAAGCCTTATTAAGGAACCTGCACATGCATTTGTAAATACAAGAATCAACATTTCCTAGTAAAACCACTCATCAAAAGTATGAGAAAGTAGGCTAGAACTTATACCTGAATGTTGGAGTGGAATCAATCTTGAACTTCCCTTTATTGGTATACTCTTCCAAACTAAGCTCATATAGTTCTTTTGGGTCTTCAGGAACAGTCACACCCCATTTCCTTATAGCTGCCACAATGACCTTAACCATTCTATTGATGGGACTCCCTGAGAGCAATTTGTGTCTATAGAAAGGTGTGCCTGCCAAGAATGTGATAATTGATATTGCAAATCCAGTTGTTTGAAGAGCATAACCAAGAGTCCAACTCACATTATCTTGTATATACACTATAACTGTGAATGCAAATAGTGACCCAAAGACAATGCAGGACATCCACCAATTGAAGAATGAGAGCTTAAGTCCCTTCTGTTTTGGGTCAAAATCATCAAACTGGTCAGCACCAATGGTGGAGATGTTGGGTTTGGTTCCACCTGTTCCCACTGCTATAATGTAGAGTGCAACATAGAACACAGCTAGCTGTAGTGTGGAAGCTTCTTTGCATTTTGTCACATCCATTTCATGGCAATCAGGTGGCTTTAGACTTGGTAGAGAAACTGATAGTGTAAGTAGACACATACCCTGCAATACACCAAAATTCATGAACTATTTAACCAACCCAAAAGAATCATTGAAATACAACAAGTAACAATGCTTTCTTTATTCAGAAACCACCACATATATCAAATATGACTGTGTTCCTAAATGTCTTATATTCCATTAAAATGTCCTATTTGTTCTATCAATAAAGTTCGAACTTGCACATAATAACGTAAATGAGTTCATGCTGTCAATTTCGATGAGCTAGTTTAGCTTAAAAATTTTGTAAATGAGACCATACCAATAAATATATAAGGGAGGCAATGACAAAAGTCCAATAGCGACCAAGGTGAGAATCAGCAACATAAGCACCTATTATGGGAGTAATAAAAACAGTGCCAACCCAATTGTTGACATTGTTGGAAGAGGTGACAGTGCCCTGGCGAAGTTTCTTTGTCAGATATAGGATCAAATTTGATGATATCCCATAGTAAGCCATTCTTTCAAATGTCCCATACACTGAGTGACACATGTCATGAACTCATTAGGTTAAAACAATTTAATTCAATGTGTAATAATAAGGTTTATAGATATATCACTACCTTATCAGTAATACTCGGTGTCTCATTAAATTTCACATTTGTGGATCCGGTTTTTAAAGAATTGATTAATTATATTGATTTCAATGGTAAAATTCAACAAGTCAGAGTATAATAGTGAAAAAAATAATGATATTATAAAGTGACAAAAGTAATTAAGTGGAATGAAACTCAATAAATTAAACTATATTAGCGAGAAAAAAAATGTTTCATTGATATTATAATGTGATAATTATTTTGAGACAAAAAATGCAAATGTGACACTTTTTATGAGATAGAGGGAATATATGTTAGCGTTAATTTATGCATGAATGTGGCCATATGTAAGTTTACTTCCTAACACAGATGCTTTAGTCATGTGAAAGTTGAAATTTTTCTCTATCATTTTGCCATGTTTGGAACAAGATATTTGCAATCTTTTGATGAAAAAAAAAAGTGAACCTTACCAATTTCATAGAACTTGAAATTTTATCCATATGTTGTGTGTGTATATGTATATACAGGGGATACTAGTTTTCTTAGGGATAATAGTTCTCCATTGGATGAGACACTACCCGTGCTCCTATCGATTGAATGGTCCGATAAAGGGTTCGGATTGCGACGACGTGGGCGGTTCGTTGCCCGCGACGTTGTGAGAAGTCCACCGAACCTTATCATTTAGAGGAAGGAGAAGTCGTAACAAGGTTTCCGTATGTGAATCTGCAGAAGGATCATTGTCGATGCCTTACATGCAGTCCAACACATGAATAAGTTTGAATACATATGTGTTGGCTTGAGGTGTTCCTCTATAACATCTTAATCTAATTTTAAAATTGTTGTATGTCACAATAAATTAGCTTGAATCGTTTTAGTAAATGTTGTCCTTATCGAACGTTTTCTAAAAAGCTTTTCAAAAAGTCATATTGCACAAGTGTTTCAAGTCAAGCACACTTAACCATACAATTCTTATTTTCAAAGATTCTAAAAAAAAAAAAAGCATCATGTTGACATGAGTAGCATCAATAATTTATGATAAGCCCTCCTTCAAATGTCCCTTTATCAAAAAGCATTCTAGGAGTCGCATGCATGGACGACCACTTTCTTCCTTCACGAGCCTCAAATGTGACATGCCTACCAACTTTGATTCGTTCATTTCAAAACTACATTTCATTGAGTTTTTTTTAGCGTGCTTTATTCGTACTTACACGTTTTTTTGAGACACTTTTCAAAAGGCTCTCATCATTTATTGAAAGAATTTCTTTTAGCGTACTTTGTTCTTATTTACACGTTCTTTGAAATACTTTTCAAAAGGCTCTCATCACATTAGTTGTTTTAAGTAAAAACACTTGATTATAAAGTTCTTTTGTTTTATGCTCCCATGATAGGATGCATATTATTGTCATAGGTAATATCATCAATTCTTATACACACACAATACTATTGGAAATTCTTTTCATGCTGTGTTTTTATTAAAATTATAAAGAAATCAGTAATTTCAGTCTAGTGAACTCTCAAATTTGTCACTGAGATTAAAAATTATGGTCTGTTTAGTGCATGAAATGAGAGAAAATTTTCAAAACAAAATCAATAAAATTTTAAATCGTCATTGATTTTAGTTAAGACCTTACCGTATGTTGTCAAATATTTTAAATTAGTCCCAAATGCCGAATACTTGAAATTAATTATGAATGTCAAATTTAATCATAAATATGTTTGTTTCAAGGATCATTTTATTTTAAGTATTTGATATTAGGGATAAAGTTGAAGAGATGATAGCTCTCAAAGAAGTTGAAAAGATGATTAATCCTGAACAAAAATAACGCGATGATTTTTCTTTTAAGCCTCTCAAATTTAGGTTCCATGTTGCTTATAATGACTTGACCATCAGAGTGTCTACATGTACACCGCCCCCATTCATTACGAGAAGAAGACATCCGTCAACAGAGGCGCCGTACTCAGGTCTGACATGACTGGTTCTACAATTTTGTGAAAACATTTGAGAATTCTCCCGGACTCATTCCTAATTAAGTTTTATATATATTTATGGTTTTCTTATGAAATAATCCTTAATATACAAGTGATGTAATTTTAAGTGTGTGTGTATAAAAGAGAGAGAGCTAGAGGCTACCAACAAGGAAGGAGCAAGCTTTCCAACCTCCTGTTTTTGATCTGAGAACAGGTTTTCCTTTAAGATCCACAGTTCCATCTTGTGTGTACTCAACATTCTCTTCCATTGGCATATTAATTTTTTCGAGGATCACCAAAGAAATAAAGTAAATATTACATTTTTTTCCATCAATAAAACTATATATGCTAATAATATATATACGACGGTTTCATGTTCCAGAGGCCAAATAACAATCTTGAATCTATTAATTAACATCAATAAAATTTGGTCAGCAAGAAAAAATTAATAAAATTTGGTGTTTGGCTTATCATTGTATCGAGGGCTTATTAAAAGGATTAAATGGAAAAAAAAATCCATATATATATATATATATATATATTTAGTGTGGTTAACTATGAAATATAAATACATTTTAGAGAGTAATGATAGCTATTTCAATAACATGATGTAGTGCTCTTCACAAAGTATATTACTCATTCCGTTCCAAAATACATGTTCCATTTTTACAATGTGTAGTGTGTACTATTCATATATCTTTCTTTTACTCTATCTTTTAACTTATATGTAAATACAAATGTTAGCATGTAAGATGTTTGATTTCTCTCGCTAAACATCTTTAAAATATTATATTTTTTATAATTTTTTACCATAGATACTTAAAGATATCAACAATCAAAGTTGTGTATTGACATATGTGAAGTGGTTGACTGCGACGTGTATTTAAAACGAAGTAAGTTTTTTTTTCCTTTCTAATAAGTAATATCATTAAGGGTGAGTATTGATTGGACCGAGTAATATTTTGCAAGACTTATGTATGGTCAAAAAGTCCAAGACCTATAGTCTCTCATAGGTTTATTTATATTCTTAAATCTAACATTTTTCTGCTGAGTAATTAACGTGGTGATACAGTTACTTGTTAGACAAGTAACTTAGTTCGTTAATGATGATAATTAGTTAGTTTGTTATTTTGATTTGCTAGGCAAGTCATCAATGTTAGTTATATTTTTCAATTTACTTGCCAATCAAGGTGTTAGTTAGTTAGTTGTATTGAGTTTGTTAAAGTTAGTTGGAATACTTAGCAAATAAGTAATCATTCAATACACACTATTCATTCTTTTGTTAACAAAATTTTGATTCTCATCATTTCTAGGGAGCACTCAATCTTTCTCAAACCTCTTACTCTCTGAATCTTTCTTGATCCCTGCTTTCCTTCCAACAAATTGGTATAACAAAGCCCAATTCATTCATTTGCAATCAAGATTGATAACCAATTTGAATTCAACCTCAAATGCTAAATTTCTTGCATATCTTCCAATATCCAAAAGTTACAACTACGATCGTTGGTGCGTCCAAATGAAGGTGACATTGTGATTTCAAGATGTGCTTGAAATTGTGAATGATGTTGTTTGAGGGTTTGCAAAAAACTGAAATTGAGGTGCAAAGAACTATTAAGCGTGAGCAATGTAAGAAAGATGGAAAAGGTCTACTCCTAACCCATCATTGTGTTGATCCAAACATATTTCAGAAGATTACTGAGGAGGTAACAACAAAAGGAGTTTGGGATACTCTTGAGAAAGTGTATATTGGTGATGACAAACTAAAGAAGGTAAATTTACAAGCTTTATGTCGACAATATGATATGCTTCAAATGTCGGAACAAGAATCAAATGAAATCTTATGGAGCAACTATAACTGAGGTGATAAAGATAGAGAAGGTTTTCAGAACCTTGAATTATATTTTTGATCATATTGCGGTGGCAATTGAGGAATCTTGCACAAACAAATTTGGAGGATCTTTGGAAGCAAGCGAATTGAGAGTCAAGCAAAGAAGCGCAGAAAAAGTGACTAAGCAAGCAAATCAAGCAAAATTGCACAAGAAAAATGGAGTAAAAACAAGGGTTATGCAAAAAAATTCCAACAAAGGTTCAAAGAATCATGGTGGAACAAGCAGGAATGAAGGTGGAAGTTACAAGAATGAAAGAAAGAAGTTTAATAAAAAGAATATGCAAAGTTACAACTGTAAAACATTCTAATCCTAACATTCCATAGATTTATTTCCAAACGTATCAAATTTGGGCATAATCTTCCATACCTAAAATGTTGGTGTAAGGGTTAATCTTCTACACCAAAGAAATAAAAACAATAACAAATTAAAACATCAAATAAGAATGTACAACTAGGGTCAATGAATCATGATAGGTCAATGAATCATGATAAGACATTTCATTTTCCTTTTAAAATATTCATCACTCCAAAATATATTTAAGACATAAAAATATGCTTTAATTTGGTTAAAGACAATTACAAGCACTTCATTTTTAATGCCAATTTATTTAACTAAATATATTTCATGAGAGAGAGAGAGAGAGAGAGAGAGAGAGAGAGAGAGAGAGAGAGAGAGAGAGAGAGAGAGAGAGAGAGAGAGAGAGAGAGAGAGAGAGAGAGAGAGAGAGAGAGAGAGAGAGAGAGAGAGAGAGAGAGAGAGAGAGAGAGAGAGAGAGAGAGGAGAGCTTTTTATTTTATTTTAAAATCCCTATTTTTTAAATATCTTCTTAATTTTGAAAAAGATAAGAACTTTTTTTCTATTTTTATAATTTACGGAAAAAAAATCTTAATGTTTTTTAATTTTTGAAAAAAAATCTTAATTTTTTCATTTAAAAAAATATTTTTAATTTTGTCAGATTTTTTTTTTGAATTTTTTTATAAAATCTTGTAATATTATTTTTTAGATTATAAAATTAGAATTTAAAAACATTTATATCCAAATTTTAAAAAATTGAAATATTTTCCAGAATTTCTATTTTGTGTAGAGAAATTGAAAAAACTTTTTTATTTCGAAAAAAATCTGATTTTATTTTATTTTAAAAATTAAATTCCCTAATTTTTAAATATCTTCTTAATTTTGAAAAAGATAAGAACTTTTTTCTATTTTTATAATTTTCGGAAAAAAATCTTAATTTTTTAATTAAAAAAAATATTTTGAATTTTTTCAGATTTTTTGGATTTTTTAAAATTTTGAATTTTTGGATTTTTTTTATAATTATTAAAATGATTTTGAGTTTTTAATGAGGTGGTATGTAATTACCCACATGTCATGCGAAAAAAAAAATAAATACCCAGTGGCACGCCACGTCATGCCATGTCATCGACTAGAGTGTGGCAAATGGGATCAGGGGTTTTTTTTGAAAGAATCTTCATATTTCAAGGACATAATCTAAACTTATTTATTTACAGGGGAAAACCGAAACTTGCTCAAATTACAGGGGGGTAAAGACATATTAACCCTAAAAAGAATATGCAAAGTTACAACTGTAAAACATTCTAGTCCTAACATTCCATGGATATATTTCCAAGCTTATCAAATTAACATCAAATTTGGGCATAATCTTCCATACCTAAAATGTTGGTGTAAGGGTTAATCTTCTACACCAAAGAAATAAAACAATAACAAATTAAGACATCAAATAAGAATGTACAACTAGGGTCAATGAATCATGATAAGACATTTCATTTTCCTTTTAAAATATTCATCACTCCAAAATATATTTAAGACATAAAAATATGCTTTAATTTGGTTGAAGACAATTACAAGCACTCCATTGTTAATGCCAATTTATTTAACTAGGTATATTTCATTAAGGCAACCGGTTTAGAAAAGGTTAAACACAATAGTTTGAGAGAGAGAGAGGGGGGGGGGGGGGGGGGGAGGGAGGGAGGGAGGGAGAGAGAGAGAGAGATTTATCCTAGTTCACTATCAACCTGCATCCAGAGTGCCTTTTCCACCTCAAGGTAACCACTCCAAAATTTCACGAAGCATAAGTCATAGTAAGTCCATTACCCCCATCACTATCCAATTACCAACCTTGACATTCACATCACATTCCTGGTGGCACAACCAAGATGACCTCATCACTTTCCAGTTGCCCAACCATGACGATCTTTTTCACTTACTCGGTTGCATAATCATGATGAGTTTACTTGGTAATGCTCCATACTTATAAGTATATTGTGTATTCTCCCATCTAGTGAGCTCTAGTCTTTAGAGTCTATGCAGACTACCCTGACTACTTAGACACTCATGACTTTCCAAATTGCCACTACTGGGCAAGGTTACTGATAAGTACCAAGTTTCAGTTATTTTACATATCTATCCACGACACTTGTTAACTTGTTTTATAAGTAATATCAAACAAAAACCCATAAATCATGTAGATATAAACTCCTTATACTTACGATGCCATTTAAATATATTTTTGCCTAATTCCATTCAATTATATTAGTTTTTGAGCTAGATGACCAAAGCAAGGTAGAAAGTTCTAGAATCGTCAATATTCAAAATGTTGACATTTTCACTGAGCAAGGAGGAAAGCTCTCCTAGCAAAATTTTGGTGGCTTAAAATAAGGTTTATGATTTGGAAAAGGCTTATTAAAATCGCGTGCATTCTTCCACTGATTCTGTTGAGATTGGCGATATCATAGAAGATTTGCATACACTACTCAAGTTTCTTCAATCGATGGAGTGCTCGTGAAGGAAGAACAAGATACTAAAATAGAGGATGATGAACCTAAAGCTTCTTTAAAATTTTCAATGATCGATGGACGCAGATGATAATTAAAGATGAAAAATGAAATTGAAATGTTGATCATTAGACCATCTTTCTCCTAATTCCTATTTTTTTTGTATGAATTGGTTATTCTCTGCACGTAAGTGTCAACACATAAAATCGTAAAAAAATGTAATACACCTATGATCAAATAAAATTCAAACGAGTAAATATTAAGTAAAGGAGAGCCACAAGACCAACTATCAAATAATTCAACAAAAATAAATAAAATAAAATAAATGCCTATAACAAAGAGAACCCACTCAAATATATACCTTTAGGAAGCCTTGCATCTTCATATTCATCTCGAAGAGGCGATGAAAGATCCGCCAAAGGAAGTATGGTCAATGTATGTGGTGATCTCATATGGACAATAACCTTTATTGGAGGAGGCGATTGCCAAGATTTCTCAAAACTTATACACATTCCTTTCTTGATCTAATCTCTTTATTCAACATAACAGTGGAGAAGCTGAATTTATTTGAGCTAAGGGATAAAGAGTTGGAGGTCTTGGGTTCAAACCCGGACGAAGGAGAAAAATTATTCTAACAACTAATTATTAACATTTGCTAACCCACATGGGTTGACTTGGTGGTATTGGCTTGGGACCTGTGAGTGTGTTCCTCCTTGAGGTCTCAGGTTCGATTCCCTCTGATGCCAATTTAGGTGGGTTAGTTTAGCTTCTTCAAAAAAATTGACATTTGCCATTAAATAAAGAAAACAATGGATTCCTCTTCACTAGATGATGACAAGTAGTAGACTTCCTTCTCTTTATACATGGGTCATCTTGGTCTTATCATGTTGCTCGAAGGCAAACATATTAAAACAATGACTTTGAATTATAGAAACTGAAATGATGAATAATCCACTAGGAATCCAAAAAAAAAAAATCAAACCTACAAAATTTTAAGAAAATGTGCACTAACCGATCTTGTGTAGTTGTATGAAACAACTAAACTTCAAAGGATTCAACCACATTTAGTTAAAATTTGACACAATGAAGGACTATTTAGTTTTTTAAATGCTTTTAGATTAACAGTAAAAAAATAGAAAACAACGAAAAGTAGATAAGTAGTGTGTCTATATACATTGGTACGATTCAGATTCTATAATCTGAAACATATTCTTAAGTTTCATATTATAGAATTTGACCTATTACAAAATGAGAAAACCAAAGGACAAGTGAGAAGTATGATGTGATAAGAAATTCTTGTTTAACCAATGAAGATTGACTTAGTTGGTAAGAAGTTGACTAATTTGCATTCAACTCTCTTTGCCGATGTGATGACCCCTTTGATGAATAATCTGTAAGTACATTTATAAACGATCTTTGAATCTTGAGGTCCATCCTTAACCGGTGAATCCCAAAGTTTAACTCACCTAATTCTTTGATTATAAAAAAAAAAAAAAAGAAGAACCTCTTGTTTCAATTTGGGTCTAACCCACATCACACGGACTTGGTTTAAAAAGCAAGCAAATAAAATAAGTAGAAGTATTGTGTTGCTTTCTTCATATGGTTTTGCAAGTTCACCTCGTCGTTTCATTCATTCTCGTCATATAACAAAACCAGGTTCTCTTTCTTTCCCTTTTCCTTTCTCCATCAACGTTCAAATATCTTCACCTATTTATTCATTTATTTGTTTGTTTATATATTTATTTTGTTAGTATTATGCACCCTTTAATCACAAAACCTTAGAGCATTCAACAACACAAATATTCATTCATTCATTCACGTTTCTCTATTATCATCAATTTTTAACATCTTCAACTTGCATGCTTCTTTTATCCTAATCCTATGCCTGTCATAATAACATAGAGATACTTCATGATAATAGCTTTTATGTTGAAGTGTGTGAGATTATTCCTTAGGTATATCTTCCTAGTTACATTAATAATAATAACGCATGTTTGAAGTATGCTTCTTGATTTGAGTTAGTTATCTAATCATGGCTTAACAATAAATGTGTTATAAGATCAAGAGACGGCGTAATTCGGAATGGAGAACAATTTTGAAGGATGTTGTGCCATTTTGAGTGTGAACCTCTAGCTTCAGTGATTCAACACTCTATCAATTTTCTTATAATCTTGGAACCCTAATTGCATCTCAGATGCATAATCTTCTGATTTGAAACTAACCAATTCAATCATTCACCGACGATTTGTGTTTACACCATCTGCGTTTGACACTTGATAGAGCTAAGATTTGGAGGTTGTATGAGAGAAAGAGGAAGGGAGAAAGTAAGAAGATAGTATCTAAATAAATCTTGGTAAAGATATTATTATATTAGAGACATATAATAATGATATTATCCAAATAAATCTTAGTAAAGATATTATTTGATAATATCTCCTTGGTAGTATTCTCTATAAGTAAGTGTGTAGAGGGAGTTCTAGGGAAGCAATCAGATAATTTGTTAGCACCCTAATAGGTTTAGCGCGCATGTTGTTGCCCGCTTGCCTTTCATTTATGTATAAATTATAATTTGCAAATTAAATACACTTTCTCTTGGTTTAAGTGCATTCATTCACAATTCCAGAGTATATCCTATTTTGCTGTTTGTTACAATGTTTTGGAATAAACTTATATCTCCAATCATTCACAAATTTTCTTCAGTTATAGACGAGGTGCAAAAATTAATGCAACGAACATTGTAATCTCATCGTCTATCACACTTTTTCAACAAATACGTAACACTTGCTGAGTTTGTTGTGAATTGTGATCAATGCAGGAACAATTAACAAACAAGGTAAAGCAAAACCAACACTACTGTGGTAAGCTGAGGTGATCCTATTGAACATTTGGTAAAGGTAATTCAATATGCATCATGTGTTTATGGCTATGTTTATGATAGAATGATTCACATGTTTGGTAATGATATCCTCAATTTTTCACTCTGGCTATTTAGCAATCCATGTAAAGTTATGAAAAACAAGCAGTTTCTTTATACTTATTTGAATACAAAACCTTGCAATACAGACTTCTGAACATTTCAGCAATTGAATGCTCTGAGATACAAGTAAAACTTGTTCATTCGTGTTTAATAATCTCGAGAGACAAAGAGGTTTTCCAGTGACCAAACCAGATCTACACTACACATGATCCTCTCTTAAATTTCACTCACAGACCAAAACAAAATTATTACCTGTACAATATCAGTCAACAGCAGGAAAACTACAGAATCTAGCTTTCTATTGATTAATGATTACAATACATATGAACTATAAACAGATTATTGACATATGTTGTTTATAGTTATCAGATTTTGTTTCCATATATATTTTTGGCAGATGTTGTCCTTTGAGGAGAATGATGATGATATTGTCATGGAGCACGTTTCTCACGAAGGCCTTGATTTGAGTCCTAGAATAGGTCATGAGTACCAGGCAGAAATTCCTTCCATGCTTAAGAAATCGGAGCAACTTTCACTTAGAACGAATCCTGCTGATTCAGAATCTGTGCATGATAAATCACTTTCCTTTGCAATTGGTTTACCCATCCCAGTTACATGGATACATAATGAAGAGTGTGGATATCATGGAGACATCAATTCATGTCAATTGGTCCCAGGCCGATTGAGTAGCTCCTGGAGTGACGCGGATACAAAATGTTTTCTACTTGGTTTGTTTATTTTTGGGAAGAATTTTATCCAGATAAAAAGATTCTTAGATAACAAACGGATGGGGGAAATACTCTCATTTTACTATGGAAAGTTTTACAAAACTGATGGATATCGTAGATGGTCAGAGTGCAGGAAAAAAAAGGGGGGGAAACGTATGATAGGACAGAAGCTTTTTAGTGGACCGAGGCAACATGAATTTTCGTCCCGCTTGATTACTCATGTATCTGAAGAATCACAAGATACTTTGTTACAGGTATTCAACTGTTCCATCTCATGTGCAGTCCTTCATTTAATGTTACGAAGTCAAAGCTTCACTATTTTTTGAAGCATCTTATTGTGATGTACCATGTTATTTGAACCTCTATGCCCACACCAGTACCGTTTTTTCATTACATCACACCAGCTATATATATATCATTTGCTCCATTCCTCACTTTGCATATATTTATATTCAGGTTTCTAAGTCATATGTGGAGGGCATAACTTCTCTAGAAGAATACATATCTTCTTTGAAGTCTATTGTTGGACTTGATGTTCTTGTGGAAGCAGTAGGTATTGGTACGGAGAAGGGAGACCTTACTAGGCTTGGTGTCGAGCCTGTGAAGAACAGTCGTAGGGCGTTATCAGCACCAACTTGCAAAGCTTTGTCTTCTCTTGGACCGAGTGATATAATACAATCTTTGACTGGAGGGTTTCGGCTGAGCAAAACCAAATGTAATACTCTCTTTTGGGAAGCTGTTTGGCCCCGCTTACTGGCAAGAGGTTGGCACTCTGAGCAACCAAAGAATCGAGGCTACGTTACCTCCAAAGACTATTTAGTTTTTCTTATTCCCGGCGTTAAGAAGTTTTCGAGGAGGAAACTTGTGAAAGGTAATCATTACTTTGATTCTGTTAGTGATGTCTTGAGCAAAGTAGTAGCTGAACCGAATATTCTCGTGCTCGAGGAAGAAGCTAAAGTTGGTAGCTGCAATGAGGAAGGGCCAGAAAAGGGATCAAATGAAGATGATGCATCTGATGATCATCGTCAATGTTACCTCAAGCCCCGATCTTCTACCTACAATAAAGATCATATAAAGTTCATGGTTATTGATACCAGTTTGGTACATGGCGGAAAGCCATCTGATCTAAGGGAATTGAAATCTATACCTGTTAATTCAGTGAGTAAAGTTGATGTAGATGCTGCTGGTAAAAAATATAAAGGGCGAAAATGTACGAGGAAAGTAAACCATAGCAAGGATATGTGTAAAATCCCTAAACAGAATGCAACAAAGTTGACAGTTATTGATACCAATCGACTTTCTGACGGAAAAGTATTGAAGCTGAAATTGAAACAACTGAAATGTTCGCCAGTTGAATCAGAAGATGCTCCTACGACGACTACTGGTCTTCGGAGAGAAAGTAAGGGCGGCTCTTCAACTTACGATTCACCAAAGATGGTGGAAGCTAAGATGCTGATATGTGGCAAAAAGAAAATCAATAAAACCGACAGTCACAGAGGTGTATCTAACAGCGGTGCTACTAGTAAAAAACAAGCATATGATAATGATGCAAACAAGACGGTTGAAAACCAGAAAAATCAACAAACCTGTGTGTTTGATGATAATCAACTGAAGAGGATCATAAAGCATCAGTTCAATCAGAGAGTAAGATCAGGTGACTCTAATCATACAGTTGTTCCTATTAAAAGGAGGAGATTGACTGCTTGTGCCAAGGAAGAGAAAAGCCGCATTGTCGAGAATTCTTCAGAAGGTTTGGAATCAGATAATCTAGGATTTTCTCGGTCTTCTAGCTTTCAAGTTGCCAATCCAATTGTTTGTGATCCAATTAGTCATCAGCAGAATCGAAGTTCACCTGCTTATTCAGCAGACAGAAGCATGGCAGAGGAGGATAATGAAAAAAGCATTCACAATGACAGTAATGAACACGTGAGTGTTTCTTGTGCTAAAGTTGCGAAATGTGAATCTTTTAGCTTCAACAAACCTCAGGTTCTGTCGAATTCTGAAAATAGCAAAATGATGGCAATGGCGGAGGAAGGCGAACAACACCTAAAGGCAAAAGATCCATGTCTAACAGCTGCCACTCAGGAAGTAGTTGAGGAGCCTCTGAGAACCGATGTTGGTTATTTGGAAAAACAGCCTGATATAAATCCTAGGAGACAAAGCACTAGAAACAGACCGTTGACAGTTAGAGCATTGGAATGTATAGCAAATGAATACTTGCATGTACAAAAGAGACAAAAAAAGAAAGACATCCAGACACACAAAGATCCTTTCAATCCTTGCCGAAGTGCTCGAACAAAAGGCAAATCAATGCCGCATCATCATTGTTCAGATCATGGGAATGAAGTTTTAGTACAAGAAAAAAAACATTTGATTGGAGATGGTAGTGTTAGCTAAATGTTTGCAAGACACTTGGTTAAGTAAAAGAGTAGAGGTCAATAGTGGTAATTTTTTAAGCTACATGCCTATCTGTCATCATGGAGTTTCTGACTTTTATAATCAAATTGTTGAGCTAAATGTATTAATGCTTCTCTTGCCTTACTTGCAAATTGTGTTCTAAGGCTGCCAAATGACTAGACATAATGTAGAAAAAAATTTGGTTTATTTTGATTTCCAAAATTTCCTTTTCTCTGGTTATGTTTTTATTATAATAAATCAAAATGTTGTCCAAGTGGATGAGTGTTAGAAATTTTGTTCTGTGTTGGTTTTCTGTTCATTTATACAACATTGGTTGAAATATATTTTGACGGGTACCGAAATATCTATCTTTTGTTAAATGGATATTGAACAACGCATCGGAGCGTGCTTAAATAGTGTAGCATATGATATAGAAGAGATCCGTGATGGATGGAACCATTGCAACTTTTTCATAGTAAAATATGGTTTGATATCTTATAGCTATTAACGAAATAATTGGTAGAATCATTCTAACCCGACATTAGAGTGTAAGTCTCTTTTCGCGTTCTTTGTAATGAAATTGCATCTACTCCATCTATGGTTAGAAAAGAACCGGAAAAAATTCACATCAAATAACCAAAGTAATCATTCGCAACATTGAAGAGAGACTAATTTCCAAACATTCTTATTAAATTTAAACTTGAGTAGATCACATTGAATATCTTTCAGATAGTATGGTCTACTAAAATCATTAACAAGAGTAATAAAATACCTATGGCCAGAGGGAGTCAATTTATACATAATGATATAAGATGCATAGAGAATCTTGGAAAAGAAATTATCAACATATGATTCCTAAAAATATAATTTGTATTTTCTTTATATTTGTACCCTTTGTAAAACTTCAGCTAGCTCCACCACTGCTTAAATCTGCAGTATATACTCTTCTTGTTTCTGATTTCAAATCAATTGAAATATGCTTTCTTCTCTGTTAGTTTTGCTTCAAGAACTTTTAGAGAATTTGAAACTTCAGCTCTATGCACATAGAACTTTGAAACAACCACAAAGAAGACAAAGTTTATGACATTTAGTACAGCCAAAAAAGCATAGTAGTAATCAAGATGAGAAGCATTCAAGTTATTCAAAATCCACCCTCGGCGACCGTGTTTCTCAGTGACATGTGAAACTGTTGAGAGAAGAAAAGTGCTGAGAAAACTACCAATTCCAGTAGTAGTTAATGAATATGATGTTCCAAGGCTCTTCATGCTTTCCGGTGCTTGATCGTAGAAAAACTCCATTTTTGCACCCTCTAAAAGTGCTTCTGCCACTCCCATAAGTATAAATTGTGGAAGCAAAATGAATATGCTTAATGGAACTTCATATTTTTTGACCACACTAAGTCTATGTCTTTCAATCATGAAAGCAACTATCATTATCACTATGTGGATTATGAACCCTATGCTCATTCTTTGAAGGAGGGTAACCCCTCTAGGATTCTTGGTCAACTTTTGCATAATCTTGACAATGAAACTTTCATAGACTATGTAAGTGATAATCATGGTCAAAATTGTAGATGCTGCTAAACTTGATGGTGGAATATGGAAGTTGCCAATGGATCTGTTAAGAGTAGTTCCTTGTTTTACAAAAAGGGTATTTATTTGAGCAATCATTGCACTTGGAATAAATGTTGCAACCCAAACAGGGACTAAGCTAAGGATTTGTTTGGTTTCTTCAACTTGTGTTATTGTGCATAACATCCACTCATCACTAGCACTTGAACCAGTGTCCACACATGCCTTGTTAAGGAATCTGCATATGCATTCTAAACACAAGAATCAATATTTCATAGTAAGAGGAGTGCCAACAACACTCAGTCTAAAACTCTCTTTCTAACCTATGAAGCACCGACATTAACACGACTAGTACTTGAAGTGGTGTCCATACATGTCTTGATGGCGACACATTTTGGACATCGAACACGCTTTTGAGATCAGAAATTTTAATGCTACAAAGTTTCTAACACTCTGAATAAAATTCACGTAGGTCTTATGAAGCACGGACACTCCTTGAGTTAGGCGTGTCCCAGTGTCGGTCACGTGTCGTGTCTGACACCGACACGACACGACACTTGTAATTACACTTAATTATGTGATTTTTTCAAATTATTAGCTGTGTCGTCGTGTCCGGTGTCCGTGTCCGTATCCGTGCTTCATCCCATAGTTTTGAAATCATTCTCACATAATGTGATGAGACTTACATGAATTTTACTCAATAAGAGAGATAATGTGTTTCTAACACTATCAAATTCATGTATGTTCAACTATTTTGGAAATCTTTCTCACAAAACATGATGAGACCTACATGAGATTCACACAGTAAGAGAGATATACAGTGTTGAAAAGAGTGTTAAAGTAGGTCTTGCTAGCAGTAAAATCACACCATATAACAAGTGATGAGAAAGTATGCTAGAATTTATACCTGAATGTTTGAGTGAGATTAATCTTGAATTTCCTTTTCTTTGTATACTCTTCCAAACTAAGCTCATATAATTCTTTAGGATCATTGGGAACAACTACATCAAATTTTCTTATAGCTGCCACAAATACCTTAGCCATGCTAATGAAAGGACTCCCTTTAATCAATTTGTGTCTATAAAAAGGTGTTCCTGCCAAGAATGTGATGATTGATATTGCAAGTCCAAGAGTTGGAAGAGCATAACCAAGAGTCCAACTTACATTATCTTGTATATACACTATAACTGTAAATGCAAATAGTGACCCTATGACAATGTAGGACATCCACCAATTGAAGAATGAGAGCTTAAGTTCTTTTTCTTTAGGGTCAAAATCATCAAATTGGTCAGCACCAATTGTGGAAATGTTGGGCTTGGTTCCACCTGTTCCCACTGCTAAAATGTAGAGTGCAGCATAGAACACAACTAGTGTTTGTGTGGAAGCTTCATTGCATTTTGTAACATCCATTTCATGGCATTTAGGTGGCTTTAGGCTTGGAAGGGAAACTGATAGTGTAAGCAGACACATACCCTGCCAATCACCAAAAGTAATGAATTAACATAATACCTTGTCCAATTTACTTAGCAAGATGCTATTACCACTGGTACACACAAATCAAGAGTTTTGTCTTTGTACTCCTAATCCTTTCATTATTATATAATTCAAAAATGAACTTTTGATAAGTCCAAATATCCGCCTTTGTTTATTTGTGACTAATCTTAGTTGAAAACCTATTGGGCACACAATGCGTGTCCTTTCTTCTTAACTAGATTATTTTCTCCATGTGTTAGAGCCAGTGGCGTTGCCAGGACCCTGGATCAGGGGGTTCAAACTTTTGAAACACCGACACTCATATACGACATAGACACATAGTCGCTGATAGTAATTAAAGAAAATATCAAAATTAAATGTTATCATGTGTATCAGTATTGTGTCAATGTATAACAAGCACACATTCGATTAGAAGTATCCGTATTATAGAGATGCGGACTTTTTAATTTTACTAATTATTATTTTATATATAACATTATACTTGTTAACTATCGATTGTTTTTGTTAAAATATTATTGATTTTTAGTAATTGTCGTTATGTCATAGGATAGTTAAAAGTAGTATACAAAATACTTATTTTAAATTATTTTATATATTTAAATAACATTTATTTGGAACATAAAAGGCAAAAAATAGAGAATTAAAGAAACGAAAGAATTTTTTTTACAAAGAAATGAATTAAAGATTATTAAATCATTATATAATACTGCTATATATATTAAATTTGAAGCCATTGACAAAATAATCACCTTATTCACATATGCGACATGATTATCAGAAGGCATATGTGATGTCAAGCCTCCAAGATGATGAGAAGAACTTTGTTTTCAAGCTTGATCAGGACTTCTAATCATGATTATGTTAAGCTACAACTTCAAATATTATTTATGGGACATTAGCGTAGTGGGCATGTTTTGAGACAATACATGAGTTCCATTCTATAAGGTCTTATTTTTAGTGACTTTAAATAAAACACTGCTAATATACTTTGGAAAAGTTAAAAATAAACTATATCAAATAAAACGAAAAGACAAATGGACAGTAGATAGGGACAAAAGCTGGTAGGTGTGACAGAAGTTGTGTCTTTGGGTGCACTGAAGAGAGAGACTTGGTGCAATGAAGGTGCAAGACTTGTACCGAGGGGGTTCAAATAGAAAAACATAGGATAATTGGGGTGAAAAAAAAAGATTGAGGGGGTTCAGCTGCACCCCCTGGACAATAGGTGGCTCCGCCCCTGGTTAGAGCCAAGATCAAATATCTGACCACTTACTTAAGGCGTCTGAATCCTTTATACTCAAACCAACAACATGTTGGTTTTCCAAAGTAAATTTTTGAATTTACTTGTAATTCTCCATTATGTAATTCGTTTTATACTGAGACTACCACATATACCGAATATGCTTTATATTAAGAACACACAAACCTGACAACAACTTTTGACCAAAATTTAGTTGGTTAACGCCGTTTAAATTAACACATGGTTAATTACTTGAAGTATATGACTAATTAATATAACAAAATATCATAATTCATTAACATTCACTTAACACAAGTGTATGATTAATTAATATAACGCAATTAGCCACAATGCGTACTTTATTAACCTTAATTTTCAAGTGTATATTTGAATAGAAAACGTTGCTAATAAGTATCATGTATATTTGCAAACCTAAAAATCATGTATACTTAAACACAATTTGAATGGTTAATGATACATGTATATTTGAACACCTAACATTTTGGTTAATGACATCCAAAATCATACTTAATTGAACTCAGTGGATGATTAATGAGTTGTGACACATTGTTGTATTCATCAACCATGTAATCGAAGGACATACCGATAAATAGATAAGGGCGGAAATGACAAAAGTCCAATAGCGGCCAAGATGAGCATCAGCAATGTAAGCTCCTAATATGGGAGTCATAAAAATGGTGCCAATCCAATTTGTGACTTTGTTGGAAGAGGTGACAGTGCCTTGGTGAAGCTTCTTTGTCAAATACACAAACAAATTTGATGAAATTCCATAGTAAGCCATTCTTTCAAATATGCCATACACTGCATGAGACATGTCATGGATTATTCAACCTAAACCATTCAATTCAATGGGCAATAAGGTTTACGAGCATCAAGGGCTTGATGTCAGATCATTTTCGACATTTCACTTCTATAGAAGGTTTCTTTAAGAATATTTAGAGAGGTCTTCATATTATTTGACTAAGTAGTGTTTGAACTATTTAGAAATAAAGAAACGAGCAAATTTTTTAGCACAAAGAGGAGTGCATGCAAACTTAAGTGATAAAAGTAAGCTTCATGCGTTTTGGTGGTTGAAAGCGACATTTCCCAACTTTCTTTTTCAATTATCAGAATTGGTGGACTCATCCTCTTCGGTGTCTAGCTTTGGTTTCTTAGTTGCAATTGTATTGCTCGTTTTTGTTTAGTTTTTCTGTTTTATTTCTCAGAACTATTATAGTTGTTTGACTTTGTAGATTAATAAAAAATTAAAGATATAAGGAGATAAGAGAGGATGTAAACGGATGAAAAATATACGGAAAGATATCATCCTTTTGCATCGTGTTCCTATCTCCTTATCTTTCATCACCCTTTCTCGCATTCCTTTTACTTATTTCTTTTAGGTATTTACATCTCTCTTGTCTTTCTGTCTCTCTTATCTCTTTTTAACAATACTCTAAATCGATCTCCTCCCTCTATATTTGTCATTTCCTGTCTCTTCTCGCCCTCGAAGAAAATTTAGTCATGTTTTCTATTATTTGTTGTTGACCATGTTCTTTCTTTTGGAGAATCGTTGCAAAGATAACATAGAGTTCTAAAAACAATAATTTTTAACTTTTTGAAAGTCATTAATAGATTTCTCAAAAATAATGTGAACAATGAGATTAATATATATGGTAAAAAACAGCACTAATGTATTTGGTCAAAAAATAGCATAAAAGTTAATAATTTTGTGTCTTTTGAAAGTGAATTATAGATTTATCAAAAGGAAAGTGAATAATAGCATTGTTTTATAAAAACTAATGCCAATATGACCAATTTAAATAATTAATTTCATATATAGTTTTATTAAAAGTCATTTACAAATGTTTTAGTGATAATGATATAATATAAACATGGTGATGATTTATCTTATCTTATCTTATCATGTCCAATGTTTCATGTGTATCTGATGATAAATTAGAATATACCGTGTGTGTGTGTGTCTATATATATATATATATTTTTTTTTTTGTGGTGGCCGAGGTTTGAACCCCCGAACCTTGCTTATATTATGTATTGTTCGTATCAATTGAGTTAAACATGACAAATTATAATATACCATACAATGTTCTATTACATATTTTAGGAAAACAAATAATTATAGATATATTTTATGCAATATAAATTCTTATTCAAACATCAATATAAAAAAGAAATTTAAATTCTTATTAATTCAATGACACCAACAATATAACAATTTTATGGGCAAGTTTATTTAAAGATATAACTAAAAGTGAAAAAGTTACCCAAAATCATATATTTTCTTAATATATAGTAAGATTTATCATTTTATTACCAATCAATATTATCATCTAAAATATATTACATTTTAGTAGATATTAAATTTTATATTTAAAATATATTCTATAAGAGTAAACGGTGAAACTTTTTTTATTTTATTTTATCACGTTAGTTTAAGTTAGTGTTTTAAAACCCGGACCGATAGTCGACCCTGTCAAGGTACTGGATCATCTAGTCAGTGATCGAACAATTGAGTCTTTGGTTAGACAGCATAACTGTTGACCCAATCTACCCAAAAAAAATCATGACAAAAAAATCATAATATAAAAGTTAATAAAACTTCTCTATGAAAAAATTAATAAAAATTCACATATTTTAAAAAACACAAAAACTTCATATTCTTTATCATTATTTTCTTTTTGATTTACAAGTATATTATGTATAATATAATAATTTTATAATTTATTTGTCATGGGTTCAACTCCCATGTGCCTCAGTTTCAAACTTTTTATAAAAGGATATGGACTGGTTCGCAGGTTTGACAACATGCCCGCATGGGTCACACTTGGTTACTTGTATATCGGGTCGACGTGCTGACCAAACTGCTAACCTCTCCGGCTCCCGATTCGACTGATCTTTAAGGTTTTTGCATACAAATTAAAAAAATCTTACCACTAAGGTACATCTATCTATTAAAAATTTGATGTAAATTTTTTTCATGACCATGAAGTTTCTTATTATTCATCATAAAGATTATAAATACTCCATTTTTTTAAGAAGCTAAATGCTCATCCAAATTGACATCGGATAGAATCAAACATAAGACCTCGAGAAACGGAGGAGGAGCACACTCTCAGGTCTCAAGCCAATATAAATACTCCCTTACAAACAATCTCGTAAAAAACCATCTTTAATTATATCAAGGTATATAATAAAAAAAATTGTAAAGGTAGATTAGATTGTATTTCTTAACTCTGATTGTTTAAATAAAATATAAAAATACTAAAACAATAAAAGTTTTGCAATGAAGATAATAATTTGACAAGACATAATGAAAATCATGACCATAAAAATGTGTGAGAGAAAGATGGTATACCAACAAGGAATGAGCAAGCTTTCCAACGACCTGTCTGGGATCTTAGAACAGATTTTCCATTAAGATCAATAGTCCCATCTTGTGTGTACTCAGTTGCAATGCCTTCTTCCATTGGAATAATTTTTTGAAGTTGGGAGCATCAACAAAGAAAATATATATTTGTTTTCTCTAACAAAAGAACTATGCTAATTTATAGAGACAGATTGATGTTCTTGAGGCCAACTAACTGTCAATTTATATTTGATCTAATCAACAATAATAAAATACTCTCTTTTTTTTGTTGCCAAATATAAAAAGTATCTGCAATAAATTTTATAAAAAGATTTTATAAAATATAGTTATATAATCACTATACTAACAAAAGTTTTCACCAGAATGGAATAAGTTAAATACTTGTAAAAAAAAAAGGAATAAGTTAAATAGAAGAAAATGGAATAACTTTTTCCTTAATAAGAATTGTAGATGACCACCTTTAAATGCAGGTTTCTATCAAAGAAATTTATACACAGTGTTTGTACATTTGTGTCTACTATATATTTTATTTTGTAAAAGTAATATTTGAAAACTATTTTTTTTTAAAGAATAGTAGATAAAAATTATTTACAAGTGATCTAAGAAAATAATAGATGAAAGAAGGGTGTAAAACAATAAAAAAAAAATAATACTAATGAGTGTCCTAAAATCACTTCTTAAAGACTTTAAGTAATAAGTTTTTATGGATTCATTACGATATTATGGACTTGTTATCTTCTTATCCTAATGCCTCTGGCCGGTGTAGCAACCCTCGTAAATGCAAGTCCTATTCCGCTGATCTCGGTGGTGATAGAATGGAATCCATTGCCTTCACTCTAGGTTTGTACACCTTGTGGTCACTGATCACTATTATATATAAAAGTTGACATTTTAGATTCATTCAATAAATTAAGTATGTGGTCTTTATTATAATGTAATTTCTATGGTACTCCAAATAAAATTGAGTGTTTTGGTAGTCTCAAATGTTTAATCAATAGATAAGTGTCATTTCAATTAAATGATTCGTGTCAACATTATTAAAGATTGACTTAAGGGAAAGAGTTTTGATAAACTTTTGTACTTGCAAAAAGCACAATAAATGATACTAGGGTTAAGTATCATATTCTAAGGTTTAGACAGTTTATTGGATGCCTTGAGAGTGTTCTCAAGGATTGTATTTATAGTACTATATGAGTTTGGGCTTTGGTTGCTTAAACCACAAGTAACAAGGCTATTTTTAGTATTTAGGCGCGTTCTAGAAGCTTCTCGAAGCGAATAGAGACGGTGTCCTAGGAGGAATACGCCTTTGAGCCTTAAGGCCCTTTTGAAGGGCGCTGAGGCCTCTGGGAGGGTCTAAAAGACCTACTTCTCTATTCAATTTAACCTCCAAAAATTGTACAAATTACTATTTCAGTAAATTAATTACTCCTCCCGTCCCACAATTATTGTCTCTTTAACATTTTTTCTTTTTTACAAAATAATTGTCACTTTACAATACCAATGCAACATTTATTATTTTTTTCCACTATTATACTCTTATTTATTGAGTTTCATCCAACTTAATTACTCTATTAACTATTATTAATAAATGTTGCACAATTATTAATAAGAGTGTTTTAGTAAATGCTACTAATTTTACCATTAAAATCAACCCAATTAATCATTTCCTTAATAATCGTGCACAAACCTTAAATGACTAATATTATGAGACGGAGGGAGCAATTAATTGTTTTAATCAAAACAAAACCAAATCATTAACCACTAGCACGATTTTCTCTCCAACATTCATCATCTGAGACATAACCTCCTCTTTTTCTTTCTAGAAACACAAAACTTCATCTATTTACCAATTTTGCCTGACTTTGAACAAGGCTTCCTTTAATAACATTCTTTCTCACTCAGGCACTATATCCGTTCCTTCGTTTCTTTCTCATCATTAATTTTGCTTACTGAATTTAAATTGAAAATTGATGGCATAGCTTTCTTGTACGTGACCTTTTTTCTTGTATTTTAGTGGTACAATTTTATGTTTTTTCTTATACTTGACGTTTGGAATGTTGTTACATAAAGATAATCCATGACCTTTTGCTAAAGAGACAATTTGTTTTTATCAATCCAATTAGCTATCAATACATGTTGTTTTGTGTTTTTTTTCTTGCTGTTCCCCTTTTTTGGTAGTGCCGTGAGTGTGTGTTTTTTTGCCGTTCCCCTTTTTTTTGGTAGCTAGTGCCGTGAGTGTTTTTGGTAGCTATCCCCTTTTTTGCTATAAAAAATAAAATTTTTGTCAAATTAGTTCTTGTAGTTTCCCACATATAAGCAAGCAAATTAGTCCATGTCAGTAGCATTCCTTCATGATAATACCTCTCTTTGAGTCCACAAAATAAAAGATTTTTATCGTTTGGCAACGTCCAAATAAAACTCGATGAAAATGCTCAAATTATTAAGGTTAATCACTAAAATCCACACAACTTTAAAGACAAAATAACTTCAAATATTTACATATTTTTTGAAATTGTCATCAACAAACCTTTAAAATTACAGTCTTCAGGCAGGGTGACTTTAGGAGTATGCCTAACAAATTATCGCAGCCAGCAAAGCTTAGTTCCAAATGACTTCAGGCAAAATTAATAGACAAGGTTGAATTTTTATTTTTATTTTTTATGGAAAGACAAGGTTGAATTTTATTAAGCTAAGAACCATGAAAGTGAAGAGGTGTGGAATACAAAGTCAAGGACAAGGTTGGATTTAGTGTATAAAGTGAGAATATTAATGTATTTGTTATAAATGATATGTCTCTTTAAAATTTTCAAGCACTGTTATATTTGGAAGACATGGGTTTAATCTTGTTATATTATTTATTGTTGTTGTGTACAGACCCTCTAATGTCTCACTTATAGGTAAAGGTAAATGTTAAAAGGACACTCTTTATGAATAATATCTTAATTTTAAAAATATATAAAAAGGAAAATGTTATTATATTAGAAATGTATAAATCACTCAATACCTAGTTAACAAAAGTAATCAAGCTGAAATCAAAGCTATGTATTTCCATAGCTAAATATATAGAACATTGCATTCTAGTACTATGAGAGTAGTTAATTAGAGAAGAGACAATCAAATGATAAATGAATGACATAGAGTGTTTTGCGAAAGGCCAAATTTCTCATTACTTTTACTCAGTAATAGTAACAATATCCCTGGTTATATTTCAGTTTTGGAGAGGAGGGGAGTGAAGGGTGAACTTACTTTTTCTTTTTAAATTTAAGGTTTTGTAGTTTTTTTTGTTGACAATTCTATTAAATGTTCTTACAATTGAATGAAGTGTGGTTGAATACTCTTTATGTTTATTATTATTTTTTTTTTTTGGGGAGGAAGGGAGGGGAATGAATTTTATTCGGAAGAAGATTGTAATGATATATGTTTCTTAATTTTATTGGAGTGGTATATGTGTTAAAATTCTGGCACGCAGTAAAGATGTTGAACACGATGTCAAGACAAAACGAGATGTCAAGAGATATGTCAAGACATCATGATCACACAGATTACAAACAATGACGTTTAATAATAAGAGCATAAAGTAAAAGGCACAAGTCGTTTATTAACCCAGTTCAGTGCAACGTCACATACGTCTGGGGGCTACCAAGACAGAAAGGAAATTCAGTTCCAACGTCTTCATTATTTGATTATGTGTCTTTTTCATTTTCAGGATTATTAATTTGTGGATCAGATGTTCCAACATCTTCATCGACATCATTTCCGTTCTCAAGAGGAGAGTCATCAACAACAACGTTGATAGATTCCATCATGAATTTCGTTCTGAAGTTAAACACTATGTAGGCTCTGCTATTGGTAGAGTAACCAAGAAAGATCCCTTCATCACTTTTAGGATCCATCTTCCTTCTTTGTTCTCTATCAGCCAATATGTAGCATCTATTTCCAAACACGTGAAAGTAATTGACAATATGTTTTCTTCTTTTCCATAGTTCATAGAGAGTAGAGGAGGTACTAGTTTTCAAAGTGACACGATTATGAATATAAAAAACAGTGTTTTTGTTGGATATGTTTAATTTTGGACATGTTTATGTGTGTGTCTTGGATATTATGGTGTTTTTTTGGGGTGATATTATGATGTTTACATGAATATAAAGTAGAAGCCAAATATTACTTCCCTAGTTAAAGGACGACCTTTGCGAAAAGTAAATTGTCCCGCTCCATCTCCAAATAAGTAATCCGACTTGTGAGAGATTGGACCTTGGCATCCCGACGCTTCAGGATATTTTGCGCCTATTATAAATCATGCCCTACCACCTTAGCCTTTGCCACCTTTTTAGAGAGGTCGTCTCCAACTCCTTAACCCTCACCAAACTGGGTTGACAAGAGCATATAGCTGCTAATATCCACCAACTTAAGAACAAAGGGCATGCAAGAACTGATCTCCACTTGTCTTCTAATGGACCCCAAACTAGAAATTGCCCTATTTCGGCTTCATTCACCATATCCCAAAAGGAAGCAGGAGTATTGGGGAAGGGCTCAATGACCCCAACTTATAATGAAGGGACATATAATACCTTTTCCTTGAGTCTGCCTATAAAGGCGCTTTACTCGCGTTATCCATCTGCATCCTCTGAGGCTGACAAGCAGTAAATTGCTGGGTGGAAGAACCAGCACGAGTTCCCCCCAGGGATAGTCAGACCAAGAGAACAAAGGAGCTTGGATATTCTCGATAAAGAGGTCCTACGAGACTTTCCATGCTTACTAAAGAGGGTTGATGACAGAGCATCATATGCATTTTGACTATGTTTTTAGTACTTTTTATTTGCATTTGAAGACAAATAAGATGAGAGTTATAGGCGTTGTCAATGGTTTGAGGAACATATTGTATTGTTTTCACTCGAGTTGTTGTAATTCAGTTTTCGCTCGAGTTGTTGTAATTTAGCTTTATCCTAGATCGTGCAACTCCATACGTGTTTTGATTGTTATGTAGTGATAAATCATGTAAATCATCAAGGCTTAAATATGTAAATCATCCCTGTATGTTCGCGTGTTTTTGGTTTTCATCCCCGTATCTTTTTTTGTTCTAAAACAACCCCTGCAAGTTAATAACTTTTTATTGTTATGTAGTGATAAATCATGTAAATCATCAAGGCTTAAATATGTAAATCATCCCTGTATGTTCGCATGTTTTTGGTTTTCATCCCCGTATCTTTTTTTGTTCTAAAACAACCCCTGCAAGTTAATAACTTTTTGATTTTCATCCCTCCCGTCAACTTCCGTTACAAAAACGCCAAAGTGTCTAACGGCAGCTGACGTGGCGAAGAATGACGTGGCAAAAACGCTTATGTGTTGTGACAGATGATCCCTAACTATATTGCAGGGACCAACACCAAAAATGAAAAGGTGTAGAGGGACGAAATTAAAAACACATAAATAACAAAATTTGAAATTTAAAACTCTTGTTGTTTCCATCTTTTTCCTCTCTCTCTGTGTGTGTTTTAGGGACCAATTTCAAAAACGAAAAATTACAAGAGGGACTAAACGGAAAAAAAGAAGATGAATTATAATTTTCAAAGATTTCATTCATGTTCTTCATCCTATTCTCATCTTCTTCCATCTTAACCCATAAAATCCATCATTCTTCAATCTTAACTCAGAAAAATTCCTCCGTCTCGAATCTTCATCTTCAATACTAAATTCATCATTCACCAAAAATCATCAAACTCACATTATCTTTAATCCCTCTCTATTATTTTCAATCCCTAGCAATACATCCACACCATATTAATAAATTCTACTTGAGTGAAGCACAACTTGTAACTCCATAACCCTATTACTTCAATTCAAATATTTCACGAACCAAAAGTCATTCCAACTTGCTCCAATTGCTGTAAATCATGGCACAATTTCTTCTTCACTTGGAAACATAAAATCTGCCTTTTGTAGCTTCAAACTCACGTAAAATCATCCAACCTCAACTAAAACTACTAGCAAAATGATGTATGACCTAGTGTCATCAACTACTACTTTTTTCCCTAAGCTATCATTTGTTGTGTGTTACTAACTTAAATTTGGAATGTTTTTTGTGCAATTGTTTTAAATTTACCATCACTAGCAGAGGGCTTTATAGGAAAAAACAAGTCTTCTTTCAAGAAAATGGCATCAAATATCAATTTGGAAGGAGATACTATGAATGCTCTACCAATTGTAGATCATGTCAACAAGAAAGATTCAAAAAAGAGCTAGGACAAAGACGGAAAGAGCTTGGACAAAGACAAAACGAACAAGCACAAAGCTTATATGATGTAATTGGTGTAATTTGGGAAGAATTGGAAAATTGGAGAGAGAGAGAGAGGAATAAGAAACAGAGAAAGGAAGAAGATGAAGAAATGGGTTTTAAATTTCAAATTTTGTAAGTTCACATTTTTTAATTTCATCCCTATGATCTTTTTCGGTTTTGGATTTGGTCCCTGTAATATAGTAGGGATCACCTGTAAGGCCACATACGCAACTAATGTCATGCCAATGATTGCCACGTCAGCCACCGTTAGACACTTTGACGTTTTTGTAACGGAAGTTGACGGGAGGGACGAAAATCAAAAAGTTATTAACTTGCAGGGGTTGTTTTAGAACAAAAAAAGATACAGGGACGAAAACTAAAAACACGCGAACTTACAGGGACCTTTTACATATTTAAGCCAATCATCAAATCAAGACATCATGTGAAGGATTAAGGATGAAGAATTGAAGCTCAAATGTTCATAAAAGGTTATTAAAGACAATACAAAGTGAAGAAATTTATTTCAAGTTCCTAGGAGTTTCCACACGAAAGAACGATCGAAAACGGTAAGAAAACGCAAGAAATCACACCTGAGGGGCTACCTCAGGCGTCCCTGTGCCTGGAAGCAGGTAAAAACCTCGTTTTCTTTGTTTTTTAAGCTAGATCGGAGGATAAAACTCAGTTTTCTTCTCTTAATCCCTAAGTAAGCTCATGCTATAAATAGAGACCCTAGCACACAATTTTATTAATTCAGAAACATTGACGGTTCAGAGCAAGGGTCAAGCATCAGAGATTCAAAGCGAAATTTCTCCTCCTTTTATTCTTTATAGGGTATATTTTTCTATGGTTTTGTTATGAAGTTTGTTGCTATAAGCAACTAAACCTCTTGATTATGGTTACATGATGAACCCCTTCTTATTTGTTGGAATTTATTAATAAAGTTTTCATTCAGTTTATGCTTTTGATTGTGTTGAGATTTAAATTAGATTATACCCATTTTTAATGCTTCATAAATTGGTTGACTACGAGTGTAACCTTGTAGAGTGATCGGTAGGATTAAAGTAGGCACTGACAACCCAAAATCTTTCAGTTCATTGGCTTTCTATTACCACTTCTTATAGAGGTTAGGAAGTTAAGGTTTGAGTCGTCTCCGTCGCTACTTTTCCTCTGATAACGTAGTACACTGCTCCAGTGGGACCTACACAAGTTACCTAGAGGATCAATGATCCATAAAATAAGTTGTTTTGTTTCTTAAAAGATAAAATTCAATCAAAGAAGAAGGGGGGATTTAAGGAAACCATAATCACCGTTAATCATCTGAATCATAAAAAACTAATCTTGCATTAGGCAGGGCAATTCAACCCTGCAATTCTATATATCTTTTATTTACTTTTCGCTCTTGAAATAAGTTTTACTAATTATTGAGTTGAACGACAATCCATGTGGAGAACGATACAGCTTACTACGTTACTACTTGTTGCGATTTGGTGCACTTGCCAATTTCGTCCATCAAGGGTAATGATTGACATCATTCCTAATAAAGGAAAGGCAAAGGTCAGAACAAGCAACTAAAGTGAAAGTTAAGAAAGAAAAATGGACACATACCAAAAGAGTTCAGGCCTCGTACATAAAGTGACACTCGAATAACACTTGTGGGTCTATTCCTCTCTTCTTAATTCTTACTCTACTAGAGCGATGGTCTCACACTTGAAAAGGATCAAAAGCCCCCCACTGAGTTCTTTAAGACGGGAACAACCATTTTCGGGCCTCATCGAGTTCACTCCAACCGCTCAAGAACTTAACCGCCTTCATGAAAGGTTCATCATACCAAAAATGGCAAAAAAAGGGAGAACATCCCCCAACAACCTTGTTCCTAGGATCACCAGCGACATTGGAGGGGTGCCTACAAAGGGCTTCCTTAGAAGCAATCGCAGACGGGCCCTCCACAACATAACAATTCTTAAAGTTGTCGATATAACATGTTAAAGACTCAAATAACTTGATAGACTAGACAAAAGACATGAAGCCCCGACGGATAACCTCCTACATGATTTTACATTGAGAATGGAAGATGTAAAGAAAGGGTTTCATGCAAGCCTCAATGTCATAATAGTGGCTTACCATAATAAAGGCCTTCATGTAGCCCAAGAATAGAGGATGCAACTGACAATGAGTCACCTTCAAGAGATTCAAAATGCCTATCTCAAAATACCAAAAAAAAAAGGGAGCCTAACCCCAATGTAATGGAGGACAGACTTATACAAAATAAAGGTGCGGTGTTGTGAACTATGGATATGGTATCTGTACGAATGAGCCTATGTGGTCCTAGTTTCAGGAATGTCTAAAATTAATTCTATTATATACCAAAGAAAGTTGTCTAGATCCCCAAAAAATAGAGGGTCGTCACAATATTTCCTCATTCAACAAAGGGAACTAGCTTCGAAACCAGGCATGGATAATTGGTCTGCCTCGAGGGTAACTCCTCTTCCTAGTCATATCCTCACACCCTACAATGGAAGACCCATTATAGTTAAACCTATGATTACACTGAACACCATCATTGTCCATTGAGCATTACATAAAAACTTACCTAGATTTGCCTCTTGGAAGCAAACAAGAGAAAAGGTGAGGAAACATAGGCGCCACCAACTATCACTACAAGAGAAGGCGTGGATGAAGACTCCCCTAATAGGCATGATCCCAAGGATCAAACACCATGGATAGAGACACTATACCCTTCAAAACCTAAAACCTAGACATCCCTCAAACAAGGAAGCAAACATGCAAGAATAAAGGATTAAACCAGAGAGGAGGAACCTTACTTGGATGAGGAAGCGACAGAAGGAACGTCGAAGAAGGGTGATGATGATGAAAAATATCATGTGAACCACTTTGAGAAAACGGAGAACCAACTCCCATAAGGAAAATGCGCCTTAGAAAGATGCGACCAAACTGCCTAACCCATGTCCTATCGAAACCAAACGAACAAAAATTGCTAAGACCGAAGAACAAAAACCACTGACATGTGGCAGAAGCAAGTCAGCTCCTTGAAAAAGTCTGGAACGAATGGGACGATGTCACCTCAAAATTTTCATTAGTTTGTATTTAGCAACCATAATTGCACAAGATCGAAGTCTCGTGATACCAATTGACACATGAAAATGGATTCTAGGGGTGAGCTGGTAAAATTCAAGTTTCAACTCAGGGAACTCAATGACTAAATGAGCTCTAATGATAACACATAAATTTAGTAGAGATAATTTCTAAAGAGAAGATGATAAGTTTTGTGAAATATATGAGTTGTTTCATTCAAGTTGATTGGCCTAACTATATAGTTGAGGTAGTGATCCATTGGATTATTCTACAACTCTATCCACTCACAAATGACACCTCACCAAATCTATCTTCGGTTCTAAGTTAAAATACAACAAAGGAAAATAGCAAAACAAAATAAATATATGATTAATACTGAAACATAACTTATCAGCAATAAATGGCAAGAAACGAAAACAGATGGGAGGAACATGAATTTGTTGTGTGAATAGTTTTGTTTTTGGAGAAATTATTTTGAACGGAGGAAGTAAAATGAAAGAAGGATTCTAATGTGATGGTGGTGGATGAGTTCTTTGGGATTGTTTTTTCTTTTTAATGAAATGGATATGGAGTTGGAGTTAAAATCATGACATTGATTAATGTGGTGTGTATATGTTGTGTGGGATTGAAAAGAACATAGACAAATTAATGAAAATATGAGAATTTGATGAATTTTTACAAGTGATGAATTGTTGGCAAATTTGGAATTTGGTGTTGAAGATGAAGATTGAAGAAGGGAATACTTTTTAGGGTTTGATGTTTTAATTAAAATATTTTATGTCAATAAAATATGAAAAAAAAATTAAACAATTATATCAATATTTTGAGATAATGCAATTTTTTTAATTGTAAAAATGAGTCAAATGTTACTTAACCAATATATGTACGCCACATCGTAAAAAATGTGCCAAATCATCAGGAAAGTAGCTGCAAGGGTATTTTTCATTTTTTTTCTAGGACATCCAACCAAACCATATCTGCAAGGACCACTTGCTTATTTTAACCTTTCTTTAATTATATTTAATCAATTAATCTATTTGTTAAAAATATGAAGAAACAAGACAAAAAAATTATCACTTGATAGATAAATTTATTCTTTCTATTTTTTATACTTTCAATGTCTATAGTAAGTACAAAGATAATTTTGTCGACAACGAAAAATTGTCAACCTTATTTTGATACTTTCAATATCCATGATAACTAACCACAAAGATAATTTTGTCGACAACGAAAATTGTCAACCTAAGAGTCATAAAATTTTATTTTATATTTATATTTTACCCCTTCGTAAAATTCCGTCCAGCTCTGGCACTCATCAAAGATGTAGTATAATCTTCTCGTTTCTGATTTCCGATCAGTTGATACTACTTGCTTTCTTCTCTGTAAGTTTTGTTTCAAGAACTTTTAGAGAGTTGGAAACTTCAGCTCTGGACACATAGAACTTTGAAACAACCACAAAGAAAACAAAGTTCAAGACATTTAGTATGGCCAAAAATGCATAGTAGTAATCAAGATGGGAAGCATTCAAATTGTTCAATATCCACCCTCGACCACCATGTTTCTCAGTGACATGTGAAACTGTTGAGAGAAGAAAAGTGCTGAGAAAACTACCAATTCCAGTAGTAGTTAATGAATATGATGTTCCAAGGCTCTTCATGCTTTCTGGTGCTTGATCATAGAAAAACTCCATTTTTGCACCCTCTAAAAGTGCTTCAGCCACTCCCATAAGTATAAATTGTGGTAGCAAAATGAATATGCTCAATGGAACTTCATGCTTTTTGGCCCCAATAAGTCTATGTCTTTCAATCATGGATGCAACTGTCATTATCACTATGTGGATTATGAACCCTATGCTCATTCTTTGAAGGAGAGTAATCCCTCTAGGGTTTTTGGTCAACTTTTGCATAATCTTGACAATGAGTCTTTCATAGATTATGTAAGTGATAATCATGGTCAAAACTGTACATGCAGTTAAACTTGCTGGAGGAATTTTTAGGTTGCCAATGGATCTGTTAAGAGTAGTTCCTTGTTTTATGAAAAGAGTATTTATTTGAGCAATCATTGCACTTGGAATAAATGTAGCAACCCAAATAGGGATTAAGCTAAGGATTTGTTTGGTTTCCTCCACTTGTGTTATTGTGCATAGCATCCACTCATTCCTAGTACTTGAACCAGTGTCTACACATGCCTTGTTAAGGAACCTGCACATGTATAAACACAAGAATCAATATTCTAAAGTAAGAGAACAATAGCAATACTTAGTCTAACACTCTCTTTCTAACTTATGAAGCACTGATACTAACAAGAACAACATGACACTGACACTAATACCTCGACATCAGCAGTAGTTTGAGAAAATGAATTAATTGAGTGTAATCAAGTGTCGGATATAAGACACTTCTTTGACCAAGCAAAATGGTAGATGTACATGATTGCTTATATTTATGTTCGTGTAGTAGTTTTTAACACTCGGAATGAAATTCATGCAGGTTCCACTATTTTGGGAAACGGGCCCCATATTAAAGTGATGTATCAAACATGAATTTCACTCGGTAAAAAGATATATAGTGTTGGAAAGAGTGTTCAAGTGAGTTGTTTTACTAAAATTAAATCATCAATTAAATGCGAGTATGGCAGGATTTATACTTGAATGTATGAGTGAGATCAATCCTGAATTTCCCTTTCTTTGTGTAATCTTCCAAACTAAGCTCATATAATTCTTTAGGGTCATCAGGAACAACTACATCAAATTTCCTTATAGCTGCCACAATGACCTTAGCCATGCTAATAAATGGACTGCCTTTAATCAATTTGTGTCTATAAAAAGGTGTTCCTGCCAAGAATGTGATGATTGATATTGCAAGTCCAAGAGTTGGAAGAGCATAACCAAGAGTCCAACCTACATTATCTTGTATGTACACTATAACTGTGAATGCAAATAGTGACCCAAAGACAATGCAAGACATCCACCAGTTGAAGAATGAGAGCTTAAGTGATTTTTCTTTAGGGTCAAAATCGTCAAACTGGTCAGCACCAATGGTTGAAATGTTGGGTTTGGTCCCACCTGTTCCCAATGCTATAATGTAGAGTGCACCATAGAACACAAATAGTGTTTGTGTGGAAACTTCCTTGCATTTTGTAACATCCATTTCATGACATTTAGGTGGCTTTAGGCTTGGTATGGAAACAGACATTGTAAGTAGAAACATACCCTGCCAATAACCAAAACTAGTAAATTATTATAAAGGAAATAGGCATTGATCTTTAGAGTTTAAAATAGTAAGATTTTTAATTAAATGCATTGGAATAATTTTTTTTATTTGAAATCTTTAAAAATTTCCCTTAGGACACTCGTTAGCAACACCCTTATTATAAGACCTTGTCAAAAATACTAAGCAATGTTTTAACTACAAATAAACACATATCAAGAGTTCTGTCTTTTGTACTCCCCGTCCTCTCATTGTTATTTTTCAAAAGTGAAATTAGTTTATGATTTAGTTGTGATTCTATAATTGCAATTAGTTTTGTATTGAAATACCAGATATATCAAATATGCTTTATATTAAGAAAATTTGATATTTACCAAAAACTCTTATATATCCTAACAATAAAGAACTAACATGCACAAATATAGTGTAGGTAAAATTTAGATGTGGATATTTTTTTTTTTACAAGATTAGGATATATAATAATTACATAGTTTAACCTTTTTCTTTTAAAAATATAGTTATAACCTTTTTTTTTCTTTAACCATGGGTTTAGGTGTTTCAATATATTTTGCTCATTGAAAAAACAAATTACATTCCTAGTGAGATTATATTTAACTCATCGTCGAACTCTAGATTATAAAGATTATTTTCTTATAAAAACCGGAGGTTAACACAAAAAAATATATAGTTTAAAATTGAAATGTAATCGAGAGACATACATACCGATAAATAAACAAAGGCAGAAATGACAAAAGTCCAATAGCGGCCAAGATGAGCATCAGCAATGTAAGCTCCTAATATGGGAGTCATAAAAACAGTGCCAACCCAATTGTTGACATTGTTGGAAGATATGACAGTGCCTTGGTGAAGTTTCTTTGTCAAATACACAAACAAGTTTGATGATATTCCAAAATAAGCAATTCTTTCAAATATCCCATACACTGCAGTTGACATGAATTTATTCAAGCAAATTAACAATTCAATTCAGTTTGAGCATCACTTATGCTTTAAGTAAATGGTAAACTTTTTTTCTTATTCTATCATGTTTCTAATCCAACTCCTACACACAAGTAAAAATTTAATGATAGAGACTTGATATGATAACATGACAGAACTGAGATATGTCTCTTTTATTCTACCCATCAAATGCATCCTTAACGTTTTTGCTTACAAATTAAAAAATTGATATATTATTTTTATCATGACCATAATGTCTCTTATTTTTCATTGTACAGATTATAAATAATCCACTGAAAATAATTCTATATAAAAAATTCATCTTAAATTTTTATGTAAATAGACGAAATGACAAATAACCATTGAAACTCGTACACACAGGAGCTGAAGTTCGAATACCGATCACATCGTCCGACCAAAAACAATTTTGATATTTTTTCCATTTTGAGTTAGGACTTGTGAACAAAATTCTTAATTATATTAAGGGATAATTTAACAATATAGGTAGATTAAATTGTACGGTGGATGCATGAGTGTCAGCAAACATTTTTCTAATGAAAATCATGACCATAAAGTGTGTGAGAGAGAAATGTTACCAACAAGAAATGAGCAAGCTTTCCAACCACCTGTCTTGGATCTAAGAACAGAATTTCCTTTAAGATCAATAGTTCCATCTTTTGTGTACTCAATTCCAATCATACCTTCTTCCATTGCCATAATAATTTCTTTTTAGGAGCATTAACAAAGCAAATATATTTGTGTGTTATCCATCAAATGAACTATACTAATTTATAGAGATGACTCCGTGTTGTAGGGGCCAAATAAATTTCATTTTATGGAATAAATTTTTATAAAATATTGTTAAATAATCACTAAAACTTGTTTTCATCATAATAGAATAACTTTTTTTTTGCAAGGAAGTATATACTATATCTATTTCTTTTAAATAGACAAAATGACAATAGTCCCTGAAAACTAACATACATAAGTGGAGAAACTGAAGTTCGAAACTCGGTCACAACTTCTGCCCCAACAATTTCAACATTCTTGTCAAAGTAAATTTAAAATTAACGAAAAAGCAAGACAAATGAAATTGGTAAAATAATTACTCATTTTGTTTCAAAACATATGTTGTTTATGATTTTTACACATATATAAATAACTATAATAGATAGAAGAAAGAGCTTGACAAAAAAGAAGAAGAGAGAGTAGTAATTTTACAACAAAAAAAAAACTTATTGATTTTTAGTATATTTCTTACTATTATAAATGTGAATTGAAGTATGATATTGCTATGAAAGTAAAGTATGTAGTATTAATTAAAGGATCTAATGTCTTCGTGAGCTTACCTCAGTTGCTAGGGACAATGCGTAATATATGCAAAGTCGGGGTTCAAACCACGGCCACCACCAAAAAAAAAAAAAGGAAAGGATTTAATTGAAAAAAAAAATTAATTGGTATTATATTGAATACTGAAAATAAAATTCATTTTAATTTCTTGATGGAAAAATATGAAAAAAAAAATCATTTTAATTTTTTTATTAAATTGATACACATTGTAAAATAGAGAGTATGGATTTATTTTTTTACAAAAAGTATAAAGTATTTTTACAACGCAGTACTGGAAGTGTATTGAAATCAACTCAGTACTTGAGTCAACCTTGGAACACATTTTTGGCTTTGAGGAAAATTACAAGCAGAGAAACACACTACTAAAAAAGCAAAAATTAGTGAGGGAATTTTAGAGAGGGAAAACGTGAAATCCCTCTCTAATTCTGTCACTAAATTTTGCGATCAAGGAATTTGTGAAGAATTTTATTTTTTTCGTCATTAATTTTCCTCTCTAATTTTGCTTTTTCTAGTAGTAACATTAGAAAAATAGAATGAAATGACAAATATCATTAGAAAAAGATAGTCAAGTCTTTTTCTTTATAGCATAGAAAAAATGGGAGATGCCTAAAGATATATGAGGTGAGAGATACTTTGAGTCAATGGGCAAATAGAAACAAAGTAGAAATTTTGTTCGAATGTAGAAATTTTGTTTTCCTTTTTTAATTTTTTTGTGATAATAGAAATTTTGTTTTCCATCCTTCATCTATACTTTAATACCGTATATAAAGAAAGAAAAGGAAAATCATGTACAAAAAAAAAAACAAAGAAAAGGAAAATCTTAACGAGTGTCCCCGGGACACTCTTTAATGAATATGTTAACTATGCTATTAATAATTTTATGGATGAATATGTAAAAGTTGTTAAAAAAAATGTAAAAGTAACAATCTTTTAACAGATTTATTACAACAATTATTTTTTCTAATACCATAGTTTTTGTTGAAGGTTCTTATAATAATGGATAGAGGAAATAATTTTTTTTAAGAAATCTAAATGGATTATATTAAGATCGGCAAGTTATCCCTCCAACATAAAGTGTATCAGAGTGAATAGACTAAAGTTTACAACAAAAGTTCAAAGAAAGATAACAACAATTAGGCACCACCCAAGTATAACAAAGGGTTTTGGCACCAATCGTGAAAATGATAAGGAAAGACTGTAGTTTTTGCCTTATGCCACCAAAAGGAAAGATATTTTATGTTTTTCATAAGCTTTAGAGTAGTGTTCTCTTTACTCCAAAAAATTATGTTATTCTTCTCCTTCTAGAGGACCCAAGATGTTGCAAACCAAATCAGAAACATGAAAGATCTTCGCACTTTTGCATAACCTGTTGCCGAACCAAACCGAAGGAAATGATCCGAAATATTAGATGGAAAAGTTGTGTACACACCTAACCAATTTTGAACCAATTTCCAAATCTGACCAAAGAAACCGCAATTTAAGAATAAATGATCGTTAGTCTCTTGCATTCCACACCCACTCGACTCACATTTAATCCTCATATTGAATAATCCTCGACAAAATAAGTTAGCCTTAGTAGGCAATATATTCCAAAAGAGCCGCCATGCGAAAATCAAGACTTTAAGCAGAACGTCCTTCTTCCACATGATGTCATCAGATATTAAAGAACCACCATGATTGGGAGGTGTACCATCAGTGAGAGTACGGTAAGCCCCTCTAACTGTATAACCTGTCAAAGGGTTTGGGATCCAGGTCCAAGCATCATTAATGTCAACCTGGAATCAAATAGTCAGTAATAAAGTCCTACACTCCTCTACTACCTCCTCCTCCCACGCCCATAACCTCTTTCTCCACTTCCACGCCTCCCCTCCCGCTTTCCACCCCAAATCATTCATTTGCGCAACAGTTAACAATTTATTCTCTGATAAATCAAACAACCTGCGAAAATGAACTTGAAGGGGCACATCACCAACCCACCTATCCAACCAAAACAAAGTGTTTAATCCCTTTCCAATTTTAAGTCAAACATTGTCAGCATACCAATTTCCCAACGCCGACCCTAAACTATCACGAATCCTAACTATCTCTCTCCACCAAACAAACCCTTCACGACCTCCTGCCTGCAAGCTCCCACCCTCCAAGTCGTATCTAGCGGCCAATAATCTAAACCACAAACCCTCTCTATCTATCACCTGCCTCCAACACCACTTCCCCAACAACGCTAAATTAAACTCCTTAAGTTTCCTTACCCCAAAACCATCAACCCCCTTATCTAGACAAACAATATCTCAGTCAATCCAAGAAATTTTTCTATTATCCTCACTCCCACCCAAAAAAAAACAAATTAAAATAGAATCGATAGAGGAGATGATACATGAGGGAGCTTTGAAGAAGGAAAGAGAAAATATTGAAGAAAACTACTTTTTTTATTTTAAAAAAAAAATGAACATTCGACTTTTTAGAAAGAATTTTTTTTTTTAGTTTCATAACATGTGCCCTTAAGCGTATGATAACATTCTCATTAAAATTTTATAATGTGCAATATAGAATAAAATATAATAATAGGTGTAAATTTCAAAAATTCAGATTGTTCAAACGTGCACCCTAATTGATCATATCCGACATGAAATCTCTGAATGGTGGTGTTGAGTAGCCTTTGAGTGGAGGGCTTTCGTCTACAACCTTTTTCTTGGACATCGGATAGTGGTACCTATAAAGAAAATCTAATGCTCAAGGCAATAAAAGTCGTGGATATATTAGTTAATTTAAGGTAAAATGTGTGTGTAACTGGACCAATGCTCCTAAATTAGTATTTATAGGGCAAGTTTAGGGTTTTGTCCCATGAACCTTTTCCTGAAGAACAATTGTAATAAGATCATAAGCAGACATAATTGGATCCGTTTTGGACGACCAAGATGGTTCCAAGGGATCAATATTTTAGTGAGGTCAATGCACGTGATGTTTCTTTAGGGCCTGTAACGAAGGAAGCGTAGAATTAACCTTGGTTTGGGCATTGGCACAAACTAGAACAGTTTCCCCCCAAACTATTAGTTGATAGAGTCAAGTGGTAGCTTTCTTACAAAGTTTTCGTTAATTGAGGTCCAACATGTGTAAGAGATTCAAATGTTGTTCTAATCCTCAAGCCTTTGGACCTTGTGTTGCGAACTTGAGGTCACTGGTCCGTATGTTATAGGTACATGACATGAGATCAGCTTAAGCGCAACTAGCTTCCCCCGTAACACCTTTAAACCCGGAATGCAATAAACATGCAATTAATTCAATTATTCAAAAGAGTTTAAGTTGTCACGTCAACATTTTCTCAAAATATACATAACAACGGTTTTTATAAAACTCACAACGGAAAATCATCATACATAAACATCTCATCAACATGTTATCATCCTCAAGTACATAAAAAATAAAATCTCAACATCATGTCTTATGTCTCATATACATAACAATATATAGTCTCAGCAAATAAATCTCATAACAGATAAATGACATAAAAGATAAAGTCCTGACACTCCTAAATCAGAGTCTAACTAGACTCCAAGAAAAAACAAAGAGGTAGCTCCAAGCTAGTTCTCAAGCACTCACAAGTAATAAGAAATCAATCTTGCACGCCGTCTACACCATTCGTACAAATGGGCATACTGTCAACCAAACTACCACTACGGTTAGATAATATTCTGCATAATAAAATATAATCAAGAAATGATATTCAAGGTTTTCAAGCATGACACATATACATACTTATCCTTCTTAAGATATCAACTTCATGTGAATATTATCATGCTTCCATCGTAGCATATCGAGCATATTCATTTTCAAGGTCAAGTAAACATTCTCTTAATCAAGTCATCTAACAATGAATCATCACATCAATATCATTATCTCAAGTATACCAGCATAATCAAGCAACATATACAAGTTCACAATTTCCACATAATCACGACATTCACCAAAATTCATCAATGCACGTAATCAAGTATGTCACGTTTCACATAACTCAAGTGCATGTAATGTTCTAGACACGACTCTACATGCATGTGGCACCGGTTTGGATGTAATTTTACTGATTGATCCCTCTATATATTCTCTGCATTTTCTCCACATATTTGACTTATGAATGCATGGATATCATGTATTGACTCGATAATATACAACATCAATTTACTCTACATATTCTCCACATTTTCACCGCATTGCATTATCAAACAATACATCAACACATCATCAATTATCAAACAATTGGCTATCTCTACATATTCATCATCAAGTATTCATCTCTACATAGTCATCATCAACAATTGCCAAAAAATTATCACCATACAAAATAACATCGTCACATAAGGCACAATTATCATAATAGACGAACAATCAACCACAACATTATAATCAACATATTATACACACATCCATTATGCATTCATCCTTATTTCATCATATAATCATGAATACAAGTAATCCGATCATAAATCCTCATTTTGACAAAGTTCGTCTATTTTCATATAACTCAACAAAAGTAGGATACTAAGCTCTTACATATCATTAAAAAATTCCTACATATCATCTAATATCTTAGTAATTCAAGCATAGCATCTTTGTTTCACAAAGTTGAAGTAGATAAAATAGTCACAAGGAAGGGGGGGTTTAATTGTAACCCTTTAAAAATTATCCTGTAACTTAAGAAATAATTCTCAAGTTGAAACTTGGAATAGTTAAGTTAATAACAGACTTCAGAACATTCTGATGTCTGAGTGCAGAAAACAATTTAATAAGATAAATGTGTCTGTGTTTGCAGTAAGTAAAGAGTATAGGGAAGAGAGAATAAACACACAGAGATTTATAGTGGTTCACCCAATGTGGGTTAGTCCACTCCTCACAATCTTGTGAGAGTTTCCACTATGATGCTTAGGATAACCTCTCAAATCCTGCACCTTACAATCTGTGCTCACCTGAACACTTACAACTTTGTATTCTCTAAGCCTCAGCAGACTTGCACCTTGTTGCTAAGTTAACCACTTAGACTTTTACAACCTTTGCTCAAACTAACACTTTAGTACCCCTAAAGATAGATGAGACTTGATTACAATTTGTGAGAAGTTTGAGTGTTTGATAATCAAACAGAAGAGGGGGAAGAAGAAGTTATCTTTAAAAGAGATAACAAAGAGAATTGATTTACACTACAAAGAAAGTAAAAAGAGCCTTTAGTGATGATCAATTTAATTACAAGAGATTCAAACAATTTAAGTTGTTTTCTTGTATGCTTTGCAATGGTGCAGGTAATGTTGAGCCTTTGATCTCTATTTATAGAGTTTTTGGGCTCACATAGGCCATAGCCGTTGTAGGGTGTCCAATAGTGTTATGCCATGTGTCCTGGGCCCCACAAGCTTTTACTTGAAAATTTGGGTGAACATTTTGACCATCAAAATGTTGTTGTGTTTCTAGGATGAACATCAGAATGTTGATGTGTTCTTCATCAGAATGTTGATATTCACGATGTTCTTCATCTGGGTTCATCAATAATGAATGTATGATGAATTTCTGGGTTTGTTCAATGCGTGCCATAAGATTTGTTCAGGTTTTATCCTTAAAAAGTTACTTCTCCATATGCATCAAAAGTTGCTGGATAAAGTAGGATAAAGTTACCAAATCTGCATTGGACATTCTGTAGGAAAGAGATAGAGAGAGAGAGAGAGAGAGAGAGAGAGAGATAGGATAGTGAACCTATAGCTTCAGGCTCATGCTTCTAGGAGATTTGCTTGATTCTTATCAGAGGACATGTCTATCTCTGCGCAAGATCTCATTTTGCTTTGCTTGCCAACTTTTTACCAACTACATTGTTCATAGTTAGAAGCATGTGTAGAGTTGAACATTCTGACCTTCAGAATGTTCCATTTGTTCTTACTTTAGGATGATTTGTAAGACTTACTTTTAATGTAATCAATCCTAATAGTAAAGACACAACTGAAGTGCAGTGAATGCAACATCTAGGATAATATTCTTATTGGAATATTCCTAGTACTTTAATGTTCATAGTCTTAGATGAACATTAAAGATCATTTAAACATAGTTCCTTGTCCATGCCATTATTGTTGATAAATCCATGCAGATGTACTTTACTGGACCTTTTATTCATGTCATGTGTATTTGCATGTTCTTCATGTTCTTGATGAATTTGGGTTTGCTTATGAACACCCTTCTGAACTTCCATCAGAACGTTCTGATCAACTCACTGATCAACATTCTGAACTAACTTTCTGAACTTCAGAGTTAGTTCATGAATTCAATGTCCTTTGATTTCTTGTATCATTGGTATGATTTAAACTTTGTTCATGTCTTAGTAAAACACTCAAGAGCACAAGTTAAAAACCAAGGAATTAATCGAAGTCCATTTAGTCCTTAATCATTAAAGTTTATTATCTTTAAAATTAATTAGGATTTTGCCTCAACACGTTCATCCAAGTAATTTGACTTCAAGATTCTTTTAGTTAGGGTAAGAGTTGTGAGTTTGATTAATCGTTTTGAAATCATTGAATTATTTTAGCTCAAAGATTCTTGTCATCACGGTTATAGTTGTCATTAGGTTTAGAGTTTTAAGCTTGGTTAGTTGATAACAAGAGTTTCATTAGTCATTGAACGTAAATCCAAGAACTTTGACTCCAAGATTCTTTCATTTGGGGTAATAGTTGTGAGTTTGATCATTCATTTTGAAATCTTTAAATTAGGTTAGATCAAAGAATCTTTTCATTAAGGTGAGATTTTTTAGCTTGATTAGTCGATAAAGATTTTGATTAGTTGTTGAACATTCATCTAACTACTTTGACTACAAGATTCTTTCAGTTAAGGTAAAAGTTGTAAGTTTGATCAGTCGTTTTGAAATATTTGAATTAGTTTAGCTCAAAGGTTCTTGTCATTACGTTTATAGTTGTCATTAGGGTTAGAGTTGTAAGCTTGGTTAGTCGATAACAAGAGTTTGATTAGTCATTGAACGTTCATCCAAATAATCTGACTTCAAGATTCTTTTAGTTAGCATAAGAGTTGTGAGTTTGATTAGTCGTTTTGAAATCTTGAAAGTAGTTTAGGTCGAAGAATCTTGTCATTAGGGTTATAGTTGTCATTAGGGTTAGATTGTAAGCTTGGTTATGTTGAGACAAAATCCTTATTTGATGTTTTAAAGATTACAAACATATTATATTTATTTAATCTTGTTATCTACTAATTCGTTTTGTGAGAATTTGTTTCATGAGAATGTATTGAGAACGTTCTGGCATATACGAAGAAATTGAAACAGTACATCAAAGATTAACAAGCCTGCACAAACGTGTAAGCATGGCTAGTTATATCTTAAGAGATATCTATTGGGCCATAAGAAATGGTTTTGACCCATTTGGAAGCTTTAAGCCCATTAGAAGAAAATATCTCTTTCATAAGAGCACATGACTTATTAAGGGATGACATCACTAAAGCAAAAGACAATGACATAATCAGCATTGAGCAACAAGTTATACAACTCATTACAGCTGGTTCTCTCACTCGCAAGCAAGCTACAGTGCTTTCAAAGCCAGGCAAATCAGATAGAACATTCTGATAACGTTCTGGCTATTTTTAAAGAAGAAAAGAGAAATCAAATGAGACTTTGGACAGCTACCAAAAACGTGTCCAACAGCTCTATTTTCTCCCTTGATCACCAAGACACTCCTCACCTATAAATACAAGTGGTCTTGAAGGTTAATAGCAAGAGTTTTGCATGCTGATCATCTCTCTAGTGAAAATCATCACTACAAACAAAGCAAATTCCAACTCTCTCACTATATCTCTTGGATCTTCTCTTTCGAATTTGCTATTGTAAAACTCAAACAAGTGTTGAGTATTTATTTGATCCAAACAAATCTCACTATACAAAGTGTGTTGTTTTTCTCCTCACCTTTCTTTTACTAGTGCGCAAAGAATTGTAGAAGCCTGCTGAGGTTGATAATACATGTGTAACAGACTGATCTGGTGTGATCAAGATCTTATAGTGCTAGTCAGAAGTTTCTGTTAGCAAGACAACTATAGTGGATAATCTCACACGAGGTGTGGGGACTGGAAGTAGCCGGGGTTGGTGAACCAGGATAACTCTCCTGTGTTATTCTTCTTCTCTCTCTCTTTATTTAAAGTTACACATCACACACACTATATTTCACATATATTAATCCAGAGTTCTTTGGTCCTTAAGTAATCATTAATATTGTTGTATAAGTTTATTCAATATTAAACTGCCTCCAGAACATTCTGGTTCAAGATAAAAAAATTGTTTAACTACTATAACTAAAGTTTAAATTAAGCTTATAATATTGTTTTATTCTTCTTATAACTAATCATTCTCCAAAACATTCTGGTCCTTGTCAAAACAATCTTTTTAAAGATCATTTTTCTCATTCTGCTTATAATCATTCTCTAGAACATTATGGTACAACCTTTTAATTGTTATATATTCTAATCTAGTTGAACTAATATTCACCAAGAACCTTCTTGAGTATATAAATATTTATTTAAGCTTTCAGGAATAATTTTAAAAGGGTCACAATTCAAACTCCCCCTTTTTTGCGACGTTTATTGTTACTTCAATTGGCATCAGAGCCCGGGCTCTAAACTAAACACCTAAAAAGTGTTGGAGAAAAAGATTCAGGAAGAAGGCAATGTCAAAATAAAAATACATACCTGAAGGTCTGTCCTGCACAAGACCATCATTCTTCAATGGAAATAACTATTATTTCTTGAAGGGAAAGATGGAGCTATTTCTTAGATCACGAGACGTGGATATGTGGAAAATAATCACAGATGGAAACCATGTTCCTATGACAATTGATGCAACCATAAAATTAGAAACAATCACACCAGAAGCATCATGGTCAAAAGAAGACAAAGAAAAAGTACTCTTAAACTCTAAAACTCGACTCTTTCTATCATGTGCACTAAGCATGGAAGAAAGTGAAAGAGTTGATGAATGTGATACCGTAAAAAAGGTTTGGGATACTTTAAAAATTCATCATGAAGGAACAAGTCACCTAAAAGAAACAAGAATAGATATCGGTGTTAGAAAATTTGAAATCTTCGAAATGAATGAAGATGAAAACATTGATGAGATGTACTCTAGATTTACACCTATAGTAAACGAGTTGAGATCATCTATAGTAAATGAGTTGACTCGGAAAAACTTATACGACTCATGACCGTATAAGAAAAATACTAAGATGTCTTCCAAGCACATGGAGACCCATGGTCACTGCAATTACTCAGGTTAAAGATTTAAACTCTTTAGCTCTTGAAGATCTCATTGGATCATTAAAAGCCCATGACACTACTTCAAGATGATAAACCAACAAGAAAAGGAAAGATGATCGCTCTCAAGGCATCTCAAAATAAACAAGAAGATACCTCTACACAAAATGAAGAAATCAAAGAAATCAATGAAGAGGAAAACATCCAAGGAGAAGCAGAAGATGAACTAGATCTCATCTCAAAGAAGATTCAAAGAATGATGAGAAGAGATCAGATAAAGAAACACTTTCCAAACAGAGCTATGATTTCATAATTAGGGAGTAAGGTAGTATAGAATATGAAAAAAAATAGTGATTATTAGATATTTAAATTCTTCTTGTAAAAAAAGATAGGCTTAATATGTCTTTACCCCCTATAATTTGGGCGAGTTCCGGTTTACCCCCCTGTAAAAAAATTAGTTAAGATTCCAACCCTGTAAAATAAGATTCTTTGATTTTAGCCCCTAACTCATGTGACTGTGCAGAATTGCTGATGTGGCGAACTGAGTGGCATGCTGACTGTAAAATTAATTTTGTTTTTCATTTTTTTAATGGTACACGTGACATTTGTACCTATTTTTTTAAAAAAAATTAAAAAAATCGTAAAAAAAAAAAATTCAGGATTTTTCTTATTACGAAAAATATTTTCCGAAAATTCCAAAATTTATAATTTACTAAAAATATAAATTTCAAAATTTTTTTAGATTTCCATAATGTTTTAAAAAAAAAATTGAAATTTTTTAAATATAGATTTCAAAAAAAAATTCAAATTATTTTCTAAAATTTGGAAATATATATTTTTCGAAATTTAAAACAGATATTATCTTTCGAAAAAAAAGTTTTTTAAATTTTCTCAACAAAAGTAAACTGGAAAATATTTTTATTTTTAAAAATCTAGATACAAATTTATTTAAAAATTTAGGAAAATTCAGATTTTTTTTCGAAAATTTATTCTAGATTTGTTTTTACGATGTGTTACAGATTTGAGAAATTTTTTTAATATTTAAAAATTAAGAATAAAAAAAATATGGATTTTTTTTTAATATTTAAATTTATTATTATCTATTTGTTACATGTGGTATTTGTATTGAAAATTGATGGCATTTTTGAAAAGAAACAGCCTGTCCAAAATAACTGAAAGGGGTTGTTTTCTTTATATATATATATATATATATATATATATATATATATATATATATATATATATATATATATATATATATTTCCCAAAAAATTATATGAAAAATACAAAAATTTCTAAACTTACTATATTTTGAAATTTTTTTAAAAAAATCCAAATTAAATTAAAATTTTAAAAATATTCGAAAAAAATAACAAAAGCTAATTTTTGAATGTTTATTTTTTTCTGAATTTTTTTATTTTTTGAAAAATATCCAAAAAAAATTCGTTTTTTTTAAAAAAGATTTTTTTTCTTATTTTAAAATTTTTTGAAAATTAATTTTCAGTTTTTTTTGTTTTTTATCTTTTTAAAATATTTTTTTAAACGATTACACACATGTCAGGTTTTAAAAAAATAAAAATTAAAATAATTACACAGTGGCGTGCCACGTTAGTGTCCATTACACACGTGTCAGATTTTAAAAAAAATAAGAAATAAAATAATTACACAGTGGCATGCCACGTCAACGCCTAGATGGGGTCAGGGGTGTTTTGTGAAGAATCTCCATATTACAGGGGTGTTTTGTGGAGAATCTTCATATTATAAGGTTAGAATCTAAACTTTTTTTTTACAGGGGGTAAACCGAAACTCACCCAAATTATAGGGGTAAATGTAACGCCCCCTTTTTATTTAATTATTTTTAGTTAATATTTGAATACTTTTACATGATTTTATATTTGATAAGTGATAATATGTTTGTTATTTTGTTTAGAAATATATTTGTTATAAATATGTTTGTTATTTTGTTTAGAAATATATTTGTTATAAATATATTTGATATTTGTTATGAAAGTAATTTATATATATTTTTAAATAGAATATTAAGTTGTGGGGCTGTTTTTGAATTAGTTAGAATTATGAGGGAATAAGTGGAATAAGATAAAACAAATAGAAGAGGTATAAAAGGTAAAACCTAGGTTTAGGAACAGACAATACGTACAATCAGTTTTGGGAGAAAAAGGGAGAAAACTAGAAGTGGAGAACCAAGAGGCTGCTGCTCTAATTTTATTAAGGTAAGGGTGGGATTTCCTTCAATAATCATAATATAATTCTGAAATTTGATGAATTGTTGTGTTCTTGAATTAGGGTTAGAAAGTTTATGTTAATTGATAAAATGAGATGAATTGTGTTGTTTGATGCATGTTCCTATGTTGTTTTGATTTCTATATTGCCTATTTGACCTGTAAACATCATTGTAAATCATTTTGGGTGATTAAGGGATCAAAAATTGGGTTTTTGGAGTGAAAATTGTTCATTCCCGTAAGCGAATTCGGCCACCGATTTTCTGAAAGCCAAAACTGGAAAAATACTCATTTTTCACCCGTTTCTGTTTTGAATTAGCTTTAGGTGTAAAAACGAAAGTTGTGGGTATGGATGTTAGATTTTTAATGTCGTTGGTTTGACTTCTAAATGATTTATAGAACTTGAGTTATGGTCATATTACTGCACGTAGGTCACAGTGAATATTTATGAATTTCAGCACAACCTTTTCCGAATTTGAAATGAAAACAGATATTGATAGGTACAGAATTGGCCTTTGGTGTAATCATGAAAGTTGTAGATAATTGTGTTAGCTGTCCGTTGGCTTTTGTTTGACTTGAAAATGATTTTTGGTTTTTGAGTTATGATGAAAATACTCCAAAGAGGCTTCAGTGAATTATTATATGAATGTATATGTTGATGATAATATATGATGTTTTTCCATGATTAATGGATTATTATAAGAATGTGTATGTTGATGAATATGATGTTGTTCATGGTTGATGAATTATTATATGAGTGTATATGTTGATGAATATGTTGTTTCATGATGTTGTTCAAAATTGATGAATTGTTGTTGTTAATACGATGTTATATGATATTGTTTATGACTGATGAATTATGATATTATGATGCGAAGTCGTTGTCATTGTCATTGTTGTCGTCAATGTCGTTAAAGTTGCAAGTGTTGGTCTAAGTTGTCTGAGTTGTAAGTGGTTGTTCCAAAGTATTGGAGTCTTATAAGTTGTTGACGTTGTCTATGTTGTAAGTTGTTGAGTCCATGCATACTCATTTCAGTTGGGGGTTTGATGTCCTGTGAGTTTTTACTCTACACGTTGGGGGCTTGATGCCCTGGAGCTTTAGCTCATTTGCGATGAGGGCTTGACGCCCCGGAAGTATATTAATACTTATTACGTTGAGGGCTTGACGCCCTGGATTGGTACCACATGCATGAATAAGAGGTCTAAGTTGCATAGTCGAGTTGAATTTGCGTAGTCGATGTCGAAGTTGTCGAGTTGTCTAAAGTTGTGGAGTTGTCTAAAGTTGTCGAGTTGATAATTATCAATGAATCGTTAATGAAGAGTTATATGTTGTTGTTTATGTGAAGTATCGTTGAAGATGATTTGAAGTTGATTGTTGTTTATATTGTTTATATAAAGGGTCGTTAAAGATGATTTGAAGTTGATTGTTGCTTATGTTGTTTATATTGTTTATATAAAGTATCATTAAAGATGATTTGAAGTTGATTGTTGTTTATGTTGTTTATATTGTTATATGAAGTATTATTAAAGATGAACTACGTGGTTATTTGTATTACTAATTGATGTTGTTATGATGATTACATAATGTAGCTTATGAGTTGTTAAAGAAGTACTATATGAAGACTTATTAAGATTAATTGATGATGTTTGTAACGCCCGTTTTATTTAATTATTTTAAGTGGTGTTTTAATATATTCTTGTATGATTTATGTGATATTGGTGAATTGATATTTTGTTATATGATATTTGATTATGAGGTATTTTTATTATTTAAGATAAAAGAGTAGAAAATAATTATTAATTAGAATAAAAAGGAATTAAGTGGAATTAATAGGAATTAAAAGGGGAGTTAAGTAAAAAGAGTAGGTTATGGTTGAAAGAGTAAAAGAAAGGGAGTTAGAAAAGAAAAAGTCAAAAGAAAACAGAACCAGTATCATTTTCACGTACAGACAAAAAGAGAGAAAAAGAGAGTTTTTGAGAAGAAGAAGGGAAAGCTAGGAGAAGAGCTAGGAAGAGAGATTTCAACCTATTTTGCTGTAGATTTTGCTAATTCGAGGTAAGGGTGGGAATCCTTCATTAATAATGTTGTATAATTTTGATAATTGTTGAAATTGTGTTCTTGAATTAGGGTTTATGAAATGATGAAAATGTGATACAATGATTGTTAATTGTGTAATTCTATGCCATTTTGATTGCTATATGTTATGTTTGACCTGTAAACATGTTTTGTAAAACTTTTGGGTGAATAAGGGATTAAAAATGGGATTTTGGGTTGAATTTGGATGCTGGAATCGTACTGTTCATTCTGAAAATCGTAGCCGTTCGCTTAAGCGAAATGAATCTCGCTTAAGCGAAAATGTCCATGAACCTTCGCTCAAGCGAAATGCGAGCGAGCCGTAAGCGAACCAAAATCCTGAGTTACGACATTTGCTTTGCTTAAAGCGAAATGAATCTCGCTTAAGCGAACATGTCCTGTAGTTGCCCAGAATTGACCCATGAACCTTCGCTCAAGCGAAATGCAAGCAAGCCGTAAGCGAACCAAGTCTTGAGTTACGACATTTGCTTCGCTTAAGCGAAATTCATCTCGCTTAAGCGAACTGAACCCAGTGTAGTGTATTTTCCAGACTTTTGACGCTTCGCTTAAGCGAACCGTAAGCGACCTCCAAGCGAACCAGGTCCTATACGACCTTTTTCCATATTTTGTTAAATGCCTCTAGGGACTTTTCTAACCATTCTAAGGAGTTCCTATGAATTTATAAGAATTATCTATAAAGCTAAAAGCGGTGTTTGAATGTTGGATTACGTAAGAATGTATACTTTTGTGAAATGTTGATACTTTGATAACTTAAATAAGTGTTGGTGTTGTCTAGTTGGGGAGTGTGTCATAAATATTTTAGGCACATATGTTGTTGTTGAAGTTGTATGTAGATATACACAAGTGGAGTCCATATGCATATCATTTTCTGGTGGGGGCTCATGCCCTGGAATGCTAGTCATTCAATCCGGTGGGGGCTTATGCCCTGGAATGTTTATCATTCACTTGGTGGGGGCTTATGCCCTGGGATGCTTTAACCATCCAATTTGGTGGGGGCTTATGCCCTGGAATGCTTAGCATTCAACGCGCGTAGTTGGTACCACATTGCATGATGCATTAGTTGATGTCGGGGTTGCATTGGTTAGGGTGTTGTCGTCGGTGATTAATTGGTGTCTATTGTTGATAATGATTTGGTGTTGGTGATGATATTGTTGTTGAGAATTAACTATGATGTTGAATGATATATATATATATATATATATGATTATATACGGACTTGATGATTGTTAATGTTTCAATAATTTTGATAAATTATATAGTATTATTATTGAATGTGTTTCTCACCCCTTCTGTTGGAATTGCCGCCTTGTGGGCAAGTGCAGGTTCCGACGACTGATAGGTATGGCTCAAGTGTCTAGGACTCTGATACATATAGGATGGGGATCGTTGCGAATAATTTCCTTAATTCTTATGTATCGTACTTTGAGATTGTATTTGTTGAATGGTTATCTTGGTGAATAACATTTTATGTTGAGAATAAATATCCGCTGCAAGTTTATGACATTATATGTTGGTTTAATTAAATAGCATATTTACTATTTATGAGATTTTATTATTTGAAGTGTAATACTCCGTGTTATGACGTTTACTCTGATTTATTTATTAAATAATACGACTTTTGGGAACGGGGTGTTACAATGTTCATGTTGTTAAATGCATTTGATGAATTATATGCTTATTATTATTGTTTGTGAAATTTCACCCCTTCTGTTGGAATTGCCGCCTTGTGGGCAAGTGCAGGTGATCAAGCTTAGGTATGACGATGTGAGAGGTCCTTGTGGTGTCGTAGGAAATGCTCTGATATGTAACGGGATGTGGTTTTTATTGAATTATATTCCTTTATGTATCATGTTGAACTAATTATGATGTTTACGATCTATCTTTGAATTTTGAGATGTTTGTGAGGCCTTTGTGCCAAGAATTAATTATTTTAAGGATTTTGAAATTATGATTCCGCTGCAAAGTTTTTGAAAAGATTTATGTTAATGAATTTTGAAGGATAAAGAATTATTATTCTTTTTATTTTAAGGATTTTTATGATGTGTGACATCCCATTTGTGTTATACTCTGATAATTATGTATGAATTTTTATGTTGGAAATTTGGGGTGTTACAGTAAAGATATATTAACCCAAAAAATATTTAAATTCGTAGGCTATGATTTTTTTTAGACTAGAAGTAATATTAGTCTACAAAATTTCAAAATTATAATAGAAAAGGGCCGACTCCTAAACTTTCAAATAAACTAATAAGTACTTTTTTCTAATTTTTCTCCAAATATTTGATGTTTAAGAATACTTACCTATATTTGCTCAAAAAAATTAATACTTACCTATAATCAAATTTTTTTAACTATAAAATATTTTAGGAGAAATTACTGTACAATACAAAGAAAGAATAAAAAATAATAATAAGGATATTTTAAATAAATATACCAATTGATTAGAAAAATATATATGTACTTTAATTTATCTTCATCATTTAGAGTTGATAGTATAGTAGATGTTAAGATAAGACTAGTTCATTCAGAAAAGGACTTTGACCGACTTTGATTTCTCAATTTTGTCCTACGTTGATTTGTTTTATGAGCATTAATGGAGACAAACTTGCCAAACTATCTACCTGTACATTTACGAACCATAACCATTGATCCATATAATGCATTTTTTTTTTTACAAGATAATGCATTTGGCCCCAAGAAATACTCCCACAATTCTTTTGATTTTTAAAAGATGAAAACACTCGTCAGTAGAAGAAGACTTAGGTCCTTCCCAAAAGAGTAGAACTGTAGAAGACTTAGGACGTCATAAAAAATACGTCAAAAAATAAGACTTTGGCCGTCTTAAAATTAAAATAAAAAAGAGAAGACTTATAGTCAACAAAAGTAACCCGGAAATGCAGAGAGGAGAAACACGATATACACTTTATTTTTTATAAGATACATACATAACGTATATTTGACATGCAAAAGAGTAAGTATCGCATAGAACAATACATGACAAACCTTGATAATTATTTATCATATACAATGTTTGATTAACAATCCCCTCAAAAAAAAAAGTTTGATTAACAATGGACAACACAAACAAAATAAGGTGAATTTACAATAGCCTTTATGGATTTAAAAGTTAATATAAGATATATATATATATATATAGGAGATAGAGAGAGCGCAATGAAAGGGAGAGGAGTTAGGAGAGATATATAAACTATATATATATATATATATATATATATATATATATATATATATATATATATATATATATATAAAGTTTGTTAACTTACCCCATGAAAAAAATATGAAGGTCTAAGTTAACCAGTTTACACCTTTTTGAACAAAAATATCCACCTATTACTATTATAAATCATTATTCAACTATGGGTAATTGTGTAATTTAAAATAAATTGTAACCAATTTTTTTTGTCAAAACTGTTTTTTTTTAAGGTTGTGAAAAACGTTTTGTCTTTTTTTTAAGTTGTTTAGTGTCTCTAATTGTGACATAATTATGTTCATAATAAAAGTGAGTCTAAGTTAGCAAATTAATGCAAGTGAACAAATATTTTATAATGAAAATTATTAAATTAACCCTCAAGTTATTAGTTGTAAATAATAAAAATGAATGATATCTTCTTCCAAATGAAAATGTGCACATTTGCTACCTTGGACTTTTATGTTTTTTGTTGGTCTAAGTTAGCAAACACACCCACATATTTTTAATAAGTGTGATTTTTTTTTTCTTCTTATAATATGGGACGGAGGGAGTATATAATAAATACTCTATGAAAACATCAACTAATAATTCTCTTTCATAAAAGGTAAACATGTAAAACAATAACAATTGTCAACAAAATTAATTCAGTAATCAACTTTTTTAATTTCCGTGTTTTTCTCAGAAGGATCATATAATTAAGGACGGAGATAGTAATATACAATATCCCTACCAACCAGTGGCGGAGCCAGGAATTTTATAATTTTATAGAGCCTAGACAAAAAAAAATTATCGCAAAACGTTACTTTCTTCCTCTGGATAATTGCACATTTCCTCCGAAAATACCTTTCATGCGGATCATACAATCCTAAGGTATTACCTCACCTGGGAACCTAAATCCGCAGGAAATGTGTTTCATGCGGAATTTACACAAACATCCGCAGGAAAAGCGAGAAGTTCTAGTAATAGCTAGACTTGCTATAAAGAAAGCAGAAGCTAAGCCTCAGCTAGTGCCCAGACTAACTAGGAGGTGGTTCCGCCCCCTGCTACCAACTGACATAAACTCATGGGGATAAATCAAAACCGAATTTAAGTCTAAAAAATAATACTACACCGTGTCAAAGGAAACATCCTCCTAAGTTTATTTTCCATTTCCATCATTTTCAATAAAAAGAAGAATAATCGTCCGCATTTATTAATATTTTCCAAACATTAAATCCATCCATGGATCCATCTCCCTTTCTAATAGTCCCGTCATTTCTTCCACCTAATCTTTACTAGAGACTAGTGGTCAAGTAGCTGAATCAATCTATGCTATAATTGAAAAATCAAAGTCCAATAAAGTCTTTCTGAGGAGTATGTCTCATCTTAATATATTACTAGGTATATAACTCATGCGTTGCACGGATTTCATTAGATTTTTTTTATAAATTTATTGAAATTAACAATTTCGGTAGTTCTAATGTTTTAAAAAAATGATCAATGAAATATTTTTAAACTTTTATCAATGTCAAGTAAGAGAGTTAATTAAAAGTTTCTTTCGACATAAGCAAAATAGATTAAATGTTCAAAGAGCTTTTCGAATCAACTTTGTCACGTGTAAGTAGTACTCCATCCGTTTCAAAATACATGTCCAATTTTTGCAATGTGCACTATTTACTTGACTTGCTTTGACCATATTTTTTAACTAATGTATAAATACAAATATTAGCATGTAAGATCTTGTTTGATTTGTCTCGACAAATATTTTCAAAATATTAAATTTTTATAATTTTTTACTTTAGATAATTAAAGATATTAACGGTCAAAATTGTTTATTGGCATATGTGAAGTGATTGACTTGGACATGTATTTTGAAACGGATGGAGTATTTTATATTAGATAAAATTGTTCGACCATCATTTGATGCCGACATTTAAACTCTACTAAATCAGCCATGTTTAGGCCCATAATACATGTACAAATATAATTTATTTAGACAACTTCTAAGTTGAGTTACATTAATATTCTTTTCATATGACAACTTCAAAATCTTTATGTCTGACTTTGATTTTGTTTCTATCATTCTCATAAGTCTAAGTAGATCATTAACATCTTTTAGACACGTAAAAGTAAAAATAAGACACATCTATATTCATAAACTCATGAGATTGTTCTCTTTTGATTGAATGTCTCCAACAATGATTTTCTTTTAATTCATACTGAAACTTTAAGGTACTACCTATAATTTAAAATGAGTAAACTCAATAATTGAATAAATAAATTAAATCAATGAAATATAAAATGGATAAATAGAAACAAAATATTGAAAGTATAAATGTGAAAATATTAGAGTTAAAGATTAAAAATTAAAATTGATCTTTAATTGGTGCAATTATTAGAGTTAAAGATATAGACATATATAAGTTGTAATTTTATAGGGTTTTCGAATATAAATATCTTTTATGTTTTTCTTCTCTTCTACATGAAAAAATCATTCATATTAAATTGGTGTGAATACTATTGATGCACCAAAAACATAAATATAAGTCTCTTTTATCTTCTCATCATCTACACAAAACAATTATTCATATTAAAAGATAAAATAAAATAAGAAAAAAGATAGATATCTATACTAATTAATGTTATATCATCAATAAGAAAAAAGAAAGTGAAATATTTGGAAGTATATATATATATATATATATATAATAAAGTAACTTGAGTCATTATTGTCTCCCACAGAAACTAATAAATAGTCAAGAAGTATGTGAAGAGTAAGAAAGAGAAAGAAAACTATCATATAAATTTTATGAGTATCATCCAAAAATCCTTTGGAAAAAGTGATGATGATCCAAAACTTCACCATTGAGCTATTTCTTCCTACTCCATTTTTTTCTTCTAATTTTATATGGACACTCATTTTGTTGGGATGGAGGGTAAGATGAAAAGATCTCAAAGTCTTACCACATATTTATACACACAATGATCATGACTATGAATATATGAAATTATAACTTTTTTTTTAGCAATATGAAATTATAATAACTAATCAACTAACTTATTAAAATTTTGTATTAATAATTGAGTGAATGAATAGTCATATTTAAGGAATGGAAGTTAAAGAATATGAATCAAATTGTAGTTTAATGATAATTGATGTGCTAAAGTTATATTTTTAAAATAATATGACAATAGACATTATTGAAAATTGTAACTATTTAATTGATTAGTTGTGTGGTTAGAATTGTAGTGGCGATTACTTTTTTATTGGTCGTGGGTTGCTTTGAAAAAGTTAGCATGACTTTTAAGAAAATCAAAGGTTATTGTATTCAATAAACATATGCATAAACTCGCTGATCTTGTCAATAAAAATCATGTAACCAACTGTTGGTCTTCTAATTTGCATTGTATGTGAATGACCAAGGAAAACTAAAAATTTACAAATCATTGATCGAAGAAGTTCCAAGAAGGAACACATTTTTGGTTGGTCAGATAATAGTGTTTCAAGCAAGAGTGTCCACTTAGAATAATTCTAGAACCTGCAAAGAAAATACATAACATAGAAAAAACTAAAGGTTAAAATTGAAAATGATTCCCGTAGAAACATAGATGAATCATTTGGCAAAATAAAAATAATGTAAAAAATTATGATTGATCCTGTATTTCTGATAACAAAAGAATAACAAAGATCAACAACCAAATATGGAAAACAATAACCATTGTTTACCTACAGTCATTGTTACAATGTGAAATACATTGAGTGTTTTGTTCTTCCAAGCTCTTATTGAGTGTTTTGTTCTTCCAAGCTCTTATTATCTCGCCTATGTAGATAGTTAATTTTTCTAATGAGGTGACGTGAGGAAACTACAAAAAGGTTATTTATGGACTTAATTCTACCGTTAAGAATAAAAAAAATTATTACCGCTCATACAATGGTTTGTGAACGAAATGTGATTATTTTATGATATAGACAAAATCCACCTCTTAAATTCTCCTCCAAATATTCTTCATCCTTTGAAGATGAGTAATTAGGTTTCTGCATGTTCTTACAATGGTTTTTATAGTAGATTTTATCTATTGGTTAATTAAATAAGGTGAATGAAAGGGTTGATCAATTAGTTAAGGTTAGGAGTTTTTATAAGATAGTCAAAGGTTGAAAACAATTAAATAAGGTGAATGATAATGGTTTTTTTTCGGTTACAAAGATGATAAGTTTTGTGACTAAAACTTGCACTAAGAATTTAAGATATAGAATAAGAGAGGATATCAAGTTGTTAATAGTGTAAGAAAGCTTTTTAGAGGTGCCACATAGGCACAATACTTGCATAAAAACCATGCAAGTTTCCTTTACAAAGATATATATATATATATATATATATATATATATATATATATATATAATATAGATAGATAGATAGATATAGATAGATAGGTAGATAGATAGATAAATGGTAAATTACTCATTCAACATGTACCGTATTTGTTAAGTTTTTTTAGTAGTTTTTTAACAAGTTAAAATAGAATATACTACAAACAACTCCTCTGGTGATTCTCAATGTGTAGCCACTGGTCTCTTAAGACTCATTTAAATGATGTTTTATTTTGTATCTTGTACTATCAAGTACAATAGGATACTGCTCATAATGTAACCCTAGAGTCATAGTTTTTTTAAAGCACCTCATAACTCTTTCAATAACTTGACAATACTCCTTAATTTGTCTACTTGTAAATTTGAATAAGAGTCCCACGACATAGACAATACCAGGTCTAATACAGTTAGTGGTATACCTAAGGACTGCCAATTATGCTCACATATTCTATTTGTCTAACTCCATTTCAAGTGTTCTTGAAGAGTTTTACACTTGGATCATAAGATATGCTTGCAAATTTATAGTCAAATAATTACATTTTCTTAAGATCTCAATATTGTGAGATTGATAAAATAAAATATCTTTTCTGATCAAGTAATAATGGAATCAAGAATTACTTCAACTTAGCCTAGGTCTTTCTTATCAATGTTGTTAATAAACAATGATTTCTTATAATTTATAGCATGAATCTTTAAACCAAATACGAGCAAGTCATCTACATAGAGACATATAATCGTGCAAATGTTATTTCTATATTTGTAGCGAATACATTTGTCACTTTCATTCACGTTATACTCATTTGTTATGATTCTAATGACTGGTGAATGAGTGTCGAAGAAGTCTATATTTTTTCTTTTTGTCTAAAACTTTTGATTACAAGGCAAGCCTTGTATTCATTAACTTAACCATCGTTTTTTTTTCTTTCGAAAATCCAAATACAACCAATTGCTTTGCAACTAAGAGGCAAGTCAACTAAGTGTCATGTTTTTTTAGACTTTAGAGAATCCATTTCATCGTTTATTGATTCTTGCCATAATTTAACATCCAGTGAGGATATAACTTTTTTAAAGCTTAATGGATCTTCTTTAAATGTATAAACCATATAACCATATTCATACTCTTTTGCACTTCTCGCTTTCTTACATCTTTGAGGTTCTAAAACATCTTATACGATGTTTTTGTAACTATTTTTTATCACTCGAATGTAATAAGATATAGTGCCCTCGCTAGTTCTTAATTTTTTTAAAGGGAAATTATTTTTCCCCAACTAATGTTATGTTCCCTCTAGCGCCTCCACCAATACCCCCACAATTTTTTTAAAGGAGTATTTACTTACATAGAAATCGGCATCGTTTGATTTTATGATCACTTTAGTATTTAGGTCATAAGACTTATATGCATTGCTATTTATAGCAAACTTAATGAATATACATTTATAGGCTCTACTAGTGAGTTCAACTCTCTTAGGGTCTAGAATCCAAAGATAGTTCAGACAATCCCAAACTCAAAAGTAAGACAAGTTAGATTGTGTTGATTTTTTTCTTTTCAAAACTTCATAAGTAGAATTTTTTTGCTTAGACTTAGTTACTTTATTCAACATAAATATCAATTTTTGCTATAAAAATAGAACACATCAATCAAACGTATCAATTTTATTTTTGGTGGTATTCGGTGGTCAAGTAGCTAAATCAATCTTTCCTCAAAAAAAAAAATTAGCTAAATCAATCTATGCTATAATTGAAAAATCAAAGTCCGATAAAGTCTTTTTAAGGAGGGTGGAATAGTCTCATCTCAATATATTATGGTACATTAGTCATTCAACATGTACCGGTTTCGTTAGGTTTTTTTTTTTTTATTTTTTTTAATAAGTTAAATTAGAATATACTACAAACGGTAAAACATTATGTTGTTTTTGGATTTTCAAACTGTTGTATTTAAATTTTTAAATTCTATTTTGAAAAAGAATATTTACCTAAGTTGTTACTAGGTTGAGTCATGATCAGGTCACTGTCTTTAAGAAGTTTCGTGAGAATGCCTAAAGTTGTGCAAGGCAGAATATCAGTCACGCCGCCTCCAAGATAAAACAAGTCCAACTACAACTGTGCGGTTAACTACTGCACTATAGAAAATTGTTCAAAGTTTACACCCTCAAATATAATACTAAGACCATTTTTTAATAATGAAATCACTTTATTATGGTGCTAAGACCACTCAAATATGGTGTTACCACCATTCTACTCCATCCGTTTTAAAATACATGTCAATTTTGGAGAAACTGCAGTAACCAAGAAACCAAATAAATTTTGTTATTTTTGATGAAATTATATGTGTGTGTTTTCTATAATACCCTTAACCATTTATTATTTCATTTTATTTTTCTTTATCTACAATAAATATGTAAGGGTATTATTGACAAGACAATAATTAATATTGCATTGAAATTTGAAAGTGACAAGTATTGTGAAACAAAATTATTCTTTAAAATGGACAAGTATTATTAAACGGAGGGAGTGACTTTTAAGTTCTCCAAAGTATCCATGTGGCACTACGACCACGAAAATATGGTGATTCCACCACTTTAACATTATTTTTTGGTCACGTTTATTACTAATCTTTTTTTAGAGTATTTAAAGTCTAATCTTTAACATTATTATTTTTTGCTCACGTTTGTTACTAATATTTTTTCAGAGGATTTAAAGTCCAATCTTTAACATTATTTTTTGCTCACGTTTGTTACTAATCTTTTTTTAGATGATTTAAAGTCTAATTTTTACCATTATTTATTGGTCACGTTTGTTACAATTGATCAAATGTTAAGGAAGAGTAACTTAAATTAATAAAATAATATGGAAATACTGGTTTTTGTGGAAGTAATAAAATAATATGGAAATACTGTTTTTTGTGGACGAGATATGAAAATACTTGGCAATCTTTGTCGGTTGTATTGAAAGGAACAACACAAAATCGGCTGATAAAATAGTAACATGAGTTTTTGTTTTGTGCTAGTTTTTTGTGAGTTTGATTTGTGGTTAACGGAGGTAAAAAAGGGTTAACGGGAACGATTAGTGACATGGATTAGCAATCCATATGTTATTTTATAATTGGCTAACAATAAGAACAATTCGTAAGGAATTGTGTGTAAATTTTCTCCTTAAATTATTATTTATTTGTTACATGTGTTATTTGTATTTAAAATTAAAATAAAAATATTTTTAAAAAGAAAAGTCTAACCAAAAAACGTGCTGAATACAGTATATAATAGATTATGGGAAGGAATAATACTACACTGTGTCAAAGGAAACATCTTCCTAAGTTTCTTTTCCATTTCCATCATTTTCAATAAATAGAATAATAATCGTCCGCATTTATTAATATTTTCCAAACATTAAATCCATCCATGGATCCCTTTCTAATACTCCCTCCGTGTCAAAATATAAGTAAAATTGACTTTTTAGGTTCATTCATTTAATGATGTGTGGTCCATAATATGAACCACGTACATCATTAAATAAATGAACCTAAAAAGTAAATTTTGCTTATATTTAAAAACGGAGGGAGTACTACCGTCCTTTCTTGCATGTAATCTGTACTAGAGTCTAGTGGTCAAGTAGCTAAATCAATCAATGCTATAATTTGAAAAATCAAAGTCCGATAAAGTCTTTCCGAGGACTATGTCTCATCTTAATATATTATGGTAAAATTTTTAATATGTTGTATTTGAATTTTTAAATTTTATTTTAAAAAAGTATATACTGAAGTTGTTACTAGATTGAGTTACGATCATATCGCTATTAAAACAAGCTCATATACAACTCTGCGATTAACTATTGCACTGTAGAGAATCGTTCGAGATTTATACCCTTAAATATGGTGTTAAGTTCACCCTTTAATACTGAAACCACTCTAATATGGTACTGTGACCATTCTATTATAGTGCTAAGACTATTCAAATTTGATGTTACCACTATTCTAACCTTTAAATTCTCCAAAATATCAATGTGGGACTACGACAATCAAATATGATGATTCCTCCATTTCAACTTTTTAATTTCTCCTCAGGTAGAAAAATATTGAAATGTTTATATACTGTTAAAATCATTCTTAATTCCAACGGGACATTATTATTCCAAAAAGGACTATGATCTTAAATGTACTATTTATTTCGAAGGGACATATATTATCAAGGCGCATATACCATGCCCAAGACGCATATAATGCAATTTTGCACATACCCAAGGCGCATGGGAACTTGTAGCCATGCCCAAGGCGCATCACAGATGCCCAAGGCGCATGGTAGCTGCTTCCCAGGCCCAGTTTGTCTGATTTTCGTCGTTTTTAAGTCTTCGTCTTCAAATAACTTGCCTCGGAACTAGAGAACAAAATTCCTCCCTATGTAAAGTCTCTTGAGGCCTCTTGAATTTTCATTCTTTGTCTTCCCAAAGTTTTGAAAATTCTTCAGATGTTCTTGATTTGTCGTTTTGCATGATTTCTCCGTGAATTACTTCAAAACACCCCTAAAATTGCTATGTTTCGGGAAAACTAGAATTAAAGACTCAAATATCAAAAACATTACAAAAGTCCCGAAATCATATGAAATTGTTCTAATACTCCTCCTTTTTGCTGCTAAAACCTATTGAAAATAACTAAAAAATATGTTAAGAATAACGTAAAATGACCTGTCATCACAACCTTGAGCTATATTTGCGTGAGTATTTATATTTATTTTTTATTTTTATCTCTCTATATGTTTGTTTATTGATCGCCTCTTTGCTTTTTTTGTTTTTGGCAGTGCAAATTATTCCTATGTTTGGAGCGGAGTGAAGAAGTATATGGCCGAGTTAAAGGCTAAACGGGTTGCAGAAGGGTACGCGACTAGCAAACCTTCTGAAATTCTACTTAGAAAATATAAGAGGAAAAATAATAATGTGAGGGAAGAGTCGTCTGGCGAGAATATGGATGTTGATGCTAGCGGAGAGAAAGATCAGAATGACTCGCCTCATAAAAAAAAAAGACTAAGACAGGAAAAGCGGAAGCAGATGCTCAAGTTATTAACATCGATGATGAGGTGGCGGGGTCCTACTGGCACCTCGCCATGGATTATCGTAAGTATATGGTGGAGAACGTGCCCTTCCATGGTAAGTTCCTAGAGCTAGTTTAGGACGCGGGAATGTCTTACCTTCGATCTCTCTTGCTGGTTCATTCCATGGAGGGAAGGTATGAAGCTTTGGAAGACAAGTATAAGGATGCCGTGCAAGATTGAGAAAAGTATAAGCATAAGGAAAATGCGTAGAATAGGTTAAACAGTGTTTTTAATATATTATTTGAGTCTATTTTATTTAGATTTTATATGTTTTTATTTCCTTTTTAGAGATATTTTACTTCAATTGCACGTTATTTAATTTTAGGAACAAATATTTGAAAGATTGAGTCTAAGAAAAGAGATTTGGAGCTGATTCGGGCAATAAATATTAAGATCTTGTACAAAAATATATAACACTCCTTTTGTTGCTTTTGCTTCCTGATCAAGCTGCCTTTTTAGTTTATTACTGATCTAAAGCCCATGGTTTCTTGTAGAACATTCTATTGATGTATTTCTTGGGGTTTAAGTTAGTTGTAGGCTATAAATAGAGTAGCTAGCAAACATATATTTCCATCTTTTGTTCTTGGAAATAATAAGTGACAATTGTTTCTTTTAATAAAAGTTCTTCCTTTTTATTTATTTATTTTATGTTCTTCTTCTCCTTCTTCTCTTCTATGTCTACAATGAACATGAGTGAGTAGACGCTTCTTTTCTTGGGATTGTTGGATGAGTCTAATAACCTAATCCCTATCAAACCAAGCCTTGAACCCTAATTTTATGTAAATCTATTTTCTAATCTAATTTCACCGTTTTTATAATGAATTAACAAGTATCAAATTCATAAAGCGACAACGGAGGGTTAATACTTGTTAATTCATAATCACAAATATTAAGCGAAGTATCGAAAGATGAAGTTTTAATATTGGAACAAGTGAAATTAGACAAGGATTGCGAAACATGAGAATAGTCTAGCAAACCTTGAGACAATAAAGTTTCATGCTTCAAGGATTTCAATAGCAATCAACCATGAGAATAGGCGTGATTGCTAGAGAAACACACTCACTGAAACCAAAAGGAGATGTGATAGGCTAAAGAGAAACTTGTCTTTAGAAAATAGTTCCAACATAAAGTTCTAGGTTTAAAGTTTGATTTGTGAAGGATTTGTCACCATGACAAACCAATAATCCCAAGACACTTTTTATTATTATTTTTAAACCGTTAAAAATTCAAAATTTTCAACTAAAACTCTGTTCTAATCATTCATAGAAGTTAATTGAATTCAACAACTCCCTATCGGAACGATACTCTTTATTACTACATCGGTAAATCGTGCACTTGCGGATTTACTACATCAATAGGCTAAAAGATGTTTTGGAGGGGAAGGAGAAAGTCGAAAAGAAGGTGCATGACTTGACTTCAGAGAGGGATGCTTTTAAAAAGAATGCTGTAAAGTTGGAGGAAGATCTCGCCAAGTTGCAGTGAGATTTGAAGGACATCAAGATGGTGGTGGCGGAAAATATTGACAAAGGGTTTGATCATGCCAAAGATTTGGTTATCCACTTCTTCCTTGATCTTGATCTTAGCGGGTTGGACCCTTTTTAGATCTTGCAGGATGGTGAGTGTCGCGTCATTTTTCGGAGATCAATGTTATTTGATTAGCGTTTGACTCATTAATTATTTCACGACTGAATATTTAATTTTAAAAATTGACAGTGGAAAAAGGTTCAAATACCACTTTAAAGATTAAGGGTTCGGGGGTTGGTTACATGAAGGGAAGGTATTAGCACCCTTCATGTCCGTAGTACTCTACGGGAACCTCTTGGTTTTGTTTAATTTTTGTGCTATAACTTGCTTAATTTAAAAAGAAATGAACTGTGAATAAAGAAAGGAAAGAGGCCTAATATCTACATTTTTTATTGATTTGAGAGGACGAGTGTCCTTTGCCTACGTACCCGTGAGGGATCAAAACCTCGTAGTTCGGGGTAGAAATTTCGTTTGATTTGTTGTTGTATTTTTTATTTGTTTTTGAAAAGGTTTTAAAGTGAAAAGCCAAGTGGCAAAGAGTATTTGTTCGTGTTTTTTGATATTAAAAGAAAAACACTTAAAGTAGAATTAAAGTTGATTGCAATTTTGATTTATGAAAGAGTAAGAAATAAAAGGGAATCACTTGATTTTTGAATCAAGGTTTATTGTGAAAAATGTTTTTTTTTTGTGATTTTGTAATCTTGAATGTTTTTGTTGTTTTGAATATTTAGCTAAAATTAAACTAACAGAGCATAAAAATAAAAGCGTTGGTACCTTATGGTGGCGTTGGACCACCGCAAGGACCTATTACCTAAACTACCAAGCATAAAAAGTAAACATACACCCACACACGCACACATGCACCTACCACTATTACATTAAACCTATAATACATGCTATGGTCTGCGAGAAAGTAAATGACGAAAAATAAATTATGCATGATTTACATTAGACCTATATTTACATTCTAAAATCTGAAAAATAAATGACAATAATTAAATGCATGCGATGATATTAAACCTAAACAAATTAAAAGAAGTGAGTAATAATAATAATAAAAATGCATGATCTAATATTAAGCATGGAATAAATATATGTGTAAAATAAAAGACGATGATGAAATGAAATAGAAATGCTAAAAAAAATTGATTGTGAAAAGTTAAATGTGGTGAGATTGATGATTTGTTTTAAAAATGAGTTTTGGAATGAATAAACATAATTGTTTTTTCGGATTGTTTTAATAAAGCATGATTCAAATTAAAGATAAAGGACAAACTTAAACATTAGACTGGCTTATGACAACCTGTCAACATAAAAATGGCTTATGGCATAACATCTTGTCGAAAAAGAATGGCTTTTAACACAAAAATAAGAGATAATAACAAGTAGCCTAGAGAATAACATAAAAACAAATAATAAAATGTATCCTAGAGATATAACACAAACGAATAGTAAGATACAGCCTAGAGATATAACACAAAAATAAATAGTAAGATGCAGCCTAGAGATATCAGATACAAAACAAAACAAAAAAAAACATGTGAGATGCAGAAAGAGAATATACGTGTATCTATAGTGAGAGAAGATTCAACACAACAGGAATGAAATAGGATAGAAGAAAAGGGTTACGAACAGTGATGGATGGATTCCGTGGAAACAGTGTGGTCGCCGGAGGGAGGTGTTTGCAGGTTTTTGAAATATTTGTGCGTGTAAATTGTGTTGTTAAAAATTGGCCCCCCTTAATGTGTGTTTTGCAGGTTGTATTTATAGGGAAGTGATTAGGGATTAGGGTTTGTTAGAGAGGAGAAAAATACTAGCTTTGGATTGAGATGAAAAGGAGTTTGTTACAAGACCTTTTTCTGGATTTGGATGAAAAGAAGTTTGTTACAAGACCTTTTTCTGGATTTGGATGAGCCGTGAACAGCTGTAACTCTTGGACTTATCGGACATTAAAAATAGAAAAAGAATAGATAAAATAATTGGACCTATTATCTATGAATAAAAATAAATAAGAGATACATGTGTTTAAACTAAAATTAAATTAAAAAGTGAAATGGAAATGAATTAAAAATTAAAATTAAAAAGACTAAAAAAACGTGAGAAGATGGCCCGACTCGGAACCAAAAAAATGAGGTATTTTAAAATACCTCTCTGCCGAAATTTTTACCGAAAAGTCAGCGACTGATCATGATCAAACGACGTACGAGTGTAGGGTCAAATGACACGTGTCGGTGGGATCTTGGGTCAAAAATTGGGGTATGACAGATGCCCCTATTTAAGTTTCTTCGTCCGGAGATTTGAAGATGGAATCTTTGATTTGACAGACCGAAGAGACTTAAATATAAAGTACACCTATTTTTGACCTTAAGATATTGTGTGGACGCATGTGACACAATTATGAATGCAAGACGGTATGAATAACTTGATTGGGACGAGTAATAACGACCGGATGCCCGAACTCTTTATAGAAAGGGATCTGACTCAGTTGGAGGAATGTAGTTTCACTGGGGAGATGATTGTCTGTTATCGTATTAATTTGGAACGATGGTTTAACGAAGACAAAACTTTTGATGACATCTCTAGGCCAGTCGCGCTGGGGATGACACTCGAGGGAATAACAGATAGACGCGGACTGTCCGTTGTTTAGGACTAACAGCTTGAAACAAGGCAAAAGGTAAACTTAAGGGGTCTGTTGTTTAGGACCGTTGGCTCGAAAGCAGTAAAAATGTAAATGGTCTGTTTTGTAGGATTGTCGGCTTGAAATCAGATAAGAGTGTAAGCGGTCCGTTGTGTAGGACTGTCAGCTTGAAAACAGATAACAGTGTAAGCGGTCCGTTGTGTAGGACTGTCGGCTCGAAAGCAGATAACAGTGTAAGCAGTCCGTTGTTTGGACTGTCGGCTTGACACTGATGGGTGACACCTCTTGACCAGACACACTGGGGATGACACTTGTGATAAGAGAAGGAATTTCCAAGTCCTCCGCTCGATTTGTGAAGGTTTGTTGAAATCCACCAGACCTTGGAAAGGACTGCCGGAATCCATCGGGATTTATAGAAGTTTGTGAGAATACACTTGGCTTTGATAAGAGGTTTGCGAGAATCCACTCGGCATTTGATAAAATGTTTGCGAGAATCCACTCGGCATTTGATAAAAGTTTGCGAGAATCCACTCGGCATTTGAAAAAACGTTTGCGAGAATCCACTCGGCATTTGATGAAAATGTTTGCGAGAATCCACTCGGCATTTGATAAAATTTTTGCGAGAATCCACTCGGCATTTGATAAAATGTGTGCGAGAATCCACTCGGCATTTGATAAAATGTTTGCGAGAATCCACTCGGCATTTGATAAAATGTATGCGAGAATCCACTCGGCCTGTGATAAAATGTTTTGCTAAAATGTATGCGAGAATCCACTCGGCATTCGAAAAAAATGTTTGCGAGAATCCACTCGGCATTTGATAAAAATGTTTGCGAGAATCCACTCGGCATTTGATAAAATGTTTGATAAAATATTTGCGAGAATCCACTCGGCCTTTGGTAAAATGTATGGATAAAATGTATGTGAGAATCCACTCGGCATTTGATAAAAATGTATGCGAGAATCCACTCGGCGTTTGATAAAATGTATGCGAGAATCCACTCGGCGTTTGATAAGAGTAAAAAGGTAGATGCAAGTTGTTCGTTTATTGGAACTTGCCATTTGACTAATGATGGATAAGGATCAAACTGAAGGTCATAACCAAACAAGACTTTGGATGACCAACGCAAGCATGTATGAATGATAGTGTGTATATGTTGTGTAGGCGTGAATGTATGAATGTATGAAAGTAATAATATATGAATGTATGAATGTAACTTGTACGGCTGTGTAAACTAGATATGACAGGTGACTCGATGAAGCGAGACAAGACAAATAAGATGGAAAGTGGACCGACATCACGGTACCGGCACTCGGCAATCTTTCTTGGAGATGATATCATTGCGGACAAAATCGAGTCATTGACAGGATGAAGCCCGATGTAAGGTGACAACCAATGCCTCCTAGGGGTAAAGTCCATTGTTGACCAGAAGTTTGGAAGAAGTCGCCATTTGCATAGAGTGCCAATCCATTGGTATGCCCCAGCAGTCACGCTCCTTTTTGTTTTTTGTCTTTTTGTTTTGTTTGTTTTGAAATCCCTAACTTTTGCCTGGACTGCCCTTTCGGGTTTTCAGTCCACCGGGAGTATATTCCTTTTTCATGCCCCTAATTTTTGCCTGGACCGCCCTTTCGGGTTTTCAGTCCACCGGGACGCTCTCTATTGCCTAAGTCGCCTTTTCAGATTTTCAACTTAGCGAGCTTTCATTTTTGTTTTTTTTTTTTTTGTATTTTGGATTGTGACTGCATCTTGCTCAAAGCAGAGGACCTCTTCATAGTGCTTAGACATGTTTCCCTTCCAGAGCGTAACCGTTCTCGAGACGGCTGCTGATGTATGTTTCACCTACTCACGAGCTCAAAGAGAGTGTGTTTATTGTTCACACTTTTCAAAAGATGTAAAAAAAATGTTTTGTATTTTGAAATTTTTTTGCTTCGAGTGTTGCCATAAAAAATAGAAATTTTTTTGTAAATCGAATAAATGAGAGTTCCAAATAAATGGGCACAGGCTCAAATTTGATGAATTGAGTGGTGACACGCTAATGGCATGGCTCCATGGATCTTTGAAATATTTTGGAAAATGGTAAATGTAATGGGAAGGGTACGTTGAACACGATAACCACTATTCTCTCTAACAACTTTGAATGCCCCTGTTCCGAGTCTTTGATTTGCAGACGCTTTGAATCAGATATCTTTTGATAGTTGGATGCCCCAAGTGGATTGTGCCTGACTGGATGCAGTTATTTTGTTTTTTTCTTTATCCTTAATTTTTGCATAGATCGCCCTTTCGGGTTCTCAATCTATCAGGACGATCATTCTGTTTATGTCTCTAATTTTTGCCTGGACCGCCCTTTCGGGTTTTCAATCCACCGAGACGCTCATTTTTGCCTAAGTCCCTTTTTCAGGTTTGCGACTTATCGAGCTTTTATTTTTGACAGAGTATTTCTTGACTGCACCGGCATTCGTAGGACGTGTGAGTTTGTCACTGTTCGTAGTTGTAAGGGGTCATTGCACACTTGCCCCTGGAGTAAGGTTGGAAAGAGTATTTTTTGCACAAAGTCTTCTTCTTGAGTTTTACAGGGACGAACCTTCTTGTTAGAAGATTGTTTCAACCTCTTTTGATGTAGTTGTACAGGATCATCATGCATTGTAAGTTCAATCAAAACTCGAGGCTTTAGCAGAACTCCTGTTGACGGGATTTTGATCTCCATGAGGAGTCCGCCCTTCATGTCGTATACTAATAGAAGGAGAGGGTTGCCCCTGTTGAAATGTTTATTGAAACACGATGCCCATGTGAAGCAACGGTGCCATCTCATGCTGGTCTTTGTAAGTGACTGTCATTCTCTTGGCGATCTTCTTGATTTTGTTTGCGGCTTTGGAGGCTAAGATGCCCCAGTATGTGAGAGGTTTTGTCGGGAATCACTCCATCTCCTTCATCTTTGGACGCAGTGAATTCAAAGTCAAGAAAGGGTATAGAGTTAACGTGTTCAACGGGCTTATTTATGTTTAATCTGCATTTACGTTTGATTTTAGAGAGTGAATGATCGTATGCAGACATTTGAAAATGATTAAAGAGTTTTGGTTTTTTGTGTTACCATTTTTCCAGAATAAGCAAAAAATAAAAACAAAGTCGGGATCAAAACGACATTTTTATTAATGATGACAATACTTAAAGTAAAAAGCCCTACACAAGTTCACTTTTGTCTCGGGTGGAACAAAAGGATATTTTTGAAAAGCGGAAAGCAACAAACAAACATTATTTGAACAGATGAGTAGCGGAAGAAAACATCAGCAAAGACCCGATTGCGGCTAGCCGTCCCGTGTGTCACAAACACTATGTATTATGATCTGATAGCGGATTCACTTGCACGTTTAGAGTCTTAGAAGGTCAAGTGGTTGGTCCGGATCAGGTTCTGGACTGCCTTCTTTAGTGTGTTACAATGTTCGACATCATGTCCAGGTGCCCCTTGATGGAAAGTACAGAAGAGGTCAGGTCTATACCATGCTGGCAATCTTGCTGGTACCGGAGGAGGCGCTTTGGTCTCGACCAGATTCTTTTCTAGCAACTGTGGAAGCAAATCTCCGTATTTCACAGGGACTGGGATAAATTGTTTTCTTGAGACTTGTTGTTGCTGATAATGTTGCTGAGGATACTGTTGCTGAGGATATTGTTGCTGTGGATATTGTTGCTGAGGATACTGTTGGAATTGTGGCTGATAACCTGGTTGTTGAATGGCATTGGGAGCGGGAGTGATTGCAGCAACATGTTGATATGCCAGATATTCTTGTTGAGGCCTCTCATGGGTTGTCATACTTGCTTCTTGTTCGTTCTTTCTCGGAAAGTTGTTCCCGAATTTCTTTGCATTGCTGGTAGATACACTTTCTCTTACTAATCGTCCTTCTCGGACTCCTTCTTCTAACTGTACACCCGCGTCAACCATCTCTGCGAAGTTCCTGGGCACACTTCCGACCATCTTCTCATAGTAGAATTGACTGAGAGTTTTTAAGAAGAGTTTGGTCATCTCTTTCTCTTCTATACTCGGGCTGACTTGGGCAGCGACATCCCTCCATCGTTGGGCATACTCCTTGAACGTTTCTTTGTCTCTTTGGGTCATAGCCTGGAGATCGCTTCGGTCCGGAGCCATGTCCACATTGAATTTGTATTGTTGCACAAAGGCTTCACACAGATCATTGAAAGTTTGGACTTCTGTACGGTCCAGATTTATGTACCACTTCAGTGCGGCACCGGCTAAGCTGTCTTGAAAGTAATGGATAAGGACCTGATGATCACCGGCATATGTGGACATCTTTCTCATATACATCCTTAGATGCTCTTTAGGGCAGGAAGTCCCCTTGTATTTCTCGAAGTCCGGGAGCTTGAACTTGTAGGGTATCTGGACATTTGGTACCAAGCAGAGATCATAAGCGTCTTTCCCGAATATTTCTTTTCCACGGAGAGCCTTCATTTCACGGTACATCTCATCATACTTCTTCTGTAAGTCGATTACTTTGTCATGGGCCCATGTACTTCCTGAAGGAATGATAGGGTCTTCTCTTTGTGGAATAGTATGAACTAGAGGTACTGAGTAGGTTGCAGTTGGAACAGGAATTGCATTTTGGACAGTAAACACTGGAGCTTCTGAGACACAAGGACGGAATACTTCACCAAGGCTAAAAGGTACGCCCCCAGGATGTCCTTCTGGTGTAATTTGCTGTGAAGTATTGGTAGACACTGTCCAACCAAGAGTAGCAGAGGGACCTGCCCCAGCCTGAGTGCTGACCCGGGGAGGAGGTGGTGGTGGCAGCTGATTTTGTGTAGCCGTTGGTGTCTTTACCAGTTCGGCCATCTCGTCCATCCTAGTCTGCATGGTTTCATTTTCCTCCCGGAGTACTTGGTTTTCTTGTTCGAGAAAGTCCATCCTCTTTCTTTACGAATGCCTGAGTGTAGTGAGTACAAGTAGAGTGTGCGTCGGGCCACCTTTCAAACAGGCTAACCTTCTACGGAAGAGAAAGATTGGTGTGAGACTTGGGATTTGAGACCATGAAATTCAAGATGATGCATGATGTTTATGCAAAAAAGACACATTTTTTTCCGAAGGATATGTCAAAGTAATCGTAAACATCGTAAGGACCATTGCAATCAGTTCCCTTTTCAAAAGCGAGAACAAAGCCACGGAAGAAGTCTTTAACAACAGCAAACACTTAGTTTAGTTATGAATGAATGCATGCATGATTATGCTAAAAGGATGGCGAGGTTAAGTCCATGATGTTGGAGTCAAAGGCGAACGCGCCATTTGGTAGGGACTATGATTTTATTTGTACCTGTATCACGGGTTCTAATGGATCCCCAAAATCACTGACTACTTTCGAACATTGTCGATCAGCGGGAGTACTCCCGGTCCAATAACATTCGTAGTAATGTCTCATTTGAGTGTAGCATCGCGTATCAGCCAATTCAAGAGTACTCTTGATTAGCCACAGCACTACGTCCTAAAAGGCCAAGATGGGTTAAAGGTGACTAAAGGTTCTCAACTTCGATGGTCACTTGAAAATAACATGTCAAACATGAGTACTCACGTTGACAATGTATGCATCCAAGATCCCTCCGTTGAGTGGGGTTGTATCACATGTGTCAAAACAGAAGAGTACTCTTGGCCTGAGACTATGATTATACCACCGTCCTATCTTATGTTTCCCTCAAGTCCGGGTTAGGACTTATCTCACCACACACGTTAAGAAAGGAGAAAGGAGAAGGAAGAGCATATGTACACGTATTTCCATCTTTTGTTTTTTGTTTTTAAGCAACTTATAGCATAAAATTTAAATAAAGCCAAGTTAGGCTCAACCCTCTTAGGGGGAATTTCCCAGTGAAGTCGTCATTTCTGTCGCGTCATTTTTCGGAGATCAATGCTATTTGATTAGCGTTTGACTCATTAATTATTTCACGACTGAACATTTAATTTTAAAAATTGACAGTGGAAAAAGGTTCAAATATCACTTTAAAGATTAAGGGTTCGGGGGTTGGTTACATGAAGGGAAGGTATTAGCACCCTTCATGTCCGTAGTACTCTACGGGAACCTCTTGGTTTTGTTTAATTTTTGTGCTATAACTTGCTTAATTTAAAAAGAAATGAACTGTGAATAAAGAAAGGAAAGAGGCCTAATATCTACATTTTTTATTGATTTGAGAGGACGAGTGTCCTTTGCCTACGTACCCGTGAGGGATCAAAACCTCGTAGTTCGGGGTAGAAATTTCGTTTGATTTGTTGTTGTATTTTTTATTTGTTTTTGAAAAGGTTTTAAAGTGAAAAGCCAAGTGGCAAAGAGTATTTGTTCGTGTTTTTTGATATTAAAAGAAAAACACTTAAAGTAGAATTAAAGTTGATTGCAATTTTGATTTATGAAAGAGTAAGAAATAAAAGGGAATCACTTGATTTTTGAATCAAGGTTTATTGTGAAAAATGTTTTTTTTTTGTGATTTTGTAATCTTGAATGTTTTTGTTGTTTTGAATATTTAGCTAAAATTAAACTAACAGAGCATAAAAATAAAAGCGTTGGTACCTTATGGTGGCGTTGGACCACCGCAAGGACCTATTACCTAAACTACCAAGCATAAAAAGTAAACATACACCCACACACGCACACATGCACCTACCACTATTACATTAAACCTATAATACATGCTATGGTCTGCGAGAAAGTAAATGACGAAAAATAAATTATGCATGATTTACATTAGACCTATATTTACATTCTAAAATCTGAAAAATAAATGACAATAATTAAATGCATGCGATGATATTAAACCTAAACAAATTAAAAGAAGTGAGTAATAATAATAATAAAAATGCATGATCTAATATTAAGCATGGAATAAATATATGTGTAAAATAAAAGACGATGATGAAATGAAATAGAAATGCTAAAAAAAATTGATTGTGAAAAGTTAAATGTGGTGAGATTGATGATTTGTTTTAAAAATGAGTTTTGGAATGAATAAACATAATTGTTTTTTCGGATTGTTTTAATAAAGCATGATTCAAATTAAAGATAAAGGACAAACTTAAACATTAGACTGGCTTATGACAACCTGTCAACATAAAAATGGCTTATGGCATAACATCTTGTCGAAAAAGAATGGCTTTTAACACAAAAATAAGAGATAATAACAAGTAGCCTAGAGAATAACATAAAAACAAATAATAAAATGTATCCTAGAGATATAACACAAACGAATAGTAAGATACAGCCTAGAGATATAACACAAAAACAAATAGTAAGATGCAGCCTAGAGATATCAGATACAAAACAAAACAAAAAAAAACATGTGAGATGCAGAAAGAGAATATACGTGTATCTATAGTGAGAGAAGATTCAACACAACAGGAATGAAATAGGATAGAAGAAAAGGGTTACGAACAGTGATGGATGGATTCCGTGGAAACAGTGTGGTCGCCGGAGGGAGGTGTTTGCAGGTTTTTGAAATATTTGTGCGTGTAAATTGTGTTGTTAAAAATTGGCCCCCCTTAATGTGTGTTTTGCAGGTTGTATTTATAGGGAAGTGATTAGGGATTAGGGTTTGTTAGAGAGGAGAAAAATACTAGCTTTGGATTGAGATGAAAAGGAGTTTGTTACAAGACCTTTTTCTGGATTTGGATGAAAAGAAGTTTGTTACAAGACCTTTTTCTGGATTTGGATGAGCCGTGAACAGCTGTAACTCTTGGACTTATCGGACATTAAAAATAGAAAAAGAATAGATAAAATAATTGGACCTATTATCTATGAATAAAAATAAATAAGAGATACATGTGTTTAAACTAAAATTAAATTAAAAAGTGAAGTGGAAATGAATTAAAAAGACTAAAAAAACGTGAGAAGATGGCCCGACTCGGAACCAAAAAAATGAGGTATTTTAAAATACCTCTCTGCCGAAATTTTTACCGAAAAGTCAGCGACTGATCATGATCAAACGGCGTACGAGTGTAGGGTCAAATGACACGTGTCGGTGGGATCTTGGGTCAAAAATTGGGGTATGACAGTGAGCTTGTATGTGAGCTTTGGAGCTTATTTGTTTGGTCTTGCAGTTTTATTTTGATATAATTTTAGTGCAATTCTAATGTAACTTAATTTTATTTTGATGTAACTTAAAAGGGCGAGCCCCTTGGTACTTTCTAAACTATTAGTGGAGTATTTATCACAGCTTTTTATTTTGCTTTGGCGTTTTTGATATTTTTGTGTTACATAGCTTCTTGTTCATTTCTTCTTTAGTTATTTCATGTTCTTTTGAGGAAGATGCCCATTTTCAGGAAAGGAACTGGTTGTAGGAAGCATTTTGTAGCTTTCCTTCTTAGCTTTTGAACTTTAGTTCTTCTTAGCTTTTGAGTTTTAGGTCGCCTTATGGCACCAACTTTCCTTGGCCTTTTGGCCTTAGTTCGTCTTTGACTTTTTTGTCTTAGTCCGCCTGTGGCATTAATTCTTCTTGCTCTTTTGGTCTTAGTTCGTCTGTGGCATTAATTTTTCTTGACTAACCTTGTTTTCCTCTCTCTTAATCATCTAAGCATTTGAGTCACCCTTCCCATTCTGTATAACTTTCCTACAACCGTGGTGTACTTTGACGCCCTTCTTCTGACTTGTAATTCTTCTTCCTTGTTTTTTTGGCGAGAATGCTCCGATGAGATATTTAACCAACAACGTCATCCCACCTTCTTCCTCATCTGATACATCAATTATTTCCATTGCTTATGTACTAGGCCTCGAGATTACCTCTTAGATCATTGTTTTGTTATTTCCGGAACTCATGATGCTTACGAGTTTTGATAAAAGGCTTGAACTTGAGTTCTACTTTCGAGGGACATAAGTGGCTTCGAAGAATTTAAAATTACTCGCCAGGTTTTGGACTTTGGCTAGGTACTTGATGAGTTGGGCGTCTTTGGCCTGATATTCTTCGGTTATCTGGCTGGTTACTAACTTGGAGTCACTTCTTGCTCTCAGGTTTTCTATGTCCATTTCTTGTGCTAGAACCATTCCTTCTATGAGGGCCTCATACTCAGCCTGATTGTTGCTCGCTTTGAACTCAAATCTGAGAGATTTTTCAACGAGGAGCTCTCTAGGTCCTTCCAACACGATCCTAGCTCCACTTTCCTTCAGGTTGGAGGATCCATCTACTAATAAAGCCAAACTTGGGGAACGACTTCCTGTACAGGCGACGTGAACTCTACTACGAAGTCTACCATCACTTATGATTTGATGGTTCCATGATGTAAGAATTGTATGTCATATTATGATAACTCGACCGACCATGCCACCTTTCGTCCGACGAGGTTAGGTTTACTCTGGACTTGCTTGATTGGATAATTTGATTTCGCTACAACTCGGTGGATTTGGAAGTACGGGCGAAAATTCCTTGTTGTGGTAACTACCGCCAATGTCATGCGTTTAATTTTCTGATATCTCAATCTACCCCCTTGAAAACTTTACTAACGGAATAGATCGGCTTTTTTCCTACATCTAAGTCTTGAACTAAAACGGAGCTCATGGCGTTGTCTGAAATCGATAGGTATAAAAATAGAATAGCTTCTTTATTTGGGCAATGTAGAATAGGCAAGTTGGAAAGATTTTTTTTATTTTATAGAAGGTGTCTTTGCATTCGGGAGTCCATTCAAAATTCTCATTCTTTTTTATGGATGTGAAGAACAAAAATGCTTTATCATCGGCACAAGAATGGAACCTTGACAAGGCTGCTAACCTGCCTGCCAACTGTTGGACTTCTTTGATATTGGATGGGCTTCTCATATCAATGATGGCTTGGCATTTGCCAGGATTTGCTTCTATACCTCTTTGATATCATAAGAATTTTTGCAATATTTGGCTGTTGTGGTAACATTCTCTGGCAATTTTTTTGTCCCCACAAATCATCCTTGTATGTCCGTTGTCCAATGGGTATTTCATTATCAGAAATTTGGTGGATAGAAAGGTGCCTAAGAGATCGAAGGTCAGACGACCTATGATGATATTGTAAGAGTTAGGGGAGTTCACAACAAGGTATTTCACTCGGATTGTCATAGCATGCTTACCTACTCCAAAAATGGTTTTTAAAGTAATGTAGCCTCGCAGATGAACTTGTTCCCCAATGAATTCTGCTAAGGTTCCTCTAAAAGGTCGTAGTTGCTCTGAGTCTAGTCCCATTTTTTCAAAAGCATTATAATAAAGTATATCAGCAGAACTACTTGGGTCAATGAGGACTTTCTTGACATCCCAATAAAATATTTGCAAGGTAATAACTATTGGGTGGGTCGTCCCCCAGGACAACGCCCTCGTAACTTGTTGCTGAAAGGTATATTGGGCTCTTGCCCAAGTGTTTGATTGATGTTATCGTCAATAAAGATAACTTGCCTTACGTACATTTTTCGGGAAGAGTTTGACTCCCCGCCACCTGTGAAGCCGCCTGTAATGGTGTTGAGAGTGTGTCTTTCTTTGTGATCGCCGTCTCGGTCGTCCTTTATGTCCTTGTTGGATTCCTCAAGGAGTTTTCTTTGCTTTCCATGGTTTCCTTTTACGTAACCTTAAAGTTTTCCATCTTGTATTAACTTATTGATCTCCTCCTTTAGATGTATGCAATCATCGGTATTGTGGCCCCTATTATGTGGTATTTACACTAGGTGTTCTAATAGAGCCCCATGCGATCGTTTTGTGGCTCTGAGGATCAGGAATAAGTTTGAAGTGGCAGACTTCCTTGTAGATTCTCTTATGTCTTGAGTTTAGCAACGTAAAATTATCCATATTATAAGGTCTTCTCTTTTGTCATTTTAAAGTTCCCCTGTCTCTTGTGGGTGGTAGATAATATCCTCTTCTGTCGGGAATGGTGTTGCCCCATTCCTTGGTGTCTCTGGCCTTTTTTCTTTGTGTTGCTTTCTTCGGACCTTGCCAAGATTTCCTCCATTGAATATGCTAGCTTTTGTGCTAGTAACTCGTTGAATGGTTTGGATCGTAGTCTGTTTTGAAAGGCTCCAACAAATAGTTCCTAATTAGGGTTAACGACTTTGATGGTGGCGTCATTATATCTGGTGAGGTAGTCTCGTAGAGTCTCATTTGGTCCTTGGTGGACGTTGAAAAGGCTAATGGAGGAGACTTTGCAATGTCTGCTTGCATAGAATTGTTGGATGTGTTTCTTTGTCATGTCTTGGTATCCGATGATGTAGAAGCGGGGGAAGTTCATATACCCACGTAGGGCGGTGTCACGAAAGGTTCCCGCCAGCAACTTGCACTTTTGGGAGTCAGTGGCCCTGGCTACGACCATGCAGTTGTTGAACGCAGGGACATGCTTCACTGGGTCGCTCTTGTTGTCAAAATATGTGAGGGACGAGGGTTTGAAATTCTCCTGGACGGGTGCGTTCCAGATTTCTGCTGAAAGTGGCTGAGGGTCTAGATCGTTCAGGTTTTCCCTGTTGCGATTCGCCTCGCTCGTGCTGGTGTTGCTGGATAGTTTTCTTGGAAGCCTAAAGGGATTTGTTCCTCTCTTATAGATGTGCGATTTGAATCTTCGTCGCCTCAACGGCGCCATCACCATGATCGGTTGAACCAGTCATCGTGGCAATGAAAGAGTGAGAAAGGGTTTCTACATTGTGATTACGGTTGCGATTTAGCGTTTTTTATTTTCCAAATCGTAATTAGGGTGCGCTTTAGAGGTTGTAGTTTGTGTTTTCTAAATCACAATTACGATTCAGAGGTGTGGCCTAGGTTAGTATTACCGAGGCCCCATGGTGGGCGCCAACTGTACTTGTAGTGAGTACAATATCTAAAACAAAGGTTTAGTCTATTTTAATGATGCTTTAAGAATGCTCTTAAGAGGAGTACTTATAGCCTCTTGTGGGCTTGTAATTCGGTGACTTAAGCCCCAAGCAGCTTGGGCTCTAGGTCACTCTAGAGCGTTCTAGAAGAATGTTGAGGTGGCACCCTTAGGGGAGCACGCCTAGGGCTTCAGGAGCCCTTCAAGAGGGCGCTTGAGTCCTTCTGAAGGGCATCTGGCCCTTAAGAATAGATTGATGGTCCAGTTAGGTGTAATTTTTGAACACAAAAGAAGTTAAGTCAAGAAATAAAATTACTTAATGCTCAGCGGTCCAAAAAGAAAATGATAGAGATCCAATAACTAACATTAAAAATACATTTGGATGTTATACATTTAATATAAAATGTTACAATACTATTCTCTTGTAATCACTTGGTATGACACAACACTTGTCTTCTCCTTCAATTCTTCTCCAAGCACTTTTATGGAATCTGAAATTTCAGCTCTATATACATAGAACTTTGTAACAATACAAAAGAAGATGAAGTTCAAGATGTTTAATATTGCCAAAAATGCATAGTAGTAATCAAGATGAGAATCATTAAGATTATTTAAAATCCACCCTTTGTGACCATGTTCCTCAGTGATGTGTGAAACTGTTGATAGAAGAAAAGTACTTATAAAACTTCCAATGCCTAAGCTAGTCGATGAATAAGAAGTGCCAAGGCTCTTCATGCTTTCTGGAGCTTGATCATAAAAGAACTCGATTTTAGCAACCTCTATGAATGCTTCAGCTGTTCCCATAAGTATAAATTGTGGAAGCAAAATGAATATGCTCAATGGAACCAATCCTCCATTTTCAACTACTCCATGTTTTTTGGCTACACTAAGCCTATATCTTTCAGTGAAAGTTGCAACTACCATAATCATTATATGAATTATCATACCTATGCCCATCCTTTGAAGTAGAGTAATTCCTCTAGGGTTTTTAGTCCATCTTTGCATAATCTTGACAAAGAAACGGTCATAAAGTACTACGCTTAAAAGCATTGATAGTGTCACAAATGTACCTAAACTTGCTGGTGGAATTTGGAAACTCCCAATGCCTCTATCAAGTGTTGTTCCTTGCTTCACAAAAAGTGTATTTATTTGAGCAACCATTGTACTAGGAATTAATGTTGTAGCCAAAATTGGGATCATTCTTAGCATTTGTTTGGTCTCCTCTACATGTGTAACGGGGCACAATTTTCCTACACTAGTACTTGAATTAGTCTTGACACATGCCTTGTTGAGGAACCTGCATATATTTTTTTTTACACCAAAATTCAAATTATTACAATGTGAATATAAGTCTAGCAAATTTGAGGCATTAGAGAAAGAAGACTCTAGTAATCTGGAGTTTAGTCCTGAAGTATGTAAAGTCTAGTTAAGGATTGTTCCTGTCAAAATTCAAACTTGAGTTTTCATGAACGATTTCGTCCTTAACTAAAACTCATTAATATTTGAGTTCAACCATTGGTTAATGACATATAAATATATTTATTTGCGAACAAAAAAAAGTTCATATTTAAATCAAAATTAGGGTAGCTGAAAAACATTGAAGGAACATATACCTCAATGTGGGAGTGGAATCAATTCTAACATTTCCTTTCTTTGCATACTCTTCCAAATCTAGCTCATGTAGTTCTTTAGGGTCACTAGGTATAGACACATTCCATTTCTTTATAGCAGCCACAATGACCTTAGCCATTTTAGTAAAGGGACTCCCTGCAGGTAATTTATGTCTATAGAATTTTGTGCCTGCCAAAAATGTTATGATAGATATTCCAATTCCAAGAGTTGGAAGTGCATATCCAAGAGTCCAACCAACATTATCTTGTATGTAAACTAAGACAGAATTTGCAAGAAGAGTCCCAAAGACGATGCTGAACATCCACCAATTGAAGAATGAGAGTTTGTGTTTTTTCTCTTTTGTGTCAAACTCATCAAATTGATCAGCACCAATAGTGGAAATGTTAGCCTTTGTTCCACCTGTTCCCACTGCTAGAGTGTAGAGTGCACCATAGAACACAACTAGCTGTAATGTGGAAGCTTTCTTACATTTTGTCACATCCATTTCATGACACTCAGGTGGTTTTAGGCTTGGAAGGGAAACTGATAGTGTAAGCATACACATGCCCTGCCAATTGCACATTTGAACCATTGATGCAACATTAAAATATTTCTATATTTGATTTATTAACGTATGCTTTTAAGATATAAGTTAACATTTCTCGGTTGATCTTTTATTGATATTTTTGTGCGTTAACCTTTCAGTTATTATGGGAAAGAGTTCTAGTAATATGGAGTTTGGCCAGAAGAGTAACGTCTGACCAAGACTTATTATTCTAAAAATCGACCTCGAGTTTTAATATTTTAATATAACAATTAATTTGAGACAGAAAAGTTATAAATTATACAATTATAATGATATGCAGCTGGTAATAAATTGAGATATACCAATAGATAGATGAAAGAGGCAGTGACAAAAGTCCAATAACGACCAAGGTAGGCATCAGCAACATAAGCACCAAATATTGGAGTGATCCAAATGGTGCCAGCCCAATTGGTGACATTGGTAGAAGAAGTCACAGTACCTTGATGAAGCTTATTTGTCAAATATAAGATCAAATTTGATGATATCCCATAATAAGCCATTCTCTCAAATACTTCATACACTGCATCACAAATACATATCATTGTCAACAATATAATTCAATGTAATTTCATCAACAAAAACACATAATTTAATGTGTGGTCCAGTGTTTTTCATAAAAGGAAAAATGATTTAAATTTGTAATAATCGAAAGACAAATATTCTATTTATTTTTAATTTTTTGGGTTTGTAGACAAAATGGCAAGCGTCATTTGTAACCCTCACACTTGTGTGTGAAGTCTTGGGTTAGAATCCCGATAAAGATATCCTACTTAAAAGTTCAATGTAACATTTATTATTTTATCATTATTACCTTTAAATATTTACTACATACTGAGACGTTCTACTTCTAGATGGCTAAAGAAAGGAGATGTGAACCGTAGCTATTTCTAATTTTCTATTCAAGCCCTATCCAAAAGCAATGGTTATAGACATGGCTTTATTTAAAAGTATGGGTCAAAAGTGGTGATGAAAAATAATCGAGGGGCAAAAACTTGATAATAGAATTTGGAAGGACTATAAATCAAAATTTAAAAAGATCTCATGGACCAAAAACTTACATAACTATCTATTTTTTTACCAAGAAAAACTGTAAACAAACATTCTTGGGCCTTGGCAGTGCATCTCTTTTTATACTCAAAGATACTACATGGCCTACCTCTCCATCAAGAATTGATTCCTCCATTAATTTTGAAATATTGTGAACGAGATCATAAAGTTTGACGTATACTAATCATTATCTTAAAAATTGTGCACCATTCAAATGAAACACTTAAAAATGATACGAAAATGATAGTGAGAGCAATAGAGTTCATGAAAATGATGCAAAAATGTATCCTTAATGGGGAGGATTGAATTCAAGGTACTATTTTTCATCTTATCACTCCATTGTTAAAATTTAAAAACCAATTTTAACAGCATTTATTATATTTCAACAAAAAAAAAATTGAACAAACAAAAATGAGCATAGATGAGAGAGCAAGAGGAAATGGCATACCAACAAAGAAGGAACAAGCTTTCCAACAACCAGTTTTGGATTTGAGAATTGGTTTCCCTTTAAGATCAACAGTTCCATCTTGTGTGAACTCACTCACTACCCTTCCCTCTTCCATGCCAACCTTTTTTGAGGGAGAACGAAATCAAGAGTAAGAACAACTAATATTACTTGTTTTTCTAGCTATAACTAACTAGTTGGTCCAAGCCAATTTGGACTCAGTTTTAAAGTGACCTGTCATGAGTGAAAGTAGGGCAAACATGGTTAATGATCCGTAAATGGTGGAACCAAGGAGAAGAATACGTGTGAAATATCTCTAATCATGTGGGATATGTGACATAAACGGAGTGGTTAGGGTTGTTTTTTTCTAAGAAAAAATTTGGTTGAGCCATAACCGACTAATTTTGTTCTTTTAAGAAGTGAACCGACTAATTTAAGAAGTTCAATTCTACCATCAACTTATGGGGCCGTTAAAATGAAATATATTACTACCACAAAAAGTTCTTCCTAGCATAAGACACGCCAGGAGAAAGAGTTTAAAACCAAAGCATAGCTCTGTATGGATTTATGCCACTAAAATTGACACGTACGAAAAATCGAAATAAGATTTTGGGAGGAGTACACTTCAAAGTAACAAGTCAACACCATCAAGTTATTTCAAATGTGTTAGACTATTCTTGAAGTAGAGAAATACGTGTGAGATATCCCAATAGAAATCTTGTTGGAAAACTACTGAAGATCCCCCGTCCTCTCTATCTATCTTGAGTTCATTCCCCTTCTCCTTTATCATTTTGTTGTTAGTATTTGTTTCTCTCTTTTTTTAAGCAATTTATCATGATACTAAAATGGACTTGTATCCCTAGCTAACAAGCATAGTATTTTTCTGCACTTATAAAGCTCTCATGTACTGTTTCATTCAATACAATAAGAGAATTCCAATATATACTTGCATTGCATTACCTCCTTACATGTCAATTGAAGAAATGCCATAGTCTTTATAGAATGTAGTATTGCTAACTAACTAGCTCTAACTGGTAACTGTCATGGGACCACTTATCACTTTTGGCACACAGCAGCCTATTCGGGCAAATTTTATATTTACAGTTACCAGTTTTATTAGGTTTGATTGATTTGATGGTATCGAATTTTATGCATAGATAAAAACTTAGAAAGCTAATTTCTAACACATGTTTTTTAATGGTTTTTTTTTTAAACAAAAAAGGTAATGATCTCACTAAATTTATGCAAGACGTGTAGTCTTAGAACTTTTCATAAATTTAATAGACAAAATTGCTTTGATCTTTTGAAAATTAATTGTTGTTATGATAAACAAAAATAATAACCTTTTTAAAATCTGTAAAAATAAATTTCAAAATTATTAAATATCAATTTTTTTATCATAATATGTAATAAATAAGCCTTTAATGAAGATTCTTAAAAAAAAATAAAAAAAGCCTTTAACGAATGATTGCTAGGCGCTTTAACATGTTCTAGGTATCTAACAATACTTAACAAATATCATCAAAAAAATCTAGCTAATAAACATCATCAAAACACAAATCTAATCACTAGAAGCAACTTCAAATTTTAGCTTACATAACTCTAGACATGTTTGATGAGTTAAAAAGAGATTTGGATAGTTCTTTTCATATCAAAAATCTAGGAAAGCTAAAATTCTTCTTAGGTCATGAAGCGACAAAATCCTCGAAAGGTATTTCTCTGTAAAAATCTAGGAAAGCTAAAATTCTTCTTAGGTCTTGAAGTGACAAGATCCTCTAAAGGTATTTATCTATGTTATAGAAAATTCTACCTAGAGATGCTTGAAGATTCCTCTTGATATTTTTCTCTGTTTGTCCCAAGATAGAGGGTCACCTTATCTGATGTAACTGCATATAGAAGATTGGTTGGACAATTGCTCTATTTGACTTCTACACGTCCATGTATGGCATTTGTTGGGCAGCAAGTAAGCCGATTCATGACATCACCTATTGAGTCACATCATATAGCAGCCTCAAGAGTATTGAGATATCTCAATTGTTCATCGAGAAAAGGTTTATTCTTTTCCCAATCATATGAATTACAATTACTTTGTTTCGATGATGTTGATTGGGGTGGGTGCGTTGATACGTAGATCAATCTTTGGTTATTGTTTTTTGGGCCATGTTAACCAATGCTCCAGGGGCACTAGTTAAGAAAACCATAAAGAGAAAGTTTTAAATTAAATAAGATACGCAAAGTTAGGCGCAGAAACGTTGTAATTGAAACCATGAATGGTAACAACAGTTTCAACACTCATCTTCCAATTCTTGAAGGTGGAAATTTATAAAGATGGAGTGTTGTTATGAAGAATATGTTTGAGGAAAAAGATCTATTGGAGATTGTGCATAATGGCTATGATGAATCAGGTGGAATGCAATTGAAGTACAGAGAACTGCCTATAAATAGTTAAAGAAGAAGGATTGCAAAGCATTGTTCTTCATTCAATAAGGTGTTGAAGGAGGAAATTATGAAAAAATTCCTAAGGCTACAAGATAAAAGGAAGCTTGGGATATTCTAGAGAAATGTCATGAAGGAGATGAAAAGGTGAAGAATATAAAACTTCAGTCTTTAAGAAGTAAATTTGAGCTGATGCAAATGGAAGAGGAGAAAAATATTGTTAATTAAATTTATAAGTTGATTAATGTTGTAAATCATATGAAAGCATGCAGCGAAACAGTATTTGATCAACAAATTGTTGAGAAGATCATGAGAACTCTATCTCCAAGGTTTTATTTTATAGTGGTGGCCATACAAGAATTAAAGGATGTGAAAACTTTAAAGAGTGAAGAAACGCATTGTTCTTTGGAAGCACATGTATTGATGGTGTTTGAAAGAAGTAGTGAGAGATCAATTCAACAATCTTTGCAAGTTCAAATTATGAAGAAGGATAAATACGATAAGAATATTTTCAAGAAAGGAAAGAATAACTCCAAGGGAGGAAACTGGTCAAATTCTAAAGAGAAGAACAAAGCCAGTGATAGAACTGAATCTTCAAACCGAGTAAGTTCTGGAAATTATCATGGCAAGAGGAAAGACTTTGATAAGAAGAAGATATATTGTTATAATTGTAAAAAGTTTGGTCATTATGCTTTTGAATATTGGTCAGGTAAAGGGAAGCAAGTAAAGAATGAAGAGGAACAAGCCAAACTTGCACAAGAAGATTCAGACTCTAATATAGTCTTGTTAATGGTGACAACAACTAGTAATGAAAACTGCAATTCATAAAAATGGTTTTTCGATATTGGTTGTTCTAATCATATGACTGGTAATAAATTGATACTGGAAGAAATATCAAAGTGAAGCTTGAAGATCATAGAACACTAGTTGTAGAAGTCATGGGAAAGATAGCAATTGAGGAAAGAATGGAAAATTAGTAGTAATTGAAGATGTTCTTTATGTTCCTGGAATGTAGTGGAATTTGCTAAGTGTAGGTCAATTGGTGCAAAAGGGATCTTCAGATGAAGGATAACTCTTTGAAATTGTTTGATAAGAATCAAAGGTTAGTTCTGAAAACTCCCCTTGCAAAGAATAGGACATTTCAAACTGATATGAAAGCTAGTGTATTGAAATGCTTATCCGCTACATTAAACATTGAATATATCTGGGTATGGTACTATATATTTGTTCATCAAAATTTCAAAAGTCATAATCATTTGGTTGACAAAGAACTGATTTTGGGAGTACCTAAGTTGAATATTCTATAGAAAGTATGTCATATTTTCCTTATCGGCAAGCAACCTAGAAATGCATTATGTACAAACACAATTCATAGGTCAACTGAGGTGCTTAATGTAGTCTATTCAGATGTGTGTGGTCCATTAGAAGTTCCTTCACTGGGAGGAAACAAGTATTTCATCACATTTGTGGATGAATTTAATAGGAAGATTTGGCTATTTTTGATTAAAGCAAAAGGTGAAGCTTTTGGTATATACAAGAAGTTCAAGGTCTCAGTAGAAAAGCAAAGTGGTAAATCTATTAAGATACTAAGTACTTATGGAGGTGGAGAGTATACTTCAAATGAATTTAAGAAGTTTTTTGAAGAAAATTGTATAATTCGTGAAGTGGCTACACCATACACTCCACAACATAATGGTTTAGCTAAAAGAAGAAACATGACACTACTTGATATGACAAGGATCATGTTAAAATTGAAGAACATGTTGAATACTTTCTAGGGAAAAGCGGTGAAGACTGCATCATATATACTAAATAGATGTCCTACAAAGAATTTTGATAAGATTCCATAAAAAGTATGGATGCAAAGGAAGCAGTCTGCAAAACATATAAGAGTGGTTGGTTCCTTGTGCTACAAGCATGTTCCTGATGCAAATAGAAAAAAGCTAGGTGACATAAATGAACCTATGATATTGGTTGGATATCATGAGACAGGTGCATATAGGCTTTATAATCCTATGAATCACTTAATTATCGTTAGCAGAGATATCATAGTATATGAATCAAAAGTTTGGGATTGGAACAAGAAGGAAAGGTGCTATAAACCAGTTGTTCCTGAAATATTTGATGAAGAAAAAGTTCAACAAAGTTGAGATTTAGCAAGAACCTCCCATAGCAGCTAATCAAAACATTAGAATCTCACAAAGGCAAAGGTTTGTGTCTTCTAGACTAGTTGATCATGAAGTCATTCTTGATAATGAAGTAAATGAGGAAGGGGACATTGTGAATTTTGTTTTATTAGCTGACTCTGAACCTATCAATTGTGAAGTAGCATTATCTCATAAGGTGTGGAAAAATGCTATGATAGAGGAGCTAGATGCAATAAACAGGAATAATATTTGGGAGCTCACAAAGTTACCAGTAAATAAGAAGGCTACTGATGTAAAATGAGTTTTCAAACTAAAATTTAAACCGAATGGTGAGATAGCTAAACACAGGGCAAGGTTAGTAGTTAGAGTTTTTATGTAGAAATCTCGACTTGATTACTTTGAAGTATATGCACTTTTAGCAAGACTTGAGACAACCATATTGGTAGTTGTTATTGCTTGTGGAAGAAACTAGCTCTTATACCACTTAGATATGAAGTCAACATATATAAATGGTCCATTAGATGAAGTTGTGTATGTCACACAACCTCCAAGGTTCAAAGTCAAAGCAAAGGAAGATATGGTATTCAGATTACATAAGGCTCTATATGGTTTGAAGCAAGCTCCAAGAGTCTGGAATAAGAGAAATGACAACTTCCTTGTGCAGCAAGAATTTGTCAAATGCAAAGTTGAATATGGTGTTTATATGAAAAATAGCAAGGATAACAATTTGATACTCATTTTCTTATATGTTGATGATCTAATAGTAACTGGTAGTAATTTGGCTGAGATATAAGCTTTTAAAGGTCTGTTTGATATGACTGATCTAGGAAAGTTAACATACTTCCTTGATATGGAATTCACTAAAACTTCTGAAGGTCTAGTTATGTATCCGAAGAAGTATGCTTCAAATAGTCTTAAGAGGTTCAATATGATGAGTTGCAATTATACATCTACACCAGCTGAAGTATATGTAAAACTGGTAAAGGATGATGATGAGGAGCTAGTTGATTCTACACTGTTCAAGTAAATTGTAAGATCATTGAGATATATGTGCAATAGAAGGCCATATATAGCTTATGATGTTGGTATAATCAGCAGTTTCATGAGTGAACCTAGAAGTTCTCATATGCTTGCAGCTAAAATAGTGATGAGATACATTAAAGGAACCTTATACTATGATGTATTGTTTCCTAGATGTATCAGTGAAGCTACTATAAAGTTAATTCCCTACTAAGATGTAGATTGGTGTTTAGATAGGCAAGATAGGAAAAGCATTTCAGGATACTTGTTCAAACTTTTGAATGCTCATATATCATGGTGAACAACGAAGCAACATGTAGTAGCACTTTCAACTTGTGAATATGAGTACATTGCAGGATGTTTAGCAGCATGTCAAGCAGTTTGGCTAGACTCTGTGCTAAAGGAACTAAAGATTAAAGTCCGCAAGCCTATTGTATTGTTTATAGGAAATGAATATGTCATAAACTTAGCCAAAAATAATGTGCTGCATTGAAAAGGAAAGCACATTGAAGCAAAATTCCATTTTCTCAGGGAACAAGTGGACAAAGAGGCTCTCAAGTTCATACATTGTTCAACTGAAATGTAGCTTGTTAATCTGTTTATAAAGGCTATGAAGATTGAAAGGTCTAACAAGCTAAGATGCTTGATTGGAATGGTGAAATTGGAAATCTTAAATTAAGGGAGGATGTTAGTTTTAATTCAAGTTAGATGGTTTTAACTCAAGTTAATTGAGATTAAAACATGGTTAGAAAGTTGGCTACAAGTTTGTTAGATGACTTAGCTATTAGTTAGCGAGTTAGTTAAGTTTGTTTTGATTGCTTACTAAGCAAGTTATGTAAATAAGCTCTATATAAGCATGTTGTAAATAGTTTTTCAATGCTTAATGAGAATCATAGTTTTACAACAAACATTACTCGTCTTCTTCTCTCAATTCTCTCAACCCTAAATTCTTAGAAATGCCCTAGCTTGTACTACAAGCAGTCTATGATGCGCTATCAATAACCAAAGTGCGCTACACATCTCTACTAACCTTGTATTTCATGAATGAAACAATAACATCTTGATATTTATTGTCATTTAGTTCGTGAAAAGATTCAAGCAGGAGTCATGTGTTTGCTTCTTATTACTTAAATCAAGCAGCTGATGTTTTTATCAAAGCAACATGACCAAAACAGTTTCATGATCGCATTGTCAAGATTGGGATGGTAGGCATCGACCAACCTCCAGCTTGCGAGGGGGTATTAGCAATAAATAGAGAAGAGGAAGATAAGAAAAAGCATGAAGCACAAGTTACTTAGCTTGAAACACAAGTCGTTTTAGTTAGTTGCATTTCACTTGTAATTTCATTTTCATTTAGCGCTCATTTAGTTAGTTACAACAGTTATGATCAAGTGTATATAAGCTTGTCACTTGTAAATTTTCTGTTACAAAGAATTATAATTCGGTTTAGCACATTCAGTTCATCTTCTTCTTTCTCCTTGTCTGAGTTTTGTTCTGAAAAATACATTTGGATGTTATACATTTAATGCTACAATACTACCCAAGAACCAATAAACTAATCTCTTGGAATCACTTGGTATGACACAACAATTGGATTCTCCTTCAATTCTTCTGCAAGCACTTTTATGGAATCTGAAATTTCAGCTCTATATACATAGTACTTTGTAACAATACAAAAGAAGATTAAGTTCAAGATGTTTAATATTGCCAAAAATGCATAGTAGTAATCAAGATGAGAATCATTAAGATTATTCAAAATCCACCCTTTGTGACCATGTTCCTCAGTGATGTGTGAAACTGTTGATAGAAGAAAAGTACTGATAAAATTTCCAATGCCTAAGCTAGTCAATGAATAAGAAGTGCCCAAGCTCTTCATGCTTTCTGGAGCTTGATCATAGAAGAACTCAATTTTAGCAACCTCTAAAAATGCATCAGCTGTTCCCATAAGTATAAATTGAGGGAGTAAAATGAATATGCTCAATGGAACTAATCCTCCATTTTCAACTACACCATGTTCTTTGGCTACACTAAGCCTATATCTTTCAGTGAAAGTTGCAACTACCATAATCACAATATGAATTATGATTCCTATGCCCATCCTTTGAAGGAGAGTAATTCCTCTAGGGTTTTTAGTCCATCTTTGCATAATCTTTACAAAGAAACGATCATAGAGCACAACACTTATAAGCATTGATAGTGTCACAAATGTACCTAAACTTGCTGGTGGAATTTGGAAACTCCCAATGCCTCTATCAAGTGTTGTTCCTTGTTTCACAAAAAGGGTATTTATTTGAGCAATCATTACACTAGGAATTAATGTAGTAGCCATCATTGGGATCATTCTTATCATTTGTTTGGTCTCCTCTACATGTGTAACTGGGCATAACCCACCTGCACTAGTACTTGAATTAGTCTTGACACATGCCTTGTTGAGGAATCTGCATACATTTTTTTTTTAAGATCAAATCAAATTATAACAATGTTAGTATAAGTTTAGGCAAATTTGAGGCATTACCATTTACCAACACAGCATCTATCTAGTTGCAAATAACATGACAAACTCAACATGAAAAGTCACAATTAAAAAATAAGTAATATTTATTTGCCATGTTGCATTCAAGTAGGGGTGTTCGCAGTGCGGTTTGGTTCGGTGCATAAAGTCATCCTAACTGCGAGATAAAAAAGCATGTGGTTCTTTTTGGTTCGGTTGACTTTTAAAAAGTCATTCGTACCAAACCAATGCAACTTGAATTGGTTTGGTTGGCGCAGTTTTTTATAGACAGTACAATATTTTGTTTTCAACATTAAAATTAAGTTAAAAAGCTAAAACACAACATATTTCCAACAATGTTATATATTTCATCCAACATTAAAATTTCATTTTCACCCAACAACATATTCTGTAAGAATGTGTAAAAGACTAAGATTTTATCATTATCTAAAAGTTCAAGTAGCACATAAATATATTTTTTAAATAAAAAGCAAGAAGAAACTTAACAAGAAAGAAAATATCTCATTTTAAAGATGTTTTCATTAAGTTTCTATGAGTATTTGTCTATGTGACATAGGTTTAACTAGTATTTTTCTTAAGTTGCAGCTTGGTTCGGTTGCTAAAATAAAAACCACAAATCAAACTATATGGTTGAGCAAAACAAATGATCTGAATACATTCCAACCAAATGCAATTTTTTGCGGTTTCGGTTTGAGTTGGTCCGGTTTGCAATTTTTCTATTGGATTGGTTCGTTTTTTAACACCCCTAACATACAGCACAAGACATACCGAATGACATGCATTTTCTTTTATTAAACCACCAATTCCTAGGGAAAAGAACTTTAGTAAACAGGAGTTTGCTCTATAGGTAAGTAAAGGCTGGTTAAGGATTATTATAATCAAAATTTAAACTCGAATTTTCCTGAATGATTTGTTCTTAATTGAAACTTAATAGTCAATGTAGTCCAATCAATTAGTTAATAACATTTGCATATATGTATTTGTGAAAAAAAAATATTGTGTTTAAATCAAACATGAGGATAGCTGAGAAACTAAGATGGATCTTATACCTCAATGTGGGAGTGGAATCAATTCTATTATTCCCTTTCTTTGCATACTCTTCCAAATCAAGTTCATATAGTTCTTTAGGGTCACTAGGAATAGGTACATTCCATTTCTTCATAGCAGCCACTATGACCTTAGCCATTTTAGTAAAGGGACTTCCTGTAGGTAATTTATGTCTATAGAATGGTGTGCCTGCCAAAAATATTATGATTGATATTGCAAGTCCAAGAGTTGGAAGTGCATATCCAAGAGTCCAACCAACATTATCTTGTACATAGACTAAAACAGAATTTGCAAAAAGGCTCCCAGTGAAGATGCTGAACATCCACCAATTGAAGAATGAGAGTTTATGTTTCTTCTCTTTTGTGTCAAACTCATCAAATTGATCAGCACCAATAGTGGAAATGTTAGGTTTTGTTCCACCTGTTCCTACTGCTAGAGTGTAGAGTGCACCATAGAACACTACTAGTTGTAATGTGGAAGCTTTCTTGCATTTTGTCACATCCATTTCATGACACTCGGGTGGTTTTAGGCTTGGAAGAGAAACTGATAATGTGAGCATAGACATGCCCTGCCAATTTGAGGTCACATTTGAATCCATTGGTCCAACAATAAAATAGGGGAATATTTAGAAGGGTTAATTAAGTAAATGGTCCCTATAAATATTTAGAGTTTTTCTTTTAATCCTTATAAAATAAAATCACACTTTTTATTTCTTGTGACATTTTTCCTTTGGCATTTTAGGGATCAAAAATGTTGATGGAAAATACTAAAAAAAATGTTGAAGAAATTTTTTACAGGGGCTAAAATTACTGATGAAAAATTTTAAGAGGACTAAACATACCGATGGAAAATGTCATAAGGACTAAAAGGTATGATTTTATTTTGTAGGGACTAAAAATGAAATTCTGAATATTCATAGGGATCATTTACTTAATTAACATTATTTAAAACTAGATAATGAAATATAGGCCATTTCCGGTTTACCTCCTGTAAACAATTTTTTTAGATTTCATCTTTGTAATTTGAAGATTCTTTGGTTTTGAACTTTCATGAATTTTTACCGTACAAAATCGATGATATATGGTAGACGGTAAACCGAAATTTGCTCAAATTATAGAGGGTGAAAGAACCATAAATTTTGCAATTTGATGTCAGGAAGGTCCAAAACCAAAGAATTTTCAAATAACAAAGATGGAATCTAAAAATAAATTTTCATAGGAGTAATCCGAAAATAACCAATATTACAAAGGTAATAAAGCACAGTAAACCCTAAATTAAGACATACCAATAGATATATAAAGGAAGAAGTAACAAAGGTCCAATAACGGCCAAGGTAGGCATCAGCAACATAAGCACCTAATATTGGAGTGATCCAAATGGTACCAACCCAATTGGTGACATTGGTAGAAGAAGTAACAGTACCTTGATGAAGCTTCTTTATTAAATATAAGATCAAATTTGATGATATCCCATAATAAGCCATTCTCTCAAATACCTCATAAACTGCATCAAAAATTCAAAATACATTTCATTGTCAACGATATGATTCAATGTGGTCCAATAACACAAAGGGTTTTTGACTCCTTTTTCACAACTTGTTAGATTTTTTTAACAAATATACCGTAAAAGTTGACTCCTATTTTCTCAAACTCTTGTGCCGCCAATGGGGATCTAACCAATGACCATTTAAGATTTGATAGTTGGTCCCTATGTGGTACTTTTATTTGAGGAAAATTTGAGTATTTAACGGGACAAGGTTTCACTTAAGCATTTTAATTTTAAGTGGGATATATTTTTTTTAATATTAGAATATTAAAATGTAATGATGTAGAGTTATTGATAGATAATTACCGAGTTTCGTTTAAGAAATTTGTGTAAGATCTTAGGATTGGACGGATTGAATATTATTTTTTGGTTAATTGCATGTTTGATCTCTTATGTTTATTGTGTGTTTTAAGTTGGTCTTTTATGTTTTAAAAGTTTCAAGTTGGCTCTTTACGTTTTAAAGGTTTCAAGTTGGTTCAAAACGTTATTCATGTTTGAATAAGTTAGTCTCTACCGCGACATGATATTGAGTTTAATAAAAAAAATAAAAATTAAAAAAACTGATTTTCTAAATAAGTTAAATTACATCACTCATATTGTCAACCTGAATCTTTAAACGGCAAGTTACGGAATAGACTAACTTATTTCAATGTGAGTAACGTTTTGAACCAACTTAAAACTTTTAAAACAAAGGAGACCAACTTAAAACTTTTAAAACATAAGGGATCAACTTAAAATCTAAAATAAACATAAGGGACCAAACATGCAATTAAGTTTTTTTTTAAAGATGGACAGATTGAATATTTATTTGATACTACTATAAAAATTATAAATAAATTATGTTGCACATGTGACATTCATTTAAGTAAAAAAAAAATATCACTGTTGTGGATGCTTTTATGATATTGTTTGGTTTTTTTTATCATACTAACTAGTACCATGGACCTCTTCAATAAAAAAAACTAGTACCATACGACACTTTTCTATTGAAAGGAGTACCCCTTCAAAAAGAAGGTGATCCATATACAGTGTCCTAGGTACTCCTTTCAAACAAAAATATACAAGAGTTTATATAAAACAATAATTATCCCTTAAAAAATAAAACAATAATTATAATCATAGACTTTTTAATATATATATATATATATATATATATATATATATATATGTGTGTGTGTGTGTATGTGTGCGCGCGCACGTGTGTGAGAAAAGCCAGATGAACAAGATTTTTGTCTCACTAACGAAAATTGGATCTTCACAAACTGTTTTTTCATAAAATACCTTGACAAACTTATAAATAGTATATACAAGTTTATTTATTTATATAAGATTTTTTATAAACTCTAAATTAAGTTAATCCAAACAAACCCTTTATAAGGAATTATTACAGTGGTATATTAGGAATTCTTTCTCGGTAGTACATCTCTTTATACGCCTTTCCCTAAAAAAAATTATCTCTTTATTATACGCCTAAGCTACTACATGACCTACCTCTCCATCAAGAATTTACTCCTCTATTAATTTCGAACGAGGTCATAAAGTATAGCAACAAATAAAATCAAACCTCAACTGCATCATACAGCTGTATGTATAATGAGATAGAGTCTCAAGTCGTGTTATAACCTTGTTATTTTAGATAAAAATGAAGTTGAATTTTAGCATAGGATTTGATATACTTGATTATTCATTTTTTATACTTGAAATTGAAAAGCTTTTATTTTCTTCATCAATATTAATATGTATTTTAATCGAACACCCGAAGTATTTTGAGTATTACCCCCCGTCATCATAAATGTTTTTTTATGAATGATATTTTTTCGCTCATATTATTTCTAAAATCCTCACTTTAGGGTATATACTCATAATTTTTAATACTATTAACTTTTTCCACAAATATACACACTTATTTATTTTATCTTATGTCACCTAATTACTTCACTAGTTGTTTATTAATAAGAAAACTTTAGTAAATGAAATTCATTTATTATTAAAACCAACATAACCAATGACTTTCTTAAAACTGTGGCTTGCCATTGCTAGGTCTGTTGCGGTTATTGCAAAATAATAATGAAAACCAATAGACCATCCTTATATACCACAAAGCATTCTTATGTACCTCCTTCCACTTACATTTTTAACAAAAAAAAGGCATTGAAAACACAAGTTCAATTTTGGTGAATGATAAAAATACGAACATAACAACTAATTAATAACATTTACGGTTTAAAAAAAATGTCCAATCAAAACCATTTTTAACAACATTTATTATTTCAACAAACAAAAATGAGCATAGATGAGAGAGCAAGAGGGAATGGCATACCAACAAAGAAGGAACAAGCTTTCCAACAACCAGTTTTGGATTTGAGAATAGGTTTCCCTTTAAGATCAACAGTTCCATCTTGTGTAAACTCACTCACAACCCTTCCCTCTTCCATGTTAACCTTTTTTAGGGAAAACAAATCAAGACCAAGACCAAGCAATATTGCTTTTTTTTCTAGCTAACTAACTAGTTCTCCCAAGCCAAGTTGCACTCAATTTTGAAGTGACCATTAAAGAAATGCCACACTTTTATAGAATGTATTGCTAACTTTTTTGGTGCATAGAATGTATTGCTAACTAAGTAGCTCTAACTGTCATGGACCACTATCATTAATATTTATCACTTTTGGGGCACACCGCCAATTCTGGCAGATTTTATTTTTCAGTTTCCTGTTTTATTTTTTTAATTGGATTGTATCTATTTTAGTCATAAAAGTTTAGAAAACACTATCAATATATTCTCTTTTTGTCGAGTAATTAAGTGGCTAGAGAAATTCACCTTATAGATGAATAAGTAGGGTACCCAGGATTTAAACTCCAACATCTAGAATATTACGCATTATCGTTTATCAAGTGAGATAAGCTCATGGGGACCTATCAATATATTCTTTAAGGCATATTTTTAACACTTTAATTTTTTTTAAATCATGTAGCTCTTATGAAATAATAACACCCCATTGCACATGGCCATATGGAATGGCAACTGAACCGAACTAAACAACAACCCTAACCCTATTGGGACCGAATCAATTCCGCTTTCAAACCGACGAACGGTGACCTCGGAAACCCTCAATCTTAAACTCGTAAACCCTCACGAACACCTTTCTCGTCTTACTGTGATTATACACTAGCAACCCTAACCAAATCGAGCCATATCTCACTCTCTAATTGAACCTCTCAAGAATCCCCATCTCATTCTTTCGTTTGTTACAAGGTGTTTACACCGAAGGAGCAACCAATAATAGAAAAAAGATGAGAGAGAGAGAGAGAGCGAAAGGAGAGGAAAGGGAATCTAAACAAGTCATTCAAAGGAGATGAAGAAGGATGGAGGGAGGTAATGAGCAGACGCAGGCAGAAAGAGGATAGAAGGATCAAAAGAACGAAAGTTTAATGTCACATTTCTGATGAAAGAAGTGGTGAAAGACAATTTACTACCGGGAGTAAGATTGCATCATTCTTCTTCATTGAGTTTTCGGAATATTGTGGTGCAAAATACATATATGAAATCTTTAAAAAAAATGGAGACATAGAGGAGATGGTGATACCAATTGTAACACCTCGTTTTCCCAACATATAAATAATATAAAATATATCAGAGTGCATCATAAACAGGATGTCACATTACGTTCTTCAAAAATCATTTTATCATAAATAGGGTTAAAATCCACTATTTAATTAAACATCTACTTTCAATAATTAAAACAATGTCGCAGCGGAAAATATTCAACGTTTAAATTAAAACTTGGCACTAGGCCTCAACGTCATCAACATAATAAAAACTCCAATTAAAAATGGTTCAACAACATCTTATAAAGAGATATGTAACAAAGGAAAAACAAAACATATAAATATCATCATCCCGTTACGTATCAGAGCAAGACTCCTATGACGACACGAAGATTAACTCACATCAGCGGTTACTCCTGGTTATCTGCACGTTACCCACGTAGAGGCAACATTTAAACAGAAGGGGTGAGATTTCACATTCATTAATAATAAGCAACAATTCAAAAGAAGAATGAATTAATATAAAACAGCCACAGATAATCATCAACAAGTACTTCATATGATTCCAGATACAAATCATCAATTAACTTCGTTCATCAATGCAACAACAACGACTCAATCAAAAGTTTTCATCTTTCTTTTCAATTTCTCATTTTATTCAACAAACATAGAATATTTTCTTCTTTCTACTCAATTTCCAACCATTGAACGCATATTGCTGAATCTTTTGTGCTCGATTTGTAATCTTTATTTTCTCTGTTATTGTTGGCGTTTAAGAATAATTTATGCCATATTCATTTTTTGGAGTTTTCGGGTGTTCATGTAATTATATCCAATTTTCAAATGAACATGTAAGTTTTCTAAGTTTTTTTTTTGGGTATATTTGATGAAGGTGGATGATACGAAGAAGAAGAAAAAGATGGAGGAGTTAAGTGATTGTGGTTCACTATAAGATACAATAGACATATATGATCCCATGGTTCTCTTTTTTTTAAGAAAAAAGAGATCAAATGATTAAGATAATAAGGTCTAAGATGAACCACATACAATATAGGTCCACCTAAGATATTTAAGGTTAAAATTAATATAAAGGGACTACACTGACTAACGGATGTATTTTTGAGGGAACAAATAGAAAAAGTTTAGAGTTATAAGACCAAATTAAAAACAACAAATAAGTTAGGGGACCAAAGGTTCAATTAAGCCTTGCTTATATCTAATCGAATATTCAAAACATCAATAAATGGATTCGAATGATTTAATGATGTGTATGTCTAACTAAAATTTAACCTAAAATAGATTGAGAATAATTTGTCACACCATATAATAAACCAAAAAATTATTGGAAAAAGTATAATAAACTAAAGGAGGCAATATTCATTAATGTGGGAGTGGATCCTCTCCGATGGAAATGCCTTCAGTTTTTTCTACGGTGCCTAATTACCCACATTTAATTATACTTCTCTCCTTTTTATTATTATTGACACATTCTCTCACCTATTTAATGGAAGATTAATAAAGGGCTTAGATTACACATGAGAGAAAAAAACTGGAAAGGCACTATTAATTTATTACGCATCAGAAGTTTCATCAGAAGTTACCTTTTTATTGAATAATATTTCACACCAAATAACTATATTGAGCAAACTTTCATCATCAGAAGTTTCACAGCATCAAATACATAGTCTAAAATGTAAAATTAAAAGTAATAAAGTTTCTGATTTTCATAAAATTTACTGCGATTTAATGTTAGTTCACCATGGATAAATAGTGTCACACAACTCTTTTAAACCAGTCCAAACATATTTTTAAAGACTCAGTTTTCATACAATTTTGTTTTCTTTGAGAAGCTAAATTAGTCCACCTAAATTGACATTGGCAGAATCGAACCTTCAAGAAACTAAATTAATCCACCTAAGTTGACATTGGAGAGAATCAACCTTGAGACTTTGAGAACGAAAACACTTCAAGGTCTCAAGGCAACACCATCCGACCAACTCAAGGGAGTTGTTTCCATACAGTCATAAAAATGCTGGAAAAAATTTACGCCCATCTAGGATCTTAATTTTAATTAGATGGAACACACACCACAACCTAAGAATTGACTCTAAGTTAAATTTTCATATAAATAAAAAAAGACTAAATATTCGTAAAATAAGGAAAATAAAAGAGTAAATTTTACTCTCCTCTCTTAAGAGAAATTTGAATTACATTATCCTCATCTCTTATGTTTAAATATACACTCTCCTTCTTTAAGAAGTAAGATCTTAGACTAAATTATACATTTTTCCACTAAGAGATGCTTGAAACAGTACCCTGGTTAGATATGTTTACACTTTAATCCATTTTAAAATAAATAAATATTATTGTGATATCTACCAATTTTGACCGACCATTTAAAAAAACCTAATCCATTTTTATATATTTTCAATGCTAATTAAACTTGAATATTTTATTATTAATTAAGAATATGAAATTCAATAGTCACATGACTTGATTGTATTTTTGCCCCATAATTAATTTGGCCCCCTAGTTTATTTTGTGCAATTTTAGCCCCACATTTAGCCTCATTTTTATAATTTTTTTGTTGAGTTCACGATTTTTCCTGATATGATATCATTGCCATTTTTTTATGGTTGGAATTAACTAGACTAAAAAATTGTCAACTAAACAAAAAATTAATGCGGCTACAAGATCAAAAGTGGGGCTCAATGTGGGGGCCAACATCTCACCAAAAAAAACTAGGGGGCTAAAATAATAACTAGGGGTGTTAAAAGTCCAATTTTGAGGCTATCAATTTTATATGTATGTCTACTCATATTTTATAAATTTTGGTAATTTTTTCAATATTTTAATTTAATTTTGTATTATTTCATTTTTTTAAATTTGCATGTTAGATTTCTGTTGTTATATTATTATATATATATATATATATATATATATAATTAGGAGAAGAAAAAAAATAATATCATGAATTTGTTTTAATTTATTTAGTTTTATTATGTTTTTTTAAATTAATTTTAATTAAAAAGAGGTCAAGTGAACACAAAAATTCCAACAATTCATTAAAATATCCTAGTAAGTGTGCCACGTCAACGTTATCAAAGGACACATCATGATACTTAATAGTTAATTACTTCCTCCATTTCTTATTATAGTTCTCGTTCGAAGTTTTTTTTTTCCTTCTAAATATAAGCCGCTATGTAATTTAATAAGTGTATGAATTAATATTTTTCTTAAACATATCCTTTAATATGATATTCATTAAAAGGTGAAAAAAGCATACAAAAGAAATAGGGTGGACCTGAAACTTAACCCTCAAAGTATTTAGCAAAATCTAAACTTAGGCAATCCTAACCTATTCCTGACAAAGTTCACCCTAATTGTAGCAGGCAAAGAAGAAAACCAAGATTGAGAGGGCAAAGTTATGTCTATGTTTGCCATATCCGCATATCTGTTGCCTTCTTTGTATACATGAGTAATACAAAATGTAAAAGAATTTAACATTAATTAAATAAATAATATATGTAAATACTAGTGGAATAGACTTACACTAATATGATTGTCTTTCCGCTTTTTTTATTGCACTAACACGTATTGATTATCAATGATATTTTATAAAAACTTTGCATGTAAATTACAAATAATATTTTATATATATTTTTGATATAGATTAAAATTATAAATATAGATATTTGCAACTTTTAAATATATATATATATATATATATATATATATATATTAACCTCTTCAACTTTGTTTAATGATTCTATGTAATCTTATTTTAAGTTAATCTCAACAATGAAAATTCATGTTAACGCCTGCGTGCTACACAATCAAATAACTGTCATCGTACAATGCGTAACATATCAACGTTGAACAAACAAAAAAAATTGAAACTCTGGCATCATTGAAAAAGAAGAAGAAATTCAATTACTTATATGCAATCAAGTATGGATGAAAAATGTTTTGATTCACTCTTCAATCTTCTATTGAGATTGATTAGGCTTGACAACAAAACCTGCCCTCGCCCTAAATTTAACGGGGAAAAGCCGATTTAACTGGGTGCGGGTGTGGGGAAAATCTGAGTTTTTAGTAAGGGACGGGGGTAAGCTACCCCCGCCCCGCACCCGCTGTTTAAAATTTATTTTATTAAATTTTTTAATCTTATTTCCATAAACACCAAACTATTTTAATATATTATTACTCTTTAGAAACATAATTATTATAATCATTTTACTCTTTTAAAAAAAGTTTATTGGATATTTAATTATTAATAATATAATTATTGTTTTTTATTGCTATGAAAAAAATGAAAAAAATATGCATTTTTTAAATATTTTAAAAAATAGAGTTTTCGTAAGTAGGGGTAGGGGCGGGGCCGGGAGACCCGTCCCCATTGGAGACGGGGTTGGGTGTTCAATTTTCACCTCTGATATGTTTGGGGCGGGGGCAGGGGCGGATGCATGCAAGCGGGGGCGGGGACATGATGCTTAAACCCGCCCCGGCCCCACTCCGTTGCCATGTCTAAGATTGATTGAACATCATCCATGATTGCTTCAGAATGAAAGATGGTGAAATTTTAGAGTGACAATTAGGGATGAGAATAAGCTAGGCCGAGTTAGGCTTTGCAAGGCCTGAGTGTGGCCTGCTAAATTTTTGGAAAGCCTAAGCCTGACCTGCGGCTGTCATGTGTTTACTTTTTAGGCCTGAGTCTGGCCTTCTGAAAGCCTGATACGACTTGCTAGCCTGTTTAAAAACCTATTTCATATGAACATCTTTAAATAAGCAATATGATCTAAGTTGAAATAGACAAACGAACTAATATATCAATTAGATTAAACTCCCTTTCGATAATCGACATGAGTTTTTAAGGAATTTGACTATATATCGTATCATATTTCAATTCTATCTTATAATAACACATTTAAATATGCAAAAAAATTAATGTATATAAGTTTAAATTAGTGAAAAAGTTTTTAAAAAAAATTAATTCAAAATACAAAATATATTATAATAATAAATAATATCATTTATATTTACTTAAATAGACCGGTTTAATAAACCTATATTGCTTTTTAAGTGGCTCATGGTCTAACCTTTTAAGTTTGATAGGTCTTCTTTATTTAACAAAAAAGTCTGACCTAACATAACACCTGTCATAAGCTAAGCTGTAGGTCCATGTAAGTCAGCTTAGCATATTCCATCTCTGGTGACAATGAATGAATTCAATGTTTTATAAAAATTTATATAAAAGAACAATTTTGATATTATCGTAATCTTTTAATTAATCCTATATTTAATAGAGTAATAGATATGATATGAATCAAGGACCATATCAACAATCTAGACTAAAGATGGCGCAGAACAAAGCAAGCACAGTGTCACAGCTTCAAGGATTGAAGAACAAGAGTGGGAAGTCATATAATCAGTTAGCTGAGGAAACAGGACTTACAAACGTGTATGTTGCTCAGCTTCTGAGAAGACAAGCTCAGCTTAAACCTGAAACTGCCCCTAAACTAAAGGCAGCACTGCCCGAACTGCCCGAAGAACTTATCCATGAAATGATGAAACCACCTCTTAGGTCTTATGATCCTAATATCATTCAAGACCCTACTGTTTACAGGTTAGTTACCCTGTTCTCAAACCCCACTTTTCTTTTTTAATTATTATTACATTAAATTGAATATTTAATTACACCAAAGTTTGTTAATTGAAGACCTATGAAACACGATACTGATAAAACACAGGATACGATACTGACAAATTGAAAATTAATTCTTCATGTGTAGCACGGAAACTTCATATTGAAAACGTGTCTGGTCGCAGGTGCGGAGCCACCACCGGCGAGCCCGGGCTCAATTGATATTTTCTTTATATTTAGTCCAATCCAATTGTCCATTAACCCACTTAAAAAAAATAAAAATTTGGGCAAACTCAAATTTCTGGCTCTATAATTTTTGCCTAGCTCTATAAAATTCCTGGTTTTGCCACTGTCTGGTCGGATGATACAAGTTAGTGTTGTGTCTGGTGTGCGCGTCTATGTCAATGCTTCAGAGCTTCTCCTTAGTTGTTAGGATCATTTTGGAATTTTGTAAAAGCCTATGAAGCACAGATCCTGACACAGACACCGAACATGCAAACACTAATATATGATAAACGCTTGTGGGTGTTTATTCCATAAGCGTTTAATTAAGTTGTTTATCCAAACAGGGACATACTCGAATGAATACATAGCAATTGACATGTAGAGTAGTTCAATTTTAATGTCTTTTGAGTATTCTAATGATGGGAATCTGTTATGCATAATGCATCATATTAACTGCTGTTTTTTTATGCTTAATATTTGACGGGTTGCGCTGATCTTGTATTTCATAGATTGAATGAAGCTGTTATGCATTTTGGGGAGAGCATCAAAGAAATAATCAATGAGGAGTTTGGTGATGGAATGTAAGTTTTTGTTTATATAATGATGAATTTCTCCCACATGCTCAAATTAGTTTTGTTTGGTTGTTTTTTATATATGTATGTTCAGAATGTCATGTGATTGTATCATTTTCGCTTGATTATTCTGGCATGAACATGCTATGGTGATCCTAACAGAGGAAATACTTGGTGAGCAAGTTGTGCTTGTGTAGAATAAATAGTCTCTTCAACGAGATTCATGTGTAAATCATGTACGTGCAATGCAATTTCCTAAGGTAATCAATATGACATGAATTTGAAAATAAAACGTTATATCCTAAGAAGTAGAGGTTAGTGTTCTAGGTTTTGTTCAGACCTGTCTCTACTCTCTAATGAAGAGAACTAAGTATAAGGGAAGAGTAGAGGTAAATTTGATCAATCTGAGTGTGAATTAAATAAATACATGTACGACATGATTAGTACATAAGATGTACTTTAATTATTGAAGGAACATGCAGAGATATTATTGAATATCTTTTGTCCAAGATGTCTGTTGTCAAAAATATATCTCTAGAATCTTTCCGTCCTCTAACTCCTTTACCCACTGTTCGAATCGTCAAACTCGTCACTTATCTCCTGCTCTGATCTTTCTCACCCATTCTTCCTGAATCAAAGTGCAGTAAACTCGATTCAATGAGGGCAACGACTCTGTTTAAAACAGACTTGAACTTACTGTTCCATAGGCTGTGTCGTCCAATCCCATTGGAAATTGGTGGGGGCTTTTTCTTCTTCCTTGTGTTTTTTCCATGTGAATGCAATATTACATTCGCAGCCAGATATTTTTGCTCATAATTCATTGCACAAAGTTTTCAGCTTTCCATAATATGCGACCACTATCATCTGTGCTTGCATGACCGAGAATCTTTCTTTGATGTCCTCCCACAAATCTTGTACATTTTCCCTGTATGATATGGTGGATATTCTAATAGAATAAATATGACATCCATTTTTCATCATGTACTAAATATTCTTAATTCAAAAGTAAATCAAGTTTCATGTCATGTACTCTGATACCTTCAAAGGGGACCAACCGCAGCTAGTTAAACCAAAGGAGGAAGAGAGTTATGGCTCAAGAGAGTGGTCATACTATGGGTATGAAGGAGCCTTTTGTCATCTCCCTTCCTTGTGCTAAATTTTACTGAAGACATTCTGACTTTTCACTTTGGAAGATCCCAGAAACTTACCACTTCCCAAACTGTATAATGATATTAATGGATCATCATTATGTCAATCCACGAGCATATAATTTCTTAAGAAATGAATAGGTTATTTCAAGGTTGATATATAGCAGCTCTATAGTGCTAGATGAATTTTAACAAACCGATATTGTTCTGAAATACGTGATTTTGTAGAAAGAGCTATTAAACAACGATTATAGCAGTGCCATAGCACTATAACGGAGTGGAATTTGAACAAACTGCTATTTTTCACAATCTGTGATTGACAACACTGAGTTATTTTATGCATACCAAATGAACATATTATGTTTTTAATAAACTGAAAGATACTTATACTTTTGATGTTAGAGGTAATAAAATATAGCATGCCTAATGAGTAGCAAAATGTGTATGTTTGGCTTTAAATATCATCTTCAAAGATTTTCTATCTGTTATTTATTTGTTGATTTTATGTTTAGCATGTCAGCAATAGATTTCTACTGCTCAGTTGACAAAGTTCAAGGAGTCGATGGGAAGGATCGTGTGGTACTGACATTGGATGGGAAATATTTACCACATTCAGAGCAGGTAAGTTGCTTATTTTTATTTTTCCATATGCCATTTTGTTGCTCAGAACAATAATCAACAATCAGAATGAAAAAGGAAGGAAAACACTGTTATGACTTGCTGGCAGTAGGTGGCTGAAACATCAAATTGCTACATTCATTCTACAAACATGTGGATTATCTTATAAAATTTTAAAACATTGATCTAGAGATATGAATAGTTGGATAGAAATATGATATTTGATTGAACATTATGACGCCGTTTGGTCCATGTAGCTGACCCCACTTAGTGGGATAAGGTTTTGTTGTTGATTGAATTGAAGTCATTCAAGAGCACAAAATCAAGATTTTTTTATTTTTTTTTAATAATCAAGAGATAAATAGCATTATATTTAATATCTCTTTTATTTTGTATGTTGTTCCAAATTCATTCAACTACGATGGAGGGTTAATTGTTCATGACATGAGATTATGATTTATATGTTCTTTTTGTTATTGCAACGATGTAAAATATATTCTAGAAATTAGAAATTCGTCACCTATATTCATGCCACTATGATCGTAAATTCGTAATCCTTGTAACTAGAAATTAGTCACCTAAATTTTATCTGATATGTCAAAAACATTCTCCTATGTGAACAGAAAACAGAGCATATGGTTTCAAGAACAAGGCCACTGGAGAAACAGTGAGTATCACCAGGTCTTCATGTTCATGTATAATTACTGTGTTTTGTAATTCTGCAAGCTGGATTTGGTTACTGCTACTTTGGTATTGTCTATAGAAATAAAAATAAAACAATAAGGTTTAAAAAATTGGAAGTAGCCAACCATGGCCATTTATAAACAATTGTTTATGGCTTTGGGATTTCATGGCACTTCTACTACCTTTGTGATTTTAAAACAAGATACTTGTGATGGTGACAGCTTGTATTGTGCTTGGTTATGTCAAACCAAGATAATAAATATTCTTCAAGGTTTGAAGGTTTCATGGATTGAGGTCCACTCATAAGTTTTTGTGAATTTACTAATGGATTTGTATGCAGTATAAAATAAATTTGATTGTTAATTGTTGATTTATATGATATTTAAGAGGTGGCAACTTAGTGATTAGGGTTGTTTGACATTTTAACCCTAAGAAATAAAGTTCAAATTCCAAATTATAGTTTTTTTTTTTTTTTTTGTGGTGGTGAGTGTTTGAACCCCAAACCTTACGTATATTATGTATTGTCTCTGAGTTAAGCACAAGCACATTCCAAATTATAGCTATAAAATGGCAAAGAGCGTCACCGGTTTTACAAATCATTTTTCTAGTAGAAATTGGTTCGTTGAGATACAAAAGCAAAATAAGTTTGATTTTATTCATATATCAATTATGGATTAACAATAATTAATTATTTCGAAATATTCTTGATATAAATTATAATTAATTACTATTAAATATTAGTTAATTGATAAATATGTATTGATCTTTTATTTTTTAATGGGTCGTGATGGGTTGGGCTATTCTTATATATTCAATAAGATATATGTAACAAAAAATTTAGCTATTTAATCATCATCTCATTAGACGGTTAAGAATACCACTCAAAACCTAGACAGGTGGTTGTACTGTCTTACTTTCTCAGTACACCAGTCGTGTAGTCTCTTTCAGTCAATCATATATCTCAGGTAAACGTTTTTTTATCAATCGTTATTGCTAAATTTGATATAACTTCTATTTATATCTGTATTACTATGGTAATAATGTTAAATCCTTCGATCGATACAAGACTCGTGTAGATGCATATTTAGCTATTTGATCCTCATCTAGAGTTGCTTGATATTGAACAATTCTTTTTTGTAGAATCGAAAAATCGTTACAAAAACTATACAATCTCGTACCAATTTTTTGTTTTTGTTTTTTTAGGAAACGTACCAAAATTATTTATAACGATTCTAGAGACTTTTCAAATTGTTATTGGTTGATTGTCTGTAAATGTTTTTCTTCTTTAACGACAAACCCATATGGTTCTTGATTTATTCGAGTATGAAATTAGGTCTAGTTTTAGATAATTTCTCCATATATCTCGATTAAAAGCTTATTATTTAATGTCTGATGACACAAAATCTACATGATCAGTTTTTTCTTTGATGGGATCGTAACTTTGGATTGATTCGGTTGAGCGATTTAATACACTTATGAAAATTGCTTTTTAGACACTTACCTATTGTTCACATGCACCTCAAATACCCCGCGGCAATTAATTAGTCTTATCGTTCCATCGTTCCATTAAGGAACTGTATTTATTTCATAATAAATTAATTAATTTTCTGCTTTATTATTTTGAGATGAATTTGGAATTATTTTATACTCAAATTATTCTTATATGTGACTTGTCCAAGAATCCAAGAATATTTGATTTATTTTCATAATATATTCCTGATTTTTTGGATTTATATTTTATTCGCTAAAATCCTTAATATGATGTTAATTAGTCTGGGAATCATTTATTTTTAAATCATATATATGAGTCTAAAATATTCTTATTTCTCAGTAAAACTCTCATCATAACCGAAACACTATTTTAAGTTTTTTTTTATTAGAGTGTCACGATTGCAAAATGATTTTATGCTAAATTTTATCTATTCTCATGCCAAGTATAATAGAAATATTCTATCAATTTTATGTCATCAGATAAATAACATGACCAATTGTGTGATAGCTGCATATTTATTAGTTGATCTCTAGTAATATCCAATTGAAGTTAATTTACCTATTGAGATTGTGGACTTGTTTTACTGGGTGCTTCAAAGCTTTTGTGTTGTTTATTATAGTAAAAATTAATTAACTAAGAAAGGTCTCTAATTTTGTTATTTTTGGTTTTTAAATAGCCTCATTTCAAGTTTCACTTTAAGCCTCTTAGTTTGTTGGGCCGGCGACCTTGCCTCTTTCAATGGGTGCTCCTAAGCAAAAATGGATCGGAGAAGAAGAGGCAGCTCTGAAAGCCGGAGTAGTCAAACACGGAGCTGGAAAATGGCGCGACATACTTAAAGACCCAGAATTCAACACTAGTTTGTGCAATCGTTCAAATGTAGACCTCAAGGACAAATGGAGGAACTTAACTGGGACGAAAACAACGGGAACAAGAAAGAAGAAAGAAAACATTGTGCATATAAAAGACCTAACTCCACCAAAAGTTGAAAATAACAATCAAGATTCAAGTGGAATATCAAGATTGGATCATGGGATTGCGTCAACTTCAACAAAAATACGCGAGGAAACAAGAAATGATTCTCCAAAAGCAACAAAGAGAAATGATGATGTCAATTTCCTTTCAAAATACGAAGAAATTAATGAAGAGATTTTTAAAATGATGAAGGGTCTCACACCTCAAGAGATGGCAGCAGAAGCTGCAAAAGCATTTGAGGAGGCAGAAGCTGCCATTAGTAAGGCTAAGGAAGCAGCTAAGGAGGCAGAGGTTGCTGAAGATCAAGCAGAGGCTGCACGATTGTTTGCAAAAGCAGAAATGAAGAAGGCATTAAAAATGCTCAAGATTTAATATTGATGTGTATAATTTAGGCCTCTGCATGGTTGACATGAGCAAAGCATTTATATTGGCTGTTTTTAGAGGTTATTATATTTGTTTTTTTGGGACAGTGATATTATATTAACATTTGGATAATAATTTAGGTTGTTCTGTATTTAATTACCGTGCATAATTTTGTCTTAAAAATTTGCAATGTGTTGGATTGATCCAAGAAACATATTTGTCACGAGTCATAAATAGTTTATTATTTATTAACATTTGTTACAATATTTTTAATGAAAGACATAGATAATGTTTTTCATATGAAGGTGCACAATCAGCAAGGCTATCTCTTTGATCTCGTTTGATGGTATGCTTGATACTATGGAGAAATTCTTTTATAGTCACAAACATAAATGTATACTGTTTGGACGCACACATATTACAAGATTTTTTTAACTAATGAAAAATAAATTGATAATAAAATAATTTACTATTTCAAGAAATGACACTTTTACGTGTGTGTGATCGCACACTATTTATTTGTGTTTGTGACTATGGAATAATGACTCGTTCCTATGAGTTATTGTCGTCGGATTCCGGTTCCAACACATGTTAGTGCAGAAAAAGCTAGTCATAGGTAATGTTATTTTAGAGTTCTTGCAAAAAAACGCGATGAAAGTTTTGGTTTCTCGCAAACAAGGAACTCGGATTTTGATTTCAGTATTCAATAACAAGGAACTCTGACTAGGTTTGTTTCTAATTGTGAAGGATTGATGATGATGAGTTTAGATTCAGAAATAGGTTTAGATTGATGATGATGATGATGATGAAGGATTGATGATGAGGAGTGGGAGGAAGAAGAGTGAAGAGTGGGATGATGATGATGATGTATGTGTTTTTTTTTTTTTTTTAAATTAGATTTTAATATGTAATTGTTTTTAAAAAATTAAATAAAAAAGAATTAAAAAAGCTAAATCGGCATGCCACCTCATCACTTTTACATAGTCATATTCAATTCAAAATCATCATTTACGCACAATCATATGCATAATGGTCCAAACCTAAAGAATTTGCATATTACATGGTTAAAATGTAAAATAATTTTTTTAGAGGAGGTAAACATAGATTATATATGAGGTCGTTATAAGATTTTATAATACTTGAGGCTAGGCCAAACCCAATTAGAAACACAAACCTAAAATTCTACCACTTTAGACCAATCCTTTTTAAGTACTTTTTACCAATTTTGTTAAACTCGCTTTTGAGCAAAATCAATTTTGACCACATCAAAACCAAATATATGTATTTAAGGGTGCTTGTTAAGATTTGCAACATATTTTCTTTAAAAAAAAAAAGACTTGCAACATATTTAAGTCTATGTTTCTTCAAGGGCATTAGCGGACCTAAAGTTTAAGATGTGTCTTTTTAGCACAATGTGTGATTTCAACCATTCATTTAAAATGATAGTCAAGATCAGTTATTGCATGTATTAACCCTTTATGAAAAATAGCTATTGAGGGATTCGAACCAACAACCATTTGCTTCCATCCAATCAATTTTGCCACTTCATCAGTAGCTGTTTTACTGATTCAATTTGCTTCCACTACATGATATCCAATATTAAACTCCATTTTCAAAAAACCTATTAATTCTTTTTCCTTTCTTTCCAAACGGTTTCGAACCCTTTTTTCTCCTTTCTCCTTCACAATCTAAATCCAAAAGTCTGCGTTTTTCATCCATTTCTTCCCCTTTTTCCTACGACATATGTCTTGAAAAATGAAAATGTAGGCGACCTTATAAGCTTCTATGGTTGAATCACTTGATATGTTTCTTATACTAACTTTATGCAGTAATTTTTTTTCCTTTGATGTGTATTTTGAACTATTTAATTTGTTCATTGTTTAAATTTTGCTCATTGTTTAAATTTTGTATGACGAGTTCCAACTTCGGTGCATTTTGCTATTGTAGTCTTTTTTGAAATGTTATACATAATACATTTAAACATGTCGACAACTAATAATATAGTCAACATGATGCTTATATATGAAAATCGAAACAAACCCGTGCATCGCACGGGTCGGCGTCTAGTTATAGTTTAAAGATCTTATCCGACTCGAAAAATTAATCGCATCCAATATGTTTTTTTAAGGGTTTTGTTAACTTGTGCCCTAAGGGCACAAGTTAAGAATCTAAAACTGGAATTAAAACATAACTTTTGTCTTGGAAAGATAAGATTTTAAAATTTTAGAATGTTGAATACACAATTTCCAACAAAATATTTCTATCTTTGGTTTTTTAACTTGTGCGTTAAGGGCACAAGTTAACATTTCCTTTTTCTTAAATAGGACAAACCCCTATGTTTGACTTAAGGATAAATTTATCATCGCTACTTTTTTCACAATTCCAAAACCAAAACCCTAAAATCTCCTAAACCTCATCTTCTTCCTCCTCCGTGCACGACGGTTACCATTACCATGGCAAAACCACTTTCTCTCTCCACCCTCCCTTCCTCTCTCCTCCTCCCTCCCAACCGCCTCCTCTCATCCTCCACCCGCCGTCCCTCTCAAGCAACTCCACCCTCTTCCTTCCGCTTCACCACCGTCCGATGCCGAGTCAACCGTGCCGGAAATTCGACCTACTCACCACTGAACTCAGGAAACTCGAATTTCAGCGAGCGTCCGCCTACCGACATGGCTCCGCTGTTCCCTGGGTGTGATTATGAACATTGGCTGATTGTTATGGATAAGCCTGGTGGTGAAGGTGCTTCGAAACAGCAAATGATTGATTGTTATGTTCAAACTCTCGCTAAGGTTCTTGGAAGGTACTCTTTCAAAAATGTTAAGTTATTGGATTTTCTTAATTTTGTTTTGTTTGAAGAATTGAAAAAATTAATCTTTTTTATTTTGTGTTATAATTAGGTTTGGTTAATTGGTGTTCTGTGTTGATTTTGAACATTAATGTTTTTTCCTTTTTTGTTTGGATGGTTCAATTAGATTTATGTAAATGGGTGTGTGTGTATGGAGAAAACTTTGTTCAGATAGGAAAACCGATAAGTGTTGCTTTTGTTTAAAATTTTATGGATTAAATTGGCTAACAAAAACACATTTGAGGACCAAAATGACTAACTAAAGAGGAACTTATAGACGTGAATGCAATTTAGATACATTCAAGGACTGTAATGACAGCGTCTCACACGTTCAGGGGCTAAAATGACTAAACAATGGTGGATATAAAAAGACTTGTTTAGTCTAATACTAACAATGTGCACATTTACAAATATTCCCTTAGAATTACAAAATGATGACATGTTAGTCTATGTTTCAGACTGTTTTTGGTGTTTAAATTTTTGCTAGGGATTAAAGTATCCTGAATTTGTAATTTGAAGCTCTGTTGTCGATAGTGACTACTGCAGACGTGATAGTGTCGCCACGATCCGGCACGGTGGTGGTCCGCCATCTAACGCAATGTTGCCCTAAATTGGAGTTGTGGTGATAACAACCGCAATAGCGGGCGGGCAACGTTCCACGGTGGAAGCGGAGCGGCCGCTACATCCATGGTTGGCCAAACACAACTGCGCCCTTATTTTTAGACTGTTACAAGATTAACTTGTGGTTTCGATGATGAATAATTAGATTTTCACGATGCTTCAACTTTTATTGGCACCACTTTTATTTGATTTTTGATGTTTAGTTGCTTTAAGTTTTAGCGGCTTAGTGTTTGTTTCGTTGAATTTTTTTGGTATTTACCAGTATGTTTTGCGTAAGACTTGTGGTTAATACCTAAATATATCAATTAGCGTCCGCTCCAGTCCGCTATCCGGGATTTACAACTATGATTTGAAGAACATTATGTGGAGTTTTTTTTTTTTCTCTTTCTTTTTCCCTTAAAGTACTAAGATGGGGGTTGCATTTTTTTCTGAGAGACTAGAATAGATTTGTACTCTTATTTTTTATTCTATTGGTTCTTTCTAGTTGGTTTTAGCTTGTTGGTTTTTCTTTCCTAGAACCATGTAAGTGGTTTTTAATATTGGGCTGTTACTTGTTAGTGTGTTAGTCTTGTCTGAGTTGAATTTTTCTTATTGGTTTTCAGTGAAGAAGAAGCTAAGAAGAAGATTTACAATGTTTCCTGTGAGAGGTACTTTGGATTTGGATGTGAGATTGATGAGGAGACATCTAATAAGCTTGAAGGTCTGTAATGGAAGTGTTTATTTTAGTTATTGTTTGTACTTCTTTTTTGTTGCATTTGTGTTTAATATTTTTGTTTCTCTTTGAACAGGGTTGCCTGGGGTTCTGTTTGTTCTCCCAGATTCATATGTTGATCCCGAAAACAAAGACTACGGTGGTGCGAATCTAACGATGACTTGGTTTAATTCTTGTGCATTTGATTTGCTGTCCTTTTGACATTTATTTCATGCATAGAAACTGTTTTTCTTGCAGTACTAGGATAACGAGTTTGGTGATATATTTTTATCTGCCTATGTTTTCTAGCTGGAAATGAAGTAAAAAACTATTAGGTGAACAATTCTCTATTGTTCCGCGATTCGTTATTTAGTACAAAATGTTGTCAAATAGTGGCTATATTAGCAGCACTATATCAATGTTGTATAGCGGAATTTGAACAAGCCACTATTTTCTGCGATCCTCTATTGAGAACACTGTATAGTCTTTATATTCGTAACTATATGTATGTGCATTGTCATTTGGTATGATTACTAGAATTTTAGTCTAGCATGTAGATTTTAGCTTGTAATGTTGTTCACATCAATATCCCTAGAAAGCTACCCCATAACCCATCAAGTCGTATTGAGAAAGTTTTCCCTTGATGGATGTAGTTGCAGAATAATGGGAGTTGATACATCAAACCAGATAACATTCCCTTGCAATAAATCCATCATTAGGCATGTTCTTTTTTCTGTTTAATAAATAAGAGGTCCAGTGATTTCTTTCTACAAATTTAAAATTTCTCAGTTCAACTTTATGTTCATCTTTGTTGATGTTATTTCGGTTGTTCTTCTCTTCAATTCATACCTACTTGATTTTTCAGGTTTTCTCTGTTTCATTTTCATTATCATTTTATAATACCCAGGGCTTGCATTTTGCCGTAGATAACTAGATCTTGCATGATTACTACTCTTCCTATCTTTCTTTTATCGTCAGTGGCCAATATTGGCCTAGCTAATAACTCTTGATGAGTAATGTTTAATTGTCAAGCTATGAATGTTAATGGATTTTGTGTAAATTTTCTCTCTCCTCCCCTGTTCTGTTGCTTCATAAATGGAGTAGTTGCAGAATCATTGGACTTGATACATCATGTGACATGTACTCACAATCACTCCTTCATTAGGCCAATAGTGTTTGTTTGGTTTGAAAAGTCAGAAGTCCGACACAATTATGTATTTGTAAACAGTCCAAACCTTATAATTGGTTATATATACTCTTCGCTGCTGATGTTATTCATATTTCGTTTCTCTGGAACCGTAGCATAGTTGAGGTCTGAATATATAAAGATTGATTCTTCTATTATCAATAGTTTCGTTTTCATGTTGCATAACTAAGGTTTTGATGATATTTCTATCCCTCTGTATTGGTGCAGCTGAATTATTTGTGAATGGAGAGATTGTCCAGAGGTCACCTGAAAGACAGAAAAGGGTGGAACCACAGCCACAAAGGCATCAGGACAGACCAAGATATAATGATAGAACAAGGTATGTCCGACGCAAAGAAAACACACGATGAAGTAGATTTTGATAACAAGAAAGGGACAAAGAGAGAGAGATGGCCAGAGATATGCTTTGAAAGAGTGAAGGCTGCACTATTATAGTCCATCCGCCTTTGCATGCCTATAACATATCTGTTCAATGTTCTAGTGGTAAATAGATATGTTTGTAGTTAAACCAATGAATGTAAACTTTATTAATGTCTTGTCCTTTATCATTTTTCTTACAAAAAGTGAAGACCATAAAATATGTCTGTATGACTTGTTTTTGTTGAGATATTAGTTCTTGATTGTGATCATATTTATAGGAATGCAGTCCGAAATGATATTTGTACAACTATTTTTTGATAACTTTTGTGACAACTTTCTCTCTCATGCTCATCTTATGTTTATACTTTCTCTCTCTCTCTCTCTATTACTTTGGTTTTGTGTTAATACTTCTTTTTCTCTGTAAAATTATGGTTGTCTCAAAAGTTGTCAATCAAATAGTTATTCAAATAATACAACTTTTACCTGAATACCTCTCATTTATATATAAATACTTGTAACAATCCTTGTTAAGAGAGAATATTCAGTTCAAGTTGCAAATTGCCACGAACCAATTTGGGTTTTCAATTAAAAAAAAACTAAAAAATCAACAAATAATAAAATATTAATACAATATCTCTAGCTAATACTAAAGTAAACAAATTTTAAAATTCATAGATGTAGTCTGATTCAAATTTCGATTCGATTCAAGCGGTTTTCATAAAACAAGATTATAAATATAAATGAGTATGATATGACAACCAATCACAAAAGAGACAAATTGATCTTTCACAAAAATGAAAAAACTAATCCATTTTTGTGTGTGGAAGAAAAAACCAATCTTTTACACCAGAAATCCAGTTTTTAAATGGAGGTTAAAGTTGGACTAAATTATTTTTGTGAGAGAATAAATGTTATTTTTAGAGTAAAAATAAATACATCTAGTTCTGACAAAAGAATTTGAAACCCAGTTCAGTTACGATAAAAAAATGCAACTGTTATGTGACTTCTATTATTCATATCTCAATTATTTTAGTCGACCTAAAATAATTATACACCGACGTAGTATATTAATTAAATTATATATATTTATATATATTTATTTAATGTTAGTTGAATGTCAAAAGTTTTCCAAATACATTCAATAACGTGTAAAAAACTTTTTTACATTGAAATTGAATATAAATTAGATATTTTCAGAAATTTGAAAGTTTTTTCTATTTTTTACACCGCCGGTGATAAAATGATAAAAATGTGTCTTCACAGCATTTTCTTTTCTTCAAGTCTTTCCATTGAAACGAAGAGGTGAACTATTCAGTTGCGTCTACTCGCTCTACGCCGAAGCTCTTCTCATCTTCTTCGTCGCTGCCACCACCGTCACCATACTCCATTCTCTCTCCAGGTTCTCTCTCTCTCTCTCTGCAATGTTAGGGTTTTTTCTATTTCATCGTAACGTTAAGCACCTTAGGTTTAGGGTTTAGAATTCGAAACGTATCACGCATTTTAGAGAAAAACCTAAACCCTAGTTTAACAGATTGAGGATTCAATTTAGCATATGAATATCATAGTTTAGGTAGTTCAATATAGAATAGTGAACAAATGATTCTGTAACTTCGATTTCTAAATGATAAATACTAGCAGTTTATGTGTAGTTGAAGAACACCGCAGATTGATTAACAAAATGATAATGAAGAAATTAGTGTTATATATGATTTTTTTTGATGTTTTATTGTTCTGAAGATAATGATGATAATACTTGTTTGGATATTAAGCTTATTTAAGTTAAATTGTATTTCGTGTATGAGATATAAGCTGTTTTCGTAGACCATCTTGGACAACTTATAAAAATGAACTGAAAATAACTTGTAAACAATGTCATTGGCTGTTTTCGTAAGTTCTTCCAAACAGTATCACAAAGACAAGCTTAAACAAGCCAATACAAACATGGTCTAAGTTTTTCCAGTAAGGGTTCTCTATATTTTTTAGGCCTGATTTGGATTAACAGCTTAATTAGGTGCTTAAGTATATGCTATTTCTATAACAAAAGATAAAATAAAGTTAATTGTTTTCGTATAACCTATAAGCTATGCCATAGAGCTTATGACAAAAGATAACAAAGTTAATTGTTTTTGTATAACCTACAAGCTATGCCATAGAGCTTATGACAATAAGCTGAAGACAATTTATGGACATGCCATAAGGTGATTCTGTAAGCTCAAAAAAATGCTCTCCCAAACACTCTTGTAAGTGCTTAAGTGGATAATCTCAAATAAGCTAAGCAAATTCAGGACCTTAGTATGCTAAGCACTTCCGTCTCTTATGGTTCAAGTTTAATTGGGCTGTAGTGGGATGCAGGGCTAGTTTCTTTTAGTTGTTGTTTTGTAAAGCTGTTCAATCACTTGCGAAATATGTCGAAGGACGGGGGATTTTTTCAGCTTGTTTGTCTATATGAATTTTTGTAGGTCAACCTTGACAACTATATTTTTTCTTATGTTTTCTACATCCTTACTCAACAATACATAGGCAACACCTAGTGTGTTTGTTTCCGGGTTGAATTGGCAACAAATGGATATTTGGTGAGAAACAACAATTTCCTGCCTCACTAAATATAGTAAAAATAGTAGCAGAACGCATGCCAGGGTGGATTAACATGTAAACAGGCTAAGAAAGAAAATAAATATTAAACTAGTTAAAGAAAGAAGCCTTGGAATAGCATGACATAATGTTTATGCAGAAGTAAAACAAAGTATATTAAATGTAAGTTCAACGGTATATGCACTAGCACAATTTGAAGGTTTTAATATAGGAGAGCATACTATACCACATGTCACAAACCTTAGCTCTCTACACTCTTGGGTCTATCATACAAAGTGTCGGAGAAATTCGGGGCGGTGTAAATCACAGGATTTAAGTGGAGGAAATGGAGGAATGTTTCACATGTTATCTTATCTTACAACATAAGGCTTCCAATGCTGCAAGTAGGAGTGCTTAACAAATAAAGATAGAGGAAGACATATAATCTAAATGAAACCATTAAAAGGATCTAAATTTAAATCATGTCGTTTGACCCATGTAACTTGTCTCCTCTGGTTGAAAAATGCTTTGGTGGTTGTTGCATCATTATTTATGCAAAGTACCAAAGCAAGTGTTTTTCCTCTGAAGTTAAAAAATTTACACTTGTGCAATGTACGTTTCTACTGTATGATTTCATTCATGCTGAGAAGCCCCACATTGGATGAGATATGTTATGAAAAATCAATTAATAAGCGGCGGACAGTCCTACAAGTCGGTTTTGTAGGGTTGAGTTAGGCCTAACCCATATTCTAAGACGGCATCACAGCCTATCCATGATTGGATGTGCCACCCATTATCGAGCCCCTCAGGTGACGGCTCACGCTCCAGATGTCTAGTCCTAGGCATTAGGGATGTGTGTTGAGAAGTCCCACGCTGGATGAGATATGACCTGTGAACGTGTTAAAAAGTGGTGGGCCGTTCTCACCTTACAAGCCGGTTTTGTAGGAGAGTTAGACCAGACCCAAATTTAAGAATTCACATGATATTACCTTAAGTTTATTAATTGTCTATGTCTATTATGTTTTTTTACATCACAATTGACAAAGTTGTAATCTGGAATTCAGGTTTTCTAAGCTCTTAGTTGCTAATTTGTGTAACTTCCCTGAGAATGTAGCCATATGACGAACAAGTGTTATATATTGGATTCCTTTTGCTGTTAATCTTTTCTAATTGACATTTCCAGAAGAAGTTGATGAACATATTCTTGAGAGGGAACTTCTGTTTTGCATTTAGTTATCTAAATTGTTTCATATCGAAACATATTGTGATCAATATCGTTTTATTTTGCACTGTCTCTTAGTTTCAAAAACTCAACATATCTGTTCACCAATGCACTCCTTAATCTTTTTGTAAGTAAGTGATTAATTTTTGTTGTAATTTGTTACATCATACAAGATTAGCAGACCTGACTGTTTGAAGGAGAAGGACGAAAAAAGTAATTGGCGTTCTGTGGATAATCATGATGAAGATAGTGCAGCCCGCACAAGACCATTTACTTTTGAAGAGATTATGCTTAGTAGAAAAAACAAAGAGTTGCTTGAAAATGTAAAAGATCCTGCTAAGGAAGCGTGGAATAAATCACCTGAAAGTTCTTTAGAGAAAATTGCTGATCATATTGAGTCTACAAGAATCTATACACATCATAAGATTCCATCCTTTAACATGGAGAAACATGCTTCAGAGGAACTAGTTAATGTAAGTTCTAGAAAGAAGGTAAAGAGCACCATTGTGACGAAAGATGATTTAACTGAAGGGAGAGATAGAGCAAACAATATTTTAGAAACCAAATCAAGTGCTGGATTAAATAATAAAGGGTGGATAACTGAAGAAAAGACAAGAGAAGAGAGGCGTGGTCAGAATAAAGCTGGAAATAAGCATTCAAGAGATTCAGATAACAAGGATAGCTATGCAGTAAAAGATACATCAAAATCTGAAAGGAAAATAAAGAAAAAGAACCACAATGAAGAGGAAGAGAATAATAATGAGCATTATACAGAAAGGAAGCATGGCAAAGATAGACATGATGGGGGGGAAATAAAAAGGTTGATGAACAATGATCTTGAAGAAGTTCCTGAAAAGAAGCATCATAGAGACTCAGATAAGCATATCCATACAGAGGGTAGAGCAAAATATGGAAGAGAAATCAATAAGCAAACAAGAGCAAAATATGAAAGAGAAATCAAGAGAAAATATCGAAATGATGATGAAACTCAAGACAGGAATGCAATGAAGAAACAAGATATAGCAAAGCATCATAACCCACACATTTATGAGAGGAAGAACAGGCAGGAAAAGGTGAAGGCGCATTATGAAGAACCAACCATGAAGAGGAGACGGTCAAGAAGTCGGGAGCGTGAGGATAGAAGAAGGCCCCGTTCTCTTTCACCAAGGGCACACAGAAATACTTATCAAGATGGAGAGCGTAAAGACTTGTCTGTGCTTTCTCTGACAGATAGTTCTAGAAAAAAACACTCTGATGATAAAAATAGAGTATCAACTAATGGTTCAAGTAGAAGGTCAAGAAGTCGTGAGCATGAGGATAGAAGAAGGTCCACTTCTCTTTCACCAAGGGCACACAGAAAAGCTTATCAAGATGGAGAACGTAAAGACTTGTCCATGCTTTCTCTGACTGATAGTTCTAGAAAAAAGCACTCTGATGATAAAAACAGATTATCACCTAATGGTTCAAGTAGAAGGTCAAGAAGTCGGGAGCGTGAGGATAGAAGGAGGTCCCCCTCTTTTTCACCAAAGGCACATAGAAAGACTTATCAGGATGGAGAGCGTAAAGACTTGTCTATGCTTTCTCTGTCAGATAGTTCTAGAAAAAAGCATTCTGATGATAAAACTAGAGTATCAACTAATGATTCAAGTGGTCACCATCGACGATATCGACATAGTAGCCCTGCTAGTGGACTTGGTGGCTATTCACCAAGGAAGAGGAAAAGTGAAACTGATAAAAAGACACCTTCACCATCTAAGCATTCTCCAAAGAAACGTGCTGGATGGGATCTTCCTCCTGTAGGGACAGATCCTACTCTAACTTCTGTTTCTTCTGGTTTTGAATTATCAAATCATAGTGTGTTGTCCAGCATGCATGATTTGGCTTCTGCTACTTCTCTGAGTTCATCCATCGTGAAGCCTCTACCAGTGTCATTTTTTAATGCAGTATCAACAGGGAAGAATGCCGATATTGATTCTGTCCAACTGACACAAGCTACCCGCCCTATGAGAAGGGTTTATCTTGAGAATTTACCACCTTCAGCCTCTGAGAAAGTTGTGATGGATTGTTTCAATAACCTCTTGCTTTCTTCCGGTGTAAATCATATCCAACAAACTCGGCCATGTATCAGTTGCACTGTAAGTTTGTAGCACAAAATATGAAATTTAGTTTTCCCCCCAATGAACCAACGAGTTTGAATTGTTTGTTGCATATTTTCGCTTGCAGGTGCATAAAGATAGGGGCCAAGCGCTTGTGGAATTCCTTACAGCTGAGGATGCATCAGCTGCTCTTTCTTTTGATGGCAGTAAACTATTTGGCTCTATGGTGAAAATTAAACGTCCCAAAGACTATGTTGAATTTGCAGTAAGAATGAGAATCTGATATATCCCTTTATTCTTTTATCTATATCTTATCTTATTAACACAATAACTATTACAAGTGTTTCATATTTTTCCCTTAAAATTCATTTATATTTTTTTATAAATACTACATACTATTATTTCCACTACTAAAATTTAATTTTCTCAAAAAACTTAGCAGGCATTCATAAGGAATTTTCTATATGAAATTGCTGAATATCACTTATCACTCTCATGGATTCCATTCTTCCGTGTTTTCTTGTTTACATATATAGTTTCTTTAATTTATGACATGATCAATCTGCGATGTTATATTTTTAAAATAGATAATTAATCATTTAATATGTACTTGTGGATTCTCCTGAATGATATGTTTATTATTGATGTGAAAAGAATTTTCCCCTATTTAAGGGAAATGAAATATATAAAGTTCTATCTGTTTGGCTTAATTTCTACGTTTATGTAACATTAGTTTGACTTCTTCAATCACAATTATAAACTATTATATCATTGAAAAATTCCGACACAAACTTGTGAAGGGAAGGCTTAAAAGGTTGCTGGTGCAGTTATTAAGCCAAGACATAAAAGGAGGAGCTTTTGATGTATCATGAGTTGAAGAGACAATCTTGAAAATGTCCTCCATTATAAGTGATACCCAAATTTTAAATCTAAAAGATATCGAGATCATATATTTCATGAAGGAACTCATCAACAATAGGAGTAGGGAACTTATCATGTATAGTAAATTAGTAACAAATTTAGTCATTTTTATAATGGATAGGATATTGATTGTATGTACACGCGGAGCAGCTTTTGGAACAAATAAAATTTCATAATTTTATAATACAGTGCTTACTGTAGTGGTGTGGGGTGAGGGTGGTGTGGGTTGGAGGTCCTGGGTTCAAACTCGGATGAAGGAGTAAATATTAATCTAACAACTCATTGCTAACATTTGCCATTAAAAAAAAGTGCTTACTTTAGTAAGGAATTATTTGACACATTGTTGGTAAGTTGGTATAGCTGTGATGTTATCATGATTTTGTATTGGTGGCTAATCTTTTATTCTTTTACATTCTTGTTTCCTATGTTACTCTGTTGCTTACATTCTTTATCTTACAGTAAGGTTAATGTTAACTGGTTTCTCTTTTTATTTTATTCGATTACTTGAACGTATTTCAGGCTAATGCTATTTTGTAAGCTTTGCAATTCTAAGGTATATTGTGGTTATCATCCATGAACAGGTTTTCAGACAATTGCTATTTTCATGCAGACTGGTGAACCAGAGAGACCAGTGGAAGTTGCTGCCACAATAAGTGATGTTGTAGTTAATTCCCCAAACAAGGTATGCCTGCAAAACTATCTTATGTTGATAATTTTATATTTATACATGCAAGTGTTAAGCAACCGAATGTTGGGCATGTACCTTTCTCTTCTGTGACAGTCCTCTTCATTAATCGTTGAATTGCCAGAGTTTTCATACTACATGGCTTATTCTTTTTGATATGCAGTGGAATGCAAAGTTTCACCGCACTAAATGGTTGTTTGTGTATGAATTCTGTAAAAGCTATATGCAAATAGCATATTTGATTCAGTATATAGTACCCAAACATCAGTTATATGTAATTCTATACAATTCTAAAATTGTTAAAAGAGAAGCACATATAGGAGATATGAGAAAACCAGAGTCTACAACTGGACTGGTATATTGCTTTTATATAGCATATACCAAGATTGACATAAAAGTTGTAAGATGCAAGGCATAAGAGCACCATTGTTCTAGTAACAATGAACACTGCTCCCCGAGCCAGTTAGTCTGTGTCCACCTTCAGCTTGTTACAAATGTCATCAATTCAAATACCTTCATCCCTTCTCATTATTCACCTCCTGGCCCAGAGACCCATTCCAACATATTACTACAATCCAAATTCCAAAACCAAATTTTTGTTTTTCTTTAGTATTTGTATACGAACAAATTCTTGGTGGCTGACTCTCCATTGTCTGTCAGAAATATTTAGTTGTTACTGTGAGAAGGCAGTCTTTAGAGAATATTTTACCTCCATATTTGTCTCCCCTGTCGAATATCAATTACCTTGTCCCTTGACCTTGCTCATGTTTGTTTTTTCCAGTCGCTTCAATCCTCTTCTTGATCTTACAGGCGACACATCCAAGAATGCCAAAAAAGTTCATTTATTTTTCGATGCGACACTGGCTTTCCCTCGAAAAGCAGCAGGTTAGACCAATTGTTAGGAACCCGGGAATAGAACTGGAAAGTTGATGGAAAGAACAATATTTTGTTGAAAGAATGAGAATAGGAGAGAAGACTCTCCTGCAAGGATTTCCACTTCCACAATAGAGTCACCACTCTATTCATTCAATTGTTTACAACTCCAAGTTCTGTACCTCTCCTCTGTTGTCCACCCATTTATATTTGTAATCTTGTTAAACCAACCAAGAACCAACCATCCTTTTTAATCCCAACTGCTTGTAGCTACCCTTCATTCATAATCCTAACATGATTCATAATCCCAACTACGGTATTTATAAGTAACTAACAGACACGTAGATTCCTTACTTCATAGCTTCGACTGTATTCCATGTTTTTACTTTTAACATGGACACCCATTCATATTGTTTAATTTTTCTGATCTGGGTAGTCTTGCTAATTATAATCATGTGTCTTTTTCTCTATTTTTTTTGGTTAATTAATTGTTTGTCTGCTGATTGCGTCTTATTTGTTGTGGCAGATTTTCATTGGTGGAATTTCAAATCATGTTTCTTCGGAGATGGTAATAATTAAGACATAAAAACTTCGTCATTTAAAAATTTAACCTTGAATTTCCTTTAAGATTTTTTTATTGTCCTTATAACTTCTCGTAACCAACTCAACTACCTTACCTTTTGTGTGACTAAGGCTTATTTTATCTCTTCTTTAGCTTATGGAGATTGCTGCTGTGTTTGGATCTTTGAAGGCTTACCACTTTGAGGCAAGGGTCAGCAATGGATCATGCGCTTTTGTTGAGGTAAGGTTTCATTTCTTTCTTCCAGTAATTTTGTATTATTTTCTACACTGGACGTACTCTGATAAATAATGTCATCTTATTTTTATTTCAGTAGTTTCTACACTGGGAGTACTATGATAGAATAGTTGTGTTATTTTCTTATTTTCTTTCTGCCTCTCAATTAGTCGTCTTCTGTAAGTAACACAGTCATTTAAGATGATATTTCATACATCCGTAGCCTAAGCCAATTGAATGGTCATAGAAAACTCAAATCAACAACTAGACCATTCCTTTTTAATCCAGAAGACAAATTAGATAGTCAAAAGTAACCAACTTAAACTTCCAACTTTTGGTTGATTTATCTTCTGTGCTGCCAACTTATTGTATGCTTACTTCTGTGTTACACATTGGAACCCACTGTTGAAATTATTTGGTTTTGACCTTTCAGGTATACAGAGAGGAACAACAGATAATAGCACAATAAAATTATATTGATTTTTGTTTGCTGAAATACTAGTCCCTATTTATTCTAAAACTAGACTACTAATCTTAATTAAACAAGAAAGCAAATCGTGATATGTAGCAAATATATTCTGATACTAGAATAATGATGTGATGATATATGTTTAATATATTCCAACAATACTAGTTGAGACTTGAGAGGTCCTATGTAGAACTTTTCATAGGAATAACCCATTAGGTGCAAAGGAATTGACCCATGAGGAGCACCTTGGAGAAAAAAATGTTAAAATTATTGATTGGGAAATCAAGTGAGTAGATTGTAAAAACTTTATTGTTTGTTATTCATGTGTGTATTTTATCACAATCTTGGTCATCGATTTTTCTAAATGAGGGGTGCACCTTGGATAGAGGTGTTATAACTTATAATCATTGATTGGAAAATCGAGGGAGTAGATTTTAACAACTTAATTGTTGTTATTCATGTATATGTATCACAATCTCTGTCGTCAATTTTTCTATCAACTATTATATAACTATGTAATTTTCATTTAACATGCATTCTCACTCTAGAGCAGACAAATCCACTTGCAAGTTGCAAAAGTAAAACAACTTTATAAGATTGTGTTCAAAATTTTTGAATTTTCTTCAATTAGTTATCCACTTTGAGCATTTCCGATAGCTATTGTTTATCTATTTTGAGGTCTTCAAAAAGCTATTATGCTTTCTTTTCAACATCTTTTCCAATTTGAAAAGCTATTATTCATCCTCTTCTTTAATTTCCCCCATTTTGCTAGTATGTGGATCACTCTGTTACTATCAAAGCTTGTGCGGGTTTGAATGGTATGAACCTGGGAGGGGAAGTATTAACAGTTGTTCAAGCTATGCCTGATGCATCACCTGGGGTAAGTTTCCCACATGTTCATTTTTATTGTCTCTTTCCAATTCATGGTTGTGATTCCGTACCTTGATATGGGCACTTTCTAAAATAAAAATATTTCCAGGAAAATGATAGTAAACCACCATCTTATGGCATTCCAGAGCATGCAGAGCCACTGCTCAGAGAGCCAACACAAGTACTGGAGATTAAAAATGTGGTATGAATTTTTTTATTATTTATGAGGTTATTTTATGTTCTCGTTCAGTCTCAGTAGCATTCTTTCTAATCCCTTTCCACTATTTAATTCTCCATTAGCTTATTTTTCATGATACAAATCCAATCATGACTGTTTGTAGTGTTAAAATTATAATTACAATAGAGAAATGTTAGCAAGACTCTATCTTTCATCTTTCAATACACTATTGAAGAGTGAAATACATGTGAGTCCCACCACATTGAGAATGGGACACATATGACTTCAGTGAGGTTCACATGAATTTCTCTTTTAACGATAGTGTGCTGAAATTATGTTACTGGCATTCCTCAGTGTTCTTTAGTTTCAAGCAGAAATAATTGTAGCCGGATTCTGGTTGGATTTAATATGAAAAAGGGCGTTAGACTTGTACAAATCTCTATGAGCCTTTGCCTAATAGCTTCTGGTCAAGCATATGTTTCCTTTTTATATTGTCGTTAGTTAAATTGGATGCTTCAGTGATTACCTTTTGAGTTCTATTTGTTTAATATGAATAGTTCACAGTGGAGTCTCTATCGTCTTTATCTGACACGGTAATCGAAGAAATTTTGGAGGATGTACGATTGGAATGTGCAAGGTAATTAAAAACCGTACTATTTTTGTCCAGTTTTCAAATTTTTTGAAGTTGTAAACATTTATCAAGTCTTTATTTTTTTGCAGATTTGGGACCGTTAAATCAATTCATGTGGCCAGGCATTGCAAGGACAATAATTTAGCAACCAAATCAGAAGTTAAAAAGAAAGTGGGTTTCGAAGAACCTACTCCAGACACACACACTGTTACTAATGATGCTGAATCTAGTTTCTCTGAAGAGGCTACTTACTCCACTTCTAAAGTAACAGGTGGAATGGAGTTCCATGGTGACAAAGAGCTAGAAGACAAAGATAATGATGGTACTAGTGTTAATGTTGATAAAAATGCTGAAGTTTTTGATAATACCACATGTCAAGAGCATCTTGTGAGTGATTCAACAGTAATAGATGCTGGCAATGAAGGTTTGCCTAGTAGTACCATTCAAGGATGTCCTGATCAGGGGAATACACCTAATGATGATCCAGAGTTACATGATAGCATGGTTGCTAACAATATTGATGTTGAAAAAACAGTGGGTGGCAAGACGGACTCAGAAACGGTTTGTCCATTTCAGGAAGGCTTTTCTGAATGTGATGCCAGTTTAGAATTAGTTGGTCCCAGAGAGGACATTAAGGAAGAAGATGAGGAGAAAGATGATACTCATAATCATGTATTTGAGGAAGGTTCCGTTCTTGTTGAGTACGCAAGATCTGAAGCATGTCGATCAGCAGCTCATTGTTTGCATAGACGTCTCTTTGACGGCAGAATGGTGACAGTTCAGTATGTTGCTCCAAGTCTATACAGAGCAAGGTTTACAAAATGAGCATTTCAAGTTGAGCGGCAACTCTTGGTTATATGAAGAACATAAAAAGTTTTATGTGGTTGTGCAAGAACAGATTAATTAGTCTGATTGGCTATATCAGCATGCTTCTTTCATGTAAGATCTGCAAGGAATATTTTTTTTTAAAAAAAAATTCATATTTAGAGCGGAAAAAGCATAATTGATCAATGCCAATGTGATATATATGCAGTAGCATAATCAAGTTTGGAGCTGCAGATGACTTGTGAAGACTTGCTTTTTTAACTTGGAAAAATTCATTTCGGACCAAATGTTTTGACTTCAGTTTCACTTTGGCTGGGTAGTCTCATCAGTTATACTAATTGGAGATATTTGTTATACAAGATTTTGTTGCATTATGAACTGGTTGTATCATTAGGTATTTTTAGATGTTACTTAACAGGGCCATTTTTTTTCTTCTTTCAATATTAGCCAAACGTAGTCTTTAATTACCAACTTTTTTTATTGTTGACGTGACTTGATTTCTAATATTTTACCTCAATAGTGACGACTATAAGTTAGTTTTTGTTTAAATTTACACCACTTTATATCAATTCAAGCTGTACACTTGAGTTCTGTATACTTGGTGTTCAAATTAGACATCATTTTAATGACCAATACCTTATAAAATATAAGTGAACGTAAAAAAAAAATGGAGAAGTGAAAATTAATCATATATGATGATTGTTTACATGCGAATGTTTATTTAAACTTGAGTATACATGTTATTTTTTGAGGATATTTAAAATTAAAATTTAGTATACATAATTTTCATGTTAATAATATACTCCCTCCATTTCTTTTCTTTTGATGTTTTAGTTGATTGCACAATTATTAACGGATCATTAAACTAAAAGAATAGTTGCAATGTTTGGACTAAAATGCCCTTATTTAATTGTGATAAGTTAAAAGTCACAACTTATTTAATTTTTTATGGTGTGTTTTTCAACAAGGGTAAAATTGGATAAAAAAATATTAAATACCCTAAAACATCAAATATTTTGAAATAAAGTTGAAGTCCTAAAACATCAAAAGAAAAGAAATGGAGGGAGTACTATTTGATGATTACATTTATTAATTTTTTTATTCTACAAATTTATTAAATAGAACAAGTATTTAAGGTTTACTTTTTTTTTTGGGCAGATTAAGATACACTCTTAGAATAAATTATTCTCGGTCTCTTTTTTTGTGTGTAAATTATACATCATTCATGTGCAAATGTAGAGACTAATCCCTCGAGTTTTATGATAAACTCTTTCTAAGAGTTTTAACGTTGTATGTCCAAGGTTGAATTTTAACATCTAACCTAGAACCTTGGTTAAACAAAAAGAGACCTGCATCATCTTATCAAAGTGTCTTGGATGATGATTTCCTATCTTTTACCTATGGTATAATTCATTGACCAATATTATGAATAAAAAGACCAAGACACTAAAAATTCTTAGTGGTTAACGCTCAATTTCGTTGACCAATGCTTTGTTTTATAGAGTTAATAATATACACATTCTGCATTCTAGTCCATAAGAAAAATACCTTTTAACACTAAACGTTTCTGCCATTAAACGCCACTGTAAACTAAGTGTTCTTTAGTTTCTTGGAACCCAATTTGGTCTTTAAAAATCATGATTTTTAGTTTGTGAGAAAAATAAATTAGAACAATTTAGTCCCTCAAGCTGAATTTCCATATAAACTTGGATTTTATGCTGATATGATAGGTAATTTCTAATCCAGCTCATCATTCTACCACATACCTATATGTCACTAAAATGAGGGATAACAGGGTTCTTGAATCTTAACAATAATTGTAAATGGATAGTTTAATATATCTATAGCTTATGTAAATCTTTGTATAGCGTCTTCTTCCTCGTTATGTTGGCTTTTCCATTGGAGAATTTCAAAGTTTTATATATTGCAAATTGCAATTTATTCTGTCGCTCTCTAATTGCGATATGAGTTAGAGCGAGGGTGCTTCAAGTTTCATGGGAAAACTTTGGATACAATTATATTTGTACATTTCAAACACGCCTAACAAGAAAATGCTAATATGTGTCCTCAAGACATACGTCAAGGAAATCAATGTAAACAAATTTTCTTAAAAATTGTGTCAATTTATTTATTAAAAAGTTAAAATTAATGTTTAGTTATAAATACTTTCAATTTGTGGAAATGTTGGCACGGCCCTTATAATAAATCTTTCTTTGACTCTTATGGTAATGTTTGTGAATGGTGGTCTCATATTTTACTTTGTTCATTGTGACATGTCTTGTGTTATTTGTGTTGCTGATATTTTCCACTGCAAAGCGGTGCTCCTCTTTCCACTACATAAATACTCCTTCTGCTTCGATTTGTGAGAATGTATTTTTCAATGTTGTCAAGTTATGAAACATTATTGTTTCAGTCTCAGCATAAAACTGAATGGGGCATGTTGAAGATTATAGCGGTCTCATATTGCTTAGTCCTCTCCGTTTATATACATATGTCGTAGTCAACCACTATACAGATGTCAATTCATAACTTTGATTATGAATATATTTGATTATCGATAATAAAAAATTGATATTTTGAAAATATTCATTAAGACAAATCAAACATCTTACATAATAACGTTGCTTATATATTAGTAAAAGAAACATGTTCAAAGTAAATAATGTGAATAGTGGGCATTATAAAAATACGATGTGTATTTTCTTTTTTTGAAGAAGTTAAAATGAAATATATAATCAAAGTCTCTTAATCTTTATGGCATAAGGAGTGGTTGAAGAGACTAAGGAAAAGAAAATCAGTTACAACAGGAATCCAACAGAAAGCAAAGCGAAGCCACAAGCTCGCAACAATGAAAAAACAAAACGAAAATGACATTCAAGAAGAACTCCCAAACACAAAAGGGGATTAAGATACCACAAATGCTAATTAAAAGCAAAATTAGAATTGTTTGCCTTCAAAGATTTTTTTGGTGGTGGCCAAGGTTGGAATTCTGAACCTTTTTTATAAATTGAAGAATAAAGTCCCCTTGTTGTTTGAAAATTTTAACATTCATATCCCACCAAATTGTCTAAACACAAGATAGTCAAATCAAGAAGAAAACATTATATATATTTTTTTAATAGCCACCTAACGATCGAATTCAATTAAGTGATCTATAACAAGAGCATATTTGATTGAAGCCAAACCTAACCAGTTGTATATAGCAGTACAACATGTATTTAAGAACTAAGAGAGTATTAGTTACAATGTTTTCTCTGGTTATTTTTTTTTTAAGAGTCTTGTTAACCGGTGCCCCGGACACCGGTTAAGAAACCAAAAATAGAAAGAAAAGCTATAATTTCTATTGAAAAGAACAATTTTTTTACTTTTAAGATATAGAATACATAATTTTTATGAAAATATTTTCTTTTTCCCTAAAAAAAGAAAATATTTTCTTTTATAACTCGTTAATCAGTGCCCTGAGGCACCGGTTAACATTTCCTTTTTTCCGGTTGATTATCTTCGTTTCCTATTTCTAACACATTATAAATAAATAAAAAGCACACCTAGTTAATAAATAACAAAAATCAGATTTTGTTTTTATAATATTTTTTTAATATAAAAACTGTCAGTAAAAACAAAAAATACTAACCAAACACCACCTTTGCCTAAGACTGAACAACATTTTAATAACTTTGTGAATCTTAATTTGGTGATGGAAAATCATCAATATCTCATGATGAAAATCATAATGGTGTCAATTTCCAGTTAATGGTGACTTGGTACTTCAGGATTCAGATTCATAATGAACCACTAAATCAAGTAAGGGAACTAAATTGTAGTTTCATATACTATTTGAGTAAAGGAAGAAGAACTGTATATTTTTATTCTTTCAAAGCTCTTCATAATGTGATACAGTGTCCCATTATATAAATATCGTTGACCTTTATATACAAATTATTTAATTATTGATTTTTTTTAGCAAATTTTAATTATTGATCGGTTCAAATAAAATGTTTATAACTTTATATGATGTCATAATTTCAATGTTCACTATGAGCTTTATAGTGGAGTTTTAGTGTATCACCTTTAAATCAATGTATTGACAGATTATAAGGTAGTTGATGATTTTCATGACATCACCCAATTTCACATCAAATTATTGGATGAACTTTCCAAATCTTGGAATATTTTAAATCACATATTTTATAGCCAAGAAAATTCATTTTTTCTTGGTTAATGCCTTGAGGGAGCAATGCATGTATTGGAATTTGGAGTTAGGTTAAGAGGTTTGATTATAATAATTCATTCATCAAATAAGAGTAAAATAGGCCAAATATCTCTAGTACATTTTTCTCTTTTTATTTTTATTATTTTATTTATTTACTTTTCTTTAATTGGCCACTTTGGTTTGGCCTTAATGGTAATGTCCCTATCACTATTATATACAACCTCCACTCAAAAGATTGAATAACTTTGGCCTTTGCTCATTAGTCAAAAACATTAAATTAAATTCAATGTTTCCCACCCAAATGAGAGCCCTTCAATAATAAATTATGCATTATTCAACTTGGTTGATTCCACCTTGAATCCAGAAATTAAAACCTATGTATCAATGATGAAACCTTTAGTAACAAATAAATACATGGTCCTGTAACAAACATAAAAAACATATGGTCCTCATCCATGGATGATATGCAGCATATTTTACAATATTTATCCAATAATAAATGAGTACCGTGTGAAGTATAAAAATCCACTCACTATAGTTTGTTTTGGAAGTATATTTATTCACCCCTGTCCACATATACATCTTAGATAAGCCAAAAGATATCCAAAAATGTAGTTTAGTGGTACGAGTTGAGACGTTAAATGAGTATTACGAAAGAGTTTCAAGGTTCAATCTCTATTCCAAAACAATCTCTCCTAAGGAATTATCTCTCTAACCTAACAATTTAACACACTAACTTTTATAAAAAAGAAAAAAGATAAGCCTAAGATTCTCTATGTAACTAATCTTTATACTTTACAAAGTATAAAGAATAATTTAATTTGAATATATAAAAAAAACTATAACTACTTCTTATTGTAAAGTATTTCAACCCTAGAAATAAATGGCTAAAATCTCAAATTTAAAGACAGCTAGATGATTTAAAAAATTGAAGTAAAAAGTGATAGGCAAAGATCTTCATGTTAAAAGGATTAAAAGGAATCAAGAGGTACATTCCATTGATATTGTTTCCAATTATTTGTATTTGCTCCCATGTTGCTTGGACAAGTAGACTAAAAAGTGTGAAACTGATTATTTCTCTCAAGTTGGTTTACTAAAATTGCCTAAGGAATGTAATGGTGGAATATAAAATGTCATTTTCATTTGAAAAGTAGATAATTTATGTGATGATAGTTATGAACATCTTAAGGACTTTAAGGGAAAGATATGGTTTTGTACTTATTATAGTCATATTCAGTCTTCAAACTATGCTCTTCAAGTATCAGCAGCTCACTGCAGTGCTTGGTCTTAGGGTAAAAAGTGACATATCTCTTGTTTGGTTGTTCTTTTCCTTTTCTATTTCTAACACTGCTGATTTTGAGTAAAGAGTCATTGTTTTTGTTATGATGATATTGTTACGATGTTTTTACCGTCGCTTATATATGATTAATCAGCGTCAGGGAATATATGAAACATACAAGATGTGTTCACCCCTCTTAATCGAATTTTTTTTCTATACATATTATTTAGTGAGGTATCGAACCATTGACCATATGTTTAAAGGGTTCAAATCTTTTAGGGTTAAATAAGTTTTTCGTCCTTATAAATATAGCGAATTTTGATTTTAGTCCCTAAAAAATAAAATAGAACGTTTTCATCCTCACAAAAAAAATTATTTTGTTTTTAGTCCTTAATGGTCAATTTATATTCATATGAATGTCAAAATTATAACTATTTTATAACCAAGATGTATCTGTGTGATGTTCGTATACTATAATCAACCTTTATATATTCATATTATGTTTGAAAAATGTCAAAATTATTTCCATTAGGGACCAAAAACAAAATAAAAAATTTTGTGAGGATAAAAACATCTCATTTTATTTTTTAGGGACTAAAATCAAAATTTTCTATATTTATAAGGACGAAAAACTTATTTAATCCAATCTTTTAACACTTGAAACAATCTATGTAGGTAGTAAAAAGTCATTTTAGTCCATCAAATTATATTAAAATTTATATATTAAAATTATAGTATCTGAATATATGAAAATTTGCAAAAACATCCTTAAGTGTCTTTTTTAGTAATTATATAGACCTAATTATTAACTCAAGACACGTTTAAGATAGACCTAATTATTAACTAAAGATACATTTAAAGATTAAACTTTCTTTTTTGTCAAGTAGTTTAGTGACTATAATTCACCTTTTTTAAGGGGAATAAGTGGGGTATTCAAGGTTCGTCCCCCTACCTCTACATATAACAATGTATGTTTCTGCCAACCGAGTTATGCTTGCAGGAATATTTAAAGATTAAACTTACTATTGAAAAACACATTTATGTACATTTTTGTAGTTTTGGCACATTAAAAAGACTATTGTTACATGCATTTAATAATCAAAATGAATATTTACTCGCTAGTTTTGGGTGGGGTTGGCAAGCACGAAATATCATTTCCTAGTGGTCTCATAAATATTTACTAGCTCAAGTTCTTACTTTCCACGTAAGTATTATAAGAAAAAGACAAATAATTCTATCAAAGTAATAAATTTATTGATTTTCGTTTACATGTAAACAACTTTTTTTTGAACAAATATCTACGTGCATAACTCTAAAGATTAATTTTTTGAGTCGAATGAAATCGTAATATATGATAAAACTCACCTTCAAATGACTGAATTTAACTCCAAAACCTCGGTTATACTAAAAGATAACCTTTACCATCTCATTTAAGTGTTCTTGAATTATAGGTACTTGATTTGATCGAACCTGAAATTTCGAGGAGGAGCACACTCCCAAATTCCAAACCAATATCACCATGCCAAGTTGATGACATAATTGATTTGATTAAAGGGAATTGATAGATGATCAGCAAATTAATTGGTCGTCTAACTACACATGCGAAGATAATGAAATTAATTAATGCAGTGCTTTGTTAATTATTTGCATACTCTTGATATATGAATAGTAAGAATTTAGAGGCCAATACACATTCTTTTACAGCCAAGTTTTTGGGATAGCCTTGCTGTCTCTCACTCTCCAAACTTAATACAAGGCTGTAGACTAAAGGAAGTTTGGGTGGGTGGGTGTGTAACAAAGATATTAATGGAAAGTGTTTTATAGTACTTAGAAATAAGTATTACTAATCTTGTATTGCACATTTGAATGTTTTTTCTACGCTTTTGGATTTCGTTAATTACCTATGTGTGGAAGTCACGTTATTTCTTGAGTTGTACTCAACTAATCAATTTGATCGTTGAATATTTAGAAATCTAATTAAGTTAACTACAACTTTTATGCACATCCCAAATTATAATCCATCCGTCGTCCATGCTTAAACTAGTGATCAATCGAAACATTCCATGCTGAATTTCCAGCTTTGAAGATGTGGACTTTTAGTGAAGGGGAAGTCGCTTTGGAAAAGAATTTCAGAGCAAAAAAACTATTTGGTTTCGGACATGGAGCGTCGAATAGATAATTGTTGGGTTTGGAAGTTTATTTGAAGGAGACATTTCTTTGCTTGGGAGGAAGGAATCTATAAGGATTTTATGTATTTGATTAGTTCGGTTCAATTGTCGGCAAGAGATAATGAGTGGAGTTTCCAGTTGACGCTCATGAATCACTTTGGGTAAACTCTATTTACCTATATCTTCGCAATCCAAATTTTCCCTCCTCTTTTGATAATTCAAGCGGTAAGATTCTTGTTAAGAATTGGGGGAATAATGCTCGGTCAAAAGTCTTTGTTTTTTTCTTGCAATTGCTTCTTAACCGCCTTCCAACAACAAAAAAATCATTTGAAAAGGCGAATGATTCGAAATGCTTTGGAGTTGCGTTGTTCATTCTGGTATGAAATTTTCAAATGGATTGGTGTGGTTATTGTGCTCCCAAGGAAAATTTCAACATTGCATGAGATTTTCTCTTCCTTGGCTCGAAAAGGAAAAGGGGAGAAAGGGGTTTTGTTGGGTTGCCATACGACTTTGGTTAATCTGGAAGACGCAAAATGAGAAAAGTTTTACTGCAAAGATTTTAAATCCTTTGAAAGTGGTCGATGATATAAAAAGTGTATTGTGGAATTGATTTTTGGATATAAGTTTGTGTCCTCGGTGTATGTTTTATGAATGATTTTCTTTTCCTCTAGATCGTATGTTTTGGTGATTTCTTTGTTATTTTTTATTTCTTATTTTTTAGTTGTTTTAGGATGAGTGAGTACTACTTGTACTTTTTGTCGGTATCTAAATTTAGTGCGACTTGTAGCCTTGTACTCATATTTTCCTTCAATAAAGATATTTTTGGTTGTTAAAAGAAAGGGTTGTGTTAACTTGTGCCTTGCCCCTAAAGACACAAGATAAGAAACTAAATAAAGAAATTTAATCTTGGAAATTGTCCATTCATAACCTTAAAACATTAAAAACTTATCTTTCTATTATAATATTTATTGTTTAATTTTATTTTAAGATCCTTATCTTGTGTCATACGGGCACATGTTAGCATTTTTCTAAAAGAAATACACAGTTGTACGCCCTAAACAATCTTGAAAATTGGACAATGAAAGTTGTGTCACATGGGTAAATGTAGAGAATCCATTTCACACTAGAAACATGTTGAGGTTAAGAAATTTGATTTGAAGAAGTGAAGAAGTGTATCCTTCAAGAAAGAAAGACATGCATTGTCCAAAATCTTAAATTTCAAAAAGTAAAGATTGCACTCAAATTCAGCAAAAGATTAACTCCCATTTGAAATCATAACGTACTTAATGTACCATGTCCACCATTTTGTGATTTAGCATTTCCGTATTAATAATGAACACCATTTTTTTTCCCCAATCTAGCTAACACTATTGTTTATTCACACACCTTTCCACCTCATCTTGAGCTATATTTCTTGTTACCCTATGTAAATTATAAAGTTAATAGCATGCTATATATTGTTTTTAGATAATATTTTTTAGGCATTGTTAATGCAAAACGTTTTAGATTGTCACTCAAATAATTATTTATATACTTCTATAAAGAAAACCATTATTTATATAAATAAATTATTATTCGTCCCCTTGAGCATAACTCAGTTGGTAGGGACATGCGTTTTTTAGGGGCTGAGGTTTGAACCTCGGACAGCCCACTTATTCACCTTAAAAAATGAACTACGAGAAGAATAATAATTAAACTTTAAGCAACCAACATATAGAAATAAATAAGATTGGACTCATATAGCACGCTTAAAAACATATTATTGAGACGTAAATTGCTAGTTATCTCATCTTTAGATAAAAAGGAATCATACTAGGAATACACTAAAGTATGCGATAATCTATCATTAATAATATATACTCTTAATCTAATGTAGGTATTTGGTGAGAATAAGCAGTCTCCCAATTTTGAACCTTAAGTTACTTTCACGGCTACATTTTACACATGTAGATTATGACAGTCTTCACTAATTTAGGGGCCTATATCATTTGTGTCATAGTAATGTAGGTTGTCTATGTATGGATTAAAATACTCTCCATTTCCTAATAAAATAGAATATCTATTATAATAATTTTGAACTAAATAAATAGTATTAATTAAATATTTACACACCTAAACTTTGATAATAGAATAAATGGAAAGCGTAGGAACTAGAAAAGATCTTAACTCGTTGTACATCATCAAATTTGACTAAAAGATATCATAGTGTTTGAAATGGGTTGGGGGGACTAAAAGTTTTTTCATCCACGTTGACTTACACCATCATAGACACTCAACATTACGATGACGAGACACATAGTCAAAAAACTTTAAGTACAAAAAGTCAATCACATTTGATCAAATCTTCACATTAGATATATTGATCCTCCACTTATATGGTGTTCAATCTACGGTTTCATTCAACTTTTAACTCAAATTTAAAACAACAACATATTCATGTAAACTATTCGTCAAAAAGAATGCCAGCAATCTTTCATTTGAACGTGCTTTAGTTTATATATATAGGGTTCATGATTAGATAGCTGCTATATGTATTACGTGTCTAATTTTACTAAAATTACAAATAGGATCTACATCATATGCATGAATATATTGCGTGTACATTTAGAACAATACACGTATTTGATTTATCATCTTTAATATTAAACAAGTAGCAAAGAAGATATGAGAAAAAGAAGATTTTTATATGAAGTAAAAAAATCAAATGCCATTTCATCTAACCCACTTTCTTAACTGTCCAAATTTAGTTGTATAGGATAATACCATGCGATATGTTAGCCAATAACCATGCAGATACGGATTAAACCTTTAGGTGACTTTGCTTTTTCATTTATAGGTTTAGGAAATTAAAGTATTCAAGATAGAAGAAAACAAATGAAACATGTGCAAATGACAAAGTAAATATATGATGGTATATATTAATTTGAGAGAAAAGAGGAATGAAATGAGTTGCTAAGTGGGAAATGCAATGTATTGTTTTGATTAATAATAAAGTATATACTTGATTTAAAATGTGGCCTATAGAAATAGGGCTTCTTTTATTGCTATACAGATTGACAATGATCTGCTCCAATGTTGAAAGTGAGCACTAATTAAGAAGATATATAGTATACTTAGGATAATTTATAGTAAACTTCTTATCTTATAAAATTAATTAAGTGAGAAAATATTCGCTAAACATGACTCTTATGAAAGGATAGAGCCATCTTGTCATGGATATATAGAGGGGGAAGAAAACAAGTCTAAGGGGTCAATTTTGTTGAAAAATATAGACTTTATTTGGTATAGCTGTAGGTTTAAGATTTCGTTGCATTAGAAATTAAATAATGTTTTGAAGTGGAAAAGGAAAAGGAAGGAATAAAAAATCACTTCAAAAATGTGTTTTTCAATTAAAAAACAATGAGAGTTAAAAAACAAGATAACTTTATATTTTTCAATTCCCTAAACAATATCCTTAATACATTTATTAGTTCAACATATTTTTTAATACGGTGAACAATACATATGTGATATATTATTTGCGTTTGTGTTTTGGGCGGTGGATGCGGGGCGTGTATAAGCATCCTATGACCCCGGTCCGTCCCCGTACTAAAAATACAGGTTTTTCCGTACTCGCATCCTATTAAATCGGTTTTTTCCTGTTAAATTTGAGACGGTTTTAACGTGGGCGGGTTTTGTTGTCATATTTATTTGTGTCCCAAAAAACAATGGTGTAGTTGTTCAATATGATAGGGATTCAAATATAATATATATATATATATATATATATATATATATATATATATATATATATATATATATATATAACATACATAACTCCTTAGAATGTTGTAGCCACTACTAGCCATCTATATTCTATAATATATGGTTGGCCAAAACGTACAAATATAAAGGGAATATATATTAAGATTCTTATTTCCTCATATATCCCAGTTCACTAATTCCATATCTAAAGCTAGCAAGGGAAATGTAAACCCTATTCTTTTTTTTAGAGGATTAAACCCTATTCATGAACCTTATCTATCTGAGCATAGGTCTTATCGATGATCATTATTCCAAAACAGAAGGGCAATTTATATTGAAATCAAAACACAAAGATTTCCAAATACCAGAATAGTATATCCACAGATTCTCATTATCTATGGTTTCCAAACTCAAGTATCCATAAATACACACATTTTTCCACAACGACATCGACCTTACTTATGTAAGTTAATGTTCTTAAACACACTGACATTTCCACAGTGCCCCCACCCACTAAGCATTTTTTCAGTCCCTAAGTAATGGGCAATTTTTGTCCTTAAACTTGACCTTCACCAAAGGCCATTTCTACACAATCCCATTAACATAAAGAAATGTATTTATTCCTCAAAAATAAAAACTTTTTTTTTTGGGGGGGGAAGATATGATACTGTCTTAGTGGAAACAAACATAATTTCAATCCAACGTCATCCACACTAAAAATAAGAAGTGTTAAATAAATTGTATCCACAATTACAGTCCCACTAATACATCCTTTGTCTCTTGCACTGTACACAACAACTCTTCAATATTCCAAGACTCTCTTAAGTCTACTCTAAATTCTAATTTGTTGTTGGAAAATTTGGTGTGTGAATGGTGAAGAATATGTACACGTTCATGGTTTCTATACATTGAAAGTTTGGTACCACTACTTGTTAAATGGGTTGGGTGGATTGATCCCAAAAAAAAAGGTGACATGATATTTTCGATCCATTCTATTTTAGAATGGATTAGAAAAGAAAGGAAACAAATAAGTTTAAATAGACGGGTTGAATTGACGAGTGTAGAAAATCTAATGAATTGACGAGTTAGGAACAACATGTTAGATGGGTTGATATCTAGAGACACCCTAACTCGAACACGATGAATGCAATCCGTTCTACCATCCCTATTTGTGCCTTGCCATTTCTAGTCGTAAATTTTTAAAACAATTTAGTCGATCATCACTTATAATTAATTTTTAGGTTGATCGTAGACTCCTACATTTACTCAAAGCAGTTCTAAACATCCATTTATTTTGTAAAAGAATAAATACTATGCAAAACAATACAAATAAACCTTAAAAGTTACTACTTTTATGTTGCAAGGTTTTTGGTAGCTTGTCATTGATTTATTTTTTAGCATTTTCTTTAAAAGGCCAAAGAAAACAGATAAATTAATAACAAACCAAATCAAGCTACTTCAAGACAAGGTGAAGTGAAAGAAGCCTTACAAAATAACATATTACATCACATCGAAATTAGGGAGAGAGATCAAACTAAACAAGTTAGGTAACTGCAGTTAAACAATAAATAGGATTATGCCTCCATAATTGATACTCAAAATTGAATAAAACATATTTCAACTTAAACCACCAATAAGACTAAAGTTTCACCCTTTTACAGAGAGCCTGCAGATTCTCCACTTTTTTGCTGAAAAATACGTTTGTTACGTTCCTTCCAAATGACCTAAGCACATAAAGTCAAATAACATTTATGAAGCATTGAACTTTATACAAAAAAACCCCTAAACTAATGTTTGGCATTGAGTCTTGTCTTTCAAATGTTTGATACGATATGTTAGACGGTCTACAAGTGTATTTGATACCAACATATTTAAATAAGTAATCTAATATATTCTTAAACAAATTGATGAACTAATAGACCAATGATATTTTTTGGGAAACAACAAAACAAGATTTATTCATTCAAATTTATAAAGTACATAAAATACAACCATATATTCACACCGCTAAAAACGTAAAGATGGATCTATGAACACACTAACATCATCTAAGTTAAGAGTATACTACGGCAAAATGATAAAAATATTCATGTATTCGGATCAACAACGTTGACATCCAAATCATTATTTGAACTTGTAATTGACAGAAGTCGGTCTTTCAATAGGGAACCGGATGAACATCACACAAGACAAAAAAAAATTAAAAAAAATGTCGCACAAGACAACGAACAACGCAAAACGATGAAATCACGAAAAAACACAACAACAACAACAACAAAAACTTAATGTAGACTCATTATTTTTTATTTTACACAAATAAATATATTTATTCATTCAAATTGATAGAGTGCATTGATACAACCTCTTTTTTAATATTTAACATGACAAATTAAATAATTTGACGTATATGATATCACATTTCAATATTAGTTTATATAATACATTTAAATATGCAAAGAGTTAATGTAGATTAATAAGCTTAAATTACTTAGAAAGATAACAAATTGATATTTAAATCCAAAGTAAAAAAATTAAAATAATAGTAATAATAATAACCAAATAAAAATATTACTCATATTCACTTAAATATATTGGTCCGATAATCCTTAAATGTTTTTACGACTCGTGGTCTTGCCTTTTTAGTTAAATAGGATTCTAAAAAGTTTTAGTTTTCTCTTTATTTATTTTTTATCGCTGTTTTTAAAAAGAATAATTTTCATTTTTTGAAAGAAAAAAGAATAATTTTCATGAAAAAAAAAACAAATCAACTTTGTCATTTTTTTAATACTTTAAAAAGAAACTTTGTTATTTTTTTAAATAAATAAATAAATAAATCCATAAAAATTAATGTCTAAATAATTGAATATCAAAACCCATTTTTATATAATCCCTTTGTTTCATAGAAATAAAGTAAAGGTTGTATCTAAATTATTGGAAAGCTGCATGTAAATTAATTGATTAGGAATATAATCATCACGATTTCCATTGTGCAACCATTTTCTTAAATTCAAAACTAGATGGAGTAACATCACAATAAAAAAGCCTATGTTAACTCAATAAAGTTAACTGCATTATACGAGTTTTGTCAAAAAAAAGCAATAAAAAATTACCACTCAATATAATATCAAGCAAATCATAAGTTGTGGCTCTTGTTCTTGGTGAAAGATGAGCTAAGATGCAGAAGCAATAATTTGGGGTCCATAGTTTTCTCGTATAACAAACTTACTTGAGAATATTCTGAGTACATACTTCTCCAAACTATAAAGGTATTAACCCTTTTTATGATATATCCACTAAGGACATTAATAAAAGCAAAAACCAAGTTGTATTGGACTTGAACTAGAAAACTTGTAATGTACATTTGGGACATGGCAAAAAGTTATAAAGCTTCCACATTTGGATCTTGACACAAAGTGTTATAAATCTTTCAGATATAGATCTTGTTGAAGTTTTTGTGTTCATTTATTCTGATTTAATGAATCATTGGAATCATAGACATTGCAGAGGCACCATTTATATGCTTTTCGATTGGAGAACTTTTTTATTTTTTACACAACACAAAATACTAAGATTGGATGATTGTAGATAACTTGTAGAATTTGACATTAGCAAATAGGTTGAATTCCAATTATCAAAACATCATCAATTTGATTGATAATAATTTTAATCAATATCCTGTTTTGAGTGGGAGAGTAGTAGTATTTTTTTTTTGTTTTGTTTTTATATATGAAATTTAAGGTGAGGAGATCTTGTCTCAATCTAAGGTAGACTCGGTCTAAGATAGAAAAGATTTCACCGTTCTTATAAATGGATTTCCATTTATCTCCCTTCGTGGATATTAGCGAAGCTCAAATTCATAACCCTACGAATCAAAGATCTGTCTTTTTACTAAAGGATCAAACCCTTAGAGTCTATTTCAGTGTTATGATAGGATATGAAAATGGATAGAAATATGATAATTACTCATCCTATTATGTGTTTAATGTGCACGTGATAATATTATTTTTTCCTATCTATTATTTGATACACAGCTGATAATTACGTGATACATATATATCGTAATTAAATGATAAAATTACCCTTGTAATCAATTAAATATTGTTTTAACATATGTTTTCAATTAAATATAATTAAGTGACACATTTATCCTTGTAATGACAAAATGTTAACTTTATCGTCTTGATGTTCCATCAAATTATCCCAAAAATTAACCAACAAAGTATAATCTATTATATCTTGTAAAAAAAAGTATAATCTATTATATCTAAGTAAATAAAGTCAAGTACGTAAGCATAATAATTTATCAATGACTTAACAAATGCAAGTCCATCAACAACGTATGGCAACAAAACATGTATCTACGGTTATCCGTCTGAACCAAACTTATTTAACAATTTTTTTATCTGTTTTGACTGGGTTTAGGTTTTTTCCGATTTTAAAACATGTATTTAAATCCGTCTCGAATATAGAAAATCAATTCATTACCCCTTTCAAATAAATATAAACTTAAACTTTAAATCAGTTAGAGTCTTAGTTTGTTAGCCGACACTCATTTATATGATTTCTCTCTCTTTTCCATCACCATAGCTATTGATCGTTAGCATCTCTTTCTTGGATAATATACTACAACATTGCTCCCTGTGCTGAAAAATACTTCTATTTTATTATTAAAAAAAATGCAATGTGGGAATGGGGCGGGGATACCGAAATCCGTCGGGGATGAGATTCGATTTCTCATCCATCATGGGTGTGGGTAGAGTAACAGGTAGGGGTGGGTAAAAAACCAAAAATTCGAACCGAACCGAAAAACCGAACTGTTAATCCAAACCAAACCAAAAAAAAAATATTGAACCATTACTAACAAATCTAGAATTGAACTGAAACGGTTCGGTTCAGTTCATGATTTATCAATTTGGTTTGGAACTGTTTTGTTCGGTTTTAAAAATTTCTAAAATTCGATTTTGTTTGGTGTTTTTTTTTTAACAATATTAATAATAATAATTCAATTAAAAATAATTATTCGGCTTGCAATAATAAATTTTGATTTTTTAAAAAATCAGTTATGTTTCAGTTCTTAACTATATAACTGAACCAGTATAAAAGTTCGGTTCGGTTTAATTATTTTAAATTTAGCAAATAGTTCAGTTCGGTTCAGTTTTTATCCTGAGCCAAACCATACCCACCACTAGTAACATGTAAGTATATGAGAGTAGGGTATGAGGAAAAAAATAAAACTCGTCCCCACCCCACCCCATTGTAATGCCTACACTACAAGAATGTATGGAACTTGGGTAGGGCAAATTTCCACGCAAAACGCAAAAAAACTTATGCAAAGTGAATTTTGTTGTGGAATTATGCCCACGCAAAAACCAAAAAAAAACCTTGCAAACGGTTGTTGAGGAATTATCCGCAACAAACTCTGATATGCTTTTGCATGGGACAGACATCCGCCGCAAAAGTCATTCTTCTTGCTGACTTTAACTGGCACTTGTGTGGGACTGCAAGTCCGCAACAAATGTCATGTTGCCCAAAAGTGTGTGTTTGTGTAAGATTATGTCCACATCAAATGTCAAACTGCATGCCAACATAAACTGGTGTTTGCAGCGGCCAAAGTACCAACGCAAATACCAACCCAGAAATAAAATAAAAAATTATTGGCCATTTGCGTCTTTGGGTCGACGCAAAATCCAACCGAAAAAAAGTGATATTGGGTCTTAGCAGCGACCTCTCTCTGCAAAATTCAAATTTCAAAATTGGCGCTCAGAATTTACGTTGGCCTGATTTCGTCACAAAAACTTTTTTTCTTGTAAGATTTGCGGTGGTTTTTGTCCGCCGTAAAATTTAAAATGTAAATTTGGCGCCCAGAATTTGTGTGGGCCTGAATCCTCCGTATATGCCTTTTTTTGTCAAGTTTGCGGTCGTTTTCCCACCGCAAATTTCAAATTTCAATATACTATTGTAATTATATACATACTTGTTCATAGTATATACCTTATCTAGAAACCTTCAAAGAAAAATCATAAGAGATACACTTTAAGTGTATTGTGTTGCATATATAGTTAAAGAAATTACTTGAAAGTGCAACGGAACTAGACATAATCTCGCGTTATATAGGGTAAACCAAGATAAATATTTTGTGTCATCTCTTATCCCTTCTCTTTATTTTCCGTTGCTATATGTTTTCCATTATTCCATAAAGAGTTTTAAAAAGACCAAAACAATTCAACCCTCTCCCATCCTTCTTGTGTTTTTATCACCTTCAGAGGATTGTTTCGTTGATGAACTTTGACTTTTTTGATGCTGACCACCATATCATCATCATGTCTAGATGATGGCCTGGACCTTTAGCACATATGATGGTTTGCGTTTATAAAGTCGTTGACCAAAGACTTTGCTCTTTGATCAACTTGTCTTATGTTTGATGACCACTTGTTATTTCCTTATTTGTTGCTCATCTTCTTTTGTCTTTTAAACGATCGACCTTTGATTCATGTCATAATTAATATCCCATTATAACTATGTCATAATTATTTTCCTTTATACTAACCTGCACACGTGAGCATACGTTTAGTAGACAAATTAATCCTACATTATTAGTCATGTTATCATCAAAACATAATTTAGAGATATTATTTTTGAACACTACATGTCCTAACAATCTACTTTGAAGAAATAAAAAAAAAAACATGGATAAAAATTACACACCAAAAAACATAACTTACGATTTGTATCTTCCATCTTGTTGAATGAATTAATCTTTGTATTTGAATCTCAACAAGGAGTAGTTGCCATTTAACAAGTTGATTTTTTTGAGAGAAATTTAACAAGTTGATTAGTTTGTAGTTAAACTTGCCATAACTAATTAACAAAACTCAAAGATTAATTGGTAAGGAGAGGTTGGACTGACCCAATCACTTATTTCAATAAGTTACAAGTCCATAGGGGATTAATGCTTTTACTCTTTAAAGTAACATTTTTACTACTAGTTTTTTTTAAGGAATTATGACTATTGGTCTTCATTGGAAAGTTTTGTTTTGAGAGGATGATTAGAAATTTTTATAATAAAAAATGTAGGGAGTAATATTTCAATGCTTCATTTATTGCATCCTTCTCAAAAGGGTACAGTGAATTAAAGCATGCAATATGTAAAGCAAGCACCTGTAAATGTTGTCTATACGACTCATTCTCTTATAAAATCCCTTCATCACAATCTCACAACCTTGCACACCCCACATATTCCTCTTTTCATTCTTCTATCCGCACCCCCCTACTTCACCTATTTTCTCTCAAACCTAGAGAAATATGGTGAAATTTTCAAAGGAACTTGAAGCTCAACTAATACCTGAATGGAAGGATGCATTTGTAAACTACAAGATGCTAAAGAAACATATAAAGAAAATCAAACTCTCAAGAGTTCCTAAAGAAGAAGAAGCTCCTAAAGGAGACTATGGTTACTCCATTTTCGATTCGATTCGGTTTGTGACCAATAAGTTGTTTAGTTCTTCAGATAACAACAAACCAAATATCATTCAGGTATGAAGTTTCTTAATTTTTGGGATCATGGTTTTGTAACATGTGAGTAGTTTAGGGACATGTCTTAAGCCTATGCATGCCATTGTGATTTTTCTTTTGTTTTTGTTTTGTAGTGTGTTTTTTCTTCTCTTTATTTGTGTTTTAACCTTATTGCAACAAAAACAAAATTGAGAAAAGTGATATCGTTGTCAAGACAATGAAATGTATATGGTTTCCAGCACTTTTCTTGTATGATATATAAATGGCTGTTTGTACCACATAATAGTATAAAGTTTGAGTTTCATTTTTCAAAAAAAAATGTAAGTATATGGTTTTTTGAAATTTTATTGCTATGTTCGTATTATAACACAACCTTCTCTTTCATTCATGCCTTCAATAGCTAGCTAGTAATGTGCTATTTAGACACGTAACATCTTACACTTGTAAAGGATTTTATTTGAAATTATTAGCTACACTATCCATCCCGGAGTTGTGCTCAAAATGTGTGAATGTTGTAAATCTCGAGATACCAAGTTTGATTTGTATAGATTAAAAACATAAGTTATTCACAATAAGTTCGTTGTATGAGATAGAACAAAATTAAACATAAGTTATTTACAATAAGCACGTTATATGAGATGACACAAAATTTAACATAAGTTATTTAATAAGCACGTTGTATGAGATGACACAAAATTTAACATAAGTTATTTAATAAGCACGTTGTATGAGATGGCACAAAATTTAACATAAGTTATTTACAATAAGCACGTTGTATGAGATGACACAAAATTTATGATGAAATGACTAGCACGGTATATGAGATGGCACAAAATTCATGGCGAAATGACATTTAGAATGTGAGGAAATGAGGCGCAAAGAGAATCCAAATTATATAGTTCAAATAAAAAAACGTATAAAAATATTGTACAGTAAAGATTAATCGTTCAGGTTAATTGAGACTCATAAAACGTTGACATTTATCAAGATTGATCAAGATAAATCCTAGACCCAAATGATTAAGAAAGTTAAATACCTATTATATATGTTACAATATTTTGTTCCTAACACCTTTTTTTCTACCAATAAAAAAAAACTAATTCATTTCCTCTAGTGAATAAAATAAAATTCAAAAAGGAGTGGAGAGAGCAAGAACAACAATAAGCAGTACTCTTAAAGTTTGTTTAGTGGCCTCCTTTTATAAAACCTCTTTTTCTACTTTTCTTTTTTGGGAGTTTCTCATTCTCTCACGAAAGCTAGTGAAAACGAGTTTGGCATTATTGGGACTTAGGAAACATAATTTCACTCATACCATATACCATATCACACAAAACTATTGTGCACCCTAACAAAAACAAATTAAGAAACATGAAACATGCATAAAAATTAATCATGATACCATAAACAATAAAATTCAATTAACATGTATGTATTATAAATATGAATGTTAATTATTGTGTTATAGGTGAGGAGGAAAATGATGGAGGATAGTGAAGAGGAAGTGTATGAAACTGAACTTGCACAATTATTTTCAGAAGAGGATGAAGTGCATGTGTTTTTTGCAAGACTAGATGAAGAGCTTAATAAGGTGAACCAATTCTATAGGAAACAAGAGAGTGAGTTTCTTGAGAGGGGTGATATGCTTAGCAAACAACTTCAAATCTTGCTTGATCTTAAACAACTTCTCACGGACCGGCGCCGGAAAAATAATATGCCGCCGAGGAATTCCAACGCCGAGATTTTCTCTCGTTCTTCCGATCAAAGCTCAAATTTTTCAGGTTAGTTCTCTTTTTTTTTAAATACCTCTGTAACTTTTTATGAATTCGTTCTGCATATTTCACATATATTAAGAAAAAAATTGTTTATAGAAATATGTTACGAAAAAAATAATAATAATGTGATATAACGTGTGCATGTATATTTCATGTATCAATATTTTAAAATTATCCTTTATGTAAATTAATTTTAATTTACATCGAAGCAAATCAAAATTTTAATTTTGGTTATATATATAATTGTGTGTGTGTGTGTGTGTGTGTGTGGGGGGGGGGGGGGTAAAAGATTGCTACACCAATTAATTAATCATTTGTTTTTTTTCCATTAGTGTTTATTTTTTTTCAAAAGTGTTAGTAAACCTATACAAAATTGGATCTTTGGCATGCGCACAATAAATATATTTGGGGTCAATTCATATGTCACCTTTCTCCAAGTGCCTATTGATTTAGTGCGACGTATGGAAATTGTATTTCTAAGCTCATGACAACAATCAACAATGTCAACATCAAACTAGCTTGCAATAATATGCAATAATATCATTATATCTATAAAGAGAAAAAATCAAATTTTGTTCACGTGATATGGTTAATGTTTTAACATGCAAAACCGTTATGGATTTTGTTATTACAGAATCAGATGAAACAAATTCAGAAACATCACAAATGGATGAAGTAATCTCAACATTAGCAAAAAATGGTGTGAATTTTGTTAATTCAGCAACAAGAGTAAAGACAAAAAAAGGAAAGCCAAAAATGGCAATGAGAATTGATATTCCAGCCACCACACCAACAAAGGCTATAACTGCTGTTACTTCCATTTTGTGGGAGGATTTGGTGAATAGTCCTATAAAAGAAGGGTATGGAGGAGAATTCATTAACAAGAGAAAAATTCAATATGCTGAAAAGATGATTAGAAGTGCTTTTGTTGAACTCTATAAAGGCCTTGGCCTTCTCAAAACTTACAGGTCATTATCTATTTTTGTTATTTAATTACGAGTCGTTGAACATTAAAATACATACATGTGACTCAGTTAGCAGGGACATGCATTATTATATGCAGAGGTCGGGGTTCGAACCTCAGACACCCCATTTATTCCTTTGAAAAAAGTGAATTCTATCTACTATGTTACTAGACAAATTTTTTTTACATATATGCATGTAACACCGTATATATTTATCTCTATCAATCTTCAACTTTATATATATAAAAATTACATGATGTTTTATTTGACATTAAAATTTTGATGTCAAATTATTATTTCTTTTTAATTAATGACGCTAATCATTTGTGGAGTTTAATGGAGAGATTCAGTTGAGCACGTAAAATGTTGGATAATTGGTGAGTTGGTGGGATATTAGCTGGGTATTAGTGGGTTAAGACGTTTCTATTTTTAGTTGATCCAATCATGAGTATGCTACAAAATGTTAGTGTGAATGAGTCCAAATTAGGGATATTTCTCATCTAGTTTAATCTTTTCTAATTTGAACTCTCTTCTAAATCTAAATTAGAAATATTTCTCAAGTACTCCTTTGTATAATAAGATATAATTGGATGAATGTGGGAAAGAATTGATGTTATCAATATGTAGTCATTATTTGAAAAATGTACTCTAAATTTTATTTTTCTAATCTAATTTGATAAGGTAGAACAAAAAATGGACTAACCATGCAAACATGTTCTAACCAAAAACACATAGAATTGAGGTGTACAAGTAAAATGAATATTGCATATAATTGTTTGCTTAATATACCACCTCGTGAAGAAAGTATGTCCCATATACACCAAACACGGTGATTGCTTTATAGACTCTTCAGATTGTTCAACATCTAAAATAAATCGATCAAGAGTTACGCTCCCATTTAAAAAAAGTAATCGGATCGTACCTCCCAAAGTATTTATTCGATCTGGATTTACGATTCGATAGATCAGATGAGCTATTTCTGACAACATTCTTTTGTTTTTGATACCCAAATTACCCTTTTCATGAGTGAGCAATTTCTAACAACATTCTTTTGTTTTTGGCAGCTCACTAAATATAGTGGCATTTTCAAAGATACTCAAAAAGTTTGACAAGGTATGGCTTGAAATATATACACCTCATTACACATGCACTATACACTTTCATCTGTGTTCCTTGGTCAGTTGCATTTTGGGTATATTTACACCTAAATCTTGCTTTGCCCAATATAGTTTGCATGAATAAAGAACAAATGAAAGTAACGTAAAACTCATGCTTTTTTTTCTACATAATAATTAATCATGCTATGTTTCAAACTAACTCGCAATTGCATGTTATGTCCCTCACGTGATGGTCGTGAGATGTTTCATTTGTCTTGAACTAAGACTATGATTTTTTTTTTTAATGACAAATATTAATTATTATTTTTGCTAGTTGGTAAGTTGAATTATAACCTAATTATCACTTTAACCCTATTAATCAGGTGGCATGCCAAACAGCTTCTGCAAGTTATTTAAAAACAGTGAAAAGATCACATTTCATTAGTTCAGATAAGGTATGTATTTCATTTTACTTACTAGAAATTAAAGGAAGGGAAATAAGTATTCAAAATTTTAGTGTACCATTTGATTTGGTTATTTTAAAATTGTTGCAATAATTGGTGATTAATTGTAATATAATATTTTGATTATGAAAGGTTGTTAGATTAATGGATGAAGTGGAATGCATATTCACAAAGCACTTTGCTAGCAATGATAGAAAAAAGGCAATGAAGTTTTTAAAACCTCAAGTGCAGAAAGGTTCTCATATGGTCACCTTCTTTGTCGGTAATAACTTCCACTGTATCAAGCTCTATATTAGTGAATTAGAATTAATTATTATAGCAATAAAAAAGTTTATATATTCGTTTTATTGTCCTACTTGTAAAAAAAATTGTATTATTGTCCCAAATCATAATATTATTCTTCATCATATTATACTTATCTAACGACCGAACTCCAAATTATGAGGGTCGCTTTCTTCTAAAAATCAGATGGTTAACACACAAAATCTGAATATTATTTTCTAAAATACAATTGCTCAAAATAACTGCACTGCATTAAAGCATTTTATTTTCTATCTGATGTGATTGTCACATAGTGGCCACTAAGTGTGATAAACATAGTTTATTATTTCATAATTAATCCTTAATTAATTTTATAATTTTATTTCCTCTACAGGGTTATGTACAGGTTGTTTTGTATCTTTGTTTTGTGTATATGCAATCTTGGCCCACTTGTGTGGTATATTCTCTCCTAACACAGAACCAGCTTATATGGAAGCAGTTTACCCTGTCTTCAGGTACAATATCTCATGGTCCTAGTTTTTAATATGACCAAAAATAAGATATGACATTTTCCATTTTTCAACAAAAAAAAAATAAAAAAAATAAATGTATTGCGAGTGTAAAATTGTTTTACATTAACAACCGATCATAGGTCGCGAACTGAATAAAGTGTAAAATTGATTTACATTAACATCTGATCACAGCTCGCGAACAGAATAAAGAATCGCCTAACTCTTTTATTTAAAAACCGTTAGACATGATGTGTTAAATTGAAGAGTTATGATTGAATGCAAGTGTAAAACAAATTTACACTATCACTACATATATCTTGATATTTTTTTATTTTCAGCTAAATTTATATCTTATTTGTTAGTATAACCATTAAACTGTACTAATTAATAGTTACTATGATATATATTATGCAGTGTATTTGCATTGTTAAGTCTACACTTGTTCATGTATGGATGCAATCTATACATGTGGAAGGCTACAAGAATCAACCACAATTTCATATTTGAATTCTCAGCAAGCACAGCTTTAAAGCATAGAGATGCATTTCTTATGTGCACTGTATTCATGACTGCTGTGGTTGGAGCAATGGTTGTACACCTTCTTCTTAGGGCTGCAGGATTTTTTCCTGGCAATGTTGATGCCATCCCTGGAATTCTTCTTCTGGTTAGTCTCAAAAATAAAACAAAACTAAAAATGGAACAAAAAAAATATTATTATTTAATAAAGAGACGAACGTCAAACTTTTATCGCTGAACCGACACTTCATGGACTATTCTGGTAAACCTATGTGCTGCTAATTATGAACTGCCGTTTATTTTTGCAGTTTTTTATAGCTCTGCTCATTTGCCCGTTAGACATTTTCTATCGCCCAACTCGTTTCTGCTTCATCCGTGTTATTCGTAACATAGTCTGCTCTCCATTTTATAAGGTAAATTTCGTACATTTTTTGGACCAATTCGATACATTGATAATGATATGTCATAGGTCATTTTTTAATTAATCATATCATAAAAAAAATTAAAAAATTTCATTGTTTGATTCAATTTCATTACTATAGGTTCTTCTAGTGGACTTTTTTATGGCTGATCAACTTACTAGCCAGGTAAAATCTTATGTTATATCCTTCAACAAGTTTACTATATAATTTTATTTTGTTTATCATTAATCATTATGCATTCTAATCAACATTTTTTTATGTCATGATATACAGATACCACTGCTAAGGCATTTGGAGACAACAGGTTGTCACATTTTATCAAGAGTATTCAAAACACACCACCCTGAAACTTGTCATTCTGGAAGATTATACATGGAAATAACATACATTATCTCATTTTTGCCGTATTTTTGGCGTGCCCTCCAGGTATATTTTTAATGTTGAATGTTAATTACTAAATTATGCATTAAATTTTGTTAATACAACTAACTCATTTTATTTGAATGTGATTACTAGTGTATAAGAAGATGGTTTGATGACTCTGATGTTGCACATTTGGCTAACATGGGGAAGTATGTGTCTGCAATGGTTGCGGCCGGGGCTAGAGTAACATATGGCAGGCAAGATAACAATATAATGCTTGCTGTTGTGATAATCACTTCTGTGATGGCTACAATCTATCAATTGTATTGGGATTTTGTCAAGGATTGGGGGTTTTTCAATCCTAACTCCAGAAATGCATGGCTAAGAGATGATCTGGTTCTAAAGAATAAAAGCATATACTACATGTCTATGGTAATTTTTATTTACCTCTTTCTGATCTAAATATTGAAATTATTGTTAGAATTTGGCTTCGGCGCGGTAACTTCTTTATTCTCCCAACATTTGTCAAAGCATTTGATATGTCCGGATTATACAATCTAGACGTATGTTTTTTGCATTGCCTGATTGTGTAAACCAGACAAATCAAATGTTTTATAAACGTGCAGAAGGGACATGAAATCGCCTAAAAAATTGCGCAAAAACAACTGTATCTTTTTGGCCCTGCTCGATTAGCCTAAATAAAATAATTGGGTCATGTCGGATGGCTTAAGTGTCACTTTTTTGGGGTACAAAGTCAAGTTTCACTTTAACTAATCAAAAATGGATATTGGATTGCAGGCATTAAATTTTGTTTTAAGAGTGACTTGGACAGAGACTGTCATGCATTTCAAAGTGGGGCCTGTTCAAACAAGGTTGTTAGAATTTCTGTTAGCTTCATTGGAGGTTATTAGAAGAGGGCATTGGAATTTCTACAGGTACTTTCCTAAACAACTTAGAACAGCTAACAATAACTATTTTTCAGTTTTAAGAAAACATGAACATCATGATCTTAAGAATCAGAGAATCTTTTTATAAACTTAACTTGTTTGTGAACAGGTTGGAGAACGAGCATCTAAACAATGTTGGTCATTACAGAGCAGTGAAGACAGTTCCATTACCGTTTCGCGATGTAGATTCGGATAATTGAGGTGTTTGTCTCATACATGTAAATATAGTCTTATAGACATGTTGAGAAAAAATGACTATCAATAGCTGAAAGTGAATACCGATTTGAAGTATAACCCATTGTGATGTAAAAGATGCATTGCAAATGGCATTTGTCCTAGAAATTATGACTTTGTATACAACTTTTGGTCTTGGATTTCATGTTCTAGATAAACCTTGTTTAAATGATTTTAAAAGTTTATTAGAAGTTTGCATATGTAATGAAGATTGTAAATGTCAATTTGGTTGACAGAAATAAGTCGAAAATGGTCATTTGGTTATTTATCAACAACGATAAATTATAGTAAATATAATTTTTGTTCTGAAACATATGCATTATGCAATGTTTTTTATAGTTACAATAGTGTATTATATTGAGATTAAAAGACTGTTTAGAAAACTTTTATCTTTAAGTTTTATATTTTGACTTATAAGTTTAATGGGTTTATATGTTAAAAACATTATAAACATCAATAAGGTGTACACCAATAAAACCACCTTTTCAAAGCATATCATAGCATGCTGTTAAAACCATTCATTTTAAAGATGTTTGAAATCTAATACAAACATTGCTCATCACAAGAGCTGACATAACTTCTGTACTCTAGTTACAGAATTATGATCTGTAAAGGGTGGAGAGAAAGCTATGAAACACGGATACGAACATAGACAGCGGACATGACACGGACACGCCGACACCACTAATAATTTGAAAAAATCACATAATTCAATGTAATTATAAGTTTTGATGTCGGACACGACATGTGTCCAACAGCAGGACACACCTAATCCGAAGAGTGTCTTTGCTTCATAAAGAGAAAGTGTAGGCATATAATCAACAAGTTTCTGAGTATTAAACAAACATCCACACCAAACACACCTTTCTATCATAAAACAAAATTTATAATCCTTAAACAGCATTGCAAGGAAATGGTGAAGCATAAATTAACCCTTAACCTTTAAAAACCAAATCCCTGTTTTGCAATTGCAGAAGACTAATGCACTTGATTACTAAAAATACAATAATTACTAAAAATACATTAATTCATTTCAAACTATAAGATGCCTCCACATAGCTGGTCGATCTCTTGATATTAAGAGTGAACGAGATCCCATATAATCAAAGGACGGCCAATATAAGTCATCAGGACCAACAACTTCCCTAAGATTCTGACCATTATTAGTATCATGACCCATATTCAGAACCCTTGATGCATCATCATCATTCATTGCATCAAACACATATAGTCCTAAACCGCACACACCCATGACAAAGTCAGAATTACCCCAAACTTGTGAAACTGCTGCATAATGTGAGTGTGCATTGGATTCTGGAAAAGTATAAGTGTTGAATAGTTCTTGTTTTCGCAATGAAAATTGTTGTATCAGTGATGATGACTGTCTTTTGCCCATTGAAGAGGAAGAGGTGCATCCAAGGAAGACAGAATCGCCGCGAGAGAAAATTGATTGTACATTGACACCACCATGTTTTGGTATCTTAAGACCAACACCGGATGGTTGGCGAAAGTCCAATATATTGATACAATCTGTAGTGCAGAACACACCATCGTTTCCTTCAGCTTCTGAGGAGCTTACCCTGCCATCATAATCCAAATATTGGTTAAAATGCATGAAAATGGAGCCCTTGTGAAAGGTGCTAAAATAAGAATAATGCAAAACAGCAACAGATTAATAGTTTTACAGAGTAAAGTTGTGCTGTTTAAATCAAAATATAAGATTCAACTTAGCAATGTGTAAAAAATAAAGGATTCAACTTAGTATGAAAAAATGATCTGTTTTTAGTTCTTATCTTTAATTCTAATCGAAAAAGTGTCACTTTATTTAATTATGTAATGGCAAGTTCTACTTGTCCACCGTGGATCACTGCTTGAATATTGTCCAAAACATTAATGACGACCAATGACACCATTCAAAAGTAGAAGCTCACAGTCATCTTTGTCCTTATTACATAAACAGTGATCTGATGTCAGATTGAGAGAAACAAGAGAAATCAACTGAGTTGAGTTTTGAGAGGCATATATAGATATATCAGCTTTCTCTTATTTTTGTCAAACTGAGTCGTCTAAAAACAAGCAAGGAGGATTGTAAGCTTCTATTTCCAAGGGCCAATGTCAGCAAATGTTGGGATTTTGAGCGATTTTCAATAGTAGTATAGATCAACTATCAACATGGTCCACAAAAGAACTTCCTACGTGTATTATGAACCAGAGTTGCTTTTATACAACTACATACAGGTTTATAAAGACGGGAATATGATTTTCTAATTAGAAATGACAGCAGACAAGAATACACTAAAATAGTGAATATAAGTAAAGCCAATGTTAAATCAAACTCACCTCTTCCGAACCCCTCCACCGAGCTCAGCATCAGTATTACTCACATGGAGAGCTGAAATTTTCTTACCCCCAAAAGGAACAGAAACCAAAGCTTGAGGACTAAGTGAATTTACATCCCATAAAGTAATAGATTCAGCTTCAGCTACAACTACCTTTCCTCTATTTCTCCACTGCAAAGGACTAGAGTACTCCATAGCAACAACAGGCTTCTGAACCTCCCAACTCATGACTTGCTCTCCGTCGCGAACATCGAAAACTTTCATACCTCTCTGTGAGCTACATGTAGAGATAATGAGAGGTCCACATGGTTTATACCACCATTGTCTAGCATCTGCTGATAAAAGGGTGGAACTAGTAGAATTTCTTCTGATGTTATTTGGTAAGGGTCGAAGTGCTGTTCTAGAGGAAGCTGTTCCATTCTCGAATTGGAAAGCTTTCACTTCTTTTGTGTAAAAATCCCAAGAACAAAAGCCAGATTCAATTGTGTTGCCTGCGGATGCAGCAACAACATATCTTCCGGAGCAACCATCTGAACCTTGAGCGCGAATTAGCCAGCAATCTCTCCATATGCTAGGTGAAGCTCCTGGAGGGGGAATATATACAGATTTTTCCTGAAAGCATGACCAATTTTCAGTTGGAAAATGCATATTTAATCTTTCAGCAAGTATGAGTATACTAATAAACTTTTGTGCAAAACACATAAATCATATCACAAATCAGTTTAAGAAAAAACCAATTAAAATCTAAATGGGCAGCCTGGCATATATATGTACAGAGATAAAATCGAACTTGAGTAAATTCCAAGTTCAAGCCCTTATAATCTTGACAAAGAGACATTAGATTAAGGGAATACAGAAATTCCCTATTCCATATTACATACTGAGATCCTCATATGTCCATTTATATTAATTAATATTAATAGTCGAACATCAAACAGTCAATTATTAATAAGAGTCAAATGAATCACTCGTCTCGATATTAATTCGGATGGAGGTTATATGTATCCTCAAGATGCGGCAAGCTGGTACGAAACTCAACAGAGACCAATTATTTCTCTCTTCTTGCAGACTTAACATGGATGGTTTCCCTTGCCTCAATATTTAGCATTTAACATGCAAATCAAAAGATCAACTGGATGACACCGAACTTAATAACAGGGGTTGACAATTTAAAGATATTATAATTAATCATCCTGAAACTCCTAACTCATTTCAGAAAAAAGTTAGTGCTAAACACGTTAGTCTATTAGAATATCTCAATTTTGTTTTTTTCAACAAATATGCATAAGTTTTGTTAATTGTTCCTAAACTCTTCAAATATAAGCCATGCCATATTCTCTAAACATATTAATCTCAGAATAATCAATAATACTCGGAAGCCAGGAAAAGATTTACCTACTATCAAAGACTAAAGGCAATACCATGTTCTTCTGGAAAATTTAGGCGATCTTAATCATTGGATAAAGATTGAATTTTCTAACGCCGATTTTAAGTGAATATTGATGAAAAATCAAATTATATATAGTCCAATCTTCATGCAGTGTCAAGGATCACTTAAATAAGCAAAAGCAAAGAATTCAAGTCCAAAATTTGGTCAAAATCACAAAATTAATTACCAGCATCAACAATAATCAAAATCATTTACAACGAAATCAAGGCATGACCTAGAATTAAATAAAAAGATATCAAAATTTCAAAACAAGCATGCAATACCTCAGAATTGGCAATATCATAATAAGAACAAGTAGCATCATCATGAGCAAGCAGCACAGCTTCCCCTTCAGATACGAACCAACCAGCAGCAGCAACCTTATTCCCTATCCCATTCAGCTTAAAGTTAAAAGCTTCATCCGTTTCATCACCAACAAACCCTTCTTCCTCTTGTGTATTATTATTGTTCTCTTTCCCTTGATCATCAAACTCCTCAAGCTTCTCATCCGCCTCAAGCACCATATCGATATCACACTTCTGATTACTCCATGAACCACTCTTCCCTCTCTCAATCCCATCACAAGGATCACCATGACTTGAAACTTTTCCACTCCCTTCTCCAAGTGTCACCAAAAACTCCAAAGCTATCGAATTCTCATCAACAGATTTCAACACATTCTCCTTCACCGTCGAATCCTTAACCATTATCCTATCTCTAATCAACTTATGATGAGGAAACAATCTATCTTCAAGCTCATCACTGTTCAAACCTTTAACCAAACTACTCGCATTCATCGGCTTAATTTGCTTTAAATCTTCAACCCCATTAACACCAACAACACCAACTTTCTTGTTATCATCTTCGGAAACAACAACGCGAACCATAGCTTTCTCAATCCCAGAAATCTTATCTTGAATATCAGAAAGTATAACTTTTGATTCATCAGGGTTATTCAAATCAAGCATCTCCTTAGTTTTCTTAATATCAGAAGCTATTCTCTTCACTTTCCCCTCTAAAAAAGCAAGCTTTTCATGAAGCTTACTTTGATACTTATTACTACTATTACCATCACTATTACAATTACTATTACTATTGCAATTCTCTTCAACCCTAACCCTAACCCTAGCACTAGCACAATTAGCAGTATTTGATAAAGTTCTAACCTTTTCAGCACTTTTAGGTTTCTCAGTTGATTTTCTAATCGGATTAGTGATTGATTTGGAATCTTTTCGATCAACGGAGACGCGGCGGGTTTGATTGAGATCTGAAGGGCTAGGACTTCTGCCTCTAGGAAGAGATGAGAAAGAAGAAGAGGATCTACGATCAGTACGAGGGATGGATCGGGTTAAGGGCTTCTGGGTTGGGTGAGTGGGTCCACGAGAAGTGGATCTACGAGGGTTATTGTTTTCTTTTGAAGAAGATGATGAGAGGGAAGGGAGTTTGCGTGAGGTGGAGAGAGGGGTGATGGATCTGGTGGTTGTGGTGGGTTTGGTGGCGCCGTCAATGACGGCGCCAACGCCGGAGCGACGAGTGGACATGGTGAGCGGGTGAGTGAGAAAAAAGAGAGGTTCTTTTGAGATTTGATTGAAGAAAGGGTGAGATATTGTTTATGAGAAAGAGGAAGAAGGGACACGTGTGGGTTGTTTTGTGTGAGCGGGAAAGAATGAAAATTTGAGTTTTGAAATTTTTCATCAAACCGGGAATACAATGTTGTTTTGTTTCTTAGTCCAACCAGGTCAAATCATAATGTTGTTCTTTTTTTGCTAAATTAATAATGTTTTTTTTTCGTTATTTTATTTGTTGTCGATTTTTTGGATTGGTTCGTGGTTTTATTTTGAATTTAAACAATCATATCATGATGATAATTTTTAAGGTTTTGAGATGATGAAGTAGAAGAGGGAAAGATGAAAAAGGTTTAAAACTGAACAGAGATTTTGAAAGAAGAGGGAAAATCTAAAAGATTTGGCATCGCAAGTTATCGCTTTCTCTCTCTACGGAATCGCTCAACTTTAGTTAAGATAAAAGAAACAATTTCAACTTTCTTAACAAATATAACATGTTCCCTATCGCATCTGAGTCCATGAGAACCAGTGTTGAAACAATATTATTTCAATTGTTTTAGTTTGAAGTTCACTAACACTCTAAGTTTGAAGTTGAACTTTATAGTGAGAGGGGTTCAAATAAATAAGAATCCTCACAACAAACAAACAAATTGGTTTTATTGTATCCTGGTCACAAATATTATTCCGTGAGTAGTTATTTCAACTTTAGTTAGAATAAAAGAAACAATTTCAACTTTCTTAAAAATTAAATAACATATAACATGTTTCCTTTCTTAAAAAATAAATAACATGTTTTCTTTTTTGTTTTACAAAAAGAAAAACTTAACTTAATTTTATTTTTTGTTTTTTATCAAATAGTCTCATATGGTGGCCGATCAGAATAACATAATTCAACTTTAGTTAGAATAAAAGAAAAAATATGTTATTTAAACTTTCTTAATAAAATTAACATGTTTCCTTTTTTGTCAACAAAAAGAAAAACTTAATTAAATAAAAACTTCATTTTATTTTTTGTTGTTTTGTTAAATAATCTAGTGGCTAATAGAAAAATAATATAACATGACTCTCGAATAGTTTTGTCAAATACTAATCGAAGAGAAGAGAGTTTCCAAATGAAAACTCTCTTCTCTTCATTGGTTGGTCTCCCATTTAATCAAACTTTGAGTGAAGACAATGAACGTACTTTCTAGTTGGCCAAGTTTGATGTTAAAAATATTAATTCCCTATTATTTCTATTTTTATTTTATTTTATTTTTCGCTCATATTAAGACAAAAAACTTTTTTTTTTAAGTTGCAGACATATTGGAAAAGGTGGCACAGTTTAATCATTAAAACTCGTATCTTAGTTTATTGTGTTTTAGGTTTCACCATTGCTACATTTTTTGTTGTAATTAAGTGTTTTATTTAGTTAAGGGACTAAGGGTCACAATTGTATCTAATTACAACATTGATAAAACCATAGAAACTAAGTTGCATAATTCAGAACCGTGAACATTGAAATGAATGTTTGGAAGCTTAACCACTACACAACTTCTACTCTTTGTTAGAAATTGAAATATATTATATATGTAAATATATTACATTTTAATTTTACAAGAGGAAAGAACACATCATTTTTTTTTAAAAAAGAGCACATTATTATTAAATATAATATTTACACAATAATAATAATACACACATCATATTTTTTTAGAAAATCTACATATTATATTAATATTAATATATTTCCTATCAAAAAATATAGTTGTACAAAGATTAAAATACATATTACATGTCAGTTTTTTTAGTTTTTAAGTGAACAAGTCATCGATTAAATCCGGTTAAATAGCTATATAAATTTAATCTCAAGACCGAGTCATCCGAGTTGATCCGGTTCAGTCATGCGGTTCGACCAATGACTCAGTGGTTCGACCATTGACCCAGTGACCCAGTACCCCTGCCGAGTCGATGACCGAACCGAGTTTTAAAACTATGCTTGCTACATAAGTTTCCTTTTTGTAGATTTCACTTGCTCTGATTTGTTCTTCAGAACCTATATCTTTAAATAAATAGACACTAAATTTTTGTCTAAGGTCCTACATATTTGAACAAATATTAGCATATCCAATTGACAATTTTCAATACCTTGTTATCATTAAAACTCAAGGGATAATGTCTTAAACACACTTTGTTCCAACATACTTAATGTATATATGGTCTAAGCTCAAATGTACAACTACATAACGTCATATTGAATTTGGTCTTAATTTTTCTAGACTTCGTTACCATTTATTTGTTTAGTTTATTAAACTAATATGACTTTCTTTTCTTGGTTTTTACGTGGAACAAATATTTTGATAAATTGTTTATGTTTATGTTTTTACTTAAAATCGATTGTTACATTATTATATACAAATCCCCTATAGCATGTGCATGTACTAATATCGATGAAAGATTAAGATTATCATTGTTTATATCATGGACCAAATATATAATCATGCAATTTTTGTTTGTTTAATTTTACAAATATATATATATATTCTCTCAAATATATATATATATATATATATATATATATATATATGTATGTCCGTTTTGAAGAAATAATTGATAGAAAAATGGTGGTGTATATCTAACGGTTTCAATATGCATAATTTTTCAACATCAAATGAAGGTTTTTTCAATTTATACTACAAGTAACATTTTAGATTATACATTATTTTTGGATTGAACTAGGTATATTTATATTCTTGTAAAGTTTCTCAATTTGAAAATATAAGGTGGATTTTTCTCTCTCGACAATTTTTTTTTGTTTTTTTGCGAGCGTCTTATATTCCTAGTTATTGGTCTCTAGATCCAAATACCCATATAAAAATATCTCCACCGGTAGGAAGTACATCCAACGTGTGATATATTTACGACATAGTAACTTTATACGAGATTTTCGTAATAACCATATAGGATATACATAAAAAGTGGCTATCATTAAGCCTCAAACTAACCTACAGTTTCACACAAGCCCGGGTATATGGTCTTACTCATAAGTGTGTGCAAAAGTGTAATTATAAAGAGAACATAATAAAGTGCTTAAAATAGAAAATACGAGTGTTAACTTATATTACTATAACAAAAACGTGTTAATTTTTTAACAAAACGTGAAAACAACAAATTTTCTTGACAAATTAAAAATTTGCGTTCTCTTAGTGTTCTTATATGGCAACAAACTTGAGTGTCCTAGATCTACCTACATCTTAACAAAAAAATTTAACATCGAACATTATTAAGGAACATGGCATGTTCTCACTTCTTTACAAAACATGCTAAGTATTCCTTCTATACTAAAACGTGTTAACTTCTTTGCAAAACATGAGAACAACAAATTTCTTAACAAATGCAAAATTTGTGTTCTCTTAAAAAAGTGTTCTTATATGGCAACAAACATTTATACTTAACAAAACTAATGAGATGAGAGAAAGAATGAGAAAAGAGAAAGAATGATTTATTGTTGTTGAAGATTAAGTGAAGAATGAGATGAGAGAAAGTTTGTCGCAACCGATGAGAGAAATGAGAGAGAATACGTTGGAGAAAACGAGAGTAAGAATGTGAGTTAACTTCGCTATATCATACTCACTAAACAAATTTAAATCTCAAAACAGTGAAACTTTTGGGTCAAAGAGGTAAATTACATGTCCAACAATACTTCTTTTTTTGAAGTACAATTAATGGAAATTTGATGGATTAGCTTAAGAATAATTGAGTGGTTGGGATTGAAAGACACGATTACATGTTAAATTGAGTTTGTTTATATTTCATTGACAATCAAATATTACCTCCATCCCTGTTATAAGACCCATTTGAAATTTTGTTTGCCTCTTTTTATAAGACCTCTTTGATATTTTCAAGTACATTAATTAATTATTTACAAACATACCCATATTTATTTTATATATTTTCTTCGATCAATATTAAATACTATGATGACAACATACACTAACTCTCTTTATTAAAGGATAAAATTATCAAACAATAGTAATTACAAACAAATTTATCACCACTTTCAATTTTCTTAATTTCCGTTATTTTTCCAAAAGAGCCCTATAATTAGAGTTACCTTATTTTTATTTTTTTATATTCATGTCATTTTCTTATAAGTATGGGTGGAAATGAGTTAGGTCGGGCTACACTTTGTAAGACCAAAGTCTGACCTACTTCAAATTTATAGGCCTGAATCTGACCTATTACCCGTCAAAGACTCATTTTTAAGGTTTGGCCTGACCTTTTTAAGGGTTCGATGAAGCCTGAAAACCTATTTAAAAGTCTATTTTACAATAAGGCCTAGCCACACCTATAAGCTACCATTAAATAGGCTAAATCTTATGAAGGCCTAAAACATACAAATATGTGTACTACTAAATAATGAAATCTTATGAAGGTCTAATCAAATCAATATACCTACTACTAAATAACCAAATCATATGAATGATTGAGTTTATAAAAAAAATCAACGATATTAAAAATCGAACAGATATTAAATATAAAAAGCTTAATATGTCGACCTGATATGCGTAATAGTTTTGTTTTTTTGTAAGTCTTAGCATAACCTATTTGATTAAATATGTTTTATAAGTCCCCGTGAGGTCAATGCATAACCTATAGCTTAGCTTAGTTGATAAGGACAATGCATAGTATATGCAAGGTCGCGGTTCGAACCTCGGACACCACAAAAAAAAAAGTTTTATAAATTTTTGAGTCTAACCTTTTTATTAACCAATTGAACCGAGCTAGACATAGGCAAGATCGTAGGTCTCTGTCGGACAATCTAGCATATTTCTATCCCTACTTGCAAGTTATCACTCATAAGTATAAATGCATACAAATATATATAAATTTTTTTCTTTTATTATTAATTTATTAGATTGATAAAAAAATATATTTGATTGTTATGAAATACTCTATCCGGTTCTATTTATAAGAAAAAGTTAACTTTTTAGATTTATTGAGTGATTAATGTACTTGGTATAGAATATAGATCAAATACATCATTTATGCAATGAATCAAAAAAGTCAAATGCTTTTTATAAATAGGGCCGGAGGGAGTACTTATTATTATTATTATTATTATTATTATTATTTTGTAATTTCCATCAATTTTAATTAAATACTTATTTAACTTTTTCCATCGATTTTAATTAAATACTTATTTAACTTTTTTCTTATCAAATTTTTGTTTAAGAATATTTATGTCATTTTTTTAAATCAATTTATGTCATTTTTTTAAATCAATTTATGTCATTTTATAAACACATATTTTTTAGTAACCAACTAGGAAGGATATATTTAGAGACCGTTTTGGTTTGCCGAATTTTCTCTTTCCTTAATTTGCTTATCCTTTTCTTTTGCCGTCCTTTTGAGAGTTTTGGTTTGATCTCTCCTTTTATATTTGTTTTCCTATACTGTATAGTTTTCCTCTTAATCAAATGTGCCAACTTATTTGAGATGTCTATGTTTCTCCTTTATACTTTCCCTCTCTCCTAATTTATCGAAAAAATATTTATTTTCTATTATAATTTCCTTTCAATGTCTCTCATATCAAACCAAAACGTCTATCATAATTTTTATCATCAATAATCACTTTTTTTCACTTTCTATGTAAAGAGGACAAGGACTATTTTGTTCCAGTTTATTTTTCTCAAGACTAAAGTTTACATTTATTTTTCTCAAAGATTAAATCGGATCTTGTGAATTTTCTCAAGGACTAAAATAAATTTTCACTAAAACAATTATTCAGTGTTAGCAATGTTTATCTTGTACAAGATTGCAAGAGTGAAGAAAATGTTGGTAAATAAAGGTGTAAATTCTATCATGTGTTGTAGGCAGGGAATTAGATACAAAAATAAAAAAGTAAAAAATGACTTTGATAAATGGCTATAATGTATAGGGACTTAATTGAAATGAATTCAAATTGTAGGGACTTACAAATCAATTAAACCTTAAATTAACGAATCCCCTAACCAAATGTAACTAGCAATCTAGGACGATTCATCTTCTTTGATCAACAATCTGGTAAATAGAAGCTTCTTTGAGTTTCTTAATGTCTGATTCTATAGTTATAGTTGCATTGTTCTCATCAATAAAATCACATTTCTTCAACATGTTCATTCACATATGATCAAGATGGACCTCTTCACCTTCATGCTTTGGAACAGCAAGAGAAAATGGCAGGCTGATACTCTTCTTCAAAGCATGTTACAGTCAACATTTGGATATCGATACATTAAGAAATTACATTAGATGATTGTGATATCCGCAGCAATGAGGCCATTACATAGCTCAATTCTTCCGATGTCAATACACATTTCATAACCAATCAGAGAAATTCAACAACAGTAAAAATGAAATTGATATGGAACTATAATGTTTTATCCTTTTCTATTCTTTCAAAAAGCAAATATGCGATGAAGAAGTATCTCAACCTGAATTTTCTCATTTTTCAAAACCAGCACACATAATTATCTCAAGAGTTGCATCTTTAGGAATAAGACTTATAATGAAACTGTGGTGAGGGAAGGAGTTCGGTATTAAACAAGTAATCGATCATTATTCACAATAAACTAAACGACAAAATTTGAGCCTTTTATAAAATCCTCATTTGTTATAGATTGACAAAGCATCAGACCATACAATTGAGGCAGTAGGTTCTGGGATATTTCCCACCCAACTTTTGGAGCCAATACTCTTAGCTATTCCTACAAGACTATGAGCTGCAACAATTTTAGCTCTACAAATAAAGAACAATCTAACATTTATCATTGATGACATTAAGTTCATACAATCTAATATCACATTATCTATTTAAACTAACTTAAAAGCACCGCCATTCAGGCAATGCACAACTGTCTCAGCATCAGATTCTACTGCCAAGTTTCCACACCTCATTTCCTTTGCCAAATTGAGGCTCCATCTAAGGCATGTTGCTTCAGCAAGTGTGGGAGAGATTCGGACATCCTCAAATTTTGTTGCAGCACAGATGCCATTGCCTTGGTGGTAACGGATCAGCTTGCCTAAGCTTGTGGTGCCATCTTCAAAGCAGCCAGCATCAACATTCAACTTTAAAGAGTTAAGACTGGGAGGTTCCCATTAATCAAGTTGATTTCTGAAGTTTTGCTCAGACCTCTTCGGATTGACCTTGTTAAATTCATCTACAAAGTCCACAACACTTGTAGCCACTACAACTGGATCAAACTTTTCTTTATAGAAGATAATATTGTTCCACATTAGTTATATTCAATTTATTCATTATTTTATAAAGTAATATGATCACTAAGATTTTATGACAGAATCACCATTAACATAAACCATTGCCCAAGGAAAGGCTCGAGTTCATTTAGCAACCTAATTACCGGACGAAAAATATTAGAAACTTTTACACTTTTCTACATGGACGATGCAAATAAAATATTCTTATGATTTGAGTTCTATCAGGTCATCAAGAAAAATTACAGCAAACCGGAAAAAAAAAAATCTACGGTAAAGTATTTCAGTATCCAAAGAATCATGGCAATTTCAACATGGTCTGTTATTTGAAACACTAAAAATGACCACTGCCTAACAAAAACTTTTAAAGTTGATCCCACTACATGGTACATCTTCTTTGTTATGCGTAACTATCAAAAGGAAAAGAGACATTGTCGTTAAAATATAAAATAACCTGTAATTAGATAGCATCTTACCTAGTTTTAGTCTTAAGTAGACTTGAAGAGTGTTGTAAGTTATATAGCCAAAGTTAAAATAAAAACAGAAAATGAATTTATTCTTGAAAGGATCATAAATGGGTATAACTAGTTATGTTAATAGACCAACGTTGGTAGGCTCAGATACTCTTTTTTTTCAATGCATGTTATGATAACAAGTTATGAATGAGAAATTTGTATTGGAAATGGAACATGGCATGTTACTATCAGGTGCTTCGCAAAGAGAAGGCGTGCTTTTAGCACGTGTATGTTAATCTTTAAGACAAGATCAGATTCATCTCTTTAAGACAAGGCGTTCTTGTTGCGTTAGTATTGGGGCAGTTTTAGAGGTTTTAGGGACTTTTTGGCTTCTTTAGGGGTGTGGCAATTGCAGGTGCGGTTCTGTTATGCTACCAGGAACTGTTTTAGAGACCACTGCAACAATCTGGTCTAGATGCTACTGCACTGCCGCTGACATATATGGCAGACATATCGCAATACTTGTTATTTGTTTTGCACCTACCTGTGTTCTCTTGTGCTGATTCCCCCTTTGCAAAGGGTGAATAACATCAATGACATTGCTAACACTAGCACGTGCAGCTCGGCTGTTAGGAGCTAGTGATACCTACAGTCAATGCGCTGGTTCGAACACGCGATGTGCTGCATTCCTGATCCCCCATATCTGCTGGTTATTGATAAAATAAAACAATAGCATATATAGTAGAATGGCCTTGTGGCATGAAAGCCATTTTCAATGATGGAAATGAACGAATGCAGACAGAATCATAGATTATAAGCTATAAAACAATATTAATGATGAATATTATACAAAGAATGATAGTAGTGAGAAGAAACCAATACTCAGATCATCTAATGACTTGGTTTCCTCGTTTATGCAATTACAAAGTAAAAAAGCAAGTTTTGAGAAGTTAGCCACCTACATATTCGATTGCTAAACCAAAGAACTCGTACAAGCTGCAAAGACTTTGGTTCTTCCCTAATGGCAATGTAAATCTAATGAACATGTGAACAAGAGATGCAAACTGTCTACATACCCATGAATCAATATCCTTTCATGTTTTTCAATCTCAGTACAACTTTTTTTTAGAGCAGATAACTCTAGACCTAAAGGTAAACCAACTCAGCAAGGCGTTTTCTGATTCATTAGGCTAGCTTATGCAAATTCTTGATCTCTGCAAGAACATCTTTACTTATCCAATTCTCTCGTCATCAGTAGCCTGTCAAGGCAGATTCAAAATTGTTTGGATCAGATGAAAACAATGGCTTGTGAAGATGACTTCTCTACCAATCTTGCAAGTATCCTATGGATTTGGCTTCATATATGACAACTACACAAAGTGAGAAGTGTCTTGTCTTCGTTCCCAAAGGTGAAGAATTATATCACTACAGACAACCTGACAATGGTAAGAATGATTGACCTTTCGTGACAATAAGCTGTTTGGAATTAAACTTCCTCCTGTAATTTCCAGGCTATCTGCTACACACATTTTCATGTTGTCAAGAAACCATATGTCTACATAGATACCGAAAGACTGTCTGCAAATGCATGTCTAGATTGAAGTTACTAAAGGAAGATGGTTGGCTGCAATGACAAAACTCGTAAGTCAACCGTTGGATGTCGACAAATTAAGAAATTATGTTAGATAACTGTGACATCAGCTCCTTGGATGTCAATGCACTTTTGAAGTATTAGGCAATATACGTTTATCGTGTTAGTTTCGCTCTGAGAGGTCTGAACTTCCATTTCCTTCAGAAAACCATATACCATAAAATTTGCTGCTAAAAAATCGTGAATGCTGTAGCAAAAAACGTCTTATCTTGAACACGCTCAATCTTTATGCTGAACAAAGATATAATATAAGTTTGATACAATCATTGAAGCCTGTGCCAACATAATAAGCCATTGAAACTGTAAGATTATGTCACTAAGGCATATTTCTGTTTTCCACAATAATTTTCTCCGTATATGGCTTATCATATACAACTTATTTTATCTCATTGTCAGCATAGTTGTCATATTAACTACAAAATCACGCTTAATACATTTAAACAATAATTCATGTTACTTTATGCACATCAGTTTCTCAAGAAATCAATTAAAGGAGAAGGCAGGTGAATGTAATCTCAAAGTTTCTATGACTGCACAATTCAGTCAGTTCATTAGATTCACATCATCATTTATATACTTTCAATTCATACCTGACAACTCTTCTTATTTATTTGCTATTTCTTCACGGTATATATTTGGAAACATACTAAACTAACAATGAGTTTTAAATGAAACCTGCTGCAAATTGATTTAAATTCGAACTTGTCACGAGCTTGCAAGAGTCATTCAAGATGTGTCATTATCTATACAAACTTTCTTGTTTGAGTTACTTTCCTAATGATCATTATGAGAAATAACCACAGATGCATTCCAAACTCCAAAACTACCAAAGATCAACGGAAGAATCAATGCTAAACTTGTTGATGCAGTTGATTAAGCAATAAGACAAATCCTTATAATCCCAAATGTCAAGGAACAAGGACCCAATTGCATTAGGTGAGAGTGCAAGTTTATGGCTTCAAACCATTCCATAGCTAAAATTATAAGAACTACCTATATAGAGAGAGCATTATGTAATTCCACTGATAATTCTAAAACAGACTAAGATGTCGATGAAATTATCTCCGAAATTCTCATTCCAGGACAAACAAAGCAATCATTCCTGAATGTCAAATTTAAACAATGAGGTTTAAAAGATGGCAGCTAAAACTGCACATCAATTTTGTGATATGCTTACTTGCCAACTACGTTTCCATACTATCTCTCAGATGCAATTACCACAATTTGAATCAATCTCTCTTCAGTTTTTTACTATGTTCGGATCAAATAAAGAGTACACTTAAAATTCTGATCAGGGAAAAAAGCAAGGATTTCAAGATATTGTTACACAAAAAGGAGCTAAACATCATTCCGAAAATAATTCAGTCGTCAATAATAAAAAACAACAAGCACAATCACTGTACTTGCATCCTACTACTGCTGAAATTCATTTTCAAAATAATTCTGAACAACCAATTAAAGAATCAAGTTATCGTCATTTTGACATAGTAAAAGAAACATTTCAAAACATTCACTGTAGCAACAAACCAAACCACATCAAAGATCACAAACTGTCTAATCCTAAACAAAACAAATGAACTAGGACAAAATATTATGACCACAAAATGGTTTAGAGAAACCCAAAATGCAAAATACCGAATTTCATCACAAAGAAACCAAAGAAGCACATATGAACACAAATATTATGAACCTTTTTCAAAGCGCAGGTTCAATCTAGTACTAGCACAATGTCAGAAGACTTCATCAACTCCCCTGGACCTAAACAGTGAGAAAAAAATCTACGGTTCAGCGTTGACACATGAAGGGAAATAGGTTCTGAAGATGCAGGTTTTGCACTGTTAATCTCAATGAAACAGTGCAATAGTCCTATAGCAGTACTTCCTTAGAATTGAAATACAAATGGAAGGTGGCAAAAATTGACATTTATTCAATGATTGTTAATCATTAACTTATCTATCCTAGTTTAGGGAATAGCTTCACTTGGAAACTTTTCTTTTATGCATCTTACCTAGTTACAGTCTTAAGTAGACCTCTAGCAATCATTTTGCGAATTATTTTCTCAGCTTTTATCGTTATCATCTCTTTCAAAGAGAGTGTGTAAATTATTCATTCATAAGTTACAACATCAAGATGATCATTTTTGCAAAAACATGTAACAAGTAAATTGTAAGTGATGACATCGAATAGTTAAAATCTATTATGCATCTCATTAACAACCTTCCAATCATAAGAGATTCTTTCTAATCTACACTCTTAAATTGGTATAGACAACGGAAATGTGCAAGAGAAATACAAGCTGTGTGAATACCACGTTGGGATAGATTGTCATTGGTATTATGTGGCAAACTATTATTGGTAATTACTGTGCTGCGGTCATAAAAATCCTACACACGTGAGGAATTCTTCTATATTATATTTATTTATGGTATTGCATTTGCCACACACAATTATTCCATGCTTCTTGCTTGCTTGTGTCATGTGTGTCAAAAGTAAATCATACTCAGATATTCGTCTGAATCTATATTAATTTGATAGATTTTTTCTGTTTTGATTGAGTTTAGGTATAAATTTGAGTTTTTTTATTATAAAGTATGGATACGGTACGAAAATATAGATATACATCCTTAACGCGTATTAAACTTAGGTAGAAGATTATTGACATGCACAATGCAATCCTTTAAATGTAATTCATACTTTTGAGATATTTTTATACTTTTAATAACTGTGGATATTTCTTTAGTTTGCGGTTGAGAGAATACAAACAATGTTGGCTATTTTCCTACCCCTTATAAAAAAAAACTAATGTACTATATATAATAGTATATGTCATGTTGAGACCTTTTTTTTATCCTTCAAGGATCTATTTGGTGCGCATGATAATGATAAGGAGATAGAATAAGATAACCTAATCATATCTCCTCAATTTTAATCCTTTTTTATTCTTAAGTATCATGATTAGTATTATGTGATTTTGATCCTTAGAGTTTTTTCTTTTCTAGTTTGGTAGTCTCCTCAATTTAACTCCAAATATTCGTTGTGGTGACACAATTAAATGTGTCAAACCCAACTCGCAATGTCCACAAGAATTTTTATTAAATTTAAAAATAAAAAATGCAAAATATAACTGTCATAAATTTGAGACCATGATTAGGAATTGTATTCCTTCTCAACGACGGATCTTGAGTTATTTCATTAGAAATATAAAAAGGATGGTGCGGAAGGATCGAACACACACCCTCTAGTAAACTGAGAGATTGCCTAAACGTTGTGACAACCCAAACCCAAAGTTAGTTGAAATATCATGCCTTCCCTTTCATTCATCATACTAAATGATTTTCAAAATCCAGAGTCAAAGAAGTAATAAAATCATTATACTTACCTCTCAAAAAAGTGTTAGATGTTTAAAATAAACATTCAGATTTGGGGAAGAAGCAATGAAATCACCTACACTTACCTCTCAATAACATACGATAGGAGGATGACTACAACGACAACGATTTATGCAAATTCAGATTGTGATTTATGAGTATCACATGAGATCTTGCTGGTTTTTATTCTTAGTTTTGGTTATATTATCTCTCTAAATGACCAACATGGTGAACATATTTTAACACTATTCAACATGGTGAATCCAATTTTTCATGCAGGAAACGAAAATCAAATTTAATCTATGTAAGAAACTAGTTTTATAAGCTAAACTGTCACTCTCAGTGACATTGTGAAACCAATTTTTCATTTTTTTTTTGGTATAAATAGTTTTAGTGACTTTAAAGACTAAACTGACAACATGTGTAATTGACAACATTGAAGTTAAAAATTGACGGAATAAACCACCGAGACTAACACAAGTGTGTGAGTGTTGTAAACCCGAGACAGCTGGGTGTCAACGAAAACATGTAAATGGAGTTACGGCATATATACCTTAACAGCAAGTGGGGTTCCAACGGGGGGTTTGAACCGTTGATGGAAGCTGTACCTCTATCCAACGGATCGATTTCTTTGAACTCTACCTTGTTTTTATTTTCTATCTCCTCAAGCTGTTTAAAGTATAAAACATTAAATATTTTCGACATATACATCATAAATATTTTACCATTTTTTTTCGTTGACAAAACTAATGTTTTATTCTTACTTGTTTACGCAGAGCTTTGATCTCCGCCATAGCTTCTTGATCCTGCATATCAATAAATTTTGAAAAACCAATGAAATTATCAGAGAAATTTAAAAAGAAATCTAAGGTGCATCTATAATCTTGTCTCATTAAACTAAAAACCTATTATTTTCTACAACAATTGAAGAAGAATATTAGTTAATCTCTTAAAATTATGCATCTATCATTTTTTAAAGTGCAGCATACAACAAAGTTGTATGATCTTGGAGAATGACATGTACCTGTAACCTGGACTTCTCAAGTTGTTCAAACAGCACTTGTTCCTGCAACATTATAGCTAGTGTGAGTGTATAAAGTTAAGAACATCATATTCATGCATCACTTTGGTGTTGGTTATTTGTATTTTGTACCTTCTTGTATTTAACTGCTGATATCTCTTCAGACAGTTGATTTTCTAGGTCCTGCAGTTCTTTATCCCATTTGTACTCAAATCAAGTTCTCTTATTTTCTGATTAAAACATTGGAAAATATGTTGAGAGTTGTATATTGAAATCTGGGTTACTTCATATGTATGAGGGGAGAAGAAGATGAAGACAGGGGCAAAACTGCCATTTCATGCATGGGCTTTCTCATTAAGGGCAAAAATTGTCCATCCATGTCTTGTTTGATGACTTGGCATCACTCATACACCAGTCACCACTTGACACATAGGCGCCAAGTTGCTAATGACTCTACACCTTAGAAAAAACGTGATTTGGATTGAATTTAAGATGATTAATATTTATAGTGACAGTTTAGAAGGATTAATAAGTTCAGGGACTAAAATAGTTACTTGATGCAGTCAAAAGTAGTTATTTGGTGCTTAATATATAGTCTTAAAATTTAATTATAAATGTGATGAAATAATTAAATTACCTATTAATTAAAAACAGAGAGAGCACATTGTACAAAAAATCGATTTAGTGCTTATTTATTTATTTATTTTTTGGTCAATGATTTAGTGCTTATTAGTATCTTGGGAAAACATTACTATGCCCACATGTTAAATATATCATAAGTTATGACAGATTAATAAATAAGTTCAATCTTAATTTTGATGGTACAAAAAGGTTTAAAACAAACCATGGCAACACATCATTCGATACATGTGTAAAATAACTTTACACTGTCAAGATCCAAAACAATTTACATGCCAGAATTCCCAGATCCAACAAAAAGAACATGTTAATTCATCTTTAAACTCTTTCTCATTCTTAAATCCAGTTGAATGAATCACTTTCCCATTGAATCTCTTCAACCCTTCAATTTCAAGTAGAAAAGGTCACTAGTTTCACCACTAGCCATTACCAAAAACCTTCTATCATATTCCTCAACTTCACCAGAATCCTTATTCATAGCCTGAAGCATTTAAATTCATACATGTACATACCCAACAAAAAGAACAACATATTTTTATACAAAAAACAATATTTACTGAACAACTCAATTCATTCATCAACTGGATATAGGTTCTGCACCATTCCTAATGCAACTGGATCCTTGTTCTTAATCATCGGCTTCAACAAGTTCAATATCCATCCATTCTGCCATTGAGCAAGATGCTTTAGGGAATTGAGATGAATCAACGAAAACAAAACTACATGTTTCAGTATGAAAAATAAATTGCTTGCGCATATACAAATGTTACCATATTTGATCCGGTTAACACATGAAATACAGATGCATCCTAACTCCAAAACTACCAAAGATCAATAGCAGAATGGTTATTAAACTTGCCGAAGCAGTTGATTAAGAATTACGAAAAATCCTTATAAACCCAAATGTCAAGGAACAGGATTCAATTGCATTAGGTCCAAAATAGAGCTCATTTCTAAAACAGACTGAGATGACAGTGAAATTATCTCCAAATTTCTCATTCCTGCACAGACAAAGCAAATTATAGTTGAAAGTCCTAACTAAGAGAAAAAGGTCACTGAGAATGAAAAATGTCAAATTGAAACCATGAGGTTGAATACTGCACATCAATTTTCTGAGAAGCTACCTGCTAACCACTTTTCCATACTTCCTGTAAGATGCAATAACTATAATTTGAATGGATTATTAACAGAGATCAAGTATGCAATTATATAGTTTCTTACACTAAAAATTACAAATACATATAGCAATGAAAAATACATTTCAAATCATTCAACATAGCAACAGAACCAAACCATATCATAGATCACCTAATCCTAAACAAAACAAAACAAATGAAACCCAAAATGCGAAAATACAGAATTTCATCACAAAGAAACCAAAGAATCAACATATCAACACACGTTTTATGAAGCTTTTTCAAAGCACATGTTCGATTTAGTACTAGGCCAATGTCAGAAGACTTTGTCACCCTTGGACCAAAACAGTAAGAAAAAAAATCTGCAACAAGAAAAATTTAAATCGGTTGCTCAGTTCAACAACAACCAAGTCTTATCCCACTAAGTGGAGTCGGCTACACGGTAGTTGCTTGCTCCGTTCATTATAAGAAATGAAACAGATTATGATAAGCATCAGTTATAGACACAAAATAGCAATCAAATTGAACAGATAATTGATTCATTCACGAACTACTAAATACAGTACTATATGTTCCCAATTCAAGATAAGTTACACCAGAGCCTGTAAATCCCAACATACTGACAACTCAGCTAAATATTGAGTTTTATCTAGCAGTTGTTTATAAGACTAATGAGAATCTTTTATTTAATCCTTGATTTAAATTATTAAAATGCTATCAGGTAATATCTTCAACAATATACTATTTCAAGCTAAATACAAGCTCCACCAGAGTTTATTAAAGTCTAATTTTATAGTTGCATTGTTCTCATCAACAAAATCTCCTTTGTTCAACATGTTCCTTCAGTGGTGAGTGAGATGGACCTTTTCACCTAAGTTAAGTTAAGCATGCGGGAAAAGGACTCGGCAACACGAGTCTCCTGCATTGAAATCTTGTGTACTTCTTCAACCTGCGCAGGAACAATTTTACATTTTAATCGCCACTGAAAGCAGGTTTCCAACTCATGATGTAAAAAAGAAATGCAAGAACACACAAAAAACCCGATATGTTAAGCAATGTTATTAAATAGCGCCTATAGCGTTCTGAAATTTAAACAAATCACTATTGTTCTGCAATATGCCATTTAGTACAAAATGTCAAATAACAGCTATAGTGGCAGCACTGATGCGTAGCAAAATTTGAACAAAACGCTAAATTTGATTGGTCCTATTATTTCACTTATTACATAGCCACCTACCAATGAGTACTAACATACAATCACCAGGGCATATACACAAAATATATAACATTTTCAGGAAAAATTAGTATTCACTGGAGCAATGAATATTTCCCTGAAACATTTCAAGTCAATAAACAATGAGAACAAAAAAAAGAAAAATACCAAAGAGAAAACTCACCGAGTCACTGTTTCCTTTGGATCATCCCCTGTAAATCCAGGATAATATGAATCAAAGAACCAATCCAGCAGCAAGGCATCATACTCCATCAGTTTGTCATCCTCACTCACTTTGCAGGAGCCAATAGTATTAATGGGTATACATTTTGAAAGTATGGGTGCCATGCCAACCAAAAAAAAAATACAAATTAGAAGCCCTGCTACTAAACTTTGCACCATTCTTTGATATATGACAATTTCATCTGTTCCCTGGAACTTCCATCAGCTGAGCAATGCTTTTAAAGGATGAAGCCCAAAAATCTGCCTTATAAACATGACATTGCGGCCCATAGTGCCGCCATGGTGGGCATTCTAACAGAAACTAGTACCAGTAGTATATAATCTTAATAAAAACTGCATTTTAATGAATATTCCCTGAAGAGTTGCTCTCAATCAGAGATAGAACATGTACATACACAGAATAGAAAGTACAAGGCTACTGTTTCTACCAAGTTTCGATAGTTTGGTTCTCTTTCCACCCAAATAACCACTCAATAACTCTGCAATAACCAACATTGGAAGGCTTGAGAGTTAAGATACTCTATTTTCCAAAGCATGTTACTATAACAAGTTATGAATGATAAGTTGTAGACCATGGCAACATTCATAGATAAAAATGGAATGATCCAACCAAAAGTGGAATTGATAAAACTCGCAAGGGCACTGGGAGAAATCATCAGGGGCTTTGCAAAGAGAAGGAACACCAAAAGCACTTGCGATGTTAATCTGTAGGTCAAGATCAGAGGGATCTCTGTCTTTGATACTAATGCAGATGCACATGTAACAATTTGGTGTAGGTGCTATGGAACTTCCACCGACATATGGAAGATATGTTGCAATACTTGTGATTTGTTCTGCACCTTTCTGCTTCTCTTGTGCTGATTCGCCCTTTGCATAGGTGAATAACATTAATGGCATTGCTAACACTGTTGCTCGAACAAGCATCGCGCCACATTCCTGACCCCCATTTCCCCATATGTGGTGACCATTGAGACAACCTTTGAATCAAAAATATTTCCAGCATTTAAAGTAGACTGGCCTGGTCTGCGGCCAGAAAGCCATTTTCAATGCATATGAATGAATGCAGATAGAATCATAGATCATAAGCTATAAAACAGTATTAATTAATGATGAATCTTATAAAAAGAATTGTAGTAGGGAGAAGAAACTAGTAAACAGATCTAATGACTTTGCTTCCTGATTTATACAACTACACAAGGAAAATGGCTTTCCATCATAAAGTAAAAAAAAACAAGTTTTGAGAAATTAGTCATCCACATATTCGATTGCTAAACCAAAGAACTAATGAGTTGCAAACACTTCAGGAGTCAAATTTATAATGCAGCTCTAGTGAAGAAATGAGTTAGGTATTAAACCAATAAATGATCATAATTAACAATAAACTAAATAATAAAATCTGACCCTTTTTCTATAATCCTCACTTGCTAAATTTATTATTTATTATTATTTTATAAAGTTATATGATCACCAAGAATCAATAAGAGTAAGATATGAAAGAATCGCAGCTGACATAAACCATAGCAAAAGGAAATGCTCCAATTCAGTGAGCAACAATGGCTAGACAAAGAACATTAAAAAACTTAACCCCTTTTCCACTCAGATAATGCAAACAAAATATGTTTATGAATTGAATTCAAGAAAACTACAACAAACTGAAAAGGAAAAAATATACTGGCTATAAAAGGTAAAATTACATAGAAATATACAAAGGGAGGAAAGAGGGATTTTATTTTCAAGGCTTGAAAAACCAACACTTTCCACTTACAATATCAAATTGAACCCTTACAATAACTACCATATCAAATTGAAACTTACAGTAAATTTAATCAAAACTAAAGTAGTAGTGACCCCTCTTCAAAGAGGGATTTTTACAGTAGGCAAATGATTCTTCAAACTAACCCTCTTTACCAAACTTGCTCGGCATCCTTAAGTTGTAAATCTTTCATGTTGGCACAAATCGTCAATAAGCATATGACATGGATACAAATTCCATTGAAAATGCCCTTGGTCTTGCTAATGCCATGAGGTCAATAAGCATATGATATGGATACAAATTCCATTGAAAATGCCCTTGGTCTTGCTAATGCCTCTGACGTTGGCTGGTTGACCTCCATTATGCAACTTAACTTGTTTCTAATAGATTTTCCCACTTTGCACAAGCCATCTTGCAAACTATCTTAATAAAATTCATTTTCCTCTTCTTCAAAGAGATTCGCGATTTCACTCCATTTAACATCATTTGATACGATGAGGAAATTTTAGCTTCTTTCACCTTTCCTTCCTTACCAAATGTATGAATTGACTTGTATGTTTGGATTGATGTCTTTCAACACCATTCCACCCAACAAACCAATCTCATTTTTAAAATTAACCAACAATACCAAAATCATAGGTTAAAGTATTGTAGGTGACAACTGCTTGGATACTCACAAATTTATCTTTACACAAACTATCAATGATTGTGTTATACATTACCGCATCAATTCAGATGAGTTACACAGCAGTTGTCATTCGTCCAGTTTACATAACCCGTTGATCAATCGTCATGAAAGTCAAGGGTATCCTGAACATCACCGTTAAGACAAAGACCTTTGAAAGTGTGGCCAAGATTACCACATCAAGCTGATAACAAATCTGAAGGATCTTGAGGAACAGAGGAAAGGAAACATTGAATTGAACTAATTGACAGTAACAATTGATGATTTTGTAGGAGGGAGGATGAAAAGAGGTATGATGTAATTGAAGAAGCGGTGAATGAGTGAACAAAATCAACATCATCAGATCTGTGTGGGAATGAGATTGAAATTAGGGTCTTGAGATAGATTAGGTTGAGTGGATGAGATACCGTGTAACTTCAGTGAGGTTAAGGATCTATATAGCAGTTTCTTACAGTGTGTGTAGTAGCTAAATTTGGAAATTTACGTGGTTGTGTCTTACGTGGATATGGTCATACCAATGTATGAATGCCACGTTGACATGTCTTGTCATTGCTATTGTGTGGCGTTCTATAATTGGTAGGTTGTGTGACGTTTGTTTATGTAATTTTCTGTTTGACAGATTTCTTTTACTTCTTTCAATTAAATAATAAAATATTTAATAAGAGAATATCCATGTTTGGTATGACATGTTTATGTGCTCATGACTTATGTTTTACATTTCATTTGATTTAAAAAAAAATGAAATTTTAAGTTGTGCCCTTAAGCACAAGATAAAGAATCTAACATAGTAATTTTTTGTTGAAACGTGTGCATTCAATTTAATAATTAAATTTGTAATAAATAGAATGCATGATGAAATATTTCTATTTTTAGATTTATTATCTTGTGCTCTTAGGGCCCTAAAAAAAATATTGATTGATAATAGTTACTTTCTCATAAGTTTATAACGATTTTTATAAGCTAATCTAAGCAACTTATAGCTTAAAACTTATAGTTTATCGTTATTTATTTCAAATTTTCTCCTGCAATTTTAATTGAAAAAAATTAAACATTAATTAGATATATCATTTTTATGTTATTTTATATTTATAAACTAGTTTAACCACTAATTTTACCAAACATTACAAATCCAATTAGCTATTTTATCAATTATTCGTTGTAAACTAACTTACAAGTTATTTGCAAGTGTATGGTTTAGTAATATAATCCCATTTTGATTTCTTAAAATAAAAAAGTTATTTGCAATTTTTCTACCAAATTGAGGCTTAATGCATTTTTAGTGATAACTTATAGGTTTAATGTTCACTTAAATCTTCATCAATGAACTATTAAAAATAGGATGTTTTTAATTCTTCAAAAAATAATATCTTTATTATGAATAATAAATTTAATTTATTCACCGTCAAATCAAAAGTTATATTGATAGATAATTTTTTTTACCACTACTATGTATTTTAGTAAATAATATAAATTTTTGAAATTAATCTAGATAATCATTTATGTAAGAAAATCTAAATATCACATTTAATATGAGATAGACAAGATATAAATATGTCACTCTCTAGAATTGCAGTCAAGACACTAAGACTATCCTTACAAACTCAAGGGAAGAATGATATACACTTGGGTAGGCAATTCAATATAGTTCCACATAGTCCAATATTAATGTTAGTTTATCTTTACATTTCATTGCAATTTTAAGGTCAAAGTTAAGTGGCATATAAATATGGCTGTTCATATCTTTAAAATGAAGGTTATTTTGGATTAATTTCCAATTTATACTTGCATTGATTATTATTACCGATTAATAGTACGCGTAAAGAGCATCTTCAACAGAAGATGTTTTTTTTTGGTGGTGTCAATAGGAGATGTTTTGTCTAATAGTATGTAGAATTCATCGATTACTTTCATTGAAGAAGATATAAGAAGTATTATTATTTAGCTACAAGTACTCTCCCTCTCCCTTATTTAGCAAAATAATTTGAGTATGCAATTTAGAGAGAGATAGACAATAAAATAGCTAGAGGGTCCCACCATTAAGTGGGTCCTACCATCATTAATTACTTTTTACGTTTTTTAAATTTTTGTGTGTTTTTATCTGGGTTTGGATCCCCTCCAATGACTGCACCATGCAGTGAAATCTTGTCCATTAAAAGTGAGAGTATTTAATATTTGAAAAGAAGAGAGAGATAACTATTAATGACTATGATTAAACTGGAGAGGATATTTTCCCGTCTTTATCTCTCCAAATAGTAGAAATGGAGATGATGATAAATCTCTCTCTCTCTCTCTCTCTCTCTCAAATGTGGTTCCATTGCATTCTTTATTCAACTTCTTTTATCGGTGGAGTGAATGAGGACTTATTAAACATTAAAATTACGACAAATTATAACAACCTCCCCCAAGTTATGGCTAAATACAACAAACCTCCCCTCGATTTTCAAAACCATCATATACCTCCCCTCCGTTACATTCTGTTAAGTCTCCGTTAGAATTTAGAAATCAACATAATTAGGTCATGCGACCTTTGCGTTTCCTCTCTCTCAAAACCGCCAAAAATCATGAGATTCTACTATTGATCATCCTCCTTATCTCCATAGTTGTTAATCTTCACCCTCACTTGTATCTCTGATCATCCTCCTTCATCACTCACTACTGACCCACTGTTTCTGTGCATTCTCTCCATCGCTGTCATCGTCGCTCTCAACGGTAATTGTGGCATCGTTCTTTCTGGTTTCTGGTGTGTTGTTTTCGTTCATCATTATTTTTTTTACACCGTCGATCGCTATTTCGTTTGTGCTCTCCATAGTTCTCATACTCATGTGTGTTTAAATATATATTTTTCATCAGAATTCGAGGTTCATAGAATCTTAGTTATGAATTCATTTTTCGTAGTATCGGTTATGAATTTTTGTTTGTTTTGACACTAGTATTTTGGTGTACTACTAGTATTTTGGAGCTATGTCTTTTGAAAACTATATTTAGTCCTATGCCTTTTGATAACACTCAATTTTCAAATACCTTGAAAACCATTTGTATGCTCATGCTGAGTTGCTGAGTGAAGGACCATGAATGATTTTCTAGACAACGAGTTGCTGAGTGAAGGACCATGAATGATTTTCTAGACAACACACACGTTATCTTACCTGTAAACTAGTATTATTTGCTCAAATTCCATTGACTATCACATGAATTTGAAGAAATATTATTAGTGCCATCATATGATCTTATGAAGAATTATCATATGTATAAAAATGAGTTTCTTTAGACCTTCAATGTTTAAATAATGAGAATTATTTTATTGCAAAAAACAAGAGAATTACATATGCATGGTTTTTTTTTTTTTTTATCAAAAAAATAAATTAACGGACAATTTAACGGTGTTAACCAAAAAAGGAGGTGTTTATCTATTTGCTGAAAACTTAAGGAAGGTTAATATTCATTTTAAAATTAGAAGGGATGTTAGTGCCATTTTAATATACCTTAGGGGAGGTGAGTGCAATTTCTTCTTCAAATTAAAAATGAATTGAATATGTGGTAAGTAAGCAAACCACTTAAGCTACGTCCTAATAAGAACACCACTGAAGATGCTCTAAGTTTGGTTTGAAAAAAATACAGAGACAAATCATTTCAAACTGAAACAATTAAAACAACTTATAATTCTATAAAAATAAACTTACAATCTTATACTCACCTATTATCATTATTACAACATAGATTAAATTTCTTCAACAAAAAAAATAAATAGAAAAAGAAGAGGGTGGGCCAGCTATATATACAACTTTATTTTTTTTAAGAATCCATATATATAACTTGTTTTAATGGAACAAAAATATAACAATAAACTTAAAATTCTTCATCTTTAGCTAATATATGAGCCATTGGGAGAGAACATTAGAGAGTTGAGTACAAGGTAGTGCTCACTTCCATCAAAATGTCATGAACCATTTTTGTTTGCCATGTGAAAGGCTCCTCAACACCCCCTTTTGAAGCAATAAGCAACATGCCCCTTCCATTCCCTTAAAGAATAAGCATTAAACATTAAATAATTTGTGTTTGTATATATTTACGTAAAAGTGAGTAGAATTATAAATTTATGAGTAAAAATCAAATTTTTAATCAAAAGTTATAAATATTAGTCTTAAATAGAATCAATTATGAGGCAAAATCAATTATAACTGGCCAATTAATGTAATCTCAAAGTTTGTTTGATAGCACAATTCAATCATAAAACTCACCCTCATTTCAAATTTTCATTGAGATTACTTCCACCCTAGAGGAACATCTAGGAACTTACATGAGCAAAATGAGTGCAATTTGCATTGGACAACATCAACATGGAAAAAGAATATTACGTTACATACTTAATGCCAAAGAAATAAACAAAAAGTAGCATTTGGATTGCAGATGCAATGGAACAAAGAGTTTTTATATTTTGTTCTATATCTTCTAGTGAAATCAATTAATCTAAGTTAAACCAGATAAACTCATCTAAGGGATTAAGATTTTTCAATAGGTTTGTGAATACATGAACATGACATAACCAAGGTTCAAGCCATGACACAGTCAATAATAATCAATCAAACAATTACTCGAAAGGAAATCAGCAATTCAGGTATGCCAAAAGAATAAGATCATCAACTACTTCACTTATCAACAAAAACAAAACTATCATAAAACTATAGACAGAAATGAAACTAGTTTGAATATGAAAAATTAGTTGCTTGCACATTAAAATGCATAAAGCAGTGAAAAATATATTTCAAATCATTCACCATAGTAACAAAACCAAACAAGGAGTAGCCAATAAAACACACAACTCAACCTCCTAATTATATTTTAAGGAATCAAAGTAACTGAAAACTATTCAGTTTTAACAATGTTATGTATTTTACTATCATTCAACCCTTCTTAAGAAATTCCATTAGACAATCAATGAGGCCACTACACAGCTCAACTTCTTCGATTTCAAAATACAAATTTTCATAACCAATCAGAGAAATTCCAAGGCAATAAAAACAAATTTTGATATGGAATTAAGATGTTTATCATATTTAAATTAATAAAAATGATCAAAACAAGTGATAATTAGTACTATCCAAAGAGAACATCATTAGTACTATCAAAAAAGAACACCATGTTTTAATGTTGACTACTTAATAATTAACACTAATTAAGATTGAAATCAAACAATTTTTTCCCAATTAGAGAAAAAAACAGAAGATGAGAATAAGATATTAAAGCGGATAGAGAGAAGAGAAACAAAGTAGAGCTCACCGGAGGTGTTGATGGAGGCAATGGTTGGAAGAGGGGGATATTTATCGCTGAGTGTTTATGTATTTTTATTTCTTAATCTTTTATTATTTTATTTAAAAGGAAACATGTAAGACAGAAGTATCGGTGTCGAAGTATAAGTTAGTCCTGTCGGGGTATAAATTAGCCGTATCCGACACGTATCAGTCATTTTTTTTCAAAAAAATAAATATTAATGGGCCGATACTTCACCGATACATGTATCAGGACGTATCGGTATCAGATACGTGTCGGACACGATTCTTCACCATTTTTGGAGTATCGAGGCTTCATAGATAGCAAGTGGTTCAAGGAGTGAACGAAACCACCATCATCAGAATCAGCAGAAGAAGAAAAGAAAATAGGGTTTTGCCTGGGGGTTCTATATAGTGTATGTAATGAGTAGATAACTAAAAATAGAAATTTACATGGTTATGTCTTATGTGGACATGAGCCGGCAGATTTGAACCACGTTGGTACAGTTTGTCATCGCTATTTTGTTGTTGGTTGGTAATTATAGGAGTCTTACACGCTAGATGAATTATCCCTATTTATGTCATTTCTATTGTGATGTTAAATTTACATTTTCGGACGTCCCATTTAGATTTCTAACCACTAAATTGAGATTAGAACCTCGGACGTCCCATTTAGATTTTTAACCACTAAATACTTGATAAAAAAAAGTCTTCTTTTCGTCTCTTGTTTCACTATTTTTACGGATTTGATTTTTTATAATGTTCTAAACACGTTTCATCAGTTAAAGATTTAAAATGTGAAAGCTATATTTATCTAAAATAAGGATGATTTGTGTATATGAAATTATTTTGAGGATTAAAAGATATAATTTTTTATGGAGACGAAAAAACAAATTAAATTTTATTTTTATATATCTTTTTGACCAAATTGGATATACAATAATACTTTAGGATCAATTTAATGGTTTATTAACGATTAATTATTCTTACTAATGGTTGAAACCTGGTTTTTATTCTGAACTAGTGGAACGATGGACATTAATGTTTATATATTTTTTTATTGCTTTTAATTGTATATAAAAAAATATCAATTTTGGTAATTTCTATAATTAAACATTTTTGACAAATATGATTAAAATAAATCAGATTTAACGAGATAGCGATTTTTTAATTTAATATAAACAATATTATAAAATGATAAAATAGTAAATTAAATAGTTTAAGTGAAGGATTAAAAAAATGGACAAAACAAGTCACACCAAAACTATGTATCATATTTATATACATGCACACACATATTAAATAAACTTAATCTATGAAGACTAACCAATGAGCGCACCAACAAATCTATGAAGATTCCTAATGACACTAAATTAGAGGAATACATTACCAAAAAGAAAACTCCCAGTTTCCTTTGGATTTAAAAAGAACTCTATGAACTTCATTCAGCTGTGTATTTATATACATAACAAAAAAAAAATACAATTCAATGTCACACTATAAAGCACGGATATGAACACGTACATCGGACACGACACATACATGCTGACATCGTTAATAGTTTGAAAAAAACTAACAAGTATATTAGACCGGCCCTGAGGCCTGAAAGCCATTTTCAACGATAAATATGAATGAATACAAACTGAATCATAGATTATAAGCTAGAAAACAATATTAGTGATGAATCTTACACCATGAATGGTAGTAGTAAGAGGAATGGTTTTCCTTATTATGCACATTTTGAATTATAGCACAGTGACACCCCGACAATGGTAAGAATGATTAACCTTTCATGTAATAAGCTGTCTACTATGCACATTTTGATCTTGTCAAAACCATATCTCTAGATAGATACCAAAAGACATGAGAAGCATGAAATTGTTAGAACTCCTTAATCTTTCTTGAAGCCACATATTTCAGGTAAAACCCCTCAAAAGCACCCAACTACAACACCTTAAAGTGCTTAGATACATGTATTAGATTTGAAAGTAAACATACCTCTCCAAGTCATGAACTTGGAAGCATGCTTATTTTTAATTTGTTGATCTGATCTATGTGAAGGTAGTTATAAATGTAAGACTTATAACTACTGTAAAGCCAAATACACAATTCAGAAGTTGCAACCTTATTTATAGCATACCAGTTACCATATGAAACAAATAAATTTAAGGATCATCTTAACAAGCAAGTAATTTCTCTTAACAACCAAGTAAACAAATATTTCATTTCATATCTCATATGTGGTCGACCCCCATTTATGACAGCAAGGCCAGTGCCTCATCAAACATGTCTCTTCACTAAGTCTAAATTTAGATTCAGATGGTTTTGATAAAGCAGCATAGGTTTCGATGAAAAAAACACCATAAACATCCATGATCAGATCAGACACGGTTGTTTCTCAGCGTCGTAGCTATAGCTGCATCTCCTGCTCCGCATCCGATTTTCTCAGCCGTGCATGCAGCTCCCTATAGCTCTAGGTTCCCTTTCCTTCCCTTCCCCTTCATTTTCCACTAATCAAATGTCATAGAAATTGGGCTTAAAACCTAACTCAACCCCACAAAACCGACTTATAAGATAAGGACTACTCAAGCCTTATACATTAACAATAACTGCTTAGGCCATATCTCTAAGCAATAAAAGACTATACATATCCGCTCACACCTAGCATAACGAAAGTTTCTGCAATTAAGGAGGAGTGGGGCAGACCATTTTTGAGATAGCTTTTCAATATTACCCCTGAACACTCAGGGCTATGGGCCTGCGAGATCCCCAACACCAGATCACAGAATAGGTCTGATATCGTGTTAGAAATTAGACTTGGATTCTAACTTAGTCCCACAAAACAGGTTTGTAAGTTGTAACGTGAGGTTTGCCCAAGTCTTATGAGCATTGCTTAGGCCATATCTCTAGGCAATGTTGAACGCAATCCACCTGCTCAGACCTATCACAGTAAAGGTGGTTTACAATACAAAGGAAGTCAAAAGTTGCGGCAACCAAGCCTGCTTAGGGCATACCTACAACATGATATGTAAATCTACACAAGACATCTATAACACTAAACTTCATAAGCAATACCAGGGAAGATCCATGTAAGAGTCAACGAAGTAGATCAAATTACCAAACTACGATGGTTGGCTTCAATGACAAGACTAGTAAGTTAACCCTTGGATGTCAATACATTAAGAAATTACATTAGATAACTCTGACAGTAGCAGCAATGATGCCATTACATAGCTCAACTCCATAGAGTAAATACACATAATTTCATAACCAATAAAAAAAATTCAACAATAGAAATGAAATTTGAAATGGAACTATGATGTTTCATCCTTTTCTATCCTTTCAGAAAGAAAACGTTTAATCATCTCAAAAGTTACATCTTTAGGATTCAAAACTATAATGCAATTCTAGTGAGGGAATGAGTTAGGCTTTAAACCAATAAATTATCATAATTCACAATAAGCTTAACAACAAAATCTGAGCCTTGTATTAAATCCTCATATGTTATATTTACTTTGTTCATTATTTTATAAAGTTTCATGATCACTAAGAAACAATAAGATAGAGATTCATGAATGAACCATAGCCAAAGGAAAGGCTCCAATTCATTGAGCAACAATGAGCATACACCTATATTAGAAACTTTAACACCTTTTCCACTCAGGACTTGAAAATTCAACCACTTTTAAAGCTATATGATCAAATTGACCCTAACAGTACATAGTACATCTTTGTTGTGTGTAAGTTGTAACTATGAAAAGAAAAGAAACTGAATGGTTATCATTATAATCTAAAATAGCATGTAACTAAACAACATCATACCTAGTTTTAGTCTAAAGTAAACCTCTAGCAATCATTTCACGAACAATTTTCTCTTTATCATTATCACTTCTTACATAAGTTGTATTTTCCATTTTTGCAGCAAATGCTTCTTTAAACAAATCCTATTTACAAAGCCCGTTAATCATAAATGTTTATGTTACTACATATAGATTATATCCTTGAAACAAAAGTTCTTGGCCAACACAATTGCTTGTTCATCAAAATGATGAGTTTTGCTCAAAGAGTGTAATAAAGAAGTATAATTTTACATAATCAATTAATCATGACATTACAGACGTTACTCCCTACGAGAAATAACATTGAATATAATAATCTACGAAATTACATTTAATGAGAAAAAAGCCCGTGCAAAATACAATAACTTTATTTTAAGATTCATCTTCTTGGTCTTCACAGTTCTTTGAGAAAAACCAAGCTGTACCACCATTTGAGATTTGCGCTGACTGGCAGGATGTTTGCCAGACTCCGAAGATTGTATCTCAGTAATAGAAGTTGAATAATAGAAGTTGCTAGCTTTCGCTGTCTTTTTCTAACCTCACATACACACATCTTACCTCTCTAAATTGAGAACATCACCGTTAAGACAAAGATCTTTGAAAAATGTCAGTAACAATTGATAACAATGGTCATAGTAGATATATATGACCTTATTCCAATGAATTCATTCATGAGAAAGGTAAGTAACTAAAAAAACTGTTAAATTGAATAGAAAGATCATTATCACAGTTGTGAATTTATGTGTGTGAGAGAAGGGCCTTGAGATTGAAGTTGAGGAAAGAAGAAGAAGATAAGGCTTTGGAGAAAGGAGTGATTGTGTGGTACGCTTTGAGATTTACAACACGAAAGACTTTGGGTTCGACGACGTCGTTTCGTAAAATTTATTGAATGTGACTTTGGGTAGATTGATTAATTTAGCTTAATATGTTTTAATTTTTTCTAAAATAAATATTCATCTTTTTTATTTGAGTCCTGTACAAATATTATTTTTTAATTATTTTATTATACAAACAAGTTTGTTGTGAGAATAATACAAATGTTTATAAGAGAAAATATAAAAACAAGCTTTTATATGTGTTTAGTCCCTACAAATAAATAAAGATCATTTAAAAAATGGTCATGTATTTGCTTTCCTAAAGTTTAATCATTTCAAAATTTGGTCCCTGAGCCGAGTTAGTTACTGATCACGTCATTGATTAGTTGACGTGGCAGTTCTAGTTGGCTTATTTCATGTGAACAGACCAAAATACCTCTGAAGCTTTCATGAAATTACAAAAATACCCCTGTAATATTTTCATCAAAAACTTGGTAACCTCTTCTCTTTCTCCGCAACATTCTCTTCTTCTTCTCAACCAATCAACTCATACCATTTGAAACCTTCTCCTTCTATACTCAAAACAAACCATATGAAGAACAGATTCAAACACATATCCCGCAATCCTCAACCTCAATGGAATTTCTAGTGCTTCACTCCGGCGCTTCATTCCGGCTCAAAAACAACGACGGATGGTTCACACATCGTTCGACGACCGCTTGCTTGACGGAGGAAGCATGCAGCTTAGAGGAGGCGTTTGGCGACGACCGAAGTTGTTGAGGTCATCGGAGGAGGAACCGCCGCCAGCATTCAGAGGATTTTCCAACCAGCACAAGCTTGCTCAAGGAAAATTAGTACCATATTCTTGCTCTTTGTCACAAGATCTATCAATTGATTTAATTCTTGTTGCGTTATGGAAACCTTCGCCGGAGGGCCACCGTCATACCGCCTTGGCCAAGGATGCCGGTTAACTTCTTTGTTTCATCTTCTTCTGGGTTGTTGTGGTGTTGCGGTGTTGCCGCTGGTAGGGAGAAGGAGGAGCTATGTTTATGGGAGGACAACCATGTCAGGAGTTGAAGGGAATGAATAAATACAGTGAGTTGAAGATGAATGGATCGATTGAGATGAGAATGAATAAATCCAGAAAGAACATGATTTTCCAGAATTTGAATGGTTCTTGAAGAAGGGACGTAAATTCAGGGCCAAATTCATAATTTGCTGGATTGTGTTTATGGATTGAAGAAAGAGTTCAGGGATATTTTTGTCGATTTGCTTTTGGCTGAAGCCTTAGGGGCATTTTTGTCAGTTCACATTATCTTTTGATGACTCATCATCCCATTTAACCAATCAGAACTGCCACATCAGCTAATCAGTGACGTGACAATGATTAACTGGGTTGAAGGATCAATTTTTAAGTGATTAAACTTTGCAGGGGCAAAAAACAAGGATTAATGAATTCATGGACCAAATTTTTAATGACCCTTATTTACAAGGACTAAACACATATAAAAGCTTTAAAAAAAATACAAGTGTGTTTTCTCGCCGTTGTTCTGACTATACAAATAAATAAAGACATAGACCATATTATGCATTATATCAATATATATTTTTTAAGCAGATGAGGTGAAGATAGATCTGCAACACTCTAAATGGATTATATATAAAGGAACAATACAAAAGACTTATAGCATGTTTGTGCAAGCGATTGATTTATCACTTAAGCGGCAAAAATCTACGTTGGAGGAGAAGCTAGCTTTTGAAACTTCTTTAAATCACAGTGAGATTTGCCGCGGGACGCGTAAAAGGTGTTTTAGTCGTGAATCCAAACACACCATAAGATGACAAGGAGCCTAGCCTAGTGCAAACAAAATGCAAACAACACAAATTGGTAATATATTACAACCCCTAATGGATGTCAAAACCAAATAAACAAGTCTAAATTAAGAGCTGGCTATCAACACAACACATGCATAATTCAGCGAACCTACGTATATGTATGAAATCAAATTGCAAAAAATTCTAATGTGTTAACATATGAGCATCAAATCCAGACTTTGAACATAGCAAAAGAACTCGACCGGCAAACACAGTTACAAATTCACTAACCAAAAACTCACTGACAAACACAAGCAATCATTCACAACCATTTATAGCCATACAGTCTAAGACACCGAGTATGAGGATTACAAACAAACACGACTAAGAAAACCAACATTATATCAACAACGCCAAGGTTTGTTACGTTTTAACATTCAAATATCGTAGGCCCCGTTTGTTACATATTAAAATAAAAAAGATTTTGACATTCAATAAAAAACATATTGACCTACCGTGACGCTCAAGTATTGTTCTTGCATAATCGCTACAGGTATCAGGTAATTTCCAAATAATCACAAGACTCTTTAGTTTTCAAAAACAGAAATACATTGTTTCAAAATTTGGTATCCTGCATATTTATGCTTTGATCAAAACCTAAAGGTTCTGCTTCTTCCTAATCTTTTGACTTCATTTTTTTTTCTTTCTTTTTTAAGTTTCTTATTGTTTAATTGAAAGATCATGGCAAAAAATGCTATTGGAATAGACCTTGGAACAACATATTCTTGTGTTGCTGTGTGGCTTGATGAACAAAATAGAGTTGAGATTATCCACAATGACCAAGGAAATAGAATTACACCTTCTTTCGTTTCTTTCACTAATGATCGAAGGTTGATTGGTGATGCTGCTAAGAGTCAAGCTGCCTCCGACCCCGAAAACACTGTCTTTGGTAAATTTCTACTCTCTTTATGCATTTAATATTATTTTCACGGTTTTAAACAGCGGTTATAGTTGTGCCGCAATTTTTTATACATTGTGATTAAGACGGCATCAAAAGTATGATGTCGTCACGGACTATCTCCATATTGCAGTCAATAGCTTTTGTTTAAAACCTTGGTTATTTTTTTATTTTTTTTAGTCTGGTAGGCTAGTGACCCGTGTTCACACATTTTAAACGTGGAGAAGTGGAGTGTTCAGGATCCAAAACCCGACCTCTGCATATATTATGTAATGTCCCTACCAACTGAGATAAGCTCACAGAGACAAAACCTTGGTTATTATATATATATATATAGGATTGCTATCCATTTTATTTAGCTGGACAAAATGTGTGACGGGAAATAATTATTTTTGTTATTTTTTCAGATGCTAAGAGGTTAATCGGTAGGAAGTTTAGTGATTCTGTTGTTCAAAATGATTTAAAGTTGTGGCCATTCAAGATCATTGGTGTGAATGACAAACCCATGATTATTGTTAAATACAAGGGTCAAGAAAAGCGCTTTTGTGCCGAGGAAATATCGTCTATGATTCTCACAAAGATGCAAGAGGTTGCAGAGAAATTTTTAGAGTGTCCCGTAAACAATGCAGTTGTTACCGTGCCCGCTTATTTCAATGACTCTTAACGAAAAGCCACTATAGACAGGTGCCATTGCTGGCCTTAATGTTATACAGGTAATCAATGAACCAACAGCTGCAGCTATTGCATATGGCCTTGACAAGAGGATTAACTGTGTTGGAGAAAGAAATATTTTTGTCTTTGATCTTGGTGGTGGCACTTTTGACGTGTCTATCCTAACAATCAAGGACAAGGTCTTCCAAGTTAAGGCCACAGGCGGAAACACTCACCTTGGAGGAGAGGACTTTGATAACAGAATGGTCAACTACTTTGTGCAGGAATTCAAGAGGAAGAACAAAGTGGATATTACTGGGAACCCAAGGGCCTTGAGGAGATTGAGAACTGCGTGCGAAAAGGGCAAAAAGGGTACTCTCTTTTACTACTGTCACTACCATTGAGGTAGACTGTTTATTTAAGGGTATTGACTTCTTTTCATCGGTTACTCGTTCCAAGTTTGAAGAAATCAACATGGACTTTTTTAAGGATTGTATGAAGATAGTTAAGAGTTGTCTTGATGATGCTAAGATGAATAAGAGTAATGTAAATGATGTTGTCATTGTTGGTGGGTCTTCTAGAATTCCCAAAGTGCAACAACTATTGAAGGACTTTTTCGAGGGAAAGGAATTGTGTATGAGCGTCAACCCTGATGATGCTGTTGCTTATGGTGCAGCTGTCCAGGCTGCTTTGTTGAGTGAAGGTTTTAAAAATGTTCCAAACTTGATGCTACAAGATGTTGCACCTTTGTCTCTTGGTGTCTATCTTATAGGAGATATTATGGATGTCGTGATTAATAGGAACACTAGCATTCCTGTCAAGAAAACAAAATTGTATAAAACAGTTGCGGATAACCAAGACTGCGAAAATTAAGGTTTATGAGGGTGAGAGAGCAAGAGCTAGTGACAATAATTTTCTTGGTATGTTTACTCTTTCATGCATTCCGGGTCCCCGTGGCCAAATCTTGGAAGAATGCTTTACTATCGATGAAAATGGTATCCTGACTGTTTCTGCGAAGGAAACATCCACTGGCAATACAAATGAGATCACAATAACCAATGACAAAGAAAGGTTATCAGCATATGAAATTAAAAAAATGATTCAAGAAGCCGAAGAATATCGTGCTGAAGATGAGAAATTCCTAAGGAAGGCGAAGGTTATGAATGCATTAGATGAATGTGTTTACAAGTTGAGGAATGCTATGAAGAATAAGGATGTTAAATTAAAACTCTCTTCTAAAGAAGTTAAAAAGATCAATGGTGCAATTACAGTGGCTACAAATTTGCTTGATAAGAAGAATAAACAACATAATGAAGTAGATGTTCTTGAGGGTAATCTGAAGGTGCTCGAGAGCATGTTCGAAAACCTTGTAGTCAAGACTGGCTAGTTTTATTCTTCTTTGTTTAGCATAACAAACATTTAGGTTGATTATCATTATCTAAAAGTATTGATGTTTATGATGAAATCTGCATGGAACATGCTACTTAAATTGTTTGTGTTTTCTGTCTTGTTTTCTAGTTTTAGCAGCACATTTGAAACCTGGCTTCCAAATCAAGATTCCTATCAGGATCTTGTGCTTTAGTTAGTAATTTCTTTGGTTTATTTGAGCTTTCTTTGCACCTTGTCTCCCAAAATGTACACTAGTGGCTTGAGGTTCTTCCAATGAGAGTTATTGAGAGATGTTGAACCCAAGAACTCAAACGCATTGTTATAATAAGGATTAAACTACTAATTTTGTTCCTAAATATAATAAATTAGTTTTGTCTTATCAACCTATAATGTTGTTGAGCCTACGACTAGTATTAATCTATAATTTTGTTCTTACTAATCTTGTTCTTTGGATATAAATTAAGATTTCATTAATAGAATATATATCAACTCTTAGTATCATAATTACATATCAACTATATCACCCATGATGAACTTTTGAATACAGTACTATGTAACAGGATTGGTCTTGATCTATAAAGCTTGAACACTTACATGACATTGACACGTTGACACCACTAATAATTTGAAAAAATAGAATAATTGAGCGTAGTCACATGTGTTTGTGTCGTGTCAGTGCTACATAGGTCTTGATTCATCAACTTTCCTATCAATGTAGCAGATTTTAAGTTCCCAATTGAAGTAACTACAAAGCCTGTAAACTCCAACATACTAGCAACAACTCGGCTAGTAATGTATGAAAATGTTTAACTGCAAAAGAAACAGAAAATAAATAATACACAGCGATAATCAAACTTCCGAAACAAGTCCCTAACATCCTGGAGCAAGAATGAAGTGTTGTCACTTGCAATCACTCACCCTGGAGAAGAAGGACAGAAAAAAAAATATGAACAACCCAACACACCATCCTCATCAGTTCCATTCCACTACATAGCTGCATAAAGATTAGTACAAGGAACATTTTTTCTTAATAGAAGGGAAGGGAAATTTTTTCCGGAGGAGACTTTTTCAAGTTAAATACGAGCTTCTTAATGTCTGATTCTACGATTGCATTGTTCGGATCAACAAAATCTCTTTTCTTCAAGTCCTTTCAGTGGTGAGCGAGATGGACCTTTTCACTTAAGTTGGTCAAGTTCCGCATACGGGAAAGGGGCTTTGGCAACACGAGTCTGCTACATTGAAACGGGTTATCACATTTCCACAGGGTCATGCTTTCTTACTTGTGTACTTCTTCAACTTGCACAAGAACCTTTTTACTTTTTAATCACTACTAAAAACAGTTTTCCAACTCATGATGTGACAAATCACTATTGTTTTGCGATGTGCTATTTGGTATAAAATCTTGTCAAATAGCGGATATAGTAGCATGCTGTGTAGTGAAATTTGAACAAACAACTATATCTTTATCTGATTGGTCCTTTTATTGCACTTATTACATAGCCATCTGCACATGAGTACTAACCAACAGTCACCAAAGCATAATAGGTCATGTTTTATAAATCATATCTCTAAAGGTAACATTTAAACATACAAACAAAATATGTAACATTTTCGGAAAAAATAGTATGCACCGGATCAATGAATACTTCCCCTCTAGATACCATTTAGCAAACTTATTTCCGTAAAACATTTCAAATTAATAAACCTGAACCAGTATCCAAAATCAGTTAACAGAAGCAAACTTCCTATCTTTCTCTCACCAATTAGACCAAATAAGCAGAAAAATACCAAAAAAGAAAATTCACTGTTTCCTTGGGGTACTCCCCTGTAAATCCTCTCTATAAATACGGCATTGCGGCCCTACTCAGGCGCTGCTGCCATGGCAGACATTCTGATAGAAACTAGTACCGACTTTATTGAGTATATTCTCTGGAGAGTTGCTCTCAATCAGAGATAGAATAGAAAGTACAAGGCTCCTGTTTCTACCAACTTTCAATAGTTTGGTTCTCTTTCAACCTAAATAAGCACTCAATAACTCTGCAATAACCAACTATGTCTTGCCTTTTCTTATTTATTCTTACACAAACATACACAAAACTGACAAACATAATTAATTAATAAAAACACAACTGCAGCTATCCGACTTATGAAATATACTGCCACAAACTAACCATAGTCAGTTTCGATGTTTTCTGCCTCTCCTTCCTTCACAAATTGCCTATGGTGATTGTCGAAGAATCCACCACGCCATTGCCGCCATTTAACAACACTGCGATGCGTACTATAGTTCCCCATATGTGGCCACTGACACAACCTTTGAACTAAATAAACACTAGCATGTATAGTAGACTATGAAACTATGAATGCAGATATAAATCATAGATTATAAATGATGGATATGAAATAATCAAGGATTAAGGACTATGGTTCTTCCCTAACGGCAATGCAAGTCTAACGAATATGTTAACAAGAGATGCCCATGTCCAACTTTATTTGTTCAGTAACTTTCTTCACAGCATAAAACTTTGGACCTAAAGGGGAAACTAACTCAAAAGCATTTCCTGATTCATTAGGCTAGCTTAATCAAATTATTGATGTCCATAACACCTTTACTTGTCCAATTCTCTCGTTATCAACCAGTTTGTCAAGATCGATTCAATATTTTTTGGATCATGTAAAGACAGTGGCTAGTGAAGATGACTTCTCTACCAATCCCTTCAAGTATTCATATGGCTTTGGTTTTATAGCTTATGTCTAGCTTAAGAAACACATAAGTTGCAACCTTATTTATAGCATATCATATGAAACAAATAATTTAAGTATCATCTTAACAAGCAAGTAATAGCTCTTCGCAACCAATTAAACAAATATTTCATTTCACATAAATACTCTTGAACTTTAAACAAAATATTATACATTGTATACTGTGACTTTACTTGTTTCCAAGGGTCCAAGTCACGGTAGAATTATCTCCTTCGTTCTCAATTTTCCCATCTCCATTTACTGTTCCTTCTGTAGCCTCTTTGCCATGCTTATTCTGTTTTTATGGTTAACCCTACGTTTGTCTTTACGCTTTGCATCGGCATCATACAATACACGGAATATTTCTACCATCTTTCAAGCAACATAACAAGCTAGCAGATTACCATATTCGTTAAACTGGACCGTGACAAATCTATCTTTACTCAGCCGCTAAATCTAACCAAAATGCGTCAAAACATCCCATTTGTTAGAAACGGAAGAATCTCCACCATCATTTACAGACTGTCCATCCACAGAATCTTTCTTAATTGAATAAAAACGAAGCTCCTTGTCTGCAGAACCAGTACCAGAAACCTCTCACCAGGTTAATGTCCAAAAAAACCATCAGTCACCTGCCACAAATGAACAGAAACTCATTTAACAAAAAACCTGAACCAAATTACCTCTTTTCGAATTGAGTTACTTAGCTACTTGCATAAGCACCTTTGAGACTATTTGAGCAATCTAACAGAAACAACTTATGACAAAAGCTCTCAAGGATATCTTATGAAACAACTTATAACTCTTTTCTTCATGTTCTTTCAATGGTGAGCAAGATGGACCTTTTCACTTAAGTTGGTCAAGTTAAGCATACGGGAAAGGGGCTTGGCAACATGAGTCTGCTACGTTAAAACTGGTTATCACATTTCCACGGTGTTATGCTTTCTTACTTGTGTACTTCTTCAACCTGCACAAGAACATTTTTACTTTTTAATCACCGCCGAAAATAGTTTTCCAACTCATGATGTGAAAAATCACTATTGTTTTGCGATATGCTATTTGGTATAAAATGTTGTCAAATATCGGCTATAGTCGCACTGTAGTAGCATGGTGTGAAATTAAATTTGAACAAACCACTATATCTATAACTAATTGGTCCTTTTATTTCACTTATTACATAGCCATCTACCCATGAGTACTAACCGACAATCACCAAAGCATAACAGGTCATGTTTTATAAATCATATCTCTAGAGGTAACTTCTAAACATACAAACAAAATATGTAACATTTTCAGGAAAAAATAGTATGCACCGCCGGATCAATGAATACTTCCCCTCTAGATACCATTTAGCAAACTTATTTCCGTAAAACATTTCAAATTAATAAACCTGAACCGTATCCAAAATCAGTTAACAGAAGCAAACTTCCTATCTTTCTCTCACCAATTAGGCCAAATAAGCAGAAAAATACCAAAAAAGAAAATTCACTGTTTTCTTGGGATACTCCCCTGTAAAAACCTCACTATAAATACGGCATTGCGGCCCTACTCAGGCGCTGCCATGGCAGACATTCTGATAGAAACTAGTACTGATAGTATATAAAATGAATAACAGCTCAATTTTATTGAATATATTATCCGAAGAATTGCTCTCAACCAGAGATAGAACACATACATACACAGAATAGGAAGTACAAGGCCACTGTTTCTACCAAGTTTCGAAGGCTTGGTTCCCTCCCACCCAAATAACCACTCAATAACCAACTATGCCTCGCCTTTTCTTTTTACTATTACATAAACACACACATAACTGACAAACATAATTAATTAATAAAAACACAATGTATAACTGCCACAAACTAACCAAAGTCAATTTCGATTTTTCCCGCCTTTCCTCCTATAGTGTACCTTAATGAGAGGTATAACACATTCCTTTACGAATTTTCTACGGTGATTGTACAAAAAACCACCGTGACAACACTGCTACTCATCTTGTAGTTCCCAATATGTGGCCACTGAGACAACCTTAGAATTAAAAAAACACTAGCATGAATAGTAGACTATGAAAAATGAATACAGACAGAAATCATAGATAATAAATGATGGATATGAAACAATGAATGCAGATAGAATCATAGAGTGGTATGTGGACCTGAGGCCTGAAATCCATTGTAGATGATGGATATGAAATAATGAATGCCGGTAGAATCGTTGATTTTAAGCTATGGAACAATTTTAATGATGGATCTTATGCAAAGAATGGTAGTAGTGAGAAGAATCTAATAAGCATAACCAATGACTTTGCTTCAAGAAAAATGGTTTTCCTCAACAAATTCAAAAAGCAAGTTTTGAGAAGTTAGTCACCTACATATTCAACTGCTAAACCAAAGAACTATAGTGCAAGGACTAAAGACTACGGTTCTTCCCTAACGGCAATGCAACTCTAACGAACATGTGAACAAGAGATGCCCATGTCCAACTTTATTTGTCAAGTAACTTTCTTCAGAGCATAAAACTCTAGACCTAACGGGGAAATTAACTCAAAGAATTTCCTGATTCATTAGGCTAGCTTAATCAAATTATTGGTCAATAACACCTTTACTTGTTCAATTCTCTCATCATCAACCAGTTTGTCAAGAAAGATTCAATATTGTTTGGATCACAAGAAGACAGTGGCCGGTGAAGATGACTTCTCTACCAATCCCTTCAAGTATTCATATGGCTTTGGTTTTATAGCTTATGTCTAGCTTAAGAAACACATAAGTTGCAACCTTATTTATAGCATATCATATGAAACAAATAATTTAAGTATCATCTTAACAAGCAAGTAATAGCTCTTCGCAACCAATTAAACAAATATTTCATTTCACATAAATACTCTTGAACTTTATACAAAATATTATACATTGTATACCGTGACTTTACTTGTATACCGTGACTTTACTTGATAGAAACTAGTACCAAGTGAACAACAGATGAATTTTATTGAATGTTCTCTGAAGAGTTTCTCTCAATCAGAGATAGAACATACATACACAAAATAGTAAGTACAAGGCCACTATTCGCAACCAATTAAACAAATATTTGATTTAACATAAATTCTCTTGAACTTTAAACAAAATATTGAAAAACATCACACCTAATTATACTCTCACAGTAGACCTCTTGCAATCATTGCTCGAAGAAGTTTTGCTGCCCTATCATTTTTATTTTTCCAGGGAGCATGAATAATTATTTCATAAGTCACAACGTTAGGCATGAAAAGAGTTGTGCAATATGAAAACAGCTACAAAGGAAGTTCAAAGTTGCTGCAATCAAGGCAGTTTTAGGCATACTGCTTTGCATCATAATGAAAAGCAATAACAAGGAAGATCCTCGCAAGAATCAACAAAGTAGATTGATGTTATCGAAAGATGGTCAGCTGCATTGACAAGACTCGTAAGTCAGCCCTTGGATGTCGATACATTAAGAAATCACATTAGATAACTGTAGCATCAGAGTCCAGACAATTATGTCAATTTAAATATGGTTTGTTATTTGAAACACTAAAAATGGTCATTGCATGATAATATCTCTTAAAAGTTGATGAAACAGATCAACAATACAATGGACAAAAAATGAGACCAATTGTTTCAAGAATTAAAAATCAACTGCTTTTATAGTTACAATATCAAATTGAACAAAATAGTAAATAATAAAAACTAATTCATCTCACAGATGATTTACAAATTTATCTTTACATAGACTATCAACGACAGTGATGTACGTTACCACATCAACTATGATGATCTTCCATTAGATTCGTACCATACCATAGCTAACAGAGATGAAATCGCTTTGACAGTCATCATGAAAGTGCAGGGTATACTGATCATCACCGTTAAGACAAAGACCTATAAAAAGAAGTGCAGTGATATTTGAAAGACAACATTGAAGGTGGAAACGGTAAGGCGGTAAAGCTAATAGATAAGGCCCACGGTTTTCTCAAAGGAGTTGTTGATCTGGCTCAGATTTTGCATACAACCATCGTCAGTTCCTACCGCAAAACTGATGTATCATTTAGTTTGAGAAATTCTGAAGAATTTCTAGGCATTGGATTCTAATTAATGAAAAAAACCACCTTGGAGAGGCTTGTGCAAAATGAAACAGATATAAAGCAACTACTTAAGTGAAGCACTTTATGAATATCACCGTTAAGACAAAGACCTTTGAAAAGTGTAGTCAAGGTTATGGTATCAGGAGGACGATAACCCCCCAACTTAAGGATCTTGAACACAGGAAAGACAAAATTGATGACAATGGTCATAGTAGAAATGACTGACCTAATATCAGAATTGTGAATTGGAGAATAGTACTTCTTAACTCCATTGAGTTTAGGGTTTTATATAGCTCCTTAAAGTGTAATGGGTAAATTTGAAAATTCACATGGTTATGTCTTAGATGGACAAAAAGTGACATATTACTACCAATATATGAATGCCATGTTGCTATATATCGTCATTGCTATTGTGTGGCATATTCTTGTTGGTAGAGTAAATTACTCTCACATTCTTTAAAAAAAAAAGCAAATAGTCACTTTAATCCTTGATTCTGCACATCGCTGTCACATAAGTCTTTGACTCAGGATTAAATAAAAAGAAGTTACTGACTTTGCACTTCCGTTATCACTTTAGTACCTGACATTAAATAATTCTGTTAAGTGTGTCACAAGGACTAAAGTGAAAGTAGAAAATGGTCACTTGAGTCCCTGAACCAAAAATCAATATTTTCAACTTGAACCTCAAATCCCGATTCAAGGACTTCTTTGTATTTAATCCTGATTCAAGGACCTATGTAACAGCGAGGTGCAGAGTCAGGGACTAAAGTGACCATTTGCTAAAGAAATATACATAACTCTTTAGTGAAAAAAACACTACATTGAAAGTTTTTTTTGGCAAAACGTAAATAAGCGGGTTGTTTACTTTTTAAGGTTTAAACATTAGTTTTTGGTAAAATAATTTTTGTTACAGAGTTGATCGAAAGTTAACGGAAGAAATACATTTGAATCATAATATATACTTTCTTCATGTCATTATTATTAAGAAAAAAAGTTTTCATTGAAAAAGTAATGCATCTGATTTATAATATAAATTAGATCCACCAATTATTCAATAAATTTTTTTTAAAAAAAATTATTTTATTTTATAATATATTGATCGAAGAAAGTAATTACTTCATATATAAAATCCCATCAATTGAAAATACTTCCATATTAAACTTGTTGAAGTAGCTGATTAAGCATTTAGAAAAATCATTATAAATCCACTAGGTGTGATTGTGAGTCTGTGGTCTCAAACCATGGGAGGCTATGCACATTGATGATAGGAAATATATCTAATTCATCAAATTTCAGTGGACCTACAATCAGCTCACGTTCACATGAATATGACACAAACTTGAATTATTGGACCTAATCAGCTCAAGTTGATTCCTAATAATTTTGTACAAATCCAAACAAACATGAAGGTGAATTTGGTATATTCATATTCATAATAGTACAAAGGCCAGATTTCATGGAATCCAAGTAAAATCATGTTACTGACATTGAAGCATATAGTACAAAGGCCAGATTTCATATGTTGAACATATCCAAGCCAACATAAGCCTTTGGATAAAAACACGAATAATTCTTAGGTGGACATAAGAATTTGGACACTCTATTTAGTCACACACATAAAAAAGTACATATGTTATACTTATTTGAAAATTAATGATTATTTAATTATTATATTTTCTATTTTTTTTTTCTTTTTGTGTGTGTGACTAAATGAAGTGTCCAAATCCTTGTGACCATCCAAGAATGATTAGTTAGTCTTGGTTCAACTTTTACAAGAATTGATTTTGAGTGAATTGATTATGTAAAATTGATTCTGGATAAAAGTGAGTTGAATGAAAAGTGATTTATGTTTGGATCTATTTATGTAAAAGTGGATTTAGCAATGAATTTTAGGCTAAAATCAATTATAGAAACCAAAAGCTACAAATTGTAGCTTCAAGTAGAATCAAATAATCAATTCTATAAGCAACATCAATTCTACTTTAAATCATCAAAACATATAAAATCAATTCTAGAACATCTAGAATCACTTTTGACCTTCTAGAATTGAAACCAAACAACAAAATTCTAGACCCTCTAGCATATTTCATGTGTAACACCCCAAAATCCCGAGAATAAAATTTCATTCATATAATCAGAGTATAACACATAAATCAGGATGTCACATTTCATAAAATCTTTTAAATCAAATCGAATAATAATTTATTCTGAAACAATATTCAAACATAGCAGCGGAATTCATAAACGTCTCAGAATCTTAAATAAATTATTCTTGGCACAAAAGCCTCATAAAACATCTCAAATCAAGTTACGTCGCAAACATCATAATAAATCAACATGATACATAAAAGGAATAGAAATAATAATAATCCCCATCCCGTTACGTATCAGAGCTCCTAAGACTCCACAAGAACCTCTCACATCGACGAACCTAAGCTTGGTCACCTGCACTTGCCCACAAGGCGGCAATTCCAACAGAAGGGGTGAGATTCACAACAATTATATTAACATATAATTCAAATAATTATGCCTAACATCAACAACAATATTCATCACATAAAACAGGAACGTCTCAAACATCCAAATATACAAATCATCTTAAACATCTTCATAAACAATCGTCTCAAAACATCTCAGACACATGACTCGACAATGCAACTCTAACATCTTAACATCATGCATGTGGTACCAATATTTTAGCTTTAATAAGCTTCATCGTCGCTTTGAGCAATTGCTCCACCGTCGCTTTGAGCATAAGCTCCACCGTCTCAAAATATGCAAATGCATGGACTCGACTCTTTAATTCTTAAACAAGATATTACAACGTCTTAACATCAAATACGACTCCTTATCGACACATGCAATTATACAATACATGGCAGCAGCTCAGCACACTTAACATATATATTTACAGCACATAGTTATCATCACAACATCATTTGTACTTCGTTCACAAACCTCACTTAATAATCATTTTAATCATAGATTAACGCCAACGTCTTAAAATCATCTTACAACGTCATTACAGGTTCTAATTTAGGTCTTAAACATCTTTAATGCTATCCAAAAGTCTACCCTCAAAGCCTCGCTCAAAACAGAGTTCTAAAACTCAAGTTATAGTGGTCTGAGACCACATTGCTCGCTGTGGCGAGTGGGACTGCTCGCCACGGCGAGCAACTTAAATTGCATTCTGCCACTTGCTCGCTACGGCGAGTGAAGTTGCTCGCCTCGCGCGCACTAAGGGTTGCTCGCCACAGCGAGCTCAGCTGCTCGCCTCGCGAGTGAATACCTAACTGCTCGCCACGGCGAGCGGGTCTGCTCGCCACGGCGAGCTATCGTAGAGGGGTTACGGGTTCGCTCGAAACCTCGCCAAAACTCGTCCAATTCTTCGTTTTATGCTTCTAATCTATCAGAATTATAGTCCTAGTGATTAATCTAGGTTCTGTAACAGGTTTCTACACCAATTCACATCATTCTAATATCAATTCATCCAAAAATCCCCTAAACCCTAGTTTATGAAATCCCTCCAAATTACCTCCTAATTCCTTCGTTAATCATAAATAGATGAATTACAGTAATATAATTGAAGCTAGGCTCACCCTTACCTGGTATGTTCGCAGAATTGAGGTTCTCTCTTCTCCGGCCACTTTCTCTTCTTTTTGCAAAAGTCTGTAACGTACTGTTTCTTTCTAAACCTAACTTCCTTATATAATTCTTTCTATTCTCACTTATCCCCACAACTCTATCTTATTTATGAAAACAACCACATCTCCTAAAATATTTGTTTTTATAACACATCTTAATTTTCATTACATATTTTATTTTATTAAACAATAAAATAAACGTCACACCACAACATCATCTCATACGTCACAAACATCATTAAAATCATATAATATATAATAATATACTATATACTCTAATAAAATAATTAAATAAATAAAGTGGGCGTTACATCATGCATTTGAATATTCTTTATCTCTCTAATAATCTTAAAAAAAAGTTTATGTACTTAGGTACATATCAAACAACAAAAATTTCTTAGACTTTGTTTGTGAGTTTGGGGAAACCAAGGAAGGGAGGGGAGGGTTTGAAAAAAAGGAAGGAGTAAGTGGAAAATATAGAGAACATTGGGAGGAGGGGTTTGGGGGGGGATTATTTATCTTCAAAATATAAAATCCTCCTTATTTGGGGAACTAAAAAAATTGTATTTGAGGAAGATTTTGGAAGGTTAAGGAGGGTTTATGTGAATTCTTCAAATTTAATATACAATGGCGTTGCCAGGACCCTGAGTTAATGGTTCAAAATTTTGAACTTTAATTAATAATTATAATAATATATACAAAATAATTTATTCGAAAAATTACGTACTTAAAAAATTGCAAACATACTTTACAATTGTCCTCTACGTCGTTTCATGTTATGAATTTACTGAGTAATAAACTCTTTATCAATGTTGTCGAATATATCTCTTTCAATATATCACGAGACAATCATTCATCAGTTCATCATCCTTTTGTTCCCCAAAGCCTTTCATTTCTCTCCCCTCCAACCCCCAAACAAACCCTCAGCCACCTATAATTTCATGTAGTGAAATTGACAAGATAGAGAATACTAGCCTTTTCTTGATCAACAAGCAACCTCTATTTCGGGACCTTTCGAAGCTCAAATGAAAAACTTTCCAACACAAAAAAAGTTCTTGGCATGAGAACTATCGAGTTGTGAAAGATTGAAACATTGAAACCCAACACATGTTGAGATATCTAAAAAACTGGGATGTTATATTGTCACCTTCCCACATACATGACACACAATTGGAGTTCAACAATGATTGTCTCCCCTCCACCACCCACTCTTCCCTCAACATCTAAGACCAACGTTAGAATTTATAATATTTTTATTTATTTTCCAAACTTTATAATTTTTCATTATTTACTATATTGGTGGAATTCAGAATTAGCAGAGATAAATAGAATTGTTTAACCAGAAATATTGAAACTTAACTAAAAACTAAAATTCAGAAACTAAAATGATATGTAAGCATTAAGCAAGTGCCTAAAAGAGTAACTAATTTTCATTATATAGTTAAAGTTCATATCTAACATTAGTGCCGTTTTTTTTTAATTGTTAACTTTGTATCCTTTAGATGATAGCAATCCTTGTGCTTTGGTCATTTGTTTTTAATATACTATCTTTTTTGGCATCTTCAAAAAACATTATTGAAATTTCAAAAGGAAAAAAGTCATATAGGTAAATGAATTTCAAAAGTAGATAGATAAAAAAAAAGTGATATGAATGGAAAGAAAGAAAATGATCAGGTTTTTTTTTTTTTTAATAATAAAACCCCAAGAATATCTAGTTACACCCAATGTATTTAAAAATTAATTATAATATCAAAATTGTCTTTTCAAAAACTTGTTTTCATCTCTTTTTCAAATCTTCATCTGTGTCACATACATTTATAGATATGTGACCAAACTTGATGAAGGATAGATTGAAACACCATATCTTCCATTAATAGTATAATGCATAGATAAGTGATTTTATGCATTTAAGTGATTTTCAGCTTTTGTCAATGGAACTAACAACAAAAACTCAAAATTAACTAGTCTAAAGCAAATTTAAATCACATTAAGTTCATAGTTATATTGTTTCACAATGTTTATACGTTAACTAAGTTCATGAGTGTTGATTTCTTGCGATAGATTGATGATTTTGTTGTCTGAAGGATATTTTATTTGCAATGGAAGCTAAAGGTGTTTATTGCGATTGAGAAATGGAGTAGAATGAAGGATGAAGATGAAGAAATAGGAATGGAAGAGATAAAGGAAATGACAAAATATAAAGAGTTATGGAAATTCAATTTGAAAATATGAATATTTTGATCTTTTTTAGAAAGAAAAAAAATCAAAGGATTGAAGTGAGACACCACACCCCACTACAATTGACATCAAAATTTGTAATTTACACTTGCAAAGCAAAGCAAGCAACAATTATTTTTCATTCTTCTCTCCCTAAAATTTATGATTAATTATTGTATTACATAATAACAATAGCATTACTTTCTCTCTCACCCACTCCAATTTAATTTAAATTTTAAACTCAAACTCTATTAATTAGGTCCATTTCCGGTTTCTGGCAAGGACCCAGATCCGAAATCCGAAAGAGAAATATCGGTTAACGAATCTCCTTTAGAAGATCTCCTTGAATTGGGTTTCCGCACTGAACCACCATCTTCAGAAGTCTTTGGTTTTCTTCGATGGGTTTTGGTTCCAGGTTGTGGAGCATCGGGCGGCACTGAATCAGAGCCACGACGATGTCGTCTGTGTCGTGAACCGGCTGATGAATCATGGTTTGAGGAGTCAGCAGATGGGTCTGATGATCGTTGTTGGCGGCGTGTGCTCTTCTTAGTTGTTGTGTTGGATTCATCGTCGATTGATTCATGCCTTGATTTTGGTATTAGATGTCGGATCTTGGACGATTTTTCTTTTGGTTTTGATGGTTTGCTCTTACGCTCTGCAAAAACAAAAAATAGTTTTTAAGAGACAATGTTGATGTTGTGTTGTGTTGATGTCTCACACATGCCACACGATTTCTATAAGAAATGACGATGCTATATATAGATATTTAAGGCGTAATGTAAATGGAGTATAATATGAAAATGGATAATCTCATGTGTAATTTCCAAGTGAGAGTGTAAAGTATGAAGCACTAAAATTTTATTTCAAATTCACCCCATCTAAACCATTTCATGTGTTTTTCTAGAACTTGGATTGTCAACCTGAATGTGCACGGGGAGGCGGTATGTGACCAACTAAAAATGATTCCGATCTCAAAGTTAGCAATTTTGGGTTTTAAAATATTAAAATTTATTTAAGATCTATCAGACGGTTACGAACCATCTAACTGTGTGATTACGTGCGGTCATCGACCGTAAGCAAACTATGTTTATTTTATTTTTATTTTTTTGGGTCAAACTATGTTTATTTTTTCCATCGTATTAAATGGTGTAAGGTCACCACATTTTATTGTTTCATAAAATTTATCCTACTAAACTCCTAAACAGACCCTAAGAGAAATATATATGCAAACCTTCTGGTGGCTGGGTAGGTTTTTCTGCTCCAGATGGGTTTGTTGATTTATATTCATTCATCTGCATAAAATTTCAAATTCCACACATAATAAGGCTTTATGAGAAAGAATTAAAAACTAATTAAATGATAATATATTTAATGAAAATAGTACCCAGCTTGGTGCATTTGCTGATGGATCATCTGATCCAATATGTGCCACATGCTTTACATCTGTTGGGAACCCAATTTGAATTTCATCTTCTTTCTCATCTGCAAAATAATTATCATTTATTCACCACATCACAATTCATAACTAAAATGACAATATGAAAAAAAAATCAGCTTATTTAATGTTTATGATTAAGGATTTGTTTGACAAATAACATAATTAAGCACTTATAGCATAATTCCTATTTATATGAGTGTGTATAAGCTATTTCTACAACAAAAACATATTATGAACACATCATAAGCTATTTGTTTTGATAAACAAAATACTTATGTCGATAGATAAACTCAAATGACCTAATCTAAATAGAGCATAATTTCACAAAACAATCTAGGTATCAATAAGAAAAATTAAAAACTCTTAACAACCAAATTTTAACTTCAAGCAAAAGAAGATGAATTAGAATAAAATTACAAAAGTTTGATTATAATGACAATATTTTATATATACCTGAATCCAAATCAAATTCTAAATAAATTTAAGCTCTTCCTCTACAAGCTTTCTCCAATTCCTTTCCCCTTTCTTACACACACACACACAAATACATAAAGAAAGAAAAATGGAGATTTTCAATAAAATCCATGACTTGCATGGAGGAAAGAAATTGTATTTAATTTCCATTTCCAAATTCTTTATAAGAAAGGAAATTATAGTACTTACCAAATATTTGAGAAATGTATCTAAGTCCTTTGAGGAGGCCTTTCACGGACGACATTAATGTTTATAATGAATTGCACCAAAAGCCTTCAACTCAAAAGGTGTTGATGCTTCAATCTTCAATCAAACCAAAATTTTCTTCCTGAAATAAAATGTAAATCAAATGATCACATGAGAAATCCTCTTTGAAACATTCAAGAAATTAGTAGTTTATTACCACATTGCTAGAAAAATTTGAATTAACAACAAATAATTAAAAAAAGAAAAAATGTGAAATTCTTCTCTAATTAATGACACATAATAAATTGTTCATGTTTCTTTCATGGATGAAAATGAGTTGGAAAATTAAACTATGGTAGAAAAATAATAAAAGAAAAAAAAAACTACCTTGATATACGTTTGAGAAGAAATGTATATAAAATTTGAAATGAATCACAACATGACTTTTTAGGCTTGTTGAAACAAGAACAAAATCTTAAGCATGTGTAGTTGAGTGAAGAAAACAACATAAATAAAAAAAGGTGGCAATGAGAGAGAAGTCATGCAAAAAGGGAGATGTACATATGCTTCTTGGTTGGTTGGTTTTTTTTGTGAGGAAGAAACCAACCAAGAAGAGGGAGACTTGAGGATGCAATCAAAAATCTCAAAAGTGAAAATTTGGAGAGAAGTGGTTTTTGAGCATTCACAATTGAGAAACAAATTAAAACCAATAGCTCAACGTTTTTTTAGGTGAAAGTCCAGATATACAAACACTACAAATTTTCATGCTATATTTGGGTACAATGTTTTTGGAATAGCTTTTTACTAATGAAAGCACGAGAAAAAAGGTTGAGGTAAAGATAATTGGTGAACCATAAAAAACCTAAAATTTATTCATTCTATTAATTATTGTAAGAGAATGAATAGTTAGGCTTTGTGTTTTGGAGTTAACATTTTTCTTTTTAACTTAATTAGGATATTTTTTTAGAGGAATCTAATTAGGATCATTGTTTATTATTATTGTTACTATTATTTGTAAAGAGTTATTATTGTTGTTGTTATTAAATTAATGTGTAGATGGACAGATATATAGAGAGCCGTTGTTGAATTTATTCCTATAACTATATAATTGAACATACATTAGCATATTTAATGAGGGACGGATGCATGTGTGTTGTGGTGTGGGCTTGTGCCTGCACAAAATATTTTAAATTTTTATTTTTAAGTAGAATAATATAGTGATAGTTGACATTTAGACCAAATAACCTACATTTATAATACAATATTTCTCTCTTGACCCACACTTAAATCACACTTGACATAACAACACAACCTTGTTTTTGAATATATATTTAATGCTTCCAATTAATATATATATATATATATATATATATATATATATAATGCCCTCACTTTTCAAAATTTCTGGATCCGTCACTGTATTCAATAGTTCTTTTATATCTAGCTATCATCAAAACTTCAAAGACATTTTAAAATAGGGTCGTGTCCGACTCGGCCTAACTCATTAAAATGGGGTCGTGTAAGACATTTGAGTTGTCTATCCCGCCACATTCCCTCCCAACTCAGGTTATGAATTTTACAATATTTGTTTAATTGGATTTACAGTAAGTGTCAGGTTTTATTATGTCATATATGTTACGTCAATGTTTAGTGTCCTAATAATTAAAATTTTGATACTAGCTTGTATTCGAAAATATAGTTGTTGCATTGCACGGTGTTTTTATAGGACTTAAGTAGTTTTCTCAAAGCAATTTTGGCGTTCGCGTGATGGTTGTAATCATTGTGGGAGGTTGTTTCCTTTGGATATTGAGATGCTAATCTTGAGGGTGATATTTTTCAGAGGGGCAGTTAGTCAAGATAAATGTTTTATTAAGTGGTTGTCTATGAAGAGAGCTGTAGAGTTAATGCATCTTCTTTCATAATTAAGAGATCCATAAATTGAGCTTATTATACTTGGATCATGCATGGGTATCACCAAACTATTTTTTTTGCCTTAGGACATGTCAATTGAGTTAAAGTAGTTCTTTTGTTTGATAAAGGGGTGCAAGGGGAGGTTGAAGACATTGTGGTTGGTGGATGTCATTTTCTTTAGGGACCTTCAATGGAGGGTGGCTTCTTTATCTATTAACGTTGAGGGGGTGTCTTTGTACTCAGTAGTAGAGGCTTCCTTTTATGCTTTGGTGGGTTCATGCGTCCAACTTGGGTATTACTAGTATATATATTGAGAGACAGTGGTGTGGTATTCACTCTACTTTTTACGGTGCTCTAGATAGTCTTTGTGGTATGATTCAATTTTTAATTTTAGTACCTGGTACTGTACTATTCTCTGGTATTGCCCCATGATTCCTTTATTTCTTATTGATGAGGTTTTCTTTGTTTGTGGTAAGGTGTGCTTAGATACATTCGGGGAGCACACATATCAATGTAGGGAGCTTCCCGATTACAAATACATACATGATTTTGTTAGGGGTGACCTTTTTGCTATATTTAGGCGGACGTGAGTATCTGTAAAGAAATAGGCCCCTGTGAATTTCTTGACCGATCCACAGGAGGAAAAATTGTCGCTTAGACCAACAAATGTTCTAGTGTAGGAATGAGTAAGAGGGGAAACATGCATGGGTGGATTTGACTGGGGTTTCCCCCACTTGTGTAACTGAGGATAAGGGTTTTAACTATAGGACAAGCAGCTTCATGTAAAGTGGTCAAACATTGGAAAAACATGTTTTGATAATCAACATGCTTTTATACCATTTTCGTTTGACATTTTTGCTTCCTAACACGAGAGGCTCTGGATCTTCTACAAAAAGTTCAAATGGTCATGCATAGTAGTATTGTGTCTCCTAGGTCTAAGGATACATATTTTAGAGGATTAGTTTTGCTATCCATAGAGTTAGTAACGCAAATTGTTTCCCGCTTGCATTTCATTCCTATGTAATTTTTTATATATACATGATATAAAATTCCATAACGTATTTAGATAAGTTTTGTAAATAGTTATGTCAAATAAATTTGTAAACATATTGTTATATTGTTATGTCTTATTACGTTTATCTTAAAAAGAAAAAAAAGTCTTATTTTGTTGACTTGAGATCAACCCAATCTTATATCTTATGGACCATCTTTATTGAACGCGTACCTTATTGGCTTGAGATCAACCCAATCTTATATCTTATGGACCATCTTTATTGAACGCGTACCTTATTGGCTTTTTTCAAATTTGGACCTAAAAGTTGGTTTGTCCGATGTCAAGACCGAGTAAATGACACACACAATCCGGCCTACCCTTCATTCGTACATCTCTATCCAGTTGTACTTTTTTCTCGAATGAAGACCATATTTGTGGCGGAAAGTCAAGTATGAAATTCTGAACGAAATTATAACCGATTATTCTTATTTTTATTTTAATAACTATATTTTTAACTTAAATTTTATTAAGATTAATTTAGATATTATTTGTAATATTGATTTAAAGGCTAGATTAGATTGATTTAAAAATTTAAATTTAAGTAAAGCGTAAAATTAGAAAGAAAAAGTACACCAAAATTTTATATTCCCCATATACAAGTCATGCCATCAAAATAGAATGAATATGGAAGCACAACTTGGCACAAGTGATTAAGTATTTAGGATTAAACTCAACTCTAAAACACATGGTATGATTCCATTATCAAGATTTTATAAGGTATAGCAGAAAACAGGTTAATGGAACTTCTGGTAGCCTTAGCTTCAAAGTAAACTACTTGATAGTAACAAATATGACAGAATAAAGTTGTAAAGAGTAAAATTAGTGGCACATTGAAGATAATCCTTATTTAATCATGCTAGTTGATCTGTATGCCAAAGGTGAAAACATGGATATAATAGACTCAATAAGAGATAAGAGTGAGCATGCAAGAGCCTCTCCTCAGGAACTTCTGACCATGATTCCATGCAAGTCACTCATTAAGTCTTTTCGACCATGTACGAATCTGTGATTCATGATGCCTTCATATCATCCAATTTAAAACGTGCCTGTGCCAAAAGAGTAAGTTTAGTAAGCTTGCAAGAAAAATATGCTATTTGGTCCCCTAAGAATAAGATTGCTCGCCTCAAACCTCTTTCTGCGATACAACCAACATCTTTCTATTAACGTGTTTAGTTATTTGACGTCATTGTCATACATTAAGGGGCCGTTTAGTTCTAACATTCGGTAAGGTATTATGGAAACCCTAAACAATTTGAAAATGCATATTAAACATAGACTGAAAATTTTCAAATTATTGTTTTCGGGGTTTCCAGAAATGCATTCTCTTCGGTTAGCTGCCATATTCTTTCTATCATAATAAAAAAGAAAAATTCATAAGCAATTGTCGTTCCAATCACCCACATACATACAAAGTAAAATTGAAAATACAATTAGAAAGTAAACGGGCCCTAACGTTGTCTATATAGGATTTAGTAACCTGTATATTTTTTGAAATGTTAAGAGTAATTTCATTAAATAATTTGTGTATTGATTTGATGTCACATATTAACATTGTCCATACCATTAACCATCATTCACATACATGCCATTAGTGAGCATCAATAAGACCCGAAATTACTAGAAATATCTTACCAGAAATTTGTGATTCTGTTCAAGGAGAGGAGAGAAGATTGTACAAAATTTCTCTATGTCAGCATTGATATCACCTTTGCCTCCTATCACCTCCATGAACTTCTTCCTGTCTGGAGCAAGCTTCATGACTACCTGTAATTTAAACATTCAACACATCCCAAATGCATATTCAGTTCCATACACCCTAACAATCCTTGATGGAAAAATAAATAACCAAAAAGCACAAAACAAGGGAACATTGTCTGAGACGGAGAGAGAAGGGAAAACTGCATGGTGTTTGAGCGTTTTGATCTAAAATGAATATACTAATGTGTAGAAACTACAAGATAAATATGTCGCTTTATTTTAGTCAATGCTTAAATGTTTTCTAACTCAAATCTATTACGGAACACTGATATGCTATAAGTCTAAATTATGGAAATTTTGATGGTCTATTTGGAATAGCTTATTCGAGCTTATCTACTGACATAAGCACTTGTGAGATTGTTTGGAAAAGCTTATGGAAACAACTTATGGCATGCATATAAGCTGTTTTTAGCCTATGTCTACAAGCTCACTAGCATAACCTATGTAAACAACTTATAGCTTATATGAAAACAATTTAACTTTATTATATCTTTTGTTATAAAAATAGCTCATACATAAGCACGAATGAAGTGTTTATGCTCATATCGCTTAATTAAGTTTTTTATTCAAACAAGACCAAATAGAGTTTGGATAATTAAATGCATATTTCATAGAAAAATGTAGCATTCACACAATAAGGGGCAAAAGATTGTAGAAAAATGGCAGCAGCACAATATGCAACTCAGTGCATTTCATAGGAACAGTCAAGAGATCTAGGCCAATGTGAAGCAAGATTAAACAGTAAAGCCCAAATAAATTCTGTTTTTATCAAGTTTGAGAATTACAAGAGCAGAGTATGAAAAGAACATTACAGTAAAGCTTGAACTAGCAAGCCAGCCATGCCACTTCTTCAGAGTCTTGTTGTATGCATCTGTACAGGCTTGTGACATTGGCCAATCATCATGCTCAATCAAATTTCGGAACAAAGCCACCAAGAAATCCATTGCTCTGAAGAATTTCAGGTTGGGAAAATTAAATTACCATAAATAATATTGCGCAAACGATTAACAGAAACTAATAATAAGCTAAGGTCTTGTTAACAACAACAACAACAATAAGGTCTCTGACCACCAAATAAGAATTAAGGATATGATATGAATGCCTAAACTCAACACCATGAGGAAGATAAGTTGACTATTAGAAACGTGACAAGTTCAAACATCATTGTATAGTGTCAAGAGTCAAAAGTCAAGTTCTCGATAAGTACTCTCTTGAATCCTGTAATTTGCATCTCCCTCCATTTTTTGTCACTTATATGATAAATTCAAAATACTTAATCATGTGACTTGTGGTATGATATGATCTCCAATTTGGACCACAAGCTGTGCTTACGTGCGTCTTTTCAGTCTCATTGAATTTGCATTCCATATATTGTATTTTAAGTTTATTTACTCAGAAATCATACAATGTGAAAGCTTCTGTCCATAACACTTAGTTAACCATTTATTCGACGTAAACACGAAACAAGTTTAGGCTTGGTCTTTCCGGTTTCACACTTGAGTTGTTTCATGACATATTTATAATGTTAAATTTCCATATTTAATAGCTAGGCATGCATAGATTCTGCATACAAATATTAATATTCTTAATTTCTTATCGAAAAATGTTCTGTAGATAACAGATTTGAGAATGTCATACAAACATGAAACAAAAGTTAAATGAAAACTGCATGTATTTTATTAATTACCTTGTTAGCCAAAGAAGGCCATTGGTACAACTGGATGATGATTTAGCGGTTTTACTTTCAATCTCTACTTGTACCAAACTGTACAAGATATTAAATCTTGATGGATTGGATGCATATAAAGTCTCCAATCTCTGCCATGAAAATCAATATGGTATAGAATGAGATTGTATAGCATAGGATATGGATATACTTTTGGTACATGTACATACCAATAATTCTAAGAAAAGTTAAATCATAAGAAAGGCCTCTTTTGTTTGACTTATTTGAGTTTATCTACTAGCATAAGAACTTGCAAGACTGTTTGGAAGAGCTTACGGAAACAACTTATGACATGTCCATAAGTTGTTCTCAGCTTATTTCCATAAACTCAACACGATAGCTTATATGAAAACAATTTGACTTTATTTGAACTTTAGTTATAGAAATAGCTAATACATAAGCACTTATATGAATAAGCACCCATATTAAGCGAGCTTTTATGCAAACCAGATAAAAACTCACAAACAGAACACAAAATGAATTGCGACTCAATAGCACAATACAGACAAAGAAGAATACATCCAAAGCTGCTAGAGAGCATATGATATGATGACACATAGATCCAAATACGAGTCCGAATGAACAATTGACAGAAACATACCGTTATATTACCACCTATGTCAGATTTAACAAGGGTCATAGCAGCTCCAAACTTATCTGTCATAAAAAAATTCATCAGTTCTTCACTTCTTCTGACCATAGTACAAGTATTTGTACCATGGTAACTAATGAACATTTGAAACTTCTATAAGGCATAGACAAGTTTCTGCTCTAAAACTAATACCAATCATCCTGTTATGTACATCTTTTCACTTGATAATGAACTAAGTCCTTATAATTGGAAAATAGAGATACCTAAGTTACCACGATATATACATTAAAAGTAACTGAAATATTTTCCACATTTTTGTGACGAAAAATATATCTTAGTGATGATGAATACTATGACAAGACACGATACAGACGTCAATACTACTATTATAAAAAACATAAGACACTGACATCAATACATATATATCTGTTAATTTATTATACTTAAATAAAATATGAATGTTATTTATAAAAGATTTAAACTGATAATCAAAATATATATGAGCACATTTAAATTGAGAAATTTGTTTCATTACAAAAAAAGTAATAGAACAAAATATGATAGTCTTTCATCTTCATTCATCTCTCTACTACTGAAAAGCTAAAGTGATGTAGATTTAATGCCTTTAGCCCTCTCATAGATCATCATTGTTTCAACACATTTTTAACCCCAGTAAATGTGACTGAGATCTGTCCAAAGAGTGTCTAAGGTGTGTCGACAGAGAAAAAACATTTTTTTGGACACTTATATGAGTTTTAAGACATGTATCGTATAGGGTGTTGAACACCGACGTGTGCCAGACACGGAGACACACCTAATCCCAGAGGCATCCGCGCTTCATAGATGAGTAGGCGATCAAGTGTGAACAATTAATTTAGATCTAGTAAATATAATATCACTAAACACAAGAATAATTGGACTTTTCCTTTGTGGAACAAAAAAACAAATAAAAAAGAGGAAACAACTAGAAAATGTCTAAAAGGGACCATGAGAATGCACCTATAACAGGCAATATGTGTCTGCATGAATCCAAGAAATGTTTGGTCAGAATTTCTCCTTGCTCAGACTTTACATGTTGGAGTTCTTCCAGTGCAGGACCGAAGACAGTCCCCTCCATTTTTACACTTTAGCTAAACATAAAAATGTCAAAACCATACAAGTAATCAGCAATCCCTTAGCAAAGATCAAATTTGTACAAAGCACCGACATAGACATGGACACGGTACTGACCCTATAACCACATGTGTCGGTGTGGACACGGACATGCGTTTTAATCCTAAATTTTGGTACTACATACAATACGAGCCACTAAAATTCAAATATCCAAATATTACTTGTCTTGCTCCAAGAGGCATGTAAATTTAAGAATATGAAATTATCGAACATAATAAATTAACAACTTTCATGATAGACCAGTTGACTTTATAACTAATAAAGGCATGATTCATTGAAGGCAATGTTCGATACACAATAAAAATAATAATATCATACAACAAAAACAACCAAGTCTTATCCCACTAACTAAGGTTGGCTACATAGATCAATGACGCCGATATGTTCTATCAAATACCATATCTCTATCCAACTTATTAATCTCTAGATCTTCGTAATAGTTTCACTTATATTTTTTTTCAGGTCTTCCTCTCCCTCTGCCTCTACTGATTTGACCATTCATCAGATCTACTCTCCTTACTACATAATCCACATGTCTTCTCTTAATATATCGTCTAGTCTTACCACACATGCAACGCAACATGATCATCTCTGCTATGCTTAATTTAAAAGCTGATTGCATTTATTAACACCTAAAAGCTTGAAATTCTCTTACAACTATGCAGAGTTCAAAATTCTATGAGATAATCACAACTTAATTTCCTAAAAAAGCATAACTCCAACTGACATAGAAAAAAACATGAAATAGATCAGATGACACACACATGAACAAGATTTTAAGGTAACCAATTTCACTTTTTAGGACCAACCCAGTAACTGAATTTGAGAAATAAGAAAAACCCATTTCATAAATTTTCCAAAAGATTCAAAATTTAACAAAAAAAATTTAAAAAAAACATTGATCCATGAAAAGGAAGAAAAATTAGAAGAGAGATGATCTTTACATACATAGTATATGGAATGGGGAGAATGGAGGGAGAGAAGTATGATCTGATGTGATGAGATCAGAATGGTTTTTGTTTGTTTGAGATGAGAATCAGATACCAAAATTTCTCCGATTGCCTTTGGTTACACGGTTCCAGAAATTGATGCAAATGTTCGTCAAAAATATTATTTTCCCCAAAAACAAAAACAAAAAAACTAACTTCTTCAAAAAAAAAAAAAAACTAACTTGATTTTCTTTTTTGTTCTTCCATTAATATTTTTTTTTTTTTGTGGTTAGTCTTTTTTATTTTATTTCAACTTTCTAGAATGAATGTATATGTATCGGCTCTGTCTACGGTGGGAGACATGAATAGGTCTCCTACCGTAGGAGACATGCTATTTTTTTTATTTTTTATTTTTGCAAAAATGAATATGAACCATTGGATAAAGGTTCACCAACCCTTTGATCAAAATGCTTATTATACACCTTTAACACTCAATTGTTTTCTTGTTTTTATTCTAAACTAGTAGTGTATTTATCTGGCGTTGTTTGTGTTAGACATATAATTATGGACGACCAAAATTATGAATGCAAGATATCTGGATATAAAAATATATTACGAACCGGTACATGACAAATATCTTAATGGGTATACACGAATACAAATAATAATATTTCAATTATCCCTACATTAATAGATGCACATGCAGATGAAATTAACAGGATTTAGTAAAATAATTAACGCATATAGCATAAAATAAACATTTTTATATTTTATATGAAATAAAAACAAACATATAAAATATTTGGACGATAAAATAAAAATAGATATGAATTGTTGAGATGTTTATGCTAGATAGGAAAATGAGTTTTGTTACAAAATTATCATCGTCTTTTGTTAATAACGAGAAGATTTTTATTTCGTGACAAGAATTTTTTTATTTAACTAATACGACAATCATATAATTTTACTAATTTAATAACAAATATTGATTTTTGCGAGTCTGAGAACTTAAAAATATGTTTAATAATTTATTCTCTGTGTTAATAATTTTATTAAATCCAGTTTTTCATTTTTTTATTAAATCATGTTAATTTCATCTGCATGTGTATCTATTAATTTTCGAGTACTTCAAATAATATATTTTTTGTTCATGGTAAATTTTATATTTGGATACGCTGCATACAAAATTTCGATCGTCCTTAATTATATGTCTAATCCGAACAACACAAGAAAAATACATTACTAATTTAAAATAAAAGAAAGCAATTGAATGTTGAAGGTATATAGTAAGCATTTTGATCTAATGGCTTGTTAACCTTTATCCAATGACCCACATTCATTTTTCAAAAAAAAAAAAAAACATGTCTCCTATGGTAGGAGACCTATTGAGGTCTCCCACCGGAAACGGGGCCATATGTATCTGTCCATTAAGTTATAGTTCAATTGACAAAAATGTTGAAATTGTTAGATCGGCGTCATGATCGAGGTTTGAATTTCGATACCTCCACTTTATGTGTGTGAGTTTATGATAACTTTGTCATCTAGTTTATCTTAAAAAAAAAGTATATGTATCTATAATATTGACAACATCAAATTTATCGATCGAATCTAGATTAAGTTGATCTAACAATATTAACCAAACAAGACATTAAAGCAAAATAACACAACAACAATGAAAAAAATAAGGGTTAATAGTGCTTTATCCCCTGTAATATAGGTCATTTTTAGTTTTACACCATATAATTTTTTTTTGATTTACCTCCCAGTAAAAAAAATATATTTTGATTTACCCCCTAATAGGTCATTCAAAAACCGAAATTTCTAGAAAATAAAAAATAAATTGGTTTTTAAATGACCTATTATTGAGAAGGTAAATCAAAACAATTTTTTTTACAGGGGTAATTCAATTTTTTTACAGGGTGTAAAACCGAAAATGTCATATATTACAGAGAGTAAAACACTATTAACCCAAAAAACAATGTCACACTAATACAAGGAAATCATAAAAGAAAACACTAAAATATGTAAAAATTCTGGACAATCTTCGGTTAAATAATTAGTACAATATACAAAACAAATATTGTTTTGAGAAAAATGTAGACCCAATGCTATTTTATTAATAACTCAATTAGTTTGTTTTGGACAAATTTAATAAATTAAAAAGAATCTTATATCCTTTGGCTATTTTTTTTAAATGATATCCTTTAACTATTTGTTAATATTTAAAATACAAAATTTAATTGGAACTCCTTATATCTATATCTATCTTGTAAAAAAAAAACTATATCTACACACACACACACATATATATATATATATATATATATATGTATGTATGTATGTATGAGTCATATTAACTTGTACCTTATGACACATGTTAAGAATTCCATTAATAGCAAATATTTATTATGAAAAATTAATTATTAACTTCTCGAGAAATAAATAATCATAATTTCTAATATATAATTTCTATTTTGAGTATTTTAACATATGTCCTAATTACACAAGTTAACATTTCTCTCTTCAAAACTAACGACGTTGAACTCATACACCTTTTTATAAGTAGGATTTGTATAGAAAAGTTATATTTTATATGCTAAAATACTTGGTCCGATGTGCGCCTCTGTGTGCTTCCATCCGCCTAGCACTCGCTCACGTAACTTTTGAGCTTTCTTGTGACTATGATGTGCCTTGTGGCGACATAGATTTTGAGAGTTTTGATGATCCTTCTTCTGTTTTCAAAGCACTTCTACCTTTGACGTGTTTTTGTACCTTGGGACAAAAATTCCCCAAGCAAAGTGTGGTCTTCGATCTTGCATTGTAGCAAGTCCAAATACCTTAACTTCTTCCGAGTATCATCAATTCGGATAAACATGTTACTAGTTACCAAAAAGACACCGACACCTAGAGAGATGTCTCAGTTAGGAAAACAAATGACTTACAAAGACTCTTTATTATATAAGATCGACTTTTCCTAGAAACTACGACTTGATAAAACCCCTAAAAACATCATATGATGAGGAATCATCAACAAAATGGTTAATCTTCCGATGAATGGCAAGAATTATCTCTCGTTGTTTCGATCCATGAATAAAGTCATCATCCAAAAGAACAAACTTCGGTTTCTTGATGGAAGTTCTGCAATGCTGATCCTACATATGAGGGCTTTGGTCCGACGCAATACTTTGATGCATTCTTGGATTCTAAGCTCCATTATTCCATCATTTCCTCAAAGATTAGTCTACTTTAATCTTGCAGTTGCTGCATGGAATGATTTGAAAATGCATTTATGTGCCTGTTTCAACTCTACAATGTGAATTGTATGGTTTTTCCAATTGCAAGGTGGGACGCACAATTGATGTTTGCTTTTGTATTGATTGTGAAGATGTAGAAAGCAAAACAAAGATTGAAATCATCAGTGAAGAGAGGCGTGTTGCTTGTTTCAACAATGAGAATATGAAGCATTGATGTCCCTTGCTTGCTTCTAAGCTGCAAAAGGTATTCAACGTCAAAAGCATTAATGGCACTCACAAATGTCTTCTAAATTTCAACAATGAGAAAAGAGTGTGATTCGAAGGCAATTACCTTTTCATTTAGTACTTAAAGAACTTCCTAGCATGTGTACTTTGCAGTTTTTGGATGCCTATGTTTTGTTTCTACTCGGGAAGCATTTAGAGCAAAATTTAGCCAAAAAGCTAGAAAATGTGTTTTTTCTTAGATATAAACTAGACTTAGACCCTCATTTATAAAAATAACGGATAACTGATAAGTTAACTGATAACGGATAGTTGATAGTTTATAACTGATATCTTATAGCCGATAACTTATAACTAATAAGCTAATTGAAGTGTTTGATAAAATTAGCGGTTCAATAGTTGATAAATGTAAAATTGACATAAAAAGACATTTTTTTAAGAATATAATGACATTTTTTTTATCATTCTAATTTCTACGAAGACAAGAACAATTATCATTTTTACGTCTTAAAATTTACGCTACTATTAAGCCATACAATTTTATCATTTGAAATTTTATTTGTACTCTACTGTTTTCAATTATCATTTTGGAGCATTATACATTTGTTTTAATCAAACCAATCATATGAAAAAGAAAAATATTGTTCGAGTGTTTATCTTAACAACAATTATATTAATTTAAAATTAAGATAATCTTAACAACAATCATATTTTTTTTAACAAACCTTTTTTAACAACAATTATATTAACCAGATATTTGTGTACCTCCAACAATCGTTCATATATACTATAAATTAGACAATCGTTCCTATACTGCATTTTGTGAGTTAACAGTAATTAATAAATACATCACTATTTAATTTTATAATAAATTATAAAGGGTTAAAAAGGATTTTAGTAAAAATAGTAAGGGTAAAAGTGGAAGAAAAAACAATAAGCTATAAGCTCAAACCCTATTTGGAATAGCGTCTGAAAAATAAGCTTATAAGCTTGTCTGACAAAAAAAAGCTCGTGGTGAAAAGAGCGTTACCAAACAGGGTTTTTTTTGTCAGACGAACTTATAAGCTATCCGCTATAAGCTAATTGAGGTGTCTTGCCAAACAGAGCCTTAGGGGTGTGAATAGATTAGACTGCTCATCAAAGGTTTATGACTTGGCCTACTTAAAGTCCGATTCGATCTAACTCGTTTGTAAATATGTTAGGCTCAATTTTTTTTTAAAACTCATTAATTTAAATATGTTAGTCTAAAGCTTGTATAAAAGCCAACTATGCCTACAAGACCGGCTCATATATATGTAATTATACATACTCCACGATACTAATAATTTTTTTTCCTCCAATTTTCCAATACCATAATTTATTTATTAGTTTGCAATTTTTTTTTTCATTCAGGATTTCCAATGAGTTACAAAAAATCTTGTAATACTCTCTAATTCAAATTCTAACCAGTACACATACTTTTTGGTATTAGTCTATTAATATCTTGTTATTGTCATTCTCATCTCATTCCAAATTACAAACTAAGGAACCCTATTAGAAGGAAGAAAAAAAAAAGAATATGTCAAATATATGCAATGTATGCTTATTAGCTTGTACACAATGGATCTACAAGCTTTATAAAATTTTATTGGATATATATATGGAATATATGCTTATAGAGTGAAAAAGTGGATGTAGAGCCTTTACAAACTGTAATATTGTTCCCTTGCTTCGCACGGGTGAGTTATATGCAAAATGTAATATTGTTAGAAATTGAAGTGAATAAATTATTGTCATGAATTCAATTGGAAAAAAATGTACAATAATTATTTGTGTAAAAATACATTATTAAAAATAATAACAATCACATAAATAATTTGAACTTCTTCAACAACATATGTGAAAGAAATTTCGTACAAGTATTTGTTTATATTAGTCATGCATTTATAAGATTGTTCACTATTTAGAAATCTACAAATCTACAAAGAAACAAATCTACAAATCTACATTGATAACAATTGGAGTTGTTGTATGCATTCCTCGTGACATTTAGGTTATTGCATGGTTAACACTTGGTTGCTACATGTATTCCTCTTGACACTTGGTTTGTTGCACGAGTAACACTTAACTTATTGCATGTAATCCTTTTGACACTTGGCTTGTTGTACATATTCCTTAGGAGTGATGCCACTTGGTTTACTTCTTGGGTAACCTTTGGCTTGCTGCAGTAATTCATCTTGATACTTGTCTTGTTGCATGTATTCCCCATGAGTCATGACACTTGGTTTATTGTTTGGGTGACACTTGACTTGCTGCATGCATTCATCCTGACATCTTCTTGTTGCATGTATTCTTCATGATTCATGACACTTGGTTTATTGCATGGGTAACACTTGGCTTGTTGCATGTGTTTCTCTTGACACTTGGTTTATTGCATGTATTCCTTGTGTGTCGTGACACCTGGTTTATTGCATGGGTAACACTTGACTTGTTGCATGTATTCATCTTGACACTTTGCTTGTTGCATGTATTCCTTGTGAGTCATGGCACTTAGTTTATTGCATAGGTGACACTTGACTTGCTACACGTATTCCTCTTGACACTTGACTCGTTCCATGTATTTATCTTGAGTCATGACACTTGCTTTATTACATGGGTAACATTTGACTTGATGAATGTATTTTTCTTGACAGTTGACTTGTTGCATGTATTCATGAGTCATGACACTTGATTTATTGCATGGTAACACTTGGCTTGTTGCATATGTCTTCCTCTTGACACTTGACTTGTTGGATGTATTTCTCATGAGTCATGACACTTGATTTAATGCATGTGTAACACTTAGCTTGTTGCATGCACTACTCTTGACATTTGAAATGCATTTTAGGCACCCAAGGGTACAAATGACATGGTCTTTTTGCTGAAATATAAAGAAGGGCCTGATTGTCATTTTGTCATTTTAAGAAGTCAGTCGTTTGGCACCTAAGCAAGGGTGTTTTAGTAAAATGGGTTAAAGTTAACATAAGGTTTTGCTAGGATTTATGAGCAGAACTTTCTTCCTTTTATATATAATAAAATAAGATATGATATGCTTATTAGCTTTTCCATAAATAGGCCAAATGTTCTATTTAAAATCCTTAGCACGAACTAGGGTTTTAGGCAGACTATTATGCTAGATCAGACATTGTAAAAAGGTCAGGTCAGACCTAAAATAAAGTCCAGACATCTTTCCACTTTATTTCTTTTAGATATACCGAAGAAGGGTGATTTATGAGAAATTTTGACCCAAAATCATCCGTCCAAATTGTCTTCTTTCTCTTTTTCGTGAAATAAGTGATTTCCACATATTTTCGGTCTTCTTTATTTTGTTGTGTGATTTCACCGTCTTAGCACGATTATGTTTGTTTTGATTTCCCGTTTTTTGTGCGGTGTGCTTTTGATTTCTCGTCTTAGTTCGATGTTAATTTGATTCAAGTTGAAAGATTAGCTTTGATCGAGTGCAAATCCAATTAATGACTTTGGCGTCTTCAACATTACAGATCCAGAGACATGAGTATTTTAGAGACTTGAATATAATCATATGTATATGTATCTTTCGTTTTATCTTATTAACATCAATGTTATGTGTTTGTTTGCATCTTCAAATTTTTTTTATTTAGCGACTCTGAGTTTGTATCGTATCGATATACTCTATTAATTTTGAATGTATATCGTTAATTTATGTTAAAAAAAAAAATATAGTGACCTAAAATATAGGGTTAATTCGTTTGTTTAAGCACACACAGAGTCTCCGCTAGGTAACCAAACAATTGAGCTCAAGTGGTTAACAAACTTTATCAAATAATTGATTATTTAGGAAAATCCGAGTTCAATTCTTGTATATGTAATAATTTTTCGTCAACTCTACATAACTCCTTATTGAACTTTGGTTTATCATGATCCCTTCCCCTGATACCCGAAGGTTAACAACAAAAAAAGCCACCACCGAGTTAATGAATCTATTCACTTATAGAAAAGAGGCGTAACTAGTCTGATTAGGGTTAAACAGAAAATAAAAATGAAGCAAGAGGAAAAATGAGAAATCATACGTGTTATGGAATAAGAGACAAAATACATACTTTCAAGCTATTTTATGTAAAAGAAACTAGAATAAAATTTTGAGAAAGAAGAGAATATCAAAACAAATATAATGGTTAATATATTATGATTAACTATAGAAAAACTTATAATATATTTTTATTTCATTTTATTCTTCAATCTTACATAAATTCTAAAGGAAAATATATCATGTTACACATTAGGTTTAGGAGTATGACCAAGTATCTTCTCACCAACAACAACATCAGAATTCCATGGAAAACACTTAACACCATCACTAACATCACATGGATCTGATTCATTTACTATCCAACGACAATCATTTCCACAATCAGCCACATCTCGTTTTTGAACATAAATGTCAAAATAGTGATGTATATTGCTCCAAGTAAATCTGCAAAAATATAAGGATCTAGGAAATGGGAATTCAGGATAAAAAGCAAAGGTGTATGTTTCTCCAAATTTCAGTGATTGAAATCCCTTATCATGGTTTTTGTCTTTACAATGAACACCGAGCTGGTAGTTGGTTATGTTGTTGGTAACATACACATTTACTAAGTCAAAGTTAAAACTTTGACCTTCTTCGAACTGCAAAACAACAAGAATTGTTAGTAGCATAGATATTAATGACACAACTTTAGAGATTGTAACCATTTTGTTTTCGCAATATGTTAATTGATATAATGATATTGAAATCTATGATCAATTTCTTGTTATATATACACTAACGAGTCAAATGAATATGGCCATATAAGGGATAAAATAAGTGGAATGAGCTAGCGGTCAAAAATAAATAAATATATATAAAATACGTGTGAATATGAATATTGTCTCACTATCCATTACTGTATAGCCAACTGAATAAAATCTATCTATCTATCTATTATCATCAGATATTAAAGGGTCTTGATAACGAACGTCTCCGGAGACACTCTTTATAACATTTCCCTGTATTAAATTAGCTCCTAAGTTTTTTCTACCACCGCCTCATCTTTATGTTTGCCACATCGTCAAGCTTCTGATGTGTACATCTCCATGATCTCAGATGATCTCAGAATGCATATTCATTATATTAGAATTTCTACACTCAGCGCTCGTTCTAATCTCAATTGATGATTTTTTTTGTTGAACTACTGTTTAGACTCTTGCGATGTATGAGAAGTTGATTATTTCATTGACTAGTAAATGTGGTAGTTAATCATGAAATGAAATAATAGTTGTTGTTGAACATGAGTTAATTCTTCTAAAAGACGACGACGACAACAACAATAACAACAATAACCAAGCATTATCCCACTAAGTGGGATCGACTACATGGACCAAAATATGTCGTATTATTCTATCATAAACCATATTTTGATCCAACTCATTAATCTATAAATCTTTCCTAAGAGTCCTCTTATAGTTTTTTTTTGGGTCTTCTTATACTTCTTGTAATATAAAATCCTCTATTTGATCTACTCTTCTTACTATAAAATCCACACATGTCAAACTACCTAAACCTATTTTCCACAATATTTATATTATAGGTGGTACCCAAACTAATCCTCTATTTGATCTACAATGTTGTCATTTCTAATCTTATAACACATCCAATCTTACCACACATCTAACACAACATCCCCATCTCTGCACACTTACTTTATTCTCGTGTTGGTTCTTAGTCATCCAATACTCTGTTTCATATAACATCGTTGGTTTGACAATTGTCTGATATTTTTTAACTTCAACTTAAATGGTATGTTTGTATCCCATAAACACCTAAGGCAATTCTCCATTTCAACCATCCAACTAGAATACGATGATTTACATATGCTTTTATTTCTCCGCCATTTTGTAGTATGAACCCAAGATATTTTTTTAGAACGAATGAACCCAAGATATTTAATATGTAGCTTGTGTAACACTATAATTTTTCAAAACTCGCAGCGGAATAATATCATAATATCTCATCAACATATAATAGAATCTCAAAATAGTCATGCCACATGTAACATAATACATCACCAAATAAAATCTCAAATCTGAACATAAATGAGCAACAAGTCTCATCAAGAAATAAAACAAATAACATAAGTCCGACACCTTAATCAGAGTCCTCAACTAGACCCCGAGCATAAGAAAATAGGAGGTAACTCCAAAGCCAGTCCTCAAGCAACTCACAAGCAAAAGCAAATTAATCCTGCGCACCGTCTACCCATTCATACAAAATAGGTAGGCGGTCAACCAAACGACCACTGGAGGTTAGATAACATTCCAAATAATAATATAGTCGAATAATAAGCATTCAAGGATATGAAGTATAACAAGCATACATACTCATCATTTCTAAAATACTAGATTCTTGTGAATGTTATCATACGACAACCACAACATATCAAACATATTCATTCTCAAGTTATTCATCAAGTATACTGGCATAATTAGACAATGCGACAAGTTTCCAATTACAATTAATCACAAACCTTTACCAAGTTTCACCAATGCACATAATCACCGATTCACATAGTCAAGTATGACACATTTCACCAATTTCAAATGCATGCAATGTTCTAGACACTTCTACATGCATGTGGTACCAAGTTTTGGATTCAGAGATAATTTTACCGAGATTCCACACCAACGTAAAGTACACACCTTCAATTATGTTCTTCACCAAAGCAATGTAATAAACACCGACAATTATATTCTTCATAAAGACTCAACATGACTATTAATGCATGAACTTCAAGCAAAGACTCGACAATGCACATATCACCAAACTAGATTATAGAATATTCACCATCATATAATATATTCACCAATTCACCACCATTTATATTATCAAGTATTTACATCCACACAATTAACAAAAGAGTCATCATCATGATCATCCAACATTTAACACCACAAGGAAACAATATCATTTCTCATATCACCATTCATAAATAGACGATAATTCACCAATCATGATAACCACACATTATACACCAATCAAAGATTAATTCATTCTTATTTCATCATATTATCATGAATACAATCCATTTACAAGTTATGGAATCATAAAACTCAATTTTGGCAAAGTTCGTCTATTTTTAAAAAAATCGTCTATTTTCAATTTTCACAACAAAAGTAGGATATCATGATATTACTCATCATCAAAACATCCCTACGTATTATCTAACATCTCAGTTAATCAATCATAGCAATTTACTTCACAAAGTTCCTCCATTTCGCCAAATTTCCAAAGTTCATCTCCTTTTTCGTCATTATTCAAAACCAATTTGATTTCAAAGTAAAACTAAGTTAAAGCACCCTTAGAAGTTCAATTACACTTCATTTGATTAAGTTTAGGTGTTTGAGATCCATTGGTATATTTAAAATACCTTTAAAAAGTGAAAAATCAGAGTTTCTGTGCATAGGGGGGTTGGCACCGGCGTGCCACCTAATGTCGACCCAACACGCACGGCCGTGCTATAGGGGCGCATAGTCGTTCTAGTCTGACAACACATATTTTCTGATTTTTCAACTTTCGTGTTTTCGCTCGTAAAATTCTGATTTTCAATCCGTTTTCGATCCCGTTTTCTCCAAACGTTTCCCAAACACTTATACCATCTATACCCACTCAAAAATATAGTTTTGAAACTCAAAATCACTTAATTCAAAACACCCCAAAATGACTTATTTCACAAAAAGTGCTTAAAACGACATTTTACTCAAAACCCGATTTTCTCCAAAACGATTCCACATCCAAAACTTATGATTCAAAATAGAAATTCCACTAACCTAACTCAACACAACAACATCATCAATTCGTTCAAAATCATAAAAATCAGACTTCTTCTCTTTTAACCCATTTTCACAAAAATCATTAAAAACACAACAACTCAACGACAACAACACATTTATCTTCATCCAATTCATGAACTATCATCACCAACACATGTCCAACAACATTCACATCATTCCATTTATGAATTCATCATTAATTAACAACAACATCATCATTTTCACTAAGTTAAGCCAAATTCTCAAAGTAATCACTTAAACACATATCAACAATGAAAATTAAGAATCAATAACATGTTTTCAACAATTTTCTTATACCCAGATTTACCACATAATTATGAGCACGAAAATCAACATCCAAAATCATCAAAATCATAATTCATTCAAAAGCAATTATGACCCATAAGTGAAAACTAGATTATAGCTTATCTCTCCCTTACCTTAATCCTTCAAAATCTCTAGTTTAGACTTCTAGATCCTTAGCTTTTGCTTTCTTTTCTTCTAAGTTCTTCCTCTTCTTCTCTCTATCTTTCTACTTTCTCTCTCTAGCCACTATATTTTTTTATGAGAATGTGAGAAATGTTTATAATTTTCCCTCATATTTTATGTATTTATACGCTCCAATAATGGGCTAAGTCTCTACAATGCATAATGGGCCTATAACTCTCACCACTTAATTTTAAAAAGTTACTACACACTTAACACACTAAAACATCGTTTATTTACCACATCAAAATAATTACCGCAAGTTACTACTGTCACGGTGATTTTCGGAGATCAAGCTATTGATTAGAGTTGACTCATAAATTTAGGTTCACCACCGAGCCTAATTTTTTTCAAGGGAAAGGGGGAAAAATTCGAATAGACCCGCAATTTTTAGAGATTTAAGGTTCAGGGGTTAGTTACGTAAAGAGAAGGTATTAGCACCATAAACGTCTAAAGTATTCTATAGGAACCTCTTGCTTTTATTTATTTTTTGGCTAAAATTATTTGCATGTAAAAGATTAGTGTAATGATGAAAAAAAGAAAATATTTTTTATCGTTTTTTTAGCCTACGTACCCGCAAGGGATCAAAACCACGTAGTTTGGGTAAAAAGTCGAGTGATTTGTTTGATTTTTTTATTAGTTTTTGAAAATGGTTTCAAAAGTGAAAAGCCAAACGACGAAAATAAATTTTGTTTACTTTTTTTAATTTAAAAAAAAGGTTTAAATATTTTAAGATGGATTAAAGTTTGTTGAGAAAATAAAATGGAAAATCACTTGATGAAGATCAAGGTTTTTTTTAAAAAGAATTCTTTTTGATTATCTGAATGTTTTTGATTTTTTTTCTTTTTAAAGCCTAAAAGACAATATAACGATAAATTAAATGCGCGAGAGTTCCGTAGTGACACTCGGTCAAAACGAGCCCCTTCCCCTTGGTTAATAAACTAAACCTTTTTTTTTTTTTTTTTGCATTTTTAATATATGAAAGCTGAATAAATAAATAAATAAATAAAAGACAATGCATGTTTTTCTTTATATTTACAATTTCCCTAAAATACATTCTAATTGCAAATAAAATAAATGACAAAAATTAAAATGCTAAATGATAATAATAAACAGAAATAAAATGAAATGCAAAAATGATAAAAGAATAAAATGCAAGAAAATAAAAGAAATAAAAGACAAAGGGTGCAAATAATAAAAAGGAGGTGGAGGAAGTAAAACATAAGGGTGATTGGGTTGAATAGGCCCAAATGTGTTTGGGCCATAGGGAGTTAATATGGGCCGTTGATTTGATCATATGCCCTTGATTTAATCACAGGATAAAGCATTGTAGGCTTTCTGACCATAATCAGAAGGCCAAGAGGGCGAGGGTGCATGTTAAAGCATGCACTTGCACACACTGGATCGGGGGGGGGGTTTACAAATACCCACACCCTTCACAAAATCTTTCATTTTTTCTATTCTCTCTCTCTCTCTCTCTAAACCACGCTCCACTCCCTCCTCTCTAAACAAAAACCTCTGTTTTCTCTCTTCTTCTCCGTTCCGAAGTGGGATTCGGCCATGCTCCGGCACGGTGGCCAGCCGACCAAGGATGGCAGTGCCGCCACGCCGAACCCTACAAGTCCATTTTTTTTTCTTTTTCTATGTGTTTTCCCCTCCTCTTTCCATTTTCCCCCTCAAAATTCCCAAAAACAAACACCAGTCCCCTAGATATAAAGAAAACGAAACAAAAAAAACTACCTTTATATGTTGTATGATGGATCTGTTTTTTTGAGGTTGCTTTTTGGTGGTGTGGTTTCGGATTTTTGAGGTTTTGTGGTGTTGGCCGATTTTGTTTTGTGTTAGTAGTATGATGTGGGTTTGTGATGTTGTTAATGTTCGGTTTTGATGGTTTTGTGACAGTTTGGATTTTGCGGTTCTGGTTTGTGCTGAGATTTGTTACTGATTGATGGGTTGTGATGTTGTTGGATTTGTACGAATCTGGAAAATGGTTTTGTGAAGTTAAAAACTTGTAGAATTCCTTGAAATTGAAGTTTAAAACTTGTAGAAGTCAATTTTGTGAAGATGTGGCAATCTTGCATGTTGCCTAATTTATAGTTGAAATCTAAAATAATGGCATAACTTTGATGTGTAGTTATTGCATGTTTCATACCTTTTTTAACAATCCCAACACATATGTTTACTCTCATGTTTAGGTGTATCTGGTGTTTTTATATACTGTAAAGTAGTTTAACAATAAAAAAATCTTTAAGAATTTATCAAAAAATCTAAAAATGCAACTCATTTAGAAAATTCCTTTTATCTAGCTATTTTTGGAAATAAAAAGTTTATTTTGAATACATCTCAACAAAATATTTTACTTAACAATATTATTTACTAATATTAATTAGTAAAAGATATTTTTCGATCACAATTAGTTAGAGATATTGGTTGTCATATTTTTCATCCCAAAAAAATGATTCATACCAAGTAAAATATATATTTTTTAGAAAAGTAGAATAATCGTTACTGTGTATACATGTTAACTGTTGGATAAATACAAAGTCATTTTTAATATACAATAATACAATATATATCACAATATCTTGTGGTGTCACCCTTTAACAATTATCATTACAAATAAAAATTAAGAAAATTTTAACCCAACAATTCGAACACATCAAACAAATAAATAATTTATAAAATAATTAATAAAATAATATCCTAAAAATCGGGTCATTACACTATACAAGAGTTGTTCTCCAGAAGAAATATAATATTATAATTATAATTAAATACACGAAAACGCATATGTAGTGTTGAGAGTAGTGGCATCAATAAGTCGGATTTTTTCATATATTGATAGCACTGAGTGTTGCGTCGTGAGGTATTAGTGTATGTGTAGGAGAAATACATCAATGCGGGCGTGAATATGTTTTGTGTCTTAAAAGATATTTCATGCATCTTGAACTGTGTATGTAATTTCTTGATCCTCCATGGGAGATCGAACATATGATCATCTATGTCATATCATGGGAGGAGATGTCTTCCAAATAACGTGTGTGTGCCTATTTATTGGTTTTTATGTTTCTTTCTTAAGTATAAATTTATTTTCCTAGGATTAAGTAATCACATTTTTCTATAAATTTATTTTGCTATTGCATTCCTTTGAATTAAATTGATCATTTGGCTAACAGAATAGTTTTTGCATTTCATGTTTAACGGCTGTTTGGAATTAAATGCATTTTTATGAATACGTGTCTTTTCAAATGTGTCTATTCATTGACAAAACTTTTTAAAAAGTAGTGTTGCTTCATAAACATCTTTTTATCCTCTATAAATTCAATTGAGAATCAAAACATTTTACACACAACAACTTTCATTATCTCAATTGACATTTTCAATATCACTTGCTTTCAAACTTTCATTCAAATTGTTTGGAAAACTTTGCTTACGCTTTAACATTTATTAAAAAGTTTTCTGAGCACTAAGTCCATTTGTTTAAAAGTGATATTGATAAAAGTATACAGCCATAAACATTTGATATTCTTCAATTACATTGTTGTAAAGTTTCTCATCATTTGTTGGTGGAAATTGTTGTAAAAGATGGTGGAGTGCTATCTTGTTTCTTTGTGAGAATTTCATCATAGGTTCGGTGAAGATTCTTGTTGTAAAATATAGTGGGGTGTTATCTTGGTGTGTAGAGAAATATTGTTAGGGGGCCTTTGGGATTAAGGTTGCTTTGTAACAAAGATTCTTTACATAGTGAAATCCTTCGCGGGGTGTGAAGGGAGTGGAGAACCCTAAGGTTTAGAGGGGAACTACTATAATTCTCTTGTGTCTTTTCTTCTACCCTTACTCTTTAATTTTTCCGCATTCATACCTTCATCATTATTTACCGGAAAAATTATCAACAACGCTAAAATAAGAAAAATTAACCAATATTCCTAGAAACCTAATTCACCCTCCCTTTTAGGTTACAATCTGAACTTACAAGGTATTAGTGTATGTGTGGGAGAAATATATCAATGAGGGCGTGAATATGTTTTGTGTCTTAAAATATATATCATGCATCTTGAGTAGTGTTGCTTCATAAACCTTGGTTCTTTTTGCTCCAAGATATTTTAATTTAAGACTTCATATAAATGTTTTGTTAAAGATTGAAATGTGGCATCCTAAGCCTTTTATTGAAAATTAATTTTTTATACTTAATTTAAATCAACTGCAAAAATCATTCTTAAATAAATTATTTTATTAAGTATCCAAAATTTGAATTTAGAGTGTTACATTAATGGTATCAAAGACTAATTTATCTAATCAAATATTTATAAATTCCTAGAAGTTTGATGTATATGCTTCATGTGGCAGTTCATCAGCCAAATAAAAGTGCATATCTCCCATAACTGCAGGGAGAAATTCATTTTTATATATTGATTCTACGGTCACGGTTTCACCATCTTCAATCTTCATTGAACCTAGTTTTGGATAACATACATACATTCCTACAAGGTAACCTTTCTCATTCCCTGCTTCTTTTCCCGTTCCATATGTTGGTCTCGATGTACACAAAGTCCTTCCATCTTAATTAATTAATGCAAAACAAAAATACATTAGCACAAGATTAATTTGACTATATATGGAATCAAGAAGATTTATTATCGTTTAAAAAATACATTGAGAAAACTTAACCATTTGGTCAAATGAATAATATTAAACTTTACCTGTCCGTATAATGTTGCATTAATAACACCTGTATGCGCATGACCAGAGGCGTAGATAAGATAACCACCTTTCTTCATAGGGATGCTAGCTTTTTGAACGTAGAAAAGGTTTGTTTTATTATTTTTTGAAATAGTAAACTCTGCCTGTAATAAAATTTAAAAATCTTTGTGGATCATTTGTTTCTAACGTGCAAAGTAATTAATTTTTTTTATTATCATCAGGTTTAAGAAATTATCTTGTTTTGTTTTTACATGCGACTGATAGTTTTTAGTATTCTATGATAGTAAATAGAGTTTCAACGAGCCTCCTACCAAGGTTTTCAAAACCCAATCTCCTAAGCCAAATAATGGTCATGACATAATTTAATTAACCACAAAATATAAAAAATAATAATTTACATTATTTACTTACCTGACAATCGTGAATTGTTTCAGAACCATTTGTTCCTACACGATCAGTGACGTCCAATACATAAAATCTAACTGGAATTTGGTGTTGATCCCAGTTAACCCAGGTTATGTTGTATCTTATGGCAAGATTTCTCCTTGGTGCTTGAAATCCCTTTCTCATTTTGCACTGAAACTTATCTTGGCAACAAAGGACTCCTGCTTTATATTCGGGAGTCACTTTTCCATGGAATCCAACTGTCACATCATAAAAATTTCTAGGGAGATTAAACTGGTCACACCTACATTGAATACAAATTTTCTTATTTGCAACGCCTCGTGTATCAATGACCAGCAGACCCAACAACCATTGCTCTTCCCACCCTTCTGTAATATCTGCAGGATTGCCTATTTCAACCGCAAATGGATATGGAAGTTTTGTACTTGTTCCTCGCGTTTCACTTCCAGAACTCCATTGATGTGGAAGAATACCGTTGTTGCATGTTCCATCATTTCTTTTGTAAATGAGTTCCCCAGAAGGTTTGGTATGATCATTTGGATCTTGTGACAGTGACATATTCTTCTTTATAATATATTTTAAAATATACCAATGATGAATGTAAGTTTCATGCAATGGTACAGAGTTTCCATGTTCATCAACAAGATCAACATCTAAGCTCATGATTCCAACATGACCCTTTGGAAATTCAATATTAAACATTTGTTTATCTGCGACTTCTCCAGGCCCCACTTCAAAGTCTTTTGACAAATATGTTTTTGATTGGATAACTTTTGGAGACTGTGGTTGTGAATAAGCTTTGCTTGATAGCATCACAAGTATTAATAATGAGAAAATAAACGATTTAGAGATTAATTTCATGTTTACCTGCACGCAAATGATTATTGTTAGATCATTAGTTATGGTTAATGCTTATATTGTTATTACTTTGTGTAAATTAAATAATGAAAGTACCGTGGTGAAGATTTTTTTCCTTCTTGAATTCCTTGAAATTGAAGTTAAAAACTTGTAGAATTCAATTTTGTGAAGATGTGGAAATCTTGCATGTTGCCTAATTTATAGTTGAAATCTAAAAGAATGGCATAACTTTGATGTGTAGATATTGCATGTTTCATACCTTTTTTAACAATCCCAACACCTATGTTTAGGTGTATCAGGTGTTTTTATATATTTTTAAGTAGTTTAACAACAAAAAAAATCGTTAAGAATTTATCAGAAAATCTAAAAATGCAAGTCATTTAGAAAATTCCTTTTATCTAGCTATTTTTGGAAATAAAAAGTTTATTTTGAATACATCTCAACAAATTATTTTACTTAACAATATTATTTACCAATATTAGTTAGTTAGAGATATTGGTTGTTATATGTTCAACTCAAAAAAATGATTCATACTAAGTAAAATAATTTTTTTAGAAAAGTAGAATAATTGTTACTGTGTATATATGCTAACTGTTGGATCAATATAAAGTGATTTTTAATATACAATAACACAATATATCTCACAATATCTTGTGGTGTCACCCTTTATCAATTATCATTACAAATAAAAATTAAAAGAATTTTAACCCAATAATTCGAACACATCAAACAAATAAATAATTAATAAAATAATATCCTAAAAATCGGGTCGTTACACTATACAAGAGTTGTTCTCCAGAAGAAATATAATATTATAATTACAATTAAATACACCAAAACGCCTACATAGTGTTGAGAGTAGTGGCATCAATAAGTCGGATATTTTCATTTATGGATTGCACTGAGTGTTGCATCGTGAGGTATGTGAAGAAGATTTCCTTCTTAGATTTGGCTGGGTTTTAATGACAACAAACTCACATCACAAAAGAAGAAAAACTATATGGAGCCTCAAGTTGAAGAATGAAGATAATGGGACTTAGGCTTCATAGTTATATTCTTGTAAGTATGGTACTTATCCTTGACACTATCATTCTTAACAGATGGAATAACTTAGAATGCTCAGAAAATAATTACAATTATTTTTTTCTAAGTTCTTATATGAAGCAATGCCTAAAAATCTTTTGAAAATGAATCACACACTCAACAATGATTTTCATATAGTTGTGATTTTACATTAAAATGTGTTTGCATGAAAATATTTAACAACAATATTTAATTGATTATGTGTTTTTGAAAAGCTTCACGTTTTACATTGACCATGAAAATATTTAGTTAATCATGCCAATGGTACAAGCTTTTGATGATTCAATATTAAATTGGCATGATTGGATTATGCTTTTGAAATATGACTTTTGCCCAAATTCAAAAGAGTAATTACCGTTGGAATCATTCTTAAGAGAAATTATTTTTTACCCAACACGTCTATTTCTTTAAAGCCATTTTCAATCAGTTTTTTTTGCTACTGCACAGAATAGTTTTTGCATTTCATGTTTAACGGCTGTTTGGAATTAAATGCATTTTTATGAATACGTGTCTTTTCAAATGTGTCTATTCATTGACAAAACTTTTTAAAAAGTAGTGTTGCTTCATAAATATCATTTTATCCTCTATAAATTCAATTGAGAATCAAAACATTTTACACACAACAACTTTCATTATCTCAATTGACATTTTCAATATCACATGCTTTCAAACTTTCATTCAAATTGTTTCGAAAACTTTGCTTACGCTTTAACATTTATTAAAAAGTTTTCTGAGCACTAAGTCCATTTGTTTAAAAGTGATATTGATAAAAGTATACAGCCATACACATTTGATATTCTTCAATTACATTGTTGTACAATTTCTCATCATTTGTTGGTGGGAATTGTTGTAAAAGATGGTGGAGTGCTATCTTGTTTCTTTGTGAGAATTTCATCATAGGTTTGGTGAAGATTCTTGTTGTAAAATATAGTGGGGTGTTATCTTGGTGTGTAGAGAAATATTGTTAGGGGGCCTTTGGGATTAAGGTTGCTTTGTAACAAAGATTCTTTACATAGTGAAATCCTTCGCGGGGTGTGAAGGGAGTGGAGTACCCTAAGGTTTAGAGGGGAACCACTATAATTCTCTTGTGTCTTTTCTTCTACCCTTACTCTTTAATTTTTCCGCATTCATACCTTCATCATTATTTACCGGAAAAATTATCAACAACGCTAAACTAAGAAAAATTAACCAATATTACTATAAACCTAATTCACCCCCCCTTTTAGGTTACAATCTGAACTTACAAGGTATTAGTGTATGTGTTGGAGAAATATATCAATGAGGGCGTGAATATGTTTTGTGTCTTAAAAGATATATCATGCATCTTGAACTGTGTATGTAATTTCTTGAGTCTCCATGGAAGATCGAGCATATGATCATCTATGTCATATCATGGGAGGAGATGTCTTCCAGATAATGTGTGTGTGCCTATTTATTGCTTTTTATGTTCCTTTCTTAAGTATAAATTTATATTCCTAGGATTAGGTAATCACATTGTTCTATGTCTTGCAACATAATTTCTATGTTGGATTTGTTACCTTATGTTATTCTATAGGATAACATTATTAGAGACGTTCGCACATGCTTCTTTCACGGTTACTATGTTCCTAAGTGCCTCAGATTTCAGTCTAAGTGCATCTAGTTGTCAATGCATCCAAACATCTCATTTTTGGTTCAAAATTAATCTATATCATAAATTTATCACATTTACTTTTTTCGATAGGAAAAAATAGAGAGGTTAGGCATCAGGGAGAAGTTGTAAATTTATCACATTTACATGCATTATACGATGCGCATTCGTGATTATACGATATATATGCATACTCACTATTCTTATTACTTATGTATTATCTTTCATGTTTTTTGACTAATCACCCCTTCATTATTTGTGTGTGCATGTTTAACAAAACACAATTCTTGTAGATTGTCGGCCGATGATTCAAATTGGGTAAGCAATGTGTCCGTGGTATTTTATTTAGTCTTGAACAATTTTATGGTAGGTAAAACTATTGGATCAATAGTACTATTTTGTAAACTATTTTAGAGAGAAAGCCAATTGTCTATTATTTGATAAACCTTGGTTCTTTTTGCTCCAAGATATTTTAATTTAAGACTTCATATAAATGTTTTGTTAAAGATTGAAATGTGGCATCCTAAGCCTTTTATTGAAAATTAATTTTTTATACTTAATTTAAATCAACTGCAAAAATCATTTTTAAATAAATTATTTTATTAAGTATCCAAAATTTGAATTTAGAGTGTTTCATTAATGGTATCAAAGACTAATTTATCTAATCAAATATTTATAAATTCCTAGAAGTTTGATGTATATGCTTCATGTGGCAGTTCATCAGCCAAATAAAAGTGCATATCTCCCATAACTGCAGGGAGAAATTCATTTTTATATATTGATTCTACGGTCACGGTTTCACCATCTTCAATCTTCATTGAACCTAGTTTTGGATAACATACAGACATTCCTACAAGGTAACCTTTCTCATTCCCTGCTTCTTCTCTCGTTCCATATGTTGGTCTCGATGTACACAAAGTCCTTCCATCCTAATTAATTAATGCAAAACAAAAATACATTAGCACAAGATTAATTTGACTATATATGGAATCAAGAAAATTTATTATCGTTTAAAAAATACATTGAGAAAACTTAACCATTTGGTCAAATGAATAATATTAAACTTTACCTGTCCGTATAATGTTGCATTAATAACACCTGTATGCGCATGACCAGAGGCGTAGATAAGATAACCACCTTTCTTCATAGGGATGCTAGCTTTTTGAACGTAGAAAAGGTTTGTTCTATTATTTTTTGAAATAGTAAACTCTGCCTGTAATAAAATTTAAAAATCTTTGTGGATCATTTGTTTCTAACGTGCAAAGTAATTAATTTTTTTTATTATCATCAGGTTTAAGAAATTATCTTGTTTTGTTTTTACATGCGACTGATAGTTTTTAGTATTCTATGATAGTAAATAGAGTTTCAATGAGCCTCCTACCAAGGTTTTCAAAACCCAATCTCCTAAGCAAAATAATGGTCATGACATAATTTAATTAACCACAAAATATAAAAAATAATAATTTAAATTATTTACTTACCTGACAATCGTGAATTGTTTCAGAACCATTTGTTCCTACACGATCAGTGACGTCCAATACATAAAATCTAACTGGAATTTGGTGTTGGTCCCAGTTAACCCAGGTTATGTTGTATCTTATGGCAAGATTTCTCCTTGGTGCTTGAAATCCCTTTCTCATTTTGCACTGAAACTTATCTTGGCAACAAAGGACTCCTGCTTTATATTCGGGAGTCACTTTTCCATGGAATCCAACTGTCACATCATAAAAATTTCTAGGGAGATTAAACTGGTCACACCTACATTGAATACAAATTTTCTTATTTGCAACGCCTCGTGTATCAATGACCAGCAGACCCAACAACCATTGCTCTTCCCACCCTTCTGTAATATCTGCAGGGTTGCCTATTTCAACCGCAAATGGATATGGAAGTTTTGTACTTGTTCCTCGCGTTTCACTTCCAGAACTCCATTGATGTGGAAGAATACCGTTGTTGCATGTTCCATCATTTCTTTTGTAAATGAGTTCCCCGGAAGGTTTGGTATGATCATTTGGATCTTGTGACAGTGACATATTCTTCTTTATAATATATTTTAAAATATACCAATGATGAATGTAAGTTTCATGCAATGGTACAGAGTTTCCATGTTCATCAACAAGATCAACATCTAAGCTCATGATTCCAACATGACCCTTTGGAAATTCAATATTAAACATTTGTTTATCTGCGACTTCTCCAGGCCCCACTTCAAAGTCTTTTGACAAATATGTTTTTGATTGGATAACTTTTGGAGACTGTGGTTGTGAATAAGCTTTGCTTGATAGCATCACAAGTATTAATAATGAGAAAATAAACGATTTAGAGATTAATTTCATGTTTACCTGCACGCAAATGATTATTGTTAGATCATTAGTTATGGTTAATGCTTATATTGTTATTACTTTGTGTAAATTAAATAATGAAAGTACCGTGGTGAAGATTTTTTTCCTTCTTGAATTCCTTGAAATTGAAGTTAAAAACTTGTAATTTTGTGAAGATGTGGAAATCTTGCATGTTGCCTAATTTATAGTTGAAATCTAAAAGAATGGCATAACTTTGATGTGTAGATATTGCATGTTTCATACCTTTTTTAACAATCCCAACACCTATGTTGACTCCTATGTTTAGGTGTATAGGTGTTTTTATATATTGTTAAGTAGTTTAACAACAAAAAAATCGTTAAGAATTTATCAGAAAATCTAAAAATGCAAGTCATTTAGAAAATTCCTTTTATCTAGCTATTTTTGAAAATAAAAAGTTTATTTTGAATACATCTCAACAAATTTTTTTACTTAACAATATTATTTACCAATATTAGTTAGTTAGAGATATTGGTTGTTATATTTTTTAACTCAAAAAAATGATTCATACCAAGTAAAATAATTTTTTTAGAAAAGTAGAATAATCGTTATTGTGTATACTTGTTAACTGTTGGATCAATATAAAGTCATTTTTAATATACAATAATACAATATATCTCGCAATATCTTGTGGTGTCACCCTTTATTAATTATTATTACAAATAAAAATTAAGAGAATTTTAACCCAACAATTCGAACACATCAAACAAATTAATAATTAATAAAATAATATCCTAAAAATCGGGTCGTTACACTATACAAGAGTTGTTCTCCAGAAGAAATATAATATTATAATTACAATTAAATACACCAAAACGCCTACATAGTGTTGAGAGTAGTGGCATCAATAAGTCGGATTTTTTCATATATGGATTGCACTGAGTGTTGCATCGTGAGGTATTAGTGTATGTGTGGGCGAAATATATCAATGAGGGTGTGAATATGTTTTGTGTCTTAAAAGATATATCATGCATCTTGATCTGTGTATGTAATTTCTTGAGCTTCCATGGGAGATCGAGCATATGATCATCTATGTCATATCATGGGAGGAGATGTCTTCCAGATAACGTGTGTGTGCCTATTTATTGCTTTTTATGTTCTTTTCTTAAGTATAAATTTATATTCCTAGGATTAGGTAATCACATTGTTCTATGTCTTGCAACATAATTTCTATGTTGGATTTGTTACCTTATGTTATTCTATAGGATAACATTATTAGAGACGTTCGCACATGCTTCTTTCACGGTTACTATGTTCCTAAGTGCCTCAAATTCCAGTCTAAGTGCATCTAGTTGTCAATGCATTCAAACATCTCATTTTAGGACTAGTAAGAACCCAATATCATGGTTAAAAATTAATCTATATCATAAATTTATCACATTTACTTTTTTTCGATAGGCAAAAATAGAGAGGTTAGGCATCAGGGAGAAGCTGTAAATTTATCACATTTACATGCATTATACGATGCGCATTCGTGATTATACGATATATATGCATACTCACTATTCTTATTACTTGTGTGTGCATGTTTAACAAAACACAATTCTTGTAGATTGTCGGCCGATGATTCAAATTGGGTAAGCAATGTGTCCATGGTATTTTATTTAGTCTTGAACTATTTTATGGTAGGTAAAACTATTGGATCAATAGTACTATTTTGTAAACTATTTTAGAGAGAAAGCCAATTGTCTATTATTTGATAATCCTTGGTTCCTTTTGCTCCTAGATATTTTAATTTAAGACTTCATATAAATGTTTTGTTTAAGATTGAAATGTGGCATCCTAAACCTTTTATTGAAAATTAATTTTTTATACTTAATTCTTCGCCTATGCATTGGATTTTTTTATCATTTCCTTTTTGGACATAGATACAACTTACGTAAAACATTGATTATTTAAACCATTTGGTTTGGAAGAAAAAATGTAACACGTGTATGTTTTTTTTGTCAGAAGACAAAATGAAAAGTAACACTTGAAACTCACAACACAATTGTGTGGTTGAAGTTCGAACTTGAGTGAAAGTATCCGACCTAACTATATATCGACATTGTTAGTTGAGTTAGATCTTACAAACATTACATCTTTTTTTAATAAGGCAAAATGAAATATATTAAAATAAGAAAAGATTCTAACTTACACAAGAAGTACAAGGTTAAACTCAAAAGAATATAAAGTTATGCTACAAACCAAACCAAACAGCAGCAAGAAAAAGCAACAATACAATACCTATACTAGCTAGAAAACAAGGTTCAAACGTTGACAAGGATTTATCCAACAATAATGAAAATGCTTAAATGCACTTTTAGCTTTCTATATTTGTCGTCGTAGCAATTTTGACCCCATAACAAAAACAATGCAATTCTGACCCTTTACTTTTCCCAACTATGCTGAGAAGTCGCCACGTGTCTCAAAAAAGGGGTCAAAATCGCAACTTTTTTGTAAAGATATGGGGCTAAAAGAGCATATTTCCCTAAACATGACAAAATTAAGGGGTCAAAATTGCATTTTTTTTGTTAGGGGGCTAAAATTGCTACGACGACAAACATAGGGGGCCAAAAGTGTATCTAAGCCAAATGAAAATCAAAAGATAAGTGTTTAGCTTTCAACCACTAAAGATAACACATATTTTTGTTATACAGGCTTTGTTTATTTTTAATAGATAAGTAGATGTTCTCATTTTCATTTTCAATAAATCTAAACCCATTTATTAAATCTAATGGTGTTTTTATATGGTCCATCAGAGAGACTTAACATGATTTTTTTTTTTGGTTATTTTCCTTTTAAACTTAGAGACAACTACAACAGAAAATTAATTTTTTAACCAGTTGTTTAAGAAGAAAAAAACATGTAACACGTGTTTTTTTTGGTCAATAGATGAACTGACAAGTACCATTAAGACACATAAAATGGAAATATCAAACATAGATGGTCGCAGGAGTCAAGAATGAATATGTTTCAACATTTTGAGACATTTTTTAAGAAAATGATATAAAAAAGTCTTACAAAATTATTATATGAGACAGGTCATTTTTTCATATCACAACATGAATGCACGAAATAAAAATTGTACGGATTTTTCTAATTAATATGTATGGATTAATTAAAATTACAATTATTTTTAGGCAAAATAAAAAATATATAAAATAAAGAGAAAGAGATATAAAGACTGGGGGAACATTAAACCTGACCTAGGAATAACCCAAAAGGAAATACATCGTAATAAAACAGTCTAAATGGATCAACTCTAATCTATTATAACAAAAAATCACTAATCACAAGCGCAACTCAGCGAACTCGCGTACGGGCGTGAAACAGGTTACAAATAAAGAATGAAAACTGAACATCTACAAAGAACAATTAGAACTTAAATATGGCAAATGGATCGACCACAAATACGGTAACAAAATTCAAGTGCCAACAACTCCTTGATCAAAAGCAAGCATAAAATGCCCTTTCAATCAAGACAACACGTAAGAACTCAGATCGAGGGATGAGTCCAATACGTTAGTAACCATAGTCTTTCGGGTTTTTGAGACAGTATCGGAGTGCAGGCAGACCTACGCATCGAGACCTGTAGATCTTAACAGACCAAGAACATTAGAGAAACAAAGTAGGACCACCAACACAAACACTTTCAGACTCTAGCACGGTTTATGCTTAGACAAAAACAAAGAGTGACCATCAAACAAACGCAAACGCATTTTGAGAGCCACCAGGGCAAGAAATGATGATGTTGGCATTGAGCGACCCCAATTGAGGTTTGATGGCGACACAACCTTAAGAGTTGATCACACCACCACAAAATCGTGGTTACATCAATAACAATTGGTTTAAAATTTGGATGGATAAGTTGGTAATGGGTGGCAGTGAAAGGTGGTTGGGTAAATTAACTTTCAATTCAATTTCAAATAATTTTTTTATATTAAAATTTTATGAGTACGAATTAATTTCCCGTGCAAACATACTAGTATCTAATAAGTGACGATGATCTCATGTTCTGGATTGACATTCAATTTCAAACTTCTCAAGTATACCATTATAAATTGATAGGCCCGCAAGTGCACGAAAAATATCGGTTTTAGTATAAAAGATGTCGAATCCCATAGAGACCAATGTCAAGTATCGTTATCTATTATCATGTTGTTTATCTAAGGGGATGCTAATTAGTTTGGTTGCGAAGTTAGAAAATAACTTGTTTTTAATTACTTTAAATGACGAGAGCCTGAAATATAATTCGTGTCGATCGTTGATGCTTGCTAAATTGTATTTTATTATTGTAACAGGAAAATATTCTCGCGCATTAAAATAATTAAATTAAAGGGGTCGTCAACTTTCGTGTGTACGACACCGAATTTTGACTTTGTAACTATTCGACCGCTTTCGCGCGTACGCCTTACACAACTACAAAACTCTGTTTGAAAAATAATCAATTTAGGTTTGAAAAGTTATTTTTAGTAGAAATTTTAATTTAAAAGTCATGTTAGCTTTCGCATAACCGGTACCGTATTTTAAACTCACAGACGCCAGCTTTCGCGTGTACGACCACAAGTTTAAAATAGCATTTTTGAAAATTAGAAATTTTTAAATTAATTAAAGAAAATGCTTTCTTTGAATTTTAAAATCAATTCCTGAACATGCTACAGACTGATACAAGTTTTACTTTTTCGATGTGAAACCGGTATCGCGTTATTCCAGTTTTCACCGTAAATGTTTATCGTTAAAAATCAGAATTTTCAAGCTTAAAAACAATTCTTGTTACAGTTACTAATCATACAATTTAACAGAACATCATCGATACGACGTTCATCACATTCTGGATTCTATAAAAATCTACTCAGACATAATAATGATAGTAAACAAATAATTGTTCATGTTTTGCATCATAATTGAAACAAGAAACAAAAGAATAAATTGAATAATTAGAAACAAATAGACAGAACCTGTAATTCGATGGAGACCTTAAATCAAAAGAAATAGCAGCTGATGCAAATGGGTGATTGAATGGAATGGAATAGCATTCACGTACAGTAGCAGGGGATGAATTCGAAACGGATAGTGGCGAAACATTTACAATTATCAATTGGAATTGAACAAATGAGTGAAGCCTTTGTTAATCACGGCAACAGGACCAGCAATGCAGCAAGTGAGAACAAATGAACAACAGCAACATGAAATTGAAAGCAATATAAACCGCAGCAGCACAAGTGTATATCAACCGTAATAAAGTAATCAATTGGAATTAAAGTAGCAACAACAAATAATAACTGAGAGTAGAACTTGGTTGAATGGAATAAAACAAAGGTACTAAATGTATTAATATTCTAAGGTAGCATAAATGTTTCGGAATGAAAAGAAAAGCAACTGAAAATTGTAACCTGCAACTCGCAAATTAGCACTTAAAACTCAGAACATTAGCTATTTCTAATTCACTAATTTCTCTCTAAAAAGCTTGAGGTTGATTCTTGAAAGTCTCTTTTATAACCAAGTGCTTATGATCATGTTGAAGGTAGTGGAAAAATGCAAGAAGTGGGCAAAGTGCTTGTGAAACGTGGAGAAAAAATTGGTCTGGTTTTTTAACTTTTTTTTCCTTTTTTACCCTTGCTTTCATTCTTTCGCCGAATTTCATCATTTTGACGCGCAGAGACCTTTAACTAATAACTACCTGAAATAGACACACAATACCAACATAACATTGCAAAAATTTATAAAATCAAAATCAAAAAATATGTAAAACGAGTCAAAATAATAATACATTTTACGTGTTATCATAAAATCAAGACAAGTTTGACTTAAAAAGTTGCAGTCATCATTTATTAAAAAGCAACAAAAGAAACCAAATCCTAATGGATATTGAATGGTTGCATAAACTTGAGGTCGTGGTAATGCCTTCTGTTTCAACTCCACCTATAAATATGACTTTTTAATATGAATTTTTTTTTGTTTTTCACAGGTGTGAAATATTATTGCGGGATATGGACTATTGCCTTGATAAAAAATTTGAACCCAACAAAATCAAAATTTACCATTAAAAGGGAGTAAAAAAAACATGTAAATAAAATGAAGGGCCTGTACCAAAAACAAATTGTTAAAATAAAGGACAAAATTGAAGATTTTTTGTTTTAATTTAAAAAAAAATTGGTATCTCTTTTATTTATACTAATGAAAAGACGGGCACTCATGTTCTTTTTATTGAGTTAACGTTTAAAAATTATGAATGGTGTTATTTAAAAATTAGATTATATTTTTATTACATCAACACTATAATACAAAATATAATCTAATTTTTTTTAATGACACCAACAACAATCTTTATTATAGAAAAAGTTGTTTAAGGGTATAACTGGAATAATGAAAAAGTAAGTATAAATATACCCATATAGTTTGTTACACTTTTTAAGTGATAAAAGAAAAAAATCAAACATATAAATTCATATCGTGTTTGTTACATTTGCTTTAATATTTAAATTTATTCTTATTTATTTGTTACATGTGTTATTTATATTGAAAATTGAGGATATTTTTGGAAGGAAAAATTCAACCCAAAAATGCTGAAAGGGTAGTTTTCTTTATATATAGTATAAATATGGAGAGAATAGATGTAAATTCATGCCACAATATTGCAAATCAAACTTAGTCTTTTAGTACCGACAATGTCTTCAATAGTATTATCTATAAAATTTAATTTTCAGTATAAAGTTATTTTTAGCTAATCTAATGACTAGAATTCACTTTTTAAGATGAAGAAGTGGAGTGTATAGATTTGAACTTTGACCCATACATACAGTAATGCATTGTCCCTACCAACTTAGTTATGCTCACGGAGACAATATAAAGTTATTTTACACATGTATATTATCAACCACATTTAGTTATTTGACAACATATCTTTAGATGAATATGTAAAATAATTTACATTGACAAGGAATATTAATTAAATCCTTATCTTTTTTTGGTAGAAAAGAGGGCTAACGGCCGAGAGCCAAAAAAACTACAACGTTACATGAATAATTATAGACACGTAAGCCCAAAAATTGTCATAAAAAATGAGACTTGAGACATCATTATTTAGGAGAAGTCCCCATTACATGAATGCTAAAATAATCCAAAGAGAAACTAAAATTAGCTATTCAACCAACACTTCTATTTCTCTTCCGCCATGCATGATTGAAATGCACATACCAATATAACTTTAAAAAATCCGTATACGACGCATCAAGGTGGGCAGATTTCCATTGATTTTAAATTTTCAAGTACATTTCCCATATTTTAATGTCAAGAGCGTCATAAATTCCAATTTTCTATGAATATCCTTTTAATAGAATTATTTCTCGTGAGTGTTTCATTATGCTCTAATGTGTATTTATACAATGATGTTGTATTGGGCCTCAAGTATCTCTAACTTGGCCATCAAGTATCTTGGACATCAAGTATATCTAACTTGTGCCTCATTTATCTCTAACTAATATATAATATATATTATTTATACAATGAATATTTTATATTCTAATACGCCCCCGTAGTCGAAACAGGAGGTTGGCAGATGTTGAGACTATCTTTGAAATCATCAAATAATTGCAGTGGAAGGCCCTTGGTAAAATGTCAGCTATTTGATAGCGAGATGAGACATGTAGAACACGTACTTGACCTTTAGCAACCTTCTCACGCACAAAATGGATATCCATTTCAATATGTTTTGTGTGTTGATGTTGGATAGGATTACCTGAGGAGTAAACAACACTAATGTTGGCACAATATACAAGAGTGGCTTTGAAGATCGAACACTGGAGTTCTAATAATAATTTTCGAAGCCAACAAGATTCAGCAACAACATTAGCAACACCACGATACTCTGCTTCAGCACTAGAGCGGGATAAAGTTGATTGCCGTTTTGCAGACCAAGAGATCAAATTATTTCCAAGGCTGACACAATATCCAGATGTAGATCTTCGCGTATCTGGGCATCCTCCCCAATCAGCATTTGTATAAGTGATGAGGGTAACAACTTGGGAAGGAGAGAGGTGTAGTCCATGGTGAATGGTACCCTTAATATACCTAATAATTCACTTCAAGGCAGTCATATGTTGTGTGCGAGGATCATGCATAAATAAACACACTTGTTGGACGGCATATGGGATATCAGGTCGTGTGAAAGTTAAATATTGCAATGCACCTGCAAGACTCCGATATTAAGATGGATTATGATAGGGGTTACGTGAGAGGTCACTGAGTTTTGCTTTAGTGTCTACGGGGGTAGAGACTGGTTTGCAAGATGACATGGAAGCTCTCTCAATTATCTCTTCGGCATATTTATGTTGAGAGAGAAAGAGACAACCGAAATGTCTAGTAACTGAGATACCCATAAAATAACTAATAGGGCCTAAATCTTTCATAGCAAATTCACAACTAAGGTGAGACATGATATACTGACGAAGAGTATCAGATGAAGCAGTAAGGATGATGTCATCGACATATAAGAGAATGTATTCTATGTCATTTCCATTGTGATAGATGAACAAAGAATGGTCACACGCACTATGTGAGAAGCCCAATGTCGCAACAAATGCAATGAAGCGTTGGTATCATGCACGGGGGGCGTGTTTAAGGCCATATAATGACTTATTTAGTAGACAGACATAATCAGGATGGTGAGGATCACGAAATCCGAGAGGTTGATGCATATAAATAGTTTCATTAATGTTACCATGTAAGAATTCATTCTTGACATCCAATTGATGTAGACACCATGATTTAGAAATAGCGATACTGAGGACTGTTCATATAGTTGTTGGTTTTACCATTGGACTAAAAGTTTCTCCACAATCGACACCAATTTGTTGATTAAAACCATTCCCGACTAGGCGAGCTTTGTATCTTTCAAAGGAACCATTTGATTTTTTCTTATGCCTGAAAATTCACAAACTACGAATGTGTATTTATACAATGATGTTGTCTTGGGCCTCAAGTATCTCTAACTTGGCTATCAAGTATCTTGGGCATCAAGTATATCTAACTTGTGCCTCCATTATCTCTAACTAATATACAATATATTAATAATTTATACAATGAATATTTTACATTCTAATACCTTTAATCCATATGTCATATGAGTTCTGAAAGAATCAACCACAATCAACTAAACACAAAGAATTCTTGTAGGTTCTGTCACAATCAAGCTTGATCCAATCCATGCGAGGAGTTTTCCATCCAATAAAAGTAGTGTCCCATTGTTGAATATTTAGAAGATGTTGGGTGTACTTGTTTATTCAACCATTAAAAATATCTTAAAGCATGGGTCAACAGGAAGTTCAAAGTCATCCCAAAAAATAATTAAATCCTTAACTATATAGGAGAGAACCTATGTTTTTAATATAGATTCATGGTATGAGATGTTTTGACTATTTATAACATAAATTATTGTTTTGGGTAGAAAAAATACATAAATTATTGTTTTTTTTTTATTTTTAGAAATAATAAATTATTGTTTTAAGGAGCAAAAGAAATTATTGTTTTTTAACCAAAAAAAAAATCAAATCAAATTAAATTCAAAGAAACGTTATTATCCACTAGAGACTTAAAGATAATAACCCAATAAAAGTCGAAAGAAAATTCAGTGATCCGTTACCCGTTTTATTTGACTCAACCGTTTTTCTTAGGTTGTTTCTTACTTCATGCCAAGAAAAAAGGACAACTTTTTTTGGAAAATAATTAATATTTGATTATTTTTCTAGAATTAGAAATTTCACGTATAACTTCAATGGTTTGGTATAACGTATAAATACAATTCGCGTAAGGAGGTCATTGGTTCGTGTCCATTGTCCATTAGTGTCAGTTGAAGCCGACTAGTGTCCATTGAAGAGAGATAAGTGTAAATACTTTTATACTTTTGTAAGTATATTTGAGCCTTAAAGTTTTCTCTAATTTAGACTCGATCAACCCTAACCCTAATTTTCTTTATCAAGAGATTCCGAGTATATTAGGTTTATTCAAAACATCAAAAGGTAGAGGGTGACAGTTACTGATTATTCAAACTAGTCTCCTAACGGATAATTAAAGTCAATTAATTCATTCAATTGAGCAGCTACTTCCACACCTTATTCAACACCCTTGTTGAATATATCATCACCTCAAACCAATTGGATCAAAAGACCTATTATTATTTTTTTATAAACTTTGATTTTCTGTTCATCTTCTAAAATTCTCAATTTTATTCAGGTTCTGATCATCATATAATTAGAGGAAGAAAAAAAAATGGGAATGAGAGATTTTCACTTCAAAGTCAAGGTAAGTCTTATGTTATTTATTTTTCTTATTCCTTTGTTACATGAAGGCTCTTTGAAATTATATATGGTCTTGACCCTTTTGAGATTATGCTCTCCATGATAGTGTTAAATGCTTGTTTTGATCAAAAAGTTGAATTTCTATTGACTTGCACAGGCACTTAGGGTGAAACTCTCATGTTTAGGAAATAGAAAGGTAAGAAGAAATAATGGAGTTGGAAGCAAGCCATTATGGATGATGCCAATATCACATGGTCATCATGTGGTGGAGCATGATTGGATTAATGGTGATTCTGATGACTCTGAGTTTGATTCAGTTGTGATACAAAGAGAGCAAATTGGTGAGACAGAATTGTGGTACTTAGGAATCTTTGATACTTTGGTTGGAGATTGTGTTACCAAATATTTGCAAGCCAATTATTTTGACAAGAATCTCAAAGAGGTAATCAATTAATTATTGCTTTGATTTTTATGCAGTGTGCTCTTTATATTTCTGAACCAAATCAATGATGCTTTTGAACTTGGGAGACTTTTGAATGGAAGAACAAAATAGGATAAAAACTTAATGTCCTTCCTGTTTGTAGTTAATTAAGAGCTTATAGCATAAGAACTTATCATATAAGTGTCTATGTATTTATTTCTATAACGAAAGATAAAATAAGGTCAAACTGTTATCGTTTAAGTTATAATCCATTTTCATAAGCTATCATGGAAAAATATGGATATAAGATGAAAACTATGGACATTTCATAAGCTGTTTATATAAGCTCTCTCGAATAGTCTCACACGTACTTTAGTAAGTAGATAAGCTAAAATAAGTTAATTCAAACATACTCATATATGCTAGTCTTTGCTTGTTTACTTATTGGAGTACTTTAATGAAAAGTAAAAGAGACCAAATGCATTGTGATTTATTGCTTCTTAATCTCTATACCCATATAATTTCCTATTTTATCATATACTTCTGGTCTCTTTTCTGTTTCTGATGTTTCAATTATCAATTATCAATTATGTTAGTCTCATTTGAGGAGAAAAGCCAAAGAAACACTCAAGAGAGCATACCTAGGTGCAAAAACAAAGATCAGAGAGGCGCAAAAATCAGATGAAACATGCATCATAGGTTCAACATCTGTGATGATAATAAATGGAGAAAAACTTGTGCTAGCCAACATCGGAGATTACAGAACTGTTTTGTGTAGAGATGGTGTAGCTTATCAGACAGTTGGAAAGTACAATCAATCATCCAAGAAACATTGGTATTACAGACTTTTTTCAGGTATCAAATCAAATACTCGAGTCTTTTTGAAATATTTAGAATGACTATGTCGATTCATTTGGGAGATGGAAAGCAATATTAGGTCATGTTTGGATAAACAACTAATTTGAGTGTTCGTAGCATAATCGTTTATTGTATACTCCCTCCGGACACATTTATAAGCCAATTTTCCTTTTTCAGATTCATTAAATAATGATGCATCTGAATTATAATATTGTCTAGATACATCACTTATTTAATGAATCTGAAAAAGCAAAAGTTGCTTATAAATGTGACCGGAGGAATTAAGATTTATGTATATACTAATTCTAAAGCAAAAGATGTAATAAAGTCAAATATTTTTGTGTAAACTATAACCTGTTTTCATAAGCTATGAAAATAGCTAATGGACATATTATAAGTTGTTTCCATAAGTTCTTCCAAACCATCTGAAATGCTTATGACGGTAGATAAACTCAAATAAATGTCAATCCTAACCTATGAAGCACGGATACGGACACGGACACTGACACACTGACACAACTAATAATTTGAAAAACTCACATAATTCAGTGTAATTACAAGTGTCGGCCGACACCGGGACGCGCCTAATCAGAGGAGTGTCCGTGCTTCATAGATCCTAACAAACCCTAAGCAGGAAACAAATCAGTTTTCTAATCCAAAATGCAGCACTGAATTAGCTCCATCATTTTCATTTAATTGGGATTTGATCTATTCAAGAGATAGTTCATCCTCTCTCAATATAATAATATTAGATAATCAGAATGTTGTTTAACAGATGATATGCATGTACACAAAATAAAGTAATAGCATGTGAATCAGGTAATGCAACAGGTACAAAGGCTTCTAAAGCTTCAGAACTTGTGGTTGGAAGTTATTGGATTGACTCAAGTACTGAATTTGTGATCTTGGCAAGCAATGGCATATGGGAGGTAAGCCTCAAGATGATATGTTAATGTTATAACTTAGAATATTTAGCCATTAGAAAATTTCTGAGCAAAACATTTTCGAGGATTTTAAATTTCAAAGATTATTTTGAAATTTTGTAATAAATCGGTGATTCACTCGTTTTTTAAAAAATAAATAGGAAAAGCAAAAAAGAAGCTCATGAGTCTCCTATGTATTTGTAGGTGATGAAGAACCAAGAAGCAGTGAATCTTATCAGGCACATAGAGGATCCACAGGAAGCAGCTGAGTGTTTGGCTAAGGAAGCATTGGTTAGGATGAGCAGAAGCAATATTTCATGTTTAATCATTCGATTTGAATGATTGCTCACCGTATTAGTATAAGGCTTAGTAGTTGGATAGTTGAATGGCAGAACAGGTAGCAAAAACAATGTAGACCAAAGTATCTTATAACAGTTGTAGTCAGAAAACTTACTGATATAGCTTTGAAAATTTTGCTTCTAACTCTAGTAGATTTGTGGGAATATCTTGATAGCATATTAAGTTTCTTAAGAATCCTAAGATCTAATTTGTATTTGTTTAGAAAGATTTTTATACTCTCATCCCCTTCGACAGCTCATGGTGGCTTCTACGTTTAACGCAATATCTGATTCTCTTACCGGGAAGCATGCTTGCAACTTGAACTGAGAGGAAGCATTAGCCTCATTGCCGTCATACTAGATATCAATCTAGCTATATTTTCTATACAAAATATAAGACTAAATAAACCAATTAAGTCCCCGTTTAACTAAAAACCAACGAGTTAATCCAATTCACGTTGTTTCATACGTATATTTGCTATGATGTTTCACTCAAACTTACCTCATTAGGGTTACTAGTTCATAGGTTGAACCAATCAGTCTGGTACAAGTTTTTCAACACTTTGCTATTCCAATACTAGTTCAGATTTCAAACATTGATCTTAACACACTAATTTCAAGAAAAACTTCATAGATTTAATCTCACAAATTCACAAGGATTTTATATCAAAATTAGCCTATGTAGTGAAAAGTGTTGACTTTTTCTCTTCTGGTGAAGTTGTGGCCAAATTGCCTATTATTGTTCTTTGATAAAATTAGCCTATGGATTGAATGCCGGCACGTTGCGGTATATGATGTGGAGGACTGTAGAAATTTCATTAGATTTTTTTATTTATTTTTTGGTTACTTTCTATAAAAGTGATGGTTCAAAGGCTAGGCTCACCAAGCTTAATGGACTAGAACCACAGCAGCTTGTTATCCCTCCACTGTCGAGAGCCAGAGGTATTCGCTGCTCTGTGAAACCAGCCTCACGCAGTGCCCTCTCGTCTAGGGACCAAGAGACCAAAGCCTTCGCTTGAATTAGTTTTAATTAATTAGTTTACTTCCATTGAAAACTCAACCCAGATAGAATTGGTTTAGTTCTTGAACTCATCTTTTCTGACCCAAATCAATCAACATGATCACCTAAACTCTTCTCTACTTTTAATCTCATTCATTTCGTTCTTTACATCTAGGATTACCCAGTGTATTTGGTAATCTTCAACATCCAATTTCATTCCCTAATTTTAGATAGAGATTAATGGATATATAACTATTAATTAGTCAGTAAGGTTTGAACCAGACCTCCAACTCATTTAACTCTTAGCTCAAACTAGTTGACAAACCTAATTTAAAAGTAAAATCATTGTTTCAGATTGATTTAACTATTGTCCAGAGTCAATGAAGAATAAAAATTTGGCTTTTCTAAAGTAAAGGAATGCACTATATACAATAAAATTCAAGAATAACAGTTGACTGAAAAGGCAACAGCAATATATTTACTCTGATGTTTTCAGCTAGACAATAATAATTCAGGACCATTGAAGCTCAGGAAAAGAAATGAAAGAATTAAGCAAATGTTCACAACATCAACCTCAAATAGCAGAACCAGTTCTATCAAGCCGTCATTATCTTTTTTTCTCTGCTGTTGCTTCGAAACGGTGATAATAAGAAGAAAGAGTGAGTAGCTGTAAAATAAAAAGACATTTATCATGTCCATATTCAGATGTCAAGATAAAGTAAGAGTTGATTCAATTTTTTCTCAAATAAATTGAACAAGTGCTTACGCTTTTGAGGAGTTGCGTTGGTTGAGAGAGTTTCATCTCGAGAAAGCAAATTCCTCAAAGTGGGAACTAAGACAGCACAGAAAATCAATACATGGTGTCAGGTTGATTAATATTAGTCACATGACAAATGAAATTGAATATGGTTGGTTTTCTTTCAAACAATCAGTCAACGATAATACTCGATCTTCATGCCATTTATGAAATGGAACAAACATAATAATAAAAAGTTCCTATAAACTAAAACCTACTTTATAGTAAAAAAAATCCCAAATTTTTGTTTTTATTTTTCCATCACTTTTGTATAACCTATGGCTAAAGTTGAGATGGTGAGTATGTTCATTTTTAGAAAGTGCCATAAAAATTGAATATCTATATGTTACCATCAGAAAGAAGCACACTACCTTCATTGGTGGAAGCATTCGCTCCAATTTCATTGGCATGATCTGATTCAATATTGTGCCCAGTAGCTGAGTTGTGATTCTTTTTTCCAAACTTTAACAGTCGTCTTAACCCTTTCGTTGACTCCTTCACTTGAGGATTCTCATTTACCTCAGGAATCTTCTCAAGTGTAGAGTTCCTGGTGTCAGACACATGTGCTCTGAAAGTCTCAATACCGATTGATGTAGTTTCCAAGTTCGTGGGAGGTGCATTACCATACTCCGAATTTTGTGCACGGCTATCCTCCAAAGAAGAACCTCGAGAGTATGGGGCACGAGATGTTTCCTCGGCAACACGACTGCTAGATGATGATTTTGAAGTTTCATTCTTTGTATTATTCATTTTAACCTGAATTTGGAAGATAATATATTACAAATTAGCTGAATTACTAAGAATTTTTTCCATACACAGAATTCAAATAAACAACACAAGCATCAATAAATCAATTTACAGTTTTCTTGCCAATACAGTTAAACTTAAAAGTTTAAAATAACATATCTGAAATTAAAATTAAATGTCAGCTAATTTCTTCTAATCAAAGAATTGAACATAGACATCACTTCTCCATATCATATCCAAATTCTATATATAAGCATTGATGGAAGAGAAAAATTCTATGATAGTGGACTGATGTTTACTGTCCTAATGCCATTTTAACAATTTACAATGAGAATGTAAATTTGAGAAATTTGCAGTACATGCTTGTGCTTAGCCAAGCATAAACTATAGAAAACATATTAAGTAATGTCACTCTTGCAGGCTAAGTTGACTGCAATACTCACTGTTAATTTATTAAAAAGAGCACATGCTCTTAGGCAGACACAACATTTATAACCATACTCACGGTCATGTTGATGAAGTTTATTTTTCAAGAAAAAAATACACATAAAGAGTATAAACTAACAAAATAATTAACTAATGATAAATCTACTCTGGTTATGAAGACACACCTGGGAGGATACGTGCTTCACTTGTGATTGGTTCTCCAAGGTTCCTATGTGTACCATATTTGTTCTTAAGGATGAAGCCGGTGCACAAACAGCAGTACAACTTGATACTCTCTCAGTTTTCTCCATTGCTTTATCTTTGTCATCTTGTCTCTTTGCTATCGTTGTTTTCCCTCTTGGTTTCTCATCGTTGATATCAAGGGCACAAGGTTTTTTTTCATGCTCAATCATCACAACAGTCTTATCAATTACAGGAATTTCATCTCTGTCGTCAGTGGTTGAAATTTCTGTTTCACTTTTCTTCAGCAAGGCACCTTCTGAATTCATAGAAGGCTTGTCAACATTAAACTTTTGTGTTTTCTCTTTAGATATTCTGATTTTCAGTTCTGGAAGGGTTGCAATCTTGTCTTTATCATAATTCACAATAGCAGAAATTTTTCTTCTCTCGGTCTCATCAACTGCCTTAGTCCTTGAAATTGTCCTAGAGCTCCGTGGTTTAACTAAGGAAGTTGGACGGATGATACTCATTTTAGGTTCTGAGAATCTTCTACTGCTTGTTATTGATGCCTTTGTATTGTTTGCACCATCACCCTTCCCTTGCTTAGGTTCAGGAAGAAGAGGCAATGATCGCCTTAATTTGCTTGTAACTGAGTTGCTACTGCCAGCACTCAGTCTGCTGGTTTTTGAGGGTTTTAAAGAATCATCGGATCGACCAGCAAGAGTTTTGATAGGGAATCTTTGGAAGGGTAAGGATGATCTTGGCTCTGAATCACTAAACTTTGATCCCTTATGCACGGTTGACAAATTTTTTGTTTGAAACTGTTTCTTTGTTTGCTGTGATGGCATGGTTGACTTGGTGATTGGTTTGGTGACTGAGCTACTCCTAGCAGCGATTCTCTTTTGTCTCTCCTTCTTTAAAGCCTCTAAACGTTTTATATCTTCCTCTTCCTAGTTGTTATAAATAATAGAAAAGAAATAAGTAGATATGTTAATCTAAATGTGAACAAAATTGAAACAAAGTTAAGTTAATTTAATTTCAGTTTCAATTTACTTCAACTTCAATCAGTACCTTCTCTTTCTTCATTTTTTGTAGATCGGCTTTGTAATTTCGTAGTCTTTCAGCGCGTGCTCGTGCTTCCTCCAATGGACTCGGTTTATTAGGTTTACCTCTTCTTATTGGCCCAACGGTCTTTTTTCTATCAGAACTACTTGGTGTAGGTTTTGATTTCTGCTCTGTACCCAACATCTTAGATCCTGGTTTGGTGCGATGAGCTAATACCCCTTTGTTCTTTTTATCTTGTGACGAACCACCTGCAGCTTGGGCCTGCATTTCATAGTCTAGTGCACAGTCATAACGCATTGACCCTTTATCAACTCCTCGTTCAGGCAACAAGCTCAATTCAGCTGATTGATAATTGGAGATTTTCCGTTTTCCTTCCTTCGTATGCACATTCGGGAACTCAGAGTCCATGTCCATTGCATTTCCCTCAATATTTACTGGACCATTGACTCTGTGTTCAACCATGACTGAGTCATCATTCACATTATGACACAACTTCTTTTCCAAATCAGTGTTTGAATAACATTGTCCATTGACAATAGCCACATCTGATGAAGGATGTGAATTACCAGTCAAATCTAAAGGATCTTTGGCTGCAACATGTTTTTTTCTTCTCACATGATCACCTTTTTCCAGTTCAAACTGGTTTTGGTTAATGGCATGTCTATCTTCATCTACACCTTTCAATAAATAATTTTGGAATGCTTGCCAATGTCCTCCGTCTGTTTCTTCCTTATCAGTTGAATTCAACCTCTTCAAAGATGCCTTACCGGATCCTCTTCTTTTTGAGGACTTCACAGATTTGTGAACTTCTTTATCTTCATCGGTTTCAGTAGCAGAATCAGAATATGATCCACTGCAAGAAGAATGTTCAGTCTTTGCTATGTAATTGATATTTTGGATGACCACCGTGCCAGATTTACGTCTGTCTGATCGACTAGTTTTCTTCCTTCGGTCTCCAGTCTGTAAACCTTCCCTCTCTATATCCATTTCATCCTTACACCTTGTTTTTGAAGTATCTATGTCCCAATTTTCGGAATCAGTATTGCCGTGTCTATTATCCATGGAATGTCTTCTATGTCGAACACTTTGATCAGCATGTAGTCGGGGATCCTCCATAGGCGGACAACCTGGCTGCGTAAAAGCACTGTTTCCTGGATAATTCGGATAGTACGGTACGCCTTCGACTGCATATGGATGGAACATTGGCAAAGCACCTGGGAGAGAATGAACAGGCCAAGGGGAGAATCCATGATGAGAAAATTGACCTTGAATATTAGCTTGGTTTCCTGCAGTTGGTTTTTAGATCCATATGAAACTCATCTTCAAATGTGAAAAATAATCTCCGTACATTAAGGGGGAGAAAAACAATAAACATCTGAAATTTTCTCGCACAGATATATTATTCTTGGCAGGAAGCATTAAAATTTTCTTCCAACAAAACCCCAGTTAAATCTTCCTTCCACTAACCATGAAAACCTATCAAATTGACAAACTTTTGATACCGAATTTCGAAGAAAGTTCAGAGCAGTTAAAAATTATTATAAGATTATGTGGCTTCAAAACCACCCTTGCTCTTATATATTATATATACTTAATATATCTTTCTGGAACAACTTTCTTCTCTTAATCCATTTATGAAAGTACGAGAACCTTAATAATTCTTTCACATAGTCCACGTAGGTAGCTTGGTTGGTGAGCTAAGGGACTCCGAAGGAGTTTTAAGGAGATCCAGGGTTCAAACCCTAGAAACTAACATGCCCACTAACTTAACATTTATATATCCAAATAAAATACTATCACATGGCTCTAGATTCTTTGAAGTATAAGCTGATTAAATGGAAAAGAAAAACAGCTTTTCTAGATGTGAAGATTAAGTTTGGTCCAAGTATGTGTTTGTACGGGTTTAAGCATGTAAGAAAGAGTAACAACCAGTGAGTAATGAGTAATGGCTAATGAACTTTCAAAGATATGCATTAGGTCATGAAGACTTCATGAATTTACATGATCAGAATTTGCTGGAGTTGCAATGTACCTGAATTTGTTTTCTCACTGTTACTTTCCGAGTCCATTTCAGTGTTGGATGAACAGACTATATTGTTCGAAAGTACAATGCCTGATGTATTTATTTCATAGAAGTCTGCACGATTGGGCTTCACTTCAGAAGCTTCGATTTCAAGCCATAGGCCACTCTCATGCTTTCTTTTCCATAGAGACATGAATTTTCTACATGCATCCCTGAAATGTGAAAAAATTTAGAATCTGCAAGATTGTTCAGAAATAATATGCATTTAATGGCCAAATAGTGAAGAATCCAACATTTCACTAACCAATAATTAAGTAAAAAATGGTTAAGAAAGAAGAATATTCTTACATCAAGCGTAACGCTTCAAAGCATTCAGCAAATGACATCAAAGCTGGTATGGAGTCAATGTCAAAACCTGCAGCAACAGCACGTGCAAATGCCATTCCTTGCTCTTTATGCAGAACCGACTTACGTGTCTCCAGGACTCTCAAAAGCTTAACTCTAAAACAGTACGTAAAGAAGTGAATACGACACAGATGTTAACAACCTGTTTTTCATTGTGTAAAGAAGCTCAATGAATACAACACTAAGAAAAGAACCACTTTTATATTTGTAGAAAATAAGATCTTTAACTATGCTTAAATACAGAAATTCTGCAAATGCCACTTCATTCATGTCTAACCATATCAACAATAATTTCTCGAGTAATATCCATTTCTTCCATGGGCACTTAATGAATTTAATATGAATTACACAAACCATCAACTTAAATTTTAACTCATTCTGTAACAAATGGTCATAGAAAAGAAAAATCATAGATTTAGAATTTACTTTGATTTTCCTTGTGACGAGATGCCTCCATTTGCTTCAGGGTGCTGTGTATCAGACAGACATATCACACAGACTGATTAGAAAATGAAAAATCAATATAAGTTTAGGAATTCAAGACCTCCAACCTTGTAAGGAACAACTGCTTTCTCCACATTACTATCCTGCTTAATCTTCCTTCCTGAGAAAAGCAACAAGTTCACTTAGGGCCTGTTTGGATTGAGTTATTTGAGCTTATTGACTGGCATAAACACTTGTGAGACTTTGGAAGAACTCATGGGAACAACTTATAACATGTTCATAAGTTGTTTTCATCTTATTTCTATAAATTCTCCAGAATAACTTATGAAAACAGCTTATAGCTTATATGAAAATAGATTCATTTTGTTTTATCTTTTATTAGCCCGTAATTAAGTTGTTTATCCAATCAGATTATGATTTCATCAGCAAAGCTTTTAATAAACCTATATATTTGTTGAATAAAAGTTGGTTAGTAGTTGTACACAATAATAACATGTTGTACACAATAATAACTTGCAAAAGACGTACTTGTCCTTTCAAAAGTCCCTTCAGTGCTTTCCACTTGTTTTATTTGGTTTTCTTCCACCTACAGACACAGAAGATAATAATATGAACAATTTAATTGTTGTGGTTGAATTTAAAAATGCTGTTAGATATTTACTTACAGTGCCAATCCCTAAGGAATTATTTCCCTGAATTGCAATTGCTTCTTCAATTTGTAAGATTTCAGATTCTATAGTATATACACGTTCCAGTATCTCAGGTGTGCTAACGAACCGAACAAACCTATAGAAGCATAGAAAATTAGTTCAGCATGCTCATTTATACGAAACCTAGTGCTGCCTAGAAACATTTGTAAGAGAACAATCAACAAATTTTATGTTTCCAATCTTAGAGTTATAAGTGATTAATCTATGTTTAGCTTTCAAAGGCAATGCTTCACTGCCATTCCCCCAGTAAATCCCTCTGCTTTGAAAAACGCTAGAACAGGAACTTTCTCACAGATATTTCGACAAATGAAAAAGGACTACTAACATGGCATTGGAGAGACATGTTGCGCATCATAAGAAAGAATACCAAACAATACCTAATAAAGGCTCAACAAAATATCGCTATCAATTCAAATTCCAAGCAATGTTGTCAATCACAGATTGCAAAAATGGTTGTTATTTCAAATTCTGCTATGCTACAATGTTATAGCATCACTATAGCCTCTATCTGATAACACTTTGTACTAAATAACGTAATGGAAAACAATAGTGATTTGATAAATTTCCACTCCGCTATAGTTGTTATTTGACAACATTGATTCCAATATATGCCAACAAGAATTCTCAACAAAAAAAAAAATATGACAGCAAGCCAGACCTTTCGATAGTTCCCCTGGTAAACCACGTGACATCGCATCCATTCTCAGGCACAAGAACAATTGAATAACCACCCTTGTCCATTTGATCTTGAGCAGCCTTCAAGTGGCATAGAAATGGACTGAGTAACCCAGAGGCAATTTTCTCCTTCTTTCCATTCACAGTTATGACCAAATCAAACCTAATTTACACAAGAGGGAGAAATATTAAAGCAACAAATCAGGTAGCAACAATACTATACATCCAATGATTTCAGTGAACTATCACACAGATCAATCAGTGACATAAAAATCATATGATCATATCTATAAACACAATACACCCCTCAGTAAATTTCCTCATTTCTTAAACTCGGTTTCTAGCACCGATTACTGAAGGATATATGACAATTCAATTGCTTACATCAATTTAAAGCACATTAAAAAATAAGTACCAAATTTAAACTAATGAAAATGCTTACATCAACCACTAGTTCCAAAAACAAAAATGATGTTGGCATAATGTCACCAATGAAAATAACTCAACCAATGCACTTGACAATTAAAGAAAAGAAACAAAAAGAATAGCAACTTTACCACAAATTAGTCACTCCCTAAAATAGCAACCATCCCAATTTGAATTTGTTGCATGACAATCAAATATCTAATATGCTAGATATAAGTCATTTTATAATATCAAATGAAATATAAATCTCTCATTTTCAAATCCTGAAGGAAACAATTATTGGCAAGACTTTACTTACCTCCGAATCGAACAATCATTGAAACCAAAAAATAAAAAATATCTTACTTTCCAATTCTTGCAATATTTCTTTGTAAAGTAGTATATATAAATAAAGTTAATGGAAGAAGTAAAAATTGATTGATGAATGGTACCTTGTTCTAGTTGGTGTGAGCTGAAAAACAGCTGAATCCAACATTGCTGAAGATTTCATTGGTGATAGGGATCACTCATGAATCTATATACAATTCCAAAATGGGTTTAGATTTTGGTGACTTACTTTACAGGCTTTAAAAGTAAAAAAGAGAGAGAAAAAAGGAAAGTTTCTACTATAAGTAGAAATGAAGAGAAGAAAGTGAGTAATAAATAATAGTGTAATGTGTTGAGAAAAACAACCTTAATGGGTGCAGAGGGACAGACAGGAAAATGAGGTGTTAAAAAGGATCAAAAAGCTGTTCTTCTTTTGCTCATAAATAACCAGGGCAGGGACCAATCCATCACTCATCTGCTTCTTATCAAATAAATTTTAATAATTCACTCTTTGACCCACTTTTTCAACGAATATGCAGTAAATTGTTACTGTATTTGATTTGATTTGATAGTGTTTTTTTAAGAGTTTTGCTAGCACTGTCCTAAACGAATCCATAACTAGAAATTTTGTTTTGGAAATATAAACTCTTACTATTGACCAAGTAATAATTATACTATTTTATATTAAAAACTTATTTATTTTAGTTGCTTAACTTAGAGCACGTAGGTGTTATATTTTTGTTTTTCTCTTAGAATATTTATTATTTTTTCCACTAACCTATCATTATTTATCATTTATCATTTATCATTTGTAAATATTCCATTTAAGGTGTTTTAGTAAATAATATATATATTTTACTATTAAAATCAGTATAAAATGAAATGATATATCATTTTCTTAATAATTATGTAAAACTTAAATAAGATGTGGGAAGGACAAAGTAAAAAAAAAAAATTAGACTTAGATAAGTTAGAACCGTGAAAACACAAAAAAAGAAATCTAACTTGATGGATTAAAATTGTGACTCATTTTTTATATGAAAAACTTTTATTTATACTACATAACTGCCTATGCAAAAACTATCGGACATAACTATTAATAACTACTCTAGACATAACACCACAAACTTAATTATTTATGAAAAATAATATTTGTACAATTCTTTTGGTACAATTCTTTTTTACTTACATTTCCTTCTTATTATCTATCTGTTCATCTTTATTTCTATTGTTTTTTATTCAAAAACTATTCATTTATGTTTGTGACTATGATACAAGAATTCCTTCAATGTCCTTAGCACTCCCGGTTGAACATTAGTCAAAATCATGTATATAAAATACTAATGCTACGTTCACCGGCACAAATATCAAAGGCTGTTCATGGTATTCTGGAAAAATAATGAGGGTATAACAGGTATTTCATGTTTGACCGAGTGATTATTCAATCAGTGTCAAACAGATACGTGTCTAAACACTTTACTGAAACTATAATAATATTGGCCTCAACTATAAAATTTCTCTGTTTATTGCGCCGTTGGGGATTCTTATTTAGCTTTTTTATTTGTATGCATCATAATCAATCACCATCACTTAAAAGCACTTTTGGTATTTCGTTGAGTGAAATGTTACTGTAAGAGCAATTTTGGTGTTGAACTTCATGCAGTGTAAATATTTTGTTCTTTTATTAATTTTGTCTTCCTTTTGTGAATCAAATGAATAGTGAATTGTTTACAATTGATATACATAGACGTTCATATAATTTTTCTCTTTAAGAGCGGTGCTATATGGCATGAATTTGACCACCAACATCCGGAAACTAAGCCATAACCACTTATCACCACCACTTTAACTCATCCTTTTGCCACGATGTCTTCATCTTTGCCATGATATTGAAGTTGTTGAGATTATCTTCATCATCGTCTTTGATGTTGTTGTTGTCGTCACAACCGTATAACTATCATTGGTTTCTCCAACGTTGTAGTTATTATAGTCAACCATCGTCATCGATGTTGTCACCGTTGCTGTTATATTTATCGTTTCAGTTGTTATTGTCATCACTGTCAATCCAATTGCCCGATGGAGGTAAGGGACGAAGAGAATTTTGGTTTGTCATTGCTTAGGGGCTAAGTTCGATGAAATGTCCTCAATCATTGTAGTACAAGGAATAATGGAATATGTTGAGTAAGAGAAAGACACCTCGTAGGAGAAATTACTAAAGGGTACAACTTGGAGTAGTTAGACTTGTACTATAAAAAGACAACCGCATGTTAGTGTCAAGGGTCTATGGTTTTTAGTCTGAATTGAACAACCAAGTTTCAGTTAGGGTTAGAGACCACTAGAGTTCTCACTCCATCTCATCTCCTCCATAGATGAGCATCAGTACCAGTTCTTAGTTAATTAGAGTTGTAATTACTTTGGAGATACTGAAGCTCAAATCTTTTCTTCATGGAGTGTAACTGTTTTCTCTCTCTTGATTATCTATTAATATAGTTTGCATGTCTTCATCTATTTCTTTTTTATTTTCTCTTTTTGTGGTTGAGCTAAACTCCTTTGGTAGTTTAGACATGATGAAATTGTGATAATCTTTGCATAAGATTCAAGAGTTACAACTTCAACCTTCTTTTAAACAAACTATTTCAATGCTAACATTTAAAAGTAAAACTTGACAACTTTTACATTTATTGCCAAATTCTTTAAGACTGAAACAAGATGAGAATGAAGTTGTTTGTTTAATACGAGTTACGTTCCTAAGTACTAAAAAGAGATGAGAACATGAAAGACTGCTTGATATGATCATAGATCTTTGACTGTAGAGATAAAAAAAATCTATCTAGGATTCTTGTCATACGCCATGACCCAACCTCTTAATAAATGAAGAACTATTGATGACCTAACATAGTAAAGTTGCATGTTAAGTATAATGGGTGAACTCCGAACGGTATGTCGTTCCATGCTTAACAAGATGGTTGAGTTCAAAGAACCATAAAACCACTTGGTTGCCAAGAAGCTACAAAAAGCTATATCTCTTTATATCATTGCAAAACTATGCCATTATTAAATCATTGTTTAAACCACACTTTTATCTTGGAGATCTCTTAAGTGTTTTTACTTGCTCTCCTAAACTGTTATTGTCTTTAATATTTACTTTTATTGTTGTAACATGAAATGATTTAATTTATTTTCTTGCAAACAATTTTATCGCTGGAAATCTATAGGAAACTTTAAAACCCCAGTCCCTTTGGGTTCGACGTTTTTACACCATCACTTGAGACAGTGTATACCTTCACTAGTAAGACCTTTGAAAATACATGTGTTTTCAAGGCTATCACTCATTGTTGCTTATGGAAATACATTGTGATTTTAAACATGTATTTAATGTGTACTTTGTTCGACCGTGACAAATTGATTGACCTAATACTATAAAATTGATTTTGGCTAATTGTGAATTGAAAATTAATTAATTTATGTTTGGATACATAAAACTTAAAAGATTTGAAGAATAAATTTGATAGTAAACATCAATTCTAAAATTTAAAATTACAATTTTTAACGTCCACGTTGGAATCAATTTTAACCGACAACAATCAAACATATTATAATCAATTTTGCACACTTATCAAACATGGACTTACACATGTTTGAATTCGTTATAAGTTTTGACAAGATCCCATAAATGTTGATAAAACCTTGTATTTAATCGATCTAGATCAAAACAATCTCATCCTCATGCATAAAGAAAATTGCCTCTTCGTACTCTTTTGTGACACATATCAACCTCTCTACGAAGATTTTGGAAATTATCTTTACTCCACTGAGCCATGGTTGCAGTGCACTGATCAAGTTTTTGCATCACACCATGATTACAGTCACACAGATTATAATATCCTAAATAATTAATTAGAATAACATAAAGTGTTATAATCTGGATAACTGAGAGCTCAAAGTTGAATTACAAGGGTAAATCAAAACTTGCCTTAGCATAAGGACAAGATATATAATCTAAGAAAATAAATGAAATTAATTCATGTGTACATTAATTCAAATACCTATCTGATGTATTTTCCATCGTGTGAAATACATCGGATAGCTGAGAGTTCATAGTTGAATTACAAGGGTAAATCAAAACTGGCCTTAACATAAGGACAAGATATATAATCTAAGAAAATAAATGAAATTAATTCATGTGTTCATTAATTTAAATACCTATCCGATGTATTTCCCATCGTGTGAAATCAATCCCTTGCCAGTGTTGTAACCAAAAAAAGAAAATCCCTTGCCATTGAATAGATAACTCATTTATCTCAATAGATAACTTTGCATGATAAATCATAATCATCATATTGTATAACTTTTCCATTGAATAGATAACTCGTTGATTTATAATTACTCCTTTGCATTTAACGTATAGAACTAGGCCTATTTGCTAAACAATCTTGTTGTCATTTAACTAGTCTTTCTAGCTTACCTTAATTTTTCTAATATTGTTGGAATTACATATCAAAGACCAAGTAATGCTAACCATCATTCTCTTAGGTTTAACCTAAGTACTTATTTTAATTTAGTCACTTGACCAAAGTCACGTGCTACTTTACTCACTTACCCTAAGGTAAGAATCATCGTCTACCCATTACTAACATTAGGTCTCTTAAAGTATTCTCTAACATTAGGTCTCTTAAAGTATTCTTACACTTGATTACCAAGTCTTACCTAAGTAACCTCTCTACTTGCATTACTAACATAATTTAAATTCAGCATAAGTAACCTAATCCTACTCATAAACTTAGGGTTGTGTATCTAAGACTACGCATTGCTAACATAACTCACTCAATACTTGGAATTCCACCTAAACATTGTCTTTAATTCAACTATTAAATCTATATATTAATCTTACTTTACTATCCACTCACAATTTCTACAAGTATAGAAGGATAAAAATGATGACGATGATAAGAATCGGAATGTTTTAAATTCATTGGAATTATTATAGCTCGCTCAAGCATTTTAAATCAATCAAAATAAAATAAAAAATTCAATTTCTCATTTCCAAAACCAATCACTAAATCTGAAATTGAAATCTTAAGAAGAGAACTCACCTTTGGTAATTTAGAAGATGTGAAGAAGAAATGTGAATATGATGGTGCTTGTTAGATAATAGGTCACTGGGCTTATACTATTGGGTCGTTTAGGTTTTTAAGTTAGTAGAGTTTATTAAATTTTAGATTATTATTTTTTTCATCGTATTTGTTTCTCACACGTCCTATTTTATTCCGAAAATACCCTTCAAATTTTATAATCCTAACCGCGTTTATGATTATAAAATCTGAATACCATCAGTGCAGACAGAACTGAACAAAATAGCATGTCCGTGTAGATTCATTAGTTATTTAAATTTATACCAAAAAATCATTATACATATATATCATTATACTAAAAAAGTTGAATTTATATCATCACACATTTTACCTAATGATATACATTTCAACTAATGATATACATTTAATTTAAACCGCCCCAAGATCTATGTCAACATTCTCAAGATTAAAATTATCTTCCTTTTCAATCTTCACACCATCTTCAGCCTTCTTCTCAACAACAACCTTATCTTCTGGATCAAGATTTTCAATAATGTACAAATCTTGGTCATCTCCTATGACATCAACACCCACCGCCCAACATAGTTTATTATAGTCAGTCATCTGACTGATATATCTATCATGCCAGCTTTTGACATCATCACGAGCATGTTGTCTCCATAGAGGGCAAGTGGGAGGAATATGACAACCATCCTTCGAATATATTATCATGAAATGGTTGTCATTGACATGTGTCATACACATCAATCGATCTGTATGTGGCGGTTCACCGCATAGAGGGAAAAAGGTTTTAGATCGCCTTTTCTCAATGGACAGTAGAACAACAACGTGGTTGTATCTCAATGCAATGAGGAAACTGTAACACCCTAGTTGTCGATTATTTAATTTCAGTTGATTTTAATATGTTTATATGATTTTAAACAATTTATGTTGATTTTATGGTGTGTTATATTTTATTATATAGTTATTTTGATTATTTAATTAATATAGGTGATAATAATAATTATTAGAAGGTTGGGGATTAAAATGAATTATTTAATATTTTAATAGGAGTTAATTAGAATTAAGGAAAAATTAATAGGTATTAATAGGAAATAGAAGGAAAAAAGAGTCGGAATCAGTTTTACGTAGAAACAGTGAGAAACAGAGAAAAGGGAGAAAAACCTAGAACAAGAGGGAAGAAGCAAGAGGAGAGAAGAACGTTGCTTTTTCAGGAAGATAATTTAAGGTAAGGATGAGACTAACTCTCAACTTTAGGTTCTTTAATTCGTTGATGAATGTAGGGTTGTTAGGGTTGATGAATTGAATTAGGTTAATGATGAATTGATGTTAATAACTTGATTAATTCATGTAATTGTTGTTGTTTAATGCTATTCTGATGTTAGAATGCATAGGGATGATGAAATTCATCAAAATTGAACCTTTAGGTGTTGAATTTGGGGCTTAGGGTTGAAAAGTAGAAGTCTGTTCGTACAGTTCGTAGCTCTGTCAATCGCCGCTCGCCACGGCGAGTAGACCCACTCGCCAGGCGAGCAGTGCCTATGTAGCTCGCCACAACGAGGCGAGCAGTGAAACACCCGTAGCTCGCCACAGCGAGCAGATGCACTCGCCACAGCGAGTTGCTTAATTAAAAAGTGGTTAATGGCCTAAATGGGGTTTTTGGGCAAATTTTTATATCAATTTGAGTGCCTTGATATGTTTAAGGATGAATGGCACCTTTTTACAGAATTAAATTTGGGTTTTGGGAACTTAAAAATGAAGATTTTAGGTGAAATATGTCAAAAATGCCGAGAGCAACCACTTTTGCTCGCCCCCAACTAGCCACGGCGAGGAGCTCAATTTTCTGAACTCGCCACGGCGAGTAAGTAGCTCGCCACGGCGAGTAGCCCAATTTTATGAACTCGCCACGGCGAGTAAGGTAGCTCGCCACGGCGAGTAATACTGTAGGTTACCTAAGTTGTTGAATTTTGTTGCGATGTTTCGTTGTGACCTTTGTTGTGTCTTGTCAAATTAAGTTGGAGTCTTATGTTATAGCTGATATGCATATAGTAGTTGTTGTTGCTGTTGTTGGGTTGTATGTAGATATACACCATTGAGTCCATTTCATACTCATACCATTGTTGAGGGCTTATGCCCTTAAGTGTTTCCACTCAATCGTTGAGGGCTTATGCCCTGGAGTGTTTATCACTCAACTGTTGAGCGCTTATGCCCTGGAATGTTATTTCATTCAACAGTTGGGGGCTTATGCCCCGGAATGCTTAGCATTCAACGCGCGTAAAATGGTACCACATGCATTTGCATTAGTCGCATTGTTGTCGTTGTAGCTGTTGTCGCTGTTGTTGTTGTAGGTTGAGTTGTCGGTGTCGTTGTCGATGTAGTTGTTGAATTGTTTTAATATCATAAACTGATAACTGATTATTCATTAGACTGTTGTTGTTGAACTTAATTGATGAATTATGTTATCTATTGTTGTTTGTGAATCTCACCCCTTCTGCTGGAATTGCCGCCTTGTGGGCAAGTGCAGGTAACGAAGATTAGTAGAGACGTCGGCTCAAGTGTCTTAGGGCTCTGATACGTAACGGGACGGGAATTTGTTGCTTGGTTTCTCTTTCCTTACGTATTAATTATGATTTATGAAACCTTTGATGAGGCCTGCGTGCCAAAGATTTATTCAGTCGTTTTAAATTAATTCCGCTGCGAAGTTTTGAAGTTAATTATTACTGACTATTTCATTGGAGAATATTTATTCATCCGTTAATTTGGAAATTTTATTGAATGAAAATGTAGCATTCCGTTTTTGGTGAAAAACTCTGATTTAATTTGTTAATTAATACTGTTGGGAGAACGGGGTGTTACAATTGGTATCAGAGCAGGTCGGTCCGTCCGGCCAAGTAGTAGAGTCGAGTCGAGCCTAGTAGAGTCGTGTGACAATTTTGTATTGTCTTTGATGTCCTGGTTGTTGTTGTAGTGTAGATTTTCGCGATGGCTGGAAGGAATGATGTTGCACTTGCTGCTGCCTTGCAAGCGATGGCTCAAGTTGTGGGTCAACAGAACAATGCTGGTGGTAACGACGGTGTTCGCATGCTGGAAACCTTCTTGAGGAACCATCCACCAACTTTCAAGGGCAGGTATGACCCTGACGGAGCGCAGACATGGTTGAAGGAGATTGAAAGAATCTTCAGAGTGATGCAATGCACTGATGTTCAGATTGTGCGTTTCGGCACACATATGCTGGGTGAGGAGGCTGATGATTGGTGGGTGAGTGTGCAACCTGTGTTAGGGAATGGAGGAGCTGTGATCACTTGGGCTGTGTTCAGAAGGGAGTTTCTGAATAGGTATTTTCCGGAAGATGTCCGAGGTAAGAAGGAGATTGAATTTCTGGAACTGAAGCAAGGAGATATGTCAGTAACAGAGTATGCTGCCAAGTTTGTTGAGTTGGCAAAGTTTTACCCGCACTACACTCCTGAGACTGCTGAGTTCTCTAAGTGTATCAAGTTTAAGAATGGTCTGCTGCTGAGATTAAGCGGGCCATTGGTTATCAGAAGATCCGTAACTTCTCTGATTTGGTGAGTAGTTGCAGAATTTACGAAGAGGATACGAAAGCTCACTATAAGGTGTTAAATGAAAGGAAGAGTAAGAGTCAGCAGAACCGTCCTAAGCCTTACAGTGCTCCTGCTGATAAGGGGAAACAACGGGTGAATGATGAGAGGAGGCCCAGGAAGAATGAGACTCCTGCTGAGGTTGTCTGCTACAAGTGTGGTGAGAAAGGCCACAAGAGTAATGCTTGCCACCGTGATGAGAAGAAATGCTTCTGATGTGGGAAGAAAGGACATACGATAGCTGAATGCAAACGTGGTGATATTGTCTGTTTCAATTGTGATGAAGAAGGTCATCTTAGTTCTCAGTGCAAGAAGCCTAAGAAGGCTCAGTTTGGAGGGAAGGTGTTTGCATTGTCTGGTACACAGACGGACAATGAGGATAGACTTATTCGAGGTACTTGTTATTTTGATGATGCTCCTTTAATTGATATCATTGATACTGGTGCTACGCATTGTTTTATTGATGTTAGTTGTGCTTCTAAGTTGGGACTTACTATGTCTAATATGGATGGAGAAATGATTGTTGAAACTCCAGCTAAGGGTTCAGTGACTACTTCTCTTGTTTGTTTAAGTTGTCCACTGTCTGTATTTGGTAGAAACTTTGAAGTTGATCTTGTATGTTTACCGTTGACGGGTATGGATGTAATCCTTGGGATGAACTGGTTAGAGTATAACCATGTCCTCATCAATTGTTTTAGTAAGACAATACGTTTCTCTTCCGCTGAAGAGGAGAGTGAAGTTGATTTCTTGAGTACTAAGCAGTTGAAGCAGATAGAGCGAGATGGGATAATGATGTTTTCCTTGATAGCGTGTTTGTCAGTGGAGAATCAAGCAGTGATTGATAGCCTACCAGTCGTGAATGAATTTCCAGAAGTTTTTCCTGATGAGATTCCCGATGTGCCGCCAGAAAGGGAAGTTGAATTTTCAATTGATCTTGTTCCGGGTACGAAGCCTGTGTCGATGGCTCCTTACCGTATGTCAGTAGCTGAGTTGGCAGAGTTGAAGAAGCAGTTGGAGGACCTACTTGATAAGAAGTTCGTAAGACCAAGTGTTTCACCTTGGGGAGCGCCGGTATTGTTGGTTAAGAAGAAAAATGGTAGCATGAGGCTGTGTATAGATTACCGTCAGCTGAATAAAGTGACGATAAAGAATAGGTATCCACTTCCGAGAATTGATGACTTGATGGATCAGTTAGTGGGTGCACGTGTGTTCAGTAAAATTGATTTGAGATCATGTTACCATCAGATTAAGGTGAAGGATGAAGATATGCAGAAAACGGCGTTCAGGACGCGATATGGTCACTATGAGTATAAAGTGATGCCTTTCGGTGTTACTAATGCACCTGGTGTATTTATGGAGTATATGAACAGAATTTTCCATGACTTCCTGGATAGATTTGTTGTTGTTTTTATTGATGATATTCTGATTTATTCTAAAACTGAAGAAGAGCATGCAGAGCATTTGAAGATTGTTTTGCAGGTGTTGAAAGAAAAGAAGTTGTATGCCAAGTTGTCGAAATGTGAGTTCTGGTTAAGTGAAGTAAGTTTTCTTAGCCACATTATTTCTGGTAGTGGTATTGCGGTTGACCCGTCGAAAGTTGAAGCGGTATCGCAATGGGAGACTCCGAAGTCAGTTACAGAGATTAGAAGTTTTCTGGGTTTAGTAGGTTATTATCGTAGATTTATCAAAGGATTTTCGAAGTTGGCACTTCCCTTGACACAGTTGACTTGTAAGGGTAAAGCTTTTGTGTGGGATACTAAGTGTGAGAATAGTTTCAATGAGTTGAAGCAACGGTTGACGACTGCTCCGATTTTAATTTTACCGAAGTCAGATGAACCTTTTGTTGTTTATTGTGATGCGTCCAAGTTGGGCTTAGGTGGTGTACTTATGCAGGATGGTAAGGTGGTAGCTTGTGCTTCGAGACAATTGAGGGTACATGAGAAGAACTATCCTACACATGATCTAGAGTTGGCCGCTGTAGTTTTTGTGTTAAAAATTTGGAGGCATTATTTGTTCGGTTCCAGATTTGAGGTGTTCAGTGATCATAAAAGTTTGAAATATTTGTTTGATCAGAAGGAGTTGAATATGAGGCAGAGAAGATGGCTCGAGTTGTTGAAGGACTATGATTTTAGTTTGAATTACCACCCGGGTAAAGCCAATGTGGTTGCAGATGCCTTGAGCAGAAAGACGTTGCATGTGTCTGCTATGATGATGAAAGAGTTCGAGTTACTTGAGCAATTTAGGGACTTGAGCTTAGTTTGTGAATTGGCACCTCAGAGCGTGCAGTTGGGTATGTTGAAGATCAATAATGAATTCTTGAACAGTATCAAGGAAGCGCAAGAAGCTGATGTTAAGTTTGTAGACTTGATGGTTGCTAGTAACGAAGCGGAAGATAGTGATTTCCAGGTTGATGATCGTAAGGTGAAGAAGTTGAGAGGCAAGGAGATACCTCTGGTGAGAGTTGTCTGGGGTGGAGTAACTGGTGAAAGCTTGACTTGGGAGCTGGAGAGTAAGATGCTATAGTCTTATCCTGAGTTGTTTGCTTGAGGTAATATTTCGAGGACGAAATTCTTTAAGTGGGGGAGAGTTGTAACGCCCTAGTTGTCGATTATTTAATTTCAGTTGATTTTAATATGTTTATATGATTTTAAACAATTTATGTTGATTTTATGGTGTGTTATATTTTATTATATAGTTATTTTGATTATTTAATTAATATAGGTGATAATAATAATTATTAGAAGGTTGGGGATTAAAATGAATTATTTAATATTTTAATAGGAGTTAATTAGAATTAAGGAAAAATTAATAGGTATTAATAGGAAATAGAAGGAAAAAAGAGTCAGAATCAGTTTTACGTAGAAACAGTGAGAAACAGAGAAAAGAGAGAAAAACCTAGAACAAGAGGGAAGAAGCAAGAAGAGAGAAGAACGCTGCTTTTTCAGGAAGATAATTTAAGGTAAGGATGAGACTAACTCTCAACTTTAGGTTCTTTAATTCGTTGATGAATGTAGGGTTGTTAGGGTTGATGAATTGAATTAGGTTAATGATGAATTGATGTTAATAACTTGATTAATTCATGTAATTGTTGTTGTTTAATGCTGTTCTGATGTTAGAATGCATATGGATGATGAAATTCATCAAAATTGAACCTTTAGGTGTTGAATTTGGGGCTTTGGGTTGAAAAGTAGAAGTCTGTTCGTACAGTTCGTAGCTTTGTCAATCGCCGCTCGCCACGGCGAGTAGACCCACTCGCCAGGCGAGCAGTGCCTATGTAGCTCGCCACAACAAGCAGTGAAACACCCGTAGCTCGCCACAGCGAGCAGATGCACTCGCCACGGCGAGTTGCTTAATTAAAAAGTGGTTAATGGCCTTAATGGGGTTTTTGGGAAAATTTTTATATCAATTTGAGTGCCTTAATATGTTTAAGGATGAATGGCACCTTTTTACAGAATTATATTTGGGTTTTGGGAACTTAAAAATGAAGATTTTAGGTGAAAAATGTCAAAAATGCCGAGAGCAACCATTTTTGCTCGCCTTGAGCTCGCCCCCAACTCGCCACGGCGAGGAGCTCAATTTTCTGAACTCGCCACGGCGAGTAAGTAGCTCGCCACGGCGAGTAAGTAGCTCGCCACGGCGAGTAGCCCAATTTTATGAACTCGCCACGGCGAGTAATACTGTAGGTTACCTAAGTTGTTAAATTTTGTTGCGATGCTTCGTTGTGACCTTTGTTGTGTCTTGTCAAATTAAGTTGGAGTCTTATGTTATAGCTGATATGCATATAGTAGTTGTTGTTGCTGTCGTTGGGTTGTATGTAGATATACACCATTGAGTCCATTTCATACTCATACCACTGTTGAGGGCTTATGCCCTGGAGTGTTTCCACTCAATCGTTGAGGGCTTATGCCCTGGAGTGTTTATCACTCCACTGTTGAGGGCTTAAGCCCTGGAATGTTATTTCATTCAACTGTTGGGGGCTTATGCCCCGGAATGCTTAGCATTCAACGCGCGTAAAATGGTACCACATGCATTTGCATTAGTCGCATTGTTGTCGTTGTAGCTGTTGTCGTTGTTGTTGTTGTAGGTTGAGTTGTCGGTGTCGTTGTCGATGTAGTTGTTGAATTGTTTTAATACCATAAACTGATAACTGATTATTCATTAGACTGTTGTTGTTGAACTTAATTGATGAGTTATGTTATCTATTGTTGTTTGTGAATCTCACCCCTTCTGCTGGAATTGCCGCCTTGTGGGCAAGTGCAGGTAACGAAGATTAGTAGAGATGTCGGCTCAAGTGTCTTAGGGCTCTGATACGTAACGGGACAGGAATTTGTTGCTTGTTTTCTCTTTCCTTACGTATTAATTATGATTTATGAAACCTTTGATGAGGCCTGCGTGCCAAAGATTTATTCAGTCGTTTTAAATTAATTCCGCTGCGAAGTTTTGAAGTTAATTATTACTGACTATTTTATTGGAGAATATTTATTCATCCGTTAATTTGGAAATTTTATTGAATGAAAATGTAGCATTCCGTTTTTGGTGAAAAACTCTGATTTAATTTGTTAATTAATACTGTTGGGAGAACGGGGTGTTACAGAAACCCATATCCGGCATGGTCATCCACTTATCCGATGGTGCAAGACCAATACCACAATATGTTAGAGTGCCTAAGACCTCTTTATATCGGCTATCATCATTAATCATCCGCCGATAGCGAGCATTTTCTTCACCGATTAGCTCTTTGTGCAGGTGGCAACATATCATTTGGTGATCATCAACACTCAAGTTACGTATACCCGCAACTGCCCGGAACCCACAATAACTATCACCATCTACATCCACATCTTTTTCAATAAACCGATGCATCCATTGTGGGATTTGGTCTTTGTGTGATATGTGGATTTTGACTGAAATTGGCTTATGATATTTTTGACTTGGCTTAGAAGGATTAGGAAACATGTTTCTTTTCTGTGCACTCTTTCTTGATCTACTTGTTCATGTTGAATATGTCTGTGAAGCTTGTGTATGTTGTTCATGGGAATCAACAATATCCCAGAGCGAAGGCGATCACATTGTCGATTGAATGAAATGTTTATTTTTCTTTGGATCTCCTTTAGACGCATAGATGTAGTCTCCGAAAAAACAAATTGTCGAAATTGTTCTTTCATATGCAACTTCATGTTATAATAAGCGGCCTTGAACCGTGCCTACAATATATTATAAAATCTGTCAGGCATAATGTTGTTGTAAAATTAGTGAAAAAAAATGCAGTATTTTCCGTCTTGTGTCAATTCGGATTATATAATCTTAAATCTTAATGCACAGTTCAGATTATATAATCTGAAACAATCCTATACACCCCATGAACATATACTACTTTACGTTGCATGGGGAGTAAATGCTAACCGTTCGGATTATATAATCCGAAAACCATACCAGTACAGAAACATAAAGCAAAATCATGTGAAGAACCTAAGACAATTTTTATAGAAAATACTTGAAGCAAATTCCATTCCGGTAACAGATATATGTCTGCCTTACTAACCTTAACATCACCCTCGTACTCGAACTTCAACCTCTTCCAATGAGTGTGGATTTCATTCAAATGGACGAGGGCGTTGTTCTTGATCTTCAATGCAATCGTACACGCACATGGCAGTCCGAAAGTGATCATACTCAAACAACCACACATGGATTTATCCGTACCGACACCAGCTGCTCGATCAGCCTTGTCTGCGAGATAATGCAAAGTGTTCCTTGATATGTTTCAAATCAACCTATACCACAAAAACTTTTCTTTTAATCTATGTTTAAGCATGATAATACTCGCCAGGAAGGAAGCGTGTATCTGAGTACGTTGTAACTCTAGCCAGCATGTTGTGAACGGATTTCCAGTTTATACTTAAATCACCCATACTACTAGTCAAGTACTTTTTCAACCAACTGTGTGCATATTCACCTTTGTTTGTTGTAGTATTCTCCAATATGCATGGCTTTATTCACCCAAAACTTCACAACCTTCTCCTTCGCCGGATCTAAAATTGTACTTTCAACATACTCCAAAAACTTGGGATTTTGTTTTGCATACAACTTTGACCAGATTGAAATTATCAACATATGCTTCCTCCGTATCGGTATTAACGATATCTTCCCATGCAAGTATGACTGTATTCACCACTGAACTTGGCTTTATCTCTTTACCATCCTTACCTTTGACATGCTTAACTTTGTAATCTGTCTTACACTTTGCTCTTACATTTCTTTCAATGTGATTCTCACACAACAATGACAACAAATTTGGGGTAAATAGGTGTGTGTGTGTGTGTGTGTGTGGGGGGGGGGGGGGGGGGGGGGGGGAGGGATGATCCTCGACTTTGGCATTTCCGGGATCATCTATAACTTCAAGTAAAAGAATCGGAAACATAGTAGGAGGTTCAATCTAAGGTGGCAATTCATTGGGGGCACTAACATGAACATCCATAACTAAAAAAGTTCGAAAACAGGGTCAGAAAATGCAAGCAGTTTCTGCACTCGTGCTGTTCGGATTATACAATCTTAACTACATTGTTGCATTCAAATTTTATAATCATAACTGCTCCAGTACATATTTGTTGACGTGATCAAAAGGAAATCGCCTAGAAATCGAATGAGTGAGGGTTTATATACATATTACCTTTGCATTCAGAGGAAAATGATGATCAGATAGCTACTCCAAATCACATTTTCACCCAAAATGGTGTGCTTCTAGAGGTGTAGAAAGTGTTTGGTGATAGAGGTGGTGAAATGCAGGTTTTTTGGAATATATAATCTAAAACACATTAATATAATTCGGATTATATATTCCGAACAAACAAACACCATGTTTTGACTATGATGCAAAACTTGCACCATAGCTCCTTACATAATTTGGATTATATATTCCCACCTCTCCTTACACACACATAAATATGGAATGTGAAGTAGTAAATTAGTTTATGGGTATGAGAAGACCAATTTATAAAAGGTGACATTTAATCTGAGACGTCCATCATATCTTAGTATCAATAGAGGAGATTGATTCTTTGTAGTACTCCCTCCGTCTCACAATAATAATTTCTTTAGCATTTTTTCTTTTTTCTCAAAATACTTGTCATTTTAAAATACCAATGCAACATTTATTATTTTTTTCCATTATTATACCCTTATTTATTGAATATCATCCAACTTAATTACTCTACTAACTACAATTAATAAGGATATTTTAGTAAATAATATTAATTTTACCATTGAAATCAACACAATCAATCATTTATTTAATAATCATGCACAAACCTTAAACGACTATAATTTAGAGACGGATGGAGTAGTTACTAAACAATTATATCTTAATAATTGTCATTTACTCCGGTTTACTTAATGCCATTAATGTAAATGTTACAAAATCAACTACAATAATTGTCATTCCTCTATTTTATTCTAGGCGATCAATTTAAGGGGTGTTTGTTTCAAGTCAAATTTAGAGATTCTTGGAAAGATGATAGCAGGAAAGATATATTCCTACGTTTGTTTCAAATTTTTAAAATTTTATTCGTGGGAATAGATGTTTGTTTTGTTCCTATGAAAATTTGGAGGAATAAAATTCTTATGAAGGTGGGAAAAAAATCATTAATTACCATTCATAAATATCATTTTATCATTCATCCTCAGGAATACTTTAAATACTAACCAAACACATTTTCTCACTAAACCCGGGGATAAAATTCCCATCCTTATATTCCAAGAAAAATTATTCCCAAGATTATATTTTGTAAACTTGAAACAAACGTCCAATATCACGAAATTATTTTGATCATTAATTAGGAGATTATAAAACTATTTACCAAATTTTGATTTTATAGCAATATATGTATAGTGTTACATTATTTTTGGGTCAAGTAAATTAGTGGCTAAAAATTAACCTCATAAGTTGAATAATTGGGATGTCGGAATGTGAATCTCACCCCAACATATATCATACAAATTCCCTACCAATAGGCTAAATTCACAAAAAATGCCGTACATTTTTCTTAGCTCACTCACTTTGGTTGACTTCAAACATAACAAACTTTCCATAAAAAAGTCGGATAATACTTGAGTGACATTGTGGTTGGTGACATTGGTAACATTGACCAACTACAATGTCACAAGTGTATAAAATGACAAAACAATCTTGTGATAGAGAAAGAAAAAGACACTTGTGATATTGTGGTTGACCAATGTCACCAAGTGCTACTCAAAAAAGTCATACTAAAATTTGCATTCTACCATATAATTTACCTTTTTAGTATCTTTAACCAGATCCAAGGGACTCGTTAGCATTTCCCTTAAAAAAATATCAAACAGCTAACTTCTAATTAAATGAAAATAGCATAAAATCATTAGCAAGTCAAAAATTAATGATTAACATAGGAAACACAAAAAAAAAAAAATACCTAAGGAAAGATGATTAATCAATTCGAAAGGAAAAAAAGGAATCAAGATCCTCTCCTTTTTTTTTTTTTGAAAGAAGATCCTCTCCTTCTAACATGTCTACATCTTCTAACATTTCCATATAATTTGATGGTAATTAAAAGGAAGGAATAAAAACAGTCTTAACATGGTAATAAAATAAGATCTCATAGTATCATGATCGGGGTTCAACCTCGATACCTCTAATTATATGTATGTGTGAGTTTATAATAGCTTTGACATTTCGTCTATCAACGAAAAAAAATCTCATAGTACATCAAGTCGGGACCAGTTATTGGAATCTGTTAACTGACCATAATTATAGGGATCTGTTCATTTCGGTAGAGAAAACAATATCTTTTGATTTAATTTCTAATAATCCTTTTAAACAAAATTTCAAATATAGTAGTGATAAAATATGGAATCAACATTCTTCTTAGTAAATACATTGCATAATACATATCAGTAAGAATTGAGATTTAAACTCGAACACCTGAATTTCTATCAACCACGTTACTTGACAAAAAAATACGGAATCAATGCAAGTCAAGCATATTTGCTTGAGTTTTTCTTCCTGAGCTATTCGGTCCATTTCATAGAAATAAATATTTTACTAAACATGTTTAGACATTGAATTTGTCCAATCACGTAAATAGATAATTATTCTATTTTAATTACTTTCTTTGTTTGAGTACCATAACTCTTGGCCCATTTTGGGATTCTTTCCATTTGTAATTGATTTCTTAATAAATCTAAGAGTTAATAATGCTTTACCCCCTTGTAATATAAGTCATTTCCGGTTTTATAAAATATTTTTTTTGGATTTTGTCTTTGTATTTTGAAGATTTTTTTGTTTTAGACCTTCATGAAAATTTTGCTCCCTGTAATTTTGAGCAAATTTTGATTTGACCAAATTTTGGTTTACCCCCTTCCATATCATCGATTTTGTACAGTCAATTCAAAACCAAAAAACTTTAAATTACAAAGACGGAATTCAAAAATAAAATTTTACATGGAAAACCGAAAATTACATATATTACAGGGGTAAAACACTATTAACCCTAAATTAAATTTATTTATCTTTTTTATCAACACGCAATGTATGATAAAAAGGACATATTGCTGGCTGTTTTTGCACTGCTAACTCAAACTCAACACATAAAAAGACAATGAGACAGGATCATTAAACAAGGAAAAAAAACATTGACTTATAGTCATTCAATATTACAAAAAAAGAAAAACTAAAGTTTGATATATTATTTTTTTCTATCTCTAGAGCTTAAGTGCTAAATCCAATGTTTGAGGACCCGAGTTGTCATCATCATTACCAACCAAATCAATGAAATCAATTTTCTTGATAGGTTTCTCAAGCTGCATGATATATGCCTTAGTACCATCATTTGAAAATTCTTCTTCTAGATGCTTCCATTGGTAAACGTGTGGATTTGGAAAACCATGTGGTGTAAGTTGCATAGAACCAACATTGAGAAATTGGTTTCTTCTTAGTTGTGGTTGGAAAATCCTACCATCATTGTTGTTTTGAGTGTCAATTGGAGCATGAAAACCTGGTGGGATACAATGAGAAGGAATTTGCACTTGAGGGTTGATATTATCCATGGAATAGAGTCTTCTTATCGCAGCCCCTTCGTTCTCCATGTGAGACTCGATGTGAGTTACGAGTGCTTGAGTGCTTATGAAAACTCGGTTGCATAATCTACATGCAACCGAGTTTAACACATCATGCCTCGTGTTACTAAAGCCATTGGTCATGGTAATGGTGAATTTTTTTTGGGGAAAATTACAGCAAAGGGGGTCTGTGACAGAACAAGCTCTTAGATTGCTAGGTAAAACTAATTAGTGAGCACTTTGTAAATTTCATGTGGGGCTTTTATAGATGACAAATGTATATTTTACATTTACTTTGTATGTGAGTATATATGGTATGCAGTATATATATGGTTACTTACCAGCTAATTAGAGAATTTTTTGCAAAACGTTTATGGTATTCTTAAAATGAAAAAAAGCTTCGACTCATTTAATAATTAAAATGGTATATAAATTGTAGAAGCTACTATTGAAAAATGAAATAAATTAAGCATTTATCATATTTAAGAGGTGCTTTTGAAAAAATCATGTTAAAGGGGTAAGTAATAATATTTTGACCATATAACATGACAAAAAAAATGCATTACTTGATTGCATAGAGAACTATGGAAATTTCATCAAAGTCTATATCAGAAATTAAACTTCTAAAAATATGATTTCATGTTTGGAAATAAGTCATCGCACACGGGTGGAAACATGCCAAACCGGCTTACGACCTAGCCTATTTAAAGTTTAGCGCTCCCTTAATGAAAATGTTAGACTCAAACTTTTTATAAAGTCTATTTACTTAGATAGGTCATGCTAAGGCTTACAAAAAAAATCTATTTAGTCTGTCAGTCCGGTCTATTAAGCTTTTTATATATAATATATCTTCCATTATTGATATTGTTGAAGTTTTTTTCTTTCAAAAACTCAAGTCTTTATATGATTTGGTTAATTAGTAGCATGTATATTGGTGTGATTAGACCTTTGCAAGATTTTGTTATTTAGTAGTAGACTATTCGTGTGCTTTAAGTCTTCATAAGTTTTTGTCTATTTAGTAGTAGGTTTACGGGTGTTGCAATGCCTTAGTGTAAAATAATCTTTCAGGTTTAATCAAACCTTTAAAAAACTCAAACTATGCCTTGAAAATGAGCCTATGACATGTAATAGGTCTCGCTCAGGCCTATAATTTTTTAAGTAGGTCAAACTTAGACCTTACAAAACCCGATCCAACCTAGTCAATTTCCACCTCTAATTACACATGCACGCACTCACACAAATTACATATTTATGTAATTTATAATATAGAAATAATAAGATAATTTCCACCGTACATTAAATTTTTTGAGTGTGTCGATACATTCGATTTTTAAATTAATAGATAAATAAGTTGTTTTGTGAAGTGAATTTTTTTCTCTATCATTTCCTATCCGGTGAAAAATGAACATAGTGATGATTTTGATGAGAATTGATGTTATGATTCCATGTTTGTTGTTGTTTTGATTGCCTTTTGATGTATATTAACTAATGAACAAGTTTAGGGAACGAATTTGGGTCAAATGGATCAAAAATCGGGGTTTTTTGGATGAATATTGTATGGGTTTCCGAGAGGAAACCCAAAAACTGGGTTGACTGTCCTGACGTAACTCGCTAGGCAGTCTCGTTTATCTCTTGAAGTGAAGAATTATCAGTCGCTGAACATCTTGCAGGAACTTACTAATCATGGAGGCGTAAGACTTATCATTTCTGTTTTTCATACTTCATATCTTATTATCCGCAACGTCTTCCTGTAAGCCAAAACCTCCAAATCTTCTGGTTCGAGCCTCATCTTACCTCTTGACACTCCAATTTCCAATGCTACCTTAATCTGAACTAGTTTCGTTAATGATTGTCCACGTTCTCTCGTTAAAAACCTTAAGATGTAATGTGCATTCGATACTTGATGCCACAAAGGGTTTTCGTAGTATAAAAGACCGCGAAGACGACCCCCGATAGCCACTATAAACTCTAGGGACGAACTGACAACTTTTTGATAAACTGAAAATTTCGCCCCAGGCTTGGATTTTAGCGAAATGCTCTGTAGCAATTTCGCTATTAGCGAAATTTGGCTATCAGCGAGTTTCTCCAGTCTAGTTTTCTCATAAACATGTTTTTCATAAATTTCTTGATTTGCAACAGTTCTAATGCACATTACTTATCTGTGATATTGTAAACTAGTTTAAATCATCACATGGCAATCATTAACAACGACCCAATACAGCGTACGGTATTTGGAAACTAATATTATCTGTCTTTACTATACTTGCGTATCTTCTTCACTTCACCCTATATTCAATTGTGTCGGATGACTTCACTTACTTCTCTGTTGTCTTACTCAACATCTCAACGCCAGAATCTTGTTCATCTTGAATAGCCAATCTTCGGCTTCATACACATAGTATCAATCTTGAGAGTTTACCGACTTTGGCTACTCCATCCTGAACTTCTCACATTGTTGCTCAAGATTCACACATCCCATGCATTGTTCGTTTAAAGTAAATAAAATTTTGATTTAGGGTTATGAATTGTGTTCTTCAAAACTGAAAGTTTTCTTAAATTATAAAAGTTCCATACCAATCTCAAGAAGCAAGGCGTTGCACCTAAATATATTTACAATGAGATTTTCAAAAATGATTAGCCTGGCAGGTTTCACTAATGGCGAAATGTTTCTGAAATTCCATAAAGTTTCACTATTAGCGAACTTTTTGAGAAATTTTGGGGATTTTTGCTATTAGCGAACTCTTCTGTAAAATTTTCGCCATTAGCGAATTTCTCTAGAAATTTTTTATAAAATTTACTCTCTTGATTGACAAAACCTTGAAACTTTCATACACAATTATCCCTAAATACTCAATAACATGGATTTCTGAAAAGCACAATGCATGGCATGTTATAACACGAATCGAGCAACAATTTCTTCATCAAAACTACTGATTAAAACATGCATCCTTCACTTTCAAGCATACCGAATTCCACTTGCAACACATTCCACGTTGTCGGGGTACACCCCTCTTACTCCTAAGAATACCCTGTGTCCTCTGAGGGACTAACTTCGACTGCTTGGGTAACCAGCTAGCTTCGGTTACTATCATCTTCTTAACTTTACTCGCTTCGAATACTTCACTCCCGACATACACTTCATTCCTCCTGGGTTCCATTCAACTCTCAGGCATCTGTTATAATCATCGTATTCTAAATTGAGTTGATCAGGCTCATTTAACAACAACAACCATAACAATTACCCGGAACCCAACGGTCCCACTACTTATTTGTAACTTAATGACCCACGGCACGATCTGAATAGACATGCTCTGATACCAATTATAACACTCACACTGAACGTATCTAGAAAGTTTAGCATATGCATTAGAACTGATACTGGATACATTAAAATTTACAAATTTTATAACTTCGAATGAATAACATATACAACAAATTTAAGTTCGTACATCAATACCCACAAATACAACTGTCCAAAATATATGAAACATCCTCAAGTCCACATCCTCCTGCAGCGGGTACAAACGATCACTTGCTGAATATCCATCCGGTTACAAGCTTGCTGCATCCTGCTAAACCACTAGCTGATCTGAAACAAAAGGATTGGGATGAGACATAATGTCTCAGTGAGTTCTACCTAATCCTAGGTTGTATGGTAACCTCGGGGAAAACCTATGGTCACCAAGTGTCTATACTGCAACCTGCCGGTTGTCTATGCGTGTGTGGTCATGCTCATCTAGACGACTATGCAAACTAGAGTCCGTCATAGATTACTCTCAACTTAAGTTATAGGTTTCTCAACTTATACGTGTCATGGCGGTCTTAAGGGAACCTAATACCGCTATGCTACGATACGACAACCGCATCATAGTCTAAACAACTCAATCATGACACGACTCTAAACCGGACGATAAAGGGAACCTAACTCGTCAACGATATTTCTCATATTCTGGTCTGACTTGCTACATAACTTCTATACTGCTTAACTTGCTTGTCTGATAAAATAACATAACTCGTATTCTGACTGCATAAAATTCAATTATGTTACATAAGGTTAGCGTTGAACACACAATTAATCTGGATTCATTTTACAGAGAGTATCGGGTGGAGTAACCCCGAGTACAATCCCTGATAAACCGATGAAAACCTATCCGAGGTACATCAGACTCCCTCAGTGACATGCGGGCTGTCCCGTTCACCTGGCGTGAACCCCTTGCATCCCCCTGGCGTGGATAACTAGAGACAGGACACTTACACTTTCTTATTATAGTCATATAAATTATCTGATAAACTTTGGTTAAACTGATAACTGGTCTCAACTTATTATTACCACGAGTTCGTGATCTACTCGTATATGGTAATAAATATGCTTGGTCTTAAACATTTATCATGCTTCAGACTATCTTATTAAATCTCGACTAATAAGCCGAGGTTCTAAGCTTCAATCTTCAAGCGTATCTACTCACTCATGATACATGTTAATCCTACTGTATAGTTCTTCTCGACTACTAGGTCGAAACTCTAGGGTTCTCTAGTGTACATTCATCACTATCCGCTTGTGTTACGTTATGGACTCATCATAAGCGAAATGTTTTGTAAAAATTTCATGGAGAAACAAAGAGATTCGCTAATGGTGAGTTTCTTGGCATTTCCTGGATATTTTCGCTATCAGCAAGAAATTTCGCCATTAGCGAATTTCTTTTGGAAAGTGCAGAATTTTCATTTTTCTTCTTTTAATTCAGATGCCAAATGAAATCAATGCAAACCCTAACTAGTCAACAAGCATGGAAAATTAATTGCATGGCATTTAACAGCAACATTTCAAGCAACAACCTACTCAACTACAACATATCTATAACTCAAATCTCTACCAACATTATCAAGTCTCTTATTTAGAACTCAAAGCTTATGAAAGGTAATTCTAATCCTAAGAACTCACCTAATGATTCTTGAAGCATGCACAGCTTAAACCTTAACTCAAAACCATCCAAAACCCTAGCTTCTTTAATCCAAGCTTTTAAGGATCTCTCTTAAGTTTCTTCTTGTAGAATCTTCTTGCCATCCTCAAGCCTTGATCATTCATAACAATGAGTTTCCAAAGGAATTTGATTGATGAATGGAGGGTCCACCAACCCTTATATATCCTTTTGGTGCAATTACCAAAATGCCCTTCGTCTCAATCGGTCTATCTTTGACACAGATAAACAACCCCGTGCTTAACTGACTTTACCTGATAAATATTCTCTGATGTACTTGTATTCCACTAACATTGCCCCCTGATACGTTCGACTGGTATATTTCAATAACTGACGAGCGGGATGTAACACCCCAATTTCCCAACATAAAAATTTCATTATAAATCAGAGTTTTCATCATGACGGAATGCTACATTTCTTAAAAAAATCTCCAAATGAATAAATAACTATTTATTCTTCATAAAAGTAGTCAACAATAAACTTTCAAACTTCGCAGCGGAATTAATTCAAATCAATAAAATAGTCTTTGGCACGCATGACTCATCAAAAATCTCATAAAGTCAGGTTGACATCATAGTCTAAAAATTCATAAATAATACGTAAGGAAGGAGAAAACAAATGATAAAATTCACATCCCGTTACGTATCAGAGCCCTAAGACAATTTGAGCCGACACCTCTACTAATCTTCATTACCTGCAAGTTACCATAAGAAGGCAACAATTTTCAAGCAGAAGGGGTGAGATTCACAAACAACAATAGATAATATAATTCATCAATTATATTAAACAACATCAATAAAAACAATAAGCAACTGTTAGTTTATAATTAAACAATCAACAACATCATCAACAAGCTACGACATCAACGACTCGACCGACAACAACAACTACGACGACAACAATGCAACTAATGCAAATGCATGTGGTACCATTTAACGCGTTTGAATGACTAGCATTCCGGGGCATAAGCCCCCAACAGTTTGAATGAAATAATATTCCAGGGCATAAGCCCCCAACAGTTGAGTGATAAACACTCCAGGGCATAAGCCCTCAACGATTGAGTGTAAACACTCTAGGGCATGAGCCCTCAACAATGTATGAGTATGAAATGGACTCAATAGTGTATATCTGCATACAACTCAACAACATCAACAACAACTACAATATGCATAATCAACTATGACATAAAACTCCAACTTGATCGAAAGAACACAACAAAAGAACACAACAAAGTCTCACAGCAAAATTCAACAGACAAAACATGCTACAGGACTGCTCGCTGTGGCGAGCTACTTTACTCGCTATGGCGAGCTCAAGAAATGCGCTACTCGTTATGGCGAGTTAGGAGCGAGCTAAAGGCGAGCAAAACTGGATGCTCTCGGCATTTTTGACATTTTTCACCCAAAATCTTAATTTTTAAGTTCCCCAAACCCAAATTTGATCCTGTAAAAAGGTGCCATTCATTCCTAAACATATTAAGGTATTCATGTTGATATAAAAATTGACCCAAAAACATCATTAAGACAATTAACAATTTTTAATTAAAGCAACTCGTTGTGGCGAGTGCATTTGCTCGCTGTGGCAAGCAATACGGGTTTACTCGCTGTGGCGAGTGGATTTGCTCGCGGTGGCGAGCGGCGATTTACAGAACTACGAATTGTACGAACAAACTTCTACTTTTCAACCCCAAACCCCAATTTCAACACCCAAAAACCCAATTTTGATGAATTGCGTTACTTCTATTCAAACTAACATGAGAACAGCATTAAACAATAACATTTTCATGAATTCATCAAGTTTTTAAAACTAATTCATCTTCAACGTAATTCAATTCATCAGCATCAACAATAACAACAACAATTAACAAATTATATGACCTAAAATTGAGAGTTAGTCTCACCCTTATCTGAATTTTGATGAACAAAGCTCTACAATTCTCCTCACTTGGATCTTCTCCCTTGGTTCTTGGTTTTCTTCTCCTTCTCTCAAAAACTCACTTTTTTTCTATTGTACGTGAAATGTTTTTGTCTGACTCTTTCTTACTAACTCCAAAAGCATAACCCCTCTTTTCTTTCTCTTAAGTCCCACTTATTCCACATAATTATAATTAATCCTCTTAATTCTAAATAAATATTATTACTACTTATTTCTATTTCTCATGTTTTATTTAAATAATAAAACAACTATATAATAAAATAACACATACAATATGTAACGCCCTAGTTGTTATTTATTTAATTTCGGTTGATTTTAATAAATTTATATGATTTTAAATAATTTATGTTGATTTTATGGTGTGATGTATTTTATTATATGATTATTTTGATTATTTAATTAAAATAGGTGAGAATTATAATTATTAGAAAGTTGAGGATTAAAATGAATTGAATAATATTTTAATCGGAGTTAATTAGAAATAAGTGGGAATTAATTAGAATTAATAGGAGTTAGAAGGAAGGGAAAGTCAGAAAACAGTTTTCACGTAGAAACAGAGAGAAACAGAGAAAAGGGAGAAAAACCTAGAACAAGAGAGAAGAAGCAAGAGGAGAGAAGAACGCAACTTTGAATTCAGAAAGATAATCTAAGGTAAGGGTGAGGCTAACTCTCAACTTTAGGTCCTATGATTCATTGATTAATGTTGGATTGTTAGCGTTGATGAATTGAATTAGGTTAAAGATGAATAGATGTTAATAACTTGATTAATTCATGAAATTGTTGTTGTTTATTGCTGTTCTGATGTTAGTATGCATAGAAGTAATGCAATTCATCAAAATTGGGTTTTTAGGTGTTGAAATTGGGGTTTGGGGTTGAAAAAGAGAAGTTTGTTCGTACAGTTTGTAGTTTTGTCAGTCGCCACGGCGAGCAGTCCCACTCGCCAGGCGAGCAGTCCCACTCGCCAGGCGAGCAGTCCCACTCGCCAGGCGAGCAAGCCTGTGTAGCTCGCCACAGCGAGCAGACCCACTCGCCAGGCGAGCAGTGAACCCCCGTAGCTCGCCACAGGGAGCAAATGCACTCGCCACGGCGAGTTGCTTAAATTAAAAATCGTTAATTGTCTTAATGAGGTTTTTGGGCCAATTTTTATATCAACTTGAGTGCCTTAACATATTTAGGGATGAATGGTACCTTTTTACATAATCAAATTTGGGTTTTGGGGACTTAAAAATGAAGATTTTAGGTGAAAAATGTCAAAAATGCCGAGAGCACCCAGATTTGCTCGCCTTGAGCTCGCCCCCAACTCGCCATAGCGAGTAGCTCATTTTCCTGAACTCGCCACGGCGAGTAAAGTAGCTAGCCATGGCGAGTAGTACTGTAGGTTGCCTAAATTGTTGAATTTTGTTGTGAGACTTTGTTGTACCCCTTTGTTGTGTCCTGTCGATTAAGTTGGAGTCTTATGTCATAGTTGATTATGCATATTGTAGTTGCCGTTGCTGTTGTCGAGTTGTATGCAGATATACACTAATGAGTCCATTCATACTCATACTTTGTTGAGGGCTCATGCCCTGGAGTGTTTTCACTCAACCGTTAAGGGCTTATGCCCTGGAGTGTTTACAACTCAATCGTTGAGGGCTTATACCCTGGAATGTTATTTCATTCAAACTGTTGGGGGCTTATGCCCCGGAATGCTTAACATTCAACGCGCGTAAAATGGTACCACATGCATTTGCATTAGTTGCATTGTTGTCGTTGTTGTTGTCGTTGTTGTTGTTGTTGGTTGGGTTGTCGATGTCGTAGCTTGGTAATGTTGTTGTTGTTTTGCCTTATTTATAAATTGACAGTTGATTAATAATGTATTCTTGTTGTTGAATTTAATTGATGAATTATAATATCTATTGTTGTTTGTGAATCTCACCCCTTCTGCTTGGAAATGTTGCCTTTCCTATGGGTAACTTGCAGGTAACGAAGATTAGTAGAGATGTCGGCTCAAAGTGTCATAGGGCTCTGATACGTAACGGGATGAGGATCTTATTACTTGTTTCTCTTTCCTTACGTATTGTTTTTGAATTATGAAACTTTTGATGAGGCCTGCGTGCCAAAGTTCAATTTTGTTGATTTGAATTAATTCCGCTGCGAAGTTTGAAGGTTAATTTTTATTGACTACTTTTTATGAAGAATAAATAGTTATTTATTCATTTGGAGTTTTTGATTTAAAGAAAATGTAGCATTCCGTTATGTGAATACTCTGATTTTATTTATGAATTTTTATGTTGGGAAAACGGGGTGTTACACTATATAACACACAGAAATCATATATTTCACATAAAATCATATATATCAAATAAGTCATGCAAAATCGTATAAACAATATTCAAACATCAATTAAAAAAATAATAGAATCAAAATGGGGCGTTACAACTCTCCCAAACTTATAGAATTCCGTCCTCGAAATATTACCTCAAGCAAAAAACTCAGGATATGATGTTGGAACAAAGGTGTTCAGCAATACCACGTTTTGAGTTTTGATGATAACAAGGTATTAAAAAGTTGTCAATTGGATATTGCTAATATTTGTTTAAGTATGCAGGATATCAATTAAGATTTGTATCTTAGAAAGCATTTTGTTTGAACAATGTTAAAGAGCAATAAATCCATAGAAGCTTGTTGCTTGTGATTCTGTTTCGAAGAGAGTCTGAAGACTGTGCTGAAGAGAGTCTGAAGACTGTATCGAAGAGAAGACTGTATCGAAGAGAGTCTGAAGACTGTATCAGAGTCTGAAGACCATCAGAATCTGAGAACCTAGAGAGTCTGAAGATTATCAGAAGCTTAGTACTACAGTGAGTCTGAAGCCACAAATTTGATGATCTGCTAACAGTGATCTCTACTGCATTGCTATGCACAAAGAAACTCTAATGGAGTAACGGCTAGCTTCTAAGTCAACTTGAGCGTGGGAAGCACAAAGACAAAGATTGCAGGCCAGTACAGAGTACGTTGTACGAACTCTGTTTCCACTACTCCACTACCACGTACAGTTTGGCAACTGTGTCTACCGGTATTAATCCTCAAAGGGAATGGAATTCAAATGATGCTATTGAAGGACTATTACCAAATCAAGCAACAGATCAACAGTCATTGATCAAGCTTCAGAAATCATCCTGATGCGCTGGATGACTCAACGTCTCTTTCCTACGCCTATATAAATGATAGAAGACTTGAAGAAGTGTTGGACTCTACAACTTAGAAAAACTGCATTGCGCTGCTTTCGTATTCAACTGAGTCTTAACACAAGCACATCATTAACTTAGATTCTTACAAACTGAGTATTCTAGAATCTCTAAGTTTCACAGAAAAACAGAGTCTGTCTTTTGTGTAAAACAGAGTCTGTCTTTGTTGTAATTGAAACACATTTTGATTGTTATCAAGTGTTTCAACTGTATTCAATTTTCTGTAATTGTGTAAAAGTCTCTTGCTTTTGTGCTTGAGCAAAGGAAGTCTCTTGGCTGCGTCCTTGAGCATAGGAAGTCTCTTAGTTATGTCTTTGAGCAAGGAAGTCTCTCGCCTGTGTGCTTGAGCAAGGAAGTCTCATACTGTGTGTTTGAGCAACTTGTAATTTGATATTACATTTTAGTGAACTCTCCTTGGAAGTACAAGGGGGACAGGACTACTTCCGGTTTGTGGAAGGAACCTGTATAATTGCTTGTGTTCTCTGTTCTCTCTTTATCTCTTGATTATTCCGCTGTAATCAGAACCTAATCTCCTATCAGACTCTGATCTCATTCAGACTCTGAGTTTAAGGGAATTAGATTCTCACTCTTCAAGAGTTGCGAAAAGAAAACACAATTCAACCCCCCCTTCTTGTGTTTTTCTCACCTTCAGTTGGTATCAGAGCTCCGGCTCTGTTGTCTTAGCACTTAACCGTGTAACAGAAAAGATCCAGAGAAAAACATGTCTTCCAGTGAACCGTCTTCTTCTGGTGCCACTTCTGGTGCTGCTATACCATATGAATATGGATCCAATAACAACAGTAGAAAGGCTGATTATGGAAAAATTCCTAAGTTCAATGGTGATCCTGAAGAATTTTCTTGGTGGAAAACCAACTTCTATAGTTATGTCACGGGTCTTGATGAAGAACTCTGGGACATACTTGAAGATGGTGTTGGTGACTTACAACTTGATGACGAAGGTGCTGCCATTGACCGCAAACTTCACACTGCTGCTCAAAAGAAAATCTATAAGAAACATCATATCATCAGAGGGGCTCTTGTCACTGCTATTCCTAAAACGGAATACATGAAGATGAGTGACAAATCTACTGCTAGAGCCATGTTTGCTTCTCTCTGTGCTAACTACGAAGGAAGCAAAAAGGTCAGGGAAGCTAAAGCTCTTCTATTAGTTCATCAATATGAACTATTTAAGATGAAAGAGGATGAAAGTATTGAGCAGATGTACTCAAGATTTCAAACTCTAGTATCTGGTCTACAGATACTAAAGAAGAGTTACATAGCTTCTGATCATGTTAGCAAGATTTTAAGGAGCTTACCCTCTAGATGGAGACCAAAGGTCACTGCAATTGAGGAGGCTAAAGATTTAAACACTTTAAGTGTTGAAGATCTTGTAAGCTCACTCAAGGTTCATGAGTTAAGTCTCAATGAACATGATTCTGCAAGAAAATCCAAAACCATTGCTTTAAAATCAAAAGGAAGGTCTTCAAAGGCTCTCAAGGTTGAAGAATCTGAAAATGAGTCTTCAGCTTCTGAAAGCTCAGAGGAGGATCCTGATGTAGCAAAGGAAATGGCTATGCTTTCAAGCAGAATGCAGTACCTTGCTAAGAAGAACAAGAGATTTCTGAGCAAGAGCAGTGGGAAGGGGTTCAAAAAGGAGGATCAGAAAGGTTGCTTCAACTGCAAGAAAACTGGACATTTTATTGCTGAGTGTCCAGAACTGCAGAAGGAGAAACCGAAGTCAAAAAGGCCAACCTTCAAGTCAAGCAAGTTTAAGAAGCAGATCAAGAAAAGTCTGATGGCCACCTGGGAAGATCTTGATAATGAGTCAGGATCTGAAGATGATGATGCTGATGGTGAAACCAATGTAGCTGTTGGACTAATGGCTACAACCGAATCTGTTAAAGAGACACCTGAGGCAGAATCAGATACAGACTCTGAAAATGAAACAGAGGTATATTCTGAACTCACAAGATCTGAACTTATAGAATCTGTCAATGAGCTTCTTGGTCATTTTAAAACTAAGACCAATGAGTTGAAGAAAGTCAAACAACAGCTTGATAAGCTGTCAAAAAGACATAATTCAACTCTGTTGGAATTAGAAGATTTAAAAGAAGAAAATATCTCTTTATTGATCAAGAAGTGTAGCTGTAAATACTTAAGTGAGCAAGATGTTGCTCTGCAAGAATTTATTGCTACTGGAATTGACAGATCAAGGGTTGCATCCATGATCTATAGCACGTATCAGAACAGAGGACAGGGTCTTGGATTCATTGGAGGAAACTCAAATGAAATGACTCTGAAATCTGGTTCTGATAGAGCCAGAGAGGCGTTGAAAAATCTTTTTGTAAAAAAGTCTGATGAAGTCAACACAGAGACTCATTCAGAACCTACAACTTCTACTTCTAAGATTCTGACTAAGTCAAAACTTCAGAATGTTAAGTTAAAGGGTCTGAAAAACTTTGAACCCAAAGCTTTAAAGTCTCAGACTCTGAAATATTCAAAGTCTGATAAACAGACTCTGAAAAAGCCAGAGTCTGAAAAACCAAAGTCTAAGTTTCAAAGGAGAGAAACTGTGAAAGGCAAGTTGATACCTAAACCAAACGGTTCCAACCCTAAGGTATGGGAGAAAACATTGCCAAGGATTTCAAGACATAACTTGCGAAAAGAGTTCAATGGTTCTAAGACTAACCAAAAAGGACCCATAAGAATATGGGCACCTAAGTCTGATATTATTGATGCTGCAGGTATGTCTAAAAGGACTAAGAAAGCACAAGGCTTGGTACCTAGACAGTGGGTGCTCGCGTCACATGACGGGAGAAAGGTCTATGTTCCTAACCCTAACCATGAAAGAGGGAGGAACTGTGGGATTTGGAGGAAACCAGACTGGCAAAATCATTGGTTCTGGAACCATTGGTAACTCTCTGATCTCAATCAGTAATGTGTGGTTAGTTGATGGACTTAAACATAACTTACTAAGCATAAGTCAATTATGTGACAGTGGTTATGATGTATTGTTTAATAAGAACAACTGCACAGTGGTTAACAAGGATGATCAGTCCATAGTCTTCAAGGGAAAACGAAGAAACAATGTATACAAGATAAAATTCTCAGAACTGACTGATCAGAAGGTAATGTGCCTTCTGTCAATGAGTGATAAGAAGTGGATGTGGCATAGACGTTTGGGACATGCTAACTGGAGATTAATCTCTAAAATTAGCAAGTTACAACTTGTCAAAGGCCTACCAAACATTGACTATCACTCAGATGCTCTTTGCGGAGCATGTCAGAAAGGGAAAATTGTCAAGAGTCCCTTCAAGCCGAAAGAAATTGTTTCAACTTCCAGACCCTTGGAGTTACTTCATATTGACTTATTTGGACCAGTTAACACTGCATCCTTATATGGAAGTAAATATGGACTAGTTATTGTTGATGACTACAGCAGATGGTGTTGGGTTAAATTTCTGAAAACTAAAGATGATTCATATTCTGTGTTTAGTAAATTCTGCATCCAAATTCAATCAGAGAAGGAAATGAAAATCTTGAAAGTCAGAAGTGATCATGGAGGAGAATTTGAAAATGAACCGTTTGAGGTTTTCTGTGAAAAACATGGAATTATTCATGAATTCTCTGCACCTAGAACTCCACAACAAAATGGAGTTGTAGAGAGAAAGAACAGAACCTTACAAGAGATGGCTAGAACCATGATCCATGAGAACAATCTGGCTAAGCATTTTTGGGCAGAAGCAGTAAACACAGCTTGTTATGTTCAGAACAGAATCTATATTAGACCTCTGTTGAACAAAACAGCTTATGAACTCTTTAAAGGAAGAAAACCCAACATATCTTATTTTCATCAGTTCGGATGTACATGTTATGTCCTGAACAACAAAGTCTACCTAAAGAAATTTGATGCCAAAGCACAAAAGGGAATCTTTTTAGGTTACTCTGAACGCTCTAAGGCATACAGGCTGTATAATTCAGAAACACATTGTGTGGAAGAATCTATGCATGTAAGATTCGATGACAAAGAGCCTGGAAGTGAAACTCCAGTGCAAGATGAAAGTCATGAAAAATCTCAAGATTCTGATGATAACTCAGAATCTGATCAGATTCCAGAATCTGAAGATACTTCAGAAGCTGGAACAACCCCTGAAGTTCCTAATGAAGAAGCTTCTGATGAAGCTCAAGATGGTTCTCTACAAGCTAGTCAATCCAAACAATCTTTCAAATACAAGTCTTCACATCCAGAAGATCAGATAATTGGCAATAAAGAAAGTCCTATGAGAACAAGATCGCATTTCAGACAAGAAGAGTCTGCTTTAGGATTATTATCTGTTATTGAACCAACTTCCGTTGAAGAAGCTCTTGGAGATGAAGGATGGATTCTAGCAATGCAAGAAGAACTGAATCAATTCAAAAGGAATGAAGTATGGGATCTAGTAGCTAAGCCTAATCACAAGAACATCATTGGAACCAAGTGGGTGTTCAGAAATAAGCTTAGTGAACAAGGAGAAGTAATCAGAAACAAGGCCAGACTTGTTGCACAAGGCTTCAGTCAGCAAGAAGGCATTGATTACACATAAACTTTTGCTCCAGTTGCAAGATTGGAAGCAATTAGGTTACTTCTTTCCTATGCAGTTAATCACAACATAACTTTGTATCAAATGGACGTTAAGAGTGCATTTCTTAATGGTATCATTTCTGAAGAAGTATATGTCAAACAACCTCCTGGCTTTGAAGATTTAAAACATCCAGAGCATGTTTATAAATTAAAGAAATCACTCTATGGATTGAAACAAGCTCCCAGAGCTTGGTATGAAAGACTGAGTAATTTCTTGATTCAAAACAACTTTGAACGAGGACAAGTTGACACTACTCTATTCAGAAAGACTCTAAAGAAAGACATTCTTGTAGTTCAGATTTATGTTGATGATATTATCTTTGGTTCTACAAATAGTTCACTTTGCAAAGAGTTTTCAAAAGTAATGCAGGATGAATTTGAAATGAGCATGATGGGAGAATTGAAGTTCTTTCTTGGAATTCAAATCAACCAATGCAAAGATGGAGTCTACGTTCATCAGTCCAAGTATACGAAAGAGCTTCTGAAGAAGTTCAATCTTGAGGACTGCAAATAAATGAATACTTCAATGCATCCAACCTGCACTCTGAGCAAAGAAGATCAAGGAACCAAAGTTGATCAGAAGCTGTATAGAGGTATGATTGGTTCTTTGTTATACCTAACTGCATCCAGACCAGATATTTTGTACAGTGTATGTTTGTGTGCAAGGTTTCAATCAGATCCTAAAGAGTCTCACTTAACTGCTGTTAAGAGAATCTTTAGATATCTGAAAGGAACTACTAATCTTGGACTTCTTTACAAGAAATCCTCTGACTATAAGCTAGTTGGATTCTGTGATGCTGATTATGCTGGAGACAGGATTGAAAGAAAATCTACCAGTGGCAATTGTCAATTCTTGGGAGAGAATCTGATATCCTGGGCTAGCAAGAGGCAAGCAACCATTGCTCTGTCTACAGCAGAAGCAGAATACATCTCAGCTGCTAGTTGTTGTACACAGCTACTCTGGATGAAACATCAGCTTGAGGACTATCAAATAACTGAAAACCATATCCCAATTTATTGTGATAATACAGCAGCTATATGTTTGTCTAAAAATCCAATTCTGCATTCAAGAGCAAAGCATATTGAGATTAAACATCATTTTATAAGAGACTATGTTCAAAAAGGAATTTTAGATATCCAATTCATTGATACTGATCATCAATGGGCTGATATATTTACTAAACCTTTATCTGTTGAAAGATTTGATTTCATAAAGAAAAATTTGAACATGTGCTATGTCTCTGGGTAATATGCGCCTCTGAAAACAGAATTCAGACTCTGAAAATATTCAGAAGCTATCTGAGAATCAGACTCTCTTTTGGAGATTCTGATGAAAGCTTCTGGTAAAATATTCAGACTCTGGTAAGGAATCTTTAGACTCTCAGAAGCTCGTATTAGTGGAAGCGTGACTGTTAAGTTCAGTAACACCTGCCCCACTATGGTGATAGTTACTTTACGGTTTCTCAGACGTGGCCTGTCTGTATTGGGTAAAAACTCAAAGGGCAATGATTTCATTATGTTAAACAAGTTACCTTCGCTTTGTCCCAATACGTTTACGGCTGCATGCTATATGTATTTATTGTTTGTGTTTGTTTGTCCCCTACTCTTTCCAAACAGTTTTCAAACATTTTCTCTATAAATACATAACACACACAACTCACTTCTCTTTTAACTCTTTGATTTTCTCTCTGAACAAATTTCTTGTTTTTCAATACTTTGCAAAACCTTTTCTTTTGTTCTCAAATCAAACTCTTAGAAAACCCTAATGGCAAGTGATCTCATCCAATCTGGTGTCATAATCAAGTCTGGAGGTTCCTATGTTATCAAACCCAGAACAATGAACATCATCAAGGAGACTCTGGAAATTCAAGTTGAATCTCCAGTAGATTTTGGTTCACTCAGTCGTCATGGAGTTGACGTTGCACCTCATTTCTTATCACAAGGAATGATGAGATACTTTGGTATGTTGAATGGACCAACATATCAGGAGCTTGTTAGAGATTTTTGGGTTAGGTCAGAAGTCTACGATAAAGCTGAAGCTACTTTGGAAGAAACAGTAGCAATCTCAAACAACCCCAGTCTTGCTGGCAAAAACAGAGACCAAATGGGTTTAAAACCGTACAATGGTCTTGAAATAAGGTCTGCTGTGATGGGAATTCCTATAATTATCACTGAAGAGGTGGTAGCCAGGGCTTGTCAGATGGAGAGCGCTGGTAAATTTCAATGGAATGTCAACAAGAAAAGTGAATGGGCTGTTGTCTGCAACAAGTTGTTATTTGAAGGGAGACCCTCAAATAAATTGGTGGATATGCATCCTGAGCATAGGGTGCTTCTGAAGATTATACTGGACAGTATGCTTCAGAAAGGAGGAGGAACAAATACATTATCTGTGGATCACAAAGTTCTTCTTTATTTTCTTATCAACAAAATAAAGATCAACTTCCCCAGATATGTGATGCACCACATGTGTTGGGCCATCAAGAAGAGTCAATCAGAAACCAGGAGGCAAGTTCCTTTTGGAAGATTAATATCTGAGATTCTGTATCAAGTAGGTCTTTTGAAGGTCTTATCAGAATCTGGTGTGGTATCAGATATTCATCTAGGAACTGTGACTGGTAGAATCATCAATGGCAAGACTCTACAGTACATGAAGATTGTCAAGAGATTCAATCCCTCTAAGCATGATATGAGAGAATCCTATGTACAATCTGATTTGATGATGGACTTCCCTCCCATATCCAAAGAAGATAATCCTGAAGTTCTTGCTAGATTTGTGGTGGATTACTTCAAGGAGACTGGTAGAATAATCAACTATTCTGCTATTCCTGAGACTGCTGGAGGAGGCCCTCTTAAGGTCAAAGGAAAAAGGACCAAGGAAGTGGTTCTCAAGGAAGAGGAAGAGAAGCAGGAGCCTCTCAAGAAAAAGATCAAATCTTCTGTTCTTCCTGGAGTTTCAATTGGTTCTCCTTCTGCATCTTCTGCACCTTCTGCACTTCGTGAAATTAAGGATGGGAAGAAGGCTAAGAAAGATGAGAAGAAGGCTAAGAAAGCTGAGAAGAAAGCAATAATAGGAAAAGCTGACATAGACTATGACAAGTTAGCTCAAGATATTGCTGATTTCATTGATGCTGACTCTGGAGGTGAAGAGAGTCAGATCAAGAAGAGAAAGGTGGATGTGATTCCTGTGGCTAAGGATGTAGCACAGAAGATAGGTACTTCTGTATCTATGATTGAGGATGAACACACTGCTGGCAAAGTTATGGCAACAGATTTGATTGCTGAAGAATTGAAGGAAGAGACTGTCAAGGAAGCTGCTAAGTTACTTGCTTCTGCTCTTAAACAGAAGAGTACTTCAGAACCTGCAGAAGCTGAGTTATCAGAAGCTACTGTTTCTGATCATTTTGCCTCTCCAGAAGCTGGCATTGGCACCTCTGGCAACGTGGCATATAGCTCATCTTCTTCTTTGAATCATGAGTCAGAATCAGATTCAGAATCTGACAACAAACCCTTGAGCCAAATTCTTCCATCCCTCAAAAATTCATCTCCCTCACCAATCAAACCCATATCATCCCATAACCCACTTGACCAGGCAGTAGTTGATTATGTTGATTCAACTATGGACAGAGTAATTCAAGACACAATCACAGTGTCTATGAATCTTCCTGCTGACCATCCTGCTCAACCTTCATTTCTCAAACCACTTCAGGTAATTCAACCTTCTAAAAAACCTGATGGAACCATTCAATCCAAACAACCATCCCCCTAAACTGAAACCATTTGTGTAGACTCTCCAGACACTCTAGATTCTCTTGAAAAACATCTTGGGGGAGAACTACCAAAAACCCCTGCAAAATCCAAATCAACAAAAGCTACTTCATCCATTTCCAAACCAGACCCTGTACTTGAACCTACAGAGAATCTGACCTTAGCTTCTGTTGAACCTTCAGAACCTGCTGAACCAGCTTCTGAAAATCTGGAACAAGCCTCTGATACTGTATCAACCTCTGTAACAGAATATAGAGCTGAGACCAGAAGAGTTTCCCAACCTCTGTGTGACCCCATAACCTTTTTCTCAGGTTTTGAAACTTTTCTAGCCTTGAGAGCTTCTCTACCCTCAACCTCTGAACCTCAAACTGACTTATTTGATTCAAGTAAGATAGATGAGTTCTATGCTTCTTCATGCAATAAGCTCAAAGAAGTCATTGAGCAAAGGCTTATACCAATACTCAATGTGAGCTATGAGGACAAGTTCTCTACAGTGAAGTCTGAGTTTTTGGATTTTATCACCAAAATTCAAAAAGCTGCTGCCAGGGAACAAGTTCTTATCACTGCCAAGCATGTTGAAGAAGTAAAGCGGGCTGAGAAAGTTGTAGCTCTGGAAAATGCTCCTATTCTGAGGATAAGAGATACACCCTTCTTTGATGAGGATCAGTATATTCCTAGAGAATCAGTGGCTTACAATTCTTTGAAGAGGAAGATGTATAGAATTCAAGAAGAAGCTAGACTGGAAAGAGAAGAACATTTGCGAAGAACTGAGGCTCTGGAAGAAATGGTAAAGAAACAGCAAGAGGATCTCCAGAAACTGATGGATCATCTTGCCAAACAAAACCAACCTTAGTTTAATTTCATTTCGTTTTTTTTTGTAATTCTTGTTTGCTATCCATCTTCTGAACTTGTTTTTACGTACAATTTATACGAGTTGTTTTTGATTCATTTTGCATTCTATTTTTTTATGCTCTGAATCTTCTATGTTTTCCCTCTGAATCTCTTTCTTCTTTAAAACATGTTTACACCCTTACCTTAAGTCATTTAAAAAGGGGGAGGAACCATGTTCTGAACTTTTTTTTTGTTGATGACAAAAGGGGGAGAAGGGAAAGTATTTATGTTAGGGAGGAGAGAAAGTCTTCTTTAATTACATTGCATGTATACGTATATGTTAAAGGGAAATCTGCGAAAGGTGCTTAGTTAGACTCTGAGCCCTGTTTAAGAATCAATTTACTAAATATTCTGAGTATGAATTTGATTGCTTTTGAAAAACAATTTAATTAACCTGGATAGAACTCAAGATGAGCTTACAAACCTCAACTTAAGAACTATCAGACTCAGGGGGAGTCAGAGCTTACAAACCTCAGACTCTGAGCTTACAAACCTCAGAACCCTTTAAGTCAACTTGTTAATTAGATTAACAACAATTGACCTTTTAAATACTAATGTTTGTCATCATCAAAAAGGGGGAGATTGTTGGAACAAAGGTGTTCAGCAATACCACATTTTGAGTTTTGATGATAACAAGGTATTAAAAAGTTGTCAATTGGATATTGCTAATATTTGTTTAAGTATGCAGGATATCAATTAAGATTTGTATCTTAGAAAGCATTTTGTTTGAACAATGTTAAAGAGCAATAAATCCATAGAAGCTTGTTGCTTGTGATTCTGTTTCGAAGAGAGTCTGAAGACTGTGCTGAAGAGAGTCTGAAGACTGTATCGAAGAGAGTCTGAAGACTGTATCAGAGTCTGAAGACCATCAGAATCTGAGAACCTAGAGAGTCTGAAGATTATCAGAAGCTTAGTACTACAGTGAGTCTGAAGCCACAAATTTGATGATCTGCTAACAGTGATCTCTACTGCATTGCTATGCACAAAGAAACTCTAATCGAGTAACGGCTAGCTTCTAAGTCAACTTGAGCGTGGGAAGCACAAAGACAAAGATTGCAGGCCAGTACAGAGTACGTTGTACGAACTCTGTTTCCACTACTCCACTACCACGTACAGTTTGGCAACTGTGTCTACCGGTATTAATCCTCAAAGGGAATGGAATTCAAATGATGCTATTGAAGGACTATTACCAAATCAAGCAACAGATCAACAGTCATTGATCAAGCTTCAGAAATCATCCTGATGCGCTGGATGACTCAACGTCTCTTTCCTACGCCTATATAAAGGATAGAAGACTTGAAGAAGTGTTGGACTCTACAACTTAGAAAAACTGCATTGCGCTGCTTTCGTATTCAACTGAGTCTTAACACAAGCACATCATTAACTTAGATTCTTACAAACTGAGTATTCTAGAATCTCTAAGTTTCACAGAAAAACAGAGTCTGTCTTTTGTGTAAAACAGAGTTTGTCTTTGTTGTAATTGAAACACATTTTGATTGTTATCAAGTGTTTCAACTGTATTCAATTTTCTGTAATTGTGTAAAAGTCTCTTGCTTTTGTGCTTGAGCAAAGGAAGTCTCTTGGCTGCGTCCTTGAGCATAGGAAGTCTCTTAGTTGTGTCTTTGAGCAAGGAAGTCTCATACTGTGTGTTTGAGCAACTTGTAATTTGATATTACATTTTAGTGAACTCTCCTTGGAAGTACAAGGGGGACATGACTACTTCCGGTTTGTGGAAGGAACCTGTATAATTGCTTGTGTTCTCTATTCTCTCTTTATCTCTTGATTATTCCGCTGCAATCAGAACCTAATCTCCTATCAGACTCTGATCTCATTCAGACTCTGAGTTTAAGGGAATTAGATTCTCACTCTTCAAGAGTTGCGAAAAGAAAACACAATTCAACCCCCCCCCCCTTCTTGTGTTTTTCTCACCTTCATATGACTCTTGCATCTTACTTTCCAACTCCCATGTTAAGCTTTCACCAGCTGCTCCACCCCAAACAACTCTCACTAGAGGTATCTCTTTGCCTCTCAACTTCTCCACCTTACAATCATCAATTCTCAACGGTAAAGTCTCCACCGTAAGGTTGTCTCTAACTTGCACATCATCTCTAGGAATAACATGTGAAGCATCCGCTACATACTTCCGAAGTTGCGACACATGAAACACATCATGCAGGTTCGAAAGATGTGGTGGCAAACTCACTCTATAAGCCACCGTGCCAACTGTCTCAGATATATGATAAGGACCAATAAACTTCGGAGTTAGCTTCTTAGACTTCAACGCACGACCTACACCTGTCATAGGAGTGACTCTCAAGAACACATGATCTCCCTCTTGAAACTCAAGGTCCTTCCTACGCTTGTCATGGTAACTCTTCTGCCGACTCTGCGACGCTTTCATTTGTTCTCTTATCAATTTGACCTTCTTTGTAGTCTGCTGAACTATTTCTGACCCCAACACTATACTTTCTCCCGACTCAAACCAACACAACGGAGTTCTACACCTCCGACCATACAAAGCTTCGAATGGTGCCATACCAATATTCAAATGGTAACTGTTGTTGTACGTGAACTCAATCAACGGTAGATGACTATCCCAAGCTCCACCTTGCTCGAGTACACACACTCTCAACAAATCTTCTAACGACTGAATCGTTCTCTCCGACTGACCATCTGTTTGAGGATGATAAGCCGAACTCAACCTCAACTTTGAACCCAAGGCCTCTTGCAAACTCTTCCAAAACCTTGAAGTGAACCTCAGATCTCAATCTGACACAATACTTGATGGAACACCATGCAACTTCACAATATTATGAATGTAAATCTCCGCCAACTGAGCTACCGGATAACTAGTATTGATCGGAATAAAATGTGCTAACTTTGTCAACCTGTGAACAACTACCCAAATGGCATCATGCCCTCTCGGAGTATTCGGTAAACTCGTTACAAAGTCCATGGATATGCTATCCCACTTCCACTCTGGCACATCTAATGGTGTCAACAATCCTGCAGGCTTCTGATGTTCAACTTTAGATTTCTAATAAGTCAAACATGCATACACAAACTGTGCAACATCTCGTTTGAATCCGGACCACCAAAACAATTTCTTCAATCGTGATACATCTTTGTAGCTCCCGGATGAATACTTAAGCTACTCCTGTGACTTTCTTCTAAAATCAACTTTTTCAACTCATCATTATCAGGAATACAAATTCTGCCTCGGAGTCTCAACACACCCTGATCATCAACCTGGAAATCACTATCTTCAGTTTCGTTACTAGCAACCATCAAGTCTACAAACTTAACATCAACTTTATGCGCTTCTTTGATACTGTCCAAGAATTCATTATTGATCTTCAACATACCCAACTGCACGCTTTGATGTGCCAACTCACAAACTAGACTCAAGTCTCTAAATTGCTCAAGCAACTCGAATTCTTTTATCATCATAGCAGACATGTGCAACGTCTTTCTGCTCAAGGCATCTGCAACCACATTGGCTTTACCTGGGTGGTAATTCAAACTAAAATCATAGTCCTTCAACAACTCAAGCCATCTTCTCTGCCTCATATTCAATTCTTTTTGATCAAATAAATATTTTAGACTCTTGAGATCACTGAACACTTCAAATCTGGAACCGTACAAATAATGCCTCCAAATTTTCAACACAAAAACGACAGCAGCCAACTCTAGATCATGCATAGGATAATTCCGTTCATGGATTCTTAACTGTCTTGAAGCATAAGCTACCACCTTACCATCCTGCATAAGTACACCACCTAAGCCCAACTTAGACGCATCACAATAAACAACAAAAGGTTCATCTGACTTCGGTAAAATTAAAATCGGAGCAGTCGTCAACCTTCGCTTCAACTCATGGAAACTATTCTCACACTGAGTATCCCACACAAAAGCTTTACCTTTACAGGTCAACTGAGTCAATGGAAGTGCCAACTTCGAAAACCCTTCGATAAATCTGCGGTAGTAACCTGCTAAACCCAGAAAACTTCTAATCTCTGTGACTGACTTCGGAGTCTCCCATTGTGATACAACATCAACCTTTGATGGGTCTATTGCAATACCACTACCGGAAATAATATGGCCATGAAAGCTTACTTCACTTAACCAGAACTCACATTTGGACAACTTGGCATACAACTTCTTTTCTTTCAACACTTGCAATACAATTTTTAAATGTTCTGTATGCTCTTCTTCAGTCTTGGAATAAATTAGGATATCATCAATAAACACAACTACAAATTTATCCAGAAAATCATGAAAAATTCTGTTCATATACTCCATAAATACACCAGGTGCATTAGTAACACCGAAAGGCATCACTTTATACTCATAGTGACCATAACGCGTCTTAAAGGCCGTCTTCTGCATATCTTCATCCTTCACCTTAATCTGATGGTAACCTGATCTCAAATCAACTTTACTAAATACACGTGCACCCACTAGCTGGTCCATCAAATCATCAATCCTCTGGAAATTCATTTACAACTGGTAGACTATCAATCACCACTTGATTCTCCACCGACAAATACGCTATCAAGGAAAACATCAGAATTCCGTCGCGCTCTATTTGCTTCAGCTGCTTAGTAGTCAAGAAATCAACTCCACTTTCTTCTTCAGCGGAAGAGAAACGTACCGTCTTACTAAAAAAATTGATGATAACATGGTTATACTCTAACCAGTTCATTCCAAGGATTACATCCATACCCGTCAATGGTAAACATACAAGATCAACTTCAAAATCTCTACCAAACATAGACAGCGGACATCTTAAACAAACAAGAGAATTAGTTACTGAACTCTTAGCTGGAGTTTCAACAACCATTTCTCCACTCATATTAGACATAACCGACCCAACTTATGTACACAATCATGAACAATAAAACAATGAGTAGCATCAGTATCAATAATAGCAATTAAAGGAGTACTATTAAAGAAACAAGTACCTCTGATAAGTCGATCCTCATTGTCCGTCTATGTACCAGACAATGCAAACACTTTTCCTCTATTCTGAGCCCTCTTAGGCATCTTGCACTGAGAACTAAGATGACCCTCTTCATCACAATTGAAACAAACAATATCACCACGTTTGCATTCAGCTACTGTATGTTCTTTCTTCCCACATCAGAAGCATTTCCTCTCATCACGGTGGCAAGCATTAATCTTGTGGTCTTTCTCACCACACTTGTAGCAGACAACCTCAGCAGGAGTCTCATTCTTCCTGGGCCTCCTCTCATCATTCACCCTTTGTTTACCCTTATCAGCAGGAGCACTGTAAGGCTTAGGACGGCTCTACTGACTCTTACTCTTTCTTTCGTTAATCACTTTGTAGTGAGCTTTCGTATCCTCTTCGTAGATTCTGCAGCTACTTACAAAATCAGAAAAGTTGCGGATCTTCTGATAACCAATGGCCCGCTTAATCTCAGCATGCAGACCATTCTCGAACTTGATACACTTAGAGAACTCAGCAGTCTCAGGAGTGTAATGCGGGTAAAACTTTGCCAACTCAACAAACTTGGCAGCATATTCCGTTACAGACATGTCACCTTGCTTCAATTCCAGGAATTCGATTTCCTTCTTACCTCGGACATCTTCTGGGAAATACCTGTTCAAAAACTCTCTTCTGAACACAGCCCAAGTGATCGCAGCTCCTCCGTTCCCTAGAACTGGTTGCACACTCACCCACCAATCATCAGCCTCCTCAGCCAGCATGTGTGTGCCAAAGCGCACCATCTGAACATCAGTGCATTGCATAACCCTGAAGATTCTTTCAACTTCTTTCAACCATGTATGCGCTCCATCAGGGTCATACCTGCCCTTGAAAGTTGGTGGATGGTTCCTCAAAAAGGTTTCCAGCATGCGAACACCGTCGTTACCACTAGCATTGTTCTGTTGACCCACAGCTTGAGCCATCCCTTGCAAAGTAGCAGCAAGTGCAACATCGTTCCTTCCAGCCATTTCGAAAATATACACAACGACAAAAATTAGGACAACAACAGACAGTATAAAGCTGTCACACAACACTACTAGGCTCGACACGACTCAACTACTTGGCCGGACGGACCCACCTGCTCTGATACCAATTGTAACACCCCGATTTCCCAACATAAAAATTTCATTATAAATCAGAGTTTTCATCATGACGGAATGCTACATTTCTTAAAAAATCTCCAAATGAATAAATAACTTTTTATTCTTCATAAAAGTAGTCAACAATAAACTTTCAAACTTCGCAGCGGAATTAATTCAAATCAATAAAATAGTCTTTGGCACGCATGCCTCATCAAAAGTCTCAAAAAGTTAGGTTGACATCATAGTCTCAAAATTCATAAATAATATGTAAGGAAGGAGAAAGCAAATAATAAAATTCCCATCCCGTTACGTATCAGAGCCCTAAGACACTTTGAGCCGACACCTCTACTAATCTTCATTACCTGCAAGTTACCATAAGAAGGCAACAATTTTCAAGCAGAAGGGGTGAGATTCACAAACATCAATAGATAATATAATTCATCAATTATAATAAACAACATCAATAAAAACAATAAGCAACTGTTAGTTTATAATTAAACAATCAACAAGCTACGACATCAACAACTCGACCGACAACAACAACTACGACGACAACAATGCAACTAATGCAAATGCATGTGGTACCATTTAACGCGTTTGAATGAAATAACATTCCAGGGTATAAGCCCCCAACAGTTGAGTGATAAACACTCCAGGGCATAAGCCCTCAACGATTTAGTGTAAACACTCCAGGGCATGAGCCCTCAACAATGTATGAGTATGAAATGGACTCAATAGTGTATATCTGCATACAACTCAACAACAGCAACAACAACTACAATATGCATAATCAACTATCACATAAAACTCCAACTTGATCGAAAGAACACAACAAAAGGACACAACAAAGTCTCACAGAAAATTCAACAAACAAAACATGCTACAGGACTGCTCGCTGTGGCGAGCTACTTTACTCGCTATGACGAGCTCAAGAAACAAGCTACTCGCTATGGCGAGTTAGGAGCGAGCTAAAGGCGAGCAAAACTGGATGCTCTCGGCATTTTTGACATTTTTCACCTAAAATCTTCATTTTTAAGTTCCCCAAACCCAAATTTGATCCTGTAAAAAGGTGCCATTCATTCCTAAACATATTAAGGTATTCATGTTGATATAAAAATTGACCCAAAAACATCATTAAGACAATTAACAATTTTTAATTAAAGCAACTCGCTGTGGCAAGCAATACGGGTTTACTCGCTGTGACGAGTGGGTTTGCTCGCTGTGGCGAGCGGCGATTTACAGAACTACGAATTGTACGAACAGACTTCTACTTTTCAACCCCAAACCCCAATTTCAACACCCAAAAACCCAATTTTGATGAATTGCGTTACTTCTATTCAAACTAACATGAGAACAGCATTAAACAACAACATTTTCATGAATTCATCAAGTTTTTAAAACTAATTCATCTTCAACCTAATTTAATTCATCATCATCAACAATAACAACAACAATTAACAAATTATATGACCTAAAATTGAGAGTTAGTCTCACCCTTATCTGAATTTTGATGAACAAAGCTCTACAATTCCCCTCACTTGGATCTTCTCCCTTGGTTCTTGGTTTTCTTCTCCTTCTCTCAAAAACTCACTTTTTTTCTATTGTACGTGAAATGTTTTTGTCTGACTCTTTCTTACTAACTCCAAAAGCATAACCCCTCTTTTCTTTCTCTTAAGTCCCACTTATTCCACATAATTATAATTAATCCTCTTAATTCTAAATAAATATTATTACTACTTATTTTTATTTCTCATGTTTTATTTAAATAATAAAACAACTATATAATAAAATAACACAAACTATATAACACACATAAATCATATATTTCACATAAAATCATATATATCAAATAAGTCATGCAAAATCGTATAAACAATATTCAAACATCAATTAAAAAAATAATAGAATCAAAATGGGGCGTTACACGGGATATTACAACTCTCCCTGATGCCTAACCTATCTCAAGATTTATAATAAAAAAATTAATTAGATAATTTCAATGAACCTAAAAAGTGATTTTTTTACTTATAATAAAGACTGCTTGAAATATTAAAAAACCAACAAATAATAGCTTAATTCAATATATTATACTGACTAAAACTGTGTGATTTTTAAGTCAAAAAATATGAGAAACGGGCACAAATTGTGTGATTTTAAAATGGGGGGACCATCTTGGTGAGTGAATTAAAATAAGAAAACCAAAATTGTAATTAATCTTAATATTTTTCTACGTTGTTTGGTTTAATTTTTAAAATGTATTCCAAAATTCGATACGATCCGAGCGATTGTTACAAAAAAACATCCAATAAATTTCGGTTTCGTGCGAATCTTCTATTTATTTTGGATTGGTCTGGTTGTAAACATCACTAGAAATAATGATGTGTGTAGTTGTTCATTATGACTCCCGAAATAATTATGTGCATAGTTGTTCATTATGACTCCTTGAAAATGAAAATTAAGCGTGTTTTCCTACTTTTATTTTGGGTAAAAGTAGGTTAAACTATCTAAGAACTCACCTAGAATATTCAGCAACATGCATAGCTCAAAGCTTCAATTCCTATCTTCTTCCAATTCAAACCCTACTCTTGCTCACATGTTCCAAAAGCTCCAAAGTTCCAACATTGCACTCCTTCTAGTTGTTTCTTGCTCATGAGGCTTCTATGATTCTTGCTTAATCACTAAATGCATGCATTTGGAAGCTTGAGGGAAGAAGTTTGAGGGAAGGGGGCGCCCTTTCTAGAGAAAACGAGGAGAGGATTCCAAATTTTGAAACCTAGAGAGAGAAACAACATGAGGTTATGAAGATTTTGGCTCCAAACACCTTTATATACCCCTTTGGTACAAACACCAAAATGCCCTTCATCTTGATCGTGTTATACTAAGACTGATGATTTAATTTGAAATTAACTGACATTGTATCTTAAAGCATTCATCATCGTATTGAATTCTATGGACATTGCTCTCTGGCACACCATCGACTAATACAATACCAATTCTAACGACTGGGATATTTTTACTATGAGAGCCGGATCTCTAAATTCATAGGAACGACCTTTAATATTATAATGGGTAATGTTAACGCACAAAAAAAAAATGACTCCGTAGAAATTAAACTTCAGTTTTTTGAAAGGTCACTTGGTTGATAGATAAACAGATCGAGACTTGGCGTCCAAAAAATAAAAATTAGATTTAAAAATCATTAAAAAAAACAAATTTAAAACACACTAAGATACTAAATAATTTTATTAAGAAGTATCAAGATAGGTAAAACATTGGGTTCTCAATACCTATTGCATTATTAAAATTTTGTATTACATTAAATTTCAAAATCCCAATTATAGCGAAGAGGATCTCATGGAGATTGAATCCTACATGTCCCTGATATCACCATTCCAATTATAGCAAAGAGGATGGTCTGGTTGAGTCAAACATGGCCCTGCTTTCACTATATAATAATTAAGAGTATCATCTTTTTCATCATCTCTAGATTGTACGAAAACATCAAACTTACGTTCCTCTTGATTACCATTCCAATTAAACAAACACCAGAATTTTGTGCCTCCAAAAAAGTTATGATCAAATTTCCAACCAAAACTCTCACCATGATGAAGAGTATGTTCTCCAAGATCATCATCTCCAGATCTGCAATGAAGGAACATATCCAAATTGTCTTCTAGAGAGTTGGCAACATTCACATGTTTATGGGCAGCTACACGAAAGTTGTGCAATGATAGCAACGTCAACGCACATAGCAGGAGCAATTTTTTGGTCAACAGAGACATTGCACTTTCAAGAATCTTTATTTTTTAAGTGAATAACTTTTGTTATATGAAGGTTACACTAATGGTTAATAGAGAAACATCTATTTATATGCATTTTGGAAAGAAAACAAATATATTAAAAAAAGTTTAGATATGTATTTTAAGGTAGTAAATTTAAATCCCCTCTAAATATCACTTTGAATTAAAAAAATGGTCAACAATGTCACTTTTTTTTTGAAGGATCAACAATGTCACTTTATTATTTTTCCTTCAAAAAAAATGTCACTTTATTATTTTGGAAAGAAAATAATTTTTTTATCCGTAGAGATATTGCACTTTGAATAAATTTAAATATGTATCTCAAGATACTAAATTTAAATCTCCCTCGAAATGTCACTCTAAATTAAAAAATGGTCAACAATAGGTGTTTTGGAAATAAATTAATTAGACAATTAAAAAATGGTCAACAATAGGCGTTTTTGCCAACAATGTCACTCTCCCTGATGCCTAATCTATCTCAAGATTTATAATAAAAAAATTAATTAAATAATTTCAATGAACCTAAAAAGTGATTTTTTTTTTACTTATAATAAGGACCGCATGAAATATTTAAAAAAACCAACAAATAATAGATTAATTCAATATATTATACTAACTAAAACTGTGTGATTTTTAAGTCAAAAAATATGAGAAACGGGCCAAAATTGTGTGATTTTAAAATGGGGGGACCATCTTGGTGAGTGAATTAAAATAAAAAAACCAAAATTGTAATTATTCTTAATATTTGTGTACATTGTTTGGTTTAATTTTTAAAATGTATTCCAAAATTCGACATGATCCGAGCGGTTGTTACAAAAAACATCCAATAAATTTCGGTTTTGTGCGAATCTTCTATTTATTTTGGATTGGTCTGGTTGTAAACATCACTAGAAATAATGATGTGTGTAGTTGTTCATTATGACTCCCGAAATAATTATGTGCATAGTTGTTCATTATGACTCCTTGAAAATGAAAATTAAACTTAAAAAATATATAATTTTTTTTGATATTATATGTTTACCCCCTGTAATATTATCGATTTCTGGTTTACCCTCTTATAAAAAAAAATAGATTCCAACCCTGTAATTTAAACATTATGTTGGAACAAAATGTGTTTAACATTACCACCTTAAGTTTTGATGATAACCAAGTATTAAAAGTTCAATTGGATATGCTAATATTTGTTCAAATGGGCAGGACCATTGACTAAAAATTACAAATCTTAAAACAAGATATTGGTTATGGAAGAACAAATGAGAGCAAAAGAATTTACAAGAGAAGTTATATTGCAAGTCAGAGTCTGAAGACATTATAATTGTGAAGATTCAATGAAACAAAGAATGAAGATTTAAGAGGCCTCAGAAGACTTACAAATGGAAGGAATTATGTTCCCAAGTCCTTAAGCAAGTTTTTTTAAGACGAAGATCGAAAATGACAGAAAATCAAAGAATTTGGGCCCATGAAGAGATGTCATGCACCTAGCACATGAGTAATGTGCCTAACACATGGAGAGGCATCCATGCGTCTAGGGCCCTGTTCGTGCGCCTATGGCATGGTTTCTCTCTCTCTCTCTCTCTCTCTCTCTCTCTCATGTGTTAGGCACACTAGCAATGTGCCCCATGCATCTGAAAATGCAGGGCATAAGCGTGTTTTCCTACTTTTATTTTGGGTAAAAGTAGGTTAAACTATCTAAGAACTCACCTAGAATATTCAGCAACATGCATAGCTCAAAGCTTTAATTCCTATCTTCTTCCAATTCAAATTCTACTCTTGCTCACATGTTCCAAAAGCTCCAAAGTTCCAACATTGCACACCTTCTAGTTGTTTCTTGCTCATGAGGCTTCTATGATTCTTGCTTAATCACTAAATGCATGCATTTGGAAGCTTGAGGGAAGAAGTTTGAGGGAAGGGGGCGCACTTTCTAGAGAAAAGGAGGAGAGGATTCCAAATTTTGAAACCTAGAGAGAGAAACAACATGAGGTTATGAAGATTTTGGCTCCAAACACCTTTATATACCCCTTTGGTACAAACACCAAAATGCCCTTCATCTTGATCGTGTTATACTAAGACTGATGATTTAATTTGTACTTAACCGACACTGTATCTTAAAGCATTCATCATCGTATTGAATTCTATGGACATTGCTCTCTGGCAGGCCATCGACCAATACAATTCTAATTCTAACGAGTGGGATATTACACGTGTTTTCCTGCTTTTATTTTGGGTAAAACCCGCACTTTTAGCCCAGACCCAGGTAGAAAATCTCACAATAAATATCAGTATTCCTCATTCATAAATTCTTGTTCTGAATTGTGGTAGTTCAAGAGAAAAGCAACTTTGGAGTTTCGAGAGAGTTTCTATCTTCTCCTTGATTTTCTAGGGTATGTTTTTATCTTTAGTAATTTGTTTTAGTTACCATGTGTAACTAAAACTTTTTAGGTTAGAGTTCTAAGATGAACCTCTGTATATTTTTGTTGGATATTTATTTACTATAATATTTCGTTTATTTTATTTATTAATTCTTTTGTTCCCTATTAAGTTTATTAGTATATAGTTTACTTATGTGATAGTTGCAACCCTAGATTAGGTACTTAGGTTGTGACAGGGCCTAATATTGCAATCACTAATTGGATGCTTATATCTTGATAGTTATATCTCTTTACTGATAACTATATATATATATATATATATATATATATATATATATATATATATATATTTGTGTGTGCTTGCGCGCGCGAGAACCATATCATATATAAATGCATGGTCAGTGGTAGTGGTAGAAACCTGGATATTGTAGATCCCATTGTTTGTGGTTCAACTTCTAGTTTTTCATTATTTAAATTTTAAATTAATTTTTTTCTAGCATGAGAGAGCCTAGGTTTTGGCCTAATTTATCATTTATTTAAGGCTCATATGTCTTCGATTCAATCTTTTTTACCTCCAATTCACTCCAACTCTCTTTAAATATGTTAAACTCTAACGACAAACATTACTATTATTCTCTCATAAAAAATAAAACTTTATAAACATTTTTTTCCATATTCGGCTCAGAAGATATTCATTTGAAGTTGTATTTTAATATTTATTGATTAGAATATTTTATTTATTAGTTACATTATTGATGTTGTTTTCAATTTCATTAGAAAAATTTTCATTAAAAAAAATGATGTTTTTATTTTATTAGGGGTCTATTTTTACTATGAGAGCCGGATCTCTAAATTCATAGGAATGACCTTTAATATTATAATGGGTAATGTTAACACACAAAAAAAAAAAAGACTCCGTAGAAATTAAACTTTAGTTTTTTTTGAAAGGTCACTTGGTTGATGGATAAACAGATCGAGACTTGGCGTCCAAAAAATAAAAATTAGATTTAAAAATCATTAAAAAAACAAATTTAAAACACACTAAGATACTAAATAATTTCATTAAGAAGTATTAAGATAGGTAAAACATTGGGTTCTAAATACCTATCGTATTATTAAAATTTTAAGAACATTAAATTTCAAAATCCCAATTATAGCGAAGAGGATCTCATGGAGATTGAATCCTACATGTCCCTGATATCACCATTCCAATTATAGCAAAGAGGATGGTCTGGTTGAGTCAAACATGGCCCTGCTTTCACTATATAATAATTAAGAGTATCATCTTTTTCATCATCTCTAGATTGTACGAAAACATCAAACTTACGTTCCTCTTGATTACCATTCCAATTAAACAAACACCAGAATTTTGTGCCTCCAAAAAAGTTATGATCAAATTTCCAACCAAAACTCTCACCATGATGAAGAGTATGTTCTCCAAGATCATCATCTCCAGATCTGCAATGAACGAACATATCCAAATTGTCTTCTAGAGAGTTGGCAACATTCACATGTTTATGGGCAGCTACACGAAAGTTGTGCGTTGATAGCAACGTCAACGCACATAGCAGGAGCAATTTTTTGGTCAATAGAGACATTGCACTTTCAAGAATCTTTATCTTTTAAGTGAATAACTTTTGTTATATGAAGGTTACACTAATTGTTAATAGAGAAACATCTATTTATTTGCATTTTGGAAAGAAAACAAATATATTAAAAAAAGTTTAGATTTGTATTTTAAGGTAGTAAATTTAAATCCCCTCTAAATATCACTTTGAATTAAAAAAATGGTCAACAATGTCACTTTTTTTTTTGAAGGATCAACAATGTCACTTTATTATTTTCCCTTCAAAAAAATATGTCACTTTATTATTTTGGAAAGAAAATAATTTTTTGATCCGTAGAGATATTACACTTTGAATAAATTTAAATATGTATCTCAAGATACTAAATTTAAATCTCCCTCGAAATGTCACTCTAAATTAAAAAATGGTCAACAATAGGCATTTTGGAAATAAATTTATTAGACAAATAAAAAATGGTCAACAATAGGCGTTTTGGCCAACAATGTCACTCTCCCTGATGCCTAATCATCTCAAGATTTATAATAAAAAAATTAATTAAATAATTTCAATGAACCAATAAGGACCGCATGAAATATTTAAAAAAACCAACAAATAATAGATTAATTCAATATATTATACTAACTAAAACTGTGTGATTTTTAAGTCAAAAAATATGAGAAACGGGCCAAAATTGTGTGATTTTAAAATGGGGGGACCATCTTGGTGAGTGAATTAAAATAAGAAAACCAAAATTGTAATTAATCTTAATATTTGTGTACGTTGTTTGGTTAAATTTTAAAATGTATTCCAAAATTCGACATGATCCGAGCGGTTGTTACAAAAAAGATCCAATAAATTTCGGTTTTGTGCGAATCTTCTATTTATTTTGGATTGGTCTGGTTGTAAACATCACTAGAAATAATGATGTGTGTAGTTGTTCATTATGACTCCCGAAATAATTATGTGCATAGTTGTTTATTATGACTCCTTGAAAATGAAAATTAAACTTAAATTTTTTTTTTTTTTTGATATTATATGCTTACCCCCTGTAATATTAACGATTTTTGGTTTACCCTCTTATAAAAATAAAATAGATTCCAACCCTGTAATTTAAACATTATGTTGGAACAAAATGTGTTTAACATTACCACCTTAAGTTTTGATGATAACTAAGTATTAAAAGTTCAATTGGATATGCTAATATTTGTTCAAATGGGAAGGACCATTGACTAAAAATTACAAATCTTAAAACAAGATATTGGTTATGGAAGAACAAATGAGAGCAAAAGAATTTAGAAGAGATGTTATATTGCAAGTCAGAGTCTGAAGACATCATAATTGTGAAGATTCAATGAAACGAAGAATGAAGATTTAAGAGGCCTCAGAAGACTTACAAATGGAAAGAATTATGTTCCCAAGTCCTTAGGCAAGTTTTTTTAAGACGAAGACCGAAAACGACAGAAAATCAAAGAATTTGGGCCCATGAAGAGATGATATGCGCCTAGCACATCAGTAATGTGCCAAGCACATGAATCATGTGCCTAACACATGGAGAGGCATCCATGCGTCTAGGGCCCTGTTCGTGCGCCTATGGCATGTCCCCCCTCTCTCTCTCTCTCATGTGTTAGGCACACTAGCAATGTGCCCCATGCATCTGAAAATGCATGGCATAAGCGTGTTTTCCTACTTTTATTTTGTGTAAAAGTAGGTTAAATTATCTAAGAACTCACCTAGAATATTCAGCAACATGCATAGTGTAACGCCCTAGTTGTCATTTATTTAATTTTGGTTGATTTTAATGAAGTTTTTATGATTTTAAATAATTCATGTTGATTTTATGGTGTGTTATATTTTATTATATGATTATTATGATTATTTAATTAAAATAGGTGAGAATCATAATTATTAGAAGGTAGGGGATTAAAATGAATTATTTAGTATTTTAATAGGAGTTAATTAGAATTAAGAAGGAATTAAGTGGTATTAATAGGAGTTAGAAGGAAAGAAAAGTCAGAAACAATTTTCACGTAGAAACAGTGAGAAACAGAGAAAAGGGAGAAAACCTAGACCAAGAGAGAAGAAGCAAGAGGAGAGAAGAACGCAGCTTGAATTCGGGAAATAATCTAAGGTAAGGGTGAGACTAACTCTCAACTTTAGGTTCTATAATTCGTTGATTGATGTAGGGTTGTTAGGGTTGATGAATTGAATTAGGTTAAAGATGAATTGATGTCAATAACTTAATGAATTCATGTAATTGTTGTTAATTAATGCTGTTCTGACGTTAGAATGCATAGGAGTGATGAAATTCATCAAATTTGGGGTTTAGGGTTGAAAAGTAGAAGTCTGTTCGTACAGTTCGTAGTTCTGTCAATCGCCGCTCGCCACGGCGAGTCAACCCACTCGCCAGGCGAGCAATGCCTGTGTAGCTCGCCACAGCGAGCAGACCAACTCGCGAGGCGAGCAGTGAAACCCCATAGCTCGCCACAGCGAGCAGATGCACTCGCCACAGCGAGTTGCTTAATTAAAAAGACGTTAATTGTCTTAATGATGTTTTTGGGCCAATTTTTATATCAATTTGAGTGCCTTAATATGTTTAGGGATGAATGACACCTTTTTACAGAATTAAATTTGGGTTTTGGAAACTTAAAAATGAAGATTTTAGGTGAAAAATGTCAAAAATGCCGAGAGCAACCACTTTTGCTCGCCTTGAGCTCGCCCCCAATTCGCCACGGCGAGTAGCTCAAATTCCTGAATTCGCCACGGCGAGTAACACTGTTGAATTTTATTGTTGAATTTTATTGTGATGTTTCGTTGTGACCTTTTGTTGTGTCTTGTCGAATTAAGTTGGAGTCTTATGTCATAGTTGATTATGCATATGGTAGTTGTCGTTGCTGTTGTCGAGTTGTATGCAGATATACACTATTGAGTCCATTTCATACTCATACCTTGTTGAGGGCTTATGCCCTGGAGTGTTTATCACTCAATCGTTGAGGGCTTATGCCCTGGAATGTTATTTCATTCAACCGTTGGGGGCTTATGCCCCAGAATGCTTAGCATTCAACGCGCGTAAAATGGTACTACATGCATTTGCATTAGTTGCATTGTTGTTGTCGTTGTAGATGTTGTCATTGCTGTTGTCGTTGTTGTTGTTGTTGTCGGTTGAGTTGTCGATGTCGTAGTTGATGATGTTGTTGAATTGTTTTAATTATAAACTGATAGTTGATTAGCATTATACTGTTGTTGTTGAATTTAATTGATGAATTATATTATCTATTGTTGTTTGTGAATCTCACCCCTTCTGCTGGAATTGCCGCCTTGTGGGCAAGTGCAGGTAACGAAGATTAGTAGAGATGTCGGCTCAAAGTGTCTTAGGGCTCTGATACGTTACGGGACGGGAATTTGTTGCTTGTTTTCTCTTTCCTTACGTAATATTCATGAATTATGAAACCTTTGATGAGGCCTGCGTGCCAAAGACATATTTTGTTATTTTAAATTAATTCTGCTGCGAAGTTTTGAAGGTTGATTTTTATTGACTATTTTTATGGAGAATAATTATTCATCTATTCATTTGGAGATTTTATTTTGAACGAAAATGTAGCATTCCGTTTTGGTGAAAAAAAACTCTGATTTAATTTGTTAATTATTAATGTTGGGAAAACGGGGTGTTACAATTGGTATCAGAGCAGGTTGGTCCGTCCGGCCAAGTAGTAGAGTCGGGTCGAGCCTAGTAGAGTCGTATGACAATTTTGTATTGTCTTTGATGTCCTGGTTGTTGTTGTAGTGTAGATTTTCGCAATGGCTGGAAGGAATGATGTTGCACTTGCTGCTGCTTTGCAAGCGATGGCTCAAGCTGTGGGTCAACAGAATAATGCTGGTGGTAACGACGGTGTTCGCATGCTGGAAACCTTCTTGAGAAACCATCCACCAACTTTCAAGGGCAGGTATGACCCTGATGGAGCGCAGACATGGTTGAAGGAGATTGAAAGAATCTTCAGAGTTATGCAATGCACTGATGTTCAGATGGTGCGTTTTGGCACACATATGCTGGCTAAGGAGGCTGATGATTGGTGGGTGAGTGTGCAACCAGTGCTAGGGAACGGAGGAGCTGTGATCACTTGGGCTGTGTTCAGAAGAGAGTTTCTGAATAGGTATTTTCCGGAAGATGTCCGAGGCAAGAAGGAAATTGAATTTCTGGAACTGAAGCAAGGTGACATGTCAGTAACAGAGTATGCTGCCAAGTTTGTTGAGTTGGAAAAGTTTTACCCGCATTACACTCCTGAGACTGCTGAGTTCTCTAAGTGTATCAAGTTTGAGAATGGTCTGCGTGCTGAGATTAAGCGGGCCATTGGTTATCAGAAGATCCACAACTTTTCTGATTTAGTGAGTAGCTGCAGAATTTACGAAGAGGATACGAAAGCTCACTACAAGGTGATTAATGAAAGGAAGAGTAAGAGTCAGCAGAACCGTCCTAAGCCTTACAGTGCTCCTGCTGATAAGGGTAAACAACGGGTGAATGATGAGAGGATGCCCAGGAAGAATGAGACTCCTGCTGAGGTTGTCTGCTACAAGTGTGGTGAGAAAGGCCACAAGAGTAATGCTTGCCACCGTGATGAGAAGAAATGCTTCTGGTGTGGGAAGAAGGGACATACAATAGCTGAGTGCAAACGTGGTGATATTGTCTGTTTCAATTGTGATGAAGAGGGTCATCTTAGTTCTCAGTGCAAGAAGCCTAAGAAGGCTCAGCTTGGAGGGAAGGTGTTTGCATTTTCTGGTACACAGACAGACAATGAGGATCGACTTATCAGAGGTACTTGTTATTTTGATGATACTCCTTTAATTGCTATTATTGATACTGGTGCTACGCATTGTTTTATTGCTGTTAGTTGTGCTGCTAAATTGGGGCTTACTATGTGTACTTGCAAAAAGTACGAGTAATGAATACTAGGGTTTTCTCTGTCTATTAGGGTTTAGACTGATTATTGGATGCCTTGAGAATGCTCTCAAGGGTTGTATTTATAGCCTGCCGTGGGCTTGGGCTTTGATGGCTTGGTCTCCAAGCCATAGGGGTATTCTAGTATTTTAGGCGGGTTCTAGAGGTTTACTTAAGGCGGCGCCCTAGAAAGGACGCGCCTTGGGCCTTAGAGCTCTTCTGGAGGGCGCTAAGGCCTCCTGGGGGGTCTGCAGGTCCTTCTAGAGGTCCTTAAGACTCTTAGGAATATTATGACGGTCCATAGCCCAACAAGCACGAGTCTTGGGACAAGGCGAAGTGGTTTAAGTTATCAAGACTAAACGTAGGGGTCCTTTAGGAAGGATCCTATAAGTTTCTTGAGGAAATTCAATGACGGTCCATAGCCCAACAAGCACGAGTATTGGGACAAGGCGAAGTGGTTTAAGTTATCAAGACTAAACGTAGGGGTCCTTTAGGAAGGATCCTATAAGTTTCTTGAGGAAATTCAATGACGGTCCATAGCCCAACAAGCACGAGTCTTGGGACAAGGCGAAGTGGTTTAAGTTATCAAGACTAAACGTAGGGGTCCTTTAAGTTTCTTGATAGCTTCGGAGGGTTGTTATATCACCCTTAAGTCATAGGTCCCTGCTGTATCGAAAGAAGTTTGCTTTATCTAGTTCTTCTTTTTTAGTATAGGTTCCTAAGCTATGGCGTGATACTTCCCGCCTTGTTTTCTGGAAGGGTGAGACAGACGCTCCTTGGAATGTTGGCGAGGACTCTAACCTGTGAAATAGATCGGACGGTGTAGATTTCCTGACTCTTCATTTGTCGTGACGTGTTCACATCTTGGCCTGCCACGCACGTGTTCCACTTTTTTCTGTAGAGAAAGCACGCCTTTCGAGGCGACTTTAACTCTTCTGTTCCTATATATTTGCGCTTTACTTCCTCTTCAACCTTATTTCATCCTTTTGTTTATCAATTTTCTCTTCGTCTATTCTCTCTTCTTCCGTTTTCTTCTGCCTTAGCGTTATGGCGGCCCTGCGTGGCGCTTCAGTTGTTTTGTATTTTAGGGCGACCTTTTACGGCGCCCAGCTGACCTTTTGCTTAACCATGATCCTCCCGAATTTACGAATTCTTATGTTGTCTTTAGACGTGGTAATGATTTTTGAGTTTACGAGCTTTCACGATGTTCCTTTAAATAGTTTAATCCTACCAAGTGTTCAAAAGTATTGAATCTACTTATAGGCGCCTCCTCATTTATCACAACGTGATCTATCCTCTAATACTTTATAATTTGAGCAAATTTAGTGAGACTTTAATAATTTGCTGGCTTTGCGATACAAACCTCTTATGAAAATATGCTACAAAGTATTTCATAACATTGCGCTACAAGGCGTTTTATAGGGTTGCGCTACATGGCGACTTACAAGGTGCGCACGTGGCGTCTTTCAGGGGCGGCGCTACAAGGCGACTTACAAGGTGCGCACGTGGCGTCTTTCAGGGGCGGCGCTACAAGGCGACTTACAAGGTGCGCACGTGGCGTCTTTCAGGGGCGGCGCTACATGGCGACTTACAACTTCTATCTCAGAGCCCTCTTGGGGTTGAGTTTTCACTGCCCAGTTGGGTCTTACGGCTTCTATCTCAGAGCCCTCTTGGGGTTGAGTTTTCACTGCCCAGTTGGGTCTTACTGCTCAGAGCCCTCTTGGGGTTGAGTTTTCACTGCCCAGTTGGGTCTTACGGCTTCTATCTCAGAGCCCTCTTGGGGTTGAGTTTCACTGCCCAGTTGGGTCTTACGCCTTCTAGTCGATTTGTAGATTCCTGTGGATATTGTAGTAGTAGCACCTAAACAAAATAACAAACAGAAATAGTAAAATATTTGTAGACATTAAGTTGCTTCGTTGAAAACCTGCAAAACAAATCTCAAAGGTTGAGAAAGGTATAGAATAACTTCGTGTGTCATTTTCAAAAAATTTAATGGCGGGACCGTTGGCGGAATTGTTTGGCTCCTTTGTAGATCTCGCCCTTGGCGGAATAGTCAGTATCCCAACCTTGATTTATCTGAAATATAACAATTCTTCCACACTTCCAAAGTAATCAGTATTATAAATAAAGGATTATTTAATCATACGTAATCATATTTAACTGAGAATTAATTACTCGTTGTCTTCTCTTATTAACTCGACCATAATTTTTGCTCCTCCTCCTATTCTTTCTTTTTATTAATTTGGAAGTAACTCTCTGCTGAATGTTACTCCTATACTTCCTACCACATCAAAGAGTGGCTAGTTACTAACTTAACTTTCTTGCCACAATTTGCAAACCTGCTTATCTATCTAACTATTGCTTTTAATATTCACTCTTTTTTGCTCTTCTACTAACTCACGACTATCTCGCCCATTACCTTACCATGCTCATATTAAATCTAAACTAACTCGCTTACTCCATTATTCTCTAAGTCTTTATTTCCTCCTATGAAGTTAGGACTAAGTCTTCTGACCAATTTTATTCTTCTAAATGGGCCTGGTGTTAACTAAACTTTTTATTTCTGTTTTTACTAAGCAGTGAGTTCAGCGTGCAAAGTAAATGGTACATGAAGAGGGGTTCCCAGGAAAGAGAGGTGGGTCACTTGGACCTCTTAAATACCAAGACTTTCCTTGCCAGAATCCCTCCTATGTGACCCTTTAACAATACTACACTTTACTTCTGCCACGGGTACCTAGAGTAGTCTTTCTCCTATTAGCTTAGTCTTTCCTCAAAAGTTTTACTCATCCTTCTCTTTTCTTCACTACGTTCTAACTAAATCACTCAGCGATAATTAATTTCAAATGATACAAATTAAGTTAAAGCTAATTTGTCTATAAGATTTATTGTCCACATATGATGTATATGCACCAAAAAATAATTGCAAAATATATTTTCGCAAAATATATTGGGCAAGAAATTTTCTTTGAATCAAAAAGCGAGAATATATTGTCTCCAAATATATTGAACATAAAATTTTCTTCAAATCTAAATATATTTTCTTAAAATATATAGAACGTAAAATCTTCTTCAAATCTAAATATATTTTCTCAAAATATATTGAACATAAAATTTCCTTCAAATCTAAATATATTTTCTCAAAATATATTGGTCATAAAATTTTCTTCAAATCTAAAAGCGTAAATATATCTTCTCAAAATATATTGGGCAGTAAACTTTTCATTAAATCTAACTAGAATATCTTCTCAAAATATATCAAATAGTATATTCTCTCAAAAAATATAGAACCTGATATTCCTTTGAAAGTCTTTGTCGTTAATTTTCTTTTGAATGATGTCACTTCAATTTTGCGATGCTCTCTTTGAATATTTCGCCGGGTACCTGACTCTTCAGAACTGATTTTATATACTCATAAAATAATAGGAAAGTAACTGAATATTGAGAGAACATAGGATTATATGCTGCTATGCTAGTGTAACAAATTTGTAAATCAATGGAAAATTATTCACAGATTGTGTTTTAACCAATTTGTTAAGCAATTAAAAGGATAGGAAACTAAAGCATGGTGTTCAATTCATAAATATAGCCATCATTAATGAACAACAGCCCGTGAATATATATTAAGCATCGATGAAACATAAGCAACATAGAAATCATTGAAAATTATATATGATCCATCATGAAGAAAATAACACCGTTTGATAATAATATCGATGCTTAGTGGAAATATGAAATCAGACGAATGAATAAAGTTTCCAGAATAACACAATTTTAGATAGATAAAACCTGGTATGGTTTCTGATGAAGAATTTCCGCCGATGGTTGGCGTGCTTACGAGAACTAAAGGTTTAGTTTTCGCCGGCCACTGTTTTTTCAAGATCGCCGGGAGGTTTTTTAGGTTTATGAGTGTGGTCTAGGTTAGTTTTACCTTTTCCCACAGACGGCGCCAACTGTACTTGCAAAAAGTACGAGTAATGAATACTAGGGTTTTCTCTGTCTATTAGGGTTTAGACTGATTATTGGATGCCTTGAGAATGCTCTCAAGGGTTGTATTTATAGCCTGCCGTGGGCTTGGGCTTTGATGGCTTGGTCTCCAAGCCATAGGGGTATTCTAGTATTTTAGGCGGGTTCTAGAGGTTTACTTAAGGCGGCGCCCTAGAAAGGACGCGCCTTGGGCCTTAGAGCTCTTCTGGAGGGCGCTAAGGCCTCCTGGGGGGTCTGCAGGTCCTTCTAGAGGTCCTTAAGACTCTTAGGAATATTATGACGGTCCACTATGTCTAGTATGGGTGGAGAGATGATTGTTGAAACTCCAGCTAAGGGTTCCGTGACCACTTCTCTTGTTTGTCTAAGATGTCCACTGTCTGTGTTTGGTAGAGATTTTGAAGTTGATCTTGTATGTTTACCGTTGACGGATATGGATGTAATCCTTGGGATGAACTGGTTAGAGTATAACCATGTCCTCATCAATTGTTTTAGTAAGACAGTACGTTTCTCTTCCGCTGAAGAAGAGAGTGAAGTTGATTTCTTGAGTACTAAGCAGCTGAAGCAGATAGAGCGCGATGGAATTCTGATGTTTTCCTTGATAGCGTATTTGTCGGTGGAGAATCAAGCGGTGATTGATAGCCTACCAGTCGTGAATGAATTTCCAGAAGTTTTTCCTGATGAGATTCCCGATGTGCCGCCAGAGAGGGAAGTTGAATTCTCTATTGATCTTATTCCGGGTACGAAGCCTGTGTCGATGGCTCCTTACCGTATGTCAGCAGCTGAGTTGGAAGAATTGAAGAAGCAGTTGGAGGACCTACTTGATAAGAAGTTTGTAAGACCAAGTGTTTCACCTTGGGGAGCGCTGGTATTATTGGTTAAGAAGAAAGATGGTAGCATGAGGCTGTGTATAGATTACCGTCAGTTGAATAAAGTGACGATAAAGAATAGGTATCCACTTCCGAGGATTGATGACTTGATGGACCAACTAGTGGGTGCTCGTGTGTTTAGTAAAATTGATTTGAGATCAGGTTACCATCAGATCAAGGTGAAGGATGAAGATATGCAGAAGACGACGTTCAGAACGCGATATGGTCACTATGAGTATAAAGTGATGCCTTTCGGTGTTACTAATGCACCTGGTGTATTTATCGAGTATATGAACAGAATTTTCCATGACTTTCTGGATAGATTTGTGGTTGTGCTTATTGATGATATTCTGATTTATTCTAAGACTGAAGAAGAGCATGCAGAGCATTTGAAGATTGTTTTGCAAGTGTTGAAAGAAAAGAAGTTGTATGCCAAGTTGTCAAAATGTGAATTCTGGTTAAGTGAAGTAAGTTTTCTTGGCCATATTATTTCTGGTAATGGTATTGCGGTTGACCCGTCGAAAGTTGAAGCGGTATCGCAATGGGAGACTCCGAAGTCAGTTATAGAGATTAGAAGTTTTCTGGGTTTAGCAGGCTATTACCGCAGATTTATCGAAGGATTTTCGAAGTTGGCACTTCCTTTGACACAGTTGACCTGTAAAGGTAAAGCTTTTGTGTGGGATACTAAGTGTGAGAATAGTTTCAATGAGTTGAAGCAACGGTTGACGACTGCTCCAATTTTAATTTTACCTAAGTCAGATGAACCTTTCGTTGTTTATTATGATGCGTCTAAGTTGGGCTTAGGTGGTGTACTTATGCAAGATTGTAAGGTGGTAGCTTATGCTTCGAGACAATTGAGGATACTTGAGAAGAACTATCCTATGCATGATTTAGAGTTGGCTGCTGCAGTTTTTGTGCTAAAAATTTGGAGGCATTATTTGTACGGTTCCAGATTTGAGGTGTTCAGTGATCATAAAAGTTTGAAATATTTGTTTGATCAGAAGGAGCTGAATATGAGGCAGAGAAGATGGCTCGAGTTGTTGAAGGACTATGATTTTAGTTTGAATTACCACCCGGGTAAAGCCAATGTGGTTGCAGATGCTTTGAGCAGAAAGACGTTGCACATGTCTGCTATGATGATGAAAGAGTTCGAGTTACTTGAGAAATTTAGAGACTTGAGCTTAGTTTGTGAATTGGCACCTCAGAGCGTGCAGTTGGGTATGTTGAAGATCAATAATGAATTCTTGAACAGTATCAAGGAAGCGCAGGAAGCTGATGTTAAGTTTGTAGACTTGATGGTTGCTAGTAATGAAGCGGAAGATAGTGATTTTCAGGCTGATGATCAGGGTGTGTTAAGGTTCCGAGGCAGAATTTGTATTCCTGATAATGATGAGTTGAAAAAGTTGATTTTAGAAGAAAGTCACAGGAGTAGTTTAAGTATTCATCCGGGAGCTACGAAGATGTATCACGACTTGAAGAAGTTATTTTGGTGGTCAGGATTGAAGCGAGATGTCGCGCAATTTGTTTATGCATGTTTGACCTGTCAGAAATCTAAAGTTGAACATCAGAAGCCTGCAGGGTTGTTGACACCATTAGATGTGCCAGAATGGAAGTGGGATAGCATATTCATGGATTTTGTAACGAGCTTACCGAATACTCCGAAGGGGCATGATGCCATTTGGGTAGTTGTTGACAGGTTGACAAAGTCAGGGCATTTTATTCCGATCAATATCAATTATCCGGTAGCTCAGTTGGCGGAAGTTTACATCCATAATATTGTGAAGTTGCATGGTGTTCCATCAAGTATTGTGTCGGATAGAGATCCGAGGTTTACTTCAAGGTTTTTGAAGAGTTTGCAGGAGGCTTTGGGTTCTAAGTTGAAGTTGAGTTCGGTTTATCATCCTCAAACAGATGGTCAGTCAAAGAGGACGATTCAGTAGTTGGAAGATTTGTTAAGAGTGTGTGTACTTGAGCAAGGTGGAGCTTGGGATAGTCATCTACCGTTGATTGAGTTCACGTACAACAACAGTTATCATTCAAGTATTGGTATGGCACCATTTGAAGCTTTGTATGGTCGGAGGTGTAGAACTCCGTTGTGTTGGTTTGAATCGGGAGAAAGTATAGTGTTGGGACCGGAATTAGTCCAGCAGACTACAGAGAAGGTTAAGTTGATAAGAGAGCAGATGAAAGCGTCGCAGAGTCGGCAAAAGAGTTACCATGACAAGCGTAGAAAGGAACTTGAATTTCAAGAGGGTGATCATGTGTTCTTGAGAGTCACTCCTATGACAGGTGTAGGTCGTGCGTTGAAGTCTAAGAAGTTGACTCCGAAGTTTATTGGTCCTTATCAGATATCGGAGAGAATTGGGCCAGTGGCATATCGAATAGGTTTGCCACCACATCTTTCAAATCTGCATGATGTGTTTCATGTGTCGCAGTTGCGGAAGTACGTAGCGGATCCTTCGCATGTTATACCGAGAGATGACGTGCAAGTTAGAGACAACCTTACGGTGGAGACTTTACCGTTGAGAATTGATGATCGTAAGGTGAAGAAGTTGAGGGGCAAGGAGATACCTCTGGTGAGAGTTGTCTGGGGTGGAGTAACTGGTGAAAGCTTGACTTGGGAGCTGGAAAGTAAGATGCTAGAGTCTTATCCTGAGTTGTTTGCTTGAGGTAATATTTCGAGGACGAAATTCTTTAAGTTGGGGAGAGTTGTAACGCCCTAGTTGTCATTTATTTAATTTCGGTTGATTTTAATGAAGTTTTTATGATTTTAAATAATTCATGTTGATTTTATGGTGTGTTATATTTTATTATATGATTATTATGATTATTTAATTAAAATAGGTGAGAATCATAATTATTAGAAGGTAGGGGATTAAAATGAATTATTTAGTATTTTAATAGGAGTTAATTAGAATTAAGAAGGAATTAAGTGGTATTAATAGGAGTTAGAAGGAAAGAAAAGTCAGAAACAGTTTTCACGTAGAAACAGTGAGAAACAGAGAAAAGGGAGAAAACTTAGACCAAGAGAGAAGAAGCAAGAGGAGAGAAGAACGCAGCTTGAATTCGGGAAATAATCTAAGGTAAGGGTGAGACTAACTCTCAACTTTAGGTTCTATAATTCGTTGATTGATGTAGGGTTGTTAGGGTTGATGAATTGAATTAGGTTAAAGATGAATTGATGTCAATAACTTAATGAATTCATGTAATTGTTGTTAATTAATGCTGTTCTGACGTTAGAATGCATATGAGTGATGAAATTCATCAAAATTGAGCCTTTAGGTGTCAAATTTGGGGTTTAGGGTTGAAAAGTAGAAGTCTGTTCGTACAGTTCGTAGTTCTGTCAATCGCCGTTCGCCACGGCGAGTAAACCCACTCTCCAGGCGAGCAATGCATGTGTAGCTCGCCACAGCGAGCAAACCAACTCGCGAGGCGAGCAGTGAAACCCCATAGCTCGCCACAGCGAGCAGATGCACTCGCCACGGCGAGTTGCTTAATTAAAAAGTCGTTAATTGTCTTAATGATGTTTTTGGGCCAATTTTTATATCAATTTGAGTGCCTTAATATGGGTTTTGGAAACTTAAAAATGAAGATTTTAGGTGAAAAATGTTAAAAATGCCGAGAGCAACCACTTTTGCTCGCCTTGAGCTCGCCCCCAATTCGCCACGGCGAGTAGCTCAAATTCCTGAATTCGCCACGGCGAGTAAGTAGCTCGCCACGGCGAGTAACACTGTAGGTTACCTAAGTTGTTGAATTTTATTGTGATGTTTCGTTGTGACATTTTGTTGTGTCTTGTCGAATTAAGTTGGAGTCTTATGTCATAGTTGATTATGCATATGGTAGTTGTCGTTGCTGTTATCGAGTTGTATGCAGATATACACTATTGAGTCCATTTCATACTCATACCTTGTTGAGGGCTTATGCCCTGGAGTGTTTATCACTCAATCGTTGAGGGCTTATGCCCTGGAATGTTATTTCATTCAACCGTTGGGGGCTTATGCCCCGGAATTTTTATTGACTATTTTTATGGAGAATAATTATTCATCTATTCATTTGGAGATTTTATTTTGAACGAAAATGTAGCATTCCGTTTTGGTGAAAAAAAACTCTGATTTAATTTGTTAATTATTAATGTTGGGAAAACGGGGTGTTACACATAGCTCAAAGCTTCAATTCCTATCTTCTTCCAATTCAAACCCTACTCTTGCTCACATGTTCCAAAAGCTCCAAAGTTCCAACATTGCACACCTTCTAGTTGTTTCTTGCTCATGAGGCTTCTATGATTCTTGCTTAATCACTAAATGCATGCATTTGGAAGCTTGAGGGAAGAAGTTTGAGGGAAGGGGGCGCCCTTTCTAGAGAAAAGGAGGAGAGGATTCCAAATTTTGAAACCTAGAGAGAGAAACAACATGAGATTATGAAGATTTTGGCTCCAAACACCTTTATATACCCCTTTGGTACAAACACCAAAATGCCCTTCATCTTGATCGTGTTATACTAAGACTGATGATTTAATTTGTACTTAACTGACACTGTATCTTACAACATTCATCATCGTATTGAATTCTATGGACATTGCTCTCTGGCAGACCATCGACTAATACAATTCCAATTCTGACGAGTGGGATATTACACGTGTTTTCCTGCTTTTATTTTGGGTAAAGCCCGCACTTTTAGCCCAGACCTATGTAATGTAACGCCCACTTTATTTATTTAATTATTTTATTTGAGTATATAGTATATTATTATATATTATATGATTTTAATGATGTTTGTGACGTATGAGATGGTGTTGTGGTGTGATGTTTATTTTATTGTTTAATAAAATAAAATAAGTGATGTTAATATATATATATATATATATATATATATATATATATATTTATATTAAAAATTAAGATGTGATATAAAAACAAATATTTTGGGAGATGGGGCTGTTTTCATAAATAAGATAGAGTTGTGGGGATAAGTGAGAATAGAAAGAATTATATAAGGGAGTTAGGGTTAGAAAGAAACAGTCAGTACGTTACAGACTCTTGGCAAGAAGGGAGAAAAGTGGCTAGAGAAGAGGGAACCCCAATTCTGCAATATTACCAGGTAAGGGTGAGCCTAACTTCAATTGTATTTACTGTAATTCATCTAGTTGTGATTAACATAGGAATTGAAAGAGAGTTGGAGAGATTTCATAAGTTAGGGTTTTGTAGGGTTTATGATGAATTGATGAGAGAATGACGTGAATTGATGTAGGAACTTGTTACAGAACCTAGATTAAGCACTAGGACTATAATTCTGAGAGATTAGAAGCATAACATGATAAATTGGACGAGTTTTGGCGAGGTTATGAGCGAACCCGCAGCCTGTTCTGTGACCGCTCGCCGTGGCGAGCAGACCTACTCGCCGTGGCGAGCAGAACAGTTTCACTCGCGAGGCGAGCAACATCACTCGCCGTAGCGAGCAACCCTTAAGTGCTCGCGAGGCGAGCAACATCACTCGCCGTAGCGAGCAAGTGGCAGAATGTAATTTAAGTAGCTCGCCGTGGCGAGCAGTCCCACTCGCCACAGCGAACAATGTGGTCTCAGACCACTATGACTTGAGTTTTAGAACTCTGTTTTGAGCGAGGCTTTGAGGGTAGACTTTTGGATAGCATTAGAGATGTTTGAGACCTAAATTAGAACCTGTAATGATGCTGTAAGATGATTTTAAGACGTTGGCGTTAATCTATGATTAAAATGATTATTAAGTGAGGTTTATGAACGAAGTACAAATGATGTTTGTGATGATAACTATGTGCTGTAAATATATATGTTAAGTGTGCTGAGCTGCTGCCATGTATTGTATAATTGCATGTGTCGATAAAGAGTCGTATTTGATGTTAAGACGTTGTAATATCTTGTTTAAGAATTAAAGAGTCGAGTCCATGCATTTGCATATTTTGAGACGGTGGAGCTTATGCTCAAAGCGACGGTGGAGCTTATGCTCAAAGCGACGGTGAAGCTTATTAAAGCTAAAATATTGGTACCACATGCATGATGTTAAGATGTTAGAGTTGCATTTGTCGAGTCATGTGTCTGAGATGTTTTGAGACGGTTGTTTATGAAGATGTTCTAAGATGATTTGTTTATGTGGATGTTTGAGACGTTTCTGTTCTAAGTGATGAATAATGTTGTTATTTGTTAAGCATAAATTATTTGAATTATATGTTAATATAATTGTCGTGAATCTCACCCCTTCTGTTGGAATTGCCGCCTTGTGGGCAAGTGCAAGTGACCAAGCTTAGGTTCGTCGATGTGAGAGGTTCTTGTGGAGTCTTAGGAGCTCTGATACGTAACGGGATGGGGATTATTATTATTTCTATTCCTTTTATGTATCATGTTGATTAATTATGATGTTTGCGACGTAACTTGATTTGAGATGTCTTATGAGGCTTTTGTGCCGAAACTTATTTATTTAAGATTTTGAGACGTTTATGAATTCCGCTGCTATCTTTGAATATTGTTTAAGAATAAATTATTATTCGAATTGCTTTTAAAGATTTTATGAAATGTGACATCCTGATTTATTGTGATATACTCTGATTAAATGTATGAAAATTTTTAAGTCGGGATTTCGGGGTGTTACATGTAACACCCCGTTCACCCAACGACGTAATAATAAAGATAATTATATCAGAGTATTTCAACGACGGAGTATTACACTACTTTTCAAAATTTCATAAATAGGAATAAACTATTTATTTCAAAACAACATAAATTCTCATAAACTGCAGCGGAATAAATCTTCAAAAATTATAATTCAACGTCAACATAATCCTGGCACAAAGGCCTCAACAGTTATAAAATATTATTTTCAACAATAATAAACTCCCACGACACAGTCTTTTCATAGATAAGATACATAAAAGAATAAGGAAACATTCGCGACGACCCACATCCTAATATGTATCAGAGCCCTAGACACAGAGCCAACCATCCTACTAATCTTCGTTACCTGCAAGTTACCCATAGGGAAGGCAACGTTTTCAAGCAGAAGGGGTGAGATACACGATCAATAATAAATATATATAATCCATCAAATCAATGAAACAACAACATCTTACAACAGGCATTATTCAATTCATATATAATGTGAATAAATATACACATATATAATAGCAACATAATTATCTTCAACAACATTAAACAACATCAACAACAATGTCATTATCAGCAATGAACACCAACGACATGACCGACGACAACGACTACGACAATGCGACATCGACAACAGAAAAATGCATTATGCATGTGGTACCATTTTACGCGCGTTGAATGCTAAGCATTTCGGGGCATAAGCCCCCAACAGTTGGATGGTTAAAGCATCCCAGGGCATAAGCCCCCAACGGGTGAATGATAAACATTCCAGGGCATAAGCCCCCAACAGTGTGAATGCTAAGCATTCCAGGGCATAAGCCCCCAACACTTCAACTAAATTCCTAAATACCTAAGTTTGAAGTTGGGAAACCAACCATACGTTTTGGACTAACTCAGAAATAGTTATGCTAAGTTTTCTTAAAATTTTCTGAATACCCTCTTGGACTATTCTCGTCATAACTCAAAATCTATAAATAGTTTACACCTCAAACCAAGGCCATTAGAAAGCTAACTCAATTATCTACAACTTTCATGTTTACACCGAAAGCTAATTCAAAACAGAAACGTGTGAAAAAGACACAAGAACGCGAAACATGAAATGTTGTTATTGTGCGGTTCGCTTAAGCGAAGGGTGGTTCGCTTAAGCGAACGTAACGTCGAGAGCTAGCTCAATTTCGCTTGGAAGTTCGCTTGGGGCTCGCTTAAGCGAACTGGGCCCCGTTTTTTGACGATTTCTCACCATTTTTCACCCAAAAACCCAAATTTTGATCCCTTAATCACCCAAAATGATTTACAATGATGTTTACACGTCAAATAGGCAATATAACAATCAAAACAACATAGGAACATGCATCAAACAACATAATTCATCTCATTTTATCAATTAACATAAACTTTCTAACCCTAACTCAAGAACACAACAATTCATCAAATTTTCAGAATTATACACATTATTAGTGAAAGGAATCTCACCCTTACCTTAATTCAGCAAAAATTGAAAGCCTACAACAATTTTGATCCCTTCCTAGCTCTTCTCCTAGCCTCTTGGTTTTTCTCCTCTTTCTCTCAAAACTCTCTTTCTTTTTCAATTGTACGTGAAAATGTTTGTTCTGACTTTTCTTTCTTTTTACTAAAACCATAACCTCTCCTATTTCATTAAACCCCTTTTTAATACTATTAATTCTCATTAACCCCCTTAATTCTAAATAAATAATAATTCTATATTATTTCTAATTTACTAATAAAAGTCATACTATCTTTTTAACCTCCAAAACATCAAATAATATTATTTCTCACCTATTCAATTAAATTATCAAATAATCATATAATAAAATACACAACACCATAAAATCAACATAAATCATTTAAATCATATAAACTTATTAAAAATCAACCGAAAATAAATAAATAACAACTAGGGCGTTACAACCCAGGTAGAAAATCTCACAATAAATATCAGTCTTCCTCATTCATAAATTCTTGTTCTGAATTGTGGTAGTTCAAGAGGAAAGCAACTTTGGAGTTTCGAGAGAGTTTCTATCTTCTCCTTGATTTTCTAGGGTATGTTTTTATCTTTAGTAATTTGTTTTAGTTACCATGTGTAACTAAAACTTTTTAGGTCAGAGTTCTAAGATGAACCTCTGTATATTTTTGTTGGATATTTATTTACTATAATATTTCGTTTATTTTATTTATTTATTCTTTTGTTCCCTATTAAGTTTATTAGTATATAGTTTACTTATGTGATAGGTGCAACCCTAGATTAGGTACTTAGGTTATGACAGGGCCTAATATTGCAATCACTAATTGGATGCTTATATCTTGATAGTTATAACTCTTTACTGATATATATATATATATATATATATATATATATATTTGTGTGCGTGCGCGCGCGCGAGAACCATATCATATATAAATGCATGGTCAGTGGTAGTGGTAGAAACCTGGATATTGTAGATCCCATTGTCTCTGGTTCAACTTCTAGTTTTTCATTATTTCAATTTTAAATTAATTTTTTTCTAGCATGAGAGAGCCTAGGTTTTGGCCTAATTTATCGTTTATTTAAGGTTCATATGTCTTCGATTCAATCTTTTTTACCTCCAATTCAGTCCATCTCTCTTTAAATATGTTAAACTCTAACGACAAACATTACTATTATTCTCTCATAAAAAATAAAACTTTATAAACATTTTTTTCCATATTCGGCTCAGAAGATATTCATTTGAAGTTGTATTTTAATATTTATTGATTAGAATATTTTTTTTTTGTATTAGTTACAATATTGATGTTGTTTTCAATTTCATTAGAAATTTTTTCATTAAAATAAGTGACGTTTTTATTTTATTAGGGGTCTATTTTTACTATGAGAGCCGGATCTCTAAATTCATAGGAACGACCTTTAATATTATAATGGGTAATGTTAACGCACACAAAAAAAAAGACTCCGTAGAAATTAAACTTCAATTTTTTGAAAGGTCACTTGGTTAATAGATAAATAGATCGAGATTTGGCGTCCAAAAAATAAAAATTAGATTTAAAATTCATTAAAAAAAAACAAATTTAAAACACACTAAGATACTAAATAATTTCATTAAGAAGTATTAAGATAGGTAAAACAAAGTTCTTTGCCACGAACAACCTGCTTATCTGAAATAAAATAAAGGGATTGGGGTGAGACAGGATGTCTCAGTGAGTTCCACATATCCTACGTTGTAGGCGATCTCGGGGAATCTATGATCACCATCTGTCTCTACATATATCTAATTTTAGGATTTACTGTGTTGTTCTGCATATCTTAGCGATCGGGGGAAATTCTAAGATCGCTAATAGTATACTATCATAATTTCTATCTTGATTATATTCATATCATTTTTCATAATTAAGTTAGAAAGTTAGCGTTGAACAAACAATTATTATCTGAGTTCATTTTACGGAATGGATCCGAGTGGAGTAACCTCGAATACATTCGCTCTGATAAACCAGCTAAATTCCTATTTGAGGCTAGAGCCGAACTCATAGTTGTCAATGCAGAAATGCAGCGCGGCCACCCCAAAATTTGACGCGGCGCGGGGTGCGGGCGCGTAATGGGAGCTTTTTACTGGCGCAGACACCAATATATTTTATACTAAAAATACAACTATACTATTGAGATAGAAATACTAAAATACCTTAAAATTAATCAAAAATCTAAAGCATTCATTATTTGAAATAAAATACCATAAATATGTAGTTTCTACTCTGTAGGCTCAAGGAAGAAGAAGAGATTTGATGTCTCTTTGTTACTCTGTACTTTCTTTTTCGATCTCAGAAGAGAATAGAAAGAGAAAGAGGCGTTGCTAGGGTAGAGAGAAATAGAAAGAGGCGCAACAGTTATAATGCAGAAAATTCTAGGGTTTCAAAAATGACAAAAAAAGCCATTAAAACGGTTTAAACTGTTGGAGCAAAAACGTATTTTTGTTTCTATTTGTGGAGCGGCGCATCTGACCGCACCAGAACCGCATCGCACCGGATAAAAGCGGACGCATTTGGCCACTATGCACAACTGACACGCGCCGTCGCGGACGGACACGGAGAACCCAAAAATTCCGCTATCGCGGCGCGAAGCGGACGGCGCGGCCGCATTTGACAACTATGGCCGGACTCTTCTTGTCGTCGTGAAGGTTCCCTTTCGGGCTGGACCTATCTAGAATAATCCGAAGCTTTTCTAAGCCACAACTTGATTATTATCTGAACATAATTTTAGTAACATATATCTGATATGTTTCTGATCATAAGTATATCTGATTCATAACTGAGTTTATTTTCTACATTGTATAACCTATTTGCTCAGGTTTTGGTCATGTGGTATTAATATATCACTCCCAAGATTAAACAGTCATACATATACATATATATATATATATATATATATATCTGTATAGTTCTGTGACATATATCTTACATGTCTCTATAATAATTTCTGATTAATCTCTATTTGATGCTTGATAATAAGCTAGTCATATTTATAAATTAAGTCTCACATGAATGTATATAATGTTACTCGTTTGCTTAACTTGGTTTGCCTTAAAAATAATTGTTCGAGGTTAGGGGCAAGTCCGTACTCATTTCATAAAAGGTTGGAACAAGTGAATCGGGCTAAAAAGCAAATTTTTAAGTTTTCAGCACTGTGTAATCGATTACATAGGGGGTGTAATCGATTACACATTACTTTTGCCCCTTCAGAAATAAATTTAAAAACAATGTATGGCAGAATCCAAAAAGAACAGCTTTTCAAAAGTGCTTTTCATTCCAGAAAACATATTTAACAAGCATGGCAATTCATATTAAACATCACAAGAACACTTATAAATTCATAGGGTACTAATATGAAATCTATTTAATTAATTAAGTTGTTTTCTCACAATATCTTATTCTACCCAAAGGGAAGCTTTTCTAACTAAAAGGAAGTCACCTTGAATCCTTGATTTTGCCTATACAGCTCCCATCCAAACCTTTACATAAGCTCCAACTTAAAGCTTTTCAATTGCACACCGTCTTTTTCCAAAACTCCTTTTTACTTGACTTCAATGCATACATGCACTTCCAATACCAGAATTCCTACTCTAGCCAAGCTTCATCTCCAATTCCCACTTCAAACCTGATCCGTAATAGCCCAACAATCCTCTTCAGTATTGAGACCAAATGCAAAAGCTTATCTTAACCAAACTACTTACCATGCTTAACTATTCTTCCACTTGACCGAACTTGGTGGCCATCACATGAACTTGAGCTAAAAAATAAATTTGGAGAAAGAGAGTGGTTCTGCAAGAGGAAGAAGAGAAAAGAAAGAATCTTCTTCTTCTTTGTTCATATTGGTAGATTGGATGAAAGATTGAGGCATGCAGGTCAAATAATGGGAGTTTGAGTTGGTTTGACAAGCAGAGGAAGAGACGAGAGGGAAAGTTAGAGAGAAGGGAGAGGTCTGATTGTTTTAGAGAGAGAGAGAGAGAGAAAATGAGTGGTGAAATGGAAGAAATAAGGGCTTTGGCATTTAAATAGTCCTTGTGTAAGTTTTATCGATTTGCCCCTTCTAACTAAACCGTATAATCCTCGTTCGTTCTCAATCATTAACACTGCACAATTAAATATTCTCCGTAGTCCATCGAAATAATGTGCGAGATAAAACAAGAAATCTTTTCTATCCTTCGATATATAATCAACCATTCATAATTGTTTCTTTTCTGACACGTTCAACTTATATTGCAGTATATTGAAAATTAGGTGGATGTTACATTTCATATCAAGAATCGATAGATGTAATGTGCAATGATTCGATGATGTTTAGGAGTTTTAACATTGAAAAACATTGCGAGAAAAAGTATCGGACGGAATAACAGACCCCCATACGAGCCAACAAGCTAAATGGCAAGCTGGGAGGTCAGCCCCAGTTCACCATTAGCGAATTGTTCTGGAAGGATTTCGCTATTCGCGAAATATTTCGCTAATAACAAGTTTCTTCGGGTCTGTAGTGCAGATTTTGTATTTTTGACCCCAAACTCATCCAAATCACTTCTACAATACACCATATACATCCAACAACTTATATAAACATTGGAAATCATCTGGCATGACAATTTTAACATAAACATCACAAGAATTGGCAATGGGTGCTAAGTTTATATCATTCTAAAACTAACACAAATCCAAGGTTTTCTTACTAGAATTGCTCAAACCAAAGGTAGGTAAACTATCTAAGAACTCACCTAGAGTATTCAGCAACATGCATAGCTCAAAGCTTCAATTCCTATCTTCTTCCAATTCAAACCCTAGCTCTTGCTCACATGTTTCAAAACCTACAAAGTTCCAACATTGCACTCCTTCTAGTTGTTTCTTGCTCATGAGGCTTCTATGATTCTTGCTTAATCACTAAAAGCATGCATTTGGAAGCTTGAGGGAAGAAGTTTGAGGGAAGGGGGCGCCCTTTCTAGAAAGAAGGAGGAGAGGATTCCAAATTTTTAAACCTAGAGAGAGAAACAACATGAGATTATGAAGATTTTGGCTCCAAACAGCTTTATATACCCCTTTGGTGCAAATACCAAAATGCCCTTCAACTTGATCGTGTTATACTAACACTGATGATTTAATCTATACTTAACTGACACTGTATCTTAAAGCATTCCTCATCGTATTGAATTCTATGGACATTGCTCTCTGGCACACCTTCGACTAATACAATTCCAATTCTGACGAGTGGGATATTACACATGTTTTCCTGCTTTTATTTTGGATAAATCCCAAACATTAATCCCAAACCCAGGTAGAAAATCTCACAATAAATATCAGCCTTCCTCGTTCATAAATTCTCGTTCGGAACTATGGCAGTTCAAGAGGAAGGCAACTTTGGAGTTTCGAGAGAGTTTCTATCTTCTCCTTGATTTTCTAGGGTATGTTTGTTTTTAGTTACCATGTGTAACTAAATCTTTTTAGGTTAGAGTTCTAAGATGAACCTCTGTATATTTTTTTAGGATATTTACTTACTATAATATGTCGTTTATTTTATTTATTTATTCTTTTGTTCCCTATTAAGTTTATTAGTAGATAGTTTATTTATGTGATAGGTGCAACCCTATATTAGGTACTTAGGTTGTGACAGGACCTAATATTGTAATCACTAATTGGATGCTTATATCTTGATATTTATATCCCTTTACTGATAACTATATATATATATATGCGCGAGAACCATATCATATATAAATGCATGGCCAGTGGTACTGGTAGAAACCTGGATATTGTAGATCTCATTGTCTCCGGTTCAACTTCTAGTCTTTTATTATTTCAATTTTAAATTAATTTTTTTCTAGCATGAGAGCCTTGGTTTTGGACGAATTTATCATTTATTAAGGCTCGTATGCTTTCGATTCAATCTTTTTTTACCTCTAATTCAATCCAACTCTCTTTAAATATGTTAAATTCTAACAACAAACATTATTATTATTCTCTCATAAATAAAAAAAACTTTATAAACTTTTTTTTCATATTCGGCTCAGAAGATATTCATTTGAAGTTGAATTTTAATATTATTGATTAGAATATAATTTTTTTTTGTATTAGTACAATATTGATGTTGTTTTCAATTTCATTAGAAGATTGCTCTTTAAAAAAAAGTGACGTTTTTATTTTACTAGGGGTCTATTATAATGGGTAATGTTAACGCACAAAAAAAAAAAGACTCCGTAGAAATTAAACTTCAGATTTTTGAAAAGTCACTTGGTGATAGATAAACAGATCGAAACTTGGCATCGAAAAAATGAAAATTAGATTTAAAAATCATTAAAAAAACATTTAAAACACACTAAGATACTAAATAATATCATTAAGAAGTATTAAGATAGGTAAAACATTGGGTTCTCAATACCATTCATATTATTAAAATTGTGTATTACATTAAAAATTCAAAATCCCAATTATAGCGAAGAGGATATCTTGGAGATTAAATCCTACATGTTCCTGATATCACCATTCTAATTATAGCAAAGAGGATGGTCTGGTTGAGTCAAACATGGCCCTGCTTTCACTATATAATAATTAAGAGTATCATCTTTCTCATCATCTCTAGATTGTACGAAAACATCAAACTTATGTTCCTCTTAATTACCATTCCAATTAAACAAACACCAGAATTTTGTGCCGCCAAAAAAGTTATGATCAAATTTGCAACCAAAACTCTCACCATGACGAAGAGTATGTTCTCCAAGATCATCATCTCCAGATCTGCAATGAAGGAACATATCCAAATTGTCTTCTAAAGAATTAGCAACATTCACGTGTTTATGGGCAACTACACGAAAGTTATGCGTTGACAGCAACGTCAACGCACATAGCAGGAGCAATATTTTGGTCAATAGAGACATTGCACTTTCAATAATCTTTATTTTTTAAGTGAATAACTTTTGTTATATGAAGGTTACGCTAACTGTTAATAGAGAAACATCTATTTATATGCATTTTGGAAAGAAAACAAATATATTAAAACAAGTTTAGATATGTATTTTAAGGTACTAAATTTAAATCCCCTCGAAATATCATTTTGAATTCAAAAAAATGGTCAACAATGTCACTTTATTATTTTTCCTTCAAAAAAAAAAAATGTCACTTTATTATTTTGGAATGAAAATATTTTTTTGTTCCGTAGATATATTAAACCGTGAATAAATTTAAATATGTACTTCAAAATACTAAATTTAAATCTCCCTCCAAATGTCACTCTAAATTAAAAAATGGTCAACAATAAGCGTTTTGGAAATAAATTAATTAGACAATTGAAAAATGGTCAACAATAGAAGTTTTGGTCAACAATGTCACTCTCCCTGATGCCTAAGCTATCTCAAGATTTATAATAAAAAAATTAATTAAATACCTTCAATGAACCTAAAAAGTGATTTTTTTTAATTATAATAAGGACCGCATGAAATATTTAAAATGACTCCTTGAAAATGAAAATTAAACTTAAAAAATATATAATTTTTTTTGATATTATATGTTTACCCCCTCTAATATTAACGATTTCTGGTTTAGCCTCCTATCAAAAAAAATAGATTTCAACCTTGTAATTTAAACATTATGTTGGAACAAAATGTGTTTAACATTACCACCTTAAGTTTTTATGATAACTACGTATTAAAAGTTCAATTGGATATGTTAGTATTTGTTCAAATGGGCAGGACCATAGACTAAAAATTACAAGTCTTAAAACAAGATATTGGTTATAGAAGAACAAATGAGAGCAAAATAATTTACAAGAAACGTTTTATTGCAAGTCAGTGTCTGAAGACTTGATAATTGTGAAGATTCAAGGAAACAAAGAATGAAGATTCAAGAGGCCTCAGAAAACTTACAAATGGGAGGAATTATGTTCCCAAGTCCTTAGGCAAGTTTTTTTTAAGACGAAGAACGAAAATGACGGAAAATCGAAGAACTTGGGCCCATGAAGAGATGCTATACGCCTAGCACATGAATCATGTCCCTAGCACATGAATCATGTGCCTGACACATGAATCATGTGCCTAGCACATGGAGAGGCATCCATGCGCCTAGAGACCTGTTTGTGCGCCTAGGGCCCTGTTCGTGCACCAAGGACATGGTTTCTCTCTCTCTCTCTCTCTCTCTCTCATGCGTTAGGCACACTAGCAATTAGCCCCATGCATCTGAAAATGCAGGGCATAAGCATGTTTTCCTGCTTTTATTTTGGGTAAAGCCTGCACTTTTAGCCCAAACCCATGTAGAAAATCTCATTATAAATACCAGCCTTCCTTATTCAAAAATTCTTGTTCAGAACTGTGGCAGTTCAAGAGGAAGGCAACTTCGGAGCTTCTGGAGAGTTTCTATCTTCTCCTATATTTTCTAGGGTATGTTTTTATCTTTAGTAATTTGTTTTTAGTTACCATGTGTAACTAAATCTTTTTTGGTTAGAGTTCTAAGATGAACCTCTATATATTTTTGTTGGATATTTATTTACTTTAATATGTTGTTTATTTTATTTATTCTTTTGTTCTGTAATATCCCGCTCGTTAATTATCGGAATATTATCAGTCAAACGTATCGATGGACAAAGGTTCGTAGAAGTCAAGTTAAGCTATCAGTGTCAGTTAAGCACGAGTCATTTAACAGTGTCAGAATACACGCAAGTCCAGCTATCAGTGTCAAGTTTTAAGACGAGTGAGAAGAAGGGCATTTTGGTATTTGCGCAGGAAGGGTATTTTAGCATGTTTTTCCACAAATTATTCATTTCTCACAACCATTTCTCTCTCTAAACTTCCAAGGTCAGAATTGTCTCCCCCCTCTCTCTAGGATGTCGAACTCCATCCTTCCTTGTAGCTTAATCCTCCCTAAATTCATCACTCTTGAATGATCAAGGCTTTGGAGTGGTTTTCATCAAGGTTGCTCAAGAATGGAACAAGCTTAGCCTTTCCAACATTGGATTCTTGAACTAGAGGAATTGTATGCTTAGGGTTTGGTTAGAGGTGGAACTTGAAGTAGCAATCTGCATCAAGAGTGAGTTCTTAGTTAGCGTTTAACCTATTTTGGGCTGAATTGTTTGATGTATAAATTTTGAAACTTAAAGCTAGAATCCCCATTGCTGTTTATGCTTGATTTTTGTTATTTGTTCACATGCAATGAGTCCATTATGTTTTCTAAGATTTTTGTATGCATTACAATCATTGAAAAACTCGATTTTGAGGTTCTGGATCAAAAACTGTGATTTTATACGTCTGGGACGATGAATGCTCGCTTCAAGCGAGATTCTGCAGAACTGGACTGGTGAAGACTCGCTCCAAGCGAGACAATCTCCCTTCAAGCGAGAATTTGGCAGAATTCTAACTTGAACTCGCTTGGAGCCTCGCTCAAGCGAGATTCACCAGTACAACACCGTTTTGAAAATTCTTGAAAATCCATAACATCGTCCGATACCTTTCTGAACCACTTTTATAACTTAAATAAATTCCTCATGATCGAAGGCTAATGCATATATCATACTCAAGTATCAAAGTTTCAAAAGACATGTGAACTTTAACATTTATCGACTGTAAACGGCTTATGAGAGCACGATGAAATCGTGGAAGTTTATTCGGGTAGGTTTTTGCCTTAAGCAAAGGGAACTAGAACCTCGACTTAAGCAGTCGAGATTACGCATATAGCACATCGCTAAGCGTGTTGAGAATGTTATGTACATATATATGTAAAGAATAAGTATAAGAAAGACGTAGGTGTTGTGTCTCTCGCAATCCACGCCAAGGGGGATTCCGAGAGGTTCACATTACACAGACGGGATACGCTTCGTAAGGTAGGCCCGCACGACATTGAGGGAGTCCGATGTACCCTAGCTAGGTTTTCATCGGTAAAGTAAGGGAATGTACTCGGGGTTACTCCACCCGATACACTCCGTAAAATGAACCAAGATAATGTTATCGTTACACGCTAACTTCTAACATAATGAATGAACATGATTATGCTATGATACGATTACGATTATGATATGATTTCCATTGTGGTATGTTATAAGACATGTATAAGTTATGTAACAAGCCAGATTAGAATATGAGATATACCGTTGACGAATTAGGTTTCCCTTATCGTCCGGTTAGAGTCGTGTCATGACAGAGTTGTTTAGACTATGATGCGGTCGCCGTATCATAGCACAGCGGTAATAGGTTCCCTTGTAACCGCCATGACACGTATGATTTGAGAAACCTATAACTTATGTGGAGAGTAGTCTATGACGGACTTTAGTGTGCACAACCGTCTAGATGACCATGTCCACACACGTATAGTCAACCGGCAGGTTGCAGTGTAGACTCGTGGTGACCCTAGAATTTCCCCGAGGTTACCACACAACCTAGGATTAGGTAGAACTCACTGAGACACAGAGTAACCTTAAGTTTTGATGATAACTAGGTATTAAATGTTCAATTGGATATGATAATATTTGTTCAAATGGGCAGGACCATAGACTAAAAATTACAAGTCTTAAAACAAGATATTGGTTATAGAAGAACAAACGAGAGCAAAAGAATTTACAAGAAAAGTTTTATTGCAAGTCAGCGTCTGAAGACATCATAATTCTGAAGATTCAAGGAAACAAAAAATGAAGATTCAAGAGGCCTCAGAAGACTTACAAATGGGAGGAATTATGTTCCCAAGTCCTTAGGCAAGTTTTTTTAAGACGAAGAACGAAAATGACAGAAAATCGAAGAACTTGAGCCCATGAAGAGATGCTATACGCCTAGCACATAAGTAATGTGCCTAACATATGAATCATGTTCCTAGCACATGAATCATGTGCCTAACACATGAATCATGTGCCTAACACATGGAGAGGCATCCATGCACCTAGAGACCTGTTCGTGCGCCTATAGCTCTGTTCGTGCACCAAGGGCATGGATTCTCTCTCTCTCTCTCTCTCTCTCTCTCTCTCTCTCTTATGCGTTAGGCACACTAGCAATGTGCCCCATTCATCTGAAAATGCAGGGCATAAGCGTGTTTTCTTGCTTTTATTAGTAAAGCCTGCACTTTTAGCCCGAACCCAGGTAGAAAATTTCATTATAATTACCAGCCTTCCTCATTCATAAATTCTTGTTCAAAACTGTGGCAGTTCAAGAGGAAGGCAACTTCGGAGTTTCAGGAGAGTTGTAACGCCCCATTTTGATTCTATTATTTTTAAATGATGTTTGTATATTGTTTATATGATTTTGCATGACTTATTTGATATATATGATTTTATGTGAAATATATGATTTATGTGTGATATATAGTATATGTTATTTTATTATATAGTTGTTTTATTATTTAAATAAAACATGAGAAATAGAAATAAGTAGTAATAATATTTATTTAGAATTAAGGGGATTAATTATAATTATGTGGAATAAGTGGGAGTTAAGAGAAAGAAAAGAGGGGTTATGTTTTGGGAGTTAGTAAGAAAGAGTCAGACAAAAACATTTCACGTACAATAGAAAAAAAAGTGAGTTTTTGAGAGAAAGAGAAGAAAGACCAAGAGGCTAGGAGAAGGGCTATGAAGGGATCAATCGCTGTAGATTTTCAATTCATTTTGTTGAATTAAGGTAAGGGTGGGATTTCCTTCAATAATCATAGTATATAATTCTGAAATTTGATGAATTGTTGTGTTCTTGAGTTAGGTTTAGAAAGTTTATGTTAATTGATAAAATGAGATGAATTATGTTGTTTGATGCATGTTCCTGTGTTGTTTTGATTTTTATATTACCTATTTGACCTGTAAACATCATTGTAAATCATTTTGGGTGATTAAGGGATCAAAAATTGGGTTTTTGGAGTGAAAACTGTTATTTCCCGTAAGCGAATTCGGCCACCGATTTTCTGAAAGCCAAAACTGGAAAAAACACTCACTTTTCACCTGCTTCTGTTTTGAATTAGCTTTTGGTGTAAACATCAAAGTTGTAGATAATTGAGTTAGCTTTCTAATGGCCTTGGTTAGACGTTTAAACGATTTTTAGATTTTGAATTATGATGAAAATAATCCAAGTGGGTATTCAGAAAATTTTAAGAAAACTTAGCATAACTAATTCTGAGTTAGTCCAAAACTTATGGTTGGTTTCCCAACTTCAAACTTAGGTATTAGGGATTTAGTTGAAGTGTTTTATGAGTATTTGGCTTATGTCTTATTGATCACACTTGCTTTGTTTTTGAAGAATATTTTGGTTTGATATGAATGTAGTTGATTAATGTATATGTGCTATGTTGATGAATTCTGTCGTAAGAGTTGTTGTGTCAAATTTTGACTAAGTTGTGGAGTGTGTCATAAATGATTAGGCACATATGTTGTTGTCGTAGACGTTGTTGAGTTGTATGTTGATAAACACAAATTGAGTTCATTTGCATTCTCATAACTGTTGGGGCTTATGCCCTGGAATGTTTATCATTCACCCGTTGGGGGCTTATGCCCTGGAATGTTTATCATTCACCTGTTGGGGGCTTATGCCCTGGGATGCTTTAACCATCCAACTGTTGGGGGCTTATGCCCTGGAATGCTTAGCATTCAACGTGCGTAGTTGGTACCACATGCATGATGCATTAGTTGTCGTTGGAGTTGCATTGTCGTATTTGTCGTTGTTGGTCTAGTAGTTAGTGTTCATTTCTGATAATGGCGTTACGTTGTGGTTGTTAAATGTTGTTGATGATAATGTTGCTGATGTATTATATATGTACATATGCATTTGATGATGCTTGTTGCTGATTGTTGTTGTTTTCATTAATTTGATGAATTATATATTATTATTATTATATGTGTATCTCACCCCTTCTGGTTGAAATTGTTGCCCTTCGTATGGGTAACCTGCAGGTTCTGAAGATTAGTAGGTATGGCTTAAGTGTCTAGGGCTCTGATACATATTAGGATGGGGATCGTCGTGAATGTTTTCCTTTATTCTTTTATGTATCATATCTATGAAAAGACTATGTTGTTGGAGTTTTATTATTGTTGAAAATAATATTTTATAACTGTTGAGGCCTTTGTGCCAGGATTATGTTGACGTTGAATTTGAGTTGAAATATAATTTTGAAGATTTATTCCGTTGCAGTGTATGAGAATTTATGTTGTTTTAAAATAAATAGTTTATTCCTATTTATGAAATTTTAAAAAGCAGTGTGACACTCTGTTGTTTAACTTACTCTGATATTTTTTTATTTAATATTACGACGTTGGGAGAACGGGGTGTTACAAGAGTTTCTATTTTCTCCTATATTTTCTAGGGTATGTTTTTATCTTTAATAATTTGTTTTTAGTTACCGTGTGTAACTAAATCTTTTAAGGGTAGAGTTCTAAGATGAACCTCTGTATATTTTTGTTGGATATTTATTTACTACAATATGTCTTTTATTTTATTTATTTATTCTTTTGTTCCCTATTAAGTTTATTAGTAGATAGTTTATTTATGTGATAGGTGCAACCCTAGATTAGGTACTTAGGTTGTGACAGGGCCTAATATTGCAATCACTAATTGGATGTTTATATCATGATATTTATATCGCTTTAGTGATAACTATATATATATATATATATATGTGTGTGTGTGTGTGTGTGTGTGTGTGTGTGTGTGTGTGTGTGTGTGTGTGTGAGAGAGAGATCCATATCATATATAAATGCATGGCCAATGGTAGTGGTAGAAACCTGGATATTGTTGATCACATTGTCTCCGGTTCAACTTCTAGTTTTTCATTATTTCAATTTTAAATTAATTTTTTTCTAGCATGAGAGAGCCTTGGTTTGGGCCTAATTTATCATTTATTTAAGGCTCATATGTATTCGATTCAATCTTTTTTAACTTCAATTCACATCAACTCTCTTTAAATATGTTAAACTCTAACAACAAACATTATTATTATTCTCTCATAAAAATAAAACTTTATAAACTTTTTTTTCCATATTCGGCTCAGAAGATATTCATTTGAAGTTGTATTTTAATATTATTGATTAAAATATAATTATCTTTTGTATTAGTTACAATATTGATGTTGTTTTTAATTTCATTAGAAGACTGCTCTTTAAAAAGAATGACGTTTTTATTTTATTAGGGGTCAATTTTTACTATGATAGCCGGACCTCCAATTTCATAGGAACGGCCTTTAATATTATAATGGGTAATGTTAAAGCACAAAAAAAAATAAGACTCTGTAGAAATTAAACTTCAGGTTTTTGAAAAGTCACTTGGTTGATAGATAAACAGATCGAGACTTGGCATCCAAAAAATGAAAATTAGATTTAAAAATCATTAAAAAAAACAAATTTAAAACACACTATGATACTAAATAATATCATTAAGAAGTATTAAGATAGGTAAAACATTGGGTTCTCAATACTTTTCGTATTATTAAAATTGTGTATTACATTAAAAATTCAAAATCCCAATTATAGCGAAGAGGATATCTTGGAGATTGAATCCTACATGTTCCTGATATCACCATTCCAATTATAGCAAAGAGGATGGTCTGGTTGAGTCAAACATGGACCTGCTTTCACTATATAATAGTTAAGAGTATCATCTTTTTCATCATCTCTAGATTGTACGAAAACATCAAACTTACGTTCCTCTTGATTACCATTCCAATTAAACAAACACCAGAATTTTGTGACGCCAAAAAAGTTATGATCAAATTTCCAACCAAAACTCTCACCATGACGAAGATTATGTTCTCCAAGATCATCATCTCCAGATCTGCAATGAAGGAACATATCCAAATTGTCTTCTAAAGAGTTAGCAACATTCACGTGTTTATGGGCAACTACACGAAAGTTATGCGTTGATAGCAACGTCAACGCACAAAGCAGGAGCAATATTTTGGTCAATAGAGACATTGCACTTTCAATAATCTTTATTTCTTGAGTGAATAACTTTTGTTATATGAAGGTTACACTAACTGTTAATAGAGAAACATCTATTTATATGCATTTTGGAAAGAAAACAAATATATTAAAACAAGTTTAGATATGTATTTTAAGGTACTAAATTTAAATCCCCTCGAAATATCATTTTGAATTAAAAAAAATGGTCAACAATGTCACTTTATTATTCTTCCTTCAAAAAAAATGTCACTTTATTATTTTGGAATGAAAATAATTTTTTGGTCCGTAGAGATATTACACTTTGAATAAATTTAAATATGTATTTCAAAATACTAAATTTAAATCTCCCTCCAAATGTCACTCTAAATTTAAAAATTGTCAACAACAGGCGTTTTGGAAATAAATTAATTAGACAATTGAAAAATGGTCAACAATAGAAGTTTTGGTCAACAATGTCACTCTCCCAGATGCCTAACCAATCTCAAGATTTATAATAAAAAAATTAATTAAATAATTTCAATGAACCTAAAAAATGATTTATTTTTTTTTTACTTATAATAAAGACCGCATGAAATATTTAAAAAGACCAACAAATAATAAATTAATTCAATATATTATACTAACTAAAACTGTGTGATTTTTAAGTCAAAAAAAATATGAGAAACGGGCCAAAATTGTGTGATTTTAAAATGGGGGACCATCTTGGAGAGTGAATTAAAATAAGAAAACCAAAATTATAATTAATCTTCATATTTTTGTACGTTGTTTGGTTTGGTTTTTAAAATGTGATCCAAAATTCGACATGATGCGAGCGGTTGTTACAAAAAACATCCAATAAATTTCAGTTTTGTGCAGATCTTCTTTTTATTTTGGATTGGTTTGGATGTAAACATCACTAGAAATAATGATGTGTCTAGTTGTTCATTATGACTCCTGAAATAATTATGTGCATAGTTGTTCATTATGACTCCTTGAAAATGAAAATTAAACTTAAAAATTATATAATTTTTTTTGATATTATATGTTTTCCCCCTGTAATATTAACGATTTCTGGTTTACCCTCCTATAAAAAAATTAGATTCTGACCCTGTAATTTAAACATTATGTTGGAACAAAATGTGTTTAATATTACCACCTTAAGTTTTGATGATAACTAGGTATTAAAAGTTCAATTGGATATGATAATATTTGTTCAAATGGCAGAACCATAGACTAAAAATTACAAGTCTTAAAACAAGATATTGGTTATAGAAGAACAAATGAGAGCAAAAGAATTTACAAGAAAAGTTTTATTGCAAGTCAGCGTTTGAAGACATCATAATTGTGAAGATTCAAGGAAACAAAGAATGAGGATTCAAGAGGTCTCAGAAGACTTACAAATGGGAGGAATTATGTTCCCAAGCCCTTAGGCAAGTTTTTTTAAGACGAAGAACGAATACGACAGAAAATCGAAGAACTTGAGCCCATGAAGAGATGTTATACGCCTAGCACATAAGTAATGTGCCTAACACATGAATCATGTCCCTAGCACGTGAATCATGTGCCTAACACATGGAGAGGCACCCATGCGCCTAGAGATCTGTTCGTGCGCCTAAGGCCATGTTCGTGCACCAAGGGCATGGATTCTCTCTCTCTCTCTCTTATGCGTTAGGCACTTTAGCAATGTGCCCCATGCATCTGAAAATGCAGGGCATAAGCGTGTTTTCTTGCTTTTATTAGTAAAGACTGCACTTTTAGCCCAAACCCAGGTAGAAAATTTCATTATAAATACCAACCTTCCTCATTCATAAATTCTTGTTCAAAACTGTGGCAGTTCAAGAGGAAGGCAACTTCGGAGCTTCAGGACAGTTTCTATTTTCTCCTATATTTTTTAGGGTATGTTTTTATCTTTAGTAATTTGTTTTTAGTTACCATGGGTAACTAAATCTTTTTAGGGTAGAGTTCTAAGATGAACCTCTGTATATTTTTGTTGGATATTTATTTACTATAATATGTCTTTTATTTTATTTATTTATTCTTTTGTTCCCTATTAAGTTTATTAGTTGATAGTTTATTTATGTGATAGGTGCAACCCTAGATTAGGTACTTAGGTTGTGACAGAGCCTAATATTGCAATCACTAATTGGATGCTTATATCATGGTATTTATATCTCTTTAGTGATAACTATATATATGTGTGTGTGTGTGTGTGTGTGTGTGTGTGTGTGTGTGAGATCCATATCATATATAAATGCATGGCCAGTGGTAGTGGTAGAAACCTGGATATTGTAGATCACATTGTCTCCGGTTCAACTTCTAGTTTTTCATTATTTCAATTTTAAATTAATTTTTTTCTAGCATGAGAGAGCCTTGGTTTTGGTCTAATTTATCATTTATTTAAGGCTCATATGTATTCGATTCAATCTTTATTAACTTCAATTCAGTTCAACTCTCTTTAAATATGTTAAACTCTAACAACAAACATTATTATTATTCTCTCATAAAAATAAAACTTTATAAACTTTTTTTTCCATATTCGGCTCAGAAGATATTCATTTGAAGTTGTATTTTAATATTATTGATTAAAATATAATTATCTTTTGTATTAGTTACAATATTGATGTTGTTTTCAATTTCATTAGAAGACTGCTCTTTAAAAAGAATGACGTTTTTATTTTATTAGGGGTCTATTTTTACTATGATAGCCGGACCTCTAATTTCATAGGAACGGCCTTTAATATTATAATGGGTAATGTTAACGCACAAAAAAAAATAAGACTCTGTAGAAATTAAACTTCAGATTTTTGAAAAGTCACTTGGTTGATAGATAAACAGATAGAGACTTGGCATCCAATAAATGAAAATTAGATTTAAAAATCATTAAAAAAAACAAATTTAAAACACACTAAGATATTAAATAATATCATTAAGAAGTATTAAGATAGGTAAAACATTGGGTTCTCAATACTTTTTGTATTATTAAAATTGTGTATTACATTAAAAATTCAAAATCCCAATTATAGCGAAGAGGATATCTTGGAGATTGAATCCTACATGTTCCTGATATCACCATTCCAATTATAGCAAAGAGGATGGTCTGGTTGAGTCAAACATGGACCTGCTTTCACTATATAATAATTAAGAGTATCATCTTTTTCATCATCTCTAGATTGTACGAAAACATCAAACTTACGTTCCTCTTGATTACCATTCCAATTAAACAAACACCAGAATTTTGTGCCGCCAAAAAAGTTATGATCAAATTTCCAACCAAAACTCTCACCATGACGAAGATTATGTTCTCCAAGATCATCATCTCCAGATCTGCAATGAAGGAACATATCCAAATTGTCTTCTAAAGAGTTAGCAACATTCACGTGTTTATGGGCAACTACACGAAAGTTATGCGTTGATAGCAACGTCAACGCACAAAGCAGGAGCAATATTTTGGTCAATAGAGACATTGCACTTTCAATAATCTTTATTTTTTGAGTGAATAACTTTTGTTATATGAAGGTTACACTAACTGTTAATAGAGAAACATCTATTTATATGCATTTTGGAAAGAAAACAAATATATTAAAACAAGTTTAGATATGTATTTTAAGGTACTAAATTTAAATCCCCTCGAAATATCATTTTGAATTAAAAAAAATGGTCAACAATGTCACTTTATTATTTTTCCTTCAAAAAAAATGTCACTTTATTATTTTGGAATGAAAATAATTTTTTGGTCCGTAGAGATATTACACTTTGAATAAATTTAAATATGTATTTCAAAATACTAAATTTAAATCTCCCTCCAAATGTCACTCTAAATTTAAAAATTGTCAACAACAGGCGTTTTGGAAATAAATTAATTAGACAATTGAAAAATGGTCAACAATAGAAGTTTTGGTCAACAATGTCACTCTCCCAGATGCCTAACCAATCTCAAGATTTATAATAAAAAAATTAATTAAATAATTTCAATGAACCTAAAAAATGATTTTTTTTTTTTTACTTATAATAAAGACCGCATGAAATTTTTAAAAAGACCAACAAATAATAAATTAATTCAATATATTATACTAACTAAAACTGTGTGATTTTTAAGTCAAAAAAAATATGAGAAACGGGCCAAAATTGTGTGATTTTAAAATGGGGGACCATCTTGGAGAGTGAATTAAAATAAGAAAACCAAAATTATAATTAATCTTCATATTTTTGTACGTTGTTTGGTTTGGTTTTTAAAATGTGATCCAAAATTCGACATGATGCGAGCGGTTGTTACAAAAAACATCCAATAAATTTCAGTTTTGTGCAGATCTTCTTTTTATTTTGGATTGGTTTGGATGTAAACATCACTAGAAATAATGATGTGTCTAGTTGTTCATTATGACTCCTGAAATAATTATGTGCATAGTTGTTCATTATGACTCCTTGAAAATGAAAATTAAACTTAAAAATTATATAATTTTTTTTTGATATTATATGTTTTCCCCCTGTAATATTAACGATTTCTGGTTTACCCTCCTATAAAAAAATTAGATTCTGACCCTGTAATTTAAACATTATGTTGGAACAAAATGTGTTTAATATTACCACCTTAAGTTTTGATGATAACTAGGTATTAAAAGTTCAATTGGATATGATAATATTTGTTCAAATGGCAGAACCATAGACTAAAAATTACAAGTCTTAAAACAAGATATTGGTTATAGAAGAACAAATGAGAGCAAAAGAATTTACAAGAAAAGTTTTATTGCAAGTCAGCGTTTGAAGACATCATAATTGTGAAGATTCAAGGAAACAAAGAATGAAGATTCAAGAGGTCTCAGAAGACTTACAAATGGGAGGAATTATGTTCCCAAGTCCTTAGGCAAGTTTTTTTAAGACGAAGAACGAATACGACAGAAAATCGAAGAACTTGAGCCCATGAAGAGATGTTATACGCCTAGCACATAAGTAATGTGCCTAACACATGAATCATGTCCCTAGCACATGAATCATGTGCCTAACACATGGAGAGGCACCCATGCGCCTAGAGATCTGTTCGTGCGCCTAAGGCCATGTTCGTGCACCAAGGGCATGGATTCTCTCTCTCTCTCTCTCTTATGCGTTAGGCACACTAGCAATGTGCCCCATGCATCTGAAAATGCAGGGCATAAGCGTGTTTTCTTGCTTTTATTAGTAAAGACTGCACTTTTAGCCCAAACCCAGGTAGAAAATTTCATTATAAATACCAACCTTCCTCATTCATAAATTCTTGTTCAAAACTGTGGCAGTTCAAGAGGAAGGCAACTTCGGAGCTTCAGGACAGTTTCTATTTTCTCCTATATTTTTTAGGGTATGTTTTTATCTTTAGTAATTTGTTTTTAGTTACCATGGGTAACTAAATCTTTTTAGGGTAGAGTTCTAAGATGAACCTCTGTATATTTTTGTTGGATATTTATTTACTATAATATGTCTTTTATTTTATTTATTTATTCTTTTGTTCCCTATTAAGTTTATTAGTAGATAGTTTATTTATGTGATAGGTGCAACCCTAGATTAGGTACTTAGGTTGTGACATGGCCTAATATTGCAATCACTAATTGGATGCTTATATCATGGTATTTATATCTCTTTAGTGATAACTATATATATGTGTGTGTGTGTGTGTGTGTGTGTGTGTGTGTGAGATCCATATCATATATAAATGCATGGCCAGTGGTAGTGGTAGAAACCTGGATATTGTAGATCACATTGTCTCCGGTTCAACTTCTAGTTTTTCATTATTTCAATTTTAAATTAATTTTTTTCTAGCATGAGAGAGCCTTGGTTTTGGTCTAATTTATCATTTATTTAAGGCTCATATGTATTCGATTCAATCTTTATTAACTTCAATTCAGTTCAACTCTCTTTAAATATGTTAAACTCTAACAACAAACATTATTATTATTCTCTCATAAAAATAAAACTTTATAAACTTTTTTTTCCATATTCGGCTCAGAAGATATTCATTTGAAGTTGTATTTTAATATTATTGATTAAAATATAATTATCTTTTGTATTAGTTACAATATTGATGTTGTTTTCAATTTCATTAGAAGACTGCTCTTTAAAAAGAATGACGTTTTTATTTTATTAGGGGTCTATTTTTACTATGATAGCCGGACCTCTAATTTCATAGGAACGGCCTTTAATATTATAATGGGTAATGTTAACGCACAAAAAAAAAATAAGACTCTGTAGAAATTAAACTTCAGATTTTTGAAAAGTCACTTGGTTGATAGATAAACAGATAGAGACTTGGCATCCAATAAATGAAAATTAGATTTAAAAATCATTAAAAAAAACAAATTTAAAACACACTAAGATATTAAATAATATCATTAAGAAGTATTAAGATAGGTAAAACATTGGGTTCTCAATACTTTTTGTATTATTAAAATTGTGTATTACATTAAAAATTCAAAATCCCAATTATAGCGAAGAGGATATCTTGGAGATTGAATCCTACATGTTCCTGATATCACCATTCCAATTATAGCAAAGAGGATGGTCTGGTTGAGTCAAACATGGACCTTCTTTCACTATATAATAATTAAGAGTATCATCTTTTTCATCATCTCTAGATTGTACGAAAACATCAAACTTACGTTCCTCTTGATTACCATTCCAATTAAACAAACACCAGAATTTTGTGCCGCCAAAAAAGTTATGATCAAATTTCCAACCAAAACTCTCACCATGACGAAGATTATGTTCTCCAAGATCATCATCTCCAGATCTGCAATGAAGGAACATATCCAAATTGTCTTCTAAAGAGTTAGCAACATTCACGTGTTTATGGGCAACTACACGAAAGTTATGCGTTGATAGCAACGTCAACGCACAAAGCAGGAGCAATATTTTGGTCAATAGAGACATTGCACTTTCAATAATCTTTATTTTTTGAGTGAATAACTTTTGTTATATGAAGGTTACACTAACTGTTAATAGAGAAACATCTATTTATATGCATTTTGGAAAGAAAACAAATATATTAAAACAAGTTTAGATATGTATTTTAAGGTACTAAATTTAAATCCCCTCGAAATATCATTTTGAATTAAAAAAAATGGTCAACAATGTCACTTTATTATTTTTCCTTCAAAAAAAATGTCACTTTATTATTTTGGAATGAAAATAATTTTTTGGTCCGTAGAGATATTACACTTTGAATAAATTTAAATATGTATTTCAAAATACTAAATTTAAATCTCCCTCCAAATGTCACTCTAAATTTAAAAATTGTCAACAACAGGCGTTTTGGAAATAAATTAATTAGACAATTGAAAAATGGTCAACAATAGAAGTTTTGGTCAACAATGTCACTCTCCCAGATGCCTAACCAATCTCAAGATTTATAATAAAAAAATTAATTAAATAATTTCAATGAACCTAAAAAATGATTTTTTTTTTTTACTTATAATAAAGACCGCATGAAATATTTAAAAAGACCAACAAATAATAAATTAATTCAATATATTATACTAACTAAAACTGTGTGATTTTTAAGTCAAAAAAAATATGAGAAACGGGCCAAAATTGTGTGATTTTAAAATGGGGGACCATCTTGGAGAGTGAATTAAAATAAGAAAACCAAAATTATAATTAATCTTCATATTTTTGTACGTTGTTTGGTTTGGTTTTTAAAATGTGATCCAAAATTCGACATGATGCGAGCGGTTGTTACAAAAAACATCCAATAAATTTCAGTTTTGTGCAGATCTTCTTTTTATTTTGGATTGGTTTGGATGTAAACATCACTAGAAATAATGATGTGTCTAGTTGTTCATTATGACTCCTGAAATAATTATGTGCATAGTTGTTCATTATGACTCCTTGAAAATGAAAATTAAACTTAAAAATTATATAATTTTTTTTGATATTATATGTTTTCCCCCTGTAATATTAACGATTTCTGGTTTACCCTCCTATAAAAAAATTAGATTCTGACCCTGTAATTTAAACATTATGTTGGAACAAAATGTGTTTAATATTACCACCTTAAGTTTTGATGATAACTAGGTATTAAAAGTTCAATTGGATATGATAATATTTGTTCAAATGGCAGAACCATAGACTAAAAATTACAAGTCTTAAAACAAGATATTGGTTATAGAAGAACAAATGAGAGCAAAAGAATTTACAAGAAAAGTTTTATTGCAAGTCAGCGTTTGAAGACATCATAATTGTGAAGATTCAAGGAAACAAAGAATGAAGATTCAAGAGGTCTCAGAAGACTTACAAATGGGAGGAATTATGTTCCCAAGTCCTTAGGCAAGTTTTTTTAAGACGAAGAACGAATACGACAGAAAATCGAAGAACTTGAGCCCATGAAGAGATGTTATACGCCTAGCACATAAGTAATGTGCCTAACACATGAATCATGTCCCTAGCACATGAATCATGTGCCTAACACATGGAGAGGCACCCATGCGCCTAGAGATCTGTTCGTGCGCCTAAGGCCATGTTCGTGCACCAAGGGCATGGATTCTCTCTCTCTCTCTCTCTCTCTTATGCGTTAGGCACACTAGCAATGTGCCCCATGCATCTGAAAATGCAGGGCATAAGCGTGTTTTCTTGCATTTATTAGTAAAGACTGCACTTTTAGCCCAAACCCCGGTAGAAAATTTCATTATAAATACCAGCCTTCCTCATTCATAAATTCTTGTTCAAAACTGTGGCAGTTCAAGAGGAAGGCAACTTCGGAGCTTCAGGAGAGTTTCTATTTTCTCCTATATTTTTTAGGGTATGTTTTTATCTTTAGTAATTTGTTTTTAGTTACCATGTGTAACTAAATCTTTTTAGGGTAGATTTCTAAGATGAACCTCTGTATATTTTTGTTGGATATTTATTTACTATAATATGTCTTTTATTTTATTTATTTATTCTTTTGTTCCCTATTAAGTTTATTAGTAGATAGTTTATTTATGTGATAGGTGCAACCCTAGATTAGGTACTTAGGTTGTGACAGGGCCTAATATTGCAATCACTAATTGGATGCTTATATCATGTTATTAATATCTCTTAAGTGATAACTATATATATATATATGTGTGTGTGTGTGTGTGTGTGTGTGTGTGTGTGAGATCCATATCATATATAAATGCATGGCCAGTGGTAGTGGTAGAAACCTGGATATTGTAGATCACATTGTCTCCGGTTCAACTTCTAGTTTTTCATTATTTCAATTTTAAATTAATTTTTTTCTAGCATGAGAGAGCCTCGGTTTTGGCCTAATTTATCATTTATTTAAGGCTCATATGTATTCGATTCAATCTTTTTTAACTTCAATTCAGTTCAACTCTCTTTAAATATGTTAAACTCTAACAACAAACATTATTATTATTCTCTCATAAAAATAAAACTTTATAAACTTTTGTTTCAATATTCGGCTCAGAAGATATTCATTTGAAGTTGTATTTTAATATTATTGATTAAAATATAATTATCTTTTGTATTAGTTACAATATTGATGTTGTTTTCAATTTCATTAGAAGACTGCTCTTTAAAAAGAATGACGTTTTTATTTTATTAGGGGTCTATTTTTACTATGATAGCCGGACCTCCAATTTCATAGGAACGGCCTTTAATATTATAATGGGTAATGTTAACGCACAAAAAAAAATAAGACTCTGTAGAAATTAAACTTCAGATTTTTGAAAAGTCACTTGGTTGATAGATAAACAGATCGAGACTTGGCATCCAAAAAATTAAAATTAGATTTAAAAATCGTTAAAAAAAACAAATTTAAAACACACTATGATACTAAATAATATCATTAAGAAGTACTAAGATAGGTAAAACATTGGGTTCTCAATACTTTTCGTATTATTAAAATTGTGTATTACATTAAAAATTCAAAATCCCAATTATAGCGAAGAGGATATCTTGGAGATTGAATCCTACATGTTCCTGATATCACCATTCCAATTATAGCAAAGAGGATGGTCTGGTTGAGTCAAACATGGACCTGCTTTCACTATATAATAATTAAGAGTATCATCTTTTTCATCATCTCTAGATTGTACGAAAACATCAAACTTACGTTCCTCTTGATTACCATTCCAATTAAACAAACACCAGAATTTTGTGCCGACAAAAAAGTTATGATCAAATTTCCAACCAAAACTCTCACCATGACGAAGATTATGTTCTCCAAGATCATCATCTCCAGATCTGCAATGAAGGAACATATCCAAATTGTCTTCTAAAGAGTTAGCAACATTCACGTGTTTATGGGCAACTACACGAAAGTTATGCGTTGATAGCAACGTCAACGCACATAGCAGGAGCAATATTTTGGTCAATAGAGACATTGCACTTTCAATAATCTTTATTTTTTGAGTGAATAACTTTTGTTATATGAAGGTTACACTAACTGTTAATAGAGAAACATCCATTTATATGCATTTTGGAAAGAAAACAAATATATTAAAACAAGTTTAGATATGTATTTTAAGGTACTAAATTTAAATCCCCTCGAAATATCATTTTGAATTAAAAAAAAATGGTCAACAATGTCACTTTATTATTTTTCCTTCAAAAAAAATGTCACTTTATTATTTTGGAATGAAAATAATTTTTTGGTCCGTAGAGATATTACACTTTGAATAAATTTAAATATGTATTTCAAAATACTAAATTTAAATCTCTCTCCAAATGTCACTCTAAATTAAAAAATGGTCAACAATAGACGTTTTGGAAATAAATTAATTAGACAATTGAAAAATGGTCAACAATAGAAGTTTTGGTCAACAATGTCACTCTCCCTGATGCCTAACCAATCTCAAGATTTATAATAAAAAAATTAATTAAATAATTTCAATGAACCTAAAAAGTGATTTTTTTTTTACTTATAATAAGGACCGCATGAAATATTTAAAAAGACCAACAAATAATAAATTAATTCAATATATTATACTAACTAAAACTGTGTGATTTTTAAGTCAAAAAAAATATGAGAAACGGGCCAAAATTGTGTGATTTTAAAATGGGGGACCATCTTGAAGAGTGAATTAAAATAAGAAAACCAAAATTATAATTAAGCTTCATATTTTTGTACATTGTTTGGTTTGGTTTTTAAAATGTGATCCAAAATTCGACATGATGCGAGCGGTTGTTACAAAAAACATCCAATAAATTTCAGTTTTGTGCGGATCTTCTTTTTATTTTGGATTGGTTTGGATGACTAGAAATAATGATGTGTCTAGTTGTTCATTATGACTCCTGAAATAATTATGTGCATAGTTGTTCATTATGACTCCTTGAAAATGAAAATTAAACTTAAAAATTAAATAATTTTTTTTTATATTATATGTTTTCCCCCTGTAATATTAACGATTTCTGGTTTACCCTCCTATAAAAAAATTAGATTCCGACCCTGTAATTTAAACATTATGTTGGAACAAAATGTGTTTAATATTACCACCTTAAGTTTTGATGATAACTAGGTATTAAAAGTTCAATTGGATAGGATAATATTTGTTCAAATGGCAGAACCATAGACTAAAAATTACAAGTCTTAAAACAAGATATTGGTTATAGAAGAACAAATGAGAGCAAAAGAATTTACAAGAAAAATTTTATTGCAAGTCAGCGTTTGAAGACATCATAATTGTGAAGATTCAAGGAAACAAAGAATGAGGATTCATGAGGTCTCAGAAGACTTACAAATGGGAGGAATTATGTTCCCAAGTCCTTAGGCAAGTTTTTTTAAGACGAAGAACGAAAACGACAGAAAATCGAAGAACTTGAGCCCATGAAGAGATGCTATACGCCTAGCACATAAGTAATGTGCCTAACACATGAATCATGTCCCTAGCACATGAATCATGTGCCTAACACATGGAGAGGCACCCATGCGCCTAGAGATCTGTTCGTGCGCCTAAGGCCATGTTCGTGCACCAAGGGCATGGATTCTCTCTCTCTCTCTCTTATGCGTTAGGCACACTAGCAATGTGCCCCATGCATCTGAAAATGCAGGGCATAAGCGTGTTTTCTTGCTTTTATTAGTAAAGACTGCACTTTTAGCCCAAACCTAGGTAGAAAATTTCATTATAAATACCAACCTTCCTCATTCATAAATTCTTGTTCAAAACTGTGACAGTTCAAGAGGAAGGCAACTTCGGAGTTTCAGGAGAGTTTCTATTTTCCTCTATATTTTTTAGGGTATGTTTTTATCTTTAGTAATTTGTTTTTAGTTACCATGTGTAACTAAATCTTTTTAGGGTAGAGTTCTAAGATGAACCTCTGTATATTTTTGTTGGATATTTATTTACTATAATATGTCTTTTATTTTATTTATTTATTCTTTTGTTCCCTATTAAGTTTATTAGTAGATAGTTTATTTATGTGATAGGTGCAACCCTAGATTAGGTACTTAGGTTGTGACAGGGCCTAATATTGCAATCACTAATTGGATGCTTATATCATGGTATTTATATCTCTTTAGAGATAACTATAAATATATATATATATATATATATAAATATATATATATATATATATATATCTGTGTGTGTGTGTGTGAGATCCATATCATATATAAATGCATGGCCAGTGGTAGTGGTAGAAACCTGGATATTGTAGATCACATTGTCTCCGGTTCAACTTCTAGTTTTTCATTATTTCAATTTTAAATTAATTTTTTTCTAGCATGAGAGAGCCTTGGTTTTGGCCTAATTTATCATTTATTTAAGGCTCATATGTATTCGATTCAATCTTTTTTAACTTCAATTCAGTTCAACTCTCTTTAAATATGTTAAACTCTAACAACAAACATTATTATTATTCTCTCATAAAAATAAAACTTTATAAACTTTTGTTTCCATATTCGGCTCAGAAGATATTCATTTGAAGTTTTTTTTTTTGATCAAAACTAGAAATTCAAATTCAAAAACCAGGAGAGGCCTGAACCATATACAAGCGTTCGAAAAAAACAAACCAAGCCGAAAAACAGTCCCAGACCCTACAACCAGGGAGGGGGAAAAATCAATCTATAATCATTCTAGTGGAAGCTAGACCAAGACCATCCCTTAGGAGGAAAGGAGCAATAAAAGACGGAGGATGAGGCCACCATTGGGAGGAGAACATAGATAGGCCTTGACCATGTTTAGCAAGAGCATCAGCTGCTCTGTTGCCTTCCCTGAGTATATGAACGCATAAACAATCAATGCTGTGATAGAACTTCATGCAATTGTACCATCTAGCACGCATTTTCCAAGGAACCCCACTGTTCTTCTTATAGGCCCGCACCACACTAAGAGAATCAGTTTCCAAGCAGATACACCCGAGCCGCATATCCTTGGCTTTCTCAATTGACCACATACAAGCAGAAAACTCAGCTTCTAGAGCTGTAGCATTTCCAATGTTACTGGCTATGGCTCCCAAAAAAACAGGAATGGAGTTTCTAATAACCACGCCAATCGCACCACTAGGATGAGTCCCTATAGATGAACCATCACAGTTGAACTTTACCATATCCTGAGGAGGGGGGCACCATTGAACGTCATGCTTAAAAATGGCTTGCTTTGTCGTGAAGGGGATGCTGAAAAGTCTGGCCAGATGGTAGTCCTGCATATCAAAGTTCCCTTTAGTCAAAATTAGGTTATAGCCAAGTTTGACCTCAGCCAGAATGCAATTAAAAACTGTTGTCATGGATAGGTGCTTATTGTCAAAGAGTCTGTGGTTCCTCTCAGTCCATATAGCCCAGATGGTGTGGATGATTGCAGAGTTCATTAATTGTTGAACCAGTTTGCTTCCTCTACCAGTGGAGCTCATGATAAGGGAAGTGCAGCTAGTGAAGTTTAAAGGGACATCAGTACCCTTGCTCAACCAGCGCCAAAGAATTCCAGTAACTTCACAGTCAAAGAACATGTGGCGAGAAGATTCTGCCTGTTTCATACAAAAGCAGCAGATAGAGACAATAGTGCATCCTCTTTTCCTAAGGTTCTCATCAGTTGGGAGTTTATCATGTATCAATCTCCAAGTGATGAAGGATCTAGTGGGAGGGATGAACGAGTTCCAGAGCAGCTTAGACCAAGGTACCTTCAGATTATTCCCATAAAGACTAGAGAAAGCAATTTTACTAGAAAGAGTCCCATCAGGGGAGGAAGTCCAATTCAAAGTGTCAGGGAGGTCATCCTCAGGAAGAGTGATTGTCTGTATCCTGGCAGCTAATTCAGGATCTTTCTGATGGATGTAAGGTGGGAGGCACCATTGTCCATCAGCTATGAAGTGCTCCACTTTTAACTCAACAGCCTGCTGCACTGTGGGTGGGATATTCCAGATTTCCACTATAGAGTGCGCTAACCATCTATCCGACCAGAAACTTATTTTCCTGCCATTGCCAATAGACCAATTAGAATGAGTCATGATGTAATGAATGTGAGGCTTCATGCCAGTCCACACTGAAGAAGTCAAGTGATGGGTTTTAGGCGTGTGATTATTGAGAAATCTGGTTCTGCAAATATGCACCCATTGCTCCTCGGAAGTAAGCAACTTCCACGCCAGAAGAAGCAAAGAAGCCTTATTAACCTGAGAAGGATCCCTAACAGCAAGCCCTCCAGATTCTCTGGGTTGACAGACTTTAGCCCAAGAGACAGTGCATATTTTTTGTTGATTGCTAATACCACTCCATATAAAGTTCCTCATAATTTTTGCAACTTCAATGAGTAAGTTATTAGGCCATTTGTATATATGGAAAGAGTATGTGAGCATGCTGCTGATCACCGCATTTACCAGTTGGACCCTGCCCATTATTGTGAGCAGCTTACCTCTCCAAGCATGAAGTTTGCTTTGAATTTTATCCACAACCGGTCTCAAATGTCTAGCTTTGGGTTTTCCCTTGAAGAGAGGGATACCCAGGTATATAAATGGCAGATTTCCATGACTGAATCTAGTAATGGAAGTGATGGCGTGTATTCTAGCAAGAGAGAGAGTACCAGCATAGAACTTACTCTTCTGGGCATTGACCAGTTGACCAGAGTAGTTTCCATAGTCTTCAAAAAGCTGCATAATGTGCCTGATATTGGAAAGTGTACCTTTACAGAAGATCAATATGTCATCAGCATAAAGGCAGTGACTGGGCATGAACAGGTCCCTTGAAGCTCTGATTTGAGTCAACCTGCCATCAAGAACTAAAACTTCTAGACCCCTGCTTAAAACCTCTTCAGCAATGCAAAATAAGAGAGGAGAGAGGGGGTCTCCCTGTCTGACCCCTCTAGTGCAGTTGAAAAAGCCCACAGCCTTCCCATTGATATTAACAGAAATCTTCGCAGATTGCAGTATTGTAAGAATCCAGTCACAGAAAGTTTGATGAAAGCCAAAACATTGAAGGACATGAAGAAGGAACTGCCAATTAACTGTATCAAATGCCTTCCTCACATCAATCTTCAGGGCCATATTCCCCCCATAAGCCTTCTTGTGTAACAGGTTAACAGATTCCGAGGCTGTCATAATGCAGTCTTGTATATGCCTACCTGGAATGAACCCTCTTTGATGGACAGAGATAATTCTGGAGGCAATGGATCCCAATCTATCAGCTAAGATTTTAGTGATAATTTTGAATTGGAAATTGGCCAGAGCAATAGGCCTGAAATTGTCCAATCTGTCCGCACCTTGAACCTTAGGAATAAGAATCAAAAGATTGGAGTTCATATTGGGCATGATATAGTTGTGAGAAAAGAAGTGTTGGGTGGAGTTAACAACATCAGACCCAATTATGTGCCAGAAGCTTTGATAGAAGTGCCCTGAATACCCATCCGGACCAGGAGCTGATTCCCCATTAAGATCAAAAACAGCACCTTTGATTTCATCATGCAGAGGCATTGCCGTAAGCATAGCATTGTCATTAGCAGTCACCAAATTAGGAATGACCCTGTTGGGAAGATCATTATTCTCAAAGTAGTTGGAAGCAGAGAAAATATTGGTGAAGTATTGTAATACATGATTCTCAATATCAACAGAATTCGTAATAACATCATTTCCATCCTTAAGAAGACTGATAAATCCCTGAGCTTCTCTTATTTTAGCGTTCCTATGAAAGAAAGCCGTATTTCGATCCCCCTCAATGTATCTAGTATTCTTGTTTTTATCATGCCAGAAGTTATTTAAAAGAGTAAGAGCTTGACTGTATCTAGTTAGACAGTTGAGTTCCTCAGTAGATCTGTCCACACTGAAGCCTAAGCTGTCAATAGCAAGCTGCGCTTCACATAATTGTTGCTGAGCCAAATGAGCCTTCAGATGGAAATCTCCAACCACAGTTTTATTCCAAACCTTCAGTTTATTCTTTAAACTTTTAAGTTTAAAATGAAGAATATGCATAGGGGAGCCATTTAAAGGAGTAAGCCAATGAGTAGCCACAATAGACTCACAACTGTCAAATTCAGTCCAAACTTTGAAGAATTTGAATCTAGGTATGATGGTGATAGGGGGGTTTTTGTGCATAGTCAACAAAATGGGGAAATGATCAGAGTAGCATTTAACCAAGGTATTGCAACTAGTAATATTCCAGTAGTCATTCCAACTCTCATTACAAATGGCTCTATCAAGCCTTTGTGCCATGAAAGCTCCACCCACTCTCTTGTTAGTCCAAGTGTATTGAACCCCATTAGTATCCATGTGAATCAGAGCATGCCTGTTAGTCCACTCAATGAATTCAAAGCATGATATGTGTAGAGGAAGCCTGCCACCTAATCTTTCATGAGCTCCTAGCACAGAGTTGAAATCACCTACAAAAATCCAAGGTCCCTGATGATCTTGAATAAGAGCAGAGAGATCAGACCACAATTTCCTTCTTGTTATGTACATGGTTGACGCATACACAGCTGCAACATATATTTTGGACCCTTCTGAGAGGTAGGAAAAAGCAATACATTGAGAACTATTTAGCAGAATTTGCACCTGTTGCCTGTTATTCCACATACACCAAAGATTTTTCTTGCTAGTGTTAACTATGCAATTTTGCATATGCAGCCTGTGCCAGTATCCAGCAGGTATAGAATGGTAAGTAACCATAGGTTCAGCAATGAAGAGGAAATCAGGTTTGTGAGTAGTGAGCAGCTGAGCGAGATGCATCTGAGTTTCATGATTCCCTATGCCCCTAGTATTCCAATAGAGGTACTTCATTGTTGTGAGGGTGTGTTGATTTGAGTGTGACTGCCAGTTTTAGACCTGGTGTAAACATGATCAGGCTCAGATTCCTGGGAATTAAAAGGAATTTGACTTAATGGTTCAGCTGGCTTTTTAGGAGATTTCTGCTTCCTAGGCCTGCCTCTCTTTCCCTTCTTTGCAGCTGCACTATGCGTGGCCAGAAACTTGGAAACATCCATCACCTGTGTCAGTTGCTGAGAATCAATGTCAGTGTCTGGTTCAGAATCTGGTTCATCTCCCCAGAATTTGCTCAGGATTCTGGTGCTCTTGAAGCTCGCCTCAGAGGCTTTGAGAGTGCCTTCATTTAACTTAACCAACCTCTTGTCTGGACCCAAAACCTCATCAGATGTAGTGATGGGAGTGAGGAGTGGCTGCCTCAAAGGGTGTTCAGTTTCTTCAGAGTCCCTAGCCATACCAGTTGAAACAGAAAGGGCCCTGGGGCATGTCCTCCTCCCAGCATTGCGTTCCTGCACTAGAGGTGTAGATTCAGTAATGGGGGATAATTGCCTCCCATTAACTGAACCTATAATAGGGTTGCTATGAGTACAAACCACAGTATTTGAGGGTCCCTCATTCAATTTACCAGAGTTCTCGTTAACTGTAGGATGCATCAAGCGCTCCTCCTCTATGGGATTTTCCATTCTAATACTATCGCTCATCACATTTACCTCGGCAGTAGTAGTAGGAATCTCCCCATCAACTGATACAGCCTCCTCTGTATGTTCTCTATCATCATCCAGCAGCTCAAATGGGTTGTGCAAATGCACCCTAAGGTTTGAAGGCTCCTCAGCAGAGATGACCACTTTTTGGAGTGAGTATTCTGGCATACTCCCCCTCCTGATAGTAGGAGGCATTTCTCCATCCTCTATCTCCTCACAGGTGGCTCCCTGTGTATCCTGTGCATTATAAACCTGCTGCTTCTGCACCTTGTTTGTATGTGCCTCTGCATCCTTGCCAGATAGATCTTGGACACCCTGGTCCTGCATCACCTTGATATCATTCCTGCCAAATTTGTTAATGACCTTCTCATTCACCTGGTGAGATTTTTTAGGGGCGTTAACAGCCACTCTGTTGGAGGAATTCAATTTTGCGCAATTTTGAATCATGTGGCCTATCATCTGGCAGTGTGAACAGAACATAGGATGCTTCTCATATTGAACAGCTATAGATAAAGCATGATCTTCTACTTCAATAACAACAGATTCAAATAATTTTTCCGACAAATCAACATCTATGAGCACCCTGGCAAAGATTCCATAACGCCTAGATTGTGTAGCTTCGTCAATAGTGATAGGTGTACCTAATCCTGAAGCTATTTCCAACAGAGTTTGGTTTCCCCAATATTCTTGGGGCAAGTTCATGAATCTTACCCAGATTTGAGCATGGGTTTGATGTTGAACTTGAGGAGCAAAGTTTCTGGTCCAGCTGTAGAAACGCATGAAACCCGGCTTGAGATTGATAGAACCAAGAGCCCAGATTCTTCGCATCTCCTCGACTGAGCCGAAATTGAATTCAAAGAATCCCTTTCCCAAAGGAGTTAGGGTCCAATTCTGCAATTGAGGCCATTGATTAACAAGTTTTGCTTTCAGTTCATGCGTGGTGAAAGGAGCATCCCCTTTACGAAGGGTTAATCTACCATGAAGATGGGTTTTGCAAGCTGCTACGCCAGAATCATACGCAGCTCTGGAGATTCGGATACGAACAGAAGTTCCCATTACCACCTTGGGGGGGAGGTTGAACGTGTCGCCGGAAACCGCCTCGGAAGTTTCACCGGCAAGGGCTTGTGCGAATGATTTACCAGGTACAGGAGGATTGTGAGCCTGAACCTCCACTGATGTGTCAAGCGCCGCCAGGAATGGCCATGGACACACCATAGCTATGTGACCAGAAAGCTTCACCGTTGAATCCAAAAGTTGCCAAAATGGAAAAGAATCGCAGAATCCACACTGGAGAAGAACCAGGAGAAGGTGGCCACCGGAGAGAGGTGGAGGAGAACCGGAATGATGAAGAAGGATAGAGATCTAAGCTACGCCGGAAACTGAACGGAGAGTGGTTAGATTGCCGGAAAGTTGCGGTTACGGTGGACATTTTTAGAGAGAGAGAAAGTTAGGAAATCCATGCGAAAAAGATATTCATTTGAAGTTGTATTTTAATATTATTGATTAAAATATAATTATCTTTTGTATTAGTTACAATATTGATGTTGTTTTCAATTTCATTAGAAGACTGCTCTTTAAAAAGAATGACGTTTTTATTTTATTAGGGGTCTATTTTTACTATGATAGCCGGACCTCCAATTTCATAGGAACGGCCTTTAATATTATAATGGGTAATGTTAACGCACAAAAAAAAAAAAAAGACTCTGTAGAAATTAAACTTCAGATTTTTGAAAAGTCACTTGGTTGATAGATAAACAGATCGAGACTTGGCATCCAAAAAATTAAAACTAGATTTAAAAATCGTTAAAAAAAAACAAATTTAAAACACACTAAGATTCTAAATAATATCATTAAGAAGTATTAAGATAGGTAAAACATTGGGTTCTCAATACTTTTCGTATTATTAAAATTGTGTATTACATTAAAAATTCAAAATCCCAATTATAGCGAAGAGGATATCTTGGAGATTGAATCCTACATGTTCCTGATATCACCATTCCAATTATAGCAAAGAGGATGGTCTGGTTGAGTCAAACATGGACCTGCTTTCACTATATAATAATTAAGAGTATCATCTTTTTCATCATCTCTAGATTGTACGAAAACATCAAACTTACGTTCCTCTTGATTACCATTCCAATTAAACAAACACCAGAATTTTGTGCCGCCAAAAAAGTTATGATTAAATTTCCAACCAAAACTCTCACCATGACGAAGATTATGTTCTCCAAGATCATCATCTCCAGATCTGCAATGAAGGAACATATCCAAATTGTCTTCTAAAGAGTTAGCAACATTCACGTGTTTATGGGCAACTACACGAAAGTTATGCGTTGATAGCAACGTCAACGCACATAGCAGGAGCAATATTTTGGTCAATAGAGACATTGCACTTTCAATAATCTTTATTTTTTGAGTGAATAACTTTTGTTATATGAAGGTTACACTAACTGTTAATAGAGAAACATCTATTTACATGCATTTTGGAAAGAAAACAAATATATTAAAACAAGTTTAGATATGTATTTTAAGGTACTAAATTTAAATCCCCTCGAAATATCATTTTGAATTAAAAAAAATGGTCAACAATGTCACTTTATTATTTTTCCTTCAAAAAAAATGTCACTTTATTATTTTGGAATGAAAATAATTTTTTGGTCCGTAGAGATAGTACACTTTGAATAAATTTAAATATGTATTTCAAAATACTAAATTTAAATCTCCCTCCAAATGTCACTCTAAATTAAAAAATGGTCAACAACAGGCGTTTTGGAAATAAATTAATTAGACAATTGAAAAATGGTCAACAATAGAAGTTTTGGTCAACAATGTCACTCTCCCCGATGCCTAACCAAACTCAATATTTATAATAAAAAAATTAATTAAATAATTTCAATGAACCTAAAAAGTGATTTTTTTTATTTATAATAAGGACCGCATGAAATATTTAAAAAGACCAACAAATAATAAATTAATTCAATATATTATACTAACTAAAACTGTGTGATTTTTAAGTCAAAAAAAATATGAGAAACGGGCCAAAATTGTGTGATTTTAAAATGGGGGACCATCTTGGAGAGTGAATTAAAATAAGAAAACCAAAATTATAATTAAGCTTCATATTTTTGTACATTGTTTGGTTTGGTTTTTAAAATGTGATCCAAAATTCGACATGATGCGAGCGGTTGTTACAAAAAACATCCAATAAATTTCAGTTTTGTGCGGATTTTCTTTTTATTTTGGATTGGTTTGGATGTAAACATCACTATAAATAATGATGTGTCTAGTTGTTCATTATGACTCCTGAAATAATTATGTGCATAGTTGTTCATTATGACTCCTTGAAAATGAAAATTAAACTTAAAAATTATATAATTTTTTTTGATATTATATCTTTTCCCCCTGTAATATTAACGATTTCTGGTTTACCCTCCTATAAAAAAATTAGATTCCGACCCTGTAATTTAAACATTATGTTGGAACAAAATGTGTTTAATATTACCACCTTAAGTTTTGATGATAACTAGGTATTAAAAGTTCAATTGGATATGATAATATTTGTTCAAATGGCAGAACCATAGACTAAAAATTACAAGTCTTAAAACAAGATATTGGTTATAGAAGAACAAATGAGAGCAAAAGAATTTACAAGAAAAGTTTTATTGCAAGTCAGCGTTTGAAGACATCATAATTGTGAAGATTCAAGGAAACAAAGAATGAGGATTCAAGAGGTCTCAGAAGACTTACAAATGGGAGGAATTATGTTCCCAAGTCCTTAGGCAAGTTTTTTTAAGACGAAGAACGAAAACGACAGAAAATCGAAGAACTTGAGCCCATGAAGAGATGCTATACGCCTAGCACATAAGTAATGTGCCTAACACATGAATCATGTTCCTAGCACATGAATCATGTGCCTAACACATGGAGAGGCACCCATGCGCCTAGAGATCTGTTCGTTCGCCTAAGGCCATGTTCGTGCACCAAGGGCATGGATTCTCTCTCTCTCTCTCTCTTATGCGTTAGGCACACTAGCAATGTGCCCCATGCATCTGAAAATGCAGGGCATAAGCGTGTTTTCTTGCATTTATTAGTAAAGACTGCACTTTTAGCCCAAACCCCGGTAGAAAATTTCATTATAAATACCAGCCTTCCTCATTCATAAATTCTTGTTCAAAACTGTGGCAGTTCAAGAGGAAGGCAACTTCGGAGCTTCAGGACAGTTTCTATTTTCTCCTATATTTTTTAGGGTATGTTTTTATCTTTAGTAATTTGTTTTTAGTTACCATGTGTAACTAAATCTTTTTAGGGTAGAGTTCTAAGAAGAACCTCTGTATATTTTTGTTGGATATTTATTTACTATAATATGTCTTTTTTATTTTATTTATTTATTCTTTTGTTCCCTATTAAGTTTATTAGTAGATAGTTTATTTATGTGATAGGTTCAACCCTAGATTAGGTACTTAGGTTGTGACAGGGCCTAATATTGCAATCACTAATTGGATGCTTATATCATGGTATTTATATCTCTTTAGTGATAACTATATATATGTGTGTGAGAGATTCATATCATATATAAATGCATGGTCAGTGGTAGTGGTAGAAACCTGGATATTGTAGATCACATTGTCTCCGGTTCAACTTCTAGTTTTTCATTATTTCAATTTTAAATTAATTTTTTTCTAGCATGAGAGAGCCTTGGTTTTGGCCTAATTTATCATTTATTTAAGGCTCATATGTATTCGATTCAATCTTTTTTAACTTCAATTCAGTTCAACTCTCTTTAAATATGTTAAACTCTAACAACAAACATTATTATTATTTTCTCATAAAAATAAAACTTTATAAACTTTTTTTTCCATATTCGGCTCAGAAGATATTCATTTGAAGTTGTATTTTAATATTATTAAAATATAATTATCTTTTGTATTAGTTACAATATTGATGTTGTTTTCAATTTCATTAGAAGATTGCTCTTTAAAAAGAATGACGTTTTTATTTTATTAGGGGTCTATTTTTACTATGATAGCCGGACCTCCAATTTCATAGGAACGGCCTTTAATATTATAATGGGTAATGTTAACGCACAAAAAAAAAAAAAAAAGACTCTGTAGAAATTAAACTTCAAATTTTTGAAAAGTCACTTGGTTGATAGATAAACAGATCGAGACTTGGCATCCAAAAAATGAAAATTAGATTTAAAAATCATTAAAAAAAACAAATTTAAATCACACTAAGATACTAAATAATATCATTAAGAAGTATAAAGATAGGTAAAACATTGGGTTCTCAATACTTTTTGTATTATTAAAATTGTGTATTACATTAAAAATTCAAAATCCCAATTATAGCGAAGAGGATATCTTGGAGATTGAATCCTACATGTTCCTGATATCACCATTCCAATTATACCAAAGAGGGTGGTCTGGTTGAGTCAAACATGGACCTGCTTTCACTATATAATAATTAAGAGTATCATCTTTTTCATCATCTCTAGATTGTACGAAAACATCAAACTTACGTTCCTCTTGATTACCATTCCAATTAAACAAACACCAGAATTTTGTGCCGCCAAAAAAGTTATGATCAAATTTCCAACCAAAACTCTCACCATGACGAAGATTATGTTCTCCAAGATCATCATCTCCAGATCTGCAATGAAGGAACATATCCAAATTGTCTTCTAAAGAGTTAGCAACATTCACGTGTTTATGGGCAACTACACGAAAGTTATGCGTTGATAGCAACGTCAACGCACATAGCAGGAGCAATATTTTGGTCGATAGAGACATTGCACTTTCAATAATCTTTATTTTTTGAGTGAATAACTTTTGTTATATGAAGGTTAGACTAACCGTTAATAGAGAAACGTCTATTTATATGCATTTTGGAAAGAAAACAAATATATTAAAACAAGTTTAGATATGTATTTTAAGGTACTAAATTTAAATCCCCTCGAAATATCATTTTGAATTAAAAAAAAATGGTCAACAATGTCACTTTATTATTTTTCCTTCAAAAAAAATGTCACTTTATTATTTTGGAATGAAAATAATTTTTTGGTCCGTAGAGATATTACACTTTGAATAAATTTAAATATGTATTTCAAAATACTAAATTTAAATCTCCCTCCAAATGTCACTCTAAATTAAAAAATGGTCAACAACAGGCGTTTTGGAAATAAATTAATTAGACAATTGAAAAATGTTCAACAATAGAAGTTTTGGTCAACAATGTCACTCTCCCTGATGCCTAACCTATCTCAAGATTTATAATAAAAAAATCAAATAAATAATTTCAATGAACCTAAAAAGTGATTTTTTTTACTTATAATAAGGACCGCATGAAATATTTAAAAAGACCAACAAATAATAAATTAATTCAATATATTATACTAACTAAAACTGTGTGATTTTTAAGTCAAAAAAATATGAGAAACAGGTCAATATTGTCTGATTTTAAAATGGGGGACCATCTTGGTGAGTGAATTAAAATAAGAAAACCAAAATTATAATTAAGCTTCATATTTTTGTACGTTGTTTGGTTTGGTTTTTAAAATGTGATCCAAAATTCGACATCATCCGAGCGGTTGTTACAAAAAACATCCAATAAATTTCAGTTTTGTGCGGATCTTCTCTTTATTTTTGATTGCTCTGGATGTATACATCACTAGAAATAATGATGTGTCTAGTTGTTCATTATGACTCCTGAAATAATTATGTGCATAGTTGTTCCTTATGACTCCTTGAAAATTAAAATTAAACTTAAAAATTATATAATTTATTTTTATATTATATGTTTACCCCCTGTAATATTAACGATTTCTGGTTTACCCTTCTATAAAAAAATTAGATTCCAACCCTGTAATTTAAACATTATGTTGGAACAAAATGTGCTTAATATTACCACCTTAAGTTTTGATGATAACTAGGTATTAAAAGTTCAATTGGATATGATAATATTTGTTCAAATGGGCAGGACCATAGACTAAAAATTACAAGTCTTAAAACAAGATATTGGTTATAGAAGAACAAATGAGAGCAAAAGAATTTACAAGAAAAGTTTTATTGCAAGTCAGCGTCTGAAGACGTCCTAATTGTGAAGATTCAAGGAAACAAAGAATGAAGATTCAAGAGGCCTCAGAAGACTTACAAATGGGAGGAATTATGTTCCCAAGTCCTTAGGCAAGTTTTTTTAATACGAAGAACGAAAACGACAGAAAATTGAAGAACTTGAGCCCATGAAGAGATGCTATACGCCTAGCACATAAGTAATGTGCCTAACACATGAATCATGTCCCTAGCACATGAATCATGTGCCTAACACATGAATCATGTGCCTAGCACATGGAGAGGCATCCATGCGCCTAGAGACCTGTTTGTACTCCTAAGGCCTTGTTCATGCACCAAGGGCATGGATTTTCTCTCTCTCTCTCTCTCATGCGTTAGGCACACTAGCAAAGCGTGTTTTCTTGCTTTTATTTTGGGTAAAGCATGCACTTTTAGCCCAAACCCAGGTAGAAAATCTCATTATAAATACCAGCCTTCCTCATTTATAAATTCTTGTTCAGACTTGTGGCAGTTTAAGAGGGAGGAAACTTCGGAGCTTCGGGAGAGTTTCTATCTTCTCCTATATTTTGTAGGGTATATTTTTATCTTTAGTAATTTGTTTTTAGTTACCATGTGTAACTAAATCTTTTTAGGTTAGAGTTTTAAGATTAACCTCTGTATATTTTTGTTGGATATTTATTTACTATAATATGTCTTTTATTTTTTTTATTTATTCTTTTGTTCCGTATTATGTTTATTAGTAGATAGTTTATTTATGTGATAGGTGCAACCCTAGATTAGGTACTTAGGTTGTGACAGGGAATAATATTGCGAATACTAATTGGATGCTTATATCATGATATTTATATCCCTTTAGTGATAACTATATATATATATATGTGTGTGTGTGTGTGTGTGTGTAAGATCCATATCATATATAAATGCATGGCCAGTGTTAGTGGTAGAAACCTGGATATTGTGGATCACATTGTCACCGGTTCAACTTCTAGTTTTTCATTATTTCAATTTTAAATTAATTTTTTTCTAGCATGAGAGAGCCTTGGTTTTGGCCTAATTTATCATTTATTTAAGACTCATATGTATTCGATTCAATCATTTTTACCTTCAATTCAGTTCAACTCTCTTTAAATATGTTAAACTCTAACAACAAATATTATTATTATTCTTTCATAAAAATAAAATTTTATAAACTTTTTTTTCCATATTCGGCTCGGAAGATATTCATTTGAAGTTGTATTTTAATATTATTGATTAAAATATAATTATCTTTTGTATTAGTTACAATATTGATGTTGTTTTCAATTTCATTAGAAGATTGCTCTTTATTAGGGGTCTATTTTTACTATGATAGCCGGACCTCCAATTCATAGGAACGGCCTTTAATATTATAATGGGTAATGTTAACGCACAAAAAAAAAATAAGACTCTGTAGAAATTAAACTTCAGATTTTTGAAAAGTCACTTGGTTGATAGATAAACAGATCGAGACTTGGCATCCAAAAAATGAAAATTAGATTTAAAAATCATTAAAAAAAACAAATTTAAATCACACTAAGATACTAAATAATATCATTAAGAAGTATAAAGATAGGTAAAACATTGGGTTCTCAATACTTTTCGTATTATTAAAATTGTGTATTACATTAAAAATTCAAAATCCCAATTATAGCGAAGAGGATATCTTGGAGATTGAATCCTACATGTTCCTGATATCACCATTCCAATTATAGCAAAGAGGATGGTCTGGTTGAGTCAAACATGGACCTGCTTTCACTATATAATAATTAAGAGTATCATCTTTTTCATCATCTCTAGATTGTACGAAAACATCAAACTTACGTTCCTCTTGATTACCATTCCAATTAAACAAACACCAGAATTTTGTGCCGCCAAAAAAGTTATGATCAAATTTCCAACCAAAACTCTCACCATGACGAAGATTATGTTCTCCAAGATCATCATCTCCAGATCTGCAATGAAGGAACATATCCAAATTGTCTTCTAAAGAGTTAGCAACATTCACGTGTTTATGGGCAACTACACGAAAGTTATGCGTTGATAGCAACGTCAATGCACATAGCAGGAGCAATATTTTGGTCGATAGAGACATTGCACTTTCAATAATCTTTATTTTTTGAGTGAATAACTTTTGTTATATGAAGGTTACACTAACCGTTAATAGAGAAACGTCTATTTATATGCATTTTGGAAAGAAAACAAATATATTAAAACAAGTTTAGATATGTATTTTAAGGTACTAAATTTAAATCCCCTCGAAATATCATTTTGAATTAAAAAAATGGTCAACAATGTCACTTTATTATTTTTCCTTCAAAAAAAATGTCACTTTATTATTTTGGAATGAAAATAATTTTTTGGTCCGTAGAGATATTACACTTTGAATAAATTTAAATATGTATATCAAAAAACTAAATTTAAATCTCCCTCCAAATGTCACTCTAAATTAAAAAATGGTCAACGATAGGCGTTTTGGAAATAAATTAATTAGACAATTGAAAAATGTTCAACAATAGAAGTTTTGGTCAACAATGTCACTCTCCCTGATGCCTAACCTATCTCAAGATTTATAATAAAAAAATCAATTAAATAATTTCAATGAACCTAAAAAGTGATTTTTTTTACTTATAATAAGGACCGCAAGAAATATTTAAAAAGACCAACAAATAATAAATTAATTCAATATATTATACTAACAAAAACTGTGTGATTTTTAAGTCAAAAAAATATGAGAAACAGGTCAATATTGTATGATTTTAAAATGGGGGACCATCTTGGTGAGTGAATTAAAATAAGAAAACCAAAATTATAATTAAGCTTCATATTTTTGTACGTTGTTTGGTTTGCTTTTTAAAATGTGATCCAAAATTCGACATCATCCGAGCGGTTGTTACAAAAAACATCCAATAAATTTCAGTTTTGTGCGGATTTTCTCTTTATTTTTGATTGCTCTGGATGTAAACATCACTAGAAATAATGATGTGTCTAGTTGTTCATTATGACTCCTGAAATAATTATGTGCATAGTTGTTCCTTATGACTCCTTGAAAATGAAAATTAAACTTTAAAGTTATATATTTTTTTTTATATTATATGTTTACCCCCTATAATATTAACGATTTCTGGTTTACCCTTCTATAAAAAAATTAGATTCCAACCGTGTAATTTAAACATTATGTTGGAACAAAATGTGTTTAATATTTCCACCTTAAGTTTTGATGATAACTAGGTATTAAAAGTTCAATTGGATATGATAATATTTGTTCAAATGGGCAGGACCATAGACTAAAAATTACAAGTCTTAAAACAAGATATTGGTTATAGAAGAACAAATGAGAGCAAAAGAATTTACAAGAAAAGTTTTATTGCAAGTCAGCGTCTGAAGACGTCATAATTGTGAAGATTCAAGGAAACAAAGAATGAAGATTCAAGAGGCCTCAGAAGACTTACAAATGGGAGGAATTATGTTCCTAAATCCTTAGGCAAGTTTTTTTAATACGAAGAACGAAAACGACAAAAAATTGAAGAACTTGAGCCCATGAAGAGATGCTATACGCCTAGCACATAAGTAATGTGCCTAACACATGAATCATGTCCCTAGCACATGAATCATGTGCCTAACACATGAATCATGTGCCTAGCATATGGAGAGGCATCCATGCGCCTAGAGACCTGTTCGTGCTCCTAAGGCCCTGTTCATGCACCAAGGGCATGGATTTTCTCTCTCTCTCATGCGTTAGGCACACTAGCAAAGCGTGTTTTCTTGCTTTTATTTTGGGTAAGGCATGCACTTTTAGCCCAAACCCAGGTAGAAAATCTCATTATAAATACCAGCCTTCCTCATTTATAAATTCTTGTTCAGACTTGTGGCAGTTTAAGAGGAAGGAAACTTCGGAGCTTCAGGAGAGTTTCTATCTTCTCCTATATTTTGTAGGGTATATTTTTATCTTTAGTAATTTGTTTTTAGTTACCATGTGTAACTAAATCTTTTTAGGTTAGAGTTTTAAGATTAACCTCTGTATATTTTTGTTGGATATTTATTTACTATAATATGTCTTTTATTTTATTTATTTATTCTTTTGTTCCGTATTAAGTTTATTAGTAGATAGTTTATTTATGTGATAGGTGCAACCCTAGATTAGGTACTTAGGTTGTGACAGGGAATAATATTGCGATCACTAATTGGATGCTTATATCATGATATTTATATCCCTTTAGTGATAACTATATATATATATATATGTGTGTGTGTGTGTGTGTGTGTGTGTGTAAGATCCATATCATATATAAATGCATGGCCAGTGGTAGTGGTAGAAACCTTGATATTGTAGATCACATTGTCACCGGTTCAACTTCTAGTTTTTCATTATTTCTATTTTAAATTAATTTTTTTCTAGCATGAGAGAGCCTTGGTTTTGGCCTAATTTATCATTTATTTAAGGCTCATATGTATTCGATTCAATCTTTTTTACCTTCAATTCAGTTCAACTCTCTTTAAATATGTTAAACTCTAACAACAAACATTATTATTATTCTCTCATAAAAATAAAACTTTATAAACTTTTTTTTCCATATTCGGCTCGGAAGATATTCATTTGAAGTTGAATTTTAATATTATTGATTAAAATATAATTATCTTTTGTATTAGTTACAATATTGATGTTGTTTTCAATTTCATTAGAAGATTGCTCTTTAAAAAGAATGACGTTTTTATTTTATTAGGGGTCTATTTTTTATATGATAGCCGGACCTCCAATTTCATAGGAACGGCCTTTAATATTATAATGGGTAATGTTAACGCACAAAAAAAAATAAGACTCTGTAGAAATTAAACTTCAGATTTTTGAAAAGTCACTTGGTTGATAGATAAACAGATCGAGACTTGGCATCCAAAAAATGAAAATTAGAATTAAAAATCATTAAAAAAAACAAATTTAAAACACACTAAGATACTAAATAATATCAATAAGAAGTATAAAGATAGGTAAAACATTGGGTTCTCAATACTTTTCGTATTATTAAAATTGTGTATTACATTAATAATTCAAAATCCCAATTATAGCGAAGAGGATATCTTGGAGATTGAATCCTACATGTTCCTGATATCACCATTCCAATTATAGCAAAGAGGATGGTCTGGTTGAGTCAAACATGGACCTGCTTTCACTATATAATAATTAAGAGTATCATCTTTTTCATCATCTCTAGATTGTACGAAAACATCAAACTTACGTTCCTCTTGATTACCATTCCAATTAAACAAACACCAGAATTTTGTGCCGCCAAAAAAGTTATGATCAAATTTCCAACCAAAACTCTCACCATGACGAAGATTATGTTCTCCAAGATCATCATCTCCAGATCTGCAATGAAGGAACATATCCAAATTTCTTCTAAAGAGTTAGCAACATTCACGTGTTTATGGGCAACTACACGAAAGTTATGCGTTGATAGCAACGTCAACGCACATAGCAGGAGCAATATTTTGGTCGTAAAAGACATTGCACTTTCAATAATCTTTATTTTTTGAGTGAATAACTTTTGTTATATGAAGGTTACACTAACCGTTAATAGAGAAACGTCTATTTATATGCATTTTGGAAAGAAAACAAATATATTAAAACAAGTTTAGATATGTATTTTAAGGTACTAAATTTAAATCCCCTCGAAATATCATTTTGAATTAAAAAAAATGGTCAACAATGTCACTTTATTATTTTTCCTTCAAAAAAAATGTCACTTTATTATTTTGGAATGAAAATAATTTTTTGGTCCGTAGAGATATTACACTTTGAATAAATTTAAATATGTATTTCAAAATACTAAATTTAAATCTCCCTCCAATTGTCACTCTAAACTAAAAAATGGTCAACAATAGGCGTTTTAAAAATTAATTAATTAGACAATTGAAAAATGGTCAACAATAGAAGTTTTGGTCAACAATGTCACTCTCCCTGATGCCTAACCTATCTCAAGATTTATAATAAAAAAATCAATTAAATAATTTCAATGAACCTAAAAAGTGATTTTTTTTACTTATAATAAGGACCGCGTGAAATATTTAAATAGACCAACAAATAATAAATTAATTCAATATATTATACTAACTAAAACTGTGTGATTTTTAAGTCAAAAAAATATGAGAAACAGGTCAAAATTGTCTGATTTTAAAATGGGGGACCATCTTGGTGAGTGAATTAAAATAAGAAAACCAAAATTATAATTAAGCTTCATATTTTTGTACGTTGTTTGGTTTGGTTTTTAAAATGTGATCCAAAATTCGACATCATCCGAGCGGTTGTTACAAAAAACATCCAATAAATTTCAGTTTTCTGCGGATCTTCTTTTTATTTTTGATTGCTCTGGATTTAAACATCACTAGAAATAATGATGTGTCTAGTTGTTCATTATGACTCCTGAAATAATTATGTGCATAGTTGTTCCTTATGACTCCTTGAAAATGAAAATTAAACTTAAAAATTATATAATTTTTTTTTATATTATATGTTTACCCCCTGTAATATTAACGATTTCTGGTTTACCCTTCTATAAAAAAATTAGATTCCAACCCTGTAATTTAAACATTATGTTGGAACAAAATGTGTTTAATATTACCACCTTAAGTTTTGATGATAACTAGGTATTAAAAGTTCTATTAGATATGATAATATTTGTTCAAATGGGCAAGACCATAGACTAAAAATTACAAGTCTTAAAACAAGATATTGGTTATAGAAGAACAAATGAGAGCAAAAGAATTTACAAGAAAAGTTTTATTGCAAGTCAGCGTCTGAAGACGTCATAATTGTGAAGATTCAAGGAAACAAAGAATGAAGATTCAAGAGGCCTCATAAGACTTACAAATGGGAGGAATTATATTCCCAAGTCCTTAGGCAAGTTTTTTCAATACGAAGAACGAAAACGACAGAAAATTGAAGAACTTGAGCCCATGAAGAGATGCTATACGCCTAGCACATAAGTAATGTGCCTAACACATGAATCATGTCCCTAGCACATGAATCATGTGCCTAACACATGAATCATGTGCCTAGCACATGGAGAGGCATCCATGCGCCTAGAGACCTGTTCGTGCTCCTAAGGCCCTGTTCATGCACCAAGGGCATGGATTTTTTCTCTCTCTCTCTCTCTCATGCGTTAGGCACACTAGCAAAGCGTGTTTTCTTGCTTTTATTTTGGGTAAAGCCTGCACTTTTAGCCCAAACCCAGGTAGAAAATCTCATTATAAATACCAGCCTTCCTCATTAATAAATTCTTGTTCAGACTTATGGCAGTTTAAGAGGAAGGAAACTTCGGAGCTTCGGGAGAGTTTCTATCTTCTCCTATATTTTGTAGGGTATATTTTTATCTTTAGTAATTTGTTTTTAGTTACCATGTGTAACTAAATCTTTTTAGGTTAGAGTTTTAAGATTAACCTCTGTATATTTTTGTTGGATATTTATTTACTATAATATGTCTTTTATTTTTTTTATTTATTCTTTTGTTCCGTATTAGGTTTATTAGTAGATAGTTTATTTATGTGATAGGTGCAACCCTAGATTAGGTACTTAGGTTGTGACAGGGACTAATATTGCAATCACTAATTGGATGCTTATATCATGATATTTATATCCCTTTAGTGATAACTATATATATATATATATATATTTGTGTGTGTGTGTGTGTGTGTGTGTGTGTGTGTGTGTGTAAGATCCATATCATATATAAATGCATGGCCAGTGGTAGTGGTAGAAACCTTGATATTGTAGATCACATTGTCACCGGTTCAACCTCTAGTTTTTCATTATTTCAATTTTAAATTAATTTTTTTCTAGCATGAGAGAGCCTTGGTTTTGGCCTAATTTATCATTTATTTAAGGCTCATATGTATTCGATTCAATCTTTGTTACCTTCAATTCAGTTCAACTCTCTTTAAATATGTTAAACTCTAACAACAAACATTATTATTATGTGATAGGTGCAACCCTAGATTAGGTACTTAGGTTGTGACAGGGACTAATATTGCAATCACTAGATGGATGCTTATATCATGATATTTATATCCCTTTAGTGATAACTATACACACATATATATATATATATATATATATATGTATGTATATATGGTAAAAATGTTGCTCTGCCGAACGTAGCACTGTTCATCATCACCTTCGTTCACTACCTTCCCTTTCCACCGCCTTCCTTAAACTTGTACCGATGTCATCCAAACCGGTCATCATCCCTTGGCTTTGCCTCCAGGATGCCTCTCCAGAAAAGATCATCCCTCAAACCAACCAAATCAAAAACAAAACCTTCGCTCAAGCCCTAAAAAATGTTTGTGATATTCCCATGAGCCAGCTTCCCAAAATCAGTGTCAAAGGAAACAATCATGCCATAACAATCCCTGAGGATGAATACGAATTAGGGATGGAGACATGCAAGTTCAACTTACACGCCAGGATCATCTGGCCAAAGGGTTCCACACCACTATCCACTTTTGCCTTGCCCGAGAAGTTAAAAGCGATCTGGAAATCATTTGGGCGTTGGGGTATCTTCTTTATTGGAAAAGGATACTATAAACTCTGTTTCTCCTCCATCGAAGATGCAAGACGAGCTAGATCGGTTGGTTCTCTGAATCTCAACCCTGGTTTAATGAAGTTCTTTGCGTGGACTAGGGATTTTAACCCTAGTACGCAGGTTAACTCTTCAGCTCAGGTGTGGCTACGCATCTATGGCCTTCCTCAGAAGTATTGGAGGCGAAAGATTCTCTTTGCGATTGCTAGCAGCACTGGTAACCTTATTTGCACAAATGCGAACACAGGTAACAGTATGTTTGATCCTACCTTTGGATTATTTTGCTAGGGTTTTGATATATATTGATTTGGAAAAGGAACGATTATACAAAGTGTTAGTGGAAAGAAAGGGATATGCAATGTTTGTTGATCTTGATTATGAACAAATCCATGAGTTTTGTACAAGTTGTAGAATGATAGGGCATCAACTGAACAACTGTAGAAAAAATGCTAGAAATGATACCACTAACAGTGAAAAAAACCAAAAAAGTAATTTGGATAAAGGAAAAACAAAGGAGACTGTTGTCGAAATAAACCAGGGAGAGGTTAATGTGGCCACTGAAGTTATTGATTTAGATAAAGAGATAACTGCTCAAGTTCCACTAAGGGTCACTACCAATCATGGGCCTTCAAAATGGATGAGAAAAGAAAATGAAGACATTCTGGTTGCAATTGATAACAGGTCACCAGTAAATGAAGAAGAAAATGAGAATGTTGTTGATGGCACTGATCAAGGTAATGTTGATATGGATGATTCAAGCACATAAGATTCAAAATTTGTTGATGCTACTCAGCTGAATGAAGAAGAACTTAAGTCACCCTCCCAAAACCCTAGCCATAAAGAAACTACCCCTGATAAATCACCTTCCCAAATCCCTAGTCGAAACGTACCAACCCCTGTTAGAATCCAAAATGATATGTTATTCCTCAATGAATCATGGGCCAACATTGCTGAGATACAACCTGCTGATGGCATAACCGAACCAATTGAAAACTCTGATGCTGAAAGAAATGCAGAGGAACAAAGGAACATAGAAAAATAAATCGATGAAGAGTTACTTAGAGAAGATCAACATAATTTAGAGGCTTCTGGCTTTCAAATGGTTACTAGCAAATCAAAGAAAAGAGCTCAAAAGTCAAAAAAACATTTCAGTTAAAAGCAGTTATGGAACTAGTCCAAAACCTTTTAAATGAAGATTATATTCTGGAATATCAGGGGTATTGCCAACACCCCATCAAGATTGGCACTTAAAAGACTCATCCTTTTAAATAACCCTGACTATATATTCATTGTTGAACCCTGGATCAGTTATGACAGATTTCCTCAAACCTTGTTCTTCAGATTAGGTTTTAAACTTTTTGCCTGCAATACCAGACAAAACAATCTTCCCAACCTTTGGTGCCTATGTGTTTCTAACCTTAACCCCACTATTGTTGCTTCTTCTGACCAACATGTTTCGTTAACTTACACCTTAAACTCTTCTATTTTTGGTATCTCTGCAGTTTACGCATCAACATCCTACCTCCATAGAAGAATGCTTTGGAATGATCTTATCAGTTGCCATAACCGTTTCTCTATACCATGGTGCACTTTGGGAGACTTCAATGTAATTATTGAAGCACGTGAACACAGAGGAGCCACACCCCCTGCACAACTACCTATCAGTGATTTCCTAAATTGGTCCAACAATGATAACTTCATACATCTGCCTACCAGAGGCGTGTACTACACTTGGGCCAATGAGAGGCAAGGTAGAAGGTACACAGAGAGAAGATTAGATAGAGCTTTATGCAACACACAAATGTTAGATATTTGTTCTTCGGATTCTGTTTCCACTCTAATCAAGCAAAGATCAAATCATTATCCCATCTTATTAGAGCTGCAAATGAATGACGAACCTCACCCTCACCAATTCAAATTTCTCAAAATGTGGACTTTACATGAAGGATGCAGAGATGTTGTAGCAACTTGCTGGAATGAAAGACATGTTGGATGTGCAATGTATGTGCTCTCTCAAAAACTTAAATCCCTCAAAAATAAACTTAAATTCTGGAACAAAGATGTTTTTGGAAATGTCCATGAGTTGGTCAAAGAGGCTGAAACCCACTTACACCAAATCCAAAACCAAATAGATACTTCTGGCCATTCAGATAACCTTGACACTGCTTTAGAAAAGGAAGAATGTTTTTGGAAAGAGAAAGCCAATGTCAAATGGCATGTCGAAGGTGACAGGAACACAAGTTTTTTCCATAGAACAACCAAAATAAAAGCCAAAACAAACAAAATAACGTACATGAAGGATGGTGAACAGATGCTTACTGAACCTGAGCAGATAAAAAATCATATTACTAACCATTTTATGCATTTATTTTCTTCCTCTTCTGTTTTGCAGGAAAACAATTTGGTGGAGGAGGTGATCCCTAATTTAGTAACTGAACCAATCAACAACATAATGACCATGATACCTTCTTTGGAGGAAACCTATAATGCAGTATTCAATCTTAATAAAGAAAGTGCTCCTGGCCCTAATGGGTTTGGTGCCATCTTCTATCAATCTTTTTGGGACATTATCAAGTCAGATGTGCACAATGTTGTCAAGGAATTCTTCACAACAAGCTGGTTGATGCCGAACTACAATGCTAACACTATTATACTCATCCCTAAGACTCCAAATGAAGACTCTGTATCTCAATACAGGCCAATAGCTCTTGCAAATTTCAAATACAAGATTGTCTCAAAAATATTAGCAGATAGGCTTGCTTCCATCATGCCTTCCATTATCTCTCCTCAGCAAAAAGGGTTCATACAAGGTCGTCAAATCAGGGATTGCTTTTGTCTTGCATCTGAAGTGATAAATCAATTGGAGAAAAAAAAACCTTTGGTGGTAACCTTGCTTTTAAAGTTGACATAGCTAAAGCGTTTGATACTCTTGAATGGTCTTTTCTTCTAAAGGTTCTGCAGGCTTATGGCTTTAACAACACATTTTGTAATTGGGTCAAGGTCATTTTAGAATCAGCAACTTTATCAATATCAATAAATAGTTCTCAAAATGGTTATTTCAAATGTAAAAGAGGGGTTAGGCAAGAGGACCCTTTGTCTCCCCTTATATTTTGTATAGCTGAAGATGTATTAAGCAGATCTATTACCAATCTGGTTGAACAAGGCAAAGTAAGTTTAATCAACAGCTCTAGACATCACAACTTCCCCTCTCGTGTGTTATATGCTGATGATGTCATGATTTTCTGCAATGGAAATATTGCTTCTGTTAATGCACTGAAGGAGATGTTCATCAATTATGCTAATGTTTCTGGTCAGCACATTAACCCATCAAAGTCCACCATATATGATGGCTCCATATCCCCAGGAAGATTGAATTATTTGGTTAATTATTTAGGGTTTCAAGTTGGTGAGTTTCCTTTTAACTACTTGGGTGTACCTATCTTCAGAGGTAAACCAAAAAAATCTCATTTACAGAGCATCGCTGATAGAATCAAAATCAAACTTGCCTCTTGGAAGGCGGCATTGCTATCTATGGGATGGAGAGTGCTTCTTGTAAAATTAGTCATTCATGCCATGCTTGTTCACATTATGTCAGTGTACTCCTGGCCTATTGCTCTCTTGAAGAATATCGATAAATGGTGCAGAAACTTCATTTTGAGTGGAGATGTAGAAAAAAGGAAAATGGTTACAGTGGCATGGAAGAAGCTCTGCAAGCCTATGAATGAAGGAGGTATGGGTCTTAAATCTCTTACATGTCTCAATGAAGCTTCAAATTTAAAATTAGGTTGGGAGATACTTAACTCTAAGGAACCATGGGCAACATCTTTAAGGGGAAGAGCTCTTTCAAATAGAAAACCAGTTGCTTACCACATTCATTCATCTTTGTGGAGCAGCACGAAGAGTGAGTATTCAGTGATCATTGAAAATTCAAGTTGGTTATTAGGTAATGGGGAGAACATCAATTTATGGGCTGACAGCTGGTGTGGTTTAACAATTGGAGATAATCTCAACATTCCTCATTATATAATGTCTCACCTAACTTCAAAAGTGTCTGATTTCATTGTAGACTTTGAATGGGTTATTCCTCATTCTCTTCAAGATAGATTCCCTCAATTAAGTCCCGTTCTTAAGCAAATCAGTATTCCAAAAGTTCCTTTGGAGGATAAACTTGTTTGGAAATCTTCAAGTACATGAAGTTTATCCCTCAAAGAAGCTTACAATCATAAAGTTCAGGTTGGTCAGAGAATTCATTGGGCCAAGGTTATTTGGAGTCCAGACATCCCCCCCTCTAAATCCATGATGGTCTGGCGGCTCATGCACGATAGACTCCCAACTGATGAGAAGATGATGGAAAAAGGGAGTAACATGGCTTCAATGTGTAGCAACTGCAAATCCTATACAGAATCTTCAGCTCACTTATTCCTGCAATGCTCTTACACATCTAAACTGTGGAATTGGTTGTCATCTATCCTAAATTTTTCCCTAAACCTCAATGGAACCTCTGATATTTGGGAAGTCTGTGATAGAAACTGGACACCACAATGCAAAATTACCATAATTGCTTGCTTAGTAAACATCATTAACTTCATATGGTACTCCAGAAACCAAACAAGATTCCAAAATAAGCACATTGATTGGAGAGTGGCTATCAATTTCATTATTTCTAGCACTGCTTTGTATGGCAATAATACAAGGATGACTTCTGCTGTGGACATGTCTGAATTCATGATCCTCAAAGCTCTAAGGGTCAACATTCACCCTCCTAAGGCTCCAACCATCAAAGAGGTTCTTTGGCATCCACCTATTACTAATTGGCTGAAAGTGAACACCGACGGTGCAGTCACCAAAAATCCTCCAAAGAAGAAAAAAGAAGGAAGAACATATATACACGTATTTCCATCTTTTGTTTTTGTTTTTTAAGCAAGTTATAGCACAAAATTTTAAATAAATCCAAGTTAGGCTCAACCCTCTTAGGGGGGGTCCCCGGTGAAGTCGCCATTTCTGTCGCGTCATTTTTCGGAGATCAAGGCTATTTGATTAGCGTTTGACTCACTAATTTATTTCACGACTGAACATTTAATTTTTGAAAGAAAGTGGAAAAAAAGTTCATATACCACGTTTTAGAGATTAAGGGTTCGGGGGTTGGTTACATAATGGAAAGGTATTAGCACCCTTTATGTCCGTAGTACTCTACGGGAACCTCTTGGTTTTATCTAATTAATGTGCTATAACTTACTTGCTTTGAAAAAAGAAATTTAAAATGATTAAGAAGAAAAACCTAATTATCTACATTTTTATTGATTTGAGAGGACGAGTATCCTTTGCCTACGTACCCGTGAGGGATCAAAACCTCGTAGTTCGGTGTAGAATTTTCGTTTGATTTGTTTTTTGTGTTTTTTATTAGTTTTGAAAAAGTTTTAAAGTGAAAAGCCAAGTGGCAAATGAGTATTTGTTGGTGTTTTTTATATTAAAAGAAAATGGACTCGAAGTGTAATTAAATTTATTGATATTTGATTAAGAAAGAAATAGAAAAAAGAGGAATCACTCGATTTGTGGATCGAGGTTTATTGTGAAAATATTTTTGTGATTTTTGTTATTTGCATGTTTTTGTTGTTTTTTTTTTTTGAAAGACTGAACTAAAACTAAAACTATCGGAGCAAGGAAATAAAAGCGTAGGTACCACATGGTGGCGTTGGACCACCACGAGGACCTTTAACCTAAACTACTAAGCATAGAAAGTAAACATACACCCACACATGCACACATGCACCTAAACTATTACATTAAACCTATTAATACATGCTATGGTCTGCGAGAAAATAAATGACGAAAAATAAATTATTTACATTAAGCCTAATATACAATCTAAAAATTGTGCCATAAAGTAAATTAAAATGCAAAAATAATAAAACTACCCTAGAATGCATGAATGGTTTTCATTTAAGCCTAATATGCAATCTAATAATTTAAAATGCTTAGTAATAAAAAATAAAAGCAAAGGCAAGACTAAAATAATATGGGATGCTATAAAATAGGGTGAAATTAAAATAAAAATGCATGGAAAAAGAAATGCGATAAACATAGAAAAGAAAAGAGAAAAAAATGAATGCAGGGGGGTGCAGCAGTGTTATGGGGAGTGTGCATAGGTAAAAAGGGAATTGGGTTGGCAGGCCGGACCGGGTTAGGTCGATCCAGGGTTACGGGTTGACCGGTTTTGCAGCTGGGTCGGTCTAGTATATAAAGGTTGTAGCCTTTAAGACCCCTCATTTCTCACAACCCATTCTCTCTCTTCTTTTTCTTTCCTCACTGTCCTCTCTCTTCCTTATCTCATGTTCTTCTTTTTTGTTGAAGTTTCCGGCGAGCTTGAAGAACAAGCCGCCGTGAAACCCAGTTTTCCGGCGAAGGTAGGGAGGCCGGCGCGGTGGCCGGCGAGCCAAGGCGGTTGCGCCGCCGCGTCGGAGTAGCTATCTACTCCTTTTTTTTTTTTTTTGCTTTTTCTATTTCTTTTCTCTCCCTACTCTCGTTTCTGAACCCAAAATTTACAAGCAAAACTCATAAAGCCCTAGATCTAACTTTAAAAAGATTATACCTTTTGTTCGATTTTGGTTGTTTGGTGTCGTTTGATTTGAGGTGTGATGTGTGACTGTCGGTTTTGCGGACTGTGGTTGAGTGGTGGATTCGGTTTTGAAGGTTTGCGTGTGTTTTCGTGTAGTTGATGCCAGGCGTGCGTGATGGGTTTCGATTGATGTTCTTGCCGTGTTGTGTTCTCAGCTTTCTTGTGTTTTTTTTCGTTTTTTTGATTTGCAGGTATTGATTCTGAATTTCGGCCCCTGTTTGTTTTCGACTCGCGAATACTGCTTCTGTTTGTTGTTTTTGATTCTGCAGGTTTTGATTGAAATTTCGGCCGTCCCTTGTGCGTGTATGTGCATGTTCTATTTATAGAGTCTTGGATTTTAGATTAGGGTTTGTTGATAAAGGGCAAGAATTCTGGAACAGATTCATTGACAGATTGATTTGGATTGTGATGAGAAGGAGGAAAACACGTTTATCCCTTTGCTTATAGACTGGATTAGATGATGACAGACTGTCTTTTGGATTTGAACTCATCAGATTATTTGGATAGATATTTTGGACAAAACAAAAAAGAAATAATTAAACAAGTTAAGACTAATCAGAATTAAAAATTAAAATAAAATGGAATTAAAATTAAATGAATTAAAAAGGAATAAAAGATGAAAATTAAGAAATAAAGATTAAAAGAAAAATAAAGAGAGACGAGGGCCCAACTCGGAACAAAAACATGAGGTATTTTAAAATACCTCTCTGCCAAAATTTTTACTGAAGAAGTTAGAGATTGGGGTATGACACATAAATAGGGAAGGCAATGTTTGTGCAGATGACTTAGCAATATAGGTTTAAATATTCAAGATTTTGTGTGGTGGCAAGATACTCCTAATAACATTAGACAGGATGTGGTTAAAAATATGTTGGGAATGCCCAACTATAGATTCACCACCTTTTGAAAAGGTTTGGGCTATATCCCACTTTTCTCTTTGTATGCTCTTCCTTTTATTTGAATGAATTTGAGTAGTGCACTTTGCACTATTCTTTTGGGAAAAATATATATGTGTGTGAGAACCATATCATATATAAATGCATGGCCAGTGGTAGTGGTAGAAACCTGGATATTGTAGATCACATTGTCTTTGGTTCAACTTCTAGTTTTTCATTATTTCAATTTTAAATTAATCTTTTTCTAGCATGAGAGAGCCTTGGTTTTGGCCTAATTTATCATTTATTTAAGGCTCATATGTCTTCTATTCAATCTTTTTTACCTTCAATTCAGTTCAACTCTCTTTAAATATGTTAAACTCTAACAACAAACATTATTATTATACTCTCATAAAAATAAAACTTTATAAACTTTTTTTTTTCCATATTCGGCTCAGAAGATATTCATTTGAAGTTGTATTTTAATATTATTGATTAGAATATAATTATTTTTTGTATTAGTTACAATATTGATGTTGTTTTCAATTTCATTAAAAGATTGCTCTTTAAAAAAATGACGTTTTTATTTTATTAGGGGTTTATTTTTACTATGAGAGTCGGACCTCCAATTTCATAGGAACGACCTTTAATATTATAATGGGTAATGTTAACGCACAAAAAAAAAATAAGACTCTGTAGAAATTAAACTTCAGTTTTTTGAAAAGTCACATGGTTGATAGATAAACAGATCGAGACTTGGCATCCAAAAAATGAAAATTAGATTTAAAAATCATTAAAAAAACAAATTTAAAACATACTAAGATACTAAATAATATCATTAAGTATTAAGATAGGTAAAACATTGGGTTCTCAATACCTTTCGTATTATTAAAATTGTGCATTACATATTATTAGGATAACACGCACAAATCATTAAAATAAAGATAATAAAAATATTTTGTTGTCGTAAGGACATTGACCAATATTTTATCCTGAACAGATCACCCATTTCATCATTTCACTCCATTCCACGATTTTAACATAAAAAACAAGTATCATCATTTAAATATCATAGGTAAAGTATGCAACCCTTATAGAGAGTCAATGGAATGATATTAATTCACCTTATTTTAGGCCCTTTCACCTGCATGCCACATGATTACTTGAGAGAAGCAGGTGAAAGGGCCTAAAATAAGGTGAATTAATATCATTCCATTGACTCTCTATAAGGGTCGCATACTTTACCTATGGTAAGGTCAGAAATTCAGCCATAACATATTATTAGGATAACACGCACAAATCATTAAAATAAAGATAATAAAAATATTTTGTTGTCGTAAGGACATTGACCAATATTTTATCCTCAACAGATCACTCATTTCATCATTTCACTCCATTCCACGATCTTAACATAAAAAACAAGTATCATCATTTATATGCATATGGACTCATCCTAAGACCTATATGAATGTGGTACCACACCTACTCATCGTTTATTGTATGTCAGAGTTGTGTTACTGAACATACTCTCATCGTTCTCAGCGCAATCATGATTCTATATGCATGCATGGAGACAAACCCATCAAATAATGCACATTAAAACATAATCAATAACTCACATCAGAAGAAAAAAAATCTGCTCATCATACGCATCATCATAACAGGCTATGTTTCATCGTTATTCCTCATTAAAAACAAGGTATTATCTCATCGTTGCTCATTATTATAAACAAGGTATTTATCATCGTTACTCATCATCATAAACAATATTTAACTCATCATTATTCAGCATGATAAATAAGCATTATCTCATCTTCGTATGGCACATCTTCAAATATCACATCTTCACATAATTTAAATCATCATCACTCTCATCGTATTTATTTATTACATATATATATATATATATATATTTAATATTAATCGTCGACATTCTTTGTCATAGTTATAAGATTCATCATCATTACTCTCTATCAACCGTTTATATCACCACTTATTCTCTTCGTTAATCCAACCCTTACGCGTGACTCATTTCTACATCAACATCCATCTATTTTATTTTGTTATTCATCTTACGGACATACTCCATCCCATCATCTATTCTAGGCTCTCTATATACTTTACTTCTGATAGCATAACCTATTACTCATTCTTAGTCTCAAGATGTATTCTTATTCATTATCATTACATATAATGTATCCTCTCTATACAACTAGGTTCTTCCTCATCATCGTCATTAACTCTTTCGTAATTATTCTTCTCATTTAAAATGACTTTATATCTTATTACCGTGTTCTCATATTCGTCGTCATCTATAGATCGACTATTCTTCTAATCTTAACTTTATCCTTATTTGAAGTTCTTATCTCACTTTATCATTACTTGAAATTCTAACACGCTAGTAATATAATGTTCTATGCAATGTTCCAACACCGAGAATATTTAGATTAATGTTTAAACATTTAACTAGCGAAAAACAAACAGAACAAGGTAAAAGTAAATGAGAGAAAAGTAAATGGCACAAATGAACTGTTAACCCATTTCCATGACAAACACACCTACTCTGGGGGATACCAAGCCATGAAGGAAATCCACTAGTGTAGTCCTTATTCTAAGTTCTCAACAAACTCCAAGTTTACAACTTAAGACCTAGGACCTACCCATAATGACTTCAACTTAGGAACTCCTAGATCTGAGATCCCATCTCACTTCCACTCAATCACACACACCCTGTGATTATATGTTACAAACAATAAGTTGAAGACTCTTTTTTTGATCAAAACTAGAAATTCAAATTCAAAAACCAGGAGAGGCCTGAACCATATACAAGCGTTCGAAAAAAACAAACCAAGCCGAAAAACAGTCCCAGACCCTACAACCAGGGAGGGGGAAAAATCAATCTATAATCATTCTAGTGGAAGCTAGACCAAGACCATCCCTTAGGAGGAAAGGAGCAATAAAAGACGGAGGATGAGGCCACCATTGGGAGGAGAACATAGATAGGCCTTGACCATGTTTAGCAAGAGCATCAGCTGCTCTGTTGCCTTCCCTGAGTATATGAACGCATAAACAATCAATGCTGTGATAGAACTTCATGCAATTGTACCATCTAGCACGCATTTTCCAAGGAACCCCACTGTTCTTCTTATAGGCCCGCACCACACTAAGAGAATCAGTTTCCAAGCAGATACACCCGAGCCGCATATCCTTGGCTTTCTCAATTGACCACATACAAGCAGAAAACTCAGCTTCTAGAGCTGTAGCATTTCCAATGTTACTGGCTATGGCTCCCAAAAAAACAGGAATGGAGTTTCTAATAACCACGCCAATCGCACCACTAGGATGAGTCCCTATAGATGAACCATCACAGTTGAACTTTACCATATCCTGAGGAGGGGGGCACCATTGAACGTCATGCTTAAAAATGGCTTGCTTTGTCGTGAAGGGGATGCTGAAAAGTCTGGCCAGATGGTAGTCCTGCATATCAGAGTTCCCTTTAGTCAAAATTAGGTTATAGCCAAGTTTGACCTCAGCCAGAATGCAATTAAAAACTGTTGTCATGGATAGGTGCTTATTGTCAAAGAGTCTGTGGTTCCTCTCAGTCCATATAGCCCAGATGGTGTGGATGATTGCAGAGTTCATTAATTGTTGAACCAGTTTGCTTCCTCTACCAGTGGAGCTCATGATAAGGGAAGTGCAGCTAGTGAAGTTTAAAGGGACATCAGTACCCTTGCTCAACCAGCGCCAAAGAATTCCAGTAACTTCACAGTCAAAGAACATGTGGCGAGAAGATTCTGCCTGTTTCATACAAAAGCAGCAGATAGAGACAATAGTGCATCCTCTTTTCCTAAGGTTCTCATCAGTTGGGAGTTTATCATGTATCAATCTCCAAGTGATGAAGGATCTAGTGGGAGGGATGAACGAGTTCCAGAGCAGCTTAGACCAAGGTACCTTCAGATTATTCCCATAAAGACTAGAGAAAGCAATTTTACTAGAAAGAGTCCCATCAGGGGAGGAAGTCCAATTCAAAGTGTCAGGGAGGTCATCCTCAGGAAGAGTGATTGTCTGTATCCTGGCAGCTAATTCAGGATCTTTCTGATGGATGTAAGGTGGGAGGCACCATTGTCCATCAGCTATGAAGTGCTCCACTTTTAACTCAACAGCCTGCTGCACTGTGGGTGGGATATTCCAGATTTCCACTATAGAGTGCGCTAACCATCTATCCGACCAGAAACTTATTTTCCTGCCATTGCCAATAGACCAATTAGAATGAGTCATGATGTAATGAATGTGAGGCTTCATGCCAGTCCACACTGAAGAAGTCAAGTGATGGGTTTTAGGCGTGTGATTATTGAGAAATCTGGTTCTGCAAATATGCGCCCATTGCTCCTCGGAAGTAAGCAACTTCCACGCCAGAAGAAGCAAAGAAGCCTTATTAACCTGAGAAGGATCCCTAACAGCAAGCCCTCCAGATTCTCTGGGTTGACAGACTTTAGCCCAAGAGACAGTGCATATTTTTTGTTGATTGCTAATACCACTCCATATAAAGTTCCTCATAATTTTTGCAACTTCAATGAGTAAGTTATTAGGCCATTTGTATATATGGAAAGAGTATGTGAGCATGCTGCTGATCACCGCATTTACCAGTTGGACCCTGCCCATTATTGTGAGCAGCTTACCTCTCCAAGCATGAAGTTTGCTTTGAATTTTATCCACAACCGGTCTCAAATGTCTAGCTTTAGGTTTTCCCTTGAAGAGAGGGATACCCAGGTATATAAATGGCAGATTTCCATGACTGAATCTAGTAATGGAAGTGATGGCGTGTATTCTAGCAAGAGAGAGAGTACCAGCATAGAACTTACTCTTCTGGGCATTGACCAGTTGACCAGAGTAGTTTCCATAGTCTTCAAAAAGCTGCATAATGTGCCTGATATTGGAAAGTGTACCTTTACAGAAGATCAATATGTCATCAGCATAAAGGCAGTGACTGGGCATGAACAGGTCCCTTGAAGCTCTGATTTGAGTCAACCTGCCATCAAGAACTAAAACTTCTAGACCCCTGCTTAAAACCTCTTCAGCAATGCAAAATAAGAGAGGAGAGAGGGGGGTCTCCCTGTCTGACCCCTCTAGTGCAGTTGAAAAAGCCCACAGCCTTCCCATTGATATTAACAGAAATCTTCGCAGATTGCAGTATTGTAAGAATCCAGTCACAGAAAGTTTGATGAAAGCCAAAACATTGAAGGACATGAAGAAGGAACTGCCAATTAACTGTATCAAATGCCTTCCTCACATCAATCTTCAGGGCCATATTCCCCCCATAAGCCTTCTTGTGTAACAGGTTAACAGATTCCGAGGCTGTCATAATGCAGTCTTGTATATGCCTACCTGGAATGAACCCTCTTTGATGGACAGAGATAATTCTGGAGGCAATGGATCCCAATCTATCAGCTAAGATTTTAGTGATAATTTTGAATTGGAAATTGGCCAGAGCAATAGGCCTGAAATTGTCCAATCTGTCCGCACCTTGAACCTTAGGAATAAGAATCAAAAGATTGGAGTTCATATTGGGCATGATATAGTTGTGAGAAAAGAAGTGTTGGGTGGAGTTAACAACATCAGACCCAATTATGTGCTAGAAGCTTTGATAGAAGTGCCCTGAATACCCATCCGGACCAGGAGCTGATTCCCCATTAAGATCAAAAACAGCACCTTTGATTTCATCATGCAGAGGCATTGCCGTAAGCATAGCATTGTCATTAGCAGTCACCAAATTAGGAATGACCCTGTTGGGAAGATCATTATTCTCAAAGTAGTTGGAAGCAGAGAAAATATTGGTGAAGTATTGTAATACATGATTCTCAATATCAACAGAATTCGTAATAACATCATTTCCATCCTTAAGAAGACTGATAAATCCCTGAGCTTCTCTTATTTTAGCGTTCCTATGAAAGAAAGCCGTATTTCGATCCCCCTCAATGTATCTAGTATTCTTGTTTTTATCATGCCAGAAGTTATTTAAAAGAGTAAGAGCTTGACTGTATCTAGTTAGACAGTTGAGTTCCTCAGTAGATCTGTCCACACTGAAGCCTAAGCTGTCAATAGCAAGCTGCGCTTCACATAATTGTTGTTGAGCCAAATGAGCCTTCAGATGGAAATCTCCAACCACAGTTTTATTCCAAACCTTCAGTTTATTCTTTAAACTTTTAAGTTTAAAATGAAGAATATGCATAGGGGAGCCATTTAAAGGAGTAAGCCAATGAGTAGCCACAATAGACTCACAACTGTCAAATTCAGTCCAAACTTTGAAGAATTTGAATCTAGGTATGATGGTGATAGGGGGGTTTTTGTGCATAGTCAACAAAATAGGGAAATGATCAGAGTAGCATTTAACCAAGGTATTGCAACTAGTAATATTCCAGTAGTCATTCCAACTCTCATTACAAATGGCTCTATCAAGCCTTTGTGCCATGAAAGCTCCACCCACTCTCTTGTTAGTCCAAGTGTATTGAACCCCATTAGTATCCATGTGAATCAGAGCATGCCTGTTAGTCCACTCAATGAATTCAAAGCATGATATGTGTAGAGGAAGCCTGCCACCTAATCTTTCATGAGCTCCTAGCACAGAGTTGAAATCACCTACAAAAATCCAAGGTCCCTGATGATCTTGAATAAGAGCAGAGAGATCAGACCACAATTTCCTTCTTGTTATGTACATGGTTGACGCATACACAGCTGCAACATATATTTTGGACCCTTCTGAGAGGTAGGAAAAAGCAATACATTGCGAACTATTTAGCAGAATTTGCACCTGTTGCCTGTTATTCCACATACACCAAAGATTTTTCTTGCTAGTGTTAACTATGCAATTTTGCATATGCAGCCTGTGCCAGTATCCAGCAGGTATAGAATGGTAAGTAACCATAGGTTCAGCAATGAAGAGGAAATCAGGTTTGTGAGTAGTGAGCAGCTGAGCGAGATGCATCTGAGTTTCATGATTCCCTATGCCCCTAGTATTCCAATAGAGGTACTTCATTGTTGTGAGGGTGTGTTGATTTGAGTGTGACTGCCAGTTTTAGACCTGGTGTAAACATGATCAGGCTCAGATTCCTGGGAATTAAAAGGAATTTGACTTAATGGTTCAGCTGGCTTTTTAGGAGATTTCTGCTTCCTAGGCCTGCCTCTCTTTCCCTTCTTTGCAGCTGCACTATGCGTGGCCAGAAACTTGGAAACATCCATCACCTGTGTCAGTTGCTGAGAATCAATGTCAGTGTCTGGTTCAGAATCTGGTTCATCTCCCCAGAATTTGCTCAGGATTCTGGTGCTCTTGAAGCTCGCCTCAGAGGCTTTGAGAGTGCCTTCATTTAACTTAACCAACCTCTTGTCTGGACCCAAAACCTCATCAGATGTAGTGATGGGAGTGAGGAGTGGCTGCCTCAAAGGGTGTTCAGTTTCTTCAGAGTCCCTAGCCATACCAGTTGAAACAGAAAGGGCCCTGGGGCATGTCCTCCTCCCAGCATTGCGTTCCTGCACTAGAGGTGTAGATTCAGTAATGGGGGATAATTGCCTCCCATTAACTGAACCTATAATAGGGTTGCTATGAGTACAAACCACAGTATTTGAGGGTCCCTCATTCAATTTACCAGAGTTCTCGTTAACTGTAGGATGCATCAAGCGCTCCTCCTCTATGGGATTTTCCATTCTAATACTATCGCTCATCACATTTACCTCGGCAGTAGTAGTAGGAATCTCCCCATCAACTGATACAGCCTCCTCTGTATGTTCTCTATCATCATCCAGCAGCTCAAATGGGTTGTGCAAATGCACCCTAAGGTTTGAAGGCTCCTCAGCAGAGATGACCACTTTTTGGAGTGAGTATTCTGGCATACTCCCCCTCCTGATAGTAGGAGGCATTTCTCCATCCTCTATCTCCTCACAGGTGGCTCCCTGTGTATCCTGTGCATTATAAACCTGCTGCTTCTGCACCTTGTTTGTATGTGCCTCTGCATCCTTGCCAGATAGATCTTGGACACCCTGGTCCTGCATCACCTTGATATCATTCCTGCCAAATTTGTTAATGACCTTCTCATTCACCTGGTGAGATTTTTTAGGGGCGTTAACAGCCACTCTATTGGAGGAATTCAATTTTGCGCAATTTTGAATCATGTGGCCTATCATCTGGCAGTGTGAACAGAACATAGGATGCTTCTCATATTGAACAGCTATAGATAAAGCATGATCTTCTACTTCAATAACAACAGATTCAAATAATTTTTCCGACAAATCAACATCTATGAGCACCCTGGCAAAGATTCCATAACGCCTAGATTGTGTAGCTTCGTCAATAGTGATAGGTGTACCTAATCCTGAAGCTATTTCCAACAGAGTTTGGTTTCCCCAATATTCTTGGGGCAAGTTCATGAATCTTACCCAGATTTGAGCATGGGTTTGATGTTGAACTTGAGGAGCAAAGTTTCTGGTCCAGCTGTAGAAACGCATGAAACCCGGCTTGAGATTGATAGAACCAAGAGCCCAGATTCTTCGCATCTCCTCGACTGAGCCAAAATTGAATTCAAAGAATCCCTTTCCCAAAGGAGTTAGGGTCCAATTCTGCAATTGAGGCCATTGATTAACAAGTTTTGCTTTCAGTTCATGCGTGGTGAAAGGAGCATCCCCTTTACGAAGGGTTAATCTACCATGAAGATGGATTTTGCAAGCTGCTACGCCAGAATCATACGCAGCTCTGGAGATTCGGATACGAACAGAAGTTCCCATTACCACCTTGGGGGGGAGGTTGAACGTGTCGCCGGAAACCGCCTCGGAAGTTTCACCGGCAAGGGCTTGTGCGAATGATTTACCAGGTACAGGAGGATTGTGAGCCTGAACCTCCACTGATGTGTCAAGCGCCGCCAGGAATGGCCATGGACACACCATAGCTATGTGACCAGAAAGCTTCACCGTTGAATCCAAAAGTTGCCAAAATGGAAAAGAATCGCAGAATCCACACTGGAGAAGAACCAGGAGAAGGTGGCCACCGGAGAGAGGTGGAGGAGAACCGGAATGATGAAGAAGGATAGAGATCTAAGCTACGCTGGAAACTGAACGGAGAGTGGTTAGATTGCCGGAAAGTTGCGGTTACGGTGGACATTTTTAGAGAGAGAGAAAGTTAGGAAATCCATGCGAAAAAGAAATGAAGAATAAGTTGAAGACACCTTCAAACACAAACTAACTCCGTACTTCAAAGCTTAGGAGTAGTATACAAACTTACAACTTAATAATACAGTCATATACTTGCATCAAGGTGATACAAGAAAGGCTCACAAATAACAATGACTCAAAACCATAAAACTCTATTATGAATATGACGGCTTGAATGAATAATTAGGTTTTTCAGTCTTGAATATATAGGCTTGAACATCTTGTTGGGCTTCAGAACAATGCAGATCCATGAGTTGATCCACTTCACAAGAATCATGAACAAATAAGGCAAATCCTAAAATGTCGGAACATCTTTAGGAACAACAAATACACCACCAAAGTTTCCTAAAATATTGTCACTACCTTAGGAAATAATCACACATCTGATTCTCGACAAAAAGCACGCGTGTTGGCGAACAAGAAACTAGGCGTGGATTCCTTAAAAAGATAAAGCGCACGTAAAGCATGGCACACAATCAGGGCACACTGAACCGTACCCAGATGTTGGAACATCGTATCCAACGTCATGCATGAATATTTGTTTTAGCAATAATGAAGCCAATATAGAAATATCCAACAATACTTTTGACTTCAGAAACTTTCCTCACTAAGACTTCATTATAATTCAAGATTTTATTCTCTCGATATCGGATATTATTATTATTGTCAAACATTATAACTATTACTGCTTATCCGCTTTCCTACTCATCTTCCTTTATTCTAATCAATTCACGTCCTTTTCATCGCCATTATCATTCCTATTTTCTTTTATTCCCTAATTCACAACTCCATATCTTTCTCTACATCTCGCCTACGATCATCTAACTCGACTACACTATAATCTTGATTCGTTTTTACACTTTAAACATTCCTCTATAACAATCAGCTTAAGTTCTTTAATTACCCTGACTCTCTCACTCTCCAATTATCAAGATAAATATTTTTCACATCCTATTGGTAAGTCATCTTTTAACATCATTAAATTTACTTAGATCACTATCACCGGTTTATGTTTTAGACTTGCTATTATCCTGAGGTATTCGCTTCTATTTATGCCTGGTCACACTCCTTCATTTAGATGTAAAGCTTAAATACCCTCACCTTTACTCTACAAGCTAACGGATTTCTTAAAATCACTAATACTATCATGGATGGTTTAGAGTTCACAGGAACGGTTGTGTTGAAACTTCATGGAAAACGCAGCATGACCCATGTGCGACATTTTAATTATAAGTGAACTTAGGAATGTCTGAATAAGGTCAAACCAAAGCTAAAATAAATATAACACACACATCTACAACTTTTATGAAAGAAGCTAAATCCAATTCGATACAGAGAGGGGTGAAAAGTTTGGTTTACTTAAACCTAGGCATAATGCACGACTGTGCTGACCTCTGTGTAGTATTTTGATCATAACTCAAGTTTTTGACGTTCTATAGGAATCAATCCAAAGCCACATGAAATCTAGCATTAATATCTACACTGCTGACCCATGTGTAGTATTTTGATCATATCTGGAGTTATAGATGTTGGAATAAGGTCAAACCAACTCCCAATTAAAGCTAACATTCATAGATACAACTTTAATGAAGACACCAAATCGTAATTCTGAACATAAAAGTCCCAGTCTTTATTTTTGTTTTCGGTTACAAAAATCGCATATTTTCTGCGGTTTTGCCTTAGAGGACCTTTCCTAACTCTGTTTTCGACCCTAAATTCGCCAAACTCGACCCTAATCTTCTCTCCATGATTACCCTATCATTAAACACTAATCATTGGTTAACCTACCGGCTTATCCACTCTTTTTAAGACTAAAAACTCAATTAAAAAAACCTAAACTAGTTTTCCTCAATTCTCATCTTTCCACTTCATCTTTCAATTTGTTCATCATCATTCTCTCATCAAAATTCACATCATAACAACAATATATTAAAATTTAAGACAACCCTTCCATCATAGATTAAGATACCCTAAAGTGCAAAGATTCTCCCCTTACCTCGATGTTCTGCAAATTGATGAATTCCTACGGTTGAATCTCTCCTTGGTCGTCTCTCTATGTCTCATTTCCTCTCAACCCTAGTTTTCTTCTTTTGCCTCCGCTGCCCTTTTCTTTATTTTGTTGTAACCTTAATTCTCTAATCTTCTCCTCTGTTTATAACCACCAAGAGTTTGTTTTTCATTTAATCTTACTTAATCTTTCTATCAGGGTTACTATTTGCACCTCTATTTTGATTACTATTCTTGTTGTAACTTTACCACATTACTATTCACACCTCACTCTGCTTAAATGATTAAAACACTGCTCAGCTCACTAACTACACTTCTTTTCTACCCAATTTTACTAATCCACCTCCGTTCACAATCTACTTACTTTTCTTTCTAAAAACTATATTTATTTCCTAAACATTATTTTCTTCCGCTCTTCAGCCAACTAACCAACTCATCAATTTTTTCCTTACCTAATCTTCCAATGAATTCGAATAATTAAATTAATAATTAATTAATACCATCTAACAACCAATACTAATAATAACAATAATACTAATGTTATCTAATAATATTAATAAACTAATATTAAAAATCGGGGTTTTACATCTACTACAGAAATAAACCTAGACTAATAAAACTAAATAGCGAACATAAAATAACTAAATAAACGACCTGTAATTAAATAATTATCCAACAAAATAAATAGGAGTTCATCTTAGAACTCTAACCTATAACTACTTAGTTACACATGGTAATTAAAGACAAGATACAAAAAGATGAAAACATACCATAGAAAAGATAGGAGAAGATATAACTCCTCCTTTGCTCCTAGAATTACCTTCATCTTGATCTGCTCCAGTTTTGAACGAGAAATTATGAATGAGGAAGGCGGTATTTATAGGAAAAGTTTTCACCTGACTTGAGCTAAAAATATGGGTTTTCCAGGGGAGGAAAACGTCACAAAAATTGATTTTTTTTTTGCAAGTCTCCATGCGCCTAACGCTTTTTCCATGCGCCTGGACGCTTTAGGCTAAATGAGCCATGCACAAGGCGCTTTTGGAATGTGCAGGGTGCTTTTTTGGCCGCCTAAATGCACCTAGGCGCTTTTCCAAAGTGCCCAGGCGCTTTAGTGTAAAGTCAATGTTGAACTGCCTGTCTTCTTCGCCCGTTTTGGTGTTTTCTTCAATGTAAGATGTCTTGGAACTTGGGAACAAAATTCCTCCCTTTGTAATGTCTTCTGAGGCCTCTTGAATCTTCAATCATCGTCTTCCCAAGGACCACATAAATCTTCAGATGTCTTGTTTTGCCGATTTACATGATTTCTTCGTGAATTACATCAAAAACATCATAAAATTGATATGTTTTGGGAAAGCTCTGATTACAGATTCAAATGTAGAAAATATTACAAGTGACTCAAAATCATAGGCAATTACTTTAATACTCCTCTGTTTTGCTGGTAAAACCTACTGAAAAAGATTGAAAAACATGTTAAAAATAACGTAAGATGACATGTCATCAATCATCTATATAGGCATAAGATTTTATCAGAACCTCTAGGGTATTTTAATTTTTGTAATCACATGGTAAGTTTTTTTTACATGTGTTTATTTCTTAACCACGTGTATGTGAAACATTTCCATTTTTAGTGGGTTTTTAAGAGTATGTTACGATCTATGATTTGCGTCTCTTTTACGTTTGAAGTGCCACTCACGTTAAATGTTCCAGATATTTCTAATTAAATTACAAAAATTTGGAAGTAAAAAAAGTGTTAAAAACATTCACTTTAACCCACTTGTATGGGGAGTAAAATCAATGTAAATATTGTCAAAAAAAGATAATTAATGTAAATTTCACCACTTAATAAGTGACACATTTCTTAAGTCGAAGACTCACCATAATTTTACCTAACAAAACAAAAAACATATAACATATCTTTTAAAACAGAACATATAACATTATTTTAAAGATTTTTTACCGCCAACAAAAACATGCAATCACGTAGCCATTAGATTCATAATTGTTACTGTTGAGATCAGACGGTTTAAATTTTAAATTTTGTATTAAAATATAGCTGAATCATCCGATCTTAATCCAATAACTCAAAATAGGTTACTGCTCTCTACTCTGCACAAAACACTCCCGCCCTGCAGCCATGACCAAAATGCTCTTGCGCTAGTTAACTAACGCAAGCGTAAAACTATGTGTTAGTTAACTAACGCTGCGTGAGTTAAGTAGCGCAACGTTAGTTAACTCACGCAACGTGCTGTTTTAAACAAGCAGAACACTTATTTTCTCATTTCTCATCTAAAATCTCCAAAATCTCTCTCAAATCACCAAATTCAAAATTCCTTCAAGTTTAAATCAAACAACACTCCAATAACAAGTAAGTTTTCATAATCAAACACCATTAACCTTTTATGTTTATATGTTAGATTTTTCTTTTTAATAAGAATTTTTTTAAATTTTGGGTTTGTTTAAATTTTTGTTTTTTTCCAACAAATCATACAATATTTACATGAAAATGACATGTGTTGCTTAAATGTTTAGATGTTTGCATGTTTATGTTGTAGGTTTTGAGTTTTAGAGAATTTTTTAGATTTAAGGTTTGTTTAAATTTTGATTTTGCTTGCAAGAAATGATACAATGTTACATGCAAATGACTTATGTTACTTAATTATGGTAAGATGTTTGCATGTTAATGTTGTAGTTTTGAGTTTTAGGGTTTATGTATAATTTGCACTCCAAATGTTTGATGAAATGTTTGAATGAGTTTTTTATTGATTGTTTTTAATTTCTTATTGTGTAAATTTGAAACAATGGCCAGGTGGATCGAAGTTCGTGCACAATTCAACGGCGGAGAACCTCATAGGTTGAAAGTTCGGTGCCTTGGTATAACGCTAAGAGGTCTCAAGGATCAACTGGATGAATTCAACCAACGAGTCAACCCCGGAGAGACAAGGAAGGTGGAATACATTCGGTATAAACGTCCAACGCTCGACGATGGGAGAGTATCATTCATTTGGGTGGAATTGACGAACGACGAAAACGTGACGACCATGTTTTGGGAGCACAACATGTTCCAGTGGATTGATATGCGAGCAACGTTGGTGAGATCAACTTAAGATATCATCAAAATTCTGATTTCGCCAGAAGCTCGTGATTAGGTGGGGGTCGTGATTAGATAGGGAATGCACCTTCCAACTACAATAATTATCTTACCATGAAATGGAAATTCAAAGTGGCTAAACACCAGGACTCCGGCATTCGCCCGACCCCATTGTTCCTTTCAAAAAATTAAATTCTTGTTAGGCTTGTTTAGATGAAGGTATTGAAGTGTCAAGGAATGAACCTCATTTTTTGATACTTGAATACCGTCATTTAAACCAAGCCTAAGAAGAATTTAATCTTTTGAATGGAACAATGAAATTGTCGGGCGAATGCTGAAGTCCTGGAGTTTAGCCACTTTGAATTTGTCATTTCAGAGGTAAGATGATTATTGTAGTTTGAAGGTGCAACCCGAATGTATTATATAAGTCTAATTCCGCCAGAATATCGTTATTAGGTAGGAAATTGCACCTTCTAACTTAGACATGGCAACTAAAACCGTCCCCGCCAGCCCCCGCCCCGAATTTAACGGGGAAAAGCCGATTTAACTGGGTGCGGGTATGGGGGAAATCTGAGTTTTTAGTACGGGGGCGGGGCCGGGGCCGGGGGATGCTTACACCCGCCCCGCACCCACCCCCGCCCCGCACCCGCTTTTTGAAATTTACTTTATTAAATTTTTTAATCTTATTTCCATAAACACCAAACTATTTTAATATATTATTACTCTTTAGAAACAAAATTATTATATTTATTTTACTCTTTTAAAAAAAGTTTATTGGATATTTAATTATTAATATAATTATTGTATTTTATTGCTATGAAAAAATGAAAAAATAAGCATTTTTAAAATATTTTATAAAAAATAGAGTTTTCGTGGGTGGTGTAACACCCCGTTCCCAAAAGTCGTATTATTTAATAAATAAATCAGAGTAAACGTCATAACACGGAGTATTACACTTCAAATAATAAAATCTCATAAATAGTAAATATGCTATTTAATTAAACCAACATATAATGTCATAAACTTGCAGCGGATATTTATTCTCAACATAAAATGTCATTCACCAAGATAACCATTCAACAAATACAATCTCAAAGTACGATACATAAGAATTAAGGAAATTATTCGCAACGATCCCCATTCTATATGTATCAGAGTCCTAGACACTTGAGCCATACCTATCAGTCGTCGGAACCTGCACTTGCCCACAAGGCGGCAATTCCAACAGAAGGGGTGAGAAACACATTCAATAATAATACTATATAATTTATCAAAATTATTGAAACATTAACAATCATCAAGTCCGTATATAATCATATATATATATATATATATATATATATACCATTCAACATCATAGTTAGTTCTCAACAACAATATCATCACCAACACCAAATCATTATCAACAATAGACACCAATTAATCACCGACGACAACACCCTAACCAATGCAACCCCGACATCAACTAATACATCATGCAATGTGGTACCAACTACGCGCGTTGAATGCTAAGCATTCCAGGGCATAAGCCCCCACCAATTTGGATGGTTAAAGCATCCCAGGGCATAAGCCCCCACCAAGTGAATGATAAACATTCCGGGGCATAAGCCCCCACCGGATTGAATGACTAGCACTCCAGGGCATGAGCCCCCACCAGAAAATGATATGCATATGGACTCCACTTGTGTATATCTACATACAACTTCAACAACGACATATGTGCCTAAAATATTTATGACACACTCCCCAACTAGACAACACCAACACTTATTTAAGTTATCAAAGTATCAACATTTCACAAAAGTATACATTCTTACGTAATCCAACATTCAAACACCGCTTTTAGCTTTATAGATAATTCTTATAAATTCATAGGAACTCCTTCGAATGGTTAGAAAAGTCCCTAGAGGCATTTAACAAAATATGGAAAAAGTTCGTACAGGACCTGGTTCGCTTGAAGGTCGCTTACGGTTCGCTTAAGCGCGCGTCAAAAGTCTGGAAAATACACTATACTGGGTTCAGTTCGCTTAAGCGAGATGGATTTCGCTTAAGCGAAGCAAATGTCATAACTCAGGATTTGGTTCGCTTACAGCTCGCTTGCATTTCGCTTGAGCGAAGGTTCATGGGTCGATTCTGGGCAACTACAGGACATGTTCGCTTAAGCGAGATTCATTTCGCTTTAAGCGAAGCAAATGTCGTAACTCAGGATTTGGTTCGCTTACGGCTCGCTCGCATTTCGCTTGAGCGAAGGTTCATGGACATTTTCACTTAAGCGAGATTCATTTCGCTTAAGCGAGATTCATTTCGCTTAAGCGAACGGCTACGATTTTTAGAATGAACAGTACGATTCCAGCATCCAAATTCAACCCAAAATCCCATTTTTAATCCCTTATTCACCCAAAAGTTTTACAAAACATGTTTACAGGTCAAACATAACATATGGCAATCAAAATGGCATAGAATTACACAATTAACAATCATTGTATCACATTTTCATCATTTCATAAACCCTAATTCAAGAACACAATTTCAACAATTATCAAAATTATACAACATTATTAATGAAGGATTCTCACCCTTACCTCGAATTAGCAAAATCTACAGCAAAATAGGTTGAAATCTCTCTTCCTAGCTCTTCTCCTAGCTTTCCCTTCTTCTTCTCAAAAACTCTCTTTTTCTCTCTTTTTGTCTGTACGTGAAAATGATACTGGTTCTGTTTCCTTTTGACTTTTTCTTTTCTAACTCCCTTTCTTTTACTCTTTCAACCATAACCTACTCTTTTTACTTAACTCCCCTTTTAATTCCTATTAATTCCACTTAATTCCTTTTTATTCTAATTAATAATTATTTTCTACTCTTGTATCTTAAATAATAAAAATACCTCATAATCAAATATCATATAACAAAATATCAATTCACCAATATCACATAAAATCATGCAAGAATATATTAAAACACCACTTAAAATAATTAAATAAAACGGGCGTTACAACTCTCTCCAACTTATAGAATTTCGTCCTCGAAATCTTACCTCAAACAAACAACTCAGGATAAGATTCTTGCATCTTACTCTCCAACTCCCAAGTAAGGCTTTCACCAGCAACTCCACCCCAAACAACTCTTACAAGAGGTATCTCTTTGCCTCTCAACTTCTTCACCTTGCGATCATCAATCCTCAAAGGTAAAGTCTCCACCGTAAGGTTGTCTCTGACTTGCACCTCATCTATAGGAATAACATGCGAAGGATCCGCTATATACTTCCGAAGCTGTGACACATGAAATACATCATGCAAGTTCGAAAGATGTGGTGGCAAAAGCAATCCTATAAGCCACCGTGCCAATCCTCTCCGATATCTGATAGGGACCAATGAACTTCGGAGTTAACTTCTTAGACTTCAAAGCTCGACCAACACCGGTCATAGGAGTGACTCTCAAGAACACATGATCACCCTCTTGGAACTCAAGATCCTTCCTCCGCTTATCATGATAATTCTTCTGTCGACTCTGCGACGCTTTCATATGTTCTCTAATCATCTTAACTTTCTCCGTAGTCTGTTGAACAATCTCTGGTCCTAACACAACACTTTCACCCGATTCAAACCAACATAGAGGAGTCCTACACCTTCGACCATACAAGGCTTCGAATGGTGCCATACCAATACTCGAATGGTAACTGTTGTTGTACGTGAACTCAATCAACGGTAGATGACTATCCCAAGCTCCACCTTGCTCAAGTACACACACTCTTAACAAATCTTCCAATGACTGAATCGTCCTCTCCGACTGACCATCTGTTTGAGGATGATAAGCCGAACTCAACTTCAATTTAGAACCCAAAGCCTCCTGCAAACTCTTCCAAAACCTTGAAGTAAACCTCGGATCTCTATCCGACACAATACTCGACAGAACACCATGCAGCTTAACAATGTCCCGAATATAAATCTCCGCCAACTGAGCCACTGAATATGCAATGTTTATCGGAATAAAATGCGCCGACTTCGTCAATCTATCAACAACAACCCAAATGGCATCATGCCCTCTTTGAGTATTCGGCAAACTAGTTACAAAGTCCATGGAGATGTTATCCCACTTCCACTCCGGCACATCTAAAGGTATCAACAAACCAGCAGGCTTCTGATGCTCAACTTTGGATTTCTGACAAGTCAAACAAGCATACACAAACTGCGCAACATCACGCTTCAAACCAGACCACCAAAACAACTTCTTCAAGTCATGATACATCTTCGTAGCTCCCGGATGAATACTCAAGCTACTCCTATGACTTTCTTCAAGAATCATCTTTTTCATCTCGTCATTGTCAGGAATACATATTCTTCCTCTAAACCTCAACACACCTTGGTCGTCAACCTGAAAATCACCATCGGCAGTAGCAACCATCAAGTCTACAAACTTGACATCAACCTTTTGAGCCTCTTTTATACTATGCAGAAAATCATTGTTAATTTTCAACATGCCCAACTGGACACTTTTAGGCGCCAATTCACACACCAAACTCAAGTCTCTGAATTGTTCAAGTAACTCGAACTCCTTCACCATCATTGCAGACATATGCAATGTCTTCCTACTCAAAGCATCAGCAACAACATTAGCTTTGCCAGGATGGTAATTCAAGCCAAAATCGTAGTCCTTCAATAACTCTAGCCACCTTCTCTGCCTCATGTTCAACTCCTTCTGATCAAACAAGTATTTCAAACTCTTATGATCACTAAACACTTCAAATCGAGAACCATATAAATAATGCCTCCATATTTTTAACACAAACACAACTGCCGCTAGCTCTAGATCATGCGTAGGATAATTCTTCTCATGAATCCTCAACTGCATTGAAGCATATGCTACTACCTTACCATCTTGCATCAATACACCACCTAAGCCCAACTTGGACGCATCACAATAAACAACAAAAGGTTCATCTGGCTTCGGTAGAATCAAAATAGGAGTTGTTGTCAATCTTTGCTTCAACTCGTTGAAACTCTCTTCACACTTAGCATCCCACACAAATGCCTTACCTTTACAAGTTAACTGAGTCAAAGGAAGTGCCAACTTCGAAAATCCTTCAATGAATCTTCTATAATAACCAGCCAAACCAAGAAAACTTCTAATCTCCGTAACAGACTTAGGAGTCTCCCACTGTGATACCGCTTCAACCTTCGACGGATCAACTGCAATACCATTACCAGAAATAATATGGCCAAGAAAACTTACTTCACTTAACCAGAATTCACACTTCGACAGCTTTGCATATAACTTCTTCTCTTTCAGCACCTGCAACACAATCTTCAAATGCTCTGCGTGCTCTTCCTCAGTCTTAGAATAAATCAAAATATCATCAATAAACACAACAACAAATTGATCAAGAAAAGCATGGAAAGTTCTATTCATATACTCCATGAACACACCAGGTGCATTAGTAACACCGAAAGGCATCACTTTAAACTCGTAGTGACCATACCGCGTCCTAAACGCCGTCTTTTGCATATCTTCATCTTTTACTTTAATCTGATGGTAACCAGACCTCAAATCAATCTTGCTAAACACACGAGCACCCACTAATTGATCCATCAAATCATCAATCCTCGGAAGTGGATACATGTTCTTTATCGTCACTTTATTCAACTGACGGTAATCAATACACAGCCTCATGCTACCATCTTTCTTCTTAACCAGCAACACCGGTGCTCCCCAAGGTGAAACACTTGGTCGTACAAACTTCTTATCAAGCAAATCCTCCAACTGCTTCTTCAACTCTGCCAACTCAGAAGCTGACATACGATATGGAGCCATCGACACAGGCTTCGTACCCGGAACAAGATCGATAGAGAATTCAACTTCCCTCTCCGGCGGCACATCCGGAATCTCATCTGGAAAAACTTCAGAAAATTCTCTAACAACTGGCAACCTGTCGATCACAGCTTGGTTCTCTAAAGACAAATAAGCCATCAACGAAAACATCAAGTTCCATCACTATCTAATTGCTTCAGCTGTTTAGTAGATAAAAACTCTACTCCACTTTCCTCTTCGGCGGAAGAAAAGTACACCGTCTTCTTAAAACAATTAATATGCACATGGTTGTATTCCAACCAGTTCATACCAAGGATTACATCCATCCCCGTCAACGGCAAACATACAAGATCAACATCAAAATCCCTACCATACATGGATATAGGACAACTCTGACAAACAAGAGAAGTAGTCACTGAACCCTTAGCTGGAGTTTCAACAACCATTTCCCCATTCATACTTGACATAACAAGACCCAACTTATTTGCACAATCAACGGCAATAAAACAATGGGTAGCCCCAGTATCAATAATAGCAATTAAAGGGATACCATTAAAGAAACAAGTACCTCTGATGAGTCGATCTTCATTAACCGTCTGAGTACCGGTCAATGCAAACACCTTTCCACTAGCCTGAGCCCTCTTAGGCTTCCTGCACTGCGAACTAAGGTGACCCTCTTCGTTACAATTATAGCAAACAATATCATCATGCTTGCACTCAGCCACTGTGTGTCCCTTCTTCCCGCAACGGAAACACTTTTTCTCTTCACGCTGATTGCACACATTACTCTTGTGGCCCTTCTCGCCACACTTGTAACAAACTACCTCAGCAGGAACATCTCTACCCCTGGGCCTCCTCTCATCTTGCATCCTCTGTTTACCCTTGTCTGCAGGGGCACTGTACGGCTTCAGACGACTCTGCTGTCCTTTACCCCTACGCTCACTCATCGCCTTGTAATGAGCTTTGGTATCCTCCTCATAAATCCTACAGCTGCTTACCAAATCAGAAAAGTTTCTAATCTTCTGATAACCAATGGCCCACTTAATATCAGCACGCAGACCATTCTCGAACTTAATGCATTTGGAAAACTCTGCATTCTCAGCTGTGTAATGCGGGTAGAACTTAGCCAGCTCGACAAACTTCGCAGCGTACTCGGTTATGGACATATCCCCTTGCTTCAGCTCTAGGAATTCTATCTCCTTCTTACCTCAGACATCTTCCGGGAAATACCTGCTCAGAAACTCTCTCCTGAGCACAGCCCAAGTGATCGCAGCTCCTCCATGTCCTAAAACAGGTTTCACACTTACCCACCAGTCATCAGCTTCCTCAGCTAACATATGCGTGCCAAAACGCACCATCTGAACGTCTGTACATTGCATGACCCTGAAGATTCTTTCCACTTCCTTCAGCCATGACTGAGCCCCATCAGGGTCGTACCTGCCTTTGAATGTAGGTGGATGGTTTCTCAAGAAGGTCTCCAACATGCGCACGCCATCATTACCAACAGCATTGTTCTGTTGCTGTCAACTTGAGCCATTGCTTGCAAAGCAGCAACAAGAGCAACATCATTTCTTCCAGCCATCTCAACAATTCTACATAACAGAATAATTTAGAACAACAACAAGACAGTATAAAAATTGTCAGACAACTCTAATGGCTCGACACGACTCTACTAATTGGCCGGACGGACCGACTCTGCTCTGATACCAATTGTAACACCCCGTTCCCAAAAGTCGTATAATTTAATAAATAAATCAGAGTAAACGTCATAACACGGAGTATTACACTTCAAATAATAAAATCTCATAAATAGTAAATATGCTATTTAATTAAACCAACATATAATGTCATAAACTTGCAGCGGATATTTATTCTCAACATAAAATGTCATTCACCAAGATAACCATTCAACAAATACAATCTCAAAGTACGATACATAAGAATTAAGGAAATTATTCGCAACGATCCCCATTCTATATGTATCAGAGTCCTAGACACTTGAGCCATACCTATCAGTCGTCGGAACCTGCACTTGCCCACAAGGCGGCAATTCCAACAGAAGGGGTGAGAAACACATTCAATAATAATACTATATAATTTATCAAAATTATTGAAACATTAACAATCATCAAGTCCGTATATAATCATATATATATATATATACCATTCAACATCATAGTTAATTCTCAACAACAATATCATCACCAACACCAAATCATTATCAACAATAGACACCAATTAATCACCGACGACAACACCCTAACCAATGCAACCCCGACATCAACTAATACATCATGCAATGTGGTACCAACTACGCGCGTTGAATGCTAAGCATTCCAGGGCATAAGCCCCCACCAATTTGGATGGTTAAAGCATCCCAGGGCATAAGCCCCCACCAAGTGAATGATAAACATTCCGGGGCATAAGCCCCCACCGGATTGAATGACTAGCACTCCAGGGCATGAGCCCCCACCAGAAAATGATATGCATATGGACTCCACTTGTGTATATCTACACACAACTTCAACAACGACATATGTGCCTAAAATATTTATGACACACTCCCCAACTAGACAACACCAACACTTATTTAAGTTATCAAAGTATCAACATTTCACAAAAGTATACATTCTTACGTAATCCAACATTCAAACACCGCTTTTAGCTTTATAGATAATTCTTATAAATTCATAGGAACTCCTTATAATGGTTAGAAAAGTCCCTAGAGGCATTTAACAAAATATGGAAAAAGGTCGTACAGGACCTGGTTCGCTTGAAGGTCGCTTACGGTTCGCTTAAGCGCGCGTCAAAAGTCTGGAAAATACACTATACTGGGTTCAGTTCGCTTAAGCGAGATGAATTTCGCTTAAGCGAAGCAAATGTCGTAACTCAGGATTTGGTTCGCTTACAGCTCGCTTGCATTTCGCTTGAGCGAAGGTTCATGGGTCGATTCTGGGCAACTACAGGACATGTTCGCTTAAGCGAGATTCATTTCGCTTTAAGCGAAGCAAATGTCGTAACTCAGGATTTGGTTCACTTACGGCTCGCTCGCATTTCGCTTGAGCGAAGGTTCATGGACATTTTCGCTTAAGCGAGATTCATTTCGCTTAAGCGAACGGCTACGATTTTCAGAATGAACAGTACGATTCCAGCATCCAAATTCAACCCAAAATCCCATTTTTAATCCCTTATTCACCCAAAAGTTTTACAAAACATGTTTACAGGTCAAACATAACATATGGCAATCAAAATGGCATAGAATTACACAATTAACAATCATTGTATCACATTTTCATCATTTCATAAACCCTAATTCAAGAACACAATTTCAACAATTATCAAAATTATACAACATTATTAATGAAGGATTCCCACCCTTACCTCGAATTAGCAAAATCTACAGCAAAATAGGTTGAAATCTCTCTTCCTAGCTCTTCTCCTAGCTTTCCCTTCTTCTTCTCAAAAACTCTCTTTTTCTCTCTTTTTGTCTGTACGTGAAAATGATACTGGTTCTGTTTCCTTTTGACTTTTTCTTTTCTAACTCCCTTTCTTTTACTCTTTCAACCATAACCTACTCTTTTTACTTAACTCCCCTTTTAATTCCTATTAATTCCACTTAATTCCTTTTTATTCTAATTAATAATTATTTTCTACTCTTGTATCTTAAATAATAAAAATACCTCATAATCAAATATCATATAACAAAATATCAATTCACCAATATCACATAAAATCATGCAAGAATATATTAAAACACCACTTAAAATAATTAAATAAAACGGGCGTTACAGGTGGGGGTGGGGGCGGGGCCGGGAGACCCGTCCCCATTGGGGGCGGGGTTGGGTGTTCAATTTTTACATCCGATATATTTGGGGCGGGGGCCGGGGACGGGTGCATGCAAGCGGGGCCGGGGACGGGGATGCTTAAACCCGCCCCCGCCCCGCCCCGTTGCCATGTCTATTCCAACTACAACAATTGTCTTCCTTTGAATGAGGTAATTCAAACTTGCCAAACGGCAGTTCCCAAACATTCACCCAAAAGTTCTATTGTTTCATTCAAAAGATTAAATTCTTGTTAGCTTGGTTTAAATGACGGTATTGAAGTGCCAATGAATGAACCTCATTATGTTGACACTTGAATACCATCATTTAAACCAAGCTAACACAAATTTAATCTATTGAATGAAACAATAGAACTTCCAGGTAAATGCTTGAGAGCTGTTGTTTGGCAAGTTTGAATTTACCCCATTCAAAGGTAAGATAATTGTTGTAGTTTGAAGGTGCATTTCCGAACGTAATGTAATGTAATGTAATGATATGACATATTTAGGAACTTTATGTATTGTAATGTAAATGTAACTTTTATTCGAATTTATTCAATACGCAACTTTATTCGATTTCACGTTGAGTTTAATTAGACTTTTTATTCGAATTTATTCAATACGCAACTTTATTCGATTCCACGCTGAGTTAATTAGACTTTTTATTCGAATTTATTCAATACGCAAGGTTATTCGAATTTATTCACACCATTATATGTTCACTTTATTCTTAATTATTTATTTGCTATATTCTAATTTATTTATGCACTTAAAATAAATTCGAAATTAGAAAATAAATTCGATTTTATTCTAATTCAATATTTATTTATTTATGAACTTTAAATAAATATTTATTCGAATTATTCATTAAATAATTGATACATATATTAAAATTCATTAAATACAAAATTAGAAAATAAAAGCAAATATAAAAATAAAAGCAACATCTCATTTTATTAATCAACTTCATACAATAATTGATACATTGTTACATTGATATATTTATTTGAATTCACTAAATAATATAGTTATTTGGGGTAAAAAGTAATCAGCCTTCATGGGGTAAAATAGTGAGCAGCCTTCTTGGGGACAATACATCATCAACCCTTCATGGGCTAAATCTAAATCTGGTTCTTTTTATACCCAAAAATATTTTTTTTACCCACTGTAACAAAAATTGAGGTAAAAAGAAGCAAAATTAATTTTATCCCAAATGTCGATCACTTCCTCAAATCAGCTACTCACTACTTTACCTCAAGATGGGCTGATCACTTTTGCCCCCAAAGAGACTATTGAAAGAAATAAAAAAGAGAAATAGAGGGAGAGAGTGAAGAGGGAGAGAAAGTGAGATGGTGTGAGGAAATAGGGAAGTATGAAGCGATATTTATAGGTGGGAACGGTAGTATAAGTTATAAAAAAAAACATATGTAGTAAAAAAAAACGTGTAAATGGTGTAAAAAAACGTGTTCATTGAAGGTTGAAAACTGACCACCGTCTAAAAAACGTGTGTTCTTGAGTTCTGGCCACCAACCAAGGTGCCTGAGTTAACTTGCGCATATGACAATGATGCGCAACTTAAGTCACACATAGGTTATAAGGTGCGTGAGTTAAGTGACGCTGCGTATCATGCAGATGCATTTTTGAAAATCATGTAGGACATGAGTGTTTTGTGTAGGGAAGGACAATATTCTTCAAAATATGCCAAAAGAAAACAAAGGGAAGGTTTAAGAAAGACCTACCCAAAACTTAGGTAAACCCTACAAAACATTTGCAATCGAATCACGAACATAACCTTAAAAAACAAAAAACAAAGAAAGATCATCATCGATGGCAGAAACAAAAGAAGGAACAAAAAGTTGTGAGATGTCTTTGAAGGATCAAGGTAACGAGTTTTTCAAGTCAGGAAAGTATCTCAAAGCTGCTGCACTCTATACTCAAGCCATCAAAAAGGACCCTTCAAATCCCACACTTTTTAGGTTGGTACCCTTTTGTTTTTTCTTTCAAATTTTGAATCTTTTTTTATTTGGGTATCTTTTTTCACTTGATTCAGTTGTTGGGTTTGTGTTTTTTATGTAGTTTTGTCACTGCATTGTGGTTTTCTTGATTTGGGTTTTGTTGAATTTTTCAGATGTTGTTATTGTAGATGGTGAAGTGTTAAGTTTTATTGCTAGTTTATGATTAGTGTTTTAGTGATAGTTTCGGCTAGGTCATGTTATAGATTGACTTATTTGAGCTTATATACTGACATAGACACTTGTGGGACTGAGGGAGAGAAAAACAACTTATGACATGTGAATACCCTATTTTCAACTTATTTCCATAAGCTATCCATGATAACTTATGAAAACAACTTATAGCTTATATGAAAACATTTGGATTTTATTCTATCTTTTCTTATGGAATAAAATCATGGATAGCTACAAGCTTATAACTTATGATAGGCGCTTAGGGCCTGTTTGGATCGACTTATATTTGAGCTTATGCAAATATATAAGCGTTTATGTATTATTCATAAGCTTGTCAAGCTAGTTTATGAAAAAAGAGCTTATGAAGATACAATTTTTGTTAGTGAGAACTTATGAATTAACATGAAAGCTTATTTATTTGCTTAAGCTATTTTTCATAAGCTCGTAAATAAGCCAATCCAAACAGGTCCTTAGTGTATGTTTGGTTTCAATTTTGGTGGGGTCAAAATTGATTCTAGAGATGTAGAATTGATTTTGACATTTTTGGTTGTGTTAAAGTAGAATTGATTTAACTTGTTGTAGAATTGATTCTACATGAAGCTAGAATTTGAAGGTTTTGGCTTCTACTATTAATTTTAGTCTTGAGTTATATTGTTCAATCCACTTTTACATGAATTTATCCAATCATAAATCACTTTACCTTCAACTTCCTTTTAGCCAGACTCAATTTTACAAGATTAATTAATTCATAATCAATTTTTGACATCGTTGAACCAAACATAGACTTATGCTATAAGCACTTAATTAAGTTGTTTATCTAACTAGAGCCTCACTGTTTCACTTAAGTAGGAAAAAAGGATTCACATTTTTATTAAATTTCTTTGCCATAAATTGTAAAGGCCTTGCAGATTAGTAGATTTTGTAGCCTAGTTTGAATTAGGTTCTAGCTCATGAAATCTTCACAATTAATTAAGTTTTTTCCTTACATACAGAAAATTCGTTTTAAGCTTGTAGATGTTTCTAGAGAAGTTAAATGTGAGAGTTTGTGAAAGCGTTAAGATGAAGAAACTAATTTCAACTCATACCAGAAGCCGCTGATTAAGAAACTCATAGTTATTACAAGATTTTTTTATATTAATTTTTTTTTTGTTGATATTTGTTGAGAAATTTACTCTGGCTCTGTGTTGACCTATGTACTGGGTTGTATTGTGGTCTTTGAAGCTTGAATGCCGATTATTGGGGAATATGCTGAATTGTGATTAAATAACACGGTGTGAATAGCCCCTAATATAAGTGACTGGCCCTGTAAATAGCGATGTGGGTCATATCATGTACAGAAAAAAAGAAGTAATTACTATTATAGATAAAAAGTACTAGAAAAATAGTTGGGAGCGTATCCCGTGTACACCTTCTCGAAACCAAATAATGCTTTGCTGCAGTTCTTGATCTCCTACTTCTTAACAATGTAATTGTCATCTTATTTTGGAGATGCTTCCTTAACCCGAAGCCTTTGACTGAGTTGAGAGTTGAGACTTACAGCTTGAATGCACATGAACACTATTCCATAAAAAATCACTGTCATGGTAGTAGAGAATCAGCATAACCGGAGTTTAAAAAGGGAATTCCAGCAAGTGCCTTTCGTTTCCTTTAAATATACCACCATCCTATTCATTAATAGTATTTTCTTGGTGGTGTAGGATCACATTTCCTTTTTTCCGAACGGAACCACGTTCTTTGGTGGTTGCACATTTTGTTTCATAACTAAATAGTTCTCTACATGAAGATTTTATATGACCTCTTCTTTTTGCTCTAATTATCTGTATATTATATTTTAAATGGTATTGTTATTTACACAAACATATCATGCCTTTTTCCTTGTGTTTTCTCAAGTCCACTCCATTATTTCACAAGTTATATAGGAGTGAGTGCGCGGTTCAAAATTCTGCTTCATGATTCTACATGCCATTGAAGTTAAACTATGTCAATGTTGGTTAACTACTTACATGTTATATTTAATTATATTTGTTTTTTAATATGAAGGCTACTATTATTATAATTGTCAGTGCTATTGTTTTAGCAAATTGAGTGGTTTCGGAGTTACATATTTAAACTTTGGAATATGTCACTCTAACTCAATTCATAAATATCTTATGCTGATGTATTTTATGTGCATATGTTGTGTTCCAGTAATCGTGCTGCAGCGTTGCTGCAATTGGATAAGCTTAACAAAGCTCTTGATGATGCTGAAATGACAATTAAATTAAAACCCGAATGGGAAAAGGTAAGATGCTCTTCAACTTTTATTAATGTTAACAGTGTTTGAACCCTTAAAAATACATTTTCAATGATTCTGCTTGAATACACTTCTAGGGACATTTCCGGAAGGGATGCATATTGGAGGCCATGAAACGATACGATGATGTATGTATTTTCTATAACTGACAACTGCCTTTTTTCTTCACTTTTGATCAGATGGCACGATATAATAATAGCGCAATTTGAACAAATCACTATTGTGCTGAGATATGTATTTAGTACAAAGTGTTGTTTGTTGTCAAATAGCACGATATTCACTACAGCGTAGTGTAATTTGAACAAACCATTATTTTATGCAATATGTGTTTGACAACAGTGCTTTTGATTGGAAGCTAGGTAACCTACTAATTTTGAGTTTTCTTATCCTGATGCATGTGATTGTGTGAATATTTGTAGGCCTTAGCTTCCTTTCAGATAGCTTCGCAGTATAACCCACAAAGTCAAGAAGTATTGAAAAAGATAAAGAAGATAAACCAACTAGTGAAAGATAGCAAGCGAGCTCAAGAAGTGGAGAATATGAGATCGAATGTTGACATGGCCAAACACTTAGATACACTGAAACCAGAAATGGTTAGTACAATTGTTCTGGATATTTTCCTTATAGTGCTTAACTTGTATGCGCTCTGTTAGACTTTCTTTTGTGTGTGTGTGTGTGTGTGTGTGTGTGTGTATATGACACATGTAATTCTGTGAAGCATGGATACGCAAATTTCCTCGTGTATCGTGTCTTGTACGTATCCTAACAGATACGTTGGGACTCACGAATGACCTCGTGCTCTGTTTAGTCTTCACTGCAAACCTCTATTTTTTGTGTAATTTTTTAAGCGCAAATCGCTTCAACTACTCTATTGATAGTAACACACATACCCCACTCAATAGTCTAAAATAAAAGGATCCAATCAACGTCTTCTTTTTCTTAAGTTTTACTTCCTTCAATTTTGAATTTCTTTATTTTCAATAACTATTTCTATATTGCATTTACTAATATTTTGTGAATTTTTTTATTTATATGTATATGCATCCTAAACATATTGTACCCTATATTTTCTAAGAAATGACGTATCGGAGACGTATCATATTTGATACTCGTATCACATATGTGCATCATAAATGAAATTCATACATAGTACCTATTTGCTTGAAAATAAACAATCCTAGATTACTAAATAAGTAAATAACCCAAATTATATAAAAATTACCCTAGTGATGCCCAAACTATTTCTTTTGTTTGGACAAGACACCCAAACTAAATACCAATGCAACAGCAAACAAACCATATGACACTAGGTGGGATTGGCTGCATGGAACCTTCCGATATTGCTCCATCACTCATAGCAACAAGTAAATTGCTTTCATGGTGACCACCCGAGCCTAAAACCAAATTGATTATCTGTAGTTTTGGTTTGTTTTTCTTAGTCTCCACTCAGTCACCTTTTTATAAAAGAAACAGCCCAATTAATATAAGTATATCCATTCCAATTCCTAATCTGCAGTCCGCACTATAATACAATTTATTTTTCTCTCCGCCATTATCTCATGGGTTGTTAAAACTTGCTCTCTAGTTGTTAGGTATCGCAACAGCAGAAAACTCACATTGAAAGCTTCCAGGTGGCCAATTGGTGGAAAAAGAAACATCAAGAGTAACAATTTTTGGATTTTAAACTCCCTAGAGTAAGAAAATCAACATGAATGTCGAGAATAATGCTAGAAACGTAGGAAAAACACAAAAAGTGGGGTTGTTTTCAGAAAAATATGTGGAATACATACAAATGGGGTTAAATTGGGTTTCTTTTACTCACTTAACAAAGTAGCGGCCATGATCTAAAGCTACGACGTCAAATCATGATGTGGCTGCTGTCAGAGGACATGCGAATTGACATTGCAGTGCGATTAACTACCCTACACCTTTTTAAGAACTTGGTAGTACTAAATTACCAAACTGGGGGTTAGCATCTTCTGTCTCATGTTACGATCTCAATTTATTCTTCAATGGTCTTAATCCAATCCAAGGTTGGACAGATGGACTTGCAAATTTTGACAACCTTCATACTGCGAGTTAGTTATATGGCAAAAAGGCATATTATATCAACACATTCAGAACTGAACAGGGCATTCATTCACCCAAATTCAACTATTAATACTATTCTCAAGCACAGTAAAAGACCTGAAAACAAAATGTCAGAAATATATCATTACTTTCTGTATTTTGGTTTCTGAGATGTTCTGTTTTATTTGCTTCCTTTAACTTTGGGCTTGTCACATCTTAAAGAATTGACTTATCTGTCTCTGCTCATATATCATTTTAAAATATTTCAAAGTGAGGATTGAAATGTTTTCCCCTTGCAGTCTGAAAAGTACGGATCTGAAGAAAGCTGGAAAGACATGTTCTCATTCCTTGTCGAGACCATGGAGACCGCTGTAAAATCTTGGCATGAAACTTCTTCAGTGGATGCTAGAGTTTACTTTCTTCCTGATAAGGAAAAGACGCAGACCGATAAGTATCCCCCAATTGTGAATATTGATAAGGTATATATTTTCCTATTAATTTTTCAAATGCCTTTCTTTATCTTCTTCAATATGTCTAATTTATAAACTTCAATCTAAATATACATGCACATTTGGGATAATCTTTCTTGTTGGCTTATGGTTATCAAGAGAAACTCAATAAAGTTCCCTATATGGTATTATGATTTTAATCTTGTGTCTCATTCCATTTTCCAGGCCTTTGAGTCACCAGAAACACACAGCAGCTGCTTTCCATTTCTTAGGCAGTATGCCGAGGAGTCTTTCTCAAGAGCAGCCTGCTTAGTGGCTGCCAAAAACATCATTTCTTATCCACAGGTAACTCTTGATTTTTTAATTCATTGATTATGAAGGTGAGTCTGTTAGGTTATAGGATAAAGAGTTAGTTAGGGAAAATATTAGTTAATGGGATAATTAAAGATTTATCATGTATAAATATGAGGTTACTGAGATAGAGGAGTTATTCAGATGTGCGAACATTCAGTGAATAGAGTAGTTGCTCTATTCTAGAAGGGTATACCGTGGAGGAGAGTTTTCTCGCATATTCTTTCTATTCAATACAATTTATGGGTTCCTAATAGTGTCTTCTACAGAAGACAATATAGGTGGTTAAAGTTCCTTTTGATTTATACTTTCTTTTCCATGGATGCTAGCTTTATGCTTTGCCTTCCACCTTCTCTTTTCTCCCTCTAATTCTTAGCTACATGGACTAAATAATGCCATTATTTCCATTCAAAATTCAATTTCTGTGAAGGGTATTTATGTCCATGTCTTTTTTTAGTGGCCTGTCTTTAGAATTTTCGTTAGGGCTATTTCTCCATCCAGTCAATTCTTATTGGTGCCTCTAAGATTCTCTACTATGCTTGGGATGGGTCATGTATTTTTAGTTAATTGTGCGAAGTCTTAATCATCATACACTCATTCAGTTAGAATTGTGAAGTCTTAATCATCGTGAATCTTAGACAACATTCTGTGTCTGCCAGGTCTGGAAAGGCCAAGGATCAAGGAAATGGAAGCATGCACAGAATGATGGTTTCTTTGTTCAATTTGAGTCTCCTTCCGTGCGAAAATTGTGGTTTATTCCCAGTTCAAATGAAAAGGGACAGATACTGTGCAGGTTTCTCTCCCACCCTTTTTTGCATGCACTTATTTCTATACTTCATGTGCTTAGCATTCGCTGTACTCAACTTTTGATTATATAAACTTAGTTTGAGATTGTATACCTTACTATGTTCAGGGATCCAGAAATTTTGGACGTTGGTGCTCATGAAGTTGTTCCTCGCTTGTTCAAAGAAAAGACCTCCCAATCTTAATGTACTTCACTGATATATGCCGAATATTTATAAAAATGATAGGCTCACAGAAAATTTCAGTTCCTATGTTTTGTTGTCTCTTTGGAATGTAACATATTGCTGGAAAGATGTGCTTCACATTTTTGTTTTATTTTTAAAAAATTATCCAAGCCTTCAAGGAGTTGCATTTTTTGGCAATTATTTTCATGGTTTGATTACTCTTGATCTATTGTGGAAACTGGCCATTAGTTTGTTTATCATTGTTGAGGCAAGTTTGTAGGCAGTAGGTGTAGATGTTGTATCTGTATTCTCTGGTTGAGTGATTGATATTAAATCTTATGGTTAATTCTCTGGTTAGATCAATTTAGTCATTTGTTTGACTTTCGTCAACTTTATCTCAGGATACATATACACACTTATGTGTTACTAGTGTATATATATATATATATATATATATATATATATATATATATATATATATATATAAACACACACACACACATACACCTGTAAGTTATTTTTAGCTCACTTTGTTAAGCTCTTTATAACTGTTAACAAATGAAGGATGGTTGGGTTACTATGAGACCACTCTGGTCATGTTTTAGATTGTCTTGTTAAGAATGTGTCAAGAGAGTTGTATGAATGTGTGTTAAGAATCTCATATTGGATGAGATACGATATGGAAAGGTGTTTAAAAGTGAGATATATCTCACCTTACACGTCAATTTTGTACAGTTGAGTCAAGTCAATTCCAAATTTTAAGATGATATAAGACAACCCTAAGAATTATGCTCACCCAGTGGACCCATGGTCTTGTGGTAAGACTTTTTTTCGCAAACCGTCTTCCAACCCTAAAATTATGTTTTTTTCCATTGTTAACCTGATATGACAAACATTTCTTCTACCTTAGTTCTTCTTTGGCACACCTTATGCTTGAGAGATTATGTTTTGGTTATTATATTTCATTTTACCTTCTTCAAAAAAAAGAAAAACTCTAATTTGTCTCCCCTCTGCTATTATGTCTTTTTTCCGACTGATCTCGCCACTGACGCCGTTAGCTGCCACCTTTTCTAACAGTGTGCTCTAACTGTGTTTTTTTAATCATGTAATAAAACTTATATTTTGTCGGTTCGAATAAATCATTTTTAAGATCAAATGCTGAAACTTTCCAGTCTCATAATCATGTTGTATGCTAAGTCCCTTAATATGCTATCTCGTGTACCTTTAATAAAATACCATTCCTCATTTTTCTACTTCCTACACAAGAGAATCAGGAAAAGTAGTCCACTTTAACTAAAAACCAAGCATTGTTAGAGAATAATTGCTGTTAGGAAATGCCTCACTTGGAAAATTTATACACAGATCATAAACCTTTAAAGTGTTTTCTCACATTGCACTACACAATTTGGCACAAGAAACATCTCTCACACTGTTCATAGAAGAAGAAACCTTTCAGAAACTCGAACTGCAATTAAATCCCTTACAATGACTATTTGTTCTAAAGTGTACAAGGAGAAGAGCTCTAGACTTTTGCAGTTCCTGCAAAATTGATCTACTCTTTGTTTTAGTGGAAGATGCATTGTCAGTACCTTGGTCCATGAGGCTGCAGCCAAAACAAGCAGTTATAAAACCTCATCAGACATTGTAATATTACCAAACTAAGTGACAACTTTTATATACTTAGCAAATGAGTAAACAATCATTCTGGTTCTTAAGTGTGTAAGGTGTTGTCACTCTAGTACATGAATGTATTGAAATTTAAAAAAAATAAAAAAATTATAAATCCTTGTGTATTTTCTCTATCAATTTAGTCCCTATATCTTTGATTAGTTAGTTTGGTCATTGAATGTGTCTTTCATTAGTCAGTTTCATGAAATTACTAACAAAAGACACACTCAAGCATACTTTTTGTAATATTGATTCATTTAGTGACTACAGTGACATCGCTTCACACTCTCTGAGACCAAAACGATTGTTACTCCTCTCAAACATAATTTCTTTGAGTTATTGCTCTTGTTTTATACTATCGTTCAGATGTGAAAAACATATATTATGAGAAAGTTAAGTACTCACACTATATGAAACAAGAGATTTGCAGTAGTTAGAGTTTGTAAGTACTGTACTCGTGGAGCCACCACCCTCACTCTCATTGAGTGAAACTGAGGACCTATCAAGCTTTATTGACCATGGATATTGGTAGTTTTGTGCAGTGGCACCAACCTGTGAAGATGACCTCATCATCCTCACTGGCCTTGGAACATTTCTTCCTTCAACAGAAGCTCTTCGCCGACTCGGTTGTCTCTCGTACATATCCGGCCTTTGCTTCGGTGCACTTTGTGATCTCACTTTAGCTCTTGATGATTCTGTGTTAGCCATGTAATTTGGAAATAATGGATAGTCATTGGTCATGGATTCTTCATAGGAATGTCTAGTGAAAGCAAAAGGAAGCTTTGAATTATCTACTCTTGAAACAGCTGAGTAGTAATAGGGACTGTTGTTTGCTGTACTGAAGGAACAATCCTCAAAATGTCCACTGCATGCTCTTGGACTTGAATCTGTTAGTGCTGATGGTGTTGGCGATTCTTTGTAGTTTTCTTTCTTTGAGTATGAACCATTTGGTGAGTAATATGCAGAAAATCTATGTTCAGACAGTTCATGATGCTCATAATTTGCAGTGTTGTTTCTGCCTCTTGAGTTACCTTTGGACTCACATACATCCATCTCCACTGTCTTTATATTCTCTTCCAAGCCTCTGTCCATTTCCTAGATGAAAAAAGAGCACTTTCTACATTAATGAAAAGAAAAACAATCTATAGTGGTCTATTTAACATCGACGCTTTAGACAGAAGGCATATTCGGTGTCTGACACGTGTCAGTGTTGGTCCACAACACTGACACATGTGGTATATTTAATTAATTTTCTCAAATTATTAACGTTGTCAACGTGTTAGTAGTATTTTCATTTATAAGCTTTATAGTATCCTTCATCTGTCAATTAAATTTAAATATTTATCATCTTATCATTCCTCAAACAATTAACCATCATTTTAATAGACAGAAAATCATAAAAAAATTGATTTGAAAATTCAACTATCTTCATACAATTTGAAAGGTAGTTAGCAGCATTATTGAACTTACATTATACACATGCATGAATAAACTGTCCTTTGTGGTATTTCTGTAGGGTGAATGCTTTTGATTAGTCTTTTCTTCTGACAACATTCTAGCCCTTTGAGCACAAGCTCTTGCTTGTGCTATGAGCAAAGCCTGCATGCATCTTAGTGTCTCAGTTGCTTGTTTTCTCACCAAGTGACCTCTTACTAATGCTTGCAGCTTCACTATTCCTCTAAGAGCACACAGTGCCTTCCTTGCCTGTCATACAAACAATGAAACATTAGGTGTTTCCTGTTTCTATTTTTGCTGATAAAATAAACATTAAAGAAGGAACTATGAATATTTCTGAAAATTCTGAAAAATTTCAAAACATTGTTTTCAATCCTTTTGAAAATGCATTCTCTCCTATGAAGCACGGACACTTATTAGCAGTATCGGCGTGTCAGTGTCCGTGTCGTGTCCAGTGTCCGTATCCGTGATTCATAGATTCTCTCTAGTTTACTTTCATATTCTCTCAAGGAATAATTATAATCATATCTCATTTCAACTATATGAAACAAAAATTGAAAATGAAAACAATGTGACATACCAAGTAGGATCTAAAGACAGATTGAATTTTAACAGCAGAAGCCTCTTGAATACTCCTTCTAGTTCCTCCATTGGAACAAGAATTCAAGAAGATCACACCATCAGCAGCAGCAACATCCAAGACATGTTTCCTCTCATAATTCTGAGAATCTATAGCAACATTTTGTACTGTCACTGAAGAAGTGACACTTGATTCTGCAACATTCATCTCTTTGGAAGCTGATGATCTTCTGAAACTCCATCTTCTTTTCTCCTTTGGTGTTGTTGAGATTGGAGTAGTTGGATTTTCAGTTCCATTTCCACAATTTTCTTTCTCTTTTTCTTTGTCTTTCTTCCCTTTCAAAAGATTCCTAAGCCATTTGCTTGTTTTTCCCATCACTATCAAAATATGCATAGTATCAACATTCAACAACTCACAAGAAAACAACCAAATGAAGGTTGGATCTCTTTCATATCTGTATTTGATGAGTTTCTTTCAATACTATGGTCCCCATGTTAAATATAGCCAAATTTTAATAACATGTTGTGGCACAAAATGATATATACTTGGGTCTTTAATTATTAAGTAAATCAACATATTAGTCCTTCAAATTGTAAATGTCAGTCAATTTAGTCATTTAAATTTAAGAAATGGCAATTTAGTCCCTTAAATTTGAACAACGTGTCGTTCTTTTTTTAATTTAGCACCACAATTTTAAATGATTTATGTTTGTCTTCATGTAACAAAAGCCTATTCAAGTTTATATATTAAATTACGGGAAATGTTGCCTTGATGTAACAAAAGACTATATATATATATATGATGAATGTTTACGAAAGAGATATTTCGATAGACATACTAATTTTATTTAAGGGACTAATTTGTTATTTTGTAAATGTGGAGTAAATTGTTGGACCCTAATAATTTTGAGGACTCAAACGCTCATTTCTTCTTAATTATTTGGTTGGCAGTTTGATCTCTTCATGTGGATTAATCTCTCCATCTAAAAAAGCATATTTCACTTAAGTTTTTCTTTTTCTTTTTGACAGCCTAAACTCACTATCTTAGTTTATGTCTAATATCACGCTGAACATGTCAGAACCATAGTGATCAACCGTAAATTTTCTAAAAACTACATTTTTTAGTTTTTACAAAATCATGATAGATTATCGTGATATGAAACATACATTGATATATTCTCTTTTCTAACTAACACTTTGAGAGTATGTTGGGGTCCCTTAGTCATGTAGTTAGGTAAAAGAATTTAAGGTTGGTTATCTTAGAAGAAGCATAGAAAGAGCTCCCCATGATAAGGATATTGCCACATTAGGGAACAATAGTGACACAGATCCATTGTGGTCAAGGGTGTTTTGGTGATTTTAATTGATGGTTAACGTGAAATGAGTTGGATCAGAGAACATGTGAGAAATGCTTCAACAACTAGCAGAATTCTTCTAAAATACTCATATTTAGGTGGGTGAGTTGGCCTTTTGTAGGACCACTTTGGGGGTTGTGATAAGCCATAGAAAATTGTAAGACATATGTGATTGTTGTGACATCTATTAAATGTTGTGTAGGTTTGTATTAAGTATTATGAGTTATGTGTAGGTTAGAACTGCACATTTAAGTCCTTTGAAATGATGAAGTAAATAACTTAATAATATGAATTATTGGTGATAAAATAAATGATTGATATGACATGCATATACACAATAAGATGTGTATTAAAATACCAACATGATTTTCTCATTAACATTTGTGATTTCTTCATGTATTCTCTACACACCTTATTGGAGCTAACATTAGGATCATGCAGTTTTGCACTTACTGATCCTAATAATGAAGTTAAAAGATAATTGTATCAAGTTTGTTGATGAGGTTTGACCTTTATTTTATTTTATTTGAGCTTATATATTGATATAAACAATTTATGCATTGTTCACAAACTATTTACCGTTGATTTCAATAAATTCTTAAAACAACTTATAAATTATACTTCCATTGTTTCTCAATAATCGATTTATTTGACCATTGTATATAAATTAAGAAAAAATTATATATAAAAGAGAGATAATAATGCTATTTTACTAAATTATCATAAATATAAAGTTAAAGATTTTTTTTTTGAACAAGCAAATATAAAGTTAAAGATATTAAATTGAGAGTGTGAGAGTAATGTATATATTTATCAATTTTTTGAAGAAGTATATATTATTAATTAGATGATATAATTAAAAAAGTATAATTAATATCACCTTATTAATCATTTTATAATATTCTTTTAACAAATAGATCAATTATTGTTGAATAAAGAAAATAACTTATGGTCTTGTAAACACAACTCACTTGGTAGCCGTAAAGACAATGATATCTAGAGGTATGACCTACCTATTTAAAACGTGCGTGTCTTAGTCATTAGGTTACTTGAAAAAATGTATAACTTATATGAAAATAGTTTATAAGTTAAGAAATAATGAATTAAAAGTAATGCAACTTTCCATTTAAATTTCCAACAACCAGAAGTGTGCGGATTGAAGAGCTTTTATACTACCAGTTGAGCAGAATATGTTCCTGGGGCATTGCTTACTTACTGACATTGAAGAACTACCAGCTACGTATGTTATTTTTTTCCTTTTTATATTATATATAAGTTCTAAACTTCTTCTTTTCAATACCCATTCTTTCTATTTGTAACCACTCATGACTTTTTTTTTTTACACAAGTGAAAAAGAAAAATTATTTTCTAATAAAAACACTCCTACATTGTCAACTAACATTGCTGAAGAAAGACAAGACAGTTATTCATTAACAAACAATAACTTAACAATGACATCAACACAAGGATTTTCCTCTACGAGGATATACTGGACGGAATATATCTCAATCCTTATTTCGATAACTTTATATTAGCTTCAAGAAGTTAGCATAATGATGAAACTTCAATGTTTCCTTCGTCAAAAGATGAAATCGGTTTTTTAATATAGCTCACACTTTATACTTGACACACTAAAAGTAAAAATAAAAATGGCAATTTTAATTTGTGGCTAAATTCCACTTGAGATTAATTATTATTTGAGTAAATCATTTTTACACATTCATCACATCAAATTACACAGTGATGTTATTTTATTATAATAGGTCTTAAGATATCTATAGAAATGTTTGTATGGTAAGATATGATTAACTATGTGTAAACTTTTTTACACTTATAATGCATGTATAGTTGAATCTTGCCCCCTTTATGTTTCAATTGAGACAAACATAGTTGTAAGTGAGGGCCACCACATCAAAGATCTTAAATAGCTAGATTGGTTAGATGAGATGTAACGACAAATTGTACTCATATATCAAGAGCTCTTTACTTCGTTAAGAAACAAAAACATAGTACACACGCAAGACAAAAAATTAAACCACATCTATGCTGGATTGCTGGTAGATGGATTTTTCAACTTCTGGAAAGTGCAATGAAAGAAATTGAAAACTTTGCATCCTTGAGTACATAGCTAGCTAGGGATTCCATCTACATTGCTTTGTGACCTTAGATTTAGGGGCATTATTGCTGGATCCGATGGCTCTAAAGATCCGGTTCGGGCAGATCCATTAGGGTTTTCGAATGAGAATTATGCTTATTTAACTTTTTATTGTATATCAAGTAATTTATGCGTGTAACATAGATTAATTCATCGAAGTAAATAAAATCTATTTAAATAGTTGACATTTTTTAATAGATATTTTTTTTACATGTACCAATAAAGAACCCATCAACCAAGTAGTTCCTAAGAAACTTGAGTATCTAATGCATGCACTAGACTATTATGGTATTCTTTTTAGCTTATTTCAAAGGGGTTTTATTTTTGTGTTATTATGTGCAGAGTAGAAAGAACTTTAATTTATAATGAATGATGAATAAATTGCATACAAATAACTTACTCAAGAGTTCTATTTATAAAAGGGACCAACCAACTATGTTGAAGCAGAGGACAATGGTTGCTTATAGATGCGCATCAAATTTAATATGAATAGGAATAGACCCCACCACACCTATCATAGGCTTGTGATTTGTGTTGTTATCAAGGATAAATATTTCTACAAATTAACAATTAGTTGGTGATCACATGGAATGTTTATAAACTCCATTTGACTAGGTATACAATTGAGGAAATTACCGACCATTTGGATTTTAGGATTTATCCCATTCATCCCTTATCTCTTCATTTTGAATATCTTTTTCTACTCTATTATGATTTTCTCACGCGCTCTATTTTTTTTTTTTAAAATTACATGTTCTTTGAATTATGTAATCCGAACCAAATTTAAGAAACATTTGGATTATATAATCTAAACACTTGAATTACCTAGATTTTCAGAACAACAATGGCATATATTGTTAAGATTGCATAATTGAAAATGTCAAATAAATAAAATAAATGTAAATATAAAGAAAAGTAAAGAGACAAATATGATACAAATTCTCATTTTATTAATATATAAATACTTTTATAGTACATTTACAATAAAATTGAAGCCTATTATACAAAATTGCTAAACATCTAATATTAATTTATGAAACACCTAATGTTAAACCTGTGATGGAAGAAGATGGAGAGAGATGGACGGGGAAGGAGAAGAAGATGGAGGGAGAAGGAGGTTGGGGAAGGTTTGTTTCCTTTTTAGGGTGAAAGAGACTTTGATGGTCAACCAAACACCCACACAAATCAACGTTAGACCCCAAGCAGATGGAGCAAATTTGTAGAGTGGCACCATCACCTTTGACCATTCTTACAATTCCTAAAACATTAGAGTAAAAGGCCAACGGTGGAAGCACGTTGTGGAATAAAAGGGAAGAAGAGAATGTGGGATGACGGAATGAGAAATTGTGAATGATTGATGGATATTAATTATAGAAAAAATTTGCGAAGAATGGGTGAATAAAGTTTAACGATTCATAAATGAGGGTAAAAAAAATGTGCGGTGACTGGTCTGACCAGTCAAAAAACGTGTCCAATGAGTTATTCTTACTGAGCAAGTAACTTTCCAAACTTTGAAATATTTTGGATTATATAATCCAAATTCCTCCTAAAAAAATCGGTTTATATAATCCAAATTGGTTCAAGACAGTGTTAAAGATCATACAATATTTTTTTTATGTGGTCCACATTGTACCGACAATTTATGTGGCCTACAATGCACAAAAATTTCTATAAATTAGTGTGCTTGTTTTCATATGCTCTAAACCACACCAAATCACCATGGAGACTTCAGTCATTTATCTGAACATCAAACTACGTGCAATTTACTACAATGGGGAAAAACCTCATCTATTTAGGGTTTGAAATGATGCCACTCTTCCCAGTTTAAAGGAGCAGCTGGATCAAATCAAGCGTCAATTCAACCACAAAGAAACAAGGAGGGTGAACGATGTTGAGTATCGACGTCCATCGATCAGCTCAGTCGAAAGAGTATAGATCAGTTAGATGAAGCTCGGGAACAACAGCGACGTGAGAACCATGTTCTCAATATTTGGTCGTACATTATTAAAGGTCTGATCGAGTTTGATGCTTCATTGGTCAGATCTTTCGAATATATTCAGGAACTACGAAGAAATTAGGGTTCTGATGGAGGAACCAGAGGAAGAAGTTAGGTTGACTGATATGTGATCTGTTATGTTTTGTTTTATTATGTATTTGTCATTGCTGAATTAAGTTGTTTAATGTATTTGAGATCGTTATATTTATTGCATGTCGCTGAAATTAAATTATGTGTTTTAAAACTCATATTTTGTAGGTTGAATGCCCAGTTCGGAGTATATAATTCGAACCTATCAAGTACATGATTTTTCTGCAATGCACGTTGTATTGATAGTTTCTGTGGTTCACGACGCACAAAAACTTGTATAAATAAACGTGTTTGGTTCATTTGTTGTAAAACACAACAAAGAACTATGAAAAATTATCTGGTGGATCTGAACACCAATAGGTTTTTTGAACTTGGTCTTTTTGCCCTGACAATAGAAATATGTTAGTTGGCAAGGTAGCGGGATCAATCTCAAAAACACTTCTTGGTACGCCTTGTCTTTCATCATTATTCTACGAATCTGAACACGAAGAGGTTGTTGTGAACTTGATCTAGTTGTCATGCCGAGAAATATCATGCCGATCGAGAAATATGGCAGTTGGTAGGTCAGTTAGATCAAGTTCAAAAAACATCTATTGGAACACCTACCATTTCATCATGACTTCTCTTATTATATTGTTTTACGTTGTGTTTTTACGTTGTTGAGTTATGTCGTTTACTTTTTTTTCCTGTGTTATTCACCATGAAAAACCTCCAAAGATCAAGGTTAAACACAGTTTGGGACATTTCAGATTATATAAGGATTTTGGCATATATAATATGAACTGTAACACCCCGAAATCCCAAGTTTAAAAATTCATAATATAATCAGAGTATATCATATTCAGGATGTCACATTCCATAGAAATCTTTAAAATAAAAAGAATAATAATTCTTCATCATAGAAATATTCATACGTAGCAGCGGAATCATAATTTCAAAATCCTTAAAATAATTAGTTCTTGGCACAAAGGCCTCACAAATATCTCAAAATTCAAAGATAAGTCGTAATCATCGTAATTAGTTCAGCATGATACATAAAGGAATAGAATTCAATAAACCCCATCCCGTTACATATCAGAGCATTTCCTACGACACCACGAGGACCTCTCACTTCGTCGAACCTATGCTTGGTCACTTGCACGTGCCCACAAGGCGGCAATTCCAACAGAAGGGGTGAGATTCACAACAATTATATTAACATATAATTCAAACATTTATGCTTAACAACAACAACAATCATCACATATAACGGAAACATCTCAAACCTCTACATATAACAAGTCATCTCAAAACATCTTCACATAACAAATCATCTCATAACGTCTTAGACACAAAACTCGACAAATGCAACTCTAACATCTTAAACATCATGCATGTGGTACCAATATTTAAGCTTAAATAAGCTTCACCGTCGCTTTGAGCAAATGCTCCACCGTCGCTTTGAGCAAAAGCTCCACCGTCTCAAATTATGCAAATGCATGAACTCGACTCTTTATACTTAAACAAGTTAACGCAACATCTTAACATCATTTACGACTCTTGACCAACACATGCAATTATAACAATACATAGCAGCAGCTCGGCAAATTTAGCACATATTCATAGCACATAATCATCGTCACAAATATCATTTAAACGTCATTCATATAACTCACTTAATATGCATATAATCATAGATTAACGCCAACAATTAAAATCATCTTAAAGCATCATTACAGATTGTAATTTAGGTCATAAAACATCTCTAACACTATCCAAAGGTCTACCCTCAAAGCCTTGCTCAAAACAGAATTGCAAAACTCAAGTTATAGTGGTCTGAGACCACATTGCTCGCTATGGCGAGTGATTCTGCTCGCCTCGCGAGTTGCTACCTAGCATTATGTTACTACTCGCTACGGCGAGTGGTTCTGCTCGCCTCGCGCGCATTAAAGGGTCGCTCGCCACGGCAAGTTAAGTTGCTCGCCTCGCGAGCTCTACGTGGTATCCTGTTACTCGCTATGGCGAGTGGTTTTGCTCACCTCGCGAGTGATGCCGTCCTGCTCGCCACGGCGAGTAGGTCTGCTCGCAACGGCGAACTATCGCAGAACAGGGTACGGGTTCGCTCAATCTCTCGCCAAAACTCATCCAATCCCTCATGTTATGCCTCTAATCCTTCAGAATTATGATCCTAGTAATTAACCTAGGTTCTGTAACACGTTTCTACAACAAATTGCATCAATCTCACACCAAACCATCAAAATTCATCAATAACCCTAACCTATGAACTCTCTCAAACTCTTTCCCAATTCCTTAGTTAATCATAAACAATTGAATTGCAGTAATATAGTCGAAGCTAGGCTCACCCTTACCTGGTAAGTTTGCAGAATTGGGGTTCCCTCTTCTCTTGCCACTTTTCTCCCTTTTTGCAAAAGTCTGTAATACGTACTAACTCTTTCTCTAAACCTAATTTCCTTCTTATATCTCTTTTCTATTCTCACTTATCCCACAAAACTCTATCTTATTATAAAAACAACCCCACCTCTCGAAATTATTATTATTATATCACATCTTTATTTTCATATAAATATATATTAACATCACATATCTTATTTTATTAAACAGTAAAATAAGCATCACATCACAACATGGTCTCATACGTCACAAACATTTATCAAAATTATATAATATATGTTAATATACCATATACTCTAATAAAATAATTAAATAAACAAAGTGGGCGTTACATGAACCATCATAGGATGTGGATGGTGGCGTTACACCAAAAGATTTGGACAATTTGTGGTGTGTTTAATATTATTTTTGGTCGATTTAGAAATGGTAAACATTTCTTTTAATGTAGTTACAATTTAGGATAGATTTACGATAATAAATATAGTCTTACATGCTTCAACACATCCATTCCTTTTTCACTTCTCATTCTTTCTTATATTTTATTTCTCATTTCTAAGTTAAGGGTGTTTTACGCTTCTTAATTTGTTGATCTATATTTTTTTTTATTATACTCCCTCTATCCCTAATATAAGTATATTATTAGATGATTGCATATTATTATTAGAATAGAAAGTAACGAAGAACACAGATATTTAGTTGCTAAATATATTCAAATGAATATATGAAGAGATGAAAATTTATCTCATATGAGAAATAAGCTTAAGAGCTTGATATAAAGGAAAATTCCATAATATTCATATTAACCAATTGACTAAAAGATAATAAATGAGTACATGAGATGCTCTATATAAAAAGCTTTTAAGAAATGGGTTAATATGTCTTTATCCCCCTGTAATTTGGGCGAGTTTCGGTTTACCCCATGTAAAAAAAAGTTTAAATTCCAACTCTATAATATGAAGATTCTCCACAAAACACCCCTGATCCCATTCAAACGTTGACGTGGCACGCCACTGTGTAATTTTTTTTTTAAAAACCTGACACGTATGTAATGGACACTGACGTGGCACGCAACTGTGTAATTATTTTATTTTTTATTTTTTTAAAACCTGACATGTGTGTAATGGTTTAAAAAATTATTTTAAAAAGATAAAAAATAAAAAAAACTGAAAATTAATTTTCAAAAATTTTAAAAATAAGAAAAAAAATCTTTTTTTTTTAAAACGAAAAAAAATTGAATTTTTTTCAAAAAATAAAAAAATTCAGAAAATAATAAACATTCAAAAATTAGCTTTTGTTATTTTTTCGAATATTTTTAAAATTTTAATTTAATTTGGATTTTTTTTAAAAAAAATTAAAATATAGTAAGTTTAGAAATTTTTGTATTTTTCATATATTTTTTTCGAAATATATATATATATATATAAAGAAAACAACCTCTTTCAGTTATTTTGTACCGGCTGTTTCTTTTCAAAAATGCCATCAATTTTTAATGCAAATACTACATGTAATAAATAGATAAGAATAAATTTAAATATTAAAAAAAATTCCAGATTTTTTTATTCTCAATTTTTAAATATTAAAAAAATTTCTCAAATCTGTAACACATCGTTAAAAATATTCTGGAATAAATTTTCGAAAAAAAATCCGAATTTTCCTAAATTTTTAAAAATAAAAATATTTTCTAGATTTCTTTTGTTGAGAAAATTTAAAAAATTTATTTTTCGAAAAAAATTATCTGTTTTAAATTTTGAAAAATATATATTTCCAAATTTTCGAAAATAATTTGAAATATATATTACAAAATTTTCGAAAGTTTTTTTGAAACATTATGGAAAATTAAAAAATTTTGAAATATATATTTTTCGTAAATTATAAATTTTGGAATTTTCGGAAAATATATTTTTCAAAATTTTGGAAAATATTTTTTCGTAATAAAAAAAATTCCTGAATTTTTTTTATTTTTACTAATTTTTTAATTTTTTTAAAAAAAATAAGCAAAATGCCATGCGTACCTTTAAAAAAATGAAAAACAAAATTAATTATATAGTCAGCTCGCCACGTCAGCAATTCTGCACAGTCACATGGGTCAGGGGCTAAAATCAAAGAATTTTATTTTACAGGATTGGAATCTAAACTTATTTTTTTACAGGGGATAAACCGGAACTCGTCCAAATTACAGGGGTAAAGACATATTAACCCTTTTAGGATTAATAAACTAACAACTACCTAATAACAAACTCTAGTATACTAGCTAAATGTTAACTAATTCTATATTTCTAATGCAAAATCACTTAAATACTGAGAAGACAAAAAAGAATGCATAGTCAAAGATGTATCATCCAATTCTTAAACAATTTTTTTCACACTTCATCTCTTGTGTTTGCCCAAGTGCTCATATATCCTATTTTGATTTCAGAATATGATATTACTAACATATTAATTAGTAGCCAATTATCTGTAATTAGTCCAAGTTGTGCACTCAACATCCCTTGATATGATTAATATTATCTATCAAAATAAGCACAAGAAGGGCTTAACAGATATTGACAAAATCAAAATTATATCTCAGTATCTCACAACCACAACTACCATGCTACACTATATGTATAGCCAAACTTTTGAAGGTTGAAATATCAGGGGAAATTGAAATTAACAATATAGTTTTATCTACATGAATTAATACCAATACAATATAGCAAAAAATTCATTTGACCTTCTTACCGCAAATTAGTAGAAACTTTCCAATGTAGCAAAAACTTCATTTGACCTTCTTGCTGGTTCTACATCATGTTCAAAAGATTTCTAAAATATATAATTAAGATGAATCATTATGACATGGAAAAGAGCAAATACTAATTCTTACATGCATTTGTTTTAATGGCAAATGTTAGTATGTTAATGGTTATATTAGTTTTTTCTCAATGCTAAGACATGAACCCTGGACCTCCAACTCTTTAACCCTTAGCTTAAACCAGTTGAGCTACCTAACCCCCAATTCATACGGTAATTGAGTACAGATTTCAATGATTTTGGCTAATGGAGTCCAATCACTCAAATTCTCTCTATAAACTAGGAAGCAATACTACAATTTCCACTACCTTTTATGAAGAGTCCCACCCTTGATTTCAACTTCTTTCAATTTAAAATTGACTTAATGTTCATAGCTTTTGCACACTTAAAAAAGGAAAATGCCCTAGGATTTAGTAAAAGTCCTGGTATAAACTTCTTTCGGAGCAGTTTTACACCTCTAAGAGCTTTATAAAAGTTTCTTTTATGATCAAGTAATGAACCAAGTTCATAGGAATTGAAAGTCGATTTACCTTAATAACAACTAAAACCATTCAGACACATTCATCACTCCAAGATATGCTACAATGCAAGGCCAGGAAATAGCATATTCCCCTACCATTATAATAATACTCACAGAACTACAGATTCATGAATCAACCAATTGTCCAGCAAAATCTCCATAAACTAATGGATTCTAGAAAACGAAGAAGGAAAACTTGTGCTTCATTTTCATCTAATTCTATGATGCCAAACAAATGGAAGTGGAAAGTAGTAGTTTGAACCTTGAAAAAATACACCAAACATGGGAGAGAGCACAACAACAAAAATCACACAAAATAGTACTATTTCTTGCCTATGCAATTCCTTTGACTCCTTTTAATAAACACAGGTTTGAATATATAGTAGGAAATGAAACTAGTACCTATTTCTTGCCTATGCATTTCCTTTGACTTTTAACAAAAGAGGGATAAAAGGATCGAGTGTTTGATCTTGATTGTTATTGTTGTTTCTCACCATTGTGTAATCAAAGATTCAATCAAAGAAAAATGAAGGAAAAGATCACAGAATCGTAGAAGAACAAGAGAGAAAAACTCTAAAAAAAAGAGTAATCAAAACGCGACGAAACGCGAATTGATAAAAACACAAAAGAGAAATAGAAGAAGAAGACGAACAAAGCAACGTTCTATGTTCATCGTGCGGAAGCTTTGATACCATCTAAGATTGAAACCGCCGTGGATAAAGCTTAAAGCTCTAGAAAAGAGGAAAGAGAAATGTATTGATTAATTGAATGAAACAGTTATAAGAGTTGCTTATATATAAGCTAAGATCTCTAACTAACTAGATGCAATACAAATGAAATGTAAATGCATCTGAAATTACAAATGTAACTAGATAACTTGCGCGCTAAGTAACTTCTTTATTTTCCTGAAATTCTATGATTTCCTCTAATAAATATCACAAACTACATAATGCCAACATATTCTAGTAACAAGCACAATCAAACAGCTCTAATAACAAAGAGGAAATGGAGCAATTCTCATTTTCAACGCAACAGAGCAAAATATAATTACAAGCGTCCAAGCAATATCGTTATCAAGCCACAATGGCAATCCACCCTGGAATTCTTCCATACTTAAGACCCATCAAATTGAAGGTTGCATATTATTATAATAGAAACTAATGAAGAACAATGATATCTAGTTACTTAAGAAATATGCAATCTTGCAGATTAGGACAAGTTTGAGAACAACTAGGGTATGAGAGGTGAAAATTGTGGGATTCAATGTTATGTTATTGAAGAAGATATGCAATTCCTCGACGCAACGATGTTTAGCGGCTTCTACCCATGCTTTGACGGTAAACATCGTGAATTCTAGAATCACAGTTGAGGCCAAACGCTTTGATGGGTTGGTTGGTCACCTAATGAGAGAGAATGAGTGATCTACAAAATGAAAGGGATCATTCTCAGTTACTTGTATGCCGTTATTAATAGGGTGAATAGACACTACTAGAAAAATCAAATTTAGGGAGGAAAATTATTGACAGAAAAAATAGAATTCCTCATGATTTTCTTGGTCGCAAAATTTAGTTATAGAATTAAAGAGGGATTTCACGGTTTCCCTCTCTAAAATTCTCTCACTAATTTTTGCTTTTTTAGTAGTGAGACTGAAGAGGAACAGAAGTGTTCAATTTGAGATATTGTCGGCTCACTTTCACTAAGTCTATTTGACTCAACACTTAATGAAGTGTTGTTCTGTTACCTACGTATGATGCAAATGCAAGTTTTACAAATTTCTATATTTAAACAATCCATATCCTCAAAGTCCGTATTACTTCTTTTTTCTAATGGCATTTGCTAAATCCTGGATACTTTTATTAATTGCAGCAAATGCCATAGACATTGCTTCCGTCATTAATTTGTATCGGGCTTGTTCGTACTCCACTAAGGGATCGGTTTCACTCCTCATGGTATAAGGTATATGTTGTGAAAAATTACCGGAATCACTATCGGTTCGAAATCACACCAATACTTGTATAGATGTGTGGAGCAAAAGGTAGTGGTAATCCTAGGTCTAAGTATCTTCAAGCAACAACAACAAAGCAGACCCAAAGCCTAAGTGTAGAGCTTAAAACAATGACACTAACAAGCATGAAGATAAGAAAGCTTAAGAAAAAACAAACACACACAAAATGGTAACCCAGTTCAGTCAATATGACCTAATCTGGGGGAGAGAGCAGCTCTCCAATCCACTATGATAAGATGTTACAAAGGTTACAAGAAATTAGCCTTCAATCCTAATCTCTACCCTTGTCTTGACCCACCTCACTCATATGAACCTACAAAAGATTATACTAGAGGAAGCTTATGATCCTTCCAATGATATAATCTCACTACCCAAGGTGTTTACAATGTTTATCCCAACCCAAGAGACTATCCATACAAAGGTACTCAACCCTCAAGTTCCCCCCTTTGTGAACCCTAGACCTCTTGCTTCAGCTCTCCTTCAAAGAATGCAGAAAACCACTTAAATACTAGTCACAGGCGCCCAAAATCGTGTCACACTTCCAAAATCGTGTCACGATTCTGCTTTTCCAACCGTTGTGACCAGTCCCTTTCAGGTAAACTTGCTGAGGAAGTTGTTGAATCGTGTCACGATTTCCCAAATCGTGTCACGATTCTCCATCTCACAAGGCATGCTCTCTGCCAAGCAAATCGTGCCACGATGCCCAAATCGTGTCACGATTTCTGGGCTGATTCTGCAAATACAATTTGAAGCCAATATACAACATTCTCCACCTTGACTTCTAATTGGTGATGATGCCAATTTAATCATCAACCACCATGCTGCTCTCTCCATAAGGGAATTACTCTTCAACAAATTTGATCAAGTCCAAGCAATGCTTGAACCTTGATCTACGCAATGACTTGGTAAACACATCCGCCGGATTCTCTTCCGATGCCACTTTTTCCACCATGATCTCTTTAGATTCAATCATGTCTCTAACAAAGTGCAGGCGAATGTCAATGTGCTTTGTCCTCTCATGATACACTTGATGATTTGCCAAGTGAATCGCGCTTTGGCTATCACAATGTATCTTCACACATTCTTGAGTAATTCCTAACTCACCAATCATCCCTTTCAGCCACATGGCCTCTTTCACCCCTTCAACAAGGGCAATGTATTCCGCTTGAGTTGTAGATAACGCCACCACGGATTGTTGATTTGCCTTCCAACTAATAGTCGTGCCATAGAGAGTAAACACAAACCCCGATAGAGATTTTCTAGTGTCTACATTGCCCGCATAATCCGAATCCACATACCCCTCCAAAACGTCTTTCCCTTGAGTTGCTCTTGTGTACTTCAAACCGCCCTTCAAAGACCCATTCAAATACCTCAACACCCACTTCAAAGCTTGCCAATGCACAATACCCGGATTTGCCATGAACCGACTCACAATGCTTACCGCATAAGCTAAGTCCGGTCTACTACAAACCATTCCATACATGATGCTTCCAACCCCACTAGCATAGGGAGTACTAGCCATCGCTTGTTTTTCATCCTCGGATTGAGGACATTGTTTTATGGACAACTTTGTGTGGTGACCCAAGGGAGTGCTCACAATTTTAGAGTTTGACATTCTAAAACGCTCCACCACCTTCTTCAAGTAACTAAGTTGAGATAAGAAGAGTTCACCTTTGTCACGATTTCTCACGATATCAATTCCAAGAACTCGCTTTGCCGGACCAAGATCTTTCATCTCAAATTCTTCATTTAACTTTTCTTTGAGCCTCACAATCTCATCCTTGCTAGAACTTGCCATCAAGATATCATCCACATATAGAAGAAGATAAAGAACGAATTTCTCACCATTCTTCAACATGTACACACATGAATCATACCCGCTTCTCACAAAACCGGTCTTCAAAAGAAATTCATCAAACCGACGATACCATTGCCTAGGGCTTTGCTTCAACCCATACAAAGATTTCTTCAAAAGACACACCTTAGACTTGTCCTCCACAAAACCTTCCGGTTGCTCCATGTAGATTGTCTCTTCAAGGTCACCATGTAAGAAAGCGGTCTTTACATCCATTTGCTCCAACTCAAGATTGAAATAATTCACAATAGCCATGAGAATCCTTATGGAACAATGTTTCACCACCGGTGAGAAGATCTCATTATAGTCAATCCCCTCCACTTGAGTGAAACCCTTTGCCACAAGTCTTGCTTTGTACCTTGGACCCTCAACTCCCGGAATACCCTCCTTTTTCTTGAAGATCCACTTGCATCCAACTACCCTTTGGTGTTTAGGTAGCTTCACAAGTTTCCAAGTTTGGTTCTTCTCCAATGAATCCATTTCTTCATTCACTGCCTTCAACCAATACTTGCTTTCTTTGCTCTCAAATGCCTCCTTGAAGTTTCTAGGCTCCGAGTCTTGCACACCTTCAGCCGCATTTAGAGCAAAACACACCAAGTCCGCATAACCATATCTACTAGGTGCCGTAATGGTCCTCCTTTCCCTATCTCTAGCCAAAAGATAATCAGGATCCACTACCGGTTGAGTTCCACTTGGCTCCGATGTTGAATCTTCATCTTCCACATCGTCTTCTTCTTCACTTGGAAGCTCCACCTCAAACTGAGTTTCCTCCACCCTTGTTTCCGGTACTAAAGTCTCTAGGTCTTTACACTTCATCCCCATACGGGTCTCATCAAAGGTAACATCCCTACTAATCAAGACTTTTGATCCTCCACCAGATTCCAATTTCCACAACTTGTAGCCCTTCACACCTTCCGGATAACCAATGAAGACACATTTCAAAGCTCTAGGCTCAAGCTTGTCTTGCTTGATATGCGCATATGTCAAAGCTCCGAAAACCTTCAAAGTTGAGTAGTTTGCCGGTTTCCCACTCCATACTTCCATAGGTGTCTTGAAGTCGATTGCCGTTGATGGACATCTGTTGATCAGATAAGCTGCAGTCGTCACTGCTTCACCCCAGAAACTCTTAGGTAACCCAGCTCCTAGTATCATACACCTCACACGCTCCAAAAGAGTCCTATTCATGCGTTCAGCAAGACCATTTTGTTGCGGTGTTCTCGGTACGGTTCTATGCTTCTTGATTCCTTTTATCCTGCAAAACTCATTAAACTGCTCTGAAACAAACTCCAGGCCATTGTCAGTTCTTAAACCTTTTAGTTTAGTTCCCATTTGATTTTCTATGAGAGTGTGCCATTCTTTGAACTTTTCAAAGGTGTCACTTTTGTTTTTCAAAACAAAGACCCACACTCTCCTAGAATAATCATCAATAATGGAAAGAAAATAGGATCCTCCCCCATGAGTAAGAGTCTTGGAAGGACCCCAAAGGTCCGAATGTACATACTCAAAAGGTCTACTAGAATTATGCATGTCACTACCAAACTTAACTCTATGTTGTTTTCCTAGTATGCATTGTTCACAAAATTCTAGCTTATCCAACTTTTCTTTACCTAGCAAACCTTGTTTGGCTAGTTCAACTAAACCTCTTTCACTAACATGCCCTAATCTCATATGCCACAATTCAGAATTATTATGATGTACTACACTAGCTACCGATGCATTACCAATTACTATGGAACCATCTAAAATGTATAAACCATTCATTTTAGACCCCTTAACCGTAATCAATGCACCATGCGAAATTTTACAAACCCCATGCTCAATTCTAGTACAATAACCTAGACTATCAAACATGCTTATGGAAATTAAATTTCGCTTAAGTTCGGGAACATACCTCACTTCCTTTAAAAGGAATTCACGGCCATCAAACATCTTTAGACGGACGTTTCCCATACCTTGGACTTTGCACGCTTTGTCATTTCCGAGTCGAACAACTCCTCCTTCCTTTAGAGCCAAAGTCTCAAAATATTCCTTTCTAGGACACATGTGATAGGAGCATCCCGAGTCCAAAACCCAGCTCTTCTCCGGTTCCCAACTTATGACCGCTAGTGCACCCGCACTTTCATAACCATCTTCATCGGACGCCACCGCAACTTGAATGGAAGAACTACCATTGCCCTCCTTTTCCGGACAATCCTTCTTGAAGTGACCTTGTTTGTGACAAAGAAAGCACTTATACTTTGATTTGTCAAAACCCTTGGACCTAGACTTGGACCTTGACTTTCCCTTGCCTTTTCCTCTATGCTCATTCCTCCCTCTTGAAACATTCAAGCCTTCACCGCTATCATCAACCTTCAAGTCCTTGAACTTGGTCAATTCCTTGGTTCTCAAAGCCGCTTGGACTTCCTCCAAAGTAGTGGTGCCCTCCTTACCATAAAGGATGGTATCCTTGAAATGCTCAAAAGACTTTGGTAATGAACAAAGTAACAACAATGCCTTGTCCTCATCATCCACATTGACTTCAATGTTGGCCAAATCATCAAGAATCTTGTTAAATTCCGCCAATTGCTCCGAGATCGATTTAGACTCCACCATCTTGAATGAATAGAGTTGTTGCTTCAAGAGTTGCCTATGAGCCAACGATTTCGTCATGTACAATGACTCCATCTTAGCCCACATCGATGCCGCGGTTGGTTCCCTCGCGACATCCCTTAAAACCTTATCTCCGAGACATAAAACAATGGCACTCTTTGCCTTGTCTATCATCTCACGCTTCTCCGCTTGTGTCAAATGTGCCGGCATCGCCGCTTCACCCTTCAATGCTTCTACACACTTTTGTTGTGTCAAAACCGATTGCATCTTAACCTTCCACAACCTAAAATCATTACTTCCGGTGAACTTCTCGATATCCCACTTTGAACCCATGATACCAACTATACCACTTTACGCCTATGCCCCACGGTGGGCGCCAATTGTTGTGAAAAATTACCGGAATCACTATCGGTTCGAAATCACACCAATACTTGTATAGATGTGTGGAGCAAAAGGTAGTGGTAATCCTAGGTCTAAGTGTCTTCAAGCAACAACAACAAAGCAGACCCAAAGCCTAAGTGTAGAGCTTAAAACAATGACACTAACAAGCATGAAGATAAGAAAGCTTAAGAAAAAACAAACACACACAAAATGGTAACCCAGTTCAGTCAATATGACCTAATATGGGGGAGAGAGCAGCTCTCCAATCCACTATGATAAGATGTTACAAAGGTTACAAGAAATCAGCCTTCAATCCTAATCTCTACCCTTGTCTTGACCCACCTCACTCATATGAACCTACAAGAGATTATACTAGAGGAAGCTTATGATCCTTCCAATGATATAATCTCACTACCCAAGGTGTTTACAATGTTTATCCCAACCCAAGAGACTATCCCTACAAAGGTACTCAACCCTCAAGTTCCCCCCTTTGTGAACCCTGGACCTCTTGCTTCAGCTCTCCTTCAAAGAATGCAGAAAATCACTTAAATACTAGTCACAGGCGCCCAAAATCGTGTCACGCTTCCAAAATCGTGTCACGATTCTGCTTTTCCAACCGTTGTGACCAGTCCCTTTCAGGTAAACTCGCTGAGGAAGTTGTTGAATCGTGTCACGATTTCCCAAATCGTGTCACGATTTCCCAAATCGTGTCACGATTCTCCATCTCACAAGGCATGCTCTCTGCCAAGCAAATCGTGCCACGATGCCCAAATCGTGCCACGATGCCCAAATCGTGTCACGATTTCTGGGCTGATTCTGCAAATACAATTTGAAGCCAATATACAACAGTATATTGCAGCTCATAAATATAAAGAAACAAAATAAGTAATTTAAATTTTTCAGTTGAAAATATCAACTATCCCCGGCAGCAGCGCTAAAAACTTGATGCACGGTTGATGTGTTGCTAATATGACAAGTGTACTAAATCGTTTACCATGTAATAAAGTGATAAGTAAAGTATCGTATTCATAGGGATTGTCATTTCGTTCAAACAATTCGTGTTACTTATTTTTATAAATTGACGATATAAAAGATAATGGTTTAAAAGTCTTGCAATTTTTATCTATTTGCAACACACCAAGTTTACCTGTTTTGGTTTCACAAAGGTAAGCAGCGATTAGGATTCTCTGAATCCCCTCTATATATATGTTGTTGGATAATAAGTAATAAATATGTCGTGTTTATTTATCTTAGATAGATTATACAAGTGATGAGGTCGTTGGAACGATACTAACCTACTTTGGTCTATCCTTTAGATGGCTAATTGCATCTGCTGATTGCACGGTGATCCTATGAATGAAAGTTTTTATAGATTTTTTTTTATAAGGAAATCATGCGCTAACAGTTGATGTGTATATTAAGCTTTAGAATTCAATAAATTTGATGAGTATAAGAAAATATGTATAATAGCTCATATAGATACAGTATACTCGTTCTCTGGTTTTAAACAGAAATTGAATTTCGCATCATTATATTTTTTTAATTATGTTATATGTTTGGATTCTCAAAAAAAAATATGTTATATTTGTAAAAAAAAATTATCCCTGTTACAATTTTGTTTGAATGATTGGCATGGTGCTGACATTTTAAATTTCTATGCAAAGCCTACATGAATTGTTAACTTGGAAAAAAATTGCAAGAAACATAATGCAACTAGCTTTTTGTAGCTTGTAATATGATGATACGTAAGGTTTATGTTTGTTTGTTTAAGTAGGGTTCTGTAACAATTCAGAAATTGATCGTTCCATACTAGTTTGAAAATTGATGCTACAATAACAATTTGGTTTGAAAAAATTAGTTTAAGTATAGTTTTAAAAAATGGTTTCGGTTTGGTTCATTTGAAGCCTATAAACCGATTAACTGAACCATAACACCAGTTCAGTTCGGTTCTGCCCAAATTACTAACGGGTCGATTTGGTTTTTCTGAACTGTTAGCATGATTTGGTTCCATTCGGTTCAATTTTTTGGTTAACCAAACTATCCCACCGAGTTATCATGCATGAAAATAGAATTTCCGTTGGCATTAAACTGAAATGGTTACCAAAAGGAAACTACATTTATAAGTTACTTATAAATGACATTTATAAAGTCTATTTGATTATTTTTGGAAATATTTATTAAAATAAGGTAAAACTGAGTACAAGTCATACCCAAGTTAATCGCAAAATATTAAGGGGTGTATTGGATTATGATTCCAAAGGATTTTAAAAGACTTTTTTATCATGAAAAAGTTTTGTGGTATTCAATCAAGACTCTTTTCAATTTAAAAAAAAATCTTATGATATTCAATCAAGACTTTTTACAATTTAAAAAAAGTCTTGTTGTATTAAATCAAGACTCTTCATCACTTAAAAAAAAGTCTTGTGGTATTCAAAATCATTCAAATTTCGAAGGATTGTTTAATAAATGATTTTGATGGATTTTGAAAGATTTTCTAGTGAAATTTTAGCATAAAAAAGTCTTTCATGAAAACATGAGATTTCTTAGGATTGTTTTTTCTTTTATTTTATATATCTCTCTCGCATCCCTTCTCTCTCACTCTCTTCTTCTCTCCCTTTCTCTTCCCTCCCCCTCTCTCTTCTCTCCTCCCTTCTCTCTCTCTCTCTCCCTCTCTCTCTCTCGCAAGCTCTCCCATAAAAAAAAAGTAAAATAAATAAAAGAGTCTGCATGGAGATTTTGTGAAAGAGAGTGTGTTCGATTTTGTGAAAGAGAGTGTGTTATGATCATTTTTTCAACGAGTCCTTGAAATTCATAAAATTTATTGAAATCCATTAAAATCATTTCAAATCCTTATCTTATGAATTAAATTCTGCAAAGTCTTTTAAAATCATCAAAGTCATCAAAATTCTGCAAAGTCTTTTAAAATCCTCAATACTTTTTTAAACAAAAATTGTCCTTTAAAATCTTAATCCAATACACCTCCTAAAACACACTGCAGGTGCAGAGTAGTACTCTCTCACGTCCTTATTATAAGAAAAAATCATTTTTTATATTCATTGAATATAATTAAGATACATCCGTTATTGAATCAACTTAAAAAATAATATTTTCTTATAAGAGGTACCTATATGTTGAGTACAACTTGGTTGAAGTCTAAAATATAAGGAACCTAATAAAATCACTGCACAGGGGACCCTAAACAAAAACAAAAGGAAGCTTTAAGACAAAGTTTCAGGCAACTGAAAGTAGTTCACAATCAATCAATCACATGCAATGGCGGAGCTAGGAATTTTACAGAGCCTGGGCAAAAATTAGAGAGTCAAGTGTGAAAATATTGAGTTTGCCCAAAAGAAAAATTAAGTGGGTTAATGGGCTATTGCGTCTGGCGAAATATAAAGAAAGTATCGATTGAGCCCAGACGAGTGTCTGGACTCGCCGGGTGGTGGCTTCGCCCATGATCACAAGAATAACAATAATTAATTGAAAAACATCTTCAACACCAAATGGTCTGCCTTAAAGCCGTTTAGACTGTCCATCGATTCCATAGAAAATTTTGAGGCAGAGGTTAACATCAACAGAAATTTCCAGAGAATATTAACCAACATAGTTTTTCATACTTTAATTTTTAAACTTTGATGATGAGCAAACAAGATACGATGAGTTAGAATTTCAGCATTCAGTTTTCCGCCATTGAAGGAACCACACTTCCTTGAGTTCTTCTCCACCAGACTTCTCACACCCGTTTCTTTCTCATTTTATACATGATCAATGATACTAATCTAAATCTCTTGTCCTGCAAATGAAAGGAAATCAATACATAATCAATATCAATATTAATAACAAAGTTACCATTTTCATAATATATAGTACAATCAATCCTAATCCTAGATAGCTGCATAAAAACCATTCAAATAATATCTATACAAAATTTTCAAATCATTTCAATTCTCCATATAAAAATACTGCAGAATGATTAGTTTTAGGGGGCCAGGTTATTCATAATATGCGGTTTGCAAGCATCGAAGCGTTCAACAGTCTTAAGAGTTAGATCTTTGAAGCAGGATAACGATCTGATAAGGTGTTTCTTCTCGAATACAGGATTAACAACTAGTGATTTCCACAGCATGCAAACACATCTCAAATCAAGAGTAATACTTGAATCAACTCCTGAGAGGATCTCCATCAGCAGTTCTTCCCGGAGTACGTTGTTCGGTGACACCGCCATTGCTCTCGCCATCGTGAAACAGGAAGAAGGAAAGGTGGCGGGAAAATGGAGGACGTACCGTCTACATCTGCAACTTGATGTGAGAAAGGAAGTAAATAAGTGATTGTCGCCGCAAATTGTGGTTCAGACAATTATTTTTCGCAATTTAGGGTTATTTCTAGGGGAACTTACACTCAAACATTTTAGTGTACCGGTACTTTTGTTTTACCATCATTTTTTTTTAAATAAATAACTGTTTGTCAATGTTTATATTTTAGAAAATATCATTTCATAAGAAAAAAACATCATTTCATTGTTTATAAGGATCATATTAAAAAAAATTTACATTTTGTCATAAAAAATAATCAATATTCATTGTTATGAGTAATAAAAATTCGTAAAAATTAAATTTTATTTCGTCGAAGCTCTTGATAAATAAAATTTAATTACTATAGTTGTCAATGATATAAAATAATTATTTTTCTTCAAAAAAATCAATTTATTTATTATTAATTTAAAGACTTGGTGTACCGATACACCCAAATTTATTGGGTGCATCATAGAAATTGCTTATTTCTAGGGTTTTTTACTAAATTACCTTTATAAAATAGTGGGTAATCTATCCAAGATGTTGTGCATTAATCAAAACATGTGTACTCCACTAACTAAGACAAACATAGAATTATGTTTTACGGATTTTACATATATTTTTTCTTATTTGCATATTTACCACACATTCATTTAATATATTTTTTGTATTTCCAACAACAAAATTAACGAGTTATTTTCTTTTTATGTTTCAGTTTAGAGTTTAGACCGCTAGTATTCTTCTTTTTATTTACTGTTTTTTGTTTCATCTTCTTTTTTTCTGCAAATTCTTTGACATCATATCTTATTGTTATTTCATGTTTGATTCTTCTACACAAACTGACAAAATCTATTCATTTTCAATCACATAGGATTTGAGTCTATGAAATTTTCCAAACCCTTGTTAGATTTTATTTTAGCTATTATCAAAATCTAGTTTCTCTTGGTTTTAAAGGTTGAAATAAATTTCACTAGTTTAGTGGTTGGGTTTTCAGGTGAATTGTCAATTTTAATTTCATGCATGGTTGGTTATGTTTATGGTGCTCCGGCGATTTTCCATGGCGATTTTTGCAATAAAATTTTTTGGTAGACTTTCACAGCAATTTAATTATATTCCAGTGTTTTTTTTTTCTTTTTTTTTGAGGAATATATTCCCTGATGCTAGTATCTATAGATATCACCACAAACCTTATCCAATGATTAATTTACAAAACCAAATTTTCTAAAATCTTAATATTTTGTTATTCCTTATATACTTCCTCCATCCTAAATTATAAGTTGTTTTGAAGAAAAAAAATTGTCCCAAATTTTAAGTCAATACCAACGAACCATTAAGGCTGCTTTTTCTTTTATACCCTTACATATTTACTACTCACTATTCTTTTAATTTTTTAATTTATCTTTCCAATATCATTTATTAAAGGCAAATTTGTAAAACAACTTATCATATATGGTTCTCATACAAAATTAATTACATTTCTTAATACGTGTGAAATGTCAAAAACATCATATAATTTAAAACGGAGGATGTATTTGTTAGCAAATTTCATAAACAGTTCAATATATATAATTTAATTTATCAATCAACAACGTAAGTAATTATTGAACAAGTTTATGATCAGATACAACATGTTTGATTTACTGAAATTTAAAGTTCAAGGTCATAGGAATACCTGGATCCATGAGAAAAGAATTTTCCGGCGGCAGTGATCTGAAACAAAAGCAAAGTCAGCGGCGGTTGATTTGGTTCTTCCTCAACCGGTACCTTGATGCCCTAATGCGATTCAGATGGGGAGAAGAGCGGTTTTTGATGTGTACGGTATATTGGGGACCATAGCCTCTTTTATATTGGATGGCCATTAGGGTTTTCCATTATTCCGTTAATGGACCATCCAGACATCCACCCGATCCAAACTCATATCACGTAAATAATTAATTATTATTTTAGTAGAAACCTAATAAGACTTTTTCATTATATGATCACTAATCAATTAAGGCCCTTAAAGATAAATAACTAATATAATTAAAATAGATATGTATGCCCGCATAATAACTATTGGAATATTATAATTAAATAAATTATTACTAAATATTCCAACAATATTAACTTAAGAACTTCCAATTTTACGCCGTAGATTGGGTTCAATTTCATAGATTTGGAAACTCAAAAGGCAAGTAGTTATGTGTGTGTTCAAATTCAAACCAATTTAAATTAAAATAAAAAAATTGAAAACAATATATTGTATAAATACTAAGTTGTGGATCAGATCTTTGATTGACTTTTCAAAACATAATCAAACAACATACTCCCTCCGGTCCTATTTATAAGAAAAAATTGACTTTTTAGATTCATTGTGTTATTAATGTATCTTGTCTAGAATATAGACCAAATACATTATTTATGCAATGAATCCAAAAAATCAAGTGTTTCTTATAAATAGGACCGGAGGGAGTACATATATTTGAGTACTTATTTGATTTTTAATTAACAAGTAAAAGACCCTTGTATTTGTACGGGTCGCGTAATATTGTAAAATGCATAAAGATATTTTGAAGGTGAGAAAAACACAAGAGGATGTTGAATTATGTTGGCCTCTTCATAGAATTCAACGTATTCAACCGACTAACATTATCATATAAAGTCAATATGACCGTTGAATTGGACCTAATTGGACTAAGAATGAAGAACGTACTCAAATTTTTACGATCAGAATCTTTGATAGATGTCTATGACACAAACTATATGTTCCTAAGCCTAGTCAAACATCAAAGAACACTCTGATTAAAACACATCCAAACGACTATATGTGTAAAAAAAAATTCCAACGCTTGATAAGACCTAATTGGACTAAGAATGAAGGAGAAATTGAATTTCAACAATCGAAAAATCTTTAGTATAAGTCAATCCAACAAACTATTCCTTCAAAAACTCAGTCAACATGAAACGACATTTCTCCGTTGACCAAAATGGATCTACCAGACTAACGATATAAAATAAAATCAACACAATACTTGGAGAGGACCTAATTAGACTAAGGATGAAGCAAGACTTCAAATTTGATAATTTGATTATTGGAAGTAAGTCAATCCTACAAATTATCCATTTCAAAACCTACTCAACATGGAAGTACACTTCTTTGTAGAATAAAAAATACTCAACCGACTAACGATATCAAATAAAATCAATTCAACCATTGTATATGACCTAATTGGACTAAGAATGAACCAGGACTTCAAATTTCAACAATCGAAATCTTCAATATAAGTCAATCCAACAAACTTTGCCTTTAGAAACCTAGTTAACATGCAATGACATTTCTCCGTCGACAAAAACGCATCCAACCGACTTACTTTATCAAATAAAATCAATTTGTACATTCAATAAAACCTAATTGGAATATGAATCAAGCAAATACTTGAATTTCAGCGACCATAATATTTGGTATAAACTATTTGTCAAACCATCCTTTTAGAAACCTAGTGAACATGGAAGAATACCTCTCCGTTGAGTGAAACACATCTAGCTGATAGAGAAGTGTATTTTCATGCTTACAAGATTTTTGAAGCGATTATTTGTCGTATTGACTTATACCAAAGATTTTAATCGTCGAAATTTAGGTTTCTGGTTCATTGGTAATCCAACTAAGTCAAATATAATGATCAAATTGATTTTATTTGATATCGTTGTTGGAAGAAAATGAGTTTAACAATGCCTCTTAAAGTTTTGATGATGACAAGGTATTAAAAGGTCGATTGGATATGCTAATATTTGTTCAAGTGTGCAGAACAATAAACTAAAATTTATAAGTATTAAAGCGAAGTATTGGTTCTCAAAGAACAAATGAGAGCAAAAGAATTTTTAAGAGAAGCTTAGTTGCAAGTCAGAGTCTGAAGACTATCCAAAAGCTGACTGTCAGAGTCTGAAGTTCACCCAAAGTCTGAAGTTCATCAAAGTCTGAAGTGAAGAACCTGAAGTTAATTATTATGGATATTTGAATACACAAATATGAAGAATGAATAAAAGACTATAGCAATAGATATTTTTGAAGAATTAGAAGGCATTGGATGCTTATCCACAAAGAAAGGACAATGAAGGTCAATAGTACAATTGTACGACCACTACCTCCACTACTCTAACATTTCATGTGCATAGTACAAGCAACAATTGTGTCTCTATTGGTTAATTCCCTATCGAGGAATGGTTTTCAAATTATTTCATCCTATGACATATTAACCATATCAAGCAACAAATCAATGATTGATCAAGCTTCTACAACGATTCTTTGATGTGTTAGCACCTCTACAACGTCTCTTTCATACATCTATATAAAGTAAAGAAGACTTGAAGATTAGTAGTGAATCTACAACATTTTAACTTGGGCCAAAACTCTGCTGAAATTATTGTGCATCAAACACTTAGAATTTCTTAGAGTCTGAACTGTTTTGTATTGTGAACGATTGTATATCAAGTGTTTCAACCAAACTTATTCTTTGTAATTTGTTTGTTTAGGAAGTCTCTTGTTTTTGTGCTTGAGCATATGAAATCTCTTGCTTTTGTGCTTTGAAGTCTCTTACTTGTGTGCTTGAGAAATTGTAATCTTGTGTGATTATAGTGAAAATATTCTTGGAAGTGCAAGGGGGATTGGACTACTTCCGGATTGTGGAAGGAACTAGGATAATTGCTTGTGTCTCTTTCTTCTCTCTCTCTATATCTCTTTTATATCCACTGCATTAGACTTTGAACATTGTTCTAGACTCTAAACTCTATCAGACTCTGAACTTAATTTAAAAGAAGAAAACGTTAACACAACTCAACCCCTTTTTATGTTTTTTCTCACCTTCAATCGTTAGTCGATTGGACATGTTTAAGCCGGATTGATTTTTATTCAAGTACTAAATTTATTCTTATTTAACCTATAATTACATAATACATTAGTATATATATAATGATTTGTCTTTTCATTTCCCCTTTTTTTTAATAAAAATATTTTCAAATGGTAAATATATATATATATATATATATATATATATATATATATGACCATGTCAAATTATTCAAAAGATATTCACGTTTGAAAAAAAATAGTATGCAATCAAGCAACTAAAATCTCTAAAAAAAAATAAGCGGTTAAATTCTCAATTAACAATAATTGAAAGAAAAAAACTTGAATCCATTGTACCAAAAAAAAAAACCTTGAATCCACGATCAAGGCAGTTAAACTCGAAAAATAGCATATAGATATAATCAACAAATATAGTTGAAAATATAAAATGTCATTAATTGAGAATGGGGTGAATATGTAAATAACAAAATGATATGGTAAATGTATAATATAAAATCATAAATGTGGTATTGTTAGTGGAGTATATGTGGCAATATTTTATTAGTTTGAGTAAATTACCCACATTTTTTCAAAGGCAGCCTAGGCCTCACCTATTTCTAGGGTTTTTTAAATGTTGTTGGGCTGACCCATATTGAAAACAATATGTATTGGATCAATTAAAAAACCCATCTATAAACTCATTTAATAATCCAAGTCCTTGTGTAATCTAAGTCCAAGTAGGCGTTAATAAACCCATTTAATAATTTTTGTCTGCATTAATAAAAAAAATTAAAGATTACAACCTAACACATAAAATGGGTGAATGAGTTTGTTTCTTCTCAGGCCATCAAATTCATCCTCAATTTTTTTTAAATATCTAATTAACCGTTTAATTTAATTTACTTTTATAACAATTAAATCTCTCAATCAAGATTAGTCTTTAGACTCACTCATGTATGAGGTTAACTGATGATGTGTCTATCTATGTCACCTTGCACGTAAGCATGGACTATTTTGATCAAGAACTTTGATTGCAACATCAAAAATAAAATAAAAAAATCACCAACTTAAAAAAAATTATTGTAACCCAGAAATTCATCAATGTTCTAATTCCCACCTTCATCGTCTTATTCCCTTCCACAACCTCACTAATTACTCAATCATCATCATCATCCCTTCTCCAACTTTACCCATTTTCCCTTCTTCATAAGTTGTCATATATGTCTAAGTCTAACGCGACAAGTTCTTTCATTCTCCTTAAAACCCACAAATTAAAAATAAAAAAAAATAAAAATTAAAACAAATTAAAACCAAATAAATAAAACCCAAGTTATCTTTTCTAAATCAATTTATCTAATCCAAGTCAAAAATTAGAAGAAAAAAAACGCACACACAAAAGTAACTTAATTATCCCAAATCAAACATCGAAAACAAGATAAATACCAAAGAGTGAAAGGAATAGAGTTTTAGTTAATCCCAAAAACAAACAAAAGATACCCATAGATCTAAAAAAAAAATCATGTGTTGAAATGGTTTAGATTGTTTTTTTTTCTTTTCTTATGGATCTGCAATCTAGTGAAATTAACTTAGGGAAGGTAAGAGGTAAGAGATTGGTGAGCTGAGTTTTATCACCTCTAGCAAAACCTAATCCATTTATCTCACTTAAAGAAAACAAAAACTCAACTTTATAAAAATGTGATATAGATGATGAGTAGTCGAAGAAAAATTACCGTTTCATTCACTACTGAGTGAATTTTATTTCTTGGATCTCCACCACTTCAACTTGTTCACCAGATTGCGGGGTTTTATGTTTGTTTTTGTTATCTTCACAAATCCCAACATCTTTGTTAATACTTTTTTGCCCTCAATGATTTTCAAGGGTTTATGTGTGATTTAGAACTAGAAATTTGGCATTTTTGTTTAATAGAAATTCTTGTTTACCATGATGGAGTGGGATTGAAGAAGGGAATGAGATGAAGAAGATATGTTGAATACCAATGGGTTTATGGGTTTGAAGAAATTTTTAACTTCATTATTTTTATTGTCTTTTATTGCAATCATAAGTTTCAATCAAAATAGTCCTCACTTGCGTAAAAGGTGAGGTGGAAGGACATATCACCAATTAATCTCACATGTTAGCGCGTCTAATGGTCAAATTTGACTGAGGGGTTTAATTGATAGGTTAAGAAAATTGAGGGACTAGTATGGGGGAATAGGTTAGGCCGGCCTACAACAGAGCATGTCAGACTTTTTGCTTAGATAAGACCTATACTTTTTTAGAAGCCTATTTAGCTTTAAAGAACAGACCACTTGTCATTAAAAAAAGCCTCTTGTGCATATTAGGCCGGCCTACTTAAGTAATATAAATATTATTATTTATTATTATATTATATTGTGTATTTTGAATTAAATTAAAATTGTTAATCTTTTCGGTAATCTAAGCTTATAATTAGTATATATATATTACACATATTTAAATGTATTATTATAAACTAGAATTGACATATAATATAATATTTAGTCAAGTTATCTACAAATTCATGTTAAATACCAAAATAGATTTTAACCTAATTAATCTGTTAGTTTAGTCTATTTAAACATAGATCACATTACTTATTTAAAGATGTTCATATGCTCTTAAACAAGTTATCAAGTCGTATCAGACTTTCAGAAGATCAGGCTTAGGCCATGAAAATTTGACGATAAATTTGATCGATTGGTAAAAAATTGCTTAAGTAGTAGAGCTTGGTAGGCATAAAAGGTTCTTTTGATGGTATGTTTTCAGGCAATTCTATCTAAACATGCTTCTAAAATATTTTTATCCTTATCTTTTTAAAGAAAAGCTTGGTCTGGTATCGGTCTTACGTATGCTAGACTGACTATAGGCTCATGTAGACCAGTCTAACCTATGTCCACCTCTAGAAACAAAGAGAATAAACTTGGTACGTTTCTATTTTGTATTATATTTTTGTCCTTTTTTTTTCAAACGTGTAATTTTATGTAATTAAATATAACCATCTTGAATGTTTTTTAATTAGTGTGATATGGTCAGATAATACATTTATTTTATTGAAGAACTAAGGAGTAATACATCAAGGTTGCAAAAACTGAGTGATCTAATTGCAAGAAATGAATGAGCATAAGTCTTATTTTTTGTTCTTTTAAGAGAAAACAATGCAAGCATTTTATTAATAATAAAGAGCAATACAATATGTCACAAGTATTTAATAAAAAAAATATTGGAAATAGCCATGAAAAGGGTGACAGTGAGTTGAGTGAGCAATATCGGGTTGGTTCAAATCAAGCAGTTAGGAGTTGATTCGAATCTACCCGGTATTGATTTGAATCATCCAATGTGTCACTAGTTGATATAACTCACTATCATTTATTTCAACAAACTTTCATCATATTGGAAAAGTTGAAGGTTATAGTGAGATTTTGTGAGGAATTGAAGATGAGGGAATATATGAGATAAGAACAAAGTTAACCCAAGATCTTGATAAACCATTACAAGACCCTGAGTGATATAGAAGATTAATTGAAAAATTAATCTATCTGATTAATATAAGGTTAGGAAGGTGTGGATTCTTTGGTGTGGAAACCGGACACGGAAGGGGTTTTTCCGTAAAGTCTTGCTATTTATTATTTCAAAATTTAAGCCTTTTGGAAGGAGTCTTGACTTATGAGGAGGAGGTGATTTTCCAGGAACTTTGGAGGAGTAAGGAACCGACAAAGGAGGAGTCTTGATATTTATATTTTTTTTCAAGTTTTAATCAAAATCAAAATTTCATAAAAAAAACATTGTTCATGATTTTCAAACATTAGCACAATAAAAAAAAACGGAAAGACGGGCACGTGACGTGTCCATCTTTTCGCTAGTGCTAATAAAGAATGAATATACTGGTAACGAAACAAGACATCGCAAAGAGAAAGACAATTATGAATACACATGTTTGTTTAAGGGATGAATACTCCCAAGAGCAGGACTAGACACAAGTGTCTTAAAAACCAATAAATTTAAATAAGATCAGCAATTTAAATAAAATCTTCCTCCAAAATTGCAAGCTTAAATTGCTCCAGCGTCATAGCTTCTATGTGGGACGTAACATAGTCAAGAAATGCATCATAACTCGCCTGTTAAACATCCATATCAAACAAAGAAGATCAATACCATCACATGAATGAATTGAGTTGTAAAATTCAGTTGCAAAGAGGATCAACAACATTAACTGTTAACTGTCAATATTGACTTCCTCAATTAAACAAATATTTTGATACAATTGTGGATGTAGAATTCAGTAATTGGCAACCACAAAACATAAATAATCCAGACACAATGGAGCTATTTGGATTCAAACATCAACCACAAAAACTACCAATACATAAAGGTTTTGAATGTTACAAAAATCACAACAAATATGGCTAATGCGGCTTCAATTGCGGTTGGGATTTGGTGTTGGACAGAGTTTTTTATGAAATAAAAAAAAAACTAGGTAGCGGCAACTGGGTCGATATCAAGAATGCATCAATCACTTTTGATCATTATTATTTGCAATATCAATTATTTTCATGCAATAGCCACAGTTAGTGTGACCCTTATTTAAATGTTAGTCATACATACATGAAAATCATTGATATTGTGGCCCATATATGATGGAGGTATTTTATTAAAAGTTATGTCCAATAGAAAGTGAAATACATGTAATAAACAAAAATAGACAAAAAAAACTATTTTGAATTTTGATTTGAGACAAATTCAAGTATTGTAAAATTGTTGCCGATGAGAAAATAAATATCGGGAGATCAAAATGAAATATATTTTATGTGAAGAGTTGTCTCAACACCAGCACCAACACTAGAACTAGTCCCAACCCCCTTAAGTTGTCGAGTTCCTTCATTCGCCTTGTCATCAGAGTTGTCGCCAGCAGCATCACCTTTATCGGCATCATATAAGGCCCCAAATTCAGAGTCCAGATCCACCCCTCTAGGGCAGTCAAAAACACGACAAACAACAAAAGGAGCCTGCACAATTATTTATATTAAAAAAAAGTTAGTTGTTACCAATACATTAATTAAACATTCGATGAAATAACGAATATAAGGAAAGTCAGTTTTCCCAAATGACATATATGAGGGTTGTTAACAAGAGTGTACTCGTACATAGTCCATCTAGTTTTGATCGCGTTCTGAGGGGAATTTCTTATATAGAAAAAGAAGATAAACTTCTTTCCCACCAACACGTCATCAACTCCAACGGTAATGTCTCTGACAGGTTCCTTCTGCATCCAAAATCCAGTCTTATGATGCCTCCTCGGCTCATCAGTTTTGGCGGTGAAGCAGTAAAACTCCCTTGTGTGACGGAAGAAAAAGGACTGAGCAAGATGCAATTCAAACGTATCATACTGGTACAGGTTCAGCTCCTTAATTAGGTCAGAACCATGGAAATTCTGAACCTCTTCATTGTTTTTGTTGGCAAGGTAGTAGCTAACAAGGAGTTCATCAGAAGGGATGAAGCCAACATCAGGTGGAAGCAAATTCGTTGCAGCTGAATGGAAAGAGAAAATTGGAGAGGTTTTGGGTCTAAGGGTTTATCTGTTTTAGAGAGGATAGTGCAAATGGTGAAAAATGAGAGAGTGAGACACTGTTTTTATAGTTGAAATTCTGAAAGAAAGGAAATCTTGTCACATAAGCTTCATAAGAGGGGCGTGGCGTTGCGTCTAAATCATTACGATGACAAGTTTTCCATTTCGTTGGTTTTTTTTAATCCCATTTAGTAAGAAATCATCATGTGCTATATGGTTGCACAACTTTCTGTAAAATCCCCCCATATCTTTTTTCAAATATTTTCTTTTTTTTTTTACACATTCCTTTTTCGGATAAATATTCCTTTTTTTTTTTGGTATAATTGTTTTACCCGTATCTTTTTTGGGATATTTTTTATTGACACATTCCTTTTTAGGATAAAAATTCTTTTTTGTTTGGTATAATTGTTTTACCCATATCATTTTTTGGGAATATTTTCTTTTTTCTTAGACATTCTATTATGGGGATAAAAATTCTTTTTTTTCTGGTCTAATTGTTTTACTCGTATCTTTTTTGGGATAAAAAATCTTTTTTTTATATAATTGTTTTACTCTATCCTTTTTAGGATTTATTTTTTTTTACACATGCTTTTTTGGGATAACAATTCATCTTTTTTTTTTGTATAAGTTACTTTTGAAATATGGATAAAAATTCATTCCCCTTAAAAAAAATCATCTTTAATGTTAGATATATTATTATTATGATTTTAATTATTCAGAACTTCTTGTAGTTAAAATAGTTAAAATGCATATTAGTCAAACGACATCTTTTAGCCGTTTAGTAATATGAAGTTGTTGATCTTAATGGAGTTGGTTGTTCTCAAGAATTTTCTTCTTAATGATTCTTTAAACAATATGCCAAATTACAAGTCTCACGTTGTGTTTGAATGAGGTAATTGAGAAATTACGAAGAATTTAGAATTCTAGGCAATTCAAATGATTCAATTAAATTGATTTCATTTTTAAATATTCTTGTTTGGATGGAGTAATACAAATTTCATTGTCATCATTTTTGGACAACTTTATAGATTTTAATTTTTTTAGGCCAAATTTGGAAATTGAATTAGGGTCAATTTATAAATTTTAAAAAAATGAGGGGTCAATTAGCAATTTTGAATAAGTTAAGAGGTAAATTTGTAATTTTCAAAAATATTAGAGGTAAAATTGAAATTTTTGTAAAATTGGTGGGGTCAATTGGCAATTTTGAAAAAGTTAAGAGGTAAGTTTGTAATTTTCAAAAAATATTAGGTGTCAAATTGCAATTTTTGTAAATTTATTGGGGGTCAAAATGCAAAATTTGAAAAATTATAAGAATGAAGAAATTTAAAATTATCAGCTTTAAGATGTCATTTGAAATTCTTTAAATTTAACTTTGAAAAAAATACTTCATAAATTTCCATTATTTTGAAAATTCTCGATGTTATTACCCAAACAATGGAATTAATATAAAAGTATTTGAATTTCCTCAAAACATTACATTACCTCAAAACATTTCTCCATCCAAACACACTCTTAGGACATTGCATCTTTGGAGAAAAGGAAGTCAATGTGTTCTACATGAAGGGAGATGAATTATATGATAGTGTGACTAAGGCTTTGTTTGAGATTTATCGAGTTTGTATCATGAAGAAAAGCTAACCCTCCAAAGATCTCCCCTCCTATTTTCCTCTATTTCTTCCACTTGCTCGTTCATTTTTTTAAAAGTCTTCCCCTCCAAACTCACAAACAAAGCCTAAGAATCTATATTTCTAGATTAGCCCTTTTTGAAGTTTTGAATAAATAATGATTGCTTCCTTTTTGAGTTATGCAAATGATAAAGTTATTTATATTTGTCTTCGTAATACAATACTATAATCTACAAGTATGTTGTATATATAGAGTCATCATGCATGAAGATAGAATTTCCAGTGACATTAAACTGAAATGGTTATCAAAATAAACTAAATTTAAAAAAATATAACTTTTTTTATTTATTGAATATGAACCAGATACATATCAATTATAGAATCAATTAAAAAAAGGAAAAAAATTTCTTATAATGAGTTTCAAGGCGGTACAACTTAGCTGAAGTCTAAAACACAATGAACCAGATAAAAAACAACTTCTTAAAAAGGTTTATTCTTCAAGAAGACCATTGATAAAAATGAGAAAATATTCACTTATGCATATTGGACAATGTCTATTATAGATAGAAAGTCAACTTCAGGTTATTGCACATATGTGTGGGGTAACCTAGTGACTTGGAGAAGTAAAAAAACAAGGAGTAGTTGTTAGAAGTAGTGTCGAACTGTTAATTGATGATTTAATGTGAGAAGATTTTTCAACAATGTGAATAATTTGGAAAGAAATAAGTGAAAGGATTTTTCAACAAAAGGAGGAGAAATTGCATAATTTATGTGAGAAGATCAAGCTTCAAACTTATTGGTAGCTCAAATCAAAATACGCTACTTTGATTTTGATTACCACTTTTGGAGGTTGAATCCTTTTCACCACTCTTGTGTCATTACCTAGGTTTTGTTTCTTTCTTTTCTATATTTTTTTAATTTTGATTGTATGGTGACTTTGTAAACTCTTTATAGTCTCTCTGGCGCGGTTTGTGCTGGAATGACTTTTTGATTTATTCATTATATTCCATTTTAGCATTTTCAAAATAAAATATTGTGATATTAGTTCCTCGATATACTTTTTTATTTTGCAAAAGAAAATATAATAAATAAAAAGAAACAAGTACAAAGACTAGGGGGCATCCGACCTGCCTCAAGAAAAACTCAAACGAGGATATATCGTGAGAAAACAATCCAAGTGGAACAACTCTAAACTATCCCAACAAAAAACACTAATCACAGACGCAACCCAGAGAACCCGCGTACGGGCGCGACAAAAAGAGCATGAAAAGTGGACGTCTGCATAGAACAGTCATATTTTAAATCTGGAGAATGAATTGACCTCAATACGGTAATCAATCGAAGTGCCAACAGCCCCCTGAATCAATAGCAGGCATAAAATGCTCATTTGAGCAAACAACGCGTAAGAACTCAGATCGAGGGATGAACTCAATATGTTAGCAACCAGACCTTTTTGGGTTAATCGATCCAGACTCTTTCGGGTTAAACGAACCAGACCCTCTTAGATTTATGAAGCTCAACCACTGCAAAAAGAGTTCAGGTATGCTACCACCCCCAACCTCTGTTGTACAAGAACAAGAAAAAGACATACCAAACTCACAGAGGCCTAGACCACAAACAACACGAGGACGACAACGAAAGTCGGCCACCTACAAACACCACTATCGATCCAGCCAAAACAAGCCACCAATACTGAGACCACCAAAACCAAACGCAAACGGCGATCCCGCAAAAAACAAACACACAAAGACCCCAGAGGGAGTCTGCCACCAAACCAAGCAAAGACAACCAAAACTAAATTTGAAAAGGACAACAACGCATCCACCGGCGCAAACCACAACCACCGGGAAGAACAACCACAAACCACCATGATCCTTACGGCGACGAACGGTCTGGAGGTTGTGTTGAAGGAGGATTGATCATGGAGGAAAGAGATGCCACAACCAGTCGTCAGCATTGGAGCAGCCGTGACCGAGCACCACCATCAAAACCAGCTGAAAGCCATCGATCTGGACAGCAGAACCTCCAACGAGGAAAAGGGTGGTGCAAAGGACAAAGTCACCTATCGCACCACCACCGACCACCACTACATCTTGGAGAAGATAGGTTTGGATCGGAAGGGAAAGAGGCGGTGCGGTGAAAAGTAGAGAGAGGTCATAGAGTTGGAATGTTTAGAGAGAGACAAATTAATAATCTCGGTCTTTTTTAAAATGAGTTCCTCAATATATTTACTTATTGTCATATCAATCTATATAACCACTTATTAATATCATTTCAAACCTTATATAAAAATAGTTAATATGAACCTAAAAATCTATTTAACGACGTAGACTCTTTAGCCTAACAAAGTACATAAATCAAAATCATTTTAAAATTTTGATACAATTAATATGACTACTGGTTAAACTTTTAGGACTGGCATTTGACACACCAAATTAAATTAAGCAGATTGACTTTTTCTACAGATTATTATACAGTCACATCAAATTAGCATATGCCAGTTTCATGACCCAAAAAAACCTTAATGACTGGTAACTACGTGCAACATCATTATTGGTACCGCCAAGCCAAGACCTTAAACACAATCTAATAGATTTGTCAAAGTCAAACACTCAACTTCCAACTAAACAACCCACTCTGTTCATTAACACATACCCTATTCAGATATAGCCACGTTCTCAACCATAAATTCTTTCCTATTCCTTTACATTAAAAACCTAACAAATATATGTTACATTTTCAAACTTGCCTAACGTAGTTATTTATTTATATACGTAAAGTCCACACATCTGAATTCTGTTATTTACTTTCTAAAGTTAAAAATGGCTTTTGCAAGTCTCATACCTCTTTTTGCATTTCTTCTTCTTCTTCTTCAACCTCTTTCAACTAAAAGTGACTTCCTTTCTCCTTTGCTTTCTCCTATATTTGGTTTGTAACTCTTTCTCATATATATATACTCTTATCTCTTTTAATGAATTTATTTCTTATGATACTATTTTTATTGATATTAATTTAAGGGTCTTGTGATTTCATGAAGGATCATCAAAAGGGTCATCATAAGTTTTTGTTTTTTTATATGATATGTAGTTTGGTATTTCTTAATTTTTCTGATATTCAGTTTTGTTTTTGTTTTTGTTTTTTGTTTTGAGTTTAGAGGATGTGTGCAAAGAAGTGGAATGTGGGAAAGGAACATGCAAACCTTCTAAGAATAGTACTTTCCCTTTTGAATGTGAGTGTGATCATGGTTGGAAGAAAGCTCTTGATTCTATTGATGATGGGGGATTGAAGTTTCTTCCTTGTATCATTCCTAATTGTAAGAACTCCATCTTTCTTTTCCACCACTTTTTCTGTTTATGTATAGATTATGGACTTGTTTGGATGGACTTATCTGAACTTGTTTATTGACATATGAAAGTGTGATATTGTTTGAGTGAATTTATGGAAATAGCTTATAACAGTTCCATAAACTGTGTTAAACTTAAATCCATAAGTTCTCCAGGATACTATATGAAAATTACTTGGGGCTTATATGAAAATAGTTTGACTTTATTTATCATTTCTCATAGAAATAACTTATACATAAGCACTTATATGATAAACTCAGCGCACTTAATCTATTTATCAAAATGGGGCCTATTCTAGGACAAGATAAAATAATGTTAAACTGATTTCATATAACTTATAAGTTGTGTTAATAAGCTATCCCAAATAGTCTCATAGGTGCTTATGCTAGTAGATAAACACAAATAAGTCGATCTGACTAGGTTGTGCATCGAAATGGAGATTTTTTATGTGTGGAAAAAAAGCATGTATCGAACACTATACCAACAAAGTATCACGTAAGCATGTTTGCATTGGCTTATTTGAGCTCTTCTACCGTCATTAGCACTTGTAACTTGTAAGAATGTTTGAGAGAGCTTATGTACACAGCGTATGACATGTTATTCCATAATCTGTTTTCAGCTAATTTCTTTGAGTTCTCTAGGATAGCATATTAAAATTTAAAACAACTTATATCTTGTATAAAAATAATTTAACTTTATCTTATCTTTTATTACATCAACAACTTATACATAAGTACTTATTAGCGCTTATAAGTCCAACATTGATTCCTTCAATGGTGTCAATTGGAGAAATGCGTCCATAGTGTCCCAGGAGGATTGAGTGGTTGATAGTGAACTGTTTATCCAAACGTGTATTTTTGCAAACTAAAAGCAGTTATGTGGTATGTTTTCTTCTTGTTGTTGTTGTCTGTTAGCTGCATCTGTGTGTGATTGAAAAGCTTCATGGTATTTGGTAAAATGTTTAGAACCAAGAAATCAACTAATAACAAAGGAGGTGGAAGTTCTATCAAACTTTTCTTCCTTAATTCTATAGAGATTTTCTTGATATACTTATAGATTATATGTCAGTGTGTAATTCAGGTGAGATGCTAAAATAATATGAAGACAAAATAGTAATTGTTACAAATGCCTAAATTTCAACATGGTTTATCTTAAATTTGTAACAAGGTTTAATCACACTATAAAAAGGACAAGTAATTACAGACAACTAAACCAGCGATGGAAATGCAATTTTTGTGTCAAATTGTTTCTTATTCTAACTTTATGCGACTTACTAATGAGCACCGGTATGTTTCGCTCTACCAATAGCAAAGTCCGTAACTGCAATTGTGACTGGGACGCCAATGTTTTCTGTCTCCGGTCACAATTGTAACCATATCAACCTAATTTGACCGCAATTTTTTGCAATAGCAAGGATTGTGACCGTGATTTAAAACTATTTTTATAGTTTTATCGAACATTTTCTAATTAATTTGTATAAACATAAATGAAGATTACTATAGTAAAATTTGTATATAATGACTTAAAGTTCATGAGTTCACTTCATGACTGTTAAAAAATATTTTATTTTCTTGAATGTTGAAATGATATCCTTTTAATTTTTTAGGTACATTGGACTACTCTTGCTCCAAAGCTCCTGCCCCTGCTCCAGAAAAAGCAAGAAAATCCAATGGATCAATATTTGATGGTAACTGAATGATATAAACCATAGGGATCTCAATTTTCTGTTTAAATTTTTCTTCTTCTTCTTCTTCTTCTTCTGCTATTATATCGTTTTTTTCATATGTTCTAGCTTGCCATTGGGTTGATTGTGGAGGTGGCTCATGCAAGAAGACATCGACGTTCAACTATAGTTGTGAATGCGATACAAGCTATTACAATCTCCTCAATATCACTACCTTTCCTTGCTTTAGAGAATGTAAGATTACTAGCCTCACTCAGTAAAAATCATGGCTTTAATTCATATACATCGTCAGGGTAATAATCACCGAATCATTAAATTTAACATTTGACTTTAATTTTAACTACTTTTTAAGTTAAGCACCTAATTGGTTGTAATTTGCTGATACTGTGAATTTTTACACTGACGATGTATCAAAATTATACTGTAAAATCATTAGTACTGTGATTGGTTAAACATGTTAAAATGTTATGATCTATGTTACATCATATTGTGTGCCAAAGTGGTATAAATCAAGTAACTTACTTGAGATTTTAAATTTGAATTTGAAGGTTCCATTGGCATGGGTTGCTCTGACCTTGGAATATCAATGTCAAACTCATCATCATCGTCTGCTCCACCACCAGTATTGAATGAGAACAGTAAGAATGAGGGTAAGGTCACAACTCACAATTGTATGGCTAAGTCAGTAATTCAATTTTCTGAACAAAGTTTTAGGTTCATTTGGCAGTCTTTAATTAAGTCCTTGCATGTGTTTCTAAATTCTAAAATATTAAGAAAAGTTGAACTTTGATTCACTAAGTAAACCTAGCAGGGTATATAACAACTAAACTGTTGAAAAATCAATTTTTAATTCTTTGGCAGGTATATGGTACAGTAATAAAATTATTATCCAAATTGCAATTAGATTAGGATTGTTTTCTAAGGATTTAATTGATATGCTTTGACAATGTAAAGATTTTTATATTGTTAAGTCAATAGTCGATCATTGAAACTATTTGACCTTATTATATTTAGCTTAAAAGTCATACAAAAATGGTTTATGATTGATTGTGTAAAAAAATTTAAACCAACAGTGCATCAAAATTAACCTCTTTTCAGATTTCTCAAGCCAAAAACTTGTCAAAAATATCCTATGAAGCACCAACACATATAGAAACACATAACACGATATTGACGTGTAGATGCCGATGATAATTTGAGAAAAAAAAATGATTGAATATAACTATGAGTCGGCATCATGTTGGTTTCAGATACCAACATGTCTTCGATATGAAATGTCAATGATACATAGCATAAATCCTACTCTATATTTCCCATGTGATAATGCTTTCATTTTTTTGGGTTTATCAGCTGTCTCAATTCTACAAGGAAGATCCCTTTGGCTGGTCTTGGTGATTATGGTCATGGCGAAGATACAGTTGCACTAGGACAGTTTATGGATGGTTTTAGAAGCTTATCATTTTTTGCCTTTGGTTGGGGACTGGTGATCTTATAGGGTCTAACCACACGATAAATTTAGTCATCAAGTATATCTAGTACAAAAGAGATATTGTGGATATGATATGCTTTTTTCCTAGCTGTTCTTCATTCACTATGTACAATTATTCTACTTGACATTGATGATTGAGGGTGTTACAAATTTTTGTGCTTCCGACTCCTTAGCATTTTCCTTTTCATTTTGATTAGATTAGATTCCATGCTCTAGATGTGTGTGGTTATTTATTGATATTGACCGTCCAAAGTCCAAACAGAAATCAATGGTGATGATAATCTAAAAACAATGTAATGTGTGCCAACTATCTCAAATTAATGGTCGAGATAAATTACATGTTTGAGCGTTGTTAATACCTTTAGAGGAAGATAAATGTAAATATCTTTTCAAACGCTCTTTGAGCTCGGATGTCTTCCTTGCTTTAAACCGGAGGCATCATCCCAGATTTTCATTAATAAAAAAATGGTCAAGATGGATTAGTGTACGCTTGTGATATAATATTTTTACAATAATTTAAGACTCCGTATATTATACCAAAAAAAATGATTTTTGTTTTTGACCGTCCCCATCAAAGAATTTGAAATAGAGCTTCCAAAATGTACACAATTGGATTTGTAAACACGTCACAGGCCTACAAAAGCAACCTCCTAAATAAGTAAAGGGAAATTCTATGTTGGAGAGGACCCTTTATACCCATTTTTTCTTCTTCTTTTGTACATGGACGAAATGACAAAATCATTATAAACTCACACAAGTAGAGGTTTGAAACTCTGATCATGACATTAAATTTCTTTTCAAAACAAAATATCATCCCAAAACAAAATTCAAGAATAAAATTTACATTCTGAAAACTAATTGTTCAAAATAAAAAACATTTTATTAAAAAATTTGGATTTCTTCTTGTTACAAACAATTGAATTATTGCGTTACAAAAATTTGTTTGCAAACGGTTGAAAAAGTGGTTGTGTAGGTGTCAGTTGATTTTTACAAGAGGATATTTACTATTTGAGGACATGGTGTGGTTTGCAAGTCTTAATCGAAACACGAAAATGGCTACACATGTTCCCCAATAGCTTTACATCACATCTGTAGCCAATTTAATTATTTAAGGTCACACAGTTGTTACCACACTCTTGAGCCTCTCATTGCTCTTGGCCAATTTAATTATTTAAGGTCACACTCTAGAATGCAAGGAGTGAGTGTAATAATGAAGACATTAGAAAGCAAAAGTTGGAAAAAAATGTATTATCCATAATTTGCACATGGGTCCATTGTTTTGTGGCATTAAGAAAGGGTGGCCATTTTGTTTCAAATGGAAGGAAGGGAAAAACAAACAAGCAAAAATATAATAGGCTTTCCATTTTGCGAGAACTGAAACATGAGGTCTGACAAAGTGAATGAAGTTTCAACAAAAACACAATGAAACTACAAGGATCTTTCTACATCATTTTAAGCTTAATTAAAAACTTGAGTAAACTATAAGGTCTAATCCCGTCAAAACAAAAACTCGTAAATTTAACCTTAATTAAATGAAAATGAAGTTAAAGATTATCTTTTATTATCCATAATATGAAAGTACACAATTGCACTACCAAGGTCGGGTAGAACATATCTACAGAGAAGTCTTGAAATGGCAGGACATGAGATGAGTTAAAAAAATAACAGGCTAAATCAGTACTCATTCCAATGACTTGAGAAGTCTAAACAACGCAGCTGCTTCTCTAATCCGCGAAAACTCAATGCAAAACGCTTGAACTTCAATGAACAGATCTTTAACTGCAAGGTAGGATCATCAACAAAAATAAATAACATGCTGCCAAATTCTCATTCCTCTTTTATGTGTCAGTCAATAAATATACAAAAATAGAATGCTAACAATAATCCTTAGCATACTAGTAATAAAGGAAATCTATCCATTAACCTTTCAAGTTACCAGTGTATTAAATGTTATCAACAAATATTTTCTATTTCTTAACACATTAGGAAGACTAGCCAAAACAGATCAATAATTGTGGATAAACAACAAACAAGCCAACCCACAGAAACCCATATGACATTAGGGCTAACAACCATGGCTAAAGTAACATGTTAATGCTAACTTTTTATAATTATAAACCTGCCTAAAACGGCAAAGTGTATGCACATTGAGAGAACACGGATAAGGTTTGTGTGATTATCCGGTGAAGTGGTTATACAATAATGACAATTTATTGGTAATCTGTTTGAATCTGTACCATTTTCAAATACTAAAATAGAAATTCAAGGGCATGCTACATGGAATTTCACGTGATAGAAATATTTCGATATGCTCAAAAAAAAGGACAACCTTAAGAATTCGAACTATGTGCCTTTAACTAATAATTAGAATTCAAACTTACAATCTTTGCAAAAGCTTTTTACAAATTTCAAACAATTTGACAAATGCATTTACACTCCTTCACATTCATCACCATTCATAAATTATCTAAACAAAACTAGCTATTTACCATCAATTTATCTGTATTCCTATTTTAGTAGCTAGAAACAAAATTCAGCAATAATTAACTTAAATAACAATAGAAATATTGAATTATTAAGCAATTAAGCTGTAAAGTAAAATCTAGCCCCATAGTCTGTGTTAATAATTATGATGATAAACATAAACACAACCCCCAGTCTCTCTAAGTTCAGCAATTTATACAAAAAATAGAAAATGCCTCCCAATCAAGAGTTTTCAGGGTTGAAGAAAAACAGGATAAACTCACCATTAATAATGTTGTTCCGAATCAGGCTTTGCAGGAAAACACAAACAAGTCTCACAAGCCTGTTCTGCATGTATTTATCCTGAGGGGAAAAGGTATAAAGCTGAGGTGTTAATTGCAAAAATAGCAATAGTATGGATACAACGTACTAAATTTTAGATTGCAAAACCAATTTTAAGTTTACATTTTTCTAGGGACATATTTGTATGGATACAGACAACATACTAGTCCTAATGCTAAAAATATAAAGGAACAAGAGCAAACATAACAATTTGCAGGGCAAAAACAGTAAAATTAAAATATATAAACCGTTTCAAAATAAAACTTATTGAATGCCATAAAAATAAGTTCAAACTAAAAAGTATTCAATGGTGGCACAACTTCAACTGGGTTATAGCTTTTAAATGACATAGGAAAATAAGATATAAGCCTCAACATAGGATCTTGCATAAATGTTTGGAATAAGAGATCACTTAAAGGTCAAATGAAGAGTAGAAAAATAAAAAGCTATATCCATCTACTACCAAAAAGCTAAATGGATCTGATTTAATAAATTTAAAGCTCTACCCCCTGGTTGATCTTCAACATTAAAAAAAATGATAATTTGCTACCAGCCATATCATAAACATGTTGGAGCCTAAAAATAATTTATCTTCCGACACTAGAATGGAATGTCCAACCCATGTCATACGAGTGTGGAAGACACCTTCAACCTGAAGTGTCGGTGCCACATGTTACAGTAAAAAGGGAGTCGTAAGTTGGTTTTGGGGAAGAAAAATAGGGATTGGAGTGGTAAGGAGATCATGGGTTCAACTCCCCCTCTAACAAAAATAACTACTAACATTGCCATTTAAAAAAAATAAAAAATAAATCTTGTTATAGCAAAAGGCATGAATAAATCATGTTGCAGCAAAAGGCAAAGTGAAGTACCTTGATGTTCACACAGGATGATATACAATTAGTGATGTACATGTGAATGAATTCTGACGGCAGTTCAACTGCTGTTGTAAGCCTGTTCACAACTTCCATTGAATGTAGACTCATGTCCATATTGACAAGTACTGTAAAGTATCTGTATCCATAAATAAGCAAATAGAAATAAAGAAAATAATAGTGACTGAGTATTAGCTAAGGACAGAGATATATGAGGTAAAATGCATACTCTGATATGTCAGGAGATTTTATCAGATTAGTGAGAATTTCAACTGCAATTAGGGGATTGTTTTCCACCAGTTCCTGATAGAGAATAAATAAGAATAAAACATCAAACCTTAACTGATAGGAAACCAAAATCAATTACTTAAAATGCCCTCTCATACTGGATCCTAACACTAACTTGATCAATGATCATCAAAGATTGCAAAAACACGTACCGGCAACTTTCTTGGAGTCAGTCCACAGTGATATACAACCTTTGGATCCCGTGCAAGCTCCAAAAGGAATTGCTGAAATGGGGGCAAAAATCAAAATCATCTTATTCTATAATTTAGATTTGAGAAAAGAACTAAGGTAAAATATAACTTTTCATACTGCGTGTTTCAAAAGAACTAAGGAATATGTACAGCATATCATCTATATTGTATGATACTAAAGAAATAAGACTTGTTACTTGGAAACCCAACTGAAGAAAAAAAAATGTTTTGCTTATGAATCAATCAGAGGACCATCTTATAATCTCATTTTACAGATTTTACAGACAAAGCTGCAGGATACAAGTCACGTATTTTCCTTAAATGTGTGTGTTATGTTTGGTAGATGTTCAAAAACAGTTCCGTGTATGTTCCTATATTGCTCTACTGCCAACTCATTGGTCATTATGGCGTAGAAAGATTTGGCTGCCTTGAAGTGGGATAACGCTTAAGATGTCAAAGTAAGAAATGTCAAATATTGACAAGAAAATCAACAACTTGTAATAAACAATAAATGTTATGAGAAACGGATCATGGATCCGTTAATATACACCCCTTGATTTCCCCGTTAATGGCTGCGTTGGATCCCTTTTTTCTACATATACAGAGCAAATGCATTTTATAAGAAGCCAAATGTGGCAGACAGTTTGTTATTCTAAATGTGTGGTGTTCGGTCTGAGTATGACGGTAAATTTTTATGGTAATGCAATCCACACCACTATTTGGTTCATTTGACAACTCATTTTATGGATTTTTTATTGGCTTTTATATGGTGCATACAAGAGATCCTCAACAGATATACACAAATTGGGTGTCTCTTGCTTTTTGATCTTCTCTCTTCTTTTTCGAAGGACATCTTCTATAATAATAATTTAATGATTTAAAATAATAATCACCTCTTGCTGCACAGGAGCAAGAGCTCCCTTCTGAGCTTTTGCAATTAAGTCCCTTACTGCAGCCCCTCTACTAGTATCAACACACATACCATTGTCCCACATAAGCTCCGGGTAGTCATTAGGGTTAATCCCAACTAGCTGAAAAGCGTTTACCATAGATGGAAAGGGTTTACCATTAGGGTTGACCCAAACTAGCTGAAAAATATTAAATAGTTAGAATAATTACACCTCAATAAAAATAAAAATGTTGCAGACTCAAATATGCAATACCTCGCCATCAAGTATCGGGAGCCTTGGTGGAAGAGGTCTAATCCAGTGAGGATTCAATCCTTCCAGTGAAATATTTGACAATAAGCCAACCACCGCTTCATCTTTATTTCCGGTGCCAAGTTTAGGCTGCATTCCAGGTCGCAAATCAAACCTATTAATAGACCATCATTATTATCAACCGCATAATCTTCAATTTTCCATTCTAAAATATGAATGGGAAGCTATTGAAAAGAGTAAAGAAATATGAAAATAAATGCTTCATAATTTATCGATCCACTGAACAGGGCCATACTCTGATGAATCTGTATCACAATTTGGGGGAACGTCTGGGTCAGGAACTACGTTTTTTACAAAACCATCTTTAAATAAATGATCATACGGTTCTTGATTAGCATTATCAGAAAACTGCTGCTTCAACTGATCTAGTGAAGGGAAGTCCTGGCATCAAAGAAGATAAGTAAGTGTGGAAGCCCAAATGTTGTAAAGCAAGATAAGAATACACCCTTGGAACAGCAGTGATGTATCTCAGAATATATAGATATTATGGAAGGGCAATAGATATATTATGGGATTATGTACAAGTACTTTGGCATATATAAGTAACTTACATTCAGAGACGGATCAAATCTTGTCACATAATCTGATGCCGACTGTTTAAGAAACTGCAGTCCTCCAACAAAAAAAAATATCAGAAACTACAACAAACCACTAGAAGATAAACATTTAATGAAAAAGTGAGAGAAAGGAAGCATAGTGCATGCACCAGCAGCAAACACATGATGCCATGTATAATATAACTGATACACACATATAACGAATATTTATATGCATGTTGAAGGTGAAACAAGCATTAGAGTCTAATACAGGAAACGCGTCAATACCATGTTTAACCAACAAAGAACATCCTATGTACAAATTTGTCAATCTAAAACAAAATCCAATGGTTAATAAGAGGATAGCTTAATTAAGGTGCTTGTATCAGAGAGGATATAAACCACAACAAACAAATGAGACAAATAAACTAGCTGACAGACAGGAAATATGATAGAATGATTAAACCAGCAGTCTCTTATAAATGAGTCGCAAATTTTTCAATCTAAAACAGAATTCAATGGCTAATAGGATGGATACCTTTAGTCAAGGTACTTGTTTTGGAAAGGATAAGAACCACAACAAACAAATGACACAAATAAACTAGCTGAAAGGAAATACATTAAAACAATCAAACTAGCAGTCTTTTGTACTGTTATATATGAGGCAGCAATAAACCCTTGAAAAAATGATTTACTATACATGCATCTTATGACTAAAATTTATATTTTCCAACAAAATACACCCAAGTTAATGTTGCAGAAAACAAAGCACACCTTCATCAATCTTTCTTTGCTTACATGCTTAATAATACTGCCTAATAATTATGTCATCTGTCATAAGTGCTAAGTGACAACAATGTATAACACAGGTTTTTTCAAGACAACAAAAGAGAATACCTCTTTGCCATTATGGGATACATCAACACCTAATAGTTGCAGAATAAATGCCTTCTCAATTTTTGTGGACCCTTCATGACAGGAAGCCTGTAAACAACAAATTACCATTGTCTCGTCAACAGTCACATGCAAAAACACCACAAAAACACATTAGAAGTATTCAAAAAAATATTATTAGAACATGCAGATAGAAAGAAACACAAGTTAAATAACTACAACAACCACCGAATTTAGTTGGCAACATTGCCTACATCAATCACCAAAGACTACTTTGCTCTATTGAAAATGAAATTTCAACAATGCCTTTGTCTCCCTTTTTAATTGGACTATCTACCATTTACTCAATTTTTCTCACTAGCATAATTGTCAATAAGCAAGTCAATAACCATAAACTTGTAAAGTTTCATGCCTCAGTGAATAATCTTATTAACTCAGTACATTTGGCATATGATATGCTCAGTAAACTTGCTCCAATGCTTCCTCCATGTGCCGCAGTTAATTAAAGTTGAGGTATAATGCATTTTCACCACTCTAGCTCCATCGGCAGTTTCTCTCTGTAGCTCAAAAAACAGTTTCTTCACAGGTTTCATAATACATTCAAACCAGTTACATCAGGAAGGTTCCCGTTTTGTTGAGCCATTTACTATCTCATATTGGCGATATTTCATCTGATTTTGGTAGAGCTATATTTAAGATGTTTACCCATCTTTTCTTTTTTTCCTTCATTGTGTCTTCGTGAAGGGATATTATGATTCCTCTTGCACTTCACTTTTTTCTTCTCCCTTTGATTTAAAGAACTGGTTCTAGTTTCTAAGATTTGGACAAACGACATAGTGCCCAATAAACTAATAATTAAACAACAAAAAAAAGATATAACGATGCAATAAGTAGCTTACGTTTATGATAAAGCTTATGAAGGGATTTGAAGCCGGACTCTGGGATGAATAAGCCTCGACTAGCAGAGCAAACGCTATTAATCTCTCAGTGGTGGTAAGTACCTTATTGTCCTGCTTGTAAGAGATTCCAATTTAACAACATTTAACACTATCTCCAATCAAATAGAGAGGCCAAAAACAAACACATGCAAAAATATCAAACAATAAAAACACCAAAACACCATCCCCAGAGCACCCCATTAGTTAAACTCATTACCATATCCATCTATGGAAAACCCAGCACAACGATACCTAAATTGCAATCAAGGTTTTAAATAAAGGTCACCATGTGAGCCGTGACATCAAGATTAATGATTTTTGTTGTGTATGTTTGGTTCCACTTTTGGAGGAGCCAAAATTGATTTTAGCGGTGTAGAATTGATTTTCACATGTTCGGTTGCTCTCAGGTAGACTTGATTATGCCTATTCTAACTTGAAGCTAGAAATTGGAGCTTTTATTCTAAAATTGATCTTTGCACTCAAATTAACCGTTCAACTCACTTTCACACGAATGTATCCAAAGATAAATCACCTAATCTTCAACTCACTTTTAGCCAGAACCAATTTTACATATAGCCTATGTTTGGTTGCACATTTGCAGCACCCACACAAAATAGATTTGGCAGTGTCTAATTGATTTTGACATGTTTGGTTTCTCTCGAGTATAATTAATTTTGCCTCCATAATTGACTCTAACTCAAAACTAGGATTCGTATCTTTAGAGTCTAAACGTAATGTTTACACCAAAATTTATTGATCAACTATCCAGACATAAATCACTTCACATTCAACTCATCTCTAAGTAAAACAAGGGTCTGTTTGAGTTGGCTTATTTGAGCTTATCTACTTGCATAAGTTTTGTGAGAACTTACGAAAACAGCTTATGAGAATTTTCAAAAGCTTTTTTCCGCTTATTTTCATAAGTTCTCTAATATAACTAATAAAAACAACTTATAGCATATACAAAAACAATCTGACTTCATTTTATCTTTCACTGTAGAAAATAGCTTATGTGAGCTTATACATAATAAACCCCTTATCATGATTAGCACTTGCACTATAAGCTACAAATAAGCTGTTTATCCAAACAAACCCTAAATTGATTCAAAATCGAAACAATTATCAAATCAATTCACTCAAAAACAATTTTCATCACAGCATAACAAAACATTCACTAACAGCAACTTAACTGCAATTAAACTAACAATAAGTTCAAATCTTTCCCAATATCAAGTTGAACAACACAACAATAATAATATTCAAAAACGAACAATTACATTCACAATATCAACAACCAAGAAGAATTACACTGGAGTGAATAAAAACCCTAAAATTTAAAAGAAAAAAAAAGTGTAAGTAATAACCTGAAGGAGGATGAGGAGGTAAGAAGAGAAAGTGTAATGGCGAGAGTGAGGAATGGTGGATTTGAATTCAGCGAAGATCTCATTGAGAGGACGTTGATCTTGTTTGATAAGAGAATACAGTGATCGCGATTCTTCGAAGCTCAATTTCCGTATACTCATGGTGATGTTAGGGTTTCACGGTAGATTGATTGATTCAGGATTTCAAATTGTGAATGAAGGAGTTAGGTTTTTCAGCTTCTTTTCTACTACTGTTATCGCTTCAATCAATCACCACGCTAATGTCGCGAATATAATATTATTTTTTATTTCCTTTTATTAAAAAAAAAAAAAAAAAGAAGCTATTTTTTTTTTACAAAGATTGTAAGAAAAACTCATTTTGTAAGAAATATAAATCGCTTTTGAATATAGGTTAGGTTTCTGCTCTTTTTATTCGCTAACGTTTGAAAATTATAATGTTGATTAAAAGTAAAAGGTCAAATAACCTCTTTGGATTCTTTAAGTTTCACGTTTGTTTTAGATATGTCATTTAAGTTTCTAAGGTTTCAGATAGGTCCTTTAAATTTCGAGTTTGTTTCAGATAGGTCCTTTCTGTCAACCTCCGTTAAGCCAAAGTTGTTATGTCCGTTAAGTCAAAGCTGATATGTCCGTTAAGTGGGTGAGGTGGTTCTCTCTGACACTTGGCATCAACTTTTTCCCCAACCATATCAACTTTGGCTTAACGGACAGATCAACTTTGGTTTAACGAACATATCAACTTTGACTTAACGGAGGTTGATAGAAAAGGACCTATCTAAAACCTTAAAAACATAAAAAGACTTATTCGAAACAAACTCAAAACTTAAAGGACCTATCTAAAACCTTAAAAACTTAAAGGATCTATCTAAAACAAACATGAAACTTAAAGGACCCGAGAAGGTATTTGACAAAAGTAAAAATATAAAGTTTAATTGTGGTGGGTTGACGGTCCAAAATTGTTCAAAACATTACGAATTGTTATGTTTGGCCCACGTTAATTAAAAAACATTAATTGATATGGCAATTCATAATGTATTGATTTGTTGTTTGTGCAAAACAGTTTTGGACGGTCAACCCACCTCAATTAAACTCAAAATATAAATGTTTTATGCTTTTAAATTATAACAAATCAAATCAATCATGATTGTCTATTTGAATGGAATCAACAATATTACAAAAGATATATAATCTAAATTCTTATTACTTAATGACACCAACAACATTCTTTATTATAGAAAAAGTTGTTGTTTAAGGGTATAATTAGGATATCTCATGTTATGAGGATGGACAAATTTCATCTAGGACACTCATGTCCCTCAACATGATTCATCAAATACCAATTAGCCAACGTTATGGATCCTTTTACAGCCAACGATAGAATGAGAATAAAGCACTTGAGTCTACATCTAGGGATCATGGTGGTTTCAGGTCTAAGAGTGATATACACAATTATCACTATGAGAATATCTTATGGCATTTTTCATAACATACTATATAGTATTCTCACGGTGAGTCAATCCAGTATAAACATTGCTCCTAATATTTATACATATGTATAGACTTAATCTCATATTTATGACCCATGAGATGTGGTAATTAGTCTTCATACATAGCAGTCTCTACGCTTTATTATTATCCTAATTTATATTAAAACTTGACTACGAATACATTTAAGAATATCGTTTTTATGTTAATGTAATCTCATGATTAAATCACACTTAATATACCATTACATGAACTATCCATTCTAGGGACTTTATTAATATTACAACAAATATAATAAAGAGTGTCATATATTATTTAATGATTATTAAATAATAAAGGTCATGATACATAACATAAATTTAATATAAACTATTGGCTTCTAAGGCTTACACCAACGCAACTAGATGAGGTCACTCACGAGTTAGCGCAGGAAGCCCCTTTAGATCCTATCCCTCATATTATAGATGACGCTTCCTCGTATATCCGACACATTTTAGCTAAATGCAATGAATTTCTTTCCTAAAAAAATACATGAGTCAGCGCTCCTTGTGGCTTGCTTTAATCGGATGAACTCATAGGCTTGACTTATCTAAAATTTTATTAGAATATATATATATATATATATATATGGATTTGATAGGATACATCCACTAATTTTTATGAAGGTGTGTTTTAGCAACATGCATCTTTGGGTGTATTTAGCTACTTTTTAGTTATGACATGCTAAAACACTCCTTCTAAAAATAAGTGGGGGCTGCTAACTTGCATCCACATAAAAAGGTGCAAGTTAGCAAGCTACACCTACTAGTTATTTACCACAAAACTCATTTATCATTATTCAAATCAATTTTAAATAGAAGGATAGTTTTGTAAATTTAATTGATTAAAAAACAATAATTTTTTGAAACATGTTGTAACCGTTTTTCCAACATCGTTGAATCCATTTATTTTCCAATTACCTGTTGTGTTAAATTACTCTAGTTTTTCATGGTTTTTTCCCTTCCTTAGAAAATACATTATTGATCCAAAAAAACACGGCCTGTAAAATAACAAAATGCAGTGATCACCAAAAAAAAATTAACAATAGATTAATGTCATTATTTTTAGGTATTGAAGATTGTGTTTTTTTTTACGTAAAACCAAAAAAAACATTTTTTTTTTATGTAAAACCAAAAAAACATTCTCGCAAAACAAACTTTTAAGGAAACAATATTTGTAATGATGAAAGTTAGTGTAAATTAGTGAATGTTGTTAACTTACACCTTAATAATACTTATAAAAACGAGTGTAAATAATTAAGTGCGTGTAGGTTGCTAACTATATGTGTGTGTAATCTTTTTTATTTTATTTTCTTTAATTTATGATTTATTTATTTTACTATTAAATAAAAAAACATCTACATAAAAATTTATTATTAGTCTTTTTTTTCTTTTGTCATTTCCTACTTCTCTAGTTTTTGATTTCTCCTCTTCTCCTAGTAAGTTTCGGTGACAAAAGTTGGGCGAATGTTCGAACTCTCCGTGCTACTCTTCTTATTTTTGAAGCTATGCCGGGGTTGAAAGTGAATTTTAATAAAAGTTTGTTGGTGGGGATTAATATCCCAGATTCTTGGCTTTGTGAGGCAGCATCGGTGTTGCGGTGTAAAGTGGGTAAGGTTCCTTTTGCGTACTTGGGCTTGCCTATCGGGGGAAATCCGCGTCGTCTTAGTTTTTGGGATCCTATTGTGAAGCGTGTTAAAGCTAGACTTACGAGTTGGAATAGTCGGTTTCTTTCTTTTGGCGGACGCTTGGTACTTTTAAAATCTGTCTTGACTTCTCTGTCTGTCTATGCTCTTTCTTTTTTCAAAGCTCCATCAGGTATAATCTCTTCCCTTGAATCTTTGTTTAATAATTTCTTTTGGGGGGCAGTGAGGATCATAGAAAAATTACTTGGATAGGCTGGAAAACTGTTTGTTTGAAAAAGGAGTATGGAGGTTTGGGGGTGAGGCAATTGAAGGAGTTTAATAGTGCTTTGTTAGGCAAATGGTGTTGGCGGATGTTGGTGGACAGAGGTGGCTTGTGGTATAAGGTTTTAGTTGCTAGGTATGGCGTATTAGGTGGCAGGTTGGAGGTTGGGGGCCGGAGTGTTTCTTGTTGGTGGAGGGAGGTGAGTCGATGTAGGGACAGGGGCGGTGCTGAGGAGAGTGGTTGGTTCGATAGCCACGTGATGCGGAGGGTTGGAGATGAGACTGATACATCATTTTGGTATGATAGATGGTTAGGGGACGTTCCTTTATGTGATCGTTTTCGCCGTCTGTTTGACTTAACAGAGAATAAGTTCTTGACTGTGGCAAACTTGTTCTCTGTTGATGCAGAGCAGTGGGGAGAGATGTGGAGGTGGAGGCGTAGGTTGTGGCAGTGGGAGGAGGAGATGTTAGCGGAGTGTATGGCTTTACTTCTTGATGTTCTCTTGGTTCCTAATGTTTCAGATAGATGGGTTTGGCTTCCTGCGCCGTCAGATGGATACACAGTTCGTGGTGCATATAATTTGTTAACCTCTCTGAATCATACTGGTGAGACTTCTGCTTCGGAGCTGGTGTGACATAAACAGGTTCCCTCGAAGGTTTCAGTTTTTGCGTGGAGACTCCTCCGTGATCGTCTTCTAACAAAGTCTAATTTGATTGCTCGGCGGGTTCTGTCGACTGATATGTCCTTATGTGTCGCTGGTTGCGGTCATCCTGAAACGGCACGACATCTATTTTTATTGTGCAACACTTTTGGTTTCCTTTGGCATTTGGTGCGTGATTGGATTGGTTGTTATGGGATGGATGCTGATAATATTTCCGACCATTTTCTTCAGTTTACTTATTTGACAGGTGGTGTTAAATCTAGACATTCTTTTATGCAACTTATATGGCTTCTTTGTGCCTGGGTTGTGTGGAACGAGCGAAATAATCGTCTGTTTAATAATGTAGTTACTCCCATTCCCCGTTTACTAGATAAGGTTAAGATTTTGTCTTTAGGGTGGTTGAAAGCTAAAAAAGCTACCTTTGTGTTTGGCACTCAGCAGTGGTGGTCTTGCCCTCTTGTTTGTTTGGGTATAGGCTAGTGTTCGGCTGTTGTGTTGTGTTTGTAATTGATGTAACTCTTGGTTCCTTTTGTAGTCTCTAAGGCACACCTTGTGCTTTTGAGACTACTTTGTTATATAATTCCATTTTGGCTTGTTCAAAAAAAAGTTTCGCTCCCACCCAAGCAAACTGACCAAAATACTCATGCGTTAGTTAACTAACGTAAGTGTAAGAAAACGTAACTTAGTTTTTACATATGCGTGACTTAAGTCACGCTGCGTGAGTTAACTCGCGCCTGAAATTAACATTTGCGTGAGTTAACTCACGCTGGTTTCGAAATTTCAAAAGTGGATAATAAGTGTATGAAAATGGATAAAGGATATGTTACCCAAAGAAGAGAATAAGGACCAGCTCCAACATGTTTCATTTCAATGCAGATCTTTACACTTCTTTCACCAAGCTTTACATAATCAAACAATTTCTAGGCTTTTATCGGTCCAAGTAAGTCTCGCTTGGGTTCTAACAGACCTTTCTCACAACACTCAACAATATATGCACTCAATGGCAATGATACAATATATGCATATTAGTTGGGGATATTGTATAAAAGGTTGACAGTATGAAAACAGTTATCCACTTTTAAAATTTTGAAACTAGTTAAACTCATGCAGCGTGACTTAAGTCACGCATGTGTAAAAATTAAGTCACATTTTTACACATGCGTTAGTTAACTAACGCATAAGTATTTTGATCAGTTTAGTTAGGTGGGAGCGAAACTTGTTGAGAGAATAGCTTTTTTCAGTTTGTTTAGAAGAAAATATATCAGGCCCCAATTCACTAGTTTAATCAATTCACTAGTATAATATTTTTGTTTTGCTTTTTGCACCCCATTTTTCTTTTTACTCTATCTATCATTGCAATGTTAAACTTTTGGCCTTCAGCATCCCTAATAAAAACCGTTGACCCTTAGTGGATGTGTACATAATAATAATATCATCAAAGTAATTATATTTATACATGCATGAGATAGAGACTAACACCTTTTAACTCTTTGAGTGAGGAGCAATCAAGAGAAAGTTTGGTAAGGTCACAAGACAAGACCAAATCTATAGTTTTACGCTCATAAATAAAGAGACATTTTTCTCCAAAAATGTTAGATCAAATTTTTTTAATTAGTAAAAGTAGAACCTCATATTATGTATATATAAACACGATAAATTTGATTTTGAGATCATACAAGAATAACTCAATAATCAATAGGGTTTATTATAAGACTAAACCCTCACTTTTTACTCATAAACACGTCTCTAATCTCATTTCTAAACTCTTCAGAGATTTGCAAGCCCAATAATGTTGTTTTCCACCTTTTTTTCCCGTTACTCTTTTAATATGATTTCCTCTAAAAGAATTTTATCAGGCCACTGTTATATATTGGATAACTCATTCTACTTTTGTTCCTATTGAAGTTTTATGAGTCAGAAAATCTACGTGATCTAAAAGATGTTCTTCAAGGTTCAGGCTAGGGTGGGCAAGTAACTCAGATGATTCACTATGCACAAGTTTGATTTCAGTTTGTATTACGAGTGATTTTCAAATTCTTTAAGTTCTCTTCTCTTCCCATTTTTGTTTTTTTCGTTATGTTGGATCGAATACCTTTTATACTTCTCTCACTACTAAGGGAAAAATACTATTTATACGTTACTCATATGCATCTAATAAAATTTGTTTTGCCTTAAAAGGAACTTTTAAATTTTAGTTAGAAGAGGAGGAACTAAATTAAAATAAATAAATGATCTATAATTTAAATTCAGAAATTATGATATTTGGTTTACATTTAAATTTTTGTTAAACTCTTTTTTTTACAATTTTTTTATTAAACACTGCATGTTAAATATATTTAAACCACAATTTTCTTGAAATACATGTATAACTCCACCGTACTGTAAATGAAATTAGAGAAATGATATTTGTACAATAATTTTGGTACAACTTTTGGACAAATTTTTCGCTCATGCATAATCACAATGCGTTCTTATTCTCTCTCTTCTTTTCTCTCTCTTTCTATTGTTTTTGACAAATAAAAAGAGAGAACAACAAGGTTGTCCGAAAAATTGTCACACAATTGTTGTACAATTATCATTATCCATGAAATAATGGCATAAATTACCGATAATTTATGAATACAATTGTTGTACAATTATCATTACCCATAAAATAATGGCATAAATTACCGATAATTTATGAATATTTATAGTAGGGAAGAGGATATATTGGGGTCACGTATAGATGCCTTATACATGATTTTCAAGGGACTGAAGTATTATTATTTTTTTAAGAAAGTGTCAGAGATATATATTTTTTCAAGTGTTAGAAATATTTCGTACTCTATAAAATTATGTTTGACATTTTTTGAGAATTCAATTTTGGAGAAAGTAATTCTACTTGAAACTATTACTTGTAACTTTTGATTTTAAAATTGATTCTAACATATAAATTTATATTAAACTCATTTTTACATAAATGTATTTAAAGACAAGTGACTTTAGCTCCAACTCATTTTAATGATAATCAATTTTAAATACACTCAAAATTAATTCTTGTCAAAGTAGAACCAAACATACACGGATTTAGAACCACAGATGTCAAAACAAGTCTGCTGTGTTACTGCTGTCAACTAATTTCCACCATTTGATTAATCCAACGTTCCATATTATTTCCCCAAAACAAATAAAAGAATATGCAATATTAAGAATTGGCGCCAAACACAGCTACAATTGCATTCCTCACTTTTATGGTCATATCTTCCTCAACAACGTGCTCCTAATTTTTTTTTAGATATATCTTCCTTTAACCGCTAACCCCTGTCATTTTGAAAGAAAACAACGGCATGTCGTCGCATTGTTCGAATATCTTCATTGCTTGAAGATCGATGTGTGATGATTCTTCAAATTGAAAAAATTGATCAATCAAGAATTGATTGTAAAGCAAGAATTGTACTTGGTGCAAAGATTGAAAACTTTGTAATTCATGAGTTTGTGGAGGGCCATAACCACAATTTATAGCTTCCACAAACAACACACATATTAGCATCACACCGTATTTTCAACATCGGTTATGGAAGAATCCTTCATTATTAGATGGATTGCTATGAACAAATTACAAATGTATTATGCGCTGGTGCAAAATTGATTTTAGATTATGGATACTCTGGTGAGGTTGTTTCTTTCAATTTCATTTGAACGCGACATTAGGTTGAGGTGATTAAGATCGGCGGTCGTCGGCGCCGCCATGGTTAAGATTGGTGATGACATGCGCCGACTCCATCACCACCTCCACTAGAATCGCTAAGCTTCTTCATCACTAGGCGTCTTGTGATTTTGACTTAGCTAGCAGTTAGAGATTTCATTTATCTTATTTTGGGAAATAATATGGAACGTTGGATTAATCAAATGGTGGAGATTAGTTGACAATAGTAACATCATGTTTGTTTTCACAACCATAGATCTAAATTCAAACATACACTAAACTAGTAACATTCTAATTTAGGCAATTATGACCTTTAATTAAAATTACATCATATTTGTGATACTATCACATTAAGGCTGTGGTAGTGATTGCTTCTATGGAATCTATTGCTAGAAAACACTTAAGCGTGCACCTTTGATGTGAGCAGCATATATCCTAAACATTTAAGATTATAGAATTGGTTCATTTTCTCACCTCTTGTTGAATCTAGAAGGGAATCGTTACATACATCTAAAATCCAAATTATAGCACTCTACTTCCACAATTTTAAATGCAGCCGACAATATGCACAATTTTTTTAACAATTATAGTAAACTGCAGTAACCAATTTTAAATTTAGCTACATTTATAGGATACAATTATAGATTCCTGCAGCTCTATTAAATTTTTATCATAAAAAAAGAAACTCTTTAACTGGTCACTGTCCCTTCCTAAAAAAAACTGCTCACTGTCCCAGTTTTAAAATGTTGAATCGCAATGATTGAAGTTAGTGGAATTTTCTTAAAAGAAGAGGAAATGAACTGTTAGTTAAATTTTTTAGTTTTTGTCCAAAAAAAGGTTAAATTCTTTGGATGAAATTCATTGTAGTATTTCCCTTCTTTCATAAAATTTTTCTTTCACTCGTTTCTTTTTAATTAAGAAGATAAAGCAATTTTTATTTGTTTTCAGCTAAAATAAATAACTGTAAAACCATTTTTAACATCAATAAGAATGAAGTTTTTCTGTAAAACATTTTTTTTTCACCTTCGATCATATAGGTATAACAATATGGTCTCTTAGTTTATATTTATTAAATCAAACTAGAATAAAGTCCCCCCTTGATAAAGATAAGTTAGCAACAAACAAAAAAAAAAATAGAGATAAAAACTAGTATTGAATTCTATTAGCAAGAAAATTAGAGATTAATTTCATTTCTAATTTTATAATTAAATTTGATTGATGATTCTCTTTTTATTAGCTAAACCACCAAACATATTGTTTCTTAAGTTGGAGTGGGATTAATTTGATCAAAAATTTGGAAATGGTTGAAATTAAGCCCCACGTCTCTAGAGTCAAACACTTACTTTGTGATTGATATGTCATCTTCAAGTCAAATTAAGTCCCCCTTAGTGTCTACACATTAATTTATTAGTGCTTATAATCAAATATTCTACTGAAACCATATTTGAAACTTGAAGAAACATGCGAATCATATCATTTTTCATTTGAAAAATTGGTTAATCATCATCTTTGAAATTTGAATAGTATATAGGCATCAATTTCACCCACGCAATGAGAGTTTTCTATAAGAAGACGGCACCATTATTCCATTAATCTTGCCATTGCTTCCTCACATATGTAGTTATGTCCCATCTTATCATGACATTGTTTCAATTCCTTGCAATTCGATCAGCCACAATTAGATGCACATGATATATCCGGGTGAGTTTTTTTTGGGTGTATCCTTTTGTTATAAAGAGAAAGAGGCTCTGATAATCTCGAGTTCGGCACTGGAAGATAAGTAAAATTTGATTCCACCAAGAAATCGAGTTAATTGCTTGATTGTTGGGTGGGTTGATAGGAATTTCTTCCAACTTAATTAGGGTATTGAGTTTGAATTTTTGTTTAAAATCTCTTAATATTTTGTTCTTCACTTTGAAAAACTGGATCCCACCATTGTACATATATGATAAAACAACCTACATCCTTTATTAAAAGTTCTTTCTACAATTTTTACATGAGAAATGTTATTTGAACAATATTTTTTTGGACAATTCTTGAGACAAGAGAAAGTTGTCACAAAATAATTGTTCAAATATCATTTCTCTTATCACATATACGGTAGATAAGTTTTGTTTGACGGCTCAAGTGAATGAGTCGAGTAGTGGACCGATAAGATTGGATTTAGGTTCAATTTTTACCTCTAGCAAATGGAACAATAAAACCAAATGTCATAACAAATTAGCATATTAATATTGACAGTGTCAAAAATAAAAATAAAATAGAATGATAATAAATAAATAAAAAATATGCTTATGGTCCATTAACTTGGTCTTAACCCTTCAAAAATGGACAAATAGGTCTATTGAAAAGGAAATTATGAGTGCCTTGTGGGACCTTTGTCGTTTTATTTATACTCAATTGGGTGGGCCTGAGTATTTGACTGATATTCATAAGATGATCAATTATTGGTCCTATTAATTAAGCATATTTGACAATTTGTTTGCCTTTCTAAATTGGATAATTAGACCAAGTGGATGGAATAATAATTTGCATAATTTCCCACGAGCAAATGCTTATTGGTAATGGTACGGAAAGAAATTTCAAGTAGTGGAAAATTTACTCATTCCATCCTTACTTTCTCTATTTTTAAATGACTGACGTAAAAGAAATTAAATTATATGGTTTTATATTTTCAAGAGAAAATTAATTTATTTAGGGTTGAAAACGAGTTAAACTATGTTGAATTTGGTTTACTCCTTTTGATATGAAACTATCTAGCTCGAAAGTCAACTTAAGTCAACTTTTTTTAAATTGAATTTGAATCGATTTAAACTCACGAATAACTTGATTCAACCCGTTAATTCAAATCAAATATCAAATATACTAAAAGGAAAAAAGGTCTACCTTTCTTTTCGATCAGTTAGTTAATGCAGCTCTGTCCCATGTAATAGATCCAACTTTTGCATTTAATGAATTGAATGCACAAAATTTTAGAGAACATTTTTTCTTTTGAGTTTCTTAACATGTACCCTAAAGGTACAAGTTAACACTACCCTATAAGATATAATCTCATTCCCATCATTAACCTCAATTAACATAGAAAAAGAGAGGATACTTGAACAAACCTAACACAAGTAATTTGACAATACTAAACTAAACAAATATATGGTCAAGAATAATACCAATCAAAGTTATTTGATTGGCCTATGAGTAGGAAACATTAATTAATATAACAATATGTAGTTGAAGGTCCCATCATTTTTCAAAGTCCATAATATTGGATTTAGGAAGAAGTGGCAATGAGATAGATAAAAGGTACAAGTTGTTGTGTTGTGGATCCACAACCATTTTCTTTAGCTCAATGTAGCATCTTAGTGTTAATGATGAAAACCAATTCCTTTTGTCATGGGACCAATGTATATAAATTTTGAAAGCACCCCACCACTTTAATATCATGCATATCTATCATATTGCTAGCTCCTCTGTCTCATGTAACTAAATGTCTCTCCACCTATAGTAGTTGTTGAGTGTGTAGATCATTTAATAGAACTCCATTTTGGTGCAAAATTATGTGCTTTGCCTAAATTAATTTAAATTCAATAAGGAGGTCATGGCTTCCATCGTGGTACTTTTTTCTTATTCAACTTCAAAGACTAAAGAAGGAGTTCAAGTGATGTAGGTAGAGGTGAAGTTCAAAGACTCGGTGTGAGCAAACAAAATTTACAATTCTTGGCGTTAGGAAGAGGTGAAGTACTAAAATTCATCAATGTGTAATTGGTTCGTTGAGAAAAATAAACGGAGACCAAAGGACAGGAAGAAATTAATGTTTAGTATTAGGCTCTATTTCTATTGGAAAGAAAAATCCAAATATTTTTGTCTATTACATGTCTCACTTATATAAATGGAGAGAAGTCATATTAAGGTTGCAAAATTTAGATTATTTTGGCGAGGAGAACGACCACCGAAGGTAAAACAAAAAGATAAAGGACAACTTGCAAGAAAAATACTTTTTTGATTGATTGTGTATCATAAACGGAATGTACAACGTACAATATAGGTAAAACAAATCTTACCGCCAAAATAATGGTGGTTTGCACAATCTAGCTATGACTTGCCTAATGAACTATTTTCACAGGTAGTTTGTTTTTCCCCTTGCTAGGCATACATGATGCCCCATATTTGACCTAATTTCCTCTATATCGCGTCACTATCATCTCCCTCATCCACACCGACATTATTGTTTTAGATCATGCCTCCTTAAAAATAGTTATTCCAACTAGTGGTGCTAAAACATGGAACATCAGCTATGTACCGCTCGAGGCTGGCGAGGGTGGAGAGTGGGCGGCGCTGCATAAGACATGACAACGAGCGACTCATGACAACTTCTAAGTAAACTGAATTCACATTTGAATGAGAGGGATCCTGAGATCGTGCAGGTATGATACTGCATGGTTGTAGGCAGACTTATAAGAGTTGTTTGGAACTACCTATACCAACAAGATGCATCTTCTTGTTGGTAGTCCATTTCATAAGAACTCTACAATTAAGCATGCTTGACTTGGAGTAATTTTGGGACGGGTGACATTCTGAGAAGTTTCCCGAAAAACGTGCGAGTGAGAACAAAACACGCTGAAAATACTCGTGTTGGTTAGTGGGGTCAGTCGAAAATGATTAAAGTCGTCTGTGATGTTACAAGTTATAATGGCGAATTGTCAAGCTTCATGTCCCTTCATCTGATTATCACAATCCCATGACTTTCATGAACCTTCATCTGATTATCACAATCCCATGACTTTCATGAACCTTAGTGGAGTCAAGAAAGTCTCACCTAGCTTACGATCGACTATTTCTAGTTTGACTGGCCTTCATCCGTCTACCTGGGGATTGACTAAACCTAATTCCACTGCTTGTCGTTTTCGTTTAACAACTTAAAATATATGAAAATGTATACAAATATCCCCTTCATCACAATATTCATTAAACTGGTTGAGAGACGATGCGACACAACCAACTATTGTGTGAACAATGTCAGCGTTGTGTCTTAAGACATAGAAAATAGTTTTCATAAAGCCCTGCTCGGGTTACGAATATATAAGTTTTCGATTTTGGAGTGGTCGACTCATTTGGAGATTCACATGGCTCATCAATGGAAGAAACATTGTATCTATGATATGATATGCTTTTGAAGGTGGACATGAAATTCAACAGAAGATGTTTTTTTGGACTCAACTACTATTGATTTGTAAATACCAATTCTTTTAAATTTAAAAATATAAAAAAGAAGAGTTTTTAAATGACAAATACCAAATACCAAAATCATTTAGGTTGGACACCATGAATCGTATTCAAACCCAAAATCTTCAACTTATATGAGTATTTTCAAATGATCATTACTACCCCGTCTATTTGTAACACAAATTAATGGAAGAGAAATAAACCTTTTTCTAAACAAAATTAAGAACTCTTGTTAAAGAAATGAAACAAGTCATCTCGCTTGCATGTCAATTTCTCATGAGATTCAACAAAATAGAATTTGCATAAAACAAAATCTCTGTTTTTATATATTTATTTTTAAAAAATGCGAACGAGTATATAAAGTATTCATTAAGACCTTTAAATGAAATACTGTATTTTTTTTATTATGAAAATTAGTATAATCAATATATTGAAAATTGAAAAATTTGACCGTTCTATAAAAAAACCTTTTCTTATTTTTACATCGTTAAAGCGTATTCTGATAGCACTCGTTAAAAGAATCTTTTATATATATTTTCTTAAACTTCCATAGACAACTACTAGCATTTTCCACGTTTCATCACTCAGTTCATCTCAAAATTCATTGAAATAATTTGAGAATGGACATATATACTGCTCATGTGGCGTAAGTTCCAAAATGTTGGCATTAAAAGAAACAAAAGCACAAACACTATCGAGTGATACACCATTTTCACTAACCAATTAGCCATTTACATCCCCACACATACTTGACCTCTGAAATATCCCTTGCCAATTACTCTATCATGTCACTGTTTATAAACAAAAATATTTATCCTGCCACTTACTATTAAAAAACTTAGTTAAATATAATTAACTTTCTTAATCGTATAAAAAAATACATGAACATTCCCCAAAGCCATCATTCATAAAAGAGAAATGAGAAATGTTAACGAGCGTCTCCGAGATACTCTTTAACTTTCTAAAATAATAAGATTTTATAAAAGTTTGTACATTTATTGCATTAAAAATTGAAGTCTTTATTTTTTTTTAAGAATAAGTTCTTTATTAGGAATGTTTAAAGGGTACCCAGGGTCACTCTTTAACAAGACCCTTCATAAAAATATGCTCATTAATATAAGAAGTTGTTTCCATTAACATAACTTAGTTGGTAGAAACAATGTATTGTAATATGTAAGAGTCGAAGTTCGAATCTTGGATTCCCTAATTATTCATTTTAAGAGTGAAATTCTAGCCACTAGACTATTTGATAAAAAACAAATCATTCAAAATTAAATTTATGGTCTTGTTAACAAGTGCTCCGAGGCACTCTAAGGATCGCAATTTTTTTTTTAAAAAGTCAAATGTTACACATTTCAATGCATTGATTACACATGTTCTTTTTATAAAAACCTATTATTAATGGTTCTTCAAGAGTACCTCGGAGGCACTCGTTGATATTTAAGACTGGTTTAGAGATGTTTTAAAATGATATCATTAAATGATATCACTCGTTAATAATAAAATTGACTTATATTTAAGACCGTTATGTTTTGGATTGGTGGTAGGATTGTAAGAAGGTGAGCCTTTGCAACTTTTGCATTTGTTATACTTTGTAGTTCAACAAAATCACTAATGAATAGTGATTTTGATGGATATGGATTTGGTACTGTAAAGTACAACACAATTTTCATTTCAACCATTGTATGATTTGATAAAATTATAAGGATTTTTCTATCATGTGCAAATTTGCACATGTTAAGAAGTTTAAAGTAGAAACTTTGATTTGAAATTTGTGCTTTTTATACTAAATATGTAACTTTTAATTAATAATTGTTGGTTTTCAATGAAAAGTTACTAATGTTAGTTACTTTAACATGTGCAATATTGCACATGTTAGACAAACCCAAATTATAATAGTACCTACTAATAAAGATTCAATGGTCATAATTTAAAACTGTGTAGTTTCACTACAGCAGCAGATCCTGATCCGATTTTGATAGACTCTAAACTAGTCCAAACTAAATATTGATAATTTTTTATAATCCATAAGCAAGTGAAGTCTTATTTTGTTTCATTGTCATTGACAATAAAATTAATAAAATCCCTAAAGAGACATGTTGCGGCAACATTCCAATATAAGTAGAAGAAACAAAATAAAACATTTTACAAAGAGGTAAAAGGACAAATGAATTAAGAGACAAAAAAACAAAAGAAGTTGGTTTGTGTACGAAGCTTTTGGTAGGAGAGAGAATGTTAGATAAAATAAAAGCACAGTGGTTGGTATATTGAAAAAGGAATGCTACCTCATTGATTCAGTGATGAAAGCCAAAGATTTGTTAAGGCATAACCATATCTGTCAGGGACTCTCTTGTAATTGTTGGATTCAGAGAGTGAGAGCCACAATACAAACATCAACACCTGATCTACTGATTCACAATACCATGCTTACAAAACATATTGGACCCACTTTCAAGTTTCAACTATGGTTATTGGTTAACCAAGGGCTTCTTCTTATTGGTTAAGATATTACTTATTACAATTCTCATAGTCTAATCAAACTATCATTTTTAATCTAATTCTAATATCATGTTAAAGAGATAATGATCCAATGATCTTATTCTCAATAGCTAGCTCAAATGATGGGAGTGTGCACATTTATATAGATAGTACCAAACAATTCTTATAAGCATACCTGCACAGCCTCGGGATCCCTCTCATTCTCTCATTTCAGTGTGATTCGGTTTGTCAAGAAGCTGTTAGGACCCGTTCATTGTCGTGCTTTGTGCACCGGCAACCACTCCCCGTCCTCGTCAGCCTTGGATGTTACAATTTCATTAGAGCTATTTTCCTTAAATGGAACACTAGAACTTTTTCTTGCCCAACTCTATTTAAGATCTCTAGATTCACTCGTTGATATACATGTCATAACCGTGCTCATATTCACCCTAATGTTAAAACAAAACATCCCCCAATTATCGATATGATGATTTCATGAGCGACTCATATTGTATGATTTTAGGAACAAATTTTATTCCGTCTGTATAATGATTATAGTTTTAGTTTTCACTTTTGAAAGTATTAAAACATCAATCAACATGTGAAGATATCACAAATTATTTAATTTTTTATATACTTTTTGAAGAAATTTTAAAATTAACATGGTTTTAAACTTTGTTTTGATGAAATTTCTTGTTGTTTAAGCTTTCTAGCTTTGACTATTTAATGAGAGAAAACCTATTATCAAAAAACAAGAGATTGAGATAGTAAGAAATGATTTTTCTTCAAGTTTAAATGAAAGTACGTCAAGTATTTATACTATTACATTGACGGCCATCGGAATATAAACTACTCTTAGTGTAGAGTACAATAGCTTGCATTACAAGCAAATGTAAGTAATTAATTCTAACTAACTTTCATGTAAATTGTGGTGAAGCTGAATTAGTCGTGTTTAGATGATTGTTACCTCTATCTCTATTAAATTATCAACTTATTATATTTATCATATCACCCTCTCATAAAATGTATACGATCATATGATGAGGTGTTCAACACACATTTTCCTTAACTATTTATGTTGTGAGAGATTTGAATGAAGATTGTTTGACGTTAGTTTGAGAAGTTACAACTTTTTAGATCATAAAACCAATCTCAAACAATAGTAGTAACACATATAAACAACTCCTATTTTTATCAAAAATATAAAATAAAGAAACTACTATCTCCTCCTATGAATCTAATTAAAAATCCTATGTTGGTTGTTGCCTTGAACCTATCTCTAATATGAGTTCAACCAAATAGTTTGCAGCTGTGAGATGAGGATTGAGACATTCAACACGTCATAATCTTTTTCGGCAAAATTGGTATTACTCCTTCCTAAACTTGAGTATTTTTTTTGGAAATTTATTTAAAATTTTGAATTGAAAAAAACTTAATTTCCTAGTCAATCTAACAACATCAAATCAATGCCCAATTTCAACTATGTCAATATGATCATAACATGTTATTTCCCAGTCTGCCAAGATCTGATTCCAGCCATGCATTATGTAGCTAAAAGCCTCCACTATCTTGTAGTGCTCCTTTCAACCCTATGTGTCAAGTTCTCAATAGTTAAGGAGATAGGCCATGTTTGGATAAATAATTTAATTTGTAACTTATTGCATAAACATTTATCATAATAAGTGCTTATGCATGCTATCTCTAGAAACGACAAAATAAAATACTACAATTGTTTTTCGTATAAGCTATAAATTGTTTTTATAAGGTTTTCGAATAGCTTATGGAAATACACCGAAAACAATTTATGAACAGGTTGTTAGTTGTTATTATAAATTTATTCAAAAAGACTCACCTCTGCATATGTCGGTTGATAAACTCAAATATTCCACTCCAAACAGTCTCATATTAGTATCAGATCCTATTATGTTACTTTTGTTGAGTTACATTTGTGAGTGGTTAAATCTCACGTTGCTTATAGATGGATAAAGTGTTTAATTTATAAAAAATGTGGCCAATTAACTTAATGTTTTAAGATTTTAGATGGAAATATGACGTCTCCCTCTTTTATGATCTTGAAACATTTGACTCTTTGTTGCTCTTGGTACTTCCTTAGACCTGATGTCTTAGTAAAATTAAGGCATGAAAGACAATGCCCTCCCTCCCCCCAAATAGGTTGTGAAAGTCAGCTTGTTGTAATCTCCCTTCTAAGTGCTTCACGACTTGCCAAGTCATGCAGTGGCATAAGTTATGCATGTTTTATTATATGAGTTCTATATGAACAACCAACGTCTTTTGAACATGTCTCGGATCCACATGTCATATTCGAATGAGTTGCAACCAACTCTATGTGTGATCGTACTCGCAGTAGAAGACAAATGAGAGATTATGGATCACAACCTAATAGGTTTAGGTGACCAAAGAAAGACTCATTAGATCAAGATCTTTAGACTATAAAAGGAGACACTTAAATAGATTTTATTATCTAACTTGAACATTATAGTTTAACCTTAATCCTTTCAGATATTTTTTAAGCTCCTCTTATACAACTCTACAAGATAACTCACATGTTGTATCCCGTGTTTATATATATGTGAATATTAAAAATCTCGAAAAAGAGTTTTATCATCTATTATAATTCTTTATTCATATTCTTTTTTTATCTATAAGTCTAACGTACTTGATAAATTATCATCATACAAGTACCATACAAGTACCATAATATGATAATTAATATTTGTCAAAAAAAAATGATAATTAATATTTGTCTAACGTACTTTATTCATGTTCAAACTCAACAAACATTTTAATTACTTCATAATATGATAATTAATATTTGTCAAAAAAAAATGATAATTAATAAAAATCATATGACAATATGTTGATGAATTTGCAAGCTACAGATGGTTAATTTTTTTTTTCTTTTAAAGTTTTAAATATTTATACATGGATTTTTCTATCATGTGCAAATTTACACATGTTAAGAAGTTTAAAATAGAAATTTTGTATTTAAACTTGCACGTTTAATATTAAATATATAAAATTTTCCAAGAAAAAGTTACTATTATTAGTTGTTTTAACATATGCAATGTTGCACATGTTAGACAAACCATTTATATATAAGTTATTGGTCCGTGCATAATATTTAAGGTTTTTGACTAGTGACCAAATTTTCCCTTAAAAAAGCTAATGACCCTGTGTTTTTTCTTTTATAAAATCTAATTAACCATTGACATTATCAACTCAATCATATTTTAAAAGAAGTCTAATCAACTCGACCATTAATTACATTTAGAGTCACACACTACGATATATTTTTTTTTAATTTCCAAATATATTAATCGTTCAAATTGACCATGTAATATACGCGAAGTTTGAAAAATGATCATGTAACAAAAACGTAGATTCTAACTTCATATTTTTTCAAGTAGACATAAACTCCATAAAAATGAGAGCTTAATTTTTCCATGATTTTTTTACATACATGTTTAGGACGATAAAATGTGACTATCAATAAAAGAATTAGAATTTTCGGCAAGAGACTAATCATGAATTTTAGAGTTTCAAAAACTCAAAAACCTAAACAATGAAAACCTCAACCTAGAAATTCAATTTGAACTGATTTTTCTTTTTGGGAAATATATGAAAACATATAGTAAAAAGTTACATAACATTTTGAAAACATATACTTCCGAATCAATTGTTTAAAACATCATGAAAATCCTAAAAAATTCTTATCTTTCTTAGTTTGTCTATCACATGATAAGAACCCTAAACCATAAAAAACCGTTTTTTTAACAAAAAAGATTCTTATTTTTTTTTGGTTGGTATGAACCATATATACTTTTTTTTTTCAAGACATTGAGCACGGATTCATTCTCAACTGAATTTAAAAGAAGAACATTTGATTAAATTGAAAAACAAAACCACTTATTCTCTAATTCAATCAATTTGATTTTTTTTTTTTTTGCCGAGGTTTGAATCTCAAACTATATATATATATATATATATATATATATATATATTGTCCTTATTAACTGAATTAAGCTCACATTTAAGCTCAGGAAGACATCCAATCAATTTGGTTAAAATAAAGTTATGAGAGTTAAGTTAAACAAAAAGAAAACTATCGAAGAAAAGATATTCTTGGTAAGAATTGAGATTGAGAGAGCCAACAAGAGGGAGCAACATGTACGCCCGCAGTGTGTGTGAAGCAATATTGTCGGGACCCACACCAGTACAGCACTAGCATGCTTCTTATTCTCTCATGTGTCTCTAACAAACCTCTTATTTACTTTCTCCTCTCACACTTACTACAAAAAAAAGACAAATATTCATTCCTTAACCCTCATCACACATTTTTCATCTCACTCTCCTTTTTTTTTTTTCTTTACTTTTCTTTCCTTTTTATTCAAAAATAAAAGGAGATCCAAAATCAAAAATTAAAAGAACCAAACCACATAAAGGATTGCTAAAGGAACTTAAGATTTAGTAAAATGAAACCAAATAAAAAAGTACCAAAAAAGTTGATGTGTTAGATGTTACTCATTTTATTTAGGGGAATAACAATAAAAAAAGTGAAAAAGGGCAAATATTGCAATTGGTTTCAAAATTTGTCATTTAAATGAATCAAAGCGTATGAGAGGAACTTAAATTGTTTAAACCTATGATAAAAACAAGGATCTATGGTAAACAACAAAGTATATGCTAGGATATGCGCTCAATTGATAAAACGTGCAACATGAATTCATAACTTCAAATTCCTGTTTCACAATTTTCACGGTTCGAGTGCTTTGAGATGCGATGTTGCAATGTGATATGGTTTTAAACTTACACTCAAACATACTCTAAACTCAATGTATTTGATTTCAAGCTAATCCACATTTCAATGCATATTTCGAGTAAAGTTAGATTGAAAGTGTGAACTTTATGTATACTTCAACAATTTAAACACAAAAACAAACAAATTAGGACTTAGCTGTTATTGGGAACCACATTATTGTCAGAGTTAGATTGGGTATGAGAGCAACTTAAATTGTAAACTCTAATAAAAACAAGGATCTATGGCAAACAACTAAGTATATGTTAGGATACGTGTCCAATTGATCAAACGTGCAATATGAATTCACAACTTCAAATTCGTGCTTCAAAATTTTCACGGTTCGAGTGCTTTGAGATGCGATATTGCAACGTGATGTGGTTATAAACTCACGCTCAAACATACACTAAACTCAATCTATTTGCTTTCAAGCTAATCCGCATTTCAATGCATATTTTGAGTAAAGTTATATTGAAAGTGTGAACTTTATGTATATTTGAACAATTTAAACACAAATATGTGGAATTAGACTTAGGTAAGACTTGCCAGACTAGAGTCATAGTCTATGTGTCGGTCATGATCCAAATTGGGTCATGACAAAGTTGGAAACAAACAAATTAGGAGTCGTTGTCATCAAGAACCACACTATTGTTAAAGTTGATATATTACAACGGTTAGATAAGAGACCAGACGATTCACATTACAAGATTGTATTTTTGATTTGTTGTTTTAAAGAAATTTATATATGAATCACGTGATTTCATCCAATGGTCAAGATCAACGGTAGAGATTTGGAGCCCAAAAACAACTGTAAAGTGAGAGACAGCTAAGACGAGATGAGTCATGTTAAGACTACAAGGGCATGATAATAGTGGGTAGGTCGTGACCTTCCCTTGTCTATACGTGGCTCCACCACTAAATAACAGCCACGATTTCTTCTTAATAGATGAATATATTTAAACATAAACCACTTTACATTTATCTTACTTGTAACCGCATGATTGATATCCCCTTGGATTTGCTCGAATCACGATGAACCACCATATTTTTAACAAACTCGCTCGTAATAACATACATGCACATAATCACTTTATTCAAATTCAACTTTTATCACCACATAACCAAACCATAACTTCATTCTCAACACAACCGTAATTTTGAAGACCCAAAATTGTAAAAAGATAAAAATAAAAAAAAAGAATGCTAACTAGTGCCTCAAAGACATTGTTTAAGCAACTAAAACAATTAAGTTTTTAATAAAAAGTAGTATAATCATTACTTGATCAAATGTAACATCTCACAATTCCAAGACAAAACTTCTACTTGTGGGTTCCTTAAGCACTGCCCTTAAAACATTGGTTAGCAATTCAAAAAAAAAATCCAACTTTTAAGATATTATTCTTGTTAGTAGTACAAAGGTTGCTTGGAAGTAACAAATACTAGCCATAGATCAGTACATAAAAGAAATCAACGGTGTCAATCAAACCCATTCTCATTCACCCCTCACTTTTCCTTTTCCTATTAAAACCACAATAAAACCAAACCAAACCACTCTTTCATCTTCTTCTTCTTCTTCTAAACATCAACACAAAAATGGAAAAACAAAACAAACAACAATGGAGACCCGACCCAGAAGCACCTCGTGACCCAATGGAATTCTTGTCACGTTCATGGTCTGCTTCTGCCATGGAAGTCTCCAAAGCTTTATCACCAGCTCAACTTCCTCCTCTTGCAAATAAACTCAACAATGGCTCTTCAAATGCTGCTATACTTGAAGATTTTGCTGGTGAAGTTGATGAGTCTATTATAACTGTTTCTGGCAACCCTTTTTCTTTTGCTTCATCTCAAACTTCTCAAATGATTTTGGATCGTATCATGTCTCACTCGGTATGTAGTAGTTTTTTTAGGTTCCATTTTTTGTATACATATTTTGTTTTAAAGAGCCGCGCGACGAAACTCACAACTAAACACAGAGAACATTTGATATGCTGAGTCTAAGTCAGACTCAGGCTCAGCATATCAAATGTCTCCGTAACATTTTAACCTGAGCTGTTAAGAGATTGTTTTTTGTTTTATTATGCATTTCTTTCTTTCCATTTTTGTATATGTTAATATACTATGATATTTTTTAACTCTTTCAAAAACAAGATCATTCATTCCCACTTTCTTTTGTCTCACAAAATTCCATTTTTTGTCTCTCTCAAATTTATATCCAAGGTTTTGAATTGATGTTGCGGTCCATCACGATCCTTGATATTACAGAGAATCACAATAAAAAATAGTTTGTGGTCACGACGTTTACTTAACTTTATTTAACTTTATTTAGTGTCCGACATATCTCAAATTTTACCTGAGACAAGTTTTTTTGTGTGCAGCAGGAGGTATCTCCAAGAACATCAGGAAGACTATCACATAGCAGTGGACCTCTTAATGGATCTTTAACAGATAGTCCACCAGTTTCACCTTCTGAAATGGATGATTTCAAGGTACTTATATTACATCTTTCTTATTTTCATAGGTGGCTTTAATTTGACATTTAAAACCTTAATATACATACAACAACTATATGTTGGTTTGTTTGGTTTTTTGTTTTTCTCAAAACTTTTTGGGTACAAAGCACGAAACACTGATCTCACTGTACACTTAGAAACCACTGTACCATTTTCAGCTTTTTCTGTTACCAACAAACATGAATTGGATGACACCCAGAGACAGTAATAATCAGTAATCTGCTTTTGTTTTTCCTTGCTTCAATGCAAACAGCCAAACATAACTTGAATTTTAAAATGAATTGTTTTTTATTTTTACTACTATTTTTGTTTTTTGTTCCAAAGTTTTTGTTTTTAGCACTATCCTTTGATTAAAATTTTACTAAAATTAAAGCTTCATTAAAGAACATATTTAAGAGCTTTCAAATTAGCTTTAATTAAAGTGATCGAAGACATGTTCGGGTCTCTGGCACGTGTCAATGTCCCACATTGACACGTATTGCTACATTGAATTATGTTTTTTTTTTAAAAATTATTATTGATTAATGTCGACGTGTCAGTGTCTAAATATATTCATGTTTCAAATGGTTAAGAAAAAAGTCTAATTCAATAATGAATTTATTTTTAAGCCTTTAAAAGTGAAATTTTTCAATTTAGACTCTCTTTTATGTCTAATTATAGTTTCTATTCCCTTTAATTAAAAAAAAAAAACACTAACTGCATTTGTTTGTTTCCAAAACTAATTTTAGAAGATTAGTCACAACTTCATTAAAATTGGTTAACAATAACAACCAAAATTACCCTTTGATTCCTTATTTAGCCATCAAGGAAACAAAAAAAGCAGTTAAGCTTCTCTTTCTTGGATTACAATTGCATTTATTGCTAATGGACTCCTTATGGATAGCACATGGTTTTTTTAGCAATATCAATTCAAAGTTTGTTATTACTTTGAACAGAATCTCAGGACCTATAGTTGTAACAGCTAACAACAACAGTTACTTTAACAAATATGAACAAATACCCACAAATATATATATCACAAAAAATGCATCTTTTTATTTTTAGATTGAATCAAATAAGAATTAGAAAAAGAAGAAGAAAGATACATACATAATTTATTAATGGCTTATTTTTATAATTATTCTATGCAGTATAACCGTTCAAGCAACAATCACAACAATAACAGCATTATCACCAGCTTGAACAACCATTACAGAGTCTCTGCCACCGGCGGTGGCGGAGGCGGAGGAAAGACGGTGGGGAGGTGGCTGAAGGAGAGGAAGGAAAAGAAAAAGGAGGAAACAAGGGCCCACAATGCTCAACTCCATGCTGCAGTTTCGGTTGCTGGAGTTGCAGCTGCAGTTGCGGCTATTGCAGCCGCAACTGCTGCTTCGTCAGGTGCTCGTAAAGATGAGCAGATGGCGAAGACAGACATGGCGGTAGCATCGGCTGCTACGTTGGTGGCGGCTCAATGTGTTGAGGCTGCTGAGGCTATGGGGGCTGAGCGTGATCACCTTGCTTCGGTGGTTAGCTCTGCTGTGAATGTGAGGTCTGCCGGCGATATCACAACATTGACGGCTGCTGCTGCGACAGGTATGCCACTACATCATTTTTATTTCTTTTTATTTGTGATTTTTTAGATGCAAATAAATCATAAAAATAATTTATTCAGAAGCATAGTTTTTCATTTATTAATGTGTTGAATTATTAGCTTTTTCAGTCTCATTGGAATGTTGTTTGAATTAATTATTTCATGAAAATGACTGACTTAAATAAAAAAAACATTTGTGGTTGTTTTTTTTATATAGTTGTTGATTAATTTATGATGTTTGTGGTTTGAATTCGTAGCATTGCGTGGGGCTGCAACATTGAAAGCAAGGGCCCTTAAAGAAGTTTGGAATATTGCTGCTGTAATTCCTGTGGAGAAGAATTTGGTAGGTAATGGTAATGGTCATGGTCATGGTGGTGGGGGCAGTGGTAGTAATGGCAGCTCCAATAGTAGCTTCAGTGGTGAACTTGCACCTGAAGAAAATTTCTTGGGCATCTGTAGTAGAGAATTGCTAGCCAGAGGTTGCGAGCTTCTCAAACGCACTCGCACAGGTACATTTTCTCGAATGAATTGATTTAGTAAAACTGGTTATATTTAAAAGTGAACTAAATGTAAAGTGGTATGGACCCTAAACACAAGGCTAAAATTCAATTATAGATGCAAAAGTTCCGAATTCTAGTTTCAAATTAGAAGCAGTTCTTGAGATAAAATCAATTCTACTCGAGAACATCCGAAGATGTCAAAATCAATTTTACACACGTCAAATCAATTTTGCTTCTTTCAACGGTGGAACCAATTATAGACTTAAGTCTATGAAGCATTCACACTTCAGATTTAAAGTGTGTTTAGTGTCCGACATTTATCAATGTCGTCATATGTCATTGCATTCAATCACTTCCATTGTTTCTTAAATTATTTCCGGTATTTACGTCTGAGTGTCATGTTCGGTGTGTTTATGCTTCTCAGTATATGTTTTATCGGTATAGCTTCTGAAATTTTTGTTTCTCAGTTGGTTTATGTTCCCATTATATGTTCTGTATGTGGATTAAAGAAAAGGATCTTATTTAGTTTTAGTTGTTATTGTGTTTGTTTTTATGTTTAAAGGATGAAAAGTGATTTGATTTGATAATTGCTTCCAGGTGAACTCCATTGGAAAATTGTGTCAGTTTATATAAACAGAATGAACCAGGTATATATTTGAGAATTATTCCTTTTCTTTTCATTTCAATTGTGTAATGTGACTTTAGATCTTGACTATGACCAATTATTTGGCCATCAATTATAAGAGTTTTAATGATGAATAAGAATCTGGTAGTGGAAAGAAGTGACTAAAGTGAGGGCTCTTAGAACGATGTGATGATGTTAAGGGATCAACTCAGTTCAGTTTCCTAGAAATCTACAAATTGTAGTAACTCTTTAGATCCTCTTTTTGTTTCAGGTTATGCTAAAGATGAAGAGTAGACATGTTGCTGGGACCATCACAAAAAAGAAAAAGAGTGAGTTTTCATCAACTTTTGTTTTTGTCCCCTTCTCTTATCATACTTTAACTGATTTGGAGGTGGGTCTTGTTTCATTTGGGGATTTGTGAAAGTTATTCTCTTTATTTATTATAGTTTGAAATGGATCAAAAGGATTCTTCTTTAAATCAAAACCACCTTCACACTCATCCTTTGATCAGGGTTTGATCCATCAAGGGTTCGATCATTGGCCGATCAATATGAAAAGTATCTAATAGAATATATCAACCGTTTAAATGGATCTCAGTTATTTGTCTGTGCACATTAAGTTTATCTTGACTCATGCTTTTTGAAATTTTTCGCAGATGTTGTGATTGGAGTTATCAAAGAAATGCCGGCTTGGCCTGGACGTCACTTGCTAGAAGGTGGTGACAACCGTCGTTACTTTGGTTTGAAAACAATAACGCGTGGCGTGGTTGAGTTTGAGTGCAGAAGTCAAAGAGAATATGATGTGTGGACACAAGGTGTTTCAAGGCTTATCTCTATTGCTGCTGAAAGGAACAACAAAAACAGAACATGTTAATTAACTATAAACATGTTGTTATAGGATCTTATGTTAACTATGAACATGGTATAGATCTGTTGATACATGATGGGGTTTTGATCCATTTGTAAAAAAGGGTAAATTAAAGTCTTAGTTATTATGCTAGAAGATAGGGGAAGTGGGTCTCTTTAATCTTGGGGGACTTAAATTAGTATTTTTATGTTTTTTTTTTAATGGAAAGTAAAGTAATGTGAACTAAAGTGAAAGATGTTAAGCTATAAGCTGTATTTTCTTTCTTTCATTGATATGGAAAAAAAGAGAGTATCTTGGACCTAGCAGTCAAAAAGAAAAAAGGGAAAGAGTCATATTTTAGTGTAGTGTGTGTGATGTTAAAAGATAAAGATAAGTTGATTTTTTTTGTGCTTTTGCTGCTTATCAATGTTGGTTTAAGCTTTTCTTGATTGGATTTGGATCCCAAGGAATTCTTTTGTTTTAAGGTTTATGATCTACAGAAAATCATTGTTATGGATTCTTCTACTTCTGCTTTAGGGTATGTTTGTTTGAAATTTTCTAAAAAGGGGATTTTGATGAAAAATAATTTGGTGAGTTTTTTAAGACATTTCAAAGAAAAGTAAAAGCAAAAGCAGTTTTATGTTAGTTTACTATCATGCCAATTTCTTTTTTCTGGAAAATTGAATTTTAAGTTGTTGTAGTACACTCATATTACGGTACTTTTTTCCTATTAAATTACAATGAAGAAAATAAGAAAACTAAATGCACACATGTACCAATTCCTCTTTAACTTCGGATGAATGTTTGACAAAAATCACGCTCATATACTGCAATATTAACTAAAATTATATATTAAAATTTCAACAAAATAACAATGTCATTGTGATTTTATCAAACTCATCGTCAATTTAAACATGCATGACTTCTTCAATGTTCCTCAATGACATGATAAGAAATTATCTCTAACTATTTCTGTTTTCATGTCAACAACAAAAGTCAAAGAAGAATGATTTGGTTGTTATGTGGTACCTATCAATTGCAACCAAAGAGTTATCTACATATTTAACACTCATCTACCCTTTTGCCAAAAACCTACAACTTCTTTAAATGCTCTTTTGCAGTGATCCAAACACATGCAGTACACTCTACCAATATGCATCAAATTTAAAATTATGAAAACATTAGTCATTGTATAATTTCTCAAACAAAAATTATGAGTAGTATCACTAACATTCTCTTTTTAAGACTAAACTCTTTTGGTGATGAAAATTACGTGGATCCTACCACTTTATGCGAATCCATTTTCAATATGATGGAAATTGCATGATATGGGGGACTAAACATCAATTTCCTACATTTGTTTGTATGTTCTGCTAGGCTTCAATTTTTTGGGCCTTAAGTTACTTTAAGCCCAGCAAAACATATGCACTTCTTTTGACCAAATAAATTTCTTGTCAAAAAATAAATAAATATTTTGACCAAAAAATAATATCACTAGAATCTCAAACCAAAATATCCAATTAAACAAGACTATATAAAAACCACACCACATGTTTATCTTATCATCAAATTCTTCAGCAAAAAGTAACACTTACCTCTCCTATCATCAGTTATGTGTTCTTCTGTTAGTAATGTTTTTGAAACTGGCAACTATACCACTAAGCTACTAAGGGTTGATTCTTGTTCACATACACAACATGGTACAATTTTTATTAACTCTTCTATTATATGATCTCCTATATAGTTCACATGTGCTAAATTTTTCTATATGTTGATCAGTTCCACCACCAAAATCTCTTCTGATTGCAACTCCTATTGAAGGTGGAGAATTCCCACTTCTAATTTTTCTACATGGATATCTTCTTTTAAACTCGTTTTATTCTCAGCTTATTCAACATGTTGCTTCTCATGGCTTCATTGTCATTGCACCTCAGGTTAGTTCTCATTTGACATTTTAATATATAAGTTATATTTATCTTGTTTGCAAGAAGCACTTCTAGGAAAAAATCACTTTTGTAAAGACTATTAGACATAGACATGAATCAATGACTAGAAGCAAGAATCACCAATTACACATAATCATTAAAAACATTGTTAGGAGCATATAATGGATTAAAATTTCATGTAATGTTAATTCAATGACATTTGAATACTGCTCATAAATTATACTCTAATTAGTAATTGCTTGCAATAAAAGCAACCAATTTTTTCCCAACAGTTCTATTTTGGTGAAATAATCATGTTTCCTCTCTTAGTTGTATACGGTGGCTGGACCTGATATAACTGAAGAGATTTACTCAGTAGCTGCAATAACAAATTGGCTATCTAAAGGACTTGGCAAGATTCTTCCACCAACCATAAAACCAAATTTCGACAAGTTAGCACTTGGTGGTCATAGTCGCGGTGGCAAAACATCATTTGCTATTGCTCTAAGAAAATTAAACATCGCAACTGATCTAAAATTTTCCGCCATAATAGGAGTGGATCCGGTTGATGGAATGGATAAAGGAAAGCAAACATCGCCACCAATTCTCACCTATGTTCCTCATTCATTTGATTATGATATCGCAACATTGGTCATTGGTTCTGGTTTAGGTGATGTGAAAAAGAACCCTTTGTTTCCTCCTTGTGCACCTAAAGGTGTCAATCACGAGGATTTTTTTAGTGAATGTGAGAAACCTTCTTGGTATTTTGTGGCTAAGGATTATGGTCATGTTGATATGTTGGATGATGATACTAAAGGAGTTAGAGGGAAAGTTACTTATTGTTTATGTAAGAATGGAGAATCAAGGAAACCTATGAGGATGTTTGTTGGAGGAGTTATGGTTGCATTCTTGAAAGCTTATTTGCATGGTGATAATGTGGACTTATTGGCTATAAGAGACAAAAATGTGAGTGTGCCTCTTGAGATGAAATTTGATTATTTTGTATAAAAATTAGAGAAGATAGGAAGTATATGTTTTTGTTTCACATGTAATTCAACTAATGAGGCAATAATCATCTCTATGCATTTTACATGTACATCAACTTCATGTTTTACGATATGCATGGTGCCATTTTACTTTTATGTTGGAGTTAATTTCAAATTTAAACATAGCTAGAACTATTCTTTTGTGTGTGTACATGTATGTACGTATAATTAAAATAATTTTAGATCAATTTACTTTCATGTTTTTCTATGTTAACTATGGAAGATCATGGAAATGTCAAGATCGATCATTCTCAATGTGGTTATGGTGGATCCATTATTTTTAGGGAATAGTGGAACCATTGAACCAAATACTCTCATCTCTAATCTATAGAGTAATATATTTCACGACATGTTTGTTGATGGCTATTGAAACAATGCACTTACATAGAAACACTATATTCGAGAATATAGAAATGAAATATAGCAAATTTAAATAATAGTTTTGTGACAAAAATTCAAGGCAATGTTGAAAATCATAAATTACTATTTTATTTTGCTTTATTCTTATTAGGGTTAATAATGCTTTACCCCTCTAATATAAGTCATTTCTGGTTTCCTCCCTGTAAAATTTTCTTTTTGGATTCCATCCTTGTAATTTGAAGTTTTTTGGTTTTTGATGTTCATGAATTTTGACTTACAAAATCAATGATATGGCGGGGGTAAACCGAAATTTGCTCAAATTACAGAGGGCAAAATTTTTCATGAAGGTCTAAAACCAAAAAATCTTCAAATTACAAGGACGGAATCCAAAAACATATTTTACAGGGAAAACCGGAAATAACATATATAAGAGGAGGTAAAACACTATTTATTGTAAGTAGAAAACTTTTTTTAGATGGTCTTATAAAGGAAGTATTAGTTTTGGACGATGATTTCTGTTGGAACATTAGTGTGATGTTGGAAGATTAAACACCAAGTAATTATACTTTGATATAATGTTGTGTGATTTGAAAAAATAGAGTGTGGGGGTCCCACATAAAATAGAACACACACATTAATAGTGTTTAAATTGTGGTATTTAATTAAATACTTGATAATGATAAAAATAATAGTAATTATTATTTTTATTCGTGAATATCCTTCATTCAAATCCAATGAGTTTGTTTCCTCTAGTTTTGTGGATTTGTTTCGGCTTGATCTTATCCACAAGTGTGTTGAATTGATTAATGGATAAGTTCCATTTTTTGTCTTATCCATTAGAGTAACTGCTACCGCAAATTTTGCTAAAACAGTTACAAAATCTCTATATAAATAGAGGACTCTACTCAGTTCAAAAGACACACCAAAGAGTTTCATTGAGTTGTCGGGAACTCTTCTCCCTTTCTTGACTTGTGTTGACGAGTCTTTCTTCTCTTCATCTTCTTTTTCTGTCCCTTCGGAATTAAGAGTGTTCTTAAGACCATAGTCCCTTTTCGGTTTAATGTCCCTTCGGAAATAAGAATGGTCTTAAGTTCATAGCCCCTTTGATATTTTTATGTCCTTCAGAATAAATAATAATTTAAGATCATAGTCCATTTTTCGGTATAACGTCCCTTCAAATTATGAATGATCTTAGAATATATTCTTCTTCGATTCTTGAAGAAGTTAGACGTTAGAATGGTGTAAAACCATATTTGAGTGATCATAATATCATAGTTGGAGAAGTTAATAATTAGAATGGTGGTAACACCATATTTGAGTGGTCTCAACACCATAATAGAGTGGCAACAGTACCATATTAAAGTGGTTTCAGTATTAAAATAATGGTCTTGGTACCATATTGGAGGTGTAATTCTTGAACGGTTTTCTGCAGTGCAGTAGTTAACCGCACAGTTGAAGCTGGACTTGTTTTATCCTGGAGGCGGCGTGGTTGATAGTCTGCCTTGTACAATTTTGGGCAGTGCCACGAAACGTCTTAAAGAGAGCGACCTGGTCGTGACTCAACCTAGTAACAACTTTGGTACATAATAGAATTTGGAAATCCAAATACAACAGTTTGGAAATCCAAAAACAACAATTTTAAGACGTTTCTATCTGCTATGTCTATCGAAGAAGTTGCTTATTGAGGTTCAATTGTCCTAAGGATAAATCAAACTATAGAAATACATCTTTCGACTGAAACAATGAAGTGTTTGTTGTTATAACAAACAACACTAATGAAATTCACATATGCACTCGGAATCAGTTTGAAATTTATTTTCAAAAATCAAAATGCACTGTGAATAAATAACTGTTAAATTAATAGAACCTTCAAGTGTTGTTGCATCGTCCTTAATCTTCTACTTGATCCTTGACAATTGACACAGACAAATATAACAGACGGTTGATCGGTAATACAAAATTATTTGTCAAGTATTGGAAGTTTTTTTGGACAGTGCAATAACAAATGAAAAGGACGTAAGGTTTTAATTGAAAATTGAGTGTACCTGGTTAGAAGCATCGTGTGCCTACTCCACCAAAAAAAATTGCTTCAGTTTAGCACATGTACTAACTAATTCACTTTTGGTAAATTAAAGCAAGCACATATATTTATGTTATTGATTATAATTATTAGCTGGAGCACCAATTTTTAGTAGACCATTATACACTCGAGCACTCAATTATTTCAGGATGATATTCCAATAAGAACAGGTCTACTTACCTGTACCCTATGCATTTTTATGAGAAAACATTGCGCTTTGATGACATGATCAAAATTAAATTCACCTTCTATTTTATAAGTTGTGTGATTTTAATATCTGACATATCAAAATTTATTATTTGAACAAGCGTTTAATTTTAAACTTGAGTAACTTGTACTTAACTCCAAAGTATATGATTAGAGAATTTTTATTTTTTGCAGTCAAGATAAATGAACCAAAAGTTCATATAAATAAGTGTTTAGAGAATTTGAATCCCTAAACTTAATAAGTTATAATATGTGCGAATTTGAAGGCACATAAAATAGAAATGATAAAAAGATATTTTATCATATTTATTGATGACTGTAAATTTTGGAAATAAAATTGATACACTTGATATGTTCAATTTCAATAACGAGAATTGAAATTTATGTTGGATAGAGTACCCACGTCTAAGAACAAAAATTCTAATTAAGAATTTTTTGAAGAAAAGACACTCCAACTTGTCTTATTTTTTGAACTTGGGTTTGTCTGACATAAGTTCGGATTTCGAACCCAAAAGAGTTATACTCACTAGTAGATCCTATGAATGTGTATTCATTGGGTATGTTATGATTAGGAAAGCATATAGGTTTTATGACCTAAATGTTAAAGTAATCATAGAATTAAAAGATCCCGATTTCTATGTAAATATTTACCCCGTTAAATAAAGAATAGTGGGGGCGCTAGTGGGAGCACGACACTAGTGGGGGTAAACTAAATTCCATTTTAAAAATTGAGAACTAGCGGGGGCACTAAATTTGATCACATTCCAGTAATCAGAAATAGTTATGAAAACATCATACAAGATGTTATAGAACCTCGAGGAGGTAAGAAAGCTAAAATTGATAAAGAGTATGAATTTGGTTTATACATTGGAAAAAGATCCATTAAGCCTTAAAGAAGTTATATCCTTATTGGATGTTAAATTATGGCAAGAAGCAATAAACGATGAAATGAATTTTCTAGAATCTAACAAAACATGACACTTGATTGACTTGTCTCATAGTTGCAAAATCAATCGGTTGTATTTAAATTTTGGAAAAAGAAACTAAAACATGATGGTACAGTTGATGAATACAAGGCTCTCCTTGTAGTCAAAGGTTTTAGACAAAGAGAAAAAATATAGACTTCTTCGATACTCATTCACCGGTCACTAGAATCATATCCATAAGAGTACTAGTCCCTTTAGCCGCCGTTCATAACTCGATAGTACTCCAAATGGATATGAAAGTTGCCTTTTTTATGGTGAACTAGAAGAAGAAATCTATATGGAACAACCTGAAATTTTTTGCGATTCATGGACAAGAAAACAAGGTATGTAAGTTAGATAACTCTTTGTGAGGTCTAAAATAAACTCTTAAGGAATGACATGAAAAATTTGACATTCTAATTCTATCGAATGAGTATAAAGTGAATGAAAGTGACAAATAATATTTGTACGATCATATGTCTCTATGAAGACGACTTGCTCATATTTGATTTAAAGATTCATGTTATGAATTATGTGAAATCATTGTATATCAAACAACATTGATAAGAAAGACCAAGACAAAGTTGAAGTAATTCTTGGTTTCAAGATTACTAGATCAGAAAAGAGAACTTTTTGATGAATCTCACAAAGTTGAGAAGATCTTAAGGAAATGTAATTATTTGAATGTAAACTTGCATGCATATATTATGATCCAAATTTAAGAATACTTGAGATGAAGTTAGACAAACAAAATATGCGAGCATCATTGGTAGTCCTTAGGTGAGCCATTGAATGTATTAGATCCGACATTGTCGATGTCGTGAAACTCTTGTGCAAGTTTACTAGTAGACGAATGAGAAGCATTGTCATGCTATTGAAAGAGTCATGAGGTGCCTTAAGAAGACTATGACTCTAAGATTAAATTACTAGGAGTAACCAATTGTACTTAAATGATACAAGATATAAAATAGAACATCCTTCAGATGAGTATTTGGCGACCAGTGACTACACATTGAGCATCACTGGAGGAGTTGTTTGTTAAAACAAATGATATTGACTCTGTCCACTATGGAATGTATCTGAGATGAGAACACTAGAGAAAACTAGTGAAGAAACAAGTTGATAAGATGCTTGTTAGCTGAGAACCCTTAGTTGGTGAAACCGTTGTCCGAATTGTTAATTTATTGTGATAGTCTGCAGCTATTACAAAATTGAGAATCGTTACCACAATGGTGAGAGACGATAATTAAGGCACAAACACAAAATAATTAGAGAGCTCTAAAAGGAACGGTTAAAGTATATCGTGCACGTACTTATGAAGAATTGGTCAATCCTTTGACGAAAGGAATTACTAGAAAGAAAGTCTAAACACATCCAATAGGATGAGACTAATGCCCAAATATCACAAGTGATGGTAACCCGACCTACATGACTGGAGATCCCAAGAAATAGGTTCAATGGGTAATAACAAGTCACAAGTGATAGAACATGCTATGAGAAAATTAAGAAAGCATGAATCCTGCAGCGATATGAAGATGAGATAATAGAAACTCTTAATGAGATCTATACTCTATGTTGAGTGGAGTACATAGCTACAGGAGTACTCTTGATAGACTCACCTATACGAATGTGGAATTGAGGCCGATTCCTATGGTATTCGGGGCAGAATACCTAGAGCGTTCGTTGAAACTAGGATAGACGTGCAGGGCCAAAAACGCACGGACTTTTAGAATACACCTTAGGAAAAGGTTTGTGCGCGGATTCTATGTCTGAGATAGAGTTCAATGATGTAAGCAACTCTTGTTAAATCGGAATTTTATCTACTATGCAAAGGTTCAAGTTGTAGGCGACACCTTTGTTTATTAGCAACCTTATAGAAACATTTTAACGTTATTATTGAAACCATTTTTTAAATTCAAGTGGAGGATTGTTGGAACATTAGTGTGATGTTGGAAGATTAAACACCAAGTAATTATACTTTGATTTAATGTTGTGTGAATTGAAAAAATAGAGTGTGGGGGTCCCACATAAAATAGAACACACACATTAATAGTGTTTAAATTGTGGTATTTAATTAAATACTTGATAATGATAAAAATAATAGTAATTATTATTTTTATTCGTGAATATCCTTCATTCAAATCCAATGAGTTTGTTTCCTCCAGTTTTGTGGATTTGTTTCGGTTTGATCTTATCCACAAGTGTGTTGAACTGATTAATGGATAAGTTCCATTTTTGGTCTTATCCATTAGAGTAACTGCTACCGCAAATTTTGCTAAAACAGTTACAAAATCTCTATATAAATAGAGGACTCTACTCAGTTCAAAAGATACACCAAAGAGTTTCATTGAGTTGTCGGGAACTCTTTCTCCTTGACTTGTGTTGACGAGTCTTTCTTCTTTTCATCTTCTTTTTCTGTCCATTCGGAATTAAGAGTGTTCTTAAGACCGTAGTCCCTTTTCGGTTTAATGTCCCTTCGGAATTAAGAATGATCTTAAGTCTATAGTCCCTTCGATATTTTTATGTCCTTCAGAATAAATAATAATTTAAGATCATAGTCCCTTTTTCATTATAACGTCCCTTCAAATTATGAATGATCTTAAAATATTTTCTTCTTCGATTCTTGAAGAAGTTAGACGTTAGAATGGTGTAAAACCATATTTGAGTGATCATAATATCATAGTTGGAGAGGTTAATAATTAGAATGGTGGTAACACCATATTTGAGTGGCCTCAACACCATAATAGAGTGGTAACAGTACCATATTAAAGTGGTTTCAGTATTAAAAGAATGGTCTTGGTACCATATTGGAGGTGTAATTCTCGAACGGTTTTCTGCAGTGTAGTAGTTAACCGCACAGTTGAAGCTGAGCTTGTTTTATCCTGGAGGCGGCGTGGTTGATAGTCTGCCTTGCACAATTTTGGGCAGTGCCACGAAACGTCTTAAAGTGAGCGACCTAGTCATGACTCAACCTAGTAACAACTTCCGTACATAATAGAATTTGAAAATCCAAATACAACAGTTTGGAAATCCAAAAACAACAATTTCCTATAGGTTTTATTGTAAATTCATGGTCCTCAGTTTTAATGTAAATTGGAGTTAATGTATTTATCAAGCAATATTTAATTAGAGAATTAGGGTCCTTGCTGAGTGATGATTTAAGGCCGTCATAGAAGGAGGCAATTAAATTCATGATGTCAGTTATGGTATACTGCAATAATAGGTAATTTAGTTAGTAAATGAATAAATTTGAAGTAAAAAATAGTGTTGAACGATTTTCATAAAAAAAAAAACATAATTGAGTTTTAAACGAGGTGATAAATCTTTGAGTTGTTTCTAAATTAAATTACTAAATTACACTCAAGAACGCTTAAATGAGATGACGCGGCTCTATTCTAGTCTTAAGTTCGAATCTTGTATTGGACATACTACATCGTTAAAACGCTTAAGAACAATTTACCGCTCATTTAAATCCCACAAAACTTACAAATTAGTATCTGCATTGTGGACGGAGAATACCCGGCTTACGAAAAAAATTGAATTATCAACCATGAATTTGTTAAAGTGGTAAAATACTTAAGCTTGTTAAGTAAATAATTTTGATCTCTGACTCAATACTTGAAAAAAAAAAATATGTTGGGAGAGAAGAATCAACTATAGATTCATAGATTCTATAGTTGGGAGAGAAAAATATATATGTGCTTCATAGATCTCTGACGAATATTTGCCACTTCCAAACATGGTAGAAAATACTTTGTTCCTTCTAACTTTTTCTATTACCAAATTAAGTAACTCTATTTTAACAAAGTTCACTCGAGATGTTCCTAGGGATGACAATGGGTACCCATTGGGCAGGGTACAATAAGCCCCATCCGTATACCCGCGTTTTAAGAAAATCCCCATACCCGAGCCCATACCTTCGTGGGCAATAAGTTTGATACCCGTCCCCATATCCTATGGGTATATAAGTGCCCGTACCCGCACCCATTACCCGCACTTTCACAACAAAAAGATAATAAATAGCAAAAAAAATATCACAATATAATCAAAATATGCTATGAAATCTGTTAAATCAACATATACAATATTACGCATCATGTTATTTAGCTAAATAAAAAACATCTAAAATAACTTGACAAAAAAAAACATCTAAAATATAAAAAACAAATGCATATTACAATTAATATCAAAGACTTAAGATTAATTAACTAAATTTATTATAAATAAAATTATTTGTATGGTTTATATAATGTGTGGGCATGGGGCGGGGTGGGCACTAGAGTGCCCGTACCCGCCCATGCCCGTTCAAGTTTGCGAGTAATTACCCGAGCCCGTCTCCATATCCGTAAGTGCGGGTATTTACCCGTCCATTGCAGGTATTTTTTGCGGGTGCCCGATGGGCTTGGGTCGAATTGATCCCTTGATGTTCCAACTGTTTTTTTTTTTTTTTGCGACATGTTATTGTTAAAATATCATTAATTTGATAATTTAACTATTTATTCCTTATTCTTTATTAATTTATTTCTAAATTCAAATTAAAGTTTAATTTTTTTTTTGAAGTTAAATTAGAGACCTCAAGGAAGAATTCACTTCCAAGTTTTAAATTAATACCACCAAATCAACGGATTTAAAAGATTAAATTGTTAAATTAACGAATAAATATTTAACCTATCAAGTTAATGATATTTTAAAGTTTTAATAGTGACATGACATAAACAAAGTCACTATGAACATGCCACGTATAAACATTTGTTACAAAGAAGAGACTAAAACTTGCAAGTGAAATTTAGAGGATAAAAGTTTGAAAGAAATATTTAGAGAGGTTAAAAATAAAATTGATATATTTAGAGAGAATAAAAACATTTTTTACTCTAAAAAATAATAATCATTATATAATTTCTTAGACAACATTACTTTTTAGCATTTGGCCCTCGCCCCAAATTATGAGAAGAAAATAAAAACCATTTTATATTTATTAAAAAAACTAAAACATAATAATTTGAAGTATTGAATTTTTTTTTAAGGAAAGTATAGATTTTTGTGTTCTCCTTGAAATAAGTTTCATGAGTAGATGTAAAAACTATTTTCATTAAATGCAATTTTGATTTAGTTTCTCTTTGAAAAATATGATTTTTTTTAAATAATAGTAATTAAATAGGATAAAAGTTGGTCATTTTACCTATAATTTGAAGAAGAAAAAAGTTTTTTTTTCTTATAATTATGGACGGAGGAAGTACTATAAATATTTCAAAGCATGCACCATGACAAAAATTAAAGGGATACTTTATATAAACATTTATATAAGTTAGTATAATTTTATTTTATTTTTCTTTTATTAACACTCTAGTTCTAAGAGAAGAGAGTTCTATTAATATATAGTTCACAATAACTTATGTTAAACTTGACCAAGCCTTGTTTAACATAATTCAAACTCATAAATTGTTTTGAACGATAGCTGAAACTTATTAACCATTTAAGTTTTTATTAATCACTTAAGTTCAACCACTTATATAAGTGTTTGAAATGTCTTATGAAAATAATTTACTCCATCCATCTCACATTAGGCGTCATCTTACTTTTTTTTTTATGTCTCAAATTATTTGTCCCTTTTATAATATCTATACAATATTTATTATTTTTTTCACTAACATACCCTTATTTATTGCATTTCAATCATCTGTAACTACATAAACTCTAATTAATTAAGATATATAAGTAAATGATATGTATTTTTCCATTAAAATCAACATTATGAATCATTTTCTTTATAACCGAGTAAAACTCAAACAAAACAACTAATGTGAGACGGAGAGAATATGTAAAATATTTAAACTTAATTTTATACTCTCTCTCCAAAGTAGCTTGTAGAGAGAACTCGTAAATATATGAGATAATAGTCACAATAGTCCCACAATATATCAAAATTCTAAAATCGTCCTTGACTTTGCACTTTGTTAGTCAAAATAGTATCTGGCATTAAAATAGCCCTTTAATGTTGACAATAACTCTTCTCGTGGAGAGAGTGATATGACAATAAGTAAATATTTGTAGGGATTGATATGAGAGCAAGTAAGTATATTGAGGGACTGATATGACAATATTAACAAAACATATTTACACGATGGACTATTTTGACTAACAAAATGCAAAATCAAAGACTATTTTAAAAATTGCAATACACTCATGAAATATTGTAACTACTCATTATACATTCAGGAACCAAATTGACTATTACCTCTAAAAATATTGTGCATATTTTTCATTTATTCCATTTAATTTCAGGTGCTCTTTTCACTTTCTCACCGCACAAACAAAATATTAATGTCAAACCCCAACAACCAGCTTTTATAACAATTCAATTACTACAATTGTTGTATTTATTTTTAGGCTCATATCTCTAACATTCTAGTTCCGAATTTACACGTGTAAAAATAAGATCCTAAGATTAATGAAATTGGGTTACATTTGTATCTACTACTAGCCTATGTTTGGAACAACTTATACGTCCAATTTTCTCGAGCCCCAATAAGGTCAAATTAGAGAAGCTACAAAATGTAGTAGTTCCCTAAACGTGAGTTTACTTTATTTCAACATGAAAACAAACAACCACTTAAAGCGTGTATGTTTTAACGACAACAAGGGAAATATCGCGTCCATATATACATTTGTCGTGGTTTTTGAGAAGTTGCTAATTGCAGAGTTTGAATAAACGCACGACATCATCCAGGTAGCCGCTAGACCAAACACATACTTAGATATTCAATCAAGGCCTCCAAAATCTAATTGGAACTTTTAATTACCATATGCCCTCATGTAGACACTAAAATAACTACTATAAAAACAAAATTTTATTTTTTAGGTTTATTAAATCATTGATAAATCATCCCCGTAAGTTTAACTTACTTGGTAAGAGATAATGCATGATATACGTAGAGGTTGGGGTTTGAATCCTAAACACCCAGTTATTCACCTTTAAAGTGAATTTTTTTGGACACTAGACTACTTGATCCAAAAAAAAAATTGATAGATCTAATCTATAATACATGTTAGATATATCAAGTGGCAACTTTCTTATAATACTGGCCGTAGGAGGGTGTACTTGATGTTAATAACATATTTTGAGAAAAACAAATGAATATCATCAAGATCACTTCTATTCAAAAAATAATAAAACAAATTACCAAAATGTCCAATTAAACAAGACTATATAAACACCACACCACAAATTTATCTTACCACCATCATCATATTATTCAGCTAAAAGTAACACTTAGCTCCTCTATCTGGCATGTCTTCTTCTGTTACTAATGTCTTTGAGACTGGAAAGTACACGACACAACTACAAATGATTGGCTCTGATTCATATACACAATATGGTACTACTTTAATTAGTATTTCTATTATAAGCACATCTCTTTAATTTAACTATAGTTTTTTTGGTTGGTATTTTTCTCTCATATAGTTCACGTGTACTACTAACTATTCTACATGTTGATCAGTTCCACCACCAAAGTCTCTTTTGATTGCAACTCCTACTGAAGGTGGAGAATTCCCACTTCTACTTTTTCTACATGCATATCTTCTCTACAACTCATTTTATTCTCAGCTTATCCAACATGTGGCTTCTCATGGCTTCATTGTCATTGCTCCTCAGGTTAGTTCCTATTTTATGTATTAATATGTAAATATCATCGTGTTTGCAAGAAGCATTTCTAGGAATAATTCATCGTTGTAAAGACCATCTGGAAGGGACGTGAATCAATAACTAGAAGAAACACCAATTACATATAACCATTAACAGATATGTTAGGAGCATACTATCAGATATTTTTAAGAAGTCAACCTAATACACCGATATTGACAACATGAAGAATCGAACCTGAGATTTTGAGTGTAACATATTACCTAACACAATATTATTATGACAACTCAAGTGGGTAACATATAATGAGATTTAAAAGCAAATTTCCACCATATATGAGAATCAAAAGCAAATTACCATCATATATGACAATGAAAAGCAAATCTTAATAGTTTATCAAAGCATATCACCACTCAAATGTTGGCATATAAATTGTAATAGCTATTATTTCATAATATGATCGTAAAAGATTTGTGGTTGGATTTGTTATTATAAACTTATGTTATGATCATTGTTTTGTCCTGGTCTCTTGTGACCATCGGAAAAAAGATTTTGAATTATTGTTTTATTGAAAAACATGATAACATAGAGGGTCCTTACTCCAAGAGAATTAGAGTCTACGACAATAACAAGATGAGTGGTAATGCTACACAGTTGGGATCCTCTCATTTTTTTCAAAGAAATGGAAGTTTTCATTACTATAATTTTGAATTAAATAAATTATATAAATACACACATTTCTAGAATTGAAGATATTAATTAAATATTTTTATACCAAAACTATAATAATTGAGATTGCTCAATTATTTTAAACATGATATTTTAAACATGATATAAACGATGCATCAGAAATTAAGGCAATTAATTTCTCAATATTTAGAAAATTACTTTATTTTAATAAATGCAAACTATTCGTAGAATTCTTAACATATGTCCTTAATAACATGACACGTACATTACTTTAATCAACATCTCTAAAGGAGAAAGACCGATTTAGTACACCTACCTTTAATCTTGTACAACCATAGAGCACCTAATTGAACTTTCAATAAAATAAAGTAACCAAATGAACTACTAAGATTTGTGGTGAAAATGAGGGCGTGAATGGTTAGACCTATTTAAAAATTGGGTCAACCTCTTCTTGCTTCACTTTGTTTCTATTCATTTGCTTCATTAAATTGACATGAAATATTATATTGTTAGATTGTATATTTATAAAATTTTATTTTCTTGTTGACATGTTTCATGGTTTATAATTTCATGCAATGTTAATAGAAATAGTATTTGAATACTGCTTATAAAATACTAATTCTTGCAACCATTTTTTTTCAAACAATTATATATTGGTGAAATGAAAGTTTAACCTTTGTTTTCACTCTCAGTTGCATATAGTGTCTGGACCAGATATATATAATGATATTTACTCTGTTGCTGCAATAACAAGTTGGTTATCTAAAGGACTATGCATGTATCTTCCACCAAACATTACACCAAATTTTAACAAGTTAGCACTTGGAGGCCATAGTCACGGCGGAAAAACATCATTTGCCATTGCATTAAGAAAATTAAATATCTCAACTGATCTAAAATTTTCAGCCATACTTGGAATTGATCCAGTAGATGGATTAGGTAAAGGAATACAAACATCGCCACCAATTCTCACCTATGTTCCTCATTCATTTGATTATGATATCGCAACATTGGTCATTGGTTCTGGTTTAGGTGATGTGAAAAAGAACCCTTTGCTTCCTCCTTGTGCACCTAAAGGTGTCAATCATAAGGATTTTTTTAGTGAATGTGAGAAACCTTCTTGGTATTTCGTGGCTAAGTATTATGGTCATCATGACATGTTGGATGATTATACCCCAGGAGTTAGAGGAAAACTTACTTATTGTTTATGTAAGAATGGTGAATCAAGGAAACCTATGAGAACGTTTGTTGGAGGAGTTATGGTTGCATTCTTGAAAGCTTACTTATATGGTGATAATGTGGACTTGTTGTCCATAAGAGAAGGGAAAGTGAGAGTACCAGTTTCTATCGAATCTGATAATTTATGAAAACTAAAGGAGATGGGTGTGAGACCTGTAGTGTTTCTTTAATTAGGGTTAACATTAATATTTACAATTTATTTTGTTTCAATTAATTGTTGTTCTATAGTTGTCACTTTGTAAAACTTGTAGTGAATGTACTTGTATAAATATGGCTTAAATATGTCTATAGTACCTACAAATAGGGCTCAATTGAATTTTTGTCCCTGTACTTACTAATCCTTCCATTTTTTCCCTGCAATTATTAATCACTTGACATTTCGTCCTAACTAACTTTTTTAGCATATGTGGCACTAGCTGACTGAGTAACCACTTCGCTGACTCAACTTTTCAAACCTAAAGTTTCAATTTTGCCCTTAATGAATCTTGCGATGCACGAAATAACCAAAATGTCATTGCATTTCCCTTCCTTCTTCCCTCTCTTCTTCCTTCTTCTTCTACGAATTTTCCCCTTTATACTAGGGTAAGAAACTCAATTTCAGATCTTCTTCTACAAAAATTAATATCCAAAACAATCAAATTCAAAAACCCTAACCAAAACCAAAACAAAATAAATCTTAGCTTTGACAAAAAAAATCCTTAAAAATAATAACAACAACAACAACAACAACAACAATAATCCTTAGTTGATTTGTGTCTCGTAGTCTTGCTCATTGCTAATAGCCAAACACCAACAACGAACGACCAGTCTACCACATAACAAAATGGATGGTGCGCCGCTATCCTCATCCGCCGGCGGAGGCAGAAACGGAGGAGATCTGACGCTGTTTGTTCAGAAGATGTATGACATGGAGGACGATTCAGCGACATACGATCATCTCGTGGAGCTCTAAGAACAATAACTTCATCGTTTGGAACCCTTCTGAATTCGCCCCTGAATTTCCCTTCCTTCTTCTCTCTCTTCTTCCTTCTTCTTCCAAGAATTTTCCCCTTTATACTAGTGTAAGAAACTCAATTTCAGATCTTCTTCTACAAAAATCAAAATCCAAAATAATCAAATTCAAAAACCCTACCGTTTCTCGTGTGTGGTGGGAAGCGGGAGATTGTGGCCCTTACCACCATGATTTTGGTCTGATCGGAGGTGAACGTTACACACACTACGGTTTCTCGGGTGTGTAAACCGAGTTAGACTCAACTTGTTCTGGTGCTTGACTCACTCAATTTTGCGTTTCAGAGAGAAAAGAGAGGGAAGTGGAAAGCCAGAGGTATTTTAGTCTTTTTGCGCTTCTCAGGTTTCATTAAGGGCAAAAATGAAACTTCAGGTCTGAAAAGCTGAGTCAACGAAGTGGTTTCCCAGTCAGTTGGTGCCACGTAGGCGTCGCGTACCTAATTAGATGCCACATATGCTAAAAAAGTTAATTAGGACGAAATGTCAAGTGTTAATAATTACAGGAAAAAATGGGAGGATTAGTAAGTACAGGGACTAAAATTCAACTGAGACCTATTTGCAGGGACTATAGAAATATTTAAGCATATAAATAAATCATCGTTCTGCTATTTTCTTTTTAACTTGTGCGTTATTTTAACACATGAAATAAACTATTTTACACATTTTAATCTTATTTGTGTGTCTTTTTCTTTACTTATCTTAGTTTAGTAACTCATACACCATAAAAATAATGTACTTACACTCTTTGGAGTAGTTAAAGAATTCACAACTGTGAAACAAAATTTCTTCCTCGACATAATGACTTGAAGCAGGGGAATAATTTTTTAAAGCTATTAGCTGATATCTTGGATAACTTTGGAGTTAAACAACACATTATTAATGTTTTCGGGTTTTTTAATTTATAATTTTCCAAAATATATTATTTAAGCTGTCTCAATATAGGGTAAGAGATTTAAGCCCCTTAAGTAGATGATAAAGGGTACTATTATTGACTTTCACGTATGGAAAAAATCTTATTGGAGGAAAAAATTTATTTTGTGTTGATGGAAACTTTGTACCTATAATGGTAACCTATTTTTTTATAGGTTATATTTTGTATTTAACTTTTTTTGTTACAAAGTATTTAATTTATTTATAATTGTATTAATGAATTTTTTTATGGGAGTGAAAACTCTTTCTGAAGACTAATAAAATGTTTAGGGGAAACATTAATCTTCAGAAAATGAAATACCTTATTTAGTCTTTTAGAAAACTAAACCGAGAAATTTTAGTTAATTAGTTTCTATCATTAAACATATTACTTATTCGGTTAATTTGATTATTTGACATAGGATGACTTTTTACTCCAAAACGATCCAAATGGCATTGCAAACATATCTAAATAGAGGTAGTTAAACAAATAATTAGGATTTACTACAAATTAAAATCACTATCAATTACGAGTCGTGAAGGGGTGGCAAAACAGACTCAAACTGTCGGACTGAGTCGAAGTTTTAACTCCCATTTTATATCTGAATCGTCCCGCTTAACTCGTTGAAAAATGAGATGGGTGATGGTCGAATATGGCAAGTGTACCAAATCGTTTACCAAGTAATAAAGTGACAAGTAGAGTATCGTATCCACAGAGATTGTCGTTTCGTCCAACAATTCTCGTTACTTATTTTTGTAAGTTGATGATATAAAAGATAAGGGTTAAACAGACTTGCAATTTTTATTAGTTTGCAACAGAGAGCAATTTTACATGTTTTGGTTGCAGAAAAGTAAGCAGCAGGTAGGATTCTTCGAATCCCCTCTGTATATATGTTGTTGGATAATAAATAATAGTATATCATGTTTATTTATCTTAGGTAGACTATACAAGTGATGAGGCTGTTGGGACGTTACTAACCTACTTTGTCCTATCCTTACGTGCGTGGTCTTGCTAATTGAAAGGTAATTGTAACATGAACTTTATATTGACTTTCCAATGTTTCCCAAGGCAATGAAAGCCAAGGTTCCCTTAGATCTTCTCATCTATGAATCTTAGTACACTCATAGTACACTCCTCTACGCTTTCTTAGTAGTTCTACAAACGGGTAACCCTAATCTACATCTACCTTACTAAGGGTTTCAAGAGAATGGATCTATTAGGTTACAACTTATTTCGGACAACTAGACATTTATTTCCCTAATTACTAACTAGTTAATTCCTAAGGTTCGGTAAGGCACCACCCGACTCAATGTGCATCATCCACTAAGTACCTAAGTCTAGGGTCAACAAATATTCAAGTATCTTTGCCTAATTAATAATCACTTACTTCTTTGACAGATAATTATCTGTAAATGGATATAAATATCAAGATATAAGCACCCAGTTAGTGATAGCAATATTAGGCTCTGTCACAACCTAAGTACCTAATCTAGGCTTGCACCTCTAACAAAAATAAACTACTTCCTAATTTTGAAAATCTTATTACCATTTCGAATTGTATAATCTGAACGGTCCTAGACCGTGTTTAAGCTTGATCTTTGGAGGGTTCACATGGTGAATAACACAGAAGAAGAAAAAAAAGTAAACGACATAATTCAACAACGTAAAGCAACAAAAGTAAGGAAAATTTGCCAACGTAAAACAAATGCGCAACATAAAACAAATCCAACAACCAAAATAAATCCAAAAGGATAAAATAAGTCCAAGAAAATGAGTTAAGCGGGCTGGCCCGCCCACGCCCCGTGTCCGTTGATGACAGGTCATCTTACACTATTCTTAACATGTTTTTAAGTTATTTTTAGTAGGATTTAGCAGCAAAAAGGAAGAGATTTCAGGACTTTTGTAATATTTACTATATTTGAATCTGTAATTCTAGTTTTCCCGAAACATAGCAATTTTAGGGGTTTTTTGAAGTAATTCACGAAGAAATCATGCATATCGGTAAATCAAGAACATCTTAAAAATTGTGAAGATTCAAGAAAAAAGAATAAAGATTCAAAATGCCTCATAAGACTTACAAATGGGAGGAATTATGTTCCCAAAGTACCAAGGCATGTTATTTGAAAACGAAGACCTAAAAACTATGGAAATCGAAGATTGGGCTCTGGAAACAGACAGAATGTGCCTAGTGCATGCTTTTTGCTTGTCTTTCATGCGCCTAAGACATTTTCTATGTACCCTGTGCATGCAAAAAGTCAGGGCGCAATTGTCTTTTCCTGCTTCTATGTTGGGTAAAGCCCACACTTTTAGCCCAAACCCAGGTAGAAACTCTCACTATAAATACAAGTCTTCCTCATTCAGAATTTCTCGTTCAGAACTGTGGTAGTTCAAGAGGAAGAGACCTTTGGAGCTTCAGGAGAGTTTCTATCATCTCCTTGATTTTCTAGGGTATGTTTTTATCTTTAGTAATTTGCTTTTAGTTACCATGTGTAACTAAATCTTTTTAGGTTAGAGTTCTAAGATGAACATCTGTACATTTTTGTTGGATATTTATATAATATAATATGTCGTTTATATTTTATTTACTCTTTTGTTCGCTATTAAGTTTTAATCTGAAACACCCCCAGACTGAGGATGGTGGTGTTATACCAAAAGTTCCGACGGTTTGTGGTGCGTTTAATGCATTTTTTGGTCGGTTTAGGCATTGTAAATGTTTCCTTTCAGTGTAGGTACAATCTAGGATATGTTTATGACTATAAATAATATTGCATGCTTCAATATATTCATTCATTATTCATTTCTCATCCTTTCTTACTTTCTCTTTCTCATTTTTTTAGTTAGGAGTGTTTATGATATCATGATCACTGTGGACAGTTGATACTATCCGTGAAGTTATTTTATAGTTTATGTGGGATCGTACGACGGTCAACTAGGGATAGATCTCTTCAAGGTTGGGTGTGGCTATTGCCACACCAGCCCAACCCAAACTTCTTTTTTTTATATTAAAGCCCAAATTTTATATCATATATCTTTAATTTGAAAATATAATCACATATGATGCATTGGTCTAGTGGTCAAGTGCATGTTTTCCTAACTTATAGCCTTGAGTTCAAGTGTTGACTTTTTTTTTTTTTTTTGACAAAAGTTCAAGTATTGACTATTATTTTTGTTATAATTTTTTTATTAAAGAGTTAATTAATATAACATAAATATAAAAAAGAACATGACAGAATCGACCCGACATAAACTTCAAGAATATCTCATCAACTAGTAGTACTATAGTGCTTGATATGTTTTATTAGTTGCAAACATCAGCATAGATTAAAAGTTTGTAACTCCCTCATACATAATCTATCTATCTATCTATATATATATATATATATATATATATATATATATATATATATATATATATATATATATAATGGGATACCATTTTTGGGTGAGATTTTTTGCTTCAAATGACCATTCATTTAAAATATTTTATCTTTTTATAATAAATTACACTTAAAAAAGGTTAAATTCCACTAAAATATGAACAATATTTTTTTATTTTTTTTAGAGTAATTAATATTGCTAAAATAATTACCTACATTGATAATTTCATCCCAGATCTGACCTGTGGTCAGCAGAGACCTTTGATATCAATTACGACACATTTTCTTTTATATTGTTATGCTTCAGATTTTAGAATCTGAACCCTACAATATGGTTAAGATTATAAAATCCAAAAAAGAAGTATTTTCGAAAATAATTTAGGACGCGTGAGTAAGCCACATGGTTATCAAAATAACGGTCTTACTATATATGCATAGTGACAACATTTATATCCTTAACTAACATCAATGTTTACTTTCAATTTTTTCACACATTTCAACATTGTCAGAGTAATCATAATAGGTATGATAGATCCTTCAATACATATCTTTTGTATGGGAGTTACATTAGACATTAGTTTTACGTGACACAGACAACAACATTGACATTCAAGGTAATAATTTTTGGTTAATCTGTAAATGGAATTTGGAAAAGGAACAAAGTATTATTGATGGAAGGTGAAGAGAAAATCGTTCAAAATGCCACGAAGGTGACAACATGGCTGCCTGGTGTCGAGGTGGAGACACATTTCTTTGTGTATCAGAGAAAATTGTCAATTCAACTTACGAGACAACCAAAAATTTATAAAGAAAAATAATATTGGTACAAAAATTAAAACAATATAGAGATATAAAATAAAAACATAATGTGAGTTTGAAAGAGAATGTTGTCATAAATTGATTGTATAAATATCATTTCTTTTCAACAATTATTCGTAATGAACATATGCAATTTTTTCTTGCATTGGATTGAAATCGTGAGATAAAATGGATCTTCAATATGTACATATCAATCAAGTTGTTTTGATGATTAACTTTAAGCATATATTATGTTCCTAGTCGAGCAACCTATTCTAAATAATATTTGGAGATCCTATTTTTATTTTTTATAAGTATAAGAGCTTGTCTAACATATTATTGCATATGTTAAACACAAATAAAAGTAGCAACATTTTATTGAAAAACAACAATTATTTATTAAAATGTAGTATATTTAATAAAAAATGCACAAGTTTCAATACAAACTTATTGTTTTAAATTTCTTAACATGTGTAAATCTGCAAATGATAGAAATCATCTATAACTACTCCATTAACTATAATTAATTTGGATGTTTTAGTAAATGATACTCCCTCCGTTTCAAAATACATGTCCAATTTTTACAATGTGCACTATTCACTTGACTTACTTTGACCATACTTTTTAATTAATGTATAAATACAAATATTAGCATGTAAGATGTTTTCAAAATATTAAATTTTTTTAATATTTTTACTTTAGATAATTAAAGATATTAACGGTCAAAATTATGCATTGGCATATACGAAGTGGTTGACGTATTTTTCCATTAAAATCAACATTTTAAATTATTTCCTATAAACCGTTTAAAACTCAAATAAAACACCTAATGTGAGACGCATAGAATATGTAAAATATTTTAGCTTAATTTTATACTCTCTGTCCAAAGTAGCTTGTGGAGAGAAATTGTAGTAATATGAGGTAATAGTCATAATAGTCCCTCAATATATCAAAATTCTTAAATAGTCTTTGACTTGTACAGTGGTGGTTCCACCACTCAGCGACCCCAAGCACTCGCCCGGGCTCGATCAATAATTTTTTTACATCAGGCCCAACCAAAAATCCCATTAACACACTTCAAAAAAATTATTGGGCAAACTCACAATCGGTCTATCTGTCTTAAGGATTATCGGTCTCAGACTCTCAGTCTCAGCTCTCTCTATGGTTGCTAATCTCTTCTTTGGTTGTTAATCTCTTCTCATTCACTCTAAGTCTAAAAGTAATTTCTTCTCCATGCTTCCTTGTTTAGTTGTTTTAGGGTTTTAGGAAAATTGGCTATTTCTAATTTTGTAATGAAAAATTGATTAATGGTTGATGAATTGGTGTTAATGAATTGATCAGTTGATTAATTGTAAAAATTGGTGTTAAGAAATGATGGCATCTCTCTACTTATAGTCTGCGCCACCAAACAGTTTATAAAAATTGGTGTTAAAAAATTGTGATTTTTTGCTTATTCTCCGCAAAAAGAAGACTGATTCCAAGAATATAAGTTCTTTTCTTAAAACTGACTTACTATTCTTATGTCACTCCTGTAGCCATTTTTCAAAGTGCCTAATTTTGAAATTCTTAGTAATGTCTAGCTTTTCAACAGTACTATATTTTGATTTAACATTTTTGTTTATTTGTAGAGTTGTAGTCTGCTATTGAATATATATGTACTACATTTAAATTTGTTATGTGAATTGAATATTAACTTTGAATCATTAAAGTCTCAGAGATTAGGAGGTTTTTGGTAGATAGAACAAGTATTGAGAATGTGAATGTTGTGCAACCGGAAGCCGAAGTAGAAGAACCACCGCCTAATGTGGCCAATGAGTTTAATCCAAATGAGATTGTGCGTGATCCAGATCTTAGAAAATGTGTATTGTATGTGATATATCCGTCAAAGAGCAAATGGCGATGATGTTGAGGTTAGTAGTTGTATTTTTCAATTTCTATTATAAAGCATTCATTCTCAATATATCTGATAAGAAACTACTAGTAGCTGATATGAAACTATATGAGAAACTACTAGTAGCTGATATGAAACTATATCATAAGTAATAAAGTTTTCCTTCATGATTTGTGTTTCTCTCATTGTTGATGTATTTGAACTAGTAGCTTGCTAGCATGAAACTATATCAGAAACTACTTATATAAGTTGTTGAAAATATTTATAAAGTATTAAATGTTAATACTATTTCATGAAACTACTTATTTTTCTCTTATAGAAACATTTATATAAGTATGAAACTATAGCATGATTTGGATTAAATGTTGTCACTATTTCTTTGTGCCAAATATGAAACTACTTATATAAGCATGAAACTATACTGTACAGTATTTATGCAAGTGTTAAAAATATCTAACTAAATTTAGTATAACACTCCTTTATACTGAAGGTGAGAAAAACACAAGAAGGAGGGGGGGTTGAATTGTGTTAGATTTTCGCAACTCTTGAAGAGTGAGAATCTAATTCCTTAATATCAGAGTCTGATAGGAGATTAGGTTCTGATGCAGCGGAAATAATCAAGAGATAGAGAGAAGAGAGAACACAAGCAATTATACAGGTTCCTTCCACAAACCGGAAGTAGTCCTGTCCCCCTTGTACTTCCAAGGAGAGTTCACTAAAATGTAATATCTATTACAAGTTGCTCAAACACACAGTAAGAGACTTCTAATGCTCAAGCACGCAGGCAATAGACTTCCAATGCTCAAAGACACAACTAAGAGACTTCTTTGCTCAAGGACGCAGCCAAGAGACTTCTTTGCTCAAGCACACAAGCAAGAGACTTCTGACACAATTTACAGAAAATTGAATAGAGATGAAACACTTGACAAACAATCAAACGTGTTTCTATTACAACAAAGACAGACTCTGTTTCAAACAAAGACAAACTTTGTTTTTCTGTTTAACTTAGAAATTCTAGAATACTTAGTTTGTAAGAATAATCTAAGTTGATGATGTGTTTTTGTTAAGACTCAGTTGAATACGAAAGCAATACAACGTAGTTTTTCAGTTGTAGAGTCCTACGATTCTTCAAGTCTTCTATCCTTTATATAGGCGTAGGAAAGAGATGTTGAGTCATCCAGCACATCAGGATGATTTTTGAAGCTTGATCAATGGATGTTGATCTGTTGCTTGATATGGTAATAATCCTTCAATTGCATAATTTGAATTCCATTCCCTTTGAAGATTAATACCGGTAGACACAGTTGCCAAACTGTACGAGGTAGTGGAGTAGTGGAAACAGAGTTCGTACAACGTACTCTGTACTGGCCTGCATTCTTTGTCGTTGAGCATCCCATGCTTAAGTTGACTTTGAAGCTAGCCGTTACTCCAAATGAGAGTTTCTTTTGCATCGTAATGCCTTTAGAAAACTTTGTTAGCAGATCTTCAGATTTCAGGCTTCAGACTCACTGTAGCACTTAGCTTCTGATGATCTTCAGACTCTCTTGGTTTTCAGATTCTGATAGTCTTCAGACTCTGATAGTCTTCAGACTCTCTTCGATACAGTCTTCAGACTCTCTTCTATACAGTCTTCAGACTCTCTTCGATACAGAATCACAAGCAACAAGCTTCTCTGGATCTTTGCTCTTTAAAATTGTTCAAACAGAATACTTTCTAAGATATAAATCTTGATTGATATCCTGCATACTTTAAACAAATATTAGCAATATCCAATTGACAACTTTTAATACCTTGTTATCATCAAAACTCAAAACGTGGTATTGCTGAACACCTTTGTTCCAACAATCTCCCCCTTTTTGATGATGACAAACATCAGTATTTAAAAGGTCAATTGTTGTTAATCTAATTAACAAGTTGACTTAAGGGGTCTGAGGTTTGTAAGCTCAGAGTCTGAGGTTTGTAAGCTCTGACTCCCCCTGAGTCTGATAGTTCTTAAGTTGAGGTTTGTAAGCTCCCCCTAAGTTCTATCCAAGTTAATTAAATTCATTTTCATAAGCAATTGAATTCATTCTCAGAATAATAAATGAATTAGGGAACAGATTCTAAAAACAGGGGTTCAGAGTCTAACTAAGCACCTTTCGCATTCCCTTTAACTTTTACATAGAACTTGCAATATGTAGATAATCAAAAAAGTCACAAATCTCATACTTTTCCCTTCTCCCCCTTTTGTCATCAACGAAAAGGTTTAGAAACAAGTTCCTCCCCCTTTTTAAATGACTTTAGGTAAGGATATAAACACATTTTAAGGAAAATGAAATTCAGAGGGAAAAACATAGAAGAATCAAAGCACAAAATATATTAAATGCAAATAAGATCAAATAATAACTTGTATAAACTTGAAAGCAAAAACAGTTCAAAAGAAAAAGTAAACAACAGACAAGGGTTACAAACAAAACATAAAGAATTTAAACTAAGGTTGGTTTTGTTTGGCAAGGTGATCCATCAATTTCTGGATATCCTCTTGCTGCTTCTTGACAATCTCTTCCAAAGCCTCAGTTCTTCTTAAGTGAGCTTCCCTTTCAAGTCTAGCTTCTTCTTGAACTCTGTGCAGTCTTCTTTTCAAGGAGTCAAAAACCATTGATTCTCTTGGATTATATTGATCTTCATCAAAGAATGGTTTATCCCTAATCCGCAGAATAGGAGCTTTCTCCTTGATTATAGCTTTCTCAGCTCTCTTGACTTCTTCCACATGCTTGGCAGTAACAAATGCTTGTTCCTTGGCAGCAGCCTTCTGAATTTTGGTGACAAAATCTAAAAATTCAGTCTTCAATGTAGAAAACTTGTCCTCATAGCTTACATTGAGAATAGGCACAAACCTTTGCTCAATAATGTCTTTGAGCTTAGAGTTTGATGAAGCATAGAACTCATCTATCCTGTTTGAATCAAATAGGTCGTGAGGTTCAGAAGTTGAGGGTTAAGAGGCTCTTAAAGCTAGAAAAGTTTCAAAATTAGGTACAACTGTTATTGGATCACAAAGAGGTTCAGGAACTGTTCTAGACACAGGTTCTGCTATGCATTCTGTTACAGGTTCTGATAGGATATCAGAAGCTTGTTCCAGAATTTCAGAAACTGGTTCTTCAACAGGTTCTGAGGGTTCAACAGAAGCTATGGTGAGAATTTCTGTAGGTTTAGGTACAGGGTCTGGTTTGGAAACAGATTCTGTAGCTTTTGGTGATTTGGATTTTGCAGGGGTTTTTGGTAGTTCTCCTCCTAGGTGTTTCTCAAGAGAATCTAGGGTGTCTAGAGAGTCTACACAAATAGTCTCAGGTTGGGGGAATGGTTGTTTTGATTGAATGGTTACTTCAGGCTTTTCAGAAGGTTGAATTGCCTGAAGTGGTTTGAGAAACGATGGTTGAGCAGGATGGTCAGCAGGTAAGTTCATAGACACTGTGATGGTGTCTTGAACAACTCTGTCCATAGTTGAATCAACATATTCAACTATTTTGGGGTCCAATGGGTTATGGGATGATAGGGGTTTGATTGGTGAGGGGGATGAATTTATGAGGGAGGGAAGAATTTGGCTCAAGGGTTTGTTATCTGATTCTGAATCAGATTCTGACTCTTGATTCGTAGAGGAAGATGAGTTAAATGCTACATTGCCAGAGGTGCCTATTCCAGATTCTGGAGAAGCATAATGATCAGACATGGTAGCTTCTGATAAATCAGCTTTTGCAGTAGCTACTGGATTCTTCTGTTTCAGAGCAGATGCAAGCAACTTAGCAGCTTCTTTAACAGTTTCCTCCTTTAGTTCTTCAGCAACCACTTCTGCTGCCATTGCCTTGCCAGCAACATGTTTATCCTCAATCATAGATACAGAAGTACCTATCTTCTATGCTACATCCTTAGCCACAGGAACCACATCCACCTTTCTCTTCTTGATCTGACTTTCTTCACCATCATAGTCAGTATCAAGGAATTCAGCAATTTCTTCAGCTAGTTTGTCATAATCTCTGTCACCCTTGCCTTTCTTCGCTTTCTTCTCATCTTTCTTCGCCTTCTTCTCATCTTTCTTAGCCTTCTTCTCATCCTTGGTTTCTTTTATCCTATCCTTGATTTCCTTGGATGCAGAAGATACTGATGAAGGCATGGGATCTATGGTCTTAGGGGCACCAATAGTCACTCCTGGAAGAGCAGTAGACTTGATCTTCTTCTTGAGAGGCTCTTGCTTCTCTTCCTCTTCCTTGAGAACCAATTCCTTGGTCCTTTTTCCTTTGACCTTTAGAGGACCTCCTCCAGCAGTCTCAGGAATGGCAAAGTAGTTGATTATTCTACCAGTATCCTTGAAGTAATCCACCACAAATCTTGCAAGAACTTCAGGATTATCTTCTTTGGAAATAGGAGGGAAGTCCATCATCAAGTCAGATTGCACATAAGATTCCCTCATATCATGCTTAGAAGGATTGAATCTTCTGACAATCTTCATGTACTGAAGAGTATTACCGTTGATGATTCTCCCAGTCACAGTTCCAAGATGAGCATCTGATACAACACCAGATTCTGATAAGACCTTCAAGAGGCCTCCTTGATATAGAATCTCAGAGATTAGCCTTCCAAAAGGAACTTGCCTTCTGGATTCTGATTGGCTTTTCTTTATTGCCCAGCACATGTGGTGCATCACATATCTTGGAAAGTTGATCTTTATTTTGTTAATCAGAAAATAAAGAAGAACTTTGTGATCAACAGACAGAGTGTCTGTTCCTCCTCCTTTCTGAAGCATACTATCCAGTATGATCTTCAGAAGCACCCTATGCTCAGGATGCATATCAACCAGTTTATTTGAGGGTCTCCTTTCAAATAGAAGTTTGTTGCAGATAGCGCTCCAATCACTCTTCTTCTGGACATTCCACTGAAATTTACCTACGTTCTCCACTTGACAAGCCCTGACAACCACCTCTTCAGTGATAAGGACTGGAATCCCCATCACAGCAGACCTAATTTCAAGACCCTTGTATGGTCTTAAACCCATTTCCTCTCGGTTCTTGCCAGCCAGCTTGGGGTTGTTCATAATTGCAGCAGTTTCTTCAATCGTAGCTTCATCCTTGTCGTAGACTTCTGATCTAACCCAAAAATCTCTTACCAGCTTCTGATATGTTGGTCCATTCAACATACCGAAATAGTTCATCATTCCTTGTGCTAAGAAATGAGAAGAAACGTCAACTCTGTCTCCAGCATAGTCAGCATCACAGAATCCAACTAGCTTGTAGTCAGAGGATTTCTTGTAAAGAAGTCCAAGATTGGTAGTTCCTTTCAGATATCTAAAGATTCTCTTGACAGCTGTTAAGTGAGACTCTCTAGGATCTGATTGAAACCTTGCACACAGACACACACTGAATAAAATATCTGGTCTGGATGCTGTTAGGTATAACAAAGAACCAATCATACCTCTATACAGCTTCTGATCAACTTTGGTTCCTTGATCTTCTTTGCTCAGAGTGCATGTTGGATGCATTGGAGTATTCATTTCTTTGCAATCCTCAAGATTGAACTTCTTCAGAAGCTCTTTCGTGTATTTGGACTGATGAACATATACTCCATCTTTGCATTGGTTGATTTGAATTCCAAGAAAGAACTTCAATTCCCCCATCATGCTCATTTCAAACTCATCCTGCATTACTTTGGAAAACTCTTTGCAAAGTGAACTATTTGTAGAACCAAAAATGATATCATCAACATAAATCTGAACTATAAGAATGTCTTTCTGAATAATGTAGTGTCAACTTGCCCTCGTTCAAAGTTATTTTGAATTAAGAAATTACTTAGTCTTTCATACCAAGCTCTGCGAGCTTGTTTCAAGCCATAGAGTGACTTCTTCAATTTATAAACATGCTCTGGATGTTTTAAATCTTCAAAGCCAGTATGTTGTTTGACATACACTTCTTCAGAAATGACACCATTAAGAAATGCACTCTTAACGTCCATTTGATACAGGGTTATGTTGTGATTAACTGCATAGGAAAGAAGTAACCTGATTGCTTCCAATCTTGCAACTGGAGCAAAAGTTTCTGTGTAATCAATGCCTTCTTGTTGACTATAGCCCTGCGCAACAAGTTTGGCCTTGTTTCTGATTACTTCTCCTTGTTCACTAAGCTTATTTCTGAACACCCACTTGGTTCCAATGATGTTCTTGTGTTCAGGCTTAGCTACTAGATCCGATACTTCATTCCTTTTGAATTGATTCAGTTCGTCTTGCATTGCCAGAATCCATCCTTCATCTCCAAGTGCTTCTTCAATACAGGTTGGTTCAATAACAGATGGTAATCCCAAAGCAGACTCTTCTTGTCTGAAATGTGATCTAGTTCTTCTGGGACTTTATTTATTGCCAATAATCTGATCCTCTGGATGCGAAGACTTGTATTTGAAAGATTGTTTGGATTGACTAGCTTGCTGAGAACCATCTTGAGCTTCTTCAGAAGCTTCTTCATTAGGAATTTCAGGAGATGCTCCAGCTTCTGAAGTATCTTCAGATTCTGGAATCTGATCAGATTTTGAGTTATCATCAAAATCTTGAGATCCTGCATAACTTTCATCTTGCTCTGGAGCTTCACTTCCAGGCACTTTGTCATCGAATCTGACATACATAGATTCTTCAACACATTGTGTTTCTGAATTATACAGTCTGTATGCCTTAGAGCGTTCAGAGTAACCTAAGAAGATTCCCTTTTGAGCTTTGGCATCAAATTTCTTTAGATAGACTTTATTGTTCAGGACATAACAAGTACATCCGAACTGATGAAAATAAGATATGTTAGGTTTCCTTCCTTTAAAGAGTTCATAAGCTGTTTTGTTCAACAGAGGTCTAATATAGATTATGTTCTGAACATAACAAGCTGTGTTTACAGCTTCTGCCCAAAAATACTTAGCCAGATTGTTCTCATGGATCATGGTTCTAGCCATTTCTTGTAAGGTTCTGTTCTTTCTCTCTACAACTCCATTTTGTTGTGGAGTTCTAGGTGCAGAGAATTCATGAATAATTCCATGTTTTTCACATAAAACCTCAAAAGGCTCATTTTCAAATTCTCCTCCATGATCACTTCTGACTTTCAAGATTTTCAACTCCTTTTCAGATTGAATTTGGATGCAGAATTTACTAAACACAGAATATGAATCATCTTTAGTTTTCAGAAACTTAACCCAACTCCATCTGTTGTAGTCATCAACAATGACTAGTCCATATTTACTTCCATATAAGGATGCAGTGCTAACTGGTCCAAATAAATCAATATGAAGTAACTCCAAGGGTCTGGAAGTAGAAACAATTTATTTCGGCTTGAAGGGACTCTTGACAATTTTCCCTTTCTGACATGCTCCGCAAAGAGCATCTGAATGATAGTCAATGTCTGGTAGGCCTTTGACAAGTTGCAACTTGCTAAGCTTAGAGATTAATCTCCAATTAGCATGTCCCAACCGCCTATGCCACAACCACTTCTTATCACCCATTGACAAAAGGCACACTACCTTCTGATCAGTCAGTTCAGAGAATTTTATCTTGTAGACATTGTTTCTTCTTTTTCCCTTGAAGACTATGGATTGATCATCCTTGTTAACCACAGTGCAGTTGTTCTTATTAAACAATACATCATAACCACTGTCGCATAATTGACTTATGCTCAGTAGGTTATGTCTAAGTCCATCAACGAACCACACATTACTGATTGAGATAAGAGAGTTACCAATGGTTCCAGTACCAATGATTTTGCCAGTCTGGTTTCCTCCAAATCCCACAGTTCCTCCATCTTTCATGGTTAGGGTTAGAAACATAGACTTTTCTCCCGTCATGTGACGCGAGCAACCACTGTCCAGGTACCAAGCCTTCTGCTTTTCTAGTCCTTTTAGACATACCTGCAACATCAATAATTTCAGACTTAGGTACCCATATTCTCATGGGTCCTCTTGGGTTAGTCTTTGAAACATTGAACTCCTTTCGTAAGTTGCGTCTTGAAGTCATTGGCAGTGTTTTCTCCCATACCTTGGGTTTAGAACCGTTTGGTTTAGGTTTCAACTTGCCTTTCACAGTTTCTCTTTGAAACTTAGGCTTTTGTTTTTCAGACTCTGGCCTTTTCAGAGTCTGTTTATCAGACTCTGAATGTTTTAGAGTCTGAATCATTGAAGTTTTAGGTTCAAAGTTTTTCAGAACTTTTAACTTTACATTCTGAGATTTTGACTTAGTCAGAACCTTAGAACTAGAAGTTGTAGGTTCTGAATGAGTCACTGTGTTGACTTCATCAGACTCACTTACAAAGTGATTTTTCAACGCTTCTCTGGCTCCATCAGGACCAGGTTTCAGAGTCACTTCATTTGAGCTTCCTCCAATGAATCCAAGACCCTGTCCTCTGTTCTGATACGTGCTATAGATCATAGATGCAACCCTTGATCTGTCAATTCCAGTAGCAATAAATTCTTGCAAATCAACATCTTGCTCACTCAAGTATTTACAGCTACACTTCTTGATCAATAAAGTGTCATTTTCTTCTTTTAAACTTTCTAACTCCAACAGAGTTGAATTATGTCTTTTTGACAGCTTATCAAGCTGTTGTTTGACTTTCTTCAACTCAGTGGTTTTAGCTTTAAAATGACCAAGAAGTTCTTTGACAGAATCTACTAATTCAGATCTTGTGAGTTCAGAATATACCTCTGTTTCACTTTCAGAGTCTGCATCTGATTCTGCCTCAGGTGTTTCTTTAACAGATTCGGTTGTAGCCATTAGTCCAACAGCTACATTGGCTTCACCATCAGCATCATCATTCTCAGACCCTGACTCATTATCAAGATCTTCCCAGGTGGCCATCAGACTTTTCTTGATCTGCTTCTTAAACTTGCTTGACTTGAAGGTTGGCCTTTTTGACTTGGATTTTTCCTTCTGCAGCTCTGGACAGTCAGCAATAAAATGTCCAGTCTTCTTGCAGTTGAAGCAACCTTTCTGTTCCTCCTTTTTGAAACCCTTCCCACTGCTCTTGCTCAGAAATCTCTTGTTCTTCTTAGCAAGGTACTGCATTCTGCTTGAAAGCATAGCCATTTCTTTTGCATCTTCCTCTGAGCTTTCAGAAGCTGAAGATTCATTTTCAGACTCTTCAACCTTGAGAGCCTTTGAGGACCTTCCTTTTGATTTTAAAGCAATGGTTTTGGTATTTCTTGCAGACTCATGTTCATTAAGACTTAACTCATGAACCTTGAGAGAGCTTACAAGATCTTCAACACTTAAAGTGTTTAAATCTTTAGCCTCCTCAATTGCAGTGACCTTTGGTCTCCATCTAGAGGGTAAGCTCCTTAAAATCTTGCTAACATGATCAGAAGCTATATAACTCTTCTTTAGTATCTGAAGACCAGATACTAGAGTTTGAAATCTTGAGTACATCTGTTCAATACTTTCATCCTCTTTCATCTTGAATAGTTCATACTGATGAACTAATAGAAAAGTTTTAGCTTCCCTGACCTTTTTGCTTCCTTCATAGTTAGCACAAAGAGAAGCAAACATGGCTCTAGCAGTAGATTTGTCACTCATCTTCATGTATTCCGATTTAGGAATAGCAGTGACAAGAGCTCCTCTGATGATATGATGTTTCTTGTAGATTTTCTTTTGCGCAACAGTGTGAAGTTTACGGTCAATGGCAGCACCTTCGTCATCAAGTTGTAAGTCACCAACACCATCTTCAAGTATGTCCCAGAGTTCTTCATCAAGACCCATGACATAACTGTAGAAGTTGGTTTTCCACCAAGAAAATTCTTCAGGATCACCATTGAACTTAGGAATTTTTCCACAATCAGCCTTTTTACTGCTGTTATTGGATCCATAATCATATGGTATAGTAGCACCAGAAGTAGCACCAGAAGAAGAAGGTTCACTGGAAGACATGTTTTTCTCTGGATCTTTTCTATCACACGGTTAAGTGCTATGACAACAGAGCCGGAACTCTGATATCAACTGAAGGTGAGAAAAACACAAAAAGGGGGGTTGAATTGTGTTAGCTTTTCGCAGCTCTTGAAGAGTGAGAATCTAATTCCTTAATATCAGAGTCTGAAGGAGATCAGAGTCTGAAGGAGATCAGAGTCTGATAGGAGATTAGGTTCTGATGCAGCGGAAATAATCAAGAGATAGAGAGAAGAGAGAACACAAGCAATTATACAGGTTCCTTCCACAAACCGGAAGTAGTCTTGTCCCCCTTGTACTTCCAAGGAGAGTTCACTAAAATGTAATATCTATTACAAGTTGCTCAAACACACAGTAAAAGACTTCCAATGCTCAAGCACGCAGGCAAGAGACTTCCAATGCTCAAAGATACAACTAAGAGACTTCTTTGCTCAAGGACGCAGCCAAGAGACTTCTTTGCTCAAGCACACAAGCAAGAGACTTCTGACACAATTTACAGAAAATTGAATAGAGATGAAACATTTGACAAACAATCAAACGTGTTTCTATTACAACAAAGACATACTCTGTTTCAAACAAAGACAGACTCTGTTTTTCTGTTTAACTTAGAAATTCTAGAATACACAGTTTATAAGAATAATCTAAGTTGATGATGTGTTTTTGTTAAGACTCAGTTGAATACGAAAGCAATACAGCGTAGTTTTTCAGTTGTAGAGTCCTACGATTCTTCAAGTCTTCTATCCTTTATATAGGCGTAGGAAAGAGACGTTGAGTCATCCAGCACATCAGGATGATTTTTGAAGCTTGATCAATGGATGTTGATCTGTTGCTTGATATGGTAATAGTCCTTCAATTGCATAATTTAAATTCCATTCCCTTTGAAGATTAATACCGGTAGACACAGTTGCCAAACTGTACGAGGTAGTGGAGTAGTGGAAACAGAGTTCGTACAACGTACTCTGTACTGGCCTGCATTCTTTGTCGTTGAGCATCCCACGCTTAAGTTGACTTTGAAGCTGGCCGTTACTCCAAATGAGAGTTTCTTTTGCATCGTAATGCCTTTAGAAAACTTTGTTAGCAGATCTTCAGATTGGCTTCAGACTCACTGTAGCACTTAGCTTCTGATGATCTTCAGACTCTCTTGGTTTTCAGATTCTGATAGTCTTCAGACTCTGATAGTCTTCAGACTCTCTTCGATACAGTCTTCAGACTTCGATACAGTCTTCAGACTCTCTTCGATACAGAATCACAAGCAACAAGCTTCTCTGGATCTTTGCTCTTTAAAATTGTTCAAACAGAATACTTTCTAAGATATAAATCTTGATTGATATCCTGCATACTTTAAACAAATATTAGCAATATCCAATTGACAACTTTTAATACCTTGTTATCATCAAAACTCAAAACGTGGTATTGCTGAACACCTTTGTTCCAACATATACAAAATATTCCATTTAATTTCAGGTACTCTTTGTCACTTTGTCACCGCACAAACAAAATATTAATGTCAAACCCCAACAACCTGCTTTTATAACAATTAAATTACAATAGTTATGATTGTATTTATTTTCAGGCCCATATCTCTAACATTCTCAGTTGTGAATTGGTACGTGTAAAAATAAGGTCATAAGATTACTGAAATTGGGTTACATTTGTATCCTCTAAAAATACCAATGTCCCTAAGACTGGCATGCAGATTGATAGAATGACTTGATGCTAAGTTATTTGACATGATAAATGGTAACATGGACATTAACATTGAAACGAAGTATCCAAACAAATCTTTCTTTTACTCGAGGCATTATTATGTTCTTGTTATGTTTGCAGGAACCTCAAGTTATTACCGGTTCTCATGACTGTAACATGAAAATGCGGGACCTTAGAAATGGTGATTTATGTTTTTGTTAAAGGTGACAATGGGAGTCTCTGGTATTGGATTGGAAGAGTGGTCACAATTTCCAGCAAGCCCAATCAATTGCAGAACCTCGTATGCAAATTTGGCATCTTCTAGGTGTTAATTATTTTGATGCTAATTAGTTGTACTATATAAACAATATTAACAAGCATGTTCTATCGCCTTTCTTTTTATAAGTTCACTGGACTGAAGCTGGTAATTATGCTTTAACCTATGATGTCAATGGTACAATTGGCAGAAGAGCAGAAGAGGGGCAACTACAAGGCTGCATAACTAAGAGTAGAAGACATGGCAAAATTATATTGTAGTTTCTTTCATAACATGAATCATGTTCCCTAATATAACTGAATTGTTTTGTCATATTTTAGTTTTTGTTGAAATTTTTGTTATGCATATTTTGCACCTTCATATTGATGGAGACTTGATGTACTTTATGACTAATGTCTATAGATCTTTTACCTCTTATATGTTTAAAAAAAAAGAGCATATGTTATGTCCCAAATTTGATTCATGATAGCTTCTAATAAACTTCTTTATTTGACAAATAATTTAAAAATGATTTTTAATATGGCTTTTGGTATTCATTAATAGAAAATAAATGAATTTTTTGAATGGTCAACCAGTAACTTTCCCGCGAATTTTTCTGCCAATTAGTTCAGTTTTCTGAGGATTTACCTGCGGAAGCTGCTCTACTGCAGAATTACCTGAGGAATTTGTTGCGGAATCAATCTCGGGCAGGGGAATTTCTGCCACTCTGACCAAAAGGTTTCCTGCGGATATTGTTTTCTTTTCCTGCAGTTTCTAAAATCCTCATGAAACAATTACCCACGAAGGTATTACCTGGGAGTGCAAATCCTTGGCAAAATCCATAGGAAACATGTTTCCTGCAGAATTTTCGCCAGTTTTCGCAGGTAAATCGAGAGATTCTAGTAGTGCTAGTTTAACCCATTCATCAACAAACACACACTTGTTATTTTATTTAACATACATAATTATAATATCCTTCATTCAAAATACTAAAATTATATCACTTTTCATAAATAATAAAATGATAAAATAAATAAACATAATATTACCACTTCAAATCAACCACTAGATCATGATACGCAGGTCTAGAAATATTACGTCATGATAAATTAATCAGAATAGTCACTATTACACCTATGAATATAAAATTATTTTAAACAACTATTGACTTATAAAATGAACACGTTTATACATAAATATTTTAAAATATAATTTAGTGAAAATTGAAGTGTTACATAGAATATAGATTTTTGTGTTCTCCTTAAAAGAAGTTTCATGAGAAGATGTAAAAAACAATTTTCATTGTTTATGGTGGAGAAAATGCGAGGGAGAGCAAATTAAATGCAATTTTGATTTAGTTTCACTTTGAAAAAGACGATTTCTTTAAATAACATAATTAAATAGGATAAAAGTTGGTCTTTTTGCCTATAATTTGGGAAAAAGTTTTCTTTTCTTATAATTTAGGACGGAGGAGGCACTATAAATATTTTAAAGCATGCGCCAAGACAAAAATTAAGGGGATAATTTGATATAAACATTTATATAAGTTAGTATTATTTTATTTTATTTTTATTTATTAACGCTCTAGTTATTAGGAGAAGAAAATTATATTAATATAGAGTTCAACAATAACTAAAGTTAAACTTGACAAAACTTTGTTTTAACATAATTCAACCTCATAAATTGTTTTGAACGATACCTGAAACTTATTAACCACTTATGTTCAACAACTTATATAAGTGTTTGAAATGTCTTATGAAAATAATTTACTCCATCCGTCTCACATTAGGCATCATCTTTCTTATTTTTTCTGTCTCAAATTACTTGTCCATTTTATAGCATCAATACGATATTTATTATTTTTTCACTAACATACTCATTTATTACATTTCAATCATCTATAACTACTTCATTAACTATAATTAATAAAGATGTTTTAGTTAATGACATGTATTTTATCATTAAAATCAACATTATGAATCATTTACTTTTTTGTTGTTGAAGGAATGAATCATTTCATTTATAACCGTGTAAAACTCAAACAAAACACCTAATGTGAGATGTGAGACAGAGATAATATGTAAAATATTTAAGCTTAATTTTATACTCTCTCTCCAAAGTAGCTTATAGAGAGAACTTGTAAAAATACGAGATAATAGTCACAATAATCCCTCAATATATCAAAATTTCAAAATAGTCTTTGATTGTGCACTTTGTTTGTCAAAATAGTCCCTGAAATTAAAATAGCCCCTTAATATTGAATATAACTCTTTTCGTATATAGACTGATATGACAATAAACAAATACATTTAGGGATTGATATGAGAGTAAGTAAGTATATTGAGGGACTGAATGATATGACAGTATTGACATAACATATTTACATGAGAGACTATTTTCACTAACAAAGTGTAAAATCAAAGACTATTTTAAAATTGCAATACATTCATGGACTATTTTAACTACTCATACACATTTAGGGAGGAAAGTAACAATTATCCTTAAAAATATTGTGTATATTTTTCCTTTATTCCATTTAATTTGAGGTGCTCTTTGTCACTTTGTCACCGCACAAACATAATATTAATGTAAAACCCCAACAACCTGCTTTTATAACAATTCAATTACTATTCAGGCCCATATGTCCAGCATTCTCAGTTTCAAATTAACACGTGTAAAAATAAGGTCCTAAGAATAATGAGATTGGGTTACATTTGTATTATCTACTTAGCCTATGTTTGGAACAACTTATACGTCCGATTTTCTCGTGCCCAATTAAGGTCAAATAAGAGAAGTTACAAAATGTAGCCATTGCCTACACATGAGTTTACTTTATTTCAATGTGAAAACATACAACCACTTAAAACGTGTTTGGTTAAACGACAACAAGGAAAATATTACGTCCATGTGTACATTTGCCATGATTTTCGAGAAGTTGCTGATTGTAGAGTTCGGAAAAACGCAGGGAGCATTCAGGTAGCCGCTAGGCTAAACATAAACTTAGTCATTCATTCAAGGCCTCCAAAATCTTAGTGGAACTTTTAATTACCGTATGCCCAACAAAAACATGTACACACTCAAGTAATTATTATAAACAAAATTTTATTTTTTTGGTTTATTAAATCATTGATACATCGTCTCAGTGAGCTTAGCTTATTTGATAGGAGATAATGCATAATATATACAGGGGTCGGAGTTCGAACCCCAAACATTCTATTTATTCACCTTTAAGATACATTTATCTGGTCACTAAGCTATTTGACAAAAAAATAATTGATACATCTAACCTATAATACATGTTTCATATATCAAGTGACAATTTTTTTTATAATACTAGCCGTAGGAGGGTGTAATTTATGTAAATAACATATTTTGATAAAAACAAATTAAATATCACCAAGATCACTTCTATTTGAAAAATAATAAAACAAATCACAAAAATAACCAATTAAACAAGACTATATAAACACCACACCACAAATTTATCTTACCACTATCATCATATTATTCAGCCAAAAGTAACACTTAGCTCCACTATCTGGCATGTCTTCTTCTATTACTAATGTCTTTGAGACTGGCAAGTACACCACACAACTACAAATGGTTAGCTCTGGTTCATATACACAATATGGTACTACTTTAATTAGCTTTTCTATTATAAGCACATCTCTTTAACTTAACTATAGTTTTTTTTGTTTGTATTTCTATCTCATATAGTTCATTTGTACTACTAATTATTTTACATGTTGATCAGTTCCACCACCAAAATCTCTTTTGATTGCAACTCCTACTGAAGGTGGAGAATTCCCACTTCTACTTTTTCTACATGCATATCTTCTCTACAACTCATTTTATTCTCAGCTTATCCAACATGTGGCTTCTCATGGCTTCATTGTCATTGCTCCTCAGGTTAGTTCCTATTTTATGTATTAATATGTAAGTATCATCGTGTTTGCAAGAAGCATTTCTAGGAATAATTCATCGTTGTAAAGACCATCTGGAAGGGACGTGAATCAATAACTAGAAGAAACACCAATTACATATAATCTTTAAAAGACGGAGCATATTACGAGTTTTTTTTTAAGAAGTCAAACTATCCCATTAATATTGGCAGTAGAAAGAATCCAACCTGAGATCTTGAGAGGAGCACACTACCGAAGCCAATATCATCATGCCAACTCAAGTGGGTTGCTTATAATGAGATTTAAAAGCAAATTCTAATCATATATGAGAATGAAAAGCAATTCTTAATAGTATCAAAGCATATCACCACTCAAATGTTAGCGTATAAATTGTAATAGCTTTTATTTCATAATATGATTGTAAAGAGATTTGTGGTTGGATTTGTTATTATAAACTTATGTTATGATCATTGTTTTGTCTTGGTCTCTTATGACCATCGAAAAAAAGATTTTGAATTATTGTTTTGTAGAAAAACATGATGATAGTAAGTCAAACTATAAGAGAGGATCCTTACTCGAAGAGAAATAGAGTCTACGATAATAAGAGGATAAGTGGTAATGCTACACAGCTAGGATCATCTGCAATTTTAAAAGAAATGGAAGCTTTCATTACTATAATTTTGAATTAAATAAATTATATAAATACACACATTTTTAGAATTGAAGATATTAATTGGATATTTTTATACAAAAACTAAAATAATTGAGATGCTCAATTATTCCAAATAAGATATTTACGTATGAGAAATGCTAACACGTACCATTAGTGCACATGTTACTACACCAATGATATAAACGATGCATCAGAAATTATGCATATTAATTTTTCAACATTTTAAAAATTACTTTTTTTTCAATAAATACAAACTATTCGTAGAATCCTAAACACGTGTCCTTATAAAACACGACACTTACATTATTTACATCAACATCTCGAAAGGAGAAGGACCAATTTATTACACCTCCCTTTAATCTTGTACAACCATGGAGTATAAAATTAAACTTTCAATAAAATAAAGTAACCAAATGAACAACTAAGATTTATGGTGATAATGTGAGCCCGAATGGTTAGACTTATTTAAGAATTGGGCCAACCTCTTCTTGTTTCACTTTGTTTCTATTCATAGGAAATATTATATTGTTAGATTATATATTTATAAAATTTCATTTTCTTGTTGACATGTTAATACAAATAGTATTTAAATACTGCTTATAAAATACTAATACTTGCAACCACATTTTTTCAAACAATTATATATTGGTGAAATAAAAGTTTAACTTTTGTTTTCACTCTCAGCTGTATAGAGTGACTGGACCAGATATATATGATGATATTTACTCCGTTGTTGCAATAACAAGTTGGCTATCTAAAGGACTATGCATTTATCTTCCACCAAACATAACACCAAATTTTAACAAGTTAGCACTTGGAGGCCATAGTCGTGGTGGAAAAACATCATTTGCTATTGCTTTAAAAAAATTAAACATCACAACTGATCTAAAATTTTCAGCCATACTTGGAATTGATCCAGTAGATGGATTAGGTGAAAGAATACAAACATCACCACCAATTCTAGCTTATGTTCCTCATTCATTTGATTTTGATATGGCAACATTGGTTATTGGTTCTAGTTTAGGTGATGTGAAAAAGAACCCTTTGTTACCTCCTTGTGCACCTAAAGGCCTCAATCATGAGGATTTTTTCAGTGAATGTGAGAAACCTTCTTGGTATTTTCTGGCTAAGGATTATGGTCATTTTGACATGTTGGATGATTATACCCCAGGTGTTAGAGGGAAACTTACTTATTGTTTATGTAAGAATGGTGAATCAAGGAAACCTATGAGAACGTTTGTTGGAGGAGTTATGGTTGCATTCTTGAAAGCTTATTTATATGGTGATAATGTGGACTTGTTGGCCATAAGAGAAGGGAAAGTGAGAGTACCAGTTGATATCAGATCTGATGATTTTATATGAAAACTAGAGGAGATGGATGTGAGATTTGTAGTGTTTCTGTAATTAGGGTTAGCATTTACTATTTATTTTTTGTCATTTATCGTTGTTCTATAGGTGTCTCCTTGTAAAACCTTTTGTGAATGTACATATATAAATAAATAATTGTTATGCTATTTTATTTTCAATGTGCTCGTTGTTTTGACACACAATCAATCAAACAAACTATTGTGCCCATTTTAATTTTATCTTTGTATCTTTATCTTTACTTATCTTATTTTAGCTTAGTAACTCAACACAATAAAATTAATGTACTTACACTCTTTGGAGTTAGGGTTACGAATAGGCCAGACCGGCCTACAAGGGCCTATGACCTTTCCTGTTTAGGCCTGGACTTGCCTGTTTATGAAAAAGACCAAGCTTATGCTTTTGAAAAAGCCTATGTAAGTAACTAGACCAGACTTAGGCTATCAAAATAGCCTACGAAGCCTCATAGGTCGGCCTATTTATGTATATTATTAAAACTTATTTTTTAATTAAATTAAAATATAATTTATATTAAACATAGAAATCAAGAAAAAACTCTAATAATGGACTTTTTAAATATGTTTTAAGGCCTTATAGTGAAATAGGCATTTAAGATCTTATAGTGAAATAAGCTTTTAAGGCCTTATAGATAAACAAGTCTTACAATGAAATAAGTTTTAAGGCCAATTTGACCTATTTAAGAGTAGATAAAATGAATTATTTAATGACTTTAATTTAAAGTAGGTATGTAAATAGGCTTTTAGGTCAGACCAGACTTTTAAATAGGTCGGCCAGACAAAAAAAAAAGAGCCTACGAAAGGCTATATGCCAGGCTCAAGCTTGGAAAAAATTTCATAGGCCAGGCTCGGGTCTATCAAATAACCCACAATTGTGGAACAAAATTTCTTCCTCAACATAATCACTTGAAGTAAGAGAATAATTTTTGAAAACTATTAGCTAATACGTCAGCTAACTTTGAAGTTAAACAACACACTGTTATTGTTTTCGGTTTCTTTAATTTATAATTTACCAAAATATATTATTTCAACGGTCTCAATATAGGGTAAGAGATTTACAATGCAATTTTAAAAAGTCAACTATTGCAATTTACAATGTATTGAATACACAACTTTTTATAAAAACTTCCCATTTAAAGCGCTTAAATAGTCTTCCGAGAGCACTCGTTAACATTTTCTTAATAAATATTACCATCTATTGTAGGAAATGGAGATGATTCCAACTCGAAAAAATTTTATTAGAGGGAAAAACTCATTTTGTGTTAATGGAAACTTTGAACTATAATAGTAACCTAAATTAATCCTTTGCAAATGAAAGACTTTATTTAGTCTTTTACCGATCTAACTCGAGACAATTTGGTTAATTAGTTTCTATCATTAAACCTATGACTTATAAGTTTAATGACTTATAGGTTTAATTTGATTATTTGACATATGATTTCGATTTCAGATCATATGATTTTTTACTCCAAAACAATCCAAATGACAACGTAACAGGATAGATAAACAAATATTCCTTCCGATCACATTATAAGCAAAAAATCAACTATTTAAGTTCATTGAATAGCTAATGAAAAATGTTAACTTGTGCCCTAAGGGCACAATATAATGATATTAAAATAGAAGTAAACAATAATTATTGTATTGAAAAGATAAATATTTAAGCTTTTAAGGTCATGAATACACGATTTTCAAAGTTAAATTTCTTTATTTAGTTTTTTATCTTGTGCTCTTAGAGCACAAGTTAACAAGACCCATAACTAATTTATCCAATCAATATAAACGTCAGATACATTAGCAACAATTTTTTAAGTTCATTGAATCATTAATGTATCCAATCAATATAAAAGTCACATACATTAGTTATTCAATAAACTTAAAAAGTTACTCCCTCCGTCATTTTTTTTTTTTTTCTTCATTTCTATCTGGAAATTAAAATCCCTATCAATCAGGAGTCTTGACTCATCAATTACTACTAATTACTATACATTCACGATCTTTGTTTTCCTTTCCTAGAAATTTGTCTAAAATGGTGGAAAGGATATAGAGATTAGTGCTTCATCCTAGCCACCTCATACAATAATCCATTTAATCCTTATCATCATCATCATCATTACATAATTATTTTGTAGTAAAAAACAAACATTAGTAATATTTTTTGACAAAAATTACCTTAATTTGTCAGTTTCAACCTCCAATCAATCTTAACTACTGTTTTTAAAATAAAAAAAATTACAAAAACAAAAAAGTCTCTCCAATTCATTCATTGCATTCAGTTTGAGAATCCATTTGAGAATTTTAAGCAAAAAGCAAAAATGTTGGCAGTTTTCTCAAAATCTGTTGCCAAAAGTCCTGAGGGTTTACAGAGTCAACAATCAAACTCAGTTTCATCACTCAAAGATGCTTTTTTGGCTCAACATTTTCAATCTCTTAACCCTTCTTCTGTTACTCTTAATCTTGCTTCTTCTGCTCTCTTAGCTTATTCTCTTCACAAAAACAACCCTTTACTCCCAAGGTATCAATCAATTTCTCTTCTTTTTCCTATTTATGTCAATTTCATCATTTTTTATTTTGTGATTTTTTGATTTTTTTATCTGGGTATCTTTGAAAAGATAAAATTTGGAACCTTTTTTGTTGGATTTTCTTACCCTTTTGATCCTTGAACATTTGGTGATCACTGAATTTAGGTGTATTTTGATGATCACAGTTGGAATGTTGGTTTTTGATTTTATGATTTATTTTATTTGGTAAAAAATTGATTTGTGGAAGTGAAAGTTTATGTTTTGATTATTGGGTTTAATTTTAATTTTGGGAAGATTTAGAAATTGATGAGTTGGATCGAAATATGGTTTATGATAGAACGTATGTAGTAGTTTGATCTATGTAGCCGACCCCACTTGATTATAAGACTTGGTTGTTGTATTGGTTATGTTTTGGAATTCATACTTGTTGGGGTAAGTTGTGTGTTGTATAAAAAGCTTTTTTGTTTTTTTAGTAGTTTATAATTATATGGTTTGGCATCTTGTTGTTGAAATTATATTTATGGTGAGTGGATAATTTTGTGTGCTATATAGTTGGTACCTTTTCCAAATTATTTTTTATCCAACTCAATCATCTTTGTCTAAACCTATGAGGTGATCACATTGACACATATTTGACACAACATTGACACCGACAAGTTGACATTGATAATAATTTAGAGAAATGGAAGTGACTGAAAGTAGCTGCATGTGTCTGTATGTCTGACACCAACATATGTTGGACACGAGACAACTTTAATGTAAAGTGTCAGTGCTACGTAGTTCTGAATCTTATTCGAATTTTACTTGTCAAAACTTCTGGTATTGACAAATTTTGTCATTCATTAGTTTATTGATAGTTTTTCAGAACAGGCACAATCTGAAGTGTTTGATTAAGATATGCAACTTGCGCTCCTACTATTAATAAAACTTTGTTATTTTCCTTGTTCTTTGTTTGGGATATATGCACATTATTGCATATGTTATGTTTTTCAGTTCTGTCTTGATTTGTCTTGTTTTTTTATATGATCTTAATCTAAGGCAGAAGAAATATCATACAAGATGTATATTAAACCTTTTACGTTCTCTTTTAAGATTGACTTATTTGAGTTTATATACACGTATAATTGCCTGTGAGACTGTTTGAGAGAGGTTATGAAAACAACTTATGACATGTTCATAAGTTGTTTTCAGCTTATTTCCATAAACTTTCGAGGATAGCCGATGAAAACAACTTATAGCTGATTTGAAAACAGTCTGACTTAATTTTATTTTTTGTTATAGAAATAGCTTTTACATAAACACTTGATGGTAATCGCTTAGTGCTATAAGTGCTTCACTTAGCTGTTTATCTAAACAGAGCCAAAAGATGATTAATTTAACTTATTTTTCTTTTCCCATGTTCTCAGGCTGTTTGCGGTTGTGGATGACATCTTCTGCTTGTTTCAAGGCCACATTGATAATGTTGCTAATCTTAAACAACAATATGGATTGAACAAAACAGCTAATGAGGTGACCATTGTCATAGAGGCTTACAGGACTCTGAGAGATCGTGGTCCCTATCCTGCTGATCAAGTTGTGAGAGATTTCCAAGGCAAATTTGCATTTATCCTGTTTGATAGCAGTTCGCAAACTGCGTTTGTTGCTGCTGTAAGAAATCCTAGGCTCTATCTTTGTTTTCCATGTCATATTCTCCGATAGTTTTCTGCTCTGACCTTGCATATTATCGTGGTTCTTTTCAGGATGTCGACGGAAGTGTTCCCTTCTTCTGGGGAATTGATGCTGATGAAAATCTAGTTCTTTCAGATGACACCGAGATTGTTAGTAAGAGCTGTGGCAAATCTTATGCACCATTCCCAAAAGGTAGTAGCATGATTTAATTACCTCCTCAACATAAAAAATAAAAAAAAGGATTCAATGTGTTCAACTAGATGAATTCTTAATCCCTTGTGTTGAACATCTTTTGAGACCTGATCTTTAATAGCTATTATTTGAGGGTTTATAAGTTTTTGATAGACCACTATGGCGTCGTTTGATTCATGTAGCCGACCCCACATAGTGGGATAAGGCTTGGTTGTTGTTATTGTTGTATCTGAGGGTGTATAAGTATGTTATAAGTTACTAGAATGATGTCAGCTTAGGGATAACAAGTTTGATGGCTTAGAAATGGTAAATATGGAACCATTGACACCATCTATATGTGAGAAGTGCAACAAGTCAAACCTTCTACTTTACACAATGTTTTAAAAACTGAACCGAATTGAGAATCGGCCAATTGCCAGTTAGTTTGATCTCTGTTGTACCGCAATCTGGTTGCGCTGCGGTTGGTACCCGTATTTTTTACTTGTCTATTTTTCCTCAGTTGAATCAAATTATCCATTACCTGAAAACCTCACCGCTTTAATCTCCAGTTTTTAAAACATTGAGTTTACCAACCAAAGTTACAAATTTCAATTGAATATCTAGTGTTAATGGTGAAATTATACGTCTGATTTCATGTTCATGTATGTATCGATTGTCCACGATCAATGTTTCATCCATATTGCACACGTCTTTATGAATTATTTCATTCAAACGACTTATAAAAGAAGTAACATCATATATGTTTGTAACATGTGTCAGGATGCTTTTTTACAACATCTGGAGGTTTGAGGAGTTTCGAGCATCCGCTTCACGAGTTGAAGCCGATACCAAGAATTGATAGTTCTGGTGAGGTGTGTGGTTCAACTTTCAAAGTGGATGCTGATACTAAGAAGGAAGCAACTGGCATGCCAAGAGTTGGCAGTGCTGCTAACTGGTCTTCTAATTACTGATTTTGCAACTCTATTTTGCTTGAACTACTACAACATCATTTGTTCCTGTTATTATCTGGTGAGGCTAGCAATCTAACAATTGAGATGATACTCTCTTGGCACATATGATGTAATAATATCGACTTTCGCTCTTGGATCGGATACCGAGTTTTAGAAAAAAATATCGACTTTCGCAGTGTTTTTTTCTTTCTTTCTGAAATGCTGACGAGCTGATGTATTTATTTGATCTTGTTTACTTTGAGTTTGTTTAACTCCTACATAAACTGTTAATGTGATGGATACTTTGGTGTGTGTTTTATGCGGGGACAAATACTGATTTTGAGTGAATTGATTCGATAAAATTGATTCTTAAACTTGATCCTTGAATTGTGTTAAACGATGGTTAGGATTTAGTTCCTCTAGATGGCAAGGTGCTGGTTGTGATGCTCAAGTGTAAAGTCCAGTGGTAACTGAGCTCACAAGAAAATGCAAAACAAAATCAAAGATTATCGTGCACCTTAGAGGATCTTAAAATGAATGATAACAAAAGTTAAAATGTCTTAGATGTTTCCCCGTGGAAACTAGTCACCGCTGAAAAACTTCGTACTAATATCATGGTAAACAAAAAAAATGGTTGAGAAAAAAATGGTTCAAATGGTTAATAAGTTCTACCAACGATGAATTATTCAGAAAAATATGAGTTTGTGTTTTGGATGAAATTATTCTTTACCAAATTTTATTTAGCTATCGATCGAATTTTGAATTATGAAGGTTCATTTTCCATAAGAATAGGATGGTTAAAAAAAATGCAAATAAAAGTTAAAAGAAAGGAATTTGCACACCGTTAAAGCTATACCATTTGTAACGTTTCAGGTTTTTGTGCTTGCATGATTGACAAGTGCCTCCTCAAATAAACGAGTGTCTTTTCTGCTTGCTTACACCTGTCTGCTTGCAAGATTGTTAAGCTATTCAAAATTTCGACAGACATTAATTTTGCAGATTTACTTCTGAGCCTTAAATACATTATTTTCGATGTCATACTTGCTACTGATAAAAAATGGAGAATGTTAACCAGTGTTCTTCAAATGAGGATTGTCTTCTTTGGTTTTTTTTTTCTCATGTGTGATTTTGACCCTCAATTAAATAGTGTTTTAATGTTAAATAAAAAGAGATAGTGTAATTAATTGTGAGATTTATTAACCGTAGAAAACTGGAGAGTTTCTCATTGGAAAGGATCCTCTTCCGTGCTCCTCCTAAAAATACTAAACTATTAGCAACAGTTCTGAAACTAAAGTGAAACAATTCAGTTCGGTAACTAAAATTCGATTTCATTTGTTTTTTTTTTTTCTTCTTTTTTTCAACTGTACCAATAATAACAATAACAGTTCAGTTCGAGTTTGAAACAGTTCAGTTCAGTTCGAAATACAAAAAGTTCGGTACAATTCAGTTATTTTAAATTTAGCAAACATCCAATTGGTTTGGTTCAGTTTTCATCCCGAACCGAACCATATCCACTCCTATCTAAATGCACCGGTTAGCTAGACCCATAAAAAATAGAAAAATGATAGTTAAATATCTATTTTGCAATAATTATTTTGACAACCCCATATACATTGAGGTATTTTTGTCAAATCAAAAGAAAATAAAACTTCAAAACACCGTCTAGAGGTATGTATTTTTTAGGTTGATAAGAAAGTTGTCAAAACATGATGTGAATATATCATATATCATTTCTAAAAAAAAAAATATCATATATCATAGCTCTAAAAATAATTTATAAGACAATTAGTTATGTTGTTCCTTAACTTAATTTAAAGAAGAGATGACAATGACCCCCAATAGGCAGGGTACTATAATGTCTGTCTCCGTACCCGTGTTTATAAAAGATACCCGTACCCGAACCCATCCCCTCGTGGGCAACAATTTTAATGTCCGTCCCCATGCTCTATGGGCATCTTAATGCCCGTACCCGCGCCCATTACCCGCACTTTAATTATAAAAAAACAAAAAAAAAGAATAGAAACATAACTGAATTTAAATCAATACATAAAATTTTGCAAATAATAGTATTTTGCCAAATAAAAAACATTCAAAGTTTGTATGAAAAACCAAATAAAAAGCATTCAAAGTTTGTATGAAAAAAAGTGCATAATATGATAAATATCAAACAAAATATAGTCATAAACTTGCTCCTTAGCTCATGTTCTCCATTTCCTGAGAAAAAAATACGATTCCCATAAAAAAGTGTAGTTATATTAGGTTTAGGTTTAGACACTTCTAAAAAAATGTTTTGGTTTAAATACTTGTAAAAATGTTACAATTAACTAATTAATTTTAGTGGTATATAAATTTAAATATATATATATATATATATATATATATATATATATATATGGGGGCTGCGTGGTGGGCTGGGTGATAGATTTTTGGCAAGTGTACCAAATACTATCGAAGTAGTAAAAATATCGTTCCCACAAGGACTGGTTTTAATCTCAAAAAGTCAATTACGTTATTAAATTAGGATGTAGTAAAAGTTATTTGGTTTTGCCACTAGGCAGTAAATTTGTTTAATAGCATAAACGTAGTAACAGAAAATAAATTGATTGTTTAAATAAGAGAGAGATGAGTTAGGTCTTCGAATCATCTGAGTTCCCCTAATTGGTCACTGCACCTATTCTTATGAATGATTTTTTAGTTTCACGATAGTTAACAAAATAGTCCTAATCAATCCCTTGAGTTAGGACACTCTTCTAAGATTACAGCCCCTAATCCCTTAGGTGGTCTAATAATCTTCGAAGGTTTGAAGAACGTTAACCTAATATCACTAATAAAGAATTATCCATTCCTAGACTAATTATAATTATTAGAAAAATTCAATTACGTCAAAGTCGAAAGCTATGGTCAGTAGTCGTTCGTTCTCACCAAATCATATATATATATGTGATCAGAATATATAAAGCATTAAGAACAATTGAATTGAATAAAAACTAAATTGTCATTCACAATAAATAGAGTTTCACAGCAACATATGTCAATTAGGGTTACAAAGAATCATCTCAGACCTAACCTCTAATGGATTTAGCTACTCATAATTGAATTTATAAATAACATAATCATTAGAGGTAACAATACATACATGAACTGGTTACAAGGTGAAGAAATCGTCCCTGCAGCCGTCTTCCAGTGTAAAAATCGCACTTTGCTCTTCTCAAATCGTAACCCTTGTTTTCAGCCTTGCCTTCAGCTTAAATAGGCAATTTTCCCATTCTGGTGCTGTCAAAAACGTGTCACGATTTTTGAAAACGTGACACGATTTTGTAACCATGTCACGATTTTTGAAAGCGTGTCACGATTTAGTGGCAGTGGCAAACTCCAACTTTTTGTACTTTCTTGCTTTTTGCACCTCCAAGATGTCTAAAAATGCTCCAGACTCAATAAAAACATCAACACAACTGTTTCTTCAAAATCTTCTATTTTTCTTGCTTTCCTTGCTGTTAAGCTTGCTTGTGAACTCAAAAATATCATAAAAAGACTCTAAAAATATGAAATGACGGACTGTCATCACTGGGCATTAGAGTGCCCGTACCTGCGCCCATACCAATTCAAGGTTGCGGATAATTACCCGAACCCATCCCCATACCCATAAATACGGGTATTTATCTGCTCATTGCGGATATTTTTTGCAGGTGCCCGATGGGCCTGAGTCGAATTGTCATCCCTAATTTAAAGTCTTATTAATCCTTTCTTCCGATTTCAGTTATTCTTTGTTAAGAAGCCTACATGTACTGAGTTGTAACCTATGCTATTATTTGCCTATTTTTTAGGTTTAAATTTAAAAAATCAATTTTTTTGTCCACAATTGTTATACTTTTTTTCCTTCTAAATTTTTGCCTCTAATTTTATTTTTGTATATTTTTTATGATGTGACTTACTCATTTATAGTGACTGAGCTTATTACGTTATCATTGTCAACAAGAATATGTTCAATATACTTTGTCAGATCATAAATGAATAAGTCACATTATAAAAAAAAATGACAAAAAAATGAGACGAGAGACTAAATTCAGAAATTAAATCGTGGGACAAAAAATCCGATTTTAAGATAGGGTTACTAAAAACTTCAAATTTTAATTGTTTATCTTTTAAAACAAGGGGATCAAAACTGCGTTTAATCCTATCTTATAGAGTAAATTACAACCTCCTCCCGAAAAAAGCTTGAATTACACTTCCCTCTTCTCTTATGTTTTATTTTCTTGTTGGTAGAACTCCCTCCTCTTATGTTAAAATATGAGGGAATCATCAACTTCGTCCCCGAATATGCACGAATCAGCCAAATTCACCCACCAATTTAACGAAATATCAAAATAGTCCCTGGATTTATCAGACGTTCATCAAAATGGTCCCTCCGTCTAAATGCTTCGTCACATGTTGTCTTGTCTTGTACACGTGTCAACAAGGACCAAATTGATGGAAATGATCAAAATTTTAGTTTTCGCTTTTCAACTTCAATTTTTTCTGCTTTTCCAGTTTTACTCCTCTTTTACCCTTACCTTCCACCTTCATATTTCACATCAAACACGCCCCTGACCTTTCTCCTTCCCGCTAAAACCTTCACCATCTTCACCTCCAAAATCAACATCATCTCCGACAATCAACGTTGGATTTTTTAAGGAAGAATTCGTATGTGGTTAAGGTAACATCGTTCCTCTTCTTTTTCTTTTTGTTTTTAACTTTAAACTTCAATTGATGCTTGCTTTGGTGTTTGTTTGTGAGTGTTATGTTTTTGAGACGGTTGTTTAGATTATTCATTTTAGGGTTTTAAGTTGCCAAAATCCGTAGGATGAAAGACAATATCACGTTAATCCTGCATCACGGTGGTGGTTTAGAGCGAGATGAGTATCGGAGGATACAATATGTTCGTAGTGAATTCCGTGTTTGGGAAAAAAATGGATGTTGATGAGTTATGTTTGTGGGACATTGCAGAGGCTACTTCAAGGATCAAATTGATTTCTGTTTATATAATTCAAGGACTTATTTGATGTTTTTTAGTATAATGTAGGGATTGGTTTGATAGTTAGACAAATAGTTCAAGGAATAGACTACATTTCATTCATCTTCAACCTCTTTTCATTACAACTCTACACACACCTAGAACAATATAGTAGCATGTTAAAAAACTCAAAAAGCAAATTATGACTATCAAAAACTTAATCAACCTAAGCTCACTTCCTATACAATCAACATTCAAGCACTCTCCCATCGCCATTAAACATGGAGCTTGAAGATGAAACTTGACTTTGATAACTCTTTTTGCCCATATGCCCACCCCCCATCATTTTGGATTCAATTTGAACAATTTTGCTTGAAGAAATTTTGGGGATTTTGATTTTCAGATTCAATAAAAAAAAAATTAGGGTTTGAAATTTTTTGAATTGGGGAAGAACGTTACCACTAATTATTGGAAGAAATTTTGGGGATTTTGGAGTGTAGATTAAAAATTGTAAACTTAGGGTTCCAATTTTATATATTTGGGGAAGAAAGAAAGGGTAGTTGGGGAGGAGAGAACATTTTCTGCAAATCAAATGAGTCCCTGCTTGTGTGGCATCTGACATGCGAGAGATTAACGGTCACGTCAGCACCGTTAACACTCCAATTGAACTGAGGGACTAAATTGATTGACATTTTACAAATTCAGGGACTATTTTAATATTTCGTTAAATTGAAGGACGAATTTGGCTGATTCGTGCAAATTCAAGGACAAAGCTGATAATTCACTTGTTAAAATATACACCACCAATCCCTTGAAAAAATTTACTCGTTTATATTATCCTAATTAAAAACAATGATACAACTTTTTGCCAAAAAAAAACACAATGATACATAGACACCTCATTTTCTCCAACACATATTTAACACCACATTTTCTCTACATCTCTTTATCGTATCATCAATCTATTAGTTATATTCCATCAATGTCTCTATTTCTTTCTCTCTCAAGGTGTATATGGGATTTTTAGATGTTCACCAAATATTTTCCTTAAAAAACCTTGGATTTTCTTACTCAGGAAAAAAAACATCAATTGAGGGAGTTAAGAGACCTTCTTGGGCTTCAAATCAAACAACTTGAAGACAAAACATTCATCAATTAGTCAAAATATTGTAGTGATTTGCTGAATGAAATAAATAAGTTGAACACAAAGTCTATAAGTACTCCCATAGCAACAAATGAAAACATAAATAAAGTCAAAGGTGAAATTAAGGTAGAAGCAAAAAAGTATCAATAAGAAATGAAGTACACAAGAAGGCTACTTCATTACTTAGTTTTATCTCAGTTTTACCAAGTTGAATTTGTGATGCTAATGAAGAGACAAGAAGGCTACTTCATTTCTTAGTTTTATTTCATCATATTCTTATAATTTTGGTTAAATATGGGAAAAGTTGATAATTTGAGATTTCTATACCTGTGCATTTGGCTATAGTTATCTGCTTAGCTTCTTTTATCATTTTAATATTTTGATTATCCTACTTGTTTGGTTATATGTTGTGTAAGTGCATATTATTTGGTCCGTTATATAATGTAACATGTTTATTGTCAAGTGATTTGTTTTTTTCAATCTTCTTTTTGATAATGTCAAATGGGGACAAGGTTCCACCAAGTTTCCTTAAAGTTCAAGGTACACATTCAGAGGGAGCATCACAAATTCAACTTGGTTAGCATCTATGTTTTGCCCTCACCAAAAAGGGGGATTGTGTAATGAATTTGGTCCTTGGCTTAATATTAGTATTAGGCTCAAGTTTAGTTTTGATTAGATCACAAAACCTTCAGATAGAATATGTGTACCTTGGTAGCTCCTATGATATTAATGGCTCAGGGACAAAAGGAGAGTTAGAGAAAATAGAGAACTCTCTAATATTTTCAAAGAAAAGTTTATATTATTTGAATTCTTCAATGCTTGAGTGTGCAAGACACTTGGTGGTGAGTCTTATTTATACTACTTTAGGAAGGCTCTCCATTACAAATTAGAAATATCTAGAAACAAAGAAAAGTCTAGAGATATGGATGTTCTAGTTCATATGACTAGAAGGATCTAGAAACATTAAGATTTTCCTAGTGCTTAATTTTATTTTATTTTGCAGAGTATCTAGTAGTTTCCTTATTATTCTTTAGTATTAGGCACTTTCCTATTATTCTTTGGTGTTCTAGAGACTTCTACATATTCTTTATTATTCTAGAGACTTCCATATTATTCCTCATCATTCTCTATCATTCTCCCCGGGTTGGAAGAGACTCGTCCTCGAGTCAAGATTTTCTTCTTCGTCCTCAAGAAAAAATTTGCAACCTTCTGATATGAATCATTTATAGAATCCTTTTGTTGCCAAGTCCAAGGTAATCCAGGGAAAAAATACATACTAACAACTTCCCAAGGTGGCTTAGGAATTAGACGAAGCACACATAACTCTGTTTTATCCTTGAATTGTTCCTTTGCAATTGAAAGTCCAAGTAGCTTGAATTCCTCTTTTCTATCATTGAATTCATTGAGTGGTAGAGGTGCCAACTTTATTTCAATCACATCTTTCCCGAAAGTGAAAGTGTTGTCATAACCATTATATAATGCACGACGATCATATTTGCAAGGCGTCTCATTGTCCTTGTTGAGCCAATGTAGCTTGTATAGATTTTGGTGCTCAATCGGTTGGGACTTTAACTCTTCTGCTATATAGTTTGATGCAACGTTTTCACAAATCTTGTTATTGATGATGACATTACAAACCATGGCTTTGGATTTTGTTGTTTGCAAGCTTCTTTCAACATCCAAAGATTCACCATATTTAGCAGGAAGATATTCTTTGTCATATACTGATTCGTCATTCTCCTCTTTTTCAAACACTTCATGAATGTCATCGGAAACATTTTCATCATCATATATTGGATCTCTTCTTCTCTCTTCTTTAAACACTTCATAAAAGTCAACATCAACATATTCTTCATCATAAATTGGTCTGCCCAACATCTCATCTTCAAACGGTTCAGGAATGTATTCTTTTTCTTCTTCAAAAATGTCATGTATCTCTCCATTAATCATGGTGATGGATTTACGATTTGGACAATCTATGGCTATGTGTCCATACCCTTGACACATGAAACATTTAGGTATCTTGGTATTTCTCTCTTTGATTATGTTATGTTGGGGTTTAAATGAGAATATAGGTTGATGGGTTAATGGTTTATGAGAAACAATGTGATTTTTGGTGGAGGAAAGAGGTTGGATTGAAGATATTTTGGATAATTGTAGTTAAGTAAATTTTTTTTGATAATAATGAGGAGATAAATACTTACGGATTAATTTCTGACGCATTTTATCCCTTGTCTTGATCTTGCTTTTTCCTTCACGCTTACGTTTCCTTTTATGATTTTCCCACCAAATTAAAGCATGTTTCTTTAGCTTGACTGCAACAATCTTTACCTTTTTCTCCTATGGAATCTCCTTATATACTCAAAAACACGTTCAACAGTTTTTAGCCAATCAACAAACTCATCGGGTTGTAGCTTCCCTTCAAAATCCGGAATGTCTACTTTTATATCATTCATCCAAAGTTGACGTCGGTGTGAGCAATTGCTTCTAGAGGATGAAGAGTCACTATTGGAGTCATCATCTTCGAATCTTCTTTGTCGTGCTTGCAAAAGAGCTTGTTGGGCATTGACGGTCTCTTGTAGTTGCTTGCTTCCGACTCTCTTAAGAATCAATTGATTTAGCATTTGATTGTTTTAAGTGTCTTGGTGACCAACCATTATCAGTTTCTTTACGGTCACTTTGTTTGGTGTCTTGACCAACCATTACCGATTTCTTTACGGTCATTTATTTGCTCCCACACTAACTTATACGACTTTTACTCTGAAAACTTTAAAGGGTTAATTTACCATTGAAGTTAGAGCGTGTTCCTTAAAATACCTACCTACACAATTAGTCAAAGAATGCAACTTTGTGCTTTTCTCAAAGAGAATTTTCACAATAAAACATGAAGTGGGTATAGCAAGAACACTCAAAACACAAGAAATTGCTTTCATGTACAAGAAGCAACCATTTAGGAAGAGACTTAACAAAATTTATGTCATAATTTATAATAAAAAACAAGCTTCTTTACATGCCTTTCGCAACAAAACAAAACAAAAAAATTAAAATTCAAGGGAGTTTGGAAACACTACGACACTTGACATTTTATTGACTCCCCCCATACTTAGGTAAAATATTGTCATCAATGATTTGAAAAATAAAATGCAAAGAAAAGATAAGAGAAAGGAAGAAGAAGAGAGAATAGAAAGCAAGAGGAAGAGAGAAGAGAAAGGAAGAGGAAAGCTCACAATTTATTGGGGTCCATAAGGGGGACCTTGGAGGTTAAGGTGTTGCATCATTCTTAGGAGCATTTGGTTATTTTGCTCGGTCATTCGATTGTCTCTTTGGACATCACCACGTAGCCCTAAAATCTCAACACCTTGTCTTTGTTGCTCGGTGTTCATCCTTTGAATCTCGGTTTGCATCCATGGCCACCGCTCATCATCATATTCTCCACCGGCTTCTTGTTCATGGTGCAAGTGTGCACCTTCCTCCTCTTCGTCACCATGATCATCTTGTACATGTGGGTTAGTACCAACATAAAGCAAATTTTCCACCTTTTCTCTTTGAAGCCATTGACCTAGTTTGAATTGGGTTAGTTTGGGTGAATGTTTGGTTTTGGTAAGATTTTGTGTGGGAAAGGTTGTTTTAGTGATGAGTTTGGGTTTTAAGTAAGAAATTTGAGTGTTGCAGTGAGGATGATGAAGAAATTGGGGTTTTTGGATTAGGATTAGGGGTTACACGAATTTGGTGATTGATGGGTTGTAATGGATGATTGTTGTTTTTGATGGGTGGATTAGGTTTGGGATGAAGTTGAAAGTTGAGTTGGTTTGGAAATCGTGTGATTTGATGAAGTTTAGAGAAAGTTATGGAGGTTTGAAGGTTTAGGTTATGGAGGTTTAGAGAAAGAAGTTGAAGATGAGAGAAGTTTGTGTTTGAGAGTGAAGAAAGAAGATTTTTTTTTTTTTGCTGGCTCACGGGACATGCCAATGTTTTTGGTCACTAGGCTCAAAAAAAAAATTCTTCTTATTTTTCTTTTTTCCCCCCTCATCTTGGACAATTACCTACAAAACAAATTAAAATAACATTAAACAAAAATAAAAATAAAAACAATTAAAACTTGTGGGTTTCCTCCCACGAAGCGCTATTTTAACGTCATTAGCTTGACGATTAAGAGGTTTATCTACCTTATACCCAACCTTTCACTAAGGGATAATGGCATCAAACTGACACTTGCTCCCAAGTCACACATGGCTCTTTCTATAGTCTCGGATCCTATGACACATGGTATGGAAAAACTTCTCGTATCCTTAAGTTTAGGTGGCAATTTGTCTTGAATGATCTCAATAAATTTCCTAAACTGCTCATCTAACTTGGACTTATAAAACCTTTGTGGTAAAGGAATTTTTGGCTCACAAGGTGGTAATGCGTTAGGCTATTCATTCTATACTACAACTTTCTCACTTTGTGGCTTTTCACCTTCTACCTCACCCTCATTTGTCTTGGTTTTCACAACGGGATCTTCTATTTGCCTATCAATTCTGAGTGTAATATCATTCATTTGGTCTTTTGGGTTAGCTTCAGGTTGGCTCGGAAGGAATCCGGGCGTTTGTGAGGAAGAGGCTACTTGAGGAATTTGAGTCTCTAGCATTTTGTTGTGACTACAAAGAGAATCCACTTTTGATGAAAGCCTAGCGAGAGAGTCATTCAAAATTTCAGCTTGGATTTTAAATTCTTGCTTGTGCCTAGTTTGATATAATACAAGATTTTCTAGCAAAAGTTTCAAGTCGGATTTTTAAGGGACTCTTTGGTTGTTTGCAAAATCAGGTGGAGAGTCATTCAAAATTCCAGCTTTGATTTTAAATTCTTGGTTGTGCCTAATTTGATCCAATACAAGATTTTCTAACAAAAGTTCCAAGTCGGATTTTTGATGGACTCTTTGGTTGTTTGCAAAACCGGGTGGTGTTGTTTGTTGTTCAAAAAGATTTTGAGGGGTTTGAATATAAATTTTTTGATTGTTCATAAACCTTGATTATATTGAGCATAGTTTACTTGTTCATGACTTCTAATAACACTACCCAGTTGGCTTTCAACATCCGTATGACCAAATATTCCATAAACTCTATAAGACAGTAAAATAGGGGCAGAAGTCCATTGATATTGGTTTTGAGCCATGCTCTTAATCAAAATAGTTGAAGGTAAAAAATAAAAATAAGGAAAAGAAAAAGAATTTTTTTTCTAATCAGTATTAGAAAGTTAATCAAAATTACATAACTCCCCGGCGGCGGCGCCATAAACTTGATGTAGTAAATCCGCAAGTGCACGGTTTACCAACGTAGTAATAAAGATATCGTTCCGACAGGGAGTTATGAATTTGATTGACTTTCAACAATGATTAGATGAGAGTTCAAGTTGAAAGGTTTTGTATTTTGTTTTTAAAATAAAATAAAAAGGCGCCTTGAGATTATTGGTTCATCATGGCGACAAACCCTTCACAAACCAAACCCCAAACCTAGACTTTATGTTGGACTTATTTTCTAAAGACAAGTTTCTCTTTAGCCTATCACATCTCCTCTCGGTCTCAGTGAGTGTGTTTCTCTAGAAACCATGTCTATTCTCATGGTTGATTGCTATTGAAATCCTTGAAGCTTGAAACTTTATATGTCTCAAGGTTTGCTAGACTATTCTCATGTTTCGAAACTTCATATTTTTGGCACAAATTAGCTCCAAATCTCATTTCTTTTGCTCCAAGACTCAATCTTTTGAACATTCGTTCTTGAAATAAAATAATTTGCAATTGAAGTAAAATAGTTCTAAAAAGGAAATAAAAACATATAAAATCAAAATAAAATAAACTCAAATATTATATAAAAAAACACTAATTATTGACTCGTCAAGACTTCTACATATTCTTTATTATTTTAGAGACTTTCATAGTATTCTTCATAATTCTCTATCAATTAACTTCACAATCATGTCTAGATTGTTTTGAAACCTTGCATGCATTCACTACTTCAAGTTTTTGGTGATTTTCTTGTTTTCAAGTAGTGAAACCTTTCATACCTTCAAGTGAATCATTTCATAGTTTTTTGTTCATGGAATTTTGGTTGAAAGCTTGTGTGAATCGTTTCACTTAACTATATGAATCATTTCAAACCTTTTTGGTGTTTTTCATGTTTTGAACATGTGAAACAGTTCATAACTTGAGTAATCATTTTACACCTTTTTCTTTTTAAAAGATTGGTTGTAAACACATGTGAAACATTCACTACAAGAAGTGAATCATTTCACACCAACAAAAAAAAAATTATTAATCGATTCACTCTTAAAATTGAATCGATTCCCTCTGTTTGACAACCCTTTGTATAACTCTATTTTCGCACTACTTTTCAAACCCCAATATAAGTAAACATAACACTTATATTCTACTTTCTACTCTTTGAAAACTCTTAGATATTGACGTGAAGTTTAGAATCTTGTAGTTACTTAGATATGGATTCTTTGTAAGTTAGATTGTGATTTTCTAGGGTTTTTCAATTGGGGGCAACTTAAACTTAAAGGAAAGATTGTCGTCTTTCACATCCATTGGGAAATTGGGGGCGTTTCTTCATCCAACATCTCAAGATCAATTGTTGGCTTATCAACAGTCAAAGAAGAATCAAATGTTGAATGCTCAAGATCAAAGGCGGCTCAAGGTGCTTGGATGGCTCATTCTAAGATCGAGGAGGTATTCAGATTGATCAACTCATAAAATTGGTTGAGTGGCCTGGTTATCTTGAAGAGGTTGAGGTTTGAATCTTGTGAGACAAGATTCAAGGGCTACATCAAGAATTTTTGAAAGATTGGGGAGAAGGTTGAAATATTAAGTCTCAAGCAGCAATTGGTATTCAATATTCAACAAAACTCTATTGGAGTTTGTCTTTGTGAGTCGATGCAACCCACTAGTGAGAACGGTGTGAGTGAACCACTATAAACCTTCGTGTTTAATTCTCTCTCACTTAACTCATTTAAGTTCTGTTTTGAATTGATTCAATTTTGGTTTAAAATTATTTTCTTAAAAACCTAATTTTTGATTGATTCAAAGAAACCCAATTTAGTGTGGAATCTTAGGAAATATCCAATAGCATAAAAAATGGTTCTTAGAATATATCATCTATAATCATCAAATTGAATCAATTTTGTGTTGTTTTTATCATTTGTTTGTTAGCATTTAACTTTTGCTTAAAACAAGTTTGAACAAGTAAAGTGTTCATCCAAATAAGTTATTATCAAATTTTAGCTTATCTTCAATAACTTCAATTTAAGTGATTTTCCCTATCATTTAATTTGTTTGATTCATTTAGTTTTCATAGTTCAGTAATTTCAGTTTTTCTCATTTTGTGTTCGAATAAACATAATTCAAAATAATCACCGTTCCGCTATAATTTCTTTTGAAAAACTTAAACTAATTTTCGTATCTATTCACCAACTCTAGATAATTTGAGCCATTGTCTAACGATCCAACAATGAGGTAAAAATATATAATAATCATTTTGACTATAATCGATGGTGAATTATGTAGACAATACTGCTATTTATAGATTTCAATGACACCAACTCGTTAAATAACTAATTCCTAACCAACTTCTTACGAGCTAACACCATAGAAATACTCACGAGGTAAAATCAAATAAATAATCATTTTAATTGATAAAAGATGGTGTTGTTTATAGAACTTAATTACATCAACTAATTGAGTAATTAATTCCTAACCTTATTCTTATTAACTAGCACAAAAAAAAAATTTAACAATGATTTTTGTTCCTATCATCTTTTCTAGTTTTTTGTTACATATTATTTTTTCTTTTTCTTTTTTGAAAAAAACGTATTCCTTTTTATAATAATTCTTTTTTAAAGAAGGCAAAATGAAACTATATTAACCAACACACCGGTCCTCTCAGTACAAAATGTTCCATAAAAAATTAGGCCAAAGTTTAAATAATTACAACAATAACTGGAAAACACAAAAAAAAAAAAAACAAAAAGAAACAAGAATAAACTTCTTAGCTATAACCAGAAAACACAAACAAACAAAAAAACATTCTAAGCAATTTCTCTCAAACACATAAGTAGATTAAGCCTCCAAAGATGATAGTCAAAAACAAACGTAGTATATTTCGATTTCAACTACCAAAAACGTTGAAGCTTAATTATATTAAGTAAATGTTGTTGATTTTGCTCCTTTTGCTGAAATAGTTGAATGTTTATTTCTTTCCAAATGACCCAAATATAAGAGACCCGTAATAGATACAAAGTTGATTTATAATTCTTTGAAACTCCTCGTAAATGATACAAAGTTGATTTATAAAACCTATCCATTATGAAACCAAAGACTAAATTGTACCAACAAAGTCGCATCTCAAAAACAAATGATCGACATCCTCATAACTACCACAACCTTCCACACAAAGCTACATGTTATTTTGTAGCACAACTCACCTGATTAAAATATATGTCGTAGGAATATAATTTTGAAGCAGACGCCAAGCAAAGATGCTTACTTTCAAAGGAATCATCTTATGCCAAATAACATTAGAAGTTTCAGAAGGAATATTGTTATCATTTGAGCATAGGTAATTGCAATCACAACTTATAATATACTTTTTATACGAGTATAAATGAAATAACCATATGTCTTTCATACCGGCCTGCAAAGCAACAAAATTTAACAAAGCAAAACATTCTCCCACCTGCTCTTCCTCTTAGGTCAATAGCCTCCTTCACCAATGCCACCCCATCCCATCCGCTCCCCATCATAACAAACTCATCTTGGCCACGTTATCATTTTGTTCTCAGCACACTCCAACAACCTTATAAAACTATGCTTCAAAGTGCCTCTCTCGTGTATCCCACCAAAATAAAGTGGAAGACTCGCCACCGACAACACACCCTATGTTACCCTTAAACCTACTCCCGACCTTCATACAGTCACCCTCATGAATGCTAGTAAGTTTGTCCACCAAACTGATCCTGCTCTCCCTCCATCACCAATCTTACCCCTTCCTCCCCATAACGAGCCATCAACACCCTATATCATTACCTCCCACATTTCTTCTTCAACCTCCAACACTATTTACCAAGTAAAACCACATTAAACTTCCCTATTCTCCTAACCCCAACCCGTCATTCTCCTTCTTCAGACAAATTGTTTCCCATTTGATCCAAGATATTTTCTTAAAATCCTCATTCCCATCATAAAAAACAATTGTTACATATTCTTTTCCAGTTATTTTGATATGCTCGTTGCTAACTTTCTTATTATTTTTTAATAATGTATTCTATTCTTATATTTTTTATTTTAATATATTTGTTTTATAATTTTCCATTGTAAACTATATTGAAATATTAATTAATAATTTCTTTTGCATATTTATATAGAATTTAATTTAGTATATCATTGATGGATTATAAAGATGAAAAATTGCTATCAATAATATTTTTTAAAATATTTTTATATTGTGCTAGGTTACTTTGGTAATATTTATGAATACCTAATATTTTGTTAGAAATTTTGTGTTTGATTATTTATGGAGTTTTCAGCTATTGAGTTTTCAAGTTTTTTTACTTGTACCTGACCCAGTAAACGACAAAAACAACCCGAAACGGGTGATACAACGATTCACTACATAAGTGGTATAAAAAGAAATAACCCTAAACAATCACTACCACGAACAATCCAACGAACCCACGTGTGGTTGTGAAACCGAATTGAAAAAAAACAAAGAGTGAGCATTCAGAGTATTGGGTAAGCGTATGAATCGTCTGCCAACACAGAAACGATCCAAGTTCCACAACTCCATTCTAGATGAAGCAAGTAAAACGCCCTTTCAGGCCAATCCAACCAGACCAGATACGAACCGAAGCATGAATTCGCACCTGTCTTGAAACTTTAGTCGTAGTTAAGATCGAGGGATGAACATACGACAAAAATTCAACACAGTCCACCAACGTCGCGTAAAGCAACCGCGGCATATAAAGTCTTGAGGTACGATAAACGAAAACTACCGTCAACATGGAGCGTCTACGCACCTAGCCTTTTCGAGCATCCAACAAACTAGTGAACCCAATCTCAACTCCATGATAAACCAGAATCAAGACTTACGAACAAACCAAGTCGGAACAAACCCACCACCACCCATCAACAACTTCTTGTAACAAAACAAAAACCAAACAGAAGCAAAACAACACAGAAAATAAACCGCTCAAAAGCTAAAACCACTCCAAGTTCGATCGGGTCAAGAACAAAACAGAGCTCGAGCCACAAACCATCGAATCAAATAGATCAACGCGGGATCTGAGCAAAACCATGACTCATCAAAGCCTAACACCAAAGGATGAAACACCCCAGAGCTGACAACGAGCGATGGAAGAAACGATGACTGAAGCAACAAAGAAGAAGAACCCGGGCGTATAAAGGAGGCCAAAAAACCCGTTCTTTCTGACGAACCACCACCATCAAGAAAAACAGAGGCGAGTCGCAGCGGCGCCGACGGCAAGCTTGATGATGGTGATGACGATGAAGCTAATTGCACCACCACCATCTTTGGAGGCTACATCTTATGAGATTGAATTTGGATTTGGGTGGAGTAGAAGTCAAAGGCGGTGTTGCTGTGTTTTCTTTTTAGAGAGCGGTTGGAGAAAGAAGTCTCGGGTACAAGCATTTTTTACAAACTATGAATGCACTAAAGTTGTTGCCCATGAGGGTACAGACTCGGGTACAAGCATTTTTTACAAACGCGGGTATAGAGAATGGTACTATAGTACCCTACCCATTGGATATTCATTGACATCCCTAGATCCAAATGAACCTTTAAAAAAACATTTAAATTAGGAAGTCACGCCATTGAAATGAGATTTCTTCTAAAAGTTATATATTTTAGTGTTCAATTAAAAGAATACGGTATATTATCAGGGGAAAAAAGAAGAAAGATCATTTCATGATAAATCTATGATCCTCAAACCCTTGCCTTGCCCTTGTAAAAGGTTCTATAAAATTCGCAACCTTTAAACTAAAAGATGACATATACACTTTATATGTATCATATCACTAGCTCTAACTATAACAAAGTAAAATGATTCTATTGATATATCATTAATTTTCTAACTGACAAGTCGTTTTCTTAAGCAGTATCAAATGTTTCCATTAAATGGTATCTATGAATCTGGCACTATACAAATGCAGTAGATCATGTATCTAGCAAATGGAAAATTCGCAAGAAAATGGCATGTGTATTAATGTACACAAAAAGATATTTTAACTTATAGGAAATGTATGAGTGCATAACTAGTAGAAACATAGTGTGTGTTTTGTGTGTGCATCTGTGAGAGAGGATAGGGTCCCCCCCTCTCTTGGTACTCAACCCAAAAGTTATTAATGTTCTTGCAGTATACTTATAAAACACTCCCTACCCTGTCTGAAAAATGCATGGTATATTGTTGGCGTGACAATATTCAATTTGCATCAGGAGGGACCACTTTCCACCTTACAATTTGTTTTTCATTTCAAAATATGACTTCAATGACTTCTAGGTTCTAAAAAGAATTCCACAACTATTTCATCGGTTGTTATTGGTGGAGCCTTTAGAGTGTCGAGAACAGTAACAAACTAATGATCACTGACGAACAAGAGATAGAACATCATATCTTTGGTTAAAACCTTAACAATGTGTTTCAAGGAGAATGAAAATTCAAAAAAAATAACTCAAATGCTTCAATTGAACTATCTTGATTTCTATTATTTTTTTGTTCGGATAAAATTCTCTATTCTCAAACTTTACATGGTCAAATTTAAAAAGTGATCCAATCTTGAGAATTTTAAAAGATATGGGTCAGATTTGAAATTTTAAGAGCTAATGGACAAAATATGAAAAATCAGACCACTTTCAAAGTTTTAGGGACCAATTTTAAAAATGAAAATTTGTTTTTCATTTCAATAATATGTCTCGAATGACTTCTATGTTCCAAAAAAGAATTCCACCACTATTTTCTCGGGTATTATTGGGGAAATTTGAGATCGCCGAGAGCAATAACAAACTAATAATAAGGACGAAAAATAAATAGAATGTTATACATCTTTAGATAAAATCTTAATGATGTGTTTGGATGAGATTTGTAAAAATTATAGAAAAATTTAAATTTTTAGCAACTCAAATGCTTCAATTGAACTCTCTTGATTTTTAATAATTTTTTGTTTCGTCAAATAATAAAATTCTTTACTCTCAAACTTTACTAGGCTATTTTTTAAAAATTTAAAAGTTTTGAATTAAAAGTATAAATATATAATGAAAAGCGATCCAAAATGAGAATCTTAAAAGATATCGGTCAAGTTTGAAATTTCAAAAGTTGAGAGACAAAATATGATAAATAGAGACCGCTTTGCAAAGTTTTAGGGACTACTATGTAAAATTTGAAATATAAATAGAGACTAGTGTGTGTGTTTTTCAAACATACATGAACTAAATTGTATAATTTGAGAGAGGTAGGACCAATTTGAACTTCACATTGTACAGGTTAAAGAAGAAATTTCGAACTCTTAATTTTATTTGAATTCTCCTAAATTTACCTTTGACAAATTGCTTCATAATTTTTATCTGGTTTGAAAATTCCTCAAATTTATCATCAAAACAATGAAATTTACATTGAGCAATTTGAACCATCCTTTAAAATTACAGTACCTCAAAAAAAAATCCCATCTAAGCACAATTTAAGTTGGATATATGGATCTTCTCTCATATATCCAACATTTAACTAATTCATATCTATTGGTATTAACCACTTAAACTTGAAGTTAAGAATCTTCCCAGTCAAGTGTGAATTCTCTCACATCCTATACCTGCACCACTGTTACAACCAATATAACACATCCCAATTACATCATCTAGAAAACTTTTGATACAATGATCCACTGCCGCTCCTCCACCATACCAAATCAGACTCTTATATCACTTGTTGGAAAGTCCATAATAGCGTCAGAAGCTTCAATAACTAATGATCCATGACTAACAAGAGACCGGGCACTAGGGTTGGCCCAAAAAAAATGGGGACGCCCAAGGCGGCTGCCTTACTTGCCACCCCCTTGGGCCAGCATTGCCGAACACCACATCTCTGCTAAAAAACTTAAAGCATTGGACATATGAGCCACCTAATTTATATATCTAATATTAAGTTGAGCCCATTCATACTCTGTGTGAAATTAACTACTCACACATATTGTCAAAAATAAGAATACTCATATTTGAATCCAATGGTTATAATAACATATTAAGAGAGAAATGACTATAAAAAATGAATGAAGCTTTTCTCCATTCTATCTAGTTGATATATTAATTTTTAAGGTTGCGCATAAGATATACTCAATATTTTGTCAAAAAAGACACAAATTATCGAATATTTTGGCATGCTATTAGGTAGTGTGTGAGATAGTCGTGTAAGATTTTGATATGATATTTTAAATGTAATATTGATGTATCTTTCTCTTTCTCGAATCACATAAGAGTGGGGATTGAATTATGCCTCAAACATGAGTTTAAATTGTTTATTGGAGCAAAAACTATATGCTTTTGTACCTACTTAGTGTCAGAGTTGAAGAAGCTTATATGGCCTTTTGAAGGCTAATGAGTGGATTTGGAACTTCAAATTAATGAAGAATGTCTTAGAAAGGATGCCAGCTAAAATTGTCATTGATAGCTTTACATCTAGTTCTCAAGACAACAAAAAACTACGGGCTATTGTTGTGGAGCGTAAGAGACTATACTTTCTTTTTATTGTTACACTGTTATATCGATTATCTAAGAAGAGAGACATTACGTGCGTTCATAACTTAGGTGGATATGTATAACGTTTGCTCTCGGAGTTTTTTAGGGAACATATTAGTATACAAAAGATAAAAATATTGTATTGAAAATTGTGCCAAATTATTTTTTAAAAGTTTGAAAATTACATTCTTTTCAATAAATACTTATTATATGTGGAATCCTTAACATTTGCACTTTTTAAAGAGTACATGTTAGCATGACCCAAAAATATATAGTATAACACAAATAATTATTTTTACTAAAAAATAAACGATATTCATTCATTCAAATTGATAGAGTGTATCAATATAATACAAATTCAAAGTTGTTAAAAATAAAAAACAAAAAATATGTGAATAAACGCACAACATCCATGTCAATAGTATAAAACAACATAGTAAATATGCCTACAAATATGAATATATTTAAGTAACCGAATACTCATAAATATGGAACAAGTAATATATATTTGAGTCTATTAAATATTTGGTTAGAAGTTCCATAGTTGGTGCAATAATAGGAAACTTAGTTTATGGAGTGAATATGTAGGGGACTCCAAAATTTACCAAAAAGGAAATTAAAAGAGAAGGTGGAGAAAAGTACAACTATATTTCTCACTGAGTTATAGCTTTCTAACTACTATATATAACGGTGGCCATTCTACTATCTTCTCATCCAAACTCTAACAAAGAAACAACCTTTTAAATCTCAGTACCATAATGAAGTAGCAGTTCATATTCTTTTATTATCATGGGCCACTACCAAGTGAAGCTGCCAGCATGATCTCAACTTTTCTTCTTAATTTCTTAGGGAAAGATTAGATCATGTGGCCGTTTCACTTAGTTGTTGGTTGCATGAACAAATGTAAAAAATTTCATAAGTTCTATGTTGAACCTAGCTAGTAGTGCTTTTCTGTTTGATGTTCATTCTTTGGACCTTGGAATTTTGTTGCTCTCATATTCTCCAATGTCTTTCAAATCCCACCTTTCATTTTTTCTCTCCCATTTTTCATATTAAAAGTCCCTCCAATCTCTTTTTTATTCAAAGGTCTAAAGCTCATTTCAATGGAGAGAATTCATTTCTATTCAATAATCACTTTTGTGAATTTTGATTGAGCCATCTTATCTTATCTTATCTTATTACTCCCATGCCTAATATGTTGAACCTAATATTTTTCTTTATTTTTTTAGTATGGTATCTTTGCCTTGTCTTTTTTTCCACAGTGGTGTGGATTTGTATTCATGATTCTAGATGTTGATGTATTTTGAGAAACTTAAAAATTTATTTACCCCTAAAATCCTTTTTTTTTATAAACAATAAGTTTTATTAAAATAGTATAAGGATATTCACAATTTTGAAATCAAATATTTAAACGAATATACACTATATTAGATTACACCACTAATCTAAAAAGAAAAATCAGATGATCTACCCACAGTGCTTTGCATGTAAAAGGAGATGGTGTGAGTATTTCAAATATTTTTCATCAATCACCTCGCATCTTAAATTAAGGCATTATATCCTATATCGTTCGTACTCGTTGGCATCATGTTTATCATGAAGTTAATCAAGTGACTCGTATTTTTTAAATATTATTTAATTTGGTTTTGGAATCCTGCCAAACTCGATCCTAAGTCCGGGTAAAAGGAGAGAGTTGTGTTAAGTCACAACAATCAACGTAAAACTTCATCAAATCTTTATGACATGAATCAAATTTAATTTGGTTTCGGATTTTCTATCCTTACCGTCCTACCCTCCTAGGAGGTTCATATATATTCCTTTTCTCATAGGCTTTTTAATTTGTTTTCAGCATTTGACTGTTTTTGTTATAAAAAAAAAAAACTTATCGTGGTCTTTTATTTAATTACTTAAAAAAATTATGGGTATATATTTTCCATGTAAGGATTTTTAAAATAGTGATTTGAATTAGGTAGAGTGGGAGTTTGAAAATTGATCATATGACAAAATCTCACCTGAACGATCGATATGTCCTCGTCACCATTCCAATGAACAACATTGTCGCAATCATGTCAGTTATTAGCATCCATCTGGTTCTGATTGTGGTACATGTTGTTTTTGATGGGGGTTTCATTGAAATTGAAGCCCCATTCATAAAGCTTTTCTTTTATTGGATTTGGTAGAATTCCACATAGCTTACGAATATATATCTGCTGTGACAGTAAGTACATAAAAGACACGACATTAGCTTGATTCTCTAAAAAATTTCCTTGTTTCTATCTGTCAATTGTTTTCAATTAATTATATACCTTAGATATTATTGGAGATGTTTATAATGCATCGCCAACTATTGTTAAGTTAATATTTGTCGTCCATTGTGGTCCGTCGCGGGTCCTTCTCTATTGGAGGAGTGTGGTGTACCTACACGTGCTCCGACGCCTTAGTCAGTAAGGGGTTCAAAAGAGAGTGCGGCTAAAAATAGGATTAAAAGTATATTACATGACTCAATGTTAAACATGGGTATATATAGGAGATAAATAAGGTTTTCGTTGTCAAGTTTTCACCTATACAACTGTCCTTAAGGGACAGACGTGACCATATGGATGGTCCTCTAGCATTGGATTCGGACTGGACTGTCTGGACCTATTTGTCTAGACCATTATCCATTGGAATTTAGGGTGTGTTCATACTATGGTATCGCCTGCTCTCATATTCTGGATTGGACCCGAGTTTAACTGGAATGTGTCTTAGTTTAGTCCGGAAAAGTTGCCTCCTAAGCTATAAGTTGAGATAGTCTGACTATTTCTTGATAAAGTTTCTTGAGGAACCCGTCTTTGCGAATGAGGGCTCCGTTAAACTCCATGAGTGGAACCTCATTGGGTTTCGTCCAACATGCTTTAGACGACCTTGCGAGGTTCCCAATTCTTCTGCCTCCATGGCTTATTGGCCTGATGGGAGGGTTTCGTTTCAAACCTTTGTAGGTATGCCTGAGCGATTCCTTATGGGAAGTTTCAGTTTTATTGTTCCCTTTTTGTGCGAATGGCCCAATGTAAGGTGAGGTCTATTAACCTACTCGCTCTTTTGTTGACTTCTTTTTTTGCGATCGCTGGGGATCTGCCTTCTTCGACTTGTGGGATTGACGGTCCAACGAAATTATGTCGCGACCCTCCCGGTGCTGGTATTTTCTGGAGAAGGGTTTCTAGGTCCCGCTTCTCTCGGTTGGTGCATCTTGTGCTTGCTTATGGACTACACGCTCTTCTGCCCCTCAAGCATTTGGTGCTTATTAGGTCCGCCTACCGAGGAAAGTGGCGATGTTCCGTTCGTCTTGGATTTTTGGCCGAGAGTTGTCTACTTTCTACCACGTGTTAGTGGCTTCTGGACTTCTGTTTAATCAATTTTCGTTTATGGGTACCCTTAGAACATGTGTTAGGCATTTTGGTTGCATCTATTTGAGGCGCTTTTCTCATGTGGAATTGGCATCGTTGGATTGCCCCTTTTCAGTTTCTAGCATCGGTAATTGTTGATTCCTTTAAGGTTTCAAATGGTTTTCTGAAGCTATTTAAACGACGCTTGTTGTTTCTTTTATACTTTTTCACATTTTCTTATACTCCCTTTGTTCTTTACTTTCCCAAAGCGCTTTACAAGAATTGTCTTTATCGTCTTCCTTCGCACTCCGGTTTTCAAGTAAGGTTCCTTCTTCCTTTCCCTTTTTACTTTTCTTTCAGCATTTCTATGTCTGCATATTTGTTGCATTGCTTGAAGAAGGGTAGGTTTAATCTTTTTGGGAGGAGAACATTTATTTAAATGTTGTACTCGATGCATGGTTTTCGTCAATTCAAGAAGGTTTTGACTCGTGCCTTTGTTATATTGCGATGGGTGAAGGTACTTTAGCCTTCTTGATGTGACTCTCGTTTTTTCTTACTCATTTATGGATAAGTTCGTATGATGCATAGTGGGTGTTGGGATGATGTTCTTCTCTTTAATCCTATATTTGGTGCTGGCGAGTCCATTACCAATAAATAGAAACTCAATTGTTATTACTAGCACCTACATTATCAAATATGAACATAAAAAGATTTAGACAATCATAATCGTCTATCATTATCATAATTAAATTTTAAATTTACAAACCAACTATTATCACTACCCATTGATTAGTTACCAAGTAAGAGAAATTACACAATCCCTTTGAAGAAGAATCTTTATTTGCATTACTTTGACAATATTTTGGTACACTTGTCAAAAGATATCACTCATGAATCATGATTCACATATTCATCCAATGAATTTAAGAAAAAATCAGTCTTTCTTTCTCGATTGTCCTAACATTCGTCTAACCTTCTATCAGCTCAGAAATTATCTTACCTAAAATTCAATCATCTATGTATCAATGTCGACTAACATGATAATTACTTTAGGTGTAAATAAAAACCAAAACTCACAATCACCCGAAACACACCTAAATTATAATGTTAGATATTTTAGTCTCTTGAACTTCATTGGCTTCATTTGAATGACTTGGTTTTTTCTTTTTATAAATTCTCCCACGTGTGGATAATGTCAAGGGCACGTCTCCCAACTAGAGTTTGTTGTGGGTGTCTCTATTTGTAGGCGCTGGATTCACTCCGTATAAATCTCTTCGGTGAAATGTCAACCACGTATTAAAGGTTCTTAAGTAAAAAAACTACAAAACCGCCTCCTAAGTTTTGCAACTGTATCAGTTTTGACCCCCAAGGCCAAAAAAAAAATTAAAAAATTAAAGGTGTCACGTCAGCGTAGACCGAGTTAAAATTGGTATTGAGGGCGAAAACTGCCATATGTGCAAAATTTAGGGGGTGATTTTGTAGTTTTTTCCCTTAGGAAGCCAAAATTGCAACTTTTAAAAAGTTAGGGAGTTAAAACTGCTATTAAACCTATATTAAAAAAAAAAAACTAATTAAGGTTTTATCTGTTAGAACAAAGCTACGGAAGCCAACCAATAGGGCAATGAAACAATAATCTTAGATGCCACAGTTGAGTAATATGGCATTTTTTTTCTTTTACCAAATGGCATTTGGGTTGTTAGAAAATAAAAAAAGAGGAATGTTTTTTGGACAATAATTTTATAGTTTGACACTGTACTTTTATACAGTGAAGATCTATTTATTTTTTTATAATTTCAAATCAAATCATAATTTCATTCGGTATCAATTACAAGGTCAAATTTTAAATGTTCAAATAACACTACTTCTTAAAGAAATATGGCATTTGGGTTGTTGAAATATGGAGTCTATAGTTGAGTAATGATACTTGCACAACCATTTTGTCACAATTTTTTGTACAACCTTCTTCTTCTTTCTTCTTTTTGATAAAAACTAGTGAGAATTGATATTTGAACAAACATTTCGTGACGACATTCTCTCATACTCACTTTGAATTCTTACCTTCTCTCTTCATTGTTTTGGTTTTTGTGTTAACCCTTACATTTTTATGTATATTTTGGTTGTCCAATAAGTTGTCTCAAAAAGTTGTTCAACTAACATTCCTCAAAAACAATATAGAGAAAAAGAGGAGGAGAGAGGTTAAGAATACAATGAGAATAACATAGAGAGGTGTCCAAACACTTTGTTATTTGGAGAAGGAAATCATAGAGTGGTCAAAAACTATATTTTGGTTGTTCAATGTTGTTCAAATATTTGGACGACGAGAATGTTCATAGAGAGGTAAAAAAAAGAAGGAAATATTGTGTAATACACAAGGAGAGACATTTCCAATAGATTATGTGCTTCGTCTGTTATATACTATGTGGAGATGGAAAGACCTTGAAACAAATTTCATACATAAAATCTAAAGTGTAAAATGTAAATATGTTTTGTCAACAACTTGATTCTATTAATTTTTACATATGACTTTCTCACCTATTATTTACCTCCTGTTACTGTAAAATCAATTTAAAATTTATATCACTGTCATTTCTTTTTATTAGGCAGAAAATTGTACACTATTTTTTATTAGATAAGTAAGTGTACCGAAGAACTTGTTTGCATAAATTTACACAAAAAAAGGGAACTTTTGCATAAATAGTTAGCATATAGTTATTGTTTAACTACTCATGTAACATTTACTCAAGTTAACCGCATGTTCTTTACCCACTCACATAGCATATGTTCAAGTTATTCGCGCAACGTGCAGGTTTGTATCTAGTTAATACTAATGTACAGTGTTGGTCAACTATCTCTCTCTACCATATGTTTACCTCACTCTCTTGACCATTCATTGACTTGAGCGTCGGAGCATATGTATACCATCTCTTCCGATGGAGAAGGACTCATGATGGAGTACGATGGACTTATGACGGGTTCCTCCCTCTTCGCAGTAACAATCAATCCTCATACCATCTTCCGTAGATCCGAAAGGATTATTGCCTAAGCCAAATTCACCTGCCTATGTTTCAAATTCAATGCCAAATATGGACGAGGACTTTCCGGTGAATGGATAGATATGGTCAATCCTACAATTTGTTGAATATTGTTTAAGGTAAATACAAGTTAGTTATGATATGAAGAAAATTGGTTATAATTAACTAACCTAGTTTTTTTTTTTTTAGGGAAAATTAACTAACCTAGTTAAAATCAACTAGTTTGAGTTAAGGGTTAAAAGAGTTGAAAGTCTTGAATTTAAACTGAATGAAGGAGAAAAAATTAATCTAGTGTAGCTCAGTTGGTAGCTCCATGAACATTGATATACAAAGACCGAGGTTTAAACTCCGGTTTCTCCTCTTCTCCACACTTATATATGAGTCTAGCCAAACCCACTTGGGTTGGTCTAGTGGTGTTGGCTTAAAACCTTAGAATGTACTCTTTCGTAAGGTCTTAAGTTCGATTTTTCTCGGTTTCAATTTGGATGAATTAGTTTAGATTCTTAAAAAAAAATTGAGTCCAGCACTAAGCATTGATCCAAAAAAACTAATCTAACAGCAACTAGTTACTAATATCGGTCATTTAAAAAAAATTATGTTTCTTTGTTTACTCAATTATACCATTTTGCCTAATTCTGATGATATCACAATGCATTATGATATGAAAATCCAAAGTTTTGCAAAGATGCAGATGAAGTAGGTTTGAAAGAATATATTTCAACCTCTGCTCAGCAAGGGAATGTTAAGGTACAAAAAAAAAATCCACATTTATGATTTCTACTTACAAGTGGAAGAAACTAAGAAAGGGAAAATTATATACTTCAAATTGTGATTGTGATTGTGATTGATTGAAGATCATTTATTGGAAGGCTAGGGGTCCAGTCCAGCCATATCTGCTCTAGACAAGTAATTTGTTGAACTAACAAGCTTACTTCTTTGGTGTTAGCTACCCAGGTTTGGTGGGTTTTAATTATATTTTCTCTCTCTAATCCAGGCCAACAATAATTTTAGTCAGTTCTCTGACCTAATGTCCTGCAGTCGGAAAATCGTTACATTCACACTATGATCGTTGAATCAAAATCGGACAGTCTGAATTTTAAGATTGGTAGTTTTCATTTTTATTTTTTTTAAATAAAAATTTATAAGGAAATTTGGATCGTCCAATCTTGATTCAAAGGTGTTAGATAATGTGACCACATAAATACGACAAATGCTCACTGTCAATCCAATTTGAATGGTAGGGGTTAGCCAAATTGACTGACTGCAACATAATTTTGTTTTTAATGGTAGTGGTTAGCCAAGATGGCAGGCAGTCCGTGAATTTAGTTTGAGTAATGAAATTTTATTTTATATTTTTGAAAGATGACTTGAGAAATTCTTAAGTTTGACTGTTCAATGTAATTAAATTCAAACTTGACTTTTTTGTATTTAAGTCAAAATTCAAACTTGACTTTATTCTAATGTAGGTGGTCAGCAATTTCATCAGTGTATTTTATTTAGGGCTCATTTCCAGTGGAAATTTTGGAAGAATTTGTGAGGGTTGAGTCTATATTTAATATATATTTGAGTTTTTTTAACAAAATTGAAAGAATAGCATAACCTATGATCATATAATAATTAAATCACATTTCATGTATTTCAATTGGATTTGCATCTTTTTTTCTTGCTTACAAATGAAGTTTAAGCATAACATTACTGGAATGAGCCTTCTTTTATGTATTATTTTAATTCTTAGCAACTTGGTCATGCAAGTGGCCATAGATTTATCCAATGGTAACTTTTTTTTTACCCCCAAAAGAATAGGCATTAGTTGCAGCTTTATACAGAAACTTAACTGTCTCACTAGATTGAGTTATAACTAGAAATGACATCTTAATGTTAAGCACTTACAGATTACAATCCTTGCAAATAGGAAGTGAAAATTTTCTACTCTTCAACATCTACCATACAAGCAAATAAATTCTACAATAAAGATTGATTTCATAGAGCTTTGTTTACAATGCCTGATTCAATACTATCTAAAGCCTAAAACCTAATGCGAGTGTCTCGCAAATTCTAGCCAAATATATCTAGGAATCCTAAACTAGGCTTCTAGAACTTTAATCGTGGATCTATTATGAGAAACCTTGAAACTATGTTGAAGAGTCACTAATGTACAAGTAACTATTAGAGGGATGTTAAAATATTGCAATGCGTGACGGTGCTTGCTTCATGTGCTATATGATTTCTCCATGTTACCATCCATGCATCTACCATTGACAAACTCATTCAGAGTCTTAACAATAAAACATTACTCTCTTCACATTTTCCTTCAGTGCTGGCAATGGCTTGACACCGCAATCTCCGGCTCCACGTGTTGACTTGGAACCACGACCACCAGTGGAGCCAGTCTCCTGAAGGTCTGGCTCCGTGTAGAAACGTGCTCGAAATGCTGCTAGATGTGCATAATATGCTGGGGGAACTGCACAACATAACCAAAAGGTTCATTAAATTTCACATTCTGTAGTGCAAGATGGAGCTTCAATCAAAAACAAACATAATGTCAAAACAAAAGAGATGGCTAGAAGCCAAAACAATATTTAGAACATAAAAATCATTTCACTTTTCATGACTCCTTTGTTTCATTCAGGCTAAATTCCAATCATATTGTAAAACCAATAAACTGTTCGTGCTTTAGATACTAGAAGTATGGCTATGGAATCGGCTTAGGGAGTACTCCCTCGGGACAAACGAAGAAAGTTCATGTATCTGATACACATTAGGATTGAACATGCCAGTCTATAGTAGAACAATTAAAATACAACACATTATTAAAATAGGCTTACCAACAGATACGGAGCGTGTACACCTGGCATATGTATAACAGAGATTGTTTGTCAAAGACTGAATTCCATCCGCTGTGAAGTTGTTTTCATCCCATAGAACATGATAATGCGCTGGACGGCTTGTACCCTGCACAATAGAATGTAAGAAACCATAAGTATCACTTTGAACACACTCCTTCTAACACTCACTCTCTAATTGGATGAAATACTAATGGAAAAGGGAGAAAACGCTATTTTTTTTTTACCTGGATGCCAGCGTGACTGCAGAGATAAAAATCAAACTCTGTTGGATGACAAATTTTGGTATCAACAACAGTTCCTGAAAGCATGTCAAAAGCACGAAAAAATCAATCATATTAGACAATTTTTCAAAAAAAGAGAGCTCATAAATTCATTTGTGTGTATAACCAATTCGAGAACATTCAACATACCAGGCAGTATATTTCCACTTCGATCAGTACTGTTTCTGTCCCTGTGGTTGTTCGCGAATAACCGAGTATGATGTCTTTTTTGCACAACTATGAAAGTTACTGGAGGTTGATAGTTTGGCTCCAAAGAAGCACATGCCTTCATAAATAACAAATCGATTATTAAAAGACCAACTACAAGTATACCATATACAAATAGAGTAAGAGGGATTAAACAGTTCTAACCTTCCGAATTGCATCCAACTCGTATAGTAGAACTTGGTAAAACTGTCCTTCACTTACACCATCTCTGTACAAAATGTCCAATTAGATCTCATCATTTAGATATATCGTGATATTATTTTCTAAAATACATTTACAAATATCTAAATGGTGATATATGATTAGATGTATAAAATTATTGCATTGTCAATGCATACAAATTAAATTCTCAAAATATATATATTTAACTACAATTGAGTTATGTGTAATATGTATTAATAACTTTTTTTGGCCTACCATTTAATTGATTTTTGGATCCGTCCATGGTCATAATTTACTATCATGAATCTTGTCTATTGACAAACCATTTAAATTCTACTTAATCGATTAATCTTAGTTTTCAATGCATACCTATAGAATATAATCCTTTGTGGCTTCTGTCCTGTTGCCCTTCTAAACGAAACCAATAAATCTCTGCACAAACAGGACAAAATTTAAAATGGTATTACAAAAATTCATATAAAACAACCAAGAGCAAAAATGAGGATTACAAAAGAGGTAGTCATTTCTATTATTACCGTATCATGCCACCACTAACTACACCACGAACAGGGTCGTGCCAAGTTTTGTACAAATCTTGTATAAGTTCTTGTCTTTGAGGTTGAGCACAAACTAAACCTGCATACTTTGTAACTTCAGGCCAATCTTGGGACGCTACAACCTATACATTCGGCAATAGATATCAGTAATCAAAGCCCCTCATAATCATTTCAATATCCAAATATCAAGATACATTGTAGATTATATAAAACCGTACAGCTGCTATTGAGGGGCTGGAGTCTTCCCCATTTTCAGGGTGTGTGACATCTGCTCCAAATATTATTGTTGGTATGTCACTAACCAATGGTATTCTGCAGCTTACGGCATCAACAAGAACGGTGTTTCTACCCCCCATCTGTATCGAGAAGATGGAAAATGATCACTAACTAGTTGAGGAAAGTGTCGTTAAATGTAATTGAGTTTTGAGAGCAAACAAACCTTAACGTTGATCTTCAGAGACACATTAGCCAAGTACTGCTTAGTGATCTTAAAGACATGCTTTGTTAGACAACATTGAGAAATTAAGCCAAGGTCAGTCTCACAAATACGCTTGAGATCACCTGAAAACAAAACAGATTTATACAAAATCATGAATCATGAATATTTAGAATTTGAACTCAAACATGTCGTTATTCAGTCAAATGAAGCAAAAAGAAAGTTCTATTTATACATTTTATTTCAACAAATATGGCTTACCATAGAGAGAGCCATTGTTGTCGGGCAATATCACTAACAGAAGCTCCAATTCTTTTCCTTTGGTTTTGTTTGACGACACATGGTAAACATGCTTCAATGCTTTCTCCACCTGCTCAGGTTTGGCATTGTAAATCGGGATGACAGGCTCCAGATTAAATTCCTACAGCAACAAAAAATTAAAAAACATCATGAACCAGCGTAAATTTTTTGCTGCATTTCAAACACAATAGAAAGGATGGGAAACTACCATGCCAGAGACTTGACACATTTGCGCAAGCTCGTTACAAAAAGTACGAGCAACGGTATCCTGAACGCCTCGTGAAAAATTTATGCACGCCCAGCGGCTTACAGTCATTCCATTAATCATTTTCTGCATTGTTCGAGTAGTACGACACAAAAATACCAGCATTAAAATCCATCACATGAAAACTGGGTGAAAAACCAGAAAAACTCATACAGGAATTTCGTATATCAAACTGCACGCAATACCTTGTTCATCATATTCCACTGGCCAACTTGGGGTAAACAATTTTTTTCTTTACCGCTCTCATGATATTTAAGCTGCGAACAAAATCAATGAATAAAAATAAAATTAAAAATAGATTGTACTTGAGGCATATAACATCTTTTGGAGAAGTGAATTACCCAAGGAGCGGGAAGAATTCGTGCTTCCACCGAAGCTAACTTCTCGCTGACTTTAATCCCAAATTCCTTTGCATAGGGATCTTGATCATAAGCGTTATGCTGAACTGTCTGCTTGTAAGCAAAATTGAATTATTAATATGAAGGACAAACATTAACTTATAGCTTCTAGAGTATCATATCTATACATTAATTGTTTATGAAAACGTTAAGTGCCATAGTTGAATGTACTTTACCATAATCAACATAATCAACTCATAAATATACTTAATCAAATGCAAACACCAATAATTACCCGTAAAATGTCATTTTCTCGATCACGAGGTCTTTGGCATGTGACTTTCAAGAGAGAAGTAATTTGCTTTTCATTCAACCTTTTAGTATATCGTTGCCCCTCGACAATTTTACAGGCCTGAGCAACCAGAGACATGCAAGAATAATCAATAAAATTATGAACAAGAAGAGCAGTAACATCAACCGCATGAAAAATTTCATTACCTCCATAGGTAAATAGTTTGCTTTCTTTTGATTTCCACCAACTTGAAGGCAAGGAAGATGGGTATGTTTAATAGTGAAACCATACATCTCTTGGAAGTATTCAACCACTGATTTCATAGTCGAGTTCTCATCAACGGGAAACCTAAAAGAAATACATTAGTGGAAAACCATTAGAACTTTATTGAACTTGCTTGCTGTATTGCAATAGTTACAAGACGAGAAGAAGAAGAAGAAAAATTTACTTACACTAGTTCTCTTGTTGGTTGAGAAGTTATACCGGAAACACGATACTTTCGTCTAACACTCCCTCTGTGTGTTACTTCAACTTTAACTCCTCTAAGGGATTTCTTAATCTGTTAGACATGTTACAGTAGCTTTGTAAATTTATAGTTTAAAGACAGCACAAATAGTTAATCATGCAAGATTTAGACCATGTTTGGAATTTGGATAAACAGTTTAATTACGTGTCTGTAGCACAAGCGCGCTTATCATATAACTATTTATGTATAAGCAATTTATATAAAAAAATAAAATAACACATAACATACAGTCATATTATTTTCATATAAGCTATGAGTACTTTTTTTCATAAGATACTTCGTAGAGCTAATGAAAATAAGCTAAAAACAACGTATATGTCATGAGCTATTTTCATAAGCCTTTCGAAACAATCGCACAAGTTCATATGCAATAGATAAGCTCAAATAAGCCAAGCCAAACAGGCCCTTGTTCACAAAATCAAGTACCTTGATGCGGTCTGCATCAGACAACTGCCTTGACAACACATCTTTTCCTAATAGCTGGCCAACAAATTCCACCACCGGAAGAGGTTCAATGAACGCAGCAGAAGCCATATCTATGAAATACGACAAAAGAATGAAGATAAATCAAATGTTAAACTGCACTTTCATTAGGAAATGGTTTAGGCAATGAGTAATATACCAATATTGAGTGAAAGACCCATCTGAGTAGGCCTTATGCTTTGGTAAAATCCACACCACGACTCCAATCCTTCTCCGAGCCGTTGTGGTGCTCTAATATCAGGTGAATAAAATGACCTCCCGATAGGACAAAACCTTTAGAAAATGAAACTTTCATTAGATAAAATAAAACGATAATTGTAAGTTTCAGCAGTCGCAAATGTTTGCTCAATATTTTATTCAGTAAAGCTACCTCTTTGACGCTAGCTCTCTTAGTACGATGTCAAGAATTTGTATCGCCTCCTGTGGAGCATCAGCACGCTTTCCAGCTAGAAATTGTCCCAAGTGATGCAAGTTAGCTCTTGCAACAAACTTGATCACCACTTTGTATTCTCTTTCCCTTCTGAAAAATTATTAGTATTTGTATAAGTTGAAATTTAACTTGGTTAAAAAAAATAAAAATAAATAAACAAATTCTAAGTCTATCATGATTGTGTATCAGAGCCAAATGAAATTATTGTATTAGTGTTATAATTTGTATGCTTGTGTCTCAGACAAATAAAAATATTGCATTATTGTGTTTGTAGTATCTAGGTTTAAAGTGTATAGATGCAATAAATCTTACTTGGGGCCATTAACTCCATCCTCTTCTTCGATAAGCTTAATCTTAAACTCTCTCCAAGAAAAGGGAAGAACTCCTGCTGTGTAAAGACTTTTCCTGCCATCATATGCTGGAAGCCTCATCCCAAGGTCAGATTCTCTGTACAGCCTCACAAGTTCTGCTATGATAGACCTGTTTACGGCTTTCGAAGACACTTCCGGTGTAATAGTTACCTGTGAAATAAAGAAACAGATAATGCTATTAAAGTAAAGGCATCAACAATAAGAACAAAGCCTTTGAGAAATGATTTTTGAACAACCAAATTAAGACAATTTTTTAAGTGGTTATCGTAATTCAAATAGATGGTTATTGGATGCATCGGTTGTCGAAACTCGTTAATCACAAATTTGGATGTGGTTAACCATAATTTTCAAGAGTTCAACTTTATCTAGACTTGAACACCAGAAAATTATGGTTAATCACAATCTAAATTTTTTGTTAATGAGCTTTGACACCTGGTATATCTATAAGATTATAACCATCTACCGGACACAATTAACCACATATTTGAATTGTATTAACAACTTCAAAAGTTGTCAAAAAAGGTTGTCAAAACTTTGTTGTTAAACAACACCACTAAAGCCTTGAGGCAAAATAAGGACTCATAAATGTTACTAAGAAAAATGACTGCAAAAACAGAACCTCATTTAATTCATTCTGCAATTCAACAGCACATATAAGAGGAAATTAAGGGACAAACTTAAATACTTCCATAAAAGGTGTGTTGTGTGAGTCACTAAGAAAACCAAACTATATTGTTTTTGCAGAAAGCTAGAACTAGAGTAATAAAGACTAAACAAAGAAGCTTACATCATATTGGTTCAAGTCCTTGTCTGGTAATTCTGCAAAGAAGTGGTTGGCTTTAACAATGCATTTTGTACCAGCTTGTCCATAACCTGGCCTTTGAGCAAAACTCAAAGACTTACTTGAAGTAGGAAAACTCATTTCTACATCACTAGAGATTATGTTTCCATTTTCAACAACATGGCCATTTTCATTGCTCTTCAAAACAGTACAAGGTCTACAACTTGGTCTCATCAAAACATCAACTTGATCAGATTTTCTACCATTTTTACTCCTCCTTCTTCCACCACTCTTTGCTTGAGGTGGTGAAGTTTGGTTTTGTTGTTCTTGAGACACTAATGGTGGACCTTTACCATTCTGAACAGGTTTAGTAACCTTCTTAGTTTGACTCATAGTGTTTTGTTGATGAGGTTTGATCACAAGGTGTTGCTCTGAACTCTCTTTCATTTGCCTCAAAGGCATGTTGAATTTTTTCTGAGTTCTTGCAGGAATAGATAGATATATAGATTTTATATATATATATATGTATATATATATTCACCAATCAATGATGACTATAGTGACAAGAAGTTTCAGCAAATAACCAGTTTTTCACGTTTAGTTTTTGCCTATAACTGCAAAATAGTGAAAATTACTTCAGCTGAGAAAACATAAACAAAGGTGGAAAAAATAGGTGAGAGGACAAATGAGAAGTTATTATTGCTATAAAGTGAAAAAGCAAAAGATTCAATTATGAGTTATTGTGCTTATAATGAATCAATACATAAAGATAAAAATGGTATAGAGTGAATGTGTAAAGTAAAGGAAACTGTTTAAGAATACATAAAAAAAACATTACTATTCCTTTGCAAAAACTGAAAATCCAACAAGTTACCATTTTTTCAGCAAGCAAAACCTAAAATAGTGATGAAAGTTGAACTTGAACCATGAAACTAACTAAAGAAGACAAGACAACTTAAAAGATGAAATTTTGATGACACTTTCTTATACCCTTTTGATTGAAGTTTCAAACAACAACCAGAAAACAAGGAAATCTCATTGCAAATTTGAACCTCAAACTCATGGCTTTTAGTAACAAAACATGAAATGTCACAAACATAAAAAAAAAATTAAAAAAAATTAGGATTTTGAAGTGAATAGATTAATACTAATTGATAATAAAATGTGATTAGAAAAAAATGGGAAAACCCAGAAAAATGGAATGACCCAGAAGAGAAAAACAAGCTTCTTAGGCCTGTCCCCTACCAAAGAATGAAAATCAATAAACACAACAACCACATAAAAAACATTAAAATAAACATTGGGATAAAAATAAAAAATAAAACTAAATGTGAAACCAAGTTTGAAGAGAATAAAACAACCACAAAAAAACAAAAATCAAGAACAAAACATCCTAAGTGAAGGAATAAACATTGAAAAGGGTAACAAAATCACTGTCTACTAGAACATATCTAGACAATAAAAAAAAAGTGATTAATGCTTAAGCTAGTAAATAAAAATGCTATATATATTCCAAAAAAAAAAATCTATATTAATTAAATGCCTTGAAGTGTAAACAAAGTCAAAAAACAGAAAAATGAAAACTCATTCACACACCTATATAGTTATTATTACATGAAAATGGAAAGAAAAAAAACAAAAATAAAAAACAAAACTTGAACTTACCCTTATGCTAATATCAAGCTAGGAAACTAGTTAACACATGTTAAAGCAATGAGAGAGTGAAAATGGAAGAAGGGTCAATGAGCAATGTTTTTGAAGGGAGTAAAAAAAAAAAAAGGAGGTGAAGATGAAGAAAGGAAAATGATGATGGTGATGAATCTTATACACGCATGCAAAAGAGGTTTTGGTGTTTTCTTTATCACGTGTAAAAGGCTTTGTGTCTGTCTTTTTTTACCTTGCTTTTTTGATTACTTGTGTTTAACTCTTATATTTATGCAAAAACAAAACAGAGAAAGAAACAAGAAAAAAATAAATGAAAAATGTGAAAATATTAATGTTAGAGAGAGAAAGAGAGTGTAAGTGAGTCCAAAAGATGTACTGAGGATTATAAAAGCAATCATACAAGAAAGAAGAATAATTCGAACTTGCAGTCATCTCTATTGCAGGCTTCTGCTATTTGTGTTTTCTTTTTCTTTTTCTTTTATCAATTTTTTTTCAGAGTAGTCAAAATTCAAATTTTGGTCACATGCTTCTGGAATTTTTTAGTTGGTCGCAATTAGTTAGAAAGAGAAAATAATTGTATGTGTTTTTAAAATATTTAAAAGGTATTTTTTTCATTAAAATATTCTTATTTATTGCATTTTACTCATCTAATTTCTTCACTAATTATAATTAATAAGATTTTTTTAGTAAATAAACCACATTTTAATTTTAAAATCAACTTTATTGATCATTTTCTTAATAATTATATAAAATTTAAAAAGACACTTAATTTAAGACGGATGTAGTATTAAAAAGGAAAATGTTTTCTTGAAAGTTATGTATTTAATTCTTTAAAATTTGGTTTTTACAAAGCACAATCCTTACTTTAACGAAGAGTAAATGGTCATTTTAGTCCCTGACTTTGCAACTCGTTGTTCCAAAGGTCTCTAATTCATGACAAAGTAGTTCTTGAATGTGCAATTCTGTTATCACTTTAGTGTATAACATAATTATGTTAACTGATGATGTGTAAATGTTTTATGCTAATAAGAAGTATGATGTGTCTCATGGACTAAAGTGAAATTAGAAAATGACCAATTTGGTCCCTGCCCCAAAAATCAATATCCCTAAACCAAAAATCAATATCTCTAAACTCGTCCCAACGAAGTGTTGCTCTTTGTCAAGAACTGAGTCATCTTCCTCAATGAAGTTGTTTTGTGGTTGCAAAAGACTTGTTGTTATATCCCTGATTGTGCATATTTACTACTAATTAGGTCCTTGACAATAAACATTTACTATCACTAAGGTTCCTGACAGTAAACACTTACGAGCACAAAGTGGCAGCATCACATCCACGTATAAATCACAACATGGTTCCCTTTGCAAATACTGATTGTATCTAAAATAATCAGGAAAGAGGTGTTGCAACATTTGATTTTTTTGTGTATCCTTGTTAAAAGCTTGTAAACTAGTATAACACTTGCTAAAATGATTTCATAATTGAATACCAAAATCTTTTCATAACATAACTATTAAGTCATTGTATAAAGGTCAACCATAGAGTAATCCAAAAATTGCAACATATTTGGGCATATAATTCAACAAGTCATTACATAATGATTCAGCAAAATATTAAACAAAATATTGCATAATAGTTGTGTTTTTTCTTATAATTTAGCAACTTCAGTACATAAATAAACTAATGAACATAAATTGGGTCTTAGTGACAGTAAGTATTTACTATTAGGAACCTAACTGATAATAAGTATGCATAGACCACAGTTATGGACCTAACAACAAGTCTCTCGCAACCACATAACAATTTCGTTGAGAAAGATGACTCAGTTCTTGATGAATAGTAACATTTTGTTGGGACAAGTTTGGGGATATTGATTTTCGGTTTTGGGATATTCATTTTCGTGGATATTGATTTTCGGTTTTAGGACCAAAGTAACAATTTTGTACTTTCACTTTGTCCATGTGACACCTCATATTCCTAGTCAGCATAAAACCTTTGTCACATCATCAGTTAACATAATTATTTAACGCCATGAACTAAAATGATAACGAAAATGCACATTCAGAGACTACTTTGTAATTAGTCTTGAGTCATGGAAATTTTGTGACAGCGATGTGCAGAGACTGGGATCATAGTGACCATTTATTCCTTTAACATATGCAATATGTGTAGAAATTAACAAAAGAAAATGTTAACAAGTGTCTTTAGTATTGTTTAAATAATAAAAAAGTAAGCGGACACTCTCTTTTCAACACACATTCTCTCATTGGATAAAACCAACGTATAATCTACCACTTTAAGTAAAACTCATTTCAAAAGTTTGAGACCCACTATGATTTAAGTCAAATACAAAGTGAATGTTGGAGACAGTGTTGCTAGCACTACTCTATTTTCAAAATGTATACTTTGTACTCCATATCCAAATAAAGAACGAGTATTAAAGAGAGTGTTAGAGTAACGGTTCAAAAGAGTATTATAAATACTCCATCCGTCCTGCAATAGATGACCCATTTGAAAATGTACAATTTTGACCTAACTTACTTTGACCATATTTTTCTACTAATACACAAAGATAAATAATATTATATAAGATGTCGTTAGATTCGTCTCGATGAGTATTTTCAAAATATCAAATTTTCAAAAAAAATTCTTATATTTTATTCAAGATATTTAAGCTCATAATTATGTATGGGTATGCGTAATAAGATCAACTCTGTCAAGTATTATGAATATGAGATTACTACTCATGTTTAAATTCTTCATGTATCCTTTTAACAATGGTTTAGGATACTCCCTCTGATCACAATTATAAGCGAAATTTCACTTTTTAGATTCATTCAATAAACGATGCATCTAGTCTATATATAAATCGTATACATCATTTATTGAATGAACCTCAAATGTTAACTTTTGCTCATAATAATGACCAAATAGAGTATTTGTTAAGACGGCTAACATATACTACTTACATGACAGGACATCATTAGATCCCTTAAAAAAAGAAAGACATCATTATATTTTAAACGTGTAATTAAGTTAAATAGTACTAATACTAACAATAATTTCACTGTTCTCTATGTAAATGTCCCAACTATATTTTTTTACAGTACTTTTTGTATAAGTGTTCACTGCCCATCATCCATTTACCTTGTGCTTGGGTAAGCCTACCCTCGTAACGGTCGATTCATTTTGGGTCCACTTTTCCTAGTCATGTAAACAACACCTTTTTTATTTTATTTTTTAATTATCATCACTTTATTGGTATGATTCAATGCTTCTCGGTGTACCTGTTGAATGGTAGGTCATAAAGAGTTACACTGTTGATGGATTTGGTTAGGTGGAATCTTGATTCTTGAATCTTGATCATGATGATACATGACTTTGATGGGTGTGGGGTGCAGTGGGACTTAGGGTGAATCCTAATCATTGGATTATGGTGTCTGTGAGGGACAAAATCTGAGGTAGTGATTGTTTATGATGATATACTCAGACTGTAAGAGGCTATTTGGGTCCCACCACAAATGATATCCATGGTGGAAAATGAAGTGTAGGATTGGATCAGATCAAACCATAATCAATTGTAATTTGGAGTGTTGCATATTTGAAAAACTAGTTCTTGATCATTACTTGTTGACCCAAAAGATAGCCACATCATGTGCCACACTCTAGCTATCATGCTCCTCGTTTCCAAATCTTATATTATTATTCCTTTTGGGCACATTAAACAACTACTGTATATAAATTATAATACAGTTTATATGTATAGGTTATTCAATAAATCTGAAAAACAAAATTTGTTTATAAATATGATTAGAATGAGTTAATGAATGTTATTTGAACCTTAAAATACTAAATTATATGAATGATAATATATATAGTGAAATCGAATAAAGATTTTATTCCATTATTTAAAAAGTGAATGGAATAGAGCGAGTTAGTTTTGGCTCGTGTGATGCAATATATGAGCAGATGTGAGGTGTGTATTTAGGATTGGTGATGATTTGGAGAGACCGCATTCCATAATTTATTGTGAGAGTGATTCATAATAAAAAAAGTCTTTTAAAATCTCTTAAAATCCTAATCCAATACATCCTTCTTAGTTTTATTTTTTTCTCGGGCTTATGTCCTCTTTTGTTTAAAAAAAAAAAGAGTGAGTTATAATATTTTCTATTTTACTTTATCCCTACCATGTATGTAATTTAATTATAGTTTTATAATTTATATAAGGTGTCTTCGATTCCCATTTTATGTGACTATTGTGTTTAACTAGTGTTGTAGCTATGGAGTTTTTTTAGGTATAGATCAACTTCATTGATAATTCAGCCGTGCTTAGTTTTTTTTAAGGGTTAACAGATCTTTACCCTCGTGTAATATAGGTCATTCCAATTTTACACCCTGTAATTGTTTTTTATTTACCCTCCTGTACTTTTTTGTTTTGTTTTGATTTACCCCATAATAGGCCAAACAAAAACGAAAATTTCTTGAAAAATAAAATAAAATAAGTTTTTGTTTGGCCTATTAGGGGATAAATAATTTTTTTTTATAAATGGGATGAATCAAAAAATATATTTTGACCTATATTACAGGGGTAAAAATCTATTAACTTTTTTTTTAATAATAAAATTTAGCAGTGTTTTGTTTGTGTAAAGAATCAGGCTCCTATAAGAAACATATAGGAACATGTATATATCGAAAAGAAAATAAATATGAACAACAAAAAAAATTAAAAAAAAAATTTAAGTGAAAAATAAATCATCATATGAATAAGAGAATCTACCGATTGGTTTCCTAACATGAATAAGTGTTATTTTAATGTGGATTTCTTTCAGGTTTCTATTCATAAAGAAACTAAAATTATTCAAATGACTTTGAGAGAGGGATATGGGTGGGTGTATGATCTTAAGTGGAAGCGAGTTTGCACTTCTTCTAATCTCTTGCACAAGCTTTCGGTCTTCTAATATATGCACTCCACATTCAAAGACTTACGATGTCGTTTGGTTTACTTGTTGCTATAATGTACTTGTAGTGAGTATAATATTAGAAATTATGTTTTAGACTGTTTACATGTGATGTTTTGAGAATGATCTCAAAGTGGTATTTATAGTCCTTTATGAACTTGTTATCGCGTGACTTAAGCCCCAAGCAAGATGGGCCTTTAAGTAAGGGTTCTGGAAGCTTCCAGAAGCCTGTTGAGGCGGCGTCCTTAGAAGAATGCGACTAGGCTTCAGGAGCCTTTTGGGAGAACGCCTAAGCCTTTCTGAAGGACATTTGTGCCCTTAGGATATATTAACAGTCCACATAACTTTAAATTAAGACGCTTCCAAATACTTCAAAAAAGGGGTGCAAATAAAGAACATTGTGATGGTTGTAGTTGAGACAGTAAGCGAAACACAACAACTGCGGGGTTATCATAATCATTCATACCTTGCTCTACATCATCCCGCAAGTTTGATGCTTGTCATACTTGAATCACAAGAGGACAGGTAAAAAGGGAATGCAATGTATTTTTAGTAGTTTTACTACTCATGCGTGCATGAGTAGGAAAACAATCGCGGCATATATCCTCCTGACCAAATTTTTCACCTTTTGATGGTGCTTTGAGTTTTCATATATAATTCTGATCGTGTTTTCTCAAGTGAATCATATCTCGAATGGATTTTGAACACTAGATCATCAATTTTGTTGATTTTCTTCTTTTGCTTATATTAAATTTGGAGTATGTGTATGTGTTAAGATATGTGTCAATTTCTTTGTTTAGTTTTTTATTTTTATATTTCCACGCTCATCAACAAGCACTAGAGTTCAAGTACACCTTTATCAAAAGAGAGAAAAAAGTTCAAGGACACAGGATTTTATCTTTGACCCGAGAAACAAGTTATAGCTTTGGTGCTTGAGGCCACTAAACATTGTACAGTGAAGGGACCACCGACTATAATGGTTTTACAGCCCAAAAGAAAAAAATTACTACTACAAGATCTTATCACATGATTTTCAAAAGGGTTAGTAGTGAGGACCATAATTGTCCTATAACACAGCATATAATTATGAGGGTGCTTTTAAAAATGATTTTGGTTGCATGCTCACATGATCCACAGTGCATTTAATGCACCAAATTATTACTTATGCAGAAAGAGAACGATAAAGATTTTTTACCTATAAAAAACAAAATTCTTATTCATTCAAATTAATATGGAACATGATTCAATATAAAAAAAATAATCTGCAAACAAATTCACAACAAAATTAATAAATAAAACAATAAAATATTGCAAATACTATGATAAGATTAAAATTATTGAAATACTCATGTCTTCAGATCTACAACATTGATGCTCAAATTATTGTTTTAATATCCGATTTTTCAAAATGGACCCACTGGTGATCGCAACAAGATGAGAAATCAAACGTCGTACAAAACGATGAACAACATATCATAGCACCCAGACGACGAGCTCACAAAGAGAAAAACCTAGATTTATATGAAAATCACTTATTTATATTGAAATAAAGAGAAAAAGACAAAGATGGGTGATTTTGGGTCTAAAATTGACCCAAAATCACCCCCGCAATGAAAAAATGAAAAAGAGAACCTTGCAAACAAAAACTAGGGCCGACTTGTTGAAGATGAAGAACCATAAAAGAAAATTTAACAGAGATTTTTTTAGTAGCATATTGTAGAGTTTAGTTGAATACTGGTAACATATTTCTTAAATTAATATAAAATTTAAATTCACTTTAAAATTAAAAAAGAAAAAACAATTGAGGATATAGAAATGTTTTATCCATTAAAGTAACATTAATATTATTTTACAAATCCAAAAGAAATTTGAATTCTATACATTGAGATTCTATGTGACGTATGAGGTTTGAGGGTGGCGAGGAGTAATTGCAGGTGCACAAGATATATGGACAATGACCAACTCTTGACAGCTTTTAAAGGGATATATGAATTAACCGAATTTACGTTGAAATTAGAGGGATCCTAAGGTTGTGCAAGTATGAGGTTGCATGATTGAAGGATGGCGTTTATAGAAAATAATTGGTACTACATATATCAATAAAATGCATTTTCTTTTTAGTATCCCATATCATAAGAACTCCAAAGTTAAACATGATTGACTTGGAGCAACTTTTGGATGAGTGACCTTCTCAAAAGTTTTCATAAAATGTGTGAGTGAGGACAAATTAGGATGAAAAAAATTATGTAAGTTTATAGGGTCAATCAACAATACTTAAATTTGGTGAAATTTAAAGGTTACATGGATAACTAAACATAAAAAAAAAATGACATAACATTAGGGGTGTTCAAAACCGAACAAATCCAATAGAAAAACCGCAAACCGAACCAACCCAAACCGAAACCGCAAAAAATCACATTTGGCTCGGATGTATTCAGATCACTTTTCTACCCAACCGCATATTTGGTTTGATTTCCGATTTTCATTTTACCAACCGAACCAAACCAAACAAAACCGCAACATAAGAAAAACTCTAACAAAATCTATGTCACCTAGACCAATACTCATAGAAACTCAATAGAAACTTTCATAAATGACATATTTTTCCATTGTTAAGTTTCTTCTTTACTTTTTATTTCAAAAATGTATTTATGTGCTACTTGAACTTTTAGAGAATGATAAAATATTAGTCTTTTACATTTCTTTCATAATAGAATTACTTTATATCCACATTTTTAATTTGGTTTATGTTGTTTGAGGAAAATGAAAGTGTAATGTGGAATGAAATTAAAAACATTGTCGGAAACATTGCTGGAAATATGTTGTGTTTCACCTTTTTAACTCGATTTAATGTTGAAAATAAAAAATTGTATTGTCTTGAAAAACCGCATCAACCGATCCAACCCAAACCGCGTTGGTTTGATTTGGTTTGGTTCGGATTTTAGTTTAAAAGTCAACCGAACCAAACTAAACCACATACTTTTTTAAATAACTTTTAGGCTCAAAACTGAACCAAATCGTACCGTAAACACCTGCATAACATGATAATTGTATCTTGTATACATGATATTCTACAGAACTTCGCTATCCGAGAGTTCACAAACTGTAATTTAGTTTTTTAAGAAGATACATAGGCTCATTTCGTTTAGGCTTGAAGACGTGGTTATGCAAATAATGTTTAAAGTATCCCCTAATACCTAGAGTTTTGTTGGATAAGGACAACATGTTGGTAAAATTCATTTAAAACATGAATTCACTTTTGTAGTAACTAAATATACAAACTACCGGTCTTGTTAACGAGTGTTTACGGATTACTCTTTAAACATTTTTAAGTAATTATTTCATAAAAATATCAAAGTTTTCAATTTTCAATACATTTTATTATACAAACTTTTACAAAAAGTTACTATTTAAAGTCGTTAACTACTGTCCCGATGATACTTGTTAACATTTACCAAAATTAATTATATAACATTAGATGATTGTATATTTTCTACGAAACTCAACAAAGCTTCAAAGTATCTGGACAATTCACATATTGATATTTACTTATTTTTGGTACCAATTCACAAACTGTAATTTGGTTTTCTCAGGAGAGGCATGGGCTCATTTTGTTTGGGCATGCAAATAATCTAGACATTAAACTAATATTAGTGGCTTAAGGATAAATAAGTAGATATATATTGTGAAGTTATGGGCAATACATGTTGGTTATATCATGAAATAAAATAACGTATATGTATGTGAGAATAGGACAAATCCAAAGCATGTTTGAGAGCGATTATACATAAGGTATATAGCGATGGTGGAGTGGGAATTCCTAAGCTATAAGAAAGAATCAAGGGAAAGTGGTTGTGGTGGGTTCCTACCTATTTTCTGTACACATAACACATCCCAATCCCAATAATATTGTACACCTTGCACTGCTTCATTGTATCTATGATTCCACCCATTTCAATGTTGGGGTCTCCTATGCCATAGGAAAGAATATAGTGGGCATTATGCTATGTGTGTAGTGTGTGGACTTGTGAATGACCCACTAAAGCTTTAAACTTTCATATAAATGCTAATGAATTTAACCTATAAACTTCTAACATTTTGTATTGATGTGAAAGACAAAGGCAGAGATTGCTTATTATGGCAAAACAGTCTAACATATTCATTTCTTCCCCTAGCTAGGGTGACAAGTTATGCTTAAATGTTTACTGTGAAATGATATATATATATGAGAAGCAATTCTTACCTAGTTACAGTCCTAAATAAAAAATGTTTGGGCATCCATACATAAATTGAGAGAATTAAAAGAAAAATAAATTAGTCATGTCATTTTTTACTTTTATCTTTAAATTTTTCTTATCTATATATGTGCGCCTAAGTCATTTTTATTTGTGTTTGTGACTAACCTATACACTTTTTAAATCTTTATGGGTTTTGCCAGTAAATATCCTTATGCATTAATTAAAGGATCCATTAAAAATATTATCTTAAAAAGACAAATTATTATTTGTATTAAATTTTTTTTTTTTATAAGACTAGAGCAAATTGATATCAGACAGAGAGGCTTCCAACTAAGTTGGTATCCTACTCTAATCTTTGTCAAATGCTCATAAATTTTATTACAAAAAGAAAAAAAATACATAAAAACTGGGGGATATAAGCCTAACCCAGTGAAACCACACAAGAGTGGAAGTCGACCCCGAACGGATGATACAAAAATAAAAACAACACACAAGTGTATCAACCTCTAATCAATCCTAAAACTAATGAAAGGTCTTCAATGTGGTGATTGAACCCTCGGTCAACACGAATGTGGTTCATGTACCATCAGCTCCTTGCAACAATGGCAGCAAGTTAAACGACCCTTTCGAGCCTCACAGTTCAATCAAACAAAGTGAACGACGGTTCTTATTTTGGCGTATGAATCGTCTGCCAACACAAAAACAATTCAAGATCCATCCACTCCCTGTAAAAACAGCAACAAAATCTACACAACTCTTTCGAGCCCATGAGTCCAACATTAGACAAATAGAATGATAAGGAAAGATTTATGTTTGAGTTCAACCTTTATATATGCTCTTATTTCGAAGATGTTTCATCACACACACAAAAGCCCGCTTGTTACATTTTTCATGTGAAAAGAAAATTAATTTTATAAATAAAATAACCACATTTAAAGTTTTTTTTATTTACTTGTTATAAATTTTTTATGAAATAGAATCTTGAAAAATAATAATTAAAAATACTTTAAACGAGAGGTTGATTTAGAAAATTATTTTTAATAATTAGTTTAAGTCAATTTTATTATGGAAAACATAAATAATATCATATGTACCTTTCCTTGAGGTCCCAGGTTCGATTCTCTTGGTGTCAATTTAAATGGGCTAATTTAACTTCTTAAAAAAATAATATCATATGTACCTTTTAAAAAAATTAATATGTAATAAAGGCAATGCTAATTTTATTTTTAAGAAGAAAGATGATGTTAATTATTAGAGAGAAGTTTCTCTGATTGAGCAGGAAAACAAAGAGATGTAATTATTTTGTAATTCTAATAAATTTGGGTTGCACGTAATGATGTCGTCTGGAATGATGCTCATCATACTTTAACAAGCATTGGAAGGACAACACTAGATGTATGATCGCAATTGTAAGAGGTTCATAAACAGACCTCACCACCGGTTGTGCAACACGGCCAGAATAGAGTGCAAGGTAACAACTTAGTTTGGGCGAAACCGAGAGAGACGTGATTGAAGTGCAACGTGGATGCCGCGTTTCATGACCGTAACCATCTTATATATTTTGCGTGTTGTGTTTGAGACTCCTGTGGGTAATTTATTCGGACTCAAACAAAATAGCAGCGGACAAATATGACAATTTTAGAAGGGGAGGCAGTAGCCTTACTCGATGTCATTCACTTTGCTGATGTGAACAGATGGGACTGGTTTATCTTCGAGTCCAACTCAGCTACTTTAGTGCAAGCTCTATCGTCTCCAGGACATGGTGATTCAGAATTCTATGCTATTGTTTCTAGTTTTATTTATTAGTTAACTTTACATTCCAACTTCAAGGTGAAGTTTGTTAGGAGTCAAGCGAACATGATTGCTCATACTTTAGCTAAGGCGACATGTTCTTGGGCTAGTCACCATTTTTTTTATCCTTATTGTTTGAACATTGGTTGATTAATAATAATAGTTAACTTTGATTTGGTAAAAAAAAAAAAAACTAATAAAGTTGGCAAAATAGTGGATGTTAATTGTTAACAAAGGAAGTTATTGAATCCATGCACATGGGGAATATGGTTTAAGGATTATGTATTCGCTTATTTCTCCCTCATAATTAGAGCTGTAACAAATGGCTCGGGCTAACGAGCCGACCATTAGCCTATTTTTTGGGTCGAGCCATGCCAAAAAACATTAAGCTCTTTTTGGCCGAGTCGAATTTAAAAAAGGTCGGGTCGGGCAATCCCGTCTGGCTTCAGGTCGGCCCATTTGAAATAAATATAAAAATAATAATTAAAAAATATATTTTGTATGAGTTTATTTCTTTCTTTTTATAAAAAAAGAACTGCTTAGTTTGGTATGAGTTTATGAGATCACTTCTCATGTATTATAATTTATTTTGTTAATCTATTTTGAATTGTCAAGATGATAATATTTTATTATGTAAGAAGTAAGGTTGCACTTTATAAGGCTGAGTGAATGTTTATGCCCTAACTATTTTCCGTGGACAATATTTGATGATGTTGTAGTAATTTTGTGAGTTGTTTGCTTGTGTTACGGGTCTTCTTGATATTTATCTGAAAAAAGAGTAGTTTTTTGCCGTACATTTTATCACTTACAAAATAAAATAAAAAACTAATTACAGGTCGGGCCAGACTATCGAGCCACTGACCCATGTCAAGGCCGGGTCAGGCTCAAATTTTACAGCCTAAACATTAGACAGGCCGGGTTGGCCCAACCCAATTATATGCATTGGCCCATCGGGCCGGACCAGTCCATTTGAAACCTCTTCCCATAATGAAGACATGCTTGTTATCATAGTATTACTTCCTAGTATGTGTGTGAATAGGATGTGTTATGTTAGACTTTATAGTGTTCCAAACTGATCTACTTAAAAATGGAGTATTTTGAGGAATAAGGATTCTCTCTATTTGTCAAAGTAAATGGAGTATATAATTTGGAGAGAGATAGACACACAATTTTTTTTGAATATTTTCAATAAATGAGATCCCGCCATCATTAATTATTGTATACTTTTTTCAAGATTTGTGCGTTTTTATCTTTCTAAATGGAGAGAATTGTAAATAGGGAGGACCTCAACTCGTTTTTGAAGGGGTCTTGAGCATGTTTCTAATAGAGAGGAATGCTAGCAACACTCTCTTTTAAACACTCTCTCTAATACTCACTCTCTTATTGATTTAAACTATGGTGGATCTACACTTTGAAAATTGAACCCACACAAAATGGTGGGACATACATTGATATCATCCAATAAAAGAGTGAGTGCTAGAGAGAGTGTTGAAAAGTGAGTGTTGCTAGCATTCCTCTTCTAATAGAATATGGTTTGGTGGTAACAATTATTCCAAATCGACAATGAATACGTCTCTTAAAAAATATAAAGACTTGAATTTTACTTAATATTTAATTAAGACTTAAATATGTCATTAGTCCCTGCACTTTCACCAGATTATGGCATTGGTCCTTGTATTTTTTTTGTTTAGCATTAGTCCATGCACTTTGTAAAAATTTTGGATTTGGTTCTTCTGTTAAGTCAAAGTTAAAAAAGAAAACAAAACTAACGGTTTGCCACATGGACCAATTATTCCACGCCACGTGGCACACTAAAAGAAAAAAAAATTAGAATTAAAATATTCCAACGTTTTGGTATTAGTCCCTGCACTTCAACACTTTTTAATATTGATCTCTGCACTTTGATATTGGTCCTTGAACACTTTATTTTTTTATTTTTAATTTTTCAATATCTTCTGGATATTATTATGTTTATTCTTGTTTTGCTCAATATTTTTATTGAGAATAATTCTAAAAAAAATCTTCTAACAAAATTATAAAAAATTATATATATATATATATATATATATTAAAATTTAAATCACCAATATGGATTCTTCAATAATGGTGAATCACCTTTAAAGTTTAAATCACCATTATATGTGCAATATGACTGTGGTCAATCGTATGGTCGGTAGGCAAACACAACACTATGAAAAAGGGAAAAAAAATAAAAATACGTCGAGAGTGGTTAGCCGTTAAACATGTAAATTTAAAATGATGGTCATGTTGTATTTTTGAGTTATTATTAAATATTTTATTCCAAAAAAAAAGATATTATTAAATATTTAAAAAATTATTTATTAATATGAATCATTTTCAGAATAAATTACACTTTCATCCTCTATGTGAAGCTTAATTTACCTTCCCTTTCCATCTTACATTAAAATATACATTATCTTCCTTTGTAAAGTAAATATAGGTGAAAAAAATATACTCCTTAGTGATAATTAAATTTAAATATTTTGTTATTAATTTATAATTTTAGAATATAACATATCATTTTAATTAGCTTATTTCACCAATTTCAATAATTTGTTTAATATTCCCATAAACATAGCTCTGTTGGCAGAAGAGACATCACGGTTAAAGAAAAAAGACGATGTAATAAGATTAAAGCTTAATCTTTCATTAAAAAGGATTTTTTATTTTATTTTTTTAAAATTATTCTCAATAAAAATAATGAACAAAATATTAATAAAACATAATAATATCATTGGAATATTTAAAAAGGAAAAGAACATAAAAAGGTTCAGGGACTAATACCAAAGTTAATGGACCAATAACAAAAAGTGTTGAAAGTGCACGAGCTGTTAATGAATTAAATACTTGAAATATTTTAATTCTGGAAATTCTGTCTTTTAGCATGCCACGTTTTTTTTTTGAACAAACAAAAATGAATTATATTAACACTGCTATAGCAGTTTTGTCAGCACAAGGTGTATCGAAAAGGCTACTAGAAAAGATACAAGCAGTTCATCATAATTACAATAAGTGGTTATCCAATGCCTAAACACGACAATTGACCCGACCACCACATATGATCACCAAACATAAAAACATCATTTTTGACTTTCATCCACCACAATGAATGGTATTTTACTTTATGTAATAATTGAGCTATGGAATTTTCTTTATGCTTAAAAAGCCTATTATTTCTTTCATTCCATAGAACCCACATCGTAAGCAACCAAACAAGCTGAAGAAAGGACCTCCTCGATTTCAAACCACCTATATAATATGAAAATTGAGCACAATAATTTGAAATATCACAATGATCGACACCATCAAAGTCAATCCAAGACCTCACTAAATGTCATAAAGAACCAAAGCAGCTGTAAGCCAAAAACAAATGGCGGGCATCTTCCACACCACTACATCATGACACACATAAGCACACCTCTATATCCAGAATACCTCGGTTCGCTAAATTATACTTAGTAGGAAGTCTATCACGAAGCAACCATCAAGCAAAAATAGACACCTTAAGCGGAAACTGCTTGTGCCAAACCACATCATCAAGTTGCTTGTCTTGCGTCATCTCCTAATTAGTGAGCATAGCATACACACCTCGAACCGAGTACCCTTCATTAGGATCCGGTTGCCACTGCCAAATATCGTAAGAAAGTGGCTGCAAAGAAACGTTAACAAGTAACAACCTACACCCCTCTAAGAGCTCCTCCTCCCACACCCACAACACCGTACGCCACTGCCAGCCTTCGCCCATCGCCCCCCATCCTAGAGAAAACTTATATTTAACAGTTATTGATTTATTCAATGCTAAATCAAATAACCGGCTAAATCAAATCCGGAATGGAACATCACCACACCACCGATCATGCCAAAACAAGTTATCCTCCCCATCACCCACATGCCTAATCACACATCCCTCAAACCAACCATCACCTCCCCCACCAGTCCCGTCCCTAATCCTAACAACCTCCTTCCACCAAATAGAACCACTCCGGCCCCCATCCTCCAACCTCCCATAACGCACACCATACCTAGCAACCAACACCCGATACCACAACCCTCCTCGATCTACTAATAATTGTCCTCCTCGATCTACTAATTAAAGGTTTAGCGTGCCACATTGTATGGAATAATTGGTCCATGTGGCACATCCTTAGTTTTTTTTTTAACTTAGACTCAACAGACGGACCAAGGCCAAATTTTTTACAAAGTGCAGAGATCAATGCAAAATAAAAAAAAATGCAGGGACCAATACCAAAATCTCATGAAAGTGCATGAACCAACAACATATTTAAACCTTTAATTAGTCTCAAATGTTACATCACATGTTTTCTTTGTACACACAAATAACTACTTTTCTACTATTAAGAAGATGAGGACAATTTTGTCAACTTCTTTCTTAACTGTGAAACATTAATAACTGCCTAATAAATAGTATAAATTACTCCCTCCGTTTTACAATACATGTCCATTTTGGAGAATAATTTTGTTTCATTTTACTTGTCACTTTCAAGTTTCAATGCAACATTAATTATTGGTTTATCAATAATACCCTTACTTATTTATCGTAGAAAGGGAAATAATAGAATGAAATAATAAATGAGTAAGGGTATTATAGAAAAACACAAAGAATTTCATCAAAAATAACAAAATTTATTTGATTTTTTGGTATGTGTAATTTCTCTAAAATGGACATGTATTGTGAAATGGAGGGAGTACATAACTAATAATCATTTACTTAATAAAACAGAACCCATTAGCACCTTCAACAACATGCATATCCATTTCTTAATTGAAATTTGTTGTTCACACTTCTTTAAAGACCGGAAAATACCATTAAATAATGCAAATGACTCGGCGGCAGTTAATTGTCGATGATCTTTTATAAGAACAAAACAGACATAAAAGTTTCTAAAACTCCATTGTTGCTGATTTGACATCCATAGGTGCGATTTTCACTAAGATTAAGCCATTCCAAACCAATTACAAACACAAAATCAAGTAAGTGCTTTGAATCCTATTGCATCGTTTATTTTTATTTTTATTGAATTGTTAGATTTTTTGGAATTTTTTTGGCATATTTAGGTTTTGTTGATTTTATATTCTATGATGATTTGTGATTGATTTGTTAGATGTTGTTTAGAGTATAATTGATTGAATTGTGTTAGAAATGTTAGGAATGGTTAGAAATTGTTAGGAATTTTTAGAAATCGTTAGGTATTGTTAGCAATTGTAAAAAATGTTAGGAATTTGTGGTAGAATTTTTGATCCGATGTTTGCATTGTGTAGATATGTCTCAAAAACAGGGTCATGCTGCTCAATTAAAAAAAGAGGGTGAGAAGAAGAAAGTTAAATCGACTATGACATGACACGGAATCAAATGCAATGGTTCTGTTAAAAAAATGATTCGAATGTGCCGGTGTACAACCATTCCAGGCTGAGGAGGAGCGGAATGACATGTTATTTCGGTCCTTAACCAAAATCAGGTTCCCCATGGACTGTCGAGGACAACCCAATTGACTTGTGTGACGAGGAAGATAATTGAATGTAATAGGTTGTAATGTCTAATTGTTTTGGATGTTTTTTTTTTTGTGTTTTTTTATATGCCGCACATTTTTGTATATCTTGGTACTTTGAATAAAGTCGCATATTGAATAAATTCGAATAAAGTCACGTATTGATTAAATTTGATTAAAGTCGCGTATTGAATAAATTCGATTAAAGTCACAAGTACACATAATCAATTCAAGAAATACACAATTTTATTTGGTTTTAATTTCATCTATGTTACATTACATTCTTCCTAAATATGTCGTAAACTTCGGATAGAGATTTGCTACTTTCGTTGAAAAGTCAAAAGAATGAACAGAACACAACACATGTATTCTAAAAAATCAACTATATATATTATCACATCGAATTCCCTCATATAAGAAGAGTCATCACATAAAGGAATGCATTCCAACAGGTTGATTTAAGTTTAATCTTACTGCCCTGCCAACTAACAAGTTTCAATTGACAGAGGAGCACGATCAAACTCAAAGTAACCTCTTAGAGGTGCATTCTGTGACACTCATCTTTTACGAAGGAATTCGATATCATAACTTATATAGCTGATTATGCATAATACATTTTTTGTTCTCTTAATCTTTTGACTTTTCAAAGGGGCTTGCAAATCACTACATTCAGTATAACAAAATAAAGAACTTCTGGGTGAATGCTTGAGAGCTGTTGTTTAACAGGTTTGACCTTATCCAACTTCAAAGGTAAGACAATTGTTGTAGTTAGAAGATGCACTCGGAAGGATGAATGCTACCTAATCACGATCTTCTGGTGGAATCAAACTATTGAGAATATCTTCAGTTGATCTCAGCAACGTGATAAACATATCAATCCACGAGAACATGTTGTGCTGCCAAAAAATCAAGAACATTCTCGTCACGTCGTCGTCGTTCTTTAATTCTAGCCAACGTTGGACGTTCATACCAAATGTATTTCACTCTCCTTGTGTCTCCAGGGTTGAGTCCTTGGTTGATTTCATCCAGTTGATCCTTGAGACCTTTTAACGTGACATTAATGTACCGAACCTTGAACATCTGAGGATTTCCACCATTGAAGCGTATGCAAACACTAAACAAATCGATCATTGTGTCAAAAACTAAAATTAAAGTTAACCTAAAAGTCATAACTATAGCATAAACATGCAAACATTTTAACAAAATTAATACACTTACATCTACTCTAAAAATGAATCATAATATGTAAATCTACTCAAAAACTAAAATTATAAAAAAAATCAAAACAACAAAATTTGCATCAACCTAAAACAAAAATTATAAAAAAAGAAAAACAATTATAACAACTAAAATGTATGTTAATAGCACTATGATTACTTACTTGTGATTTTGTTGAATAAATTTGGTTGGGATTTTGAGAGAGATTTTGAGAGTAATAATGAATGAGAGAGCTTCTGCTATAATTTGTATTAGGATTGCATCGGTAGTTAACTGCCGATCGATCCCACGGTAGTTAACTATCACCGGTTCTTTACGCCATTGATAGTTAACTGCCGCCGATTCTTTACTCATCGGGAGTTAACTTCCGCTGGGGAATTTCGGTCTTTGTGTGGTGTTTTTCAGCCTTATATGATGTGTCAACATCATATTTCTTCTTAATTTATGCGTATCTCCTTGAGTATGATCTATTTGATGGAATTGTTTTACGTTGGCCCTATTGTAGAGTTGGGCTCATTCATGCTAAAAATGCTCTTAGAGAAGGTTTCTCTTGACGCGCAGGTTCAGATAGTTCTTCCTTCTGGTTTTGTCCTTGGAGTTCTCTGGGTCACATAAGATCGATTGTTCCGGTCATAGTTTTACATGATTTGCACTTGACTGTCAAAGACATGCTCTCATCCAATGACCCTCATTATCAGTTTTTATACACGCAACTTCCACCATTGGCATCTGATTTCATCAACAACTTGAACATTAAGTTCAACCCCTCCTTAGATGATGCTTTCATTTGGGCATCCAACAAAAATGGTGCCTACACTACTAAGAATGGATATGCCTGGTTGTTGTCCCATTCAAACATGGTTGCTCATGGTCAAACTTCTTCCTCTTGGTCTTGGATTTGGAGATTAAAATCTCCAGAAAAGCACAATTTTCTTTTTTGGTTGGCTTGCCAAAATTCTGTCCCCACTCTCTTATTTCTCAACAACAAGAATATGGATTCGTCGACCCTTTGCTCTCGTTGTGGTCTTGAAGATGGGACTTTTCTTCATTGCGTTTGTGATTGTAATTTCTCTCGTATTATTTGGAACCATGTTGGATTCAATGATGCAAAAAATTTCGTTGATATGGAAGTGAGGCATTGGTTGAAGGAGGGATTTTCGGGTCCCTAAGCCTTCACTTTCACGACCACAATTTGGTGGGCTTGGTGTCACCGAAATCTTATGTGTCTTAATAATGAAATATGACTTCTTAGTCGTCTCTCCTACAACATCCACAATATGGTAGATTCTTTTTCTCATTATTTCTCGATTAATTCTCATGTTAATGGTAGTTATAATTATTCTTGCACAATCCTCAATGTTGATGGTAGTTGTTTGGGTACCCCTGTGAGAGCTGGTTTTGGTGGAATTATTCAGAATAATGCTGGATATTATTTGTCAGGTTTCTCAGGCTATAGTAATGATTCTTCTGACATTTTGTATGTCGAGCTTCACGCTATTTACCAGGGGCTTATTTTGGCAAAAATCTTGAATACAATTGAGCTTGTTTGCTATATTGACTCCTTGCATTGTATAAACCTTCTCAAAGGTTAGTTTATGTGATACCATGTTTATGCTGTCTTGATCCAGGATGTGAAAGATCTGATTAGGCAAGGTAATGTTATTGTTTGCCACACTCTTAGAGAGGTAATCAATATGCAGATTTTATGGCCAAGCTTGGAGCAGGTTCGGATTCTGAGCTGCTCTACCACGTCTCTCCTCCAAATGATCTTTTGGACCTCCTCAGGATGTATGCAGTTGGAACTCTCTATTCTAGAGAGTAGTTCCTTCTGGTTTCTTTCTTTTTTCTCGCTTCTGTTGTATTTTTCTTTTTCTTTTCCCTTGTAACAAAATAAATAAATATAAATGTTTGCTATTAAAAAACATATTATTTGCTATAATCAAAGATATAATTTAGCCTGTTTAAAAGTCTATTAGACAAAACATAGTAGCTTACTATACTCTACAAAATCCTATACAAGTCTAGTAGAGGATATGTATGGGTTGTCTACTAACCCGGGCCCGTCTCTAGGTCAAGGGTGTTCAGTGTCCTAAACAATGTGTTAGCTGCACCTCTGATAGTGAGGATCTTGCGCATTTAACGTTTGAATGTCCTTTTGCTATTCAAGTATGGCATATGAGAGGATTTGGGCCTACTATTCATGACGCGGCTCTTAGTACTGCTTCTGCTTCCGAGGCTAGCTTCTTACTTGTCGAATAACTGCTGAGTAGAAGCAAATTTTTGCTACAACTTTATGGAGCCTTTGGAAGCATTGGAACCTAAAGGTTTGGGAGGATGTCACAGAAACTTGTGCAGCAGTTGTAGAGAGATCACATTCGATGGTGACTGATTGGCAACTTGCAAATGTCTGTACCCCTAGAACGCAAAGTGTTACACGAGGTGCACAACCACAATGTGCAAGTTCACATTCAGCAAAAGCTAGTACACCTGCTACCCCTCAAGTTTGCTGGCAGAAACCGTCTCCAAGCCGTGTTAATTGAAATATCGATGCTGCATTTTCTTCTAATAATAATCGCACACGGATTGGTATTTGCATTTGCGATGAAAATGGTGTTTTTGTGTTGGCTAAAACAGTTAGTTTCCCCATTGTGTATCAGGTTGAGGTAGGAGAAGTTTTGGGTTTATTCGAAGCATTACATTGGGTTAGCTGTATGTCTTTTGACAATGTTGATTTTGAGATCGATTCTAAAATTACCTTATATGCTTTCCATTTCTGACGAGATGATGTCTATGAGTTTGGTCATATCATCACATCTTACAGATCTATATTTTCTTCCTTTTTTTACAAACTCTATGGTGGAGTTCACAAGAGATAAGCACATGCGGTTGCTCATGCGCTTGCAAGAGAGACTACATTTCTAGCTAGTCCTTTACTTATTTCCATATCCCATTATGTATTGAATCCATTATTATAAATGAAGTGCAATGAGGATGTTTCTTTCCAAAAAAAAAGTAGAGTACGAAGTAGTATATTTTTGGGTTAAATATGTTTTTGGTCCCTATAAATATTTAAAAATTTATTTTTAGTCCCTATAAAATAAAATCATATTTTTCAGTCCGTATAAAAAATTTCATCAAAACTCCAACATGAGAGAAAAATTCCAGCAACCATTCGTAAATAAGCTCCACATTGAAAGCAAACCCACTCTTTCTACCATATTTTCATCTAAAATATGTCGTGGGAGATCCATATCCACCAGCATAGTGTTGAAAACTCAATTTTGTGTGGAGGTTCTAAAATGAGGGGAGTACCAACTCAATTTTGTGTGGAGGTTCTAAAATGAGGGGAGTACCAACTGCGCTTACAATTTTAAATAAAGTTCGGTCCCTTCAATAATCTTGAGGCAACTTCATGAGTCGTATCCATATTTAAGCATGAATTTAACATTGTGTATAGGGATTGAAATCTTTCGTCCATTGAGAAAGAAGAAGGGTTCCCGACTTGAGGTTAATAGTGCATATCGACCAAATGGTGCACAAATATTTGTATGAAGCAAAATTTAATTCATAAAAACCTTTCATGTGATATAATTTAAAAATTCCATGGTAAACCAATAACCCTTAACATCATAATCTTCATCGACTTGCATGATGTATTTTTCACGACAAAAGACCTAGTTAACATAAAAATTCCAATCATCAGCTTCTTAAAATCACGACTTTGATTACTACTAGACCAGACCCGTGCATCGTACGGGTCATATGAATTATATTATATAAGAATAAGAATAAAATATATCACATTATAGATTTGACCCGTAATTGAAATTAAAATACATTTAGTGTTTTGTAAAAAAAAAAAGGAGATTTAGAAAATCGATTAAAAATATGATTTTCAGATTCTAACCATTAACATGGTAAAATTGGTTGTTTGCAAAAATGTTAATTTAAAATTTAGACTTAATAAGATCTATGAATACTCTTGTAAAAAAAAGGTCTATGAATACTCTAAAAAAAGGGCGTTTGATATTGGATATCAATTAATGGAAGCAAAATTAAATCAAGAAAATTGTCAGTGGTTTAGTGATGAAAATGCTGAGAAGAAACCATTAAGGCTCGGGTTTGAATCCCTATAAGAGTGTGGAGAAAGGAGGGAAATTTTTAGGTTAAAATTAGGGTTAATTATAGCTTGACGGGTTAAGATTTAAAAATAAGAGATAAGTGCGTGGAGAAAGGAGGGAAATTTTGAGGTTAAATCAAGTTTATTGGGTTAAGATTTATAAATAAGAGATGAAACACCTTTCTAAATGCAACTTAGCTTTGCTAAAAAAACCGTAACATAGCCAAATTTTCTTTGTTTAATTTCAAATAATAATTTTGCACTGTATATATTTCTATTTCTTTTGGATTGTGTGGCTCCAGAATACGTGCCCTTTCTGTTGTTCCTAAAGAAAGCAAAATTTATGCATTAACTTTCCAAAATTGAGCCTACCATAATCTATAGCTTAGTTACTTAGCTACCGTTCATTCAAAAGAAAATTGGGCAGAACTCCCCAAACACCAAACACCAAACACCAAATACTTTAAACTTTAACTTTTTTCTTTTATCATGTTTGTTTATTAAGTATATCGTTATTTATATGGGCATTATATATTTTAAAGTCCAAAGTAGGTTAAAGTCTTAAAGGGTACTTTCGTTCATATATTAGAAAGAGAAAGATTTTTATTTTTGAGTCCAAAGGTGTCTTTTTTGCTTTTAATTATTTTTATGTTTCCAATTTTTTCAAGATTCAAATTTCAGTTTTTGATAAAAAAAAAACTGCGTTTTGAAAATTCAAATTATTGTTTTCCAAATAAATTCAAATTTGATGATTAAAAATTTCCAAAAAAATGTAGAGTTTGTTTTTGAAGGAACTTACGTTTTTTTTAATTTTTTTTGAAAGATTACATTTTTGTTTATTAAAATATGAGTTTTTTTTCATAAGTTGTATAAAACATCAACAACCATAGTTAAAAGTGAAAAATAAGATTTATTTTTTGGTCATATTGTGGGAGGATAAGATGTAGACTGTAGAGTAGCTAAAAAATCTTTTTTGGAGTTCCATTTCTCTAGAACATATCAAGAAAATAACCTCCTTTTTTATTTTCTATTTATTTATTTACATAGGGCTGTCTTATTTGACCCCACATATGTCCCATATTACATGGGCTAATCTTTTTTAATAGACCATACCATCCATATTACTGCAATAAGTGGCTAAACTCGTACTTCCCAGACCAAATGTTGGTGGTTAAGGTCATATTGACAAAAGGAGGATATTTTTGGCTTTGTATACATCAAATCACATTACAAACAAAATTTGGTTAGCTGAAGAAAAAGAATAAAAAGGTAAATATTTTCTTTTGAAAAGAAAAAGGCAAATATTTTAAGAAGGAAAGAAATATATCGTATAATGATGATGTAGTTTTTTTTGATATAAAAAAATTTAGGTGACTTAGATTCCGATAACTCACTAGGGTTAAGAAAAATCTTAAGGCTAATAAAATGCCGACATAAAACTTACATATTACCGACCATTAAAGTTCTCATCGAGACAAATCTAAACCCTCATTTTTTTAAAGGTTAAACCTCGTGTTATTGAGTTTGAATATCCTTACCATTTGAAGTAACTCCCTTGGCTTTGATGATGCAGTGTTAAACATTGCAAAGTGAATTTCCAATCATTTTTGTTAATAATGAAACTTTGAATTATTAGTAAAACAATGATGAACAAAGATGAGGTTAATGATTTATAAAAGTTAAAAGAAAAAAAAGATTGTAACATCATTTTCTTTGAAAGTGCACCGAACTTTTGCAAGTGGTTTAGCTTCCTTTCATTTCCACTTTATACTTTTTATTTTGGATCTGCAAAGTTAAAGCTGGATTCCATATACATGTTTGTGAGAAAAGAGAGTTTCAAATCCAATGCATGATTCTTTTTTATTTACTTTGACTGGAACTGTATGTCAACAAGGTGCCCATAGAAGCTCAAGATCTTTTGTTGAAAAACAAAACTGTTTGTAAGTACACAAAATGGTAGTGATATGCGTATATATAAAATATATATTTATATAGTATATGTTATTAATTATGTATAATGTATTATGTTAGAACGTTATCCAAAATTTTGGTTCCCCCTCTTTATTCAGAAGCTTTCGAATATCGGCAAGGGACATTCGATCCAAAAAACCAACCACACCTTGTTCATAAGGCGTCATCTTCTTAAGATCATAGCCACAAATGGCTAATGGTGAACTCATCAAACTTAAAGGGAACTTCAGTTCGCCATTTACACTAGCAACCGCCACCGGGGAGTTTTTTGAAGCTTGAACCCTGAGGAAGGACATTCTCCAATCTTTCTTAAAATTAGAGGCATAAGGAGGACACAATTTTTTACCTGGATGTGCACTTATAGACACCCAAGAACTCTTGACGACACCTTTTGTCCCATAAAAATAAAGGAAATCCCCAACGGAAGGTTCCATGTCTAATGCATCATAGAGAATTTCAAAGCCACGAATAAAGGCCCAACTGTTGGGTTGAATCTGAGTCGGGGCGACATTCAAGAAGCGCAAGACATCCATCTCAAAAGCAGTAAATGGGATCTTAACCCCAAATTCCTCCAAAACAGCACCGTACATGTGGAATATCTCCTTCACGCCTTTAGGGCGCAAAGTGGAAACCTTCTCGCCCGACAGACAGGGTATTAGAATAATGTCCTCCTCGTTTCCGATGGATGAGATGGGAATCTTACTCCTTAAGAAACTCACTTTTGCTTGGTTATGGTACGTAGAATCATAACGTTGCACATCGTCACTAAAACCCTCCATTTCAAATTCAGATTCCGGCAACAACCTTCTCTCTTCGTAAATCGTCGGGAAAGGGGAACGAACAATAAGTTCTTTTCCCAAATTAGTTCCTGAAGCCGAATACAGGAAAACACAATCACTATTGTCACTATCATGAGAGCTACTACTACTACTACTATCACTCATGCTCAACAAAGTCTCATCACTCATACGACCAAAATAGCTCGATTCATACGCATCCCAATCAATTACCCCACTTGATCGAGTTGCATGCCTTAAACATTACCTTTGAAACTTATGTTTCTCTTCAAGAACTCTAGGACATACTTCTCTACCCTCGTCATCACATTCCCTAATCACCACCATCGCTAAAAGCTAGAAATAAAAAGAGAGAGAAAAAGAGAAGAAGAAATACCTGATGAATGACGTAGTGCACCTGGAAATGAGAGACAGTTTCGGATTTGAGAGAACGATTGAAGATGAAATCTTATCAAGTACAGAAGTAAAGAGAAAATGGAATATGAAATGAACAAGGCTAGACCATCCTTTATAGAGGCGGAAAGAGCAATCAAAAGCGAAATCTCGGAAGATACACCATCAAAGGAAACACGTGTTGAGAATCCACCAAAATAAAGACACGTCGTAGTATATAAAAGGTCATGCAATCCTGACCGTAGAAATTATACCAATAGCACGCCCATAAGTGGCGAGTATACCGAACAAAGAAAAAATGTGGATATGTATTAGCACCACGCCTTGATCCCAAGACTTGTGCTTGGTGGGTTGTGGACTGCCATAATATTCCTAAGGGTCCAGGTACCCTCTAAATGAACTTATACGCCGCTCATCAAGGTTCACGAGATCCATAAAAGCCAAAAGTAAGTTATGCGAATCACAATACCTTATAGTATCAGCACTACGCCTTGATTCCAAGACTTGTGCTTGGTGGGCTATGGACCGTCATAATATTCCTCAAAGCCTAAAAGACCTCCAGAAGGGTTTTTAGACCCTCTTTAAGGCATCAACGCCCTCTTGAAGGGCCTTGAAGCCCAAAGGCGCTTCCTCCTAAGGCGCCGCCTTTAGTCGCTTCTAGAAAACCCTAGAACGTGCCTAAAGACATAAATATCTGTTAGTTAAGAGCTAAGTAAGAGAAACCCAAGCCCACTACAGGATATAAATATCACTCTTGGGAGCATTCTCAGGGCATCTAATATTCAGTCTAAACCCTAATAAATGACATAAATCCTAGTATTCACTACTCGTACTTTTCTGCAAGTACAAGTAACTAAAGAACTATTGATTATGATTCTAACATGAACCTCTATTTGTTTGTTGGATTTTTTTAAGGCAAGTCTTTTTTAGTTATGATCTGAGTTGTATATAATTTTCATATGTTCCAAACAATAATGCTTTCATGCAATAAGGAGTGTACATACATAACTAGTGTGACTGATCTTAGATTAGGTGAAGATTGGGGTCTTGCTTCTAAGATTCATATGTAAAAGTGGTTCCTTTAGATGACAATTTAGGAATTTTAAATGTGCTAAATTTCAATTACCTCCGAGAGTGTCAAAGGTTATCTCTACCTTTTATTTAAGTAGTTAGATCTTAATATGTTATGTTTTGAATGATGTTATTAGGTTGTGTACAACACCCGTTCAGTTAAGACACATATTCCACACAAGTGTGCTAGTTAAAAAGGTTATGTTGTTTGGAGCTAGTTTATTGTTCAAAATCTATTTTTCACTACCTTAATTCAATTCACTATATACATGGCATATTGTGAATTGATTCATTTGGAAATCCCATAATGATGTAATCTTCTTGGGTGATATGATGGATGTTGAAAAACTGGTTGATATAATTACTTTTTTCTCATGGAAGTGATTTTTTTGGTAAGAATTTGAGTGCCCTTGTACCTATTACGACCGGGTATTGGAACCCATTTTGCGTTAGAGTTAATAATCACATATGAGGTTGGAAGAGACCGTTATTTATGTGGTGTGGTCAGTGTGGAGACCATTTTCTGATGCCTCCCTATCTGTTGGAATCCTTTTGAGTTCTTTGTCCTTGTTTTTGTCCAATTGACGGTAGCCCTTTTACATTAAAGTGTGTGTATTAGCATTCAAACAGACATTCCCTACCCGTCTGTTTGGTTATTTTTATTGCGTTAACATGAGTAAATAATAAAAAAAATTGTATAAATTTTTATTTTGTTTAAATTATTTTGCGGACTAGCCCAAAAAGTATATGTTAAAGATACATATATAATAATGTTTTAATGTAATTTAATTTCTAAAATTAAAGGAAAAGTTTTTTTAAGTGCAAATTTTACCGAAGGAACAAGTCATACAAAAAAGTGCATTCTCTTTATTTATTTTTAAAAAGCTGGAATTAAAGGTGAATATCAAGGGGAAATGCAGACGTACCATATAATCTATATTGAGTGGATTACCTATAACACTCGCAATTTCACACATTATGATCTTGCCAATATTCTTGGGGTAAATCCATCAAGTGAATCCATACTCGAGCATGAGTCTGACGCTTAGCATAAGCATTAGAATCCTTCATTCATTGAGAAAGGCGGAGGACTCTTGCTTTCATGTTGATCGTTCACAAGGCAATAATCAGATGTAAATCTTCGTGAAAGGAGAACAAGAACTCACAAAAACCTTCACAAGCGAAATCGTTTTCTAAGGCACCAAAGTTTTCCATTGTTTCAAACATTTCGCTTATATATATATATATATATATATATATATATATATATATAATTTTCCAAAATTAAAGTAAGTTTATGTATAAGGGTAATTTTGACCAACGGAAAAAGTCAATAAAAAGTGAATTTCCTTTATTTAAAAAAATAGGCATAAATGTTACTCCCTTTGTCATACAATGAGTGACCTAATTGACTCTTTCACGTATAACAATGTACAACTTTGACATTTAATGTCTTCAATTATCTATCAGTAAAAATATAAAAAGTTGATATTTTAAAATATTTATCGAGTCAAATCTAACAACATCTTACATATTATCATTTATCTTGATATATTAATTGAAAAATATGTCAAAGTATGTATGAAAATAGTGCACATAGTCAATATAAGTCACTCATTTTGATACCGAGGGAGTATACATTGTTATGTAATAGCTTTTATTAGATTTAAAATTGAGTAACCAATATTTGATTTTATTTGAATTAATTCTTAATAGATTCAAATCAATACCTGATGATTTCGTTTGATAAAAATAATTTGAATGATTTATATTTAAATTTGGTCAAACGATCTTTAGGTATGTAAAATATAGAAAGATCAGTTTGTTGGTATTTCCATATTTGAAATCAATTGTTAATACAATTAATATCACGCGTATATTTGTTCAATTTTCAATTATTAAATTAATTAATATCATTAATTATTTAATTTTAGTGTAGATATTTGAATGGAGTCATGGAAAAATTTGGCAAAAAAAAAAGTAAATCAGAATATATATATATATATATATATATATATATATATATATATATATTCTGTTATGTGCAATTTTTAAAAAAATAAATAAATATATGTTACATTAACTTTTCTAATATGTGCAATTTTATTGTAATATTTTATTTGCCTAGTTTTTGAATAGTATCTTGTGTGTAAGACTATTTTTTTTTTTGGTAAGTGTGTAAGACTAAATTTATTTGTTCCTATGTGTTTTATTGTGCTGTACGAGATCATAAATGAAGTAATGTGGATGGAGGGTTATTATTACTATCAATGGATTTGTAGTATTTGATGTACAAAAAATTATTATGTATTCTATTGGTGTAATGAAAACCCTCCCTTCATAATGTTCACATAATTAATATTGCATGCATAATTTTTCGTTATATTAATTTGTATATGTTTTTATGATTTTTGACATTTTGAAGGTATTGTAAGGTAACTTTTATTATTAAGGGCTCTAAGTTGAATGTATGCATCACGTTTAAGACAATACTAGACTTGTAAGATGGACCGAATAAAATCTTTTTTAAGCCTGTAAAATGATCATTAGTTTAAATTAACAATTAATTTTTCATTTTAAACAAATGTCAAATTAGTTAAGGAGAAAATTAGGTATACATAAGTTATTATATCATCTATGTCTTCGATGTTCTATTTTGTTTTATGAATATATAATCTTAGATTATGAAGAAATCAACTTGAACAACTATAGAGATAGATAGCATGATAATTGAATACTCAATAATCATTTATTTAGTTTTCGATAACAACAACATGGTCGACAATTAAGATATTACAATGATAGGACTCTTGACATTGTGGGTGCCATCTGACCAAACAAGTAATGAGGAAATCACAGTTGAACTTGATTTTGCTCCCCTAACAACCGTCACAACAAATGATTGTTTCTCATTTAATGATTTAAATGAGAGGATTTTTGGTTCCACACTAATCTTGATGTTTTGATTATGATGGATGAGAGTAGCCTTGTAGGTTGAGTTGGGAAATCCAACATTTGTGACTGTTCTATGAATCTTTGCATGCTTATGTAAAAGAATCACCATTGCAGGATAATTTATGTCTTTCACCAATGATCTTTCAGAAGCTCCATGACAACTTGAATGATCTCCACTAATATGTTTAATTTTGTCAGCATCATAACCATAATTACAAAGCATTTGCAGATAATCTTGCTTTGTGATGTCATAAACAAGTCCAGGGTGAATGGCTTGTTGCGGATTGATATTCCCAGATCCATAAGAAAACTCACCTACCAAATCATCGTAAGTACCTCCCACTGGTTTAGCGGTTGTCATGATGGCAGATTTGATAGTTGCAGGTGACCAATCTAGATGAAATGATTTCACATATGTGACAACTCCAGCAACATGAGGGCATGACATAGAGGTTCCTGATAAAATGTTGTAGTTAACCTTCCTGTTGTCACTCATATCATTTGAGATTGATGCTTGAGGTGAATATGCAGCCAATATTTCCACTCCTGGGGCACTTATATCTGGTTTCAAAATTTCTGGAATCAAAGGATTTGGACCTCGAGAAGAGAATATGGTAGTTCTAGGAGCATTGGTGTCATGGATGATCTCACTCTTTAAAATTTCAGCTACAGGGTTTTTAGTAGAATTTGTGTATGATTGAACATGAACAAAATCTTTTGATTCCAAATTAAGTGTAGGCTTTTTAGTGACAAATAAATCATCAAAAGAATAGTGTGACGCATTAAGGATTGTACCAATTGCATCACTCGAAGAAGTCAATCTTTGACCCAACGGTGATCCACACAAAACAATCTTACCCTTCACCATGTTTTTGTCTATACAATCACATTTTTCCGGGGATGCATTTTTCCCAGCTTGGCAAGCTTGAGCATTACGCACAGCTATTGGAAATTTTGTACCATTTGAAGGGATGGTATTAATTGATTTACCAATAAAAGTCTTTCCATTTCCAAGAATGATCTTATCAATGAATTGACGATCTATGGTAGTTGCGGCAACACTAAATAACCAAGGTGCTACACTAGTAATACTACTTGGGGTAGGGCCAAAGTTTCCCGCAGACTGCACTGTGACTATTCCCTTCTCCATGGCATGAAAAGAACCAATGGCAATAGAATCTCTCCAAAAATCAGTGACATCAGGGACATCAAGAGAGATAGTGATGACATCGACTCCATCAACAATGGCATCATCAAATGCAGCTAATATAGCATGACCCATGCACATACCAATATCGTTGCAGATTTTGTATTCAGCGATCCTTGAAGATGGGGCTCCACCTCTTGCGATTCCTTTTGCTAGACCATAAAAGCTCACATCCTTCACCTCACGTCCACTTGCTATTGATGATGTATGGGTTCCATGTCCTAAACTATCTCTTGCACTCTCATCTAAAAACCCATAAAATCGTGCTCCGATGATCTTCCTGTTGCAACTGAAGTTACCACCACCTGCACAAACTCCCCTCCATTTTTTTGGAATCGCACCAAGACCTGTTTGATTATATATAGTTAGTTTCTACAATCTTCTAATTAAATTACACTTTCTTCCTTTAATATAATCAATAATATTGCTCAATGTCATAAGATACTCCGGATAAACAACGTTTATATATAAATCTATGTAAAATAAGAAATTAATTAAATATAATAATCATAAGTTATTCTATTTGATTAACGATGTATCATTTTAGGCAGATGAATATTTCATAAATATGAACATTGATTAGAAAATAACTATGTATGATAATACCTATTCAAAAACTATTTGTCATAATTGTACAAGATAATTTATTCTGATTGTAACTACAAATATATATACCTTTATCATTGAAACTTTCTGACTCTGGCCAAATTCCACTATCCATGACTCCAATCACCAAATCATTTTCAATAGTTTTATCTCTTTTGAATATTTGAGGAAGTCCAAGGAAGTCCCACGACCTTGTGGTTTGAAGTTGAAACTCTTGGCTTGGAAAAACTGAGACCACACCTCTCATGCCAACAAGCTTTTCTCTTTGTTGATCATTGAGTTTGGCAGCAAAACCATTGAAACTCCTCTTGTAACTATGGACTAAGAAATTTTCTATGTCTCTACCACCAATAACATTTTGCAACAAGCTGAGATGGTGAGCGGTTGGAGAATATTTTGATCCCTTAGGAAGTGAGCCCATATACACAATGTAAATTTTACTACTTTGATCACCAGATTCAATGGCTTCACACACCAAGGGAACTAGTGATGCCAAAATTGAAGGTACAATGATTGATAAAACAAGATTTAGGTTTGCCATTGTTTATATTTGTGAAGAAGGATGCCTAACTGAAGCCCAAACAATGTATTTATATACACATAAAAGTAACAAAAACGAAAATCTTTTTAATTGATAAAAAAAAGTTTAATAATTATATGAAAATTAAATTAAAAAATTGCTCCCTCCATTCCATATTGATTGACACATTTTTAAAATTATTTTATCCCGAAATAAGTGACGCATTTAGTTTTCAATTAAATTTTAATTATCTTTTTCTAATTGTGCCCTTTAACTAATATTACTTTCATTATTCCCAAGTCAATATCTTTTACTTTGAATTTATGATAATAATTAACACAAAAATAATTGAGGAGGTAATTTAGTAAAATATCATTATATCTCTTTAATTTATTCTCTTTTTTTAATTTATGTTACAACTGCATATAAGTCACTTGATATGCGACATATGACATATATTTTTAATAAAAATCTTATCGTGTTTCTCTTTTCAATGTTCACTTTAACGTCCATTATATTATCGCGTGAAACTTATGTGGGTCCTATCGCTTTATATGAGACTCATTTAAAAAGTGTTGGATCTACAATGGTACGTTTTCATCTACTCATGCGTGTAGTTTCAGTAACTACTCCCGATATCTACAATTGTTTTCCTCTTCTTATCACGAAAACATGCTAACTTTATTCTTTTACAAGGTCCCACTTTTAACCTTTTTGTAGGGAGGCGGTGGTTTTTTTTACAGAAACTTGAAATATTTTCCATCTTCACATCATGTAATCATGCTACCTTAATTCATTTCTATGATACACGTCACCTTTATTCATTTCTGCAACTTTTTCCCATTTTTATAGGGCCTCACTTTTAACCTTTTGTATGGGGGCGGTGGTTTTTACAGAAACTTGAAATATTTTCCATCTTCTCATCATGCTACCTTAATTCATTTCTATGGAATCACGTTACCTTTATTCCTTTCTACCACATTTTCCCTTTTTATAGGGCCCACTTTTAACCTTTTTTATGGGGGCGGTGATTTTTTAGAGTAACTTGAAATATTTTCGATCTTCTCATCATGGAATCATGCTACCTTTATTTATTTCCATGAAATTATGTTACCTTTATTCATTTCTACCATTTCCCCCCCTTTTTACAGGGCCCCACTTTTAACCTTTTGTACGGGGCGGTGGTTTTTACAGAAACTTGAAATATTTTCCATCTTCTCATCATGGAATAATGCTTCCTTTATTTATTTATATGGAATCATGTTACCTTTATTCTTTTCTGCAACTTTTTCCCTTTTTTACAGGCCCCACTTTTAACCTTTTGTACGAGGGTCGTGGTTTTTAGAGACACTTTGAATATTTTCCATCTTCTCATCATGGAATTATGCTACCTTAATTCATTTCTATGGAATCACGTTACCTTTATTCCTTTCTACCATTTTTCTCCCTTTTTATAGGGCCCACTTTTAACCTTTTGTATGAAGGCGGTGGTTTTTAAAGACACTTTAAGTATTTTCCATCTTCTTATCATGGAATCATGCTACCTTTATTCATTTCTATGAAATCGTGTTACCTTTATTATTTCTACCACTTTTTCCCTTTTTCCAGGCCCCCACTTTAACCTTTTGTATTGAGCCGTGGTTTTTAGAGACACTTTAAATATTTTTCATCTTCTCATCATAGAATCATGATACCTTAATTCATTTATATGTAACCATGTTACCTTTATTCTTTTCTACAAGTTTTTTTCCCATATTCTAATCACACTACCTTTATATGGTTCCTTGTTTTATTCGATTGTTGTGATTGAGTTACATGTTTTATTCGTTTCAATCATTATTATTAGGGTTAATTAAGTAATTGGTCCATATAAATATTTAGAATTTCGTTTTTAGTCCCTATAAATTAAAATCACATTTTTTAGTCTCTGTAAAATTTTCCGTCAGCATTTTTAGTCCTTATAAAATTTTCCATCAGCATTTTCAATCCCAATAAAAAATTTCCGTCAACATTTTTGGTTCCTAAAATGCTTAAGGAAAATGTCACAGGGACTAAAAAATGTGATTTTATTTTGTAGGGATTAAACAAAATTATGAATATTTATAGGGACCATTTACTTAATTAACCCTTGTTATTATTGGGAGTAGTTTCTAGAGATGCTGAAAACAAACTCCAGCCTAATAAACTTTGTGGTTTCAAATTTTTCTTATTTCTAGTTGTGAATAAGTATTGTACATTAAGCAATCCAAAGATATAGAAAATCAAAAACAATATTGACTCATTTCTTAAGCGTTTTTATTCACATTTCTAGAAGAACAAAAAAGAACTAAAGTTTTAACACATACTCTCATTTGATTTTAATGCTATGATAAAATGATCATAAATAAAATCACATCAATGCAATGTTATATTAATGTTACACCGTTCAATATCGTCTTACTCAACGGAATCACTATAATGAAATCAGGAAGCCATGGATGGATATTAGGCTGGGAAGATACAAGAGTTATTGGTCAAAATTTGTCAAGTTCGACCCGCTTTTGCGACATTGCAATATTCAGGCGTAGCTCAACATCTAAAATTACTCTACTCGACTAGTTTGTTGGCACATTGATTGCCTGCATATACTTTAGTCGATTCTTTCTTGTTCTTAGCAATTCTTGTTGTAAAGCCTTTCATAGGTCGCAAAATTTTCACACATATTCTTTTAGAAAATTAGCAATTTGTAGTGGCACAAAATATGAAATAAGACTTACAATAGACATATGGGAATTTAGGAGTAATAGAATAGATTAGGGTTTCTAATTTTATTACTCCAATTTTCCTTCAATTTTTTTATTACTCCATTTTTTTTTATATTTCAATATTAATTTGTGATTTAATTTTATGATATTTTAATATATAATTTTTAATAAATATGACATGGAAATGACATGTCAAATGATGTACTGTGTAGACTTTTAAACTATGAGAATCAAAATAGTGGTTTTAAAAAATGGGGTATCAAAACTTAATAAATTTGAAAATAGGAGGATCAAAATTGCATTTAAGCCTATATTTTTTTTAATCTATATGATATTAACTTACAATCTAACCATCAAATTTGAAAAATATGAATATAATAAAAGGACATTGAGCGGTAAAACATTGGTTCGACCTTAGTGTAATTTGATCCCTTATATATATATATATATATATATATATATATATATATAGGTTAAAAACAATAATTTGTTAAAAGACTTAATAATTGGGTTTGAACATTGTCGATGAAATAATTATGGTTGAGACGAGACACCCAACTAAAGGTGGCCAGTCAGATTCTCGTACGTAGGTTAACGATTGACAAAGCTATATGAAAATAACATGGTTATCTCTGCGTCGTCGCTAAACATCAACCGCTTTATTTCCCTTCCAAATCGAAACCCTTCTGCAAAGATGTAATACTGTGTATTGGTGGTGCGATGAGTGTGCCTTTGTACTCCGCACCACCCTTTGTCCCGCTGGGGGTGTCTGAATGCCAGTACCATTGATGGTTCCACATTGTGGCGTCGGCCGGTCGTCTGGTGTGCCGGTTCTTTCACGCGTTGGTGTGGGCTCGGCCACCACCCGTGTCGGTTTTCGAGTTGGAGCATTCGGAGGTGCTCCAAGCCTTTGGTTTTCAAAACTTGTAAGAGTAGTTTTGCTCCAGATTCGGTGGCGCGGGTGGGTTTTTGTGAACGGTGTTGGTATTTGTTCTCAGATTGCCTCGCTGTGTCTCCGTGATGCTCGGTGGATTGCTTTTCCCGACTTTGGTTCATGGTTCGGCTCCAAATCTCAATAGATCTGCAAGTCTCAAAAATTTTGGATTGTGTCTGCTGTACTGGAGGGTTGCTTTGTTCTGTTTCTAGAAAGAACTAGAATTCTGGTTCTTTGTTGTATATGTTCTGCTTCAAAACCTTATTGTTGTCGTGTTGAATTTTTCAATCTGGTTCGCTGTGCACGGGTTTGTTGGGCTCGAAAGGGCTAGTTCTGCTGCTGTATTTTATTGCAGGAGCCGTTGGGTCATGAATCTTTCAATGTTGACCGTTGATTCTTACACGATAAAAAATGTATCCAGTCATCCTGTTGATTGACATGGGATTGTATGGACTCAAAATAGTCATTATTGATTGTTGTCGTTGTTGTAGAGAGTTAATGGTACGTGAACCGATTTCGTGTTGACGATCGATTCATTCGCCAAACTTAAGACTTGCTTGGTAATAATCTTTTGTTTGATTTTGTCAAAAAAATAATAATAATCTTTTGTTTGAATGGTTTAGGGTTGGATCCATTTCATGGATTTTTTTTTTTTTTTTTTTTTTTTATGTTTTGCCCGTTAGAGTTGTTGACCGGGTCAGGTTATATGTCCCTCCAACTTTTATACAACTTATTTTTTTAATAATATATGAGCAATTGACAACAAATTAAAGTAGGGTGCCAAATTAGTTGAAGACTATTTTTTTTGATGTCATTTTGCACCTGGCTTATAAAAAAAGAAAATAACCTGGTTAACAAAAAAAACTCTCGCAAAAAGTTTAATAACTATATGACAATTTAATTTAAAAATTATTGTTTAACTCAAAATAATGCTATCCTAGAAGCTATCTTTCATGATCTATAATACTTTGTGCCAATATAATTGAGATTATTGAAATTATAAGTTGTTTTTTCACATAAATTTAATTTCAAAAAATAGTATCATAAAATGGTGAAACATGATTATATATATTTGACTATATTATTATGATATTGTGTTTTAAATTCAACTAATAACTATACTCTACAATAAAGATTTATTGATATTTTAAGATATAATCATTAAACTCTTAACAACAATTTATTTATTAGCAATAAAAAGTTAATATTTTAAATAAATATTAAATTATCATAAAATAGTTTCAAGAGGTGTCAATGCAACAGTAAGAGTTTGACTTATTAATTCAAGGGGCGATGTTTGAATTCTAAATGAGATAATTGTAATATGGTATTAATGTCATTGTTATTAATAAAATCTTATCATTCTGCAATTAATTTTTATAAATGTTACATGTAATAATATTTTTATTAATTAAAGTGACACTAATGCGTCATTTTAAAATATTCACATGAGAATATAAACCACATTAAGCTAGTAACTCAATTGTAATTTTATTATATGCTTCATCTTTCATCTGTTTCATGATACTTGTCGTTTTTTAAGAATAAATTTGTTTCACATTACTTGTCACCTTCAAGTTTCAATGCACCATTAATTATTGTCTTGTCAATAATACCCTTACCTATTTATTGTAGAGAGATAAATAATAGAATGAAATAATAAATGGTAAGGGTATTATAGAAAAACACACATTTTTTTTACTAAGCCAGGAGCAAGGACATGCATCAAGGGGAAGCAACGACATCCCAACTAGGTTGGCACCTTGAAGAACCCCTATCCTCTGCCACCAAACTCAAATAAAATTTTATTAAAAAAGGGGAAAAATATACAAGAGGGGGACTAGGCCAAAACCCTCAAAACAGAAAGCAAAAAAACATAAACAGTCAACAACAACAGCCTAAGGAAACCTGTAATTAGACATACCACATCGATCTTAAAGAACTCAACCTGCAAAGCGGGAGGCAAGACTGAGAACCAAACCGCACCCTGAAGCGAGTGAATAGGTTCATCCAAAAAAATAACCGCAAGGTTTATGAGACAAATAAATTTTTTTGATGAAATTTTTGTGCCCGAGTTACCAAAACCGCGTGCATTACAATAGAAGACATTCATTGAGCAGTTGGAGAAGGATCCCCCATAGAATGGGTTTGGTACAACGGCTTCCCAACCTGAAATTGCTTCTTAATATGTTGTTTTGCTTCTTAGATAAAACCAATGTGAACGATATCTCGACTTCTTTTTCATCATATTCACGAATACGACGCCATAATTGCATGTCATGTTGTATTCTCGGATTTATGCGTGTGTTCTCATGCACAACTGAAACCATTTCGGAAATGCGAAATTTGGTTACCTGTAATTTGGTAGAATATTTTGAAGAATAGATTGATTAGTTTGTAATACAGACATGTGTTTTTGAAGTTAAGAATCATTCAATAATGGTTGTATCTAGGACTAACAATAAACTGAACTAACTAAGAATTAATTTTGAGAGTCAATTCAATAATGGTTCAACTTCATTCATGCAGCAAAACATAAACCATAAATTAAGCTTGTAAAACAAATTATTTGAATTCAAACTAGGTATAGTTGACTTGTTTAATTAATGAATCAGCTTGATGTGTGTCTGTGTGTATAAAGGTAATAGCAATCCAAATAGTTCAACAGTAATAACCAGAACAGAGCTGCAATATTCAACTGATCTGTTGAATGTTTTAGGTATCATTTTTCTTAGAGTACTTATTCTCAGTTTGGTTAATATGTTAGAAGACCCTACTGTTTAAAACACACCAATTTCTCTCAAAGGAGAGAACACTCTCCTTCCATCTAATGGTCATTGGGAGCCCTCACAATCCTAACAGTGAACAGCTTTCACACTTTACAGTATAATGAATGATTTTAATGAGTTAGATTCAATTGATGAAATGTATCAATTATATGAAGGAAAAAAAAACATCAAGATGCAAACAAACTAGTTTCATAGGATTCAAATTCTTCATTGTGAAGGGGATGATCAAAGAGATTTCCATTTGTAAGATTCATGGCATAGTAAACTCACAAACTCGTCATATTTGTTTACATAAAACAAGTTGCTTTTGACCTTAGCCAGAATCAACCCAGTCCCTAAAGATAATACATAAAGAAAAGAAATTCTACAACAAAAATTAATGAACATGGATTTATCCTTTTACTCAATTACAATCATAATCTTGTACTCTCATTTCTTACTGAGATCAATTCCAGCCTTTTTTGCAACTGCATCAAGTCCATTCTTCTCTATGGTTTTCAACGCTTTGGTTGACAAACGAAGCTTTACATAGCGCTTCCCAGCTTCCCACCAAACTCTCTTGTACTGGAGGTTTACAAACTGCAATTTCTTTGTCTTATGGTTTGAAAAGGATACTTTGTTGGCCCTGTTTGATTTCTTTCCGGTGAAGGGACACACTCTCTCTGAAAAAACAAAACCAAAGTACTAGTAAGTATAATCACCAGTCACCTGGTTAATTTTTTTTTACAATAATAATCATGATTTGCTTTAGGATGTCTCGGACACTAATGATGATCTAGCTTGACAGTGACATCAACAAGCAACAACCATATAAGCATATTGTTTTTCTTTGGGTGCACACAAGGTATCTCCGACTGAGAGCCAAAGACTAAGTAATTAATGGGCTGACGTCTCCTAATATACGTCCTTCCATACAAACATGTCTTATATTGAACCCCTTATCACATGCTTAAGACTGATCATCGAACAGTCTAACATCTCCCAACATATGTCTAAACAAACATGTCTTGTAACTAACCCCTAACCACATATTTAAGAAACTGAGTTATTTGTTGTGCCACACTATTATGCATGTTCTCTTCTTTTTTAAAAAACAAAAAAAAGATGACAAAGCATAGTTGGCACTGACAGTTAACCATCTCTCCCAATTGTTTAGGGGAAGAAATGGTCTGTTCATGAGATAGGGACCTATTGTTACAAGAATAAAAAGGTCTCTTTTGCTGTTTCCAATTTCTATAGATTTGTATATACACTTGACACAAGTTTTAACACAGAAGAAAACTCAACTCTACATCTAATACACTTAAGACTATGATAGTTGGTCACTTACAGGTAACCGTTCCTTTCCTAACCCTATTGTTATGAAAATAAAAGTCCTTAATCATTGTTGTTTCCAATTTCTATTAACCTGTGTATATACTTAACGCAAGATTCAACAAAGAAAACTCTTCCTCTAATATACTTAATACTGAAACAAATATCATTTAATCACATTCTCATGTAACACATCTACAAAAAACAAGGAATTGTTGCATAAAGACAGTGTTTCCTGGAACAATCAGAAACTCAATAACTTTAATAAGTGCTTATGATGCAAGTATTACTTCGTGCAAGAAACAAACTAGTATGCAGCATTGACACTTCAAATTGAAGATGTGCCCCTTGTCTTATATGTGTTAGAGTCAACTGGCATGAAATCGACAAAATTTAAGTACTTCCATTTAAAAAATTAGAGCAATGACACGAAATCGACAAAATTATACCAATGACACGAGTCAGTGTCAAACACCGGCACAACATCAATAACATTTTATAGTTTCCATTTAAAAAAAATTATTACTGGTGTTTACATGTCATTGTCAGTTACCACCTATGAAGCACAGACACTCCTTGGATTAGGCGTGTCCCGGTGTTCGACACGACACCGACACTTGTAATTACACTGAATTATGTGATTTTTTCAAATTATTAGCTGTGTCGGTGTCCGTGTCGTGTATGCGCTTCATAGGTTACCATGTAAATAAACTAGCAGCAAACCCGTACTCCACACAGCCTGCGCGTCGAAGCGCACACACATTTGTTCGTATATCACAATTAGATTAGGAAAATATTAATGAAAAATATGACATTAAAAATAAAAAAATATCCGAACAATTGTTAAATTTAAAAATGAAAATGTGGGTAGCACACTATACACAGTTCATAACATACTCAGAATCAGACTGAATATCAAATGTTGGTTTCAATCACTTACTAGCAACAATTGGTTGAAAGGGAGAAGCAACAACTGGTGTGGGCAATTTAAGCGAAGTCTGAGACGAGATTTTGAGACCGCTTAACTGCGAATTCAAGAACCCTAATTCTGAAACCACAAAAATTGCAATGAATTAGATTATTGAACAACACAAATTCAGCAAAACATAACAAAAAAATTGAAATTGAGAAGAAGTTAGTTAAGTTAGTTAGTTAGTTAGTTACGAGGTGAGAATGAAGAGGGTTTGTGAGTGTTGGTTGATGATGAAATTGAGCGCATAGAAGCGAAGACAAAGGTGTTTCCAAGTGATACTGCAGAACCCGCCATTGTTCTTCTTTTCTTTTTTTCTTCTTATCTAACCCAATCTTATTTGCTTCTTCTTAAATTATGTTTTTGTCCACCCACTACCCTTCAAATAAATGAAAATGGATAAATGAAAATTATATCATAAAGTTAAATAAATATTTTTTTTTATGTAGAAAAAGTTTATCATTATTATTATTATTATGATTCCACCATTTTTTGTTTTTGAAAATTAAAATAAAGTATTCATAACACAATATGTTTTTAGAATGAAATCAAATCATAGAATAAAGCCGGGTAATTTGTATAAAAAATAATAATAAAGCGGGTAATAACAACATATCAAATAAAGGAAAATAGCGCAAAATACACACCCCACCATCAACAATCTAAAAATTATAATCTTAAACTTGTAAAATATTATAACAATTCGGAGTTAAAACTCTTTCCCTTTGATATGAACCAACATTGAGATTAATTTTTCAATTTATTCGAAAGGTTGAGAAAAATTTACATTGAGATAACATTATTTATTGCTTTGTAAAATTCAAATGCAAGTCAAACAAATGAGATAAAAAAAAAATTCAACGCCGTCTTCCTTATAAATTTAGACGAGAAAATTGATACGCATGATCCAAAACCACTTTAATATAAGTGTTATGGATACCCAACCAACATAAATCAACTCTCCACACTACAAAATATTGGATGTTGAGTAGATTCTTCAAATCCACATCCCGGCACATATAATCGAATCCAATGAGAAAAATAGTTATTTTATTCATATCTTTTGTAGAAAGACAATTAGTTAATGATGTTCGTATGAAGAAAGAGACTTTCATCATATCATTTTGTTCCAAACTATCATATAAGATCATATATATGAGATTTTTACTACGAACGGTGTTCCAATTCCATGTGTCATTTGAAATAACCTTAGAAATTTTCCAACAAAGAAATACATTCCTCCACTAAATAATTCCCTCCGCAAATCCCAAACACCGCCATCACCATGGGACTCCAACCCCAAAAGAAACATATGGGTAACTAAAATTTGATAATGTGACACCAAAATAAAAAAGAAGTCTACTAAATTGATCACTACATTGTAATATCCAGAACAATGCATTGTAATATCCAGTGGCCGAAATTCGAATTTCGGACACTCCATTTATTGTAACACAACAAGATTTCAGAATATTTTACTCAAAACAAAACAAAATATTTGATCAAACTATGTCCAAGAAGTTATCAACTACTCTAAAATATCACGTCACAAGAGTTTATAGTACTCCACTATGCAGCATCCATAGCTTTTAATTGGTGACTGTTCTTACAAGCTATGCTCTTTTATGGAAAGACTTAAGACCTTTGTTCATTCTTGAATTGCTCCCCAAGGCTAAGACTGTTTGTCAAAGCAGAAGTTGTGGTCAATGAAGCTTTTAGTATGCTGAGACCCTACACCATGCAACCAAAATATGACTCTGATGCAAGTAATACTAAAATGAAAAACTATACTAAATGAGGAAGTTTCATTTCATGTACTGTCTTACCTCTTTCCTACCAATTCTGATGACCCTTTCCTCCACATCATTAAAGGCAACCTTCATTCTTTCTAGATAGGATACAACAGCAATCGATGATAACGGGGTCACTACCATGTCGTCTGTCACGATGAAGGTTATCGGTCCTTTGACGTATCCTCCAGAAATAGGGGATTTAGGATCAATAAATTTATATTGTGTATAATAATCCTTATATATGGTATATATCGGTAATATTTGGTTTCTGAGTTCAAATTGCATGGGAATCGGCGGTTTAGTTAGTTTTTCTTTGAGTTTTTCTGAAATTAAGCATCCGTCCGAACTCAACGCAGTCATGCTTTTGTATAAATTATCAATGCAGCTTAACAAAGAGAATCCTTGAAGCATATACAACACTCCTCCCAAGGGGAAGGTTAGAAAACTAAAAACAAAGTCGATAAAATCATCTTGCGCCTCAAGAAATAGAATTTGTTCATTTGATTTTCTTCTCAGTACTTTCACAACCATCTTCTCATTAATTTCATCAGATGATTCATCTACCTCTTGAATCCAAAATTCCAATCGGTTTCTTGGGTCTAAATTACCAACAAACTGTTCCTTTTTAAATATAAAGTCTGTCAAAGGAGTCTTTGAGACCAAAGATAACTTTAGAATATCAATTACCTATTCAAAGCAGAGATTAATGAATTAGAGAGAGAGAATAATCAACGGAAAGTACATATATGATGTACATACTTAGAAAACATGCCTCTTTCTTGCTGATATTAACGGTTCGTTTATCAATAGTATCAATGTCATTGACTCCATGCTTCTGACGAAGATTTAAGCTTGTTCCAACTTCATTTGCCAACACACAAAGATTGTCAAAAACGATAAAAGTTGAAGTTTCCTTGACAAAACCGCTTTCTTCAATTCCTTTTAGCGAATTTACGAAACTTTCTTGGTTCAATAATTTTCTACATATACATTTTTGATTCCTGAAGAAGCTCACACAATACCTATTTTCAATTTTGCAAGTCTTGTCCTCGCAGTGGTAGTACCTCAACGGCTCTGATTCATCGATATTGAATTTGAGTTTCCGGTAATAAAGTCCCATGGGAACCCTTGGCTTCAGTAGCATTTCTTTGCAGGTTTTATTCCACAGATATTCTTCTCCAAGATCCGACACACTTTTGTACAATGAGCTCAGGCTTCCAAATTTCACTGCGTTGATATTTGACTCCTCGGCCACAAGTCTTGCAATAGTCCCTAAAGGAAATATTAAGAAACTGAAGAGAGCATCAACAAAATCCTTCCCTGCCTCTACATATAGAACTTTGTTCCTTTCTCTGTCCACCATAAATCTCAAGCTAACTTCGTCGACTTGTTCAACTAACTGAGTTGCACCGCCAGCCATAGTATAGCAAATTACCAATCACAGATCACCCTGAGACTACAAAATTAGCAATTCAACTTTGCTAAAAGTTCCTTTATAAAGCATTTTCCTTGGGGTGGTAGCTAGCCTGAAATAAGGTTAGGTTATTCTTATGATCATTCATTAAAAACTTAAAATAAATGGCAATAGTTCAGCATATCCCATGGATCATCCCGATTCCATCCATCGCTGAATCTTCTTTTCAACGTGGATCCTAAGGATAAGTAATTCGCTAGTAACCTTCAAAGTGCAGCGACTACGGCAAAGACTGCCCTCCTATCCCATAAAAAATGCTGCACAAATTCGCTAATATGAAGTTAGATACTAATGATGCAAGTCAGGAGGTAAAGGACAGGTTGCAGCCGAACCTACAGAGCTAAAAAAAGGGATGCAGAACACTAGTGGAGTAAATTTTAGTGCAGCCATGCACATGACCAGCAACTCCAACATGATCATTGACACATAAAACAACAACAATGTCTCGGATACAACGCACAATAATAAAAGACGGAAAGTAGTAAAGTTTGAGGTATTTTTTCAAGATATGTCTTATGGACCGGCGGCAAGCCAGCCAAAAAACCATGAAGATCTTATCTTGGAACTGTCGTGGACTTGGCAATCCACGTAGATAATTTGTTTTTTATAGAAACTAAAAGAGTTTGAGAATGAAATAAAAAAATGATATTTTTCCCTATATGAGAAATCTTACTTTATTTAAAGCTATCAGTTGCTCCACTGCTGGTGGAAGCATAGCTGGTGGTCTTTTGTCATGCAGCTTGAATCATGAAAAAAAGGTTGCTGCTGGAACATATGCAATGAAGCTACTACTAACATTGGAACATAAGACCAGAAATAAATAAAAAATGTTTCAGCAAGAAAATATACCTATAAATGTCACTATTGAGAAGGCTCTTGCTGACGATGAGATCAAAGAAACTCCCTTGGATTTATAATTTTATAAAATGTAAAAAAAATAAAAATATTGCTTTTCAAACAATATACATTTTTTGTATTATTAAAACAAAAGTGTAAGCTACAATGAGAAAAATAATAATATCTAACTGATTAAAAAGATCATTAAAAATCACAAATGTCCCGTGAACATGACTCAGTTGGGGACGTTGCAGTATGTAAAAGTTAGGGTTCGAAACCTAAATATCTTATTTATTGATCTTAAGAGTGAATTTCTAACCGATAGACTACTTAACAAAGAAAAAGGATCATTAAAAGTTATTTTTTTAAAGAAAATTCTACTAATATACCGTAAAATATAAAAATATATAATAGGTTGGTTTGAGTCTAGGTGATCGATTTTAAATGAAGTGAAATCCGATAGCCGAAGCAACAAAGGTCAGGTTCATTTGATTTAGTTCGATTTTGACCTAGACTGTTAAGAGTCCCACATCGGATAGGTGATGGCCTGACAATGTGTTTATAAGTGAGGGACAATCCTCACCTCACAAGCCGATTTTGTGGGGTTGTGTTAGACTCAACCACTAGGGTTGGGAAGAGGCTAGGCCGGCCTACAGGGGCCTACGGCCTGGCATGTTTTTTATTAAAAAGGCTAGGCTTAGGCTTTTGAAAAAGTCTATTAAGTAAATAGGTCAGGCTTAGGCTATCAAAAAAGCCTAATAGGCCGACCTGTTTATGTATGTTATTAAAATTTATTTTTTATTTATAATAAAATATAATTTATATTAAACATAAAAATAAAGAAACAACTAAAATAATAGACTTTTTAAATAGGCTTTAAGGCCTTGTAGTGAAAATAGGCTTTTAAGGCCTTATAGTGATAGACAAGCCTTACAATGAAATATGCTTTAAGACATAGTTAGCCTATTTAAAAGTAGATAAAATTCAATGTTTAAGACTTTAATAATAAGTAGGCCTGTAAATAGGCTTTCAGGTCAGGCCAGACTTTTAAATAGGCCAGACCAGGCCGAAAAAATAGGCTTATGAAAGATCATAGGTCAGGCTCAGGCTTGCAAAAAATTTCGTAGGCCAGGCCCAGGCCTATCAAAGCCTGACCTGCCCTGGTCTATTCCCAACCCTATCAACCACCATTTCTAAGATGGTATCAGAGTGAGGTGAGGATTGCCCCCAAACGTAGAAGAAAACGAAACTGTTTTAATTGGTGAGACTCAAATCCTCACGTCATTGCATCCCTAATTTCATTATGATATGATATGATAGTTTCATTATAGTGGGATCTCTTAACTCAAAGAGTAGATTTGAGAATAATTTTAATGCTTAATAACTCAATATAAACAATGAATTTTAGTAATCAGATCGTGAAATTAAAAGTTTTTATTGAGTAGAACAACTCTATAAATATTTCTAAAATTTTAAAACTATTTGTCTCTTCATTAAATAATTTTAGATGAACGTGTAAAAAAACTGTGTGCGCTTGATAATTAATATACTATGACAATGATCAACGGTTCGATTGATGAAATTTATTGGTTATGATAAGTTATTAAACGGAGTAACTTATTTTAGAGAGTGTTACTATTGTTTATGGCACAAACTCAAGGCACCTGGCAGCATGCTCAAGACGCATGAGTGTGTGTTTATCATGACAAAGTATACCCCACAAAACAAAGATATATAAATTAAGAAGCTAAAAGTGTGTAGGATTAAACAACACATAAAAGAAGCAAAGTAAAAGTGCAGAGTTACAGACCATAGGCACACACAGGTGCACCCAAAAAAAATTCAGGGCATAGCCCACACAAAAGTTTTAAAATTACAAGGGAAATCCAAATCATTGGGCACCCTCAGAATTGCTACCAGAAGCTTCTTTTTCCTCCTCATTGGCACTGTCAACATGATTCTCTTTGGACTGATCTTCTTCTACAACATCCTCTGACTCTAAAGAGTGAATGATGAGATCAAACATATTTCTTCTTTCATCTAGCATGACACAAGTGTGTTTGAGAGCAGCCACAATCTTCTGTTTGGTCATCTTTTCTGCATCAGGAACAGTGCCAGAAGGTCCAGGAATGTCTGGAACATGATCAACACTAAACAATTTTGAGTGCAGAGTGAGAGGAGGTTCCCTCTTTTCTCTAATATCAGTTGCACTTTTAATGCCAGGATGCTGGTCAAGAATAATGTTGCACATCAATGTTGGAAAGACTATAGGGAATTTGACAGCATCAGTTTTGGCATGTTTCACAGTTTGTTAAAAAATGTAAGCACCAAAATCCATTTTAGACTTAGTCTCTATGTCGTATTTGAACTTACCTAACCCAGTGGCAATGTCAGAGGAATGGGTGGTAGGAACCCAGTTTACAACTGCGATTCTATTAAGTATAGCATATTTCACAAACAATTTATCAGATATAATCTTTTTCTTTTTGGGCCATACCTTGATATGATTTGCAGTGATCTCCTTACACACCTGATCACCAGTTACTTCCAGCTCAGGGATGTTGTTGTCTTCAATCCCAAGGAATTTGTTGATGATGTTGGGAGAGAAGTTGACACATTCCCCTCTTACAAACACCTTCTAATATTCTCTGCTACGGGGTTTATCACACTCATATGAGATGTTAACCAGGAATTCCTTAACTAACTTCTCATAACAGTCTCCAAGATTGCACACAATCTTTATGAGTCATGTTTCCTTAATTATATCCATCACAACTTCAATTTTAAGGGCCTCCTTGCCCAGCTCTCTCTCCAGAGCCATCCTCCTATGGTAAATAAATCTCCACCTTTGTGCATTCTCAGGCAGATGAAAGGAGACCTTGTCAATAGGTACATTTGCCACAGTCTGCACACTCCTCTTTCCAGCAGACTTCTTCGAGATTGAAGAGATGATGTTAGGAACATCCTCTTCAACATCATATTCAGATTCGCTAGAAGGTGCATTCTTCCTCTTGTTAGATCTACCTGCAGTAGACTTTACCTTTACCTTACTCCACCCTTTCTTGGGACCTACACTAGTAGTCTTAATTCTAGATATAGAATTTTGGGTCACACTCTTCTTAGGGGTTTTAGTTTCAGAGGGAACAACCTTTTCTTTGTTACTCCTCAGCCTCTTAGCAACACTTTCCTCAAGTTTTTTGCCTAGTGGAATGTTATCAGAGTCAATATCATCAACGTTCACTAAGTTCTCCTTATCAGTTTCCTCCTCCTCAGGATCAGACTCTACTTCAGCCTGTTCAGCTTCAATCTGTTTCTCTTCTTCTGACACATGTTTCTCTCCTGACACATTTTCATGCTCAAATTCTATTTCCTTAGTGACTCCATCATCATCATCTTGTTGTTCCTGTTGGTCCAAGGATGTTCCAACATCTGGTCCAACATCCATTTGTTCTTCTACCCTTTTTTTCGAATGTTGAAGTGAATCAACCCCCAAAATTTCATTACCAGTTTCAGAATCTTCAGTGTCCATTTTTTCAGTGCTTTCAATAGCATCGTTTAAGTCTTCTAAACCTAATTTTCTATCAGATTCAGACACTGCAGGAGTTAGGGTTTTGTCAGGAATACCTATTTCAGTGACGAAGGTTGGAACATTTGAAGTGACTCCTGGATTTTGGTCATCATCGGTACTCTTAAGATCTTTTGAAGATGGTCCAAAACTTGGTTCAACAACAGTAGACACGAAGGGATTTTCTTTGTTGTAAAGATCATTCATGCTCATTGGAGTTCTTGATTCGCCCCTTTTTGTTTTAGGCCCCTTCTTCTTCCTTAAAGTAGATTTTGTTGAGGTTCCCTTCTTTGATTTTTGGGAGGAAGTCGTAGGACTGAGTTCAACCCTTTTTGACATGGACATATCAGGGTTTGGCTGATCAGTAGAGTTACTTTCCTTGGAGACAGAAACATCAGTTTTGAACTTCATGATGATGTGATGTTGTGAGAAATTTTCGACGGAGAAGAGGAGACGATGGTGTTTGAGAGCAGTAGAGCGGATAGAAACGGTTTTTGGAGGTTTAAGGAAAAAGAGAGCGTGATTAAGGGTTAGATGGAGATGATTTTGTGTAGTTGGCAGTTCAGTGTGAGTTTGAAAGATGCCCTCAGAATTAATCTGAACCAATGGGAGGAGAGAGATAAACAAATGCCTTGCACGCCCATACAACAGATGTAGTAACCCCTCATATAAGAAATTAACCAAATTGCCCTTCAGTATCTCAGAGAGTTTTATTTTACTGAATGAGTTTGCACATGATTTTTCTATAATCATGGCTTTAAACATGTAATAATATTGTGCACATATCTGATTGATTATCAAGAGAAAGAATCTTTCTGAACAACTTCTTCTAACATTCTGACAGTAAGTAGTGTTAAGTATCTTAGGAATTTGTTGATGTTATAACATTGGTGTCAACATCCTGGTTTTTTGTATGTCTTTCCTTTCTGAACAAGGATTTCACTTGTAGCATTTTTCTGCAGTTTTAATGCTCCTCATATAAGTTTCTCCTTTCATATTAGTAATTAGACATTCTGAATTTCTGAAGTGCACATTCATGTCTTGTTCACACAACTGGCTTATACTGATTAAGTTAAAGGTTAAGTCCTTGACTAACATAACATTATTAAGTTTTGGTGATTCATCATTGATCACATTGCCTATCCTAGAAATCTCTCATTTTGTTCCATTACCAAAAATAACATAGTTGTTGGTGCTTGACTTCCTATTATCAAGAATGCTTTTGTCACAGTCATATGTCCAGAGCATCCACTATCAAAATACCATACTTCCCTAGTAGGGAGTCTATGGGAGATATGAGTCATTAATCCTATGTTGTCAACCTTTGGTTTCCACACCTTCTTGATACATATTGTATATGACATTTGTATCTTTTGATGACCCTTTTTCTTAAGATCATGCAGCTTATAGCAAAAAGGTCTTATATGACCCTTTTTTTTTATAGTAATGACAAGTCCTATAAGTAGAAGCCTTAACCACCTTAGACCTCGGATGTGTCTCAGAATTTTGCAACAATAGCTTACTTTCAGTAGGATCATACATTTCAGTAGAAACTACAAATTTTATATTCCTGACAGGTCTCTTTTTCCTCATGATTATCACGTAATATTCCAACATCTAGGTATGGATTTCGTTTTGTTGTTCCTTACTTAGGTGTTTAAAGCTAAATCTTATTCCATTTGGTTTCCCTTTTATGAGTCCTTCGAAAATTTCATCTAGAACATCAGTCCCAGTGGTCATCATTTTTACATGTTTCATAACATGGCTGAGTTGAGAGCTTACCAGAGTTACTTCATCATTGAGATCAAACATTTTTTCAAGATGATTGATTATTTCTTCCTTCAGTTGATTGGTCATTCCTTTCTGCTCCTCAAGTTGCTTACAGTAGTCAGTATGTTTGTTACTTAGGTTCTTCCATGAATTGGTTAGTCTATCAAAGGAAGACTCCCTTTCGTTTGATTTTCCGTGCAAAGCAATTCTTCCAGTCAAGGTTGTTACATGATCAACAGATTCTCTCTTTTCCTCCCTTCCAGGTTCATCATCATCAGACCAAGAAGCAGTTAGGCTTTTCTTTCGATTCTTAAGAAAAGTAGCACACTCAGTTCTTGTGTGACCAAACCCTTTACAATCATGACATTGAGCTCTCTTGTATTGATTACTCTTCTCAGCATGTTCCACATTATGTGCATTATAGTCAGTGTTGGTTTTGATGTTCTGCCCATTTGGTCTGGATCTCCTGTTAACCTGCTTCAGAATTCAGTTGAATTGTCTCCCAAGCATGACAAGGTTCTCTGATAAATCTTCATTGAGATCTTCTTGTAGTTCAGTATTGGAGACATAAGCCATGTCTTTTTCTTTCTTTTCAACTCTTCTGTCAACAACCAGTTCAAAATTTTGAAGGGAACCTATGAGTTCATCAATCTTCATACCAGAGATGTCTTGAGCTTCTTCAATAGCAGTGACTTTCATGTCAAACCTTGTGGGTAAGGATCTGAGAATTTTTCTCATAAGTTTTTCATCAGTCAAATTTTCACCAAGAGAATCAAAAGAGTTTGTAATGTCAAGAACATTCATGTAATAATCTTGTATGCTTTCATCTTCTCTCATTTTTAGATTCTCAAATTTAGTAGCAAGTCGAAGTCTTGCACTTTTTACCTTGGTTGAACCTTCATTGCTGTTTTGAGAATTTCCTAAGCATTCTTAGCCACAGTACATTGCTTGATCAGCCTGAACATGTTCTTGTTTACCCCATTGAATAAGGCATAATATGCTTTGGAATTTCCAAGTTCCAGTTCATCTTCAGCAGTAATTCATTCTTCTTCTGGTTTCAAGACCTCAGTCCTGTTACCATCTGCATCAAGTGCCACAGGATGTTCACAACCTTTCAGAACTGCTTTCCAGGTTCTGCTGTCAATAGACTTGAGAAAAGCACTCATATGTGATTTCCATATGTCAATAGACTAGAGTCTGAAATCTTGAGTACATAACCTCAATGATTTCATCGTCTTTCATCTTGAACAACTCATTTTGATGAACAAGCATAGTAGCCTTTGCTTCTCTAATCTTCTAACTACGTTCATAGTTTGCACAAAGTGAAGCAAACATTGCCTTTGTAGTAGATTTGTCACTCATCTTCAGATACTCTGTTCTAGGCAAGGCAGCAACAAAAATTCCTCTGATCTTGTGATGTTTCTTGTAAATTTTCTTCTGAGCAGGAGTATGTTTCTTTCTATCAACAACAGCTCCTTCTTCATCCAAGGCCAAATCACCAACACCATCTTCAAGAATATCCCAAAGTTCATCATCTAAACCCATAATGTAATTATACATTTTGGTTTTCCACCAAGAGAATTCTTTAGGATCTCCATTAAACCTTTGAGCTTTATTGGAGTCGGATTTTTTATCATCAGAAGTACCATAGTCATAACCAACAACATTATGACTAAAACCAACACCAAAACCTTCACCAGATACCATGTTTTTCTCAGATCTTTATCTGTTACACTGTTAAGTGCTAACAACAGAACCAAGGCTCTAGATACCAACTGAAGGTGAGAAAAACACAAAAAGGAGGGTTGAATTGTGTTAGCTTTTTCTTCTTTTAAAACTATGTCCAATGTTCAGCTTCTGATAAAGTTCATAATCTTGAACAAAGTTCAGAGTCTTATGCAGTGGAATAAGTAAAGAGATAGAGAGAATAGAAAGACACAAAGCAATTATACATGTTTCTTCCACAAAGCGGAAGTTGTCATGTCCCCCTTGCACTTCCAAGGAGAGTTCACTAAACTCAATATCTAATTACAATTGCTCAAGCACCAAAGCAAGAGACTTCAAACTACTCAAGCACAACAACAAGAGGTTTCTTATGCTCAAGCACAAACGCAAGAGACTTTCAATGCTCAAGCACAGTAGCAAGAGACTTCTAATTTAAACAAAATTACAAAGAAATATGTTTAAGGTTGAACATTTGATATACAATCAGTGGTGTTCACAAATACAAATCAGATAAGACTCTTAAGACTGTAGAATTTCTAAGATAAGACAGTTGTTAAGAAATTCTAAGTGAACTTTGATGTGTAACAATTTCAGCAGAGTTTCAGCAGTTGTAAAATTGTTGTTAGAGTCTTTTAAATCTTCAAGTCTTCACTCCTTTATATAGAGGTGTGAGAGAGACGTTGTAGATTGCCAGTACATCAAAAAAGTCATTGTTGAAGGTTGATAATCACCAATGATTTGTTGCCTGATTTGGTTATTGTCCTAAGAAGGAACAATTTAAAATCCATTCCCTGAATAGAGAGTCACCAGCGTATTCACAACTGTTGTCTTGTACCACTGCAGACATGAGGAGTGTATTAGTGAAGGTAGTGGTTGTAATTTTGTATTATTGTCCTTTTTCTACGCTCTTCAGTGAATAAGCATCCAATGCTTTCTGATTCCTCTGAAATAGCCGTTGCTCCAGGCTTCCATTCCTTCTCTAATCATATACATTAGAATAACAACATTTAACTGATTTCAGCTTCCAGTCTTCAGCTTCTGATGAACTTCAGCTTCTGATGACATCAGCTTCTGGTAGGCAGCTTCTGATGATCTTTAGAAGCTCTCTTCTTCAGACGCTCTTTTCTTTAGACGCTCTTATCTTCAGACACTTTCTTGCAACACTAGCTTCCTTCTTGTAAAATCCATTGCTCTCATTTGTTCTTCCAAAACCTATGCTTGATTTAAAGTCATTTAATTTTTTGTCTATGGTCTTGCACACTTGAACAAATATTAGCATATCCAATTGACATTTTTAATAACTTGTTATCATCAAAACTCAAAGTGGTATTGTTAAACGCAATTTGTTCCAACAAAAGTCTCAGGGTCTCCATTAATCATAAGAGTCTTGTTAGAACCAGATGACTTATCTTCAGTACCATAATCATATGGTATGGTAACACCACCAGAACTGGAACCTTCACCAGTTGACATGTTTTTCTCTGATCTTTTTCTGTTACTCTGTTAAGTGCTTAAGACAACAGAACTGGAGCTCTGCTACCAACTGAAGGTGAGAAAAACACAAGAAGGGGGGTTGAATTTTGTTTTCTTTTTCTTTATTTTAAACTACGTCTAGAGTTCCGAGTCTGATACAATGTTCATAGTCTAATGCAGTGAATAATGTAAGAGAGAGGGAGAGAGAGAGAGAGAGAGAGAGAGAGAGAGAGAGAGAAAACAATTATACAAGTTCCTTCCAAAATCTGGAAGTAGTCATGCCCCCCTTGCACTTCCAAGGAGAGTTCACTAAAATCAATATCTGATTACAATTGCTCAAGCACACAAGCAAGAGACTTCCAAATATTCAAGCACACAAGCAAGATATTTCCTATGCTCAAGCACAAAAGCAAGAGACTTCTAAACAAACAAAATTACACAGAAAAATGTTTGAGGTTGAACACTTGATAGACAAATCAGATAAGACTCTTAAGACTTTAGAATTTTTAAGATGTGAAAGTTGTAAAGAAATTTTAAGTGAACTTGATGCACAACAATTTCATTAGAGTTTCAACACTTTGAAAAATGTTGTCCAGTCTCTCTAAATCTTCAAGTTTTCATTCCTTTATATAGAGGTGTGAAAGAGACGTTGAGATAAAGTCAGCGCATCAAATAGTCGTTGTTGAAGCTTGATCAATCCACCAATGATATGTTGCTTGGTTTGGTTAATGTCCTATAAAGGAATAATTTGAATCTCATTTCTTGTATAGAGAATTAACCAGGGTAGACACAGTTGTAGTCTTGTACTATTGCAGACATGAGAGTGGAGTAGTGGTTGTACAATTGTACTATGTCCTTTTCATGCGCTCTTCAGTGGATAAGCATCCAAAGCCTTCAAATTCCTATAAAATAGTCGTTGCTCCAGGCTTATATTCCTTCTGCAATATTGTGTCTTCAGAATAACAAACTTTAACTAACTGCAGCTTCTTGTCCTCAAATTCTGATGAACTTCAGACTATGATGCTCTTTAGACTCTTGATGACGTCAGACTCTGGCAGTCAGCTTTTGATGAATCTTTAGATTCTAATGGTCTTCAGACTCTGTCTTGCAACAAGCTTCCTTTGTACAACAATTACAATCCAATTAGCTAGTAGAACCCACATGATCCACTAGGTGAAACCAAAGAAATTGAAATCGGTAGAATAGGTGAAATTGCAAGGTGAAATCAAAACAATCTCACTCAATTGATGATTGGTAGGTCGATCACCAAACTATGTGGAGTGAAGATTTGAGACAGCGGTTGCTCATGCTAGTAAACCCTAGCAGAGCCTCTCTTTCATCGTGTCTAGTGTGCAGAAAAGAATACTTAAACATGCTACTTTATAACACATAAAACTCTATTGATTTATACAAATATGTATAAATATTGTAGAACAACATACATGTATATTCACATGATAACCCACTTTTAGGGAAATTTTTAAAGTGACAACTTGTCAAACTGTCGTGGTGAAGATTCAATATGGTGTGAATGTAATATCCCAATCCAAGAATACCAATTAGCACTTAATAATTAATGTCCATGAGTGTGTTAAGGGCTATTAGTGGTTTGAGAAATAAAAAGAATTAAAATTATACATGGGTAAAATATGATTTACAATGCTTAATGAGGGCAAAAGAGTAAGTTGACCTTGACACCTATAAATAGGTCTTACCAAGTGTGAGAATCAAATTTTCCCACTTCCTCTTCTTATCATCACATGCATGAACAACATCCACACTACTAAGAAACCCTTCTCTTCTCTTCTAGATCAAATTCAACATGCAACCCCAAATTCCATTGTCCTTTCACTTTGTTAGTTCCTTTGATCATATAAAAGGAGAAAGAGCTAGATAAATAGGAAGATTGATGGTTAGTGTAATGCATCGACAATACAAATCACATTGGGTAACCCACGCTTAAATGATTTGGCAGACGCAATAGAAGTTGTGCTCGTGACAGTTAGTTAAGATAACATATGTATGTCGTTGATCAGTTTTGTTACCAAGGGCAGTTTCATAGTTAAGTATAGGTGTCATATTATAGTTTGATAAATGTTTTCATTGTGGCATAATATGTTTTATCCCAAATTTGGGAACTCACTGATATCGTAATATCTCACCTCATTTAGTTGTTTCTTTTTCAGGTATAAACCATTTTGGAGTCCATTGGGGTCGGATCGCAGTGTCAAGTCTTAGGATCTTAGTGTATTTAAAATTCCCTCCCCCTTTTAAGACCTATAATGAAATTTCAACTTATTTTCGATGTGTAAAGTTTTTTTAACAAAGAATTTTAATTTTAAAAACCTTGGTCGTTACAGTGAACATGATCACAATATTTTATAGTGACTTTTATGTTAGCTTCATTGGAATCAAAATCTACATCACTTGAAATTTATTTCTCAATTTGAGATAAGGGTTTATTGAGTGAGTCAAATGAAGAAGATAAAAGATAGATTATGCAACCAAAAATGTTACATGAGAGCAAACTTATTTGAGTTGGACCTCCATGTTTTCTCCTTTGCTTCACTGCCACTCCATTCTATGTAGTTACTATCATCAAATATATATTTAATGGAGATTTCAAGTTTTCAAAAAGTGTAACTCTTGGTGAAATAATTGAGCAAAAAGTTATTTGTTGGTACTTCTATATAAGTATATGGTAATATGATATTATAGTGAAAAGAAAATTATTTGATATAGAATATGGATAAAAACTCAAAACTGAATTATGATTCATAGAATAAATGATGATGGAAAAATATAACAACATTCTAATTTAAAAACAATTAAATAACTTAACAAATGTTAATTTAACCCTCATTAGACATCAATTAAATGAATGAACTCACAATAAACCATTCCGAACAAAAGTATAATACATATTTCTCATAAATTGATTGACTATTAAAATTACAACAGATCATAATAATAATATTTCAACCCATATAATCGATTTCACATTAATTTAATATTAATTAATATTCTCCTTTCAAACAATATGATTATATCACCACTCAAAATTGGAAGGAAAAAAAAGAGCATCATTAATTTTTTTTAATAAAAGCTTAGGTGTCAAACTTAGCATTATTCTAGTAAAATTTCACTATTAACATTAATAGTCTTATACGACTATGGAAATAATATATATGCACACGTGAACAAAAATGACAACATATGTTATAACATAATTCTCAATTTTTTTTCAAACACAAGTTGTATCTATTATAAAATCAATCAATATTTTCTGTATTAAAAAAAATCAACTACTAGTTTTTTAATAGGCAAAGAAGAAAACAATCATTGCTAACAATATCTAAGTTGTTTTAACAGATATGATTAGTTCTATTATATTTTTCCAATCCATATTCATACCCTAATACTATACACTCACTTTACCCACATAGAAAAATGTTTTTATTCCACAATATTTCTTCAACTAAACATAACTGTTACTCTCATTAGTTAAAAATATATCTTTACATAAATATTGGATACTATTACTTCAACAAAAAACAAGTACGTACTTGATGAGACCAAAAACATAAACAAAAAGTGAAGGATAAATTAAGGAGGAACCATTGAAGGACAAACCTAATAAGTCTGCATCCAAATAACCATTTATGTTGCTTCACAAAATACTTATATCGTGACCAAGTTTTGAACATAACATACGTTTATAAGAGTAGCACATAAGAAGCTTTAATCGCAAGTATTATTTTCTTTCAATTGTGTACTTATAGTTAAGGACGAAGGGAATCATTATTTTTAAATTAAATTTTAAATTAAATTAATATGATTAAATCTCATCTATTTGAGAAACAATTATAAACCTCAAACCTATACTACGGGAAAAAATACATCAATCGATTAATTATATAGTTTTTATTAAAATACGTTTCTTAGTCTCATTCTTCTATATGTATTTATTTGTTATTCTTTAGTTTATTGATTTTATATTTTCTTAAATTGTAGATGTGGGTTGATGCTAGACTAAATTCCATACATTGACAACCTCACAAATCTGATCAATGTTCTTGTCAATTTTATCTTAATTTCTATGATGATCAAGGTTCACTTGGTACAAAGATAAAAACTCTAAATAAAGAGGTCAATGTAATTGCAATTGATCAAATTTGCATCCTCCAAAGACTTCAACAAAATTCCTGTAAAGGATTGTTAAGAAAAAAATGATAGTTATGAACTTAATTCCTATAAGTGGGATTCATCAAAAGAACTCTCTTCATTACCACAATCTATATTACTTTTCAGAAAACTTTGTCCGATCTTTCTTGGTTTGTTACCATGTCTTTTTCAAAAAAGGTTTTGATCATTATAAGATCTGTGCACAACAAGGTTGCGTATCAAGTTATGGGAAATGATACTGATATTAATAATCCTTGTCTTATGGATGTTTTGAACTTCAAATCTAAAACATTCATAACACAAGGACTGCTAATATCAGCATGAGTTCACTAAACTTGATACTCAACCTTGTTGTGCACAAATCTTATAATGAACAAAGCCTACTTTAAAAAAGAAGGTGAAACAAACCAAGAAAGATCGAACAAGAGTTTTCTAAAAAGTAGTCTAAATTGTGGTAATGAAGATCAATATTATGATGAATCCCACATATAGGAATTAATTTCATAACTATAATTTTTTCTTAACAATCATTCACATGAATTTTGTTAAAATGTTTGGATGAGGCAAATTTGATCAATTTTAATCACTGTAGCCTCTTTATTCAGAGTTTTTATCTTTGTACAAACTGAACCTTGATCATCATAGAAATTTACATAAAATTTTCAAGAACATTGATCAGATTCGTGAGGTTGTGTGTGTATGGAATTTAGTCTAGCGTCAATCCATGTCTACTATTTACAAAAATATAAATACCAATAAAATAAATAATTACAAATAAATTAATACAGAAAAATGAGACTAAGAAACATGGTTTAATAAAAGTCTATAAATAATTAATCGATTGATGTCTTTTTTTTCCCTTGTATATGTTGGACGTTTATAATTGTTTCTCAAATAGATGAAAGACACGCATATAAATTTAATTAAAAAAAGAAACGGCTCCCTCCAGGCTTCATCCTTAACTGTACGTACAAAACTGGAAGGAAAAAAAACATGAGATAGAAGATTATCATGTGTTACTCCTTAAAACATATGATATATTCAAAACATGATCACAATATAGAAACTATTAAGGACTTACCTTGAGTCGGCTCTATTTGATGATGAAATTTTGTGAGCTAGAATCATTTTGAAGAAATGGATGCCTTTGTGGAAACATATATCACACTTTGAATTTGATGAGATGCACAAGATTAATCATTAAAAATACTCGATTAATCTACTTCATGTTTTGTATCTTTTTTTAAATTAAAAAAAGTTCAAAAACTTGAAACAAAAGAAGATAATAAGATGAAATAGAACCATCAATGACAATATATAAAAAATGTTTGTGTTTGAAGGAATTTTGTTTCATTTTGTTATTTGGGTTTAATAAAATCAATTGAAAATCCTAATCTTAAACTTTTGAAGCATCAATGGTTAGTGAGGTTGATGTTTATGTTGGGAAATTTCAAGTTTTGGTGCTTGTTATATTTATATTCACATGTAATTCAACACAATTGAAAAAATTAATTTATCTACAACAAAATAATTATGTCTAATAAGGAAAAAAAAATATCACCAACTACATATTGTCTTAAATCTGAATATAATATTCATATAGTATGAAATTAATGCAATAAAATAAGTTTTGACCATAACTTTTCAATTAATAGTTATATTATTTAAAATTTATTATGAATATAATAATGTAGAGTAATGTGAACTTATTTAATGCAGAAAAATAAGTTTTGACCATAACTTTTCAATTAATATTTATATTATTTTAAATTTATTATGAATATAATAATGTAGAGTAATGTGAACATATTTAATGCAAAAAAAAAAGTTTTGACCATAACTTTTCAAATAATATTTATATTTTTTAAAATTTATTATGAAATCATCTCAAATTAAATTCTAAGCAAATACAAAAAAATTGACAACATAATATTTAGTCATAAATATCTCTTTGGTCCCTTTATATATCATATTTTATGATTGTGTGAACTACAACTTATGTTTCACAACTATAGAAGAACAACACTCGTGTTTTTAATCATAACATATCAGATTAGAGATGACTGACCCTCTCTTTATCGAAACAACATTTTTAATTAAGAGAAAAACAATTGTACTATGCTATATATTATTTTGTTCAAATTAATATGTTAAATAAAGGTAAAGGTAAATTAGTAATTTATTAGAAGGATTGTTTTTAGTTATTTTGGTCATTTGGATAGTAAAGATAAATTAGTAATTTTATTAGAAGGATTATTTAGTGTTTTATTGAGAATCGTTATTTTTGCTAAGTTACTAGTGAATTGAGGTATTAGTTATAGACGGTAATTATCCGACGTTTTAACGGTTTATTGAGTAACAACTCTTTAGAAATAGTTTGTAAGAGTTTTGAGGCCCAATTAGAATAAGAAGTTAACCTAGCCCATTTGGTGAAATAAATAGGCGGCTCTTTAGAGAATTAGGTTAACCACACTCATTATCCACTTCATAAAATATTTTGAGAGATAGAGAGAGAGAAAATAGATCAAGGCTTGAAGAAGACAAAAGAAGAGGAAGCTAGAGAAAACTTGGGGATTGAAGAGCTAGGGGGTGATTGAGGCTTAATCTAGTGGATTCAAGACCTAGAGGTAAGGGTGATAGATTCCTTTCATCAATTAAGCTATAACTTCAAAAAGTGGTTTTGGGTCATAAGTGATTATTTGAGAATTGTGATTTTGATGAATTTATATGTTGAATTTCGTGCTCATGTTTTTGTGATATATTTGGGTATGTGAAATTGGTCATAAATTTGTTGATTATGCTTAAACTTCATGGTGATTATGTGTTCAAATGATTATGTTGAACTTTTGGCTTAAAATGATGAAAAGTGATGTTGTTCTTGTTGATTGCTGATGAACTCATGAATTTATGTTTAGATTGTTGTTGAGTTATGTTGTTGATGATAATTTATGTCTTGGGTATTGCTAAATGTGTTGTTGTGATTTAAGTTGTGAAGTTTGAATAAGTTAAGTCGTTGTTTTTGACTTTTTTCATTTATGTTTCCGAATTTGAAATGAAAATTGGCACTGTTTGGTGCGGAATCAGCTTTAGGTGTAAACACTAAATTCGTAGATATGGATGTTACATTTCTAATGGTATTGGTTTGACTTCAAAATGATTTTTAGAACTTGAGTTATGGTCAAATTACTACACGTAGGTCACGGTGAAAATTTATAAAATTCCAGCACAATTTTTTTATGAACTGTCAAACTTTCTCAAAATTAATATTGGGTTGTTTACCTTGGTTTTTGATAAACAACCACTGGTTTAAAATTAGTTACTTGAAAGATCAACCAGTAAATCTTTGGGCACATTGTGTTTGTTATTTTTCAGAAAATGATGAATGTTCTTGATGTTTTTGTACAAAGGATGAATATAACCGTCGAATTCAAACAAAGATCGAATTCATAGAAGTTATCTTCAGGAAAGTAAAGTAAATCGCTTGAAAAGAACAAGTAAATTGCAATGGAATTATAAAGGAATAAACATAAATTGCATTGATTGAATGTAAATTGGTAAACAAATTCATACATTCTGACTTGTTACTCGTTTCTATCTGAATGTAGATAGTTTGAGTGTAAGTTTTCTATATGGTTGAATTGTGACCCGTTTTTCCTATGAAAAACTAATATTTATACTAAGTAACTACCTACACAGAAACATTCGAATGTAACTGCTAATAACGGTTACAAACATCTCTTGATTTGAATTTCAAATAGCATCCTTCGACAGTAACTGTTGTTTGGCTTCTTCATCTAACACCAATCTCTCTTCGACCCCTTTTTTCCTGTCGAACCATCATCTTTAAAAAAAATCTCTTTAAGTCCAAACTTTCGACTAGACAAGCGCGTCGAATATATTAACCTTCCTTCAAAGTTCAGGTCAAACTTCATTGACTGCATTTATTATAGCCCTTCGAAAATACAGGCTAACAAATTGCCCCCCAAAAATGTCTTTTTCGTTTATATCTCCATATAGAGAGAGAGAAAATGACGTTTTTGAACCTTGTTGAGCACATTTATTTTTGTCAAAGTAAATGACATCACCAACATTTGTATCTAAAGGCAGTTGAAAAACCTTTTATGATGTCATCAAATCACACTTAGCGGACCACGTTCCAATATCCTTTTTCACACTTCAAATCTTGAAAAGGCTCATCCAAAAGTAATTCTTTCTTCGGAAATCAATCATTTTTTCAAACAATTTTTTGCCGCCATGACGAACAACAAAGAGGATTCGCCATCTCAACCAGAACGAGGGTTGCTTAACTTTACAGTACAAATGCAACTTGGAAATGCTTGGTTTTCTGAAGAACCAGACCTGAATGAGGAAAAATCCCAAATCTGAAAATCATAGGTATTGGTTCCTCATCCCGATTCATTACATGCATATCTAGGACCTATTGAAAAAACTGAGAGCGATAAGGTTAAGGAACTCTTCCCTTGCTATAAAAAGTGTTCGCCTCTAATCTTCACCCAAAAACCTAAGAGTCCTTATAACCTTGATTATTTAGATACTAGTGTTTTTAGAGCTGCTCCAAAATTCGAGAGAAACGAATCTTATCTCGCATGGCTCGACAAAATCGAGAAAAAGAAAGGAGGTTATTGGAAAGATTTGGAAATCTTTGACCTCATTTAGTTGTCGAGGCAAGGTCCAAGGTGTTATAAACACATGTTATTAGTTGCACTGCATTTTTGGAATACATAGACTAACAGCCTCAACTTGAAATGTGGAATGTTTACACCTACAATACTAGATGTTGCAGCTATAACGGGCATGAAGCCTACTCGTGAAATATTTGACCCTGACAGGTGTGAGTTAGATAATACGTTCGACTTCGACAGAGCTACCTTTGGCAAATATATCATAGACCATCATAAAAATGATACTGAAGAAGTTTCAGACGAAGAACATATAGCCTTTTTAACCCTCTGGTTATCTGTGTATGTTTTTTGTTCAAGATCCATTCAATTAGCGAAAAACTATAGAACTTTAGCCTATCAACTGCATGAAGGAAAACAAGTTTGCCTGAGCAAACTTCTTTTAGGCTGTTTGTATGAAAGTCTCAACCAAGGAGAAGCTGACATAAGTGACCAAGTGACAAGTTTGATTATTCCAGGTCCAATCTGGTTGTTTCAATTATGGCTTTTTGCCACTTTCGGATCAGAGCTTGATGCTTTCCTTCCTAGGGATTTTGAAGAAGCATATAAGGACAAGTCTACTAAAGGAATTGGGCTTGCTATGCTTCGATATAAAGAAAATAAAACCAGCAAAGCCCTTTTTTCAGAAGCTTTTAATGTCTTCTTGAGTTATAATGTTTTCACACCTTCTTCAGCTCCTTTTTTGACAAGAACATGTGGGCCATAATGGTTTACAAGAGAATTTCCTACAAATGATGTTGAACATGAAGAAGAGACAAATGCTATTTGGAAAGCTTACCTGACTCCCATGTTTCTCTCTAGTAGGGCCACTCCCAATACCTCGATAGATTCTTATGGAGTATATGGTTATCATCCAAATCTAGTGGCAGACAGTTTGGTTTGGTTCAAGTTCGTCCTTGTTCATTTTACCAATCTAAAGAAGATATAAAGAAACCAAAGAATGAAACCTAATGGCGAGCTCTTCTTTAGAATTCAATGAAAATTTCCCAAACTTTAATCCTCTCCACTTCAAACTTTCGTACGAGTGCACTAAGTAATTTTTTATATGGTGGCAAGGATATTTTGTCGATCAAAGCAAAGAAGTGAATCCTGACAACTTGCTCTCTGAACTGATTTCTGCTTTTAATTCTCTGCAGAAAAAATCGAAAAAGACAAAAGGTATACACATTCGAAAAATTCAAGTTTTTCATAAGTACTTCGAAGCTGGAACTGGAAAGGAGGGATCGTCGAAATCTAAGGCTGGGACTTCCTCAAGGAAAGGAAAAACTCAAGAGCCCGAAGAGAAAGAAGTAATTAATCTTTATGATCTTTTAATCTTTTCTTTTTTGACTGGTATTCTTTATTAACCATCTGATTTTTTCTCGACATGATCGAAAGAGAAAAAGAACTACTACCTCTGAGCGTTCTTCGAAAAAGACAAGACAAAGTGAAGAAGACGTGCGTATCTTTTCATCTTTACATGTATTGGTATTTTTTTTTCAAGATTGGCTAACACCAAATTTTTCTTATAGTCTGAGTTTTCACTTAAATCCACCAAAGTTGCTGACAAGACAATTGACTCTGGGATTTGAATTGAGAGGGAAAAGAAAGAAAAACATGCTCAAGAAAAACCTAAGGATTCTAGTGAGCACAACTCTCCTTACTATTCTCAAGACAATCCAAATGTTAACAAAAATGCAATTGATGGAGAGATAAACACCAAGAACAAAAGAAAGAAGAGTCGAGGACACAAAGACAACAAACCTACTAGTGCACATTCATGTGTTGGAGATAACGTGTCAAAGGTATTTTTATTTGACTTTAAGAGTTTCCTTAATTATCTTTTAGAAAATTTCTTTGTCAATCTCGAATATGACATTTCAGAGTACTGATGGTAGCAATGCTGAAATGGGCAAGCAACCAACACCTTCTTCCACTTTCAAGAAACCTATTGAACCTATCTCTAAGGACCAAATGATAGTCGAACCTAGTCCTCAAGGAGATGATGTTGATCCAAAGAAAATGTTGTCTGAACCTCCTCAAAATGTTGAAGACGTTGAAGATGATCAACAACATGTTAAGGAAATCAATGAAGAGGTTTCATCTCCGGTCGAAAATGATAAAGGCAAGATGCCTCATGGGTCGAACGCTTAAGATTGTTCAAAGCATTCTGAGACTGATGGGGATAATCATAAAGACGGCGTCGAAGATTTTGAAAGTGAATCTCAACATGATTCCCCTGTTACCAATACTCACACTCAAATGACAAAGTCTACCAGTGCGACAATTAGTCAAGAAGAATTTAATGAACTGAGAGAGCGAGATTCAATCGGAGCTCTAGACGTTGCTTTGAGTGCTGATTTCTTTTCCTCAAAGAGTAACACAAATCCTTTTGTCTGGTAATACAAGTGAATTTTCAGAAAGTTCTAAGGCCAACTTGCTTGAAGAACTCCGTACCCAAATACTGGAAGTTGATTTGTACCATGTTATTGAGAAAGATGAAGGTATCATCCCTAAAGTTAAGAACTTGCTTCACAAGCTTACCAACTCTTCTATGGATTCCAAATTTGTTGAATTTTATGTCGAGTTGGAGCCTATTTTGGATCAAGTTGTTGTCGGTCTGAATCAAGAAAGGGATGGTCAATCCAAACTTGCAGACCAAACCAAGCGTATAGATGAACTCTTAATTGCAATCGAAAAATCCAAGAAAAAGATTTACAACTTCAAAGAGGAAGTTCCTAGTGTCCAGAAGAAAATCGAAGAATATGACCTTGCCATTTCTGATCACCAAAAAGCAATTCGAGAACTAGAGTTGAAGAAAGAATCTCTGTTGGCAAAAGAAGAAGAGCTTAGGAAAGAAGCAAATCTTACAATTAAGAGGATTGAAGAATTTAAAGTACAAGGGGAAGAAGTGATAAAACTGACTGTCAAAAGGGACCATCTCAACAAAAATTTGGCTCATTCAAAAGCACATATTGACAAACTCAGAACTGAGTTTAAGATTTAGCACTTTAGCACTTATAACCTTTGATTTATCACATTGAATGAGCCAACTTTTTGTTGAGATGGTCCCTTTCGACGGTCATTTTTGTCACTTCAACCCCTTGTACTTTAAATTCTTCAATATTCTCAATGGTAAGATTTTCTTGTTTCCTAAGATGTTCTTCGTTTGCCAAGAGAGATTCTTTCTTCAACTCCAGTTCTCGAATTTCTTTTTGGTGATCAGAAATGGCAACGTCATATTCTTCGATTTTCTTCTAGACACTAGGAACTTCCTCTTTGAAGCTGTAAATATTTTTCTTGGATTTTTCGATTGCAGCTAAGAGTTCATCTCTACGCTTGGTTTGGTCTAAGGGTTTGGCTTGACCGTCCCTTTCTTGATTCAGATCGACAACAACTTGATCCAAATTAGGCTCCAACTCGACAGAAATTTCAACAAATTTGGAATCCATAGAAGAGTTGGTAAGCTTGTGAAGCAAGTTCTTAACTTTAGGGATGATACCTTCATCTTTCTCAATAACATGGTACAAATCAACTTCTAGTATTTGGGTACGGAGTTCTTCAAGCAAGCTGGCCTTAGAACTTTCTGAAAGTTCACTTGCAGTACCAGACAAAGGATTTGTGTTAATCTCTGAGGAAAATAAATCAGCACTCAAAGCAATGTCTAGAGCTACGATTGGATCTCGCTCTCTCAGTGCATTAAATTCTTCTTGACTCATTGTTGCACTGGTAGACTTTGTCATTTGAGTGTGAGTATTGGTAACAGGGGAATCATGTTGAGATTCACTTTCAAACACTTCGACGCCTTCTTTATGATTAACCCCATCAGTCTCAGAATGCTTCGAACCATCTTCTAAGTTCGACCCATGATGCATCTTGCCTTTATCATTTTCGACCGGAGATGAAATCTCTTCATTGATTTCCTTAACATGTTGTTGATCATTTTCAACGTCTTCAACAATTTGAGGAGGGTCAGATAGTGTTTTCTTTGGATCAACATAATCTTCTTGAGGAATAGAGTCGACTATCATTTGGTCCTTAGAGATAGGTTCAATAGGTTGATTGGAAGTAGAAGAAGGTGTTGGTTTCTTGCCCATTTCAACATTGCTACCATCAGTACCCTGAAATGTCATAGTCAAGATTAACAAAGAAATTTTCTAAAAGAAAATTAAGGAAATTCTTAAAGTCAAATAAGAATACCTTTGACACGTTATCTCCAACACATGAATGAGCACTAGCAGGTTTGCTGTCTTTGTGCCTTCGACTCCTCTTTCTTTTGTTCTTGGTTTTTATCTCTCCATCAATTGCATTTTTGTTAACATTTGGATTGTCTTGAGAATGGTCAGGAGAGTTGTGCTCACTAAAATCCTTAGGTTTTTCTTGAGCATGCTTCTTTTTCTTTTCCCTCTCAATTCGAATCCCAAAGTCAATTGTCTTGTCAGCAACTTTGGTGGATTTTAGTGAAACATCAGACTATAAGAAAAATTTGGTGTTAGCCAATCTTGGAAAAAAAATACCAATACATGTAAAGGTGAAAAGAGACTTACGTCTTCTTCACTTTCTCTTGTCTTTTTCGAAGAACACTTTGAGGTAGTAGTTCTTTTTCTCTTTCAATCATGTTGAGAAAAAATCAGATGGTTAATAAAGAATACCAATCGAAATAGAAAAGATTAAAAGATCAGAAAAATTAATTACTTCTTTCTCTTCGGGCTCTTGAGTTTTGCCTTTCCTTGAGGAAGTCCCAACCTTAGATTTCGACGATCCCTCCTTTCCAGTTCCAGATTTTTGGTCCGATGATAAAGGTAGATCTAGAAACAAGTAAAGTAGCAGGTAAGTTTTATATTAAGATAAAAGATTGGTTTAACCTTTATCCTTGAAAAGGTTTGTAAAAATTCTTACCTACTCATATTGGAGATGTGATTCGAATTTGGTGTAAGCCATAACGTAAGTGATCTCTAAACATGTATATGTAAAACTTAGTCAGAGTGATTTTCTTTGCTTCCTTTTTTATAAGACTTTGTTTTATTGCCATACAAGAACCACATACGAACCGTTTCAGATATGGTGGTCTAAAAGCTAGTGCGAGTTCACTAGATGGAAATGGTGGAAATTTAGCTTTAAAATATAAAGCAAAAAGATATTTGTCAATGACAAAAAGAGGTAACTTCAATGTTGGAATTCTCTCTAAAAAAAATTCCTTTAAAGTCTTAACAACATTATAAACCGTCCGACTAAGATGTCTAGGATCATATACAGTTTCAAAGTACTTTTGAAAAGCTTGAATTTCTCGAATATGCATACATTTTGTCTTCTTCGATTTTTTCTGCAGAGATTTAAAAGCATAAATCAGTTCAGAGAGCAAGTTGTCAGGATTCACTTATTTGCTTTAATCAACAAAATATCCTCGCAACCATACAAAAAAATTACTTAGTGCACTCGTATGAACGTTTGAAGTGGAGAGGATTAATGTTTGGGAAATTTTCATTGAATTTCTGAAGAAGAGCTTGCCTTTGGGTTTCAATCTTTGGTTTCTTTATATCTTCTTTTGATTGGTAAAATGAACAAGGAAGAACTTGAGCGAAACCATACTGTCTGCCCACTAGGTTTGGCTGATAACCATATACTCCATAAGAATCTATCGAGGTGTTGCGAGTGGCCCTACTAGATAGCAACATGGGAGTCAGGTAAGCTTTCCAGATAGCATTTGTCTCTTCTTCATGTTCAGCATCCTTTGTAGGAAATTCTCTTGTAAACCATTCTGGCCCACATGTTCTTGTCGAAAAAGGAGCTAAAGAAGGTGTGAAAATATTACAACTCAAGAAGACATTAAAAGCATATGAAAAAAGGGCTTATCTGATTTTGTTTTCTTTATATCAGAGCATAGCAAGCCCAATTCCTTCAGTAAACCTGTCCTTATATGCTTCTTCAAAATCCCTAGGAAGGAAAGCATAAATCTCTTATCCGAAAGTGGCAAAAAGCCATAATTAAAGCCAGAAAAACCAAACCGTTGTTGTCGCCCGCTTTTGGCTCCTTAATTTCCAAGCTTGGCCTTTGTGACATACATAGTCCAGCTTGTGGGGGGGATATTACATAATAAAGATGCTAATTTATCTCATTTATAGCAGAGAAGTCTGTTAGTTCTTCCCTGTTTAATAGTTTTATATCAGTTACAGTACTGCAATAGTTTTATAACTTTGAATATAAATCAATAACAGTTCTCTATGTAAATCAGATTTTTACACAACAATAAAATGAAAATTACATCCCAGTTCCTCTTCCTCTGATAATCAATAAGAAGAGAATTATGTGGAATTAAACCATTGATGGCAGTTTGAAAAATTGTACGTGCATGGAGAAATCTAGTACCATTGCGTTAATTGGATTCAATGAACTCAAGACTTAAAATTCTAGTCCAATATTTTTGTAGCAATTTAGTTTGTTCTTTCAACTTTTAAAAAATTTAAGTAGATCTTTATTTTAATTTGGCAACGATGAATTTCTTGCGTATAGGATATTTAGTTCATATTATGCATGTCCGTTTGATTAAAATAAAGTTATTCAGTAACGGTTTTCTATCTTGAGTTTATAACATTTTTTGAGATATTAGTTCAAGTAGCTGATGAGTTTATAGTTTATATTGTTTGAATTTATATTTATGACTTTTGGTTTTAGATTTATTTAACATATTCATTTGAACACCATAATATATGGCATAGTACAATTGTTTTTCTCTTAATTAAAATGTTGTTCCGATAAAGAAAAATTAATTATATGAGAAAACTAGACAAAATTACGTCTATGGTCCTTTAAATTTGACCATTTTTTTGGATTGGTACTTTAACTTTTTATTTTCACGAATCCATTGTTTTACATTATGCTTGTTCTTTCACCCTTTTAAATAAGTTTCGCCAATAAAAGTATGTGTGACATTTTAAATTGAAAAAACTTACATAGACATCCCAAATTCATTCATTTCCTTTCTCTCTTCACTTTTTCTTCTTCAAATATAAATTCTTGAATTTAAAAACCTGAAAACCATAGTATCTAATTTTTCAAAGAAAAATCTTCATTTATGATTGTTGGTTTAATTTTATGAACTCAAAAGGGAGGGTCAGTCATCTTTAATCTGATGTGTTATAATTAAAAACACGAGTATTGTTCTTCTATAGTTGTGGAACATAAGTTGTAGTTCGCACAATCATAAAATATAACATATAAAGGGACCAAAGAGATATTTATGCCTAAATATTATGTTGTCACTTTTTTTTTTTTGTATTTGCTTAGAATTTAATTTGACATGATTTCATGATGAATTTAAAAAATATAAATATTATTTAAAAAGTTATGGTCAAAACTTATTTTTCTGCATTAAATACGTTCACATATTACTCTACATAATTATATTCATAATAAATTTTGAAAAATATAAATATTAATTGAAAAGTTATGGTCAAAACTGGTTTTTCTGCATTAAATAAGTTCACATTACTCTACATTATTATATTCATGATAAATTTTAAAAAATATAACTATTAATTGAAAAGTTATGGTCAAAACTTATTTTATTGCATTGATTTCGTTCATACTACTATATGAATATTATATTCAGATTTAAGACAATATGTAGTTGGTAATATATATATTTTTTATTTTCCTTACTTATTAGACATAATTATTTTTTTATAGATAAATTAAATTTTTCAATTGTGTTGAATTGCATGTGAATATAAATATAACAAGTACCACAACTTGAAATTTCCCAACATAAAAATCAACCTCACTAACCATTGACGCTTCAAAAGTTTAAGATTAGGATTTTTAATTGAGTTTATTAAACCCAAATAACTCAATAAAACAAAATTTCTTCAAACATACACATTTTTTATATTGTCACTGATAGTTCTACTTCATCTTATTATCTTCTTCGGCTTCAAGTTTTTGAACTGTTTTCAATTTTAAAAAAAATACAAAACTTGAAGTAGATTAATCGAGTATTTTTAATGGATTAATCTCGTGCATCTCATCTAATTCAAAGTGTGACATATGCTTCCACAAAGGCATCCATTTCTTCAAATGATTCTAGATCACACAATTTCATCATCAAATAGATCCGACTCAAGGTAAGTCCTTAATAGTTTCTATATTGTGACCATGTTTTAAATATATCATATGTTTTAAGGAGTAACACATGATAATCTTCTATCTTTTTTTTTTCTTCTTCCAATTTGTACGTACAGCCTGGAGGGAGTCATTATTTTTAAATTAAATTTTATGTGTGTGTCTTTCATCTATTTGAGAAACAATTATAAACCTCCAATATATACAACGGAAAAAAGACATCAATCGATTAATTATTTATAGATTTTTATTAAACCATGTTTCTTAGTCTCATTCTTCTGTATTCATTTATTTGTAATTATTTATTTTATTGGTATTTATATTTTTGTAAATAGTAGACATGGATTGATGCTAGACTAAATTCCATACACACTACCTTACGAATCTGATCAATGTTCTTGACAATTTTATGTAAATTTCTATGATGATCAAGGTTCAGTTGGTAGAGAGATAAAAAAAACTTTGAATAAAGAGGCTAATGTGATTAAAATTGATCAAATTTACGTCCTCCAAAGATTTCAACAAAATTCATGTGAATGATTGTTAAGAAAAAATTATAGTTATGAAATTAATCCCTATATGTGGGATTCATCATAATATTGATTTGCATTACTACGATTTAGACTAATTTTTAGGAAACTCTTGTTTGATCTTTCTTGGTTTGTTACACCTTCTTTTTTAAAGTAGGCTTTGTTCATTATAAGATCTGTGCACAACAAGGTTGTGCATCAAGTTTAGTAAACTGATGCTATTAGTCTTTGTGTTATGAATGTTTTAGATTTGAAGTTCAAAACATCCATAAGACAAAGATTATTAATATCAGTATCATTTCCCATAACTTGATACGCAACCTTGTTGTGCACAGATCTTATAATGATCGAAACCTTTTTTGAAAAAGACGTGGTAACAAACCAAGAAAGATCGGACAAAATTTTCTGAAAAGTAATATAGATTGTGGTAATGAAGAAAGTTCTTTTGATGAATCCCACTTATAGGAATTAACTTCATAACTATCATTTTTTTTCTTAACAATGCTTTATAGGAATTTTGTTGAAGTCTTTAGAGGATGCAAATTTGACCAATTGCAATTACATTAACCTCTTTATTCAGAGTTTTTAACTTTGTACCAAGTGAACCTTGATCATTGTAGAAATTAAGATAAAATTGACAAGAACATTGATCAGATTTGCGAGGTTGTCTATGTATGGAATTTAGTCTAGCATCAATCCACGTCTACAATTTACAAAAATATAAAATTAATAAACTAAGGAATAACAAATAAATACTTATAGAAGAATGAGACTAAGAAACGTATTTTAATAAAAACTATATATAATTAATCGATTGATGCGTTTTTTCCCGTAGTATATGTATGAGGTTTATAATTGTTTCTCAAATAGATGAGATTTAATCATATTAATTTAATTTAAAATTTAACTTATAAATAATGATTCCCTCCATCCTTAACTATAAGTACACAATTGAAAGAAAATAATTCTTGCGATGAAAGCTTCTTATGTGTTACTCCTATAAACGTATGTTATATTCAAAATTTGGTCACGATATAAGTATTTGGTGAAGCAACATAAATGGTTATTTGGGTGCAAACTTATTAGGTTTGTTCTTCAATGGTTCTCCATTTCCCCTTCACTTTCTTTTTTGTTTTTGGTCTCATCAAGTATGTACTCGTTTTTTGTTGAAGTAATAGTGTCCAATTTTATGTAAAGGTATATTTTCAACTAATGAGAGTAACAATATCCAATTTTAGTTGAAGAAATATTGTTGAATAAAAACATTTTTCTATGTGGGTAAAGTGGGTGTATAGTATTAGGTATGAATATGGATTGGAAAAATATAATAGAACTAATCATATAGGTTAAAACAACTTAGATATTGTTAGCGATGATTGTTTTCTTCTTTGCCTATTAAAAAATAGTAGTTGATTTTTTTTAATACAGAAAACCGTGATTGATTTTATAATAGATAAAACTTGGTCTTAGCAAGTATGTACTGTTTTTTGTTGAAGTAATAGTATCCAATATTTATGTAAAGATATATTTTCAAGTAATGGGAGTAACATTTATTTTTTAGTTGATGAAATATTGTACAATAAAAACATTTTTCTATGTGGGTAAAGTGGGTATATAGTATTAGGGTAAGAATATGAATTGGAAAAATATAATAGAACTAGTCATATAGGTTAAAACAACTTAGATATTGTTAAAAATGATTGTTTTTTTTCTTTGCCTGTTAAAAAAAAATAGTAGTTGATTTTTTAATACCAAAAATAGTGATTGATTTATAATAGATAAAACTTGTGTTCGAAAAATTGAGAGAATTATGTTATAACATATGTAGTCATTTTTGTTCGCGTGTGCATGTATATTATATCCATAGTCGTATAAGACTATTAATGTTAATAGTAAAATTTTACTAGAATGATGCTAAGTTTGACACCTAAGCTTTTATTAAAAAAATTTAATGAAGCTCTTTTTTTTTCCTTTCAATTTTGAGTGGTGATATGTTCATACTGTTTGAAAGGAGAATATTAATTAATATTAAATTATTGTGAAATCGATTATATGGATTGAAATATTATTATTATGGTCTATTGTAATTTTAATAGTCAATCAATTTATGAGAAATATGTATCATGCTTTTGTTCAGAATGATTTATTGTGAGTTCATTCATTTAATTGATGTTCAATGAGGGTTAAATTATCATTTGTTAAGTTATTTAATTGTTGTTGAATTAGATTGTTGCAATATTTTCCCATCATCATTTATTCTATGAATCATAATTCAGTTTTGAGTTTCTATCCATATTCTATATCAAATAATTTGTTTAACTATAAATCCATATTTCCATATACTTATATAGAAGTATCAAAAGATAACCTTTTGCACAATTATTTCACCAAGAGTTGCACTTTTTGAAGACTTGAAATCTCCGTAAAATATATATTTGATGATAGTAACTATATAGAATGGAAGGGCAGGTGAGGCAAAGGACAAAACATAGAAGTCCAACTTAAATAAGTTTGCTCTCATGTAACATTTTTGGTTGCATAATCTATCTTTTATCTTCATTTGACTCACACAATAAAACCCTTATCACAAATTGAGAAATAAATTTCAAGTGATGTAGATTTTGATTCCAATGAAGCTAACACAAAAGTCACTATAAAATAATGTGATCATGTTCACCATAATGACCAAGATTTTTTAAATTGAAATTCTCTATTAAAAAAAATTTACACGTCAAAAATAACTTGAAATTCCATTATAGGTCTTAAAATGGGGAGGGAATTCAAAATACACTAAGATCCTAAGACTTGACACTGCGATCCGGCTCCAATGGACTCAAAAACGGTTTATACCTGAAAAAGAAACAACTGAATGAGTTGAGATATTACGATCTTAGTGAGTTCCCTAATTTGGGATAAAACATAATATGCCACATTGAAAACATTTATCAAACTATAATATAATATATGATACCTTTACTTTACGATGAAACTGCCCTTGGTAACAAAATTTATCAACGACATACATAAGTTATCTTAACTAACTACCACGAGCACAACTTCTATTGTGTCTGTCAAATCATTTATGTGTGGGTTACCCAATGTGATATGTATTGTTGATGTATTACGCTAATCATCAATCTTCCTCTTTCTCTAGTTCTTTCTCCTTTATATGATCAAAGAAACTAACAAAGTGGAAGGTCAATGGAATTTGGGGTTGCATGTTGAATTTGATCTAGAAGAGAAGAGAAGGGTTTCTTGGTAGTGCGGATGTTGTTCATGCATGTGATGATAAGAAGAGGAAGTAAGAAAATTTGATTCTCACACTTGGTAAGACCTATTTATAGCTGCCAAGGTCAACTTACTCTTTTGCCCTCATTAAGCGTTGTAAATCCTATTTTACCCATGCATAGTTTTAATTCTTTTTATTTCTTAAACCATTAATAGCCCTTACCACACTCATGGAAATTAATAATTAAGTGTTAATTGGTATTCTTGGATTGAGATATTACATTCACACCATATTGAATCTTCACCACGACAGTTTGACAAGTTGTCACTTTAAATTTTTCCATAAAAGCGGATTGTCATGTGAATATACATGTATGTTGTTCTACAATATTTATATAAATTAATTGAGTTTTATGTGTTATGAAGTAGCATGTTTAAGTATTCTTTTTTGCACACCAGACACGAGAGAGAGGCTTTGCTAGGGTTTACTAGCATGAGCAGCCCGTTGTCTCAAATCTTCACTCCACATAGTTTGGTAATCGACCTACCAATCATCAATTGAGTGAGATTGTTTTGATTTCAACTTGTAATTTCACCTATTCTACCGATTTCAATTTCTTTGGTTTCGCCTAGTTGATCACGTAGGTTCTACTAGCTAATTGGATTGTAATTGTTGTACGTGATTCAAGGGAATAACAATTTTCCCTTTTGCTGATTGTGAGAACTCGCATCAGGGCTGGCCAACATGGCATTTGATCAGTCTATTTGTACGTGGAAATGTGTCAATTACACTAATATGTTCACTGTTACACCACCCAAACAATGCCAGACCTGCACCTTTGTGCATACCCTTGTTAACCATGATGATGCTTCTGTTATGCATCTGCCAAAGCCTTGTATTAAGGGCGACTCCGTTTGTGTTAATTTAACTCAAAATGTTTATGAAAGAGGAGTGGAGGTTTGTAAGAACAATTTCCATAGCAGATTGGTGATGACCAAAGAGGATAAGCTATTAATGTCATGTGATTTCACTTTGATGCTCTAAATCATTATGAATTTCACTTTGCCACTCATGATGACAAATGGAAGGCTTGGTCTCTTGGTAGTTATAATCTCAAGCCCGGTTTGCTCAGACTCTCCAAATGGGAACCATATCTCAATCCATACATACAGAAAAAATCACATGTACCTGTATGGATTTGTCTTTTCGATTTACCTCAAGAATATTGGTTGCCCCAAACATTGATGGAAATTGCATATGGAGTTGGTACTTCGTTATTGATTGATTGATGAGGCTACTAAGAAATGTGCTTTTGGTCATTAAGCTCGCATTTTGGTCGATGTGGATCTTTCTAAGCGTATTTTTTATGAAGTAATGGTTGAACGAGAGGGTTTTGTGTTTTATGTTGATGTTGTGTATGAAAGGCTTCTTGAATTTTGTTCCGATTGATTTACCATTGGGCATTCAGTTTCCCTTTGTAACAAATTGCACCCAAAGCCCAAAGAACAACAAAAAATAATGGGGAAAGGTGACTCACCCAAGCAGCCCATTACCATTCCGGTCGAACAACCTTCTAAGATCCTCCCATAGATAAGCTAGATTCCAGAGTGGAATGTAATAATGATGACACAACACGTGAAATTGTAAAATGAACAACAAGAACAACAAGTGGATGTGCATGTACCAATTTCCCCTAATGTTGAGCATGATGCGCCTGAGAACATAGTTTAGACAGAGAAGGAACAATATACGCATGCCGCAAATGAACAACATGTGGCGACTGTGAATATAAATGAGAAGGAAATTATGACGGAAGGTGCACTGACAAATCAGGTACCTCACTTCATTTGCCATTGGAGAATGTTATTGATATTGTTGAGAGAAATGATATTAACGCTGAGGGAATGATTCAGAAGTTAGAGAATTCTCATATACTTGAACCGGTTCATCCATTAAGTGCAACAGAGGCTGCGACATCTCCTGGGATGTCCACAACCATGTCCTCATAGGAAACCGCTACTTATAATGTGCAACAACCCCTCATATGCCTAGTTTTGCAGAAGGATGTCAATTTGATACGACAATTTTTGCCTCCAGAGATGGAGGAGCCTACTTATCAATTTATACCTTATCTTACTAAGAGGTAGAAAAAGAACTCTATCGAGTCCACTGCAAAACATAATCTAAGGGTGCAATTACTCCTTTGGCTCAATGAAGGTCTTCTATTGAAATATTAGAGGGTTTGAAGCTTGTTCCGATAAGCTGGCTAGTCATGGTCATGTTATTACATACATTGTTTGGTGGGATCATTTACTTACTTTTCTTAGGCAGGATTATTACAGGGACATACATGGCCTTCTGAATTTTAGATTCCTTTGGTTCCCTCTTTTGTTGTTATTTTCGAGGGTTTTGACCTAGTCTCCTTCTTATACAATTTTTCCTTTTTTAATAAAATTTCAGAGCAGGTGGTAGAAGACAAGAGCACCTTTGAGGTGTCAACGTAGTTGATATATATAGTTTCTCCTTGATACCTTCTTTCTCTCTTGATTCATGGAAAAAAGTATAAGTATTCTATCTAGCATACCGTTTTATGATTATATCATACAATTTAAACTATATGTTACAATATTTTTTACTTTGCATTTTGTAGTGACGTGCAAGTATCTGATTAGTTATGAATTAACAAGTTCTAAGATATCTATTTATGATCTAGATAGATTAAATAAATATTATGTTGGAGGAATTGTGTGCGTATGTGTGTCTATATATATATATATATATATATATATATATATATATATATATATATATATATATATATATACGAGGAGGGGTCAAATTACACTAATGTAATTTTCAATGCATTCAATACATACATTTTTATAAAAATTACTCCTCTAGGCTTATTCATAAGAGAAATTTCATTCAACAAAGATAGATGTATTTGGTTAAAAGATTGAATTAGATACATTAACTTTTGTTGATCCAATTGTCTCTTAAAACATCTTCAATTGGGGTCTCTAACTTAACAATGGTCACTCCTTGTTAAGGATCCCTATTGAAGGAAGAAAAAAAGAATATCTATTAAGTAACATGCAACTATATAATGACTTTGTTTCTCTCGGGTAACTAACGAGTCCTACATTTAAAAGAAGTAATAAAATATTTATAAGTTGATCTCACTTTTAAAAAAAATTAATATTTTATAAAGTAATTTATAATTTAGTAAATAAATTATTTTTGTATAATAATGTAAAAGAAATTGATCTATTTAAGTATTTTTCACTAAAGTTTTATTCATGTGTGTTGTCATTGGAGCCATTTAAACGGATCCTAGAAATGAAATGAAAACTAGTTGTGCTTAAATGACGGGGAAGAACCTTTTCATGCCGCTTCTCAAATACGACGACATTATCCGTCGCTATTTAGCTTCCAAACAAAACAAATTCGGTTTATGTGCTTCAACCATCACCTTTTGCCTCAAAACTTGTCTTTCCTTAGGAACCCTAGAATTCGGAAGAGGGGTTCACGTTGATTCCATCAAACTCAGTTTCAACTCTGATTGTTTTGTAGGTTCTTCTCTCATTCGATTATACTCACAATATGGAAAAATCAAAGATGCACATAAGGTGTTTGATGAAATTACCAACAAAGATATTTTTGCTTATACTTCCATGATCACTGCATATGGTCACTCTGGTGGTTCATGCGTTTATGGTGCTTTCAATGTTGCTTTCATAATGCAGCAACAAGGGCTAGTTCCGAATCGAGTAACGTTAGTGAGTTTAATGCATGCTGCAGCGAAATTGAGAGTGTTACGTGAGGGTCGTGCGATCCATGGTTATGCTGTTAGGAGAGAAATTGGTTTGGGTGATGATGTTTTTGAGACAACCCTTTTGGATATGTATCATAAATGTGGTGGTGTAGGGTTAGCTGCTTTGGTTTTTGCAAAGATGGATGCTCGGAAAATGACAAAAGTTGGTTCTTGGAATGCGTTGATAGCGGGTTATCTTCGTTATGGACAGGCTTTAGAAGCTTTTGAGCTTTTTCGTCGAATGATGTGTAGAAATGTTTTGCCTGATTTGTTAACATTGGCCAATGCTATTTTTTGTTGTGTTGAATTGAATTATTTACGTTGTGGGATGAGTATTCATGGATACATGATCACCATGGGGGTAGAACTTGATCTTGTGGCTTCCACTGCTTTGGTTGATCTATACTGTAAAATTGATATAACAAAAGCTAGGAAATTGTTTGAAAGATTGGGGAATAAGGACGCTGTTGTATATAATGTTATGATGACTGGTTATCTTGAAAATGAGTTACCTGTGGAGGCGGTAAATGTTTTTCGCGAAATGGTCAAGATGAAAGTTAGTACAAATGTAGCTTTGTTTCTTAATTTGATATCTGCAGTATCAAAATTGAGAGACGTTAGATTAGTCAGGTCTATCCATGGTTATGTATTGAGGCATATGCATATCACGCATGTGGAAATTGCAAATCAAATTATTCATGCATATGCAAAATGTGGGTATGTAGTGGATGCAAGGGAAGTTTTCAATAGGATGAGAACAAGAGACTTGATTTCATGGACTTCGATGATAAGGGGTTATGTTTATCATGGCCACATCGATGAAGCCATTATTTTGTTTCGTTTGTTGCAACGAGAACATCTAAGTATTGACTCTGTTACTCTAATCGGTCTCCTTCAGGCATTATCCCAGCTTGGGTGTCTAAGTTTTATGAAGGAAGTTCACTGTTTCAGTTACCGGTTTTTTCATGGTAAAGATTTGTCTGTAAATAATTCTCTTATAACTATGTATGCTAAGTGTGGAAAACTGTGTACGGCTAGATACATATTTCTGCAAATGACAGAACGGTGTCTCACATCGTGGAATGCAATGATAGGGGCATATGCAATGCATGGAAACTATAGGGAGGTGTTAGAACTCTTTGATCATATGAAATTCAGGAATATTACACCTGATGAAGTGACTTTCACATCAATACTCACTGCCTGCAGCCACTCAGGAATGGTAGAAGAGGGTCTACAGATTTTTGGGATAATGATGAAGGAATATGCAATAGTTCCAAATGAAGTTCATTATAGTTGTATAGTAGATTTATTAAGCAGAGCTGGTCGACTTACAGAGGCATACAATCTGGTCAAAAGCATGCCATCAACACACAGCTCTGCTGCAATGTCTGCTTTGCTTTCTGCTTGCAGACTATATGGGGATACAGAGATTGGGGAGTCTATAGGGAAACAGATATTAAAATTGGAACCACATAGTTCAGGTGCTTATGCTTTGGTATCAAATATTTGTGCACAAGGGGGAAGATGGGATGAAGTAGCCCAAATAAGGGCCATGGCAAAGAATACAGAATTCAAAAGTACTCCGGGATATAGTGCATGTTTGGATTGACAACAAGTTGGGTGGAACCTGGTGAGCCACCTTGATTTTGACAAAAGCTACATTTCGGAGCTTCAAGAAAATCGTAAAATTCATTGTGATCCCAAACATGCAAATACAACTAGACAAGCAGCATATGAGACATGAATGAGCCATATCCTAATAGAAGAATTTTGATATATATGGCCCATTGATATCAGTGGATGGTAGGGAACTAGTGATATCAAAGTGAGTGAATATAAAGAGGATTATAATTGAATGTCTAGAAAATGGGGTACGGTTTTTCGACAGACTTCTTAACGCTGCACAGTGTAAATGGGCATCAAAAGATCTATAACTTTGATAGCAGAATTGGATGAGATACATTTTTTCCTTGACGATTTTGGCAGAGTACAGGTACATGCTATTTCTTTATTTAGTGGTTGGTTGATAAAAATTTATCGGCAAATATTACTTTAAGCTTTTCATTTTCTATATCCCAGTGTTGGGCTATAAATGCATCGTTATCTTCAGCTATTAGTTTTCCATTCATGATTAAGTTCTATTCATGATTTCCCTTGTCTAGTTTTATTTATATCAGTTAAAAGAATTATTTTTTTTAACAAACTCAGTAGTTGTGAAACTATGAAACTTTTAGATTTCCAAATATCACCTGTAAACCAATGGACGGTTTTCATCAAAGTAATAGCTATTGAAATCAGGAGAAATGATATTTTGACACTCAAATTTGACAACAATTTGGATGGTTACCGCCGTTCAATTATGTGGTTAATTACATTCAGTGGATGATTAATGAATAAAACATGTGTCCCAACTCATTACTATCCACTGAACGTAATTAAATACAATTTTAAACATCATTAACCACAATTTTCACGTGTTCAAATTAGTCTTTAAAAAAAAAAAGTGTTCAAATTAGTTATTATAATCATCCAAATTGCATTCAAATATTACATGATTTTGAGGGTATCAAATATACATGATATATGTAAACTACAACTTGTGTTTAAAAAGGCACCTGAAAATCGTAGTTAATGAGTTGCGACACTTTGTTATGTATATTAACCATCTTCTAAACATAATTAACTAAATGCATTAACCATCTAAGTTGTTGGAAAAAATTTCTGTTCCATATCAAAACATCTACTCTTGTTGTTCTGCTTTATGAACTTTGTCATGAGTTGTTGAGATTGATTGTATATGATAATTTAAAATATCCGAAAGCTGTTTCAACTTTCAACATGGTCTACTAACTTTATTTCTGTCACAGGTAGGCAGTGGTCCAAGAATTAGTTTGCCCATACCATGCTCCCTTCATGTGAAAGTGTTCTTGGCTTGAAGTGTGGACAAAAACTAGCCAACCACACCTACCTTGTGTTAAGTTTAAATTTGATAAACAGAAAATGACAATGACAAAATTGAACTCTTTCTCATTTGTAAAAAGAATGTAAGAGACTTTGATACCATTTTAAGTAATTCATTCATTTAACATGTCTTTTGCATGTATTTTGAAGTTTTTTTTTTTTCTATACGTTAAGTAGTCTGATTTCTTCTGCTGTTTTTCACGTTCGTTTCAGCCGTGGCAATTGTTCAAATTCTCTTGATATCTTGTTTCTGACGATGTTATAATATCTTCAACGTGGCAGAGAGTACAAGAGCACTAAAAGACCCTAAAACAACAGAAAGTTATGGTGTATGAGATTTTAGCAGCAGTTAGCATGTTAGAGCAGCATGAAATTGTGCTATTCAGGCTTATATTTTATTCTGCCTATTTACATTTTGAGTTTTTTACTGCCACAATTATTAGTTTGTTACCATGGAAGTGGAATTATGTTTGTAAAGTTTCATGCATTGTGGGCTTTGTTTCGTATTCTTTCTACCTGTCTAATGTTTGTGCAGCTTCCAAATTTATACTGATAAATGAAGTTAGGGTCACCAGACTAAATAAACTGAACAAATTGAGTCAGATGCAATCTGCTACTATTATTTCAAGGATAATTTTTGTCAATAATATGTAAAAAGAAAAACACTTTTTAAGGGAGTATATGTTGTCATTCCTAGATTTTATTTTTGTTTATTTTCTAAATTATTAATTTAATTGAATAAAGAAGACGAAGTGCACTATAGATTTGAAAATAAGAAAGTTATAAAACTTCTTTCTACAGTATCAAAATTTCCCCCTAATATTCACACTTCTATTTTCAGATTCGTACATGAGAAATGGATTTTACTAGTTAGTTATAAAACTAACCAATTTTTATTTTTCTTTACTAGTTTATTTTTTGTGTGAAATAAGCATCCTCTACACGGAATTGCAGAGACTAATCTTCGAGTTAGGTAGAATCACAATGAGTGGGAAAGTTCCCCCGTAATTGATTTATCACCAACTTTGATAAAACTCACCAACTTTTCTTTTTCATTATATAATATATTCCTCTGAAAGATTTGAGAAAAGTCTTGGTTGTTGTCTTCTTATCATATAAATAGGTAGAGCCACTATAAAGAGTAATAATGCACACAATGATGAGCCCAAACCTGTAAGTGAGGTCTTTCTCTAGCCACCTTGCATGTAAAGAAAAAATTTCACCAACAAAAATCAAATCAAATAAATGAAGAAACAATACATCCATTGCCTAAGCATAATCATGATCATCACAACATTCTTTTCATAAATGGAAAAATATATATAAACATAAAAACTATGTGAACCTGTCTGTCATATATAGTTCATAGGGTCTTTTGTCCATGCTAGCCACTTTCAGACAGTTCAAAATATAAAATTCTTTAACTTTATAAAAGAAAAAATCACATGCAATGCCGTTTATGGTTGAACATGTATCCCCAAAAGATAAACAAGAAGCAGTATAGGAGCAATAATGATAATAAGTTGTTAACATGCAACCTCCCCCACTCCAAGTTTTCTCTTTTGTGTTTGCAAATATTGTTAGAAAAGGGCTAATCTAAACCATCATTCATGCCATAATTCAAGGCTGTATGCAGCAGTGACACTTTACATTAAAAGTGTGTCTGATGTCTGACACGTGTCAGAGCCAGACTTTCATGTATCAGACACCAAACACATGTTACATTTAATTTCTTTCATTTTTAAATTACTATAAGTATCATTGTGCAGTATCAGTGTCGTGTCTGATATTCGTGTTTGTGTTATTTTATAAACATTTTAATATGGTGACACCAATTATGAGCTACTCAACAATTATAGACTAACCGAAAGTGAACATTATTTGGTCACACCATTCTCTTGGATTATTGAAAATTCATGACCAAAGGTATTAAGTACTGCATTTATATATTATATATGTTCAATTACTTTTATGATTTGCTTATTAAGCAGACATATGACCCAAATTTAGGCTTATGCATAAAGCAACACCATCTTATTGGCTGTTCAAATCAAGTATAAACACTCTGGCAAAGTCACATTGATCAAGCTGTCCCAAACGTTTAAATCTAGGAGCATATCAATATCATCATCATCAATAATCATGGTATGGTAATGGTATAACATTCTTGTTCTTGTAGATTTTGAATTTGTAGTTCTTTCCTTTAATATATCTTGAACTATTAGAAGTAAATCAATTGTGTAGTAGTAGCGCTATAGTGCTACAACGTAGCCGAACTTGAACAAATTGCTATTGTTTTGTGATACACTTAGTACAAAGTGTTGTTAAATAGCGACTATAGAGGCACTATAGCACTACAACGCATTGAAATTTGAACAAACCATTATTTTCTGCGTTTCGCAATTGACAACAATAAATTGTGTAATAGTCTTTTAACATTGCTTAAATTGCAGGATTTGGAAATTTGAGTATGGGCAAAGAAATGGGAAATAACAACACTTCTGCTATCAAAGGTACATGTTCTATTATTGAAATGCTGATGAAAATTTGTTCAAGTAGATAGATTTGTATTTTTTTCCTTCCTTTTTTTGAAAATTTATTTGTCATTTTTGTAGAAGAAGATAACATAAGTGAAGCTGATAAAAAGAATCTCATAGAAGATATTAGTGAAAATGCAAATAAGATATCACAAGAAGAAAATCAGAATATACCAAAATCTTTGTCCAAAGATGTTATCGAAAAATCTTCAACCATTTCTAGCGATGTAAACATTGAACTTGGAAAAGATATACAACAAGAAGATGATCATGCAAATGATGATGTAAAAGAGAAAATTGAAACTATTTCAATAGCTGAAGCCGATGATGGTTATGAGAAAGCTACGCGGTTTGATTCTAACAACACAACAAGCATGCTTGAAAGTGATTACTCATTGGACGAAGATGCTCTTGCAAGTGTTACAAATATGAAAAATCAAATGCAGCCAAAAACTGAAGAGGATGATGCAATAACTGTACTTGCAAACGCTTCGCTACAAGAAGAAAGTCACGGCGATGATGTGAAAGAGAAATCTCAAATGATTCCAACAGATGAGGCCAAAGATGTTGAAGAAAAAGATACAAAACTCGTTTCACACAAAATAGAAAACAAGCTTGAAAGTGATTCATTGGAAGGATATAGTCATGATCAAGAAAGTGACATAAATATGGAGAATCAAATGCATCCAAAAGCTGAAGAGGAGGATGTTGAAGATAAAGGTTCAGGACTGAATATTGAAGATGCAACTATGGAACTTGAAAAAGTTTTGCTGCAAGAAGAAAGTTGCGACGATGATGCAAAAGAGAGAAGTGAAATGATTCCAACAGATAAGGCCAAAGATGTTGAAGAGAAAGCTACAGGACTCATTTCAAACTATATAGAAAGCAAGCTTGAAATTGATTCATTGGAAGGAGATGCTAATGAAAGTGACATAAATACGGAGAATCAAATGCATCCAACTGATGAAGCAGAAGATGTTGAGGAGAAAGATGTAGGAAGGGCTTTACATACAAGAAGTTCACTTGAAAATGATTTATTTAAAAGCAAAGATGATCATGAAATAGCTGCAGGGTTGGCTTATGATGATAAAACAAGTGAACTTGATGTTCAAGATGAATCTCAAGAAGTTATTCAAGATGGAAAGATGAATATTCCTTTAATCGATGACATAGATGTTCAAGGAAAAACTACCATCTTTGCTTCTGATGATGATCCAATGATTTTGAGAAATTCTTTTGGTGGTGAAGGTTTGTAACTTTGTTTCCTTTCAGAACGATACATGTCAAATAGTCTCTGTTACTTTTTAACTATCGATTTTGTAGAAAAAGTTTTACGTATTTATTTGTCGTTTTCAAAGTTCAATGCAACATTAACTATCATTGTTTGAATAATATTTTTAACTATTTATTGCAGAGAGAAAAATAAATAGAATGAGATAATAAAAAATTTATGAGTTTTACTGAAGTAGATTTGTATTTCTCCTTTTTTTTTGAAAATTTATTTGTCATTTTTGTAGAGGAAGACAACATAAATGTATCTGATAAAAAGAATCATCTAGAAGATACTAGTGAACATGCAAATGCAATATCACAAGAAGAAAATCAGAATATACCAACTTTTTTAGCCAAAGATGTTACTGAAAAATCTTCAAACACTTCTAGTGATGTAACAATTGAACTTGGAAAAGATATACCACGAGAAGATGCTCATGATGCAGATGATGTAAAAGAGAAATTTCAAACTATTTCAATAGCTGAATCCAATGATGCTTATGAGAAAGCTACATGGTTTGATTCTAACAACAAAACAAGCATGCTTGAAAGTGGTTATTCATTGGAAGAAGATACTCTTGCAAGTGACATAAGTATGGAAAATCAAATTCATCCAACAGCTGAAGAGGAAGATGTAGAAGAGAAAGCTAACGGATTGGATTCTGAAGATGCAACAACTGAACTTGGAAAAGTTTCGATGCAAGAAGAAAGTCACGACGATGATGTGAAAGAAGACACTCAAATGATTCCAGCAGATGAGGTCAAAGATGTAGAAGAGGAAGCTATAGGACTTATTGCACACTATATTGAAAGCAAGGTTGAAAATGATTCAATGGAAGGAGATACTAATGAAAGTGACATAGATATGGAGAATCAAATGCATCCAAATGATGAAGCTGAAGATGTTGAGGAGAAAGCTATAGGAATGGATTCTGAACATACAAGAGGTTCACTTGAAAATGACTTATTGAAAAGCAAAAATGATCATGAAATAGCTGCAGGGTTGAGTTCTGATGGTAAAACTAGTGAACTTCAAGACGAAGATCAAAATGATGGAAACATGATAGTTCCTTTTAACAACGATATAGATGTTCAAGGAAAAACTACCATCTTGGCTTCTTCTGATGATCAAACGATTTCAGGAAATTCATTTGGTGGTGAAGGTTTGTAACTTTTTTCTTTAAGAATAATTTTTTCTATTATCTGTCGTTTTCAAAGTTCAACACAATGTTAACCACGGCTTTATCAATAAAACTATAACTATTTTATTTCCAAGAGAGAAATTAATAGAATGAGACAATGATTAGTTAAGGATATTACCGAAAGAAGACAAATAATTCCATCAGAAGTAACAAATTTCTTGGCTTTGTTCGTATGTGTAAACGACAAGTAAAAGGAATGGAGGGAGTAACTATAAGTAACTTGTAACACACTCTAAAAATTATTTGTGATTCTGTTATATAGGGGAAGAAATGACTGGAGTCATACAACCTGAAAAGTCTCTATGTGCTGAATCAGGTGAAAGCTGTGAGAGCTTGCCAAGTTCTTCATTTGAAGGCGGTGAGGAATTTCTGAAGCAAGAAGACTCATGCTTAAGAAAAAATCTATCTTTAACATATAATCATTGCCTTAATGAAGTGTCTTCAATCAAACAAGGTTAGGACCCTTTTTCTATTAATATTCTCAATAGTGTTGATCCATATATACTTGAAAGATTCCAGATCGGAAACCTATTTGGATCGACTTATTTGAACTTATTTACTGGCATAAGCATTTGTGAGACTGTTTGAGAGAGCTTATGGAAATAGGTTATGACAAGTCTGTAAGTTGTTTTCAGCTTATTTCTATAAAATCTCAAGAATATCTTATGAAAACAACTTATAGCTTATATGAAAATAATTTGACATTACTTTATCTTCTTTGTTATAGAAATAGTTTACGCATAAGTACTTGCTTATAAGTGCTTTATTAAGTTGTTTATGCAAACAAAGCTTAGATTTAATTGTTGAAACCTCCTTAGATTTTGATTTTTAAATATTCCAAATTGTTAAAGATGTAAACATGATGAAAATTTAACCTCTCTTCTTTGTCTTGTTTAAATTCTATCAGATGAAGAGGAAACATCGGTTTTAACGTTGAATTCTATGAATACATCAAATGATTCAGAACCTCAGGAATCACCAAATGTACATCATGATGATGCGGTTGAATTTCCCTCTGATCGTTCTCTTCAAGGCAATGAATCACTCCTGAAAGATACTTTGCCAGATGCTGATTCTCATTTTCAACCGATTAAGCATGATGTTTCAGAAAAATATATGGAATCTCAAGAACTGATATGTTCAAACAAGTTAGATAGAAGTGATGGAAATGAGTTTGTGAATGATCTGGTGGATACTTCAGAAACTTTATCTGATCCCGCAAGTATTGGCAACAACAACAATGAAGAAAATTGTAAGGTATTTCAGGCCTGTTTGGATTGAAATATCTTATGCTATGTTCATAAGTTGTTTTCAGCTTTTCTTCATTAGCTCTCCAGGATAGCCGATGAAAATAGCTTTTATTTTTTTCTTCTTTAAAAGGGGAAGCAGGAAGTTTTATCTATTAAAGTGATACTAATTATCATTTTACTACTGTCCCCGAGGGGATTTGAACTCTGTTCTTTAAGGTTAAAAAGTCAAACTCTTACAATTAGTTGCTAACTCTTGGACAACTTATAGCTTATATGAAAACAATTTGACTTTATTTTATCTTTTGTTATAGAAATAACATATACATAAGCACTTCATTAAATTTTTTATCGAAACAGGTCCTTAACGATGAAAACAAATCCAGCGAAAGTGGATCAACAAATGAGAATCCACAGGATTGTAAGCAAGATCAATGCATAAAGGAACTTCAAGAGTACAAATCTGACATGGCCAATACATCTGATATCACAATAGGGTCTAACGGAGACTGCAATGGAGAAACACATGCAGCACTTGATTCTAGTGTCCTTGATGCTTATGTCAGTAACTCCATCAAGGGTTCAGATGAAAGCAGTGCTGCTCAAGAAGAAAACAATCATGTGGCTCATGAAGTTGAACCGGTTTTTCTTATTGCGGGGTCAACTGATGTTGATTGCATACATCAAAAGGGAGAGGATAATAGTAATAAAATTGAAGACACAGATGAAAAGACAGAATCTTCATATGTAGTGTTGAGCAAATTTGAGGAAACAAACATGTTAGAGCAATGCAATTCCGATATGCTAACTACAAATCAGGAAGAATCTTTTTCTTTGCAGAATTCTTCTTCTTTGTTGCATATCTATAAATGCCAGCAGGGAATTGTAGAGCAGACCAAAAGTTTCACGGCCCCAACCATGCTTAAACCAGGTAGGAAACAAACATATGACAGCATATACTTTTGTGTCACAGTTGAGAAGCTTGGCCATGTTTACTTTCGAACAAAATTTTCAATTTTTACTTTGTATGTGGGTGGCTGGTGTTATGGAGTCAAAGGAGCGCCGGGAGCAAACACGAGCTAAATGATCCAGGATCACCAATAGACCGGACACCTCATTTCTACCAAAATTTTTAAGGCTTTCGGAGGAGACCTAGTGTCCTGATCTCTTGGCGGTTCTGAAACATTAGTCCGTTGTTTCTCTTGAAACTCCCCCAGACTCCCCCAACAGCCGGAACAGTATTTGGTTATGAATTTTCTTATTAATTATGATAGAGAAGATTCTCTCCGGTGCCAATTTAGGTGGGCTAATTTAGCATCTTAAAAAAAAATGTTAACAATTCAATCGATATGGACTATGCAGATGAAGAAGCAACTGAGAAAGAAAGGGAAGATTATTCAACAGATGCAGAAGCAGCTTCACTGATAGTGGAAGAGCTAACAAATTCCACTGAATTAAGTTCAAATAATTCTTCATTTGTAAATGGTGGTTATGAAACAAGGGAGAGTGTAACAAGGCTAAGTACTGAATCAAATCCTGATAATCCAAGCATCACTTGTCAGATGCAAAAATCACCAAGCTTCAATCTCAACCTCCGAATGGAATCAAGACGAGAAGAATCGGATCAAATTCCATTGCTTGATAAGTCTTCAGATGATAGCTTGTCAAACAAGGCAAGTCTAAATATCAGCAACTCAATGCCTCATGATGAGTATGGTCTCATTGAAGAGAAAATAGTTACCATGGAAAGAAGTTACTCGGAGATATCTAAAACTTCGTTCATTGGTTTTTTAAAAGAAGAAAAAGAGGCTCATCTTCTAGTCATGGCACATACACAAGATAACATTACTGGTTCAAAGATGGAAGTGAAGGAAGTGTCATCTATTTCACCTAAAGGAAAAGAAAAGCGCAAATCGCGGTCTTACTTCTTCACTACCTGCATGTGTTGTGCAACGTTTCGAAAAGAAAACCTTTAGAATTACAATTTTTGGTGTTGTGAGTTTTTTCTGATTTATATTTCTGGAAGTGAAGTTTTGATGTGGAAAGAATAATGATTGGTATATGGTCCGACTTCAAGTCTGTTGTAACGCTCTTATGAGGTATTGTCCGTTTTTGGTGTTATTTAAATCATAGCAGTTTTGTAGAATGAGGAGAGTGAATACTTATAACTATTTTTAGTTTCGATTTCTGAAGCAATGTGAGATTTTTTGATGTACAGAAAGTCGCGAAAAATGTTATACAGTCAAGATCAACAAGAGTGAGTGTACTGCAGCTTCAATGATCAATCATTTTAGTGATTATTATCTGATGCAAGTTTGAGTTGAAGGGGGTTCCTTGTTATGCTTTATTTTGTTTGAGAGATTTCACAAATGTAGAGAGTGCAAACAGTGAGGATTTAATGGAGGCTAATTTTGTGCCAATGATTTTAAGTTGTAACATTTTGTTAATTTGTTTTTTTACAAAGATTTTGGACCGTTATTTATACTCATTAAACCTTATCATGATTATTTTATTATTGTATTCTATTTCCCTGTGCCAAAATGAATAGGCCAATTTGTTTAAATAACTACAAAGTGAGGAACAAAATGTTTCTTATGTTGTTAGACTGATGGTCTTCCCTATCTTAGACTAGACATTATCCCCTAACACTAAACTTCATCTAAACAACTGAAACGACCGCATCATTTAATAAGACCACCTCCGTAAGAAGTCTAAAAGTTGGGAAAATATAATTTATAGAGATTAAAAACAAAAATTAAGAATTTTATAGAGGTTAATAACATATTTATCTCTTGTATAATTCTAAAAAAAATAAGTGGATGCTGAATTAAGAATACTAAGAAGGAAGAAGAGAAATTGTAACTAAAAAAATCAAAGCTTACAAGGAAACAGAGTCAGAATTAACTGGCCACTGCAGTTAAAGTCACATGAGAACATATTACAATATGCATGTGTCATGCTTGTCAAGAAGATAGCTAATTGCAAGCTCTATATAATTCAATTGTGTTATTTTTATCAACTTTGAAAAATGATTCTTAACATAAGTTTTAATTATTGTAACAACTAATATGTAGGGGACCTTTGTTTATATCTAAAGAATAATAAATAATATATTTATAGGTTATAAAATAGAAAAATGTTAACCAATATTCTAGAGGTACTGATTAAAAAATCAAATATAACATATTTTATTAAAAGTTATGCAGTTAATGCTTCAAAAATATAATAAGTGTCATTTTTAATTTAAAACTTTTGTTTTTAACTCTATTAATTAATGTTCGATATTTTGTCCACCTTTTCCCTGTTTACGATGCCGAGGACTAGGTTGTCAAGTGGAATTGCTTCAACCATTCTTGCTACATTCTCAATATGGACGGGAGTTGTTTTGGTAATCCTCAACGGACCGGTTTTGGGGGCCTAATTAGGAACAATGCTGGTTTTTTCATCTCTGGTTTTTCAGGCCATATTGATCACTCGAATGACATTTTGTGTGCTGAATTACACGCCATTCTTATGGGTTTGCAGTTGGCTCGAAACTTGAACATTGTTGATGTTGTGTGCTACTCTGACTCCCTCCACTGTGTCAGCCTCATCAACGGGTATGTCATAGTTTATCATGCTTATGCCACTCTTATTCAAGATATCAAGGATCTGGTTCGGCTAGGAAACACTCCTATCTTACATACTCTTCGTGAGGGTAACCACTGCGCTAACTTTCTTGCTAAGTTGGGAGCTTCCATAGACTCAGCCTTGACTAATCATGCCACCCCTCTCGACGGATTGCTTCCTCTCTTAAGGGATGATGCTTGTGGAACTCTCTTCCCTCGTGGCTAGTTGTTGCTCCTGCCTTCTCTTTGTTTTTTTTTTCTTCTGCTTTTCTTTATATCATATAAGTGAGACTTATTTACCATTCTTAACAATATTTAATCAATCAAACAAATCTATTGGAGACACATGAAATATCTATCATTTTCTTCATAAATAAGAGTTATAGTTGAATCACTAACCACTCACTTAAGATGTCTATTATTTACCAATCATATTAGTCACATGTTTTATTAAGTGATAATTAGTAACTACTTTGAATTAAATTGAATGATATAAAACTTGAATTTAGAGAATACTCGTTGGAGTTGAACAAATCAAATGATGTGGGTGAGATGTTCCTCCTAACGTGTTGGTAAAATAAAATACCACAAACAATAAATAAATAATAAAACATTTATTATTTCTTGAAAGGGGAATGAGATTAATACGAGCCAAATTACAAATTTATGATATACTCTTTCTCAGGTCCTTATTACAAGAAGAAAAATAAAAAAATAAAAAAAACATCAAAACTAATGCAATAATTAATTGTTGTAACTTTTTAGATATTTTTAAAAATATATCATTAATATTAAAAAGATAAATATTAAATAAAGAGTAAAAATATTCTTATAAGTAGGATCAAAGATTTTTTTTGAAAATTTCCATCTTAACTTGTCCATCACCGTCCAAATCTGCTTCTTTAATAATCTGATCCACCTCTTTATCATTAACCGGATGGCCATTTTGATCTTTATCAGTTTCCTAAATGAGAGGAAAAAAAACAGAACTGAATGAGATTAAGAGAACTTTAAAAAAAAAAAAAAATTGTTGTAAGAAATGAAAAGGTTAGAATAATTACTATTGTCCTGGCCATTAAGTTCATGAACTTAGCAAGTTCAATGATTTCATCGTCATCATCTGAATCAATCTCATTTATCATATGACCTAAATGACCCAATGACCTAAATACAGTTGCAAGTTCTTTCGCAGTAATAGAACCTATTAAAGATTAATCAAAGAGTTATACACACTCGCACATTAAAATTATATATAATTAACTACACTTATTATATGTGATAACAATTTTATCATATGTATAAGGTAAGAACATTATATTTTTGAAAATAATTGAAGCATAATGAACAATATTGGCAACAATCAAATGAAATATGGTGATATTGCAAATAGGATAAATCTTTGCTTACCAGCCATTTGGTCGACACTCAAATTGTATATGCTTGTTTTACAAATCAAAAAACTTAACACCAAGTCACCAACAATGTTTGAAGTTTGAGAGGAGGGAGAGGGAAAGGGATAGATAGATAGATAGATAGATAGATAGATAGATAGATAGAGATGTGTTGAGTATAAGGGTCCTAACATAGCCTTTTAAGTGTCCCACATACCTAGAGAGAGAATTGAAAATTAGTATATTGGAATCAGTCAAAGGGGGGTTAAAATAATAGTCTCAAAAAGAAGCATATTGTTTACCTTTCAATAGGATACATTCAGCGAGTATAATGGAAATTTTGTATTGCTAAAGCTAGTAATTGCTCCATAAGATCATGAGAGTCATGACTTTTCATTTCAAAAAGCTTACGATTTTTTAAGGTTCTATTGAAAGGCAATGTTAGCAAAATTTCTTTTTTAATTGTGTGTAATTTACTTTGACTTAGTATATAAGGGTCAATGCATGCTTATGGCTACTTTTATTTCAATTTCTAGACTGAGAGATATAGGCCGGATAACGATAATATGTGGAACTCAGATTAATTGAAACAATATGACTTTTCTAAATTAAGGAAGATAACTCCGTAAAGGTAATGTATGTTCAGATTTTTTGGCTACGTTGGGAAGGAAGTCTACCTTTGAAGTAACAATTTGGGTGACATCTCTTGATGGGCTGCTCTCGTTACTCAACTTTGATACTTCCGATTTCTGGTTAGCCTTTGTTTTTTTTTTGTATTACCTTCACCAAAAAAAAATTGAGGAAGATAACGACAACTTGAAAAAACTTTAGAAACTTTTCGTCGCTTCACTCCCTTTTTTTCAAGAAAAATGACATTTGAACATTCATTTTATGACAATTTTTTCTCTCATTCTCACATTGTTTTTAAGGAATACATAATTGTTTTTGTTTTCCAATATTTGAGCAATTTGTTGAGCTTCGTGGATATTTATGTAAGTTATGTCTGTTGCTTTGGTCTTTTCTTGCACGTTTATCCTCATCCTCGATGTATATATGTTTCTTTCTTACCAATCTAGAATATTGAAGGTTAAACCAAACTACTTGAAAGTTTCAAAGCACACTTCGAAATTATCAATTTCCTATGGGATCCTTCATAGGAATGATAGAATTGATGAATTAGAAGGTTTTTTTAGAAAGAAAAATAAATTCACGTGAATTCTTGTAGTTACTTCGTTTGTTGAACTTAAGTATGTTTAGCACCATGGTAACAGCCACAGGGGTGCATTTAGTTTGCACCACCAATCATATGGGTCCAAGTTGGACCATTTTTTCTCACAAAACCTTATCATAGTCTATCTATACACACCAAATCCAACCATCAATTATATATCTCTCATCCCACTCCTCTCTCTGCATTCTCTTTTTTTTTTACTTTTTCGTAAACTTTCATTGTGCTTATTTTATTTTTTTTATTGTATAAACCACCAAATTCAACCTTGAGTTTGAGACATTCTCTTTTATTGTGTTTATTTTAATTATTATTATTATTTTTATTTTAACTTGTTTGTTACTTTAATATTAAAAATTCATCTTTTTTCTTTCAAAAAAAATTTCATCTTTTTTTTCTTCAACCTTCCACCATCCACCATCGTTGCCATTGGAGACATACATTTTTTGGTAATTGGATACAAAGTTATAGTGTGCATAAAATTGAAATCAAAACATGGAAATGGATTAAATAACACAAGTATGCAACAATGGAAGTCGTTGTCGATGCTGTTAATCTCTGACATACCCAAATCTAAAGTTTGGTTTGAAAATTAGAACCCAATTCAAAATTGATCAATTTAAAATATAATCTGGACAAAATTGTTCAATCTCATGGCAGAAAAAAATTTTGTTGTATAACCCTCCTTTTGTTTAAGAACTAGCACCGTTTCTAGAGGAAAAAGCCACAGACTATGGGATGAAAGCAAAGATCTACTTTTTTTTTTAGGGAAAATAGCTCAAAGCTTTTCATTATTAATCAAAGTCAAAATACATAGAGGTGCATCATTAAAGACTTTGGGACCGGCTAAGAATAAGGTCTCTCTAGCAAGAGTATGAGTGACCTCATTCGTTTGTCTCCGACTAAACTCCACCTTAGAGTTTTCAAAATAATTGTGGCAACATCTTTTGCATTCATCCAAAATCGCTCCAAATTCAGAAACATTGTTACTGACCTTATTGAAATAATCAACAACTTTCTTTGCATCCATTTAAAGTCAACATTGGTGAGTTGCATATCATGTACCCATTGCATGGCATGGTACAGTCCCAACGCTTCTCCAACCTCCGGTATACACATGGGGTTCGACCACAACATCTTTGCCTTCATAAAATTTCCAGCAGCATTCCTTATACATAAACCAAACCCAACCCGGTTTAATTCTTCCGAAAATACCGCATCTACATTACATTTGAGCCTACCGTGTTGCGGTTTTGCCCAACGGATTTGCTGTAACAACATGCTGCCAGCGCTAACAACATGTGTTGTCACGAGTTCTGTCACATTTCCAACATGTTGTTTTGAAAATTACGACAGAGCTTTGAAACGATTACTGGGGCGAGTCACGACCAGGTCGCTTTCTTTAAGACGTTTCACGGCACTACCTGAAATGTGCAAGGTAGACTATCAAATGTGCAATGTCGAGAATAACACCTCTGAGAATATGGTTTAGAAAAACCACTCGAGAAAGAGGAAAAGAAAGATTCGTCAACACAAATCGCGGGAGATGAGAAGGGGAGAAAACCAGAGAAGAGCGTTCGATTCTCGGTTTTGGTGTGAAGAATGAGGATCCCGAGCTCTCTATTTATAGAGGGGATTCGACCTCGCCGACCCGGTTCACGACCCGCTCGCGCAAGCCCACGCTCCAGTAACGGTAACCCACGAGGCGGAAACGTGCGGAAGCGTGCCGAAACGTGTGGGGAAACGTGTGCTGGACTCGGTCTTTGCTTGCAGGATTCTCGGAGCAAAAAAAGAAAAATAATATTTATTTTCTGAGCACCAAAAAATATTCTTTTACAGCCCAGGCCCAAGCCCAAGCCCGGTCGGTCGGCGGCGGCGTCGCGCGCGTGTGTTATAATTTTTTGGCATTAGTTCACTCCGTTCACAAAAGTGTGTACCCCAAGGGCACACCCTTGGAGGTGATATCCCACATATATAAACACTACTAGAGTGTGTGATCTACCCAATGTGGGACATAGAATTTTCAATTCACACTTAACACTAGTTTCTCCACTTGTGTTTACATTTCAAACTTCACAAACTCACTAGTAAACTCACTAGTGTTCCAACAATCCCCCACTTGAATTCAAAATTGGTTTCTCAGATTACGTTTTAAACGTTTCCTAAAGATTGCTAGTAAACAAAGTTGTGTTTAACACTTGAACCTTCGCATAGTGAGTAGTATTCCGATTAACAAGAGTTGCTTACAGCATTGAACTCTATCTCAGACATAGGACTCACACACAACCTTTTCTTAGGTGTTTTCTAAAAGCCCGTGCGTTTAAGGCCTTGCACGTCTATCCCAGTTTTAACGAATGGTCTAGGAATTCTGCCTCGAAATTCCATAAGAACCGGCCTCAGTTCTACATACGTATAGGTGAGTCTATCAGAAGTACTCCTGTAGCTATGTACTCCACTCCATAAGGAGTATAGATCTCATTAAGAGTTTCTATTATCTCAACCTTCTGTCACTGCAGGATCATGCATTCTCATAGCATGTTCTATCACTTGTGACTTGTTGTTACCCATTGAACCTAGTTCTTGGGATCTCCAGTCATTTAGGTCGGGTTTCCATCACTTATGATCAATAGACATTAGTTAGTCCCATCCTGATGGATGTATTTGCGACTTTCTCTCTGTTTAGTCCTTTCGTCAAAGGATCAACTAAGTTTTCATTTGTTCGTACGAAATCTACTCTTACCGTTCCATTCGAAAGATATTCTCTTATCGTGTTGTGTTTTCGTCTTATCTGCGTCTCTTACCATTGTAGTAACGATTCTCAATCTTTGCGATAGCCGCGGTACTATCACAATGAATCAACACAGCAGGTAACGGTCTCTCCCATAAAGGGATTTCAGATAGCAAGCATCTTAGCCAACTTGCTTCTTCACTAGCAGCAGCTAGTGCTATCATCTCAGATTCCATTGTGGATTGAGCCAGAATGGTCTGTTTCTTGGATTTCCAAGAAACAGCTCCTCCAGCAATGGTAAATATATACCCACTGGTCGCTTTGGAATCATCTCATAAGGTGTTCCAATCTGCGTCACTATATCCTTCAAGCACTGCAGGATATCTCTGATAATGCAGTCCTAGGGTCATGGTCTTCTTCAAGTATCTCATGACTCTTTCGATAGCTTGCCAATGCTCCATGCTTGACCTGCTAGTAAACTTGCATAGTAATCCCACGGCGTAGCCGATGTTAGGTCTAGTACAATCAGTGGCATATCTGAGACTGTCAATGATGCTCGCATATTCAGATTGTCTTACACTGTCTCCAGTGTTCTTAAATAGCTTCACACTTGGGTCACAAGGTGTGCTCGCAGGTTTACAATCGAAGTAATTATATTTCCTTAAGATCTTCTCAACGTAGTGAGATTGATTCTAGGAGATTCCATTATCAGTTCTAGTAATCTTGATTCCAAGAATTACATCTGCTTCACCTAGATCTTTCATATCAAAGTGGTTGCACAGCAAAGTTTTCACTTCTTTAATAACGTTGAGGTTCGAACCAAATATGAGTAAGTCGTCTACGTATAGACATATGATCGTGCAAGTGTTATTTCCGTATTTGTAATAAATACACTTGTCACTTTCATTCACCTTATACTCATTCTCAATCATTAGGTTGTCGAATTTCTCATGCCATTGTTTCGGTGCTTGTTTTAAACCATACAGAGATTTGTCCAACTTACAAACTTTGTTTTCCTGTCCATGGACTACAAAACCTTCTGGTTGATCCATGTAGATTTCTTCTTCTAATTCACCGTTTAAAAAAGCAGTTTTTACGTCCATTTGGTGTACTATCAAATTGTGGATGGCCGCCAAAGAGATTAGTACCCTAATGGACGTGATTCTAGTAACAGGTGAATAAGTATCAAAGAAATCTACATTTTCTCTTTGTCTAAAACCTTTGGCTACAAGGCGTGCCTTGTATTTGTCGATTGATCCGTCAGGTTTTAGTTTCTTTTTCAGAATCCACTTACACCCTATTGTCTTGCTTCCAGGAGGCAAGTCAGTTAGGTGCCAGGTTTCGTTGGACATTAGAGAATCCATTTCATCATTTATAGCTTCTTGCCATAAGTCAGCGTCAATTGAAGACAAAACTTCCTTGATGCTTGATGGATCCTCCTCTATTGTATATGCCACATAGTCGGGGCCATAATCTTTAGCTATTCTTGCTCTCTTACCTCTACGAGGTTCTATAACATCTCTTTCGATGTTTTCGTTGCTTGTTCTGATTTCAGAAGGTTGATCAAGAGTTGAGTTAATGGTACCCCCACTATTACCCCCACTGTCTCCTGACTTAAAGGGAAATTTATTTTCAAAGAAGTCAGCATCATTTGATTCTATGATCATTTTAGATTTCAGGTCGTAAAACCTATAGGCTTTACTGTTTAAGGCATACCCAATGAATACACATTCATAGGCTCTACTTGCTAGTTTGACTCTTTTGGGGTCTGATTTTCTTACATAGGCAAGGCTGCCCCATGTTCTAAAATAAGACAAGTTTGGTTGTCTTTTCTTCAAAATTTCATAAGGAGAAGTTTTGTTCTTAGTTTTGGGTACTCTGTTTAGCACATAGCAAACAGTCAATAAAATTTCTCCCCACCAGTGAGGTGCTGCTCCGGAATTAAGCATTGTTGCAACTACTAATTCGGTAAGCGTTCTATTTTTTCTTTCCGCTTTACCGTTCATTTCTGGAGAATAAGGAGCAGTTGTTTCATGAATAATTCCGAGTTCTTTATAATACGCATTGAATGTATGTGATCCGTATTCAGTACCTCTGTCACTTCTAAAACGCTTGATTCTAATATTGAATTGATTTTCAATTTCTTTTACATATTGTTTAAACATTTCAAGCGCTTCATTTTTATTTCACATTAAATACACATGTGTGTAATCGGAGCAGTCATCTATAAAAGTGATGAAATATCTTTTTCCATTTCTTGTCAAGTTACCGTCTAATTCGCATAAATCAGAATGAATTAATTCAAAAGGTTCAGTTATTCTGGTTACTGATTTATGAGAACTTTTAGTTATTTTCGCTTGACTGCAATATTGACATTTTCCAAAATCGTTTAAAGATACTTTAGGTATTAAACCTAAACCGCTCATATTTGAAATAATTCTTTTATTAACATGACAGAGTCTAGAATGCCAAATATTAAAATCACACAACATATAAGCAGAAGAAGAAATTTTATTAAAATCAATGTTTAACTTAAACATGCCATCAGTGGCGTACCCTTTCCCAACAAAAATACCATTCTTAGTGATGGTGTACAAATCAGCCCCAATGCTTTGGACAAACCCAGCCTTATTCAAAAGAAAACCTGAAACTAAGTTCTTCCTAATCTTAGGAGTGTGTAACACATCCTTCAGTATCAGAGTCTTTCCAGAGGTGAATTTCAGCTCTATATCTCTGATTCCAGCAACATCAGTGGAGTGAGAGTCTCCCAGCAACACCTTCTGATCATCACAAGCAATATATGTTTTAAACATATCTCTGTCATAGCAGACATGGCGAGAAGCACCAGTGTCCATCCACCAGCCATCAGAACCTGCAATCATGTTAATCTCAGTAATCATAGCCACGTAGGGCTCATCAGGTGCAGCAGCAATAGCCAAGTTAGCCTGTGCAGGTCGGTTGTTTCTGTTTCTGCACTTGCGTGCCATATGACCTGCCATCCCACAGTTGTAACAATTGAAAGGAGGGGCACCGTCATTCTTGGGTGGCTGATGAATCTGGGGTCTTGGATTGTTCCCAGTCTTATTCCTGTTGGAATTCTTATTCATAGGGCGGTTCTGATTCTTAAATTGTTTGCCCGTAGGCTTCAGAACAGCACCTACAAATTTCTTTTTAGTGTTGTTGTTAGAAACAGCATACACTTCTTCATTCTGGTCCTGCTTTCTCGCTTCTTCTTCAATACGAAGGCGAGTAATCAGACTTTCAAGAGAGAACTCCTTAGTTTTGTGTCTAAGTTGACTCTTGAAGTCCTTCCAAGCAGGAGGCAGCTTATCAATAATCACAGCAATTTGAAATTGTTCAGGGAGTTGCATCCCTTCAGCTATGATCTCGTGAGCAATTTGTTGCAGCTCATGTGATTGTGCCTCGACGGGCTTATCATCACTCATTTTGAAATTCAGATAGCGGCTCACCGCATATTTCTTAACACCAGCCTCTTCGGTGTCATATTTTTTCTGTAGTGCCTCCCATAATTGTTTGGCAGTATCACAGAGTCTATAGTAATCATACAGAGGGTCTGTGAGTCGATTAAGAATGTAATTCTTACAGAGGTAGTCAGTTTCTTTCCACAGAGCAATGTCTATGGACAGCTGTTTATCAGTTACAGCTTTCTCAGCAGAAGAAGCAGGGTCAACTGTTTTATCCTTGTCATTCGCTCCAGCAGGAGTCGAACTCGTAGGTGCCACAGGCAGGGGTTCGTTCAAAACGTAGGCAACCTTTTTAGTGGTCAAGAAAAACAACATTTTTTGTTGCCAACGTTTGAAGTGGCTGCCTGAGAACAGAAACAGTTTATTAAAATCATCAGCAGCAGTAATTTTTTCAGAACTCATCGTATCGTATTTGAAACGTCTTAAAATTGTTGTTTTGAAAATTACGACAGAGCTTTGAAACGATTACTGGGGCGAGTCACGACCAGGTCGCTTTCTTTAAGACGTTTCACGGCACTACCTGAAATATGCAAGGTAGACTATCAACCGTGCGTCTCCAGGATAAAACAGCCCAGATTCTTTTTCTGTACGATTAAAGGCTGCACTGCCCAAAATCGGTCGAGAATAACACCTCTGAGAATATGGTTTAGAAAAACCACTCGAGAAAGAGGAAAAGAACGATTCGTCAACACAAATCGCGGGAGATGAGAAGGGGAGAAAACCATAGAAGAGCGTTCGATTCTCGGTTTTGGTGTGAAGAATGAGGATCTCGAGCTCTCTATTTATAGAGGGGATTCGACCTCGCCGACCCGGTTCACGACCCGCTCGCGCAAGCCCACGCTCCAGGCGGAAACGTGGATGCGCGTGTGCTGGACTCGGTCTTTGCTTGCAGGATTCTCAGAGCAAAAAAAGAAAAATAATATTTATTTTCTGAGCACCAAAAAATATTCTTTTACGGCCCAGGCCCAAGCCCGGTCCGGTCGGTCGGCGTCGCGCGCGTGTGTTATTATTTTTTGGCATTTGCTCACTCCGTTCACAAAAGTGTGTACCCCAAGGGCACACCCTTGGAGGTGATATCCCACATATATAAACACTACTAGAGTGTGTGATCTACCCAATGTGGGACATAGAATTTTCAATTCACACTTAACACTAGTTTCTCCACTTGTGTTTACATTTCAAACTTCACAAACTCACTAGTAAACTCACTAGTGTTCCAACACAACACCACCAGAATTTTGTTTCCTTCTGTTAGCTTCTCTCCAATCAAACAGTAGCTGACTAGCGCGCACCGTAATGGCTTGGCAAGTCTCAGACACGTCCTGCCAAACTCTTAAATTCCGACTCTTCCATATACTCCATAAATTCATGGAGAACTGTTCAGCTTTCTCCTTAGTTTGCTCTTGTATTAGCGCAAAGATAATTTCAGTCGCTGTGTTTTTATTGTGCATCACCGAATTCACCTTGTCTATCATAGAGCAATTCTGCCATACACTTCTCGCTGTCGAACAATCAAACAGCATGTGCATAGCGCACGCGGAAGGGCAATTCACCCTCTTGTCTAACAATCTAGCTCGCGTCGGTAGGCACCCCCTACAAATTCTCCAAAGCAAGTTTTTCACTTTCGGTGGAACCTTCAACTTCCATATACTAGACCAATTACCAGGATGGTGAAGAAAAGAATTGTCCATAATAACTTCCATGCACAGCCTATATACGCTTCTAACCGAGTAATGTCTATTTTTCTCCAACCTCCAAATCAATTTATCTTCCACCACTTGACTGATCAGTGGTGTTTTGAGAATATCTTGCACTGCAGCATCATCAAAATAATAAGCAATCAAATTGTGATTCCAACTGTTATGCTCATGATCAATAAGAGAGTGAATTCTTGACTGTTGAATTGCTTCACTTGTTTGCCCCAAACCTGAAATACATCCACCATTATAAAGCCATGGCGCCTCAAAAATTGGAATATTCATGCCATTACCAAGTTTCCATCTAGCACCTTCTCGAACAACCCTCTCTGCACTAAAAATGCTTCGCCACGCGAAGCTTGGATTCACAAAACTTAACAAACAACTTCATCTATAATTTTCTGAAAATGTTGTCCCAAATAAAGGAACGTGATTAAGCTAAAACAAAAGGTTGCCAAAAAAGAATGAAGGAAAGGAGGAGATTGGGTTTGAGACTGAGTTGGTGAAAGAGATAGAAATGAAGAAAGAGTGAAAAAGAACCGAGGGAGGGAGGGAGGGAGGGAGAGAGAGAGAGAGAGAGAGAGAGAGAGAGAGAGAGAGAGAGAGAGAGAGAGAGAGAGAGAGAGAGAGAGAGAGCATGTGCATGCCATGAGAGGATGGAAGAGTGAGAGAATAATTCAGTGCAGTTGGACTATTATAAAATATGTGTGTCCCATTTGATCAATGCTTGAAAAAAATGGAATTTAAGAAAACAGTTATATGTTCACTTCAGAGATATCTTTTTTTTTTTGTTAAAAAAAAAAACAATTCAATCACAATTACAATCCTACCTATTAGTTAAATTTGTTTTAAAAACAAAAAAAATTGGTTTTTTTTTAATCAAAACTAAGTGAAAGTAGGCTTGTTAACTTACTCTTCATATTTTTGGGTCGGGGTAAGTTAATAGTCCTTTTAATAAAACAAAAACTACCATTTAAAGGAAGATAAATGTAAACAACATTATAAGTGATTTTTGATTCGGACAATCTTCCTTACCTTTGAGTGGGACACCTTCCCTTGACCCTAAATTTGATCTACAAAAGAAAGATAAAACAAAAAACAAAAACTACCACGTCATTAGATACGTCCACGCGGCAAGTACCACGTGAACTTCCATTAGCCACATATACATGGATTTTACAACAGACATGAAAACCGTTGATTGAAAATATTTAGAAGACTAAAAGTTGAGAAAAATAATTTATAGGAATTAAAACAAAAATTAAGAATTTTATAGAGGTTAATAACATATTTAACTGGCTGCTGAATTAAGAATACTAAAAGGGAAGAAGAGAAATTGTTACTAAAAAAATCAAAGGAAACAGGGAAACAGAGTCAGAATTAACTGGCCTCTGCTGTTAAAGTCACATGAGAACATATTAACAATGTGCATGTGTCATGAAGACAGCTAATTGCAAGCTCTATATAGTTCATCTCTGTTATTTTTATTAACTTTGGAAAATTATTCGTAACATAAATTTTAATTATGTAACAACTAAATATGTAGGGGACCTTTGTTTATATCTTAAGGATGAAAAAAAAATCAAGTATTTCAAGTCTACTATAATTTCTGATGATAAATCATGTGGTCAAATCTGACCATGGATTTTTTAGTCAAAGTCCAAGAAGATGAGCCAAAAGTGTTCACATTCAACATTTAATGCCTCCACCAAAAGTTAGATGCTGAAACCCCACAATTGATTTTCATAAATGTATATATGTACTTTTTCTTTTGTGGAATGTATATATGTGCTTGTACCATTAAATAGTGCAATAATATATTTTAGATTATAAACTAAGAAGCAAATAGAAAGAAACTAAAACTAATGAGGTAATAATTAGTTTAGTTTTCATATACTCATGATATAAGTGAGAATTATTTACCATTGTTTTACAAGAAAATATATTGGAGACAATGTGAATTCTCCGATTTTCTTCATACGTAAGAGTCATAGGTTGAATCACTAATTTATTATTTAATACTCAGGTCAATCACATGTTATTAAGTAATAATTAGTAAGTAACTAGTTATTTTGAGTTTCATTCGATTAGGGTTTGAATCTCAGACACCTCACTTTTCTATATTTAATATGTATGAATTTAAGTCACTAGGTTATTTGACAAAAAATTATAGTAAGTAACTAGTTTGAAACAGATCAAATAGTGTGGATGTCACTCTAATGCATTGCTCATTCACATCATGGACTATAAGAACAAGTAAAATACAACAAAAAATTAAATAAAAGAAACATTTATTATTTCTTGAAAGGGGAATGATTATGAGATTAATAGGAGCCAAATTAACAAATTTGAATAACAAATGAAATGATATATGTTAAATGGTGAATAGTTTATTTCATCCAATAGTCATCATCATCTTAACAAATTCTTCATAGTTAACTTGTCCATCACCATCCAAATCTGCTTCTTTAATCATCTGATCCACCTCTTCATCAGTTAATTTTTCACCCAAATTGATCATAACGTGTCTCAACTGCACAACACATAAATGTACATAATTTAATATTTAACATATAGACACACATGTTATTAATTGTATTTAGTAACAGATCGTAAAAACTGAAAAACAAGATTCTCTTTAGAAGAATACTCTAATCAAATGTCAAACACTAATGTACTTTTTATATAAATCATACAGCTATTATTATTCATCGATTGCGGAAAGGTACAAAGTACTGTCCTATAGTTGATTGAAGAAGTGTGCATCATGCACAGAAAATGTGCACAGTCCATGTGTGAAATTAATGTGCATAAATTATAATATTTTGTGAAAAACATTTAACTTCTATAGGAAAAGAAATCTCTTGCAACAAAAGGAATAGGTACAAGCAATAAAATTTCATACCTCTATGCTTCAAGAAATTTTTTCATAGTTTTAATGGTTTGTTAAAATGTCAAATGTTATAATTATAAGCGAACAACAATTAAAAAATGTTTTATTATTCCCTCAAAAAATTGTTTTCTTGTATTTTGTACAAACGTATTTATGTTTGTGCATGCATAAATTTAGCTATTAAAAATGATTTTTTTTAATGAGTAATTCTTTTATTGAGTGTGTTATGAATGTTTAAAATAAATGCTAAGTAGATATATGTTTAAATTTGATCTAGATTTTTCCAATCCTATAACAAAGAAATTTTGTTTGGATTGGTTTTGCTATCCAAAAAGGTCTAGCGGCGCATCTTGCTGTCTGTTTGCCTTCTATTCAAGTGTAAACAATGATTTATATATGAAATATATAATTGAATGAACGAGGGGGAGCCATGAATGAAGTCTATCAGAATGTATCGATTTCTATCCATCATATTTCCTTTTTTCCACATAAAAGAAAAAATTTGTTTGCATAAGTGAAATGGGAAAGATCACCTAAAAAAAAAGTAAATGGAAAGGATAAAAAATATTTCATCAACGAAGATTGCTAAAAACACCTACATGACTGCATGACAATGAGTTTCACATAATTACGGTGAGAATGTGATTTTGACAAAAGTTCTACTTTAAAGAATCACAATATATTTCATCAAACTCGCTGTTAATCTAAACATGCATTAATCGGAGGGGGAAATATTTATGTACCTCACTAGCGGAAATATAACCATTTTGATCTTTATCAAAAACCTTGAAAGCCTCTTTGAGATCTTCATCTGCATCAGTTTCCTACATAAGAGGAAAAAAGCAGAGCTCAATGAGACTAAGAGAAGACAATATCAATGGCTAGAATAATTAAAAGGTTAGAATAATTACTTTCATTTTCTTGGCCATTAAGTTCAAGAACTCAACAAATTCAATGGTACCATTTCCATCTGCATCAACTTCGTTTATCATTTCTTGGAGCTCTTCCTCTGTTGGGTTTTGATCCAATGACCTAATTACAGTTGCAAGTTCTTCCACAGTAATGCAACCTATAAAAGATTAATCAAAAAGACACATTAATATTATAGTATAAGGTTTCTTCAAAAATATTATAGTATAAGGTAAGAACATTATATTTGTAAAAATAATTGAAGCATGATGGACAATATTGGCAACAATCAAAGAAGGATTATAAATTTATATAATTGAAATGAAATATGGTGATATTGTAAAAAGGATATAAATTTTTTGCTTACCATCTCCATCTTTGTCAAACAAGCAAAAGGCTTCTTTGATCTCAACAATTTGGTCTTCATTCAAAATTTCTGCCATTCTATATGCTTGTTTTTCAAATAAAAAAACCCAACACCAAGTCACCAACAATGTTTGAAGTTTGAAAGAAGAGAGATATAGAGAGAAAGAGATTTAGAGAAATATGTTGAGTATAGCTCAATCTTAGCTGGCTTATATGTAGATTTCAGTGTGGGAAAGTCTAGCAAAATTTCTTTTTGAATAGTATGTAATTTACTACTATTACTTAGTATATAAGGGTCAATGCACGTTTATGACTACTTTTTGTGGTGATATATAACATATATATTTATCTCAATTTCTAAATATAAGTTTTGTTTTGATTTTTTTTTATCTCTCAATATAAGTTTCATTTTAAATTAATAGATGCATTCATATATATTTTTTTACAAACATTCATATATTTTTTTATAACTAGATAAAATTTCAATGAATAAACATAGTATTAAATATTTGCTAAAAAAAACATAGTATTAAATATGTATAGTTTCTTTTTTTATTTTGGTAGAAGAGGCCAAATATATGTATAGTTTTTGTCCAGTAGAGTAGTTGGACTCACACACTTTTAAACGTGAATAAGTTGAGAATTTGGAGTTCGAACTCTGATCTATACATATTATTATCTTTATAGCTATCAATTGAGATATACTTAAATTTTGTTTGATGGAGATCTACTCCTGTTAATATTAAAGGAGATTTAGTCAAGAATAGACTAGGTCTTCCCTTTAAGGGTTTGGTTTGGCCCTTCTTTTTTGTATTATCAATATTGTTTAATATATTTTAGGTGCTGCCCTCCTTAGGCACACCAGTTTTAAAAAATAAAAAATAAATTTGTTATATACTTACATGACATATGTATACTCCCTCTGGTCATTATTATAAGCAAAAATTTATTTTTTAGATTCATTCAATAAATGATGTATGTAGTCTTTATATAGATCACATATAACATTTATTAAATGAACCTAAAAAGTCAACTTTTACTAATAATAGTAACCGGAGGGAATAGTTTATTAGGAAGTTATGCTAACAAGTGTCATAGAAATACTTGTTAAGATGACAAAAGTGAAAATAATTGATGAATTTAATGATCAAAAATCAAGTTTTAAAGTTTCAATGCAATGAATGTACTAAAAATTAAGTTTTAAAGTTAATGCAATGAATATAATGGTGTACAATTCCTAAGATAAAAGTTTTTTCATTGGACTTCTTATCAAGTGTCCTTGTTAACATTTGCCTTCTTATAATAAAGCCAAAAGTTAGTAGTTTATGCATCATTATGGAAAAAATAAAAGAATCAGATTGCAACTCTTTGATATCTATCCAAATACATTGCGAGAAGGTGGGGGATGTAGATTTAATTAAATTCTTTAATAATATTTGCTCACATATGAATTTGAATTATATAATGGGGGAGAAAAAAATGTATAGCTGTAAGGTTTGATATTTAGGAGACAAAAGACATTAATTAGAAGGGTATGAGACAAGAGGGAATGGACTATATGGAGTTTGGATTATGGGGAGGTGTGTGATTATACAAAGTCATCTCTCTATTGTTTTCAACAATTTCAATGAAATTCCACCCACCCAAAGACCACGCTTGTTTGCCTACAAGAGTTAAGATCTAGAAGAATTTTTTTTATTTCTTTTTGAAACCTAGAAGAAGTTCTTATTTAGAATTTTGAAAATGTAGTTTTTCTAAAGCATAGATCACTATCAACGCGCTTTTAAGGGAAAATAATAAAAGGAAAAATAAAAATAGAACACGCCTTGTGGTGTACTTTCCAAAGGCAAATATATATAATATAACCATGTATACGTGTGGAAGGAGTCAAGACATTAGAAATAGTACCATAACCTTTGCTTGATTAGGATTTGGAAATAATCCTTCTCCTCCATATTATAAAAAGAAGAGCTAATAGTGCTTTTGTCACTATAATATGGTTTATCATGGATATACAAATAGAAAACACATGAATAATACTTACAACACGGTGTTGTTCTTCGTCTTGCTTCTCTCTCTCTCTCTCTCTCTCTCTCTCTCTCTCTCTCTCTCTCTCTCACACACACAAATGTTCTCACTCTCGTAGAGTCTCAACCATATCTCTCTTGCATGTTCTCTCGTCCAAACAAAAAGAATTGAGAGTCACACACATGATCAGTCGCTAAGTTATAGAATAAAAGAGAAACTAATGATTTTTTTTTAGTCTGGATCATTTGTTGTTTTAAACATGTATGCCCAAAACTATTTTTTAAACAAACTAATGTTTTATAATGGACTAGCCTGGAGCCCAGTGGGCCAGCCAAAGTCGACCCATGTTAAATACATGCGCAATAGGTTAGGCAAAAAAAAAATACTATCTCCTTTTATGTGGTTTATTATAGTCTGACTCGTGATAAATACAAGTATGATGGGTCAAATCCATTTTAACAACTCTATTTATAATGCCCTATTCTACCACTTTTAACGACAGTTATCAATGCAAAAATGATGTGGCAAATAAATATCTTAATTGTCATTTTTTATAATAAATATCTTTTATCGTTTATTTTGGGAACAAGTTTGTAATATTATATTGAAGTCATTGTGTGTCTTGTAATTACCTAATCAGACAATTATATATGGTGTCTTGGTCTTTTTGGTATAAGGTAATGAGTTGATCCTATCAGAAAATGCCTCATATAAGTTATGAAAGCATGAATACCAAGCACAATGAGGTATTTAAAGTCTAGACAACTTGCATAAATTTTGTCCTAAGCCCCAAGCACGCATAAAAAGGTTAAAGTCCACGAAAAATGAATGAATACAAGGAACTCTACACTAAGTCCACGAAAGAAGGAATTTCTCTCGGCTCTCGTGCGCCACAAGCATTCCTTCATATGCTCAATACTTACTAACGACTGAGAGAATGAAAATTCTACTTGAAGCCATGTGCCTCGCGCGTGACCTTGTGCGTGACACCAACTGGATCAGAATGATTACACAAGAATTTAAATCTCCAATTTGATAGTTGTTCAAATAATCATCACATTGTAAAGGTCTTCCATGTTTTCTCTGCTTTAACACAAATCGCTCACACAACAAACTAAAGACGTTATTGCTCCATTATAGTCATAATACCATACTTATGCTCTTATCATTGCATCAAATTGAGCAAGAATTTGTCAACCAAAAAATTTCTTGTCTCCGAGGACACAAAATAAAAATATATATTCTCCAGAGTAAACATATTGGCGACCCAAATTCTTTGCAAAAGATGTCTTCTTAGCAGATAACTTCAAAAGAAAAAAATATCAATGCATGAGTTTGACCCTTTATTAACACCCTCTTCAAGTACTTCACTAAAACAACTATCCATGCAATTTGCCAAGCACTCTCCGTACATACATTGCACAAAGTCATCACTCCTAGAAACAAAATGAAGACTTAGGGGGCAACTGTTATGGACGACGGGTTAATAACCTTTGAACGTTGTAGAACATAGATGATTAGAAGTGTTACATATCTTAGGGATCCTAAGCTTTAAAACTGTTGGGAATGTTAGGACAGTAGGGGGTGGCGGATAGAGCAACCTTAATGTGTCTTGGGATAAACATACATAATAAACTTCCTAAATTAAAAAATCAAAAGTGAAATCAGTCATAAAGATAAAAGGCTAAATGTGCAAAGATAGAATTGTTTGATTGATTGTGTGTCTTGAAATGAACTATATAATAAAGTATTTGAAGACAAATATATTCCTATTGGTCAAAGCATCGTGACCTACAAAATCTAGCTTCAATCGACTATTTTTGCGGGAAATATATATTTCTTCCCATTGATCGGAGTATTTAACGCCCTTTGGTTTGTTTTCCTTGTTTCGCGACATTTCCATTTTCCTTATCCACGAGTGCACTATTGTCTCTTACCACACCTTTGTAAATATTGTAGCTCTAGTTAGTGACACTACAAACATGGACATGAGAAAACACTGAATTGTCAAGTTTTACGTAACTTTAACTGCTTATAACACTCTGACGCCTTTCGTAAACCTTAACGGCCTTGATAAAGATTATTCTATTTTGTATTAGACGGTTTCTAATTTGACTACTCTTTATTTTGCTACTTGGGCTTCCGCTAATCTTAATTAAATTGTTTGTCATGTTCGTCTAATAAGTTTAAAAAGTGGTTCATTTCCTCTTTTCTATTTGAAAAAAAAAGTATAAAATAACTTGTACTTGCAGACAATCTGTCACTAAATGTCATTTTTGTGTAGGTAAAACTCCAGAATTCAACTATTTTACTGTCAGTTATGAATTGTCCATAAGTAAATGTTTATTTGTCTGTGATAAAAGTCATGTTTGAACCACTGCTCCTATATGTGACTAAACGTAGATGCTTGTCAATCTAAGGATGTTAATTTTTTTTCAATAATTTTTAAATTAAAATTGTCAAGATTACAACGGAACCTCCAAATTGTCGAAGACAACCATGCTTTCCAACATCAATTAAATTGGGTCTCATGTGTACTTAAGTAATGTGAGAGTTAACTTAAAATCAGGTTATGGAGAAATCGTGCCACGATGGACAAGCAACGTGTCACGATTGTTGAACAAGATCCTGAATCAAGTCACTGGAAAAATCGTGCCACGATGGAATCGTAAGGTGGCACAATGGCATCGTACCGTGCCACGATGGAATCGCAACGTGGCACGATGGTGCGCTGGATGCGAATAACATAAACGTATTTTTCAATGCAGATTCGTTCCAAATGTTAAGCGATACTTTTACTATAAATATAGACCTTGTCTTAGAGTAAAGTTGGAGATATAGGAGGCTGAAACAAGGGTTTAGAAAGACAACAACAAAACTAGGGTTTGTATAGAGTTTGTCTCTTGGGAACAAACACTAGGGTTTGAGGGTTGATTCACCTTGGGAAACACTATTAGGATTGAGTCTCTTGGTTACGGGAAGATATTGGGACATTGGGTAGAATTAGGCGGGAGACTTATTCTTGTAACCCATTGATATCTCTTTTGTAAAGTTACTCATCATTATAGTGGAACGGAGGACTGCTCTCTCCTCCAGACTAAGTCAATTTGGACTGAACTGGGTAAACAAATTCTTTTGTGTTCTCTCTTCTTTTCTCTCGATGTTTTCTACTTTTGCTTGTGATTATAACTGTTACCCACTTGTTTTGGTTTCTTGATTATTCCTTGTTCCACACATCAAGTATTTTATTGGTGTGATTTTTTATTGAGTTCACAATAATTGGCGCCCACCGTGGGGCAAGGGTCAAAGGATAATCAAGTATCATGGGTTCAAAGTGGGATATTGAGAAGTTTAACTGTGATAACGATTTTGGGTTTTGGAAGGTAAAGATGGAAGTAGTGTTAATACAGCAAAAGTGTGAGAAAGCTTTGAAGGGTGAAGGTTCGTTACCGGTCACCATGTCACGAGCGGAGAAGACCGAGATGGTGGACAAGGCCAGGAGTGTCATTGTCTTATGCATCTTGAGAGAAGCAGCGAAGGAACCAACCGCGGCATCGATGTGGTCAAAGTTCGAGTCTTTGTATATGACAAAGTCTTTGGCTCATCGGCAATTCATAAAGCAACAACTCAACTCATTCAGGATGGTGGAGTCAAAGGCCATCATGGAGAAACTTACGGAGTTCAACAAAATCCTTGATGACTTGGAGAATATTGAGGTGCAACTTGAGGATGAAGATAAAGCTATACTCTTGTTGTGTGCTCTACCGAAATCTTTTGAATCGTTCAAAGATACCATGCTCTATGGCAAAGAAGGCCTTGTTACCTTGGAAGAAGTTCAAGCGGTTTTGAGAACCAAGGAGTTGACCAAGTCCAAGGACTTGAGAACTCTTGAAAACGGTGAAGGCCTAAGTGTCTTAAGAGGGAATGGTGGAGGTACAGGTAACTGGAGAAAGAGTGGTAACAAGTCAAAGTCTAAATGCTTTAATTGTCACAAGATGGGTCACTTCATGAAGGAATGTTCGGAGATTAATGGTAACTCCGCACAAATTGTTTCTGAGGGTTATGAGGATGCAGGTGCTCTGGTGGTGTGTTGTTTGGAGGATGAAGAAGGTGATGTGTCTCACCTTGGGAGTGATGCCTGGTAGAGCGGTGGTCATCTGGAGAGACGTTAAATACTCAACATCATCCTGGAGAGGCGGTGGTAAGAATACTCATGATCAGTTTGGAGAGGCGGAAGCAACAATACTCATGATCTACCTGTTGAGGTGGAGTTTCAAGGTTGAAGACATAGTGGGATGTAGGCATTTACTAGTTGAGAGCTTGAAAGCTCAGCTTGAGGTGGAGTTAAACACACCAGTAATGGTATGACTATGGAGGACCTTGGGTGTTATGCTCTAGTGGTGAGCAAGGGATTTCTTCATAAAGACGGAAGGCATTCTGGAGGTTGAAGAATGTATAGCACGGCTTGCGGGATTACCCTAAAAAAAGGCAAGGGTGATTGGATGTAAGGTGATCTTCAAGGAAGCGGGAGATGTCCTGTGTTGAAGATGTTATGATGAATGCTTGTGGAACTACCTAACACTCCTAGTGTAGTTGGACTGCAAGGACTTTTCGAGAAGGCAGAAGACGTTCCGATGGCTGAAGAGGTTAAGGTGAATGCTTGTGGAACTACCTAAAATTCTTAGCGTAGTTGGACTGCAAGGACCTTCGAGAAAGCGGAAGACATTCCGATGGCTGAAGAGGTTAAGGTGTGTACTTGTGGAGCTACCTAAAATTCCTTGAGTAGTTTGGACACAAGGATCTTCAAAAGGGAAGAAGGCATTCCGATGGTTGAAGAGGTTAGGGTGTAAACTTGTGGAGCTACATGGTGTAGTGGGAAGCAAGGGAAAGAGCAGCAATGGTGGTTGATGGTCAAATTGGCATCATCACTGATTTGATGTCAAGGTGGAGAATTGTGAGAGTTAACTTAAAATCAGGTTATGGAGAAATCGTGCCACGATGGAGAAGCAACGTGCCACGATTGTTGAACAAGATCCTGAAGCAAGTCACTGGAAAAATCGTGCCACGATGGAATCGTGACATGGTACAATGGCATCGTAACGTGCCACGATGGAATCGCAACGTGGCACGATGGTGCGCTGGATGCGAATAACAGAAACGTATTTTTCAGTGCAGATTTGTTCCAAATTTTAAGCGATACTTTTACTATAAATATAGACCTTGTATCAGAGTAAACTTGGAGATAGAGGGGGCTGAAACAAGGGTTTAGAAAGACAACAACAAAACTTGGGTTTGAATAGAGTTTGTCTCTTGGGAACAAACACTAGGGTTTGATAATTGATTCGTCTTGGGAAACACTATTATGATTGAGTCTCTTGGTTACGGGAAAAGATTGAGACTTTGGGTAGAATTAGACGGGAGACTTATTCTTGTAACCCATTGATATCTCTTTTGTAAAGTTACTCATCATTATAGTGGAACGGAGGGATGCTCTCTCCCCCGGACTAGGTCAATTTGGACTGAACTGGGTAAACAAATTCTAGTGTTCTCTCTTCTTTTCTCTCGCTGTTTTCTACTTTTGCTTGTGATTATAATTGTTACCCACTTATTTTAGTTGCTTGATTATTCCTTGTTTCACACATCAAGTATTTTATTGATGTGATTTTTCATTGAATTCACAACAGGTAACTTACTCATTACCGCAAGAACTTTTTTTGAAGGAATCACCACAAGAACTTAAAGACAAATGACATAAATCTGTGTGGCTGTCCACACGCTTTTCTCTTTCGGTAGCTGATCAGATAGATATGGTACAAAACTATTCAAGAACACACTGTTTAAACATCTGCCTAGGTGTTCTAAAAATAGTTTAAACATATATCTAATATATTTAATCATTTTATCTCTCTATTATCTTATCTATCTATGTAATACTATGTAATGAGCAGAAACATGCGTGCATTTTTTTCTTTCACCGATAATGAATATCAATTAAACTCAATATTTAATTACTAACAAATTAATAAGACCATCTTCAATGGGATGATTTATCTCTATAAACATCGATACCTCATTTATAGGTAACCGCCGCATTGTGAGTTGGTAATTTAAAATGATACTTATTGAGAAGAGTCGCTCACATAAGCAATTTTTCTCATTGTGGGTCCCACATGTTTTTATATTCACTCTATTTTATAAGCATTCTCTCTCATTGTGGGTCTCACATGCCCACATGTTTTTATATTCACTCTATTTTATAAGTATTCTCTCTCATTGTGGGTCTCACATGTTTTGATACTCCTTCCGTTTTACCACGAGTGTCTCTTTAACCAATAAAAATGGTCTCAAATAAATGTCATATTAACGTTTTAAGGTAAACTTTTTCAATCAATCATGTCATTTAATTAATGTCAATCAATCATGTCATTTAATTAATGTTCTATATACTACTTCAAAAGCAACACACCGATAGTTATTAGGGTTAGTTTAGTAAAATGGTTATGTTTTTAGATAACATTTTTGCATTTCTTAGTATGTGTGTATAAACCTTAAATTACACTCATTTTAATACAATGATTTGTGTCAACTAATCTTAAAGATTCATATTAATCCTGCAACCATTCTGTTGTCTTAAATTTGGCTGCATATTATATCATTATATTTCACATTGTTCATGTGTTACTGATCACTAACTTGATACATATTGCAAAAGCCACTTTCTGCATAGATTGTAAGTATGCATATTACATCATTATTACACACCATTCATTTCCTTACACTTTCAGAAGAGCTTGATATGATCAATCATATATTCAGGATACTATAACTTAATTAAAGGTCCAATATTTCATATGGTTTCGGCAAATTAGGGTTTTTGCCTTTCAGAAGGTTTTTGTACTTCCCTGAGCTGAACTGAGTTTTCAAAGCAATGAAAGAAACCAAAATGAGGGAATCTTTCATACCAAGTATCTTGCATTTCGTGTGTGTCCCAATGTTCGCCACTACTGCTCTTTCCGTACTTCTGAACCCATCCAGAACCATTGTGTTGCTCACCCCAAGTCCGGTTCCAGCGCTCTCCGTGCTTACCTTCCCACCATGTCTCTCCCTGCTTGATGCCATGAGCATTTAGATCGAAATTTTCATCCCATTTGTCGCCCCATTTCTCCCATCCACCGTCTGTTGAACGCTCGGCCCATTTGTCAGTGTATTTTATGCTGCCACCATACCCGTCATATGTTTCACCCCACCTGACAAAGGAACAGAACACAGATTAAAAATAAAGAACAAGCTGTAACTCCTTATTGCTTAAGATATAATAAGATAAACTAGTTTCATTCACGCGCAGATTCTTCCAGGAAGCTATATGCTATATTTATCAAAACCTTGGGTAAGGTTTTGGAGGCTGACACAGGGTAGCCTTGGAATAAGTTAGGTTAAAAAGGGAAGCAAAGTGGAGGGTGGGAACTCTGAAAATGACATACATAGCAGCTCAGTAAAAAAGATTGAGCAGAATTGAATACATTACAAGAGAATTAAGCCTAAAAAATTAACAAAAAACAAATAAAGCAATGGAACCTCATATTTGGATAATACATATAAAATTTTGTAAATTACACGAGTTCTTACTTTAGAGGGTAGATATTATGACTGAATATATATTTCCTTGATTTAATTTTAGGGCAGAAGAATATTTGAGTTTGATAGCATTAATAATACAAATTGAGCTCGAAATAGATCAGTCTATTTCACCATGAGACATGTTTATATCCTGTTTGTTTTAAAAAATTTCTATCGCAAATGAGCATTGAGTGGGATGAATGTTTCAAATTCCTTTTTTTGCAAACAAAGGAATCTTAAACATACATAAGAAATGAAAGATCACTAAACCTTTAAGGACTAAATACTATGAAAAGAGGATCAGAGCTCAAAATATAATCTAGTTCTACAATTTTGTTACCTTTCGTGCCAGACATGAGCGTGCCCAGCATCGAGGGGTGTGTTTGGGTCAATACTGCACCATTTGTGTGCCCATTTCTCAGCTTGACCAGATGCATTGTAGTGTTCAAACCATTTTTCCTGCCACTCATCACCTTTACCATTTCTTCCCCATTTGTCTGCAGTTTTCTCCATATGCATTACCCCGTTTTCCTGCCATTGAAAATCATGCTCAGTATGATTTTATTGAAGTATCGAATACTCTGTAGATTCATAAGATACATGAATGCCCCAAGGCTACAATTTGCCAAGGACGCTTGCATACCAACTAATTTATGGGGGAAGTTAAGAACAATTGTACAAGAGCTTAAGAAACATATGTATAGTAACATTGGCTACAAGAATGCTAATCCAATTTCAGATGATTATAAATTTTTGGTCTTAACCCTCTTGTTTCCTGAGTTCGGCCGGGTGGTAAGAAAAGTGCAGCCAAAGAATGTTTCAGGCAGGGAACGAAATTGGTGTTCCTGATCGATTCAACCTTACGTATAGTCCATTGACCACTTGAAACCAATCACTTGGTTTTCAGGTAACTATATAACACTATAATAACGAATTAAAATGAAAATCAAAATGTATCAAATAATGCTAACCTGACGCATGGATTCTCTCCAAAATTCACGCCAAACATTTCCATTTGCATCACGTCCAGATTTCTCAGAACCAAGTTCCTTATAGCCAAACTCATCAGAAGCCTCCCAAAACTTCTCTTGCCACTCTAAAGCTTTGTCAGCACTAACACCTCTGATCACTGTCCACCTACAAATGACACCATCAGGTCTTTGCTCAATTCCCGTCTCTCTCCACCATCTCGTTCCATCAGGATTCACACCAATAGGTGATGATTTACTGTCCACTTCAAGGGCTCGAACTACTTCTGCCGCATGGTCGGAAGATAACGCATCACGTTTCTTTTCCTCTTCCACAGAAGGAGACTCTACATTCGAAGAAGCGGTTTGAACCTCTAACGATGACTGGAGTGGTGGAAGTGTAGGAAAGTTTTTGCTTTGAGTAAGTAAACTCTCAAATGGAATCAAGAGAGATTGCGAAGATCTTTCCTTCTCGATAACAGGATTGGATAATGTTGGATTAACCGAAGACTTTGTATCTAACTTCAACCCATTAGCATCATTTGAAGGAACGTCGCTATCCACCGGGGGTGTCCATGACCAAAAATCAGGACCCGGGATACCATCTTTCTGTGTTCCTGACTTTGGCACAAAAAGAGTCCCATTTTGTGTTCCGGACTGTTGCACAAAAATACTGTCATTCTTCTGTCCTGAATCTGATTCTGCAGATCATTGAAAATGAACAAAACAACACATCAACAACCACTAACATCTTTCATGCACAACATTCATTAACTTAGACGAATGAAAAAAACTGAGAGCCTCGTTAGTTTAAGAAAACATTTTAACTTCAACATAACTTGGATTTTCCTTCCATTTTTTACTACACAGAATATCCTTTTCTTGACTTCAATAATTTTTTTTTTTAGAGGTTGACTTCAATCATGTTTTCAAATATTTTACATAAAAAATGAAGAAAATACTACATAATGGCATGAGAAAAAGGGATATGCACATCTGTAAACTAGTTTTACACTAATATCAAACTAGTTAAGGGATTCGGGTCCAGTTCCACTCAGACCAATGTACTGCTCGTGCTTATGTGGCAATGTATGGAGTTTGAATTATAATTTAGTGTAAAACCTATGATGCACAAATACGAACATGGACACCGGACATGACATGGACACTAACACGTCAACATTGCTACTAATTTGAGAAAACAACATAATTCAGTGTAATCATATATATCGGTGTCGAACATTGATCCGTGTCTGAAACCGAGACACAACTAATCTCAGAAATGTTTGTGCTTCATAGTGTAAAACTAATTTACACCTAAGTGCGTCCAGATTAAACTCTAATGAAATTTTGGTGAAAATATTTTGCATTCAATGTTTACTCTTAATAATAAAAACAACATTTTTGATCGCCTAATTTTCATGAAATAAAATAAAAAAACAAAAAAATTGCATTTTACCAAAAATAAAATAATCCAGTTGATTTTATATGGAATTAAATTCACAAGCAACTCAGCAGCCATAGAATCTATCTCTAATTCTCTATCACCAAACCACAGTCCCTACATTATTCAACTAACCAACAAATCCAAAACCCTAGAAACCAAAAATCAGAACAAAAACTCAAATTGTAAGGAAACAAAAGAAGCAATTGAAACAAAAAAGTACCATATTTTTCCAACGTATCTCCATCAGAACGAACACTATTGCTATTAGCATCCTTAAGAAGCGCTCTAGCAGCAGCAATTGCAGCAGAAGCACGATCAATAACCTGCAATCTCTGAATCCTATCACGTTCCTCATTTGAAACCTCTAGAATCTTCTGAAACTCTTGAGTTTTCTTCTCTAGATTCTCTTCTACGCCGTTGTCGTTCGACGCAGCGAGTTTGTTGAAGTGGGTTGTGTTTCTTTCTCGTTCTATGGCTTTCTTCCACATTTCGAGGTATGATGATGATGATGAGGTTGCTCGAATTTGAACCCATCTTGTTTTTCTCCATGGCTGGTTTTGGTGGTGATGGAGATGGTGGAATGATCTGTATGGTGTGGTTGTAGTGAAGGGTTTCAGGTGGGTCGCCATTGCATGGAGCTTGTGACTGTACTGAGAGAATGGTGAATGGTGGAAAATTTGTGTAGTGAAGTGAAGGACTGTTTTCGTTGGTGTTTAGTTATTTATATGCTATTTTTTTTTTACAAAAATGAATGATATTGATTCAAATCGATAGAGTACAACAATGCAAAACGGATGAATCTGCGAACAAATTCACAACATCCATGTTAATAACATAAAACAGCAAAGCACAAAAGCCTACACACATGACTATATTCAATTGTCTGGAATACTCATGTATCCGTATCTGCAACATGGACGACATTAAAATTATTGATTGGATCTGCACTCGATCAAAGCTGATCTAACCATCTGAACCGAATAAATACATGAACGAAACAAGAAAGAAAAATGACGTCGCACTAAGACGACGAAACCACAAAGTAAAAATAATGAGATGGATGTGAAAATCACTTATTCCAATAAAAGGGAAATAAGAAAAAACGAGTTAGAGATGTGATTTTGGATCAAAAAATGACCTTAAATCACTCCTCTTTGATGGAAGAAGGAGAATAAACCAAGGTTTTAGTGACGGCTCACATGAGAGAAAGGGAAAAGAGGATTCTATTATATGAATCGATTATTTTCAAGTCAAGTATAATTGTAATGAATAAAAATAAAAATAAAAATTCTTTAAATAGATTTGACCCTAGTACACTACATTCTCATTATGAATTCTAACTTTAAAATTCTATGGTTATTTTAAAAGTGAAGTTAATTAAATAGTGTAGAAGTGAGATAAGACATGTTTCATATGTAAGTTTGATTTTATAACTGGATGAAATGAGATATGATAAGACATATTAATTCAATAATACAAAACAAACTTGTGCAGAATAATGCAAGATTTACCATCTTAAAAGTTATTCATCTTTAAGAGAAAAAATATTGGTGTTTGGTCATATCGACTATGATGGGTTCTCATTTGATATCGATGTACAACTATTTTTAAAGGTGATGTCTAAGTTGTTTTTGAAGAATTGTGAATAATTTATCTACTATCGAGTGAATATCGACCACGTGAATAAATTTGAAAGTAATAGTCACAACCTATTTTTTACTAAACACAAATTTACTCGCGATTCTTCAAAGTTAACAAAAAAAAAACCTTAATTCTTTTAGGAACGGGGTTGTTTAAGATAAAAACACATTTGTAGAAATATTTCTTCAATTTATTAAGTACCATTCAGTTAGTAAAAAATTATAGAAATATTTGATATATTAAGACATGCATTCAAACTTGAAATAATCTTTTTGTCTAAGCTTAACGTATGGAGTGTTCCATTGAGCTATTTGAAAGCGTTTATCAAATGATGATGGTAAAATGTTAATAGCAAGGGTTAGTTTGTGATTAAAGACATGAACAAAGATGAATGTGAAGAGTTATTTAATAAAGTACTTTTTGAAAAGAGAAAGAAAGGAGACATTTTCTTTGAGTTGAAGTTAGGAATAGAAATTTGTAGGCAAGAACTTGGAAACATTTTTCCACTTTTAACGGTTCTCCATTAATTGTTTGCTTTACCGCCAATTGCATCAACAGGAGTCACGTGAAAAACCTAAGATAGACTACGACGATTTTTGTTGCAAAAATAGTGAAACTATATTATTGGATTTCAATTGCAATATTTTTTTATACAAAAAAAACTAATCAAAAATATATATTTTAAAGAAACTGAATGGAGTGTGTTTTCCATCCTTTGTCATTTTCTAAAACAAGTTATTTTTACCCAACTTTAACAACAAATGTTAACTAATACTATATTATTAGTATTAGATTAGATTCGAATATTTTAATCTCTTTATATTTTTACTTTTTAACCCCACAACAATGCATGATGGAGATAGATGATGAGGTTCGAATTTCAGACACTTAACCTATTTATTTTAAGAAGGTAATTTTAAGTCATTGAATTATTTGACCAAAACAAAAAAATCCAACAATAAATTGATAGTAACATAAGTGTGTGAGTTTTAAAGAGTACTTGATAGATATTTGTGAAAAAAGAAAAGTAAATTTGAATTTTGGTGTTTGGATAAGATTGTGTTCAAATTTTTTATTTTTTTTAACCTTCCAATATCAGAAGAAAATGGTCCTTGTTAAGCTGTAGTTCGTGTTTGAGGTAAAACTAAATATATTTGATAAAGAATCTTTCACATAAAAATCGAACTTTAAATTAATTCAATTAATTCATCCATTAAAAAAACAAATTAACCACTTAATTAAATCATCTAATTACTTTGGGTGTAATATTGTTCACAAGGGTTAATTAGTACGATGAGCAAGTGGAATCTTTTTTTTCAAGCAACAAGAAGACAAGTATATATAGTTACTATCAGTGAATTTTACATCAGAAGTACTATACTACATAATAATGATGCGACTCATTTTAGAATTTTCTCCACACGTTCTATTGGACCGACTTTCCCATAGCACTTACCAATCAATTGACACAAATCAAAATACTTTACGTACTTACCGACTTGCAAATTTAAGATTCCATTTCAAATATAAAAGAGACAAATGTTCTAGAACTTGCAAATGAACGGTCTTAAAAGGCAAATTCCTAATTGTCATACTAGGAAGAAAGGCCGACATATATCGGTAGGATGGTAGTATAGATTAAAATTGAACTCATATTCTTTAATAAAAATAGTGAATAGATTTTAAGTGAGCTTATAACTCATATTTCATTTCCTTAAAAAAAAAAAAAAAAAACTCATATTTCATGGGTTGGTTTATGGCTTTGATTTGTCTCTAAATTTCAGTCTACCTTCCTTCAAAGCTTTTTGAACTAAATCCCTTAAAAGTATACATTGTGAGGTTTTAAGTCCTAGAACATTATGATATTTACAAAAAAACATCTCTTTTTATGCTGCTTAGTGGTGAAATTTTTAGACCATTAGGCGCTACCACTTAACCGTCATCAACTAAAAGATTGAAAATCTCATCATATTTTGTTACATCAAATATATAGGTTTTAGGAACATATTTTTTATTTTTTGTTTCGACGTGATTCTTCCCATCATATGGCCTCAACAACTTACATGTGTAAGGAGACCCAAGTTTTAACTCAGCCACATTAACCTCACAATCTTTGATATCTTCAAAGGCTATGTCAAATTCTTGGTCACTATCATTGATTTCGACATAAGCAACTTTTTCTCTTTTATGGTATTTATCAGTTCTGGCTTTTTCATCCTTCAGTCTTTTGACCTGTCGAATTCTATCAACCAATTGGATCATATCCCTCAAGTGTTGAGTATCTAACTTCTTCCTAATGGAATAGTCTAGGCCACCAGCAATCATTTCAACTAACTCATGTTCAAAAACTTGAGTGAAACATCTAGCCTTTAACAACCTGAATATATTCAGATAATCATCAATGGATTCAAGTGTCTTTCTCCAAACAATGGTCAATTCTGTCATACTTATCTTAGATTGGTCCATGTAGAATTGTTCATGAAACAACATTTCCAATTGAGTCCAATGTTGAATCGAATGTGGTGCAAGTGTGGCGAACCATGTAAAGGGATTTTTTGTCAAAGAATTTGGAAAGAATTTTATTCTCAAATTCTCATTATTTGCTATGTCTCCAGCTTGAGTCAAATAAAACGCAATATGTTTGACAATAGATTCACTATATCACCAACAAACTTGGTGAACTCAGGGATTTTCCAACCCCTGGGAAGTTCAGTTTGTAAAACATACTCTGAAAGTGGAGAAACAAAGTTTGGCCTATGTAACCCTATGTTTAGGTCATTCTAAGCCATAATGGTTTCGACCAAATTGGTTATGTTATTATGTGCCCCCAAGTTTTGTTGTTGGACATTCCTAACAACTTCATCTGCATCATGATTCCTATTTACCAAAATCACTTCTGGTTGTGCTTGGATTACTGATTCGACAGGTTGGGGTTGAGGCACATGTTATTTTCTTTGAACCACAAGTTCGGCAATTTGCAAAGGCCTGAGATTTTGGATTTGAGGAGTTTGTTGATGACCAAGCTGTGGAGGGGCAAAGAAATATGCTATTCTCCCCATTTGAATGACTAAGGCTTGATAACTTTGGTTTGTATTTTGAATCAACGGATTAAAAATTGTACCAATTTGTTGTGTTAACATATTAACCATCTCATGATTGTTCTCATACATTTGTCGCCTTAGGGAAATCATGAATTATGTAGTTAAGGCTGGTGGAACATTTCGACCAAAAACGCTAGAACTCAAAGAACTATTTGCATTATATGGTGTTAATGAATTTGCATTATCTGCAAATGTAGATGCATTTTTATGCAAACTTGTCATCGTAGAAGTTGGCATAGGTTATTTCCTAGTGAAGTTGTGCATGGCTATAAACCTATCGTCGAGTCTAGCCATATCTTGTGGATGAGGAGACATAGGAATAGTAGTAGACACAAGAATACTGGTAGTAAATGGTGGTCCAAAAGACCCCATTTCTGGTTGTGTCATTACAGCAGCAGTTGTCGAAACGGTTGGAGGAGCGGTTACTCTCATTTCTGTCGAAACTAGCATTGCCATAGTTGCCCCCATGGCAGTTGACATGTTGGCACCCACTGTAGGGGTAGATGCATGTGTGGATTGTGCTTGTGAAAACGAATGTGATGATATGAAAGTACCGCTATTGGTGGGTCGAGCCATTTCTTTCAAGGTCTTACCACTTCTTAAATGCATGCATAGACAAATATTTTTCCAGAAAAGGTTTACCAAAAGCAGTTAAAATTTCCCATAAATATTTTCACAAGTACACTTAGAAAAAATTTGAAAAATTATGGAAGTTTCTTCCAAAAATTTCTCAAACAAGTTCCCACTGAGCGTGTCAATTTGTTTATCGATGTTTTTGGTAAACAAGAGGACTGGTTTTGATTATTACAAGCAGGATCAAACCAGAAATCATAGGACATGTTGTGCAATCTTTTTCCAAAAAATACATGAATGTTCATCATATTCATAGGTTGCGTTATGAACAAGATGAAGGAAACTGTTTTTTGTATGAAGGTAATTGCCTTTCGATAGAGGTCAGTAAAGAAGAAGCAAGTAAAGACTTGAAAGTTAAGAAAATGAAAGTAAAAGACTTTAAAGTTTAAACGCAAAAACTTAAAGAAAAAGTAAATTGTATTGCATTAATGTAAATGTGGTTCGACAAATCAGATCACATATATTTTGTATGACTGTTTTCTTTAGACGCTGGTACTTCAAGTGCTGGAATTCTATAAGTGATTTGCGACTCGATTTTCTTATGAAAAACTACTATATATACATATAGAAAATAACTACATAACCTAAACTGCTAAAAACAACATGTCTTCGTCGAGAACTGCATGCCTTCCACGTGTCTGGACACTTGAAATCAACTTCTTTGCTAACTCAATTTCCTGTTTCCATATTTTTGTCTCCAATGCTTGTCGAACCGTGGCTTCTGTTGAAAAACTCTCAGTATATGTCGAATTCAACAACTTCAATCATAGACTTAGAGAATTTTACAACTTTAAACCTTCTTTTACTTGTCTAATATACACAAGATAAAATATAGCCTAACAACAGCTCGAAGTCTTATCAACGTTCACCTTATCAACACTTTGCAATCTTTCTTGTTTTTGTTCTTTGCATGTCGTGCGTTGAGCGTTTGTTGCATCACTCCCAATCTCTTAAACACCATTCATGATAACTTCCATCACTTCTTGAAAGCCAATTAGAGCTTTCATTTGCACACTCTACCGGTCCCAGTTACCACTCTTCAATTTTGGTAATTTCATGGGAAAATTTCAATTAGAACCCATTACAACACCTTATCACTTGTTGATTGTTCGCGCAACAAAGAATGAGATTGCCTCTGGATAACAATCTATTAGATTTTGAGACTTGAGTATAAAGAAACTCTTAGATGAAAATCCGAATTGCATCAGACCCTGTATTTGGAGCGTTTTCATAGCGAATGACTTGGAAAAAAATAAAACAAATGTACTTAACATAAATAAAAACAACATAAGAAAAATAACAATTAAAAAAACAACCATAACAACAGAAATGATGAATCTTTTGGGAAGGTGTTCGAAGAGGAGCTTTTGAACTCGATCCTGCCAGTCTGCCAACTGACATGTTACGATCGGCAGGCCGACATGTTAGAGTTCATAAGAACCTCTTCTTTGAAGTTAGATCTGCAACATAATGAAGAAATGCAAGGTGTTTCAAGATGATTTCTTTGAGTTAGATTTTGCTTCCTTGCCAAATGACTTATTCATCTGACAGGCAGCAAGATCTAACTCATAGAAACCTCTTGATGTCCATATCTATAGATCAAGTTCTGAAGCTTTGTATCTATCTATCAAGGAGACAACAAGGAGTATCTATATATTTTTGAAAGCATGTTGACGATCTTCATCACGCTGTCACATAGAGAGCAATCTATTTGTCACATAGAGAAGAAGCTATTTTGCGGCAGCTTGACAAAGATCTTCAGCACAATGACAAAAAATTTCATGGTTTCTTTGGTGTGTTTGTGTGAAAATTGGAAACACTTATTTATAGGGGTTTATGGATGTTGTGGACAACAAAAACTGTCTGTGAAATGTGGTCCTCACAAAAGAATCTTATGCTGAGGTAGTTCGGATTTTATAATCCAAATTGTACTTACACCCTAAAAAATTGAGTTGAATTCGAACTAATTTAGCATTTAAATGAACATCTTTAACGTAAATTAAAACATAATGAAAGTTAAAATAATATATATATTATTCAAAACATAATGCAACAACTTAGTTCAACAACATATAACTAACACGTAATAAAAACAACATAAAACACATGATTAATTAAAACATAACACATTATCACGGATCACCTAAACTAACTTCTTCTTTTGGTCCCTCCAGCAGAGCCCTGATCTCTTCATAATTCCTGGGTCGGATCAAACTTTTTTGAATTTGTTCAGCAGATTTAACCAAAGATAGAGAACATGGTTCTCACGTTGTCGTTCGTGAGTTTCATCCGGATGAACCGAAGATATCCGGCTGAGTCGGACAATGGATATCGATATTCAACACCGACCACCCTCCTCGTGTCTCTGTGGTTGAGTTGACGATTGATTTGATCCAGCTGATCCTTCAGCCCGGAGAGGGTGACATTGTTGTGAATCCTAAACAGATGGGGTGGTTTTCCCCCGTTGTAGTAGACCGCCGCTAGCTTAGTGTTCGGATCAAAGCTAGTGAATTCCATGATTTTTTTTCTGGTGTAGTTTACTTGTAATGAAAACAGGGACCCCTATTTATAGTTGTATCTGGGCGTTGTGGACCATATAAATTGTCGGTGCAATGTGGATCACACAAAAGAATCATATGCTGAAGCAATTCAGATTATATAAATCTGAACCATCATTCACCCTACAGAAAGTACTAAGTTTCCTTTTGTTTCACCCAGGATCGTATTAATTCGGATTACAAAATCCAAAAAATAAGTGTTCAGTTCGGATTATATAATCCAAACTGCATCAGTCTCATTTGGACGGTGGTCTGCACCACATAGAAAACGTTTTTCCAAATATTTTGGACGATGGCCAGGTCAGCAAACGTGTTTTACACGTTTTTTGACCTTATTAATGGTAGATGTTACCTATGTTGACACTCCCTTCCTATAAATTTCCTCCAAACCTCCACCATTTCTCACACCAACATCTCCCACTCTCTCCTTCTCTTTCTTCTACAACCATGTGTTTCCATCGTTGGCCTTTCATAGAAAGAGGCCTATTCAGAAATTTCCAGGGATTGTATGAATGATCAATGTGGATGAAATCGCGTTGCAAAAAAGTGTGGTTCATCTGGGGATCATGTTGGTCAGTCTAGGTCTGAGGTTGGTCTGTCTGAGTGCAAGGTTGACCATCATTGTCTCTTGTTCCCTGTAGATCCCCCTCCCCTCACCAACATTGTTTTCTTCTTCCCTTCTCTCCTCTTTCCTCCCCTCTGTTTCCCCTCCACCAGTGGCTGGAGCCACTAGTATAGCTTACCCCCTCCCTCTTTTTAGGCTCTTAGAAGATTATAAATAATTTTAGGTTCTTATGTAATAAGCTTAAAAAGCTTCAACATTATTGTAATTATTATTCATATATTAATAAAATGAGTTCTTTTTATCTTCGTGTTCTTTTAATTTCTGTTTTTTTTATGTTTATTTGCATTTTATTTTATGAATTTGAAAGGCTAAAGTAAAAAAATTCTGAAAAAAGAGCATTCTGGATTTTAAAATCCGGAAAATACTAACAATATAATTCAGAATACATAATCTTGACATGCGTATTTTCGGAAGGAAAAAATAGGGCACGCGAGTAATCCTTAGGGTGGAAAAAGTAATACTCTTATCTTTTTATATGAGATTTGTATTGCAAACCCTCTCCACAATATGCTACTAACAATGTCGCATATTCTAACAATAAAAGGATCGTTTTTATGTCCACAAGCCATAGTTTAACAGGTAAAATATTAAAATTGTTAGATTGAACCCTATAATCAAAATTCAAAGTTCGAAACCTCCACTTATATAAATGTGAGTTTATAAAGGTTTTGCTATATTGTCTATCTAAAAAAAGATCATTTTGATTTATTTTTTTCGAAAACAACTTTATTGTCATTGCATTATTTTACTTTTAATATTTTTTTCATGAAAGTCATATCGAGATAATATTAAATATAGAAATAGCAAATACTAGTAATGAAACCACGTGTTGTGATAAGAGATGCAAAAGGAAGTTCATTTTGTGTTGGAGGATCCAATAGCTTACAAGTGTTTTCATCATGCAACAATTCAATCCCTTATATCCCTACTATACATCCCACCACCAACCCTAATCATCATTTCAAATTACCACCACCCTCAACTTAATTACTACTCCATGATTATTACACAAAACATCATGTCATCCTCATCAATCTCTTCATTAATCTCATCCTCACTCCTAAAGAAAACCACCACCATCACCAAACCTCTCTACACCACAAATTTATCCTCCAAAAAAAAACCTCAATCATCACTCTCTATATCGGGTCATTTCTCAAATAGTAACAATATACCCGATTACCCGGGTAAAGGCCCACCCGAATTCCCCTTTCAACCCAAAACCGACCCTCCTTCATTTCCTAAAGAGAATCCTACAATTCCAACACGTGAACCTGAAGTAGACCCAAGTGTACCACCCGAAATAGTTATAGATCCTCCTCAGTTCAACCCGGTTCCGGACCCGAATCCAAACCCGAAACCGGATGCTCCAAAACCACCACTAACTCCTCCTGGACAAGATATGCCGTTTCCCATACCGGATGTAGTACCACCGCGGCCACCACCGGATGTTGTTCCTCCGTGTCCTCCTGGACCGGATATTGTTCCACCGCCATCTACTCCGCCGATACCGCCACCCAAAGGACCAAGTATTATTTTGTAGGTAGTGTATTATATAAGAGCCAAACTTGGAAAATGCATGTTACGTATTCATGGTATAGTATAGTAATCATCTATAAATTTGGCAGTTTTAGATGAGAGAATTTTATTTACATGGTTGTATTATGTTCATAACATGAATGCTCTTATCTCTTCTAACCTTAATTAGTTCGTTAGGATTGGGTTTGTTTTCGACTTATTTAGATTTATTTACTCACGTATGGGTGTTCGTGTTCGGACTTTGGATGATAATATGAAAAGGTGGCAAGAATTTTGAATAAAATAATTATGTTTTGGTATAAATTAGTGTTCCTTGAAAATTTAGCGTAAACCAAATGTCCCTAGCACCAAGAATTTGGAGGAGTAAAATTTTTGTGCCTTAAAATAAACTTAGACTAAATTTTGCAATTTATCCTGAGTTTTTGCTAGGAATAGCTTACAATATGTTTTAACAAAGTGATTATTCGATTTAAAAAAGTGCTAGACATTGACTCTATATCTAAAGGATCTAAAATAAATTCATTTGTAGATCCTCGTTGTTAGACATAGGACTATGCCTACAATCACATACATTTTTGAGTCTTAATGTCATTGTATTAATTAACTGAGCGACCTATTAGAAGTTAATAGGAATAATGAATCTATTGTCATTTCTTGAACTCAAATGTATGAGCGTGAAAGGTGAAGGTAAGGTACAGTTGAAACATTGAAAGTATAAGAGTATAAAATTGTAGATTACTAGAAATATTTCAAAATTCGAGTATTGGTTAGGCATTTTTATGCATTTTGATGTTGACATTGTTATTACTGATAGAATACTGGATGACATTGCCTTGTGTGACTTATATAGCATAATATTTAGAATTTGAAACTTTGATTAAATAGCTAAGTGGTGCCTATACATCCAATGGTATGTACTGGTAAGGAATCAAATGAAGGTGATCATTAGGCTTATCTACGGATTTCGGGTACCTATTGACTTTCTGCGTAATTATGCAGAAAAATGTGTGATCAAGTTTGTTATTAGCTTTAGGCACATGGAGAGTTTATAGAAATTGGAAGGAAGCAAAATAGATAATGAATAAGAAGGAAGCAAAAGTATTAAGAAAAAGTCTTAATAGCTAAGGTTAGAAGTAATTAAAAGATAAAACATGGCATTGCTGGTGGTCTGCTCTGATTTTATGTTGTTGATGTCTGTGTTGGGTGTTATTTAGTAGCAGCATGTGGTGCTTTCGGTTTTTTCTTTGGCATGAGTTTGAATTGATGCGAAGCTGTAACATTTTTCTTGACTTTTTAGAGTCACTTTGTAGTCTCTTATCTCCTATCAGTAGGACTTGTGCTCTTTGAGAGTGATCTTAATAAAATTGTCATCTAAAAAGAAATTCCATCAATGTCAAAATCATAAGCTAGTATTGAACTTTGAAAAACTATTTGAAATTATGCAAAAAACTTTTTTTGTTGAAATAACAAAAGTTAGTAATTAGTTTTTTTTGGTTGACGAAAACAAGTTTAATGCATTTCATTTATAATTAATATTTCGATACATGATGGAATATTGATAAAGATGTGGAAACTAGCTAGAGATAGAGCCGCCCGAGCTAATCTGTGAGCGACTTCATTGGTTTATCTTCTAATGAACCTAATTACGAATTCAGAGGTTACAAGATCATAAACAAGGAGAGTACAACAGTCATTTATGATGGCACCAAAATCCAAATTCATGATCCTCCTCCCATAGACATTGTCCATAACTGATTTCAAATCCACCTCAAAATCCACGTTTTGTAACTGTAGGTCTTACAACCATTCTAAGGCTGTGAGGAGCCCAAGAGCTTCACCAATATCAACATCGACTAGAGGGGATAGCTAATCAGTTCGGGCTAGAACAAAACTACCATGTTCATCTCTGATACATATACCAATACCTACTTTATTTTGTTCGCTCGAGAATGAAGCATCAACATTACATATGTACCGACCTGCTACCGGTTTCTGCCACTGTAATTTTGTTGGCTGTGACAGGGGGTTGTTGCCCATTTTGTTTGATATTTTGAGCGCGTTTCCAGCTTTCTAGAAGGCTATCAGCTCGCGTGCATATGCTCTGGCAGGTCTCAGTAAAATTGTTCCAGATTTTGGTGTTTCTACTCTTCCATATACTCCATAGCAATATACAAATGGTTATGCACTTGAAACACTACTTCCAATTGAAGATAATTAAAGCCTTTATGATTTTCTATTGTGTCTAAATATCAACTACTATTTTAATTTATGAATTATATGACGTAGTATATGAGATTGATTTCCTTGATTCAACCTAGACATAATTAAAGAAAGTTGATTTTTCCAAAAAAAAAAAAAAGTTATTGATATTTATTCTCTTTTTCACATGAAATATTTAGTGAAACAACGTAATATCTTTTAATAGTAAGTGACACCTAAAACAATCTTTAATGTTCGAAGCATATTTTATTTTTATCACCATGAGACATTTTTATTCATAAAATCTAATGAAAAATAATGTTTTGTTGATGTTCTAAGTGAGGGTTTTACTAGTCTTATTGTTGGGCAGGCCTTGTGAGACAACAACATAATAGAGAGAAATTTGCTCTATAGGCCCCTTTAAATCTGAAAAATACCCTTCTTCGGTCGTAACTCTCAATTGCTCAGGTTTAGGGGGTTACAACCCGAAGGGTATGGGGTTAGGATCTGATTCGTTTTTGCATATGGCTGAAACATATATTATAGAACCACCGATCATTATTCAACAACCACTCATAATTCAACAACAATAGTTTAACAACGATGTAGATAGAATAGAACAAACATTACAGAAATTGAAAAATATAATGCAAATTGACATCAAAGTTTAAAATTACAACACCGTTTAACCAAACTTTACTAACATTATTGACATTTACAGTTAGAAAGAACCCGAAGGTATAACACTCCCTTTTTAGATATCATGGTAAAAAATATGCGGCATATGTCGGAATCATCATTAAGAATCTCTGGATGATGACAAAATGGTACTTGTGTTGTTATCATCCTTCTGATCTATGTATGAGACCTACGTAATGAACTGAAATATGAGACACAAATTGATTTTCACGAGATTCATGAAAAAAAATCGTTAAGTTGCCTCTCCAACTCAGCCATCTTATATTATATGCGGGAGTTAAATACATCACCACCATCTTTTTCTAAGATTTGAATTTGACATGAGCTTTGAGTGGAGGCATGCTTGAGAGAATTAGAGACAGGAGATATGATTGTAACCCTTGGATAACAGTGAGCGAGAGTTAGGACCCAAGAGGGTTTGGTCTATAACTCGATAGAGGCATTTTTGGATTTTCAAAGGCATTTAAACATTTAGAGGGACCTATTGAACAATTTTCGTAGGTCTAATCGGTCAAACTGCATAAATTATACTTGAATATGTGACTTGGTGAATCATGTGAATTATGAGATTGGTGAATAATGTGACTTATGTGGAGCTGTGTATTTAAACATGTTTGCTTGGTGATGCTTGTACACTTGAGACGATGTTGTTAATATGAGAATGATGTGATGATTTACTTGATGATAATATGATTAAGAGAATGTTTACTTGCTTTGGATATTGAATTATGCTTTAATATGCTATGATTTGATCGAAGAAGATATTCGTATGATGTTAGTATTTTAGGAATAATGAACATGTATATATGTGATACTTGAATCTTAGAATGATATATTTGTGCTTATGTCTTTTATGTGAATATTATCTAACTCTCAGTGGTCGTTTGGTTGACCGCCTCTCCATTTGTAAAAATTGCGTGGACGTGTAGGCTTGAGTATGTTCGTGGAGGCGTGAGTACCCAAGGCTTGCATGGCGCATTCCTCGTTTTTCTTTTGCATGGAGTCTAGTATAGACCCTGATTAGGATTGTCGGGATTCTATGTTTATTTATTTTTGAGATTACGTTCAGACTTTGTTATTCATGTATTTCTGAGATTTGAGACTTGTTGTTGAGATCCTGGATGTATCTAGAATATTTGAGATGTTGTTTTTATTCCGCTGCAAGTTTTATGAAAACTGAATTATGCATGAATTGAGAGAAATGATGACGTAACATCTTAAAATCTTTGATTAATTGATTTATTTGCATTAAATATTGTTTGCGGGTGTTATAGTTGACACTTGCTTCTTCCATTACTAGGGTTTAACTATTTGGGAGCATTTGGTATGCTACAAAACAAGGGATTAGACAAGATGACTAAACTGTTATAGGAACAACACAAACTGGAGGACAAAAGACATGACAAAATCTAAAATTCTTGTCTTTCGCTAAACCACAACTTTTAATCTCAACTGCAAGTTGTCTAAAATACCAAAATAGTATCACACTTTGAATTAGGAATGAACCATGATTTACTCCAATGTCTTGGTCGTATTTGGATAAGCTACTTGAAAGCATCTTCATTAACTTCTTTGATATCCTTTTATCTCCCTTTCCCATGCATTTGGATATGGCCTTACCATGTCTCCTCATTAATTCGTTCAACTTTTTACCAAGAAATCTTTTTTCTAAAACTATTGTAAAGGGGTCTCACACAATCTTTAATCCACCCTAAGCTGCTATTCTTCAATCGAAGGAAATAGACTCTACATCACATTTAGGATTATCAACATCCGGTATATACAAAAGAATAGAAAAACATAATGAAAATAAATTGAAAATACAACATTATGGATCACTCATAAAAATGCATGTCTTGCATAGTGTAACCTAAGTCATTTATCAAAAATGTTAATTAGTGTTTCCGGAGCACTGATTAAGGGCCTTAAAATGTAACTTTTTATGAAAATTTGTGTAATTAGTGCATTGAAAATTGAAAACTTTAACATTTTTAAATATTAATTTCTTAATTTAGCATGCTTAAAGAGTGCCCCAAGGACACTCTTTAACAAGACCCATCATTTATTAACAAACTCCAAGAGTCGTTGGTTTTCCCCTTCCACTATAGCAAATGGTCTTGGAAGCATTTGATCATTAAGGTCTCTTCCAATAGCAGTTAAGATTTGCCCACGGTGGTAGCGTTTGAGGAAACACCCATCCATCCAGTTCAATAATGGGTCTGCACTTAAATGAACGATTTTAGGAGTTACAAAGGAAACACACAAATTAATTAAGAGACCAAATATCCAATTTAGTTTAAAAGTTATGGTTTATAATTCTCATAATTTGAACTAGTACCATCCTTAGGTTGTTTGCCTTTCATGTTCATCCACCCAAAAAGTTTAAAAAGTAAAGTAAAAATAGGAATACGAGTAATAATAAGAATGAAAAAAGACATGGCAAGATGTGTAAGTGTGACCCTAAATATGAGCAAGAGTTTTTTAGTGTTCTGTCAGACCAATAAAAGCTTTGTGTGTCATAGACAGTATTTCGAAAAGATTCTTATATGCTGCACCAAATTCCATGAACTTTAGATGGAGGCATGGAGCTTATTTGCTATTATTCTTTTAATGTTAAATAGGATGCAACTGTTCCTTTGATAATTTTTTCTTGTTCTTGTTCTTGTTCCATGAACTCTAGAAAGAATATAAACACAAAAATAGGAAGGAAAAAAAAATGATCACATAATTAGGATAATGAAAATATCAATTAACCAAGAAGAAAATAGATCTCATTACTGAGAGATTTAAAATTCGATCTCTACCCATCATCATAATATTAACAATACTTACACTTATTGTAAAATAATAGGGTTACACTACTCTCATCAAGTTCATTTGATCACATTACACAATACTTGAATTTAATTGGACGTGTAGTGTGTTTGTTTTCTGCAAATCTAACAAAACATTATTCATTTGTGATAAAAGACGGATTTAGATCCTCTTCTACCATTTATTTCATATTGTTGGTATTGTATTAATATCAACCATTCAATCTATCTCTTTTTTTTTTCTTTCTTTTGTGAGTCAATCAACCATTAAACTAGAAAAAGGAGAAATGGCCAGACGATCCAGTTCCATAACTAGACATGTGTGTGACAAAGACAAAGAGAAAGCAAGTGTAATAATAAAATATAAGGAGTTATTTTTCTCATCTCATAAGTTTCTCAATAAAATCTGAATATTTTAATGTGTTTTTGGAGATTTTATAGGATGCTTATGCCGTTTGGATTTTATAAACCGAACTGAATAATGCACATGAGAAACTCAATAAAAAAGAGAAAAAAAAGTTGTCTAAAATAAAACCGAATAGTAAAGTGGCTCTCAACTTACTACCACACACTGGCTCAAACTATCAAAGTCCAATTCCATAATGTAATGGACCCAGTATATAGTTAGTAGTAACTGCTACCCTAACCATTATTGTTGTGGTTGACACACTCAGGTCCCCGTGGTCTAACGTTATTATGTAGTACTTGTTAGCCTCTGTTTGGTAATACGATGAGATTTCCGCGTTTACACAAAACTACGGCGAAATTTCCATGTTAATGTAGAAATTCTATTTTGTAGCTTCTAAAAATCACGGTAACTTTGTCTCCATAAACCTGCAGATGCATGCCTCTTGCCACCTAACGTGCAACCAAATACTCATTTTGCTTGTGTTTGGAATTGCGGTAAATAGCCGGCAAAACCACGTTTAGGCTGAAGTTAGGATTTCCAGCTTCATAAAAGTGGCATTGAAGTTACATTGAGAAGCAGAAATTGTGTTACAAATGCCACTCCAAACACACTTTTTTACTATTGAATAAATCTCGTTATATCAAATTTGATTCAATGACTAAAACTAACATGTATATGATGCGATTTATTTCACTTGTGTAGAACAAAAATTAACCTTACTTGTTACACAAAAAATTTGGCTTTAATTTCAATAGAAAATAATTTAAAAAGTATCTTATAACTTGTGGTCGTTGTGCTCAAGTCATGGCACAAATTCAACCAGAAACACTATTAATTTCCTTCCCTACAATTTATCTCTTTTCCTCTCTTTAACGTTTGTAGAGTTTATCTTGTGAATAGAACTTTTTGTTGTTGTAAAAAATGACATCACCTTAATGGCCCCATTTTAATAAACCCATTAGGTGGCCCACAGATCAATCATCACCATGATTCTTTCAACACCGTGTGGATGACAACAGTAAACTATGTCATGACTTGTGAGCACAAAACCTCAAAAATCAAATCAAATAAAGGCAGAAACTTTAACATGAACCCTTGTTTAAGGCTTTTGACATGGAGGAAAAAGAAATAAAAAAACCATTTTACCTAAAATGGTCTTGGTGACGACAAGGAATGATGGCATGTTATGTATAGTCTTAATTTACACATTATGTCTTCATAATTCATTGTTTTTCATTTTATGTTATACTTGCTTTGAAATGTGATAGAACTCAACTGGATAATAAGCCCCCTTTAGGGCTTGTTCAAAAATAATAAGCCCCGTAGGATAAATTGGTTAGGAGAACTCGAATTCAATTATTTTTTAGGGAAAAAAAAATTATTGTTCATGATAAAAACAATTCTTAACTAAACTTTACATACATTGAGGGTTAACACAAAAAAACGAAAAAAATATTTATTTATTTTTGAATAAAAATATAAAAGTATTTATATTAATAGAATAATCCTCAATTAATATTTGTTATTTTTAACGAATTCATATTTTTAAGTAATAAGTTTCCAATGAATTATATGATGAAGAAAATAATAAGTATTACCCTTCAAACAAAAGTATTAGTTCCTTTAAAAGAAAATAATAAGTATTAGTTAGATCAAAAAATTAATCATTTCTAACTAATTTTTAATAAATGTAAAATGAATAAGTCAATAATTTAATCCTGAATTATTCATCTCGCTCTAATTTGGTCTTCAGACTATAAAAATAAGATAGCTAAATGTATATTCACTTTTCAGGATATCTTTTGAAATAAGGCGGTGTCTCTAAAAGTTTCTCTATTCGCTTGGTGTTGGTTGAGTAAATGGATTTCAACAAAAGACAACTTGCTTTGTTGGTTGTGGGAAGAAAGAAATGGTTCATAGTTTGATTTTGAAGTGTGGTCTTTTTGGAAGCATCTCCTCATCCATTTTCAATGGTTGGAGATCAATAATGTGCCTCCGTCTGACATTGATATGCATGTTATTTAGTTTGGTGATGCTCACATCTTTATAAAGGAACCTCGATAATTTTCACAAGTTATTTGGTTTGCTCGTATTTGAATCATCTGAAAGGAGCGTAACATGTGGATTTTCAAGACAAAGAGTCATCTATTTTGATTTTCATACTTGGTGAGCTAATCCTTCTTGTTGTTTAATATTCTATACTATGCAATGCTGCTTTTTGGCTACCGGTCTAAGTTGATGCACAAATAATAATTTTGAGATTATTTATTATATTTTTATAGTTAAATAACCGAATTGAAAAACCAATAATAGTTTAGGACCAAATTATAAAAAAAATTAATAATATTTTCAGCATGTTTAATTTAAATTGAGACTATGAAACTAGTCCCCAATTTTTGTTGCAATTGATACGGACAAATATAGACATTTATAAAATAATTAAAAAAAATCACCAATAATGAAGCAACCATTCAACATGGATCATGAATGAGGTGTACAATCATTTTCCCATTCATTTAAAAATGGATAAATTAAGATTATATTTGGTAAAGTTAACCAACCCATAAAATTGATTGGGCCAACAACGTGTTATTATGAAGATAAGCAAAACAATATGAATATCACTCTTCACCCAGTAAGATACACTCCCGTCCAACCAAACTTACCAAAATACCTCTACGCAAGTTAACTCACGCACCTCTGGCACGTGCGCATGTTAACTTGCGCACGTTAGCCGGTGATCAAAACAGATGAACAAACGTTTTTGAACAGTGGTCAGTTGTTCAACATTCAATCTACACGTTTTTAACACCATTTACACGTTTTTTTGACCATATTTATGTTTTTTATAACTTATACTACCATTCCCACCTATAAATACCCCTCCATACTTCCCTATTCCCTCACACCATCTCACTTTCTCTCCCTTCTCACTCTCTCCCTCTATTTTTTTTCCCTTTCAATAGTCTCTAGTCATTTTGGGTAAATGGTGATCAGTTTTGAGGAAAATGGTGAGTAGCCGACTTAGGGAAGTGATCAACCCTTGAGGTAAAATTAAATTTGCTTCTTTTTACCCAAAATCTTTTTACCGTGGGTAAAAAGAATCTTCTTGGGATATAAAAAGAACCAGATTTAGATTTAGCTCAAGGGTTGATGATGTATTCCCCCAAGAAGGCTACTCACTATCTTCCCCAAGACTGATCACTATTTACCCCAAATGGGTAAAAAGAATTTTTTACCCCAAGAAGGTAAAAAGAAAATAAGTAGATTATTTAGTGAATTCAAATAAATGTATCAATTATTGTACCGATTCTATTAATAAAATGAGATGGTGTTATATGTATTTATTTTGTTCATTTCTTTTTATTTATATTTTCTTTTATTTTATGTTTATGATTATGTATTAAATAAAAAAATATTCTATTTAATGGTATCGAATTTATTTATATCGGATTTATTTTCTAATTTTGTATTTATTTGCATATTGAATAAATAAATTCGAATAAAAAGTTTAATTAAATTCAACGTGGAATCGAATAAAGAATTCTAATAAATAAAATCGAATAAAGTTGCGTATTGAATAAATTCGAATAAAAAGTCTAATTAAACTCAACGTGGAATCGAATAATATTGCGTATTGAATAAATAAATTCGAATAAAAAGTTTAATTAAACTCAGCGTGAAATAGAATAAAGAATTCTAATAAATAAAATCGAATAAAGTTGTGTATCGAATAAATTCGAATAAAAGTTACATTTAAATTACATTACATAAAGTTGCTAAATATGGTTTATCGTTACATGACATACATTCGGAATTGCACCTTTCAACTACAACAATTGTGTTACCTCTGAATGGTGCAAATTCAAAGTTGCTAAGCAGCAGGACTCCACCATCCGTCCTGAAAGTGCTTCTGTTCCATTCAAAATGTTAAATTCTCGTTGGTCTTGGTTTTAAATGATAGTATCCAAGTACCAACGGAATGAGGTTCATACCTTGACACTTCAATACCATCATTTAAACGAATCCAACAAGAATTTAACATTTAGAATGGAACAAAAGCACTTTCGGACGAATGCTGGAGTCCTGACGTTTAACAAATTTGAATTGCCCCATCTAGAGTAAGACAATTGTTGTAGTTTAAAGGTGCATTCCCTACCTAATCACGACCGCCACCTAATCAAGATCTTTTGACGGAATCAGACTTTTGATGATATCTTCAGCTGATCTCACCAACGTTGCTCACATATCGATCCACTGGAACATGTTGTGCTCCCAAAACATGGTCGTCACGTTTTTGTCGTTCGTCAATTCCACCTAAGTGAATGATACTCTTCCATCGTCGAGCATTGGACATTTATATCGAACGTATTCCACCTTCCTTGTGTCTCGGGGGTTGACTCCTTTGTTGAATTCATCCAGCTGATCCTTGAGACCTCTTAACGTTACACCAAGACACCAAACCTTCAACCTCTGAGGTTCTCTGCCGTTGAATTGTGCACGAACGTCAATCCATCCGGCCATTGTTTCAAATCTACACAATAAGAAATTAAAAATAATCAATGAAAATTCTCTAAAACAAACCCTAAATCTAAAAAAAAAAAACTCTAAAACTCAAAACCTACAACATAAACATGCAAACATCTAAACATTTAAGCAACACACATCATTTTCATGTAAACATTGTATGATTTCTTGACAAAAAAACAAAAATTTAAATAAACCTTAAATTTTAAAAATTTCTAATTTAAGAGAAAAAATCTAACATAAAGGTTGATTGTGTTTGATTATGAAAACTTACTTGTTATTGAAGTGTTGTTTGATTTGAACTTGAAGGAATTTTGGATTTTGTGATTTTAGAGAGATTTTGGAGAAATTTTGAGATTTAGGTGATGAATGAGGCGTTCTGCCTTGTATAAGACAGATTGTTGCGTGAGTTAGCTAGCGTTGCGCTAGTTAACTCACGCAGCGCATGTTAACTAACGCACAATTTTACACGTGCGCTAGTTAACATGCGCAGGGGCAAAATCGTCCCGTCTACAGGGCGTGAGTGTATTTTGCAGGAGGGAGAGTGGCATTCAAACAATATATCTTAGGTGAAATTAATGTGCTCCTCCATTTTAGAAGTAGATTTTATACATGAGTTTCATCTGATAAAAGAATAAAAATCAAATAAAATGTTAGAAAGAGAGTATTGACAATGTTTCTCATTTTTTTTTTTGTGATAAGATAGGCAAAGCAAGGTACAAGGATAACTTTAGAAGAACTATTTAGTTTTATACACTCCTTGTGCCCTATAGTTTATAGTTTATATTTGCTAGGCACCACATTAAAATACTGTGTTGATAAGAACGGCTACATAATTAAAATAATAATTTTCTGGTTCTCCTAAGTAATGGAATTAACAAGGTCAAGCAAAACATTTTGTTTTATATATCTCTTAGGTAAACAAGCCATTTGTCAATCAATTTAATTAAGTAGGACCATTTTCATTTGGCATATGGTGTCATTTAACTTGGCTTATTTCTTTTGCACACGCAAATGCAATACACTATTTTTATAATTTTTTGACTGTATCCCCAGTCCAACATTTGAGCTTATAAATGATAACTTATAATAATATACATTTTTTCATGGATTTATAGTGTTTTTTAAACTAGATTAACATATTTTTAGTTAGACTATTTCTTTCAAATAGATATATATCGTATCATTTTTATTTCTAAACTTAACTAAAAGGATTAAATATTAATTATATAATATTTTGTCATTTTATATTTATCAAATAGTTCAACAATTAATTTTACTTAATACTACAAAATAAATTTGTTAGTTTTTCACTTATAACATCATCCGTTACTAGGCTTATAGCTAACAGAACATATATACACACACAAATGAGTGAGGATATATATATATATATATATATATTCTTTTAAATAAAATGAATCAGGATATATATATATATATATATATATATATATATATATATATATCTACTCACAAATGAATGTAGTGAGCACTTCCAAATCAAGGACAACTAGCAAGTGAGTGTATTATCACGAGAGTAAGAAGGAGCAAAAGAGAAAAGGCCAAGCAAAGTATTCCATAAACTCAACTTAAAAGAGGGAACAATCCACGTTGATTGGTGCTGAGAATTTCATAAGATTATTCATCTTCTCAATTACGGTCATTCTCATGGAGTTATGATGTACTAAGTTATATGTACTTATCTTTCGATGTGAGCTTTCTCATATTTCATAGAATCTAAGACATGACAGAAGATTTTCCTTCAAAAATTAGTTTACCTATTGTTTTTTGATGAAGAATTAGTTTACCTATTGTAGTATTACATTGGTATTTTTATAAAATAAAATAAAATATGGTATTTAATAGAAATTCTCGCAAAATAGTTTTTTTTTTACAAAAATAAACGATATTCATTCAAGTTTTGAGTAAGTCGATACAATATAAATTGAAAGTCGCCAGAAACATAAATAACTTTGAAAGTCGATACATTATCTATGTTAATAGCATAAAATGGCAGTGCATATACGCCTCCTGCAAATATGACTGTATTCAAATCTCTAGAATATATGTGTCTTTGGATTTGCAACGTTGACGACGTCAAAGTTATTGATTGAATCTGCACTTGAAATCAAAAGCTACTCTTTCAACCTGAATCAAATAAACACCGTATTAAGACGGGAAATCAAAAACACACCGCACAAACATGAGAAATCAACACAAAAAGCATTCAAAGAAGACTGAAAATATGTGAAATCACTTATTTAGTTAAAAAAGATAAAGAAAAAGCAATTCGAAGGGGTGATTTCGGGTCAAAATTAACCTTAAATCACCCCTCTTAGATAAATCAAAGAAGAAGAAAAGTGGTGACATCTAAGTTTTGATATGGAGAAGAGAGAAATAGAGAGTATACATAAACATTTTATTAGCTATATATATATATATATATATATATATATATATATATATATATATATAGGGTTTTGCTAGAAACAACTCATAAATATGTCTTTTAGCAACCTACACCTCAAGGTGTGATTTCCAATTTTTAGTTATAACTTTGTTAAAAGACATCTTCATAAAAATTAGTTTGTGTCTTTTAACAAATTCTCATAGAATAACTTGCTAAAAGACATCTTCATAAAAGGTGTCTTCTAGCGAAACACACACATATATATATATATATATCAGCTCTCTTGTTGAATAATGCTAAATCTCGACAAATCTTTTGTTTTGTTGGCCTGGTGAGAAAAACAAATTATTTGAAAAAGGGAAGTCATATCTTTATACAATTTATGAGTCTGATTTTGTGTTTGAAAAAAAATGTTAAATCATTAGAGTTGGATTCTATCTCTACTCATATATACATATGTTAAAAGAATTTGAATTTCACTCTCCAAAAATAGTTGAAAAGGATAAGAATGTTCAAACACATTAATATTCAAAAGTCAAAATCTGAATAATTTGAAACTCCTCCAATAATTAGCTCATAAGTTGAAGATGCCTAATACAACAACCGAAGAATCTTAACAATATGTGAACTCCAATACTATTTGAATACCTCCCTCGTGCTTAGCGTATGTCATGGGTATGATTCTCATATTATTCTCATTAATCCAACATTGATACCATGTGAAATGAATTTGAATCTTATTTAAGAAAGCTACTCCCTCCGTCTTTATATGTAAGCACCATTTACCTCTAATAAAAAAGTGTTTGGATATAAGGACGGAGGGAATACATTATATTATATAAGATAAATGTATCCAAGTTTACACACATTGCACAATCAAAAAACCTTGACAATGTAGGACTTAAATATATACAGTTTCAGTAAAATTGAATCGGTGTGAGAATTAGATAATTCTTACAAAAAGATATAAATTGTTAATGCTAAAGAAAAATAAAGTAAATTAATAAAAATATATTAAATGAAAAAGTGTTTTAGAATTCTAGCGGTTTAAACTGATACACCTTAGTGTGTATGTATGGTATTACAAGGGATATGTCAGAATCACAGTAATTTATAAAATGTAGTTTTTTAAAAATTCCAATGAATCAAAGTAAGTCTGATATACACAACATCATCGTAATATCAAACATAGGCTTAGATTGTTTGCCTTATAGGTTTGTTTGCATTTTAGGTTTGGTCGCTCAAAAACTTAAAAAAAAACAAAGTTAAAATAGAAAGAAGAGTAATTATAAGAGTGAAAAAAGACATGGCAAGATGTGTAAGTGTAGTAACCTTAAATATGAGCAAGAGTTTTTGGTGTTCTGCCAGACCAATGAAATAAAGCTTTGTGTGTCATAGACAGTATTTCTGAAAGATTCTCTTAAGCAGCACCAAATTCCATGAACTCTCTAGAGCTTGTTATTGTTCTTTTAAATGTTAAATAGGATGCAACTGTTCCTTTAATACTGTTGTCTTGTTCTTTTCTCTTTAACCTTGAACTCCAGCAAGAATATTATCATTGAGACGCAAAATTAGGAAGAAAAAGAAAAATGAAGTTTTCTTTGTATGAAGTGGTAAACCACTGAAATTAAATTGATACGCAACTGCGAGGTCCTGAGTTCGAATCCGGATCAAGACGTCCGACCTTGCAATTTTAACATTTGTCAGTTGAGTTATGACTTCTAGACAAAAGAAAAGGAAGTTAATCACATGCATAATTCATAAAAGAAAAAAATAAATTAACAAATACTAACATTTCTTGTAAAATAATAGAGTTGCATATATTAGACTATTCTCATCAAATCTATTTGATCACATTATTTTTCACCTAACAAAAAATTATTCATCCATGATAAAAGGTAGAGTAACTAGATAGTAGCTAGCATATGTGTGTGTGACAAGGAGAAAAAGAAAGAGTAAAAACAAAATGAAAGGAGCAGTAAAGTGGCTTTCTTCAGCTGATTACCATTTACCCTTACTACTAATTGTGAATCACTCTCTAACCAGACATTATGCCAATTCATCTCCTTTGTTTTCTCTATGGCATACATTGCAGCACTCAGCTAGTAGTATTAATTTGTAGAGAAATATCAAGACATCCACTAAAAAGCCAAAAACTCAAATAATAGTTTGAAAAATATTGACAAGGAGATAATTCAAACAAGAAAATAACTAACTTGTTTCTTTGCACATATGAAATTACTACTATTCAGTGGTGGCATCAGCAAGTTTAGAGTGTGCAATCGCACATGACTAATATTTGTAAGGGTTACCACAAACACATTATATTGTTAAAGAAATTATATAGTTACAAATATTGTTCCTATATATCAAAGTTCAAGGGACTCAACTTTTTTAAGAAAAACCTTAGCCGGAAATTCTAAGTTCACAAATTATTGGCTCCTAAGGTTCAACTTATGAAAAAATTATGGACTCTTTATTTTATCATACATTGTACATAATACATTAAATTTTCCACTCTCAAATTTCAATCACTTTCTAAACTAGAGACACTCCAACATCTTACTCTAGTTACTCCTCAATCTCCCTTTGTTTTTTTAAAGTGACTCAAAATTGAAGATTGGGAATCTGCCAAAATTGTGGCACGATTTGGCAAAATCGTGGCATGACTTTGGCCCAATGTGTTAAAATCGTGGCACGATTTTACGCTGCTGCAGAAAAACATAAACATATTTTTCAACGTGGATTTGTTCCAAATTTTGAGGGATGCTTTTACTATAACTATAGACCTTGTATTAGGTGTGTGTGTGTGTGTGTGTGTGTGTAGAAAAATAGGATTTAGAAGCAAACAAAAAACTAGGGTTTATAGAGATTTCTCTTGGCAACAAACACTAGGGGTGTGATTGTTTTGATTCACCTTGAACAAAATACTGTTAGGATTGAGTCTCTTGGTCACGGAAGAGAAGAAGAGATTCAGAACTTTGGGTACAATTAGGTTTGAAGACTAATTCTTGTAACCCTTTGATATCTCTTTGTAAAGAAACTCATCATTATAGTGGAACAGAGAGCTGCTCTCTCCCCCAGAGTAGGTCAATATTGGACCGAACTGGGTAAACAATTTATCTTGCGTTCTTCTTCTTCTCTCCTCTCTTGCAGTTTATTTTTTCTTGAATTATATTGACACACACTTGATTAGATTGCTTGGTTTATTTGATCCACACATCAAGTTTTATTGGTGTGATTTTTGCAACGAATTCACAACAATTGACGCCCACCGTGGGGCAAGGATCAAATCGATAACCAAGTTTCATGGGTTCAAAGTGGGATATTGAGAAGTTTACCAGAGATAATGATTTTGGGTTATGGAATTTAAAGATGGAAGCAGTGTTAATACAACAAAAGTGTGAGAAAGTGTTAAAGGGTGAAGGTGCGTTACCGGTCACAATATCACAAGCGGAGAAGACCGAGATGGTGGACAAGGTTATGAGTCTCATTGTCTTAGGCCTCAGGGATAAAGTTTTGAGGGATGTCGCAAAAGAACCTACTGCGGCATCGATGTTGTCAAAGTTAGAGTCATTGTATATAACAAAGTCTTTGGTCCATAGGCAATTCCTAAAGAAACAACTTTACTCATTCAAGATGGTGGAGTCAAAGGCTATCATGGAGAAACTTACAGAGTTCAATAAAATCCTTTATGACTTTGAGAACATTGAGGTGCATCTCGAGGATGAAGATAAAGTTAAACTCTTGTTGTGTACTCTACCAAGATCATTTGAATCTTTCAGGATACCATTCTCTATGGCAAAGAAGGCACAGTCACCTTGGAAGAAGTTCAAGCAGCTTTGAGAACCAAGGAGTTGACCAAGTTCAAGGACTTGAGAGCTGATGAAAATGGTCAAGGCCTAAGTGCTTCAAGAGGGAATGGTGGAGGTAGAGGTAACCAAGGAAAGAGTTGTAACAAGTTAAAGTTTAAGTGCTTTAACTGTCACAAGATGGGTCACTTTAAGAATGATTGTCCAGAGAACAATGGTAACTCCATGAAAATTGTCTATGCGGGCTATGAGGATGTGGGTCCTTTGTTGGTGTCTCGTTGGAGTGATGAAGAAGGTGATGTTTCTTACCTTGGGAGTGATGCCTTATAGAGCGGTGGTTGTCTGGAGAGACATTGAATACTCAACATCAGCCTGGATAGGCGATGGAAAGAATACTTGTAGTCAATCTAGAGAGACAGAGGTGAGAATACTCGTGATCAACTTTTGAGGTGGTGTGCTCGTGATTTTCGGGTATCAAAATCATTGATTAGATTCGAACCTTGAATCATTGAACTCTCAACTTTTATTCGCGGGAAGGGAAAAAAGTGAGTAAAAAACCCTTAAGACCTTGGATTCGGAGGTTGGTTTCGATTGGGGAAGGTGTTAGGCACCCGAACCGACTATGGTATCCCATAGGAACCTTCTACCTATTCTCTAATCTTGCGCTAAATTGATTTTACTTATATTAAAAAGTTAAGAGTTAAAGTGAAAGAAGGGAGAAAGAAGAAGAATGTTTTTGGTTATTTTTATTGATTTGGAAGGGTCGAAACCCTTTGCCTACTTACCCAAATAAATCGGGATCAAAATCAAGTAGTTCGGCTTAAGAACTTATTTGATGAGTTGAATCGATTTTAATATTTTTTGAAAAGATTTTAAGAAGAGATGAGAGGCCTCAAGGCACGAGAAGAAAATACGATGAAGTTGGTCAATTTTAATTATACGAAATCCATGTTTAATGTGGATATTAAATTAATTAACATTTGATTAAGGAAAATAAAAAGAAAATCACTTGGATTACATACCAAGGTTTACTTAAAATAAAATTGAATTTGACTTGATTGATTTTTGAAGAAAATATTTTCTCTAAACTAACGACGAAATCGCATAACGGCGAAATAAAAAAAATAAAAGAGCGTAAAGCGATAAATAAAGTGGTGTGTCGGTGCGCGTGTCAGTGCGTGTGCCGATTACATATTACATACCCTAGATACATTCTATGGTCTTGAAAGAGAAAAAAACGCGAAAATAAATTACATCAATTTCCTAATTACACACTAAACCAAAAATAAAAATAAATGATAAAAAAAATTAACAACGCATGAGATTATACTAGAGAGAAAGCAAAAATGACACGTACTGAAATATTAAGCATAAAAAGAAAATCATATACTAGAATTAAATACCAAATGAAATGCATGACATGAAACATATTTAAATAAAATGCAAGTTTCCAAAAACAAGAAAATATTAGTGAAAGAATGCATGAGTTTGAAATTAAATTAATAAGTAGATTATACTATGCATGATATGAGATGCTAATTAAACACAATGCATAAAAATAGGAATTCAATTATTAAAAGGTAATATATGCATAAAACTAAAACATTAATCAAAACTAGGAAAAATATAAAATGTTACTTCATAACTTAAAATGAACTAAACATAGGAGATAAAAAAAATAAAATAAAAGTGCATGATATGAAGATTAAGATACTACTGAAAATGCATGAAAATATAACATTTAAATGAAATGATTAAGAAGATAAACACATGAAATTAAAAAAAAACAAAAACTAATACACAAGGCAGGGGGGTACAAACAGCATTACTGGAGGTGAAAATAGCAAAAAGGTAGAAACAAAGGAAACTGGGCTTGGGTATGGGTTACTAGAACTGGGTCGAAAATGGGTACTGGGTTGTGGGTTATGGATAACCCACCCATTTTTTGAAGGAGTATATAAGAAAAAAAAACATGGCTTTACTCATTTTCTTTCACTTCTCACTTTACCCAAATAAAACACAAATAAAGCTCTCCCCCTCTCTCAAAGACCAAGCCGCCGGCGAGTTAGAGAAGAAGGTGGTGCACGGTGGTTGAATGCCTCCGGCGCGGTGGTCAGCCGTAGCGCCGCCGCGCCGGAGTTCTAAACTCCTTTTTTTTTAAAAAAAAATTTTACCCACACCTTCGTTTCCTTCCTCTCTATACGGATCCGACCTTGATTTTTTTTGAAAAGCTTACAAAAAACCTAGATCTAAAAAAGAAAAACCACAAAGAAAAGAAAAAAAACACAAAAGGTCAAGAAACTACCTTTGTTCCTTCTTCTGTTTCCGTTTGGTATGGCCTTGGATTTGTGTTCACGTCCTTTCTTCTTGATGCTTGCGGTTCAGTTTTGCTTACGTTTTGCTCCCGTTCGGTTTTGTTGTTCCTTGCCTTGCTTTGTTCACGTTTCTGGTTCGTCTTGTTCTTGCTTGAGACGGTTTGTGATGTTTGTGGATTCGGTTCAGATCTGTTGGTTTGTGTTGATGGCCGAATTTGTTTTTTGATGGCTAGGGTTTGAGATTTTTTTCTTCTTCTTTTACTGATTTCTCTGTGATCGTGCTTGAGTTTGTCACCGAATGGTGATGAACTCGCACTTGAATTGCAGAGGAAAAATGGTTCAATGATGATGGTTGTGCAATGAACCACTGAGAATCATTTTGAAAAAATTTTTTTTGTTCTTGGTGTTCTTGGTGAAAAAATGGCTTTTGATCTATTTTTTGCAATTTTCTTTTTCTGAATCTGTTTGTGGTCTTGGAAAGTGTGACTGCTGACTAACTCTGATACACTCCCTTAATTACCTGACGCACGGAAAGGACCAGAATACCCTTGGTGGAAACTTGGGGAAAAAGTTGGATTGGACCAATGATACAATGACATGTGGACCAGGACTAAAATAAATAAATAAATAAAAAGACTGATAAATAAATAACAACACATTAAATAAATGGAAAAATAAATGACTAAATAAATAATTAATAATTAAAAACTAAAATTTAAATAATAAAATAAAAAAATGTCCCGTCGGAACCAAAAAATGAGGTATTTTAAAATACCTCTCTGCCGAAATTTCGTCTGATACGACTGAGATTACGCGGCTTTTTACGCTAATAAAACGATAAATCAACGACGTGAATGAAATAAACTTTACGAACACAAATGTTACGCTACGCTAAAAAACGCACAAAACGCGATTAAAAATTACGAAAATAAAACGCGAGCGACATTAAAAATAAACGACGAACGAAAAGTAAATGCGACCACAAGATACGAACAAACGCAGATATTACGGGAATTCGCGCGCGAACAGACGACTGGAAAACAAACAACGTACGAATAAAATAAAATAAATCGGTCAAAAATTAGGGTACGACAGATGCCCCTATTTAAGTTTCTCCGTCACGAGGGTTTAAAAAGACGAAAATTTTTGAAACGACGGGTCGGAGAGACTTAAATATCAAGTACACCAATTTTTGACCAACTCAGAAATCGAGGAAGCTTTATGGATGTAATGATATGAGTTGTCTGTTATGCAAGTACGAATGCAATGACGACGAAAACACTAACTCGAGGACCAAATAAAGTGTTACTGGAGAGAAAAAGATGTCTATTACCTTTACAGGGGTAAAGACGAACATACGAAATGAAATACTGGTAATTACCTTTACTGGGGCAACAACGAACATACGAAGGGTAAAATTGTCAATTACCTTTACTGGGGTAATGACGGGCATACAAAAGGGTAAAACTGTCAATTACCTTTACTGAGGTAATGACGAACATACGAAAGGGTAAAATTGTCAATTACCTTTACTGAGGTAATGACGAACACACGAAAGGGTAAAATTGTCAATTACCTTTACTGAGGTAACGACGAACATACGAAGGGGTAAAATCCTTTACTGGGGTAATGACGAACATACGAAAAGAAAAACTGTCAATTACCTTTACTGGGGTAATGACGAACATACGAAGGGTAAAACTGTCAATTACCTTTACTGGGGTAATGACGAATATACGAAAAGAAATACTGTCAATTACCTTTACTGGGGTAATGACGAATATACAAACTGAAATACTGGTGACGCGTTACTACTACTGAGGCAACTTAGCCAAACAAAAACAGGTTACAAACGAATACTCTTCGTGCGAAATGCTTCAACGAGATACTGGGGAAAAAAAATGAAAGGCGGGACCTGCCACTTGAACGAGACTTAACGGATAAACAGACCGAAATGAACACAATGGTGATGACAAATTTTACTGGATACACATGGAGTACGACACATAGGTAAAATGCATATGAATGATATCAGTATGCATGATATGTATGCATGAATGAATGAAACATGTATGAAAATATATTGGTGAAACTGACGAGACAAGATTGGGCAGGTCGTAAGGATAGTGACCCGGTATTACAGTGCCAACACTTAGCATTCTTCACTGGGGATAAAATCAACTGGAGATGAATCAAACCACAATCGGGGTACCACCCGTTAACCAAACTGAAATTGGGTAAGGACCACATAACAAAAAACCTGGCTGAGGTCGCCATTTCTGAACTGAACCAAAGTACCTTCTCAAAATCGTGCTTCACATAGTCATTGCTTTTTTTGTATTCTTTTTTTTTTTTGAAATCCCTAACTTTTGCCTGGATCGCCCTTTCGGGTTTTCAATCCACCGGGAATATATTCTTTTTTGTATGTCCCTAATTTTTGCCTGGACCGCCCTTTCGGGTTTTCGATCCACCAGGACGCTCATTTTTGGCTTAAGCCGCCCTTTCGGGTTTTCGACTTAGCGAGCTTTTCTTTTTTTGCTACTTTTTTTTTTTTTTTTTTTTGCAAGACTATGATCCACTCTGTTGAATTCACCTGTGTTCGAATGGATGTTGACATATGTTTCCATGATACATAAATCTACAGCTAATATGTTTGTCATTTTTTTTGTTTTTTTCAAAAGAAAACATAAAAAGTAAAAGAAATTTTCAAAGTTTTTTTTTTCAAGTATTGACATTAAAAATGGAAGAAGAAAAATTTGCATATAGAATAAACAAGAATTCCAAAAGAGGGCACCGGCTCAAATTAATGTAATAGGGTGGTAACCGGCCAAAGGCATGGCTCCACGGATTACAAAAGTTGGAAAATGGTAATTACATGGGAAGGTACATTGAACACAATAACCACTACATTCCTTAACAACTTTGAACCACTGTTTAGATGCTTTAGTGTCGGAGGACTTCTGACAGCTAAGGTGCCCCAAACGGGTGATGCTTGATCTGATGCAGTTACTTTGTCATAGTCCTTAACTTTTGCATAGGCCACCCTTTCGGGTTTTCGACCTATCAGGATAAACTCTTTTTTTCAATTCTTTTTTTTTGTGTCTCTAATTTTTGCCTAAGCCGCCCTTTCGGGTTTTCGACTTACCGAGACGCTCTTTTTTGGTTTAGGCCGCCCTTTCGGGTTTTCGACCTACCGAGCTGTTCTTTTCATATATCTTTAGACAAAGTATTTCTTGACTGCATCAGAATTCACTGGACGAGGTAAATCTTCTCCATCCATATTTGTAAGGATTAAAGCACCACCAGAGAACGCTCTCTTGACCACATAAGGACCTTCATAATTCGAAGACCATTTGCCCCTGGGATCCGGTTGAAAAGATTTGATACACTTGATCACAAGGTCTCCTTCTTTGAATTCACGGGGATGAACCTTTTTGTCAAACGCCTGTTTCATCCTTGACTGATATAGTTGTCCGTGACACAAAGCGGTCATGCGTTTCTCTTCAATCAAATTCAATTGATCATACCTACTTTGGCACCATTCAGCTTCAGTTAATTCAGCCTCCATCAAGACTCTCAAAGATGGGATTTCCACCTCCACGGGGAGTACTGCTTCCATACCATATACCAAAGAGAAAGGGGTTGCCCCTGTTGAAGTACGCACTGAAGTACGATATCCATGTAAAGCATAGGGTAACATCTCATGCCAATCTTTGTAGGTAACCACCATCTTTTGCACAATCTTCTTGATGTTCTTATTTGCAGCCTCAACCGCACCATTCATCTGAGGTCTGTATGGAGAAGAGTTGTGATGTTCAATCTTGAAAACATCGCACAATTCTTTCATCATGTTGTTGTTCAAGTTTGTACCATTATCCGTGATGATCTTGTTAGGAATACCATAACGGCAGATGATGTTATTCTTGATGAACCGAACCACTACTTGCTTGGTCACATTGGCGAAAGATGCCGCTTCAACCCACTTGGTAAAGTAATCAATAGCCACTAGTATGAAACGATGTCCATTAGAAGCTTTTGGTTCAATCCGACCAATCATATCAATACCCCACATGGAGAAAGGCCACGGAGAAGAGATAACATTGAGCATAGATGGTGGTACATGGCTCTTATCTGCATAAATCTGACATTTGTGGCATTTCTTGGCATGATTATAACAATCAGCTTGCATCGTTATCCAGTAATAACCTGCCCTCAATGCTTTCTTAGCCATTGCATGTCCACTGGAATGAGTGCCAAAGGGACCTTCATGTATCTCATGCATCAATAAATCTGCTTCACGTTCATCCACACACCTGAGCAACATTGCATCAAAGTTTCTTTTGTACAATACATCTTCATTCAGGAAGAAATTACCAGACAGTCTTCTCAAAGTCCTCTTATCTTTGTGAGATGCCCCAGGCGGATACTCTTGAGTTTGAAGGAAAACCTTGATATCATGAAACCATGGCTTACCATCAGCAAGTACTTCAACTGAAAACACATAAGCGGGCCTTTCAAGGAACTGGACATTGATTAATGGCACATCATTGTGACGATTTACTTTGATCATCGAAGACAAGGTAGCCAAGGCATCTGCCATCTGATTCTCATCACGGGGAATGTGACGCAACTCCACTTTGTTAAAGAAAGTTAACAACCGTCTTGCATAATCTCTGTAAGGAATCAAACCAGCATGGTGAGTTTCCCACTTCCCTTTGATCTGATTAATCACCAAGGCTGAATCTCCACATATATCAATATTCTTAATCCTCATATTGATTGCTTCTTCAATGCCCATGATGCAAGCTTCATATTCTGCCATATTGTTTGTATAATCAAATCGTAGCCTTGCAGTAAAAGGGATGTGAGTACCCTCAGGTGTGACGAGGACTGCCCCAACTCCATTGCCATAAGCATTAACGGCCCCATCAAAAATCAAACCCCATTCAGACTCAGGATCTGGACCTTCACCAAACAACGGTTCATCACAATCTTTCATCTTCAAATACATGACCTCTTCATCAGGGAAATCAAACTTAACAGGTTGATAATCTTCAACCGGTTGATGAGCCAAGTGATCTGCAAGGATACTCCCTTTGATTGCTTTCTGAGTATGGTATTCAATATCAAACTCGGCCAATAACATCTGCCAACGAGCAATTCTTCCTGATATCGAAGACTTCTCCAGGAGGTACTTGATTGGGTCCATTTTGGATATCAACCAGGTAGTGTGATTGATCATATAGTGCCGGAGACGTTTGGTAGCCCAGGCTAAAGCACAACAAGTCTTCTCAAGTGCCGAGTACCGGGATTCACAATCTGTGAACTTCTTGCTTAAGTAATAGATTGCATGCTCTTTTCTACCAGTTTCATCTTGTTGTCCGAGTACACAACCCATGGAATCTTCTAACACAGTCAAGTACATGATCAACGGTCTTCCTTCAACTGGAGGGACGAGAATTGGCGGTTCTAACAAATACTCCTTGATACTGTCGAAAGCTTTCTGACAATCTTCTGTCCAAACAATCCTTTGATCTTTGCGGAGTAACTTGAATATCGGCCCACAAGTAGCAGTCATATTAGAGATAAACCTGGAGATATAATTCAGTCTTCCGAGAAAACCTCTGACTTGTTTCTCTGTTTTTGGAACGGGCATATCCCGGATGGCTCTGACTTTGTCGGGATCTACTTCAATGCCTTTCTGACTAACAATGAAGCCCAAAAGTTTCCCTGATCGGACACCGAAAGTACATTTATTAGGATTCAAACGGAGCTTATACTTTCTCAAACGTTGGAACAACTTCAACAGAAACTCAACATGTTCTTCTTCAGTACCAGACTTGACAATCATATCATCCACATAAACTTCTATCTCTTTGTGCATCATATCATGGAATATCTTAGTCATACCCCTCTGATAAGTGGCACCAGCATTTATCAAACCAAATGGCATTACTACATAGCAGAAAGCGCCCCACGGCGTGATGAAAGACGTCTTTTCTCTATCTTCAGGAGCCATCTTGATCTGATTGTAACCAGAGAACCCATCCATGAAGGAGAAAACTTTGCATTGAGCGGTACTATCAACCAATACATCAATATGAGGTAGAGGGAAATCATCCTTCGGACTTGCCTTGTTCAAATCTCGGTAATCAACACACATTCGGACTTTACCATCTTTCTTTGGAACAGGCACAATATTAGCCAACCACTGAGGATACTCGGACGTAATTAGAAAGCCTGCATCAATCTGCTTCCGTACTTCTTCTTTGATCTTGAGAGCCATATCAGGATGAGACCTTCTGAGCTTCTGTTTGACTGGAGGACACTCAGGTTTCAAAGGCAAACGATGTTCTACAACTTCATGATCTAATCCTGGCATGTCTTTGTATGACCAAGCAAATATGTCAGCGTACTCTCTGAGAAGTTCAACTACCTTTCCTTTGACAGTAACTTCCAATGACGCTCCAATCTTGATCTCTTTTCTCTCCTCCTCGGTACCCAAATTGATCAATTCTAAATCTTCTTCATGAGGCTGAATGATCTTTTTCTCTTGCTCTAACATCCATCTGATCTCATCAGGAATCTCATCATCCTCCTCGACCATAGCCTCGTAAACAGGGGATTCAAAGTTGGGCAGAAGCATAGGGTCACTGTGTTCAACGGGCTTATGTATGTTCAGTCTGCACATGATTTATGATTGATTTTAGTAAATGTGTAAATGCAGACTTTTGAATTTGATTGATTTAAAAAGAAAAAGAGAATGAAATTTTTTTTTGGGATTTTTCTATTACCATTTTTCCAGAAAAAGCAGTAAATAAAAAAAAATAAAACAGTCATGATAGAAACGACGTTTTTCATTAATAACGACAATACTTGAAGATAAAACCAAAAGCCCTACAAGAGTTCATTTTCGTCTGGGGCAGGACGAAAAGAGTTTTCTTAAAAAAACGAAAAACGTAGACAAACATATTACTTAGACACATGCATCACAAAAGGAATATCCACAGCGATCCAATTGCAACAGGCTCCTCCGGGTGTCACAAAGACAGGTGCAACCTCTTCTGACTGATCCTCGAGAATGGCATTGGTTTCTGGTGGAGCATGAATGAACCCAGCACTATGAAAAATACCCTCGACTGGCTTGAAACTGGCGCTGGACTGACTGGTAGAGAAACCGAGGCCTTCTTTCCGCTTGTTCTCAGGCAGCTGTACCAACTGACCCCAGCCTCCTGTTTTACCATCTTGTACAAGCTTCCGGGCATCCTTCAAGGAGGCCATACAAGTCTCACCCTTCTTAGCAGCTCCTTCTTCCGCAGAGAACCCCTGAAAAGAAGTTCCTTCTACATCATCAGCACCAATATAGGAGAAAGCAGACAAATGACTAACCAACAAGGCTGATTCACCAATTACCGTTATCAGCTTTCCACAACTTACAAACTTCAGTCTCTGATGAAGAGTGGAGGTCACTGCTCCAGCCTCATGAATCCACGGTCGTCCAAGTAAGCAACTGTATGAAGCTTGGATGTCCATGACTTGGAATGTCACCTTGAAGGTATGAGGACCCACCGTGATAGGCAAGTCTATGTCCCCAATTACCGACTTCCTAGATCCATCGAATGCTTTTACCATTACTGCACTTGGCCTCAACCGGGCGCCACGGTATGCCAACCTTTCCAAAGTAGTTTTTGCCATCACATTGAGGGCGGAACCGGTGTCTATCAACACATTCGACATTGAGTCTGACTTACAAAGGACGAAAATGTGCAAAGCCCAGTTGTGGTTTCTTCCCTCCGCCGGGAGGTCTTCATCACTAAAGCTCAGGTTATTACACGCAGTTACATTCCCCACTATACTCCCGAATTGCCCCAGGGTAACATCGGGATCCACATATGCTTGAGCCAAAATCTTCATCAGAGTGTCCCTATGAGCTCCAGAGTTCATAAGTAAAGACATTATGGAAATTTTGGACGGGGTTTGCAACAACTGATCAATTATCTTATATTCACTCTTTTTCATCAGCTTCAAGATCTCATCACTACCTTCCTGAATGATCCCCTCAGGTTGGCTGGCACCTTTACCCTTGTCAAGATTCTGCACTGGCACATTCGGAGTAGCATTCTCGTTGCGCACAACAGTAGGGAGAATACGCCCACTTCTCATTACTTTACCCACACCTGCTATATTTATGACAGCATCTGCAGAGTGCAGAGGGATCTCTTTACCATTTTCCACAATAGTTGCCTCATACCTGTAGGGTATGGCCTTCTGAGAAGTATAGGGAACAGGTCCTGGCAAACGAATCACCAGAGGAGTAACATCTGACTTCGCACCATCACGGACTACTTCAAGATTCTTAAACACCGGAGTAATAACACAAACATTCCTGGATTCCTTCTTGACAATCAGCTCTCTTCTGTCAATCAATCCTTGTATATCTTCCTGGACTTTCTCACACCCTCGGGGATCCATAGAACACACTTCACAAGCATCATGATCGTGGTCAAACATGTTGGCCTCGCACATCTTGGCGTGAATCGGGACCAAAGGAGTTCTGATATCTTGAGCCTTTAGAATTAGACTCAAATCTTGATCCTCTTGAATCATATTAACAGCCGGTCCATGAGATGGCAAAGGGTTATTCTGAGTATTGGAATTGGTGTCCTCGAAGGACAACTCTTTGCTTTGAATCAACCTCTGAACTTCTTCTTTGAGCGGGTAGCAGTGCTCAACATCATGCCCAGGTGCCCCTTGGTGAAAGGCACAAGTAAGATCAGCACGGTGCCATGGAGGTAGTGGGTTCTGCAGGCGAGGAGGCGGCCTAGTCTGCACAAGATTCCTTTCTAGTAAAGAGGGTAGCAAGTCTGCATACAACATGGGTATGGGGGGAAACTCTTTTCTGGGTAGGCGATTTGGCTGTTGTGGGGCTCGATTACGAGGTTGTTGTTGTTGAGGTGGTGGTGGGTAATATGGTTGTTGGTAGAAAGGTTGCGGATACGGTTGTTGATATAGTGGTGGATAGAATGGTGGAGGCCTTTGGGGCATTTGTGGGTGGTAATGTTGATTTTGTGGAGCTGGGAAAGGTGGCGGAATATTGGCAATGAAGGGGTAGTTTGGATATATTGGTTGGGATCCACCCTGGGCTACCATACTGACTTCCTGAGCACTCTTCTTTGGATAACTGCTTCCAAATTTCTTGGGTCCATTAGACGACCCACCTGACGAAGCACTTGACACATTACCTTCTTTGGCCAAAATTCCTTTTCGGACCAAATCTTCAATGCGGACCCCCGCGTCAACCATCTCAGTAAACTTCTGCGATGCGCAACCAATAATTTTCTCCGAGTAGTAGGGACTCAAAGTTTCAAAGAAAAGATCAGCCATTTCTCTTTCCTCCAGAGCAGGGCGGATTTGGGCCGACTTTTGAATAAAGCGGAGAGCATACTCCTTGAAAGACTCTTTATCCTTTTGAGTCATAGCTTGCAGCTCCCTTCGGGTGGGTCCCAGATGTATGTTATACCTGTATTGCTGTATGAAAGCCTTAGCCAGTTCTTCGAAGGTGGTGATGCCGTTCAGATTCATATACCATATTTGTGCGGGACCGGTCAAACTGTCTTGGAAACAATGAATGAGCAAAGGTTCATTGTCTTTGTAGGCTGTCATCTTCCTTACATACATAACCAGGTGACTCTGTGGACAAGTGTTCCCTTCATATTTGACGAAATCTGGAGTCTTGAACTTGGGAGGCAGTACCACATTTGGGACCAAACAAAGATCGTGCACATTCTGACCATAGATGTCTTTACCACGAAGAGCCCTCGGTTCTTTCTGCACTACGTCGTACTTCTCTTCCAGACTTACCATTCTGTCATCTCCTACTACACTACCCGAATGGTAAATGGGTCCTTCCTCCTGCTGAGCAGTGTGCACAATGGGTGCCGTGTGATTCATGACAGCTTGAGGGAATAGTTGTCCATGATGAAAAAGTGGCGTTGCTTGTTGTCCATAAGGAGTTGGCATTTCTGGGCCAGCAAAGCGTACACCTTCATTAGCTGTAAGAGGCATACTCCAAGGATACTCTTTGGACATGTAGTTCTGAGGGTGATAAGCAAAACCGGGAGGACGAAGACCTTCATTGTACATATTTGATGCATCTCCAAAAGAAAAACCAGCCGGGGTGGGCTGTGCAGTGCCAGCAGCGGTAGCAGTAAGGATTGGTTGTGTAGGACCAGTCTGGGCAGACGAAACAACCACGGGAGAATTTTGTGCAGCAGACACAACAACAGGAATTGGCTGAGCATCAAGAACTGGTTGAATAGGGATAACATCAAGAATCGGCTGGGTAGCTGCCGCTTGTGCCTGATTGGCCATTATAGCCTCCATCATAACCGTTAACTTATCCATCCCCTCTCTGAGTGTAATAACCTGCTCTTTGAGGTCCCTGTTCTCTTGTTCCATCAAATCCATCTTCTTTTTAACAATTGCCCGAGTGTTGTGGATGCGAGAAGGCTTGTACTGAATACGCCGGGCCACTTTCCTTGACTGAGGCAGAAATGAGAGAATTATGAGACTCGGTTTTGACAGTTTATGGATGCAGTATGATGCATGATATGCTAAATGCAAAAACAATGCAATTTTGATTCATCGAAGAACTTATAGAAACAATCTTTTGTAAACATAACAACCCTAAACATTCATTACAAAAAATAAAAAGCAAAAACAAGATAATTCCCTTTTAAACAAACTGAGCCAAGGGATAGACTTCAAAGTACATAATAGAAAACTAAGAAAATACAATAAAAGAAAACAAAAAGTGAAAAAACTCAAGCTCTTGAAGTAGACTACTCCTCCAAATCTGAATGCGGACCAGCGAAGAAATCCATGCGTTTCTTCTTACTCCTGGGAACCTGTTCAAGTATAGCATCCTTCACCCTGATACGCTCTTTCAGCTCAGCAATCTCTTGATCTTTCTTATGATTTTTCCAATTCTCTTCTTCTAGCAAATTCATGAGGGTGTCATTCTCACGCTTAGCTACTTGATACTTTCCTTCCCACTCAGCCTTTTCACGCTCTAACTTAGCCAAACGTAACTGATACTCTTCCGCAGTCTGAGGAGGTAAAGGCAAAATCGGTGCTGGTACAGTTGAAGATAGGAACCTCGGTAAAACGTAAGGCATTCCAAAGTCTGCAGCCCAGTCAATGACCCATTGGGTATAGGATTCGTGCACAAAGCCTTCTCTTCTTCCTAATTGACCTTTACTAAGTCTATGGATGCCACGCCAAGCTTGCACAAACAACCCTCTCTGGTTCAGGTGATCTTTGTTATTGAGATAGAATTCATTCTCTAGATAAATATTATCTGGCTTAGTTCTCAACGGATATCCAAACTGACGTCTGGCTAGAATGGGGTTGTAGTTAATTCCCCCGTGTATACCGAGAAAAGGTACACTGGAATATTCACCACAACTGACAATGATAGCTTCCACATCATTAGTTGCACGGTACCAGACTATATCGGATGGAGTTAGAGACATGATTCTTCGGGACCACGGATGACCCTCTTGATTGGCTTGAAATGAGTGGGCTTGAGGTAGATGGGAGGTAAACCATTTGTAGAGTAAAGGCGCACAACAAAAGACAGTTCCACGTCTTGCAAGGGTTCGGTCATGGATAGAATGGTATGTGTTGGCTAACAAGGAAGGGACAGGGTTTTTGGTGAGAAAAATTTGGATAGCATGGATATCGACAAAGTTGTCGAGGTTTGGGAAAAGCACAATGCCGTATATGAGCAAAGCTAAAATGGAATGGAATGCCTCATTACTGGATGCGTCGGCAAAGGTGGAAGCTTGTTGGTAAAGAAAATCAGTAGACAGGCCTAGGAGACCTCCTTTGGTAGTGAGGTGGGCTTTTCTGACAGAGGCTCCAAGGTGGAGAGCTGCGGCAATAGTTGCGAACTTAGGAACGGGTTCAAGGCCACTGAACGCTATTTCATCAAGCACTGGCAGACCAACTAGGTAGGAATACTCTTCAAGGGTGGGAACCAATTGGTAATCAGGGAAAGCAAAGCAGTGGTAGATTGGATCGTAGAACTGGATCAAAGTTTCCAAGATTCCTTTTTCAACATCTGTTTTGAGGATACCCAACAATCTCCCATGACGCTCGTGAAAAGCTTCCTGACTAGTTACCTTCTTTGCCAAATCTCTTAGCTTTAAAACATCCGGCTTATGGAAAACATACTTCCTGGTGCACCTCCTTACTTTGTCCATATCTAAAGATGTTTACAAGAAAAGTTTAAATAAGTCCTTCGATATTTCATCGGATGCAAAAATATATTTATGGATGAATGCATGTATGCATGATTATGCTAAAGAACATAGAAAACATGGTGGGGTTAAGTCCACAAAGTTGGAGCTGAGGGTAAAACACGTCAATAGGTAAGGACTATGGTTTCAAATGTACCTGTATCACGGGTTCTACCAAGTTCCCAAATTACAACCCCCTTTTGAATACATTGGGGCCTAGAAATACTCCTAGTCCCATAACATTCACGAGGAAGTCTAGTTTGAGTGTAGTATCGCGTAACGACTAAACCAAGACTGACTCATGATTTTAGCCACCGCACTACATCCTAAAAGGCTGAGATGGGTTAAATGTAACTCTAGGTTCTCAACTTCGACGGTCACTTGAAAATAGCATGCCAAACATAAATACTCATGTTAACAAATTATACTTCCAAGATTCCTTAGTTGAGTGGGGTTATCACATGTACCACAACCAAAAATCACTCTTGGTAAGGTACTATGATTATACCACCATCCTATCCTAATTTCCTCTCAAGTCCGGGTAGGGGGGACCTATCTCGCCACTCACGAAAAAAGTAAACAATTAGGCACGTATTTACAAAAGTATAAGCAAATAAAGCGCAAAAGCAAAGAAAGATAAAATAGGCTTAACCCTCAAAAGGTCCCCAGTGAAGTCGCCATTTCTGTGCTCGTGATTTTCGGGTATCAAAATCATTGATTAGATTCGAACCTTGAATCATTGAACTCTCAACTTTTATTCGCGGGAAGGGAAAAAAGTGAGTAAAAAACCCTTAAGACCTTGGATTCGGAGGTTGGTTTCGATTGGGGAAGGTGTTAGGCACCCGAACCGACTATGGTATCCCATAGGAACCTTCTACCTATTCTCTAATCTTGCGCTAAATTGATTTTACTTATATTAAAAAGTTAAGAGTTAAAGTGAAAGAAGGGAGAAAGAAGAAGAATGTTTTTGGTTATTTTTATTGATTTGGAAGGGTCGAAACCCTTTGCCTACTTACCCAAATAAATCGGGATCAAAATCAAGTAGTTCGGCTTAAGAACTTATTTGATGAGTTGAATCGATTTTAATATTTTTTGAAAAGATTTTAAGAAGAGATGAGAGGCCTCAAGGCACGAGAAGAAAATACGATGAAGTTGGTCAATTTTAATTATACGAAATCCATGTCTAATGTGGATATTAAATTAATTAACATTTGATTAAGGAAAATAAAAAGAAAATCACTTGGATTACATACCAAGGTTTACTTAAAATAAAATTGAATTTGACTTGATTGATTTTTGAAGAAAATATTTTCTCTAAACTAACGACGAAATCGCATAGCGGCGGAATAAAAAAAATAAAAGAGCGTAAAGCGATAAATAAAGTGGTGTGTCGGTGCGCGTGTCAGTGCGTGTGCCGATTACATATTACATACCCTAGATACATTCTATGGTCTTGAAAGAGAAAAAAACGCGAAAATAAATTACATCAATTTCCTAATTACACACTAAACCAAAAATAAAAATAAATGATAAAAAAAATTAACAACTCATGAGATTATACTAGAGAGAAAGCAAAAATGACACGTACTGAAATATTAAGCATAAAAAGAAAATCATATACTAGAATTAAATACCAAATGAAATGCATGACATGAAACATATTTAAATAAAATGCAAGTTTCCAAAAACAAGAAAATATTAGTGAAAGAATGCATGAGTTTGAAATTAAATTAATAAGTAGATTATACGATGCATGATATGAGATGCTAATTAAACACAATGCATAAAAATAGGAATTCAATTATTAAAAGGTAATATATGCATAAAACTAAAACATTAATCAAAACTAGGAAAAATATAAAATGTTACTTCATAACTTAAAATGAACTAAACATAGGAGATAAAAAATAAAATAAAAGTGCATGATATGAAGATTAAGATACTACTGAAAATGCATGAAAATATAACATTTAAATGAAATGATTAAGAAGATAAACACATGAAATTAAAAAAAAACAAAAACTAATACACAAGGCAGGGGGGTACAAACAGCATTACTGGAGGTGAAAATAGCAAAAAGGTAGAAACAAAGGAAACTGGGCTTGGGTATGGGTTACTAGAACTGGGTCGAAAATGGGTACTGGGTTGTGGGTTATGGATAACCCACCCATTTTTTGAAGGAGTATATAAGAAAAAAAAACATGGCTTTACTCATTTTCTTTCACTTCTCACTTTACCCAAATAAAACACAAATAAAGCTCTCCCCCTCTCTCAAAGACCAAGCCGCCGGCGAGTTAGAGAAGAAGGTGGTGCACGGTGGTTGAACGCCTCCGGTGCGGTGGTCAGCCGTAGCGCCGCCGCACCGGAGTTCTAAACTCCTTTTTTTTTTAAAAATTTTTACCCACACCTTCGTTTCCTTCTTCTCTATACGGATCCGACCTTGATTTTTTTTGAAAAGCTTACAAAAAACCTAGATCTAAAAAAGAAAAACCACAAAGAAAAGAAAAAAAACACAAAAGGTCAAGAAACTACCTTTGTTCCTTCTTCTGTTTCCGTTTGGTATGGCCTTGGATTTGTGTTCACGTCCTTTCTTCTTGATGCTTGCGGTTCAGTTTTGCTTACGTTTTGCTCCCGTTCGGTTTTGTTGTTCCTTGCCTTGCTTTGTTCACGTTTCTGGTTCGTCTTGTTCTTGCTTGAGACGGTTTGTGATGTTTGTGGATTCGGTTCAGATCTGTTGGTTTGTGTTGATGGCCGAATTTGTTATTTGATGGCTAGGGTTTGAGATTTTTTTCTTCTTCTTTTACTGATTTCTCTGTGATCGTGCTTGAGTTTGTCACCGAATGGTGATGAACTCGCACTTGAATTGCAGAGGAAAAATGGTTCAATGATGATGGTTCTGCAATGAACCACTGAGAATCATTTTGAAAAAAAAAATTTTGTTCTTGGTGTTCTTGGTGAAAAAATGGCTTTTGATCTATTTTTTGCAATTTTCTTTTTCTGAATCTGTTTGTGGTCTTGGAAAGTGTGACTGCTGACTAACTCTGATACACTCCCTTAATTACCTGACGCACGGAAAGGACCAGAATACCCTTGGTGGAAACTTGGGGAAAAAGTTGGATTGGACCAATGATACAATGACATGTGGACCAGGACTAAAATAAATAAATAAATAAAAAGACTGATAAATAAATAACAACACATTAAATAAATGGAAAAATAAATGACTAAATAAATAATTAATAATTAAAAACGAAAATTTAAATAATAAAATAAAAAAATGTCCCGTCGGAACCAAAAAATGAGGTATTTTAAAATACCTCTCTGCCGAAATTTCGTCTGATACGACTGAGATTACGCGGCTTTTTACGCTAATAAAACGATAAATCAACGACGTGAATGAAATAAACTTTACGAACACAAATGTTACGCTACGCTAAAAAACGCACAAAACGCGATTAAAAATTACGAAAATAAAACGCGAGCGACATTAAAAATAAACGACGAACGAAAAGTAAATGCGACCACAAGATACGAACAAACGCAGATATTACGGGAATTCGCGCGCGAACAGACGACTGGAAAACAAACAACGTACGAATAAAATAAAATAAATCGGTCAAAAATTAGGGTACGACAGGTGGAGTTGCAAAATGTAATTCATAGTGAATGTACGCATTTGATAGTTGATGTAGAGAAAGCTCAGCTTGAGATGGAGTTAATGATATTGTGAATGGTACGACTATGGAGACCTTGGGTGCTAGGCTCTAGTTGTGAGCATGGGAATTCTTCAAGAGGAAGAAAGGCATTTCAGGGTTTTTATAATGTATAACATAACTTGTGGGATTACCGGAAAAGACCAGAGGTAATTGGAAGCAAGTGAATCTTCAAGAGGACGAATCTGATCACTTTGGGAGTTGAAGATGTTATGGTGTAGACTTGTGGAACTAACTGAAATTTCTAGTGTAGTTGGATAAAGGATCTCCAAGAGGCTGGAAGTCATTATGGGGGTTGAAGATGCAAATGGTGAAAGCTTGTGGAGCTACATGGTGTAGTTGAAAGCAAGGGAAAGATGAAGCATGGAGAGAGCAACATGGTGGTTGATGGTTAAATTGACATCATCACTAATCTAGAGTCAAGGTGGAGAAATATTGAAAGTGACTCAAAATTGAAGATTGGGAATTGTTAATACCAAAAATAAAATATTTGGTCGAAATCATGATTAAGACAAGCCATATGGGTTATTTCAACATGATGCAAAGTGGAAAGGGATTTCGACCAAGAGCATACAGACTTCGACATACCATAATTTCGATCAAGTGTTGTATGCATATGGTTTTTCGACCAAAGACAAGTAGAAATAATCTGAAGTTACAGTTGGAGTGCAATCAGACAAGGTAGAACGTGTAGTGGCAAACAAGGCTGAAGTGCATGCAAGTTATTTCATAGTGTCTTAGGAAGTCATAGGAAGTTATTTCTACTTTTAATCTAGACCATAAGATTTAGTGGTAGTTTTTTCTTTAAGGTCTATATATATTTGTTTGTAATAAGAACAAATAGTTGATTTCTTGATTTCTAAAACTCTAACATCCACGCCACGGGAGCAAACAGGTTCATGAGTGGATAGATTGACAGATTCCAACCACCTTTTACATTCCTACAATTTAATATTACTGTTCTTGTTTTATTTTTCTTTTTCTTTTTCAATTTGCATTTCTTTTCATCATTCTTTTCTTTCTTCTTCTTTTGAATATGCTCATTTGAGCATTTTTCTATTATGATTTCATGAGACAACATGTTTTTAAAAGATGTTGGATTCAATTCTAAAATCAAAAAGAACAATAATTTTGTTATTAAAGAATGCATGAAGTGATATCGTAAACCGCGAGACATAAACGAACCCTTTTAAAAGACATTTATCACCGTTGATGGATAATGAAGTTTACATTACCAAAAACCGATGTAAACTGGAATTAGCCAAAATCGTGGCACGATTTTGAACCATAATTGACATTTCCCATTCGACAAAAATCGTGGCCTTATGTGTTAAAATCGTGACATGATTTTACGTTGATGTAGAAAAACATAAACGTATTTTTCAGCATGGATTTCTTCCAAATTTTGAGGGATGCTTTTACTATAAATATAGAACTTGTATCAGAGAGAGAGAGAGAGAGAGAGAGAGAGAGAGATTAGAAAAACAGGGTTTAGAAGCAAACAACAAACTAGGGTTTATAGAGATTTCTCTTGGCAACAAACAGGAGGGTTGTGATTATTTTGATTGACCTTGAACAAAACATTGTTAAGATTAAGTCTTTTGGTCACGGGAAGAGATTCGGGAATTTGGGGAGAATTAGGTTTGAAGACTAATTCTGGTAACCCTTTGATATCTCTTTGTAAAGAAACTCATCATTATTTAGAAACAGAAAGATGCTCTCTCCCCCATAGTAGGTCAGTATTGGACCGAACTGGGTAAACAAATTATCTTGTGTTATTCTTCTTGTCTCCTCTCTTGCCGTTTACTTTTGGTTGAATTATATTATCACCAACTTGATTTAATTGTTTCGTTTATGTGCTCCACACATCAAGTTTTATTGGTATGATTTTTGCAACAATTTTAGTCATTCATAAGTTTATGAAAGAATATAATTCCCCTGATTCTCATTGATATGATTTGTGAATGATATACAACTCTTTGTCAATCCTATTTAGGAGACTGGTGAATATATTAAATGACTAGTGAATGACTAATGAATATGATACAAGTCAAACATACAATGAATATAGACATAATCTAATACTCCCCCGCAGTTGAAGCGGGAGGTTGACGAATGTTTAGACTGTCTCTGAAATCTTGGAACAGTATTAAAGGAAGACCTTTGGTAAAAATATATGTAATTTGATATCATGAGGGAACATGAAGAACTCTGACATGACCTCGAGCTACCTTTACACGAACAAAATGGATGTCCATTTCTATGTGTTTTGTTCGTTGATGTTGAACAGGGTTACCTGAGAGATAGATAGCACTAACGTTATCAAAATAGACCACGGTGGCTTTGTGGAGTGGACAATGTAACTCAAGAAGAAGGTTGCGTAACAGCAGTATTCATAAACCACATTGGCAACCCCACGATATTCGGCTTCGGCATTAGAGCGAGACAGAGTAGGTTGTCGTTTGGATGACCAGGAGAGCAATGTATCACCAAGAAACACACAGTAACCATAAGTCGAACGTCGAGTATCCAAGCATCCTCCCCAATCGGCATCTGTATATGAGACTAAAGAGGTAGTAGTGGAGGGATAGAGATGTAAACCATAATCTCGCGTTCCTTGAATGTAACGCAAGATCCGTCGGAGAGCTTGCATGTGGTCTTCCATTGGGTTATGCATGAAAAGGCATATTTGTTGAACCACATATGAAATGTCTGGTCAGGTGAAAGTGAGATACTGAAGAGCACCAGCAAGACTACGATAAAGAGAAGGATCCTCAGATGGGTTACTATGTATGACACTCATCTTTGGTTTTGTATCAACCAGGGTTGGACATGATTTGCAAGACGACATTCCAGCTCGTGTAAGAATTTCTTCGGCATACTTTTTTTGTGATAGAAATAAACATGTGGAATGACGAGTGACTGCAATTCCCAAGAAGTAATTTAGTTGTCCCAGATCTTTCATAGCAAACTCGGGACTCAGAAGCGAAATGATAGATGTTTGCAATGTATCAGAAGAGGTGGTAAGGATAATATCATCGACATAAAGGAGGATGTAGGCCATATGAGAGTCTTTTCTGTAGATAAATAGAGAATGGTCACACTTTTTTTGAGAAAAACCAATAGATGAAACATAGTCGGCAAAACGCTTGTACCAAGCTCGAGGAGCTTGTTTCAGTCCATACAGTGATTTGCGCAGACGACATACATGATCAGGATTTGATGAATCCTTGAAGCCTAACGGTTGATACATGTAGACGGTTTCTTTGAGTTCACCATGTAGAAAAGCATTCTTGACATCTAGTTGATGAATTTGCCAAGATTTAGAAAGTGCAATGCTGAGAACGGTGCGAGTAGTAGCCGGTTTGAAAACTGGGCTAAAAGTTTCTCCACAATCAATGCCAACTTGTTGACCTGCACCATCACCTACAAGTCGGGCTTTATGCCTCTCAAAAGAACCATCAGATTTTTCTTTATGTCTAAAAATCCACATAGATCGAATAACATTAACTTCAGGTGGTCTTGGTACTAAATCCCACGTCTCATTTTTAATTAGAGCATTATATTCATCATTCATGGCCATTTTCCAATTTGGGTCTTTAAGTGCTGAAACAGGGTTTCTAGGTAGGGGTGACTTTGTAGCATGGGTGTGAAGGCCATACTATTTTTGGTTAGGTTTAAAAATCCCATGTTGACTCCTAGTAACTGGTATTGTGGCTGTGGGTATAGTAGGTTGGAAAATGGGGGGAAAATCATTTGTATTAGGATCTGATTGTGTGGAAGTGGGTGTAGATAATGGTGAGTTTTGTGGGGAGCTGGTTCGGTTTGTATTAAGAAAGCCGGTTGCTGGTGAGTTTGGCCCATTTGTTGTTGTGTTTGAGGAAGGAGGGGAGGTGCCATTTAGTTGTTGGGTCGGTGGGGAATGGTGTGGGACGGTTTGGTTTTGTGTCATGATGTGGTTGATCATGTAAGGGGACAAGTCATTGTCTAGGAAGTTGTATGTAGGTGATTTGGGGGTGTGCAGCTTTGCATAAGGAAAGGTGGTTTCGTCAAACAAGACATGGCGACAAATAATGATTTTATTTGAAGATAAGTCGAGACATTTGTAGCCTCGATGGTTTGACGGATATCCAAGAAATACACATGGTGTAGAGTGAGGTTGGAGTTTGTGTATAGTAGTTTACGGATAGAGTGGAAAACATAGACAACCAAAAACTTTTAAGTGGGAGTAGGAAGGTTCTTTGTGGTATAACAGGTTGAGAGGTGATGAGAAATTGATTGTTTTGTCCGGTAAAATGTTCAAAAGATATGTTGTCATTTCTAGAGCATGGTGCCAAAATAAAGGAGGTAAGGACGCGTGAATTAGTAAAGTTCGAATAATATTATTAATGGAACGTATTTTTCTTTCAGATTTACCATTTTGAGAAGAAGTGTACGGACATGATAAACGAAAAGATATTCCATTAAGTTCGCATATTTTTCAAAAATTACTATTAACATATTCACTACCATTATCACATTGGATGGTTTTAATCTCTCGTTGAAATTGGGTGTTGATGTATGCTTTTAGTTTTTGAAAAGTCGGATATACTTGAGATTTATTTGAAAGAGGAAATGTCCACAAATAATTTGAGTAGTTATCCAAATAAAGAACGTAATATTTGTGACCAGCTGAGCTTAAAACAGGAGAGGTCCATACATCACTATGTAAAATATCAAACGACAACAAACTTTTATTATGAGAATTCATGAAGGGCAATTTAACATGTTTACCAAGGGGACAAGAATTACAAAAATGAGAATGCAATTTGCTAGAATTATTACATTCAATCAATTTATTTTTCTAGAGAGAATTTAAAACTTGTTTTCCCGGATGACCTAAACTATCATACCAAAGAGAGGATGACAAAGCTGCAAAGGTTGATGTAGGCTCGGCTTTATTTGTTGTGGCGGTGTTGGTAATGGGATATAGATCACCTTGGCTCTCACATCTCATTAGAGGCACCCCCGTCTGAAAATCCTTCACAGAAAAACCAAACGGGTCAAATTCAATTGAAACTTTATTATCGGTAGTGAATTTACGAACAGATATTAAATTTTTAATTAAATTTGAAGCATGGGTATGTGTGCCCTACCGAGACCATGAATTGGAACTGAATAACCATTTTCTACGATGATTTTATTAGTTTTGCTCAAATTAAAATAGGACGAAAGATTACCTTGTGATGCTGTTATGTGAGAAGTGGCTCCAGTGTGCATATACCAAGAGGATCCGGCTGAGCAAGGTTGAGAGTGTGCAGAGCATTTTCAATGTCAGTTGGAGTGGGAGTGTTGACATTGAAAGCAGCATGTTGAGGTTTTGAACCAAGAATTCCGCCTTGTTGAGATTGAGAGGGATTGTTGGGCCTAACCCAATTGTAGGACGGGTAAGGGAATGGTGGTATAATCCAAGGACTCCACTGTTGCCAAGGTGCCCACTGCTGCCATTGTTGCTGCTGGCCGCGCTCTCCGCCATTGTAGTAGTTAGGATTGTTTCGGCCACCTCTACCAGAGTTTCGGCCGCCGTTGATGCGGTTGTTCTTCTTGCCTTTAACGCGGTAACCATTGGTTTGTGGAGGACGGTTTGGATTGCCATTTGTGGGATAAGATTGAGGAGGGAAATCAGACACTGGTGCAGTGGTATTGGCCACGAGTGTCGTCGATGTGGTGGAATAGCCAGTTTCACGTGTTGTCCTTTGACGCATCGTGGATTCTTCAAGTTCCAAACGAGATTTTTCAGCTGCAAATGTGGGGAGAGGGTCGTGTTGTTGGATGCAAGTGACGAACCCTGCATAGGCATCGGTGAGACCAGAGATCATCTTCAATACCAAACGGGTATTGGAGACCGGAGAATCAACATTTTCTAGTTGATCAGCAAGGAGCTTAAGATGATTGCAATAAGCTTTTGTGGGTGGAAAATCCTCCAGGTTAGTATTACTGAACTGGTTTTCAAGTTGAACAACCCGTGCGTGTTTGTTGTCATTAAACAGAGTAGCGATTATGTTCCAGCAATTTTCGGCAGAATCGTCAAGCACAAGAATGGTGGTGAGAACGTCTAGTGAGACGGTTGCATACATCCATTGCAAAACAACGGCATCTAAACGATTCCAACGAGCATGATCGCTATTTTTTATGGCGGTAGCGGCTTGGATTTCTTCCTTATCAGTAGGTGGTATGATATGGTCAAGCACGTTGTGGACACGTGCTTGGACCTGGAAGAGGGCATACCATGAGAGATAAAGGGTAGCATCGTGTTCTAACGTCACCGGTATGATAGATTTGACGTTGTTGATGGCAAAAGTGGTATGAATTTTGGTATTTGCCGCCGGAGTATCTTTGATGGACGATGATGAAGTGTCATCATTCGTTTTTGTGGGGGAATTTGTTACAGACGCAGACATGGTGGAATGAAAGGGGGAGGGGGCGGCGGTGGGGATATGAAATTAGGGATGAAGGATCGAGAAAGCTGATACCATGAAAGAATATAATTCCCCTGATTCTCATTGATATGATTTGTGAATGATATACAACTCTTTGTCAATCCTCTTTAGGAGACTAATGAATATATTAAATGACTAGTGAATGACTAATGAATATGATACAAGTCAAACATACAATGAATATAGACATATTCTAATAATTTACGAAGAAGAACAGAAAAAGCTAATAGCTCTTATTTGTTATGACTTGAAATTATGTAGCAATTATCTTGAAACCAATCTAAAACATGATAATTTTTATGATCTTGTTAGCAATGTTCTATTTGATTAATTAAAAGTCGTTCAAGATGTTCTAACAGTTGAATCAAAATCAAGTTTACGATATTAAGTTCTTTGAGTACATTTAACTATTTTCTTATGCATAACTTATAGAATAATTTTAATCTCATGTTAGATCTAGATCTGCTAAGATAATTTTTTAAAAAAATTTAAATTGCTAAAGTCTTATTTATAATATACTATATCACTATGTATTCTGGCTTTTGGCTTTGTTGAAAATAATTTTTAAAACATTTTGAATAAAAGAGAAGCAAATAAGATAACATTCAAATGATTAATGGGGATCATTATCTTAGTTTACATAAGACACTTAAAACCTCAAGAGCAACCATTCTATTTGATCATCACACTGAGGATATAGTTTTTGATAATGATCTTTATTTTACATTGTAATCTAGGGATGGACTAGAAATTTTAATAAGTGTGGGAAAAATTATATAATTTTCTAAATATTGTAAAAAAACATAAGGTTAAATGACAAGTTTGGTCCTTAAGTTATTTTAAAGTTTCACTTTGTCCTCTTCAGTTTTTTTGTCCTACTTGATTTCTTAAGTTACAAATATCTTAATTTTGGTCAAGCTCTAATTCTGTAAGGGATTAGGGTTTATTTTCACGTATTATACTTTGTTTTGGAATTCATTATTTAAACTCAGTTTATTTTACTAAGACAATGTGACAATGTTTCAACTTAATTTTCGCTTCAATATTTTTAATTAATTTGAAGTGATTTTTGAACGATGATATGTGTGACAACCACGTATGTTTAATTTTGAATTGTATTTTTATATACAAAATACTTGTTGGGAATAGAGTGTTACATAATTGGTATCATAGTAGGTCAGTCCAGTCAGACCAAGTTATAACTTTGTTAATTCCCTTATATGCGACAAGGGTGTATGTGTTGTCGATACTCGTTGTCGTTCTAATAGGTGGTTCTGGGGTGTGCAGAATGAGATGGCTGGAAGGAAGGATAAGGCAATTGAGAATGCTATGACTGAAATGGCACAAGCTTTGGCGTAAGCGAACAATGCTCTTTAGGGACAACATAATCAACATGGAGGAGCTGATGAACTCCAACTAGATAGATTCATGAGGAACAACCCACATACCTTTAATGGGAGGTATGACCCTGAGGGTGCACAAGTTTTACAAGGGATTGAAAGGATCTTTAGGGCAATGGCAAGCACTAACGAACGGAGGGTCAGGATAACAATATATATGATGGCGGAGGAAGCTGAGTACTGGTGGGAAAACACTAGTCAGAGACTAGAGGTTGCAGGTATTGCAATTACTTGGGAAGGCTTTAGGGAGGAGTTCTTGAGGAAGTATTTACCAGCTGATGTGTGCAACAAGAATGAGATAGAGTTCCTTGAGCTGAAGCAAGGAAACATGTCAGTGGATAACTATGCCGCTAAGTTTGAGGAGAACGTATCTAGAATGTTTAGTATGTGCATTATCTTAGTACTGGATACATTAAAATTTACAATATAATAGCCTAAATGAGTATACGCATCTATACAAGTTCGTACATTTATTACATAAGGTCCTAAAATCCAATACTTTCTTCTAGAAGCCACTTGAGTCTATAACAATAATCTTCGGCTGGTACGAACGTGTACTTGATGACAATCCATTCAGCTACATGTATACCGTCTCTTGCCACAAAACCTACTGATCTAAAACAAAAAGGATTGGGATGAGACATGATGTCTCAGTGAAAACTACCTAATTCTAGGCTAAAGGTAACCTTGGGGAAATTCCTTCCTAGCTTGGTAGACCCCAGATGTAGGTGACGTTGCACCGAATTAGGTTAACAAATAACTTGTGCCTTTTACTTTCAGCTTTTATCTTTAGCTTGTTATTTGTGTTGTCACGATGTCTTGAAATTGTACTCGACATTCCTCGTGTCTTGTCATCGTGCTCAACATCTTTTACTACGTGCTAGATTTACCTAATTTTAGGATTTCATAACCTATTAGGGTTTTGGTTTTCTGTCCCCCCTCTTTTATGATGTTTCTTTGTTCTTTCTTATCAATATATATATATATATATATATATATATGGGGTTATAGCCTTTGCTGTAACTTCCTTTACCTTAAAAAAATGTTATGATCCACCGAGTGTAAAAAATTATAAGTACTACTGACATTGTATTTTTTTGAAGCATGCAAATTTGAAAGCCACTTGTCATTCACATCCTTCTAAAAAAAAAATAGGACTCAACGAAACACAACACTCCCCCAACATATCCTCCTACCAAGCCTACAAACTCCTTCGTCAATTCCATGCCTCACCCCAACCTAACTGCTTCATCTCAAACATTGTTGCCATTTTGTTATCAAAAATATTAAAAAGGCGGTTGAACGTAATCTTTAAAATCCCTATATCTTACCAACAAGGATCCCACAAGAATAACGTTGAAACTATGTCTCCTAATTCACTCCTTAAATTGTTTTTGATCCATCTTCCTACATCCACACTTGTTTGAACAAAATGTGTTTAACATTACCACCTTAAGTTTTGATGATAATATAGTATTAAAAAGTCAATTAGATATGATAATATTTGTTCAAGTGTGCAGGATCATAGACTAAAATTTATAAGTCTTAAAACAAAGTATTGGTTCTGGAAGAACAAAATAGAGCAATACAATTTAGAAAGGAAGCTTATGTTACAAGTTTGAGTCTGAAGACCATCAGAGTCTGAAGATTCATCAGAAGCTGACTGCCAAAGTCTGGTGCCATCAGAGTTTGAAGACATAAAGCTGGAATCAGTTAAAATTGGTTATTTTAAGACACAAGATTGCAGAAGGAATAGAAGCATGGAGCAACGACTATTTCAGAGGAATTAGAAAGCATTAGATGCTTATACACTAAAGAGCGCAGGAAAAGGACATTATACAATTGTACAACCACTACTACACTGCTCCACTCTCATGTCTGCAATAGTACAAGCTACAACTGTGTCTACACTTGTTAATTCTCTATACAAGGAATGGATTTCATATTATTTCCTCCTAGGACATTAACCAAATCAAGCAACATATCATTGGTGATAATCAAGCTTCAACAACGACTCTTTTGATGTGCTGGAAATTCTCCAACGTCTCTCTCACACATCTATGTAAAGGAATGAAGACTTGAAGAATAGTAAGAGACTCAACAACGTTTTGATAGTGCCAAAACTCTGCTGAAATTGTTGTGCATCATAAACTTAGAATTTCTTATAAACTTTCATATCTTAAAAATTCTATAGTCTTAAGAGTCTTATCTGATTTGTATTGTGAACACCACTAATTGTATATCAAGTGTTCAACCCAAACATTTTTCTGTATAACTTTGTTTGTTTAGAAATCTCTTGTTTCGTGTTTGAGCATAAGAAATTTCTTGCAAGTGTGCTTGAGTATTGAAAGTCTCTTGCTGTGTGCTTGAGCATTTGTAATCAGATATTGATTTTAGTGAACTCTCCTTGAATGTGTAAGGGGAACATGACTACTTCCAGATTATGGAAAGAACCTGTATAATTGTTGTGTCTTTCTCATCTCTATCTCTATCTTTACATTATTCGCTGCATTAGACTCTGAACTCTGAACTTAGTTGAAAAAGAAGAAAAAGCTAATACAATTCAACCCATCCACCCTCCACACATAAATTGCCCCTTCCACTCCTACTTTTATTTTATTTAATGATAATATTACTAAAATATCTCGCAACTAACATATTTTATTTTTCTACATATTTGTTATTTTTATAAGGAAAAAAACAGGTTTTCATGAAGTGAAATTAAAGCCAATAATAATTTATTTTTGATGAAGAAAAATAATCATTTTTAGTTAGATAAAAAAATATAACTACTGCAAAGTAAAAACTTTAACAACTAATAAACTATTAATTTGTCCGTAAATTGTTCATCTCTCTAATTTGGTTTGTAAACTATAAAAATAAGATAAATTGTACTTCAACTATTTCAATTCCATCGATGCAGTCCCTAGAATATCATTGTTTTTCGTTTATTTAAACCAAATGAAGAACTAATTAACTCAATGAATTAATGTTTTTTTTAACAAATCAAAATGGAATATATTGTTCAAATGAAGAGTGATTTACCCGCACAAGATGTGCTAAAAGCGATGAATCACCCAAAGTCTGTTACAATAACTAGACACCTGACACATATGCACCACCAGAAAAATAAATAAAAATTACATGGCACCCATACAAAGAAGTGGGTGTCTCCACCAATCTTGAAAACCAAACGCAATTGGTACAAAATTCGACTATAGCCATAAAAAGGAATTCAACTTCACCTTTTCGACAATATTGTGAGGATCAATTACCACATTTTTGAAGATACAATTGTTTCTCTCCTTCCAAATTGCCCAAACACAAGCAAACCAAATAACCTTGAGATAAGAGTGTGAAGATCGTGGCAAACCCACCAAATGAATAAACTTGAAGTAGTGATCCGTAATCGAACCTGGAAAAACATAAGAAAAACCAAACCAATGACATAGTAAATACCAGACGCTCCCATACAAATCACAACCTAAAAGTAGATGATTTGCCGTCTCAATGAAACCACTTCCTTCCACACACAAAGTGTTGTTAGGTTGGAGAACATGTCGACGCGCCAAGTTTGATCTTGTCGGAATTCTATCTTTAAGAGACGCCAAGCAAAAAGAGAAACTTTTGTAGGAACTAATTTGTGCCACACGTCTTTGTTTGAATCAACAACCACCTGATCCTCTATAGATGTTAGGAAACGGTAAGTCCCACTAACCGAGTAGCTATGTATAGGATCGAGCAACCAACTCCAGTGGTCCTGTAATTTTTTTTGCAAAATAACGTTATTCAATAAAGTCGCGCACTCCCTCACATTATCCTACTCCCACGCCAACAACCGGTGTCTCCACCCCCACCCACCTCCACCTTCCTCCCCCTCCATTCTCGCCATATTCTCCACCGAACACTCCTTGTGGACTGGCAACTCATATAGGCGGTTGAACTGAATCCTTAAAGGAACTCCACCTAGCCAATTATCAGTCCAAGAGAAAGTGTTACGACCGTTACCTACCACCTGCCTAGAATTATCATCAAACCAACTCCTTACTTCTGATCCCACCCCTTCCCTCACGTTGCACATTTTAACACCCTATTTTATTTAATTAATTATTTTATCAAGTTTGGAGTCTTTTATCAATTTAATTAATTAATTGTGATATTTGTTGATATGTGATGTTGTGTGTTGATGTTTGATAATTATTATTAAGTTGTTGGATGATATTTGGTGAAGAAATATAATAAGATTTGTTTAAGAAAAATAAAATAATTTAAATAAGGATAGTTTGGTAATTAGAGGAGTTTGTTAGGAGGGGCTATAAATAGAAGAGAATACTAAGGATTAGGGTTAGAAACCAGAGGAGCAGCTTTTTGGGAAAACAAAGAGAACGTGAAAAATACAGCTTTTGGGAGAAAACTGTAGAGTTCTGTAAAATCAACAAAATCCAAGGTAAGGGTGGGACTAGCTTTCTTTAATTCTAAGCACATGAATTCTGAAATTGATTTAATCATGTTGTTGTTGATTTGTGTTGTTTAAGAAATTAGGGTTGAATCAATTAGGTTGCTATAAGCTTAGATAATCCGTTGAATTAATGTAAAAACTATTGCATAGGTTGTAGTTAATCAGTAGATGACGTTTCTTATCAATTTTGGGGAGTTTGGATGTCAAAAATTGGGTTTTTGGGGAAAATTCTGAGTTGTTGTTCGTCGTCGCTCGCCACAGCGAGCGATCATCCTCGCCTCGCTAGTTGTAGACAATTCGCCATGGCGAGCACCCTTAGTCGCCTCGCGAGTGACCCAGTTGTCACTCGCCACAACGAGTACTTTGCTCGCAACGGCGAGTACATGGCAGAGAGTCATTACCTCTTCGCCACGGCGAGTAACCCCACTCGCCACGGCGAGTTAGGCAGTAGGTGTCTCAACTTTGTGTTTTGAACATGTTTCCGTTTTCAAGTTGGACTTAGGTTTAAATGTGAAGTTGTTGTTGATTAAGTAGTGTATTCCAGTAGCTGTAGTTGACATGAAAAATCTTTCGTGGGAGTTTGATTATGTGCATTATGTGCTATTGTCGTTGCATTGTTCTAAGTTGTCTTGTCGCATAACCATTGGTCTAAGTTGAGGGCTTGATGCTCTGTTAAGTTGTTAAGTTGAGGGCTTGATTCCCTGTTTAATCGAATTACGACATCCTGTTGAGAGCTTGATGCTCTGTTGGTACCACATGCATAAATATATTGCATATTGTTGAGTTGTTGTTGTGTCGTTGTATTGTTGAGTTGTTGTTGTTGTTGTATTGTTGAGTCGTCATTGTTGCATTGTTGAATGGTTGTTGTTGTAATTCGTTGATAATTGTTAACTGAATTTACATGAAGTTCTTGTCAAATAATAAATATTGCAGTTGTATATTGATTAATTCTGACTTTGGATTTGTTGCTTATTATTAATGAATGTGAAATCTCACCCCTTATGCTTGAAAATGTTGTTCTTCGTATGAGTAACTTGCAGGTGATCGAGAATAGTGCAGATGTGAGTTGATCCTCGTGTCGTCGTAGGAATCTTGCTTTGATATGTAACGGGATGGAGATATCTTCTATGTTTTTTGTTGTTTTTCCTTATTACGTAACTTTTTAAGATGTTGTTGGACCATTTTAATTGGTATTTTATTATGTTGATAATGTTGAGGCCTAGTGCCAAGTTTTGGATTTAAAATTGAAAAATCTTTCCGCTGCGACTGTATTTTAAATATTATAAGCAGGTGTTTTATTTAAAATGGTGGGTTTTAACTCCCTCGCGTTGAAATGATTTTGGAATAAAAAGTAGTGTGACATCATGTTTTATGTTGAACTCTGATAAATTTAAGCATTATTTATATGTTGGGAAAACGGGGTGTTACACACATCATCCTCTACCACCCCAAAGCGCTTATACCCCCTCCCTGAATTCAGCCAGCTACCTCCCCATACCAAGCCTTTAAAACACTGAACCACAACCCTTCCTTATCAACCAACAACCTCTAACATCACTTTCATAACAAAGATAAATTAAATTCCTCTATTATTCGAACACTCAAACCACCTCGTTCCACAGGTGAATAAATTGAATCCCATTTTATCCAAGCAAATTGTTTAGAGACCTCACAACCCCCTCAAAAAAAAATTAAAGATGGATTCGATAAAGGAAATTATACTTGTAGGTGCCTTGAAGAAGGAAAGAAAGTAAAACGGAAGAGAGGATATGACAGACTTCAGAAGAACCAGGCGGCCATCAAACGATAAGAACCAGATTTCAATGGATTAATGTTGTAAACAAAATCCATGAATAATAATAATTTAGAAACTATTTATTGGAGCTTATAGTTTAAGGTTGGTATTTGAGAGAGAATAATAGTTCACGAACCAAATTGAAAGTGTAATGATGGAAAACATAGTATTTTTACTTTAAATAGATACTAAAAGTATAAGCTATAGTCACTAAATTTTGTTGCAATTGATAAAGACAAACATAGACCTTTATAAATAATTTTAAAAAAAGAAAACACAAATAATGAAGCCACCATTCATATGGATTATGAATGAGGTGTACAATCATTTTCTCATAAATCCAAAAGTATATAATTATAATTAAGATGTGATCTGATTAAGTAGACCAACCCATATAATTGGGCCAGATAGCGTGTAAATATAAAGATAAACAAAACAATTAATTTATTTTGATAAGATAAGCAAATTGAAGTACAACAAGGATATCTTTAGAACAATATATAAATGTATACACTCATCGTTACCTATTGTTTATAGTTTATATATATCTGCAAGGCACCAAAGAAAATACTGCGTTGATAGAAAGGCACACTTTTTTTTAAACAATAAAAAACCACACATTCTTTACTCAAAAAAAGAAAAAACATTCTTGACCAAAAAATAGAAAGCACACATTTATCCAATAAAAAAGAGAGAAAGCGCACTTGATTAAATTGATAAGTTTCTAGTTCTCCACCCTCAAAAAAAAAAAAAGTTTCTGGTTCTCCTAAGTGATGGAATGAACAAGGTCAAGAAAAATATTTTATTCTGGTTTATAAATTTCATAGATAAATTAGCCATTTGTCAATCAATTTAAATTTTTATTTGATATGTTGCCGTTAATTTTTGAAAGTTTAAATCATGTAAATTTTTACATAAATTTAAAATTATTTGATATAACAATGAAATGTATAACAGCGCATTTGTAGGGATTAGGGTTTGTTAGTTTATTCAAACTCTTTTTTTAGGGAAGGTAAATTAGTAAGTTATAACTACTAGAGCATTTCCCTTAAAAAGAAAACTTCAAGAGCATTTGTTAAACGTAGGGGTGGGCAAAAAAACCAAAAATTGAACCAAACTATTGAACTGAACCGATCCAAAGGTATTGAACTGAACCAGTACATAAAAAATCTGAACTGATCCAAACTTGGAGGTTCAATTATTAACTGAACCGTTTTTGAAAGAAAAAAACAAAACTGAAGTTAACCCAAATCAAACCAAAAAACACTGTTGACTCATTTCACTCCAAAATCCAAATCCCAAATATAAATAGCTTTATTTGCAGCTTATTTATAAGCACTTATTTATAAGTTGTTTTTTTAACCAAATATAAATAGCTTAATTTATAACTTTGTTTATTGTTTTTGAGTTAAGTTTTTTTATAAGCTGTTTTCATAAGCTTTTGAGTTAAGTTTTTTAATTTGAGGTTCTGAGAGAAGAATTTGTAACCAAGGTGCTTTTCTGTTTTTGCTTAATTTAACTCAACAGTTGTAGATAATACTTGGATCTACTAGCTTCTGAACCAACTGGTTTTTGAAATGTGTCACTGCTATATGAGATTTTTATTCAACATGTTTATTTACTATATCCTTTACTTTAATTCAATATTGTATTTGTGAAGTGGTATTCATTTTGAGAGTTTCTTTTGGCTGTGTTTGATTTCAAAGAAGCAATGCAAGGTTGCAGAATACTATAAACAACAGGAGAGGCTACTTGGTTGAAGTAGCAGTTCAGTTTTTTTTTTAAAACAAAACAGTGCACCATTTTGAAGCAGCAGCTCAGTTTAGCTTGAATTGTTTCATCATAGTTCAGTTTAGTTCAAACACAGTTTTGGATCAGAACCGAACTTTGCCCACCCCTAATTAAACGCATCTTAAGACAACTAACTTCTAGTTTGACTATTAAAAAATTAGTTAGTTAGTGCGAGTTAATTAGCAAATTTACGGGATTTGCTGACATACGCCAACTCGTGGTCTAAACTAGTTAATTAACAAATTCTACAGGGATTGACCTATTAAAATTTGTCTAATACACCTTAAGGTGTAAATTCATAATTTGCATACCATTAAAAAAGAAAACTTACTCATTTGCAGTCAATAAAAAAATGAGTGGATGTAAATTCCCAAATTTTTACAAATCAATGAGAATCAAAGTAGAACACCGTGTACAAGAATCAACCATTTTTTTTTTGGTTACAAGAATCAACCATTTTTTAAGACATTAAATCATATCAAGTTGCATCCTTATCCATAAACAAAATATAAACATTAAATATTTCAATATTATTCACACCAAGACCTTTCATCATTCCTTAGTAAACAAAGTATGATCTCAACTTGCACAAAAAGTCTTCTTCCTATGAGTTTTTGAATCACCTTCTTGGATCCCTTATTAAAAAAATACTTTAAAGAGGCAAAAAAGTCATTAATTACTCAATTGATTAATGTAATTTGTTCTTCCAAAGATAAACTCTTTTTTAAAGAATACAACAATATTGGATGCTATGAAACCTCTTGAGATTTTCTCTCACTAGTATTCCTAAAAACATAAAATGGAAATACTTAAAAATGTGTTTGGTTAGGGGATTTGTGTTTAATGATGATGTGTTTACATTTGTTTCCTGGTTTTCAATCGACTTTCATGTTTTAAAAGTTCAAGACTCAAATCTAATATGTTATTTCTGGATTAATTTTTTTCAAAGTTTGATACGACCTATTAACATTCTCAAAAGCATGTTTTATAAGATGATTTGTAAATAAACCGTCAAACATATCTCTAAATATGATTTATTTGTGATAAAATATAAGATTTTCAAGTTGAAACTACTACTTTCTGACATACATGAGACTTAGGGGTGCAAATGAATTATTTGAGTATTATAACGTTTAGATCAAAAAAAATTGATATGATATAATATTTTCAATGTCTATCCTTACTTGATATTACAGCCAAATATTTAAAGCTGGTTTTATAATAAAAAGGTTAAATAGGTCACAAATTTATCTCTAAATATAAACATGTGTTTCTATAACCCTTTTAGGAAATGTTAGTTTGTGCCCTTATAACACATGTTAAGGATTCCATTAATAGAAATTATGTATCGGAAATTGTGTTAAGTTATTGCTTAAAAAATTTAATATTAATTTTTATCAATTAATACTCACCATTAGTGGCAAGAATTTAATGTTTAACATGTGCTCTTAGGGCACAAGTTAACGTGACCCTAACTCTTCTATGGCTCTGTTTGGTAAAATTAGCGGATAGCTAATAAGCTAGCTTATAGCTTATAGCTGATAGCTTATAGCTTATAGCTGATGACTGATAGCTTATAAGCTAATTGGAGTGTTTGGTTAAATTAGCGGTTCAACTAGTTGATAAATGTAAAATGACATAAAAGGACATTCTGAATTCATAATAAAATTTACAACAATTAATATTTAAAACACTTTATTCTTTACAAAATATTTAGAATACTTAAAATTTAGTATTATTTTCCACTAAGATTTTATTTTAAACTTTTATTTCATTCAAGTTTTATAACGAGCAAAAAAAAACTATGTTTCTATCTATCCATTTTAACTTATAAACCTAAGAATAAAATTATAAACTATAAACTTAACAAAAGAACGTTAAATTCAACTAACAAAGAAAATTATAAACGTAATTTATTGTAGCAAGTGACAGTAATATAACATAACAATACTTTTTTTTAATGCAAAAAGTAACGTAACAATGAATATAATGAATTACGCTACTTTTGTAATGTCCCTGAAAAAAGCATAACAATATGACATATATAAAAGCACGTAAAAACGTAACATTTTGAAAAAAAATAAAATAATATATAAACTTTTTTTTTAAGAAAAAAAATATATAAACATAACATTAACATGTTAGTCAAAGCAAAATAAATGTAATTTAAACAAATTATAAAGGGGTAGAATTGGTTTTTAGATAAAAAAATAAGGGTAAAATTGGAAGAAAAATGATAAGCTATAAGCTATAAGCTCAAACGCTACTTGGAGTAGCGTCTGAAAAATAGCTTATAAGCTCATGGAAGTTCGTGAAATAAGCTATAAGCTCGTTGTAAAAAACTGTTACCAAACAGAGCTTTTTTTGTCAGACGAGCTTATAAGCTATCCGCTATAAGCTATAAGCTCGTTTTATGGTCTTACTAAACAGAGCCTATATAGCAAAATGCTTCAGTTGACGAGAATGTACAATGACAATATGACTTTAATGCAATGTACAAAATATAATATACTCTCTCCATCCCAAAATAACATACCGTCAAATTTGTTAAGAAAAAAATCCCAGAAAAGTCATTAATAGAAACTTTAGATTTTCCTGTGGAATAAGATCAAAATATCCGAAGGAAACATGCTTCATGAGGATTTTGCCAAGGATTTACACTCCTGGGTAATACCTTCGTGTGTAATTATTTTCTGAAAAATTTAGAAACCGCAAGAAACTTTCCTAAGGAAAATTTCTCATGAAAAAGCGAACAATATCCGCAGGAAACCTTTTGGTCAGAGTGGCAGTAGTTCCCCTACCCGTGAATGATTCCTGCAAACATACCGCAGGTAATCCCGCATCAAATTTCATAGGTAAATCCGCAGCAAAGCTATTTCCAAAGGTAAATCCTCATGAAGCTGAACCAATCCACAGCAAAATCCACAGGAAAGTTACTGGTTAACGAAAGCAAATTTCATTTATTTTCTATTAATGAGCGCCAAAAGGCATATTAAAAATCATTTTTAAATTTTTTGTTTGATAAAGAAGTTTATTAGAAACTATCTTGAGTTAAATTTGGGACATAGCATATGTTTTTGTTAAAGCATGTAAGAGGTAAAAGATCCAAAGACAATAGTCATAAAGTACATCAAGTCTCCATCAATACGAAGGTGCAAAATATGCATAACAAACATTTCAACAAACACTAAAATATGACAAAACACTCCAATTATATTAGGGAACATGATTCATGTTATAGAAGAAACTGCAATGTAATTTTGCCCTGTCTTTTACTCTTAGTCTTGCAGCCTTGTAGTTGCCCCGTCGTCTTCTGCTCTTCCGCCAATTGTTTCTCAAGCCTTGTAGTTGCCTTCTTCAACTTTGACTCAATCTACATAATCATATGATTGATCAAACACAAAAAATACTAGTAGAAATATTCAATTATGTAAGATAACTATATCTCATATTCTACCATGTGAATACTATTTAAAGAGACTAAGATCTTCTAAATAAAGTTCGCATAAAACAATAAAGTACAATTCATAACCATACTACTAGTAGTGGGTGTCTTTATCATTACAACATCAATTTAGAGTTAGAGTTACATGCGGATATTCTTGTGGTGACAGGATCCGCATGAATGTCCTTAATGAAACAAAAACAGTAGAAAAATCTGCAAGTATTCTTGCGGATTACTTTTCGCAGGTAAATCGATAGTTTCTAGCAGTGAGTGTTTTTATCTCAATTTTTTTAATTGGATTATCTAATTAATACTACAAGATTGGGTAGCTTGGAGACAAGCTTGTTGGTACTTCTCCAACATTCATCAACTCTTCTTTGTTAGTCATGCATCTCATAGGTAACTAAACTCTCTTTCGTGTTGGGATTATGTTTTATCTATGTAGTACTCTTAATTTGGTTGGTTGTATACGATTTATGTTTTCAATATAATTTTATTTAAAATTCGTTCTTGATGCTTTACAAATGATGTAGTGTTCCGCAATTGATCTTTTGATTTAGTCAGACCATAGTAAGGCTTACTATCTAAGGGACATGGTTTAAATTATGTATAGGTGTTATTGTTCGAGAGATCGTGGGTAGGTTTATATTCATGTATAACTTTTCAAGATTATGCCATAGGAACAATCAACTAATAGTTTTACTGTCAATAGATTTAAGAAATGCCACCATGCACACTTTCCGGTAGTCATAGTTGGAATCATCCAGAAAAGGTGGTTTGTTTACAAGTCCTCCTACCTTTTCCATAGTACCAAAAAATATATTCCCTGAAGCTCACCCAGAAAAAGAACAGGGTGCATGCTTTGATACCAATTGAGAATATAGCACATAGTAAAAGATGTTGAGCACGATGACAAGACACGAGGAATGTCGAGTACATGTGAAGACATCGTGACAACACAAATAACAAGCTAAAGATAAAAGCTGAAAGTAAAAGGCACAAGTTACTTGTTAACCTAATTTGGTGCAACGTCACCTACATCTGGGGTCTACCAAGCTAGGAAGGAATTCCACTATAATAGGACACCCTCCGGTCATTATTATAAGCAAAAATCCACATTCAAAATTCATTCAATAAATGATGTATATGGTATTTAATATAGACCACATACATCATTTATTTAATGAACCTAACATGTGAATTTTTGCTTATATTAGTGACCGGAGGGTGTATTAGTTTTAAGTCATGCGTAAACAACCTCCAGTTTACTTGCCCGCGCCTAATCACTACCCGTGATATTTCTATCTAAGACACACCTAGATATGAGACCCTTATCACTTCCTCTCAATCACTCATCAATGATAACAACAAGAACAATCAAAATGGAGACACACTCCGAGAAACATAATCCACTCTTTGCTTAAAAGCTTACGAGTGATTCACAACTTAAACCTCAACTATCATTCCAATTCTAGCATCAAGGTGATACAAGAGTAGCTCGCAAATAACAATTTCATACTAAAACTCTAATAGAAACTTTGACAATTGTAGCTTCAGTCATCTTCTTAGGTTTAGAGTCTTCCTTTATATAGCCTGATAATAGCATAAGCTTAATTAGCAACTCAGACTAAACAAATAGTTGATCCAAACCGTCTTCAACATAATATTCTAAAAGCAAATATATTGTTTCCTTAAATGTTACAACATCACACTTAAGAAACACGCAAAGCAGAACCGCCTTCCGCAGCTTCTAGTAAAACACATGCTTCTTGGTCAACAGACTACGTCAATCATATCTTCATAGAATCTTCAGTGATTTCACGCCTAAAACCAAATCTTCCAAGAATGTGAAACAAGGCACACTACGATGTCTGATTAACATATCAAGACATCCTATCCAACATCTTTCTAGAATACTTGTTTTAACAAAATGCAGTCAATTACAATCTACAAACTTAACAATTTACATTAGATGAATCATATGCATTGATGTTCCTTATGTGAAACAACTAATGATGGCTATATGATTATATTTTCTACTTGATGATGTTGGTGTAATTTGAGAATTTAAGATAAAGGAGAAATGATGTAAATAATTCTTGTATGATTTAATGTTGTTGATTTATGAAAGCATGTTTGTGTGATATGTGAAATCCTATTATGCAATACTTGAATTTGTAGTTCCTTATTGTTGAATGTAAACTTATCCTTTAGTGGTTGTATGATTTAATTCTTGTTTGATTTATTGTTTGGTTAACCGCCTCGTCATTGTAAAATGATGTAGACGGGCAGGTACAAGACGCTTGAGACGGCGCAAGTATTCGAGGAGTAGATTGAGGCCTCCTCTTTTCTTGCTTTTTCGAGTCTAGATTAGGGCTTTGATTAAGACTTCTTGGGAATTTGTTCTGTTTTTATACTATGTTGAAGTTTATGAAGATTTGTTGTTTTATTTCGGTGTATCCGAGATTTGAATTATTCTATTTAGATATTGATGAATTTTGGAGATGTGATTTATTATGTTGCGTAACTTTGATGAAAAATATTATATGCATGTTTTGGAGTTTAATGACGTTACACATTAAGCATAATATGAATTAATTTTTCTATTCATATTTAAATAATTATTGTGGGGTTCAAGGGTATAACACAAACCACCAAAACACTTTTATAAATACTTTGTTGAGAAAATATTTTAATACTAACTTAAATTAACTAAGTGTGGTCTCTGTAGATACAATATTTTTATTTGTTTGATAAAAACCGGCATACTTACTACCGTGCTAAGGAAACCCCAAATCCTCTTTTATCAACGACCCAAGTTGACGGCAGAACCATGGCCAACAAAAACTCAGCCATACCGCAGTTTGAAGCACCGGATCAAGCATGAGCCGCACCCCAAAAACTCGAATCAATGAACACATGGGTTGAACCGACGATTCCGCCGCTATGGATGGAGGCGGATCTTAAAACTTATGTTGGACCGACCTAACTTAAAACCTAGTATGAGATAAGAGATGTGGTTGTGGAACCTGTAAAACTGTAGCAAACTAACAACCGCTTCCTGTACACACCATCATGAATTTATTATCATCAATAATTAATTTTCATCGAAATTATCATCACCGTAATCATCATCAAGCATTTATCACATCAAGAAGCAACAATCATTCATTTAGCGCATTTTGTATTTAGAGATGATTAATCACATTCACCTAGTAAATCAACGCATCAAATGCATATCAACTATTGATCAATCCTATTTCATCATATTATCATGCACACAAAGTCGTTTGTAAACTATCATGTCATAATCCATCATAGTTCGTCTATTTTTCACATTTTATAAAAATAAAAATAAAAACCATTTTCACAATCATAGACATTCTTAATTAAGAGTGAGTGATTTACGACTACTTAGGTGTCTTAAGGCCAACTGCATGTTGGTCTAACCGCTTGTTAATCTGTTTTGGGCTTCAATTTTTCTATGAACTAGAAACCAATCGAACAAACTAATGTAATGATTCATGTCTACTTTAGTTTTTTAATTTTTTTTAATGTTAAGCATTTGATTTTTAGAGAAAGCGAGTTCTAATAATTTAGAGTAATTTGGTCGAGAGGTAATTAAAGTTAGAGAATACTAATCATTGCTTTAAGGGTATTGGTTAAGCATCTAAAATAAGTAAGTTTTCATAAAAAAAATTGTATAATTATTACTTAATCAAAAGTAACATCTTATATTTCTAAGACAATTTATATTTGTAGATTCCTTAACCATTGTCCTGAGTGCATTAGTTACCAAGGCCCTTTCAATCAAAAATTGTTTTACTTAACAGTCAAACTCATGTTCCCTACATCAATTCTTTTTTATAAAGCTCATTAACCACTTAAGTTTAATTACTCTTTCTGTTTATTTTTAAGTGTCTTTTTTGGAGAAATTTTTGTTTTTGTTTAAGGATAATGTTATCCAGTACCCCCAGGGCACTGGTTAAGAAGCCATAAATTGATAGATTCCACTTATTTACCTTAATTAAAGTGAGAAATAATAAGTCAATTAATTAAAATTAATAAAAGTTGTACTCAATACTCTCTCAAAGATGATATTTTGTTTTCAAGAGGATCTAATTAAACATTTAATGATTTTGTATTTGATATTTTATTTGGATATGTTTTATCTTTGAAATTGCTAATTTATTTTGGACTTTCAAATATCTTGTCTTAGTGTAATTATTTCTGCAATTTTTAATTAAAAGAATGAAAGAAAACAGTATGCTTTGAAGAAAATTCACGGGATAAAAAAAATGGTGCAAAAAAAAAATCACGGGAAAAAAGATATTGTTCTAAGAAAAATTCACAAGAAGAAATCACACAATATTATGTTTCTAATTCACATGGGTATAAATTGGTCAACTCTCAAAACTATATAATAGTTGTGCCTTTATGGGAGTATTAAATACAACTTATGTTAATTTAATTAGTTCGCTTATTATTTTTCATATTAATTGATATAAAATAAATGGAACTGATCAATTTATTGCTCCTTAACCCGTGCCACAGGGGCACCGGTTAGCAGCACTCTTTGTTTAATTGTCACTTTCAAAATTCAATGCAACAATAAATGTTGTTTTACCAATATTAATATTAGTTATTCATCGCAGAGAGAGAAATATATGAAATATGATAATAAATGAATAAGACTATTATGGTAAAAGTATAAATTATTTTGTCAAAATTGATAACATTTACTCCTTCTGGTTCAAAATAAATGTCGCTTAAGAGAGATGTTATTTTACCAAATTATTCTAATCAACTATTGACTTGTTTTCCATTAAAGAAAAAATAATACTTTGGAAGTAGTGTATATAGTATTAAATAAAGGGTACAGTTGCCCTCGTGAGCTTAACTCAGTTGGTAGGGGCATTGCATATAAGGTCCAAGGTTCAAACCCCAAACACCACATTGTATATGAAAATGACATTCATTTTAAAATAATTCTTTTTGGCTAAAACGACGTTTATTTTAAAACGGTTGGAGTATTGATTATTTTGGTTTAGGTAAAATATGGAGAAAAAATGAAGATTAAAACAGATGGAGGTAGTATTTATTGCACTATACATTAGATTTTTTTATGAACCACACCTTTTTATTCCCTTGGAACTAGATAAATTTCACAAACTTAGTGCCATACTCAAGATCTCACCTAACATCTTAGTGTAACTTTTCTTCAAGGTGTACATTATTTTTTCATTATATCATTAACTATTTATTACTCTTTATTCTTTCAATTCTTTCATTTATCTTTCTCATATCATTCATTAAGGACAAATTTGTAAAACAACTCATAATATCTCGTTTCCACGCAATATTAATTATATTTCTTAATATGTATGAAATGGGGTAAGGATCCTCTCCATTTATTTGTAAAAGTAAACCTAGAATTAAATCACTTTAATTAACTTTAAAACTAATAACCAGCCTATGTTCCAAAAACATTTGGTATTTAACTCATTGTTCCAAAAACAATTAACTAGCGAATGGAGTTATCATTCTAAATAAATGTCGCAAAAGTACAATTGTTTAAGGATTTTATAAAAAGTCCCTAAAAAAAAAAGGCTTTTATAAAAAGAACTTTTGTTTTAAAAATACAAGTCAAATATATATAAAATGTTTTCCTCTCTGACGAACAAGCTTTAGTTCGGATTCCCAACCTACCGTCGTCGTCATCCTTAAGGTTGTCTTCGTTCTTCAAGGTCTGATAAGGGACGCACTGTTGTGTTGATCTAGATGTTTCTGGATTGTGGTTGTGATACTGGGTTTCAGTATTCATCCCCGCATCGGAAGGAGGATATTATTTGATCTATGTCCATTCACCGCGGTCTAGACCTCTACCTAAGAAGTTGGTTTAATCAATTGGTGTTGTTATTAATTTTCATACCACTTGTTTAGGTAGACTTTCATTTTATGGATAAACTAGTTAGGTTTATGTCCCCCAGTTTTTTTTATGTTTTTCTTTCCCTTTTTTTAATAAAATATTTATGAGCATCTGACAAAAGATTAGAGTAGGGGACTAATTTAATTAGAAGTCACTCCTTTTTTTGTCATTTATTATTGCCTAATCAAAAAAGAATGTCCATAAACTGATCTAGTTTCCTCGACTACTAGTATTAACCCTAACTTTGGGACTTGACCTAGCTATAATCAGTCACTATTTAATTACATTATTGTTCTATTATTGCGTTTGTGACAATAGTTTGACACTCATTTAAACCTTCAAAGGTTACAGACTAATCTAATACATTTTAGGTTTGTAACTAGAAAAGAGTGTTAATCACCAAGACATTGGTCTAACGATCATGTTTAAACGTCATGAAACCAATAGACAATTGTATACACTAGACCCAGTCACCAAGAAATAAAAGAGAGAGAAATCCAACATAACCTAATTAATGTTTTATCTCTTTTTTCCTATTCAAGTAAATTAATCATTCCCAAATGGAACTCTCCAAGTTACATTAACCTAATAACACTTGTAGTAGTTTAGTAGAAATTTCACAATCTTTGTGGAGACGTACTTATAGATATTATTACTTGAACAAAAGTTTAGTACACTTACTAAATTTATCCATCGTAAACTATCGGTAACTTTCCTAAGGAATATGGCTTTTAGTTCTTGCCATAATGTGGAATCTTGAGGCCTAGGTATAAGTTTATTGAGGTTCCACGATGGGCGCCAATGTTCTTGTATGAATAAGTGAGATGTACCTCTTGAGCAATAGGTGTAGTCATGTGTTTCATATCGGTGATCTAATCATAAACTCTGATTCCAAAATAAGGTGATGTGTTAGCATGTAGCAACATTATGTTAATGGAGTGAGGTGATCATACATGAGGGTTGGACCTCTATTTACAGTGAAGTGAAATACAATGCGATCCTTGTTATTGCTACTCATACTATAATGATTTGGTTCAGTTTGTTGGTGCTGAACATTGTGGAGCACGTCGATGTTGAAATGTTCTTGATGTAGGATTAAAGTGATTCTTGATACGATGCAGGAGGTATGATCTTGTGTTTCATATCAGTCTCAGACCTGGTGTTTTCTGAGATGGTGCAGAGAGTACGTTCATATTGCTAGCCTGGAATTTCGACGGGATCATTTAATGCAGTCAACATGTAACACCCTAATTTATTATTTATTTATTTTATCGAGTTTAGTGTATTTTTGTATATTTTATTTGAATAATTGCGATGTGTGATTTTCGGTAATTATTAGTTGATAATTATTAGTAGTTTATTACGACATTAATAGTGAATGAAGATAATTAAATTAGATTAATGAGACATCAGGGCAGTTTAGGAATAAGGAAAATTTGTTAGGTTAAGAGTAGGAGAGGTTAGGAATAGAAGATCAGAACACGTAAAACAGTTTTGGGAGAAAGTTGTTGAGTTGGTCCTTGGTTTAAATATGAAAGTTGTTGATAATTGTGTTATCTCTTCAGTGGTCTTGGTTTAACGTGAAAATCTTTTGTGGATGATTTAACGTGTTTATATGATGTTACTGTTGTTGCATTTTAAGTTGTGTCATTGCATAAGCATTGTTAAGCGAAGGGGCTTGTAGTCTGTCAAGCCGATTCACAGCATTAACGAAGGGAGATGTAGCTCTGTTGATTCTCAAGCGAAGGGGGTTGTAGCCCTTCAAGCCGAATTACGGCATTACCAAAGGGAGCTGTAGCTCTGTTGGTACCACATGCATAATTACATTGCATTTGTTGAGTCGTTGTTGTTGCATTGTTGAACAAAATTAATTGATGATTGTAGTTGGATTTATATGAAGCATTGTTGATGATGAATTGTTGCTGTTTTATATTGATTAATTCTTTTATATGAATTGTTGCTTATTATTACTGAATGTGAAATATCTCCCCTTCTATTTGAATGTTGCCTCTACATGGGTAATGTGCAGATATCCAGGAGTAACTGATGATGTGAGTTGAGTTCTCGTGTCGTCTTAGGAGTCATGCTCTGATACGTAACGGGATGGGGATTCTTATGTGTTTTATTTTCCTTTGTTACGTATCTTTTTATAAGTTGATGTTGGACCACTTTTAAATTTGGAATTTTATTATGTTGTTGATGTTGAGGCCTTCGTGCCAAGTAATGTTTAAACATTGAATATTTCCGCTACGACATGATATTTGAATTATTAAAAGCAGATGTTTAAATAAATAGTGAATTTAACTCTATTTGGGTTAAATGGTATTTAGAAGAACGAAATGTGACATCCTGTTTGCAATGAACTCTGATTTATTTTATATTATTTATATGTTGGGAAAACGGGGTGTTACAATTGATATCAGAGCAGGTCGGTCCGTCCGTCGAAGTAGTCGAGTCGTTAGTGTCGTATGACGGTTGAATAATGTTGTTGTGTTCCCTAATCATTGTTCGTTGTGTTTCCTAATCATTTGAAAGAGGTACATTTTCGAGGACGAAAATATTCTAAGTGGCGGGAGAGTTGTAACGCCCTAATTTATTATTTATTTATTTTATCGAGTTTAGTGTCTTTTTGTATATTTTGTTTGAATAATTGCGATGTGTGATTTTTGGTAATTTTTAGTAGTTTATTACGACATTAATAGTGAATGAATATAATTAAATTAGATTAATGAGGCATAAGGGCAGTTTAGGAATAAGGGGAATTTGTTAGGTTAAGAATAGGAGAGGTTAGGAATAGAAGGTCAGAACACGTAAAACAGTTTTGGGAGAAAACAGATAAAAGCTTGTAGAAACGGTTTTTGGGAGAAAAAGAGGAAGCTTGTAGAATTCAGAAATACAACCAATCTAAGGTAAGGGTGGGACTAACGTTCTTTAATCATAACTATATAATTCTGAAAAAAGGTTTAATCTTATTGTTGTTGAATTTTTGATGTAATAGAAGTTAAGTTTTGAATTCAATTAGATTGTTGAAAGTATAGGTAATCCCATGAATTAATGTGAAGAAATTGATGTTCAGGTTGTATAATAACAGTAGGTAATGTTTCCTATCAATTTTGGGATTTGGGTTGTCGAAATTGGGGTTTTTGGGTGAAAACTGATGTCTGTTCGTAGAGCTGTCTGTCATCACTCGCCACAACGAGTGTTTTTCTTTGCCTAGCGAGTAGAGGTCAAACTCGCCACAGCGGGTGTTTTTCTTCGTCTAGCGAGTAGAGGTCAACTCGCCACAGCGAGTGTTTTTCTTCGCCTAACGAGTAGATGTCAACTCGCCACAATGAGTGTTTTTCCTAGCCTAGCGAGTGGCTCAGATGTCAACTCGCCACAGCGAGTGTTTTCCTCGCCATAGCGAATTGTTCAGTAGCAGATTGCCCTGTTTCGCGTTCTTGGGTCTTTTCACACGTTTCTGTTTTGAGTTGGTCCTTGGTTTAAATATGAAAGTTGTTGATAATTGTGTTATCTCTTCAGTGGTCTTGGTTTGACGTGAAAATATTTTGCGGATGATTTAACATGTTTATATGATGTTATTGTTGTTGCATTTTAAGTTGTGTCATTGCATAAGCATTGTTAAGCGAAGGGGGATGTAGCCTGTCAAGCCGATTCACGGCATTAGCGAAGGGAGTTGTAGCTCTGTTGATTCTCAAGCGAAGGGGGTTGTAGCCTATCAAGCCGAATTACGGCGTTAGCGAAGGGAGTTGTAGCTCTGTTGGTGCCCCATGCATAATTACATTGCATTTGTTGAGTCGGTGTTGTTGCATTGTTGAACGAAGTCAATTGATGATTGTAGTTGGATTTATATGAAGCATTGTTGATGATGAATTGTTGTTGTTTTTTAGTGATTAATTCTTTTATATGAATTGTTGCTTATTATTACTGAATGTGAAATCTCACCTCTTCTGTTTGAATGTTGCCTCTACGTGGGTAACGTACAGATATCCAGAAGTAACTGCTGATGTGAGTTGAATTCTCGTGTTGTCTTAGGAGTCATGCTCTGATACGTAACGGGATGAGGATTCTTATGTGTTTTATTTTCCTTTGTTACGTATCTTTTTATAAGTTGATGTTGGACCACTTTTAAATTTGGAATTTTATTATGTTGTTGATGTTGAGGCCTTGGTGCTAAGTAATGTTTAAACATTGAATGTTTCCGCTGCGACATGATATTTGATTTATTGAAAGCAGTTGTTTAAATAAATAGTGAATTTAACTCTATTTGGGTTAAATGATATTTTGAAGTACGAAATGTGACATCCTGTTTGCAATGAACTCTGATTTATTTTATATTATTTATATGTTGGAAAAATGGGGTGTTACACAACACTTGTTAACTTTTATCTTTGCAGAAATCGAAGTCTTTCCCCTTCAACATAAGGATTTCGACGAGATTTGGACTTAGCACGCGAAACGGTCTAAGGGTCCCGAAGTTCGACAAGACATAAGCCAAGGCGCAACATCGTCGAAGTCAAAGAAGTTATTCTCAAGGCGGGAAGGATTTGAATCCAACAAGAAGTGGTTTCCTTGATGGAAACGTGGGATACAAGCGATTTCCAAATAGAAGGAGTGTTGATCGTGGAGTTATGATTTTTTCAGTTATTTTGCTATGTATAAATAGTAGTTTCCGTAGGGAAAACGGATCGCAAATCACTTATAGAAATTCTACAACACTCGAAGTACCGGCGCGAGAGAAAAGAGTTATACATAATGTATGTAAATTGATTTGTCGAACCACTTTTATTTTAATGCAATGCAATTTACCTTTTCTTAAAGTTTATGCGTTTTAAACTTTTAGCCTTTTATTTTGCATTTACTGCGTTTCCTTTTGTTTTAAACCTTTTGTCGAAAGACGCCATACAAACTCGTCTTGTTCATAAAGCAGCCTATGAATTTGATGAACATTCACTATTTTTCTTAAAAAAAACCAATGCACAACATATCTTAGGAGATTTTTGGTATGATCATGCTTGTAATAATCAAAATCAACCCTTCTTGTTTACCAAAAACACCGATAAACACATATGTTGCACCATGCTATGAGGCGAGGTGGTCACTTCAAATTGGCTTGTTTCTATTTCCGTTATTTAGCATGTTTGATATTTTCTTACTGGGTTTTCTTGTTGGATGACCCAAATGATAACAGGATCAGTCGTTTAGCCTTGTACCACTACAAGTTCAAACTCAATATTTCACATAAAATATCCTTACAATCAAATCATTACGTTGCAACAAAACTTTTTGAACCGACATCGTACATAAATTAACTTGTTTTTAGCTTCCCTTAAACTTAAATTTTTTATAATTGACAAAATAATTTTATATGATTAATTCTTTTTTATATAGTCCAATTAACTTAATAACAACGTATCTTTTTCAACATAGTGCTTCAATTAAAATTGTGAATAATAATGACAAAAAATAGGGAATTAATTAAAATATTATTATAAAAAACTTAATGCTTACATTTAATAGTTTTTAAAAAAGAATTAATATTTGAATACACCTTTTGTTATTATTTAAATTAACATAATATTTAGAAACTAATAATAAAGAATAATACTAGGAAAAGTTACTTTAACATTCTCTTTTCACCCAAAAAAGTATGCATTAATTCTCTTTTCACCAAATTAAAAAAAAAGTATGGTCGTAAGGGAATGTTGTTAGCACTCTTCAATGAAATATATTATTTGAATTTTTCAATTGTCATTTTAATATTTTTTTTCTACATATTAAAAAAACTAATAAATTGCATTATTTTTCATAAAATTATATGTCTTTTACCTTTTTTTTAGAAAGATATAGCTTTTACCTATGATGCCATTAATTATTTATAATTTTATCCCCCCCTCCTTTTCCTTTTTCTTTCGACTTAATTTTTGTTTTTATGGTGACCAAGGTTTGAACCCAAACCTTGCATATGTTATACATGTTTTTATCAACTGAGTTAATATCACAAGGACGCCTTAATGTTTCTTTCTACATGTATTTTCTCCTTTTTCTTTCTGCTTAATGTTATACTTCATCCATAGGAATATATATGTATATAGTAAAAGGGAAATGCTAACCGTTACCTTAAGGGCGATTGATAAGAAACTTAAAATAGTAACTTTATCTTAAAAATTGTGCAAAACAACTTTTTCTGCATGAAATTTTATAATTATTTCCTTTTTCGATTCCTTAACCATTGCCCTTGTGGCAATGGTTTTCTTATATTTTCTTAAAAATGGAATAAAAGTATTAGCAATGTTTGTATCAAAAATTAACAATTATTACTACTTTTTTTTTGGTACACAATTAATTCCACTTTAAAAATAACAAAACAAAATCAAAAAATCTCAATATTTAAAAAGAAAATTGACGAAGTATATTGAAAAGCCATATTATCCATCATCCAATCAATAAAGCTCTCTGTCATTACACACAGTGTGAATGGTTTTGTATATTCCATAAACCATCCATAGTTTTCATTCAAACAACCACTACTATCCAAAAACAACAAGGGTCCCATTGTAATTTCAACCCTCAAAGAAACAGTCATTCACGACACGCGTCACAGTACAATTCCACCTTCCATCACAGCTTAGGTAACTTTATCAAACCAAACAGTCCAAATAATGAACGCCACGTAATCCTCCACGTGGCACAAAAATCCAAATCAGCAACCATTACAAGTTATAAAACCCAAACTCAACCACTCACCTAATCCAAAACTCTCTTGTACGAAAAAAACACAAACACTAAACCAAAACATTAAAAAAAAAAAAAAAATTTCTCTTTCAAGAAAATAAAAAACCTCGCCGGAGATATGAATTTTCCGGCGATATTTACTTCACCGGAAATTAACAATGCTCGTCTCTCCGATCACCGTCGTCATGTCTTCCACGAAACTCCTTTTCTTCTAACCATAACTTTCTTAGCTTAGAAAAGAAAAGAAATTAACTCAAGTATATATAAACATAGATATATAATTTTTCTTTTTTCTTTTTCTCTTTTTTGCTTTTGTGAAGAACATGCATAACTTGTGACTATGAGTTATTGACTTTGTTGACTAGCTTGTAATTTTGACTCTTCAATTTAAAGCTAGCATTTTTTCTTGTTGTAATATTGAGAAGAAGATTAATGGCTCCGTTGAAGATCCAACCGATTGACATAGATTCAGAGAAAGCCACCACGGAACTGGTTCGAAACGAACCAGTTTCGAAGTGGAGGTTGAAGAGGTTTTTCGCTTTCGAAAAACCTTTTCCCAAAAACAATACCAAAGATGTTGCTGGTGGTGGTGGAGGAGTTGCTGAGTTGGAACCAAGCTCTGTTTGCTTGGCGAGAATGGTTCAGAGTTTCATGGAAGAACAACCGCAACCGCAACTTCAACCACCTTCTCGTAACCGCTGTAACTGCTTCAACGCTAACAGCTCCGATGAAGACGATTTCGATTTCAACGGTTATACAAATGAATCAGTCACCGATTCAACTGACTCACTCAAGGTAAAAACTTAAAGCAAAATCAAAATTTTATATCATAATTCAATTTTGATTATAGTTATTTATTTTGATTTTGGATTTTTGTTTTTGTAGAATTTGATTCCTTGTGTAAGTGTTGAAGAACGGAATTTACTAGCAGATGCAACGAAAATTGTTGAGAAGAATAGCAAAATTTACAAAAGGAAAGAAGATTTGATTAAGATTGTTGCTGAAAAGCTTCAATCTCTTGGTTACGATTCATCCATTTGCAAATCAAAATGGGAGAAAACAAATTCATGTCCAGCTGGTAATTAATTCATCTTTCTCTAATTAGATTCAAAATTCAAAATCGAGTTAACTCAACTCGTTTTCTGAATTTGTTTTAGGTGATTATCAATTCATTGATGCGATTGTGAAAGGTGAAATGTTGATTATTGATATTGATTTTCGATCGGAGTTTGAGATCGCGAGATCTACAAGTCAGTATAAGACGATTCTTCAATCGCTTCCGTATATTTTCGTCGGCAAAAAGGAGCGGTTGAAGCAGATCGTCACCGTCGTATCGGAAGCGGCGAAGCAGAGTTTGAAGAAGAAAGGAATGCATGTTCCGCCGTGGAGGAAGCGTGATTATATGTTAGCGAAGTGGATCTCTCCGTCGGTAGCTAGGTCAAAGCAAGTCTCCGATGCGGCGGTGACGAAGGAAATTGCTTTGCCGGAGGTTGATAGTGATTCTGGTGAATTAGAGCTGATTTTTGGTGAAAAAGCTTTGCCGGAGGAGGTAGTTACGGCGGAGACAGCGACGGCGAGTCCAGCGTGGCAGTTACCGGCGGTGAAACCGAAGAGTGGTGAAAGAGGAATGAAGGTTGTGACTGGATTAGCTTCTTTGCTGAAGGAGAAACCATAGAATAAAATTTTGTTCAATTTTTTGTTTTCTTTTTTCTTTTTTTGATCGTGGGTGAAAAAATTTATAAAAATTTAAAGAGAAAATTTCGGATAAGGCTTTTTATTTTTTTATTTTTGAAATATTTTTGGTTTTTATGTCCTTGTTTTTTTGTTTACAAGGAAAAATCTCTGTAAGAAGCAACTTTTTCTTTTCTTTTTTTTCCTTTTCTTTTGGCTTTTTGGACACAGTGTAAGAAGGTACTGTATTCTCTGTAATAAAAATAAATTAGTTCAAAATAAGTTACTGTTATCATAATGATTAGTACCATCTAAACTTTAATTTGAATTAAACTAGTGTGATATGTGTGATTGGATTCCTTAAGAATATGGTCAACAATGATCTGATTTCTGGGTTTAAACTTGTTTATTTGAAATAGATGTTTGTTATATATTTAATGTTGTTAGAGATTAGCTTCATAGTTGTGTTTATTTTTTAAATTTGATATCTTCTACGTGTAACTATAAGATTAATCGTTTAAATTGAACAAGCATTAGCCGGAAGTTTCTTGATGCTCTTGTATTTCCATATCTAAATTCGAATTTAAGAACTCATCTCTTCTGAATGCATTTGGATTTTGGATATCATAGTTGTATGAATTATACCTTATTTTAAGAATTTGTTCTAGTGTAAAAAGCCAGCCTTAAATTTGAAAGTTCTAAGTTCAAGACTTGCAAATAGTCCTTAAATTTGAATGTTATGAGTTCAAATCGTCCTTGAATCTTAAATTTTGAGTTTGAGTCTCGTAAATAGTTCTTAAATCTAAAAGTTATGAGTTCGAGTCTCACAAGTCGTCCTTAAATCTTGAAGTTTTGAATTCGAGTTTTGTAAATAGTTCTTGAATCCGAAAGATCTCTGAGTTTGATTCTTGCGAATAACCCGAGTTTAAATTTCTTGAATTACTTATGAAATGGAATAAAATAATGTTTGAAGTTAAAACACGGAAAAACACCTGAGGTTGCATGCATGGGTTAAGAGATTCTCTTGCTTCGATTTCCCAAATGTCAGTAGTACTATCTGCTACTGCTATGATCACATTGATGAGGATTTTCCTTTTTTTCTTTAATAATTAATGATCTTGATTTGAACAACAATTACTCTTTTCTTAGTTTATTCATGTTAGCAGTAGTAGTGGGTTTACAATTTTAGAGAAAAAGTGCAGAGAGTTATACTTCCCACCTTACAAATTCAATTAATTAATCTTCGACATTGAGGAGTTACTACAACTTACAATGCTTTGGTCGCTCCAAAGGAGACAAAGGAGGATGAAACTTTCCTTTCTTAAATTTTTCTCATCTTTTAATGAACCTTGCATTAATTCTTTTAGTTAATTCTTTTAGGTCATTTTACATGGAATCATGTTAACTAATGTCTTTGAAATATTAGTTAAAAAAAATAAAAGGAATTTTTTGACATAGGAAACATCGTTTTTTACACTTTTAATGTTTTAAGTATACAAATTTTAAGATAAATATACTACTATGGTTTTCTTAACTAATGTTCTGAGTTTCAAAACACTAGTTAATATTTTTCTTTTATATATTTGTATAGGAAAAATTATCCAAATTTATTTATATTTCAACATTTTTGAAGGATTTGTACATCTTCTGGTCACTACTATAAGACAAAACTTTACATTTTAGATTCAATCAATTAATATGATGTATATGATTTTTATTATAGACCACATACATTATTTAATGAATAAATCTAAAATATAAAGTTTTGTTTATAATAATGACAAAAAGGGTGTTGTATCAATTAATTATGGATAAGCTTAGGATAAGATTAATTTTGTAAAATATTTGGGGAATTTATTTTGGTATGGTGAGGTCTAATCAAAATGTATTTTAGTAGATGAAGATGTGGAGGAAAGAATAGGCTCATGGTATCTCGACTTTCGTGAACATTGGGGAACTCGTGAAGAAACCAATTGAAAAAGAAAAAAAATTAAAAGGGAAAAGGATGAGATGGGGACAATAAATCATTATTGGTGTCATAATAAATACATTTCTTTTCATTTATTAAAAAATTAATACATCTCTTTATTCTTATTTTTGTCTTCAAAACTTTTTAACTGCTGCAAAAGTAAAAGGAAAAAAGTGAAAAAGCGAAAATCTCTACCTTCCCCACTTTTCTCACCAAACGAAGTCCAAAATAATAACTCTGACAGAATATGTTTAATTTTATTTGATTATGTATTTATCTAAACTTTTTTGGATTATTATATTATTTTTGAAGAATTGGATTATTATATTATTAAAACTTACTTAAAAAGAAAATATATTATTGATATTAGGTTTCAAATGTCTTATAGCAAAGATTAATCTTCAACGAATAATTTACCTAGTTTACAAGATGAGACCTATTCCACCAATTAATTTTATAATAAAAAATCAAACACAAGACAACTTTTTTAAGGATTTCAAATCTTTACCATTTAAATTAATTCATTAAACCGTTGGTTTTATGAATAGTTCATATATGATTTTTTATTATTAATATATCAAAGATTAATTATACATTAATAGAAGATGGACGGATAATAAGCTGCGCTACTAGACATTTTTAAATGGTAAAATCAATCTTCATAAACATAACATTCATGAACTTAAATATATTGATGAATTCTTTGGTCGAGAACAATTGGTTTGTCGGTCATGGTATTGGGCCGCATAGACATAATTCTATTTCTCTTCTTCAGTTTGCAGATGATACTCTTTTGGTTGGTGATAAGAGTTGGTCTAACATTAGAGCTCTAAAAGCAGTTTCGATTCTTTTTGAAGCTATTTATGGACTGAAGGTTAATTTTCATAAAAGTAGAGTAAATATTTCTAATTTATTGGTTGCATAAGGTGGCCCTAGTGTTGAATTGTAAGCATAGTCATATCCCATTCTTGTATTTGGGGTTGCCTATTGGTTGGGATCCTGGGAAGCTGATAATTTGGCATTCGCTGCTTGACCGAATAAAACACAGTCTGTTATGGTGGAAAAGTAAAAACTTGTCTATGGGGGGGGGGGGGGGGGGGGGTCATTAGATTCTCCAAAAATTTGTGTTGTCCTCCATTCCGGTCTACTTTCTTTCCTTCTTCAAGGCCCCCTCAGGTATCATTTCTTCCCTCGAATCTATTTTTCATGCATTTTTTTGGGGGGTGGTGAGGATTTTAGAAAAATAACTTGGATTAAATAGGATACTTTATGCTTGAATAAGGAGCATGGTGGTTTGGGGTTAGGAGGTTAAAGGAGTTTAATTTAGCTTTGCTTGATAAATGTTGTTAGAGGATGTTGGAAGATACAAATAGTTTATGGTATAGGGTATTATGTGCTCGTTATGGGCAGGAATGGGGAGGTTGTGTGTAGAGAGGGGTGATGGATCAATATGGAGGAAGACTATGAGAAATATTAGAGAAGGTGTGGGACAGGTGGATGGAGGGTGGTTGAGAGACAATATTAGTCGGAAGGTGGGGGATGGAAACTCTACTCTGTTTTGGATTGATCCATGGTTGGATGGTATGGCTCTGAAGGATTGCTTTAGTAGATTATATGAGTTATATGACAACAAGGTGACAACTGTGGTGGATGTATTTTCAATGGGGGTGGGGGGTCAATGGAGAGGCGTGGAAGTGGCATCGGAGGTTGTTCGCTTGGGAGGAAGAGTTGGTGAGGGAGTGTGTAAGGCATCTAACTTCAGTTGTTTTACAGGTTGGATCATCTGATAGATGGATTTGGCATTTGCATTCATCTCAGTGTTATTCTATTAGTAGTGCTTACAACAAACTGTGTATGGCTAAAGGTTGTTCCTCTTAAAGTATCTACTTTTGCTTAGAGGCTTCTGCATAATAGAGTATCAACAAGGGATAATTTATTACAACGACACATCATAGCAGATACCGACCAGAATTGCATGGCGACCTGTGGTATGAATGAGGACGTCGACAATCTTTTTGTAAATTGTGATTTTTATGGGAGACTTTGGTATCTTGTTTCTGGGTGGCTTGGTTTCTCTACAGTGTACAGTAGTAGGATCCTAGAGCACATTTATCAGTTTGGCAGTTTATGGGGCTTTTCATATAATGCTCAATGATCCCTATATGTTATTTAGCTATTAGTTGCCTGGATTATTTGGAAGGAGCGTAACAGACGCATTTTTCAAAGGAAGAAGGAGAATTTGCAGGCCCTTTGTGAAAGAGTAAAGCTTCAGTCTTATTGGTGGTTTAAGTCGAAATACGTTTTGTTCGATTTCTACTACCAATTATGGAGGCTAAATCCTATTTTTTGTTTAACAGCAGTTACCTAACTTGTTTTTTGTTGTTTTACTTCCTGGTTGATACTATTATGTAACTTGTTTTCTTGTCAGACTTTTTCGATACATCTTGTGCTGAGAGGGTCGAGTTTGTCTGTTAATATATCGATTTCTTTACAAACAAAAAATAAGAGACACGATGGTGTGCATTACCTTTTGAACACCAATTTGATTTTTTCAGGGGAAATTGTTGGCATTTTACTATTTATATCTTTGACTCAACTTAATGATGGTTCAAAATTGAAATTAGGATGGGACATGATGCACTATGACAGTCAATGGGCAGTTTTTCTAAGGAGTGGGGGTGAAAAGAAGCAACAAATTCATAGGCTATCACATAATTTATTCTTTATGAAGTGAGATTAAATCTTAGGCTCAACTTATTATGGAAAATACTTGGATTTTGGGGAATTGTAGGACATTATTTTCTAGTTTGATGATTGGAGTGGTGTCCCTTTGGTAGATTAGTGTAACATTCTTATTCACCTTCAACAGAACTTAAACACTACAATTAGTGAATACTTGTATGATAATCAATGGTAAATCTCTATGGAAACACACTGAAGGATGCTTATTTATTTTATTTTCAGAATAGTCAGATAAAAGATTGGGCAAAGTTAATCTAGAAATTTGGAATCCCTCCCTCAAAATCTTTCACTGTCTGGAGAATCATACACAAGAAGATGTCAACTGGTGACAACTTAGAAAGAAGAGGTTGCTACCTTCCTTCTATGCGTAGCTTATGCAACAAGGAAGTTGAATCTGCATATCATTTGTTCCTTTCATGTCAGTTTGCAAGCTTTCTCTGAAATTGGCTTCGGTCTTTGATTCATTTATCAATCAATTGTACCTATATTTTATATTTGTTTGAAGTTTGTAAGAGAGGTTGGAGCCTTCAGTGCAAGCTTATCATTATCTCAGCAATTATATATACCCTAAATGTTATCTGGTCTTGCAGAAATAATTTTAGATTTAAGGGTGAAAAACCTAAGCTGAAGTCAACAAGAGCTAAAATTGTAGCAAATGTTTCAATAGCTAGCAATCTCACCAAGTTAGCCACTGGTCCTGCTATCATGGATTTCACTGTTTTAAAAGCTTTCAAAGTAAATACTCATCACCAAAATTCTCCAAAGATCACTGAAATTATACGAAGTCCTCCAATTTAGAATTGGATTAAGTGCAACACTGATGGAGCTGCTCTTGGTAGCCCTGGTGAAGCAGCTTGTGCAGATATTTTCAGAAACAGAAATGAAGAAAGCCTTGGTTGTTTTGCAGTCAAGTTAGGGATTGCAAATGCTTTTTATGTTGAGCTTATGGGAGCGATTTTTGTTGTGGAGTGTGTTGTTGAAAGAAGACGGACTCACCTCTTGATTGAAAGTGACTCAAAATTGGCTAACTTGACAGTCAAGTCACCTAATATAGTTCCTTGGCAGATAAAGAATAGATGGATGAACTGTCTGCATTTGATGAAGGGTTTGAATTGTATGATGACTCACCTAATATATATTTTTTTAAAACCAAGTGATGCAAGTAACACAACACGAAATATATAACCAAAAGAAGAGAAGTACCAGAATGAAAAGGGGGATTAGGTCAAGGACCTTTTTAAAAGGTAATCAATCTGAAAATGGGCATACCCAACAATGTTACGTTGTTTCAAGTTTCAACACAAGGTGTACTGAAAACGACGCACCAAAATCACATAAACATACAATCAATCAAGTTTCATGTACACACAGCAGAAAACAGAAACATATAGCACTAAATAACATCAGAAAAACACAAAATAAGATTAAGCCTCCAAAATTGATAATCATAATCGAAAGTAACATATTTCGACTTTAACCGCCAAAATGATAGAAGCTTGACCCTTTCACACAATGCCCGAATGTTTTCCTCTTTGTTTTGGAAAATGCGCCGATTTCGCTCTTTCCATATGACCCAAACAACAACGACCCAGATCATATGAAGGGAATAATGAACTTTAGTCGAAAATCCCCCTAGGCCACCGAATTGGATAAGACGAGACATTAAATTGTCGTGAAAAGTTGTAGAGAACCCGAGCCAACTACCAATAAGCTGCCAATTTTTACCAAAAAAATCACATTGAACAAATAAATGATCAATGTTCTTATTTGAACCACAGTTTGCCGAACAACCCTGCTCACCAACCGCTAAGACCCTCCTTTTAAATAAATTATCTTTAGTAGGAATACGATTCAAACTTAAACGTCAAACAAAAATAGAGACTTTGCGAGGTACCACTTTAAACCAAAGAACCTGATAATTATGAGAAGTAGCCGTCTGTCAGTTTATTATAAGCCCTTGTTCATTTTCCTTTCCTTGCTTTAACTTTATAACAATCCAAACAAAGAATAAGTCACCATATCAAGAAAACTTTTGGATAATGGTTAGTGTGACTGGTTAGATAATTGACTAGAGGGGTCAGGTTCTAACCAGATTTTACTTGGGCATAATTGACCAGGAAGGTAACGTGACAGACACAAAATCACGGATAGCTATTTCTGTTAATTTGGCTTTTCCTTTTTTTGCATATAGTTTGGCTCTTCCGCTCTACCCAATTTTGTGCTTTGTAATTCTACATACATTGATTTGCATAGTGAGAATTTGATAAAATTGTGTAAAAAATTCAACATTAAAGTTCCTTGAAATAGATAACATTAGTACATTACTTTGACTTGATTTAAAGTTCAAATTTTCCCTGTAATGTTTTTTTTTTTATTTTAAAATTGATTCTTTAAGTATATTAAAACATGAATACACTTGGCATTTTTTTTCTCTTCATACATCTATATCTTTACCTTTTTCATACACAAGAAGATTAATGTGACACTTTTTAATCGTTAATGTTAGAGAAAAAAAGTTATAAATTAGAAATTAACCCTTCAAAAAATAGATATTAAAAAGTAAGCTTAATTGATTATCCGGTTCTTTAACTTAATTATTTCTTTTGAAAATATCTTTATAAAAAGTTTTAATTTAGTCCCTTATGCATTCTATCGTTATCTATTTTGATCATCTTTATCAGTTTTTAACTCTAATATAAGATGGACAAACATTTTAGGTGATCAACTTTATACCTTATCAATTTTTTAATTTTAACTCTTTGATCTTTCATTTTTTAAAAAGAATCCGTTAATTCATGCAAGCCTATTCTATTTTATTATGAACCACCAACAACTATTTTTTTTCATTCTTAATCTTCTTCCTTCCCCTCCTTCCTATTCTTCATCATCTTGATACACATTTTATCCCATTTTAAAAATACCTAAAGTTAAATAGAAAATCTCGTTATGCATGACAACAAGTATTATAAGGGTATATGTTAATAAATTAAAGATAAAAAATGTTAACTTGTGTCCTTGGGGCACAAGTTTAGAAATCAAACATAGAAACTTTTTTTTAGAAACTTTTTTTTTAATTTCATTTTTAGCTTCTTAACTTATGTCATAAGGGAACAAGTTAACATGACTCATTAAAGATATATTTCAAACAATTAAATAAGCAATTTCAAAAATAATTTTTATATTTAATTCTTTAACAAGTATTTTTATAACATTTGTTAGAAGAAGAAAAACTCGTAGAGTAAATTCGTCTACAAAATACAGTTTCAATCTCTCATATAAAACAATATTTTATAGTTTTCTTAGTCCAAACCTTTTGCTTGGGACTTAAGTCATGTAAAGTGACTAATGTTTAAAGTGAAAAATCAATAATTATTTGAATACAACCATGTCAATTTTACCCCTGCGCTAGGGGGGAGAGCAGTATTATAATTATTTAATTTTAATAAAATTCACACTTTGTTCTAATAATCTATAATATTGATTTTTTGAGAGGTAACATAAGCACTACGAGTTGAACCCAGGACGCATCGTTCATTTAAAGACTATCTACCGCTAGGTTAAGGATATAATTGTGAAGCATTAACAACATATATCATATATAATTAGTTTTTTTGGTCTAACATATTAAAAAAATATACTGGGTAATATTATGGTGTGGCTATTGCCACACTCAACCATACAGTGGGTCGGCTTCTGTCTAGATAACATTATAATATCCTCAAAAATATTAATAATATGAATTATAATATGCAGTACATATGAGTTTATTCTCATATTCATGATAACTTTATTCCTACCATTTTTTTTAAGAAATTTTTTATATTTTCAATAGTATTTTATATCTAGGAATAAAATTTCGTAAATTTATAACAAATATAAGACTTATTTTTCAATCTTTTTATCCTAAAAATTTTACGGCTTAAAACAAACCTATCATTTATTTTTTCTTTCTTGATTATGACAACATTATGTGTAATATGTAACAAACATAAATAATTCACAATCATTGCAGTGGGACCCACTGTAATCCATTATGTGGTGCAACGTACAGGATTATACTATACTGGGAAATAAGCATTTTAAAAATACTTATTTTGTAACTCATTTATAAATTAAAATGTGTGTTGGGCCCGTCACAGAGCTCTTCTGTCAGAGTATGGGTCCCTCCTACTCTTAAATAAATTCAAAATTTAATGATTGAGAAGAAGTATTTTCTTTGCAAATAAAATAAAGTCTCGTTAACGAGTGTCCCGGGATACTTTTTAAAAACCCTAAATTTAAAAAATATTTATAAAAAAAATCAAATGTTACAAATTTTATGTAAAAATTTGTTATTAAAAGTGCTTAAAGAGTGTCTGAGGACGCTCGTTAACATTTTCCATAAAATAATTAAGAAAAATGTTAATTTATGTCCTTATGAACACATGTTAAAAAATTATCCGAGTCACTGGTTAACATTTTTCTTATAAAAATATTCATATAAAAAGTCGTACATTTAACTTCTTAATAGTTAAAATATTATGTTTTTTTAATGCGAAATAGCTCTTTTTAGATTCATTAATATATGTCCAGAAACACAAGTTAGCATGACCTAAATGATAATACTTATTTTAATTAACGAGCCTTGTTAACAAATGTCGTAGGAGTATTGGTTAAACAACTAAAACTAATTATTACTTGGTTAAATGAAGTAGTGTAATCATTAATTATGTTTATAAGAAACACTTAAATCATACTCCTTCCGTTTCAAAATAAATGTTCAAGTCAACTATTTCACATATATCAATGCACAATGTTTATCGTTAATACTTTAATTATCTAAAGTAAAAAATTATAAAAATTTAATATTTTAAAAATATTTGTCGAGACAAATCAAACAATATCTTACATGTTAATATTTGTATTTATACATTAGTTAAAATATATAGTCAAAATAAATCAAGTAAATAGTGCACATTGCAAAAATTGAACATGTATTTTGAAATAGAGAGAGTATTAATGTGCTTATGAACTCATCCCCATGGTAAGCACTTGTGGGGTTTTAAATTCGGGCCTTGGATAAAATCTCCCTTGTTACTGTATTTTGACAAAGTGGTTTCGATTAATTAATTTATTTTTTATTGAATTATTTATGTATTTATTTTATAAGTGCAGGTATATAAAAAATACTCACAATCATTATGTAGTGTGCACCCCTTTCACCCCTTTTGGAGTGTGGCACAAATTTCGAGGAATGAACCTCATAGAATGTGAGAGAGAGAAAGAGTGGGAATTTCAGAAAAATAGGAAAACAAAGTGTGGAGGCTTTATCCAATTGTGATTGGACATGTCTCCTTTGTTATGAAGAGTCAGTCACAGTACTCTAACAAAGAGGGAGTATTTATTTGTAGAAAATGCTCGGTTATGCTTTCCAAAAGAAAAATGGTGATGCTAACTTGTACTCTTATGACACATGTTAAGCAACTTAAAAAAAAAAAATTTACATTGAAAAATATAATATGACAATTTTTAAAAGGTTGAATGCACGACTTTTGATACGTATATTTCTATAATGAGTTCTTTAACATGTGCTCTTGAGGGCACAAGTTAACCTTTGCTAAAGAAAAAAAAGGTTTGTTTTGTTAGTAGCACTTAGGTGACATTGGTCAACCACTCATATCACTTATAAGTTTATAAAAAAGTAAAAAATTATGGTTTTCTTCTCTCTACAAGGATTTTTTGTCTTTTTATACACTTGTAATATTGTAGTTTGTCAATGTCAAATGACATTGGCACTCCAATGTCACCCCAAGTGTTTTTCTTGGTTTGCATGTAAATTTATGTAAAAAGTTAACTAGTTAGCATTTCTAATTATTACGTGAAGTAACATATGATAAAATAAAGTTGCGAAAATGAAGATGTTGTGATGAATGTATAACTTTGTGCCAAATAAAATTAGAAATGACAACATTAGAGAGAGTTGGAGAATCACTTATTATAAAAAAGATGGTGGAAAATAGATTTAAGTTGTTTAGACATATAGAGAATCGAAATGTACATTATGTCTTAAGTAGATCATATGAATGATAATTAAATCACTAAAGAAAAGGAAGGCCCGAAAAATTATTAGAAAAAATGTAGAAATTAATGAGATGGATCTAAATATGGTTCAGGTAACTGACCCATATTAGTGAGACAAAACTCGATTGTTTGTGTTATTGTTGAATACACCGTGAAAATGAAAGCAAAACAATAATTTTATGAAATTATTCTTATGAAATGTTCATTGGTTCATTATTATTATTACTATAAATGTAAAATAGAAGATGATAATTTAAGGAAATATCCACATTCTTTATAAATTGCATTAATGCTTGGAAAAAATTGTGGTTGGTGTTCGCTCATTTTAACTATAGATGATGTTAGAAATAACCAACTCAACTACATGTTGGCAAGTCTCTTGTAAGGACGGGAGAGGGATGAATTTGATGATAACCACAATAAGCCCCTTCCTCGAAATAGTATACCAACAAAATGAGTCACTCTCAGACATTTTATCAAACATATGAAGTACAATTTTTAAGCATATTAAAATGAAAAAAAATACAAACAAGAAGCAAAATAACAACAAAAAAACATAAAATCTCTAACACCATTCCATAATTGTATCTCAAAACGAGAAGTGATGGATTGACCAAAACATAAAGTTTTCATGGTGAATTTATGGAAGGCCTTTGGAGGTTCTTTATTCAATCGAAGCTGCAGCCAGAAATAGAGGTGAAAGGAGGTGGGGATAGATCAACCGACAAGGGACTTGTAACGGCGAGGTTGGCATATGAAACACGGGACACTAGACACAATAGTCATTGTCAAAATAAGTAGTAGGAGCGATGACACTAGGGTTGTATGTGGGTTGGCTGGAGGTGAAACACATTCCACATGGGAAGGATCGGTGGTCAATATTTTTTTATTAAATCCCCTTTGGAGGGAGGATTGATCGCCAAAAGTGAATAGACGAAAAAACACGACGATTTATGAATTTTGTCGATGGGAGAAACAAAACACAACACTTAATGACACTGCGATGACACTAGGGTTGTATGTGGGTTGGTTGGAGGTGAAACACATTCCACATGGGTAGGGTTGGTGGTCAATATTTGTTTATTAAATCCCTTTTGGAGTGATGATTGATCACCAAAAGTGAATAGAGGAAAAAACACGACGATTTATGAATTTTGTCGATGGAAGAAACAGAACACAATACATAATCACACCAAGCTACAAAACAAAAGAGAAGAAAAGGAAGACAGGCACACGAGAGAAAAAAGAGGATGATTATGACACTATATGGCTAGACCCCTACCATGGATAAACCCTAGAAGAGAAGTGTCGCAATGAGATAAATTCTCTAAAGTAATATGTATGTATACGAGGTTTGCTAACTTAGACCGACAAAAAACATGAAGGTTCAAGTTAGCAAAAATGCACATTTTCATCTGTACAAAAATATCCTTCATCTTTATTATTTAAAACTAATAGTTTGAAGGTTACTTTAGTAATTTTCATTAAAACATATTTGTTAACTTGCACCAATTTTCTAACTTAGACTCACTTTTATTTTATAACAAGTAGCTTGAGGGTTACTTTAGCAATTTTCATTGAAACATATTTGTTAACTTGCACTAATTTGCTAACTAAGAATCACTTTTATTTTATAACAAATAGCTTGAGATATATTTACATTTACTAAACTATCCCTTACTTTAAAATACACTAGTGGATATTGGTATTTTCGTCCAAATGAAAATGTACACTTTTGCTAACTTGGACCTTCATGTTTTTTATTGGTCTAAGTTAGCAAAATTTATATATATATATATATATATATATATATGTATGTATGTATGTATGTATGTGTGTGTTTTTCTTTGAACAAGTTAAAATTAGTATATTAACTTAACAATGAATTATACCTATCACAAGGAGTAACAGGAGAGAACCCAGAAGTTTGAACAAACAATTAAAATCCAAATAAACAAAACATATGTAACAAAAACAAATAGTTAAGTAAGAAAACTCAAGCATACTAAAGGGTTAAGCCACCAATTATGAAAATCAAAAGCAAAACTAACATTCTTCAACAACCAAAAAGATAGAAGCATAAGTTTGTCTAACGAGTGTTGCAATGATTCCTATTTATATTGAAAAATGTTAATGTTCATTTCCTTCCAAACACACAATAACCAAATCAAAGGTAAAGAAGACAATAAAGATTTTGAGAAACCGCCCAAATGACCAAATTAAATTAGATGATATGATAATTGCGACAAATTTACTTAGAAGATGGTTATCCAATGTTAAACTAGATGCTAGATTCGATTTTGAATTGGACGCCATGTAAAATGACAAACTTTTACCAAGACTTCTTCAATCCAAATAATATCAATATGTCATAATGATCAGTTGGCTCCACTTGAGATAACAAATGATAAGCTCCACTGACTGTGTAACATTTGACCGACTCTAAATTCAATTTCCACATGTCCTCCACTCCATCCTACATAACCATATTAAAAACACTCTCCAATCATCTCTTCCTCCCATTGAAACAACCTACACCACCATTTCCATGCCTCCCCCCGATTAGAACATAAAGAGTACATCTCAACAACTGTCATCAAATGGTTCTCTATTAAATCAAATCAAAGAGACGCCTGGATCTGTCATAAAGCAAACCCCCTACAACCATGCATGAGTCCAAAAAATGTACTAGCCCCATCACCTACAAGTCGTCCCAAATTGTCATAAAACCAACTGCGCACTCCCAGCCTCACACCACTATCCAATCACATAAAGTCTTTCCACCGCACTGATCCTTACCTCCACATTTCCTTTAATGACCCTCCTTCCTTAACATAACACGCCACTAAAATTTTATACCACAACCCCCCTCGATCCACATGCAAACTTATGAACTCTAAAACCCCTCAACCCTCCACACTCCTTGTCAAAGCAAATTGTATCTCAATTAATCCATGTAATATTCCTAACATCCTCACATCTCCCCCAAAAGATATTTAAAAATAGATTCTATAGATAATATCATACACATGGAAGCCTTAAAAAAGGAAAGTAGACTGTAAGAGAGGATAAAACATATTTCAGAAGAACTAGACAACAACTCAAAGAAAGTTTCTTGCTTTTCGAACCTGATAATCTTGTTTTAATACGAACGATCAAGGGATACAAAAAATATAACCCTGCAAGATTCACCACCAATAGGAAGCCCAAGGTACACAAAAGAAATTTGACCAGTTTTACAATTCATCACCAGAGATGCCTCTGCCACCGAAGAGTCCAAAACATTCACCCTTATTAACACACTCTTACAGAAGTTCACCTTCATCCCCAAAATTACCTAAAACAGAATAAGAACAACTTTTAGAGTTTTAACATTAGCCCAACTTTTCTCACCTAAAATTAAAGTATCACCCACTAATTACATGTGAGAAATATGAATAAGATAAGTCTAACCAACCTTATATCATGTAAATCACCTCGCCTCTGTTGTAGCTTTCCTCATAACACTCAACTTGTCTGTAAAAATCAAAAAGAGGAAATGAGAGAGAAGACCACCTTGCCACAACCCCCTCTCAAAAGTAAATTTATCAGCATGACTGCCATTCATTAGAACCCAAGTCGCTACAGTACCAACATACTCCATAATCTACTTACACCACAAGGTTGGAAAATTCATCTTACCCATTACCGCATCTAGATACTTCAAATCAACTTAATTGTACGCAGTCAAATTTAAATTTGTGCGTCTCCTCAACCACCTCATTTGCTATAAAGATCCCATCATAGATTTGTCTCCATTTAATAAAACTAGACTGAATGTAAGATATTACACTCCCAATGAGCTTCCTTAGTCTTTTTGCTAACAAAATTGCCAACACTTTATACAAACACCCAACAAGAGAAAATGGGCATAAAATCCTTCAGTTTATGTGGACTTTCAACCTATGAAATCAGAGCTATAAAAGTACAATTTATACCTCTTACAAGTTTTTCATTTCAACCAAACTTTGATAGGAAACAATCATATCATCTTTAAGTTGACCCAAAAGTCCTTGATAAACCCAAAATTTATATCGTCTGGGCCATGACTTTTGAAGATGTGATGGTCCCACATTTCTTGTCTAGCCTCCTCCGTAATGAACGATTTGATCAATTCCCCTTTTCCCAAAACACTCAGCAACTTGAAGTTAACGTTATCCACCCTAGGGTGATCCATGTTGCATGCTTTGAAATGATTAGCAAAATGATCAAACACTACTAATCGAACATTTTCCACCCTTCCACCTGAGCACCATTGTCACTAATCAAAATAATAGAGTTGATCTCACGCCTACTGAACATAATTTCATGGAAAAGTTTAGAGCTAACATAACCTTCCTTTAGCCAATTTAATCTAAATTTATGTCACTACATACCGGTGTGTCTACACACACATACATACATGTTCCTCGACAGAGATTAGTCACCGCTAAACGACGATGTAAACTTCGTACCAATATCATGGTAAATAAAAAAGATATGGATCGTTGATATTTCTTATTAATTAGATAAAAAATACGAGTAGTCATTACTTAATTATTATTGAAAAACATCATTGAAATATGTCAATGTCATGGGTTATATGTCCCCCCTTTTTTTGTTATCTTCTTTGTGTGTCTCTCCACACACACACACACAAACACACAGCTTGCTTCTTTGACAAGTTTCCTTTATTTAAAAAAAAATGTCAATGTCATGGGAAAAAATTGGTTTTTTTGTCCTTGTTAGTTTAACTCAGTTGATAAGTACATTGTATTATATATATATGGATATTATATATGTATGAGCCGAAGTTTGAATTGTCTGACACTTCACTTATTCATTTTAAGAGGTGAATTTCCATCCACTAAACTACTTAACATTTTTTTAATAAGACAAAAAATTAATCTGTAAATCGATAATAAATTTTTAATAGCATAACAGCTTGCTTTTAAATTTGGTTTACGTGTTAATGTGGCAATGAGTTTCGAACATGATATAATATAGAAGACTCTGTCAAGGTGAAATCCGGGGTGTTCATATCAAAGGTTATCTTTAGATTGATTCAATAGTTCCCCCTAATAAATAATACAAAATTCAACACTTAATTTATAAATTTGTAAAATTATTATTCACTCTTTCATTAATAATATTTTTTTAAAAAAAGTTATGTAGTTGGGACCTCAGTAGTAACATATTCAATGTAGTACTCTTAGCAATCATTTCCATTACAAGTATATGTATATCTAGGGCACAAGATGTGTTGTTCAAGGTTCATCATCCAAAACGAATTTTTGGAGTTATCATGCCACTTGCTAGTTGCCCAAACTAAACAACAAGACATGTTCATATTATTATGACTTGTAAAAAGAGAATTAGTCTAATTCTTTTACATTAATTTAGCATATTATTTTAAAAATAGATTATTCTTCATTTATTGCGTCAAGCAAACACATTAGTACTATTTATATCAAACTACGCAGTACGATCTAATCTTATCTTATAAAATAAAATTGAATTGAATTGATTGATATGTCAATAGGTTGCTTGCATCAAGATAGCAGAGCTTAATTGTTGGTCACGTACTCGTTTATACATATATTTTTACGATCTTTTTAAGATCCAGGTTCCAAACTTGATGACCACTCATCTTGGTATTTTATACATATATTAATGTTAGGGACAAAATGTTGTTATCCTTTAAGGATTATTTTTGGGCCATATAGTTCTTAGTACGAATTTATTATAAATCAATGATAGAAAATAGTGTAATTTTCATCACTCTTACACATTGTTGACTTTTTCATGATTTTATTTGGTATAAACTTTTCCATGAATTAGGGATAAACCACTAATTTATAATACGGAAAAAGAGTGTTGGTAGCGTTTCTCAATATGAAAATTCTACGATGCACCAAATATATATGAGTGCCTAAACCACAAAGTAATAAGTGTATGTTTGATTTTGTAAATTTGATTTTATTAAAAGAGTTAAATGAGAAGTGATTTATATTTAAATACATTATATAATAGTGAGTTGAATAATAAATTTCGTTAAACAAATCATGTTGTGTCAAAAGTTACAATCTAGCTTTCACGTTAAATTGTAGAGTCAAAATCAATTATACTTAAATATATCACCAAAGATATCAAAATTAATACATATGTACAATCAATTTTACCCATTCAAAATCCAAACAGAACAATGCCCCAATCTTCGTTGAATAACACGAGGAGCACACAAAGTGAGTTATTCCCCTACAATCAAATTTTTGTCATATGAAATAGTCATAGATCGAACTCCATATCACTTTTAAGTTCCCTATCTCTTACAACAATCTATTGTTGATTAGTTTAAATTCTTTATTTATATGATTTTTTGATGTAATTTGACTCAAGATTTTGTGAAATTTTGGAAGAATGAAACTGCGACACGATTTGAAAATTGTGGCATGATTTTGAGGCAGAACACAGATGTAGCTATTTGCAGAAAATCACGGTGTGATGGTAAATATCATAGCACGATTTCGGCATAATGATGTAGCAGTGCACTCTGTATTAACTTTGGCACAATTTAGATAAATTGTGACACGATTTTGCATTAGTTTGAGCATTATTTAAGGCTTCATTTATTATTTTTGGGTGAGAGCTTCTAGAGAGAGAAACTTGGGGAATCACATGAGATAACTTTAGGGTTGAGTGTCTTTGGCGAGGTTCTCTTGAGTTGGAAAACATTTGTAAACACCTTGGATGGGTGAAAATCATTGAGTGTCTTGTTCAAGACAAAATATTGGAAAATGGGTAGAAATTAAGTTTTGTTCTTGGAGAACTTGTTGAATCTAATTTCTTGTAACCCTTTTGTATCTCTTCGTAAGTTACTCATGATGTGTTTATTTCTCTTCTCTCTTTATCTTGTTTGCTTGTGTTTTACACTTGATTCATATATTAGATCTAAGTTTGCTATTATTGTTGTTGCTTGATATTACTTTGATATTGATTACTACTTCTTTTTTCTTTTACGCATCTAAATTTATTAGTGTGAGATTTGAGTCCGAATTTAGAATTTTTATTATTTATATCTACATTTTGTTTAAGTTTACTATATTTTATTTACGTTAATTACTTTTAGGTAAATTGTGTCGTACGCTCTTTGGTCGAGGAAGTATCAATCTATACTTTTATTTTTTAGAGGAGTATCAATCTATACTTGGTCACCAAGTTTTTTTATTCTAATAATTTGTCAAAAAACAAAAAGTTTTTAGATTCTAAAAGGAAAAGTAGAAATACAACGCTCTCAAACTGGTTCTTAAATCTTGTCAAATATTTTTACTTAAAAACAAAAAAATCCTTTCAAATATTTAAAATAAGTTCAATAATCAACGTTTGGTGACCCTACACGAGCAAAATGTTATAATCAATGTCTAATAAGTACTAGTACTTCCCTATAAAAAGTTTAATACTACTATATATTATTTCAGGAATAATAATATTATTAGACATTGATTATGATTAAGGAGTATTATAAATTTTCATAAAAAAAATAATATTATTAGACATTGGTTGTGGTGGTGAATAATTTATGATTGGTCCACTCTTGTGGTGTTAAGACCACAAGATGCAAATCCATTTTACTAATGAATGTTACTGGGTAGCAGTAACTGGCTCATTGAATCATATGTGACAAAATTGATGACAAATTGGAGAAAGAGACTTTTTCTTTGAATTGAATATTCAATATAAAATACAAGGACGATCAAATTAATGTTATTCCACCCCACCTCAAACGTAAATCAATGGCAACATCTTATATTATTTTTAATAATTTATTAGTATGTGTAATATTATTTTAATTTCTTTATCTTTTGTATAGATTCTTCTTCCATCATATGTGAAGCCAAAATACCATTCGAAATGGCAAAAATAAAAAATAAATAAAAACAGTTTTATGCGGAAAACCAACATTGACAAAAACACCAAACCAATGAGATGCAATTTTGGTAAAATGTTGCTTTCTAAATTGTTTGCAATAAATGAGATAAAATTAAAGAAAGTAAAATGTTGTTTTCATTTAAATAAATTAGACGAACCCATTTGAGGTTGACTTAGCGGTTGATTTGAGATCTTGAAGTGTGTTCCTCTCAAGTTTCAGGTTGAATTTTCTCTGATACCAATTTCGGTGGACAAATTCATATAAAACTTTGCTCTAGCTTAGAATGAGGCATCCGCAAGTGAGCGGTGAGATTGATCCCCTCGGATTAGACGAAATTGGATACTGTGAATTTTCATATATTACTTAATGTTACCCCTATGAGAAAATTCAATGCTTTAAGTTTATCTTTCTTCTATTGGGTCATCAGCTATATATTGTTATGTGTAGTTAGTGTGGGGAAACTATACAATCAACATCAATAAAAAAAAAGCATAAAATTCATTAATTTAATTAATATAGGACAGCTTGCATCACTTTTTTAGGAAAATATGCAATATCACAGGAATCAGAAAAAAGCAGAGAAATTTGTTAGAGAAATTAAATTAGCCTTAGGATTAGGATCATGCATGCAAGAGGTTCTGCTTCTGCATATAATGCTTGCCTTCAATGTTCTGCTCATACAGCTATTGGAATCCTAGAAAATAGTGGTATCATATGATCCTAATAATATACATCTTGTAAATGTAAATATTGGATCCTCTTTATAGATTATTTTTTTTATCATTAGAATTTCAATTGTGTTAATTTTTCCCTAGAAAAATGTATTAATTATTTCAATATTAACATTCCCTTTATCAGTCTCGTAAGTATAGCTCAGTTGGTAGTAGTTACAAGAGACATCATGCATAGCCACTAAACTACTTGATTAAAAAAAAATCCATTAACCATTTTATGGTTTTTTTTCTGCAGTAAATGATAAATAATACTCTCACTATCTCATAATAAGTGACACATTTAAAAAAAAATCCAAAAAAGTGTCACTTTCAATTTAGTTTTTTTTTTCCTTTTCAAGTGTACCATCTAATTAATACCATGTCCATCTATCTTAAATTATTATTTTCTACTTTGTGGTTAAGGTAATGAAAATATATCGGTTAATAAAAAATAATTTAGTAAAATCAAAATTTTGATTCATTAATTTATCGCATATTTTTAATCTTTGTAAAATCATCAAATTTAATAGTTTTCTTTGAAGGAAAATATAATAATTATGGTGTAAGAGTAAACTTTTTTTTAGTGGTTTTAAGTAAACTTGTTGGGTAAACAAAAGAGTAAATTTGTTAAAGAATATAAATTTTCAACATATTTAATGTCACCCAATTTTCTTAATCATTTATCGTGATTTAATCAACAATGTTTTATATGTTTATAGACAAATGTAGTAATAAAAAGGTCTTAGAAAATAAAGGGTTGTCACTTTTTTAATTGATTCCTTTACATATATTTTGTACAAAAGCCTCTGTCTATGTGCTATAGTGCTACTGCTTCCCTTGTAATTGTCTCACTGCTTTTAAACATGTTTGCCATAATGAAATAAGCATTATCTTGATGTTATCATTTTCATAGTTAGGGACCATTTTCCTTTTTTGAATTCCATTTGATATATGAAGAATCTATTTTCTGCTACTGAGAATATGCCAAATAAGGAGTCATGTCAGATTGACACTGCAGACTATAATTAATCTCCAGCTCTTATTATGTTATGTTGTTAATTGCCTTTTCAAGCACACTGGCAGTGGCTAGTGCTAGTGGGATTTCATTGTTAACAAAGGTTAAGTGTAATATTAATTAAATTAAACCATGTATTATTATTAATAATCCTCTATTGGTTAAGCTTCTAATTTGTCACAGTTAGACTTATGTTATAATGAATATATATTTTTTATTTTATTTTTTCTATTAACATTATGCAACTCTTGAAATGATAAAAAGATAAAAGATAAAAGACAGTTCAACTTCCGCATATAAAAGAAAACGAATATTTTGTTGTTCAACTTGATGACCAGCGAGTCCAAATAACTTAAATTGATGATATCTTAGAAGTTAGAACACAAATAGGAGGTCAAATACCCTAATTAAAGTGAGTTTAAAAAAAAAGTTTATCACAATTTTATCTCCAAAATTGTATTTCTTTGTTAGTCTAATCTCTAAAATTAACATTTTTAGTAAAATTAGTCTCTTTAGATTCTCAAATTAATTAGCCCACATAATTGTCTCTTAAGAGTCAATGATATTAATCATTTTTAAATTTAGGCCTTCAAATAAAACTTTAAATTCAGATTTCATTTTAAAACATCATTAAAAACGAAATTGACAATATTCTATAATTTTAAAAGAAAAAGACTAATTTGGTAATTTAGTCTATAAAAGTAACAATATAAAGAAGAAAAAATGTCAAGTGGGAAATCTATCTATGTGCTCTAAACTCTATTAATTTGGAAAGCTTAGGATAGGAAAATTGACTATGGTGTATGACCTTAAAACCGATTAATTGACTAATAGTACATAAAATTATATTTTTAGAGATGAACTATGGTTGATGATCTGCTTCTTTTATATTCTTAAAAAGATATTGGTTAAGTTATCTCTATCAGATAACGCTATGTCATTTGAGTTGGTTGAGCCAATTATTCAACATTAAACTGACACATTGAAGTAAAGTTCTAGATAGGTTGAATTTCCTTAGAAAGACCACTAATTAATTGGTAGACAACAAATTTCAAACTTGACAATCAACATTATTATTTTATTTATTTGATTGAAAATGATATAACAAAATAAAGCCTTATTTTGAGAGTACATGTGGAGCTTGTGATTTAAATTAATTATTTTATCCTTCCATATATGTGTGGGTAAATCTCCTCCACACTTTCATATGGTAAAATAACAAAATTAGGCCACACAATCGTTTTATTTTCTAACACAGTTTAATTATTATTTTTTCCAAGGGTAACACTATTTAATTAGTATATGGTTTTTATATTAACATCTAATTATATTTTAGTTTAGCTTTAATCATTGTTTTAAAAATCAAACCAAAATTGAATCGGCAAGAACTCGGGGTCATAATCCAATTGGTTCAACTAGCCACAATTCAATTTTAAAATAGCGAAAAATACAAATCGGCTTACCCGCCACGACTCAAATGTAATTCAATCGACTGAAACCAAGTCAAACTCGGTTTTTCGCTTTAACCAGACCGATGATCTTACCCATTTATAAAACTTTAGTTTTAATTTTAAGTGAGGTCGGTTCAAAGGCCAAACAACCTAAGCAAGGGTTTTAGACCTTAAGTTTGGGTCAAAAAAGGCTTCAAAAAAGTAATTTGGTTATAAATGTGTAACAGACATATAAAAAAAATTGCTCTTTTCCTTTCAAAATTGCTCATTTGACTTAAAAATGATTGAATCGATCTTAAAAGTGCCAACGACAGTTAATTACCGCTAAAAAATGGTGAGCGGCGATTAACTGCCGTTGATATAAGGAATGAACAATTTCATAAGTGAGAAGAGTAATTTTCACAAATAAATTATACACATCTTCGCAACTTAATTAGTTTTTTTTAAAGAAGCTAAAATAAATTATATACCATAATAAGGCCTTCTAAGCGCAAGATGCGCCGAAGAAGAAACACTTGAGTTAAAACAAGGAAAAGATCACAATTACAATAATTACAATGATATTGCCCGACCCCTAAACACCAACCCAAGAAACTCCACAAATTAGCCCACATCTAAAATGGTGAACGAGTTAAGCCACCAACCGTGATAATTGAAGGCAAAGAGATGTACATTTCACCCTCAACCACATGTAAGTTACCGACTTAATTTTGTCCACAACCTGCATAATGGAGCACTCTTTCGCATTCAAAATTCTATTATTTCTTTCTTTCCATATTTCCCACACTGTTGCAAACCATATAACCTGTAGAATAGAACGCTTCGACTTAGCAACACATTTAATTAGTTATTGAAAAGATCTCAATTACTAGTGAGGTTCAAATCTTGATCTCCACAAAATTGAATTTTTTAATGTTTTTTTATAGTATTTTGGTAAAAAAAATATATTTTAAAAGACATCATTAACTTTTTTATTTTAAACCTCTTAATCTGTTGGATAGGTCCTAATTTTAACTTCAACTTTTTATTCTTTAAAAAAAACTTCAACTTTTTATTAAAAGATGATTATCATTTTTGGAATACCCCTACCATCGCATTTAAAAATCTAAAAACAGATACAGATGACAACAAAGGACTTCACATCTCCCCTTTATAATAGGTAAAGCTCATTATCATGAATTATTAGCAACACAAATATAGTGATATGCATGAAATAGCATTGAAAATATGTAACAACTAATATGTCACAAGACAAGGAGGGTCAAGGAGAGTGCCTTTTGCAAAAACAGCAATCAACATTACATGCTTGGAAAAACACAAGTTATACTAGTATAACTAGAGGGCCCATAATACAAGCTAGTTGATAAGGGTGCATTATAATTCATGATTAAGGTTAAGGTCGTGCTAACCAATGTTCTAAAAATAATGGTTAAGGATTTTATTAATATAAACTTTGTCTTGAAAATATAAGTTTTTATTTTTTCTTAACAATAATTGCACAATTTTTTAATACAAAATAACTTATTTTATTACTTTAACCAATACTCTAAGATTAATGGTTAGCATTCTCATCGAGAATAACGTAACAACCTGACAAGATTGTATGAATGAATGACTTTGTATTTAGCAATATAAAGATTAAGGAATTAACAAATAATGACTGGCCCATTAATTGAAAAAAAGATCATCCATTTTTTTCCATCATTATTTCCTCAAATTAGTAGCTGTCAGGACGGTTCTCCAAAGAAAATGATGGAAAGCAACTAGAAATTTCCATTATGTACATCTTTAACACCTCCTAGACCATTAGATAGGTATTGATGTATACTCAAAATGATTGACGAATTTGAAAAGATTACAGTGCTACTGTAATTTTGTTGAAATTTAAAAGTGTAACTTTTGTTAAAAGTATAATTGTACACTTTGATTCTCCCTATTCAACTATCAATACAAAGATGTACTTATGTTTTGTCTGCGAGTTTGGAGGAAAATGGAGGAGAGGGGGTGAAGAAAAAAAGAAGAAGGAGAAAATGGAAAAAATAAATGACATTGAGAGGAGAGGGTTTTAGAGGGTTTATTTTTCTTCAAAATATAAAACCCTCTTAATTTGACCGAACTAAAAAATTGTAGTGGATAAGGGTTTTGGGGAGAGTTTACACAAATTCTTCAAATTTAATTCATATTGTTATAATATTCTTAAAATTAAAAATATATTAATCATAAACATTAATCTATCACTCTATAAAAAATATTATTTCAAAAAATGTGAAAGAGTTCTCAAATCTTCCCTATATTTCTCATCCACGAAGCTCTTCTTTCCCCTCTCCTCCAAACTCTCAAACAAGGTCTTATAATACATTTGAATTCATGACGAGTGGTGACTATGAGTTTGACGAAATCATTATATATCTGAATATAGGTTCAACAAATTCATACTTGTAAATTGTTAAACTCACTGTAATTCAAAACATAGACCATGGTGATGGTGCTAATATAACGTGGTCCTTTGAACTCATAGAACTCTACCTTACACTCTTACCCTACCTGCCTAGTTGGCTATCTATTTTGTCATTTGTGAGTAACTATAGACAATGGTGTCCAAAACAATATATCAATGTCTGCTTTAACCTCAATCATTTACCAGAGAATATTTCAGAATGCATAGTCCAAAACAATTTAAATAAAATAATACCTATACATATCAAATTACCAACCCTTTAATCAAAGTACTATAATAAAATTAGTAAAGAAACCTCATTAAACAAAGTTTACCATAAAAAAATACAAATGGTAGCAACTAGGTAGTAAAATAATTAAAGGAAATTGTGAATAAGTTTATCCTATAAAACCGATCATACCTTAAAACATACCAAATCCCTTTATATAAATATAAATAATTTGTTGTACGTTTCAACTTCAAAGTAGGTCCTCTATGATCAAGTTCCTGAGCAAAAGACTTAAATTATCTAGTTGGGGATTTCTTGAATTTTTTGAACCACAAGTTTGTTGGTTTGGGTTTGTAACCATAAGTTAGTTGTAAATGCCAATTTTCCTCTTCTTGTAACTAACTTCAACCAAACCACTCACTAGAGCTAACACCATTGTATTTATTTTAAGAAAAATGCTAAAAAATTTCCTAAGAATATTGGTTAAGGGCAAACAAATAGAAATAATATATTGGAAAGTAATTTTTTCAGGGAAATATATTGGAAAATGATGAAAAATGTTGAACTCAATTATTTAAAAATTATAGTTTTCAATGTAAAACTACTACTTTTAATTTGTTTAACTAGTGCCGACCCTGATTTTAACTACTCATTATAGCCCATTAGTAGATTTTTTTTGTTAGGGGGACCAGTAGTAGATTGTTTACTTGTATTATTATTTTAAACATGAAATTTAATTTTTGCATTCTTCTTGATTGGTGAAGTTTTTCATGACTTGGTTGTCCAACCTTTTGACTAATAATGAAAACATTCAGGACACACACATATTAAAAAGAAAAAGGATGTATTAAAATTACGACTAGTTCACTTTCACCTTATAGATAATTAATTAATACTTTTTTTTTATATTTATATGACAAATATGAATTCCTTTTTATTTTGATTGAAGATACCAAATTAAATGATTTTGAAGGTGGGTAGTTCTCAAAAAAGCATACTCATGGACAAGCAGGTCCACATCCATATGATTCAACTTCAATTGGAAAAATTATGATATCTTGTTCAATTATAATCAAACAGTTGAAGCAACATAAGGTCCCCCATGATCCCACTTCATTATTAGGCTGGTAGGATTATCCATAATTTTTTTTACTAGTCTGGTGGGATTAATGTCCTTGGTTCAATCATCTAGTTTTGAATTTTCTTAATTTAAAGAAGGGGATGAGAGATTGGGGGTTGAATATATTTTCTCATGTTGGGCCCAAAATGTTATTTTAGGCATAAAGTGAAAACAATACTTTGCAAAAAGTAAAGCAAAAGTGAAAATATTTTGCAAAAATAATACTTAAATATATTAACTATTTATATATGTTAAACTAAAACATTTAAGTAATTTTTCTTTAGAAAATGAAAACATAAGGGTAAGAGGTTTGTTGCTTTGTCAAAAATATACATAAAACAAGTATGTTGTTATGAATAGTATTAGTTGATCTTTATTTAATCATTGGTTCATCAGTCATTCGTCTATTCGAAGCTTTATAAATTTGAATCATTCATGTATCCCATATAGATGCATAGTTCTTAAAGAATTTCGGAAGAATTCAACAGTCATGTATCCCTAGAGGATTTTACAAATAACTGATTTATAGCTACATTATATAGTTCTTGAATAAATTAAAAAAAGTCTATTTTTTTCTTCTATGAATTTTGGAAGAATTCCCATCCATACTTAAAGGGTATCGCAATATGTATTGTAGTGTTCTTGAAGAACTTTGAAAAAAAATCAAAGATATCGTCCAATACCACAATGTTATTGGTTTTAGATTTGAATTTGATTCAAAGTTTTATTTCATCTGTAAAATCCATTAATAAGCTTAAAGCATGTTTTCAAACAAATTTGGTTTTGTCATAAGTGAATTCACAAGTATTAGTTCGCGGCTCCGTCTACGGTGCATGACCTCTACAGGTCTCCCACCGTGAGAGACCTTTTTTTTTATAATTTTATTTTTTTTGTTGCAAAATGAATAGGAGTCATTGGATTAAATCCAATGGTTGAGTAAAAAAAAAGGATAAGACAAAGTAACAAGAGGTTATTTTGCACGGTGGGAGACCTATAGAGGTCATTTTGTACAGAAAGTAACAGGATAAGACAAAACAAAAAAGAAATGTAAACTAAAAATTAAGTTTCATACTTATCTCTCAGGACGAGATACTCCATGTCAAACAGAGGACAATTCCAATGAGCAGAGTACCTTGAATGTGATCCCTCCTTAACTATGAAATTTGCACACATATTTTATTCTTTAAGAAAATGCCTCAATGTAGAGTTACCATTTCAATGTAAAACATCTCTAAAATATGAATGATGTGTGTAGCATAAGGGTACAAAGTATGATCACAACCAACAACGAACAACTCAACCGCTTCCAAGCAGTTACTATCACCAATAATGTAGTTATACCCTTTATTGTGACAAAAATCAAGACTCATATGTATAACACCCAACTCAACCAACAACAAATCACCTCAAACTTCATAGTAAGAAAATCCTGATATCCAATCTTTATCGTGGTTGCAAACAATACCATCAACACTTAAGCACCCAAAGCCTCGTAGAAAACTACAATCAACATTGAGTTTGAGAGTATCTTTCCAAGGGGAGCTCTAATGAGCAAAAATACGCGATGAATGTGTATACATTCTGAGATTTGGATAGATAGAATTGCATTCATCATGTAAAAAGAAGGTATTCCACACCAACTCATGAATATGCCAAAGTTGATAAAAAAAATTGTTTCTCCAACACCAAGCATACCATAATCCTATGACAAACAAAATAAAAGTGGCACCACATGTCATCTCATAATGTCAAAGCTTGATATCGGCTTGTGAGAAAAATTATGGTAATACCCCATATTCAATCGGAGTCAAAACTCTCTAGAATGCGAGCAATCACGTAAACAATGAAGAACATCTTCTATGGGTGAAGAGCAATGAGTACAGCTAGAGAAGCTATCATGTTGCAATGATGTCGACATGCATTGATAGGAAAATCATTGAGAATACGAATTCAAAGAAAGTGCTAGAGTTTTAGTAGTACTATAAGGCGCCAAAGCCAATTCATGTTAAAAAAAGTTAGAATTAACATTCCAATTTCTATTTTGTTGAAGAAGCCAATAGTACCACTTTCATTATCGTTTTCAAGAGTTGTATGAGTTAGGTAAGTAACACAATGTTCAACCCAGGACATGGTCTGATGGATGAGGAAGGTCGGGTGATGATGAAGAAGTCTAGTACAAATGAAGTTTCCTGATATGTGATAAAGGTGAATCAAGCAGCAACCCCCTAAACAATAGCGAGTGGGGGTTACGACTCGGCGAGTTCCAGGGTCAAGAATCGAACATGTCATTTTTGGAGTTTTTAATGGGTATGTGAGCAATCCAAAGAATCTAAAGCGCAATTTCATTTCAAAAGCACCTCTTTTTTGGTAACACAAAACCGTTCAAAAAAGATCTTGGGCCTAATCCATATCACATTTCTCTTCAGGCCCCCCTTATATCCCCCTTTAGGCCTCCCAAAATTATGAAATTGCCCTTAATAACATGTTTTCTAGATAACTACTAGATGTTCATTTTAAAAATTTACATTTATACCTCCGGTAGATAACTACCAGATGTTCATTTTATTTTTTTTTATTTTATACCTCCGGTTGATAACCACTGGATGTTCATTTTAAAAACCAGAGTGGAATGGTGGTTCAGTTAGATGATCAGAGTGAAATGGTGAAGGAAGTGAGCTGGTGGAGATATGCGAGAAGATGAGAGAGAAAGTTTGGATGATATCTGTTTGTTATGTAAAACAAAAAGTTAAATGGATAATAATCAGGTAGTTATCTACCAAAGGTAGAAAATGAAATTTTTTAAAATGAACTTTGGGTAGTTATCGTACAAAATGGAACTTTTTTAATATGAACATCCGATATTTATCTATTGGAGGTACAAAATGGATTTTTTTTAAAAATGAATTTTCAGTAGATATTTACCGGATGTAAAAATGGATTTTAAAAATAAAAATAAACATCCAATAGTTATCTACAAAACGTGTTATTAAGGGCAATTTCCTAATTCTAGGGGGCCTAAAGAGATATGAGGGGGGCCTGAAAAGAAATATTCATCTATATCAAGGTGTAATGGGCCACTAGTCCAAAACTAAAGACCCAAACAAATCTCAATCAAAATCTCAAACTGAAAAATCAAATTCAAATCCCTAATTCCTAAAAAGAAAAATGCAGAAGAGAGATCAAAGCAAGGCCGGTGGCGCCACCGGCGGAGGGTCAGCAACTCCGGCAAAGAGAGGTCGACCATTTGGCAGCGGCAACAACAGTGCAGCGGCCGCAGCTGCGGCGGCGGATACAGCTGCTCCGTCGACTCTTCTCGGTCCTTCTCTTCACGTTCATAGTGCCTTTGCCGGTTAGTTTACAGCTTCTTCTCCTTCCATTGTTTTAGGTTTTCGAAATCGTTTTAGTGTTTGTTTTTCTGTTGAACAATAATTTCTTTTCGAAATTAGTTAAATTAAACACATTGCCACAAAAAAAAACTATTTTTTCGTTGCTGAAACTCACATAAACATAAAGGATTAATGTGATCAAAGTTTTAACAGTAGTTGGTTATAATGGAAGCATAGGTGAAAATTGAGTAAATGAATTAATTGAATGCAATCACATGTGTCAGTGTCGTTGGCATCTGTGCCAGACACCAAAACACGACTTCCATCAGATGTGTCAGTGCTATGAGGTGACTCACGGGCGAGTATTAACTGACCTGAGGGTTAATCTTGCAGGCTATGAAATTAATACGGGAAGATAAAATAGATGAATTGATTTTGACAAGATAGTAAATAGTTGATATCTTGAGGGTTGAATATGTTTTTACTTTTTTGTTAAAAAAATTTCATCTTTTGTTTTTGGCGACTAGAAGCATGCAATTTTGTAATTTGTAGAATGTAGACTGAAAAGTGGGTACATGGACACTAGGAACAAAATTCAAGATGATTACAGGGACTAAAACATATTTAACCCATTGCTTGATAGACCACTTAATTTTAAGTTGCAAAAGGCTCGAGGCAATGTTGTTAAATAGGGAGGGGCTATAGTGCTATTCCATAGCGGAATTTGTACAAATCACTTTTGTTCCGCGGTATGCTATTTAGTACATAATTTTGTGAAACAGTGGCTATCGCGGCACTATAGCATTGTTGCATAGCGGAATTTAAACAAATCACTATTTTCTGCGATCCATAATTGACAATGCTGGCTTGAGGTGTATTAGTATTATTGATTTACAAAGCAAGCGGGGTGTCTTTTGGCTAGTGTGTGCTATTTGTTTATTTTTTTATATGGATAAAATTGATTTACAATTAGTCTTATGCGGCTTATTGTTGTACAAGAACTCATTAATTCTTCGTTTGGATTGTCTTCTAGATTGTAGCAGTTCCCTACCTGAAAAGTATTTACTCCCTCCGTCCCTTAATACATGACACAGTTGACCCAATTACGCATACCGATGCATAATTTTGAGTTTAAATATCTTGAATAACATATTAGAAAAAATTATGGAAAATTTGATATTTTGAAAATACTCATCGAGACGAATCTAACGACATCTTATATGATATTATTTATCTTTGTATATTAATATAAAAATATGGTCAAAGTAAGTTAGGTCAAAATAGCACATTTTCAAACAAGTCATCTATTGCGGGACGGAGGGAGTAGTTTCTAACTCTTAAAAAAATCTTTATAAGCTAGTTATTATTCATAGAGACGCTAAAGAGAGAGCTTAAAAATTTGGGACTCTTAAGTTGATTTTAACTCATGAGATTAATTAGAATGCTTATGGTCGTTGCAAATATAACTAATTTTTAAAGTTTTCATTCCTTCTCTCTAGAAGTGTTCTGAATTGTCTTTTTTTTTTTTTTTGTAGATCAAAACAATAAAAGAATTGTTTTGGCACTTCAAAGTGGTCTGAAGAGTGAGCTGACATGGGCGTTGAATACTCTTACACTGCTCTCCTTTAAAGAAAAGGATGAGATGCGCAAGGATGCAACTCCCCTAGCAAAAATCCCTGGTTTGCTTGATGCACTTCTTCAAGTTGTATGTGCTACCAATCTTGTTTTACTCCACTGCTTCGATTTCTCTTTGTTGAGATATTTGAATTTAAAATATTTGTGATGATATCATGCATATAGCTATTTTTGTTTTAATAAAATAGGATAAAGTTAGGTTAGATTAAAGATTAGTTTTAGCTATCTTTGGTTGTGCATTTTAGTATAAATAAACATAAAACATATTGATAGTCAATCTCTCAAGCAATTCAATAAATTCTTTCTGTACTTTCAAGTTGGTATCAGAGCTCACATCATGCGGGCCTGATATAAACGAAACCCAAGCCTTAAAGTCCCAAATTACAAACCCTAGCCATGAGCCGTCTTGTTGATCAACCACATTCAAGGTGTGGCGTTTGATACTAGGTTCATAGACCGCCAATCTGCTATAGGTCAGAATCTTGCCGCCATTGAAGCACCTATTTGGCATGTTTTGCATGCGAGTAGTCTTGGAGCCAATCCGGTTTGTGTAGTTTTTCCTTATTCATACTGGTGGTCAATCGAAGCACCCATGGCTGCTTATTCACGATGTTTTGCTGGTTTTTCTTATTATATGATACTTTCTTATTCTAACAATGTGTAAAAATTTCAGAGGTTTGTTGAAGTAATTTCTGCATTTATTGTGAAAATTGTTACCATCTTTAATACACTGTCATGTTATTAACTGACACAGATAGATGACTGGCGTGACATAGCACTCCCAAAGGAACTAGTCAGAACATCGAGGGTCAGATCATTAGGTGCAAATTCTGTTGCAACTGGATTTGGAAATGAGTATCAGGCATTGGGTTCTACTGGTACACTCCACCGTCTTAGGTGAACATGCTCTTAAATTTTGTCTTTTATTTTTGAGTTTCCAAATTTTGAAAATGGGAAAGCCGGTAGAAGGAATGAGTCACATTTTAAGATATTGCTTTTAATGCAGCCTAGGATCTGGCACTGCTAGTACAGAATCAACACAGCAGAATGGCACGGCAAAACCTCGATTTTCAGAGTTGCGGTTTGATGAAGACGGTCTCTTTAATTTAGACGACGAAGGGAGGGCAGAAAAACAGCAATGTGCTGTTGCTGCTTCAAATATCATTAGGAACTTCTCTTTCATGCCAGATAATGAAGTTATAATGGCCCAAAATCGTCATTGTATGGAAACAGCCTTCCAATGCATCGAAGATCACATAGTAGGTGAGAACTTTTGTTGGTCAGATCGAACATTTTTTTCGTTTTAAGTATTGCACAAATGATTGATGGTTATATATTATAATGGTAACAATATCTACATGGTATCCACTATAATCTGTTATGCTTTACAGTCTCCAACAAACTCAATTTGGTTTTGGTCCCCTACCATTGAGTATTGTTTTCTGTTTTAGTCCTTACTGATTTACTTAATTGAGTTTTTGTCCATGCCATTGAGTTGGTACTTTTATTCTTTTGTTATTTGGAAATCTCCATAGTTTTTACTCATCAGAAGGAAATAGTCTCTATATTCCATGGAGGATTGGTCCCTAATGTTTAACATGTTAACGTTAATATATTGGTCTTGGAGGGATCCAAAGTTCCAAACCTTAAGAGTATGAAACTATAGGGGCATATTCCAAACAAATTTAGAGGGGCCAAAACGTAAATGAGGGACAGTTATTGGAACAAATTTTCTCTTGAACCATCCTTTTTTTCTTCTCCATCCAAAATTATTTTGAAAATTCTTAAACCTTAATCTGGACATGGTTGAATGAATTTGGGTTTGATTTTGATGGCAAAGTTAACAAATTCAATATGTTATGGTTTTATATTTATCATGCTACAACATGTTTGCATGGAATTTGCAATATATTGCCCGAGGTAATTATGATATTGTTTAATTGCTTAGCTTTTTTTTTTTTGTGAAAAGTAACTAGACCAAATATATATTATGGGAGACATAATGCTTCTCTTCAGTCTGTACTACTACAAACAATGGACGTTTAGTATGAGTCCTCTAGTTCTTTTATGAACTTCAGAAGTATTTATTTGATTAAATTCTTGAAGTTTAAATCCTTTATAAATTAAATTACAAATGATATTATTTGGAATAGATAATAAATAATTATTAGTTGGCGATGGCTTGTATATATGGTTAAAAATCATGCATGCATCCCATTTTATATGACTCGTTATGGCTTTAAATTTGGAAAATAACTAGAATAGTTATAACTATAGTTGCAGATATCATTTATATTTGGTGCATTTATTGGTTGGAGAAAATCGTAAGTACCAATATCTTGCCTGTAGATTTGGCTCCTTTGAAGTGAGTTTTTAGTACAGTGAGGAAATCAACGTTGATATTTTAATCACCCACGATTTGTTTATCAACAGTTGATATTACTCACTATATCTATAAAATGAACTGCTCACTTTACACGAGCCTTATCCTTTTCCCGTTAGCCTTCTAAACCTTTTCATAACCTGAACAGTTGAACTAATCCATTTAATGAACAAACTAACCGAAACTCATTTGGCTGGTTAAGTCTTTTGAAGTTTAATAGGATGCTATCATTACTTTTCATTGTAATGTATATCCTTGAGATAATTTGGTGTGGTTGTGGTGGACAAAAACCAACTGTGTTTTTTTAGAACCAGTTTCATCTCAGATTCTGTTTAGATAACAATAGCCATCTTACGAATATTTAACCGTATACCGAATATCTTAAATTTTAACATCCACATTGACCAAAATGTCTAATTTCTGGAAGTTGTCTTAAACTATCTCAATATCTTATTGAAGTGTGATGTATTCTCTCTCTCTCTCTCTCTCTCTCTCTCTCTCTCTCTCTCTCTCTCTCTCTCTCTCTCCACATTATCATCCAATTATGTGTGCAACATCACTGAAAGTTTCTATTGTGTCTGATTATAAACTGTCTGTTATAATATTGATAGAGGATGAAGAACTTGTCACAAATGCTATAGAGACAATTGTTAACCTGGCTCCATTACTGGATCTTCGAATATTTAGCTCGTCCAAGCCTTCATTTATTAAAATAACGTAAGTGAGTAATCTACCTTCATTGTTCTTCTTGCATCCTATTCTAATTCTCTGACTGATTGATAAATGTTGTATTACTTGCAGAGAGAAACGTGCAGTTCAGGCCATCATTGGGATATTGAATTCACCTGTCAAAGCCTGGCATTGTGCTGCTGCTGAATTACTTGGGCGTTTGATCATTAATCCCGACAATGAACCTTTCCTGCTGCCATTTTTCCCAAAGGTGAACTTTTTATGCATGTTTTACCCCTGTTAATTGGTTGTTTAAGCATCTTTTCTGTCTTTCCAAATATACCTCCTTTTGTTTGTAGTTGCTATATTGTCTGTTTTTAGTCCGTGAAACATGTAATTTTGCTTTTGCTTCTTGTTCTTTTATTTCCTATAATATTTATTTATGTTTAAATTTGTCCTTGTAATATTTGGATCATATTGATTTTACTGAAATATCAAACATATATGAACAAAATATGGTTCACATAATACAAGGACTAAAACTTAACAAGGGTCGAAAGGGAGAAATTGTACATTTTGAAGGGGACAGATAACATTTTTTATAGGGAGTAAAGGAAAAAAGTGGTATATTCATATGAACGAAAAAAATGTTTAGTCTAATTTAATATATGCTGTAAAACTAATCATCCTCAATTGATTACTGCAGATATACAAACATTTAATCGACCTTATCAGCTTACCAGCGACCGATGCACAGGCAGCTGCTATAGGTGCACTCTATAACCTTGCTGAAGTTAATATGGACTGCAGGTTGAGTATTGCTGCCGAGCGATGGTAATCTACTTATTTTGTTTGTTTATCTTTCTTAAAAATATTTTTTATTTTGAGATATTTTATGGCTTTGTGAAAAGATAAATCATGATAGGATAATTTTCTTTAAATTTCGCAAAGAAATAGTAATTCTTACTGATTAGAATTTCTCAAATTCAGGGCAATAGATCGGTTGCTCAAGGTGATAAAAACGCCTCATCCTGTTCCTGAAGTTTGTCGGAAAGCTGCCATGATATTGGAGAGTCTTGTTTCTGAGCCGCAAAACAGAACTTTGTTGCTAGTCTACGAGAATGCTTTTGCAGAGATACTTTTCACAGATAGCAAATATTCTGATACGTTTGCGAGGATATTGTATGAACTATCATCTCGACCAGGTAACAAAGTGGCAACTGCTCGAGGCATCTGGGGTATGTAACTCCTAACCATGTAATTGTTGATCTTTGAGGCAGCTTCAATTAGTGATCAGTGATATATATATAGCTCTAGCTTTTGTAACTTGAATAGCTCTTGGATTACGGGTTCATTTGATGTATCAAAATGTATGTAAACTTAGCAGTATTTAAAACTCTTGCAACACACTCTGTCAGAAGAATCTACTTTAGTTACGATTTGTAATTTGTTGGATCAAGTTATTGAGCAGCAACGACGTACCCTGAAAATTAGTGTAATCAAGTTGTATGCATTCAAATTTTTTAAGATGATGAGAAGATTAGTCACTTAAACTGTTACATGTGCAGATAGAAAGCTTTTAGTGTGGTTGCATCTTCTGAAGCGAGAATTCCCAATGTGTTGAATGAGGGTTGTTCATTTATCTTTAGCAATAGTGATTTTCGTTTGGCTTTTTGTGCTTCACATCATTGGGTCCGTTTGGATTTAGCTTATTTAAGTTTATATACGGCCATAAACACTTGTGAGATTGTTTACGAGAGTAACTTATAATATGTCCTTAAATTGTTTCAACTTATTTTCACAAGCTCTCTAACATAGCTTAATGAAATAGTTTATAACTTCAATAAAAGTAGTTTGGTTTTATTTTTCTTTTGCTATAGTAACAAGTTATACCATAATTACTTAATTAAGCTTTTTATCCAAATCGACTCAATATCCACTTGTGCTTCTCTTCTCGATCTATTTGGTCCCTCATAGGTAGTATTAGTAAGACCTTTATTAAGCTGTTTATCTAAAAACACTCAATATCCATTCTCTTTCTGATCTATTTGACCTCTCATAGGTAGTTGACATAGTCTCTCATAGGTAGTTGACATAGTCGCTCATGGTAAACTCTTACATTTGCCTTATGGTGCATGGTATTTTAAGATATTAATCAAGCAATAATAAAATATATTCAGGTTAATAGTGTTTTTGTCCTTGTAATGAGTCTAGTATGAATTTAATCTCTGTAAAAATAATACCGAATTCTCTCTTTACAATTTCAGATTCTCCATTTTTAGTTCGTGGTGACATTTATTCATTCAAAGTGATGATGTGCACACGAAAAAGGTGTTCAATTTTTCCTAAGATATAGTTTGAAAGAAGTTGAAGAATTGTATAGCAAAGTTTTTATTAACTGCAGGAAGACAAGTTTTGATTAAAGCGGTTGTTTAAGCAATTCATACCTATGTGATAAGTTGTTTTCTACATACAAGGAGCTGATGTGAGGATATTGAAATCATGAACAATAAATTTGGGTGGGGAAGTATACAAGATGAGCGTAAAATCCACTAGATTAAATGGGAGGCAACGTAAGGAAAGAAGGTTGGATGAGTTTTAGAGCACTCCATAATTTTAACCTTGTAATGTTGTCTAAACAAGGGTTGCGTGTCATGCATTAATGGTCATATGTTTTGTTTCCTAAACTTACTAACTGTGATATTATGTTTTTCTCATATCTCATACATCACAATACCCAATGCTGAAATGCTCCTTTAGTTAATGGTGTTTTTCTCTCTTTTGAAGCTCAACAAAATCTCTTACTACCATTTTTCTTCCCAGAGTTATAAGATGAGTTTGTGTGGGATGCTTCACGATCGACTACCTTTTATTTGAAGAGTTGGTATTGTTTCTTAAAGGATATTGAATTGAAGGATTTTGCATTTTATCTGTAAAAAATGATTTCTTTAAGAAATAAACCCGTTATGATCCACCGTGTGTTTTTTGTTGGAAACATAACGAGACAATTTGACATCTCTTCATAGAGTGTCAAGATTTTGCATTTTATATGTAAAAAATGATTTCTTTTAAGAAATAAACAAGTTATGATCCACCGTGTGTTTTTTGTTGGCAACATAATGAGACAATTTGACATCTCTTCATAGAGTGTCATGGGTGATAACATGTATGATTTGCTTCCCATGAGTTTGTGTGGGATGCTTCACGATTGACTACCTTTTATGTGAAGAGTTGGTATTGTTTCTTAAAGGATATTGATCAACAAGTATGAAAAAATATAAGGAAAACGAGAGGTGTTTCAAGACACACCATTTTTCTTGAATTGAAGGATTTTGCATTTTATCTATAAAAAATGATTTCTTTAAGAAATAAACCCATTATGATCCACCGTGTGTTTTTGTTGGCAGCATTACGAGACAATTTGACATCTCTTCATAGAGTGTCATGGATCATAACATGTATGATTTGCTTCCCATTAAAGTATGGTTTTTAATTTGAATGATTTCATGTACGTGCCATTTCAAGAGTGATTGGAAATAACTATCATTGATGTATCTGATAATGCTATAGTTCACGTGTTAGCCTTGTGTTATGAAATATGGTATGTTAGAAATGAAAAAAGTTTTGAAGGATCTCTTATTGATGTGACTACCATTGTTCAAAAGGCACAAAAAACTATTGTTTATTTTAACGATAATAGTGTGATACTGTTGGCGACACTAAATGGAGATCCGATTTATCTATATCCGATGCTCGTTGAACAACTCTTATAAGTGGTTGCTTTAGGAATAATGTCGACTCAACATGTCCTCTAGAAGGGGGTGGGGGTAAGAGGGGTACTTGTGTTGTCATGTGAGATGTTGATGGTGTCATGGTTGTTGCTAGCTGTTGGCAAGTTCTTTCATTACCATATTTATAAGTTGTTGAAGTTTTAACTATGCGAAATAGTTTGAAATTTATAAAAGATATGTGTTTCAGAGATCTTGTACCAGAATAAGATGCTCCAAATGTAGTCATGGACTTGAATGCTCATCAACAATCCTCTTTCTATGTTGGCTCGTTTTTTTTAATGAACAATATAGGGTTTCTTTGTTGGCTCTATTATTAGAGATGGTATGAATTTTAATGATTGTTTTGATAGATTAATATTTTTTTTACATGTTAGACGTGAAACCAACCAAACTAAACATTATTTAACCGAATATGCTCTTTATAATTACGATTGCATGTGGATTGAAGAGACATCTCTTACATTTCCGAAATATTGGCTTTTGATTATTGTCAAATGATACGCCGTAAAGTGTTAGTATAAAAAGGTTGTCGAATCCACAAAGACCAATTCACAAGTACCGCTATATGTCATTTCATTGTTTATATACGGCTTAGTTCGAAACTATTTGTTTCACGTGTAAAAATAAAATAACGATTTTAATTCGACAATAACAACGAGAGGCCAAAATGATGGTTTCCGTGACCTAAGTCACTCACCTAAATTGCATTATTTATCTATGATGAGAATACAATTTATTTGTAGAAAAATATTAAATTATTGTTTTGCTTTCGCAAATCGTTATCGGTTTCTAGCGCGTAATTCTCTACTTTCATAATATTTCATTACGCGTCTAAAATTCTCTTTTAAAATTCAGTAGGTTCTTAATCAATCTGAAAAAGTGCTTTCACTATATTTAATTAATAACCTGAATTTTCTAGATTCCATAAATCATTTCCGCTCTTCCAAGGCGCAAACGATATCCCTATGTTCCTAGGTTCAATAAGATTTTCAGAACAACAAATTCATTCTCGTCATAATCAATCCGACATGCAATTTATATGAGTTCCATCGGTACGATGATCCTCTCACTTTGGATTCAATAATTAGAGACATGAAACTTAGAATTGAAATGAAAATATTTTTTCAGAACTCTATTGTAAATTGCGGTAGCTAAGGTCTCTACAACTGAGTGTTTTTGCTCTTATTATAACCTAAAATCGTGCATAAATAATTGGGAATTCAGTTGGATCGGATAGCAAGTGTAGAGAATATATTGAAATATCAGTGTCCCTCATGTAGGGCCGTTCCGATAAAATTGGAGGGTCATGTTCAAATATTAAAAATAGATCCTATGGAAAAACAAGATTTTTTAAGCAATAATAATCATCTATTTTAAGTTGAAAATAACATAAAAAATATTCATTTTTATATTAAGTAAAATTAAGTTTGTATGGGAGGAACTAACTAACTTGTGTTGAAATTCACTAACCAATAATTGTTATAATATTAAAAATTGGGTTCATAATAAAAAAAACAACAAAAACTTGAAAAGAATAATCACTTTGTTTAGTACAAAATGGATCTTTAAGCATATTGGTTGTTGTTGCTTAAAAAAAGTGTGTTTGCTATCTAAATCTAAATAGTGACAAACTAGTACTAATATCGAAAAAAATTAGTAGCAAATTAGTATTAGTATGATTGATAAAACTTAAAACAATAGAAAAAAATACTATTTATTTAACAGATTTAATTTGTGTTGTTAATGGAAATAAATGACTAAAAATTCAAGATATATAGTAGTTTCTACATTCATATATAACTTTGGAATGCATATTAAATTGTAATGGCTTAGTAATTGTGTATGACATTGAAACTTTTATATTTGGTTCGAATTCACACAAATGTTCAGGATTGAATCTCAAGACCAAGAACCCAAGTGCATTATATTTTACCACTAAACTATTACAAGATGTCTATTGATTTTTTTATATTTTATTATATATACCTAACACTTTTGTGTGTTATTTAAAAAATATATTGAGGCTCATAAGATTGCGAGGCACGGCACCGTAGCTCACCTTGCATTTGCTAAGGACCGGGCTGCCCGCATGCAGACCGGCGTCACATGGTGTGACAATGAGCCTGTTATGTTTGACTTGATTCCTTGATGTGTTGACTTGGTGACGACCATGGTAGTGACACACGTCACAAACCCTTTGGTGCCCGTCACAAGTGCTCTTTTACCCTTTTTCTTCCCTTTTCGCTTCTAATCACTCAAATACCTAAATGCAAACAAAACAGCAGCAGAAACCATACCATGCAAAACCAGATAAATAACTCTAAAGTAAGCGAAACTTAAACTATTTAGACAATGTATTTTGTGTGTTATCATCACCAAACTTTAGTTAATGAAATTATCTTTGACGTAAAAATAAATTATAAACTAAATAATTATGAAAAATTTAGCTTTAAATATTAAGTATTTCTTTTAGTAAACTCATTATTTTTTCTAACTAATTTTAAATCGGTGTTATGATACTTGTTTGGAAAAACCGATCCGGCAAAGTCTTTTTCAAATGATCATGATTTTATTTTGTCGTTTTATACTTGATAGATTAATCTTTTCTTATTTTTCTTTATGTCTGAGCCAGCAAACTATGACAAATCACACCTTCCATTATTACCATCACAAAGTAGTTTGTGGTTGGGAGAAAATGGTGCTGATGAAGGAATGGGGTAGGGCAGTAGAGAGGGTGGGGGACAAAGGGTTGAGCATTAGAGGGGGGTGGGGTGGACATAGGGAAGGTGGATATTATGTTATCCCCTACCTATATGAATAAAAGTAGTAAAGGAGGAACGGTTTAAGGCTTTTAGAATCTAACTTTTTATTTAAAAAAATTAGAGCAAGTGAATTTTTTTACTTCATTAGGTCTTCTTTTATAAGAAAGAATTTATTTTTTTAGACTCATTTATAAATTGATCTACCTAATAAATGAATTGTTTCTTGTAAAAATGAATCAATGAAATATTAATCAAACTAACAAATAATAATTTTTATAACCATCTTTAAAGAGATTTAAACTTTGTTTAAGATAAAACTCTTTAACAGTGAGCAAATATCTCAAGTTTGTTCTAGGACTCTAACTCAAAAGCAGTGCTACTAATTTCAATTTTACGTGCTTACTATTATAGAAAATGGATTTTTTCTACGATATTCTTTGATGAATTGAGAGTAATTACCCTTGTCAAACAAAAATCTCCTCTTCTTCATCTTTATTATGAAAATCGGATATTATTTTCATCTTAAGAATATCAAACTTTTTCATCTTTTTCATTCAACATGTGATTTTCATCTAATCCTTTCCATAATCGAATGCAACTTGTCATTAAGGGTAAATTACCCGAATGATGAAGGGGTAATGCAGGCCTCATAGTTGCAATTTTTTCTATAATCAGTTATTATTTTCATCTTAAAAACATCAAACTTCTTCATCTCCTTCATTCAATATGTGATCTTCATCTCATTCATTCCATAAGCACCGTTGCCTCATCTAAAAGAATCGTCCTATGAGATTTTGTGCCATCAAAAATTGACAATCTGCATTGTGGATACAACATCCCACTGATGTAATACCTTCAGCTCCTTGGAATGCCACATCCACATTACATTTTTTTCACCCTCACTAGTACAAAAATCATTTATTGATACAAGATTTTAAGTAGGCAGCAATCCATCTGACTTAAAAACCTAAAGGATGTGGAAGTTTTTTACTTGAATAGATATTGAGTGGTTTAAGCCCATTTAAAAAGTTAAACCAAACATAAAACATGCCATAAAGCCAAATAGTGAAACAAAATTTTCACCAAATTCATTATCGCGCATAGCCAAACCCAATTCACTTCAGAAAAATTTCCCTATCTCTCGCTTCAGTTCACATACTCTCAAATCAATTCAAAAATCGAGTTTCACTTCAACAAACCCAATTGATTCTCCACCGATTCTCATATTCTCCACCGTCACACATAATCGTGCTTCTCGCCGTCACTCTTTCTTCATCTTCACAGAAGCTAGTCGTGTTAACATCGGTTCTACTTTTCATCCTCTTCTTCTTCTTCATCGTCGGGACCAAAAACGGTTTGCATCTTTTGCTTTTGTTTTTCGTATTCTTGCTGTGAGCTTCTTGCAGTGTGCAATTCTTTAAATTGTCTCTGTCGATTGAATTTGAATTAGGTTGAAGTTGCAGTTGTAAAGGCTGAACACAAACATGAGTTCATTGATGATATGTTCCTCAATTTGTTCGCACCAAATTAGTACAGGTAACCAAACAAAGAAGTTCCTTCTAGTTCTTATTGATAGCTTTTAGAAAGAAATGATTAATGTGGTGGCTGAGTATGAATACTATAACAGGAGGTGGGGTGGGACTAGAAGAAACCTGGACACGATGGACTAATCAAAGTTGATAACAGTCTAATGATGAAAGACATTACAAATTCTCATACCATAGAAGCTACGGTAATTTTCTCTTTTAGAATCTCAATAACATGTAATTGCATTTCACTGTTAGTGTGTTCGTGACCATGACAAACCAAAATTATTATTTCAAAAGGTTTATATTCAAGTGAATTAATGCAATGCATGTTTGGATTGCATTATTTGAGTTTATCTAATGACCCAAATTTCGTGCGTCTGTTCAGGATACCTTATGAAACAGTTTATCAAATTGTTCACAAGATGTTTTCAGCTTATTTTCATAAGTTCTTTTAGATGTCTTATGGAAATAGCTTGTAGATTATACAAAAACAATTTTTTTTTCTTTAACTATAGAAATAGTTTGTGTATAAGCGCTTATCATAATAAGCACTTGTGAGCAGTTTAGGGGATTAGGAAGAGAGAGTAAGGTTGTACAAAAAAAGCAATAATAAGATAGTTGGTGATCCGAGCACTAGCTAATGACTCTGAAGTTCTTAGCAGGTAATATTGCAAAGCAGATTCTGTTTGATTTCACTATTATATATTTGATCAATTAGCTATTCCACTTGTTTTGGGTTACTTTTTGCTCAAGATAAATATGCAAAGAATTATCTAAGCTGTATGATATTTTAATTAGTAAAATAAAATACCACCTTAAATATATTTTTGACATAAAAATATGTTTTTGATCAAAATTGATTAGCTTGTGAGCAGGTTCTTTGAGTCACAGTTGTAGTTACGGAACAAAGTAGACTCATGTTTAGAAAGGATGTACTTTTTGCACTTAATACATTTTAGTCTAAAAGTATATTGGTACTGGCAAGTAGAATTAAGTATTTATATTTGTTAATAAAAATTTGGACATTAACTAGTACTAGTACTAACTTGTATTTAGACATTAACTAGTACTAGTACTAACTTGTATTTAGAGTAGTGTTTATTTCTTGTCAAAATTTGGAAATTAACTAGTACTAGTACTAACTTGTATTTTTAGTGATTAACTAACTTGGAGTACTATGATAATTAACTAACTTGTATTTTTAGTACTAACTTGATGTATGTTGTTAATTGAAATTTGGAAATTAACTAGAAACCAGTACTAATTTGTATTTTTAGTAACTAGTATTTCTTGTGGAGCACTAGTAATTATTAACATGATATATGAAATTTGGAATAAACCATTGAAGTACTACTAGTACTGATTTTTACACGTACACAGGTACACTGGATTCTATAGAGGAATACAAAGTATGGGGCTGCAGTTGCATGGAAAATTGATAACCATAACGTGTCTCCAATGGCACTATTGATTATGAATTGGGTACTAACTACAATATGTTGTCCCTTTTTGTTAGTTTTGATGGTTTTGGCTGTGAAAGAGAACAATGAGGAAGAGGAGGAACATGTCAAACAAGTTGCTCCTTCAGATAACAATGGCTCTGTGCATTGACTGGTTTTGCTGCATCTTGTTGCTACAATAAGAGCTAATGAGTAATTGTTTTCATTTTACCATAATAAGCTATAATAAGCTACTTGGTGACTAGATACATCTCATATATACTACTCTATAATAAACAATTCATGTACTTATAATTTTATGTTTCAGCTTATATATGGATCTTTTTTTAGGGGACATACATGGCACTTTCATATCATAAAAAGACGAGCCCTTAGTATAGATTCAGAAGAAGTTTCACTTTTTTGGATGGATTTTAGTTTCGAAGAAATTTGAGTGTCTTTTGAAGTTTCAAATGTTTCTGCAGTGAGAGTTTGTACTGCAAACGCGATACATGGATCAGTTAGTATTACCTGAAGGGGAGAGTCACACGCACATGTGTAATCTAACTTGGCAGCAACTTTATCTTCATTTTCGAGGGCCCTCGAGTAATGTTTGATTTTAATCAACTATGAAATTGTTTATCAGTTAATCAACTATGAAATTGTTTATCAGTAGGGACTAGTATGCAAACAGAATCAAATGTGGTTTCTCAGAACACAAATGTTTGTGGTTCTTAATGACTGTTATTAATTTCGTAGCACTCAATGATAATTTGCTTTTGTTTACTAATCTGAACATGATGTTGATCATTTTTCAGGATCTGAGCAACCTGAACTGGTGGAAACTTGTGATTATGCTGAAACAAAAAATAAAGAATGCTTTGAGTTGAACAAGACCAAGCCTAAACTGGTGGAAACTTGTGATTATGCTGAAACAAAAAATAAGGAATAATTTGAGTTGAACAAGACCAAGCTATTGAGTTCACTGCATCTGAAGAGGTTTTTGTGGAGATTGATGACCAAACTATTGCCTCTTTGATTGTTGCTGAACATGATGATACTTTTGTGGATATTTCTAACCAAGATGTTGATGGCTTGTCTCTTGTGGTATTTGAAGAAGCTTATAAGGAGATTTCGTAACTTTGAATTTGTTAAGTGTTTGATATGAAATTTGGTTTAATGATATTTTATATTAGTGGTCGTGAATATAATTTTAGATTAATTTATGAAATTTTGTTTTATAATCATATATAATATGGGTTGAATGGATATTTTTTTTATATATAATTTTTGAGCCCTTTTTAAGTGGGGTGAACCGACTTAATAAAACGTTCTTAAGTAGGGCTTCATCCGACTTAAAATCAAAATAGTTACTAAGTCGGCCACCTATAAGGGGATCCCCAACCCACTTAAAAAGTCATTTTCACCCCACTTAAAAAGTGTTTTTTGCACTGGTCCTCAAGTTGGTTTTTTCCATCTTCGGTTTCACACCAATGAAAATGCAAGGGACACTGAACATGTTTTTGGGTTAACTTAACACGCGTCGAGACACAATCCCTAGAAAGCCGTCACAACAAATTATACGCCTTGTGTGGATAATTAATTTTCCACAAACTATTTCAATCTCCATTCACATAAAATTCAGACGCATATGAATAAGCACCCTCGTAACAATACGATAACCGGATTTCACCGAGTATGACCCATGCCTTTCCTCACTCTACATCACTTTATCCTCTTGAACTGAATCAAGCAGTGGTGTTTCTAGGATAGATCGTGCCCCTCAAATGAAAATAAATCAACAATTTTATCAATGTCCCATCTCTTCACCCCCTCAACCATCAAATCATATACAAACATATTGTACACATTGACTTTGGAGAGATTGAAGCCAACTTCTTTGATCACCTTGAATCCCCGTGTCTCCCATCACTCTAATTCGAGATCCGCCACCAATCCACCACCTACAACCACATAAAAGAACTTGTCTAGAATTCCATATACTCCTCGAAGCAAAACTAGGATTATAACCAAGTTTGACATCAAGAAAATATAAACGAGGGAAGTACATTGCTGTGGAGATCTTTGCCACTAGAGAAGCCGGTTTGCTAAAAACATGATTTTGATTGGTTGGTGGTTCATTCGGGATAATCTCGGGATGATTCCTTCGCTTTAAATAGCACAACTCTTTGATAAAAGCTTACACACAAACATAATAATAAAAAATAATTATTTTATAATCTTAAACAAATTGTCTATAAACTTGACAAGCAACTTTGAAAATTAATTGGCATACATAATGAACTAGTCAATTGATACAAACAAAAACAAATGACCAACATGGACAATAATTGCGTGCACACTAATACCAAAAACAAAATACAATTGGCATAGTTATTTTCTTCTATTCTTACAACATTTCCTAAGAAATAACAACAATAAACAACTTTCATTCATTTAAACCCTTCCTTAATATACATAAAAAACATGAAAATATTGATATTCAAGTACCAACAATAACTTTTGACTCTTTAGGCACATGAACAGGAAACTCATGAATCTCATCAATCCAAGGATTCTTCTCCTTAGCAGGATTAATAGTCTTCAATGCTTTCCAAACAGCACTATTACACTTAAAACCAGAACCAAATGCAATTTGCCAAGTTCTATCACCTTTTCTAATCCTCCCTTTAGCTTCAGTGTAAGCCAATTCATACCACAATGAACTACTTGAAGTGTTGCCAAATCTATATAGTGTCATCCTTGATGGTTCCATATGCCAATCACTTAAATCAAGATTTTTTTCCAATTCATCCAAAACTGCCCTACCTCCAGCATGAATACAAAAGTGCTCAAAAGCTAATTTAAAATCAGGAATGTATGGTTTGATTTTCATTTTGAAGACTTTTCGCGCAACCAATGTCCCGAAAAATAAGAGCTGTTCCGACATAGGTAGGACTAATGGTCCTAATGTTGTAATGTTTGTTTTGAGTGCTTCTCCGGCAACAGCCATTAGGTCTTTTGAGAGTGATACACCGACTTGCTTTGTGTCGTCTTCTTCTTGAAAGACGCAGCCATAGGATTTGTTGTCTGCACCTTTGTGCGTTCGGACGGTGTGGACTAGTTGGTATTTTGCTCGGAGGTGGTCGCGGGGCTTGTTGGAGAGAAGAACTGCAGCTCCTCCCATTCTAAAGAGACAATTTGGCACTAGCATTGATCTGTCGTTGCCGAAATACCAGTTTAGTGTTATGTTCTCCATGCTCACTACTAAGGCATATGAGTTTGGATGTACCTATATACATTGTTTATCATGGTTAGACATTGAACTTTGATGTATGTGTGTCTATATATATATATATATATATAAGAATCACTAGACATGTAAAAATACAATACTTGAATACTATAAACTGAAATACTTGTGATCCAATTGTTACTGTGGTATATAGATTATGGAGAAGTATATGATTATATAATATATAAAATAAAATGGATTTGTTGACAAGATTTACGGTTGCATAGTTCCCTAGCTAGTTGGATAACCTTAACTCAAAATATTTTATAAACAAGAAAAAAAAAAAGGTAGTTGGATAACCTATGCAAATCAATGTTTTAAAATCTAAACTTGTCATGGTTTAACTACTTAAAAAATATCTGCTCAAACCGATATTAAACTGTTGTTAAACGACTCAAATAATCGAACAGTAGACGATGGCACTTCACGGTTCAACTCGTTGAATCATCCAATTAAGTTTTTAAAACATGATAAAGATTGATTGCCTACGGCCACGAATTTATGCAGTTGAAAGTCTCTATTATTTGATAAAGATTATATGACTTGCATAAGTTTAAATTTGTGCCGTCTGATTTTCATCAAACGAATATAATTGGTTGACTATGTGAATGCGTGATTTATGTGAGTCAAACATAAAAAAGGATCCATAACTATGGGAAACTTGGATGCATGGAACTTTGGAGGGTATTAATTAGGTTGGCTGAGCCAGCAAAAAACTTCCAACAACCTTTACAACCTGTACGTTTGAATTAGATCAGATGTCACAATCTATTTTAACTTTTAAGCATTATGCAATAAAAGTTCATACAAAAATGGAGCTCCATTCCCCTTAGGCGGCGTGGCATAAATAGATTATATCCACGAGTGAAAGATACCTAAATATTCACATGCACGTAGTACCTTTGAACACATTTACTAAATTAATTGCATAAAATAAGCATGTGAAATATGGTTTCTTTAGTAAAAACTTATATATGCATAACAACAAGTGCATATGTCTCCATGATAGAATTAGGGATTCTTATTATTTGTAGAGTGGAGACTTGAAAATAATTAGTCTTGGAATCATTTTCTAAACCAAGAAAAAATAGATTTGAATTCTTGTAGTATGAAATAGGTTTAGTCCAATCACATTAGCTTGCTGAGATTGGATTAAACTAAATATATGTAATGTAGAAGATTCATGTCAAAGAATCTTTTGCAGTTTGAAACATGTTTTGTCCAACCACAGTCGTAGTCGTTGACTGAGATTGGATAAAACCTAGTTATTGTTATGTAGAAGATTCAAGTCAAAGAATCTTCTACTGTCTAAAATAGGTTTAATCTAAATCCAATCACACTAGTTTACTGAAATTGGATTAGACGAAGTATATGTAATGTAGAAGATTCATGTCAAAGAATCTTCTACAATTTTAAACATGTTTAGTCCAATCTCAACCTGTCAACAAATAAGATTGGATTGAACTAGGTTAAACTAAGCATGTAAAAGATGAAATAATATATAGTTTTGGATTATGGAAATTAGAGAGATATAATATACTACCTGTAGGAGCTGTTTGGCAAGGTCAATAGAGATAAGACCAGCACTACAACCCATACCACCAAGATTATAACTCAAGATATTCCCTCTCAATTTATAATGATTCACAATCATGGCAGAAAGAGATGGTGTTGGATTAAACAAACTACAATTCACAACCAAAATGCCAATATCCTTAGCCTTCACACCAGTTTTCTGAAGAACCTCATCAATAGCACCAAACATAACCTCTTCAGCTTCTTTCCTTGCTTCAGCCATACAAGGATTTGGTGGGACCCTCATTATTGCTGGTGGCAAATATGTCTTTTGCCCTAAACCTGACCTCTCAAGTATTTTCTTTTGAAATGAAAGAGTTTCTTCAGTAAATGCTTTTGTTAAATTTGATCTTTCTACAAAAATCTCTCTTGTGACTTGCAAATCTTTTTGTGGTTTGTAGCATGCAAAATCAACCAAGTATATGCCTCTTGGACGAGACATGAAATAAAGGGTAGCAAGAAATACTACTAGACTTGTACATATAAGCATTGACACAAAGTTGAATTTGAGATTTTCATATAATTGGATTAAATCTTTGATTGAAAAAGTTGATAAGTGAACTGAAGCTACTCCAAGGAGAGGTATTAAAACAAGGTACATAGCATTAGAAATCAAATAGTGGTAACCAAGTTTCACATATTTTAGTTTCACGGATATTAAAAAATTGGGGAGTTTACTTCTTTCAAAAGAAATGCTTCTTCTAGAATAATGATCTTGTTGTTGATTATTTTGTTGATCCATGAAGGGCATGCACAAAGTGAGTACTAATTATAGGCTTATTATATTCGCTTTGATAAGATGTAAAAATAAAGGGTACAAAATATTTAAAGAGTGTTTGTGTGGATTATATTTTGGTTATGAAAGGGAAAAGTTTAAGGTAAAGAAGTGGAGTTTGGAAAAGAGGAAAGAAATTAAAAGGAGAAGAGAAGATCATTGAGTTGTGAATTTTTTGTGAAGATGAGAAAAGGATTTTAAAGGGGTGAAAGTTGGAGGAGAGAGGTTAGTCGATACAACCACCCTAACGAACATTTATTTCATAACATGTAGAGACATTAATTGAATAGTTTGCCAGCCGGGAAAACTGAGCCTCTCTTCTTTTTTTGGGTTTATTTACCTTTTGTCCTCTAGCATCAATATGGGTTGGTGTATGTTTTTCCACTTGTGTTCAATAACCTTATTTATTTTATCATATTTGATTATAATTTTTTTTCGATATATCATGATAAAAATATTAATTTATATATTTTTTATCAATAAAATATTAATTTACTAATTTATATTGTTTGTATTGTATTTGAATTGTTTGTATTATAATGAGATTTAATTAATATTTTAATTAAAAGTTTAAATAATATTATAAAAAAGATAATATTATAGTTATAATAGTTTAAAGGAGGGATATAATTGAGAGAATGATAAATACAATTCAAAATTCACTATCATTTAATTTATTGTTTTTTTTAATAGTCATCTTAATATATTGTTATAGATTGAACAATTAAATTTATTTTTTGGATTCTATGTAACACAAGTAGTTTGATGCGAAAAATACATGTTGTAAATTTTAAAGGGTCATGCTAACAAGTGTCTTGCTTGTTAGAAAACTTAAAATGGAAATAAATGACAAATTTAAGGTAAAAAAAAATAATCAAATTTTAAAGTTTAGAGGTGTTAAATGCACCATTTTCAAGATAAAGTTTCTTTTTGGGATTTCTTATCATATGCCTTTAAGACACTTGTTAGCATTTCTCAATTTTAAAATACCTAATTTGATCAATTATTTTAGTCTTAACACTTGAATTTCCAAGAAACGAATGGTCGCCGATAGATTATTAAATCATGATGAGCAATTCGATTTCTTCCTTGATTTCTTTCGTAAGATTTCTCTTTAATTGTAGTTCATTAACTACTTAATTAGTTACTTGATTTAAAGAATTTGATTTCTAATAATAGAAAAGAAAAAAAAAGAGTTAATTAATTTGAACATGTTATATTGACATTCTTTTTAATTGTTATTTTTGGTGTATCATTTCCCATCTCTAGTTAGAAAATAAGCAAAGGCATGATTGATATCTAGTTAGATTGGTAAGACCAACGTTCTTTTGGGTCAAACGATATGTTTTCTTTATTGACCGAGTCAAACAAAAGTTGGTGCTTGGTGAACTAAAAGCTTCGTTATGTGCTCATCATGCATGTAGAATTTGTTTCTGACAGAATATTGCCCATGAAGCTATATTTTTAATTAGAGATTAAACGATGAATACAAGGAATGGGGATAATGTATTGGAAAAATCTTAACTAATTCCATTTTTTAGGTGTTAGAGATGATGTTCTTCCCTTAAAATATTTACACATATTCATTATTTCTTTAAATCAAATATATAATGGTTTTTAAATTTGTTATAACTATTTTAAGTGAAGAACAACACAACATAAAATCTTGTCAAAAAAATCACAACATAAAAGAAATGTTTAAATATGTTTTTAGTTCCTATAAATATATCAACTTTTCATTTTAATTTCTCTAAAAAAATTCCTTGACATTTAGTTCCCAAAGTTTTCCATTTTCACTTTTGGTCCATCCTTTTAAGCAAATTAATATGTAGATTTCATATTTTGGAATAAATTTTGTAGAAAAATTTATAATATTATAAGAATCTCACCAAATAAAAAATAATTTTTTTAACAAAACATGAATTATTACATTTTTTTGCGGTTAAAAATTTATATTTTGTTAAAAAATTCTAACTTTTTTGGGAGATAATTTTACAATATTCTGCAGACTTTCATTTAAAAATACAAAGACTACACATGATTTGACTTTAAAATAGGGATCAAAAGTAGTGGTTGAAAGTTTTATTGGGACTAAAAGTCGAAAGAAAATTTTAATACTAAAACGAAAATTGATATATTTAAAGGGATCGAAAACTTATTTAACCATATAAGAAATTCACCTGAATTTGTCCTAATATATAGTAAAATGCGTTATAGCCTAAAGATTATTCACATTTTATAGTTCTGTATCTTTTCCAACCCTACCTCCTAATTAGAGATTTGCAATGCATATCTATTTAGACGATATTCAAGATTGTTTGACGAAAATTAGCTATGTCAAGAATACTCATGTGTATTAGCTATGTCAAAATTTTCCAACCCTTCTGACATCCTTTCTCCTAGAGCACTTGATGTATTAGCTATGTCAAGAATACTCATGTTAAAGTCATGTATGGATTCATAATATTTCATCTTGAGATTCTCAAATTTAGTAGTAAGGAGCTGGAGCTTTGACATTCACATTTTATAAGTGCCTTCATGAGTTGTTTTGAGGATTTCCCAAGTATCTTTGGCCACAGTGTATCGCTTGATCAGTCTGAACATGTTCTTGTCCACTCCATGGAATAAAGCGTTCAATGCCTTGGAGTTTCCAAGAGCTAATTCATCTTCTTCCTTGCACCACTCTTCTTCTGGTTTCAGATCATTTGTCTTGTTTTCATCTTTGTCAAGCACAACAGGATGTTCCCAACCCTTCAGAACTACTTTCCAGGTCTTACTATCTATTGATTTATGGAAAGCACTCATGCGAGATTTCCAATCGTCATAGTTGGAACCATCCAACAGAGGTGGTTTGTTTACAAATCCTCCTTCCTTGTCCATAATGCTAGAAAGTATCTTCTCTAGAGCTCACCCTAAAACAGGCAGGGTGCCTGCTCTGATACCAATTGAAATTCTAGCTCGTTAGCTTTAAGATGTTATATGCGATGTTCCAACAATAGACACATAATTATGGATGCTGAGTTTAATGTTTAAACATCGTGCTAACAATTAACAAACAAAATACGAAAAAGTAAAAGACAAGAAAGTAAAATGCATAGGAGGATTGTTAACCCAGCTCGGTGACAAACACACCTACTCTGGTGGCTACCAAACCAGGAAGGAAATCCACTAGTGTAGTCCTTATTCTAAGTTCTCAGCAAACTCCAAGTTTACAACTTTAGACCTACGACCTACCCGTATTGACTTCGACCTAGGAACTCCTATATCTGAGATCTCATCTCACTTCCACTCAATCAATCACAGCCCTGTGATTATCATATTACAACTCAATAAGATGAAGTTACCTTCAAACACAAATTACCTCTGTGCTTCAAAGCTTAGGAGTAGTACACAACTTACAACTCAATAAAACACAGTCCTTAACATGTATCAAGGTGATACAAGAAAGGCTCACAAATTACAATGACTTAAAATCCCAAAAAGGCTATTTCTTCAATGACAACTTGAATTGATGAATAAAACTAGGGTATGAGTCTTCCTTATATAGCCATTCAAGAACATGGGCTTTTTCGTCATAGGCTAAAAAATTAGCAGACCAAATCATATATTCAGTCTCCACAATATTCTAGAAGCATATATATTGTTTCCTTAAATGTCGTAACAATATATATTGTTTTCTTAAATGTTAAAGCTAAACTACCTTTGCATCTTCTAGAAGCACAAGTCTTTTGGACCACAAGTCACATGAATAAAATCTTCATATAATCTTCAGTGATCTTACGCAAAAATAACATCCAAGAAAGTGATACAAGACACAAAATCAGGGCACACATAACCGTGCCAACATGTTGGAACATCGTATCCAACATCTTGCATGAATATTATTTTTAACAAACGTGAGGCCAACATACAAATATCCAATAGATTATATATCAAACCTTCGACCAAATGATCAAAGGATTTAAGTATCTACCACTTACCACACTATGTTGGTTAAATTTTTTATTTAATGTATATAAAAAAAGGCAAACTTTATTTACCCATTAGCAAAAGGTGGGTGTTATTTATGCTAAGTTTGTACCTTAGAAGTTTCTATATATAAATACCCATAATACATCTCTGCAAATATATCATATGATTTACCCATCGTTTATCTTTGCAATAAAGATGAACTTGTAAAATTGGGCTCTATGTTTTAAGACGCTTATTTCGAAAACCAAATTAAAATAAAGTGTTCAACAAGAATTTTGGAATTAAGTTGAAAATATCAACCTTTGAAGTCGTTGTTGAAAACTAACATAAGCCATCTACCTTTTAACGCAATGCTTAATACAACCGACTTTAACGTTCTACCTGAACTTGATAAACAAATTTAAAGTTGCTACATATGTTTTAAAAATCTCTCGAGACTGCAATAACTTACTACTCTTGAAATAAAAACACTATTTCTTCTTTCTCGTTGTCCCTTGTACTTCTCTCCTTATCACATTCTTGCTCTCGCCCCTAATTGCACTCTATGTCGTTGTATTTTTCTGTAAGTTTTAACACTTCTATTTATGTTTTCATCTTCTTATATGTATATTATTCACACTTTTAATTGTTTCAGATTTTTATAGTTTTATATTGTCTTAATTAGGCTTTAGTGATATTCTTAGTTAATTTTCATATTTTAATACATCTCGACCTTTTATTCTTTTGGATTTTTAAGTTTAGAGAACTTTGTATAAGGATCTTGAGGTTTGATTTTTATATTTAACTCGTTTTTGATTGTCTAATTCTTTTCACTTCAATCTTTGTTAGTTTATTCATAATCCAAATTAAAGATTAAATGATTATATTATTAAGTGATTTACATCATACTTATTTCTAATCGTAATTAATATTGTATTGACTATTCCATAAACCTAAAATTTTATGCTCCAGACATTTCTGGCCATTTGATCTATGTCCTTGTGCGCTATTATCATATATGTCGTTGATCAGATCTTAATGTCGGCTTGCACACATTACACGACTCTATGCATACATAGAAAAACAAAATTTTCATGCTACCAAGGTGTATTTATGACTTTGTCTGCCACATTTAATTTTATTGATTTTCCAAAGCATCATTTACTCGGGTTCAAGCAAAAAGTCAGACCTTCCATCTTCTCTTATTCACCCAGGCAACTGCTATTACGTCTATTCCCAACCTCAAGCCCTACATGTCCTTTCTTCTCAATATTCAATCCCATAACAATTACTATTGGCTATGTAATACACGAGGAAGGAGAAGGAAAAGCATACATAGAAGTATCAAACTTTGGTCTGTGTGCTAAATTGAAAACAAATAGAGATGTTGCAGCCATGGCCGAAAACTTCCATGTTCTTCCCTCTCTACGTTGTCTTGCCTTTTGTTTGACTTCCCTCCTTCCTCATGCCAGTCATGCCTTTGGATCCTTCATCACGCCCAAACACTTTGTTCCTTTGTGTGAGACCACACCCGGTTTGATTCTGCTAAACCAAATCGTCGAATCACCATTTCCAATCTTTACCCGATCGTCATCTTAGCCTTGATTTAATCCGTTGCCTTTGTCGATATGCCCTTTTTTTATTTTACATTGTTGGTTATCCTGTGAGGGTTTGATAATATTTTACATTGTTGCTTTTCTAATATTCATCATGTTGTTTTCACACCATTCTTTAACGATAAAATATCGTTTTCCTTACTTTCATTGATAATTGATTTTGCGTGTCACTAATTTTTGAAGGGTCATTTTATACTCGGCATATCTAGTTTTTTTTGTTGGTGTTTTTTTAGGGTTTCATTGGATCTTATTTTGGGGACAATTGCTAAATTGGAAAATTTTTACAATTTTTTAGGGTTTGGATCAGATACTGTTATTGAATGGAAGATTATGCGTGATTTGGCCTCAAATGGCCAAAAACTCTGAAGTTTTAAGTAAGTGTGAAAAGATAGACTCATGGTTTGTTTTCTTCAGGTGAAGCACCGTTGATCTCAAATGATATGCTATCGGATGGATGAGGTAGTTCAATCACTATGGTCGCTACTTTTTTATGCATTAAATTTGGTTTATGATATGGTAATGCGAGCTTGCCTTCAGGTTCTTTTAGTTGATAATATGCTTGCCTTTGTCTTTGTGAGGCAAGTTCAACATTTTAAAGTAAAAAACAATGATGTCCTCTAACATGATTGTAAGATGCTTATTTGTAGCATGGCTAGAGGTCAAAATAATAATATTTTTACATATCTTTTAATGAATAGACATTTGGGAAAAACAATGATGTTCATTAGTCATGACACAAAACAATTGTATGAATTGATTTAACATGCATGCTACTTTGTTTATGCTACTGCAACTTTCAAGTTTGCAATTTTCAATTGTTTAAATAGAATTGATTTGAAATTGTCTATAACTAAACTTAGGTTTTTAAAGAATATATTTTTAAAGTCTGGTTCTCTGTTTGACCTCTTCATCAAATGATTAATCAACTGACTCATTTGGTAAGATTCCTTCCAAGGTTCCATTTTTCCTACTTCTGACCATTTTGGTTCAATTTGCTCTATACATTGTTTACTTTAAAATTAATTTGCAGTTATTGATGATATGCATATGGTCTCTATATATTTAATGACTTAATGTAGATTCTATGATATGTAGTATATGTGATTTTTTGTTGTAATGAGATAGTAGGTTAAATTAATTAGGCTGATCAAAATGCACAATTACTTGACTTTGTTATCATTCTACGGTGTATTTCTTCACAAGAGCTTCTTTTGATTTTCCAATGTGAAGAATAGGTTTGTTTTCTAGTGCATGGTTGTTCTCCCAAGCATGTTTGCACATGATTTTGGGGATGAAATTGATCTCTACGACAGGTTGGTCGAGTCATACATGTTGCAAGGTGTTGTCGCCATAGTTTTGAACTATTTTTAATCTTGGTCGTGTACCCTTGAGCTGTCAAGCCTATCGCCGTAGTTTTGAACTTTTTTTCTTTCTTTTTTTCCGATCTATTATGTACTATGGATTGGTATTTATTTTTGCTCTTATGTTGTTGTCATGTTTAATGGTTTTGGAATTTTCCGTTCATCTGTTGTTATTATGTTTTTGTAACAGTTATATTGCGCTGCTTCAATAGCTTTTATTCTTCTATAATTATATTCGTTGTTTGGAGAATTAATAATATTACGATAACAAGCAGTATGAAAATGATTTACGGTATGAGAGTTGAAATCGAATAAATTACAGGGAAAAATTATGAAATATTGTGATGTTTAAAATAGCGTTTTGGTGTAAGACACTAATTATATGTTCTAAATCGCGGCGTTGCCGCAACTTATATTACAACAAAATTTACCGCCATGACAAAGATGTTACACTTATATTACTATGATGTGAATCAAAATAAATTTGCTGATAACTATATCGATAAGTTATACTAATGTAATTGGAGTAAGCATAAATCTTTGCGCTGCACAAGGTGAGTTATTGTAATCAACCACACAACTACCCAGTTGTTTTTGTGTGCTCCTTGGACAAAAAAATTGACTGTTGTACTGTGTCATTCACTATGGCAACCTCATTCATGTGACCATCATTGTTGTGACCATGCTGCCATAGTAAAATTGCACACGCCCAATACCATACACCATAGTCAAATTTCAGCGCATACAATTTTCTATAGCTGTGTGTTTTGCAATGACTATAAACAAAAGTCAAGGACAATCATACAAGCAAGTTGACATATATCTTCTAGAATTAGCGTTCTCGCATGGTCAGCTGTATGTTGCAATCTCACGTGTTACATCAAGAGATGGTCTGAAGATATTATTCACGGATGACAATAGGGATTGTATCAACACCGCTTCAAATGTAGTATATAAAGAGATATTCCAAAATGTTTGAACAACTGCTGTATGTCCTAAAAATAGTTTATGTTGAATTGTTTTATGTTCTATGTAATGGATCATATTGCAATATATTAGCTTTTCCATTGTTTATGACCTTGGTGGTAGCATGAGTAAAAGTTCTAGTTTAAAAGTAATATAAATAGTTAATTGAGAATTGCCTAGAGCCGAATGAAGAGTGAGTTGAGAAAGATTCAATAAACTCTATTCCGATTGCTCGTACTTTCAATGATTATTCGTTCAAATATCTAATCATCTACCCATCCTTTAGATAACCAAAAAATATATGTCGGAAATAAAAGTTATTTTTTTTAAACTAAAACTAAAAAAAAAATTATTATATTTATAAAGCCAAACAATATTGTTTTGTCAAAAAAAGCCAAACAACATTGAAAAAAGTGTTGTAAATTCTTAAATATCCTTGAGGAAAAATTTATTCAAAATTTGAATTAATTTTAAAATTAAATTCATATAAATAAATGATATGACATTGGATAATTGGATGATTGATACATACTCAACCAAATTTCATAGGTTTCGGAGTGGTTACAATAATTAAATTCAAAAGAAACCTAATGATCGTGAAATGATCAAATAATAGGTAGACATCCAACCAAACTTCAGGATCCTAGAGTGTCCACCTTAATATTTCTAAGTATATTTTTCTTAGTGTAAAATTAGGTGAACACTCTAGTATACTGGAGTTTGATTGAGTATGTATATTATTTTATTTTAATATAAATTCAATTTGTCCACAAAATATCAATACCTAACCAAACTTCATGGTGCTTAAAAATTAACCTTAAAGTTATCGAGAAAAAAAATTGCATAAATAAACATTGAATACCAACATCAAAATAAATTAGTATAAAAATATTGAATACATATTATAGCACAACCTGTATCCCTAAAGAAAATGTAGGACAACATACAATGAATAAAGTTACCAACTCTATTGAAAAACGAATTGAGCCGCCAATTTTATGAGAGGTCACTTGGTTGAAAGATAAACTCTTCAACTGTGTGGAATTTAGTTCGAGACTTGGCAATAAGAAAGAAGCAGAGAAAGAAGGGTTGAACTTTATAACATTATTACAAAGAAATATGACGGTGGATCGACTAACGACATAGATTGCACTAGACATCTATGCAACTGATAGAGGATCCGAATCCATGTTGGCAACCAATTTCTTGTTTGGTTAAGGAATGATAGCTGATTTTACAAAGTGGAGCATTAATTTCAAAACTTATTAGAGAATCATTTGTAAAGTGGAGCATTAATTTCATTTACAATTTTAGTCATTTTACATCTCAAATCGTTCAAGAGTGCAAAAGAGATAAAATTCATTTGCAATATATTGATTACACAAATTTTGATTAAAAAAAATTCATTTAAAAATCTTAAAGAATGTCACGGAAACACTCGTTAGCATCCTACAAACAATGATGGACAAGTAAAGGAAAATGGTGCAAATATATGTTGAGAATAACAATGCATATCTGGAAAGTAATAGAGAAGCAATTATACGACTATCAAGTAGAAGTTTATGTAAAATGTCCATCACCAAGTATGGTGAATTATATATTTAGCGAATTTATTTATTTCTTTTAATAACTTTGGCACAAATGTATGCAAAAATAACATTCCATGATATATGTAATTAGATTTTTGACATAATTAATTTCTTTGTTATACATCGGTGGATAAGTTTTTGACAATTTTATGTAATTTGTGTTATATATTATATTCAATTATAATTAAGCATTTAGTTTCATATAATAAACACATTTTCATTTAAAAAATTGTTTAATTAAGTCGGTTGTTAAACAACGGATTTTAAAGAGCGTAGATCTTACATTTTAAATCCACCTTTACCAAAAGTCGACTTAAAAGAGTGTTGAAACAAGACTGAAAATCTATTTTAACAAGACATTTTCAATTAGTTTCGAAACAGCCGACTTTAAGCTAATTTTTAAAGGATCTTGTTAACGAGTGCCTCTGGTGCACTCTTTAAGCTTTTTAAATTAAATAATATTTCTTTAAAAATGTCAAAGTGTTCAATTTCCAATGCACTTTATTACACAAACTTTCATAAAAGATTACAATTTAAAATCCTTAACCAGTGCCTTAAGGGTACCAGTTAACATTTCCCAAAAGACGAATGTATAACCGACCTAAATGGACTCCATATATCCTATAAAGGCACTAATAGGTTACATATAAATCCTTCTCAACAGGTCCTTCAAAACATGCTTAAATTCGTTTATGCAATAGTTTGGTCATGATTATGACATGTATAATGTCACACCGTGACGATTTTGAAATTTTGATTTACGAGGACAATATTTTATATAATAAATATTTAAACAAAATTTTTAACAATGCAAAAGAGATAAAATAATAACGATTATTTCATTTCCCACCACACTTTCTTGCGTATCTTATTCATATTATAAATACGAAAAAATGAGGGTTTCTGAGAGTGTTAAACATGTTTTTGAGGATTTGGAAAGACGTTTACGTTTATCGGATCATAAAATCTAAAATTCATAGAGCGCGCTAGAAAAGAGTATTGTAAGAAGAGAAATAGTAAATAGTAACATCATTATCATTGAGCAAAATACTTGAGCTTATCAACACTATACTAATATATATTAGAAAAATCAAAGACTCTTTAATATCTATAAATTAAAATTGTATTTACGTGTCTTTATATTTAAAAAGTATGGTGTATCATTTTTTCATTTTCAACACTATAAAAATGTCTCTAAAATTTCGACTAGGGCACCATCCCTTCACCCTAAAATTTCGATTATCATATGAAAATGTCTCTCTATATGTGAAAAAAACATTCATAATTTTATCTCAAGTACATTTGCACATTTAATTTTATAAAATTCACAAGAAAATATCATTACGGTATAAATTTTCATTTAGTAGAGGTAATATATTATTTTAAGAGGGGGTAATAATTAAAATATCAAATATTTAACAAATACGACATAAACCGTAGTGGGAGCACATAATTAAAATGAACACTATCAAATATTAAATTATGGTTCTCTATTTTTTTTTACATCAAATTATGCTCCTCTTCTTAAGTTGTCTTTATGTTACATTTGATAACAAGTTGAACCATAAATTTTGTTCCACAACATGATTAAGGTGTTCATTCAGTCATTCCTGTCATTGTTTATGAATCTTCTATGGACAACTTCTCCATCCAACAAACTAATAGTCATAGCTACATTAAGTCATTCATATCTTAATTGCTCAAACTTGTCACCAAACACCTACATTTGGTCTATTGTGTCGACCTCTACTTGCAGCAGCGTGGGAAGTGGGAACTTCTCCTTTCATATTACTTTTCTTATAGGTCCTTTCATATGATTTAATTTTATGGCCTGAAAAATATTTAAAATATTGCTAGAGACGATTTTGGTCATAAGATTATTCACACAAATATCATCATCATATGAAACTATCGACCGTGTATCACTTTCTCCTCTTTATAGTATTTCACAAATATATTATAAATATCATATAATATACTAAGCATTTAATTTGATAAATAGAGTTCTTAAGTTCTAACGTGCAATTATTTATTTACTCGTCTCTTCTTCTGGGTCGATAAACAGTTTCCAGCAAAATCATAATTTACGTGTTCTCAATGGAAGCGAGTGAGAAGTCCTTTTCCTTTTTGTAAAAAACAAAATAAGTCCTTTTCCTCTTTGGTTTTTAATTGTGAAAAGGTCATTTTCCTTGGTAAAGTAAGAAGAGTAAATTTTTTCCATACTTAGATGATCCACTCTAAATTAAAAATTATTTAATTAGATCGTTTAAGATGGTTTTTGGTCTGTTTATGATGATTTTTGGTATAAGAAAAATCAATCAAACATGAAACATAAATAAATATTGAACAAGTATGATTACGAAGTCTGAAAATGAAAAGATAGACTCAAGTGTGTGTTGGAAAGTTTTGAAAATATATCTAAAATGATTTCAAATTTTGAAGGTGAAATAGGTTGAAAAAGGTAATGGTCAACTAACCGTAAGTAAATGACTAGATAGTAAAAAGGACAATCGAATTTTACGTCTTTATAAATTATACAAACTATTTCTTTTAGTCTTTTTAAAATTTTCCTTCGACCTTGTTAAGAAAAACAATTTCTTCGACTTTTCTCCCTCGCGCTCTCTCTCTCAATTTGTAGAATCTAGTACCTTCCTATCAACTATATATATTCTGGTTATTCATGATACTAATGTTTTATCTTTGTTATGAATGCTTTTTAAAATTGATCACTCAAGAAAGGAAAATGTTAACTAATGCCCCCAAGGCATTAGTTAAGAACACAAAATTAGAAAGACTGTATTAAGAATTGTAAAAAAGTGAATATTCAACTTTTTAAAAGTAAAAAAGTTGTTGTTACCAATACAAGTTTTTCATATTTAACTTCCTTAACTAATGCCCCAAGGTTAACAATACCCTTTCTAGGAATAAGGTTAGGTTTAAAGTCACATAAGTATGTCGAATCATAATCTATGAAGCCCCGATACCTGACACGATATGGATACGATACCGATACGGTCTCGATACGTTATTAAAAAATGGTAAATACTTATTTCCGTCCCTGTAATATTAGCGAATTCCGGTTTTAGTCCCTGTAAAAAAAAGATTTAGATTATGTCCCTGTAGTTTCAGATTCTTCCACTTTTAGTCCCTCATTTCACCACGTCAGCATAATCTGCATACATGGCACGTAAAATGAGGGATCAAAAGTGGAGGAATCTGAAATTACACGGACGTAATTTATGCAGATTATGCTGACGTGATAAAAGGAGGGACCAAAAGTGGAAGAATCTGAAATTATAGGGACATAATCTAAATCTTTTTTTTACAGAGACTAAAACCGGAATTCGCTAATATTACAGGGACAAAAAGAGGTATTTACCCTTAAAAAATTAATAGTATAAGTGCACAGTGTATAAACATAACTAAAAATGATAATAAACAAACATTAACATTAATGAAAATGATCAAAACAAGTGACAATTGCATATTCTTTTCAACACAAATTAGATAGAATATAACTAAACATCGTTAGTACCATCCAAAGAGAACATTATAAGTACTATAAAAACAAAAAGAACACCTTTGTTTAATGTTGACTACTTAATAGTTAACACTAATTTATATCGAAAACAAACAATTTTTTTCCCAATTAGAGAGAAGAAAAGAAGAAACATGACATTAGAACAAAGAGAAACATGGTAGAATTCAATTGGTGGTAATGGTTAGAAGAGGGAATAGCTATCGCTATGTGGTGACAAGAAACCCTATTTTTTTGGTTTAGAAGAGTTTTTGATAGCGCTGCCAGACTTGTAGTTTTATTTCTAATTATTTTTTTTTTATTTTTTTTAAAGGAAATATGTAAGACAGAAGTATCGGTGTCGGAGTATAAGTTAGCCGTGTCGGAGTACAAGTTAGTCGTATCCGACACATATCAGTAATTTTTTTTCAAGAAAATAAATATTAATTGTCCAATACTTCTCCGATACGCATATCGGAACGTATCGGAGAGTATCGGTATCAGATACGTTTGTTTAAGCTTGTTTAAAACTGGCCGGTTGCACCATATATACACGAAAGCTTGCAAATTCGGGGTAAATTCCTAAAATTAGAGAAAGGGTGAAATGAAATTGGGAAAAAAAAGAGAAAACCAAAATTAGGGTTCAATTACTTTTGAAAATGGGCAAGAGAATAATTCTCTACCAAAATTAGCATAATTTCCAACAACTCTAAGCACTAAGATCCTTTCACAGTGGCATTTCAGAATATTAGGGCTCGTGCTTTCACCCTTGGAAGAAGAGTCTTTTGTTGGTGGGTGATGTTATGTTACAGTGGAAGAATAAAATCCATAAAAAAAGTCATTAAGTTAAAGAGTTTAAAATGGAAATTAAAAATAAATTTTATATTGAAAATATAGCTTTTGAAATTTTTTAATACACTCTTTTTGATGGAAATCATGATGAATTTTAACCAATCAAAAAAATCTGTTGAAAAATGTGTGTTGTTAGTATTCCTCCGAAAAAATATGCAAAAATACCAACCATGACGCCTTCAAATCACATGGTGGTTCGGAAGACAGTTAAAAATGAAAACTAATTTTGTAAAAAAAAAAAAAAAAAAAAAAACTAATGGAGGGACAGTGACATAAGCTTAACAAAGTGATGGTTTTTTTTTGTTGCTATTTCGTGAATTTCATGAGGATAATTGAGTGACGTTGCAATTTTAGGAGAGTGATTGACTATTCACTCAATAGATAATCTTTGTGTCATTTATTCCAAAAAAAAAAAAGATAATCGTTGTCTCATGATTTAGTTTTTTATTTTTATTTTTGTTTTTAATACTATAGTTTGGGTTTGCGGCAATCGATCAATTTGAATAGAGGTGGCAAATGGGATCTTTTCTCTTATTGAGAATTTGAGATGCTAACATTCTTTTTTTTTTAAAATAAAATAAAATAACAAAGTAGATAGATGTGAATTTTATTCCACTTAATTGTAGTTTGAACAATTCAAATAATACAGCCTACGTTAAATAATTCTTTAAAAGATTATCAAATTAATATTGAAATGGAGACTGCTAAGAACTATACCATTTTGTCTTTTAATTTGTTTAGGTCCAGGATTATTTGTTGAATCAAACATGAAACAAGACTATTATTCCTTTAAGCCGGTTTTTAACACGAAAACCTTTTTTTTTCAACAAAGTTGCATACTGACCGTGATTAGAAATTGGAGAGAGTAATCACATTTGCATATAGCACAAATTTGATTATCGTCGTTGAGCTATTTTTTTGTTTGAATGATCTGCGAGGTTTTTACCCTTACTTTGAGGTTTTTTACCCATATATTAGTTGTTGCTCCTTACAGGTTCTTGATCATGCAAGTTGAGGGAATTTTATTTCCACTTGATATTACATTGTTATTGTGTTTATGAGTTAATTCTCCTTCATCCCACATACTAAGATTAGGACATTCTAAGTCACTCGCAAATTCGGCATAAAAAGAATAAGGAAAATGCTAACCGGTTTAAAATAGCATTATGTAAGCACTTTGTTTTATCCCTTATTGTTTTGCAAATCAAATACATCTTATAATATATGTCAAGTTAAATTAATTGACCCAAACCTTTTGCAAAAGCTAAAAATTAGCAAATACTAAACAGAAACCTAGGGTTCAAAAAGTCCACGTGAATATAAATCACTACACATTTAATTTGTATAACCACTGTATTAATTGGAATTTGAAAACATGCTTAGCTGTCCTGCTACAAACCTATAATTTTGGGGCTGTTCCACTTATTATCATCGAGAATTTTGTCATTCATTTACATACTGTTCTATCTGCCTTGATGTATCCATACATAAATGCTTGCTCTTTGTGTAAATGTTACTGCTTAGCTTTCCACTTGGCTAACGAGAGTGCGTTGCTTATAACGGACTTGGTTGCTTGTTATTGCAGACTTTATCTACCATGCATCTTGTCTCACCAAGTTAACAATATTGAAGTTGGCTAATTAGCTTCATTTATAGTACATATATGATTTCTAACTTTATTTATGTAGCCTCCATCAACGCAACTCCTATTTGATTTCTAATCTATTCATGTATTCTTATTTTGTACTCTTTCTGGATTATACGAACTGATTTCTTCGTTTATATTTCTTTCTTCATCAAGCTTAATCATATATTTAAAGATAACATCATATTTATTAAACTCTTCATCCGCATGTAACATCATCAACATCATTAAAAATGTAAATGGTGAATCTGCGAACAAACTCACAACACCGAAGTTAATAACATACAACAGCAAAATACCTACAAATAGTATGATAAAATCTAAATCTCCAGATCCATATCTGAAACGTTGAAGTCCAAATCATTAATTGAATATGTGATTGATTGAAACTCATCTTTCAATATATATGAATCAAACGAACATTGAAACTAGAGATGTCAATGGGTACCCATAGATACAAATAGTATGATACTTGTCCCCGTCTCGTTGGACAAATATGATACTCGCGCCCGCCCCGTACTCGTGTCACTATGCAAGTACCCGCGGGTATTGAGGTATCCATGTGTATTCATGGGTACCCATGAATTTTTTAATTTATTTTTTTTGTACAAAGAATAACTTTCATACACAATCCATTCAAAATTTCATAAATCATTCATAATCCATAAAATTCATTATTTTACATAATGCATACAAATTCTTGATGTAAAATAAAAGAGTAAAAACATAAGAAACATAGACAAAAAAATAAATAAGCAATTCCAAGTAAAATACCCGATAATCACAAGCAATTTTAAGTTGTAACCAGTCCATGGTGCGTGGGATAGTTATGTGACCTAGCATATGAAGCAAATGAGTAGATAAAAGAGAGAGGTGGTTGAAGACTTATGTTTTAAAGAAGAAGAAGGGTGGTTGCAATGCGAATTGAAGAAAAATAAAGATAGGGTTATTGGGGAAAGAATTTGTTTTATCATGTTAATGAAGTGGAAACGGTGAACTTAATAAGATGAATTAAAAAAATTAAAATTAAAATAGGTTATCAATGAGGAATCTTAGGCGGACAATAAAATTTCTTTCAATAAGGTAACAACTTTAAGTAATAAGATATATAAGGATATTTTAGTAATTTACTTAATTTATTATTGGGTATGGGTACAATCAAATCCTTGTTCGTATTTATATAATAACGGGTAGTCAAATACCCGTTTAGCTACCCGCCCCGTGCCCGTGATGGATTTTACCCGCGGGTACCCGTTAACATGGGTATTTTTGCCACCCGTAATCGAAACAAGACGCGAACTCAAACAACACCGCATAAGATGACGAACAATACAATGTTGCACTCAGACGATAAAATCACGAAAAAAACACAAGAAAAAGCTTGATATATGTGAAAATCACTTTTAGATCGAAATAAAAAAGAGAAGAAGCTTCAGAGGGGTGAATTTATGCCAGAAAATGACCTAAAATCACCCCTCCTTAACGAGTGGAAAAGAAAAAGAACTTACATAGTAGTTTGAGTTTCTCTCGCTAAAAAATTAGGACCGGCTGTTTTTTTTTTTTGGAGTTCTATCTAATCTTAACAAAAAATAAAAAATCAACTTGTTCTTTTATTTTCATACATATTCGTTTTTTTTTCATAACTAAAAATAAATTTCTGATATATAAAAAAATATATAAATAAATAAATTTCTGGTAGATTACATATCAAACCTAGATCTTAAATTTTAACTGGGCCATACTTAAGTTTAGCAAACCATAATTCGGCCCAACTATTCACAACCCTAAAAACAAATAAATAAATAAATTTCTGATAGATTACATATCAAACCTAAACCCTAAATTTTAACATGTTTTGAAAGTAGGTCATACCTTGCAGAGACTGTTCCAACCTTACTGTTTTCAAAGTGGGTCATACCTTGCAAAAGGGATAAAAAGAAACGCAAAGCAACGTTCAAGAGAGAGTTGTATTTAGAAGTAGAAGATGAGTAACAAGAAGAAGAAGAATAAGATCAAGAAGAAGAAGGATTTTCCGATAGAGGCTGTCAACTACACGAGTCCTGAATATGAATATGGTGACAAGGCTTGTAACATTCTGGAACATGCAATTCATAGGATATACAATCACAACGCTAGGAATATTCTCAGTTTTGAAGAGCTTTACAGGTTCTTTCTCATCATTCTTATTTGTGTTCACTGTGCTTGTCTTTTAAAATATGTAGTTGCAGTAGTTATCATTGGATTTAGGGTTTTTAAATGATCAAGTTGGTAATGAAGATGATATGTCTATAGTTTTTAGCTTATTTTCATAATTAAGTATTTGGATTTAAGGTTGTATTCCTATGATAATGATGTTACTATTTGTGGTTGGACTTTGATCAGACTTTGAGGCCTACTTTCCTTATTGTCCTCTCCCTTATTTATTGTTTTCGCGGATAATTATATGATCTTTCTATATAAATTTTGCTATGGATATGTTTACGTAAATGAACGTTGTATTTTTTCACCTTTCCATAATTCCATGTGAGCTACAAATTTCATGTTTCTAATATTATATTGTCTATATTTTGTGGATTCAGAAATACTTGCAATATGATTTTTCACGGTTTTGGGGAGAAGCTATACGCTGGGCTGGTTGCCACCATGACTTCTCATCTCAAAGAGATGGCTACATCTGTTGCAGCCACTCAAAGAAGTTCCTTTCTGAAAGAATTAAACAGAAAATGGAATGATCACAACAAGGCATTACAAAAGATTAGCGACATGTTAATGTACGTGGATACAACTTATATCACAGAGACCAACAAGACACCTGTTTATGAACTTGGTCTGAACCTGTGGAGAGAAAATGTTATTTATTCAAACCAGATAAGGACTTGATTGTCGAATATGCTTATGGAATTAGTATGCAAGGACTATGCTGAGGAAGTTGTTAATAGAAAACCGATTAGAAATATAACGAATATGCTAATGGATTTAGGTCCTTCCGTTTATATGCAAGAATTTGAGAATCCTTTTCTGCAAGTTACAGCTGAGTTCTACCGGGCTGAATCACAGAAATTGATTGAGTGCTGTGATTGTGGGGATTATCTCAAGAAGGCTGAGATGCGCCTGAATGAGGAAATTGATAGACTGAGCCACTACTTGGACCCTAGCATTCAAAAGAAGATTACTATTGTGGTGGAGAAGGAGATGATCGAAAATCACATGCTTAGATTAATCCTTATGGAGAACTCTGGGTTAGTAAACATGATTGGTGATGAGAAGAATGAAGATTTGAGTAGAATGTATAACTTGTTCCGTCGTGTCACCAGTGGTCTCTCGCATATACGAGAAGTGATGATTTCATACATTAGAGACTATGGTAAGCAGCTTGTTACTGATCCAGAAAGGTTGAAGAATCCGGTTGAATTTGTGCAGAGGCTTTTAGATGAAAAAGATAAATTCAGCAGGATTATAAATTTGGCATTTAGTAATGACAAGTTGTTCTGGAAAGATCTGAATTCCTCCTTTGAATTTATCATTAACTTGAATCCTCGTTCTCCAGAGTACATTTCACTATTTTTAGACGATAAGCTTCAAAATGGTCTAAAGGGAATTAGTGAGGATGTTGTAGAGATTACTCTTAACAAGGTTATGGTTTTATTCCGTTATTTGCAGGAAAAAGATGTGTTTGAGAAGTATTACAAACAGCACCTTGCAAAGCGGCTTTTGTCTGGAAAAACAGTTTCTGATAATGCCGAGAGGAGTCTCATAGCTAAGCTGAAGACAGAATGTGGATACCAATTTACTGCAAAATTAGAGGGCATGTTTACCGACATGAAAACATCTCTAGACCCGATGAAGAGCTTTTATGCCAGCCACCCTGAGTTAGGTGATACCGATGGTGCTACACTTACTGTGCAGGTTCTGACCACAGGGTCTTGGCCAGCTCAATCTAGAGTAACATGTAACATTCCGACTGAAATGGTAGTACTTTGCGAGAAATTTCTGTTATATTACCTCAGAAACTATACCTGCAGGAAATTGTCGTGGCAAACTAATATGGGCACAGCAGACTTAAAAGCAACTTTTGGGAATGGTCAGAAACATGAGTTAAATGTTTCTACCTATCAAATGTGTGTACTCATGCTCTTTAATAATGCTGATAGATTAAGCTACAAGGAAATTGAACAAGCAACTGAGATTCCACCTTCAGATTTGAAGATGTGCCTGCAATCTTTGGCTTTGGTTAAGGGTAGAGATGTCCTAACGAAGGAGCCTATGAATAAATATGTTAGTCAGAATGATGCATTCTTTGTTAATGACAAGTTCAGTAGCAAATTGTATAAGGTAAAAATAGGAAGTGTAGTTGCTGAAACGGAACCTGAACCGGAGAAACTGAAAACTCAACAAAGAGTTGAGGAGGAGCGGAGGCCGCAGATTGAGGCTTCAATAGTGAGGATTATGAAATCTAGGAAGCAACTGGAACACAAGAATCTTGTAGCTGAGGTAACAAAGCAGTTGCAGTCTCGATTCCTTGCAAATCCAACGGAGGTAAAGAAACGGATTGAGTCTCTTATTGAGAGGGAATTTTTGGAGAGAGATAACAGTGACAGAAATTCGTATCGATATCCTGCTTAGAATTGGTAAGATTGTTTATTCAGTAGGGTTACTATAGTGGCTAGTGAAACTGTTTTGATGTATCGATACTTAAATTCTTTAGTAACACGAGCTTTACCTAACAATTGTTCAAGTGTTACTAAACTTAATTAATAACATTTTTCTTGATTTAGTTACAATTTTCAAGTTTTACTAAATGTCATTATTGTACTAGTGATTCATACTTAAATGCTTGCTCTTTGTGTAAATGTTACTACTTAGCTTTCCACTTGGCTAACAAGAGTGCCTGACTTATAAGGGACTTCGTTGCTTGTTATTGCTGACTTTATCTACCATCTTGTCTCACCAAGTTAACATTGAACTTGGCTAACCGGTTGTTAGACTACTACTCTAGTCTCTAGTTAACTTTGGTTGTATACTCCCTTTACTCTTGTATATAAACAAAAAACTACTCCGTCCGGACCACGATGAGTGACTCAATTGTAAAAAAAAATAAAAAATAAAAACGAATGATTCATCTCACCTTTAAATACACTATTAATTATTTTTTAATTATTATATTTTATCCATTTCAATTTAATATCTTTCACTTTGTATTTCAGATAGTGGTAAATGCATCAATAAATGACAAGGGTATTTAAAATCATTTTTCTTTCCCTTTTACTTATAGATTTTTTTAAATATATGTGAAATGATCAAATGACTCACACGTTATTAAACTAAAAGAGTACTACATATGTCTCATTATATGAGTTTTATTTGGATTAGTTTTTTCGTAAATTAATTATCGTTTTAGATGAACATGATGAACAGTTATCTTTATTCAAAAAGCAGTTTTATTCATCTTGTTCATAAAGAAAACTATGAATATGATGAACATTCAAACATTTTAAGAAAAAATATTACACAACATGTCTTAGGATTTTTAGTTTGATCCTGCATGTAATTATTTAAAACTAGTCTTATTATTTATCAAAAACACCGATAAACAATTGGCAACACACAATTCTGCATTTTTAATAATAGATCATAATTAAAAATTGGAGAGCGTAATCGCATTTGCATATAGCACAAATTTGATTATAGTTGTTGAGCCATTTTTTGTTTGAATGATCCGCGCGGTTTTACCTATACTTTGAGGGTTTTTTACCCATATATTACACGTTCTTGATCATGCAAGTTGAGGGAATTTTATTTCCACTTAATATTACTTTTTTATTGTGTTTAATTATGTGTTATTCTCCTTCATCCTGCATTCTAAGATCATGACATTCTAAGATACTCGCAAAATCGGCATAAAAAGAATAACAACCAGTTTAAAATAGCATTCTGCACTACAGCACTTTGTGTTATCCCTTATTGTTTTGCAAATCAAATACCCCCTCGATTATTTTTTAAGTGTCTTTTTAAGAAGAATTTTTCATTCCTATTTAACTGTCTTTTATTTTCTTCGTATTTTAAGGGTACGATTTGTCAATTATACTCTTTGTCGATTACTCTTATTTTTTTCAATAAAACTAATTAATGTTATCTATTTGGAAAACTAAAGTTTTTTTTAAAAAAAAAACAAAGGTGGTTTTTTTTTAAAAACAAATGTTGTTTCTTGTTATCTTCAAATTTGAACAAAATTTTGTTGCAAACAATGGTTACAAGAAGAGTTAAAATTCTATAAATAAGATGAGTAACAATTGTTAAAAATATGAATTTGTTGGAGAAAAAGATAATAATTGACAATTGTTTGTTACGAGAGAAAGATAACATATTAAATTTAGTGTGGAAAGATCAAGTGTGTGCAAAAAAATAGGAATTTATTGGTGGATTAAAATGAGGGTATAATACGAAAAAAATGTGCAAAATTACACATCGCTAATTTGATGTTAATTTTCTAAAAAGACATTTAAATCTTGTATGGTTGCGTACATGTCTTCTAGTGGGTGGGAGGTTGGGGGAGCTGGTTGGAATTGGAGAAGGAAGTTGTGGGTGTGGGAGGAGAAGATGCTAGGGGAGTGTATTATTTTACTTCGTAGTGTTTCTTTGCAATTTAATGTGAAACATACTTGGAGATGGTTGCTAGATCATTCTACATGTTATACAGTTCGTAGCACCTATCAATTATTGACTTTTCAGGACAGCCTTCAAGTGGAAGGTGCATATGCTCGAGTTTGGCATAAACATGTTCCGCTTAAGGTCTCAAATTTTGCTTGGAGGTTGTTAAAGAATCAGTTGCCTACAAGGATAAACATGGTGCATCGTGGTATCCTTTCTAACACCGCAACAGGTTGTTTGTTAGGGTGCGGTGCCAGCGAGACTTCTTAGCATTTATTCATTTCTTGTGATTTTTATGGCACTTTGTGTTATAAGGTCAGGTCTTGGCTTGGTGTCTCAGGTCCAGACCTCATTAATGTATCAGATCATTTCTTTCAGTTTACTCATTCAGCATGTGGCGTGCGAGCAAGGTGCTCTTTTATGCAGCTTATTTGGTTGCTTTGTGCGTGGATCATTTGAAATGATCGTAATCAAAGGTTGTTTAACAATATAGGGAGTTTCATTGATCAGTTGTTGGATAAAGTAAAACGGTACTCTCTTTGGTGGCTAAAAGCTAGTAATGTCGTTTTCGTTTTTGGTTTTCATTTGTGGTGAAGTCCGATGACTTATTTGGGAATTAACTAATTTTTTATTGACATTGCATATATGTAATTATTTAGGATCTCTTTAGTACATCTTGTACTTTGGAGAGTCCATGGTTTGTTAATATATAAATTCCATTTTTTATTGTTAATATATGTCAAGTTAAATTAATTGACCGAACCTTTTTGCAAAAGCTAAAAACTAGTAAACACTAAACGGAAACCTAGGGTTCAAGAAGTCCACATGAATATAAATCACTCTGCACATTTAATTTGTATAACCACTGTATTAATTGGAATTTGAAAACATGCTTAGCTGTCTTGCTACAAACCCTTAATTTTGGGGTTGTTCCACTTATTATCATCGAGAATTTTGTCATTCATTTACATACTGTTCTATCTGCCTTGATGTATCCATACATAAATGCTTGCTCTTTGGGTAAATGTTACTACTTAGCTTTCCACTTGGCTAACAAGAGTGCCTACTTGTAACAAACTTGGTTGCTTGTTATTGCTGACTTTATCTACCATCTTGTCTACCAACTTAACAATGAATTTGGCTGATGTTCACCCTGTATTATAGTACTATTCATGTAGCCTCCAACTCCTATTTAATTTCTAATTCTATTTATGTAGCTTGCAATTGCATCTTGTATTTTCATGGATTATATTTCATCGAACTTAATTATATATTTAAAGATAACATCCTATTTATTAAACTCTTCATCGCATATTCTAATAAAGTTGTGAAGTGTTGTTGTTGCATCTATTGTTGTTTGATTAGTGAAAATAGGCACATATCACATAAGATATTCAGACTTGTGATTTGGTCTAGTCTCCAAGTGCATTTGTATATTTTTTTTGGGTCATGTTAATCGATACCCTTGGTTAAGGATGCCTAAAAAGGAATTTATTACCATAAAAGGAAATATTTTTGACTTTCTTAATATTAATTACACAGTTTTCAATGCAATAACTAGACAATAATTTCTTTTTTAGCATCATTAACATGTGTCTCGGAGGCATCGGTTAGCATTTCCTTTTTTTTTAATAATATTTCTTGAGTGTTGGTTTGTTGCATTTGCACACTTTTTTGTACTTGAAAAAAATTGAAATTTTTTGACAAAAACAAAACGACATTCATTCATTCAAATTGATAGAATACATCAGATACAATAACATCATCAACATCGCTACAAACGTAAAAATTTAATTTGCGATCAAACTCACAGCACCAAAGTTAATAACATACAACAACAAAATACCTATAAATAGTAAGATAAAATCTAAATCACCATATCCGAATCTGCAATGTGGATGTCCAAATCATTAATTAAATAAATGATTGACTGAAGTTTATCTTTCAATATGAACCAAAATAACATCGAAATAAGACACAAATTCAAACAACGCCACAAAAGACGGTGAACAACACAATACCGCATTCAGACGACGAAATCACAAAAAAAAAACACAAAAAAAAAAACTTGATATAAGTAAAAATCACTTTTAGATCGAAATAAAGGGAAAAAAAAGATGTAGATGAGTGATTCTATGTCAAAAATGACCTAAAACCATCATTTCTCATGAGTGAAAGAGAATTAAGTTCGAATTTCTCTCACTAAAAAACTAGGATCAATTGTTTTTGGGAGTTCTATCTAATCTTAACACAAAAAAATAAAAAATAGACTTGTTGTTTACTTTCATACAGTTTTTTTTTTAATAACTAAGAATAAATTTCTGATATCCTTTCTCAAAAAAATAATAATTGATAGATAGCTTATTTTAGAGCTTATACAAATAAATAAGCTTTTACGTATTATTTATAAGTTTGTTAAAGTATTTTATGAAAATAAAATTTTCGTTAGTAAAAATTTATAAATTAAAATAAAAATCTATTTAGTTACGTAAGCTATTTTTCATAAGGTTAAAATAAGCTCAATCCAAACGGGGCACTAAGACCTTAAATTTTAACTAGGCCATATTTAAATTTAGCAAACCCTAATTCGGCCCAACTATTCACAACCCTAAAAACAAAGATTTATGTTCTTCCCCCTGCAGAAAATACTCGCGCCCAACATGATTTTCAAATATACCTCTGCATTAGTTAAATCACGCTGCGTGACTTAACTAACGAACCTTATGATTTTGCGCCACTTAAGTCACGCCGTGTTAGTTAATAATTTCCTTTTCTGTAATCCCCGGTTGAAATGGTAACACGGAAAATAACTGCATTGGAATTCTCAGAAAGCCTTTTGCATTAACTTCTGTTCCATCAAGATCAATCTTGAAGCAACACATATACCTAATCAATTGCTTCGTTTAAAATTCTATAATCATTATGTGAGCAGGAAATAAAAAATGCCATCCCATCCTTGAGATTCAACCACTTTTTCTTATGAAATATTATGCAAATGTTGAGTTTCAATTGTATTCATGATTGCAGGTATATAAATAAAAAAATTAGATTCATGATAAATGTATATCAAAGCTAAAAAATGGTATACTTCCAATTTAAGAACAAAATGAGAGCAGCCTCTACATAAAAATTGGTCCTATGAAGGAAATGAACTAAAATGAACAACTGATAACTTCATTAAAAATATTATGCTCAAGAATTTTTGTGCACAAGTGCATTCTATTCATTCCTCCAAATCATAAGTTATATTTTGGTCCCTCAATTTCAAGAATTGTTTTCACTTTCGAACCGAAAAGGAGATCAAAAGATCAAACTGGTTTGAACTAAGGGTTGATGGAGTTAAGGACCGTGGTTTGAACCCTGATAAAAGAGAAGATACTAATATAACAACTAATTATTAACATTTGTCTATCCAAAAAAAAAAAGATAAAAAATCCTCAAAATTGAGGGACCAAAAGCATAATTAAAAAACTGCAGCGGCAAAAACCACAAAAAAATAATATTTGGGAACCAAATTCGTGAAAAATGAAATAGCAGGATCAAAAGAGTATTCAAGCAAAAAAATAAATAACTAAATAGTAGAAAGCTGCCTACACATAGGTACAGCCATGTTGCCATCATCAAACCACCAAACTTAGACAACAGATCTCTCACATGTAGTGCCATTGCAAAGACTGACAGGATTTAGCATAACAGCTCCAGTTATGGAACGGAGGAAGGGATTATTGAGTGGTGGAATATATTTTCCCCTCGAACCATGTCGTTCGATTACCTAAAGCCTTATAAACTATTTCTCCTAACTTTCTTCATAATCAATTGCAGCATCAGTTTGAGAGAGTAGCAAAATGATCTGCTCCAAAAAATCTACCTTCTGCTCTTTCTTTCCTGCAGCTTCTTCTTTTTCCCACCTAATGCTGGCAAGATCTTTGCTGATCTCTGATGACTCCACTGGCACCCCAACTGCCCTTGCAATCTTCTCAAGCATATCGTTATCAAAAGCATGTTCCAATTTTCGCTCCTTAATTCCATGGTTCTATTTATCAACAATGTCGAGCTGAGATTGTGAAGCCTCAAACTCGACCCTTTGCATCTCGCTCTGCAGTCTGTTGACTTTGATCAGAAATTATTGATAGGACTTCAGTATTTGCAAGAGACAGTGCGGCCAGAGACCTTCCAATATCCTAAATGACTTATTCAACTTCCTGGACTATGATACACTTCACAAGTAAAAACGGCCATGGTTCCTGTACTTCTCGACCAAATTACTTGCCTTTTTTACATCTGATTCAAGAGACTCCAGAGCGACCCTTGCGCTAGTGACTCATTCCATTCTTGAAGCTGTAATTCATTTAGGACCAGTGCAATATCAAGGTGTTTTGAAAGGCTATATAATAGGCTATAACCTCTTTTAACACTGGTCAATAGTAACCATAATTCAACAAGAACGTTCCCACCATCAACCTGTTCATGCAATGTTGAATTAGTTTCTCATTCCATCATGAAATTGTTATCATTGACTTTTTTACTTAACAATATGTTCAATTTTCTTCAGGAAATTTCATAAGAAAAATTGAATGAAGAAACAATTGAAAGAAGTCAACATTTGTAGCAGACACTATCCATTATTATTTCCTAACCGTATTAACTCATGTCAAACAAAGACTGTTCTTCAATTTTTATGAGCCACTTCCATGGTTTGGTTGATATAGCTTCTTGAAAATTAATATGAAAGCAAAGTGATATTTTCTCATATCCTTAATTTTTCCCGATAGACAACATCCATCTTTCAACCAGAAAACATGGCCGAAATATAACAGGATGGCCAAAAGTATATATATGTCAAGTCTAAAGCGTCGTGTTTGAATTAAAAACCCGAGCAGACATCAAAACCGCAAGTCCTCTCCTCAGTCATGGTTCAACCAACTAATTGATCAAACCAATATAAGATTGTGAGAAAACCGGGATAAAACCACGACAAAACCGCTCAAATAACAAAAACGTAGACAATGTTCATTCCCGGTTGAACAATCCAATTTAGTTTAATTTTTAAAACATTCCATGTACGAAACCCAGTTTCAATCCACTCCTTATATTGAAAATCTAATTGAATTTAGTTTTTAATTGTACAATTGCCTTGAATGTCATCATTTGCCAAAACTTATACTGGCAAGAACATATTGTGAGATATAAAAACAAATTTTAAAATTATTATTACATGTGTATTGGTCTTAAAAATATGATTAGCTATAAAGTAACTAAAAATATGTGTACAACTTGAGAATTTCGCAAACAAGGAAGAAAAAATAAACCTTTTATTTAGAGTGGTTTAGAATTCATTCATCCATTATACATAACAACAGCATATTTAACAGTATAATGAGTGATACTAGTACATAACCACTAAAGCACAATCGACCCACAAGGAGCATCAGTGATTGTTCCTTTTGCGAGCTAGCTCCCTTGCCATTTCCCTAAGTTCCTCTGGTGGCGGTGGCGTATTAGTATCCTTGGGATATTCAATGTATGACTTCTGCAATATGATAACAAGAAAATACAGTTTAAAAGATGATATATAAAAATTACAATTTTAACATAATTGCATTTATTTAAGCTTAGAATGATAAGAATTCAAAGCCAACAAGCAATGACATTCAATTTGGCAAGGATTAGCTACTAAGACCCATAATGGATTATTATTAAAAAAAACAAAAAAAGAAACTCATAATGGATTAAGTTCTAACTTAAGTGAGCTTCTGTTGCAAGTAATGGCGAAAGAATGAAATCTATCTACGTATTCTTCGAAATATCACCCTCCAGTAGCAATAGCATTGTCAATCACAAATAACTAGCGGTTTGTTCAAATTCCGCTACTTTACGGTGACATAATGCTGCTATAGTCGTTTTTTAACTACACTTTATACTAAAGAGCATATCGCAATAAAATATCAATTTGTTCAAATCTTGCTACATTATAGAGCTGCTATAGCCTATTACCAAAAAAGTATTATGACTGTCCCGGAAAAATAGAGCTAGTATACAATCCACCATTATTAATGTATCTAATCATTAGCTTGACTAAGTGGGATATAATCCACCAGACGAAAGACAGGCAAGCTTTCTTGATCATCTATCACAATTTCAATTTTAAAATTAGAGTGACATGTTAGTTAAGATCTTGCTTGATCGAAATATAAAATGATTTTTTAACTTTTGCAGCACTACTAACGCATAATTTTGTTACAGTATCATCCAAGCATGCATTGCTACGTCACTAAGTTTGATTCTTACAAACCTTAAAAAGTCACCCTATTTTAGTGACATGGAAATGCATGATTGAGTGATAGAAGGGAAACTTGTAACCAATTTATTTTACATCGATAGTATATCAAAACAAAATAGAAGAAATTTACCTTTGAGTGGCAGAAAACAGTTAGAACCTACGAGTTGAATTTTAATCTTTTGAGAAACAGGGTACTGCAGCTCAGAAAGAGTAGAGATCAACATTTGTTTGGCAATTGAATGCTATGAACATTACAATGAGTCACAATGTTAAAATAGATACACAGAAAAAAGTGAACGAAGAATAAAAGCATTAAAAGGTTATTCAAAAAAAAAATCTTTGCGCAAAAGAAAAACTTTTCAAATTGTTAATAGAATGAGGGAAGCCCGGGAAAAATATATCTAATTCAACTTCTTCACATTTTGTTGCTTGAGCACCGTTAGTTTGCGAATGAACATGGTAGCTATGTGGATGAAGATTAGACGATAAAGAAGTTTTCATCTCTATGTTGGCCATAACTTCGTATGTTTGTTGAGCACAGGGATTAGATTCTTCATTTTCTTTGGAACATATTAAATTTTCCTTCGTTCCCTGGTTATTTGGAGAAAAGATAGAATTTCTTAGATTTCTTAGATTTACATAGAAATGCTCCAAATAACCAGGGAACGAAGGTTTAATATGTTCCAAAGAAAATGAAGAATCTAATCATTATGCTCAACAAACATACGAAGTTATGACCAACACATAGATGAAAACTTCTTTATTGTCTAATCTTCATCCACATAGCTACCATGTTCATTCGCAAACTAACAGAGTTCAAGCAATAGAATGTTTAGAAGTTGAATTAGGTATATTTTTCTAGGGCTTCCCTCATTCTATTAACGATTTGAAATGTTTTACTTTTGCGCAAAGAAATTTTTTTGAATAACCTTTTTATGCTTTTATTCTTCGTTCATTTTTTCCTGTGTATCTATTTTAACATTGTGACTCATTGTAATGTTCATAACATTCAATAGCCAAGCCAATTCTGATCCCTACTCTTTTCTGAGTTACAATACTTTGTTTCTTAAAATATTAAAATTCAACTCATAGGTTCTAACTGTTCTCTACCACTCAAAGGTAAATTTCTTCTTTTTTTATTTTGATGTACTAAAATAAATTGGTTACAAGTTTCTCTTCTATCACTCAATCATGCATTTACATGTCACTAAAAGAGGGTGACTTTTTGAGATGATTGTTGCAAGAATCAATCTTAGCGACGTAGCAATGCATGATAATGTAAAGAAATTATGCGCTAGTAGTGCAACAAAGTTAAAAGTCATTTTATATTTCAATCAGGCAAGATCTTACCTAACATGTCACACTAATTGTAAAATTGAAATTGTGATGGATGATCAAGAAAGGTTGTCAGTCTTGTCAGGTGGATTATATCCCACTCAGTCAAGCTAATGAAACCATGAGGATTCACATAAGATCCAAATCAGAGAATAACTGAAAAATGCGGTGCAACAAACTTGAGGTCATAACATTGGCACTAGAAGGATGACCTGCGCAACACATGAGGGCTGACATGCCCTTTGGCCCCTTAGCCCTCAACTGGGGGCTACTGTGCAAGTATACAAAATGGTCTCACATAGTTGGGGAATTGACGTTGAGGGTACTTTATAAACGTACACACTCCTCAATTCAATGAGGTTCCTTTTAACCAAGAAAAAGAAGAGTGAATACTAAATAGGCATTTTAGTTCTTCAAACTGTAAGGGTCGGTCAATTTAGTCCCTCAAATTTAAGAAACAGCAATTACCTTAAATTAAAGATATAAATAGGCATTTTAGTTCTTCAAACTGTAAGGGTCGGTCAATTTAGTCCCTCAAACTTAAGAAATAGCAATTACCTTAAATTAAAGATATATCTCCTCAATCAAAATAATTCTTTAGTAATCATCCATCAAAGTCAATGAAAGACAAACATATTGACTTAAATAGTCTTGTGCTGCACCAAAACAAGGAGCAAATTTTGAAATAGAACCAAATTGATTGATATTTTTCAATTTAAATGACTAAATTGCAATGTTGTCAATTGCAAATTGCAGAAAATAGTAGTTTGTTCAAATTCCGTTATGCTACAATGATATATAGCACCGCTATAGCCACTATTTAACAAGACTTTATATGTTACTTGTACTAAGGCTCGGTAAAAAAATAAATAAAGAATAGTAGATGAGCTAGTGGATAGTTGATGAGCTAGCTTACAGCAGATTGCGTATAACCTAGCTGGTTGAATTTCTAGAGTTTTGTAACATTAATGATTGAACTAACTCATAAATATGAAATGACATAAAATAATATATTTAATTAATATTTAATTTTTTTCAATTAAGAATACATGTGAAGAATTGAAATAAATAATGATAAGTTATAAGCTATTTGAATTAGCTTATGAAAAAAATATAAGCTAGCAAAAATAAGCTTTATGCTCATAAGAAAGTGATGGTTATCAAATAGGTCTGTTTTAGTTAAATAAGCTTAAAAGCTATAAGCTATAAGTACAAAAGTGGAAATTGCCAAACATACCCTAAACAGTGTAACAGTGTATCCAGAACAATAGTTATCCGTTCAAATTCCCCTATGCTATATCTGCTACTTAACCACACTGCTAAATTACTATTCCACGATTTGGGGACTAAATTGACCTACCCTTAAAATTAATTGAGATCGAATTTCAGAAGTGAAGTTTATTCAAACTAACTCCTTAAATCTAATCATCACATAACCTAAAGTTTTGTAATCATGAATTAAAAAGAATAATGAAGGAAAACCCCTAATAAAAGAGATAAAGAAAGAGAATAGTTATTACTTTTCCGATGAATTTGTGGAGGGAGTTGTCGGTATTGCTAGCATAAACGTACATAAGAACGATTGGTACAGTTACGTATACACCAAACTTTGCGATTTCTAGAATCCCCTTCGATGTTCCCAGTGACGACATCTTTCCTTTCCTTGAAGAAACAAGATGAACTCAGACAACAAACACCTCACTCAAATCAAATCTTTCTCTTAAATGGGCTGGGCCAATCTCATTCGTTTGATGCTTAATTTTATGTTCATGTTTAATTTAAAAATTGCTTTTCTAACATGTGTTTTTTTCTTAAAATACGTGGAAAATACGTAAATATCTCAGACGCTAGTTAACTGTCGTTGGTAAAAACCGGCGATAGTTAACAACCGTTAGTACAATAGTAGTTAACTATTGTTGCGATCATTCCTTAGATGCGGTACAGACTCATACCACTACCTTTTATTCATCCATCACCTTACATCACCATACCTAAACAAAATCCTAAAAATAATTTTTTTTCCTCCAAATCTTGGTTTCAAATCATTGGAGAAAGATTTCTACAAGTTTCTACACACATTTAACGTCAAGAAACAGGTAATACATTTTTTAACACGTTTACATTTGTTTATTTCGCGGCCAATTTTTTTTAGTTTTCTCACATGCAGTGCAACGATAGTTAACTACCGCTAGGATTAGAATTCAGTAGTAGTTAACTATCATTTGGGGCCCTTCCAATTTCCAACGTTTGAAGGGCAACTATATATATATATATATATATATATATATATATATATATATATATGAGTTTGCTAACGTAAACCAACAAAAAACATGAAGGTCCAAGTTAGCAAAAGTGCACATTTTCATTTGCACAAAAATATCCTTCGTTTTTATTATTTAAAACTAATAGCTTTTACCATGCTAGTTAAAAAGAAACTGACGGGTGATAATTAATTATGTTTTTGTTTCATGGATAATTATGTTGAAGTAGAATCACAAATGTGGAAATGTGAATAATAACTCGAAAATTGCTCTTCTCCCAACAAAAAACACTCACTTCCATATAAACTGATCAAAATACCCCCTGCATGAGTTAAATCACGCTCGGTAAGCTGAAGTATAACTTGTGTGAGTTAACTCACTATGGGTTATAACCTACATAAGTTAACTCATGATGGGGTTATAACCGACACGAGTTAACTCACGTTGTGTTATAACCTACGTGACTTAACTCACGTTGACTTAAGTCAAGTAGCGTGTGTGACTTAAGTCACGATAAGGGTAACACCAGCGTGAGTTAACTTACGCAGGAGTATTTTGGGTAGTTCAGTTGTGAATGAGAGAAACTTGATGGGAAGAGAGCAATTTTCTAATAACTCCCCTCATAAATTTGTTGTTGACACACTAAAGAAGACTGAAAAACACCAGTAAAATACACAAATACCCTCTCGGTAGTTAACTGTCGCTGGTTTATTCCATCTGTAATTAACTACCGAAGTTTTCCTCGGTAGTTAAGTGTCGTCAGTTCCATTGGTATTTAACTGCCGATGCGTCTTGAACATATGCAGAAACTGTAGAACAGAAGCATTGGATCCTTCATTTTCTTCAAAAACTAATCAAATTCTCTCCAATTCTCTCCTCTCCGATTTTCACGAGAGTCAACTCAATCATCTCCAAAAAAAACACAAGTAAGTAGTATTAATCATTTGTAATCATAATGTTAGTTTGTTTAGGGTTTTTTTTTTGAAAATTTCGGTAGTTTGCATGTGGTTAGGTTTTTGTATGAATTGACATTTTGATGTTTGCATGTGTAGTTTATGAATTGATAATTGAATGTAGTTGTTGTAATTGATGTTTAAGTATAATGTGGTTTTGAATGATGTCGAATTAACACGATAAGAATATGTTTGATACTTTGCACAGAAAGTTTTTGATAAAATGCCCAAATGAGAATTGCATTGATTATTTACTTAGTTTATGTAGTTATAGATAATTGTAGTTGATGGGAATGATGTTTAGATTATGTTTAAGTTCAATGTGGTTTTGAATGGTATTTATATTATGTTGTGAATGTTGTTTAGATTGTGATGTGAATGGTGTTTAGATTTTATGATAATTTTTTGTGTTCAATGATGTTAATTTTTTAAAATTTTGTGTAGATACGTCTGATCAGGAGCAGAGCCAGCAGATTGACCCATCGAGATTGATATCTGGTAGAGTTGCGGTAATTGGTAGCATGAGGTGGGCTAGGGTCAACGCACATATACCGAAGAGGGGAAGAGGTAAAGGTCGGAAGGCGTCTGGTGAAGGGAGTTCTCAGGCTACATAGCGTGAACAGTTGCAGGTGGTTGACCCGACGCAGGTGGAGTACCTTAATTATCAGGATAAGATACACGATGCCACTAATGATGGTTATGATCAGCAGCATATTCCTTATGGTGGCCATGTTCATCAGGGCGGGGGGCGAGGATGATGATGTGCCTGTATTAGACGCTGAAGACATTGCAGCACAGATAACCTCACAGATATTACATGATCAGCCTCCCTTTCCTGGAGGACCTGAGGATACAAGTTTATTGTTCTCTTATGTCGACCATGTTGCATTGCGTCTGTGGTATAGTTCAAACAATGTAAGTGTTATTTTTATTCTCTTAAATTATTATATGCAATACTTATTAAATTGACGCGCGTAATTTAAATTTAAATTGACGCGCGTAAGTTAAATATAATTGGCGCGCATAATTTAAAGTTAAATTGGCGAGCGTAGGTTAAATATAAATGGCATGCGTAATTTAAATTTAAATTGACGCGCGTAAGTTAAATATAATTGGCGCTCGTAAGTTAAATTTAAATTGGCGCGCGTAATTTAAATTTAAATTGGCACGCGTAAGTTAAGTAAATTTATAAATGTGATTTGTTTGGTTTGTGCAGGGATGATTTTTGGCTCATTTTCCTCGCTTTTTGAGTGTTGATGATAATCTAGACTATAGAGTAAACTATGTGTTTGCAGCTAAATGGGCGATACATAGAGATCATGGAGAGGGGTTGACATATCGCTCATTGCTTGATCGTTTGACGTTTGATGACGTTGCCTTTAGGCCGTACAAAAAGCACATGGAGATCCATAATTTTGAGGAGATTTTCTGGTATTCAGGCTAGATCATGTGCCGTGTTGACAAGGTGTATCTCACTTTCCTGAGAGAGTTAAACGACAATAAGGATACTTGCAGAACGTCCCTAGACATTCGACAGATGTTTTTGAGCTGCGAGCGTCTCATACTGTGCAGGCTTTCATTGACTTTCGTACTCACACGCTTAATGAGCCTGATTGAGGTGAGCCGGCAGGAGAGACGACATGGTGGATGGAGGATGGCTATATGCTATGGTACGGACGGGTGTCTCGCCCTCAGATTTTGTCACTTATTAAGGGATCACCTCTGAGGCCAGCAAATGAGGAGTAGATCATTGTACACCAGTGGGAGAAGTACGAGGCGAGAGGCTCGTCTGATACCTATGACATGATTAGTAGCGTTGTTGCCTATGCTCAATGAGTTGTTGGGTCAGGAGGTGATGAGCCCTCAACAATGGTCTGTAGCCATGTGTCATGTTAGGGAGTAGATAACAACGATATTGACCAGGAAGCGAGCCCGGAGGCTGAGGAGACAACATGTCGAGCAGGAGTAGTGTTATGTTGTTCGTTTTAGGAGTTGTTGGTTTTAGGCTTTGTTAGTTTCATTTTCAGACTTTTGTTCGTATTTGGTTGACATTATGTATTTTAACTAATGTTAGTACATTTTTATTTCATCGTGGTAATTTGTATTTATTTTGAATCAAATGTTGATACTTGGCTATTGCTGTTGATGTGAAAATATTCGAATAGGTTGTGTGTTATGTGTTTAAAACACATAACAGGTCCATAAAATGAAGCTTATGCTAATGAAGAGGCATCAGGACGCATCGGCAGTTAACTACCGAGGAAATAGAAAACTGACGGCAGTTAACTTCCAAAGAAATAGAAAATCGGCGTCAGTTAACAGTCGAGGAGTAAATAGGTCATTTACTGGTGTAAATACTATGCGTGAACAACAAATTTCCTCCCCTTATGACTTATCAACCCAAGATTAAGCCACGGTAGACATAGTATAAAGGCCCACATAAAACATTTAAGCAAGATAATATTTTTGAAAATTGCTATTTAGGTACCTATAAATTGTTCAAAAATACATAAAACACAATGAACGAAAGTTAATTGTCGTTTGGACACTTTTTAAATTGCTTATACTTATTTGAAAAGTAATTTAATCTTTTTAAAAAGTATTAAAATGAAATTAATTGCCGCTCAGCGTCGAATTATAGTTAATTGCCGTCCAGTTTTTTTTAAGATGTTTAAAAAGCAACGATCTTATCTTTTTCAAATGTTTGACTCTCCTCTCCATAAATGGTTGGCCAGCATGGCATGGTTCTAAAGGATGATCGAAACACATTTGAAAACATACTATGTTACACATTTTGCATTGGATAAGCTAAATCTAAGTAATATCGGTCGAAATTGTGGTAATGGGTGAAAAAGTACTCTAGCTGAATTTAATTATGAAAATTTAAGGCAAAGTTAAGTTGCTTTCCTTCCTTTGGTTAAAGGTTAATTTGCTTACTTTTGCATTTGATTACCACGACTGGGGGAGACACCCTTTATCGTATATGGTTGTCTGATTGTATTTTTCGGTTATTATTTTTTGTTTTTATTTCATCATGCGCTCAATTGAGGCGCAAGTGACTTGACTCTGTAATAATTTTTGAGTGTGTCTCTTTTGTATATCTTGTGCGAGATGAAACACTTATTTGGTTTCTAATATATATTGTATTTTGGCTTGTTAAAAAAAATTATGAAAATTTATATTTGGTTACTCATATACCTTGTAGACATTTGAGAGAGAAAGAAATAGATGATATGTGTGTTAGTGATGTGATAGGAAGAAAAGAAATATAGGAAAAAAAAATGAAATGCTAAATGGAAATAAGAGAATTAAATGTGTCGAAATATAATCACCATTTACCGAAAAATGATATTTTAGAAAGTGAGAACTATACATCTAGCTCATATTTTTCATGTTATTTCTAGTTACTTGACAATTCAAATAAAATGGTTCCTCAAAAAAAAAAAATCAAATAAATAGGGTATTTCTCTTTCACCTTTCTAAAATTTTGCACTAAACCCTTAGGTTTTTTTTTTGTCTTCATGTTTTTGATATATAAATTTTGACTTCTGTTTAACGGTGACTAATTCTCGTTAAAAAATATGTTGGGTAGACAAACTAAATTCTTCCCTCTCATCCAAATTTGTTATACACACAAGAGTCCGAAAACACACTTTTAATATCTAACTCACCTTAGTTTTTCTCCACAAAAAAAAACTCACCTTTACTAATGAAATTGGAGGCCTAACTCATCCTTAAAACCTTTAGGTTTTTTTTGGTCTTCATGTTTTTGATACATAAATTTTTACTTCTGATTAACGGTGACTAATTCTCGTTGGAAATTATGTTGGGTAGACAAACTAAATTCTTCCCTCTCATCCAAATTTGTTATACACACAAGAGTCCGAAAACACACTCTTAATATCTAACTCACCTTAATTTTTCTCCACAAAAAAAAAACTCACCTTTACTAATGAAACTGGAGGCCTAACTCATCCTTAAAACCCGATTCATAAGATGAGGATTGCCTCTTCTATGTAAACTCATATCAAGAGTTTTATCTATCCGATGCGGGACATGGATTTTTCCCAATACACCCCCGTCACGCCCAGCAGCACTCTTTGGGTTTGGTGCGTGAATCGGTAGGTGGTCCTTGAATTCGACAGGCTCTGATACCATAATGAAATTGGAGACCTAACTCATCCTTAAAAACCGGTTCACGCAATACACTCCCGTCACGACCAGCAACACTCTTTGGATTTGGTGCGTGAATCGGTAGGTGGCCCTTGAATTCGACAGACTCTGATACCATAATGAAATTGGAGGTCTATCTCATCCTTAAAAACCGATTCATAAGGTGAGGATTGCCTCCTCTATATAAACTCCTATCAAGAGTCTTATCTATCCGATGTGGGAAATAGATTTTTCCCAATATTTACTTTTAACAATAAAAATAATTTTCTTCTGGTATACCACCTATGCAACAACTATTAGTCTTGGTGTATGAATAGACATACTTCGATAATATCTTTGATTTTTTTTTTTTACTAAACAATATATTTAACTTTAACTTTATAAAAGTGGTTTATAAGTTGGTGATAGATATCGTATGCTTTACAATACTTTTTTTTAAGTATGAGAATCTAACAATCTTAGATATCTTAAAGAAAAACTTTGCAATTCATTGTTGTATTATCCGACTCGAAAGATTTGTTTTTAGACTTGTGCATAGAAGATACTCGATTTACACCAAAATATTATTTGTTCACTTTTTATTTCAAATTAATATTTTTTTTTTTATCAAGTAGTCTAGTAGCTAGAATTCATTTTTTTATGGTGAATAAGTGGGGTTTCCGGAGTTCGAACCTCAGCCCCTGCATGTAACAATGCATGTCCCTTCCAACTCAGTTATGCTCATGGGGATTTACACCAAAATTCCTTCAAGAACGGTTGTAAATTGGTCATTTATGTGACTTTAATAAATAAAATTTCTCCATTTTTTTCCTTCTTCTAATAACAACAATATGAAAGTTAATTTTTTGGAATAGCTTGCTACAACTTCTATGTACTGCACAAAAATTGGAAACATGCTTAAGAGTCGATAAAACACGGTAGTTCTTATCCCATCATAACTATTGTATGGCTCAATCTCAATCAAAAGGCCATATGACCCTTCTTGTTTCCATTTTGTTGTTTTGATTTTTTTTTTTGACAAATGATGTTTTGGTTATTATTAGGTGTGGCTTGTTTGCATCAAATTGCTCTACTAATTCTCGTCTTCTTGTCCATAATTAAGCTAGGCGATTAAAGTAATGACATTGACAATGGATAAAATCTAATACTCAATTCTTGATGGTTGAATGCATCTAATAATATCTTTTATTGGCTTAACTTTATTAAGACTTATAATTGAATCATTCCAAGCAACATGACAGGCTAACACTTCACCTCGCAATAATGAAATCTCATTTGCCTTTATTTTATTCTTTCTTAATCTAAGTTAGTGCTAATTCCACTTTCTTTATTGCAGATATTTTTACCCTTGATGTTGAAATGTAGCCTAAAACAACAAACATCTTCCAATGACAATTGACAAACGACATTATTAAACCTTTATTTTTCTTGATGAAGACATTAACCTTGTTGAAACAACGTTAGTTAATAAGCAATACTAAATATTGATTCATATTTTACTTGACCTGGCTAATTTGTCACTAGTAGGTAGGGAATCAGAAATTATCAACGGTTTTATATTGGACTGAGAATCGTATTATTAATTAGTATAATTATTATTATTATTATTATTTTGCTAAAACTAACAAAATGTAATCACTTATGCGCATGTGTAGTTTTTCGTGGTTGAGGAAAGGACACGTGTATTTTATTAACAAAAAATTATGAGTATGTAGACATGTATTTTTTAGGGGAAGATAGGAGACTTATTCCCTCTAAAAAAATATATGGAACTTATTTTACCAAGAAAATAAAAAATAAAAATAGAGGACTTCACATCAATGAAGGAAGGTACGTGAACTATATTTTTATTTTATATGATTTTAAAGACACACCATGTAATAGTTTTCGTGTATTTAAAAAGAGGGTGTTACAAACATTCACTTTGGATAAAATTAATGTGGATTTTACACATTCGAAATAGACCTTACACGAGCTCTATTTGGTTAAAAAAAAAAATCGGAAATGGTTGATAGAGTAGTTTATTATTGATCGGTTTAGCAAATGTAATGAACTTGTCGTCAAGTAATAATATTAAAGCTTAAGTATGTCAATGGTCCCTGCACTTTCATCATATTTTAACATTAGTCTCTGCACTTTTTTTTTGTTTCGCATTAGTCCCTGCACTTTGTAAAAAAATTGTTATTGGTCCTTCTGCTAAGTTTAAAAAAATAAAAAATATTAACGGCTTTTAAGGTGATGATTTCCCCCACTTATAAACACATGTTCAGGCTATCTTTTGTCCAATGTGGGACTTGAATTTTTCCTTATAAGAAGACATGATACAAAAGAAATAAAACATACTTTAAGAATAAAGGTTGAGGAGAGAGACTCATCTTGATGCTCTTAGCACTTGCATTCCTCTTGAACCGCCAAGTTTTAGATGAATATTTGTGAAAGATGAGAGTTGTATTTATAGATATATTTTCAGGTGGGTTTGGGTTGAAAAACTGCGCTTTTTTCCAAAACCCGCAAAGAAAATACAACAAAAAGCTGTATTTTCTCGGAACAACATGCACGTCGGGCGGGGGCTAAGTGTGAGGCATGTGCCATCACACTGAGAGCAAACAACTCTTTGTCCTACACGTCTAAGGTGCGTGGCCTCAACCTCCTGTGTTGTTTTTGCATTTTTCTTCGTCTTTTCGAGTCTGTTCCTTCTCCAATTTAGTCTTGGAACTTGGGATATAATTTTTTTAACTTGTAATGTCTTCATATGCTTCTCGAACTTCATTCCATGTTTTTCAAAACTTCCATGATGTGTCTTGCTTTGGCATATTACATGATTTTTCGCTAAAAGACTCAAAACACCTACGAAATTATGTGGTTTGAGGAATAGACATGATTAAACGACTCAATTGAAAACATTACAAAACATCCCTTAATCATAAACAACTTCTCTAAAACTCCTATTTATTGACTCAAATGATTGATGAAATGACAGAAAAATATGTTTAAAATAACGTAAGATGAAATGTCATCATCTATATTGGACATTCTCTTGTATTAATTGTCTAATTCAAACCTCTCCTGCTTATATTGTTTTCTCGGCCTTTACAAAAAAAAATTATAATTATGTTTACATTCTATATAAATTGAATATTGAATCAATAATATAATGAACTGTTTATAATTATAAAAAAAGGAAATTTTTGTTGAAAAAATTGTTAAGGTCTTGTAATATTTTATCATATACTTAAATAAAAATAAATTGATTATTATGTCCTGGGTCGGATGGAGTGAATTTTGGCTTCATTAAGGATTTTGGGTTGGATATGAAAGAAGATATAATGCATTTTGTGTCTGATTTTCATCGAAACGGAAAGCTTCTGAAAGGTATAAATAGCACATTCATTACTGTCATTCCAACAAAAGATTCCCCGCAGAGTTTGAATGATTTTCGTCCCATCTCTTTGGTGGACAGCTTCTATAAGGTATTGGCTAAGTTATTGGCTAATAGGTTGAGGACTGTTATTGGTAGTGTAGTTTCAGACTAATCGGCTTTTATAAAACGAAGACAAATTCTTGATGATATTCTGGTTGCTAATGAGGTGGTAGATGAAGCAAAAAAATGTAACAAATATTTATTGATGTTTAATGTTGATTTGGAGTAGGCCTACGACTTAGTGGATTGAAATTATTTGGATGATGTGATGGAGAAAATGTCATTTCCGACTCTTTGGAGAAAATGGACGAGGGAGTCTATTACTACAGATTCAAAATTGGTTTTAGTTAATGGGAGTCCCACTTATGAATTTCCCTTGGCTCGAGGTCTTCGTCAGGGGGATCCTCTCTCTCCCTTTTTGTTTTTGTTGGCAGCTGAGGGGTTCCATGTCATGATGGATTCTTTGATTGCTAATAATATCTTCTCCAGTTACAAAGTTGGTAGGGAAAGGCCTCTTTCCATTTCTCACCTCCAATTTGCAGATGATAACTCATTTTGGGGGAAAGAAGTTGGGCCAATGTTAGGGCTATGAGATCCGTGTTTCATCTCTTCGTGGCGTTAAAATTAAATTTCCATAAGAGTGAGCTTGTTGGTGTTAATGTTACTCAGTCATGGTTACTTGAAATTGCGACAAATTTAAATTTTAAAGTTGGTGGCTTGCCTATTATGTATTTGGTCCTCCTAGTGGAGGGTGATCCTCGCGTGGTTGAATTTTTGGGAAACTTGTGGTTAGCTGAATAAAGTCTCGCCTGTTTGGTTGGAAAACAAACATCTTTCTTTTGGTGGTCGCCTTGTTCTCCTCAAGACTATCTTGACTTCGCTCTCTGTCTATGCTCTTTCATTCTTCAAAACTCCCTCGAGTATCATCGTCTCTATTGAATCAATTTCAATTCGCTTTTTTTGGGGTGAGTATGAGGATAATAGGAAAATTACCTGGATTGATTGGGGGCCCATCTGTTTGGATAATGAGGTTGGTTGTTTGGGGGTAAGGATAATTAGGGAGTTTAATTTGGCACTGTTAGATAAGTGGTGTTGGAGACTGTTAGAGGATAGATAACATCTTAGGTTTAGAATGTTGGCCGCCAAATACGACCTAGTTGATGGTCGGGAGGGGTCAGTGTGGTGGAGGATGATAGCTAGCATCTGAGATGGTGATGGTGTGGTGTCAAGTAGTTGGTTTCTTGACAACTTACGTCTCAATGCCGGAAACGGTGTTAGATAGGTGGGTAAGTGGGTAAGTGAGGTCCCTCTTTGTGTTAGGTTTCACTGTTTGCATGACTTATTAGAAAATAAAATGGCAACTGTTGCACAAATGTTTGCTTGGGGTTGAGATGAGGGAGGGGAGGCTTGGAAGTGGCGTAGGAGGTTGCGGGCATGGGAGGAGGTCTTGGTAGAGGAGTGTAGGAACATGCTGTTAAATGTTATGTTGTAGGTTGATATCGAAGATTCCTAGAGATGGATGCCTGATCTGGTTGCGGAGTATATTGTAAGTGGTGCTTATTGAGTGCTCACATCAGGACCCCCCACCACTATGCATGTCCATGCGGCTTTATTATGGAGCAAGGACGTTACATTGAAGGTCTCTGTGTTCGCTTGGCGTCTTTTTCGAAATAGGTTGTCCTCTAAAACAAACCTGTTCCGTAGACGCATTATCTCTCCCGAGGCTCAACTGTGTGTTTCTGGTTGTGGGTAACAGAAATGAGAGACCCATTTATTTTTGTCATGTCGTCTTTTTGGCCAGTTATGACAGTTGACTAGGAACTGGCTTGGTGTATATTCCGCGGATCCATCTAACATTGTGGATCATTTTTATCAGTTTGGTACCTCTTATGGATTTGGCAAATCACGATGTTCTTTAATGCATTTGATTTGGTTTGCTTGTTCGTGGGTGTTATGGAAGGAAAGAAATGACAGATTATTTTGCAATAAATAAAATTTTCCGGTCTCAGCTTTTGGAGAATGTTAAACTTCTCTCCTTCTTGTGGTTTAAAGCTAAATTTGTAAACTTTCATTATAGCTTTCATAATTGGTGTAAAAACTCATTCTTATGTTTGTGTATTGACTAGTTTATTTTACTTTTTGTTGAACACTTGTTGTAATTTTTGGATGTCTTATGTGGTACACTTTGTACCGTAAAGATAGTCTATTATTTCGTTGTAATATATCATTTTGATTTCTTCAAAAAATATTGATAGTTAAGCTTAAATTTTCGATACCTCAAAAAAAAAAACTTAAATTTGTTGTAATTAATTGAAATAATTAATCAAAGTTGGCAGAACACTCCCCCGCTCAAAAACTTGGTTTAGGCCTTTCTTTAGGTCGGCATTGATCTGAACTATCATATTTTTATAGGACCTATCATTGTTTTTGCTATCAAGTAACTGTCATTTTAGTCCTAAAAAAAGAAACTGTCATTTTGGGTCCCGTTGAAGAGAAAAAAAAATGTCATGATTACTTATTTAATTATTGATTTTTGGTTAAATAGATAAGTACTATGTTTTGAAAAACAACGATCCTAAACGTTTCCTACCCCAGGTTTTCTGTTATGCTTACGAAGCATATATTTCGCAAATAGTATAAATTAGCAAAATATCTTCCTTAATAGATCAATTTAGTCTTGGTAAAACCCCACACACAACACACACACACACATATATATATATATATATTAACATATTCTTTTTCGTTTTATTTATAAATTGAATAACTTCAAAAATAAATGAAAATATTACGTTTAACTTATACAATTTTTACGCAATTTCCGTTGTAATTTTTTTTAATACAATTTCCATTTATTATATAATTAACTTTTTTAAAAAAGTCAAAATGAATTAAATTAACCGTAAAGAGAACCAAATCCATATAAGAAGTGTTAGGTTAAGACTATCAAAGCAATTTAGAAGCAAGATTACCAAAAAAAAGAGAATTGTTATCTAAGAATGAAGCACTACCTAAATAACATGGGTAAAACAATGAAGTGGATTTATCCACCACCAAGACAATCAAAAGCTAAACATTGTTCTTTGTTTTAAACCTCTGGAGAGAGAAAATTATACTTTATAGAATAATTGCTGAATTTTACTTTTGATGAAAAATGCGACAATTTTGTTCCTACCGTGATAAAACACAAGTCAACCATGTCAAATGAAGTGAAGTACTACTCTTCCTAGAATCACCTCCTAAACTTTCAAAATGTTTAAAGTAATACGTATGTGCAGTATGTCTGCTGAAACAAATGGTTGAGATTATAGTGCCTCAAGACTCCACAACCCACAAAAAGATGGCCTGCACTTTCCTCCTGCGTCCTGACCACATGTACTCGCATACAAACCTAAATTAACCTGAATACACTCACGATGAATATCAAACTATCTTTTGTTGATAATCAATTTTGTAACAACCTCCACGCAAACAAGGGGACCTCGTATGTATGTACATACATACACATACATACATTTATTATGAATATTTAATTTTTTTGTAAATTACTTATATCATTATAAATCTTCTCCATCATATATATGAACTATGATTGAGTAAACTTTATAATACTCATGAGTAATTAGTCCTTGATATATTAATCAATAAAAAAACTAACATGATTATCACATATATATTAATATTACTATATAAGAGCTTCAGTCTAATTTTTTTAAAACTTTGTAGCACACATTTGTTTTTTTTTCTTTTAATTTTAAAAAACTTCTAATCAAATAATTTTTTTATAATATAGTTTACAATATGTTAATTTTATTCATAAATAACACTATTCTTTCAACTTGACAGGTCGTATCAATTCATATATATATATGGACGCTCACGGCAAGGAAAGAACCGGCAAGTCTTAATCGTAAATGGCTTTTGGCTCATTGGTGGAGTTTTTATATTTTATCAATGATATGATATCAATTATCAAAGCTTACTTTATACACATTGACTATAAGAAGAATAAATATGTTTGTAGTGAGATTCCCTTATATAGAAATGATGTAGTGAGAAGTTCGTTGCCTTATTGGCTACTAGTTAGTGGACTTATTTGGTCCCACTTTTTGAATTGTAGCTACTAAACCACTAAGTGATGTATGGAAACAAGTGAGCAAGGAAAATAAAATATTTTTAATCATGATTACAGTAACCAAATCAGTGGATCTTCATCAGGATTTCCTGTAATCGGGAAAATGGTGCATAGTGAACTATATATCATTTGATTGAAATCAGATTGTACAAATTTAACCCTAACAAATATATTAATATTAGTTGATAACTTTCTATTTTATACCCTTAAAAAAAACTTTCTATTTTATAATTCTTTATGAAAATGGAAAAATAAAGTGTTTGATGATGTATTGGATCATGATTCTAAAAGATTTTTTTATCATGAAAAAGTCTTATGGTATTCAATCAAAACTCTTTTCAATTTCAAAAAAAATCTTGTGTTATTCAATCAAGATTCTTTGTCATTTAAAAAAAGTTTTGTGGTATTCAATCAAGACTCTTAATCACTTAAAAAAGAGTCTAGTGGTATTCAAAATCATTCAAATTTTTTGAAGAATTGCTTAATAAATCAGATTTTGATGGATTTTGTAGGATTTTCTAGTGAAATTTTAACATGAAAATGTTTTCATGAAAACATGAGATTTCTTAAGATTGTTTTTTCTTTTAAAATTTTATTATCTCTCTCCTCCCTTCCCCCTCACTCTCTCTTTTCCTCTCTTCCTCTTCCCTTCTCTCTCTCTCTCCTCCCTTCTCTATCACTCTCTCTCTAGCTCTCCAATAAAAAAAACAAAGTAAAATAAATAAAATAGTCTTTATTGAGATTTTGTGAAAGAGAGTGTGTTATGAATTATGATCATTTTTTTCAATTATTTCTTACAATTTATAAATTCTGTTGAAATCTTTTGAAATCCATGAAATCATTTTAAATCCTTTAAAATCTTATAAATTAAATCCATTGAAATCCTAAATAGTCTTTTAAAATCATTAAAGTCATCAAAATTATGTAGAGTTTTTTAAAATCCTCAAGACTTTTTTAAACAAAAACTGTCTTTTAAAATTCTAATCTAATACACCCTCCTAAGTTTTACTATCTAATGTGTGGTGTATTTGGTTGGAAAGAAACAATATTTTTCTCAATATAAAAGTTGCCAGTATTGATGAGGTGGTTGATTGAATTAAGCGGTTATCTTAGTCTTGCATATGTAGGGTAGATAGGAATAAAAATCAGTTTTTCTCCGGTTGGTGAAATATCCCTTCTATTTTTGCTAATCATATTATTTGTTTATAAAAACAAAGTTGAGATTCACATGTGGTGTGGTCGCTGTTTAGTATGAGTGTTGTAAATTCCGATGTACCAAAACAAGAACAAGTAAGTACCTTCCAAAAATATATAGTCCCAACAAAACTACTTCTCGTTGAGCTTGATAACGCACGTCTGTGACCTAAGTAAGGGTATTAAGACGTTGAAAGAGATCCTTATGTGTGAAAAAAAAAGACTACTCTAAAATAATATGTTATGTTTCATATATAGTGGCCACCTTTCTTTATTTTTTTCTATAAAGATAGAAAGACATATCACTTCCTTTAATTTTAATCATTTTAGTGGACAACTGTTTCCTTGCTAAATGGCAAACAAACTTTATTTGCTCATTACTTTTTTTAGAAACGATAAATGCATAAGATACACTCCAAATAAAAATATCTATCTTTTCTTTTTAATAACCCAAATAAAAATATCTTAATCTCTTTTAGACATTTTAATAATGACTAATTTTCGTTCCACAATCTATTAGACACATAACACGAATTATTTTCTAACTAAATTTTTTAGATACACCTAATCACTTGATGGAAATGTCCAAATCTTCGCACCACTCAAATGAACTAGAGATTTTGTACAAAGAGAGAGAGGCACACACGAGCCATTTCAGCATAAAAGACACCATTCACATTACTTTAGAAAATCAACGCATGGTTGAGTAAATAAAAACAAAACATAAATTCAACATGCTAAAAAAAGGATGAATTTGTTAACAAACTGACAACGTTTAAGTTGATATAAAATGACAAAACGCCTACAAATAACATGACATAATAAAGGTGATTAGAATTTTCTTATCTTCATATCTACAACATTGATGATCTAAACATTGATTTTGTAGTTTTTTTTAATCGACAATATATTAATTAACACCAAACCTATGCAATTAAGACACAAAGAGCAAGGTACAAAGAGACAAATGCAAGGCGTTGTATATAGGCGGAACGCCTAAAATCACCCAACCTCCAAAAGAAAAACAAACAATACCGCGAACCGCAAACAAAAGAAAACGCCAGCTGAATTTAAGATACACTCGAGTTAAGAACCTACAATTCCAGATAAAAGCCTCTGAAATTGCAAGATGATAGCTACACCTCACCAGACAGAACCAACCCCTAACACTCGAATAGATCAGCAGCTGAAGAACACAACCCACAAATCAGGCCTACAACACACATAGGTCCTCATCCAGCAGCTAGCAAGCTGGAAGCCAATAAAGAAAATTGTTGTTCACACTTTATATAAGGCTGAAAAGCACTTGTAAGAGACGCAAATACCCCCTCGCCAGTTAACTGCCGAAGCAATGAATCGGCGACAATTAACTACCGAAGTTTCTTGGGCAGTTAACTACCGATGCTCTGTTATAAGATCAGAACAACACATAAGAATTTCCAAAACTCCATTGTTGCGGTTTTGATCAACAAAGTTGCGATTTTCTCCAAGCTTAAGCGATTCAACGCCAATTACAATCACAAAATCAAGTAAGTATTTATTATCCTATTGCATTGGCTTTTTTGATTGAATTATTAGATTTTTTTGGATAAATTGTCACATATTTAGGTTGTTATGATTTTTTTGTTTTATGATGTTAGATGTTTATGATTTGATTGAATTGTTAGATGTTGATTAGAGTAAATTTGATTGAATTGTGGTAGAAGTTGTTAGAAACTTTTAAGTATTATTTGAAATTGTTAGGAATTTGTGGTAGAATTTTTAGGATTAGTGTAGGTTTTGATCTCTGATATTTGCATTGTGTAGATATGTCTCAGAATCAGAGTGATGTTCAGTTGAAAAAGGAGGGCGAGAAGAAGAAAGCAAAATCGATTGTGACATGACACATAATTGAATGTGAAGGAACCAGACAAATAAGAAAGGCAAATGTGCTCGTGTACAATTTCAACTAGATGAGACGGAGTGGAAGGAAATATTATTTTGGTGCTCAATCAAAAGCAGGTGCCCCAAAGACTATCAAGGACAACCCAATTGACTTAAGTGACGAGGGAGATGATTAAATATAATGACTTGTAATATATTGTTTTGTTGGATGTTTTTTTATATGCCACACATTTTGGTACATTTTGAAATTGAATAAAGTTGCGTATGGAATAAATTCGAATAAAGTTGCACAAGTACACAAAATCAATTCAAAAAATACACAATTTTATTTCATCTACATTACATTCTCCCTAAATATATGTGGTATCATCATGACGTTGGGTTTAAATTATATTCTTTAAAGTTTGCCGAAAATGTCGGCATTGAAGGGTCTTATAGCTCCGATAGGGATTTACAGCATCCTTTGAAAATTCAAAAGAATGAAGAGAACACAGAACATGTATTCTACATAATCAACTATATAGGTTTTCACATCGAATCCCTTTATATAGGAAGAGTATTCATACAAAGGAATGCATCCCAATATATTCTTTTGAACTTAATCCTACTACACTGCCAACTGACAAGTTTCAATTGACAGATGACATGATCAAGCTCAAAACAACATCTTAGAAGTGCATTCCCATGTATGACACTCCTCCTATACGAAGGAATTCGATGTGAAAACATATGTAGTTGATTATGTAAAATACATGTTGTGTTTTCTTCATTCTTTGACTTTTCAAAGGATCTTGCAAATCTCTACACTAAATATAAGACACTTCAACACCGACATATTCAACAAACTATCAAGAATTAAACTTAAATTCCAACAAAATAAAGACACTACATAATAATAATGCTACCTAAACATAATCTTCTGGCAGAATCAAACTCTTGAGAATATCTTCAGGCAATCTCAGCAATGTAACAAACATATCGATCCACGAGAACATGTTGTGTTGATAAAGAATCGAGAACATGCTCCTCACGTCGTCGTCTTTCGTTAATTCTAGCCGACTGAACGTTATTCTTCCCTCGTCGAACGTTGGACGTTCATACCGAATGTATTACACCCTCCTTGTGTCTCCGGGATCTCCATGATTGAGTCCTTAGTTGATTTCATTCAGTTGATCCTTCAGACCTTTTAACGTGACATTAATGTACTGAACCTTGAACACCTGAGAATTTCCATCGTTGAAGCGTATGCAAATAGTGCACAAATCATCCATTGTTTCTGAAATTCTAGCGTACTTGTTTTAATATGTTCTGTGCGATGTTTTGAACGTTTGCGATGTTCCGTTTAATGTTTCAACATCGTACGATAATCAGAAATAAAAACAAGAAAAATAAACGACAATAAAGTAAAGAACACAGTGAGTTTGTTGACCTAGTTTGGTGACAAACACACCTACTCTGGAGGCTACCAAGTCAGGAAGGAAATCCACTAGTGTAGTCCTTATTCTATAGCTCTCAACAAACTCCTTGTTTACACTAAAGACCTAGGACCTACCCGTATAGACTTCAACCTAGGAACTCTTAGATCTGAGATCCCATCTCACTATCCTATGGTCAGTCACAGCCTCTGCGACCTATCAGACCTAAACAAACTCAAGATTGAAGTTACCTTCAAACACAAACAACTAGCACCTTGTTTCATAACTTCGGTGTAGTACACAATGAGTATACAACTCGATCTAGGTCTTTAACATGTATCACAAATGATACAAGAAAGGCTCACAAATATACATAACTAAATTTGCATCGACAGATACAAGAGTAGAACACAAAAAGACTCAAACCCTAAAAATCTAAACTTTTTAGTATGACGGCTTGAATGAACAATTAGGTCTTGGAGTCTTGTTTATATACTGAAGCAGCTTGAGCTAAATACTTAGACGGGCTTCAGAACAAAGCAGATCGGTTCAGCTAATCTGCAAAACAAAATCAGTAACAAATCTGGAAAGTCCTAAAATGTCGGAACATCTTTAGGATCGTCCAAATCAATAACAAATATTTCCTAAAAATATAATAACTACTTCATAAATATTCCACAGCTGATCTTGTAAAGATATGCGCGTTACTTGGTCCACAAGGTAAGGAAATATTGTTTCCTATAAAGCGTGCGCGCGCGCAGGTAGGCATGAACCCAGACACACTGAACCGTGCCGGAATGTTGGAACATCGTGACCAAAATCTTACACAGATGCCTAAACACATGTTGGAACTTTGGTTCCAACTTACAGAAACAAGGATATTTGTTTTAGCAACAATGCAACCAATACAAATACCCAACAGTTTCAGATCTACACCATAAAAAAATTAAACAATCCATAAAAAACTGATTCAAACATTTCATCAAACACTTGGAGTGCAAATTATACATAAACCCTAAAACTCATAACTATAACATAAACATGAAAACATCTTAACAAAATTAATCAACTTACATCTACTCTAAAAATGAATCATAATATCTTCTTTTTAATTTTTGAAGAAGCTAAACTAGCCCACCTAACTTGGCACCAGAGGAAATCGAACCTGAGACCTCGAGCACACTCCCAGATCCCAAGCAATACCACCGGACCAACCCAAGTGGGTTATGAATCATAATATCTTACTTGTAAATCTACTTTAAAACTAAAATTATAAAAAAAAAAAAAAAACCAACAAAATTTAAATCAACCTAAAACTAAAATTATAAAAAAAGAAAAACAATTATAACAACTAAAATATCTGTTAATAGAACTATGATTACTTACTTGTGATTTTGTTGGTTAAATTTGGAGCATTTAAGTCATTTTTTCGCCAGATAACTACTGAGGAGCATTTAAGTCATTTTTTCGCCAATAAAACTAAAAAAAAAAAAAGAAGGCGCAGGCCTGGAACCACACCCACAAATGAACATTGACTTAAACAATAGTACATACAAGATGGAATATTTAGGCTCATCAAGCTCCAACGCCAAGATAAACACACCACCTCCAAAAAAAAAAATCATCCCTTATGCCACATTTTTTTTAATTAAGATTATGTGATTTTTCGCTTTTTAAATAGCACAAATAGTTACAATGTCAAATTCGTCAATGACCCTTCCACCTTCTTTTTGTCCCATCCAACCAAATGAATGAACATATTTAACGGAGTGATAAAATTGCATACGAGCCAAACCATTAACTTAAACCAAACACACTCCACTTCGCAATGTAAAAAGAAATTCGAAGTTGTGTTCTTTCCTTCTTTGACACAACATACACAAACTTGAAGTTGATTAGAGTTGATTTGTCAATACAAATCAAACGAACAGTACTGCACCAAGATGAAAATGATTCTATTTTAAAAGGCAAAACAGCTTAAAACTTTTATTTTAAAAATTGTTTAACAAACAAGTTTCCAATTTTTATATTTTAAAAACTAAAAATAAGGTTTAAAAAATGTTTCAAACAAACTCTTAGTCTTTCAGGTTTTTCTGAATTATTATTATTATTTGGATACAAAATATCCTCCAATTTACACACCTTTTTGTTATTGTTTTAAAATTATTATTTTAGAATTATTTCAGAAATAATCAAAGTATCAATATTATTTCAGAATTATTAAAGCACAAAATGACTTCTCGTTATCTAATTAGGACATGTAGAATATGCTATGCATAATGTTTAAATTACATAAACTTACTAACACCTAAACCTTGTGCTGGTCCAATAAAAAACTAAGCCACCACAAAATGAAGGTAATTTTCATCAACTATAAAAATTCATAAGCAAAGAGAATAAACATATATAGTCACGTAAGTATGCATGCGTGGTATATATGATATGATGTGGAGGGTGTGAATGTGATACTGACCCTTGTTTTGTTTTGTTTTTGACAATGGTGATACTGACCTGTAATCGTTTCATTTAATTCAATTGTCGACCATATGATTCATATATTCATAGTGAGTTCTAGAAAACAGGTCAACTATATTTTCTCCATCTGGCATTTTTAGGGCCGCAAAAGATTAAAAAAATTACAAAAATATATCATTCATTTTGTTATGTTCTAACTGTGTTCGTTGGTACGTACACAAATACTACTCAATATAGTTAGAAAACAACACAAATAATACAAACACATACCCTCTTGAGATTCTTGATGTATACGTAGGTGGGACTCTGGCTATTTCCTACCAATCGTCGAAACCCAAAAGCATCCACCATTCATATGATTCCGTTGTTTTTTTTTATATGCCCTTAATTTTAAGCACGTTAGTTAACGTTAATATCATATATTAATTGGTCCTATACTTATGAGGAAACATATACCAACTTATAATTAGATTGGTTTTGGTACAACCCTTTTAAAAATAATAAGAATAATTGAGTTGTACAAAGTCGCAAGATCAGATGTACTATGTCTTCTCTAGTTTATACTATGAGACTATCTCATCACCGTAATTTCCTCTCATAAAAAGAAGTGTCAACATAATTCTTCGATATATATCTCGAAAGATTAAGTCATATATACATTAGTTTGCCAAGAAAAATGTGATAGGGGCCGGGGATTATTGGTGAAATACTAGTTGGATTTGATTGGAAGTTGGAAAAAATAAACACATGTCAACTAGTGTTGGTATGAATACAAAAATTTCCACGTTAAATAGGACATATCTATTAGTAGTGTTTATATAAGTGAAGATGACCTCTAAGGACATGACCTTGGGTTATTTACTTTATATACATATACATACGCGACGTTGTCGTCGTCTATTAAACATGTGAACTGTTTTATCCTATAGACAACATGATTGTTAGTCTAGTCTACCTTCTATAAATTCGAGTAGTGCCACGAAACGTTTTAAAGAAAACGATCTTGTCGTGACTCAATCCGATAATATTTTGGTGGTGATTTCTTATTTTCAAAAAGATACTTTTTTTAATTCTAAAGAAAAACAATTTTCAATGCGGATTTCCATTTTCTTATAACCATGAAAGTTCAATCATAACCATTGATATAAAAGATAGTATACGGGTTGAATCTAACTTACTAAATTTGCAACGAGAATCTTCTAATCTTGCATGAACGGTGTTGAAATTATCTTGTTTTAAATCATTTCAAACGCTCTTCTACAAATTGAGTGTTAATTCGTAAACTTACCTGAGTTATTAGGTGTAAAAAACATGTTAACTAGATAATAAACTCAGTTTTAAAAAAAATAAGAAAGTTTAACGAGTTTGACCGAGTTAACACGTCTTAAACTCGATAAACTATTCATCTTGTGTATTTTATATTTTTCGACAAAGATTAAACATATTAAATAATTGTGAATATTTAGAATCAATAGCATTTTTTTTTGAAGAATAAAGGAGGACAAATTAATCATGGTTGCTGTAAAGCTACACGATAGCCCTTGGCCGTGGGCACTCCCGAATGGACCTTTTAAAGTTGCAATATTCGTGAGTTTGACTAGCCAATTATAATAACATTCAATGTTAAAATATCAAAACAAGAAACCTCAAAATGCATTATCAATTTCTCCACTCAAACACAACCATGCATTAATTCACAGTGAATCCGTGAATGTTCCACGAAATTAATACTAAAAGTGAAACTTGCTGCATGCAGCCACTTCTACAATAGTCAACTTATAGAGCAATATTCAAAAGGGTTGGTTTCATTGTATGCTGATGTATGTATCTAGTTGTAATCAAAAGAGGGTACGTGAAATATATAAATCCAGCTAACCTTATGGTTTGCATATTCTAATTCCAGATTGTAACACGTTTTTTGGAAACTCATCATATACCCATCATGCAAATATTACAACTCAACATTCGTAGAGGACACGGCATTGATTATTAAGTGATTAAGCTAATGAAATTTCTATACGTTCTTAATTATTAAGATATTTGTGAGAGGGTATTATTTGTGTTTTCTTAAAAAAAACATCTTTATGGGGGCGGCGGCAGGGTGTCCTATATTTGTGAAGGTACACAAATTCTTAAATACAAACAGTATAAAAAAAAAAAAAAAACAGTAACATACAAGAAAAAGAAAGCAATACGGTGTATTATTAACTCAAGCAACTACTCCAGCCAAGAGAAACATTCAGATGGCTCAACACACACCTCATAATATAAGCAATGATTATTTAATATATATATATATATATATATATATATATATATATATATATATATATATATATATATATATGAGGCAGGATCCGTAAGTGTTTAGACTTACACCAAATCTCAACCATTATAATTATTTAATCTAACGACTCATATTATGTCAATAATAAATAAAAAGGAAGCACATTAAAATGTTAGTAGGAGATTATCAATATATAAGATACTCCTTAATTTTTTATTAATTATTATTAATTATTTGATCTGTAGAATAGAAGTAGTGTATTTTTTTTAAGGATAATACAATGTTCTTGGTGAGAGTTCAATCATATCTCCATGCTTGTTCTCACAAGCTGTTCTGTGTAAAAAAAAATTTAATATTGTTTTGTGTACAATTGGGTGTGACGGTGATTTTAATATAAAAGTTTTTTATACTAGTTTAATGATTTTATCACTTTGTTTTTATTATAGACATGATTAACTCCATTTTTCAATTTTTCTTATTTTGATGTTTTGTTGTGACACACATTAAAAGTAACCATTTAAGATGTCTTCCTTTTTTTCAAAACAAAGAACGAAAACATTTACAAAATTACTATTACTATGGAAGAAAACATGCAATTGCAGAGATGATGATGGACATGAAAATAGCATGGAGAAGTACAACTTCATATTTTGAGAAGAAAGAGAAAATAATTAATAACAATTAATAAAAAATCAAGGAGTATCCCATATATTGATAATCTCCTACTACTATCTTAATGTGCTTCATTTTTATTTATTACTGACATAATATGAATCGTTAGATCAAATAATTGATTGGTGTAAGTCTAAACACTTACACCTGGTGTCAACAGATCCTATATATATATATATATATATGGTTGAAGTCTCATTTCATGATTGTGTTTAGGCTTAAACATATTTTATGTCCATTATCTTTATTTTGGGGTTTATATTGGCCCTTATTTAAAAAATTAGATAAATCTTTTAATTTGTTTACTTGATTCCACATTAGTTATTTCCCTCCATTAAAGGCTAATAATGTTAACTACAGTATGCATGACATGTAAGTAAATCAACATTTCCTTCTTTCCACTTTACCAATTCCCCTATAAATCAAAATTAAAGGTTCATTGAAACTCATTTTTCCCCAAATTCTTCGGCCCAAATTAGAGATTGCAACCAATCTTCTTCCCCATCTGAGCTAACATGTCAAGGTTAGGAGGTTTCTCATTAACTTCCTTTATGAAATCATTGAAAAATGGTGCAGAGGATGAATCCAAAACAAAGTCGCATGACTCTCATACTTCAAAACCACGAGTTTACTTGGAAATGACTAACACGGTACCAATTAAATAAATTGAAGGACAAATATGCATTTTTTTTAATAATGGACCAATATGAACTCAATCATAATGATAAGGGACTAAATAGGTGTTTAATCCTTATATTTACTACATATTATATAGGAATAGGATATGAAATAGTTTGGATTATATTTGTTTACACCAAAAAATAGGTAATCGAAACATGTATCGTCAATTGGGTTGAAGGGAAATGATTTGAGATCAGACGCGTCACAATCAACAAATATTTAAATTGACTGTCGGTTGAACGTGGCTACTAAATCTAAATAGACTTGCCTATTGAAAGTATATGACAATTAGTTGCATCACTATCAGTTGATACAAAATAAGTTAACAGTTAAATAGGTTGTCAACTACATCTACTATTTTTTTTTACTAAATATAAGGTATTCATGCAAAACATGTTTTTTTTACTAGATATATAAGGTATTCATTCAAATCGATAGATTAAATTGAAAACGACACAAGTTTCATGTCGTTGAAAATGAAAATGATGAATATGCAAACAAACTCACAATATTCAAATTAAAAACATTAAACAACATAATAACTAAGAAATTGAGAAAATTAAAATGATCAGAATACTCATACATCCATATAGTTAGCATTGATGCATTGGTCAGTCATCATTAGTTTAACATGTAATGAGTTGAAGGCTTGAAGCTGATTTATTAATATAAGAAACACCACAATCATACGAAAAAATCAAACTACACCGCAAAAGATGGGAAAACCAAACTACGTTGCACGCCAAGACAATAACTTCCAAAATAATATTAACCAAATCCATGTGATTAACGCTGTTTAGATAAACGAAATAAAAACGACGCAGAAGAGTGATTTCATGCCAAAAATAATTCAAAACTACCAATCTCTGAAGGATGAAGAAGAAATGAGCCTAGAAAGCACTAAAAAACTAGGGCCGGCTTCACAAGTCAAAAATTGAAAACTCGTTCTTTCTTCCATTCTTTCTTTTACATATGCGTGCAATATCTTTTATATTTTTTGAAAGTATTCCTTATCATGCTTTAAGGCGTGAATTTTATCTTTTTTTTTAATGACACACATATATAGGATCACCAAGAGTGGCCAGAACCTCCACCAAAAGCGAAAAAACACATGTCAACAAATAACAAACTAAAACATCAACAAATAAATCAAAAAAAACCCTCCCTCCCTCCCTCCAAGTGCACAAACACCGAAAGAGTGGATCAAACCTAAAATATCTTGTCATAAAAGCTTCCTAGCATGAATATATTTTTTTTAATAAAAGATGCTTATAACATTTTATTAATAATCAGATGTTCAATACAACAAGGTACATAAGAATAATTAGTGGGACTAGTTAATACTGTGGCAACCCCAGCTAACACGTGAGCTACCTCATTCGCTTGACTCCGATTAAACTTGACCTTTGAGTTGGTGAAATTCAAATCGAAGAGACTTCTACAAGAGGAGATAATGAGCCCAAATTCAGAGACATCCTAGCATGAATATTATATATGGGATCTTTCTTTCTCTTTCATAAAAAAGGTTTTCCATTTTTTTAGTGGTCAAATATTGTTTTTCTTCTATTTAAACATGTTTATTTGAAAACATATCAAAGAATGTGTCTTATTTTGTATTATATAAATGTTTATAAGTTTCTTACTAAATTAATATTTTTTCTGAATTATTCAATTAAAAAATATTTTAACTAATTCTATTAATTAATATTTATATCAAAATATTAGTTGATACAATGTGTAATTAAATAGTTATATCAAATTTTCATTCAATGAATAAGACATAACAATATTTTCTATATATAAGGTCATGTCCCAAATTTTCTTTAAAAAAAAAAAAAAGAAGGTCAAGTCCTTGTTAAAAAATGGTCAAATCCCAAACAAAGTAAAATAATATACATAATAAATACCTTCACAATTATAACCGGCTCTCCATTTTCGACCGTTGAAAAAAAAAAGTCATCTTACACTTTAAGCAAACTAGTTAGTGTGTTTTGAGATTATAGGAATTTGATATTCTAGATGATTTTATTTGTATTTTTAGAATGATATTGTTAAATAGAATCAAAGTCAATTAAAATTTTCTTATATTTCTTTAATCATATCAAATTTTCTTATTCATACTCAACACATGAGGAAATACTATTGTTTTGGGCACACCACAATAATACTTCTATTTAGGTTAGTGGTATAATAAAAAATAGCATATGTTATTGTTTATTTTAAGGAAATATATATATTTTTATGAAAAAGAAAGATATATATATATATATATATATATATATATATATATATATATATTTTTGGTCAAGTAGTCTAGCGGCTAAAACTCACACCATTTTTAACCTAAAAGTTTTGTTTACTGAAAGAGCGTTCACATATTTAGGATATTGAAGGTTCAAATCTCGATCGCTGAATAAAAAATATTTTATTGTTATTAAAATAAGAGATAGAAATAATGTAGTAACAATAATACTCTAGAAATATAAAACAAACAAACAAACATTCAATAAACAGGCATGCAAAGCAAGAACCACCACTAATACAAAAAGGACAAAATAGGAATTATAAAAAAATAAAACAATGTTCAAAACGCTACGCAGTGTTGTGTCTATATAAATAAACACGCTTCCACAACAAACACACACTCTCATTTCTTCTCTCACCAAACAAAATGGAACGGCGGCAACAAACACCACCGTCGCCGCCACCATCACCGCCGTCACGAATAATCCTTGGCAAATACCAACTCACAAAATTCCTCGGCCGAGGAAACTTCGCTAAAGTATACCAAGCTCGTTCCCTCATCGACGGTTCAACCGTCGCCGTAAAAGTCATCGACAAATCCAAAACCGTCGATGCATCAATGGAGCCGAGAATCGTTCGTGAAATCGACGCGATGCGTCGGCTTCAAAATCATCCAAACATTCTCAAAATCCATGAAGTTTTAGCCACTAAAACTAAGATCTACCTCATCGTTGATTTCGCCGGCGGTGGTGAACTTTTCCTCAAACTATCCCGACGTCGTAGGTTCCCGGAGGCGTTGGCGCGGAGGTACTTTCAACAGCTTGTTTCCGCTCTTTGTTTCTGCCACCGTAACGGTATCGCTCACCGCGATCTCAAACCGCAGAATCTTCTCCTTGACGCTGAAGGTAATCTCAAGGTTTCCGATTTCGGTCTCTCGGCGTTGCCGGAGCAGCTGAAAAACGGTCTTCTTCATACAGCTTGTGGTACGCCGGCGTACACCGCGCCGGAGATTCTCGGCCGGATTGGATACGACGGATCTAAAGCTGATGCTTGGTCTTGTGGTGTTATCCTGTACGTTCTTCTCGCCGGTCATCTTCCGTTTGATGATTCGAATATTCCGGCGATGTGTAAGAGAATAACACGCCGGGATTATCAGTTTCCGGAATGGATTTCGAAACCTGCGCGGTACTTAATCTATCAATTACTTGATCCGAATCCGAAAACCCGAATTAGGTTAGAGAACGTTTTTGGAAACAATTGGTTTAAGAAATCTTTAAGAGAAGAACCTGAAGAGAAACTTTTTGATGATAAATACAGTTTTGATGGTTATAAGAAACTGGAATTAGGGATGAATGCGTTTGATATAATATCGATGTCGTCGGGTTTGAACTTGAGTGGTTTGTTTGAAACGACGACGTTGAAGAGTGAGAAGAGGTTTACTTCTAGTGAAGAAGTTGGTGTGGTGGAAGAGAAAGTGAAGGAGATTGGAGTGAGATTAGGGTTTAGGGTTGAGATTGGGAAGAATGGTGCAATTGGGTTGGGGAAAGGGAAGGTTACTATGGTTGTTGAGGTGTTTAAGATTGTGGATGATTTGTTGTTGGTTGCTCTCAAATTGGAGAATGGTGGATTGGAGTTTGAAGATGTTCATTGGAATGATTGGAAAATTGGGCTTCAAGATGTTGTTCTTTCTTGGCATAATCATGAATCCAAAAACTTGTCCATGTAATCTTGTTGACTCCGAAAGCAAGAAACATATGTTCGATCTCTGACTGATGTGTATGAAAAACATACGTTGAGAGACGTTAACCAGTTGGAAGAATTAGTTTCTGCAATTACGTGGGAGATGTCTTGGTTTAGAAAGAAAAACATACGATGAGAGACGTTGGACTGACTGGAAGAATTAGTCTCGACAATTACGCGGGAGATGTCTTGGTTTAAAAAGAAAAAAAGTAGTTATCTTTGTTTGTTATTCACTCACACACAAGATGCTAAGAAGTGCTGGGTTCTCATGCATGTAGTCTCAAATATACACTTTTTTTGTTAGATTTTTAGGTGTTAAATGAGTGAATTTTGTTATTTTGTTTGTAGTTTCTTGTAAGGGACAGACACAATTGTTCACTTTTGTAAATGGAAAGAATAGTGACTAGTGTTTCTGTTGTTCCATCTTGAATCAATTACTACATTTTTATGACTTATTGTTATTTGACTCTGTTTTGTTGTTAGTATTTTTGCTTATGTGATTTTTGATCCCACTGCTGTGGTATTTCATTTTGCTTTTGAGTAATTAACATGAAGCTTTCTGGTGTGTTATTGTTCTGGTGAATTAATAAATATATATAAATATGAAACTCACCCAAATTATTTGGACTCACCCAAATCATTTGGATGAGTTGATTCTGATATTTTCTAACTTAATTCGGATCTCAAATTTAGATCTCACCTCTAGAATGCAACATTTTTACTATCCATTATAGTCTCATGTGGCATGAATGATTAGTTTCCGCAATTTCGAGAAGAAAATACTTGTTATTTAAAACTAATAAACAAAATAAATATAATAATTGTCAATCTTTTCTTTTCTGTTTTTACAAAAATTGTCTTTCGTGTATGTGGTAGGTGTTTAACGAGTGAATTTTGTTATTTTGTTTGTAGTTTCTTGTGAGGGACACACAAGTGTTCACTTTTGTAAATGGAAAGAATAGTGGCTAGTGTTTCTCTTGTTCCATCTTGAATCAATTGCCTTATTGTTAATATTTGCTTATGGGATCTTTGATCCCCCATTGCCTTGGTATTTCATTGTTGCTTTGAGTAGTTAACATGAAGCTTTGTGGTGTGTTGTTGTTCTAGTTAATTCAAATATGATATAAGTATAAAATAATTGCTCAAAACATTTGAATTTGGTCGAGTTCGATTCGGATTTTTCAAGTTTAATTAGAGATTCTAATCTCGAATCTATATTTGATTATGAGAATGCAAGAACTTTAAATTTTTAGACGATAAATTTTACCCGTCTATTATATTCTCACACGAGTTTCGACATAAATGATTAGTCTTTACAATTTTGGGAAGAGAGTATTTTATTTATGTTTTTAATAAAACTAATAAACAATTGAATAATTTTCAATCTTGTATGTAGTAGAGATTTAACATTTTAAATCTCACATCTCAAATTATTTAGCTAGTTTTGGCGAGTGTTTGATAAAATTCATTTTGACTAAATTTTACTTTATGCAATTCATTTTCTTATTATCGACTCTAAAGTGGAAAATGGTTTATCTTTCTTCTAAATAAACTTAAATTTAATAAAAAATTTGATTTTGGTAATTATTATTTGAAAACATTTTGTTAAGATTGACTCTAAATATTGACCCAGAGATTGACTTTAAACAATTCTGTTTGGTAATTAATATTTGAAGATTTTCGTCAGGTTTACCTAAAATATCTATCAAAATAGTTTTTTTTATTAATATCTATCAAAATAGTTTTGTTTATGAAAATTAATTTATTGCTGTATGGTGCGAACTTATGACGTATAAAAGTGAAATTGTACGTGCTTAGCGACAATACAAAGGTGGTTTTTTTTTTTGGTTACAAATACAAAGGTGGTTGGAGTTAAAACTAATTTTCAATCAAAGTTAATAATAATATAATATGTTTCAATATCCTCATCATTTGAGTTAATTTTTGAGATGTGATCTAAACCTACTTAACATGATATCGGAGCCGGTTAATTAAGGATTGTAATGTGAGAATTAGACCCAGGTTTACGTTATACATGAAAGCGGGTGTCGAAATTGGTTTTAAAATTGTTTGTAGTTTGTTATTAGATCCACATTGTTCAAATTTTCAGGCTCTTGAGTGTATAAATGTGCTTGAATAAGTTGGTGTCTTTGTTAGCAACCCATACTAATTTGTTTCTACAAAATCTAAATTGCATGTGCTGTTTGTTTGCATCTGAAAAAAGCATATATGATAAATTAGTAGCGTTATTGGGTATATTCTTGGAATGGTAGGATCAATCATGCAAAGGACAATTGTCTTCCAACTTTCATGGGCTCCAAATCATGCATAATTTAATTTCATTAATCAAATAACTTAACAAAATCATAATTTTGGACAGGATCACACCATTATCAACTAATACTATATCTTGGATTCAATTATAGCCTAAGATTCTTTCCTCCAGCATTTTCTAGTACAATTTCTGAGCAAATGTGTTGTATACTTGTCGTTATAGAGATGAAAAATATTGAATGATGAATCTTGTGTAAGGTGGTTAATTACATAGAGACCAATCAGATTGTTAAATTGTTAACCTGCAACAAAAAGTGAAAGTCACATGCATAAAACTATTGAACAAAAATCCAAGAAAACTACTGAACAAAAAGACAGGCATATACACTTGGAAGTTGCGCAGGCCCTTGTGCCACCCTGCCTCCAATCAATTACCGCATGATCAACGTTAGACGTTGATCATAATATGGTTAGTGAATACGAGAATCTCTCATCGACCTCGATTTCTCATGAAACTCTATCTATAAAGACACATGCACTAAGAGAAAGATACACGTTTTATTTTATTAAGCGTCTCACACACCTCACTTAAAGACGGATTCACCAACTCTGCTATTCAATCTTAGTGCTCAAATCAATTACTTACTATTCACGAGTACTTTATGAGGTTGTTTTGGTAATTTCTAACGGATAAGAGTATCTCTTATAATTTTTTTTTTTAAGGATAGAGTATCTTATATGCTAGTATTTATAATAAATACAAAAATGAAGTACTTCTTTGTTGACAGCCACGTTGCACTTGAGTCTTGAATGCACATTCACATCAAGTAATCAAACCCTTGCACTCGGATAGAATTTTTGTGTTGCTTGTGAGCATCACCAACCCTTTGCTGCCACATATTAAGCTTCACATTGGATTCACATGGCCCTTTTGCAATGACAATGACATATGTTAGTTTTCACATTTACACTCTACTTGCAATCTATATAAATTCTTCAATTGGTACAATTGATCAAAATACTATAAATCCTATCAGGTCCTTGTTATGATGTCACAATCTACCAAAAATGATGCTACCAATGAAAAACTAAAAACAAAATAAAAACATTGCTTCCATATAATGTAGAGGGAGGACCAAAAGTAGGCCATGTGATGTGTTTATAACCCCACACTTGACACTAAACTGATGAAAGGATCAATTCAAAGCATTTGATTGCAACATTCTAACTTAGAAAATGATTAGTTGAAGACTGATATTAGCCTTGCAAAGATTTTAGGATTCTTGTGATCAAATTGCATTCTGAATTATTCATTGTAGAGCAGAAGTTTAATGACAAGTGTTAGGCTGTTTCTATAACTTTCAAGTATATGCATTGGTGACAATCGGGATCTTAAAAATCGTGGTTGGGTCTAACACAATTCTACAAAACCGGCTTGTGAAGCTAGCATTGGTTCAAGTACATGCATTGGTGACAATCAGGATCTTAAAAATCGTGGTTGGGCCTAACACAACCCACAAAACCGGCTTGTGAAGTGAAAATTATCCCCACTTATAAACACATTGTTAGGCCATCTCCTATCCGATGTGGAACTCTTAACACACCCCCACACAACCAGCATTATTGGATTGATCCGTGGACATAAATGGTGGGTAGTCCGATATCGGAAACCTGATAGGTGGTCCAATGGATCTTGAAGAAACTCTGATATCATCTTAGAAATCGTGGTTTGGTCTAACACAACCCCACAAAACCGACTTGTGAGGTGAGGATTGCCCCCACTTATAAACACATTGTCAGGTCATCTTCTATCCGATGTTGAACTCTTAACACGAGATTCAAACCCGAAAAAAATTAAAAATACCAACATAACAACAAATATAGTAACATGTCAGTAAAAAACTGAACAAATTTAAAAATATTTGTTAGAAATCGAAATAAATTTTTAATAGGGCACTTCGAATGGTCAGCAAGCTATGAAACACGGATACGGACACGGACACCAGACTTTATACGGACACTGACACGCGTACACCACTAATAATTTGAGAAAATTACATAATTGTAATTATATCGGTGTCGTGTCGGTGGATACGACACATGTCCGATACCGGGACACGTCTAATCCGAGGAGTATCCGTGCTTCATAATCAGAAGGAAACATGAGGTGTCGTCATCAGATTGAAACTGGTAGAATGAATATGCTGTGATAAGATGATCAATATAAAGTTTTAGAAGATTTATAAAGGTAAGTGATTGTCAATTGTAAATAAGATGATTCAAGGAAAATGCTAGATTAAAGAGAATAATTGTATGGTATGAACAATTATTGAGATGTTAATACATTAGGTCACATGATGTAGTTAGAGACAGATGTCCAATTTTAAGAGTGGGTAATATTTGATAAATGTATACATGCGACAAATTTAGGATCTAAGGGGATTGGTCAATAATAGGAGTTTATGTGACCCTTTAAAAAAAAAAAAAAGGAGTTTGTGTGATGTAACGGGAGTTGGAATTCCAAGATTTTGATACTCTCAAACTGATTGCATCTATTTGAAAAGGATTATTGGCTATTGATGTTGAAGTTTGTAACTCCCCCAAATTTTGTTTATTTTTTCAGTTTGTTTCTTTTCTTTTATGATTAGGACTCTCTAATTATTAGTTTTTACATTAGTATTTTTTCTGCTTTAAAAGAGGTTAGAATCTATGGTGAATATGGCATGATATATGAATATATGGTGAATTATATTTCAAGTAGTACACACTCAAGGCTTCACGTAGTATTCCCCTAATACCGTTCTAAAGAATGTCATCAGGCTAACTACGAAAATAGAGAGGATATCAATGATTCCAATAGAAAGAGGGTGCGCATAAACGGAGTATAGGAAGCGGTCTCATCATTTTGGTGTAATGTACTCAGCCTTACCATATTTTTATATAAGATGTTATTTTTAGGACTTGAACTCGCGATCTTTCAGTCATGTAACAACAACTAACTTTAACGTTGCGTTGATGCTCTCCCTTCAAACTGTTAGCTCAATCAATGATTCCAATAGAGTGGAAAAAAGTTTCAATGGCAGAAAACATTCGTAGCAAAATTATGAGATTCTAGGAGTTTTTTTTTAAGGAGACAGGAGTTCTGAATTCTGATCTTTTAATTAAACAATTCTAATAGTTCCCTGATTTGTTTTCCAATCACTGGAGTTTCTAAAATTTTCCTTACTAAATAATAGGGTGGTAGCTCATATTGTTTGAGTTAAGAGTTAAAGTATTTGGAGGTCCTGAACTTTAACCTGTACGAAAGAGTAAAAATATTAATTTAAACTAATTACTAATATTTTTTTATAAAAAAATGTTCAAACAATGTAAACAACTTCTAACTTGTTAATTTTAGTTAACAAAGTGTACACAAAAAGCTTATTAAATAAGATGATGTTTGTTATATGATTAACTTGCATTTTTTTAACTCAATGAGTGAAATTTTCAACCACATAGAGACACCAGTCTTGCTTGACTTCAAATAACTATAAAAGAGAGTAAGCATAAAACAAAATATAACAAAGGAAATAAAAGTTAGATTTATTTAATTTTTTTTTCCTTATGAATTACATAACATGATTTAATTTAAGATTAAAAACTGAAACTGAAATATGTACTGTCACATGATTCCAAGTTATGATTTTGAATAATAATAGTAATAAAAATCTTCATATATTGTAAGTTTGGCCGGGGCACTATAAAATAAAAAATATACATCAATGCAATTTCCTTTTTAAACGATTGTTTGAAGTTAGACTTAAAATATAAAATAAAAAATAACTTAATGTTTTATATACATATAGGAGAAAGTCAATATGACAAGATTTTGGAAACTAATGACTACTTTTTTGGATATAAACTTTAATGTTGTTTTTTTATTAAATAAATTTTGTTGAAAATAATTGGATTTGTACAATGCCTCTGAAGTTTTGTTGATAACTAAGTATTAAAAGAACAATTTGATATACTAATATATGTTTAAGTGAGTAGGAAGCATCAGAAGCACAAGACTTACTAATATATGTTTAAGCGTGCTTTTCAAATTTCTTTTCTAAGTGGTTAACACTAGTCAGGTAATAATGAGTTCAGAGTCTAATTGCGGTGAATAAAACAGAACACAAAGATATATATATATATATATATATATATATATATAGAGAGAGAGAGAGAGAGAGGGAGGGAGGGAGGGAGGGAGGGAGGAAGGGAGAGAGAGAGAGATCAATTATACGATTCCTCCTACAATCCAAGTGTATTCTAATCCCCTTGCACTTCCAAGGGATTTCACAATAATCACAACTTAGTACAAATGCTCAAAGACTCTTCCAAGAGACTTCCAAATTAATGCTCAAGCACACTTGCAAGAGACTTCAAATGCTTAAGCTTACTAGCAAGACATTTCTAATTCTCAATCACTAATAAAAGAGACTTCCACTGCTCAAGCTCAGAAGCAAGAGGTTTCCAATGCTCAATCAAAACTGAAAGAGACTTCTAATGCTCAAGCACGCATCCAAGAGACTTCCAAATGTTCATAAAAATATACAAGATAAGTTCTTATACTTGAATACAATTAGAGGTGTAAACTAAACAAATTAGAACGAACTCTAAAAACATAGAATTTCTAAGATATAAAATTTGATAAGAAATTATAAACATAACCATATCAAAAATTTAAACTGTATCTGAGACATAGACGTATCAGAGTTATTGAAGTTTGTTTCGCCTGGTCAAGACTGATAACATTTCAGAGTCTGATTAGTCTTTCAATTAAGCACAAATTAAATAAGTTCCTTGGCCTCTTAAAAGACTCAGAATTTAGATAATTTATTCTACTTTCCCTTTTGTCATCAACAAATAATATGCAAGATACACAATAATCAAGAAATAAAAATGCATATAGAGTTGTGATAAGGCGAAAGAAGGTTTCAGTAAGAAGATAAAAAAACTTAAATATATAAGATTAGATAAACACTATTTTTTTTGGATAAGCCAGGAGATAGGACATGAATCAAGAGGAAGCACCGACATCCCAACTAGGTTGGTACCTCGGAGAACCTCCATCCTCTACCGCCTAACTCAAAAAATTTATTAAAAAAAAGGGAATATATGTACAAAAGTGGGGACTAGACCAAACCCTTAAATGAAGATAAACAGTATTCATTTAAACTATTACTACATATTTGGATAGAGTACTTAAGTTTTTATAAGAAACAAAAATAAAACAAAATTCTAATGTCTAAACTCAACATCTAAACTTCCATCAAATCTTGAGTCGTATCTTTCGTTTATTCGATCTTCTGCTTGTGCTTCTTCAAGTACTCCTAGAGCGTCTTAGGCCGTAGCTATTTCTTCATATATCGCATGGCATAGTGTACCCACACTCTATATTGTCCGTTTTGCTGGGGTACTATAATATAAAAAAACATACATCAATGTAATTTCTTTTGTAAATGATTGTTTGAGGTTAGCCTTGTAAAATACATCTATCTCTTCCATTTGATATTGGCGGCAATTCTATAGTGTGAAAGGTTTACTAGCATGTCATTGCAATAAGCTATTTCAGTTTGCTAGTGAAATTGTTAGATATTAATTCCATTCATGCCACAAAATTAGAAAACCGATCATTCATATATTGTATCCATTGCTATAGAATTGATTGCACATGTTACATATTTTATTACAATTAATGTGTATGTGTTTCATTTCATGAATAGACTTGTATATAAACCATGTTTTTAAAAAATAATGTAACATACGCACGTAACATTTTTGTAATCTTTTGAAAAAGCTCCAACACTCCACCAATAGAACAATGGAAACAATATTCAAGTATCTTATTTTCATAATCTTTCTTACAAGTCTTGTCATCAAAGGTATTTTTTCACTTTTATATTATTCCTCCAGTTGCACATGCTTTTAAATATTCTCTCTTTCTAATATAGTTTTTGAGCATTTTTTTGTTTACAGGATCATGTTACAACTGTCCATGGAGAAGCCTTCAAATTCTACAAAGAAGTTCAGTAATACACGGAAAACTCCAATGGCATGTCTCAATAACCAACACTTGCATATGTACACAAAGCCATATATTGGTGTCCTGTAATGGGTTTCATTCTATCGACCAAACGATTATTAAAAAGCAGGGTAATAATTGCCTCTTATTTAATGGTCATGCATTGAGTTATAATAATACCGAAAGATTTTTCAATGCTAGGCATAGACCCATTCGTTTTGCTCCTATAAGCTCAGTCACAATTCCTCCATGCTTTAGTAAAAAATAAATAGTGTACACAAAAAAAATGATATGGATTTCAAAGAATTTACGAACTTTTGAATTTGCCCAAAGTAAAATAAAGCATGAGCGTACTATTGGGTTTAGGACCTTTTCATCTTTGTTGTACGGGTTGGGACTACTCTTTGTAATCCTTTTTTAGTAAAATTTTATTTTCATAAAAGAAAACGAGCTTTATATTGTTTTTTAATTAGTGGATTTTTATACTTAACTATTTTAAATTGAGTTTAAATATCATATGATCCCGAATCAATAGATCTTTGGTGCTATTGTGGTTTTTATTGAACAAAAAAAAACTAATGAATGGGGGGCATGTCTGCTATAAGCAGTCACACTTAATAAAATTTTAAAATAATAGTAATAGTTTCATATTAATTGATTATTCACATTGCCTTGCTTTCGAGTCAAACTAGTCAAAAGATCCGTCCTTCCGTCTGGGTCATGTAACATTGCGGTAATTATGTTAAAAATAATTATATTGTTAATATCGTCAAATGTTTAAAGATATTAAATGAAAATTATCAGTATTAATGAAAAGTTTCTATTAAATATTTTTCTATTATATATACAAAAATTTGTTAAATAGTTGAATCATACTGGTTATAGATTTTATTTGTTTATATATGCGAAAACAAAAGTTTACGTACATATATGATAAAAGTCGATATGATAAAACTTTGAATATCCATGACTATTTTCAAAATGTCAAACTTAATGCAATGTTTCTATTAAATAATTTTTATAATTTTAAATATAAAAACAACGTTCAATGTTTGCACAGCTCCCGCTGCGGATTTTATGTGCTTATATCTACATGTTATATATATATATATATATAGAGAGAGAGAGAGAGAGAGAGAGAGATCAATTATCTGGTTCCTCCTACAATCCAAGTGTATTCTAATCCCCTTGCATTTCCAAGGGATTTCACAATAATCACAACTTAGTACAAATGCTCAAAGACTCTTCCAAGAGACTTCCAAATTAATACTCATGCACACTTGCAAGAGACTTCAAATGCTTAAGCTTACTAGCAAGACATTTCTAATTCTCAATCACTAATAAAAGAGACTTCCACTGCTCAAGCTCAGAAGCAAGAGGTTTCCAATGCTCAATCAAAATTGAAAGTGTACTTGCAAAAAGTACGAGTAGTGAATACTAGGGTTTTCTCTGTCTATTAGGGTTTAGACTGATTATTGGATGCTTTGAAAATTCTCTCAAGGGTTGTATTTATAGCCTGCCGCGGGCTTGGGCTTTGATGGCTTGGTCTCCAAGCCATAGGGGTATTCTAGTATTTTAGGCGGGTTCTAGAGGTTTACTTAAGGCTGCACCCTAGAAAGGACGCGCCTTGGGCCTTAGAGCTCTTCTGGAGGGCGCTAAGGCCTCCTGGGGAGTCTGCAGGTCCTACTAGAGGTCCTTAAGACTCCTAGGAATATTATGACGGTCCATAGACCAACAAGCACGAGTCTTGGGACAAGGCGAAGTGGTTTAAGTTATCTTGACTAAACGTAGGGGTTCTTTAGGAAGGATCCTATAAGTTTCTTGAGGAAATTCAATGACGGTCTATAGCCCAGTAAGCACGAGTCTTGGGACAAGGCGAAGTGGTTTATTTATCTGGACGAACGCAGGGATCCCTAGGAAGGATCTTTCTAGCTGTTTGATAGCTCCGTAGGGTGGTTACATTACCCGTGAGTCATAGATCCCTCCTGTATTGCAAGAAGTTTGACTTATATAGAACTAATCGCCTAGTTTTCTTTAGTAAAGGTTCCTAAGCTACGGCGTGATACTTCTCGCCTCGTTCACTGGAAAGGCGAGACAGACGTTACTTGGAATGTGGGCGAGGATTTTAACCTGTAAAAGAGATCGGACGGTGTAGATTTCTTGACTCTTCAGTTGTCGTGACGTGTTCACATCTCGTCCTGCCACGCACGTGTTTCCGCTTTTTTTGCAGAGAAAGCGCGCTTTTCGAGGCGACTTTAACTCTCCAGTTCCTATATATTAGCGCTTTACTTCCTCTTCAAAACCTTATTTCGTCCTTTCGCTTATCAGTTTTCGCTTCTTCTGTTCCCTCTGCTTCCGCTCTCTTCTGATTTAGCGCAACCGTTTATTCCGGTTTTCATCAACTCTCCGATTTTGTCCAGGTAAACCCTTCTCCTTTCTCCTTTACTGCTTTGAACTAGTCGTTTTAGGCCTTGTAACGATGGTAGTTATTAAAGAATGTGACGAACAAGGTAGAGAGGTCGTTCCGTCTGACCCTAACGAACTTAACAAATTACGAATGGCTTGTTTGAGACATGCGACCCGTCCTAACGTCGTTATCGATTGGGATGCCTACTTTCGCAGTCTTCCGAATGATACAACCACAGATGAGTCGTCTGATAGCGATAGTAGTAACGACAGCAGTTCCGATAGTGATTGCGTTTTGCTCTATTCTACTTCAGGTGTAAATCAGAATCGAGAGATTTGCTTATTTAGGCCCGTCTTGATAGAGAAAGAAGACGCGATCAGGGCAGGTGTGATAATGAGGTTTTTTGCTCCAGAAGTGACGGGTGTGGCATCGCTGTATACAGGGAGTGCGGCGATCAATTTCATAAGGAGTGAGATGGATATCTCATCGACGGGACATGAAGAGGATGTCGAACTACTGCAGTGTGACGAGGGCGAGAGGGTGTGTTCGCAATCTTTGGTGGGCGAAGAGTACTTCATGTATGGGGCGGTCCTTGAAGAATTCGGCGTGAAGCTTCCACTAAGTCCTTTTGAGATGGACGTGTTGAAATTTATGAATGTGGCGCCCTCTCAAATCCGCCCGAATAGTTGGGCGTTCATCCGAGGTTTTGAGATTCTGTGCAAGGCGCTGGGTTTTGAACCCTTAGTCGGTCCCTTTTTATACTTTTATGGGACTAAAGATGTTAGTAGAGGGACATGGGTAACAATCTGTGCTCATCCAGGTAAGAAGTTGTTCCCGCCGTATGCTTCTAACTTCAAAAAAGACTGGAAATATACTTTCTACAAAGTGAAGGGGGCGCTTAACTGTTCTGTGGCTTCTGTTCTATCAGAGGGAAAACCGAAGTTTCCACTGGTTTGGACTGCATCTCCAGCTGCTATAATGGGCTATAATTTTGAAAGAATGACACCTTATGAACAAGGGATTGTTTGTTGCTTAGAGAAAATGCTACACTGCGATATCCATGATCTCTTGGATAAAGAGGGCGATACAGGAGATCTGGAGAACTACTTGCGTGAGTAGTTTTACTAAAAGATCCAAGCTTTATTTTTCTCATACGATTATCCTACGACCATTTATTTGTTGACTTCCTTTCTAACCTTTCCCTCTTTTGTAGAATCAAAAATGCCGCCACTTACTCCTGCTGAAAGGAAAAAATATCTTGCCGAGTTGAAGGCGAGGAAGACTTCTGAAGGTTACACAACTAGTGATCCTGCTGGCGTGCAGCATCGGCGGGTGAAAAGAAAAGATCCATCCTCGAAGACCACTGTGGGTTCGTCTTCGACAGATGCAGAACCGCTAGAGATGCCTGCTACTGAAGGCGCGACTGTTGAGGTCTCCGGCTCTCCTTCCCGAAAGAAAATCAAAAGTGGGAAGGGCGATAGCCGAAAACTTCACCTAATTGCAGAGGGGACGGAGAGGATAACGCCAGCGGCTACCTCTCTAAACGAAAAGGTGGTAGAGTCCTTCTGGCATAAGGACTTAATTTCCGGAAGTAAGTATTTTCCTGGTTGCTTGCTTTGCCACTTTCTTCCTTATTTCTTTATTTGTAATATTGACGGATATATCTTCTTATGGTTATATTAGGTATATGGGCGAGAACGTGCCCTTTTGTGAAGTTGATGTGGACGCCGGTGTGAAGAGCAGATTTGGTGACTTGGTGATGGATGCCGGGGAATCTGCCTTGAGAATTCTAATGCTGAATCATACTATGGAGAGAAAGTATGGCGACTTGGAGAAAAAGTGCAAAGAAGCTGAGGAAGATGCGGAGAAGTGGAGACATCAGGCGACTGGGTTGCAAACCCGCCTTGCTGAAGCTTTGGAATCAAAACAAAAGGCGGAGGACTTGATGAAATCCTTCGAAGTTAAAGCTGTCGAAGCTATCTCTGAGCTTGAAGCTGTTAAGCTGGAACGAGATGCGTTCCAGGAAAAGAACCTGAAACTGGAGGGAGAAGTTGATGAATGCAAGGGGGCACTTATGGAGTATTTCGACGATGGTTTCGAGAGGGCTCGTGCGCAAGCTGCGCACTTCTATCCTGAAGGGAATTTTGCTGATATGGATGCTGGGAAAGTAATTGTCGATGGGTAGCTTGTAGACGAGGAGTGACAAGAATCTTTTCCTTTTTTTTTTTTATGGCGACCCTGCGTGGCGCTTCAGTTGTTTTGTGTTTTGGGCGGCCTTTTACGGCGCCCAGCTGACTTTTTGCTTAACAATGATCCTCCCGGATTTATGAATTCCTATATTGTTTTTATACGTGGTAATGATTTTTAAGTTTACGAGCTTTCACGATGTTCCTTTTAAATAGTTTAATCCTACCAAGTGTTCAAAAGTATTGAATCCACTTATAGGCGCCTCCTCATTTATCACAACATGATCTATCCTCTAATACTTTATAATTTGAGCAAATTCGGTGAGACTTTAATAATTTGTTGGCTTTGCGATACAAACCTCTTACGAGAATACGCTACAAAGTATCTCATAACATTGCGCTACAAGGCGTCTTACAGGGCTGCGCTACGAGGCGTCTTACAAGGTTGCGCTACGAGGCGACTTACAAGGTGCGCTACGTGGCGACTTTCAGGGGCGGCGCTACATGGCGACTTACAAGGTCTTCGTGGTGCTGTTCCTCCTTGCTACTAAAATCAACAGTATTAGTTGTAGATAATAAAGGAAAAGAGAGAAATGGCACATATTTTTGAAGGAGATAGGGTGCCTCGTTAAAAACCCCTGCCCTTGCAGGGGAAAAGAGTGCTACCCAGTCCCTTTTTATTAAGCAAATAACAGAAAGCAAAGCATGTAGCTGGTCCGGTTTAAAAAGAAATAATAATACTGCAAAGAAAAACAAAAACTGGCCTATAAGGCTCTAACTATAATAATGACGTAGGTTGACCACATTCCAGGTGCGTGGTACTGCTTCTCCGTTCATCTCTTCTAATTTATAGGCTCCATGAGGGAACTTCTCTCTGATCTTGTAAGGACCCTCCTAGTTTGGAAGTAACTTTCCAATCCTGGTTGGGGCGACCACCTTTTTCAGCACGAGATCGCCTACTTTCATCTCTCTGGGAATAACTCTTGAATTGTATCGGCGAGCTGCTCTCTGTTTGGCAGCGAACTCTCTGATGTGAGCCTGCTCTCTGACTTCATCGATCATGTCCAAGCTACAACGGATGCCTATCTCGTTTGCTTCTTATAAGAAATGTGGTTTGTAAGTGTAAGTATAGAAGAAAAGAAACAACAGAAAAACATGAAAACCTGCAAAAAAGCTTGTTAAACTCTTTAGACTATTTTTCAAGTTACCTTCCTCAGAAAAATTATCCCGTCTCCATGTAGGAGTGTCTATTTCAACCGGAAGCATTGCGTCAGTGCCATAAACCATTGTGAATGGTGCTTCCTTGGTTGTAGAGTGTGGAGTTGTATGGTACGACCATAGTACCTGTACTTATCATGTCGAATATTTTATACTCGTTAAGCTATCACTAGGTGATTCTTGCTGTTGGAGAATTCATATAAAGAGAAACACAATAGGTGCAAAAAATTACCTCATGAAGATGTTCTGCCCAAAGGCTTTTGGCGGCTTCCAACTTTTTCTTGATTCCATTTAGGATTACTTTATTTGCTGACTCTGCCTGTCCATTAGCCTGGGGGTGAACCACTGAGACGAATTTTGTTAATATTCCCAGCTGTTTATAGAAATCTACAACTGTAGCACTAGCGAACTGAGTCCCATTGTCTGATACTATGAATCTGGGGAGGCCAAAGCGGCATATGATCTTCTTCCAGTAAAACTTTTTTACTCTGTCAGCTGTGATTTTGGCGACTGCCTCTGCTTCGATCCACTTGGTGAAATAATCTACTCCCACAATAAGGAACTTCAACTGTCCTGGCGCTAGCGGAAAAGGCCCTACGATGTCCACTGCCCACTTGTGAAAAGGCCAAGGCGAATATACCGAAGTTAATTCATGTGCTGGGGCGTGCTTCTTATCTGAAAACCTTTGGCATTTATCACATTTTCGAACGTACTCGCAGCTGTCTTGAAGCATAGTAGGCCAGTAATATCCTGCTCGGAGCAACTTTCCAGCAAGAGCTCGCCCTCCGATGTGACTTCCACAAACTCCTTCGTGAACTTCCAAAGGAACTAGCTCTGTCTCGCCTTCTGCCAAAAAACGTAACATTGGTGTGGCCTTTCCCATTTTATAAAGTTTACCTGATATAATGGTGAATCTGGAAGCCCTTTTCCGAACAATCTGCTATCATCTTCATTCTTCGCTTTGAAAGACCCTGTCAAGTACTTTAACAGGGGCGTCATCCACCCTTCGCTCTCTTCTGTTAAAGCGTTTATTTCTAAAATTTCCGTGCATGGAGCCGTGATTACTTCTTGGATGACAGTTCTGTTGTTGCCTGGTCTTTTGGTGCTGGCGAGCTTGGCGAGCAAGTCTGCCCGGGCGTTTTGTTCTCTTGGGACGTGAATGGCTTCGAAGAACTTAAAAATGGCTGCTAAATTCTGAACTTTGGTTAAATACTTGACAAGTTGGGCGTCTTTGGTCTAATATTCTCCTGTGATCTGACTAGTTACCAGCTGAGAATCACTCTTTGCTCGCAGGTTCTCAGCTCTCATCTCTCTTGCCAGGGTCATTCTAGCGATGAGTGCTTCATACTCTGCTTGATTATTGCTTGCTTTGAACTCAAAACGAAGGGATTGCTCAATTAACAGTTCATTGGGTCCTTCTAACACTACCCCTGCCCCACTTCCTTTTAGATTGGAGGAGCCGTCAACTGATAACATCCACACATACGGCACCTCCTCTTCAATTGGGGGAGAGAATTCTACGACGAAGTCGGCTAGAACCTGCGACTTGATTACTCCTCTTGGTACAAACTGAATGTCGTACTCTGACAATTCTATGGACCAAGCTACCATCCTTCCTGCTAAATCCGGCTTACCCAGTACCTGCTTGACAGGATAGTTTGATTTAACCACGACCTTGTGACTTTGAAAGTAAGGGCGTAACTTCCTCGCTGTGGTTACCACAGCTAAAGCCAAACGTTCAATTTTCTGATACCGCAGCTCTGCACCTTTAAGAACTCTGCTGACAAAATAGACTGGTTTTTGTCCCGCCTCTGAGTCTTCTACCAACACTGTACTGATGGCATTATCGGAAATCGCCAGATACAGAAAAAGGATGGCGCCTTTGCTGGGACGATGCAGGACAGGCGGGCTTGAGAGGAAAACTTTCAGCTGTTGAAAGGCGTCTTCGCATTCTGGAGTCCATTCAAACTTCTCCTTCTTTTTTATGGAAGCAAAGAAAGAAAAAGCTTTGTCGCCCGCGCAGGATAAAAACCTAGAAAGGGCAGCTGGGCGGCCTGTCAGCTGCTGGACCTCCTTCAGGTTTGATGGGCTTCTCATGTTGATGATTGCTTGGCACTTATCTGGGTTGGCCTCGATGCCTTTGCTTGTTAACAAAAATCCCAGAAACTATCCAGCCTGCACCCCAAAAGAGCATTTTGATGGGTTCAGGCGTATGTTGTACTTCCTCACTTGCCCTAAAATTTCGTCTAGATCCTCAGTATGGTTGCCATTCTCCTTGGTTTTAGCTACCAAGTCATCAATGTACACCTCCAGATTACGTCCTATCTGCCCGGCGAACGCCATATCCATACTTCTTTGAAAGGTTGCACCTGCATTCTTGAGGCCGAAAGGCATGACCTCGTAATGATAATTCTTGTTGTTGGTCATGAAAGCTGTCTTGGGAGCGTCCAAGGGATCCATTCTAATCTGGTTGTACCCAGAATAGGCGTCCATGAAACTTAAAGTTTTGAAGCCGGAAGCGTTGTCGATCAGATGGTCAATATTTGGTAGAGGGTATGGATCCTTAAGACAGGCCATGTTCAGATCGGTGTAATCTACGCACATTCGCCATTTGCCATTTGATTTTTTTACCAGTACCGTGTTTGCCAACCATGTTGGGTATTGGATTTCGCTTATAAACCGAGCTTCTACTAGCTTGCGTACCTCTTCATCTACTGCTTTACGCCTTTCTTCGCCTAACTTTCTCTTCCGCTGTACGACTGGCTTAACATTTGGATTGATGGACAAGTGGTGACAGGCTATCTTCGGGTCTATCCCAGGCATCTCTGCAGGCTTCCAAGCGAAAAGATCAAGGTTCCTCTGTAGAAGTGCGATGAGGGCGGCTTCCTCTGTAGGATCCAGGGTTGTTCCAATTTTGGTCTTCTGATGGTCTTCTGGGCCAATAGATATCTCCTTCAAGTCTTCCGTTGGTTCTAAGCGTGGCTGTTGGAAATCCTCCCTTGGGTCAAGGTCTATCACGTTCACGGTGTGCTTCTGAACAATCTCATCTTTCTTCTTCTTCTGCAATCGCAGGCTGCTATGATAACATTCTCTAGCTAACTTTTGGTCACCCTTAACCGTTCCTACCTTCCCGTTCTCTAGAGGGTACTTCATAACTAGAAACTTTGTAGATAAAAGTCCCCCCAACAGGTTAAAAGCAGGTCGCCCTATGATTATGTTGTAAGAATTAGGGGCGTTGATTACCAAGTACCTGACCCGTATTGTTTTTGCTGAGGAGCCGTATCCGAAAGTTGTCTTCAAAGTGACGTAACCTCGTACGTGCACCTGCTCTCCTGTGAAGCCTGCCAAAACTCCTCTGAAAGGTTGTAACTGTTGAGGATCCAGGCCCATTCTTTCAAATGTCTCATAATATAGAATATCAGCTGAACTTCCTGTATCTACCAAAACTCTTTTCACGTCCCAGTTGAATATCTGGACGGTAATTACCATGGGGTCATCGTCATGAGGGACGACGCCTTGGAAATCTTTGGGCGAGAAGTGAATCTCGGGCTCCTTTTCTTCTCTTGAGTCGTACTCTTGACATAACATCACTTGCCTGACATACTTCTTACGTGAGGAGTTGGATTCACCTCCACCTGAAAATCCTCCAGAAATAGTATTCAAGGTGTGTCTTTTCTCTTCGCTGTTTGCTTCCTTTCTAGGTTTCTGAGATCTCCCTTCTTTGTCTGTCTGAACGTATCCCCTTAACTTTCCATTCTGTATTAGTCGCTCAATATCCCTTCTTAAGTGGATGCAATCATTGGTGTCATGACCTTGGATTCTGTGGTACTTGCACCAACTGTTGGGCTCTGCTCCCATGATCTTGTGTCCTGTTGTCTTAGCCTCTGGGATGATTTTTGCTTCGTAGACTTCCCTGAATATCTGTGCTGGGCGGGTATTCAAAGGTGTAAAGGCGCCCGGGCGGATCTTGGAGATGTAGGGTGCGTGGGGGCGCCTTTCCTGCCTCTTATAGAAAGATTGATCCCGGTCAGCCAGGGGCTGGTGATTTCTCCGATCTTGATTGGTAGAGGTGCACTCTTTTGCATCCCTGGCTTTCTTTTCTGCGTTGCTTTCTTCTCCATTGATGTAACAGTCAGCCCTGGCGATAATCTCCTCCATGGAGTCGGCGGGCTTTTGCGCCAAAGATTCATTGAATTGTCCCGCCCTTAAACCGTTCTGGAAAGCTCCCACAAAAACCTCTTGATTGGGGTTGACTACCTTGATGGTGGTATCGTTGAATCTAGCTAAGTAATCCCGCAGTGACTCAGTGTGTCCCTGACGGACGTTGAAAAGGCTGGTGGCGGAAACTTTTCGATGGCGACTTGCTGCGAATTGCTGAGTGAGCTTCCTGGTCATGTCTGGGTAACTCATGATAGAGAAACGAGGGAGGTTCATGTACCAACGCAAAGCTGCATCGGTTAGGGGTCCTGCGAAGAGTTTGCACTTGAGAGAGTCAGTAGCGCCCACAACAGCCATGCGAGTGTTGAACGCCGTTATGTGCTCCACCGGGTCGCTCTTCCCATCAAAAGGTGACATATTTTACACATGTTACATATTTTATTACAATTAATGTGTATGTGTTTCATTTCATGAATAGACTTGTATATAAACCATGTTTTTAAAAAATAATGTAACATACACACGTAACATTTTTGTAATCCTTTGAAAAAGCTCCAACACTCCACCAATAGAACAATGGAAACAATATTCAAGTATCTTATTTTCATAATCTTTCTTACAAGTCTTGTCATCAAAGGTATTTTTTCACTTTTATATTATTCCTCCAGTTGCATATGCTTTTAAATATGCTCTCTTTCTAATATAGTTTTTGAGCATTTTTTTGTTTCCAAGATCATGTTACAACTGTCCATTGAGAAGCCTTCAAATTCTACAAAGAAGTTCAGTAATACACGGAAAACTCCAATGGCAGGTCTCAATAACCAACACTTGCATATGTACACAAAGCCATATATTGGTGTCCTGTAATGGGTTTCAACCTATCGACCAAACGATTATTAAAAAGCAGGGTAATAATTGCCTCTTATTTAATGGTCATGCATTGAGTTATAATAATACCGAAAGATTTTTCTATGCTAGGCATAGACCCATTCGTTTTGCTCCTATAAGCTCAGTCACAATTCCTCCATGCTTTAGTAAAAAATAAATAGTGTACACAAAAAAAATGATATGGATTTCAAAGAATTTACGAACTTTTGAATTTTCCCAAAGTAAAATAAAGCATGAGCGTACTATTGGGTTTAGGACCTTTTCATCTTTGTTGTACGGGTTGGGACTACTCTTTGTAATCCTTTTTTAGTAAAATTTTATTTTCATAAAAGAAAACGAGCTTTATATTGTTTTTTAATTAGTGGATTTTATACTTAACTATTTTAAACTGTGAGTTTAAATATCATATGATCCCGAATCAATAGATCTTTGGTGCTATTGTGGTTTTTATTGAACAAAAAAAAACTAATGAATGGGGGGCATGTCTGCTATAAGAAGTCACACTTAATAAAATTTTAAAATAATAGCAATAGTTTCATATTAACTGATTATTCACATTGTCTTGCTTTCGAGTCAAACTAGTCAAAAGATCCGTCCTTCCGTCTAGGTCATGTAACATTGCGGTAATTATGTTAAAAATAATTATATTGTTAATATTTTCAAACGTTTAAAGATATTAAATAAAAATTATCAGTATTAATGAAAAGTTTCTATTAAATATTTTTTTATTATATATACAAAAATTTGTTAAATAGTTGAATCATACTGGTTATAGATTTTATTTGTTTATATATGCGAAAACAAAAGTATATGTAGATATATGATAAAAGTCGATATGTTAAAACCTCGAATATCCATGACTATTTTCAAAATGTCAAACTTTATGCAATGTTTCTATTAAATAATTTTTTCAATTTTATATACAAAAACAACGTTCAATGTTTGCACAGCTCCAGCTGCAGATTTTATGTGCTTATATCTACATGTTATATATATATATATATATATATATATATAGAGAGAGAGAGAGAGAGAGAGAGAGAGAGAGAGAGAGAGAGATCAATTATATGGTTCCTCCTACAATCCAAGTGTATTCTAATCCCCTTGCATTTCCAAGGGATTTCACAATAATCACAACTTAGTACAAATGCTCAAAGACTCTTCCAAGAGACTTCCAAATTAATGCTCAAGCACACTTGCAAGAGACTTCAAATGCTTAAGCTTACTAGCAAGACATTTCTAATTCTCAATCACTAATAAAAGAGACTTCCACTGCTCAAGCTCAGAAGCAAGAGGTTTCCAATGCTCAATCAAAATTGAAAGAGACTTCTAATGCTCAAGCACGCATGCAAGTGACTTCCAAATGTTCATAAAAATATACAAGATAAGTTCTTATACTTGAATACAATTAGAGGTGTAAACTGAACAAATTAGAACGAACTCTAAAAACATAGAATTTCTAAGATATAAAATTTGATAAGAAATTATAAACATAACCATATCAAAAATTTAAACTGTATCTGAGTCATAGACGTATCAGAGCTATTGAAGTTTGTTTCGTCTGGTCAAGACTGATAACATTTCATAGTCTGATTAGTCTTTCAATTAAGCACAAATTAAATAAGTTCCTTGGCCTCTTAAAAGACTCAAAATTTAGATAATTTATTCTAGTTTCCCTTTGGTCATCAATAAATAATATGCAAGATACACAATAAACAAGAAATAAAAATGCATATAGAGTTGTGATAAGGTGAAAGAAGGTTTCAGTAAGAAGATAAAAAAACTTAAATATATAAGATTAGATAAACACTATTTTTTTGATAAGCCAGGAGATAAGACATGAATCAAGAGGAAGCACCGACATCCCAACTAGGTTGGCACCTCGGAGAACCTCCATCCTCTACCGCCTAACTGAAAAATTTTATTTAAAAAAGAGGAAAATATGTACAAAAGTGGGGACTAGGCCAAAACCCTTAAATGAAGATAAACACTATTCATTTAAACTATTACTACATATTTAGATAGAGTACTTAAGTTTTTATAAGAAACAAAAATAAAACAAAATTCTAATGTCTAAACTCAACATCTGAACTTGCATCAAATCTTAAGTCATATCTTTCATTTATTCGATCTTCTGCTTGTGCTTCTTCAAGTACTCCTAGAGCGTCTTAGGCCGTAGCTATTTCTTCAGATATCGCATGGCATAGTGTACCCACACTCTATATTGTGCGTTTTGCTGGGTTACTATAATATAAAAAAACATACATCAATGTAATTTCTTTTGTAAATGATTGTTTGAGGTTAGCCTTGTAAAATACATCTATCTCTTCCATTTGATATTGGCTGCGATTCTATAGTGTGAAAGGTTTACTAGCATGTCATTGCAATAAGCTATTTCAGTTTGCTAGTGAAATTGTTAGATATTAATTCCATTCATGCCACAAAATTAGAAAACCGATCATTCATATATTGTATCCGTTGCTATAGAATTGATTGCACATGTTACATATATTCTTACAATTAATGTCTATGTGTTTCATTTCATGAATAGACTTGTATATAAACCATGTTTTGTAAAAAATAATGTAACATATGCAAGTAACATTTTTGTAATCTTTTAAAAAAGCTCCAACACTCCACAAATAGAACAATGGAAACTATATTCAAGTATCTTATTTTCATAATCTTTCTTACAAGTCTTGTGATCAAAGGTATTTTTTCACTTTTATATTATTCCTCCAGTTGCATATGCTTTTAAATATGCTCTCTTTCTAATATAGTTTTTGAGCATTTTTTTGTTTACAGGATCATGTTACAACTGTCCATTGAAAAGTCTTCAAATTCTACAAAGAAGTTCAGTAATACACGGAAAACTCCAATGGCATGTCTCAATAACCAACACTTGCATATGTACACAAAGCCATATATTGGTGTCCTGTAATGGGTTTCAACCTATCGACCAAACGATTATTAAAAAGCAGGGTAATAATTGCCTCTTATTTAATGGTCATGCATTGAGTTATAATAATACCGAAAGATTTTTCTATGCTAGGCATAGACCCATTCGTTTTGCTCCTATAAGCTCAGTCACAATTCCTCCATGCTTTAGTAAAAAATAAATAGTGTACACAAAAAAAATGATATGGATTTCAAAGAATTTAGGAACTTTTGAATTTTCCCAAAGTAAAATAAAGCATGAGCGTACTATTGGGTTTAGGACCTTTTCATCTTTGTTGTACGGGTTGGGACTACTCTTTGTAATCCTTTTTTAGTAAAATTTTATTTTCATAAAAGAAAACGAGCTTTATATTGTTTTTTAATTAGTGGATTTGTATACTTAACTATTTTAAATTGCGAGTTTAAATATCATATGATCCCGAATCAATAGATCTTTGGTGCTATTGTGGTTTTTATTGAACAAAAAAACACTAATGAATGGGGGGCATGTCTGCTATAAGCAGTTACACTTAATAAAATTTTAAAATAATAGTAATAGTTTCATATTAACTGATTATTCACATTGCCTTGCTTTCGAGTCAAACTAGTCAAAAGATCCGTCCTTCCGTCTAGGTCATGTAACATTGCGGTAATTATGTTAAAAATAATTATATTGTTAATATTTTCAAACGTTTAAAGATATTAAATAAAAATTATCAGTATTAATGAAAAGATTCTATTAAATATTTTTTTATTATATATACAAAAATTTGTTAAATAGTTGAATCATACTGGTTATAGATTTTATTTGTTTATATATGCGAAAACAAAAGTTTATGTAGATATATGATAAAAGTCGATATGTTAAAACTTCGAATATCCATGACTATTTTCAAAATGTCAAACTTTATGCAATGTTTCTATTAAATAATTTTTTCAATTTTATATACAAAAACAACGTTCAATGTTTGCACAGCTCCAGCTGCAGATTTTATGTGCTTATATCTACATGTTATATATATATATATATATATAGAGAGAGAGAGAGAGAGAGAGAGAGAGAGAGAGATCAATTATATGGTTCCTCCTACAATCCAAGTGTATTCTAATCCCCTTGCATTTCCAAGGGATTTCACAATAATCACAACTTAGTACAAATGCTCAAAGACTCTTTCAAGAGACTTCCAAATTAATGCTCAAGCACACTTGCAAGAGACTTCAAATGCTTAAGCTTACTAGCAAGACATTTCTAATTCTCAATCACTAATAAAAGAGACTTCCACTGCTCAAGCTCAGAAGCAAGAGGTTTCCAATGCTCAATCAAAATTCAAAGAGACTTCTAATGCTCAAGCACGCATGCAAGAGACTTCCAAATGTTCATAATAATATACAAGATAAGTTCTTATACTTGAATACAATTAGAGGTGTAAACTGAACAAATTATAACGAACTCTAAAAACATAGAATTTCTAAGATATAAAATTTGATAAGAAATTATAAACATAACCATATCAAAAATTTAAACTGTATCTGAGTCATAGACGTATCAGAGCTATTGAAGTTTGTTTCGTCTGGTCAAGACTGATAACATTTCATAGTCTGATTAGTCTTTCAATTAAGCACAAATTAAATAAGTTCCTTGGCCTCTTAAAAGACTCAAAATTTAGATAATTTATTCTACTTTCCCTTTTGTCATCAATAAATAATATGCAAGATACACAATAAACAAGAAATAAAAATGCATATAGAGTTGTGATAAGGTGAAAGAAGGTTTCAGTAAGAAGATAAAAAAACTTAAGTATATAAGATTAGATAAACACTATTGTTTTGGATAAGCTAGGAGATAGGACATGAATCAAGAGGAAGCACCGACATCCCAACTAGGTTGGCACCTCAGAGAACGTCCAACCTCTACCGCCTAACTCAAATTTTATTAAAAAAAGAGGGAAATATGTACAAAAGTGGGGACTAGGCCAAAACCCTTACATGAAGATAAACACTATTCATTTAAACTATTACTACATATTTAGATAGAGTACTTAAGTTTTTATAAGAAACAAAAATAAAACAAAATTCTAATGTCTAAACTCAACATCTGAACTTCCATCAAATCTTAAGTCATATCTTTCGTTTATTCGATCTTCTGCTTGTGCTTCTTCAAGTACTCCTAGAGCGTCTTAGGTCGTAGCTATTTCTTCAGATATCGCATGGCATAGTGTACCCACACTCTATATTCTCCGTTTTGCTGGGGGTACTATAATATAAAAAAACATACATCAATGTAATTTCTTTTGTAAATGATTGTTTGAGGTTAGCCTTGTAAAATACATCTATCTCTTCTATCTCTTCCATTTGATATTGGCTGCGATTCTATAGTGTGAAAGGTTTACTAGCATGTCATTGCAATAAGCTATTTCAGTTTGCTAGTGAAATTGTTAGATATTAATTCCATTCATGCCACAAAATTAGAAAACCGATCATTCATATATTGTATCCGTTGCTATAGAATTGATTGCACATGTTACATATTTTCTTACAATTAATGTCTATGTGTTTCATTTCATGAATAGACTTGTATATAAACCATGTTTTGTAAAAAATAATGTAACATACGCAAGTAACATTTTTGTAATCTTTTAAAAAAGCTCCAACACTCCACAAATAGAACAATGGAAACTATATTCAAGTATCTTATTTTCATAATCTTTCTTACAAGTCTTGTGATCAAAGGTATTTTTTCACTTTTATATTATTCCTCCAGTTGCATATGCTTTTAAATATGCTCTCTTTCTAATATAGTTTTTGAGCATTTTTTTGTTTACAGGATCATGTTACAACTGTCCATTGAAAAGTCTTCAAATTCTACAAAGAAGTTCAGTAATACACGGAAAACTCCAATGGCATGTCTCAATAACCAACACTTGCATATGTACACAAAGCCATATATTGGTGTCCTGTAATGGGTTTCAACCTATCGACCAAACGATTATTAAAAAGCAGGGTAATAATTGCCTCTTATTTAATGGTCATGCATTGAGTTATAATAATACCGAAAGATTTTTCTATGCTAGGCATAGACCCATTCGTTTTGCTCCTATAAGCTCAGTCACAATTCCTCCATGCTTTAGTAAAAAATAAATAGTGTACACAAAAAAAATGATATGGATTTCAAAGAATTTAGGAACTTTTGAATTTGCCCAAAGTAAAATAAAGCATGAGCGTACTATTGGGTTTAGGACCTTTTCATCTTTGTTGTACGGGTTGGGACTACTCTTTGTAATCCTTTTTTAGTAAAATTTTATTTTCATAAGAGAAAACGAGCTTTATATATTTTTTTAATTAGTGGATTTGTATACTTAACTATTTTAAATTGCGAGTTTAAATATCATATGATCCCGAATCAATAAATCTTTGGTGCTATTGTGGTTTTTATTGAACAAAAAAACACTAATGAATGGGGGGCATGTCTGCTATAAGTAGTCACACTTAATAAAATTTTAAAATAATAGTAATAGTTTCATATTAACTGATTATTCACATTGCCTTGCTTTCGAGTCAAACTAGTCAAAAGATCCGTCCTTCCGTCTAGGTCATGTAACATTGCGGTAATTATGTTAAAAATAATTATATTGTTAATATTTTCAAACGTTTAAAGATATTAAATAAAAATTATCAGTATTAATGAAAAGATTCTATTAAATATTTTTTTATTATATATACAAAAATTTGTTAAATAGTTGAATCATATGGGTTATAGATTTTATTTGTTTATATATGCGAAAACAAAAGTTTATGTAGATATATGATAAAAGTCGATATGTTAAAACTTCGAATATCCATGACTATTTTCAAAATGTCAAACTTTATGCAATGTTTCTATTAAATAATTTTTTCAATTTTATATACAAAAACAACGTTCAATGTTTGCACAGCTCCAGCTGCAGATTTTATGTGCTTATATCTACATGTTAAATATATATATATATATATATATAGAGAGAGAGAGAGAGAGAGAGAGATCAATTATATGGTTCCTCCTACAATCCAAGTGTATTCTAATCCCCTTGCATTTCCAAGGGATTTCACAATAATCACAACTTAGTACAAATGCTCAAAGACTCTTCTAAGAGACTTCCAAATTAATGCTCAAGCACACTTGCAAGAGACTTCAAATGCTTAAGCTTACTAGCAAGACATTTCTAATTCTCAATCACTAATAAAAGAGACTTCCACTGCTCAAGCTCAGAAGCAAGAGGTTTCCAATGCTCAGTCAAAACTGAAAGAGACTTCTAATGCTAAAGCACGCATCCAAGAGACTTCCAAATGTTCATAAAAATATACAAGATAAGTTCTTACACTTGAATACAATTAGAGGTGTAAACTAAACAAATTAGAACGAACTCTAAAAACATAGAATTTCTAAGATATAAAATTTCATAAGAAATTATAAACATAACCATATCAAAATTTTAAACTGTATCTGAGACATAGACGTATCAGAGTTATTGAAGTTTGTTTCGCATGGTCAAGACTGATAACATTTCAGAGTCTGATTAGTCTTTCAATTAAGCACAAATTAAATAAGTTCCTTGGCCTCTTAAAAGACTCAGAATTTAGATAATTTATTCTACTTTCCCTTTTGTCATCAACAAATAATATGCAAGATACACAATAATCAAGAAATAAAAATGCATATAGAGTTGTGATAAGGCGAAAGAAGGTTTCAGTAAGAAGATAAAAAAACTTAAATATATAAGATTAGATAAACACTATTTTTTTTGGATAAGCCAGGAGATAGGACATGAATCAAGAGGAAGCACCGACATCCCGACTAGGTTGGTACCTCGGAGAACCTCCATCCTCTACCGCCTAACTCAAAAAATTTATTAAAAAAAGGGGAAAATATGTACAAAAGTGGGGACTAGACCAAACCCTTAAATGAAGATAAACAATATTCATTTAAACTATTACTACATATTTAGATAGAGTACTTAAGTTTTTATAAGAAACAAAAATAAAACAAAATTATAATGTCTAAACTCAACATCTAAACTTTCATCAAATCTTGAGTCGTATCTTTCCTTTATTCGATCTTCTGCTTGTGCTTCTTCAAGTACTCCTAGAGCGTCTTAGGCCGTAGCTATTTCTTCATATATCGCATGGCATAGTGTACCCACACTCTATATTGTCTGTTTTGCTGGGGGTACTATAATATAAAAAAACATACATCAATGTAATTTCTTTTGTAAATGATTGTTTGAGGTTAGCCTTGTAAAATACATCTATCTCTTCCATTTGATATTGGCTGCGATTCTATAGTGTGAAAGGTTTACCAGCATGTCATTGCAATAAGCTATTTCAGTTTGCTAGTGAAATTGTTAGATATTAATTCCATTCATGCCACAAAATTAGAAAACCGATCATTCATATATTGTATCCGTTGCTATAGAATTGATTGCACATGTTACATATTTTCTTACAATTAATGTGTATGTGTTTCAATTCATGAATAGACTTGTATATAAACCATGTTTTGTAAAAAATAATGTAACATACGCAAGTAACATTTTTGTAATCTTTTAAAAAAGCTCCAACACTCCACAAATAGAACAATGGAAACTATATTCAAGTATCTTATTTTCATAATCTTTCTTACAAGTCTTGTGATCAAAGGTATTTTTTCACTTATATATTATTACTCCAATTGCATATGCTTTTAAATATGCTCTCTTTCTAATATAGTTTTTGAGCATTTTTTTGTTTACAGGATCATGTTACAACTGTCCATTGAGAAGCCTTCAAATTCTACAAAGAAGTTCAGTAATACACGGAAAACTCCAATGGCATGTCTCAATAACCAACACTTGCATATGTACACAAAGCCAAATATTGGTGTCCTGTAATGGGTTTCAACCTATCGACCAAACGATTATTAAAAAGCAGGGTAACAATTGCCTCTTATTTAATGGTCATGCCTTGAGTTATAATAATACCGAAAGATTTTTCTACGCTAGGCATAGACCCATTCGTTTTGCTCCTATAAGCTCAGTCACAACTCCTCCATGCTTTAGTAAAAAATAAATAGTGTACACAAAAAAAGATATGGATTTCAAAGAATTTACGAACTTTTGAATTTGCCCAAAGTAAAATAAAGCATGAGCTTACTATTGGGCTTAGGACCTTTTCAACTTTGTTGTATGGGTTGGGACTACTCCTTGTAATCCTTTTTTAGTAAAATTTTAATTTCATAAAAGAAAACGAGCTTTCTATTGTTTTTTAATTAGTGGATTTTTATACTTAACTATTTTAAATTGTGAGTTTAAATATCATATGATCCCGAATCAATAGATCTTTGGTGCTATTGTGGTTTTTATTTAACAAAAAAAAACTAATGAATGGGGGGCATGTCTGCTATAAGCAGTCACACTTAATAAAATTTTTAAATAATAGTAATAGTTTCATATTAACTGATTATTCACATTGCCTTGCTTTCGAGTCAAACTAGTCAAAAGATCCGTCCTTCCGTCTGGGTCATGTAAGATTGCGGTAATTATGTTAAAAATAATTATATTGTTAATATCGTCAAATGTTTAAAGATATTAAATGAAAATTATCAGTATTGATGAAAAGTTTCTATTAAATATTTTTCTATTATATATACAAAAATTTCTTAAATAGTTGAATCATACTAGTTATAGATTTTATTTGTTTATATATGCGAAAACAAAAGTTTACGTAAATATATGATAAAAGTCGATATGATAAAACTTCGAATATCCATGACTATTTTCAAAATGTCAAACTTTATGCAATGTTTCTATTAAGTAATTTTTTCAATTTTATATACAAAAACAACGTTCAATGTTTGCACAGCTCCCGCTGCGGATTTTATGTGCTTATATCTACATGTTAAATATATATATATATAGAGAGAGAGAGAGAGAGAGAGAGATCAATTATATGGTTCCTCCTACAATCCAAGTGTATTCTAATCCCCTTGCATTTCCAAGGGATTTCACAATAATCACAACTTAGTACAAATGCTCAAAGACTCTTCTAAGAGACTTCCAAATTAATGCTCAAGCACACTTGCAAGAGACTTCAAATGCTTAAGCTTACTAGCAAGACATTTCTAATTCTCAATCACTAATAAAAGAGACTTCCACTGCTCAAGCTCAGAAGCAAGAGGTTTCCAATGCTCAGTCAAAACTGAAAGAGACTTCTAATGCTAAAGCACGCATCCAAGAGACTTCCAAATGTTCATAAAAATATACAAGATAAGTTCTTACACTTGAATACAATTAGAGGTGTAAACTAAACAAATTAGAACGAACTCTAAAAACATAGAATTTCTAAGATATAAAATTTCATAAGAAATTATAAACATAACCATATCAAAATTTTAAACTGTATCTGAGACATAGACGTATCCGAGTTATTGAAGTTTGTTTCGCATGGTCAAGACTGATAACATTTCAGAGTCTGATTAGTCTTTCAATTAAGCACAAATTAAATAAGTTCCTTGGCCTCTTAAAAGACTCAGAATTTAGATAATTTATTCTACTTTCCCTTTTGTCATCAACAAATAATATGCAAGATACACAATAATCAAGAAATAAAAATGCATATAGAGTTGTGATAAGGCGAAAGAAGGTTTCAGTAAGAAGATAAAAAAACTTAAATATATAAGATTAGATAAACACTATTTTTTTTGGATAAGCCAGGAGATAGGACATGAATCAAGAGGAAGCACCGACATCCCAACTAGGTTGGTACCTCGGAGAACCTCCATCCTCTACCGCCTAACTCAAAAAATTTATTAAAAAAAGGGGAAAATATGTACAAAAGTGGGGACTAGACCAAACCCTTAAATGAAGATAAACAATATTCATTTAAACTATTACTACATATTTAGATAGAGTACTTAAGTTTTTATAAGAAACAAAAATAAAACAAAATTATAATGTCTAAACTCAACATCTAAACTTTCATCAAATCTTGAGTCGTATCTTTCCTTTATTCGATCTTCTGCTTGTGCTTCTTCAAGTACTCCTAGAGCGTCTTAGGCCGTAGCTATTTCTTCATATATCGCATGGCATAGTGTACCCACACTCTATATTGTCTGTTTTGCTGGGGGTACTATAATATAAAAAAACATACATCAATGTAATTTCTTTTGTAAATGATTGTTTGAGGTTAGCCTTGTAAAATACATCTATCTCTTCCATTTGATATTGGCTGCGATTCTATAGTGTGAAAGGTTTACCAGCATGTCATTGCAATAAGCTATTTCAGTTTGCTAGTGAAATTGTTAGATATTAATTCCATTCATGCCACAAAATTAGAAAACCGATCATTCATATATTGTATCCGTTGCTATAGAAATGATTGCACATGTTACATATTTTCTTACAATTAATGTGTATGTGTTTCAATTCATGAATAGACTTGTATATAAACCATGTTTTGTAAAAAATAATGTAACATACGCAAGTAACATTTTTGTAATCTTTTAAAAAAGCTCCAACACTCCACAAATAGAACAATGGAAACTATATTCAAGTATCTTATTTTCATAATCTTTCTTACAAGTCTTGTGATCAAAGGTATTTTTTCACTTATATATTATTACTCCAATTGCATATGCTTTTAAATATGCTCTCTTTCTAATATAGTTTTTGAGCATTTTTTTGTTTACAGGATCATGTTACAACTGTCCATTGAGAAGCCTTCAAATTCTACAAAGAAGTTCAGTAATACACGGAAAACTCCAATGGCATGTCTCAATAACCAACACTTGCATATGTACACAAAGCCAAATATTGGTGTCCTGTAATGGGTTTCAACCTATCGACCAAACGATTATTAAAAAGCAGGGTAACAATTGCCTCTTATTTAATGGTCATGCCTTGAGTTATAATAATACCGAAAGATTTTTCTATGCTAGGCATAGACCCATTCGTTTTGCTCCTATAAGCTCAGTCACAACTCCTCCATGCTTTAGTAAAAAATAAATAGTGTACATAAAAAATGATATGGATTTCAAAGAATTTACGAACTTTTGAATTTGCCCAAAGTAAAATAAAGCATGAGCTTACTATTGGGCTTAGGACCTTTTCATCTTTGTTGTACGGGTTGGGACTACTCCTTGTAATCCTTTTTTAGTAAAATTTTAATTTCATAAAAGAAAACGAGCTTTCTATTGTTTTTTAATTAGTGGATTTTTATACTTAACTATTTTAAATTGTGAGTTTAAATATCATATGATCCCGAATCAATAGATCTTTGGTGCTATTGTGGTTTTTATTTAACAAAAAAAAACTAATGAATGGGGGGCATGTCTGCTATAAGCAGTCACACTTAATAAAATTTTAAAATAATAGTAATAGTTTCATATTAACTGATTATTCACATTGCCTTGCTTTCGAGTCAAACTAGTCAAAAGATCCGTCCTTCCGTCTGGGTCATGTAACATTGCGGTAATTATGTTAAAAATAATTATATTGTTAATATCGTCAAATGTTTAAAGATATTAAATGAAAATTATCAGTATTGATGAAAAGTTTCAATTAAATATTTTTCTATTATATATACAAAAATTTGTTAAATAGTTGAATCATACTAGTTATAGATTTTATTTGTTTATATATGCGAAAACAAAAGTTTACATACATATATGATAAAAGTCGATATGATAAAACTTCGAATATCCATGACTATTTTCAAAATGTCAAACTTTATGCAATGTTTCTAGTAAGTAATTTTTTCAATTTTATATACAAAAACAACGTTCAATGTTTGCACAGCTCCCGCTGCGGATTTTATGTGCTTATATCTACATGTTAAATATATATATATATATATATATATATATATATATATATATATATATATAGAGAGAGAGAGAGAGAGAGAGAGAGAGAGAGAGATCAATTATATGGTTCCTCCTACAATCCAAGTGTATTCTAATCCCCTTGCATTTCCAAGGGATTTCACAATAATCACAACTTAGTACCAATGCTCAAAGACTCTTCTAAGAGACTTCCAAATTAATGCTCAAGCACACTTGCAAGAGACTTCAAATGCTTAAGCTTACTAGCAAGACATTTCTAATTCTCAATCACTAATAAAAGAGACTTCCACTGCTCAAGCTCAGAAGCAAGAGGTTTCCAATGCTCAGTCAAAACTGAAAGAGACTTCTAATGCTAAAGCACGCATCCAAGAGACTTCCAAATGTTCATAAAAATATACAAGATAAGTTCTTACACTTGAATACAATTAGAGGTGTAAACTAAACAAATTAGAACGAACTCTAAAAACATAGAATTTCTAAGATATAAAATTTCATAAGAAATTATAAACATAACCATATCAAAATTTTAAACTGTATCTAAGACATAGACGTATCAGAGTTATTGAAGTTTGTTTCGCATGGTCAAGACTGATAACATTTCAGAGTCTGATTAGTCTTTCAATTAAGCACAAATTAAATAAGTTCCTTGGCCTCTTAAAAGACTCAGAATTTAGATAATTTATTCTACTTTCCCTTTTGTCATCAACAAATAATATGCAAGATACACAATAATCAAGAAATAAAAATGCATATAGAGTTGTGATAAGGCGAAAGAAGGTTTCAGTAAGAAGATAAAAAAACTTAAATATATAAGATTAGATAAACACTATTTTTTTTGGATAAGCCAGGAGATAGGACATGAATCAAGAGGAAGCACCGACATCCCAACTAGGTTGGTACCTCGGAGAACCTCCATCCTCTACCGCCTAACTCAAAAAATTTATTAAAAAAAGGGGAAAATATGTACAAAAGTGGGGACTAGACCAAACCCTTAAATGAAGATAAACAATATTCATTTAAACTATTACTACATATTTAGATAGAGTACTTAAGTTTTTATAAGAAACAAAAATAAAACAAAATTATAATGTCTAAACTCAACATCTAAACTTTCATCAAATCTTGAGTCGTATCTTTCCTTTATTCGATCTTCTGCTTGTGCTTCTTCAAGTACTCCTAGAGCGTCTTAGGCCGTAGCTATTTCTTCATATATCGCATGGCATAGTGTACCCACACTCTATATTGTCTGTTTTGCTGGGGGTACTATAATATAAAAAAACATACATCAATGTAATTTCTTTTGTAAATGATTGTTTGAGGTTAGCCTTGTAAAATACATCTATCTCTTCCATTTGATATTGGCTGCGATTCTATAGTGTGAAAGGTTTACCAGCATGTCATTGCAATAAGCTATTTCAGTTTGCTAGTGATATTGTTAGATATTAATTCCATTCATGCCACAAAATTAGAAAACCGATCATTCATATATTGTATCCGTTGCTATAGAATTGATTGCACATGTTACATATTTTCTTACAATTAATGTGTATGTGTTTCAATTCATGAATAGACTTGTATATAAACCATGTTTTGTAAAAAATAATGTAACATACGCAAGTAACATTTTTGTAATCTTTTAAAAAAGCTCCAACACTCCACAAATAGAACAATGGAAACTATATTCAAGTATCTTATTTTCATAATCTTTCTTACAAGTCTTGTGATCAAAGGTATTTTTTCACTTATATATTATTACTCCAATTGCATATGCTTTTAAATATGCTCTCTTTCTAATATAGTTTTTGAGCATTTTTTTGTTTACAGGATCATGTTACAACTGTCCATTGAGAAGCCTTCAAATTCTACAAAGAAGTTCAGTAATACACGGAAAACTCCAATGGCATGTCTCAATAACCAACACTTGCATATGTACACAAAGCCAAATATTGGTGTCCTGTAATGGGTTTCAACCTATCGACCAAACGATTATTAAAAAGCAGGGTAACAATTGCCTCTTATTTAATGGTCATGCCTTGAGTTATAATAATACCGAAAGATTTTTCTACGCTAGGCATAGACCCATTCGTTTTGCTCCTATAAGCTCAGTCACAACTCCTCCATGCTTTAGTAAAAAATAAATAGTGTACACAAAAAATGATATGGATTTCAAAGAATTTACGAACTTTTGAATTTGCCCAAAGTAAAATAAAGCATGAGCTTACTATTGGGCTTAGGACCTTTTCATCTTTGTTGTACGGGTTGGGACTACTCCTTGTAATCCTTTTTTAGTAAAATTTTAATTTCATAAAAGAAAACGAGCTTTCTATTGTTTTTTAATTAGTGGATTTTTATACTTAACTATTTTAAATTGTGAGTTTAAATATCATATGATCCCGAATCAATAGATCTTTGGTGCTATTGTGGTTTTTATTTAACAAAAAAAAACTAATGAATGGGGGGCATGTCTGCTATAAGCAGTCACACTTAATAAAATTTTTAAATAATAGTAATAGTTTCATATTAACTGATTATTCACATTGCCTTGCTTTCGAGTCAAACTAGTCAAAAGATCCGTCCTTCCGTCTGGGTCATGTAACATTGCGGTAATTATGTTAAAAATAATTATATTGTTAATATCGTCAAATGTTTAAAGATATTAAATGAAAATTATCAGTATTGATGAAAAGTTTCTATTAAATATTTTTCTATTATATATACAAAAATTTGTTAAATAGTTGAATCATACTAGTTATAGATTTTATTTGTTTATATATGCGAAAACAAAAGTTTACGTACATATATGATAAAAGTCGATATGATAAAACTTCGAATATCCATGACTATTTTCAAAATGTCAAACTTAATGCAATGTTTCTATTAAGTAATTTTTATAATTTTAAATATAAAAACAACGTTCAATGTTTGCACAGCTCCCGCTGCGGATTTTATGTGCTTATATCTACATGTTATATATATATATATATATAGAGAGAGAGAGAGAGAGAGAGAGAGAGAGAGAGAGATCAATTATATGGCTCCTCCTACAATCCAAGTGTATTCTAATCCCCTTGCACTTCTAAGGGATTTCACAATAATCACAACTTAGTACAAATGCTCAAAGACTCGTCCAAGAGACTTCCAAATTAATGCTCAAGCACACTTGCAAGAGACTTCAAATGCTTAAGCTTATTAGCAAGACATTTCTAATTCTCAATCACTAATAAAAGAGACTTCCACTGCTCAAGCTCAGAAGCAAGAGGTTTCCAATGCTCAATCAAAACTGAAAGAGACTTCTAATGCTCAAGCACGCATGCAAGAGACTTCCAAATGTTCATAAAAATATACAAGATAAGTTCTTATACTTGAATACAATTAGAGGTGTAAACTGAACAAATTAGAACGAACTCTAAAAACATAGAATTTCTAAGATATAAAATTTGATAAGAAATTATAAACATAACCATATCAAAAATTTAAACTGTATCTAAGTCATAGACGTATTAGAGCTATTGAAGTTTGTTTCGTCTGGTCAAGACTGATAACATTTTAGAGTCTGATTAGTCTTTCAATTAAGCACAAATTAAATAAGTTCCTTGGCCTCTTAAAAGACTCAGAATTTAGATAATTTATTCTACTTTCCCTTTTGTCATCAATAAATAATATGCAAGATACACAATAAACAAGAAATAAAGATGCATATAGAGTTGTGATAAGGGGAAAGAAGGTTTCAGTAAGAAGATAAAAAAACTAAAATATATAAGATTAGATAAACACTATTTTTTTTTATAAGCCAGAATATAGGACATGAATCAGGAGGAAACACCTACATCCCAACTAGGTTGGCACCTCGTAGAACCTCCATCCTCTACCGCCTAACTCAAAAAATTTATTAAAAAAAGAGGAAAATATGTACAAAAGTGGGGACTAGGCCAAAACCTTTAAATGAAGATAAACAATATTCATTTAAACTATTACTATATATTTAGATAGGGTACTTAAGTTTTTATAAGAAACAAAAATAAAACAAAATTCTAATGTCCAAACTCAACATCTGAACATCCATCAAATCTTAAGTCATATCTTTCGTTTATTCGATCTTCTGCTTGTGCTTCTTCAAGTACTCCTAGAGCGTCTTAGGCCGTAGCTATTTCTTCAGATATCGCATGGCATAGTGTACCCACACTCTATATTGTCCGTTTTGCTGGGGTACTATAATATAAAAAAAAACATACATCAATGTAATTTCTTTTGTAAATGATTGTTTGAGGTTAGCCTTGTAAAATACATCTATCTCTTCCATTTGATATTGGCTGCGATTCTATAGTGTGAAAGGTTTACTAGCATGTCATTGCAATAAGCTATTTCAGTTTGCTAGTGAAATTGTTAGATATTAATTCCATTCATGCCACAAAATTAGAAAACCGATCATTCATATATTGTATCCGTTGCTATAGAATTGATTGCACATTTTACATATTTTCTTACAATTAATGTGTATGTGTTTCATTTCATGAATAGACTTGTATATAAACCATGTTTTGTAAAAAATAATGTAACTACGCAAATAACATTTTTGTAATCTTTTGGAAAAGCTCCAACACTCCACAAATAGAACAATGGAAACTATATTCAAGTATCTTATTTTCATAATCTTTCTTACAAGTCTTGTCATCAAAGGTATTTTTTCACTTATATATTATAACTCCAATTGCATATGCTTTTAAATATGCTCACTTTCTAATATAGTTTTTGAGCATTTTTTTGTTTACAGGATCATGTTACAACTGTCCATTGAGAAGCCTTCAAATTCTACAAAGAAGTTCAGTAATACACGGAAAACTCCAATGGCATGTCTCAATAACCAACACTTGCATATGTACACAAAGCCAAATATTGGTGTCCTGTAATGGGTTTCAACCTATCGACCAAACGATTATTAAAAAGCAGGGTAACAATTGCCTCTTATTTAATGGTCATGCCTTGAGTTATAATAATACCGAAAGATTTTTCTACGCTAGGCATAGACCCATTCGTTTTGCTCCTATAAGCTCAGTCACAACTCCTCCATGCTTTAGTAAAAAATAAATAGTGTACACAAAAAATGATATGGATTTCAAAGAATTTACGAACTTTTGAATTTGCCCAAAGTAAAATAAAGCATGAGCTTACTATTGGGTTTAGGACCTTTTCATCTTTGTTGTACGGGTTGGGACTACTCCTTGTAATCCTTTTTTAGTAAAATTTTAATTTCATAAAAGAAAACGAGCTTTCTATTGTTTTAATTAGTGGATTTTTATACTTAACTATTTTAAATTGTAAGTTTAAATATCATATGATCCCGAATCAATAGATCTTTGGTGCTATTGTGGTTTTTATTGAACAAAAAAAAACTAATGAATGGGGGGCATGTCTGCTATAAGCAGTCACACTTAATAAAATTTTAAAATAATAGTAATAGTTTCATATTAACTGGTTATTCACATTGCCTAGCTTTCGAGTCAAACTAGTCAAAAGATCTGTCCTTCCGTCTGGGTCATGTAACATTGCGGTAATTATGTTAAAAATAATTATATTGTTAATATCGTCAAATGTTTAAAGATATTAAATGAAAATTATCAGTATTAATGAAAAGTTTCTATTAAATATTTTTCTATTATATATACAAAAATTTGTTAAATAGTTGAATCATACTAGTTATAGATTTTATTTGTTTATATATGCGAAAACAAAAGTTTACGTACATATATGATAAAAGTCGATATGATAAAACTTCGAATATTCATGACTATTTTCAAAATGTTAAACTTAATGCAATATTTCTATTAAATAATTTTTATAATTATAAATATAAAAACAACGTTCAATGTTTGCACAGCTCCCGCTGCGGATTTTATGTGCTTATATCTACATGTTATATATATATATATATATATATATATAGAGAGAGAGAGAGAGAGAGAGAGAAGGAGAGAGAGAGAGAGAGATCAATTATATGGCTCCTCCTACAATCCAAGTGTATTCTAATCCCATTGCACTTCCAAGGGATTTCACAATAATCACAACTTAGTACAAAAGCTCAAAGACTCTTCCAAGAGACTTCCAAATTAATGCTCAAGCACACTTGCAAGACATTTCTAATTCTAAATCACTAATAAAAGAGACTTCCACTGCTCAAGCTCAGAAGCAAGAGGTTTCCAATGCACAATCAAAACTGAAAGAGACTTCTAATGCTCAAGCACGCATGCAAGAGACTTCCAAATGTTCATAAAAATATACAAGATAAGTTCTTAAACTTGAATACAATTAGAAGTGTAAACTGACCAAATTAGAACGAACTCTAAAAACATAGAATTTAAAAGATATAAAATTTGATAAGAAATTATAAACATAACCATATCAAAAATTTAAACTGTATCTGAGTCATAGACGTATCAGAGCTATTGAAGTTTGTTTCATCTGGTCAAGACTGATAACATTTTAGAGTCTGATTAGTCTTTCAATTAAGCACAAATTAAATAAGTTCCTTGGCCTCTTAAAAGACTCAGAATTTAGATAATTTATTCTACTTTCCCTTTTGTCATCAATAAATAATATGCAAGATACACAATAAACAAGAAATAAAAATGCATATAGAGTTGTGATAAGGTGAAAGAAGGTTTCAGTAAGAAGATAAAGAAACTTAAATATATAAGATTAGATAAACACTATTTTTTTGATAAGCCAGGAGATAAGACATGAATCAAGAGGAAGCACCGACATCCCAACTAGGTTGGCACCTCGGAGAACCTCCATCCTCTACCGCCTAACTCAAAAATTTTATTTAAAAAAGAGGAAAATATGTACAAAAGTGGGGACTAGGCCAAAACCCTTAAATGAAGATAAACACTATTCATTTAAACTATTACTACATATTTAGATAGAGTACTTAAGTTTTTATAAGAAACAAAAATAAAACAAAATTCTAATGTCTAAACTTAACATCTGAACTTGCATCAAATCTTAAGTCATATCTTTCATTTATTCGATCTTCTGCTTGTGCTTCTTCAAGTACTCCTAGAGCGTCTTAGGCCGTAGCTATTTCTTCATATATCGCATGGCATAGTGTACCCACACTCTATATTGTGCGTTTTGCTGGGTTACTATAATATAAAAAAAACATACATCAATGTAATTTCTTTTGTAAATGATTGTTTGAGGTTAGCCTTGTAAAATACATCTATCTCTTCCATTTGATATTGGCTGCGATTCTATAGTGTGAAAGGTTTACTAGCATGTCATTGCAATAAGCTATTTCAGTTTGCTAGTGAAATTGTTAGATATTAATTCCATTCATGCCACAAAATTAGAAAACCGATCATTCATATATTGTATCCGTTGCTATAGAATTGATTGCACATGTTACATATTTTCTTACAATTAATGTATATGTGTTTCATTTCATGAATAGACTTGTATATAAACCATGTTTTGTAAAAAATAATGTAACATATGCAAGTAACATTTTTGTAATCTTTTAAAAAAGCTCCAACACTCCACAAATAGAACAATGGAAACTATATTCAAGTATCTTATTTTCATAATCTTTCTTACAAGTCTTGTGATCAAAGGTATTTTTTCACTTTTATATTAATCCTCCAGTTGCATATGCTTTTAAATATGCTCTCTTTCTAATATAGTTTTTGAGCATTTTTTTGTTTACAGGATCATGTTACAACTGTCCATTGAAAAGTCTTCAAATTCTACAAAGAAGTTCAGTAATACACGGAAAACTCCAATGGCATGTCTCAATAACCAACACTTGCATATGTACACAAAGCCATATATTGGTGTCCTGTAATGGGTTTCAACCTATCGACCAAACGATTATTAAAAAGCAGGGTAATAATTGCCTCTTATTTAATGGTCATGCATTGAGTTATAATAATACCGAAAGATTTTTCTATGCTAGGCATAGACCCATTCGTTTTGCTCCTATAAGCTCAGTCACAATTCCTCCATGCTTTAGTAAAATATAAATAGTGTACACACAAAAAATGATATGGATTTCAAAGAATTTAGGAACTTTTGAATTTGCCCAAAGTAAAATAAAGCATGAGCGTACTATTGGGTTTAGGACCTTTTCATCTTTGTTGTACGGGTTGGGACTACTCTTTGTAATCCTTTTTTAGTAAAATTTTATTTTCATAAAAGAAAACGAGCTTTATATTGTTTTTTAATTAGTGGATTTGTATACTTAACTATTTTAAATTGCGAGTTTAAATATCATATGATCCCGAATCAATAGATCTTTGGTGCTATTGTGGTTTTTATTGAACAAAAAAACACTAATGAATGGGGGGCATGTCTGCTATAAGCAGTCACACTTAATAAAATTTTAAAATAATAGTAATAGTTTCATATTAACTGATTATTCACATTGCCTTGCTTTCGAGTCAAACTAGTCAAAAGATCCGTCCTTCCGTCTAGGTCATGTAACATTGCGGTAATTATGTTAAAAATAATTATATTGTTAATATTTTCAAACGTTTAAAGATATTAAATAAAAATTATCAGTATTAATGAAAAGATTCTATTAAATATTTTTTTATTATATATACAAAAATTTGTTAAATAGTTGAATCATACTGGTTATAGATTTTATTTGTTTATATATGCGAAAACAAAAGTTTACGTACATATATGATAAAAGTCGATATGATAAAACTTTGAATATCCATGACTATTTTCAAAATGTCAAACTTAATGCAATGTTTCTATTAAATAATTTTTATAATTTTAAAAATAAAAACAACGTTCAATGTTTGCACAGCTCCCGCTGCGGATTTTATGTTCTTATATCTACATGTTATATATATATATATATATATATATATATAGAGAGAGAGAGAGAGAGAGAGAGAGAGAGAGAGAGAGAGAGAGAGAGAGATCGATCAATTATATGGCTCCTCCTACAATCCAATTGTATTCTAATCCCCTTGCACTTCCAAGGGATTTCACAATAATCACAACTTAGTACAAATGCTCAAAGACTCTTCCAAGAGACTTCCAAATTAATGCTCAAGCACACTTGCAAGACATTTCTAATTCTCAATCACTAATAAAAGAGACTTCCACTGCTCAAGCTCAGAAGCAAGAGGTTTCCAATGCTCAATCAAAACTGAAAGAGACTTCTAATGCTCAAGCACGCATGCAAGAGACTTCCAAATGTTCATAAAAATATACAAGATAAGTTCTTACACTTGAATACAATTAGAGGTGTTAACTGAACAAATTAGAACGAACTCTAAAAACTTAGAATTTCTAAGATATAAAATTTGATAAGAAATTATAAACATAACCATATCAAAAATTTAAACTGTATCTGAGTCATAGACGTATCAGAGCTATTGAAGTTTGTTTCGTCTGGTCAAGACTGATAACATTTTAGAGTCTGATTAGTCTTTCAATTAAGCACAAATTAAATAAGTTCCTTGGCCTCTTAAAAGACTCAGAATTTAGATAATTTATTCTACTTTCCCTTTTTTTATCAATAAATAATATGCAAGATACACAATAAACAAGAAATAAAAATGCATATAGAGTTGTGATAAGGCGAAAGAAGGTTTCAGTAAGAAGATAAAAAAACTTAAATATATAAGATTAGATAAACACTATTTTTTTGGATAAGCCAGGAGATAGGACATGAATCAAGAGGAAGCACCGACATCCCAACTAGGTTGGCACTTCGGAGAACCTCCATCCTCTACCGCCTAACTCAAAAAATTTATTTAAAAAAGAGGAAAATATGTACAAAAGTGGGGACTAGGCCAAAACCCTTAAATGAAGATAAACACTATTCATTTAAACTATTACTACATATTTAGATAGAGTACTTAAGTTTTTATAAGAAACAAAAATAAAACAAAATTCTAATGTCTAAACTCAACATCTGAACTTCCATCAAATCTTAAGTCATATCTTTCGTTTATTCGATCTTCTGCTTGTGCTTCTTCAAGTACTCCTAGAGCATCTTAGGCCGTAGCTATTTCTTCATATATCGCATGGCATAGTGTACCCACACTGGATATTGTTCGTTTGCTGACCTAGTTTGTTGACCTAGTTTGGTGCAACTTCACCTACGTCTGGAGGCTACCAAGCCAGGAAGGAAATTAACTAAGTAGTATCAACTCAAAGAATACATAAAATTATTCTTAACCGATTTGGTACGCTTGCCTAATCCGACTATCATTGGTCAAAACACCAAATCATTCTTAAGAGTCACGCGAGCATTTTTCTCAACATTCTTTTACCCATCTCCGAGCATATTGATCGACGTAGCACTAACCATCTCTCTTGAAGTCATCCCTCCTTGTCAAGGGCAACGACTTGAGGGCTATTATTATGGACCAAGTAAACATCTCATATTTGGTCATCACTCGTAGCACACCCCTTCTACGCGATGGAGCTACTCATAGCACTTCAGAAGACTACTTCAAACGACTGTAATGTCTCCTAAACGTGCTCATAACTTTTAGCTCGACGGTTACGATTCCCACGATTCTACAACCGCTGAGCACCCACGTGTGCCGTACAACGACACCTACAACTCTTCATTATAAAAGAGGACTCTTAGCAGTCCCCAAGGTTAGATTCTCTCTCATGTGTTAACCCCTCATTTTTGAACTCAATACTGACTTAAGCGTTGAAGTGCTTCCGTCTTTCCACCAACACAACCATTCAAATCCACTGGAATTCCCCCATCGACAGTCACTTATATATTATTCCTCCAATTGCATATACTTTTAACTATGCTCTCTTTCTAATATAGCTTTTGATCAATTTTTGTTTTCAGGATCATGTTATAACTGTCCAATGAGAAGCCTTTGAATTCTACAAAGAAAGTCAGTAATACACGGCAAACTCCAATGGCATGTATCAATAGTCAACACTTGCAAATGTACACAAAGTCAAATATTGTTGTCTTGTAATGGGTTTCAACCTATCGACCAAACGATTCTTAAAAAGCAGGGTAATAATTGCCTCTTATTTAATGGTCATCCCTTGAGTTATAATGATATCGAAAGATTTTTCTGTGCTAGGGATAGATCCATTCCTTTTGCTCCTATAAGCTCAGTCACAACTCCTCCATGTTTTAGTAAAAAATAAATAGTGTACTCAAAAAAATGACAGGGATTTCAACGAATTTAGGAACTTTTGAATTTGCCCAAACAAATAGTGTACTAAAATGACATGGATTTCATATTAACTGATTACTCACATTGCCTTACTTTCTAGTCAAACTAGTCAAAGGTCCGTGATTTCGCACGGGTCATGTAACATTGCAGTTATTATATTAAAAATGATTAAACTGTTAATATTGTCAAGTGTTTAAAAATATTAAATGAAAATTATCAGTATTAATGAAAGGTTTACTTAAATAACACAAACACCCTTCTAGTTTTCAAAACTCACTTACCTCCCCTCCTTTTTTAACGGTGTCAAATTTCTGTTAAGTAGAAAATACAAAAACTGCTATTTAACTTCGCCGCTACTAACAGCTATACACTCCCTCTCAAACTACAACAATGAAACAGAATATTGTTGTCAATTATTCACCAGCAACTACTTTACTGTCAATGGCTCTCAATTATTCATGGATCATGGTAGACTCGCATGTTTATGGCAGGAGTAATGTTAGAAACACTCTCTTTTAAACACTCTCTTTAATACTCACTCTCTTATTGGTTTAAACTATGGTGGGCCTACACTTTGAAAATTGAACCCACACAAAATGGTGGGACATACATTGATATCATCCAATAAAAGAGTGGGTGTTTGTTGAAAAGTGAGTGTTGCTAGCATTCTTCTTATGGCAGATGGGTGTTAGCCTCAACAAGGATAAAAAAAAACCTAGTTTTGTTTATGTGCTTTTTTTTCTTTGAAAGAAATGTTTTGGGATTCGAATATGAAACATTGGAGGAACCTTCCTACTCCTAGGATCTAATTAATTACAAATTGGTTTATCTGAACAATGGAGGTGCTAGAATTATTATCTGTATTGCACCGTCAAGAATGAACATAGCTGATATTTATGGTAGATTGCTTGTACCATCAGAAAAATAAGAGAAAAATTGACATGTTTCCTCCTTTTCTTTCAAATATGAAAGGAGAAGAACCTTATGGGTGGAAGCTACTGCCTACTGTCAACATTTAGATGTGTTAAACTGAGACGGAAACAAATTGGCTCGATATTTTAATCTTGAAACTCTGAACCTAGATTCCATCAACAAATGATATAGTCATCATCAATAGAAACGAAGATGTTTTACTTTATATGAAAAAAAAAAGTTTTTTGTTTCAACTTTTAAAAGATAGGGTTAAGCTTCAAAGGGAGGTATTTACCTATTTAAAAAAAATAATTAGGGAAGGTTAGTGTCTATTATAATACTAGAGGGGATGCTTGTTATCGTCTAAATTTTTTCCTGTGAATTTGCAGATTTGGGTTTATTCGTTTTTCTTTGTTATTTTTGTATTAATTTGTGAATCTTACTAATTTTGCTGGGATATTTTTAACGAAGTTATGTGTTTTTGGGAGGAGAAAATATGAAGATTGTGTTTTAAAAGCATATGAATTTTAATTTTTTATTTTTTATGTTCTGTGTTCGACGATGTGTAGTATTTTTTATCCTTCTCTGGTTGCCCATTAGTTTCAAGAACTACATGGATCGGGTCCTTCAAAATATTGGCAATATTTCTTGTTGTTAGCAAAAATTACATCTTTGATAAGTGCTAAAATATTGTTATTTTCCATAGCATTTATCGACTTCTTTTGCAAGAAATCAATCATAACACTCCCCTCCCCCCTCAATTTGATACAATTATCGTTTATATTAGTATAGTATGTAAGAAAGCCATTTCGTATACACTTAAATAAGTTTAAGACAATGGATGCACTAATGCAGAGTAATCGAAGGCAAGCGCATGCGTTAAAGTTATGCCAAAGCATCATAAAGATGTGGAGACAACCACGATTCGCTAAGCATGCATGGAAAAGTGAAAGCGAGCATAAACATATGATTCTAGAAGATCTGAGCCAAAGTCGATTCGCTAAGCACAAGAGTTATGCTTATAGAGCAAAGGCGGTTACCTCACTTGAATGGAAGAACGAAGGTTGTTCACAAAGCACAAAATTCCTGCTCAACGAGCAAGGTCAGTTTAAGGAAACATATCTGAAGAACAATTGGCTTTTCACTCATTTGAAGAAACCTCAATTCACTAAGCACGCTTTTTGTGAACTTCAAAATTGTATAAGTAGAAGTGTAAGTCATTTGTAAACTCAATTAATTATAAACCCATAATAGAATAGAAAGAGAACGAGGACAGGGAGTGGATGGAGCCATTAGATGACTAAGGAAGCTTGAAACTCCAAGATTCAACAACTCTTTGATGTTAGTCATGTGACACATGGGTAGCAAAACTCTCTCTTGTGTTGGGATTGGGTGTAAATAGTTAAGAATATATGTAGTACTATTAAGTTGGATGGTTGTATATGATTTATGCTCTCAATATAATTTTAGTCTAAATATTCTTATTGCTTTGTCGCCAATGTAGTGTGCCGCAATTAATCGTTTGTTTTAGTCACACTATAGTAAGATTGGCTATCTAAGGGACATGGTTCAGATTATGTATAGGTGTTATCTCTTGAGAAATTGCGGGTAGGTCTATTTTCATGTATAACTTTTTCTAGCATAGGCAATTAATATAATCGGCTATTTTTCCAACGAGCATTGAAAATTAGTTGTTTCTATGTTAATTTCCATCATTAACCTTAGTTTGGAGACGTACCCTTAGGGAAGGATGGAGTTATATATGAGGCATAAAAAGTATACAATCGATTAAGAGGAATCATATGAGGAATAATTATTGAAATTCAATCACAACATAGCGATATTATCTATATTTATTAAGTTTACTTTGACTCTAACCAGAAAAACACTTTATAAATACTTTGTTAACAAAACCTATCAATATAAACTCAAGTTAACTAAGCGCAGTTTATGTGAATATGATATCTTGTTTGTTTGATAAAACTGACATACTTACCATCGTGCTGGAACAATACCAACCGATAAACCTCCTTTTATCATTCTTTCGCTGCCATCTTTTGAAGTGATTCTCTTCAAACATAAATGGTTTGTTGTAGTTTGGAACAGACTAACCACACTCAATAATTTCTTTTGTAGTCATGGTAGAAGGAATAGTCTTAAAATACTTGCAACAATGTGTTTAAAAACATGTTAAAAACATTTTTCAGGCACTGAAGAAATTTCTAGGATGAGTCGTGTACTAGTTCTCACTCTTTAAGACTATTCGTGGCACTACCCAAATTTCTTCAAGTAGACTATTAACCATGTAGCCTCTAGGATAAAACATATCTAAACTGTATTGGATTTCCTACTACTTTGTAGGGACCATTCTAGATATAAACCCTTTATATGGCACTTAGACCACTCAATATGATACAAGACCACTCTTGCTTACAAAGGGACAACCGAAGAGACTTTTTTCAAAGGGATAGAAAAAAGAATAAAAGAATAGCTCGTCAACACAAGCTTAAGGAAGGAGAAGAGAGAAAAGTTCATTGACAACTTGACAACTTTTTGTGGGAGTAGAAGTGAGGAAGATGGGATCTATTTATAACTGAGTAGCCAAAGATAAGCTACAAATCCAATGGCTTGGATCCGTTAATCGTTACAAAATTAATGGTTTGATCTTGCCTCATAATTGAGCACTCATTGGGAGAGTTGACTTAGGGAGGGCGGGCGCTGGTGTGTGTTCGGTATGCATTGGCATGTGTCAAGCATATATGGACGCATGCAAAATGCTTATGTGGCGATGACAAGCATCGAAACAAAAAATTCCAAAAAAATAATTGATTAAATTTAATGCTTATGGTCATTAAAAATTAATACACCACAACCCAAGCCCAAGTCCAACTGGACAGATAGCGGAAGGGGTGTTCGAAATGTCATATGATCCAAAATAATAATAATTGTAGTTCAGTTCGATTAGGATGAGTTTTCTAAAAAAATCGATCAAAATATATGTAATTTAATTTGGATGGTTTTCAGATACCGAAAATGCAGGATGTAATTTTTTTATTGATATTAATATTAGATATAGATGGTAAAATAATACGTTTAATGCAAAATATAACACAAATATATAATAAAATTAACATTACAAAATGAAAATGATCGATTATATTTGAAACATATGAAGTAATAACAATATAGATTAACTAATGCAATATATAAGATTAAAAACCAACAACCAATATATTAATGCAATATATAAATCTTACTAAATAATAAATAAGTATTAAACTTTTCTTTTGTGGTTCGGTTTTGAAAAAGTAATTTGAAATCCAACTATAGCGGTTTTTACAAAACAACATCCAAATGTATCATAAAATATTCGGTTTTTGCGGTTTTGGGGTTTTTGTTGGATTGGTTTGGGTTTAAACACCCCTTGACAGCAGCGTCACTTGGAGTGTGTCATCGGACATTTACAAAGTTGTGTACTGTAACGACCCGATTTTAGGACAATAGTTCCTTCGGTTTATAATATCCCTTTAAAATTAAGAATGATCTTAAGAACATAGTCCCTTCAGTAAAATTTTCCCTTTTGAAAATAAGAGTATTATTATGATCATAGTCCCTTTCGATATATATTGTCCCTTTGGAAATAAGAATGATCTTAATAATATAGTCTATTTTCTATATTAATCCCTTGGAGAAGTAAGAGGTTAGAGTGGTGGAAACACCATATTAGAGTGACCCCAGTACCATATAAGAGTCTTCTTAGTACAATAATAGAGCAGTATCAATATCATATTGGAGTGGTCTTAGCAACATATTTGAAGGTGTATTTCTAGAACGGATCATACAGTGCAGTAGGACTTTGATACAGTTGTAGCTGAGATGTTTTATCCCGGGGGCGTCATATTTGATAGTTCGCTTATATAATTTTAGACAGTACCACGAAACGTTTTAAAGAGACCGACCTAGTTCGTGACTCAGTTTAGTAATCTCTTCGATGACACAAAATATTTTTAAGTAGTATTAATTATTGTTCCAACACTTTCCCATTCTTTATCAACACATTCTCTTTATTGTAGCTCTACCTCTGGAGAGAAGTGTTGGGAACTCCCCTTGTATAGTTAGGTTCAAATTCATGGAAAGACACATTCAAACTTACGTACAACTTTCGAGTTGCTAGGTTGTAACACCTATATCCCTTTTGAACATCAGAGTAGCCGACCAAAACATATCGTTTTGCACATGGATCAATCTTATTATGTTGAGTCTTATGAATGTGGACATAAACAATACATCAAAATATTTGTGGCTCAAGATTTGGAAAATCTTGAATCAAAAGTAAAGATTGCATCTTGTGAAGAGGAGTCTCAAAGTTTAGCACACATGAAGGAATTAGATTTATAAGGTGAGCGGAATATTTTGTTCCTATGAGAGAAGCACAAACAATTTATAGAAGTTGTCAATTCTTTTGATTGGCCAAACCATTTTGTTGTACAGTATATGTAAAAGAACTTTGATGGCGAATGTCATGTTTTTTGAAAACTCATTATCCGATTAATTTGAACGATCCAATTCCAACGTCCACTTACGGGGAATCCAAGTATTGATAAATTCAGTAGCATTTTCATATTGCAAAACACAAATCTGATTTTGTTATTGAGTTTTAACCATATTAATATGAAAGTCTAAAAGTGCTGGAAAAAAAAACATCACTTTTCCAGTAAAGATGTACACCTAAGATATTATGGTGTGCTATCATAGATGAATGTAAGAAAATAAAGAGCTTGAGAAAGAAAGTGACTTACCAACAATAACTAAGTGAGTAACATTTGTTGTTTGCCATTTTAAATTTCTTGTCTGACATATGCATATGCACTCTTTATTAGGTCAAGTTTTCGGTTCCTCACCAACCTAATCAAATCCGAATCAAGGTACCCAAAAATATATTTCGGAATGACATGTTTTCTTCCATTTTTAGCTTTTCTTTGTTCCACGAACCGAATGACCAACATCATCTAAAAACTTTTACACAATTGAGCGATCTCAAGTTTGAACCTGAATAAATACGATAAATATCCAACCTAATGATTTTAACTTGTCAATTAAGCAAGCCTTACAAACTCATTTTTATCTTGTATTTTATTTTTGTTCGTTAACATAAAAGGAAAAATTACCCTTATAATTCCTTAACTTACTTTTGTTAGTTAATAATATAAAAACAAAATTACATTTGTCGTCTTTGAACTTAATTTCATATAATAATTTTATCATTTATCTTTTTTTAACATCACTTTAGTCAATTTGCATATGGATTTTTAAACATCAAATTAAAAATTCAGATCATAACATGAGTAAGGACCATATATTTTAACACTAAGAGTTAATATTAAAACAAAATCATATATTTGAACCTTGAAAATTCATATATAAATTGATCAAAAAGACAAAAATGACGTGAAAAAAAGATAAAGGTTGTTACCTAAAGTTAAGTTAAGAGACGACGAAATTAATTTTTTCAATATAAAATAACTAAAACTTTTATAATCAAATCAAATTTTATGAATATAGTAGAAATTAAGAATCGTTTGTTTTTTTATTTAACAAATAACACCCATCAAATGGATACATAAATACATAATCTCTAAAGGATAAAAATCCTTATTCTTGTACAAACTACAAAGAATACAAAATGAAACAACAGAGCTAACTAAAAAATAGTTATGACAATAACTATGCTTTGATAATTCAATCAAACTTAAAAGCAAATATCAATGGCACAACAACAACATAGAGCAGCACAACATCCCTTCCAGAAACCATCACCTCTGGTAGTAGTTTGGTCTGGAATCCTTTGGTTAGGGTACCCCTCAGCTGGACCATCTTTTGTAGGGTATCCCATAGGTGGTGGGGCAGTAACATATGGTGATGTAGAATAGGTCTCACCTGGTGGTGGATATGATATAGGGGCTTGTTGATGATTGTTAAAGGTATTCATGGTTATAGTGAAGTTACTATAGCTAGTATTATCAAAGAGTTGAAGAATATTAGAGAAGATGATGGAATTGGTAGGTATGTGATTGAAAAATATAGAAGAAAAAATGTGTATATATAGAAGGAAAATATAGAAGGTTTTATCTAGGGGAAGGGGATGCTATGTTATGGTTACTTAATGCAGATTGAAAATTGGAATGGCGTGTTGAAAAAACAAACACGTTAGAGGAAAGGAAAGAGTTAGGAAAGTGTGTAATACGGCGTACATTTAAGCTTCATATGCTATGATGATAAATTCAAATATTTGAAATATTATTCATTTTCGTCGGTAGACGAAGTAGTAATTACTTTTTTTTTCCAAATTAACAATAGAGAGAATCGAATCTGAGACATCGAAGAAGATCACATTTCTAGATCTTAAGTTAATATCATCAAGCCAAACTAAATGGGTTGACGAAGTAGTAATTACTATTTAAAACTCGCACACAATAATTAATATTTAGTTCATACTTAGTTGAATGTTTATGGTCTAACAATATAACTATTGTTGGTCTAGTTAGATTTGACATACTTACAAATTATATTTAATTTGTAATAATTATATTATGGAATATTTATTTTGTTTTTAAATAAATGTCGCAGTCAATTATTTCACATATGTTGATATATAATTTTTAATATCTCTAAAAAAATTATAAATTTTTTATATTTCAATATATTTATTGTGACAAATTGATCATATTGTATGTTAACATTTGTATTTGTATATTACTTAATTCTTTACTATTTTTATTATGGGTTTATATGCTATCAAAAAACAAAATCATGATTTATTTATGATTTTTTTTAATTATTATCTCTATGATGATGTATAACTAAATCACCCTTCAAAAACAAAATTGATGTCCCTCAAAAAAGAAAGGGTTAATTAAGTTTTTGGTCCCTATAAATATCTGCAGTTTTGTTTTTAGTTCCTATAAAATAAAATCACATTTTTTAGTTCTTGTGACATTTTCCTTTAGCATTTTAGGGACAAAAAATGTTGGCGTAAAATTTTTACAGGGACTACAAATGTTGAAAATTTTATAGGACTAAAAATGCTGAAGGAAAATTTTACAGGGACTAAAAAGTGTGATTTTATTTTATAAGGACTAAAAACGAAACTGCAGATATTTATAGGGACCAAAAACTTTATTAACCTAGAAAGAAATTATGTGAACTAAATCTATAGAATTTTTTTATTATCTCTAATGGTACCCAATGATACTCTCATCACTTTATCTTGGGTAATTGAACTGATGTTGACTAAGTTATAAAACACATTGTTCCTTTGGTGGGAAACCATGCTTAGCACATATTTCCACTGAGTGTTTCGATTTGCAAAAGAAAATGTTCACACTTTGTGTTGCATTGTTGGAACCACTGCTACTAGAATATTTAGAGATCAACATGTTGGACCAAAATATGATTTACGATAGAACATTTTGGTGTAATTTGATTTATGTAACGAACTCCACTAAGTGGAATAAAGTTTGGTTGTTATTGTTATATTGTTGGAACCCCGGCCTAAAGAACATCCTCTCCCGTCATTATTAACCAAATACAGTGACTCCATAGATATGATTTCAGTTTTAACAATGGCAAATCAATTACTGAATCACTTGAAAAAAAAACAAATTTAATATTTTGTTTCCTTTATACTATTGAAGTTGTTGATCAAATTGCAAATACAATTAACAGCACAATGTCTATGAGAAGAAACTGGACAAAGAGACTCCAATTCTTCTCACTATTTTTAGATTATTGGAATAATTAAACTTGACAAATTCCTTTCTCCTTGTTCTATCAATTAAATTTCTAGCAGAAGATCTGAAGTATTGAAATGATATTATTTCGAGAATCTATCCTTTAATACATATCATATATCTTTGAATATGAAACTGCAATCAAACCATTAGGTAACTTCATCTTATTCATCGAACGACAAGCACTCCAAATACCCCAAAAATGATAGTTTGTTCAATCTATTGGAGTTACAACGAGTAACCCGCTTGGATTTCACTCTAATTAATAATGGTTTGATGGGTTCTATATGAAGGATTAGCAATTGCTGGTTCTGCTTCACTGTCAAGGGACACTTCTATCATTGAAGATGTTTTGAGAATGAGAAGATTGCACATCAGAACTTCAATATAAGAGCTCTGAACAATAAAATATATTTTGCAGAAAACAGAAATCCTTAATTCAATACTTGAGATCAAAGTTTATATACAAGTGGATCACCACGTAATCAACTCAAGAAAAATTACAAACCTAACTGTCATAACTAACTGAACAGAGCATACAAATATACAATTGAAATTAAGCTGTGAAAATCTTAGCATTGTCTAGCAGGTGAATAGCAAAATCTTCTCCAGACACCAAAGAAGGCAGTGTGTAGCATCAATGTCTCCAATAACCGATAAGATGAGTTTAGGTGGGATATATCTTTGACAAATTTTTCAAATATGCAATTTAATATTTTCCCTAACTCCTATCTTCATTCTCAATATCAAATTTTACTTCTGTCATCAAAATGTAGTAAAGGGGAAAAAGAAGTTCCTATAGTTCATTAATTGAAAAGATCTCAACAATCTGATTTCCACTGCCAACCTTCACTGAATACTCATTAAATGAGTCAAAACATGTTCCCGTCACAGAATCCTGCAAAACAACAGACACCGGAGTTATACGGCGAAAGTTCATTTATTTTAAATGTTTGGAATTATTCTGGTGAAGAAAATGATACTTATGCAATGAAGAGCAATGTTCAAAAGGTGTGAAACAGTATCATATTAGTATCACATTATCCTATTATCATATTTCAGATATATCCTAACATTTTATGCACAACCATCCAAACTACCAAGCCAATAAATAACATGTTACTCCCTCCGTTACTTAAGTGTCGGTAATTTTATTACTTTTTTTTACTTGTCATTTTTAAGTAGTTTAACTATTGTTTTGTCAAAATTATCCATAATTATTTACCGTAGAGGGAAAGAGATGATATGAATAGTTAAGAATATTATAGGAAAAAGACATAATTTCATTAAAAGTAACAATTTACTGCTTTTCAGCAAGCGTAAATAACCTTAAAACCACGACCAAAAAGAAACAGAGGTAGTATTATTGAAATTACCAGTGGCGATTCTAGATGCCATGACTGAAATGCTCCAATTATAGTCTCAGCCATGTAGCCATCAAATGAGCAAACAATCAGCTCCATGGAAGCCAGACTAGGCAGCTCCATCCATGAGTAACCACTTGCATTCGTGTGTGTAATCATCTCCTTTAAGCACACATGAAAGTGCCATCATCCATGCTTGCAAGCCACAAGGAGCATCCCTCTTCGCCATTACTTCTAGTATGCCGATATTCTGCTTTGAAACACCATAATTCAGCAAAAGTTGTCCAAGAGCTCTGAATGTAAAATCATCTGGCTGAATTCCAGATTCTATCATTTCCTTAAAAGTCTTTTTAGCTTCCCATAGCCTCCTATCCATTGAATACAAGCCAAGCACATTGTTATAGCTCAATAAATCAGTCAAGAGTCCTAGTTTTCTCATCTGTTTTGCAATTTGAAAGGCTTCATCCAATCTTCCAATTTTCTTATACATACATAGCATCATTGCATATGAAAACTCATTTGCAATGTTGCTCTTCTTCAAGCTCTCAAATATTTCTTTCGCTTGTTCGACCATAAGTCGCTCCGTATAAAGATCAATCATACAATTAGAAGAAAATACGGAAGGACCTTGATCTGATGATTGAAGCAATGTGTATATTTCTTGTGCTTCTTTCAGGTAGCCTAATTTAGTATACAACTTCATCAAAGTGTTATGTATTGCTTGATTCCCTATGAAACCTGCCTTCCTCATTCGATCTACATAATCGGTAGCCTTTTTAACATTTCCAACATCAGCAAAAGCAGTGATTAATGCACCATAAATAATAGTATCAGGCTCCACATCATGTCCAATCATCTCGTTGTATAATCCTTCCGCCGTATCCAATTGGCCTAACTTTCCAAAACTTGATATCACAGCACAATATGGGATGCAATCACTCACCAATCCTGCCTCCTGCATTTTTTTCAGATAAGGTTTCGCAGAGTGTGGCTTGTCAGCACCGGTCAAAATATGTATGAGAGAACTATAGCTGCATTCATTTGCAACAATACCAAATTTCTCCATACAATCAAATAGTCGACATGCTTTATCATAACATTTCCCTATCCCATAAGCTTTAATCATCACATTAAACACAAGGACATTAAGCTTCTTCCTTTCTTTGCAACACATAAAGACTTTCTCTGCTTCTAATCTGTACCCTTTCTCGCCATATGCATCAATGTTGGCAGAATAACAGCAAGAAGTGATGTCCCCAGCTTGGTGAAACCGCATGAACCATAACCATGATTTCTCCAGCATATCTGATTCTACATACATCCTAGTCAACGCAGATTGGGTGAATTCATCAATCTTAAGACCTCTTTCATCCATCTCCCGCACGAGCTCTTCAGCTTCTTGAACCATTTTCCGAGTTGAGTATGCATACAAGAGGGTGCGATAACTCACTAGATCTGGCTCAAGGAAAGCCTCTTTCATCTTTGTAAGATATTTTGCTGCCAATTTGATATTATTATGTTTAACTAAAACAGAAATAAGGATATTATATGTCCTAGTGTCAAGTGGACATCGAAGCTCTTCCATTCTCTGCAACAACAAACTCACTTCCCGTATGCGTCCATGGTTTCCATACAAGTGAATCATCGTATTAAACGTCACCGTAGTCGGCACTACACCTTGTTTGATCATCCTAGCAAAAATTTCATACACTGCTCGAATTTGACCAGCCTTCCCATATGTGTCAATCAAGGTATTATATGTATGTGAGTTTAAACATACATTGACATGTGATACCTCATTGCAGACATGACGGCGAGTATCAACTGCATTATGATCAATCTCTATTCTCAAAGGTTCACCTCTCGACCATTTGCGGAAAAACTCTTCCGCTTTTTGAAACTCTCCAGCCCTCTTGTACAACTGAACAACAACCCCCATTGTAACCTCATCCGGTTCCATCCCTTCACTTTGCATCCTACGAAGCCAACCAAGCGCTTCTTCTCTAAATCCAGCTTTACTATAAACATCAATCAACGTTCCGTATGTCGAATTCACCGGCACAACCCCATTTTCATTCATTTCATTCCACAAACTCTCCACAACTCTCCACTTCCTCTCCTTCCCAAGAATCCAAAACATTATATTATAATGAATCACATTCAATTCATAACAACCCTTTTTCTTAAACCACTCAAAAATCATCAAACCCCTCTTCCAACAAACTTGTTCCTTCAATATAATACTCATTTCCTTTTTGCCAAGTCTCTTCTCCCATGGTCCAAGTGCCTTATCCAAATCATGAATGGTATCCAAAGCTTTCAAAATCGCCGGAACACGTCCATTGTAACTTACACATTTCCTCGAACACTTGGTGTGCACATTTTTTTGCCTCAAAACAAACCCATTATTGCTACCCCTTTTCTCAGCATTTTTGTGCAGATTCAAATTCTTGAATCGAGCTTCTGGGTCATTGGGATAATCAAGCAGTGGTTGTTGTTGAGTGGTTTTGGTAGGAATGGAAATGGTTTCACGTGGAGGAGCAACAAGTGAAAGTGTGTTGATTTCAAGATTCAAAAGCATTGGTGTTTGAGATTGATTAACGCAAAACAATGTGAGAAGAATTAACAACGGTTTATTCAAGAAACGTTGCTATGGTTTTAGGATTCGACCATTTCCTATCGAATATGATTTTCATGGTGTTGTGTTTCTTCCCATTTTATCTTTACCTTGTTTGCTCAAATTGTATTTTTTAATTAGTTTTTATTTTTTATTTTATTTTTGAAAATACTGAAAAGCAACAACAATATTTTTGTTTGACACATATTTCATTCCTAATAAAAATCCCCGTGAGTAATGCATAATATATGCAGGGGCTAGAGTTTGAACCTTGAACACCTCAGATATATGCAGGAGTTAGGGTTCGAACCCCGGACATCTCACTTATTCACCTTTAAGGTGAATATCTCTAGCCGCTCGGCTACATGATCAACAAAAAAAGTAGCAAGAGGGAATATCAAAAGTATGTTGTTATGCAAGAATATGAACGCTACCGATTACTTCACGCTTAGTAAAAACAATTATGAAGTCATTATAGTGATCAAATAAGGTTCTACAATTACGAATAAGAGAATCATACTCAGAAAGAGAAAATGATGAATGAATGAATAAAATAAATTATTTAGATGAGAGAGAATGATTGATTAAGAGAGAGATATGAACAATATCATCGATGTCATCAAAAGTTATGTCACACAAGTGCTATCTCGTATAAACCTTAAGTTTAGTCATTTATTGTCATCATTGGCTCACACTATGTTGTCATAATAGGAAATGAATGTGTCTTCCTAGTAACGAAGGCACGCTCCCATGTTTACCTTTTTTATGTTTCTTAAAATGTCGCATCAATGTTGCATTTGACATAATTTTTCGAAGGAGGTTTACAATACACATGTTGTGTATTGTAGAGTTTTTTTTTATTACGCATTTGAATTGATTAACATAAATTTTTAAAAAATTACATAAATAAAAGGAAGAGAATAAATAAAATATTGTATTTATGTATTCATTTTTAATAGAAATTAATACAAAATAAAATATAAATGTAAAAAATGTAAAATAAATGTAAAATGAAATATTAATTAAATAATATAATTGAAAAAGTAATCAAAATTGTATTGAAGAATGAAAGAGTCATTTATTTTGAGAGAAAACATTTTACACATGATGATTGTGTGTAGTGTCAATTTAATACGTAAAAAAATAAAATAAAGGTTAAGGATATATATATATCAATACCTAAGAAATTAGTAGAGGATAATTATCATGAAAAGAATATCTCCGGTTTATTCTTTAGATAGCAACAAATTATATAGTTGACTCATGATAATCAATTGTCATTCATAGTCATTATAGTATAGTTGACTCAGAGGAATCAATTGCAATTCTTAGTCATTATGCAATTGATATTCATTCCTAGTTTATAGTATCAGTATTGTGTATCAAAACAGCATTGTTGCTACTCTTATATGGTATCAGCCTATCCTTAGCTTAACAGCTTCACGATCCATTTTATTTTTCCTAGCATGTCTTCTACAACTTCTACAAACTCCTCCAACAATTCCAAATTATTTCAGGTTGGCACTCATACTGTCACTGTTCTCAACAATCAAAACTCAATCAAACTCAAGAACAACAACTACCCAGCATGGCATGTTCAAAGAATGCACTATTCATTGGATATGACCTCATATGTGTTATCAATTGTACAAATTGTGCCCTGCCAAAACAGATCCAGATTACAACTACTGGACAAGACAAAATCAACTCATACTACATGTTATTATCACATATGTTGATCATAGCATCATCACGACATTAGACAATGTCAAAACCTCCCAAAAAGCTTGGAATACTCTCAAGAAGATGTTTGTGAGTAAAACACGTGCTTGTATCATGCATCTTAAAGAGCGAATCACTTGAATTACCAAAGGTGTGAGCCCGATTGCTGAATATCTTCAAAACATTAAAGCAATTGCTGATGAATTAGCCATCATCAATTCATCATTAGATGATGTGGATCTGGTCATTCACACCCTGAATGGACTAAGATCAGAATACCATGAGATAGCTACCGCTATTTGTACACGTGAAAACCCAGTCAGCTTCGATGATCTTTATGATCTCTTATCAGATTTTGAAAACTACCTCAACATAGAGGAAAACAACACCTATTCTCTAATCATGGCCACTGCCAATGTTGCCTTCAAAGGCAAACAACTTCAAAAGAAATGTGGCAATTATCATGGTGGTTCTTATCCTAACAATGGTGGGTCCACATCATCCGGCCAACCTCGTCGTGTCACTTGTCAATACTGTGACAAACCAAACCACACAGCAAAGGTCTACTACAAACTACATGGTTACCCTAAGCGTGCCAATGGTCTGGTGGCTCATCATGCTCGTGCAACCCCTCACGTTGCCAATCAAGATTGGATCATGGACTCAGGCGCTACACACCACATCACCAATGTTTTGGACAAACTTCATGTAAATCGTCCTTATAATGGTAATGACGAGTTATTCGTTGGCATGGCACTAGCTTACCCATCAAACATACTGGTAAAACATATTCACACTTCTTCTAACTCGCTCCAACTATCACATGTTTTACATGTTTCAAGAATATCAAAGAATCTTTTATCAATTTCATCTCTCTGTTAAACTAACCCTATTTCTGTGGAATTTTTTTCTGATTATTTTTTGGTATAGGATTTGAAGACAAGGGTCCCTCTCATCAAAGGTCACCATAATCAAGGTCTCTACATACTACCACAATCAACAACCATCCCTTCAACATTACTCGCCACCTCAACCAATCTCTCATGGCACCACATCCTTGGCCACCCTTTGATTGTATTTTGCATCAATTTCCCTTTATTAAGCAAATAAAACAGAAAGATCGACAATCATGTATCTCGTGCAATAAAACCTACTTGGGTTGGCCTGATGGTATTGGCTTGGGATCTGGGAGTGTGCTCCTCCTTGAGGTCTCAGGTTCGATTTCCTTCGATGCCAATTTAAGTGGGCTAGTTTAGCTTCTTCAAAAAAAAATGTATCTCGTGCAATATTTTCAAGAGACATAAGCTACATTTTACTACATCTAGTATATCCAGCACTAAACCACTTCAACTATTGTACACTGATGTATGGGGACCTTCCCTCACAAAGTCAATAAATGGTTATGTTTATTATTTGATTAATGTTGATCATTTTACAAAATACATATGGTTTTATCCCTTGAAAAACAAATCGGATGTGACTATTATTTTTCCAGCCTTCAAAAATCTTGTTGAAAAATATTTTAATCTACCAATCATAACCTTATACTTAGACAATGAGGGTGAATTTATTAAACTTAAGAAATTTCTCACTACCCATGGCATATCTCACCACACAACTCCACCTCATACACCTGAACTTAATTCCACAATTGAACGTCGATATCGACACATTGTCGAATCCGGCAAGGCCCTTTTACACACAACCAACCTTCCCTCATCATTTTGGAGCTATGAATTCCGCATTGTCGTCTACCTTATAAATCGACTCCCAACACCGGTTCTCAACATGAAATCACCATTTGAAATTCTTCAAAATACCCAATACAATCTTTTACATCTTCACTCCTTCAGGTGTATATGCTTCCCATGGCTAAAACTCTATATCTCCAATAAACTCCAACCTCGATCTCAACCTTGTATTTTTATTGGTTATGTCAATACACAATACGTCTACCATTGCCTAGACCCAACTACCAATAAAATATATACCTCCAGACATGTCAAATTCTACGACCACATATTTCCTTATAATACATACCATAAACCCAATAACTTTTCATCAAATCCACCTGTGACAATACAACAACCCTTGCACTCTCTCATCTCTATACCAAACCAAGGTCAGCCACCAAACATTCTCCAAAACACAACCTCTCCTTCTACTGAGACCACATCTTCCATTGAACACTCAACTACGCTCTCTATACCGTCTCAAACCATAAATGATCAAACAAATCCTTCCCCGATGACTAATGATGAAGTTCCCTCCACTTCGAGTTATCCATCAGGTAATAATCAAAATATTTCACCTCTTCTTCAAATACTCTTGAAAACTAACCCTCCTGCAGTGCATGTACCACAAAGTCGGGTAGTGACTCGATCAAAAAACAATATTTTCAATCCTAAAAAACTTTTTCAAGTTACAAAGTATACCTTGCCAGAGAATGTTGAACCCTCAAATGTCAAAGAAGCCATGAAATATGAGCACTGAAGGAAGGCTATTTATGAAAAATTTGAAGCTTTAATAAGAAATGGAACATGGTCACTTATCCCACCACCAAAAGACACCAATATTGTGGGAAGCAAATGGTTGTTTCGCATCAAAATACAAGGTGATGGCTATCTAGCTCGCTATAAAGCTCACCTCATTGCAAAAGGCTTTACTCAACGTCATGGAGTAGACTTCTATGAAACCTTTGCACCTGTTGTCAGACCTAAAACAATCAAAATAATTCTAAGTCTTGCTCTAGGACACAAATGGCAAATGCATCAACTTGATGTTAACAATGCCTTCCTTCAAGGTTCTCTTCGAGAACAAGTTTATATGTCACAACCACCTGGACTCGAGGATTCCAAAAATCTACACTATGTATGTAAACTGCACAAAGCCATCTATGGCCTTCGCCAAGCTCCATGCGCATGGCATGATATGCTGAAGAGTTTCACGGTGTCCTACGGGTTTTCATGTAGCAAGAGTGATCCATCTCTCTATATTTATGCAAATGAAGGTACTCTCACTTACTTCCTTGTGTATGATGATGACTTACTCCTCACAGAAAATAACAACAGCTTCATGTAAGAATTCATCTCAAATTTAGCTCAACAATTCTCATTAAAAAATATGGGAGCTCCCCACTATTTCCTTGGCATTGAAATCATCCCCACAACTTCAGGCATACTTTTGTCTCAACACAAACACATAAGAGACATTCTCGAACGGTTTGATATGGAGGGTGTCAAGCCCTCACCCACACCACTTTCAGCTACAGCCACTCTTCAGCTCCACAATGGAACTTCAAATACAAATGCTACTGAATACAGAAGCATTCTTGGGGCTCTTCAACATCTAAACCTTACCAGACCTGACATATCCTTCTCCATCGACAAACTTGCACAATTCATGCACAAACCCACCACTCTTCATTTCCAACATCTCAAAAGAATTCTACGATACCTCAAAAACACAATCAACCATTGCATTCTTCTACAACCTACAACCACACACAATCTCACTGCCTATTCGAATGCTGACTGGGGCGGAAATACTGATGATCATACATCTACTTCAACTTACATCATTTTCCTAGGCTACTCTTGTATAAATATCATGATTCACCTAATGTGGATTAAACAATCCTCACAGTTATGAGATATTCACTGTAGTGCTTAAAAATATTTCCAACTCCTGCACCTTTAACTCCCAGTTACAAGAAACTATTACAATATGGATAAAAATGTTTTGATCCACGAATTTAATAAGTTGGAATGTATATGATGATTGATGATTGAAGAATCGTTGAATAGATGAAAACTTAGAAAATGGGACATGTATATGATGTTTCTTGAGCCCTTTGAATATATGGACTTAAAGTCCCATTGTCATGAGTTTAATCGTAAATTTGATAGCCTCAGTTCTAGTTTTATACAAATCCTTATCGTTCTCCCAATTGTCAATCCATGTTTTAAACAACTATTAACAAAGTTTTGGCATATATCGGTAGTGACATTAATATGCACAATGTTGAGGCTCGAATTTGGGATTCTCCACTTATCCATAAGGTGAAACTCTGGTCACTAAATTACTTGACCAAAATATAATTTGGCATACAATGTAATATTCTCCTCCTTAGATTAATTCTTGGATTGGTCATTCACAAATTATTTAATGAAGACAAGAAAACTTAGATGTTGAATGATTGAAATATTAGCATATATCGTATTTGGTCAATAAGTGATCAATTAACATGTCAAGGGTGTGGTCAATCTAACACATAATTTTAGCAATATAATACCGATGGCGACCTAGCTATGAGAGCTGGTGTAAAAGTTGTTTTTCCTGAAACATGACAGACTTTGTGCATGGCATTTGCAGAAGAATGCTTTTGAAAATGTTAGAATTAAAGAAGTTTTTACAAATTTAAAGAAAGCAATGCACTGAAATTTCACCTAGGTGAATTTCAAGAGTTCTGGGAAGTGTTGCTGATATGAACGAACTACAAGGTATCAATTTGGTGTCCAAAACATATTTGAACAAGAAATTATGTGCAACTTATTTGGTGAAATACGGACAACTTCTCAATGTGAAACCATCAATCACTGGTGAAGAGATAAATTACAAAAAAATGCAGCAATTAAGAGTTTATGCATAAGTGAAGAGATATGTTAGAAAAAAATGCAGCATTTAAGAGTTTATGCATAATTTTGACCGGACATTAAGAGAACATAGAAACAAACAATGAACATATTGTTATTTTAAGAGTTATAACTCTGATCCGGTGTTGACAACTGATCTGCATAGCATGGAGATGGATTCTGCAAAATTTTACACATTAGAGATATTTAAAGAAATTAAAAACCACATTGTCGAGCAACATTCATCTCTGAGCAGGTGGAAGTTGAAGACAAATCGATGTATAAATTGACGAAAACATGTGATACAACAATATCTTGTATCAAATGTTTTGGTCAATTTAAACTTCAACCTATCATCTACTTCCACCACTCAAAGACGAGAATGTTGTTTTTAACTTCTTTAAATATCTCTGATGTGTAAATTTTTGCACTATCCTACACAATGTATGCAGACCAGTTGTCAACATCGGATCAGAGCTATAACTCTTAAAATCGGCAACTTGTTCATCTTCTCTCAATGTCTTGTCAAAATGTGCATCTCTTTCAAACATATCTCTTCACCCGGGAATTGATGGCTTCTCATTGAGAAGTTGTCTGTATGCGACCAAAAACTTCACATTGGTACACAAGATCATCCACGAAGCCATATGATTCGATCACTAGTATCTTAAAATGCTACTCATTTGCAGTACTTGCTAAGGAAGCTTTCAAAGCAAGATTGTGGGCTGCACATAAGTTAAACCAAACTATTTATCAATTTACAATTCTATTTAAATTAAAGAAAGATTTTCATGTAAAGATTTGTTTACCTTTCAATTCCATGAGCATCATTTGGAAACACGATGACTTTAACCTCAACTCCTTTCTCTTTTAAAGCCCGAGAATACAGCAGATTTAAGAGTATGGTTTTCTCTATCACATGGTTCATAGTTTAGAACGTAATGCAGCTCAATAATTGAGAATCAAAGTCTTACTTGCAGTTCAGTCGAAATTGGGACGACACCTAAAATATAAATCTGCAATGCCTATAGCAGTCAGAAAGACACAGTTAAGTTCGGAACAAGTAAAATTAAATGGATGTAGTATTATTGAAATTACTAGTGGTGATTCTAGATGCTATGACGGAAATGCTCCAATTCATGAGTAGCCATGATCCACGAGGAGCGTCCCTCTTCACCATTATATGCATTCCAATCTCATTTGAGAGCTTTATCCAAATCATGAATAGAGGAAGTGGTTGTTGTTTTGAGCGGTTTTGCTGGGAATGTAAATGGACGTGGAACAATATGTGCAACTTTGTTGGCGGTTAAATTGGGATTTATATAACTAACATCGGTCCTTAATATCACAAAATCAAATTTATGGGTATATTTGTCGCGACAAAAATAAAAATTACTTTTACCAAAAAATATTAAAAGAATACTTCACACTTTAAAATTAGTTGAACCCACAATGGATTGGTTTTGGCTTAAGTATAGTACGAGTCCCAATAAAAAAACCTTATTTTTTTTAGCAGTTCAATCCGCTTACTTTCTACTCATGTGCAATTTTGTTCGTTTATTTGGTCAATTTTTCAATTATTAGGAAAAAAAAATCAACTTTAATTTATTGATTAATGTTTCAAGAAAATCATCTTTTTCAAAAAAATGAGCCCTAAACCTATCATATAAATGCTAACTCATAGCTTAATTTTTTGTTCATGTCAGTTTTTTTGGTTATTAATTGAGTTGAATATTTTTATTATTGATACTTTTTTTAGGGATTATTGCTACATTTATTGTACAATAAGTTTATATGTCATGTATAAATTATTTTTAATACTAGTTTAACAAGATAAACTCATACAAATCGAGTCGGAGTTTTCGAGTTGATTTCACGAAGATAAAAGGACTTTTGCTTAAACTATTGATTTTGACAACCTTGGTCACTGTTGAGAAAGAGAAACATTGAAAGGTCAAGAAAGAGCCTGATGCAATCAGGGAATACAAGTCCCCGATTGAATCATAAAATACAAAAGAAAAATGAAAATGGGAACCTCATGATGGCAGTGATGCATTGCTACAGTCTTGGTGGTGCCAAAGTTGGTGATTAAGTTGCAAAGAAACTCTTACAATGGAGTGGAGAGTAGTTCACACCAGAAAAGTTGAATTGTTGAAGGATGAATTGCTTGAAGGTGATGCATGTTAGTCACAACCTTCTTATTGTGGACATCCATTGTTAATGTAGAGTTGGAAGATCAGCATACAAAACAATCATTGGTTGATATAATCTTTAAGAAATGTGCCAACAAAATAAAAAACATAAACAAATATAGTTTGGTCCAATATCTTTTTCATATTTAAAATACAGTTTGCAACATAACAGGGTATACACAAGAATATCTAGGAAGTTATATGATTCGATCACTGGTATCTGAAAATGCTACTCATTTGCAATACTTGTTGAACCACGCAGCAATGCTAAGGAAGCTTTCAAAGTCGGATTGTGGTCTGTACATATAAGTTAAACCAAACTATTTTATCAACCACAATTCACAATTATATTTAGACATTAGAGAGTTTTTAATATTTGTGTACCTTTCAATTCCATGAACATCATTTGGAAACAGGATGACTTTAACCGGTACTCCTTTTTCCTTTAAAGCCCGAGCATACTACAGATTTAAAAAATATGGTTTTCTTCGTCACATCATTCATACTTTAGAAGGTAATGCAGCTCATTTACAGAGAATCAAAATCTTACTTGTAGTCCAGTCGAAATTGGTACGCGAAGATCTTGGGCACCTAAGAGAAACACTGTTGGTGTTTTTACCTGCAAACATCAAAATATAGATCTGTAATGCCAGAGTTTAACAAGTATGAAATATCATAAATAGTGTTATAAACTATAGTAGGTTTTAGAGCAGCGTATTAAATTTGAGACCAATTGTCTGCAGGTATAACTTTTGTCAAGCAATCCAAAGGAATGACAGTAAAAAACTCAATAAATTGGAACGAGGACAAAAAGTATGAAACAAAATAAAACTTTAAGCAAGTACTGAAAAATTATAACACTTAAAGCAGTTTGCTAAAAATACCAAGCCCACTATCCTTTTTTGAAGGAATTATTGCTCGTGTACTTTGGAATTGTTAATTTCTAGAAGTTTGGATAGTGCATAAAATACTGAGCAACATTAACGCAATCCAATATTTCAAAAGCTTATTTTAGTGTACAGACCTTGGAGAGGTGCGCGATAGGAGACTTGCTATAAAATAGAGTCAGATCCTCTGCTGAAGGTGCTTCAGTTATCCTATCCCTTCCCTTGGTACCATAGCTCTCCACAAAGCACCAATCAGGAATATCAGTTGTACCAACCATCAGCGCAAGGTTACAAACAGGATTCCTAGCAGCTGCTGCAACAAACTTCTCTGGAGCCTATAGCAATCAGAAAGAAACGGTTAAATTATGAACAATCTTAAAACAAAACCTAAGATAAAATTGTGAAAGCCTAAGTTTTTCAGTAGACATAGTCACACCACTTTGAAAGTGAATATTTATCATGCACACCAGGCTGATTGCTAATATATATACATCTTTCGTGAATTTTTTTGAATATAAAATTCTGACTCCATTTATTTTTTATATTATCTAATTGCTTAGAGGAATCTGTTGTTATAAAGCTTCTATAATTCCGCCACAGAGGGATCCAAGCAGATGTCAAATCTATAGTGGCCCCATTCAAGAAGCTTTACCATATATTTTTTAGAGACCGATTCCACAACTCAATCGTGTGACCTAGTTACACGGAAGCAACTCTAAATAGTGTCAAGGCTCCCTTCATATAATCTAATTGCTTCAAAAAAAATCTACCACTGATAAGCTACGCCAAAAGCCACTTAAATTCAAAGTTGCATCAAATGATCCTATACTGGTATGTGATAGTTCATAAACATTGGAAATCCTATAACCCCAGTTTCTTGAAAACAATCAAACAATTTTTGTCACTTTGACATAAATAAAATTTGGGATTCAAGCCCCCATTATTTTCAGGATTCAAGCCCCCATTATGTGATATAACGATAGGAATAAAATTAATCAATTAATAAGAATAATGACTGCCACTAGAAAAACGATATGCAGCCCTCAACATAACCAATTTATTTTGAATATCCAATTTACAGCATTACATGCACAAGCCCTTTTTAGTTATCTTGAAAATAAAGCCAAGGCTCTAATGTCACAAAAATTGGGATTAACTTGCAAGAATGAATAGATAAAAGAATTCTTTATAAAAATGTATGTATAAGATTTCAAAAGTCAAAGCATGTGGACTTGTTGTACCTGGCCAATCAAGTGGGTTGTCAGAAAGCCACCATGTGAACCACCAAGCACTGCAATCTTTGATGGAGTAGCAAGTCCCAAGTCTATGACATGATCAATAGCATTGAGTACATCATTGACATCCTGCATATGACACAGATCAAGATCCATCCTCATATAAAAAAAAGGTCATAACATAATTTTTTTAACTTGCTTAGGAAGAGAGCTGCAGTAGATAGATAACACGGCAAAATGAAAATTTAGAACTCAGAAGGAAAAACAATTAAGTACCTGAGATCCAACATTCCCCGGAAGAGATTGTAAGGCTTCCTCACCAAATCCTAATGAACCTCTGCGAAATATTGTCAAGTAAGAAACTTGTAGAAGTACTAGTCTAGTAGTCCTAGACATTTGTTCAACTATAGCAGGCCATCTAAAAGAGGCTTCAGGCACTGTGGGGTCATACTGGCTATCTCATAAAGGTACTGACAATATCAATCTTTCTTAGACAAAAGCATTTGGTATATTATATGATACAACAAGCAGATTAAAATATTAGCTTTACACATGCTCTCTTTATTAGTAATGATAGGGACAAACATGTCAAAACAAAGATAGGGCCAATAGGCTAGATGTATTGAACCACACCATGATATTAAATCTTTATAAACCAAATTATTGGGAAATATGAAGCTTAATAGGTAAATGATCTAGTGCAAAGATAAACAAATGTTGAATATGATAGTAGCTTCAAGAAGAAAGGGGATAGTTGAACACTATTTGGAAAGATTGTTTGTCCAAACACCCAGAATGCAATTCATTATTTAGAAGAAATGTCATTTTATGTCCCTTCAACAATCACATACATCTATGCTGCCATGAGACTCAAAAGCTTCATCAGGGGAAGGATCCCCTCAAAGGTGACATTTTGATACTCTTAGATATAAATTAATAAAGGCTTGAACTTCTTTGTCACATAATATAAGTCATATAAACAAAGCAGAGAATTTTGTGCTAATAAGTTAATATTATAAAATAATTTTTTGGTATCAAAATCATCGAACAAATGATGAATTTTAAATTCTCAGACACTTAAGGGATTATTATTTACCTGTAGTTGACAATCAACAAGCTATATCCAAGTGAAGAAAGAAAAGCCTGTGACTTTGAAAAGCTTGACAATGAGACTGAGTGTGGTCCCCCATGAAGGACCACAATTAGTGGATCACATGTGTTGCTTTTCTTAGTTTTTGATGACACAAATATAGATTCATAAGGTTTACAAGAACCTGAAATTGACATAAAAAATGGAAATGAAAATCAAAATTTCAGTTTAACTCAACTCAGCCACCAATTTTATAATATAAGGTACAGTCAAGATCATCTGAATTCAATAATGATTCTATATTCACTGTTTTTTCTTGCAGGTATAATCATACTTAAGCATGCTATCCATCAACACAAAAGCTTACCAATTCCACACAAGCTTATGATTCATTCTTTTTTTCTTCTAAATTTCCATTAACCACCTTAATACAAGTGGTTCTTTTATTTAGTAGAGCTTATATTAATCATCTTCATGAAACAGTACTTTTATTTATCATCTTCATGCAACAGTACTTTTATTTTCTCACTACCTTACGAACTACAAAGGGACAGCTGGATAAATAAATTCTTATATGCCACACTAAACAACTGTAGACATCCAAGAAACATTAATTTGTGGGGTTTCTTCTTAAGTGTTTAATTGGTTCTGTAGCAGAACAATAACAGATACCAAGCCCCACATAATGCCATTGATTGTTTACTCCCACAATTTGTGTTGATTAGGAAATAAGAGTTGCATTATGATAAATTTGTGCATTTAGTCTAGCCTAAAGACCCAGAGTGAATTCTATACCTTTAGTTGGGTTTTCAGAAGCATCCTTGACTGAGATCTTCATTATACTAAACGTAAGAGAGGACAGCAAAGATCTTACCTGCAGGAAATTCCAATGATGCCCTTTTAGCATGCAGAAGATTGTTTTTATATGCAAAAGTAACCAATACAAATAATCCAAAATAACCTTGTCAGAGCATTTATATATGGGATTTGATACATCTGACCACCTCCATTCACTATTACCACCTTCCTTCTCAACAAAGGTTCCATACTTGACTTGAGGAACATCTACTGGACTGCTAGAAACTGCATATAGTTGAAACAAGTTAGACTGAAGTAACACATCATACTCCAAAAATATAGAACAAAGATAAATGAGCATCTAAAGTTACCAGCAAAAATATTGTTCCCATGCAACGTAAGGAGACTCCACGAGAAATTTGAGTCCGCAGGGGTGATTCGTTTTACTTGTCCACTATATTTGATGAAAATGAGCAGAATTAGGTCAAGATGATTTGCATAATGGTTTACATAAACCTAATAAAATATATTCCTACTGTTATAGTTACCTTACCTCAACACATTTACAGAAAGTAAAACTTGACTGCTGTGCCAGACAGAGGGTATAATCAATGTGTGGCCATCAGAAAGCCATGGATCACTAAGGATACTTGAAAAGTAAAGCCCAGGAAAGCCATCATCGTCCGCACACAGCACAACTGGTATCTTTAAAAAATAATACAAAAAAGTTACAATTACTTCGTTGAGTTTAAGACAAACTAATCAGTCATTATGTTAAAAATGAAATTACCATACTCGTTTTATAGCTTATTTGGAAAATATAGTTTAGAGATGAGTTCAGATGTTGGGTCTTGATGCTGCTTCAGTCATATGAGAAGTTGAAAAAGCATATTTCCAAGCAAACTAGTATTTGGGTTTCAAACATCTACTAGGTTTCAAAAGCTAGAGTCCTTGAGGACAGTACAAACTGCCTCATGAAAATGATACTAGACGTGAGACCAGGTATGGCGCACATCAAATTCAATGTCATCTATGAAAATTGAAACTAGGATTCAGATAAGAGGACAATTAAAATATGCAGTCCCAAGAAGACGAAACTGTGAAGTTTCCTAACCAGAGAAAACCCTCATTCAATTGTTATAGAAAAAGCATTACCGTTTCAATCACAACAAAGACATGTTCTAGAAACAAAAAATCATATGCAAAACATAGACATGAATCAAAAAACCATATTCAACATTTAAATTTTCTAGATCATTGCCCTAAAAAAAATTCTATAGATCATGTTCTTAAGCATATGATAAAGTAGAAATTCATACTCTTAAGCCTTGATTAATATGAGCATATAAAAATACGCAAGCGTAACAATAGATAACAAAGCGCCATGGGAATTGTTTGGATTAAAGTTAAACTGGTTGTAAAAAAAGCTTACCACATCATGAACTTTTGCAGATTGGTAGAGTTTCACATCCTTAGGCCAATCAATTCTATGAAGTGAATTTGTAGCAGAATGGGCTCCAGAATCAACCGAGCTTCTTGCTGATAAAAATACAAGAAATTTTCCATCTGGGCTGGTAGAAATTTCATGTATTAGAATCAAATGTACCAATCATATTGCCACACCTATTACTAATAACTCTTGAACCATATCATGCAATGAGAACTGATAACATAAATAGCATATAGGTAAGTTTGTGATGTTTTCAGATTATTTTTTATATTCGTCAAAATATTTGCACAATAGTCATTAAAGTGTTTCAAAAAAGATATTGAAGGAAAAATGAAAATTAACTTTTTAAAATTTCTTCATTCTACTTTAGCCACTATCCACATCACCCACAATACTGACTCCATGGTACTGCTCGCTGAAATGTAAACTGTTACCTTCATCATTAACCAACTTCTCAGCCATCTTGTCATCAACCAATATCTTACATGCATACAAAAACTATACCACTATAGAAAATTCTAATTAAATTGTTCCTCTAACATATAAACAAGAAGAGGCTAAAAAAGTCCTGATTCTAATGTGCATTGGGAAAGTGAGTACCAGCTTACCTGAACCGAGGGAGGAAAGCACTACTTATGGTTTGAGTTAGGATTAGTGCCTGAGCATCTTCAGTTGAGCTGCATCATCACAACTTTATATTTCAGCTCAGCATAACCAAACTCAATACAACAAAATCAATTTCAAAAAGAAATTAAACTGAAGTGACTTACTGGATCTCATTTTCATTAGGTTTTGATTCGTGTGGTGCTTTAACAGCATATAATGCACAAGCCCTGTTATAGCAGTACTTAATACCAAGTTTTCTTGTCTCATATGACCATCCAACAAAAACCAAATATTGCGCAGAGCCTTCACTTGATGGAGCCCACACAACTTGGCCAACACTCAAAGATTTGTCGATGCCTTTGACGGCTTGAACCTCTCCGCTGTAAAATCACTCTCGCAATTAGGATTTTTATCCATAAATAAAACCTTTACTACATAACAAATATAAACTATAGAAAACCTAGTAATGTTTATGACAAAAAGTGCTGGCTGTCTTTTTCCCGCATATGTTTCTCCCCAGTCTTCCTCCCAATCTCCTTGACCTTTCCAGCTGCTAGAATCTTTGTCATCAGAACCACTTACCTTGTAGCCCTGATCATTGAATGTAGGCTTTGCAGGGGAAGGCTCTTCAGCAACATATGCTATACGTGTTTCATCCGAGTTCCAAGAGATTCCCTCAAACCTACAGTATCACAGAACAAGACACCCAAACATAAGCTGATTGACATACAAAAAAGAAACAGCAGCTAGAAAGCACGAAAAAACAACACAAAACACTTGAGCTACAATAAGGACATGAGAACACAGCCAAGTTTTAAAAATCACAAGACATGGCAATATTGGAGGAGAGTGTAATGTTGATTTTTTAAAGAAAGGTATATATAGCTTAAAAAAACCTAATTTGGTTTTGGTATTAAGATTTTATTTTTACTGTTGTTGTATTTAGAAAGAGATTAAGGGTCTGTTTGAAAAGCATAATAGGCTAGCTTATAATTGAGAGCTTATACTACAGCAGATTAAATAAGAATAAAAATAAAAAGCAAATCTTCGCAGTCACGCAATCTAATATAGAACATAGTTAGGAGCAAACAACCCACGTTCTGATTTCGGTAAATCAGATCTAAAATACCTAGTCAGAATATGAGCCGTCCAATCTTAGTCTAACTGTCCAAATTGATAACTACGTGATTGTGTTAATGCTGGGAATCCAAATCCAAACATAGCATGCATCATTGTAAATATAATGAAATGCTAGTATGTATCTAATCATTATGATATGGACCTTTGCATTCATATTAATTTTTTATTTTAAAAAAAAGCTACATAAATGAGAAAAGGGGACTACATTGTCAGTGTAAACTAATTTTACACTAACGTCTAATGAAAACTCAGTATTTTGTAAAAAGAAATGGTACTTAAATGTGGTTTCAAAGAGAGCTTAATGGCAATCGCTGAATTCTCATGGGATGTCCAACACTGCATTCCGATTAAACTCAAAATACATTGTAAAATACAATTTGAATTTTGAAGTATTATTGAAGTGTACGACATGAAAATGACACTGGAACATATTCCCTCCGGTAACTTGTAACAGTGTCATGTAGTAACTGGCCTGAACCAAGTTTATTTAAAACTGATATGGTGGATGTGTAATTTGCAGTCTGCACCATTTGATCTAAATCAATGACTCTGGGCCTATTTGTATTTCCTTATTTAAGCTTATTTACTAGCATATGTACCTGCAAGACTTTTTCAGAGAACTTGTGAAAACAGCATGTTCGTGAACCGATTTCAGCTTATTTTCATAATATCTCCAAGATTGCTAATGAAAACAGCTTATAGCTTATACGAAAAAACAATTTAATTTTGTTTTCTCTTTTAATACAGAAACAGCTTATACATAATCGTTTATCACTATAAGTGCTTATGCTATAAGCTGCAAATAATTGTGTGTTTTGTTCCCACTTCTAGAGGGGTCGAAATTGATCTGAAGGTGAAGAATTGATTCCAACATGTTCGGTTGCTTTTGAGTAGAATTGATTCTACTTGAAGCTAAGATAAGTAGCTTTTGATTCTAGAATTGATTTTTACACTGAAATTTATAGTTCAACTCACTTTTAAATGAATGTATGCAAACATAAGTCACTTTACTCTCAAGTCAACTCGCTTTTAGTCAGAATCAATTCACTCGAAATCAATTCTTTTCAACTCAGAACCAAACATACACTAAGTTGTATATCCAAACAGGCCTCAGCTCAGAAACTTGTAACATTGTCATGTAGTAACTAACTGCAACCAAGATTGTTTAAAATTAAAACTGATATAAGTGATGATAAGCGCTTATGCTATAAATTGTACATCCAATCCAAACAAAGCCTAGAGAACTTGTAATCTGAACAGTTCAATATCAAATCAATGACTAAAATCAATTAACCATAACATGTGAAGTAATAATGACAGTAAATTTACCATCCATCAGCATACACCGAACCGTGTTTCGATTGCGGTACAATAAACTCCTTTTCAAGAGAAGAATTACTCCAAATTTCAAACTTACAACCACCATCACCTTCCGGATTCCTCACAATCAAAAGCTTCGAACCCGACTGGGACGGAACCATAACAGAAACTCCATTCATTTCAACAGGAAACGGAGCCCAATCTAAACTAACGGAACCGTCGCTCCGTTTGTTAACGGTTGACGATAGAATGAACTTCCTTTTCTTGTTCGCTAGAAGATTCGGTTGACTCACCGAAAACATCATTCCCTGTGATGACGTATCTGCTATAGCAGTAAAAATAATAACAGAATCAAATGAAATTGAAATTTTGAAATTGAAATTTGAATTTGAATATGGATTTACCTGAGTTTGAATTGAAAATCCATGATTTATCGATGGAAGAGATTGAAGTGAATTGTTGAAGTAAATTAGAGTGAAGTGAATACTGTTGTTCTGTTTCTTCGTCTATTCCTTCCATTGATGAAGATTTTGTGCTGAAGATTATAGTTGAATTAAGTTAGATTGAGATTAAATAAATAAAAAAGAGTGTAATAGAGTGAGTAGAGAAGTTACATGAGGAGGGAAATGGGTGATTTCGCTGAAGATATTGAAGTGGAATACGATGATGAATAATGAAAAGGAGAATGATCAGAAAGAGAAATAGTAGAAAATGGATTTCGGAGGAAATTAGTTGAAGTTGGAGATAATATAGTAACGGGTGACAGTGATAGAGTGTTCCACCCCATTAAACAATGGCAATAGATACCAGCTTACCATGTATGTTTTATTTTTGTTTTGTTATCATGGTCTATCGTATTTTTTTTTTCTTCTAAATATTAATAATTAATAGTGAAGCATAAATCAATAATCATCAATAATTCATAATAAAAATACTCATATCTTTTTGAAAAAGTGAGTAGTTATTTTGACGCATAAAAACCTAACATGGTGGCGGATCTTGCCCAAAATATTAGGAAGAACGACGAGTGAATTAGACTAAGAAAATAGGAACAATGTGATCCAACTTATTTTTGTTGGTATGATGGAAGAATCGATAAAAAAAAATGATCCACGTGAAGTTAATTCGGTAGATAGGGATATTGCATATTATACGTAAGGGTTGAGGTTCGAACCACATTTAATTGTGTGAGCTCTAGCCACTAGGTTGTTTGACCATAAAAAAAAACGATTAAAACTCTGGTAGCCTAAAGTTTTAAGGTATTAACCCTAATAACATGTCAGTCTTTATATTTTGTAATTAATTTAAATTTTGCAACAAAATTGTAGGTACTAGAAAATATTTGTTGATGTTAGAGATGATGAGAGAGAAGTCGATCGTAAAAAATGACAAAAAATAATATAAAATTCAGAAGTTGTATAATCATATGATGATGTGGATGTGAAAATTTGTGTTGAAAAAATATTTATCTTTGGCAAAATACATATACTATACCATACCTAACCATACGAGGAGTTTGCACTATTCAACCATGCAATTGCGGTGGTTTAAACATCAAGGAACAAAGTTCAAATCTCGAGTTTTCCACTATTCTGCTTTGATATTCTTGGTTGAGAGTTTCCCTTGTTTTCATTTCATGTGCATCTTCCAAAGCGTTTACTTCAATATGCATTTCACTTGTCACTTGTAATGTAACAACTGTTGTCTCCAAACATGTTTCAAATGTTGATTAGCTGAAGGTGAATCAAACAATTGACTGTGGTGGATATAGCTGGTGTCTCACTCCCACGAATCCTCATTCCATTGCTTGAATATTTAGGAAGTATTGTGACTTGCGACGCAATTATTTGCAGTATTTGTTGAACCACACTCCAATGTTAAGGATGCATTCCCATTCAGATTGTGGCCTGCAAAAATATAATATCAAAGGTTTAATTACTCTTATAGTCCTTGAACAGCCTGCAAATAAAAGTATTATATATATTTAAACAAATGGGGTGGTGGCGCAGTTGGCTAGCGCGTAGGTCTCATAGCTAAGAGTTATCCTGAGGTCGAGAGTTCGAGCCTCTCTCACCCCAACAATTTTTTTTTTGTCAAAACTATTTGAGGATTTTCAAATAAGTTTCTCAATTAAAAACTGTTTAGTTAAGGGACCTAATTGAAAATTATAAACAAGTTCAAGATTCATTTACAAATATGTAAAGTTTAGAGGGTTATTTAATATTCCAAAACAGTTCATGTATTAAAATTTAAAACCATGATTGTGATTTTATGCAGTAGGAAGGAAAGGTATGTTGGAGTTGTCTACCTTTTGAGTGCATGAACATCATTTTGAAACATGATGATTTTGACATCCACTCCTTTCTCCTTTAAAGCTCGAGAATACTAGTCATTGAAACAACCATTATGTTATTTTAACATCAAATTACAAACATCTTATGTGACATATCTCTAACTTATTTTAAATTTTCTATAACTTCAACACATTTCAATAATACTATAATTAACAACAAAACCAAAGAACACTGCATTTGACATCAAAATTTTGATGTTCAATAATAATTTCCTTTAGAACAATAAAAAAAATTATGAGTGTGACTAAACTATTCCTAATGATACAACTACTTACTTGAAGTCCGTCGAACATTGGAACACGGAGATCTTGAGCACCTAAAAGAAAAAGTGTTGGTGCTTTTACCTGCATAATTCATCAAAAGACATAATATGTCAGAAATCTACGAATGTAGCAGGATATATCGTAATCTTTATCATTCGCCAATACTCGTATTGATTATGGACGTGTAACTGTAATCTATCATCATGAAATTCTATTATGTGAAGTGAGGTCCTGGACGGTCACCCATCCTAACTATGTTCAGGATCTCTACTGCATAGAGAAGTAGACCATTCAATGCCAAACTCTAATTGGTTGAAATCACATTTCAAAATAAATTCATTATCTTGATTTTCAGTATAACTTTAAGGAGAGAATTACACCATGCAAGAGACGACAAAGGTCGAAAAAGGATGAAATTCAAGCCTCATATGACTTGAAAAAGCAATATAGTCCATGCAGGCTGCAGCTAGCTCAAAAGTTAAGGCCTCGTATAGACATTGAAAACAGAATTCTTACAGGGATTATCAGTTATAGACAGGCTAAAATGCATGTACATTTTTTTAGGCCTTCTTACGTACCAACTTGCAAAGGGCTTTTCATGTCTTTCACTGAACATGTTAAATTTCTTTTCCCTAGCAATATGCTTTCATTATCAAGAGCTCTTGTATAGTTGTATTGTAATATCAGTGCAATTCAATCTAAAATTGTTTGGTTCAATATAAGACCTTTGTAACGTGTGAAATAGGGGACTTGCTATAGAGGACAGTCAAATCTTCTGCTGAAAGTGCTTCGGTAAAGCGATTTCTTGCAATGGTTCCACAGGCCTCTACATAGCACCAATCAGGGATATCAGTTGTCCCAACCATCAGTGCAAAGTTACAAACAGGATTAATTGCAGCCGCTGCTACAAACCTCTCCGGTGCCTGCAGCAATAAGAAAGGCAGACAATATTCTATGGTCAACGAAAAGCTGCCACAGTACAATAAATTCCGAAAAATCAGTGTCGCACTTGATAAATTTTCCCTTTATTATTTTTGTAAACCATACTGATTGCTTTAGTATATCCTTATGTGTTAGGCTTCTAATACTATCTCTGTCTCTAAATACAAGACCCTTTTGAGATAGGACCCCTTTCAAATTTTCAACATACCCTTAATTATGTTACATCTTTTTCTACAACATGTAATAAATACTACTACTAAAACATAAACTAATTCTCTCTTCTGAAAGCCAAACTTGTAAAACTATATCAACTGTTAATCTGTTATCAAATTTAATACTACTATCAACTTTCTTAATCCCCTTGATTTAGTCAACATACTCTATATTTAGGGATGGAGGTAGTAACAACTATACCCCACAGTTTATCATGGCATCCTTTATCCCCTATTTTGACAATCCTAGTATCATAATTTCAACAACCAAATATTCTCTAATCTGTATTCATATTGGTAATTAAGTCTAACAGATGTTATGAATCACAAGTTCACAACAGATGCAATCATGCAAGTCATATAACAACTAGTACAGTTTAGTAATAATAAGTTAAAGAGATGTTTGACAGAGAAACACAAAGTTCATGTTACCAAGAGCTAGTATTGAAAGAAGATGATAGTTAATAAAACATGAATAGAAGATGTATGGATATGTCAGAAAGAATATAGTCAAGGTAATTGGACTTATTGCACCTGGCCAATCAAATGAGTAGTCAAAAAACCACCATGTGAAATTCCCATCACTGTAATCTTGGATGGACCGGCAAGACTCAAGCTGATCACATGATCTATGGCAGAGAGAACATCGTTGACATCCTACAGATGAAAAAAATAAAATAAAGATCCAACCAGGAAATCTAATATAGTTATGCAACTAGTTGTTTGTAAGCATATGTTCGCTCAGATAGAATTACCAAACTTTATTCAGATTTAGAAAACAATAAATACTAACCTGAGATCCAACTTTTCCTGGAAGAGATTGTAATGCTTCCTCGCCAAATCCTAATGAACCTCTGAGAAATAATAAGGCAATAAGAATCCTTAAAATAGAGAATGCTACAAAAAGTCGTGTTCTTCCTTTCCAAAATCACTCTCATCCTTCTCCTTTTCTAACCATGCTTTTTTATTTTTGAGTGATTCTGATGTTGTAATATACAGGTTCTGAAAAAACCTCTAACTGTATTTTAAGCTAGTTAAGTCATTTAAGCTTATATTTCATAAAAAATTGAAAGCCTTAAGTTCATTATGTGGTAGTTAAATCGATAATCTATCTGTATTTCAGGAGCATCAGCATGTATTACCTGTAATTTACAATCAGCAAGCTGTATCCAACTGAAGAAAGAAACGCCCAAGACTTTGAGAAATGTGACAAAGAGACGTCTTGTGGCCCTCCATGAAGGATCACAATTAATGGATCAAATACATCCTCGTTCTTGGTTTTGGATGACACAAATATAGCTTCAAAAGGTTTAACAGCACCTGAAATTAAAACTATAAGTACAGTATATATTAATGATTTTGTTGACCAATCCCAAAATTCGATTAAGATTTATGCATAAGTATTACTATAAAACTGTGTTAGATTTGTTTTAAAAGTACACAGTCACCAAATAAATGGTCGCACTGCATGAAAAGAAAATATTTGATCATTTTAATGCGTCCAGTGCTCTCAATGATGACATAAACAATTCATAAGATTCTTATACGTTTACGGTAGCAAATAGTTATACTTATGTTTACTACTTATTTCAATATAAATCATGCTTTCCTAAATCTGTATGAAGGATCTAATAGATAATATTTTCCTCTAGCAAATCTGAAGAGCTATCTTATGTAATTTTTCTATATTAAGAGAGGGCATGTGGCATGATAAAAATAAATTAGGGACTGTTTGGCTTGAGAATATGTTTTCTATTTTCATTTCTTGTTTTAACTAATCATTACATATAACTTTTATATTGTTTATGTTCCATCTAATCCAAATCTTTAGAAATAGGAAACAGTGAAAATAATCTGAAATTTTTGTAATAAAAAAGAACAAATATGAAATTAGAGAATATTGTCTCAAGCCAAATAAGCTCTAAGATTTCCAATATAAAAATTATTGCTATATCGAAAACTAAAGATAAATATTAAGAGTGAATTCCATAAGATGGAATAAGATACTTTCTCCAACTTAATGTTACAAATCCATGAGTAAGAGACCAAAGCAACTTAAAAGACCTTTTGTTCGATCATCACAATCATCTGTGACTGAGATCTTCAGTATACTGCACTGGAGAGAGGAGAGCGAAGATCTAACCTGCAACCGAAGTTCGTGTTTCATGTCTAAACATATAGAATAATATACTTTTGAGACAACATTTTCCTTTAATATCTCAAAGAAAATACATAAACAAAACCTTGTCAGAGAATTTGAATATGGGACTGGATATCTTTGACCAAGTCCAAATAGTATTCCTCTCTGCCTTCTCAATGACCACTCCATACATAATTTGAGGAACATTGACTGGATTGCTGGAAACTGCACAACGACCGACAAGCAAAACGGATAGAATTATATAACATGCTTCTCCAATTTAGAAGACCAAAGTATAGATGAATTGAGAACTTGTCTTACTGGCAAGAATATTGTTCCCATCTAGTGTAAGAAGGTTCCAAGAGAAATTGGAATCTGCTGGGTTGATACGTAGTACTTTCCCACTACAATGACAAAAAGAAAAGTTTATCATAAAGATTACATACATGGTTATCAGCATATTTCGATACATGCCAATCATAGCACGATTCGATACAAAATTGAACTCAATTATACGTGTTTATAGTGTGTATCTATTTTGAACATATGTCTCATATTGAATCCAGAATCACTACCTGATGATAGAGTAGTCAGCCACTTTTTATTCGTCAACTTTTTATAGTCAGCCAGTTTTTTTTTGTCATTTGATTTAAGATTTGAATCTTAAATTAATATTGTACCTTATGATTCATAATAATATTCAATTCATGAAAGTTCTTGTGATTCATAATAATATTCAATTCATGATTTGGGAAATAGTTCTTCTCATTCACAATATTAATCACGAGTTGATAACCATGAATGCATAAACCCTTAATAAATGGATAAAAGCATTGCTACTGTTATGTACTTACCTCAACACATTCACAGAAAGTAGAACTTCGCAACTGTGCCAGATGGACGATAAGATCATTGTGCAGTTGTCAGAAAGCCAAGGATTATTATGGATAGTTGTACAATAAAGCCCAGGAAAACAACCATCCTCAGCACACATTACAACAGGAATCTTCAGAATTGATTGAAAAAGCCAGAGTTAATAACTGATAAAAACATCACCTTATGACTTCTGCAAAGATTGCACATTTTAAGTAAAAATATTTAGGCTAAGGTGCTTTAAAGATTTTTATTGCTTGGCAAGAAAGAAAGAAAAAAAGACAAGAGTACTATACTATTCTATTTACAGACTTATTTGGTGAAAATTCTTTGGATGACTTATGTTATATTGACACGGCACCGTAATTTTTAGAGAAGTTTAGGAGTTTATTCTAGACATCTAAAGTCTAAATTAAAGAAAAAAATGCAACCTGCAATCAAACCAAATACATCCAAATTCAGATGGCCACGAGAAGAGCTTACAATGTCATGAATTTCGGTAGATTGGTACCGTTTTCTATCAGCTGGCCAATCAATTCTATGAAGTGAATTTGTAGCATTGTGCACTCCAGAATCCACAGCACTTTTTGCAGATAAAAATACAAGGAACTTTCCATTTGGACTGGTAGAAAATTCATGAACAATTGTTAACGGTTTAGGGACACCACACATATACTAATATATATATTAAACACAAGTATCTGACTCCACCTGAATCGTGGAAAAAGAGCACTGCTAATTGTTGGAGTTAGGTTCAGTGCATACAATTCTTCAGTTGATGAGCTACATGTAAAACATTAGTTTCATCATTCTTTTCAGAAATAACCAAACTTAGCAACAAGTTTGTTCTTTCTAAAAGATATGAAAAAATTGGGAGTTAAGAATTTCTTACTAAAGCGACTCACTGGTGTTCTGGTTCCTCAGATTGTGACTCATGATGTAGTGCTCTAACCGCATATAATGCACAAGGCCTGTTAGAACAGTACTTCATACCTAGCTTTCTTGTCTCAGACGACCACCCGACAAAAACAAGATATTGTTCTGAGCCTTCGGTAAATGGAGCCCACACAACTTGGCCAGCACTCAAAGATTTGTCAATTCCTTTGACAGCTTGTACCTCTCCACTGCGAAAATACTAGTTAAAGTAAGATTTACTTTGTTGTGAATCGTGAAATACAGAACATAGAGGTTTGATCAAATTCCATTATTCTACACTTCTATAGTGCCGCTATCTGAGAACACTTTGTACTAAAAGTGTATCGTGGCACAGTAGCAATTAGTTAAAGCTCTGTTGTGCCATAGTGCTATGGTGCCTCTATTGCTGCTACTTGACAACTATTGACCATAGATAATATCTGACATTAATATGAATGATGAAAAACCTATTGATGTTGATAACGAAGAGTGTAGGCTGTCTCTTTGCAGAATATGTTTCTCCCCAATTCTCCTCCCACTCTCCTTGACCTTTCCAGCTACCAAAATCATTTTCTGCACAACCACCTTTCTTGTAGCCCATATTATTAAATATTGGCCTTGTAGGAGAGGGCTCTTCTGCTACATATGCTATCAATGTTTCATCGAAGTTCCAAGAGACACCTTCAAACCTAAACCAAAGTAAAATAAACGAACAAATCTTTATTGTGCATTTTTTTAGTAGAACTTTGTTATGCATGAGTGTTAAAGAAATTGAGGAATGGTGCATCAATGGTGACTAGATTAACTTTACAATTCAAATTCTGAAACATTTGAAACCGAGCAACTAATATCAGATGCTAATGAGCTAAAATTTAGAATCCTGCTTACAGTTGCATATGCAATTACTGTGGTTGTAACTAAATGCAGCCACAATTGGTGTCAAGATTGTGTGAAAACCTTAAACTGCAATCCTGCAAAGTCAGCTGCAGGATCGGTGTCCTGTTTAAAAATCATACTAACAGTTTAATATTGAATAGTCAGTCACTACCAAGGTAGTCAAAAACAGTGCTGCCCCAGCCACCCCAGCTAGCTTCGACTTTGTTCTGGGTCATTTTCCTGAATTTTGTGGTCAGGATCGAGTTCCTGGTGCCGGAACATAAGAGAATATAGAATGACCAATGAAAATGTAAATACATCATCGAGCACCTATCATTATATTAAGAGTCATGCAGTAACGAACTCCAAATCTCAAAGCGTGAACATTGAATTTAAACACCTAATACTAGTTTCCAACAAGCTAAAAATAGTATGGTTTTAAATTGCAGTTGTGATTGAAATTTCAATTATATATGAAGTGAATAGGACTCCTTGAGAGCACCAGGTCAAAGCCAGATTGTCCTAGAGTTGGCCTTACAAGTTATAACCGTGGTTTTAAATTGCGATCTGCAACCGCAATATAATGAATTAGGGTTCTAGACTGGGACACAACCTCAATTTTGACTACATCCGCAACATAAAGGTTCACAACATAAGCGCAACCACAACTAAAGGCCATGATTACAACCAATTGAGCCAAAAGGCTTTGGTTACATTGCAACTCTTTAACATTGAAAAATCACATCACATGAATAAATAGAAAATAATAAATAAATCTCAATCTCATGAGTCATCACACTTACCATCCATCATTGTATACCGATCCATGCATTGTTGGAGGAATACGAAACTCCTTCTCCAAGCAAGAAGAACTCCAAATCTCAAAACAACAAGAACCCCCTCCTTCACTCTCACCATTCCGAATCACCAAAAGCTTAGAGCCAGACGGCGACGGAACAATCATAGACACATCACCACACATCTCAATTGGAAATGGAGCCCAGAGAAACTTAACGACAGAATCATCATTTTCTTCTTTAACAATGTTACAGGACAGAATCAAAGTCTTGTTCTTGTTTGTTAAAACATCTGGTTGGATGATAGAAAACATTCCTTGTGCTATGGAACAGAAATAAAACATCCTTAATTAGCAATATAACTGAGAGTTACAAAAAAAATGTGATAAAAGGGCTATGATAGCTCGAATGAGAGTAAAATTCACAGGGAATCATACTGATAAAAGATGTATAAGATGTATAAAAATGCTCTATATATAAAGCTTATTGAGTAACTAACTATCAAAAAACACTAACTAACATCCTAACTAACTCTAACTAATACAATTCATATAGTGATTCTGACAAATCCAACGTGATGCCGAGTTAACATACACTAGTAGTAGTATAGTAACTAAGTATTAAATAAATGATGTTTATGAATTGCTTACTATTGGTGGTGTGAGAGTTGAAAAGACATGCTTTGTGAATGTTGGGAATAGTAGTAAAGTGTGGAAGTAAATTGGAGAGAGAAGCATAGTCTTCTTTCTCAATGGTTGCATCTTCTCCACCAGACTGCATTTCTTAACCTTGAAACAATGTTATATTTGAGAAGCTGGTATGCTAATGTAAATTTACAAGATTTGCACTTTGTACTTGGAGTGGTTGACTTTTAGGATTTGTTTGGAAAGGAGTTATATTGAATTGGAAAATTGTTTAGTTGCTCCTTAGATCGAAATAACGATCCAAATTTTTATTATTTTAATATATGTTAAAAAAATAAAAATAAAATAAAGGACCTAATAATTAAGTGAAAGGATCACAAATATAACTTTGCCTCCCCCTAAAAAAAAATATAACTTTGCCTAAGGAATTTTATTGCTTTCATTTACCAAAATAATCTATAGTCTTTCTTAACTGCTATGTAGTTAATTGATTTGGAATGAAAAGTAGAATATATGTTTCGTGATTTCGACATCTTATTGCTGCATTTTGTTAGTCATCTTAACACAGTATTGTTGATTTTCTATCTTAATGCAATGTTTGTTCGGTTTAGATTGATATATTATTAAAAAATAACATTAAAAATGTCGAATAGTAAGGGTAATTTAACAAAAATCTTACCTGGTAGTAATTTAATCTAACATAAGGTCCAAAATATCTAAAATCTCTAAGTAGATAAAATTTATTGGGTGAATCCTCTCAAAAAAATAGTTGGTGATAAAAGTGGAGATAACATATGAAAGAGAACCAACCAAGTCTGACACATGGCGCTATGTTCCTCACTCTCACTTGTCCCTCCCATCATCACTTCTCCATCCAAACTCACTTCAAAAACCTTCTCTTCTGCAACACCATCCAACATTCATAGCATATTCACCAAGACTAACAAAAATTCAACAAAATTCTTGTTGAATGCTGGTTTCAATCTTACTGAGCCTGACCTTAATGAAGATCCTGTTGACCAATTTCGCACTAATGGCATTTCACCTGTATTTTTTCATTTATATACTTCATTTTGTTTAATTATTTTTTATACTATAGTTTTGTTTTTGTGATGATATTTGTTTGTTTTGTGTTGATTTTATAGGAAGAATTTGAGTATGGAATATTTGATGGTCACCATACTTTCAATGAAGGTGATGAAAAGAAAGGTATTTGTTTGTTCAATAATGCTCACTTTCTTAGTTCTGGTTTTTTTTTCATTCAATGGAAATTGAGCATGTGGTACTCTTGGTAGTTGAGATTTTTTTTTGTTAGAAATATTGTGGAACAAGTAAATTATTTGTAATTAAAGTGACATAATGTTCATTTTAATATATGAATTGGTAAACATGTTTCTATATGTTTATTTATATTTTAATTTTTATGGAATTATTACTAGGTGTTTTATTTCTTGCAACTGTAAATTTGATGGCCATAATTCAAATAGAATCTATTTCTTCTTTAGCTATATAATTAAAAATTATCAGGAAAAGAAAAAGGGGTTAAACTTCCACAACATGACAAACAAAAGTTTGAATTCGGACAGAAAAGATAAAATTACCTACAAAGGAGGGAATCTATGGGGACAAAAATGATCCTGTTTCTGTTTTTCTAACAAAGTTCATGATGGATATTAATTTCAGGAACATTTTGGGGTGCAATTATGGATGACATAGAAGCAGTAGGACCCCCCACTGGATTTCAAGGTATGTTTTCCTTGTACCATTTTCTAACTTGTATTACAAGAATGTATTAAAAACTCGACGAGTGATTGAGCCCGTAAAACCTCCAAATTGTGGTTCAATTAGCTCAAACGGTTTATCTGAATGACTAATGAATAAATAAGTCGTGGTTGTGTTGCGATTGTGGAGTTTTATAAACAGAAATGTTTGCGACTTTGATCACAACATCAGCGATATCAAAGTATTTTTGTCTCCACAACTGCACTGCAAACGCGATTGAGGCAATATCGACCACATTTTACCACAAATCTCTGCAACATCAAAACTTGCCACTTGAGCTAGCCCTTGACCACAATTTTGACTGTAATCATTGAATTCGATTATTGTTTAATTCTAATTTTGATTCTCATGCAGGGCTTATTTCATGGCTCTTCCCGCCAGCCATTGCAGCTGGGGTATTCTTCGATATTCCGGTAATTCTAAATGTTACTTGACATCAATGAAGAAATACTCAATCTAGAAATCAATTAATAACAATGAGGAAGAAGTAATTAATCCCAAGTACAATGTGTGTTTCAGGGGGAGTATTTGTTCATTGGAGCAGGGATATTTACAGTTGTATTTTGCATTATTGAGATGGATAAACCTGATCAACCTCACAACTTTGAACCTCAAATATACAACATGGAAAGAGGAGCTAGAGACAAGTTGATAAATGACTATAATTCCATGAGCATATGGGATTTCAATGAAAAATATGGAGACCTTTGGGATTTTACTATCAAGAAGGATGACATAATGAAGAGATAAATAATTTTTTTTCTTGTTCTTGTCTATATAAGTGCATGGTAATTCTTAGAATATAATGGATATGAAGGATTCCCTTGTAAATTTGTTACTTTTCCTGCTTTTCTTTTTTATGTTGATCAACATGTGTATATTCCCTATTTCTATTATATAGCAAACATACACTTAAGAATTAATGGTACTCCCCCTGTCCAAAAAAAAAAGTATGTGTTAGGATTCTTTCAACTTCTTTTTTTTCCACATTTGTTGTGCGTGCCTTCAAATTTCATCAGAGGAATTATTTTGGAAGTTTGGAGTTGGTTTGGTCCTGGAAAAATTGCCTTGGATCGTAAGGCGATTTGCTCAGGATCCAAAATCGCAAGGTAATTTTTCATAATCGCAAGGCAATTTTGCAATGGCTAGAAATCGCATAGCGATTTTTGAAGATCACGAGGTGATTCACTTGGGTTCATAACTGCGGGTTATTATAGTTTGGACCAGTGAAAGTTTGGGTCCAACTTGGACCAATTTTTTCCATGCATTGATCAATTGAGACACATGAATTTTATAATATTTCAACTGCGCACAATTACTCTCTCTCCCATCTCTCACTGCACGTAAAACAGAGAACTTTTAAAAAATGAGAAATGTTAACGGTGCTCCCGTGACACTTTTAAGACCTTTAAATAGTTTTTTTTTTTGAAAATTTATGTAATTAATGCATCGAAAATTGAAATATTTAACTTTTCTATGGAACAATTTCTTCTTTTGGAATGCTTAAAGAGTACCCTAGAAATACTCGTTAACAATACCCTTAGAAAATATAAGGTTAATAGTTGTGTGTCCTTAAGGGAGATTCATAAATTGAGAAACATCGTAAACACCTTGGATGAGCGAAAAACTTTGAGTCTCTGTAAAGAGAACTGGGACAATAATTTACTCAAACATTGCATTAAATGCTCCAAGAAAAATGGAACACCTTAGGCAAAAAAAAAGTCTTGGTAAATAAAGACCTTGGGTCTGCTTAGCTGTGATGGCATGGCATCAAGTAATGCCCCTTGACCAGTTCAGTTCTACTGTTATGGATCTGGAAGACATCTAGAAAACTCGATGTCCCATGATTTAAGTATCTTACTTGGATGTTCATATTCTGTTAATAGGAAAATGTAGATGAGTCAAAATCGTGCCATGACTATTGTTTTCCTAGTGCCTACAAAGTCTAAAGATTATCATTCTTCTTTAATTAATTATGTAGTTGTTAGTATGGATGATTTTGGAGATTACCGGAATTTATGCTTTTATGGTCTTTTCAAAATAAAAGACATACCATATAACAAATCAAGGTGATGCTAACAAATGATCTGATAACTTGTGTGAATTTCTTTAAAACTGTGGTGGATTTTTTAATTGGAGTGGAGGAAGAATTCTGATCAGTAGACGATTTTAAGCAAGTCCATGAAATGGTATTCTTTCGTTTCAAAATACACGTTGCAATTTTACAATTTGCATTATTAACATAGCTAACTTTACTTTGACCATATTTTTTAACTAATATATAAATACAAATGTTAGTGTGTAAGATGTTGTTTGATTTGTCTCGATGGATATTTTCAAAATATCAAATTTTTATAATATTTTATTATATGTAATTAAATATATTAATGGTCGAAGTTATTTATTGGCATGTGTGCAATGGTTATCTGCGACGTGTATTTTGAAGCGGATAGGATACAACCTACATATGTCATGATAGATGAGCAGATGATGATTGTCATCTCCAATCTGATGATCAATGCTACATATTTTTATTGATGGTTATGCACTAGTACACGCTAATATAAGGGAAAAAAATTAGATTCATTGAATAACTAATATATTATAAATCAAATATTACAGTTTGATGAAATTAAAAAATTAATTGTTGTTTATAATAAGGGAAATGTTAATGAGTGCTCCCGGATACTCTTTAAGGACTATATGTAGCAAGTATTTGTGAAAAAGTGTGTAATCATTGCATCGGAAATCAAAATATTTGACTTTTTTAAAAAATAATTACTTATTTTAGAATGTTTAGAGGCCCCGAGGGCACTCGTTAATAGGACTCTTATAATAATCGTCAAATAATGCATTATTTAAGACGCCTCATAATGTGCATAAATTGTGATGGTGGTGCATCGTGCACCACCTTTTCCTACCATTGGATTAAGGAGTTTTAAAAGATTTGATTTAAACCCCCACAACACCATAACTTTCTCCCCTACTCTTCTAGTCTACTCCACAGCTCACCACCACAGAACCTCTCCCAACATGAGAATTTGAAACTCCTTATTTTTCAAAGAAAGGACATGACTTTCAAGGATTATTGATTGAGAGGGATATGTCAATCAAGAGAAGCACTAAAAAAATTTGCGAACATTTGAACCAAGTATGAGAAACGGGTTGAGATCCTCTTTATTTATTAAAATAAATGGAGATTGCAATTAGAAAAAGGATAATGATTTTTTGTACAAAAGCCGATTTCACATACTAATTCAAAAGTCATTAATTTCGTACCCACCAACATTGCCAACGTGTGGGATAAGGCAGATGTGGAAATTGAAAGTTGTGGAAATTGAAATTCCCTGCCCAAACCCACCATTCAAGTTGGCCAATATTTATTGTGAGAAAGTAAAAGTTAAAAGTTTGAGTTAGACTGTATACTCTCTCTTGTTTTTTTTAAAGGATATAAACTCCCTTGTTATTATAAGAAGAAAAATAAAATAAAAAACATCAAAATCAATTTAGTCATTGATCAATGTAATTTTTAATATTTTTATAAATATATCATTATAAAAAATTGTGAAATATTAAATACACTCGTTAATACTTTGTATATCTTTTTTATAAGACAAATTTACAAAAATCATAGGTATCAAGAAAAGTTGTCGTAGTAATATGTTTGTCTGAAAAATGTTATGCTATTACTAAATTCTCTTTTTGTATAAATGCATCAATGTTAATTTTTCATATTCCAAGACAATTAATAGTACTCTCTCCGTTTCAAAATACATGTTCATTTAGGAGAAATTGTAGTAACCAAGAAACCAATTAAATTTTTTTATTTTTGATGAAATTATGCGTGTGTTTTCTAAAATATCCTTAACCATTTATTATTTCATTCTATTTTTTCTCTCTCTACAATAAATATGTAAGGGTATTATTGACAAGACAATAATTAATGTTGCATTGAAACTTAAAAGTGACAAGTATTGTGAAACAAATTTATTCTCCAAAATGGACAAGTATTATGAAACGGAGTGAGTATTAATAATGGTATAGTTGGAGAAAGAGTAATAAATATATCTAGAAATTTGTAGATAGTCTTATATTTAGGGACAATTTTTTTTTTCAAAAATTGTATAATTAGGGACGGATGGAGTATAGTCTAACTCAAACTTTTAACTTTTACTTATCATATAAGATATTGTTAGATTCGTCTCGATAAATATTTTCTTATAAAAGGGGCTGAGGGAAAATTAAAAAGATGAGTATAAAAGTCTTTTAACCAATAATTACACCTTAAAAGTTATGACATTTTATTATAAACAGAATCAGTTTTTTATTTTTTTTCTATATTAAAAAACGAAGAGAGTATATTTTTAATGTTAAATGGACCGTCATAATATTCCTAACGGTCCGAATATCCTCTAAAGAGACTCAGACGCCACTCAGAAAGACTCCTGAGACCTATAAAGCACCAAGAAGTTATACGATTCACAAGCCTCATAGTTATCAGCACCACGCCTTGATTCCAAGACTCGTGCTTGGTGGGCTGTGGACCGTCATAATATTCATGGATCATCATAATACTCCTAAAAAGCTCTAAAGGCCTACAAGAAGGCTCAAAAACCCTATGTAAAAGGCAGGAAGCCCAAAGGCACGTCCTCATCTGGGCGCCGCCTCTTATCCCTTCTAGAAGTCAGTAGAAGGACGCCTAAAATACCTAAAACACCCCCTTACATGCTAACTAAGTAACCTAAAAACACGCATATAGAACACTATAAATACAGGCCTCAAGAAGAGGTTAAAGGCATCCAATAATCAGTCTAAACCCTAGAATACGATACAAACCCTAGTAATCATTACTCGTACTTTTCTGCAAGTACATTAAACTTTTGATTATCAGAAAAATTATCTTGGTAATCTGAAGTCCGGTCGAAAGTAAGTAAAGTCTGACCAATAGTTTTCCACTTTTTATATATCAAGGATAAGTTACACATGCATAGAAGACAAGCGGGACAGCTGCGCATTTAGGTCTTTTTTAATGGCAAAACCAATTCTCGTAAGCATAACATTCATGAACCTAAGAGACGTGACATTACCATACATAACCCTTTGAACACTACGTAGGAGGTCTAGTGTTAGGAAACCAAAAAAAGTGTAAAAAAAAACTAATGGTATAAAAACATGTTGATTATCAGCACACATCTTCTCATGTTTTGCCACTTTACTTAGCATGGCTTTTAGGTTTCATGTTCTACCTAAAAGCCCCGACACCTAATCCCACAAGCGGTGAAACCCCAATCAAGTCCACACATGCATGTTTTCCTCCAATATATTCGTACACCATAACATCTGCAGACTTAAGTGTTAATCTTTTGTCTAGTGGGTCAGTCATAAAGTTAACATGCACCTCCTTGTTCACCGATACTCTTGACCTCCTAAATATATAAAAAAGTACATCTCTAACAAAGTCATGATTGTACTTAAAGCTGGGAAGCTTCTTACGACGAACAGCATGCTCCTCAAAGATATCCAGACATATCTTACGACAGACATGACACACATCATCAATAGAAAATAATGAACAATCCGTCTGAACAATTAAACTTAGGTTCTTCTGAACAATTCGTGTTTGATAGAGTTAATTAAACATTTGGGCTCAATTATTTAGTTATTACGCCCTTATATTTAAGAACAAACGGATTATTATCCAATAAATATTAACTTATATTCTTGCAAAATACTACTCCCTGCGTCCCAAAATAATTGAGTCTTTTGTAAAAGAAAATGTCTCACAATATATGACTCATTTCAGTTTTCAATGTAATATTAATTACATATTTTTAATTATACACTCTAATTAATAATTATTTAATCATTTATAACTCAATATCTTTCACTTTACAATTATAATAATGGTGAAAGCATCAATACTCAATAAGGATATTTAAAACCATGTTCCCCTCTTTTACTTACTCCCTCCGTTTCTAAATATAAGCAAAATTGACTTTTTAGGTTCATTCATTTAATGATGTATGTGGTTCATAATATGAACTACATACATCAATAAATAGATAAATCTAAAAAGTCAATTTTGCTTATATTTAGAAGGAGTATACATTTTTCATAAAGATGTTAAATGATCAAATAACTAAATTATTTTAGAACAAATTGAATATCCTTTAAGAGAAAAATGGCAAACATAGGAACTTTGACTTGATCATTGACTAGTCAGATCTCAAAGCCGACTGACTTATCTCCCACAACATCACACATAAATAACTTCAACAAAGAACAAAATCATGAAACAACAAAAACAAAAACAAAATGAAAACTCTCAAACCTCATCACCACCAATTATCAACCCTCGTCTTCATCCTCCTTTTCCCCTTCCTTAAATCACAAACTACAAGACAACAAAACAACACAGGCTACACTTGTTCCAACACCAATAACACCTTAAACCAAACAAACACTTATCCATGTCAAACCTATGCTTACTACAAAGCAACACCACCAAATTACCTCGATTTAGCTACCATTTCAGACCTTTTCCAACTTAGTCGCTTAATGATCTCAAAACCAAGCAATATCTCTTCACCTTCTTCTCCTCTACTCCCTAACCAACCCCTTCTCATTCCCTTAACTTGCTCATGCAACTTCATCAACACCACTTTTGGTTCCATCTCTTACTCTAACATCACTTACACCATCAAATCAAACGATACTTTCTTCCTTGTTTCAACTATAAACTTCCAAAACCTCACTACTTATCCTTCTGTTGAAGTTGTTAATCCTAATCTTGTTGCTACTAATCTCTCTGTTGGTGATAATGTTGTGTTTCCTATTTTTTGTAAGTGTCCTGATAAAACCAAAACAAATTCTAGTTTCATGATATCTTATGTTGTTCAACCTCATGATAATGTTTCTTCTATTGCTTCTATGTTTGGAACAAGTGAAAAGTCTATAGTTGATGTTAATGGTGAAACTTTATATGCTTATGATACTATTTTTGTTCCTGTTACTGAATTACCTGTTTTGAAACAACCTAGTACTATTGTTCCTTCTCCTGCTCCAAGTGGAAATTCTGATGATAGTGATGATGATGATGATAAAAGTGGAATTGTTAAAGGGTTGGCTATTGGATTAGGAATTTTAGGGTTTTTGTTGATTTTGGTTATAGTGTTTTGGTTTTACAGAGAGGTTCTATTTAAGAAGGAAAAGAAAGGGAAGGGTTTGTATTTTGGAGAGAAAGGGCAAAAAGGGGATTATGATAATAATAAGAAGAAGAAAATGGATGTGAATTTTATGGCTAATGTTTCAGATTGTTTAGATAAGTATAGAGTTTTTGGGTTTGATGAATTGGTTGAAGCTACTGATGGGTTTGATGAGAGGTTTTTGATTCAAGGGTCTGTTTATAAAGGTGAAATTGATGGACATGTTTATGCTATTAAGAAGATGAAGTGGAATGCTTATGAAGAACTCAAAATCTTACAGAAGGTAATTCACTAACACTAGTGTTTTGCATATTTTTTATGTTTAATTATTTGTTGATCATTATTTTCTAGTGTTTACTATGTTGAAAATGGTGGTAGTGGCTTCATTATTTTCTTTAATTTTTTATGATTAAAAATTATGGAAGAATGGAAGATACAGAAACATTCATGTAATGGAAGATTGAATTTTGAGAGACCTTATTTGTTAGAATTTAGGTTTTACCTAACTTAACTCTTTTATTACGTTGGGTTGTAAGGTGAGGGTTGTCTCCATCTTTCTTATACTTAGAACTGGACATCTAGAACCGAATCTAATACTGATAACTTAATAGTATGTGGTATAACGGATTTCGTATAAACTTTGATATTGGTTCATAATTTAGATTCGGCTTAACTAAATCTTATAAAACCGACTTGAAAGGTGACAACTTCTTTTATGTATAAAGATGTATTCGGACCTTATTTGATTTAATGTTGGACCTTATCTCATTCAATGTTGGATACTTAACAGAGAAAGGGAATAATGAGTGAGGAATAAGATAGAAAACCTTCACTAGAATAAAATATGATGGAAGTTAATATCTTAATGTTGATGAGTAATCAGATGATTATAGGTGAAGTGACTTGTCTAATGAGATGATACCATTGGACCAGTCTTTTACAAGTCAATAGAAGAATTATAAATAAAATTTATGTAACATTATCAAAACAAGGGAATAAACCTCTAGATTCCTAGAAGATACACTATTTTTCTAACATTGGTCGTTTTCAATGATAAAAGGGACTATCCTCAAACTATTGATTTTCTTAAACATTTATTAATCATTATTTTTGTACTTGATTGTTTTCTTAATCATTATTTTGTACTTGATTTTTTAGAAACACATCAAGACGAATAAAAAAATTAGCAGTGGTTAATGGTTTTGTTGCTTGGGGTTATTTAAAAATTCAAAGAAAGTTGTTTGTCTTATTTTTCAGATCTAAGGTTGATTTATAATGATTTCCAATAATTTAGTGTTTCCGTTTGAAGACAAAAAAAAATTACATAAACAAATTCAAAGCTTATAATGATCATAGCAAAGAAGAAGATAAATTAAAATAAATAAATAAATATATGTTGCTCTCTCTTTTTTGTCCCCTATCGATCTTTAGAGTAGTTATTTTGAGGCTGCGCCCATGCCACTAAAAGATCACTCTTGTTTTTAGATTTGCTAGTCAAACCGCATACATTGTTTGAATGCATGTATTTAGAAAGTTAAGACTAGTTTTAGAGGTGTGAAAAGTAGCCTTCTAGTATTGACTTGTTTGTTTCATTAAGTGTTTTTTGAGTTATGCTAACAAAGCAAAATATTGTCTAACACACTTTTCATACAATTAAGGTTTTTCATACAATTAAGGTGTGTAGCAGTAAAAAAAAAATAGGGTTAAATATGTTTTTGTCCCTATAAATATATTAAAATTTTGTTTTAGTCTTTTTAAAATTTTCCTTCAATTTTTAGTCCCTATAAAATTTGAATCACTACTTTTAGTCTCTATTTTTAATTTAATTTTTGTATTTTTTAATGAAATGTGTAAAATATTCTAAAAAAAGTTCCCAAAAATATTAAAAAATTTCAACTAAACACAAATTAAATATGATTTTTTAACTTTAAAAAATATAAAAATTCATATTAAATTTATGTTTTGTTAAAAAAAATTAATTTTTTTTAGAAGAGATTCTTATAATATTATGAATTTTTCTGCAAATTTCATTCAAAAATATGAATTCTACATATGAGTTTACTTTAAAGGAGGGACCAAAAGTGAAGATGGAAAATTTTTTAGGGACTAAAAGTTGAAGAAAAAATTTAGAGGGACTAAAACGAAAAGTTGACATATTTATAGGGACCAAAAACATATTTTACCCTAAAAAATATGGTATAAAAAAAAACAAAGATGTTATTTAAACAACCATTTGGTTGTCCAACAGCATATTTATGTATTTTGTAAATACGATTTTGTTATTTTTTTATTCTTTTTTATCTTTCCTCAATTCAAATCAATAGTTATAAATGATGTATAAACATTAATGCTCATAAAATTAGACCTTTATTTGATAAAAATGTAAAACCATAATAACTAGACAAAAAAAAAAGTACTTAGATATTTTTCAGGTACATACATTTGAATAACAATGTGTCATTTTATGTATTGAAGGTAAACCATGGGAATTTGGTGAAATTGGAAGGATTTTGCATAGAACCAGAAGAATCAAATTGCTATCTAGTCTATGAATTTGTTGAAAATGGATCTCTTTACTCATGGCTACATGAAGACAGAAACGAAAAGTTGAATTGGGTAACAAGGCTAAGAATAGCCGTTGACATTGCCAATGGTTTATTGTACATTCATGAACACACAAGACCAAAGGTTGTACACAAAGACATTAAAAGTAGCAACATTCTCTTGGACTCAAACATGAGAGCTAAAATTGCAAATTTCGGTCTGGCAAAGAGCGGAATCAATGCAATTACAATGCACATTGTAGGGACACAAGGGTACATTTCGCCCGAATATCTAGCTGATGGTATCGTGTCAACGAAGATGGATGTGTTTTCTTTTGGTGTTGTGTTGCTTGAATTGATTTCTGGGAAGGAGGTTATTGATGAGGAAGGGAATGTTTTGTGGGCTAGTGCTATAAAAACATTTGAAGTGAAAAATGAACAAGAAAAAGCTAGGAGACTTAAGGAATGGTTGGATAAGGCTATGTTAAAGGAGACATGTTCAATGGAAAGTTTGATGGGTGTACTTCATGTTGCAATTGCTTGTTTACATAGAGATCCATCAAAGAGACCTAGCATTATAGATATTGTTTATTCACTTAGTAAATGTGAAGAAGCAGGATTTGAGCTCTCAGATGATGGGTTTGGTTCAGAAAGGTTGGTGGCTAGGTGAACTAGGTTATTGTGATGGCCAATTTGGTTTAATGGGTACAAATATGTAAAGAAAGGAGATAATAATTTTGGGAATGTAATACAATGTATTTAAAATAATTTTGATTGCTTTGGATCATCATTGATATCTTAGGAAGTAAAATTGTAATACTTATGTGACTTAAAACAGCTATAAAATAGGTGTTTAGAAGTTTATTAGTTTATTTTAATCAAAATTAATGATGATCACCTTAAAACAGTCGCAAACAGCTACAAATAAACAACAAAATTTCCTATTTCTAAGTCTCAATTTCCAATATGATTCAATTCAATATAAAATGTGTTGTGGGAAAAAATGAAAAAGAGAAATAGAAGAATGTGCTAATCGGAGAGAATGTGCTAATTGGAGAGGTACCTGAAATATAGTCGATGGTAATGAAACATAGATGATTTAAAAAACATACTTTATTTCATATTTGTGTATGTCTGATAAAATAAAGTGTCATCGTGAGTTTAACTCAGTTTGTAAGAACAATGCATAATATATGCAAGGTCCGAGGTTCTTGCTCATAGTAATGCACTGTATTTTTCTGAACGAAGTGATATATTGTATTATAGAAAAAAAAGATTCATAATTTATTTTTTTAAAAGTATTCACCCAAACTTTTTAGTCAAACTTCGCAACTTCAACTCCATATTTAATGTTTATTACCACTCCATATTTAATGTTTATTACCACTTTAATTTTATGTTTACATATTGTTTATAGATTATTTTAATGGCCGACTTAAGTTATTTTCTTAAGCTATTTTTTCTGGGCCCGCCACTATTTCCTAGTGCCTTACTTTGGCTTAGCCGTATATGAGAAGTATATTGCATTTGGTTAGGGAGAAGACATGATGGAATCCTATTTTAATAGTCTAAATATTTTTTATTTGTCCATAGACGAAACAACAATCACCAACTAAAACTCAATCACACAAAGCATGTCCTGAGTTCGAACTCGGATGAAGATTTTCAACCTAACAATATCAATATCAGTATTTAACAGTTGAACAAGACCTTATAAACAATAGTCTAAATATTTTGGATCTTTTAACTATGAACTTCTGGAAATGCCTCCAAAAAGAAAGATTTAGAAATTTAAGCGAGACCATTAGATTGATATTAGTGTATAGAGTATTTTGGACTTGTACAAGATGGTGTATATGATGACACAGATAGTTTCAACAGTTAAAAGGAAAACAATCTCATGATAATGAGTAAACTACCTAGTATAATATTGAACTAGTGTGAAACTTTGATGTTCAAGTGAAGCCTAAATGTAAAGGACTTGGCACACTTATGGAAACACAGTGCAAACATACAACCATGCCTCAACTCAAAGCCAAAAGTTATTATAACTTCAGCACAATCATGAGGTGACACATCGAATCTTAGCCCGTATACTGTTTTTAATCTTTAAATCTCAGCACCAACAAGGTTTGTTGTTTTACACATGACAAGTAACAAAATTTTAAGACAATCTGCATACCATATGCTAGCTAGGACTATGACACAAGGAAGTAATTCTGACTATAAAAGAAATAGGTTAATTTGAGTTCTGTTAAATGAAGATATGCTTGCTGACAGTCAAAACAGTTGTCTCCTTGAATACACAACACGCTGCTTGAAGATTTAAATGCCTATAGTGCAGAAGACTTTGGTTAATATCCTTGTGGATATAAAGATTGATTTCAATAACCATGAGATATATGAAGAACAGGTTTGGAGCGTTGTAACCAACAGCCGCGTTATTCAATCCAGTGTGGAGTCGGGATACACCTGCATAACAAGATTGTTTTCAGAGTCAATAAAAACCTCAAAACGCCAAATAAGATGTGAAAACAACAGTATAGTAGTTCACATTAACATTGTGTTGGAAACAGACGAGCAAATAATGCTGTTAGCAAAAAATCTAGTAAAAAGCTATTAATGCCCTCAAATAAGTCTCTGTCCTTCATCTATAGCAACAAATAGGACAGGTTTTTTAAATTCTTCCAGGAAACTTTTTTTTATAAAACATTTACATGTGATTCAAATTATGATTATTAAGAGATGGCTGAATAATTGTTCAACATCCCATTGCCAATTAAACAAACTCTTTGACAATGTTAGCACAAGACACGACATTCATTCTAAGCGATATTAACAAAAACAAAAATTATATAGTAAAGAGGCGGACGGTCTACTAAGACTTTACACAGAATCCATTTGTGTCTTTGTTGTATTAGGACAATGACATATTCTTCAGAAAAAAGAGTGAACTCCGGATTCAGAGTGTAATACTTGACATTTGTTCTATAATTAATTTAACTTAGCTTCTGCTCTATTAGATAATAATATGAAAAATATCTTATAATATCTTGGTCTTATCTTAGAATCTTAGATTATCTTTTAAGATTGGTTTATCAAGGATCTGAGATTCTGTTTTAGGGTTCCTTTTCATATTGATAAGTCAATATCTTTATTTTCTTTCTCGTCCATCCTCTAAACCTATGCCATCATTGTTCTGCTGATGTGTTCCCTGAACTACATTACAATAATACCATTATCTCTATACTTACTTTCTTTTAGTACACTGCACAAATTCCATCCAGCTTCTCTGATAATTGCTGCTGCTGCCTGCTATTATAACCGGATATTTTTCCAACGGATTTTCTTACCAAAGCTACCGTCAACAGACTTGCAAGGAACTGATCTCCACGCTCCTAAAATTTCACTTCTGTCCTAAAATTATAGGAACTGATCTCCACTGCTACGGTTGGACATCTTAACACGGATCTGTCCTATTTCTGCTATCCCCAGTTGCTAAGTTTCACTTCTTCATAACTGCCTTTGTTTGGCAATTTTTGGGCGAGATGCCACACCATCTTGCTTAAACAGCTCTTATTCAGTACTGTTTCTCCCTCTCCTCTCACCTGACACATACCTTTTGTAACCCATCCAGCAATCTAGTTGCCAATGCAACTTAACCTTAAGACTATCCAAGGTACAGCCTAGCCTCACAGTTTCAGACAAATCAAACTAGTCCTACAGCTATCCTAGATTCAGCCTAGTCACATGGCAATGTCGAAGATAAGATATCAGAGTGGACCCAAAATTCTCAAGGATTCTTGGACCAGCAGCAGTTTGAAAAAGCAGCCTGACTCTACAGTACTATCGTGTAAAATGTTAGTTTCCTAAAGGAGTATGTTTATAACAAGCTCAAACCTTATTAAGATTTAGCTTGAGGAGGAGTGTTAGACGATATGAAAAATATTTTATAATAGTTATCTATATTTATAGTATCTTATGTGCTATCTCTAGAGTCAGTTTTATATATTAAGAGTTTGTAAGTTTATTATTTAGTGTTACAATTACTTTTCATAATTCTTAAAAATTATAATATCTCCCCTCCAGCCACCCACCCACACACACACACACATGTGATTATAATTAGTAGTATAATACTAGTATAAGATCTCGTATCTGAATCATTATAATATCAAACCATAATATAAGTCGTTATTTTCTTTCTCTTCCCTCCTCCCTTATCATAAACTCTAACTTAACATACTTCATTTCTATTATAATCCCAAATCTATAATTGTAACCCATGAGAGTGAAAATCAAAATCCCATCACAACCAATCTTATAAAGCAACAACATTAAAGCTATATTAGCAGCATAAATTGGAGATTTAAATGTCATGCAAAGTTGCTTTGTTCCTAAAAGCCTTTTACCTAAAGTAAAAAAACATATCTTATCTTTTGCATTAGCTTAAGAATTTAAACTTAATTCTACAATAAACTTAATAATTTTAATACACAAATTTCAAAACATATTTCATTTTTCTTCAAATATTTTAGTCAAAGACAATTATGGAAAATCAAGATAAGTTTAGTTGGAATATATTTCACTATCAAAGGTGGACAGTACCTAGGTTAATGTTCACCAATAATCCCTGCAGGAGCATAGCCCATTTTTAAAATGATGGAACCTTTTAGCATCTCGGATGATAAATTCTCTTCCCACAAGATCAGAAATAATCTTCAATGCAGTATGACAATCACCACAAACACGGAGATTCTTCAATACTCTGATGGGACTACGAGCAGGACTGCTAAGGAGACCCTTAGCAATAGCAAGTCTCTCACTGTGGCCAAGGAGAGCATCTTCTTTATCTTCCTGGTCTACGTCATGTAAACAAAATCTTGTCTCTGCAACATAGCCAGCTTCTTTCATCTGCACCCTCAAACGTCTAAGCAAAGCATAGATCATGTTATTTTCTGGAAGTGAAGTATCTCCTGCTCGATATTCATGGGTACGGTTCAAATATCCTTTAAGATTATTGTCTAGTGATTTGTTCTGCTTTTTGTTTTTTGTTATGTCTGAAGTTTCAACGAGTAAAAGACCAACTTTTGATTTCTCATTCAAACGAGATGGATCCAACTTCTCAACCAGTTCAGCACAACGATCCCCCAGCTCAGTGTTTCCATGAACTCTACAACTATTCATCAAAGTCTCCCATACCTCTACACTTGGTTCCATTGGCATTTTTTCAATGAACTCCAAGGCTTCATCAAGATGCCCAATACTACCAATCATGTCTACTAAACTTACATAATGTGCCATAGTTGGTACAATGTCATAGTCCTTACTCATGGATTCAAAGTGTAGCATTCCTTCAACAATATCTCCCAGCATACTACATGCACCAAAAACCCCAATAAACATTTGGCCATCAGGTTTTAGTCCACTCCTTTTAAATTCAGTAAATAAATCAATTGAATCTTCTGCGAACCCATTCTTGGCGAGCTGCTTTATCATAATATATATAGTAGTCGGATCGCGCTCAGTCATGTTCTTGAACACGTTTACTGCAACATCTACAGAACCACATTGAAAATACATCTCCAATATTCCATTGCATGTGCTGACTTTAAGAGGTGACAAATGTTGTAAAACATATCTGTGTACAACTTTTAACTCTTCAAGAGACTTAGCCTTACCACATTGTTGCATTAATCGCAAACAACGATCCAAATCCACAGGAATATGAAACTTTTCTAACACTTGCAAAACAACAATTGCTTCCTTCACTTCACCCTCCATGCAAGAACTATCAAGTTCCTCAATCAATTTGCGCTCAGTCATGTTCATGTTCCTGGACACGTTGACTGCATCATCTACAGAACCACATTGAAAATACATCTCTAATATTCTAATGCATGTGCGAACTGTGAGAGGTGACAAATGTTGTAAAACATATCTGTGTACAATTTTTGCCTCTTCAAGAAACTCAGCCTTTCCACACAGTTGCATTAATCGCAAACAAAAATACAAATCCACATAAGTATGAAGCTTTTCTAACTCTTGCAAAACAGCAATTGCTTTCTTCACTTCACCCTCCTTACAAAATTCATCTAGTTTGTCAAGTTTATCTTTATATGGAGCAGAGTTTTGAGTATTCATATTTGGAGTCTGCTGACAACGACCACTGTTTTGAGTAAAGTTCCCATGATGTCCCTGATACTTCATCGTTTCTCCGGATTCTAGGCTCCAATTATGTCTCTCAAAAGAACCATAAGGATGCATCCCAAAGCCCCTTGAATTATCAACACCCACCCCAATTTTATGTTGCATTTTGAAGTTTCTTTGACCAAAGTCCCCACTGACACTTCCATTATGCTCTGCCAAATTATTTTGAACTACATTCTGGGTGATATTATTATTTACATGTCCTCCACGTGCAGTTTGACCAGATCCATAATAAATTCGCTCTGAACTAGCACGATTATTCCGAAAAGTTCCACTTGCATTTTGCTGATGAAACCCAGGACGATTTTGCTGGTAATCCGAAGAATCATTTGTGTGGTAATCCCACCTTTCAGCCGCAGTGGAAATAGCCCTTGATGTATTAGAGCCTTTGATACAATTTGCAATGTGGCGAGTACAACATCGATTGCACAATCTCAAAAGAGAATTAACAGTAACTAATGAGGCTTTCTTAGAAGACATCATTAGAAACTTAGAATAATCTGAGAGAAAGGACAAATTGAAATAATAAATTCAGTGCATTTTCTAAACAAAAACAACAATTTTCAGCAAAACTGAATGAACAAATAAAGGAATAGAGTCAACTAAAGCAGAAATCAGGGGCGGAGCCACCACCCGGTGAGCCCGGGCACTCGCCCGGGCTCAATCGATATTTTCTTTATATTTGGTCCAACCCAATAGTCCATTAACCCACTAAAAAAATAAAATTTTGGGTAAACTCAATATTCAAACACGCGCGGGCGCACACGAATTCATGCTCTATAATTTTTGCCCATACTCTATAAAATTCCAAGCTCCGCACTGGCAGAAATCTCATTTTGATAATCACATCAAAGTAGTCAATCCCAGAATGCGGCCGACCCCAAAAGTGGGATAGCGGTATGACCGCAAGATAAATTAAATATATATATAAAACTCAAATATCATGAAACACAAACATTCATAAATCAAAAACACCCAAATATCCATAAGTCTGAATCAAAACATTAAATTCCCGAAATTTATAACTATGTCCAAGTTCCAATTTGATGACATAACAAAAATCAATAATATTATGGTATGGGTCAAGTATGAACGAAAGATTAACAGAGAGAACATTAACATCGAGAATTATCAACTATAATTGGAAAAAAAAAAAATGAAAATAGCAGATGGGTAAGGTGATTCCCCAGATAGGTTATGGAAAAGTTCAAATGATCAAATTCAATAAACAAAGCATTTACTCTAACGTTAAGAAGAAGAATTTACCTGTGAATCGCAATTGTCGTATTCGTTTTTGACAGCAGCGTGAAGCGGAGGTGTAAGACGGTGGTTTTGGGAGTGAGAGTCGGAACGCCGTGGTTTGCGGCGGCGTTGTGATAAGGGGATGTGTTCAGACGGCGGAGGACGAAGACAAGCTGCTTTTGCGACAGCTGAGTTCAGTGATGTATTGGAACCCTTTGTTTCTTATACAAAAATGTTCTTTTCGATTTTTTTTGGTTGGAAGTTGGTTTGGTTTCAATTAATGAATGAATTTTGTTGTATAAAAATAAGGTTTAAAAGTGTGATTAATCAATTTTGACATTGGTCCTTGTATTTACGTTAGTTCTTTTGTTAAGTCTCAATTAAAAATAAAATTCAAAGTTAACGGTGTGTTATATGGACCTATTAGGGGCAAAAATTATGGTGCATAAGTCATTTCCTTATGCATCGTGTATAAACACTTCACAACTATTAGATCTAGTGTACACGTGTAATAATCATAGGTTTCTCTCTAAGTTAAACTTAGATAGAAGTTCTCCCTTCTCTATTCAAACAAACGGTCCGACGGTGATGATGATAAACGACAATGTTGATGATGAGATTGAAGATTCTAGAAATCATTTCCACAGCAAAATGGGTTTGGAGTACAACTTACATAAACCATCTCCACATCAAAATGGTTTTGGAAAGTCCGGTACGGTGATGATGATGAATGACGGTGTTGATAATGAGATTGAAGATTTCTGTGGTAATGATGATGAACGACGGTGATGGTTCAGTTTGTTTCCGAGTTTTGTTCGTTTTGTTTTGTTTTGTTTGGTTTCCGGGGTGTCGGAAACAATTATGTTGAGATTTATGCACGGTGCATAAGGATTTCCTTATGCACCATAACCGCTCCCCCTATAGTCACGCCATGTGGCACATTAAAAACAAAATTTTTAGAATTAAAATATTTCAATAATTTAAATCATTATTAGTCCTTGCACTTTCAACATTTTTTGTTATTGATCCCTACACTTTGGTATTAATCCTTGAACCTTTTTTTTTTCTCTTTTTTTTTAAATATTTCAATAATATTATTATGTTTTATTATTATTTTGTTCATTATTTTTATTGAGAATAATTCTAAAAAGTAAATAAAAAATCATATGATGTCCATGTTGCTAGCTGAGCTATGTTCACGGGAAATTTTAGACAAATTATTGAAATTGATGAAATAAGCTAATTAAAATTATATGTTATATTCTAAAAATCTTCAAATTAATAAAAAAATATTTAAATTTAATTATCATTAAGGAGTATATTTTTTCATATACATTTACTTTGCAAGGGAAGATAATGTATATTTTAACATAAGATGGAAAGGGGAGATAAATTAAGGTTCTCTTAGTGTAGGAAAGTGTAATTTACTCTGAAAATGATTCCTATTAATAAATAAATCCTTAAATATTTAATAATAACTCAAAAATACAACATGGTCATCATTTTAAATTTACATATTTAACGGCAAACCATTCTCACTACATATATTTTAATTTTTTCCTTTTTCGTATTGTTGTGTTTGTCTACTAACTGTAACACCCCCGTTTTTCCAATATAAAATATATCAGAGTGCATCATAAATAGGATGTCACATTTCGTTCTTCAAAAATCATTTCATCATAAATAGGGTTAAAATTCACTATTTAAATAAACACCTGCTTTCAATAATTAAAAAACAATGTCGCATCGAAAAATATTCAACATTTAAATCAAAACTTGGCACTAGGCATCAACGTCATCAACATAATAAAAACTCCAAATAAAAATGGTTCAACATCATCTTATAAAGAGATACGTAACAAAGGAAAAACAAAGCATATAAATATCTCCATCCCGTTACGTATAAGAGCAAGACTCCTAAGACGACACGAGGATCAACTCACATCAGCGGTTACTCCTGGTTATCTGCACGTTACCCACATAGAGGCAACATTCAAACAGAAGGGGTGAGATTTCACATTCATTAATAATAAGCAACAATTCATAAAGAAGAATTAATCAATATAAAGCAACAACAATTAACCATCAACAATGCTTCATATAATTCCAACTACAATCATCAATCAACATAAAACAACAACAAATCATATAAGAGAATTAATCAACATAAAATAACAACAATTAATCGTCAACAATGCTTCATATAATTCAATTCATATAAAAGAATCAACCAACATAAAACAACAACAATTAATCATCAATTAACTTCGTTCGACAATGCAACGACAACGACAACGACTCGACAAATGAAACAACAACGACTCAACAAATGCAATATAATTATGCATGTGGTACCAACAGAGCGTCAAGCTCCCTTCGTTTATGTCGTAATTCGACTTTGACAGACATAAAGCCCCCTACGCTACAACTTGACAGGCATCAAGCCCCCTTCGTTTAACAAATGCTTATGCAATGATACAATTCAAAATGTAACAACATTAACATCATTTAATCATAGATTCAACCATAAATCAACAACAACATATCAATATGATTCACAATTCATTATCAAAAGAAAACTAAGTTTGATTCAACAAGACATAGATTAAATACTCTTAAACATTCTAATTAAACTCATAGTACATAAGATTTGAAGTTTGGAAGCAAATCAAAAGTTTCGGGTTGATTTAGAAGCGATTATGCTAAATTTTCTTAAAAGTCTTCCAATACCCACTCGAAGTGTTTCTATCATAATTCAAAATCCACAAAACATTTTCAAGTCAAACTAGAGTCATTGAAAAGCTAACTTAATTATCTAAAACTTTCATGTTTACACCAAAGGCCAATTCAAAACAGAAACGTGTTAAAAAGACGCAAGAACACAAAACAGGGTATGTTGTTATTGTGCAGTTCGCTCAAGCGAACGTAACGTCGAGAGCATGCTCAATTTCGCTTGGGGCTCGCTTAAGCGAACTGGGCCCTGTTTTCTGATGAACACTTACGATTTCTCACCATTTTTCACCCAAAAACTCAAATTTTGACTATATATGCCCAAATTTGATAGGAAACATTACCTAAAATTATTCTACAACCTAAACAGCAACTTCTACGTTAATTCATGTGATTACCTATGTTTTTAACAATTTAATTCAATTCAAAACTTAATTTTCTCAACGACAAGAATTCAACAACAAGTGATTAAACCTTTTCAGAATTATTACTCATGATTAAAGAAGGTTAGTCCCACCCTTACCTTATATTGAGTTGAAGTTCTGAATTCTACAAGTTTCTCATATTTTCTCCCAAAAACCGTGTTCTTCAAGTTTTCTCCCAAACTGTTTTCCTTGTTCTAACCCTAATTCTCTAATGTTCTCTTCTATTTATAACCTCTCATATTCTTAACCTAACAAATCTCTTCATTTACCAAACTACCCTTATGCCTCATTAAATCTAATCTAATTAGATTCCTTCACTTTTAAAGTCATAACAAACTACTAATAATTACCAATTAATAAATACCAAAAATCATACACCGCAATTATTCAAATAAATTATTTAAAAAGACACTAAACTCAATAAAATAAATAAATAATAAATTACGACGTTACACTAACCATACGACCGACCAATGTCATACTCCATAAATAATGGTGATTTTAACTTTAAAGGCGATTCTCCATTATTGAAGAATCCATATTGGCGATTTAAACTTAAAATAAATTATTTATTATAATTTTTTAAGGGAGTATTTTTAGAATTATTTTCAATAAAAATAATGAAAAAATAAATAAACATAATAATATCATTGAAAGATATTAAAAAATTAAAAAAAATAAAGGGTTCAGGGACTAATACCAAAGTGCAGGGATCACTATCAAAAAGTGCTGAAGTGCAGGAACTAATACCAAAACTTTAGAATATATTTTGAAAATTTTGTCGTTTAGTGTGCAACGTGGCGTGTAATGATTGGTCTACGTGGCACACCTTTAGTTTTGATTTTTTTTAACTTAGACTTAACAGAAGGACCAATGTCAAAATTTTTACAAAGTGCATGGACCAATGACACATTTAAGCCTAAAAATAATTGACAAAGTTTGTCAAACAAAAATTATTAATTGTTTTTGGGTTTAAATATGTTTTTGATCCTTATAAATACATCAACGTTTCTTTTTAATCTTTTTAAAATTTTCCTTCAACTTTTAGTTCTTATAAAATTTTCAATTACTACTTTTGGTCCATATTTTTAATTAAATTTTTTGTATTTTTTTTTTAATGAAATTGTGCAGAAATGTGTAAAATATTCTTAAAATAAATTATAATTTTTTTAACAAAACACAAATTAAATATGAATTTTAAACCTTAAAAAATATACAAATTCATATTAAATTCATGTTTTGTTGAAAAATTCTAATTTTTATGGGAGGGATTCTTATAATATTATAAATTTTTCTGAAATTTTTTATCCAAAAATATGAATTCTACATATGAGTTTACTTTAAAGAATTGACTAAAAGTGAAGATGGAAATTTTTTTTAGGGACTAAAAGTTAAAGAATTTTTTTAGATAGACCAAAACGAATAGTTGACATATTTATAGCGACCGGAAACATATTTAACCCTTGTTTTTTAGGGGAAAAAATAATTGTTAAAATTGTTTGTTTTTGTTTCACTATTAATTTTGCTACCCTTTGAGCTTCTCAGGCGTGTTATTTCTTTTTCTTCAAAATATCATACGTTCAGATTATATAATCTGAAATAAATTATAGGTATTTTCGGATTGTATAATCCGAAACATAACAAAATAAAGAGAAAGTGTGTGTAATTGATATTAAAGGCATTTGTTGACCGTCGTACCATCACGACATAAACTACAAAGTAATTTCAGGGATTGTATGAGCGGTCAGCAGCGACTATGATATCATAAACATTTCAAACTTTTTTTTTTTTGCTAAACCAGAAGAAAGAACAACCATCAAGGGGAAGCAATGACATCTCAACTAGGTTGGCACCCCGATGAACCCTCATCATCTACCATCAAACTCAAACTATTATTAAAAAAAAGGAAAAAAAGATAAAAAGGGGGGCTAGACCAAAACCCTAAAAAACAAAAGAAAAAATGGAAACATAAAGTAAGGAACCGCCTAGGGAAACCTACAACGAGGCATACCACCACGATCTGAATAAAACTCCGCCTGCAAGATAGGAGGTAAAACCGACAACCACACCACCCCATGAACCGAGTGACCCATATTAGCCAATTTATCAGCAAAGCAATTACCTTCACGGAAGATATGAGAGAAAATAATATGAATTCCAAGAGAACAAGCATTATGAGAACAGTTTCAAAGCAAAATCGGCACCGACAACCTGTTTATTGAAAACTAAAATAGAACTAGTAGAGTCACTTTATAATCAAATGTGTGTCCACCCATCGTGGGCAGCATACTCCATAGCGAGAATAAAACCATGAACTTCAGTAGTAAAAACAGAAGAAATGCCCAAATTACATGTAAAGGCACCAAGAATAATCATAGGTTCAGCCAAAAAAATGAGCACAGGCTTATGAGACAAATTAAAAAATGTTAAGGCAATTTTTGTGTTCGAGTTACCGAAGCCGCGAGCAATCCAATACAAAACAATCACTGATCAGTTGGAGAAGCATCGTCCCAAGAGCGGGTTTTGTACGACTTACCAACAATAGTCTTCTTCAGGTGTTGCTTTTGTTTCTTAGTTAGAATCGGAATGGATGGCAATTCAACTGACTTTTGATCATACTCACGAATACGAAGCCATAACTTCATGTCATGCTGAATTCTCGGGTTACTGTGAATGCCTTCATGTGTTGTCTACACCAAACTATCAGCGACCACATCTTTCACCATATATGTTGCCGTAACCGAAACTATGAGAGGGCCAACTGGGGAACCAAAATGCACGTCATCATACTCTACAACATGATGATCCGTATGAACCGGTGACACCTCCATACTTGCGGAAGAAACCAATTCAACAAACCTCTCTAGCACATCATCGTGCGCTACTAGGGATGAATGTGTCATAGTCGCATCGGAAACCTTGGGACCCTGCACCAACTCCCGCGATTTCAAATGCTCCTGTTCCACAACATCAAAAGAGCAGCAGTAGCATCAGAAACCTTGGGGTTCTACACCACCTCCCGCGATTTCAGATGCATCTGATCCACTTCCTCGGAATGCACGTCATTGTGCGCTACTAGGGAAAAACTTCCAACACCGGGCTAGCCGGACGAGGCAGCTCTCCTTGAGGAATATGATCAATATCATTATGAAGAGCAAAACTGAAAGAGTTGGATGACAAAGTCTAAATGGACTCGACAACAATCATTTGTGTAGTAGTAGCCAATGGTATAGAGGCAACAACAACCGGGATCCAAGTCAAAGTACTTCCATTGGCCTAAGAGGAAGCACCACCATCACCATGGTGCACCCGTGTATGCTTAGGAGGATCAGCTTCGACAACCACTGGTTGTTTCCCACGACCTTGTTTCTCCTTTCCTATCTGCAGATGCAGCCACCGACATGTAGTAACATTATGTCCAATAGAATATCAATGATGGCAGAAAAGAGGTCGTTGTTCATATTGGACTTCCACCTTGAAAGTAAACCCTTCCTTTCCACAAGAATTTCGTCGTATGCTCTCTTAGACAAGTCGATATGCACCAATATCCTTGCATAATGGCCAAAAGAACGGTTGCGTGTCGGACCATCTAAGTCAATAGGAGTGCCAACCGCACTTGTAATTTCATTCTAATTTCTCTCCCGCCAATAAGTGATAGAACCATCAAGAAAAAAAGAAGAGCTCTTTTGTCTGCTCGTCTGAGAACCCCAAACTTGTTGGGAGATATTCATCGCTTGCTTGAGTATGTACACATAAGTCACACACCTCAATTTGAATACTAAGAAGTTTGTTTTTAGCTAGCAAGGCGTCATGTGTATCAAAGTCAAGCGCTCCTATTTTCTTCTTAATGGTTATATCACTTATTTAAGTGTAGTATTATATAAAGGTCATGTTATCAACCAATTCTCTTACTGCTTCAGCTGTCTTGACCTTCATGGTTCCTCATGCCGAGGCATCCAAAAGCAAACAGTTTGTGCCTTCAGACCTTAGTGAATGTTTTCATGATCTGCATCTTCGTGTACTTGTGCCCTGGAAACCTTTTGAGAAGAATTTTGAACATCTCCCAAGCGTCATATAGTGATGCCTCGTTTTGTTGGATGAAACTTACAATTTATTGTTTCCTCTCCAAATATTTTGTGATTGGAAAGAAATGACCAAGGAAATTGTCTATTTTGTTGGTCCCAAGTAGGCTTTGGTGCCACTTAGAAGTGCATTGAGCCAATCTTTCGTGCGGCCAATCAATGAGAAGACGAACAATTTGATTCTTTTGTCATATTCAGATACACCTTGTGGATCTATAATGCCACAAACTTTCAATAAATGCTTCAGATGCATCATGCAGTCCTCAAAGTTCTTCATGGAGAACTGATTGTACTCCAAGGAGTTTAAGATGTAGTTCTTGATATTAAACGCCACATGATTCGTCTTTAACTACTCAGACAAATTTTTGGATTCACCTCAAAGTTCTTTCTATTTCTAAGTTAAAAAGTAAGGTTTTTAAATTTGCACCCTGCATAAACAAAATTGAAATAAGAAACCTTTCAATAACACATCACAAGAGCATTAGAAACAGAGACAAATCTTTTTGGTATTTTGAAAATAAAATAAACAAAGAAACATATACTACTCAAAACTACTACTAACTAAATCAAACCAAATCTTTTTATTTGTTTTTTCAATATGAGAAACAAAATTGTAATCTAATCAAACCTATCCTAATAACATCTAATCTAATAAGATAGAAACAAAGACCCCTTCAATATTGACATGTTCTATCTAAAAATTGGCAGTTATATTATTAGATTAGAATATAACAAGATTAGACGTTTAAATTAATAAATGAGACCTAGGTCTTTTGCCATAAATTCAGCTTCCAGAGTTGACCGAGTCACCCGATTGAAAGGTAGCATGAACCTTTCATACTTTATTTTTGTGAATGAAGGAAAACCTTTCATAATTTTGTTTATTTGTTATTCTTTATATGGTGCCTTTAAAAATATATATTTGGTGCCTTTTAACATGGACCAGCACAAGGAAGTGGGAGAACACGTGTCATTAAGTATCACTTTCTTGAATTTTGCACGTTCACTGACCTAATATCTCATTGTTGTCTGCTCAATAATATGCAATAAATAAGGACATGGCTTCAGTTGTACAAATAGGACTCATACTTTAACATTTTACTACGTACTACACTTTCTTTGGTCCTTTTCTAACCAGTTGAACAATGTTTATTTTCTTCAATAAAACAAGTGGATAAGAGAACATATTGTGAACTTGCCATCGAAATGTATAGTAAAGTTAAAAAAGGTTTCATTCTATTATTTATTTTTTTGGAGAGGAGGTTTCATTCTATTATGTCCACTTTTTATTAATAACAATGTATTTAAAAAACACAAAATTTGGTTTCCTAGTTAAAGATACACTAGCGGTTAATTCACTAGCTGGTGGAGAGTGGAGACAAAGATTATGATGACTTGCATGTTGGTATATCAAGTATGAGCCAAAAAGTTGAAATGGATAGAAAAATATATACATGTGAATAATATCTGAATCAAATAACTTATATACTTAATGACTTTAAATTTTAGATAAAAATGTGATGTCAAAGTCACTTATGTCGTTGCTCTTAACTTTATGTGTTAACCGCTAAGGTTCCCCTCAAAACCCAAAAGTGGTATAAGAGCTGATTGTTTGACTAAATATGACTGACTCCTTGTATCGGATGTTTTCCTTACAATGGTGATTAAGTGACGTGTCTTGTTGATCAATGTGAGCCAATGTCGGTTAAAGTGCATATGGATGAAAAATTAGAGGGAAACTCTCAAGTGGATGTGATGAACACACACTTGAGGAAGAATTTTTAGTGTGTCAATTGTGAGTTAAAAGTCTCACATGAAAAAGTTGATGTTGAGTAACATATAAGTTGATGGTGTCCAAGTACTAATGTTGATGCTCTCAGCTTCATGTAATCCTCCAAGTTCCTTCCACGATCCAACATCATCCATTTTGTTTGTATTCTTATGGAGGTTAATTTGTCTCAACAATTACATGATCAAATCTTGATGAAAATACATGGTTATGACAATGAATGGTTTGTGAGATTTTGACAAAGAAAGAAAAGTGTATTTATTTTGAATTCAAAAATAAATAAACTAGTGAGAAAGATGAAACCTATGTGAGCTAACTGTGTCAGGAAAAAAATACACTTTTCAGATATATAATTTAGACTGATCTAAAGATTTTCAAAAAGAAATCACTTTACATACATACATATACATAAGCTGATAATTTACACTCATTTTTTAAGGACTTATTAATCACTTGTACCAAAAAAATAAAATCGTTGATCACAATCTCATTGATCACGTTGCGGTCATTATTATAAGCAAAAGTATATTTTTTTAGATTCATTGAATAACTATAAGTTCGATTTATAATATAGATCAAATACATTAATTATTCAATGAATATAAAAAATTATATTTTTTCATTTAAAATAGTGACCAAATAAAGTTTATAACAGTGATCGAATAAAGTATTTTCTTGAAACCACCGAAGTGGAAAAAGTCTTGCAAATCAGACACATTGAAAGAAAAACTACCATGTAAAAAACACATGACACTTTGCCTTTGTTAGGAATAATTTCAGAAAAAGAAAAATGATTTTAATTTTTTTTATAAAGAAGAAAAAGAAGGATGCTATGAATATGAATAAGTGGTATGGAAATGTTTTTAAAACATCATAGTTTGACTTTTTATTTCTTGTGAGAAACATAATTCGCATTGAAACTGTATTTTAATGGCTTTTCATATTTTTCTTTCTTTTCTTGTAATCCAACAAACACTAAAAAATTACATGTACTAGTACTTTATAAAAGTGTCAGATTATTGTTTCCAAATAGGAGTGCTCTAAATGGTATACACATGAATAATTGACTCTCTCAGCTTTTCATGATTTCAATCTAAAAGAGGATCTATGAGTAAATCATGTCTCCTGCATTGTTTGCCATGCTTGTTTATGACCGTTTTTTAAGCTACCAATATAGATCTCCATGGAGATTCCCCGGGGGAAAAACAAAAAATGCATGGGCATCTATGGGTGGACACATGATGGATTAGACTGAGTTTTACGTGATCCAAACCGACTTTAATATTAGATCGGTTCAATTTTTATGTTTAAGTATGATCCTCTATTCTGTCAAATTCAATGAGTTATCCGTTATAAGACGGAACAATAGTGTGATAAAATCGAGTTGATCCTATGACAAGTCACAAATATTTAATTTATTCGTTTGAAAAAAAGAATTAATCAAAACTGTTCTGGATCGGCTAGAAATCCAATCCAACGCCACCACATGGACCAAACGTCCATCAAACCAAGGCACATCGCCTAGAGGAATACACTAGCAACAATGCACCTTGCTCTACTTGAGCACACCTCCGTGCATCAGATATTGTACATGTGTCCTCCAACGACCTTCTGATAGAGCGCCATACTTTACAGAGACAATTATTCACACACACGCTTATATAAGGATGACTTAACTTTCTCCAAGGTATGATTCACTTTTCCCATACGTTTTCACATATTCCATTTGATTTCCTATATTGATTTGAGAGTTGAAGTACTAGTGTTCCTGCATACATCTTTCATCCAACACTGAAAACTCGTCGCCGCCGTACCAAAACTCAATCCGCCTCCGTTGCCTCCTACGGTTCCTCACCGGACAGATAAAAACATTCTTTTAATCATAGGACAACAATTACATAATTCCAAGAATCATAAATTTTCATTGGCGTAATTCCAGTAGTATCACAATATTTTTCTTTACAACTTGTTCCCTCGATTGACTTAAATGGGGTTATTTTTCTATCAATATCAAATCCAAATAATTTGGTACAATCCGTTGTGTTGTCCAGGGTCACAACATGCCAACAACATAATATTCCAAGAACAAAATTCAAAAACTCCAAAATTTTGATTCACAACTCACCAAAAATATTTGCATTGTCTTACAAATTAATCAATAAACAATATTAAGAAAGTGAGTTTGAGCGTGTGAGAGAGTAGACTAGGGACCGAGTGTGGGTATTATAAAATAGGCTTAATTACATTTTTGGTCTTCGTATTTTGATGAGTTCATAAAAATTGTCTTGTCTCTTTTAAATCGAACAAAACCGTCCCTAAACTATCATTTTTTTTTTTTTGCAGTTTTAGTCCTACCTCCTATTTTCAACTTCAGAAACGCAGAGAAATTGCAGTTTTATGACAGTTTTAGACATACCCCCTATGCTCAACCATGAAATAAACAAGGAATAAAACATGTAGGCAGAAAAAATCTACTTTATTCAGCACACTAACCAAAAAAACTCTAATTTGAAACATATCTTAGAAATTAGGGTTTTTTTGTTAGTGTGATGAATAAAGTGGATTTCTTGTACCCATATGCTCTATTCCTTGTTTATTTCATGGTTGAGCACAGGGGGTAGGTCTAAAACTGCCATTTCTTTGCGTTTCTGGAGTTGAAAATAGGAGGTAGGACTAAAACTGCAAAAAAATGATAGTTTAAGGACGGTTTTGTTCGATTTAAAAGAGGCAGAACCATTTTCGTGAGCTGGTCAAAATGCGAGGATCAAAAGTGTAATTAAACCTATAAAATAATAGTAAAAAAATACATTTTATCCTCAAACTAAATTTAGATGGATAATCCAAACCCGATCAACTATGTCTCCATCTTATTCCATATTTTTGTTCCTATTTTATTTTTTGACGAAGTGAACCCTCGCTCTCGCTCATGTGCTTGAGTCGCAACAAGTTGCAATACAAGTTCGGGTCCACACGCTCCTACTTACACCAACCGATCATAATTAATTGGTTAAACTGCACTTTTCACTCCTTAAGTTTAAAAATATTGCGGTTTTGGTCCCTTATTAAAAAATACGATTTTGGCCCCTTTCGTCCCAAAATTGTTGAGAAGACGTCACGTGTCCAAATAAAGGGGTCATAATCGCAACTTTTTGAAAAGATAAGGGGTCAAAAAGCATATTTCTCTTATGTTAGGGAGTCAAAATAGCATATTTCCCTAAATATGAAGGGTCACTTTTGTCATTTTTTTAATAGGGGGCCAAAATCGCAACATTTTAAAACTTACAGGGCGAAAATTACAGTTTAGCCTAATTAATCTTCTTCAGCAAACCTCCCTCATGAATTTTTTCTTCTTCTTTTGATAAGACGTACACCCAATTTCTATACACTAGTAGATATAAATTATCTTAACAAATATAAAATTATCTTATTTTATAATGTTATATTACAATTTTAATAATTTATAATATATTTTTACTGGAAAATTACTTCATTTTATCAATAATAAATGCATGTGGAAATATAAGAAAAACAATGAGAGTTATGTGTATATATATGTCGCTATTCTTATAAGGTGTGAGCAATCATATTTGTTTTTTTAGTTAAAATAAAATTATACTAAATAAAACATTTCTACTCTCCCTGCATTGAAGGTGGGAAAAACACAGAAGAAAGGGGGTTGAATTGTGTGGTTCTTTCGACGAATTTTTTCTTCTAAGTGTTTATAAAAACTTGGTCAGAATCCAATGTTGTAGATTCTAACTCAGAGTCTGAATGCAGTGGAAATACAGAATACAAAGATAAAAGATAAAGAGTCAAAGAGAGAAAAGACAAACACAAGTCAATTTATACTAGTTCCTCCCACAACACAAGAGTAGTCAAGTCCCATTGCACTTCCAAGGGATTTCCCTATAACCACTATGAAATACAACTTGCTCAAGGACACACCAAGAGACTTCTCCGTGCTCAAGTACAACTACAAGAGACTTCTACTCAAGGACAACTCCAAGAGACTTTCCTTGCTTAAGCACAACTTGCTTAAGACTTTACCATGCTCAATCACAACTAACTGATACTTCCTAGGTGCTAAGGTTTCACCAAGAGACTTATATGCTTAAGCACGCAGGGTGAGAGACTTTCTAAATTGTTTGTCCCAACTGCAGACAAGTTAATTTGTTCTTACACTATATTTAACAATGATAATGTAAATTGAACAAATGAACAGACTCACTCATTAGGATGTCTAAGATATAAACTTGAAAATAAATCCTACATGTTTTGCGCTATTTGATTTGACAGAGTTTTGGCACAAAAAAAATAGCAGTGTCTTGTTGCTTCTTCTTCAGGTCATCAGCTCCTTTTATAGGCAGGGATTTGAGAGACGTTGGAGAAGAGTGCTAATACAAATAGAGTCGTTGAGAAACTTTGATCAAGAACGTTGGCCCTTTTCCTAATATGGGTAATTCTATTGGAAAGTGCTTTGAATTTCCTTTGCTGAAAGAAGAATTATTTGTTGCTCTCTTTGTTCTTGATGACAATTGTCTGGATGCACACGTAGCCAGAAGAAGACAAAAACATTGCTCTATCAGATACTATGATAGAGACAACTCACAAAAGCTTACGTGGATTCTGGGTCCCTCAAATCCAAGTAGCTAGTTAGATTATGTGTCTGATGTCCTTCACATAATTTGTTGAGATCACACTCCAGCTTTTGTGAGACATCCTTCTTTTAAGGACGTTGACTTCTCGTTGGCATTCCTTTGGAACTTTCACCATAGTCTTCTAAGTTTCTCAATCCCTTTTTAATGCTCTTCATATGTCCTTCCTTTGTTGTAGGTAGATTCTGCACACTTGAACATATTTTAGTATTGCAATTGTTCTTCAATACTTTGTTAATCATCAAAATCCTAGAGGACTTGTATGAACCATTCTTGTTCTAACACGCATAAGAAGTTCCAGAGAAAAACAGAGAAGATAAAGTAGCCATTAAATCAAATAAAGTCGGAAAAAAACACCAAAGAGAAAGCCAAGAAAATGGCATTACAAATCACCTTCCAAGCATAAAAGGGGATTGAACCATCACATGTGGTAATTAAAAGTAAAATTGATGTTTTTTTTTACCTTCAACCACTGATATCTTTGAATCTTAATTTTGTTAAGAATGTGATTCAAAAGATCCTCCTTATGCGAGAAAATTCAAGCATTTCTTTCTCTCCATATTATCTAAACAGTTGAAAACCAAATCAAATTAAAATAACGCGTAACTTTTTTGAAAAGCCTCGTAAGACACCAAAGTGAATAATATGATCTGAAATGGAACACAGGTTCACCATGATGAATCCTAACCAATTATAATCAACATTCCAAATTTGTTTGGAGAAATCATAATGCAGAAAAAAGATGATATGTGCCTTCCAGATTGCCACACCCTCCCACACAAAGTTGGGCATTGGCCAAGATTACCCCCTCCTAACTAAATTGTCGTTCGTTGGAATGCGATAACGAAGGAGCCACCACACAGAGTCTTACTTTCAGAGAAACCTCGTTATTCCAAATTAAATGAGTATTTTCATTGATACTGTTTTGATCTATTGAGGCTGGAAAACTATAAGCACCATGACATTGTACTTTTCTGAAGCATGCAAATTCCAAAGCCACCTATCATCAGTCACATCCTCCTACAAAACAATTGAATTCAATAGAACATAACACTCACCCAATAAATCCTCTTCCCATACTCATAACCTCTTACGTCATTTCCATGCCTCACCCCTTCAGCCCATTCTAACTGCTTCATATGGCACTGATGCCATTTTGTTATCAGAGCATTAAAAAAGGTGGCTAAACCTAACCTTAAACCCCTGCATCTAACCAAAGACCCTACCAAAATAACGTCGAAACTCCATCTCCTAATTCCCATCTTAAGTTATTTTCGATCCACCTTCCTACACTAGTTAAATTATTCCACCACACTGTGCCCCCTCCACCCTCCTCAAGTAAATTGCCCCCTTCCTTACCATACCTAGATAATAAAACTCTATAATTGAGGTTGGCTTCCAACTTCCAAGTCTCTTTTTTGGGCTTGAGAGTATTCTTTTTATAAGGGTGACACGCGCACTATCTTTCTAACATTCTTTCTAAGACTTGCTCCCTTATTAAATAAAACTCAAGCAAGTTTCACATTTTGAAAATAGATCCTACATAAAGTGGCAAGACCCATATGAGTTTCATCTAATAAAAATATTAGTGTTATAGCATGTTAGAAAGAGAGTATTCATGGTATTTTTCTTCTTCCAAAGTATTAATATTCCTAACTATATATAATGAAAATTTAATTCTCGGTAACATTATCTCAAGTTTTCCTATTCCTCTCTATTTATAATATATTAACTATTATTAATATACTTGTTTTATTAAAAAAAATTATCAATGCTTGTTTTTCAATTAGTAGTTCATATTATAAGATATATGGTACATTAAATATATATTTTTTGGCTACAAATTTATATATATATAAGGATTAATTTACATATATTGTCATTATAATTTGTTAGCCTCGTCATTTAAGACCAATATGCTCCACCCACATCCAGCTTGTTATTTGATAGGTTATGTAGGTTGAGCCAAGACAGGTTGGAGGGTTGAAAATTTGCCTTACTCCGTCAAAAAATGTGGATTATACGGGTCAAACTACATGACCAACTCCTTTTCTATAACATTGACTAGAAAAGCAGAGTAACTAAGGTGACAAAATAAATTTGGTCTTTGACATTTTCAACCCAAGTTTTAGAGTAATACATCTCTTTAATAAAAAAAAAAACATTTTAATTAAAAAAAGAGAGTAATACATTCTAGCTAGTAACTTCAATTCAATATCCAGCATCACACTAACCCAACCAAGTCAATTAATTCTCTTCTAGTGCCCTGTTTTTGAAAGAAACACAACATCATACAAGACATTGAAATATAAGGTGGTTAGGGTGGGACAGTTAAGGAGTAGAAAGAAAAAGGAGGTTGTGGGTTCAACCTCCATTCACAACAAAGAAAACTAACTTAGCTAACATGCTAACATTGGCCTATAAAAAAAAATACGAGACAAGACATTGACACATCATTTGGTGTTGGACATCGAACACGTCTTTCAACACCGTCTACCTTTCCAGCTTATAAGTGTTGGTGCAATATAGTTGTTTTTTATAAGAACAAATTCCGTTCAAAAAAAGGAATTATAGCACAATTATCACATATTTATTTCGCTAAAATCTCATGCAATAAATTTTTTTGATAGAAAATGTTACTAGTTAGTTTGTTGAGGGGAGGATAAAAATTTGTTAGCACGAATAGTTACATTACAACTTATTGAGTATGGCTCATAGGCGCAGAAGAGAGGCAAAGGGCAGGAGAGTGGAGCAAATGGCATGGTTTCGAGGTATTGTTGTAATATGAACCATGGTATTATATATATGGCTGTAACATTGTAAACTCTAATCATTTAAGTAATAATATGGAACTACAACTACTCTGTAGTCGAAGACGTAGGCACAATTGAACAAATTGTGTAACAAAACGATTGGATTCCATTGTTTGTAATTTGAGTTTCTTTATTTTTCTTTTAAATTGTAGTATTTTTATATAGTCAAAGTTTTGGAACAAAATTAAAAAACTTAAAGATAAAAGATTATGAACAAATGAGTAGCAACTATGTATTTATTTTTCCTGTCAAAAAAAATAACTACGTATTTAAAGTTTCTATTTATATATTGATACAAAACAAACCATGACTCTTCTAATTCTAATTCTGTATAAGTATACAAAGTTGCTTTGATGCAAATTTCTGAAAATGTTATTAAAAATGTTCAGTGGAAATAACAAACAATATAGCATATAGCATCCCATCAAGATGCTAAATTAACCAAAAACATGTTGACAAAGTTTATGTAGAAAGAATCTTCCATCTCTCTTCCAAATCAAGATTGGCATGGTGGTAAGATACCTTGATTCAAAATCCATTGGCTCCAGCAATTGAAAGATTGACTTTCCTAAACACCAAAACTCTTTTTCTTGCATATAGTCATAGGAAAAATTCAGTTGTTTCTCATACACCACAACCCAAACCTCTAGCTTCTGTGCCTTTCATGATTCTTAGTCTTTTGCAGGAAGTCACAAACATGCTGTAGATAAAAGCAAATTCTATGAGTTTTTGAATATGTACAGCTAAGAGACAAGCATTAAAAATGGATCCTCTAGAACTAATGTTATGGTGCAGCCGATCGCAGACTATTAAAAATTACGAGATAGAAATTACTCCTATTTGACTAAAAACTAATTAAGCTAAATCAGCCCACCCAAATTGACACCAAGGACAATCGAACCCGAGACCTTGAAGAGGAGCACACTTCCAGACCCCAAGCCAATACCACCAGACCAACCCAAGTGGGTTAGCGTAAGTGCTTTTAAAACCGAAGTAAAATAAAATCAAACTGTTTTCGTATAAGTTATAAGCCATTTTCATCAACCATCATGGAAAACTGATGAAGATAAGCTGAAAACAACTTATGGACATATCATAAATTGTTTCCGTAAACTTTCTCAAAGAGAGGCTCAGAAGTAACTATGCAAAAGATAAACTCAAATAAGCTAATCGAAACAGGCCAACAATCTACCTATCTGCTACCATAAATCCAACTACATAGGGACCTAAGTTCATGAACTCTAGACATAAACAATAAAGAATAAATCAAACACATAAGGGAGAGAGAACTTACTCCCATGGAACATCTCCAACTAGCATCCAGTCACCATCCTTGTCTTCATAGGTTGGTGCATATTCAGATCCCTTATAACCTTCTCTTTCAGAATACTCACCTGAAAAACAAAACACAATTTCTTTTCAGCACAAAACCTAAAATTGTCTCACAAACTAGTTTCACCACAATAAAACCAAGACTATATACAACTAAAATTTGAGTCTTAAAAAATAGTCTTCGACCGCAATCTTAACATAAGATTAAGATTTCTGTTAAATGTCTATGCTATTGTAAAACTACCATAATTGAGACTACATCAGTCATATTTTAATGTGATTCTCTACAATATCAATAAGCCCTAGACGCGATCGCAATTTAAAATCTTCACCAAAACAAAATTTTATCTCTATCTTACCTATGGTCAATTTGAACATGGTTTCTAGAGCTTTGAGAAGTTCTGGATAGCCTTCATAGATCCTCAAGTCAATCTTTCTAAGGTAAGGGGCACCATCCATGCTAACTTTCACATAGATCCCACCAACTTCAGCCTCTTGCAAAGTGTTTTTCCTGTAAGACCTAATTGGTGGCCACCCTACTATCTTTGCCCTGCAATATCAACATCATATAAAATCAATTAGCTCAAAATTCAAATCCAAACAAACAAAAAAAATCTTGAATCTTTTATCTCGTCAAGAGGACCCTGAACGGTTGCAGTAGGTATGGTGCTGCAGAATTTAACTGTTAAATTCTGCAGCACCGTACTATCATGCAACTGTATAGGGTCCACTATTTACAAGAGAAAGTTTTAGTCCTTCTTGATTAAAACTTACTTGGCAGGAGGGGCAGCAGAAGAACTCTCCACATGTTGATCATCATTTGAAACTTTAGAAATTGAAACAGATTCTTCAGAAGTTTGAGGTAATTGTCTTTTGTTATTCTTAACAATACTACCATGTATTGTTTTCATCTCCTTTTCATCTGTCCCTGGTAATCCCAATCTAAGCTCAGTTGCCTTGAATTCCATCTTCCTTATGCAAAACCCTCTAATTCAATTACAAAATATATAGTCACTATAAAGTTTTAGGAATTTGATGCTACAATTTTGTTTCCCTTCTTTTGAGATGTTAAAAGAGGAAATGTGTAACAATTGTGTGAAAGTAGGAAATGCAAGGTTGTGTTTTATAGGAATAATCATAATCACTTTGACATTAACATAGAAAAACATTGTTTTAAATTTAATGCATAAATTATGGACAAAGGCAAGCTAAGTTGTCGGTAGCATCATAAGCAGATTTAAAGTAATATGTCTCCTTATTGGGGTGACAAGAGTGGGACATATTCACCAACCATTTGGTCTGGATTTTGGATGGTTGAGATTGTTTTGGGAATATAATCTGGATCGTTGATTTTGAGGAAGCAAAAGCATGTGAATGGAGGGTCCCTTGTGTGAGTTGGTTATGGGAAAACTATGGTCTTGTGTTAGGATTTAATTTGGAATTGAATTTCTTTGTGGGGGGTGGGTCATAAGTGCCACACGTTTTGTATGATGATAATGAAATTGACATCTTCTTTGTTATTTCTTTTACAATAATGTCTAGTTTTGTGCCTAAATTGCTTTATCACTTTAGCATTTTTGTTTGAGATATTTGTAAGTTAGAAAAATAATGTATCTTCTAGATGAGTATAAAGTTTTTCCTTACCAAGTAGATGAATATAGAGCAAGGAGTGTAAAATTTGTAAAAAAGAAAAGAAGCAAGGTGTAGAAATTAAACAACAAATTTGTAAATTTGAAAACTCGATAAAATTTATTTTGTTAGGTCTTCTTGCTAAAAGTTATCGAGTAAATCCTTTCGGGGATGTGTCGTGATCAAAGTTTGGGGTATTGTGATTTTTGGGGTAAAATGTAGAATGAGTAACTTAGGTTTAGTTGTCGAGAGTTGAGCCATTTACAGAGAGGCTTATGAAGTTAACCACTCTCCCTATCGTGCCTGTGATCTAGAGTAGTTTTGCCGAATTAATAGGGACGTGCCGAGTTGATAGGAAACATGATCGAGTTAGGGATAAGTTGATAACGAAGTTGGCCGAGTATATGAATATGAGCCGAGATAGATATATATTTATGATAGTGTATTATGTTTCATTTTTTGAAAGGACATTATGGTTCATGTTCGATTTAAACTTAACAAAAATAAACAATTTCGGTTTATCAGTTTTACCACATTCAAAATTTAATTACTTTATCACTTTTTTGGTTCGGTAGTACATGTTTAAAATCCAAAAGTGATTTATCTTCCAAATGAGCATACAATGTATTGTAATACTAGTACTAGTAACTTAGAGGTTACTCATTATAGATACAATGAATGATTATTTTTATTTTTATTTTTGACAAAAGATACAATGAATGATAAATTTGTCAAGTTCCTCCTCCTAAATTATATTTTATATTGCATGAACAGTCCATCAAATTAGTCCTTAATTTAGTCTTTTGTAAACTAATGTTTAACAACATTTTTATAGAAAAAAAATTAAGGCCAAGAGATGGTGCACCAGTTGAAAGTAAGAAGAGCTTAGGGTTCAAAATAATTTCTAACATTCTTTTACATAATATACTTTTTTTTTGGACAAATTTACATGATATACTTGTATAGCTATATATGACTAATTAATCTAAATATTATACGTGTTCGGACACTGTCAATCATTAAATATGAACATATCTCTCATAAAATGCCTAATATTCTTCACAAACACCTCAACTTCCAAAAATACCTACATTGGTACGATAGGAGCCGTTCACTTTTTAAATCGGTTTATTGATTAATCGACCAAAAAAGTCCTAACTCATGTTTGTAACAATTAAGGCTCATGAGTGTGACCAAACGACGAGGTAGACCTTTTAGAACGGTTAAACATTTAACCGATTTAACAAAGTATCATGTTTTTTCCAGTCCAATACAAACATGAGGTAGAACCTTCAAGATCGGTTAATCGTTTAACCTAGTTAAAAAGTGAGCAGTTCCTAACTACTGTTCAACAACATACGGAAATTAACTGTCGAAAATATTCTATCGAAAGTTTGATGTACTTGTGAGCAATCCAAAATGGCCAAAGAGCTATTTTCTTAATCTATGAGCTAGGTCCGTATTAACACTCCAACATTCAACAGACCAATTTAATTACAAATCTTTTGTTGAACTAATACGGTATTATTTTGTTGCTAAACAAATACTACATTATTTTCCTCTTAAAAAAAATACAAAATTATTTTGGAGTTTTCATTGACTAATTAGATTATTATATTTTCTCCAAGGACTAATACAATTATTCGTATGATTTTAATTGATTGGCTTGAGAGTTTGGTTAATAAAAAAATCTAAATGGGAACAAGAATAAGAAGAAAAAGGATTCCATTGTTACAATATCATATTTTGAATTAGGCAACGTTTATATTTTATCATTTTTCTTCTTTTGGCTGCTTTGGAAGTTGAGCAGATCAAGTGCAGTGTATGAAAAGAGAAAGCCAACCATATATTGCACGATTGCTTAAAGATTAAAATTGATTTTTGCCTAGCAAAGCCCAGCATAATTGCATCATTGCTTAAGAATTGAAATTGATGTTTACCCAACAAAGCAACTATCAAATCGCTAATACAGTTAGTCAGTCACTACATTATGGCATTGGATCACACATTCAAAGACTATGACTAAAATAAAAAATTGAGTATAATTAAAGATAAACTTTAAAATAATTGATAGGTAGTCATGTAACACCGACATCTAACTAGTTTTTGAATGTGTGTCTGATGTTCGAGATCAAAATAATGTTCTGTGTAAGTGTGAGTTAATAGAAAAGTGGAGATTGGACACTTTATAATTGAGAGGACCCATCACCGTAAGGTTTTGAATAAAAGTATGACGTATCTCTCACTTGTGTGATTGTTCTATCTTTGATGTGGGTGGTCCCTCATACTCCCCTCATGACCCAACAAAAACACATAACACGTTTGATTACATTTATTTACTTTCATTTTTTTTCAATTTATTACCAATGTCATATGTGGTGTTGGATATTTGTGTCATGGCCTTATAGAAGATGAACATACTTTTTTTTTTTTTTGACAAAGAAGATGAACATACTTGTGATCCTAATATAATTTGTAGATTAATTTATTTCCTCCTAAGATTTTTTTTTCTTAAAATAGAAACATATTGCATGATGTTACTTTTTCACCCCTAACATACCTCTAGATGTAGCAAAAGGTCAACTCGATACACCCACTATGTAATTAATCTGTCTAAATGAGCAGAATAGAACATGCTAAATTAGATAAGTGAATTGAAATTCTTATCCCACTATGATTAAATAATGCACGGTTTTTATTATAATGTTCATTGTTGCATAGCATGAATTATATAGTACATTGATAGTAAGATTGTTAATTGATCATGTTGAACAACACTGAATTTTATCTCTAATTGTGTATTATTGTGACTTGGGATATCAATCACATGTCCACAAGATCATACTTTTGTAGTAACCAAATTTTATCCTTCTTTCAACTTTTGTTATAGCTTTTATTTCATTTTATGCTCTTTATATAAGAATTTGAGCTTAGTTCTTTTCTTAGAGTTGAGACCAATTTCAAATAAACATATAGTTGCTCTTTTGAGCTCCAAAAATGCGCAAACCGTTTGGTAGATAACTCATACGATATTTTTATATTTTGAAAGCATCTGTAAGATAACTCACATGTAGTTTTTTTAAGATAAAGTGTAAATAGGGGCGAAAAGAGTAACCATCTAAAAAACAAAAAGAGAAAAAGGTCACGATAACTACAAGATATTTTCAAATTCAGAAAGCTACCACATTGGAGAGTTTAGTTTTTCTGCTAAGAGTGAGCTGTTGTTATGCCACCTATCCCCTTTCATTTTATGTAAATAGTGTTGTATCTCTTCCAGAATCAATGTAACATTCACAATCTAAATTCTATTCTAATAAAAAAAAAAAAAGTTTACTTCTTTTTACAAATCATATGATGTCTCTATTAAGTAATTGTTACAAAGAAGTTCATTAGGAAAAACATTATCAACAAATTTTTTGAAGGAACATAAGTTTGATTTTTGGATGGAACAATTATTGATAAAACTTCATTCATCATCCGATCAAATTTTTTATTACCAGAACAAACTCTCGTGCAAATCGGAGGATTAAAACAAAAAGAAAAACCATTATTAACTTATATGATGAAGGCAAATTTCCTTTATGAGATGGATGGCATCAATGTCACTAATACACACTTTCAACAAAGGTGTGCAATCTAGAAGGCCAATTTTCGTTTCAAAGAAATTTTTAACTAGACAACGACTATTAGTTGTTATGTTTGAAACTTTTTATTTTCATTCATGTGTGGCAACCGGCAACTCACATTAATTGAGAATTCGGTCTCATTGCTTGACCAAGGCAAGGAAATTTCTATGGGGGGCCATCCTCCCACATAGGAGACATATTACAAGGCTCCTTCCATTTCCAATCTGTAAGACTACAACCGACAGGGACTAGACCTACATTGCACCATTAGACCGCAATTCTCTCTTTGTGGGTTTAGAATTATTGTTCAAAAGTGTTTTTAAGTTTTACTCCTCGTTCGTAAAAGTAGTCGTTAATTGAGTTGATTTTAATGGTAAAATTAGTATTATATATTAATTATAGTTATGAAGTAGCTAAGTGAAGTAAAATTCAATAAGAGTATATTAGTGGAAGGAAAAAAAGTTGCATTGATATTTTAAAGTGATAATTATTTGTTGATTGCTGGTGATTGAAGCCTCAAAGTTGGTGACGGTATACACAACCATGACATGACAGATCTGTTGAAAGGCATAAAACCGCTGGACGTCTAAACTCAAATGAACGTATGCACCTTTATGAGATGGCTGAGTCAAATGTTCCTCTGAGGAAAATGCTTACCAACTTAAGGAAGAGGAACATAAACACTTCAACTATTATCAAGCATGTGTATAATGCTTACGTGTATAGGCAATCCATTAGGGGTACGAGAACGGACATGCAACATCTCTTGAAATCATTGGTTGAGAATGAGTGCGTGTATAATTGTAGGATTTATCTTGACTCTGAAGATGTCAGTGATATATTCTGGGTGCATCCATATGGTATCAAGTTGTTTAACACGTTCTCTACGGTACTTGTGTTGGATTCCACTTATAAGACCAACAAGTATCATCTTCTGTTGCTTGAGTTTGTTGGTAACACATCTACCCAACTGACGTTCTCTATTGGATTTGCTTATATGATGTCCGAGAAGGAAGATAATGTTACTTGGATCTTTACCCCAGAGTAGTTGTCACGGATCGGGATAATGCTTTGATGAATGTTGTGGATACCATTTTTCCTGAGGCTATTGCTCTGTTGTGTGAGTATCATATTGAAAGAAATGTAAAAGCAAAGTGTAAGACAAATTGCAAAGTTAAAAATCTCAAAGGCAAGGATGGGAATGAGATAAATCCAAATTCAATAGTGAAGACAATCATCGTATAATGGGAGGATATTACGAATTCCGATACGGAGGAAGCATATGTTGATAATTGCAACCGGTTCAAAGTTGTGTGCGATAAATTTCCCAAGTTTGTGGAGTTTGTTGAAAGTACAATTTTGGATCCGGTGAAGGAGAAGATTATGAATTTTTGGGTCAATAAAATCATTCATATGAGGAATACTACAACACATAGAGCAGAATCTGCATACAACCGGTTGAAAAAGTATCTGACTAGTAGCATGCTTGATTTAAGTACAAACTGGCAATCCGCTCACAACATGCTAGAGTAACAACATATTCAGATACACGCTTCCTTCAGACGAGCATTATCATGCTTGAACATAGATTCAGAGGAAAGTCGATGTGGTCTAGGTTGATTCGAAACTTATCAAGGAAAACTTTGCATTATCTCGCAGATGAGGCTGATCGAGCAATTGATATCGGTACAGATAAATCGAGGTGTGGTTGTTTGAATTTGATCATTTACGGATTGCCATATCTGTGTGCGATTGGATTGAAGATCAAGAACAAAACCCCATCCGTTTGGATGAAATCCACAATCACTGGAAGAGGTTCAGGTTCGAGTATGAGGGTGACGTGAAAGATAGGAAGGAGGACATCTCTCTGCTACCGGAATGTGATTTGCTTCAAGTATTTTCTATAAAAAAAAAACTGTGTTAGGTTCTGCCCAGATTTTTAGCTACTGCCTATGTACTAAGTAAATTTGGATTATATACTTTGAAATGTTTTAGCTCATTTCTGATTATATAATCTGAAACATTAACATTTAAGACTCATGCAACGTGAACAAGTACATGTTCATGGGGTGTATCGTAATGCTTCATATTATATAATCCGGAGTGAGAAAAAACATTTCGGATTATATAATCCGAACGGTAACATGACAGATAGAACAAGATGCATTTTTCTCACTAGTTTTTCAACAAAATTCCGCCTAACATATTTTTTAACACATTGTAGGCCCGACTCAAGAACACTGATTACAACATGAAGTTGAATATTGATGAGTCAATAATTAGTGTTTTTATATAATATTTGAGTTTATTTTATTTAGATTTTATGTTTTTATTTCCTTTTTAGAACTATTTTACTTCAATTGCAAATTATTTTATTTCAGGAACGAATATTCAAAAGATTGAGTCTTGGAGCAAAAGAAAGTAGATTTGGAGCTAAGTTGTGCCAAAAATATGAAGATCTCATACAAAAATATCTTGTGCAAAAAGTTTGAAGATCCTTCACCAAAATATAAGCATGGCGCGCCCCATATTGCCCTTTTGCTGTTTTTGCTTCTTCGACAAGCTACCTATTTTAGTATTTCTGACCTAGAGCCCGTGGTTTCTTGTGCAACACTTTAGTGATTTATTTCTTAGGGCTTAAGTCAATGTTAGACTATAAATAGAGTAGCCACCAAACTTGTAAAATCATCTTTTGTTCTTGAGAATAATAAGTGACAATTATTCTTATAATAAAAGTTCTTTTTTTTATTTATTTATGTTCTTCTTCTTCTCTATGTCTACATGAACATGAGTGAGTAAATTCTTCTTGTCTTGGGATTGTTGGATGAGTCTAATGACTTAATCCTAATCAAACTAAACTTCTAACCCTAACTTTATGTAAACCTATTTTCTAACCTAAATTCACCGTTCTTATAATCAATAACAAATATTAAGCGATGAAACGAGAGATGAAGTTTAATAGTTGTTATTGATTCATCACAAATATTTCTTTGGATATAATATCCTAGTGACAATTGATAGGCTCTCGGTAGGATATTATATTATATTTATCAAGTCATATTTTGAAGAAGAAGAAAAAATTACGTATACAAAAATACTTTACAGGATTATATCATCTTTTTCTTCCTTCAAAAAAGATTATATTGTTTTGTAGCGAGACTTTGTAAGTTTCTTCTTTTAAGGTATTAGATTAGATTAGATATCTTTATGCCTTCATTTAACACAAAAAATAATTAGTAGAATCCATGAATACCTCGTTCACGTTGTTATCAATTTTATGAGAAAAGGTGATCCGACTTAAACCTCATTCGTACTAAATTTTATCGTACGTGGAGTCTCTGTCAATATGTACAGTCAAGTGTCCCTTGTTATCTAATTTTAAGGCTAAAATGTTCTTTTGATCCCTTGACTATATTTTTGGTATCAGATTGGTCCCTTAAATAATAAAAATTCTGTTTGAGTCCTTTAAATTATTTTTCGTTACACGTTTTAGTCCCTTCCGTCAAATTGTTAACCCCAAATGTCTCAAGTGGACTAACATTGTAGGTGGTCCACCAAAGACCATAATAATATTTTTAATCTCAACCATTTGATCATTTTTATCAATGAACAACCATTAGATCAAGCATGTCTATGAGATCTAACTATGTACCACCAACACTTAATTTTTTTGGTAGCTTTCTTCATCTTCTTCCTTCATTCTCTTCTTCATATTTATCGTTACATACATACATTCATAACAAAAACTCAGAAAAGCCAGAAAATAAAATTAAAAACAACCAAAAATCATAATCATAATCTCCACCATCATCTTTTCACTAAAGCCCCAAATCTTCTTCCTTTTGTCTCAATTGCTTCAACATATACACACCCTTTTTTTAATTTGTTTTAGAGTCAACATAAAAAAAATCGAAAGAGGAACATGAATGAAAAAGAATTGAAATTGAGAGAGGAACATGAATGAAGAAGACATTTCGGTGGGAAGCAACAAATGGTTGGTGAGAAGAGAAACAGATCGGGGAAGGGTTTATGTTTACTTCTAAAAGCACTAAATTTGGTTAGAATGAAACACGAAAACACCCTTTTCTGAAGAAAAAAAATACACCATGATTGATTAGAATTGGTGGTTGTTTGTTGGTGTTGAAAGCTTGTGGGCTGACAGTATCCCTTTTTCGCTATTGTTTGAATATTAGTAAGGTTGTTGTTGTTCTAGGTGAGATTCACAAATCTTAATGATAATAGGTTTAGATTTGGATTTCATATGATAAAGATAAAGTTTTATTTGATGAGTGTTGTTATTTAAGGTTTTCTTTCTGGGTCTGTATGAAGGTGGATGAATGAATTATGAAGATTTGTTGAAGAAGATGAAGGTGAGGAGGAAGAAGATGAAGGTATATTCCAGCCTATGCGAAAAAGACACGTGTACAGTCCGTTTTTTTATTAAACCTAACGTTTTTTTATTAAATCTGACGGAAAGGACCTAAACAGATAACGGAGCAAGACTTAAAGGACAAACGGAGTTTTTATTATTTAAGGGACCAATCTAATACCAAAAATATAGTTAAGGGACCAAAAGAGTATTTTAGCCTAATTTTAATTTGTCATATCTTGATGTAGAGGCACATTACATTACACCCACTTTGCTTTATAGGAGTGACGAATCTTGTCGAAATTACTCATATTTCTTTGGATAATTAATATTATATTTGATTGTTCTTTATGATCCTATTGCAAATTATGTTTGGTAATGTTTGGGTCAGTCCATCATGACCTCACGACCCACAACTGAATAAGATTATTGTTTTTTCTTCCGTCTGTTTTTCTCGTTCCCATCAAAATAGTAGAGCGTAAGTTAACTCACGTAGGTGCATTTTTAACGCGAGTTAACTTACGTAGATGTATTTTTCGGCGTGAGAAAATTTGGTCACGCAAACCATATACTTGTTTAATTAAAATTTTTTAGAGTGGTACAAAGGGATGTACACATTAAGGGTGTCTACCTATCATTGCTCTTCTATATATGTGCCCAATGCAATTTATGCGTCCTTATAACCTATCACTCTTAAAAAATTGTTGTTTACACTTTGCACAAAGCTAAGAAACTCCATGAAATAACAAATTTAACCTCAATTTCCATCGACAGTTAACTACCGACGGTTAAAATACATCGACAGTTAACTGCTGATGAGGTTATATTGGTAATTTTGTGGTGTTTACTTAGACTTCTTTGATGCGGGAACAACAATTTTCTCACTCTTAACTCTAAAAAATTGTCGCTCTTCGGTTACTCTTTCTTCAATTAAATCTTCGTTTCCACTTAAGTTCAACTAAAATATATAGTCCTTCACTCCTTGCATCCTAGAAACATATTCTCAATTTTTAAAAGTCGGGTAACCATTATTATTATTTTAATAATTTTTCTCTCTATTTGAGGTAATTTTATTGGAGAGTGGCCCACACTAGTTTTGAGTACATCTCTCAATCATAATTCAAATATTAATTTATTCACCATAATTTATAAGTTTAGCTCCTTCTGTGCTAAACCTAAATACTTTGATAAACCGTATGCTTTTATTTGGTTATCAAGATAAAAACATACTGGTTTATTCAACAAAAAAAGGAGTAAAAGCATACAAGTAATAAATGTATAAACCATGAGCATGTATTATTATTACAGGTAATAGTCACTTTGGTCTCTGAATGTATAATGAATAATCACAATAGTTCTTTAATGTATCAAAATTTTAAAGTAGTCCATATTGTGCACTCGGTAAGTCAAAATAGTCTCTGACGCTAAAATAATCTCTCAATACTCACAATAACTCTTTCCGTATAGGGACTGAAATGACAATAGGTAAATTCTTAAAAGGACGAATATGACAATAAGTATGTATATTGAAAGACTTATATGACAATATTAATGAAGCATTTTGATATCAGAGATTATTTTGATTAACAAAATGCACAATCAAAGACTATTTTGAAATTTTGATACATCGAAGGACTATTGTGACTACTCGTTACACATTGATGGACTACAATCACTATTATATGGAAACAAACACCCAAAAGGACGAAGCAACATGCGATTTTGCGCTAAAAATTGCACTAAAGTACCCCAAGTGTGATGTCAGGCGCCCCAAGTGTCTTCCATGCTCCCAAAGCTCATGCTCTAGGTGCATGAAAATTGCACCTATGCCCCAGGAAAGCTCCCCAAGTGTGTTGGGAGTGGGCCAAATATGCTTTTTTGGAGTTTTAAGTGGAAAAACCTCGGTTTCTAAGCCCAACCTCATGTGGAAACTCTCCTTATAAATACCACTTCTCTCATTCTTAATTTTTCATTCAAAACGAAGTGGTTCAAGAGGAAGATAAACATTGAGAGCTTTGAGGGAGGAGTCTCTTACCTCATTCCAAGTCTATAGGGTATGTTTTATTTCTTTTGTAGTTTGTCTTAAGTTACCACGAGTAACTAAACATCTTGGGCTAGAGTTTTAAGATGAACCTCTATTATGTTTGTTGGATTATTTAATTTATGTTCTTTATTCAGTTATTTTTTGAATCCAATTTAATTTTATTATTACGTAAGATTTGTCTCATCTGAAACGAACCACCATGAGATACATATACTTAGGAAGGTGAAAGACCTAATATTGGTGCAAACCTACCTTAATTAGGAAGTAACTAATAGCGGGCCACATAATTGGGGAAACAAGGTGACTTCACGACTTAAATCAACATATTAAATTTATTCTTCTTACATCCTTGGTAAGGTAGACAAGATAGGGCTACCCATTTGTAGAACTATCACGAGGGAGAATATGTTGATGTCCTTCTAAGATTCAATAAACGAGGGTACCTTTAGGACACTGAGAATTTAGGAACTCTAATATCCATTGGTTATTCAAATACCTCTGAGAAAGTAAGAACCTACACGTACTTTTACACGTGTAAGTGTATCTCTCTATAGGATTGACGACCCTAAACACTATACCGTGTAGAAATTCCGGTGTAAGATTGCAACTAACAGATAGAGGGCAATGAACCCAAATCTTTGAGAGAGTAAGTCCCCACACGTACGAACCCGTATGATCAGTAGTTGCAACTTGACAACTGGTAGGTAGTAAAACCCCACAAACTCATCACTTAGATAGAAGAAGCTAAAAACTGAATAATCTTTGACCATTCATTAATTTCAACAAATAAATAGAGGGGGATTCAAATAATCATAACTGCTGATAACATTATGCAATCAAACCAGGTTAAATCCTGAATTCTTGCTCTGTTGTTGCAAATCCCCTTTATCTTTTATTTTAATTGTTTCTATTTATTTTATTGTTCCTAAATAAGTAACGCGGATTGCATAATTGGAACAACAATCTCTTTAGATACGATACTCTACTTACACTTTATTACTTGGGAAACGATTTGATACAACTACCTAAATACGACCATCAATGACCAATGTTGTGCGGTTGTGGGCCCAATACCCAAGGTGTTTTGAGCCTTATCTATTAATTGGGCCTATGTTTATCCCATTACGTAAGATCTAAAGGATATTGGATTGATGTTGTTTACTGCCTTTGATTTTGACTATTACTTTTCCCACCCTATTGCATTTTCACGCACTCTGTAAATTTTTCAAAAATGCCTTTGTGCAATTCGGATTTCATATTCCAAATTCATGTTTTACTAATTCGGATTCTAAAATCCGGACAATACTTATGTATAATCAGCCATCGGATTCTCTCACATTTCAGCAGTTTTGAGTTTTGCTTTTAAAAACAACAAAAAAATACTAAGTAAAAAATGCTAAAAACCTGTCAAATAAAATCATAAAAATATAAAAACACCGCCAAAAAATTCTAAAAATCAAATAAAACTAATGCAATTTTTTTCTAAGAATATGAAAAATGGGTCTAAACGATGAAATTTTGGATTTTGAGTGGCAGATTCCCATAAGAAGTCTCTTCTAAGGGAGTCATGATCCTTGAATTTTATTCCGATTTTCTGGGGAATTTTCGGAGCAATCCGATCAAGTAGCCCGAAAACCCGATTTTTGACTAAGAACGGGTAACAATGACCAAAATCAGAAGGATAAGAGTTAGGAAGATTAATATTGTCCCTAAAATGACTATCTATGTTACAAACATGTTTAGAATTTGTGCTGATACAATTCAGATTATATAATCCGAACTGTTTTTCCCTTGAAAAAGGGTGTTTAAGTGGTGTTCGGATTATGTAATCCGAAAAAATCATGTAACGCACCCTATTTTTTTTTTTTTTTGAGATTTTCGGATTACAAAATCCAAAAAAAATCCGTAACTTATTTTTTTCACCGTATAACAAAGGAAAACACCAGTTCGGATTATGAAATCCGAAAATTTCAAGAGCATTTTTGGAATAAAAAAATAGGGCGCGTGAGGAAATGAATAGGGTGGAAAAAGTAATATTCCTTGAATTTATAGTAGAACATAATCATTTGACTGATCAAGAACAAGTACCACCAAGTTCACATCATCTAGTGCATAAAATTGGTTCTTGGAGATGTCACCACATGTCACAGAGTGCATGTGAATCGTAATGAAGCAGTCATCTGATCTCTAATTCATCTCGTCTTATCAAATTCATCTTAGTCAAACCGACACCATCTACCACTAGAAGGAAGAAAATCTCAAGGTTTCATTATATATTATTTATGATGTCAAGTTTTTAAGTTTCAAAGTTAATTGTCTAAAAGGATCAATTTTGAATTGCTCAAATTCGTACATGACAACTTGTAAATTTATGTCCGTACTATGTACCTTAAATCAACCTTTTGCCTTGCGATGCCTACAATGACAACAACTCTATTGTTTAACTCTAATTATTAATCCTCTTTTAAGCCACTGTGATCGGTATAGTTATGAGGGGTTTGAGTAGTGTGCATGAAGTTCGAGGTTGAACCCACATTACCAATAGTGTGCGCACACACACACAAAATTAACTTCTTCCTAGAAGTTGAAATTGACAAGGTGTCGTGGACATTCAAGTAGATCAAAATTTTGGAAGCCGTTGAAGAGGCATCACATTTTTATGTCCTCTCTTTGAGATCTATCTTTATGTTTTTAGCTTAATTTTTCTATCATCTGTGTTGAGGGTTTATTTGAAGATAATTTTGTGTCGTAAAAAAATGTAATAACTAAATTACTTTATTCCACAAAAACAAAATATTGTTTACAAAAAGGCAAACATTCTAAAAGTGTATATTTTTTACATTTTTGTTTTTACACAAAATTTCAGAGATTGTTATTAATTTTTTTTTTGTTTGAATCGTATAACAATGAATGACAAAACTTTTTCTCTAAAGAGTTAACATCATAGTATAAGAATATTTGGTCGTTAGACTACTTGATAAAAAAACACGTTTGTTATTACTTATAATAGTAAATGTAAAATATATTTTTTTAAGAAAATTTGCATAAAACCAATATAATGTTTAGATTTTTTCTATCCACACCCCATATATTTTTGGTTACACCCCAAATTTTCTTAAAAATTAAAATAATACCAAAATTGTCCTTTTATATAAATTTTCTTAAAACTTTGATTTCATTCGTTGTCATTCTAAAATATCACCCTCTTTCACCCACAAACGATCAAACAAACTTTATGTTCAATATCTTTATGGAAGATTAAAGAGTGAAGCAAAACATCTTTCATCAATACTCGATTGCATATATGTAAGTGAATTTCTTCTTCTTTTTCAATAATGCTAGTTTTAGTTTTTCTCTTCTTGTTTAATTGCACTGAACGACTGTTTCAATTTACATTATTGTGGTTAACGTAAATTCAATTCAGTTTTAGTAAGTTCATGTAAACTTAGTTTACATAACCTACTTAAACTAAATTTACATGACCTACTTAAACTGAGTTTAAGTATGTACACTTAAACTCAATTTATATGACCTACTTAAACTAAGTTTACATGTACAAACTTAAACCGGAGATTACGTAGAATCATTGAACATTGTTGAACTTTTAGATGTACACTTAACTTACATGATCTATTTAAACAAAGTTTACATGACCTACTTAAACTGTGTTTTAGATTAAATTACATACAAGGATAATTTTGTCATTTTAAGATGTAACTGGAAAAACTCTAATGTTTATACAAAAGTGATGTGTTTAATGATCTTAACTCTAAAAAAAAAAAATGAAATGATTTTAACTACAAGAAACTCCTTGGTGAATTAAACACTACACTTTTAAATCTTTCTTCTCACAAGACATTACCTTCCCTCTCTTCCTTTTAAAATCTCCCACCTTCACTCCCTTCCCCTTTCTTGAATCAAACATACCTTATCACCCAAAAATAACCCATAGTTGATGAACCATGAACCACCACATCCCTTCTTGCTCTATATAGTTGAATACTCATTTCTTGAATGCTTATTTGCATAATCATCATTTAAAATTTAGCATGCTTTCACGCTTCCCTCCATTCAACTCAAAACCACCACTACTAATCAACACTTATAATCTCCTCTTATATCATTCTTTTACAACAATTTCAAAACAACAATGCAAAACGTTAATCGAAGCAAAACTACTTCATCAACAATACATTATACACGGTCATCTTTTAAACAATTACACAAACGTAACCAACCTCATTTACACGTACATTTCCACAAATTCCATAACAAACGCGATTTTACTTTTAGAAAAAACTGTTACCCCATCTCACTCTTCTGTTTACTGGTGGAACCAACTTATACGACATTCACTTCATTTAAATTCCCCAAACACGGCTTTACGCCTTTTTTGTCGTATGAAAACGCTTAACTGGACACCTGATCATTACACATTCCCTTTTGTTTTCAAAGCTTGCGGAGAAATTTCGAATTTTGAACTTGGTGCTTCGATTCATGGTTGTGTTATTCGATTGGGTTTTGATTCTAATGTGTTTGTTTGTAATGCTGTGGTGTCTATGTATGGGAAATGTAAGGCGGTTGTGCATGCGCGTAAGGTGTTTGATGAATTGTGTCAAAGAGGGATTTGTGATTCGGTGTCGTGGAATTCGATTGTTTCTGTTTATTCGCATTGTTTTGTTCCGAATGCTGCGGTTTCACTTTTTAGGGAAATGACGGTGGGGTATGGGATTTTGCCGGATACTGTTGGTGTTGTTAATATACTTCCTGTTTGTGGTTATCTTGGTTTGGGTTTATGTGGGAGACAAGTTCATGGTTTTTGTGTTAGAACTGGGTTGGTTGAGGATGTTTTTGTTGGGAATGCTTTGGTTGATATGTATGCAAAATGCGGGAAAATAGAGGATGCTGATAAGGTTTTTGAGAGGATGAGGTTTAAAGATGTTGTTACTTGGAATGCTATGGTTACCGGGTATTCTCAAAATGGTAGATTTGAGGATGCGCTTTCTTTGTTTGGGAAAATGAGGGACGAGAAAATTGAGTTGGATGTTGTTACTTGGAGTTCTGTAATTTCTGGGTATGCTCAGAGAGGGTTTGGTTGTGAAGCGATGAATGTGTTTAGGGAAATGTGTGGATGTGGTTGTCGTCCTAATGTGGTTACTCTCATGTCATTGCTTTCTGGGTGTGCGTCTGTTGGAGCTTTGCTTCATGGAAAAGAAACTCATTGTTATGCAATTAAATTTATTCTCAAGGGGGAGCATAATGACGATAACGATGATTTGGTGGTGATTAATGCTCTAATTGATATGTATGCTAAATGCAAGAGTTTAGAAGTGGCCCGTGCGATGTTTGATGAAATATGCCCCAAAGATAGGGATGTGGTGACTTGGACTGTGATGATTGGAGGGTATGCTCAGCATGGTGATGCAAATCACGCCCTGCAACTTTTCTCTGAAATGTTTAAATTTGATAACTGTATAGTTCCTAATGATTTTACTATATCTTGTGTGCTCATGGCTTGTGCTCGTCTGGCAGCATTGAGGTTTGGTAAGCAAATTCATGCTTATGTGTTGCGTAGAAGTCGTATCGATTCAGATGTTTTGTTTGTGGCTAATTGTCTCATAGACATGTATTCCAAATCCGGTGATGTAGATACTGCCCAAGTAGTTTTCGACAGCATGTCAAAGAGAAATGCTGTCTCTTGGACCTCGCTACTCACCGGGTATGGCATGCATGGACGCAGTGAAGATGCTTTCCGTGTTTTTGATGAGATGAGGAAAGAGGCTCTAGTGCCTGATGGTATAACCTTTCTTGTTGTGCTTTATGCTTGTAGTCATTCAGGAATGGTGGATCGTGGAATCAATTTGTTTTATAGAATGAGCAAGGATTTTGGGGTTGATCCTGGAGTAGAGCATTATGCTTGTATGGTTGATCTTTTGGGTCGAGCCGGTCGTCTAGGTGAAGCTACGAGACTCATTAATGATATGCCGATGGAACCAACACCAGTAGTGTGGATTGCCTTGCTTAGTGCTTGTAGGACACACTCAAATGTAGAACTTGCAGAATTCGCGGCGAAAAAACTGTTAGAATTGAAGGCCGACAATGATGGGACATATACATTGCTTTCAAACATATATGCTAATGCCAGACGCTGGAAAGATGTTGCGAGGATTAGATATTTGATGAAACGTACTGGAATCAAGAAAAGACCTGGCTGGAGCTGGGTCCAAGGAAGGAAAGGTATGGAAACCTTTTATGTGGGAGACAGAACTCACTCACAATCTCAGAAGATATACGAAACACTGGGAAATTTGATTCAGCGCATTAAGGCCATTGGGTATGTTCCACAGACAAACTTTGCTCTTCATGATGTGGATGATGAAGAAAAGGGTGACCAGCTTTTAGAACACAGTGAGAAGTTGGCTCTTGCCTATGCCATTCTAACACTACCCCCAGGTGCACCTATTCGTATCACTAAGAATTTACGCATCTGTGGGGATTGCCATAGTGCCATAACCTATATATCCATGATTGTTGAACATGAGATCATACTCAGAGACTCAAGTCGCTTCCATCATTTCAAAAATGGATCTTGCTCGTGCAAAGGGTACTGGTGAAAATGAATCAGATCATTCGATTCAGTATACAACATTTTTCCTATGGGAGAGGTAATTATCTTCTTTTACTACACATCACATATTTACAGCTACATTATGATTGGATTGAGAACATTTGGTTGGATTTTGATATTTATTTATATTTTAAGAGAAGTTTTATCACAGTGGAGTTTTTTGTCAACAAAAGAATTTGCATTCTCTTATGGTCCCCTTTTTTGAACTCAAAGATGTTACCCACACTGTAGTAGTTATATATACTCACCTCTTATCTTGTTCTACAACTTGTACTTGTGAATAAGGGGATCTGCCATCATGAGTGCGACCAATTTATCAAATTATCGATACAATGGAGTATTTGGTCTTTCATATTTCTTATTCCGTATGTTTTCAGAACTAGATTGGTGGGCTTTTTTGTATTTTTTTTTCACTAGAATTATTGTGTTAGATATCAAAGGACCTTTTACTTGATTAGCCTGTGGCTGTTCAACAGAAATTGCAACATTTCTTTACAGAACAGACCTGTTCATTATCATGTAATATATAGTTTTTGTTGCTACCATCTTCTGAGGATAAAAAATCCTTAATCGATGTGAAACTGCTGCATCAGCAAAGTATCATTGAGGATCTTGTCAAGAGTCAACGCTTATTGAGTTATCGGGCACAATGGTGTATTTTGTTTCCTCTGTATTTCATATTGTGCATTCCGTATGTTTTCTGAGCTAGATTAGTAGGCTTTTTTGTCATTGTTTATACCAGATTGTTTATGGGTGTTAGATCCCAAATTACCGTTTACTCTGTTAGCTTGTGGTAGTTCTTGTTCAACAGAAAGTTAAGACCTATTTCATTATCATGTACTAATATTATTTTATTAATACCATCTTTTACATTTGACTTGTCAGACTATGCTCAAACTTTTGAATGTTCATTCTGATTGTTAAGTGAATTTCCTCATGTATGTTCATTCTGATTTGCATTTGGTAAAAGATTTCATTAATATCGTTTCATGAATTGCCTTTTGGATGTTTGAGTCCTTGGATGGTGAGAATAGTTCTGGAAATTTATTTCAATTTATTGTGATGATGATACATTGATTAATGAGACGACTTTCTTGATTTCTGTTGTATTTGTACCATATTTGGCCTGTTTTCTCAAATTTTCTAGCTCTTATCTTATCTGCCCTCTGAACTGTGTTTTCTTAATACATTGTGTTTCCATCTTTCTCTCAAAAGTGGCAACAAAACTGTCCATATACAGTAAAACTAGGAATTTTTTTCGAAACCCACTCAAACAATGATGCAAAATAAAGTCTAAACACTAAAAGATTATTTGGCAACAAATCTATAAACTATCAGGTGATGAAACCCTCAACAACTTTTTTATTTTTTTAAATGAAAATTGAGAAAACCAAGATAAAACTAGAATGGGCGCAAGGAATCCTTGTCGGATGACCTACAATACAGACTACCATGCTGCAGCGGTTGCTCTTCCATAAGGTAAGTCAGTAGCTTTATTTGATTCATACACTTTTGGCTATAGAAGGTACCGGATACTTTGCCTATTGAAGCTATTTTCCTGTTTTCTCTTGTTAGTGGAGGCAGACAATTTTCTAAATTTTTTTAATGCTTTGATTTGCGAGCTTATAAACCCTTATTATTTCTTTGACGGGTTGGAAGCTCCAATCCATCTTTATGGTTCTGTTTGCTGAAAACAATGTATGTTTCTACTGCCTTGAGTTTCAGGTTTTGCAGCCCTGCTGATCGCTTATTGCGATATTATTAATATATCTATCTCAATGTGATTCTTGTCGTAGCAAACTTTATCTGGCAATGTTCTTGTTTCATGGGAATCTGCTGATAGCAAATGGTTTATTCCATAGAACATACCTAAGAACATAATCACTTGGTGATTTCGCCAATATATGTTTGTTTGCCACTCACAGTTAGTCTGCTGGACTTGTCTGCAGCAATTCAGGAATTAGAATATTGCAATTCTTATGATTGGACGTGTTCAAGGACTAACTTATCTACTTGAGGAGATTCACGTACCTCATAGTTGCCAAATCATTTAGCTGAAGTACATTCCATTTTTTATTTTACATTTTTTAAGGTAAACTTCACAGACAATTTGTACTGCATTTTTTACTTCTCTTAGAGTATGAATTACTTCTCTTGTGAGACACAATATATATTGGGTTCAACTCAAGCAAAAATTTTTTTTGTAAGGAAACTCAAGCAAAAGTTAACATTATCAATAGGTTCACTTTCACAGGCATATAAATAGGTTTCATAAAAAAGTTGAAATAAAATATAAAATTATAGCAATATTGAAAGTGTACTTTAAACTATAAATAAATTTATAATCACTTGTTGACTGAGCATAAAATTTGACAATGCAATCCAAGTTCAAATGATTTACAATACACACAAAAAGTTTTACAAATACGATACAATGAAGTAGTATCGAATTATATTTGGTGAAAACAACATTTAGGCTATATATATGAGACAACATATATGTAATTAACCTTTTGAAGATGATTATAACATTACAAACTGCTTGCAGATCTGCTCCATGGTAGGGCGAGGATGTGGGCTTTCAGTTAAGCAAGCAACTGCAATCCTTATCATTGATGCCACCTCTTGAACAATGGTATTTGTAGGATGAGGGAGACGTTGATCTAACTTATCTATTAATGGCATAGTATCAAGCGTCAGGTCCTTAACACTTTGTGAAGGTTGTTGCCACAAATAAGTTACAACATCTGCAGGGTGCTTTCCAAAAAGTATTTCCAAGGTTAATATCCCAAAACTATACACATCACATTTCTCATTTACTTCCATTGTGTATGCAAGTTCTGTAGAAATTTATAGAGTTATCATGTGAAAAATAGGATTCCATAAACAAAACATGAAATGTAGAATAGACAAATGTGAAATAATTACATTTTACATGTAAGCAATAAAGATAAACTACAAAATATTATAACCTTAATTAATATAAAAAAGGGAATTGACCTGGAGCAGCATATCCAAAGGTGTCTGCAAAAGAAGTCATATTGGATGAATTGGGATTTAGAAACTTAGATGTTCCAAAGTCTGAGACATGAGCTACATATTCCAAATCCAAAATAACATTCTTGCTGGATATATCTCGATGAACAATAGGAGGTGAGCAGTCATGATGCAGATAGCATAAAGCATTAGTTATATCTTTAATGATATTTACCCTCTTATTCCAATCTAATTCGTCAGCTTGTTCATTGTCCTTCAAAATATTGTCCAAGCTACCCTTCTCCAAGAATTCATAAACCAAAAATGAGTGTAGTCGATGTGAACAAAACCCATGTAACTTTACAATGTTGCGATGTCGGATTTCTGTCAAAGCACTAATCTCACTTGCAAAAGCTTTTAGATTAGATACATCTCCATTTGGTAGTGAATGGAGTTTCTTCACAGCTACCACTTGACCTGTAGGCAACTCTGCTTTGTAAACACTTCCATGTACTCCAACCCCAATGAGATTCTTGTTGTCAAAATCTTCTGTGGTTTCGATGATATTCTCGTACACCATTTTGCCATCAAAGCTCCATATTGTAAATAGATTTTCAGTTTGAAATTCTTCTGCAGGCTTGTGTTCTTTTGTGCTTGAAGTTTGGAAGAAAAGGTAAGAGAGCCCATAAACAAATAATGCTAATAATAGAGTGCCTAGAGTGAGGGGTAAAACTAGCTCCAAAATTCTGTTAGTATTATGACTATGAAAGTTGCCACCGGTTGTTGAGCAATGCTCTAGGCCAGAGGCATTACCACACAAGCCTTGGTTATTTCTTAATGCTTCAAATGGGGCTTTTAGGAAGGCTGAAATGCTTGGAATTGGACCCTTCAATTGGTTGTATGATATATCAACAGTTGTCAAGCCTGACATCTCACCATTGGTACCAGAAAGATCATTATGTGAGAGATTCAATGTTTCTAAGCGATTTATCTGTCCAAGCATTGTTGGTATGGTTCCATTCAAAGAATTCCCACTAAGATCAAGATTTTCAATAAATTTTAATTGTCCAATCTCATCAGGAATATTTCCTTCAAACTTATTTTTGGCTCATATTTAAGTGCAATAACATAGATAATCTTCCAAGTTGTTTTGGGACGAAGCCACTTAAATTATTTGTTGCCAGCTCCAAGATAGCAAGTTCCTTCAATGAGGCAATTTGTACAGGAACTTCCCCTAAAAAATAATTGCTACTTATCGAGAGTTGGATCAATGAAGATAAGTTGCCTAGCTCCTTTGGAATTTTGCCTGTAAGTTGATTCGAGGACAAATCAAGTATATGTAAATTGGTTGCCCCAACCAATTCTAATGGTATATTTCCTGTTAAATTATTGTTGGAGATTTTAAGGCTTGTGAGATTCTTGCATTTTCCCTTTTTCCCCAATTAGGTGAAATATAGCCATAAAATTTATTATCACTCAATTCCATGTAGTACAAGTTTGGACACACACCAAAGCTATCTGTTATATTTCCAGTAAGTTGGTTTTGTTCAAGTCTCACTCTCTTTAGTGGAAGGAATTGGTCCATAGAATTGATTACCATAAAGGTCAAAAATATCCAAATTGACTAGGTTACCAATTGAAGGTGGAATTTTTCCAGTGAGAGCATTTGAGTAAAACGATAATTCACTTACTTTCGTTAAGTTTCCGATAGTAGATGGAATTGGTCCAGAGAGTTTATTACCATAAAGGTAAATGATATTCAAATCGACCAAGTTACCTATGGAAGGTGGAATAAGTCCTGAGAGTTTATTATCATTAAGAAGAATAGAATTTAAATTGACCAAATTACCTATCGATGGTGGGATTGACCCAATGAAAATGTTAACTGACAAATCAAGAATTTCCAGACTAGACATCTCTTCAATATGGTGTGGAACAACTCCATACAAGGAGTTGTTTCTTAAAACTAAGCTGCGAATTTTTGGAAGTGATGAGAAATTGAGACTTTTAAGGGTACCTTTTAGTCCAATATTGGTGAGGTTTACCTTGTTAATGGATTTTGACTCACCATCACATGTGATTCCTTCCCAACTACAAGGGTTATTACCAATCCATGAAGAGAGCAAAGTATTGTTATGGTTGTCAAGGCTTTCTTTCCACTTCAACAGAGCATCTGCTTCACTGCTTTGGATTATTGTTGCAGCATGAACTGATGTGCCCATTACAAATACACAAAAGTACAGAAGTAAACAGAATATTGGTAAAAGCTTCATCTTCTGAAGTATTTTGGAAATTTGAATAAAATGAAAGTATAGTCAATCACTGAAAGTATATGATAGGATAAGATACTTGTTTTGACGCATGTCTTTTAATGAGAGATGTGGGTGATATGTATACACATGATACTTAAATAAACTATTGCTATTTACATTTGTAACAGCGGAGACTCAGCCTAATTAAAGTCTTCCAATTTTGTCAAACAAATCTAACTTGACATTAATGACAAACTAACAAATTCAAAACTAGTATTTATGGCTAACTATAAACTAATTCTTCAATCGTGTAAGTCTCCTAAATTGGGGAAAGTAAAGCAATGCTATCAACTATACTGTGACATAGTTGACCGATAATTAGGTCTCTTAAACATGTGGTTATCGGTTTGATTTTTGTCTGTTGAGTATGAATTGACATTTTTTTAGGAGAAATCAGACCCTTAAATGGATCTACGTACTTTGAAGGATTAGTATGATTATCGGCTGGGGATACCTTAGACAAGAAAAAAAATTACTCAGTCAACTAATTTTTTTCTGTCAAGTAGTCTAGTGATCAGGTTCACATATTATATATGTGGAGAAGTAGAGAATCTGGAGTTTGAATTTCGACCCCTACATATTATTATCCTTGCAGCCACGAACTAAGTTGTGTTTAAATCTAGATTAAGTGGATTTATTGTTTAAAGTAGAGCCTTAAGAATTCGAGATTGACTGATACCAAACATAGAACTATAAAGGGAATTACTGACTTTTATTGAACAACTCTGGTTACCGTAGCCAGAATTTGGACTACAATAGGAAATCTAGTTTACAAAATTATATATGTATATGAGAGAAAGCAAATGAAAGTAAGACAGACACTTCCTATCCAAGAAGTTCAAGAGTTTTGGTCTCTCCCAAGAATTCGAGAGCTTGGTCTCTCCCATTCCATATTCACTCCCAATATAAGTTCCTCTGCTTAAGCAACACTATTGTAATTCCTTTGATCTGGAAATAAAAGAAGGCCTCTTTGAGATCCAGCAATAACAAAAATTGATAATATGATCAAAAGTCGTTTGCATTTTGGGTTAAATTTGTTGCCTATCCTTGCATATTGCTTGTCCAATTTAGTTTTTCTTGCTCAATGGCATTTCATTTAACATTATAATGATTCATTAATGCACAATTGTGGAATAATTGATGTCTAACCCTCAAAATCAAAATATCACGTTACTATTACTAATGATCTTAAAGTTCGTGTGCAGGACCCGGAACGCCCCATATTTTCAATTATGGATGCCCACAGTTGGAGAGATGTGCTATTTTAACGTCACAAGAGCTTAGCAACTGCTGTAAGTTGTGAATGTTTGTTGCAAGTTCTAACATTACTATTGAATTTGTTCCATGATTCTCACAATGAACGATATGAGTAAAATTTGAATAGGGACAACCTTTTACCTTATTGTCATGATTATTATTGCCTTGAACTACTTCTTAGTGTTAACAATATAGAGTTTCAATAGAACAACAAAGAGACAGCCAATGTTTCAATAATATAACAATAGCATTCCTTGTCAATATGTTACAAGAGAATATATAATAATACTTACTGAACTACTTCTGCTTCAGGTTTCTGTGTTGGTATTGGTAACAGAAATTGTGTGATCTTTATTGACAAAGCCTTTAATTCTTTTCAGAAAATGCAGTCGGGGAATTGTGTTTTTTATTTCTATCGAGGTAGGCTTTCATCTTTGTCTGATAAACTTATATATGATAAATTGTTTATGAAGAACATTACCGTGGCATTGACAAGTTATCATAATTATGAAGTTTCTAACTAGATGCATCAATAATGGTGGACTTTGACTATATTTTTTACTGTTACTTTTGCATACTATATGTTTAGTAACGAATTACTAATTACACTTGTGAAAATATGTTGGAAAATGAGGTAGAATTTGGTCTGCCAAATAAGTATACTGGTGGGTTCTTCAACTATCGTGTGTAAACAAGTTGTGATTAGATTCTTCATGGTTTGCTATGTTATTTTCATTTGGTTTTTACCACTTGCATTATTATGGTGATGTGAAGTTTTTTTTTTTTTTGAAAAGATGGTGATGTGAAGTTGACACTTAAATGATCAGTTAAACTTAAATCTCAATTATTTAACTTAAAAGTTAATCTTCTCTGGTAGTTTGGATTTAAGAGGAATGCTATGGTCACTCACTCAAACACTGCTATATTCTAGATAAGATAAGTATGATGACAAACTCTTGGTTTCTTGTTTAGTTATATTAGGTTCAGATAGTTCATCCTTTGTTTCTATCTATTTGGAAGTTTTCTTCGTTGTGTATAAATCATGTACTTATTACTTAATGTATAATTCTCGGTATAAAAGATTAAAAATGAATATATTTTTAGAAATATCGTCTGACATTATTTATTAGGAATTGGATCTTCTCAGTGGTTCCTAACAAAAAAACCTTTTCACTTCATATAGGGGCAACATAAAGAAAAAGGATGTGAGACACAATATATGAGAGTTATGTGGTATCAATAGGTTCACTTTTATATGCATATAAACGTTTCATAAAAAGTTAAAACAAAATTTAAAATTATAGTAATATTGAAAGTGTACTTTAAACTATTAATTTATAATCACATGTTTGACTGATCGTAAAATTTGATAATACAACCCAGTTCAAATGATTTACAATACAAACAAAAAGTTTTACAAATATGAAACAATGAAGTAGTAGAGAAGCATATTTTGTGAAAACAACATGTAGGCTATATATATGAGACAATATATATATTTGAAGATGATTATGACATTACAAACTGCCTGCAGACCTGCTCCATGGTAGGGCGAGAACGCGGGCTTTCAGTTAAGCAAGCAACTGCAATCCTTATCATCGATGCCACCTCTTGAACAATGGTTTTTGTGGGATGAGGGAGACGCTGGTCCAACTTATCTATCAATGGCATTGTATCAAGTCTCAGGTCCGTAACACTTTGTGAAGGTTGTTGCCACAAATAAGTTACAATATCTCCAGGGTGCTTTCCAAAAAGCATTTCCAAGGTTAATATCCCAAAACTAAACACATCACATTTCTCATTTACTTCCATTGTGTATGCAAGTTCTGTAAACATTCAAAGAAGAGTTATCTTGTGTAAAATAGAATTCCATAAACAAAACATGAAATGTAGATTAGACAATTGTGATATAACTCTATTTACATGTAACTACTAAAGATAAACTACAAATATTATAACCTTAATTAATATAAAAAAGAAAAGAAAAAAGGAATTGACCTGGAGCAGCATATCCAAAGGTGCCTGCAAAAGAAGTCATATTTGATGAATTGGGATTTAGAAACTTGGATGTTCCAAAGTCCGAGACATGAGCTATATATTCCAAATCCAAAATAACATTCTTGCTGGATATATCTCGATGAACAATAGGAGGGGAACAATCATGATGCAGATAGAATAAGGCATTAGCTATATCTTTAATAATATTCACCCTCTTATTCCAATCAAATTCACGAGCTTGTTCATTGTCCTTCAAAATGTTGTCCATGCTACCCTTCTCGAAGAATTCATAAACCAAAAATGAGTGTAGTCGATGTGAACAAAACCCATATAACTTCACAATGTTGCGATGTCGAATTTCTGTCAAAGCATGAATCTCATTTGTGAAAGCTTTCATATTAGACATTTCCTCATTTTGTGATGAATGAAGTTTCTTCACAGCTACAACTTGACCTGTAGGTAACTCTGCTTTGTAAACATTTCCATGTCCTCCAACCCCAATGAGATGCTTGTTGTCAAAATCTTCGGTAGCTTCGATAATGTTCTCATACACCATTTTGCCATCAAAGCTCCATATTTCAAATAGATTTTCAATTTGAAGTTCTTGTGCTGGCTTGTATTCTTTTGTGCTTGAAGTTGGACAAAAAAGGTATGAGATCCCATAAACAATTAATGCTAACAGTAGCAGGCCTAGAGTGAGGGATAGAGCTAGCACCAAAATTTTGTTAGTCTTATGATTATGAAATTTGCCACCAGATGTTGAGCAAGGCTCTAGGCCAGAGACATTACCACACAAGCCTTTATTATTTGTCAATGCTTCAATTGGAGCTCTTTGGAAAGCTGTAATGTTTGGAGTCGGACCCTCCAACTGGTTGTAAGATATATCAACAGTTGTCAAGCTTAACATATCAACAAAGCTTAAGGGAATGGTACCAGAGAGATTGTTATGTGAAAGATTCAATGTTTCTAAGTGATTTAACTGGCCAAGTATTGATGGTATGGTTCCATTCATAGAATTTCCACTAAGATCAAGATTTTCAATAACATTCAATTGGGCAAACTCAACAGGAATGTTCCCCTCAAACTTATTTTGGCTTAAATTTAACTGCAATAACCTAGACAACATACCAAGTTTTTCAGGGATGAAGCCACTCAAATTATTTGTTGCAAGCTCCAATGCAGTTAGTTGATGCAATGATGCAATTTGTACAGGAACTTCTCCAAAAAGATGATTGTTACTTAACGAGAGTTTGATCAACAAAGATAAGTTTTCTAGCTCCTTTGGAATTTTTCCCGTTAGATGGTTTGAAGACAAGTTAAGTTCCTGTAAATTTGTTGCTCTGCCTAGTTCTGGTGGTATTCTTCCTGTTAAATTATTACCGGAGATTTTTAGGCTTGTGAGATTCTTGCACTTCCCCCAATTTGGAGAAAGATGACCATAAAAATTATTATCACTCAAGTCCATGTAGTCCAAGTTTGGATACACACCAAAACTCTCTGTTATATTTCCAGTCAGTTGGTTTTGTTGAAGTCTCACTCTCTTAAGGCTTGAGCAATTCTTCAAACTCTCTGGAACTAGGCCTGTGAACTGGTTAAGTGCAACAGTAAACATTTTTAACTTCCCACCGACACAAATATTGTGAGGTAAATGACCAACAAAATTATTATCAGATAAATGGAGTACTTCCAAATTTGTAAGTCTATTCATTTCTGTTGGAATATTCTCACTGAAAGAATTTGAGAAAAGATATAACTTACGGAGTTTTGTCATATTTCCAACAGTAGAAGGAATTGGTCCAGAGAGTCTATTTTCATTAAGGTAAATAGTATCCAAATTGATCAAGTTACCTATGGAAGGTGGAATTTGTCCAATGAGAGCATTTGAGAAAAATGATAATTCACTTGCTTTCATTAAATTTCCGATGGTGGAAGGAATTGGTCCAGAGAGATTATTATTTGAAAGGTCAATAGTATCCAAATTGATCAAGTTACCTATGGAAGGTGAAATTTGTCCAGTGAGAGCATTTGAGTAAAGATGTAGTGTATTGAGTTTTGTCATATTTCCAATAGTGGAAGGAATTGGTCCAGAGAGACTATTTTGTGAAAGGGAAGTAATATCCAAATTGATCAAGTTACCTATGGAAAGTGGAATTTGTCCAGTGAGAGAATTTAAGAAAAGAGATAGTGTACTGAGTTTTGTCATATTTCCAATAGTGAAAGGAATTGGTCCGGAGAGATTATTTTCTGAAAGGTCAATAGCATCCAAATTTATCAAATTACCTATGGAAGGTGGAATTTGTCCAGTGAGAGCATTTGAATAAAGAGATAATATACTGAGTTTTGTCAAATTTCTGATAGTCGAAGGAATTGGTCCAGAGAGTTCATTATCATTAAGGTAAATAGTATCCAAATTGATCAAGTTACCTATGGAAGATGGAATTTGTCCAGTGAGAGCATTTGAATAAAAATACAATTCACTTAGTTTCGTTAAATTTCCGATAGTGAAAGGAATTGGTCCAGAGAGAGTATTTTGTGAAAGGTCAATAGTATCCAAATTAATCAAATTACCTATGGATGGTGGAATTGACTCAGAGAGTTTGTTAACCGACAAATCAAGAGTTTTTAGACTAGACATCTCTCCAATATGGTGTGGAACAACTCCGTGCAAGAAATTGTTTGTTAAAACTAAGGTGTGGATTTTTGTAAGTGATGAGAAATTGAGACTCCGAAGCGTACCTTTTAGTCCAATATTGGTGAGATTTATCTTGTTGATGGACTTTGATTCATAATCACACGTGATTCCTTCCCAACCACAATGATTATTACCTATCCATGAAGAGAGCAATGCCCTGCTGTGGTTGTCAAGGCTTGCCTTCCATTTCAACAGAGCATCAACCTCACTACCTTGGTTTTTTCTTGCAGCATGAGGTGATGTGGCAATTACAAACACATAGAAGAACATAGTAAGACACGACATTGGTAAGAGCTTCTTTCTTTGAAGCATTTTGGAAATTTCAACACAATGAAATTATTGGCATTTACTGAAATATATATAATTGAACTAGACACTTATATTATGATGAATGCATTATAATGGGAGATGTAGGTGATATTTATAATGCATTGTAATTGATATTCCCATTTGTCATAGTGAGGAGTTAGAACTCAGACTTATTATGGTGGTTTTGTATTCACATTAAAGTCTTCCACTTTTGTCTTAAAGTTGAAAACTTTGACTTATTATGGTGGTTTTGTATTCTCATTAAAGTCTTCCACTTTTGTCTTTTAAGTTGAAGACTTGGACTTATTAGTTATTAGGGTGGTTTTGATCAGAAACATGAGGTTGGAGTAATAGGGGGAGGTAACGATTTTAGCTGAGCCACAAAAAAAGATTTTTAAAAAAAAAATCATTTATGCTTAAAATATCTACTTTATCTTATTTTTCATTACTCTATTAAAACCATTCATTATATAATCCACAATTCTTGATTCAATTGGCAAAAGTGTCGAAATTTCTAGGTCGAACGTCTTAAGTGCAATTTGAACCTCAAATTTTCATTTATATATATGAATTTTCAATAACTATTGTCATTTTATCCGTTTACCAAACAAAAGTTATTCATTATATAAAACTCAAAATGCTTACAACTACAACCGACCGCATCACCATCCCCGAAGACTTTGTGCTTTTGTGAATCTTGCTTCTTGTAATAAATCATTATTGTGGTTTGATATAAAAGATGCCTAAAAATACAAATGTCAAATTAAAACTAAAGGCTAGGAATCAAATCATGTACACCATCATGTTTGTTACTGAAGATGGTTTCTCAATAATGCGCAGTAAATCATGTACACTATCTAGCCTGTATTGTATTCTGTGCTGTTAGCCTACTTATACATGCACTTGTTCCTGTCTCACCAAATCTAACAAAGAGCACTAGCAATCAACTTTTAATGGTAAATATTTTATCATACTTAGAAGTCAGAGTGTGTCTTCACACCAATCAACTTTTAATGGTAAATATTTTATCTTTTGAATGTATATAATATATAGATCACACGATATTCGTTCATGATTTTATAGAGGATTTTCAAATAGATCTATAAGATTATAAATATTTCAAAAAGTTTCTAATTCTGTCAAATTTTATTTATATTATTCATTTGATAGTAATGTGTAGGGCTAAATTACTCCGGTCTCGAATATAAAGAAAGAAAAAAAAAAAAAAGTTGATGCAGCTCGTTAAAAATATGAACCATATACATTTACTTTGTTTGACTTTTATATTCAAGATTAGAGGGAGTAATAAGAAGTTAAATGTAAGGAGTAATTAAAATATAGAGCTTTATGTAAGGGATTAAGTATAAAGACTAATTTGACAATTTAATAGAGTTTATGTTCTTTTTAAAATGTTCATAATATCAAGGATTTATTTGAGTGCCCTGCAAATTTAAGGAGTAGTTTGGTGGTTTGCTCATTGTTAAACTCTTTCCGAAGAATTTGATTTATTTCTCATCTTTATTTGTAGCATAGGTATTTTAGAATTACATATCCTTTATGCTTAAAAGAATAATTAATAATATAGATATGTTTATAAAATTGCAAATTATGAATTTTAAAATATTATTGATCATTAAGGATTAATTCTTAAATGAAAACTATTTTGTATTTTGTTAAAAAATTAATTATTAACAATATATAAAGGGAATATAGGTTTTCAGGCTAGCTTTTTTATTCATCCAATTACTCCCTCTTATTACAAGAAGAGAAACCAAAAATTATCTAAACCAAGACCGTCATAAATTGTTGTAACTTTTTTAATGTTTTTACAAATATACCCTCATAAAAATTTGTAAAATATCAAATATACCCACTAATATTGAAAATACTAGCCTTAAATTAAGGTTAGTAATGTCTTTTAAGCAATAAATGTATCAAGTTGTGATTTTTCTTATAAATAGGACTAATTTTTTTTTTGAAAATTTTCCATAAATAGGATCGAAGGGAGTATATTCTTACACAAATTTGTTTGTAAAAATCATATATTGTGTCTACCGGGTGTTATTGAAAAAGATAAAAAAAAAACTATATTATATTTCCTATATTGTTGGTGTCGTTGAAAAAATAAGAAATATTTATACATAAGGTTTTGAGAATTAAAAAATAAAATTGCTACATTTAAAAGTCCATGTTTGTTCTTGAATCATGTAAGGCAATAAAAAATTATAATAATAATAATAATAGAATTGGTTGTTAGAATTGAACATAGGTGAATTGAGTTATCTATTTGGAACGCTTCGTGAGATGATTCATTAAATTTCGACATAGAAATTCATGATTGACCAATGGCACTCATTTCAATTGTAGGTAGGACGGTTATGTTCTTAAGAGAAGCTGAAATTAATTAAAAGCATACTTAAGGTTTGTCACCATAACATTTTCAGAATTTGGAAGGCAAGATGATAAATATGAAAGACTAAAGTCTTTCATTTAATATGTTTTCAACTGCTAAAGTCTTTACTTGTATGCAATGAAAAAAGTCTTGTCTTAACTGGCTCACATAAGGGGATGCAAATTCAGAAAAGTTTCATGGTATTATGTCGGCAAGAAAGAGGATAAATTTTATTTCTCTAAATGTTGATGGCAAGCAGGGGGATGATGTGACTAATATTCGGGATACGGTGTATGATCGTTTTGCGAATCACTTTAAAGCTAGCTAGTAATATGGAGTTCTTTATGTGTGTGTATTAAGCAAAAAAGGGAGGCAGCAAGGAGCTAACCTATCCAAAATATATTAAAGAGAAAGAAAGGTAAACTCCATTTAAAAGAGACAAATCTAAAATTAGATAAACCAAGGCTATTTTTAACATAGTATTCTCTAATAAAACTAGGAATATCATTCCAAACTAAGTTTTTTATGTGTTTATATATATATATATATATATATATATATATATATATATAACTCGTGTAAATCAACGTGACTCAATGTACAAAATGATTCTAAGAAAAAGTGTTTAATCTTGAAGAATTTATGTGCAATGAGTTTTTGAGACCTAGAGAGAATAGTTGCAAATGATTCAATGAATTGAGAGTTATGAGGAGGGGAGTTTATATAGTAAATGAGGGGAAGTGTAAAATTTCGAACAAAAACAACAACATGAATCGATTTAACAAATGAGTGAATCGATTCAAACCACTATATGACAAACTAGGAAGTTTGATACGATTCAAAATATGATGAATCGATTCAGGGCAAGTTAGAGACATTTTGTGATACGACTCACTGAACCTTGAGACGACTCAAAGTGAATCGATTCAAACATCCATTAATCGATTCAAGCTATGTCAGAAACTTTTTTTAGTCGATTCAAGCATGTTTGAATTGAATCATGCAGAAGAGATGGAAGATTTGACAGATGATATGTAATGAAGTACAATTTTCTTGAGACACACGTAAGCTTGGGTGCATTAACAATTTCTAAGACACAACTATCAAATAATCATGCTAGACTAAATATAAAAACAAGCATCATCAAAATAACTAGCTAGAGGCTTCAATACCTATTGGTCACACTGTGATCCTTACGTATGGGGTCTTACTACCTCAAAGGTAATCGAAACATAGACTTTATATTGACAATCCTAAATTTCCAGAGGCAATGAAAGACAATGTTCCTAAAGGGGTTTCCGATATATGAATCTTAGGACACTCATATCACACTCTCCCTCACTTCTTAGTAGTTCTACAAACGAACAGTCCTATCAGCGACTACCTTACAAGGGGTTTAGGAAAATGGTTCTATTAGAGTTACTCCCCAGAGTCGCTTGTTTCCTTAATTACTAACTAGTTACTCCCTAGAGTCGCTTGTGCCCTGGATATTTTGAGCATGTATGTGCTTTGGTCTGTAACTCTCTGATATTCTGCACATTTTGTTCTTCTGGTACTTTTTGGTTACTTTTATGCATGAAGAATTATTTTGGCTTATTTTATGGCTAAATAGGGGGAGTAGTTAGATATTTTGGCATAGTTTGTTTCCCTTAGTCTCAATATGGCCGTATGCATATGTTCTGTCTGCCTGATGTTGTGGTGGATGCTGAAACATCTTATTTATTTGCTTATGATCCGCTGCTGAAGTTTTTGAGAAGTTTTTCCCGTCTTTCTTATACATGCATATATTGAGGAAGAGTAGTAGAAATTAACTTTTTTTTGTTTTCACTCTTGAGTTGTTACCTTGAGGGAGAGTGATACTATGAGGTGTGTTAAGCGTTTTGATGGATGTGTTGCTGATTGTTGGAATATCCAAATATTTTTGTCTATGTGTGTGTGGGAATTTATTTTTCCCATTCTGATTTTGTTTTTTCTGAGAGGCAAAGTTATTCTATTCTGATTCCGCTGCAGCATGTCTCTGATTTTCTTTAATGATACTCCATAATTTTCTTGTCTGCTATTTTTCATTTGAAAATTTGTTTTGTAAAAATATTGAAGTAGTGTTTTGGGAGTTGTGTTATTATCTCTTCAAGTTTGAATGATTATGCTGTGACTGAAGAATTTTCTTCTGGGGTATCTCTTTAGTATGTCTGCATGATATATTCCTTTCTTCGTGGATGTATGCTCTTAATGATTGAAGAAATGGTTATGAGATATTTCTCCCTGTGTTTATATGGCTTCAATTTGTTTTAGCGAAAAATTTGCTAAAGGGGGAGAATGTTGGATATTTGTATATTGACTTCATTATTACTAAAACAAATATTCATGCATGATGTTGGATACGATGTTCCAACATCTTGGTACGATTCAGTGTGCCCTGATTGTGTGCCATGTTTTACGTGCGCTTTATGTTGTTAAGGAATCCACACCTAGTTACTTGTTGGCCATGACGCGTACTTTTTGTCCAGAATTGTGATTTGTTTCTAAAGTATTGACATTATTTTAGGAAACTTTGGTGGTAAATTTATTATTCCTAAAGATGTTCCGATATTCTAGGAGTTGATTTATTTGTTCCTGATTCGTGTGAAGTGGATTAACTCATGGATTCTCATTGTTCTGAAGCCCAACAAGTTATTTAAGCTCGTACTGCTTTAGTATATATTCAAGATTAAAAAACCTAATCATTCATTCAAGCCGTCATATAGAGAATAGCGATTTAGGGTTTTGTGTCATTATTAATTGTGAGCCTTTCTTGTATCACTTTGATGCAAGTATATGACTGTTTTATTGAGTTGTAAGTTGTATACACCTAAGCTTTGAATCACGAAGGTAGTTTGTGTTTGAAGGTAACTTCATCATTGTTTTGTAATCAGATAATCACATGGTGTGTGATTGAGTGGAAGTGAGATGGAACTTCAGATCTAGGAGTTCTTAGGTTGAAGTCAGTACGGGTAGGTCCTAGGTCTTAAGTTGTAAACTTGGAGTTTGCTGAGAACTTAAAATAAGGACGACGCTAGTGGATTTTCTTCCTGACTTGGTAGCCTCTAAAGTAGGTGTGTTTGTCACCGAACTGAGTTAACAATTCACCTGTGCCATTTACTTTCTTGTCTTTTACTTTTACGTATTTTTGTTTGTTATTGTTAGCACAATGTTTAAACATTAAACTCAACATTCATCTTTATTTATATGGTGTTGGAACATCGCATTAAACATCTGAAAACTAACATGCTAGAATTTCACTTATAATAGCATTCGATTTTGGAGAACATAGTCCTTTTTGAGTTCGTATGAACCCGTAAAATTAAGTAGCAAAAACAATTGGCAGAGTTTTTATGCATCTTATAATTGAGTGCTCAACTGTTGTAACATGGGAGCTTAAGGATTTATTACTACTACTTATAGGTGTGAAAATTTGATCCTAACCTTACATGTTAATCAGAAGAATATTTATGACGTTTTTAGTTGTTGGCAGACATGCAAATTGTGTGGGATGGCATTTTCTTAGGTTTTTTTAGTTGTAAGACCTAAAATTAAAAGCTATAATACACTGTCATAAACACGATACGGAATATGACACTCACATGTCGACACTAGTAACAATTTGAAATAATTAAATGTAACTATGTTTATTAGTGTCAAATATTGACATGTGCCAGACAACAAACACACCTTTAATCTAAAGTGTCGGTATTATATTGAATGGTAGAGGACAAATATTTGAAGAAGAAAATAGAGAAATAACATAAGATGCATAATAAGAGGGAAAGTGTAGATATTAGTTGGGTGGTTTTGGAGATAAATATTTGGAGGAAGAACCAAGACTCTTCAAATTTTAATTCTTAATAATTTAATATTTTAAATTAGTATATATATTTTTTTAAAGATAGTATATAATTTATTGTATGCATGTATTTATTTTTATAATTTAATATTACACTACATAAGATATTTTCAAATGACCTGTAAAACAGCTTTCTTCAATTGAATAAATTATTAAAATTATCTAGAACTCAAATTTAAATAATATTAAATATTTCCTCTAGTGTTACCATATACCTCCCCTCTGTAACACAATATAAGAAAAATGTAACTGCCACAAAAAGTCAAATATGTTTTAGACAAAAGACATTTTGGAATTTTTTTAACACTCAATTTAATTTTGTCAAAAAAAAAAAAACACTCAATTTAATAAATTCTATCCTACACATTTTTTCACAATTGACTCAAATTTATTAATGAGATCTATATCTTAATAGTGGAACCCGCATAAATTTTAACAATAGTAGAGTGTTGGAGAATAATACGTAGGAGAATATTGGTAGCACAATTTCTCTTATATATGTGTGTATATATGTGAATGTGGTGCTTTTCATTCCAATAGCAGAAAAAATGAAATCAATTGTGAGGAAGACAAGTTTATCACCAAGGAATAGTTGGATCAAATTGGATGCTAATGGACATAGTTCCTTACTCGATGTAGACAAGTATGAACTCATGAGTCAAGTTCGTATTGATGCTCGTGATCTTAGAATTCTTGATCCTCTTCTCTCTTACCCTTCTACCATTTTAGGTAGAGAAGATGTTATTGTTCTTAACTTGGAGGTTGGATTTGCTTAACTTTTTTCTCATTAGTTTCAATCTTTACATGAATGATTTTTGGACACAAATGTTGACATTAGATACCGTATAAACATACGTTTTGATTTTTTTTTTTATTAATTCCTTTTCTTTTGTTGGGTGACGGCAACGATAAAACTTACTACTTCAGATTGTATTTTATGCGGTGTCCGATATATACTGTCAATTTAGAATTTACTATGTTCAAATATTAGCTCTACAATCTTTATTATTGTTGTTATTATTAGTAGTATGTTTTGCCATTTATAATATGTTTTTATTAATCTTTTGTTTTCAGCATATCAAGGCAATCATCACTGCTAAAGAGGTTAGTCAATTTTTACAAAAAAAAATAAAAAATTGAGTTAATATTCTAATGTTTGTAGAGTTTAATATGAATCTTAATATTCATATTTGTACATAAATAATTTGTGTAGGTGTTTTTGCAAGATCCAACAGGGGAAGATGTGGTCCCTGTTGTTAGAGAACTAGAAAGGACATTGTTTACCATTGACACAAATCAAGGAGATCATCAAGACCATAGTCCACTTGATGTTGAAGTAGATGAAGATGATGGTATGCTTGATCATAATTCTACCTGTTTTATTGATTTTTTTTTTTTTTTTTTTTTTTTTTATAGTTATAGCCAATTATAATTTTGATTCTCTTAATTTGAGCTATAGTTACTGTTCCTCGTTATTTTATTGAGTGGTTTTTAGTTCCTCCATATTAGTATTTTATAACCAATTTTTTTTTATCTCTTTCAATTTATTTGAGAATCTCAAAATCATTTGAGATCTTAGACCTATAGGAAGCTTCAACTATATCCGTATATATAAAAAAAATGGGGCCGTTGTAAGGAGTCATTATTTTATGGTTATACAAGACCAACTGTGTAGTGTTTAGGAACATATATAAATTTTGTCAAAAAAATAAGGTACGTACATGAATTTAAGAGACATTGGTTTTGGAGTTATGTGTCTATTTGCGTGTGCCTAATCACCATAGGTTTTGTGACCATGCAAGATTTCCTCCGTTGAAAGAAGGGGCGATGCAAATAGATATTCATGAACACGAATAATATGATATCTTTGTCCGACCTATTTGGTAAATATGATATCCGTACTATATTTATATCCGCACGGATATCTGTTAAGCGAGTAATCTACGAAATTCAAGATATCGATGGATATATACATATATCCTTGAGGCATACGTAGGGGGCTAAACTATATGAAAATAAATAAATAATTTGTATAAACTAGTTAAACAAAACTAGTTGTTCTACAATATCTTTAACATTACTTCCTTTGAAAAAAACATTTTTAACACTATTCCCTAAATTGAAAATTTGTAAGTGAACCATAAATATTAGTTTATCATAAAAATATAGTTTGACTCAATCCAATGTAAAAAATAAAATATCTTCACATTAATATGTTGATGATCTAAATATGAAATGTAGAGTCGCCGTTCGAATTCCGAGCACTAGAGATATTGCTTGAATCAATTTGTAGCTTCCTTGATGCACGAGCTTCAGAACTGGAAATGGATACTTATCCTACACTAGATGAACTTACAAACAAGGTATAAATTACTTGTTTTCATATTATTTCTTCAAACTTTTAAGGGTCTGTTTGGAATGATTTTAGAGAGTTTTAGAGGCGAGAGGCTTTTTTAGGGTCTATTATGGGTTCTTAAGGGTATATTCTTTGAAAAATAAATTACTGCACAACTGCACTATAGGAGTGGATTTGAATTATAATTTGTGAATACTATACTTCTATGATGATAATTTGACATTTTTGAATTACTTATATGTTTAGATTAGTAGTCGTAATTTGGACAAAATTCGTAAATTGAAGAGTGCGATGACAAGACTGACTGCTAGGGTTCAAAAGGTATGTCTTTGATGTATTGTTCAAAGTATTTGTATCTAGAAGAAAATCAACCATCTACCTGAATTTTGTGAAAGTTACATTTTACACTTCAAAAATATTACAGTGTCCACATAATTTTGTTAAACCCACAGACTAAACACAAAATTAATTTATTTATATATACCGTCAATGTAACATATATTTTTATATATTTTTAATCAATCATAATTAATTATGAAAAGAGCAATGCTAAATGGTACGAAACGAATGAGAAGAAATAGTACGTGACTTGTTTTTAAAAGAAGCAAAAATTGATTACTTCGTAATTTGTAGGAAATCAAGCTTTGGTCAACATAAACTAAGTAGAATAAAAACATGCGTGCTTTTTCGTGCGTTGACTGTTTCGTAACAACAAGCATTGCGTTTGTTAAAATTGGTTGATTTTAATCGTAACTATTGTTGTGATATATGTTTTTACAATGTCATTGGAGAAAAATTAAACTTTTTTTACCAACTGCACTAGGATCTAAAACATAAATTGACTCTAATTTTAATCATTATTAGTACTTTGGCACAAATTCTTCTTATATAATACAGGTAAGAGAAGAGATTGAACACTTGATGGATGATGATGAAGACATGGCTGACCTATATTTATCAAGAAAGTTGGTAGGATCATCATCACCCATAAGTAAATCAGGTGCTGAAAACTGGTTTGCTTCATCTCCCACCACAAAGTCCAAAAGTGTGGCAACATTTCTTAGTGATGAAAATGATGTGGATGAGCTTGAAATGTTACTAGAGGTCATTAACATTATCTGTATTTGTAACATGTAAGAAATAATCTTCCATTTTAAGTTATTTTGAAATGCTATTTATAAGTGATGTTACTCATTTTACAGGCTTATTACATGCAAATTGATGGCACTTTAAATAGATTGTCCACGGTAAGTATCAATGTTATATTGATAAATATTGCACATGCATACACATTTAGAGATCACATTGCATATATCACTCTCTTGTCGTTTTCTCAATGCTAAATAAATACCATTTTTCTAAAATTTTAGGTTGAGCCTAACTCAATCTATTAGCTTGTAAAAGACGAGAGATGTTTACTACTTATAAATTTATTTTCAAGTCATATCGCATTCATATTTGAGTACTAAAACTTAACTATATAGTTCTAATTAATTTCTATTTACAGCTACGAGGTTACATTGATGATACAGAAGATTACATTAATATTCAGGTAAATAACTTACAATTTATAAGTAGTGTTTGATAAATAAATGACATTGTATACAAATAAAATGTATGTATATTTTGCAGATTGACAACCATCGAAACCAGTTGATTCAGGTACTATTATATGTGCTTGTTTATACATAATTCATGTCATGTAATATTACTTTTTTCTGTTTATATATTTTTCATGTAACAAAGTCCTTGAATATTTTTCTTTATGCAGTTAGAGATATTTCTTAACTCAGCTGAACTTTCACTAGCATTTTATTCTGTGGTGACTGGAATACTTGGCATGAATATTCCCTATGGTTGGGAAAGCAACCATGGTTACATGTTCAAATGGGTAACCACAATTTAAATAATTTTTATTTTCAATTTTTAAGTGAAATATTAAAAATAAAGAATATAATATATAGTTTTTTATTGGCAGGTGGTTATTTTTACAGGAATTTTTTCCATATTTATATTTCTCACCATAGTTGCCTCTGCTCGCAAAAAGGGGCTGGTTGGATCATGAATAGCTAAATCAATCTTGTGGAAAAGGGGTCAATTCAATGACAATTCCAATAGTCTTATGAGTTATGCTGCTCAACTTTTGGTTATACTAATTTATTTTGGACTTTGATTTGTTTTACTCTTGTTAAAGTTGTTGTTTAAAGATCATAGGAGATACATTATCTATATGGTTTTTAGAGTTGGAATGAAACACAGATATTAGCTAAAATCCTTATATTGACTTCCCCTGATGTTTTAGTAAGTCATTGACTGGATATATATATATATATATATATATATATATATATATATATATATATATATATATATATTCACCAAGATTCTTATTTTTTCCACTCTATGGTATTCTCGTGTGCCCTATTTTTTCCTTCCAAAATTACCCTTTTTCGGATTATATAATCCGAACAGCGTAAAAACTGAAGGCCAGCATGTCTAAGACTCATCCTTGCCTAGAGTGGGTGAAAAATTATTCAGAAAGTATATTCCGAAAGATATTGCCATATTTCGGATAGTATAATTCGAAAAATGACCTTTTTAAAAAACGGAAAACCTTTCGGATTATAGAATCTGAAACCTTTTAATATACAAGGTTTGCCAAAACCTAGCAGAAGTTCACCACCTTTATCTCCATACACTCCCTATACCTCCAAAACCACACCATTTCAGGCAAAAATGTGATTTGGAGTAACAATCTAGCCATCAAGGGGTGTTTAAACATAATTTTCGTATGAATGCAAAGATAATATACTTATTAAACCTTTCTCATTCGATTTCTAAGCCCTTTCCTTTTGATCACATCACTTTAGCTGTACTGGGCGCTTTCGAATTTTAGAGTTTGAAACCTAACAATGTGTTTCAAATTTTATAATCTGAATGGATGTTCCCATTGATGTCTCCCATGAATTGGCACTGTGAATTGAGCCTCCTATTGTGTTGCCGACTGTTTCACCTAAAGTTATGGATGATTCCAGCAATGCCAAAGCCAAGGATCCCCCACCGAAAGTTGATATTCCTTCCAGCGATGCAAAAGTCGAGGATGCTCTTCCGATTGATGATCATCCAATTGTTGAATCTGTTGTCGTTTCTATAGATCATCGAGAACATTTTACCACCAAACAAAAATTTGCTACACGAAATGATTAGTTAGAGTGGGTTCGAGAGGAAGCAAGGAAGCTAGGATTTTCAACCGTTATTGGTAAATCAGATAAAGTTGGAAATGACAGAAATGCATTTGTTACAATAATATGTGAAAGAGGGGGTTCATGTGCAACAACCTTGAACCCCACAGTTAATATTTAATACAAATACAACAATTAATTCATATTTTGGTCAAGGTGCTACGTCATTAAAACTCAAAACATGCATATTACATTTTTCACCAAAATTTCGCAACAAAATAAAAAACATCTCCAAATTATCTCAAGGTCTCAGCATCATAATTAAATATCAGGATACATCAAATAAAACTACAAGGTTCTCCACATAAATCCAACATAGAATATAAATAAGATAAATCCGATAAAGATCCTAATCAGAGTCTATACTAGACTCCAAAGCAACAATAAAATGAGGAAGTGTCAAGCTAGCCCAAACAACTTACGTCGTCTCAAACGTCTTCAACCTGCACGTCTACGCCATTTTACAATGGTGAGGCGACCATAAGTCACTGGAGGGTAAGTTTACATTCAACATTAAAAAACTACAAACTCAAGTATAGTACTAGGATTTCAATTATCACATAATACATTTATTTATAAATCGACAACATCAATCATATAAGAGTGATCATAATAAAGTAAACACCAAGAGTTTTCTTACATCATTCTCAATTCATCATAATCATCAAACTACACAAGCATCATCAATTAGGAAATATAACCATGTACTCATCTCCACTTATATTCACATATACACATAATTCACATAATCAAGCATGAAACCTTTCATATAGATGCATATGCATGCAATGCTTGAGACACGACTCTACATGCATGTGGTACCGTTTTGGATGTTGGAGTTATTTTACCGATTGCTCCCATCAACACTCATCAACACTTGGACTTGACCATATATGCATGAACATATGACTCAACACGACATATATTCATACACCATAATGCAAGTCACCAATATCATCACTTTATACATATATATGTTTATCGTCACTATTCAACATCATCATCTTTCATCATCATTTCATATATGTAGATTTATCATCAAAATATCATCATCAACAAATCATAATCAGCAAATTGTCCTCCTAGTCTGCGTCAAACATATACTTCATCAAATAAACCACATCATTTCATTTAGCAACATTTTCTTTTTAAAGATGATTAATCATATATGCTAGCTCATCCGCTTCTCAAGAATACATATCATAACCAAGCTAATCATCATTCACCTTCACATCGACATCACATAAACATCCTCAAGTTAATACAACACAAATCACTAACTTCCAAAGTCCGTCTATTTCCTATAATGTCAAAGTTCGTCTATATCACAAATTCACAACATACAAACCAATTCCAATCTAAACTAATTTAATCCAAACTTAGGTACTCAATTATACATCAATTAACTAAATTTAGGTGTTTGGGACGCATTGGTAAGCTTTTAAAACCAAAAAACGACGAAAAATCGAACTTCCCGCACACATGACAAGCCGCACGGTTGTGCCACATGGGTGCACGCTCGTCCTACATAAGTGCGAACCACACACCCAGTCTGTGCCATAGGGGAGCACGGTTGTGCATGTCTATCAGTACAAGATTTTGCATTTTTTCGTTTCGGCGCGCGCGACTCCCTTTTTCGAACCATTTTCAATCCCGATCACTTAATTTCACACCCAAAACTCACAATCAAAACAGAATTTCATACTCATTTCACCATATTAACCACTTCACTAACATAACCATGAGACTCAATTCATCAAAAAACCAATTTTCATGATAGTTACCCATTTCTCACAAAGTTCACGAACAAACCACAACTTAATCCAAACATCACATTTGACATAATCACTTCATGAATACAAACATACAAACATACCCAATAAAATAACAAGTAATTAGAACATGGTTTGAGCAATAATTATCAACATTATCATGATTCTCACATAATTAAGCAAAAATCTCAAAAGCACTTATTCTAAATCATCAAACATGAGTTTATGCATATAAACAACTTAATTTCACAAATTTCATCATACCCAAAGTTAACATAATTAGTTAGCACGAAAATCAACTTAACATAACACCAATTTCATGAAAATCATAAAAACAAACATGACTCATAACCACTCTATCACTCATAATCTATAAATGATGAAGATAAATTTTCCTCTTACCTTAACCTTCCAAAAGCTAGACTTTAAGCTCCAATCTACTTCCCCTCTTGAGTTTTCTTCAAATTAGATCTTCTTCTCCCTTGAAATTCTTCTTTCTTCCTCTTTCTTTATATTTTTCTCCCTTATCCCACTTTGTCTATTTTCTCTCAATTGTTATAATGAGCCATTGCCCTAATTTTCATAAAAAACTACTTCTCTTATATACTCTTGGGCTCAGTCACACTCCCTTGACCTAATTACCCAAGTTACTACCAACTTCATTAAATAACTCTCCATCCTCCAAATTACTAAAATACTTTTCATCCTAAAATTACCAAATTACTCTTACCCGTCAAATTACCAAAATACACTTATTTTCTCTAAAACTCAATTAACTCAATAAATAAAACACACCAACAATTAAATAATTAATAAAAAAATTAAATAAATAAAATCCTAAAATCAGCTTATTACATCATGTACCGAGTACAAGAAGTTGTCCAAACGTAAAATATTTAGTTATGTGAAATGTGAGTTTCTGTTTTGTGTGAGAGGTTATTTGTTGATTGGCGATTGCTAGTGATTGGAGCCTCAAAGTTGATGACAACATCGGTAGACTCACCCATGAGATGGTAGATGAGTTGAAAGGTCATAATACCACCGGACGTCTAAACACAATGAAAGTAGATACCTTTGTGAGTTGTTAAACTCAAATATTCCTCTGGGGAAAATTCTTACCAATTTAAGGAATAAGAACAGTATAACTTCAACTACTATCAAGCATATTTATAATGCTTGTCACATGTATAGGTTCATTAAGGGTCCGAGAACAAACATGCAACATATCTTGAAATCATAGGTTGAGAATAAGTATATGTATCATTGTAGGAAGTATCTTGGTTCTAATGATGTTATAGATATTTTATAGGCGTATTCAAATGGTATTAAGTTGTTTAACATGTTCTCTACGGTGCTTGTGTTAGATTCCACTTACAAGACAAACAAGTACTGTTTTATGTTTCTTAAGTTTGTTGGTATCACTTCTACCGAGTTGACGTTCTTTACTGCATTTGTTTATATGATGTCTGAGAAGGAAGATAACGTTACTTGGGCTCTTGGATGTGTCATGATATGTTGCATTCCAAAGTTATTTCACTAAAAGTAGTTGTCACTAATCAAGATAATGCGTTGATGAATGTTGTGGTTACTGTTTCCCCAAAGGCTAGTACTCTATTGTGTGAGTATCACATTGAAAAAAATGTTAGAGAAATGTGTAAGATGAATTACAAAGTTATGGATCTCAAAGGCATGTATGGTAAAGAGATCGTGTCAAGTGAACTGGCGATGACGGTCATGGTTTCTTAGGAGGCTATTAAGAATTTTGATTCAGAGGAAGCATATATTGATGATTGCAACCGATTCAAACTTGCATGTGACAAGTTTCCTATATTTTTGGAATATTTTGAAATTACAATTTTGGGTTCGGCGAAGGAGAAAGTTGTGAAGTTTTGGGTCAATCAAGTCATGCATATGGGAAATACTACAACAAACATAATTGAATCTGCACACAATCGATTGAAAAAGTATATGACAAGTAGTATGAGTGATTTAAGTATAAACTGGAAATCCATTTACAACATGTTAGAGTCACAACATACTCAGATACTTGCATCGCTTCAGACGAGCATGATCATGTTTGAACATAGGTTCAAAGGAAAGTTTTTGTGGCATGGGTTGATTAGAAACATATCAAGGAACACTTTGCATTATCTCGCAGATAAGGCATATAGAGAATTTGGGTATGGTATGGATAAATCTAAGTGTGGTTGTTTAATTTTCATCACTTAAGAATTGTCTATGTGTGTACAATTGCCAAGAAGATAAAGCACAACACTCCCCCTCTGTTTGGATAAAATTCACACTCACTAGAAGAGGTTGGGGTCCTAGTATGAAGGCGATCATGGGCATAGAAAGGCAAACATCTCTCACGTACCATGATGAGATTTGCCTTAGGTACATTTTAAAAAAAAAATTATGTTTGATTGAATTTCTATTTTTGGCATTTTGTTATGACACTAGTACATTTGGGATTATATAATCTGAACATAATATATATGTTTCAGATTATACAATCTTGGTCTGAATGGAGGTAGGGCGTTTGGGACATTTCATACTATATTTTCTGAAACATGTCTTGAGGTTTCAGATTATATAATCTGCAAAGTTCCAGAACTAGAACATAATGCATTTTTCATGGTTTCCTACAACATTCCAATTAACACTTTTTTAAACAATTTAGAGCCAGTTCAAGGAGACTGATTACAACATGAAGGTGCATATGAAAGAACACTATGACAATTTTTTTCTTCTAGAGATGACCTCTATGCGTCCACTATAAAAAACGGTCAACACAAAAAAGGCCCGAAAGAAAGAAAAACATATTATTCAGTCAACAAAACGATCACCTTCACTCTGGGAGTATGTTGACTCCGGGGATCCACTGACATAAACTTCACAGACGAATTCAACATGGACAATTAGAAAAAGTGCACGAAAAAACAACATACCTCCCAATCCTCCTAAGGTAATTTCGGTTAAAGTTAACATCCCACACAAAGACCAAAGACCACCTTTTATGCATGAATATATTGAGAATATGGTGGATGTAGCTGGTGATGGTCATTGTGGGTTTTTAACAGTTGCGGACCTACGTGACATGTATGTTGATGATTCCTAACCAAATTCAAAAACAACTTATTCGTGAGAAAACGAGTGTTATCAGTGGTTGATTAGGTCGGATAATCCATACAACCATGTGTTATACGCTCTAACTGGTGATGGTATTGGTCTTACACCATCGAATAAATGGATGATTATGTTGGATAAGGGTTTCCTTATTGCACAGAGATACAAACATGTGGTTGTTCTATTGTCCATTGAGAAAGGGTGATCAAAAGCTTTTTTTTTCCTTTTTGTGGTGCACCGTCGCATAGAAAATGAATGATGTGCATGGCACATTGATGGTCAGATTAGGCAAGTGTATCAAATCGTTTACCTAGTAATAAAGAAATGAGTAGAGTATCGTATCACATAAATTATCTTTTCATCTAAATATCTCGCGTTACTTATTTTAAAGAAAAATAAATAAATAGTTGAGGGATAAGAGAGTGCAATTTTTATCTGTTGCAACAAAGCAAGTTACCTGTTTTGGTTGTTGAAAAGTTAGCAGCGGTTAGGATTCTTTGAATCCGCTCTATTTATTTGTTGGATTTACTTAACAGTCAAGTCTTATTCAAGTTAATTCACATCAGGGCTATTTAAGTGATGAGTTTATGGGACGTGCTAATCTAATCAGTTGTCAAGTTGCACCTGCTAATCGCACAATGATCATTACGTACATGATCTATACATGTTCCACTTGTGTAACATTGGCCATTTTATGTTATATGACATTGCCCAATCAGGGTGTGCCACGTGACACACCTTTTTAAAAAAAAACAATTCAAGGAGTATTAGAAAACACGTGAGAGTATAAACCAGTGAAAACTCAAAAACACATTCTTCTTCTCTTCTCCCTTACGAGTACGACATCAGAACCCACCACCCACCATTAACTTTTCTCTGCCGCCATCGACACCTACCTCCGCCATCGACCACTGTAATACCCCGTTTTCCCCAACATAAAAATTTCATTATAAATCAGAGTTTTCATCATGACGGAATGCTACATTTCTTAAAAATCTCCAAATGAATAAATAACTATTTATTCTTCATGAAAGTAGTCAATAATAAACTTTCAAACTTCGCAGCGGAATTAATTCAAATCAATAAATTAGTCTTTGGCACGCAGGCCTCATCAAAAGTCTCATAATTCATAAATAATACGTAAGGAAAGAGAAAACAAATAATATAATTCCCATCCCGTTACGTATTAGAGCCCTAAGACACTTTGAGCCGACACCTCTACTAATCTTCATTACCTGCAAGTTACCATATGAAGGCAACAATTTCCAAGCAGAAGGGGTGAGATTCACAAACAACAATAGATAATATAATTCATCAATTATATTAAACAACATCAATAAAAACAATAAGCAACTGTCAGTTTATGATTAAACAATCAACAACATCATCAACAAGCTACGACATCAACGACTCGACCGACAACAACAACGATGACGACAACAATGCGACTAATGCAAATGCATGTGGTACCATTTAACGCGTTTGAATGACTAGCATTCCGGGTCATAAGCCCCCAACAGTTTGAATGAAATAACATTCTAGGGCATAAGCCCCCAACAGTTGAGTGATAAACACTCCAGGGCATAAGCCCTCAACTATTGAGTGTAAACACTCCAGGGCATGAGCCCTCAACAATGTATGAGTATGAAATGGACTCAATAGTGTATATCTGCATACAACTCAACAACAGCAACAACAACTACAATATGCATAATCAACTATGACATAAAACTCCAACTTGAACGAAAGAACACAACAAAAAGACACAACAAAGTCTCACAGCAAAATTCAACAAAACAACACATGCTACAGGATTGCTCGCTGTGGCGAGCTACTTTACTCGCTATGGCGAGTTCAAGAAAACGAGCTACTCGCTATGGCGAGTTAAGAGCGAGCTAAAGGCGAGCAAAACTGGGTGCTCTCGGCATTTTTGACATTTTTCACCCAAAATCTTCGTTTTTAAATTCCCCAAACCCAAATTTGATTCTGTAAAAAGGTGTCATTCATTCCTAAACATATTAAGGTATTCATGTTGATATAAAAATTGACCCAAAAACATCATTAAAACAATTAACAATTTTTAATTAAAGCAACTCGCTGTGGCGAGCAATACAGGTTTACTCGATGTGGCGAGCGGCGATTTACAGAACTACGAACTGTACGAACAGACTTCTACTTTTCAACCCTAAACCCCAATTTCAACACCCAAAGACCCAATTTTGATGAATTACATTACTTTTATTCAAACTAACATCATAACAGCATTAAACCACAACATTTTCATGAATTCATTAAGTTTTTAAACTAATTCATCTTCAACCTAATTCAATTCATCAGCATCAACAACAACAACATCAATTAACAAATTATATGACCTAAAATTGAGAGTTAGTCTCTTCCTTACCTGAATTTTGATGAACAAAGCTCTACAATTCTCCTCACTTGGCTCTTCTCCCTTGGTTCTTGGTTTTTCTCCATTTTCTCTGTTTCTCTCTGTTTTTACGTGAAAACTGAATTTTGATTTTGACTTCCCCTTTTTCTAACTCCCTATTAATTCCACTTAATTCCCACCCTATTTAAAAATCAGCCAATTCTTTTTAATCCCCAAACTTCCAATAATTATAATTTCTCACCTATTTTATTTAAACAATAAAATAATCATATAATAAATAATACCACACCATCAAATCAACATAAACCATTTAAAATCATATAAAATATTAAAAATCAACCAAAAATAAATAATAACAACTAGGGCGTTACAACCACCGTTCCTCTTCTCTTTCTCTCCCGCGACAATCTCTTTCTCAAATTTGATGAATTTAATTTGGAATGGAGTTTGAGATTCATTAAGGGATTCATTGAGGGTTGTTATTGTAGAGATCACTAGACTAATAATAACAACAACAAATATCCTTTCAGTTGTCTCTTGAGAGGTGGGTTGATTTGGGATTTTTTGAATTGTGACAAAAATAGTGAAAAGAGGGTTACGATGATGTTGCAGAGAATTGATATTGTTAGTATGCTATGGTGAAATTGAAAATTTGTGAAACTGAACATCTGTTATGAAAACGCATAAGCGGAAAAAACGCGATATGCTGCTATTAGTCTGCTAAATTTGTGAAACTGAGCATCTATTATGAAAACGCATAAGCGAAAAAAAACGCAACATATTGCTATAGAAGTTGTTGTCAAGAGCTATCAACTGAATTGTTGATATGCTATTGATGAAAAAGTATAAGTATCTCCACCTCGGTGTACAGGTTGAAGAATGCTCTTTATGGCTTGTAACATGTACCTATATCTTGGAATAATATAATATACTCCTTTTTTATGAATCTGCAGTTTAACAAATGTTATTCTTTTCTATATCATAAACATCCTCAATTATAGTGTGCATATATATGGATGACTTAATGATAACTGACAGCGTAAAAAATGAGATTGAATATTTTAAGGGATTGATAAAGTCTGAGTTTGAAATACTAATATAGAAAAATTGTCATACTTTTTGGAAGGAAACTTGTGAAAACCGAAAGGGAAACCATTCCACATAAAAGAAATTATGTAAATGAGGCGCTAAAAGTGTCCAATATGATGAAGTGTAATGTTACAAAGACATCAATGGAAACCAATATCAAATTGGTGAAAGATGAAGCAGAGAAAGTTGTTGACAACACAATGTACATGCAGATAATTGGATCATTGACACAATGTACATGTATTATGAAACAAATCAATATACTTGTTAATAAAATATGCATTTGTTCCATTTAATTAGGCTAACACAATATTGTATATTCTATTTAAAATACAAAATCAATGTAAAGCAGAAGGTTGCTATAACACTACTTCTATAATTTAGCAGGAAAAAAATGTGACAAACCCCAAAAAATACCCACCATAGGGAACTAAAGTTGCTGCTATAACAACATAGTAGAGGCCTGGCTGCACAATCCTAAGACAGCACACTAACTGAAGCCAAAATAACACTACTAAGTGGTTTTAACAGCATAAACACAGTTCCCATGCTCCCCAAAAATCATGCCAGAACAACAGAAAACAACTTGCAACATGCCGAACCAGAAAAATAGATGACAGTGACCCGTTGAAACACGCAACAACTCCATTTCTATTGTTGTAAATTAGAGGTTAATCAATACAATGCTCCAATATTTGTATCGTCAAGAGGTGCCTACATTAATAACAACTTAAAAATTAGCATCACAATACTTGTTAAATGTATGTACAGTTCCTTATGAATTTGTTTTCGAAATTACCATGAGTGTGGCTGTGTAATTGACTTGATCATCATGTGCTTGTGGGGGCGCATAAGTTGGAGGCGCAGGACAAGATACTCCATCAACCATATGACTTGTTAATTCTTTAACCTAAAATGATTATGTAAATTTAAACTAAGATACATGTAAAATTATGGCAATAGCAGAAAATATAAACAAGGTATAGTAGAAAATAGGTGGACAGTCACCAAAACAAGTAAAATTAAAACAAGTACTCTACATACCAACTCATATACCTGTGAACTTTTTTCTTTAGGAAGAGCGCAGCTAGATGTAGCGCGACTATGCTGTTTTTCTAGACAAGTTTTGTGTCGCTTAATTCGATTTGAATCGGGTCGTACCCTGAACCCCTTTGCTTGCATAACATCAGAACTCATAATTTCTATATGAGCACCACTATCACCGTTATTGTCCATAGCTTGTGTGCAAAGTTCCATTATTTTCTTGAACATGTCATCTACACCATTATCAAGAAACTTGAGCCATTTTTCCTTGGGTGATGCTTCAGTTTTTGCATTAATGAACTTAGAGACAACTTGTCTGAACATTTGATTTCTAGACAAGTTAGGATTTCCTTCAACCTCATTTTCCCTAAAATCTTGCACAACGCCACAACGGGCTTTTCTTGTCCACCTTTTTAAAATATAGTTCTCAGGACTTACCTTAACATCATTCAATTCAAACACTTTTAAAGCATGTGAATAAAGTATGCCAAAAGTATCAAACTTCCTACAACTACAAATAATGGAATTTGAAACCCGGTTAAATGAAACTCTCCAAGATCCTTCGTGTTTTGCCTTAGTGATGACATATTCACAAAGAGAGTCAGATTCATGTCTAGTTGGTACAAATAAAGTTAAGAATAACTTAAACTCATCTGAAACAATTCAAATACAGTGTGTGTGTGTGTGTATTTTTCCCATTTGGATTAGTATTGGTACAATTTCATATGCTAACCTTGCAAGCTTATGTGAGGATTCATACACACAACTCTATTCTTTTGCTCTCTTCTCCTCCACAACTATTTCAAAATGGTTGAAGAATTCTAAGATATTCACATTAGGTTTCATACAAGACTTGAAGTGAGCATTCAAACTTTCACTAACTTGTGTACTTCGCATGCCAAGTGTTAACACTTCCTTCATATAACATGCAACCCATTTTTTTTAAGATCATAAGTTGCATTGATCCAAGATTTATCATGAATATTAAATTCGTGGATCAAGTCAAACCAAACTTTCTTAAAAACTGCTTCAATGTCAATATCATACATGGATTTTTTGATATCACTAAGCAAAGAAGATCCTCCCTTCATCAAGTTCCCAAGATGTTTAACTCCATTTTGTAACAAGTTCCATGTGCATAAACCATGATGAGTCTCAAGCATCACATCTGCAATTGCCCTTGCCATTGCTTGATCTTGGTCAGTGAAGATCGTCTTTGGTTTTTTGTTGTTGTGTTCTTGTAGGAATGTGTCAAACAACCATCTAAATGACTCACTCGTCTCGTCATACATTAGTGTTGCCCCAAATATAACTGAACCTCTATAATGGTTGAAACCATAAGAAAAAAGAGAGCAAGTGGGACGCATGGAAAAGACGATTGCGCCCACAACAAAAGTAGGAAAAGACGATTGCGCCCCACATTTTCAGATGCATGGGACGCATGGCAAACACACGGGGTGCATGTGAGGGCCTTACAAACCATGCCCTAGGCACATGGAAAATTCCCTAGGTGCATGGCTTGAAAATTCCATGCCCTAGGCATTTTTTTATGTGCTAGGAGCATGGTATCAGTTCATGGGCCCAAATATGCCGATTTTCCGTTATTTCAAGTCTTCGTCTTCAAATAACTTGCCTCGAAACTTGGGAACAAAATTCCTCCCTCTTGTAAGTCTCTTGAGGCCTCTTGAATCTTCATTTTTGGTCTTCCTAAGTTTTCACAATTCTTCAAACGTTCTTGATTTGCTGATTTACATGATTTATTCGTGAATTACTTCAAAAACCCCCTAAAATTGCTATGTTTCGGAAAAATTGAATTACAGACTCAAATATAGAAAACATTACAAAAGTCTCGAAAATAACTACTGAAAATAACTGAAAAACATGCTAAGAATAACGTAAAATGATATGTCACAACTAACATAAAAGTTAAGACTTTTTTTCATAGTTTTCTCGATTGAAAGCAATTTTATTCTACGTGAATCGCACTAAAACTCGTATCTCTCTAATTTTAATTCTTCATCTTACTATATTAAAGGGAACACATAACTGCTTAAAAGCCCTATAAATAACCTAAGCTAGCTCCACCATTTTAACATGCTGATTCCTTGAGCGGGAAAACCCTAGGTTCCGAATTTGATTAAAAGACAGCATTGCCCTTGTGTGCCAAGTTGCTGGATTGTAGAGTGAAACCTCCGATATCACATGTTTACCCTTCTGAATGAAGCTTGTAACAATCCATACATTTCTTGCCAAGTTGGATGATTCAAAGAAAAAAACTCAGTTCACATGTTTAGGGCGGTTTGGTGTCTGCATCACTCCACCTCCCTTAGTCAACAATTCATTGATTGTTGTTCCTACTTATTCATTTCTCTTTAAGCTCTCTCTCTCTCTCTCTCTCTCGCTTTCACTCCCACTCTCACTCAGTTTCCAAATCTCTTTCTCCCCCAACCCAAAAAAACCCTCTCGTCTTAAGCACTCCATCATAGACTGTCCGCGGCCATTCCGAATGCCGCCTTCCTTTCATCCATCGTGACTGACTCGGATTTGGGAGAGAAGAAAAGAAAAAACAAGATGAAGGTGATACATGACTAGAGAACAAGGGCAATTTGAGGATCGTGAATCTGATATAAGAGGGAAATCGATGGTTCCTTCGCCACCATGACTGGATTTCATCTCAGGTAATGTGCACCGCTTAACACTCCATTGGTAACATAACCATCTCTTTCAATTCTCTTATTAATTCATGTTATTATATGTTCTTGGTATGTTATGCTCATGAGGGGTTTTGTTTGTAAAATGTTTGATGAAATGCCTCAATGATGACAAACTTTTGATTTGATTCGAGTCAAATACAATCATGTTGTTGCAGACATACATTGTATTATTATTAATTCTGTCTGGATAAAGATTTCATTAAGTGCTTATGAAATAAGCTAGAAACAGTTATGGACATGTCATAAGTTATTTTTATAAGCTTTCTCAAACAATTTTACAAGTGTTTATGCAGGTATTTCTGAACGAGAGATACCATATGAGAAGTAAGTTCATCAATTTACAATTCCCAAATTTATTCAAATATAATTTTTTTTGTTTCGGTTATTTTTTATGGTGATTTTTCCCTAAAAAAAATGATGGTGATTTTTCCCTAAAAAAATGATGGTGATTTTTTGTGTGTATATATTGGAATTAGATGCTCATGCAGAGTGTGAGGAAGCAATTGACCATGTTGTTCGGGGAAGCTTTCAAAGCTAATGTTCTCACTGAACCTTATGTTGCAAAAAATGGCGTCAAACATGTTGATTATCAATGGTCAGTTTCTCTAAATCGACTCATTTACCCTCTGTTTGGATTTCAACTCAGTTTAATTACATGCATGTAAACTTATGAAAAAAACTTATATATTAAAAATAACTTATACATATGCACTTAATTAAGCCGTTTATCCAAACAGTCACATAGTGTTTTAGTTGCACTGTAAATTATTCAGTTTGTTTTTTGGCATCGTAGATATTCAGTCACTTCGATGTTTATCTCCTAAAAGTTTTAAAAGTGTGCATTTATTTTATATCTATCCTAATTCACCAACAAATTGAAAAAGTATTTTGTTATCTTATGTTCTGTATCTATTTATGGACTGTCATGTTTCTACGTAAATATGGCAACAACACGGGTACAAGGATACACGATGGAGGTTGTCTGGTCATTTTAAAAAGAATGATGGAAAAAAGAAGAAAGCCATTGACATTGCTCTTGAGTCTTGAGGATTTAGAGTAAATCTTAGTGTTCTGACTCTTTTATATTTCAGTTGTATTCTTGCACTATCCTTTAACTTTCTCTCCTTGATTTTCTATGGACTTGGTTGGTGTATGCATGTTTAGCTTTATAATCTAACATTTGATTACATACAGAAACAATCAAATAAACTGCTTTCTATGAAGTGATTTTGCTGGAAAAATAGAGTCATATTTTGCAACACATGACATGTCTTCACCAGTGATTTTGATCCTTCAGTTTGGCAAGTTAAGGAAGTATTTAGGTGCCATTTTGGTTCTAAGGTAATTTTAAATGGAGATTTACCTGAGGTTGATGCATCTAAGGTAAAAATATGCCAAACTCATATTTGTTAATAGGTATTTTATTGTTTAAATTTGTTCATTTGATATTTAGGTTGAAGCATTGAGTGCTTTTGTTTTAAGACTGAGTATATGAGAGTTGCAAGGATAACCGCCTTACCTTTTTTTTTCTTTACTTCACACTCCATTTTTCACCTGTTAATTACCTAATTTTTTTTTTAATTTCATCTAAATGAGTGCTTTCTTTCAATGTTTATGTACTGTTTTTATCTACAAAATAAAAATTGTACTGCTTTGTAAATGAGTGCTTTGTTTCACATAGTGTCTTTATCTACAAAATTACACATGAAATATGTAAAATCTGCTACAAGAAAGATCAGTAAAGGTTCATTCCTCATTACTTATTCTCTCTTCAATTTCCATTTCTATGGTTTTTTTAATAAGTTTAGCTCTCAGCAAAAAAGCTTTTTCCTTTAGACATATTATATTATTGGGTTTTAAACAATGCAGGGTAGCATAAAACATTCTATATGTTCCATGTATGAAATGCTATCATCAGTCTTACCCTTTTCCTTTTGTTTGATTTTTTTACTTTCTATTTTCCTTTTTGGACCAATGACATATTACAAGTCAATTGTGTAACGCCCGTCTCGATTATTTAATTAATTGCCAAGTTAGAATATATATTTACTTGATTTATATGATTTATGTGTTATGTTGTGATTGCATTAGGTGGTCTATTTTATTATTTAATAGAATAGGGGTTGGAAATAAAATAAATAATATGCTGAAGGGTTGTTTTGTGAATTTAGAGAGTTTTGTGGAATTAAGAGAAATAAATAAGTTAAAGGGAAAGAGTAAGTTTTGGTGTGAGAAGAGAAATTAGGTTTAGATATAAATAGGAAAACTAGGTTAGAATTGTACAGTACGTACAATTCAGTTTTTGGAGAGAAAGAGGAGAAACCTAGAAGAGGCAAGAACAAGAGAGAAGAACGCAACTTTGATTCAGGATTTTATTACCAGGTAAGGGTGAGCCTAGCATTTCAATTCATTAAGCTTATGATTCATGATTGTAGTTAACATGTTTAGGGATTGTTCATGAGAATTTAAGAACTAAGAATTAGGTTAAAAAGTGATGAATTGATGATTAGATGATGAGAAATTGTACCGTTGACGTAGGAAACTGTTTACAGACCATAGAATAGCCCTTGTACATCATTATAGTCGAAATTTGGAAGGTTTAGGATGAAATTTGGGGTTTTGGGTGAAAACCCTCGTAATCCCGTAACTGTTCTGTCGCAGCTCGCCACAGCGAGCGATCAACTCGCCACGGCGAGTGCTCTTCACCAGCTCGCGAGGCGAGCAACCCACTCGCCATAGCGAGTTAACCCTAGCAGACTCGCGAGGCGAGCAAACCACTCGCCATAGCGAGCAACCCGTGATGTCTCGCCAGGCGAGCAACCCAACTCGCCACAACGAGTTACCCCTGATGGTTCGCGAGGCGAGGGTTCCCACTCGCCATAGCGAGTAGTCCTATATCAGACTACCTTTTGGATTAATGCGACTCTTGTCGCACAATTGATTATGAGATTAACCCTGGACTAGATTAAGTACTGAAATATTAAGACAACCCGTGGAGCTGCTAGTTGATGTTGATTAGTTATAGTGACCCATACATTAGTATATGCTTCTTTGAATTATAAGAGATGATGTATGTGAATGCTTGTGATGATTCGTTGCTGCCATGTTGCTGTGTTGTTAATAAATAAAAACTGCATGTGTCGTCAAAGATTTATGATGTTATGGTCCAAACTATTGGAGTTCATTTGAGATGTCTAAGAGTTAAGAAGTTGAGTCCATGCATATGCATCCAGAGACGAGGGCTCATGCCCTAGGAGCTTTTGCTCAAATAGCGACGAGGGCTTATGCCCTAGGAGTATTCTTATGCTCAATAGCGACGAGAGCTTATGCTCTAGGAGTATTTTTATACTCAATAGCGACGAGGGCTTATGCCCTAGGAGTATATTTATACTCAATATGGTACCACATGCATGATTAAGATGTCTAAGTTGCATTGTTGAGTCTAAGTTGCATTGTCAAGTCGAGGTCGCATTACCGAGTCGTACTAAGATTGATGACTAAGATGTTGAACATGATGTTGATTATGATTATGATGTGGATTTATGACGTTGATTATGATTAAGTTGTTACTTGACTGTTGTTGTGATATTATGATAATGAAGTTATGTTGTTAAATATAATCGTGGAATTATATGTTTAATGTTTTGTTTTGTGAATCTCACCCCTTCTGTTGGAATTGCCGCCTCGTGGGCAAGTGCAGGTAACCAAGCGTTGGATTGACGATGTGAGAGGTCCTTGTGGAGTCTTAGGAGCTCTGATACGTAACGGGATGAGGATTATCATTTGTTTCTATTCCTTTATGTATCGTTTTTGCATTAATTATGACATTGGTGCGAAGAACTAACCTTTTTAAAGAGTTTGAATTATGATTCCGCTGCTACGTTTTGAATAAAGATGAGGAATAAATTATTATTCATTTTGTTTAAAGTTGTTTTGAAATGTGACATCCTGATTATGTGTTATACTCTGATTATATAAAAGAATTTTTAAAGCTGGGATTTCGGGGTGTTACAAATTGTGTGAACAATGATAACATATGCATTAGAAGGAAACTAAGCCACAACATTTTGCAGACTTCACTCTATCTTTTCTATATGTTGACCTGATAGTAGATGTTCTAAGGCTCACACTTGGTTTTTTGAAAGCAAGGTTTCTCCATTTGATTTGTTTGTTGCTTTAAATAATTAAAGATTTTAACTTTTAATTTTCACTAATAGTGTTCGTATTCTATAATGTTTTTGTTATCTCATGATATATTCATAGTATGACAAAATGCAGATGAACATGATTCCGGTCGAGGAGTTGATATTGTGTATCCTTCACCTGTCATTGTGAATATTACCCTGTATTATTTGGTCTCCCTGTCCTAATTCTTAACTGTCCTTTCATCTATTATCAGTTCCAGGACTCGGTTTTGATGAGTTTTCACAGAGATTGAGTAGAAGCGTGTTTGCATTGTGCACGTATGACTTCGAATTGGATAATAACATCGTAAGTTTTAATCCCTTTGTTAGTAATTACCTTACGAGTTACCTCCTTTCTAATAAAAATATTAACTATACTGTTATGTGCAGACAAGAGGAAGATTGCAAACACAATTTGTAAGTGAGTTCGGTTACCAGATTGGTAGAAGTGCTGTGTTGCAAGATCCGAATGGGAATCAGATTGAGCTCTTAGTTGAAAAGGAGTATGGAGATTTCTTTTTTAAAGAGGGATGGATGAGTTTGCTAGATTTTTACAAGCTTATAGTTGGTGCTTGGTTGACCATTTCTTACTGTTGCAATGACCTTTTCTTCATCAGAGTGATAAATAGGAGCAGAATAGAGATAAAGTATATTAAGCACACACCTCCATTGATACAAAATCTTCCACAAATCTCAACTGATGCGGCCATATTTGCTGGACATGCCATTCCTCATCACTCATGGATGAATTGCAAAAATGTTTTTTTTCTTCTTATAAGCGGCCATTATGAACATAGCTATTTTTTTCTTCTTATAAGCATCCATTATGGTTAAAGATGCTTTTTTCTTCTTATAAGCAGCCATTATGAACATAGCTATTTTTTTATTTTGTATTTTAACAGAAAATTTAATAAGCGCTTAATTTCTCTGAAGCCCATAAAAACAGTAATCATTGATTTAATTCACTACCAATAGCAAAAAAAAGTAACTACTTAACAAGCAGGTGGATTTTATTTATGTCATTGTTGTCACCATGTGGTAGCTGCTAGAGTTCAGTTTCTATATATTCAATTTGTGCCATATTCTACGATGGTATATTTTTCAATTTGATTGAATTGATTGTAATCAAAACATATTGATCAATAGTCTATAACAAACCCGCGCGATAGCGCGGGTCAAGCGTCTAGTATTGTGAAAATCTAACCTCTTTGACTAAACTTAAGCCCATTAGCGCAAAAACTTTTATAAAAATTACTTTAATTACTAATATATGTTGTAAATAATATCTAACATTGAAATTATTACAAATTGTTGAGCCTTAAAATAGCAAAATAATATAGAATTATGATAAATCGAAATTACATTTTTGCTTTTGCAAACTTTCATCACAGTGTATTTCCAAAACTGACATCATATTAATAGAATTTTGAATAGATTTTTTTTTTTTAAGTTACATATAGCCAATTAAAAAAGCTAGTCTTGGGGTAAAACTTGCAACATGAATGACGACTCTCCATTTAACTAACATTATGGGGGAACTTACAACAAGAACTACGACTCCCCATTCAACTTCCATAAACATATTTAAAATTAACATTGTTTGGGGTTTATTAGAGAGTCGTTGGAGATGACGTGGATGATGGAGATGAGGCTAAGGTGTGCTCATATGCGGTAATCTGCACAGGGTCTCCTATGTTCCTGGTTTTGTATGTTTTGGGTCTTAGTTTATTGGGTCATATGGGTTTCTAGCCGGCATAGAACATTTTTAAACAAGAATATTACTTTTCTCACTCTATCTTATTATCGCGCACACTATATTTTTCCCGAAAAATACCCTATGTTCGGATTATATAATCCGAAAAAGTTTGTTATGTATGTTCGGAATTTAGAATCCGAAAAAAGAAAAATATAAAGATATTGTGGCTTATTTGATATCAAAGATCTCTGTTGACCATCGCACAATCCCCGCATAAACTGCAAAGCAATTGCAAGGATTGTATGAGCGGTTAGCAGTGATCATGATATCATAAACATTCCTATATAACTAAAAAATATTAAGGAAAAAGTATGAAAGGATGAGAAATAGAGAATAAATGAATTTGTTGAAGCATGCAAGACTATTTATAGCCATAAACCTATCATATATTGTAACTATAGTCAAAGGAAATGTTGCTCCAACCGACCAAAAATGCATTAAACACACTACGAACCATCCAAATCTTGGGTGTAACGCCACAATCCACACAATCTGGGAGGTTTCAGATTATATAATCTGAAACTCTCTAAATATTTTTGGATTGTACAACTATTTGTGTTTCTAATAATGTGACATAGTCAAATAAGATCAAACAGAAACACAACATATTAAAAAAGGTTGGTTGGTTGGAAGAGGTTTATATTTCTTTCTTTCATTAGAAGAAAGAAAATAATTAGAAGAAAAAAATGGAGTTAAAAAATGAATTTCAACATGAAAGAAGATGATAGAAATAAAATAAGTATTGAAGGTTTTGTTCTCGAGAGTATAGATGACAATGAGTTTCCTATAATTTATAGGTTTGTTAAAGGAGTTGGATATTTTTGGGTAATTATTTTACGAAAAATTAGATTCAAATAAAAAACACCATAAAACTTTAAATATCTAATGAGCATGTATTTTGTCAACTTAACATAATATATATGCATGCAGTTTTCCATTGTTACTTGCCACCAAAGTTCAAAAATGAATAAATTTCAAATAATAGAGGTTGAATGAAAAAAGAATCACATGAAAGAGTATGACATAATAAAACTAAAATTTAAAATAATTAATTAGATAAATGACATCTAAAAACTAAAAACAGTTCATAATGTTGTGACATTTGAGGGATCCTATCATAGGTTTGATCATCACACTAGATAATGATAATCCACACAAGTAAGTTTGACACCATATTTTCACCACAAATCTTAAAGAATTAGGTATGCGAGTTATCTCGTTTATATGTTGCTCAACATGTACTATTATATCTAATATAAAATTTTAACTCATAATTGACACATTAACATCTCTCAGTTATGAGACTACATTTGAGATCTACCACTAAGAACCATTCTCCATAAAATTATACTGAGCTATGTTACCATTTGTGGACCTTATTGGGAAGTCCAAATTGATGTTGGGCGACCCATTAGACAAAGACAGCCCCCATAAATGAAAACAATACCATATTTTCATTCAATATTTTAAATATGACGGAATTTTATCTCAGTACTTGGCACGAATGTATACTAGTAGTATGAATCATATTGGATGTAACACAACAATTTGAATTTATAATGAACACATTAAAAACCAATCCAGAAACTCAATGTTTGAGAGGAGATAATGTTTTGTTTTTGAAAAACTAAATACAACTTGTGATATTAAATTAAGTCTAAACACTCTCTCTTATATGTTTGCCAAGATCGATACTCAACATATATAGTCAACATTCCACTAACTAATCTCAAATTAATTGAAAGTAACGTTGCAATTGAAATAATCTGTATCTAATATTTCTTCCGATTCTATTTATAAAAAAAATCAAAAAAGTAACTTTTTAGATTCATAGGTAATTGATATATTTGGTCTAAAATATAAATTGAATACATCAAATATTCAACGAATCTAAAAAATCAATTATTATTTTAAAAATAAGATCAGAAGGAGTATGTCTACATGATTAGGCGTTGACTTTTTATCTTATAATTATATCCTTCATTTAAACTATTTATTTACAAATTTTTGCTCTTTTATATAATATTATTTAAAAAAAATCTTAGAAAAACGAGTTAAATCCAATAATTTCACTAATCAGAGAAACAATAAAAGTTAATATATAGGCAAAAAACAGAATCATATGCACGTTAATACTCTACGCAAGTGAAAGTAAGTAAACTCCGGTAATTATTGTAGGTAAAAATCTATATTTTATATTTATTCAATTAATGATATATATGATTTTGATTGTAGACCACATACATTTTATTTTTTCCTTATAATAATGATCGAAGGGTTATACTAAAACTCTTAGACCATTTTCAATAGAAAGATCTTTTTTTTTTTTTTTTAAGGAAATAGAAGGATCTTACCTATTTACTTCAAAAAAATAATATTAAAACGCTCTTATGTACTTAAATAAATGGTTTCAACGGAACTAAAATAACTCACTTTCGGATTGAAAAATTTACCGTAAGCTATTATTATTATTTTTCTTTTGGGGGGATGGGGGGTGTCAGGGGGACAACTGTAAGCTAGCTATTATTGTTATAAATAAATAAGTAAATAATATGCTAAGTCAAAATAATATAGTAATAAATATGGGGAAAAAATATGAAAAATAAGGTTTGGACTAAGTCAGAATAAAATTAGGGCAAAATAATTAGACCCAGTTCTGTAAAAAATAATAAAATAAGTAGACCAAGTAAAATTTTACAATAAGAAAGATAATATTTTCTTATAAAAATGAGCATTGCTATAGTTTACAAACAGTTTGCTATAGTGTTAATAAAAACAGAAATAAAAAATGGTCAGAGAGAAAGAGTGTGTTGGTGTTATTACAAAACTTCTCCTTATCTATTGGCATCAACATGGTTAACCTCAATTGATTAATAGTTTTCATATGTATGTGTGTGTCTATATATATATATATATATATATATATATATATATATATATATATATATCATATGTAACTTGTTCTCTTAAACTGAAAAATACAAAAGTGTATGAATGAATGTGGTGCTTGTGATTCCAATGGCAGAAGAGATGAAGTCAATAGTGAGGACAACAAGCTTATCAACAAGGAATACTTGGATTAAGTTCGATGTTAATGGACATAGTTCCTTACTCGATGACAAGTATGAAATCATGCATCATGTTTGTATTGAGGCTCGTGATCTTAGGATTCTTGATCCTCTTCTCTCTTACCCTTCAACTATTCTAAGTAGAAAAGAGTGTATTGTTCTTAACTTGGAGGTAGGATTAACTTAACTTTTTCTCAATTGTTTCAATCATCATCATCATTATTATTCTTGTTATTTTTAATATTTTTTATCCTTTAATTGCATGTTTCAATTAATCTTTTGTTTTCAGCACATCAAGGCAATCATCACTTCTAAAGAGGTTAGTAAAGTTTATAAAAGAAATGTAGCTAATCTAATATTTCTATAGTTTTAGTATGGATCTTAATTTCACAATCATGTGTACCTATTTTTTTTTGTTTAGGTGTTTTTGCAAGACCCAACAAATGAATATGTGATCCCTGTTGTTGAGGAACTAAAAAGGAAATTGAGTACCACCAACAAATATCAAGGAGATGATCAAGAGAATAATCCACTTGATGTTGAAATAGATGAAGATGATGGTATGCTTGATCATAATTATTATTTTTTATTTAGTTTTTGAAAAAGCCAAAATAAAATGCTATCCTGCACTAGGAGTTCAAAACCAAGATTCAAAAGTAACTACAAGCAATATTACAGTCCAAACACCAAACAAAAACACTGGCCAGAGAAAAACAGAAACTAGCTTGATCATAATTTTACCTTTTTTCTTGAATAAATTTTACTAATTATACTTTCGATAATTCTCTTAATTTGAACTATGTTAAAAAAAATTCTCATAATTTTATTGATTGGTTTTTAGTTCCTCAATATTCGATTGTTATAATAATGTTTCTATATCTCTTCAGATTTATATAAAAGTGTAAATTATATTTTATACTTAGGTCTTTTATCCATTTGGTTCAAAGTTTGATTTCTGATCAGTACCTACGAAAAAATATATGTTGGAAGAGATCTACCTCTTAAATGGATTTCTTTGGTTTAAAAAAAACAATTTTGACTTAGAAAGCTTAGAAATAAACCATGTTGATATATGATTAAAAATAATACTAGTATAAACCACACAATAAAATGAGCTGTTCAAAAATATTTTTTAACAATACTCTCTAAATAAAAAATTCGCATGTGAACCATATTTTATTTATTTATTTGTTCTCTCTCTCTCTCTCTCTCTCTTACTTTATCTCTCTTTATTTTAAAAATGGATCAATTTAATCCTATTACTTAGATATTAGTTTGACTTAATCCCCTTAAAAAAAATAGTTTGAATTAATCAATAAGCCTATATATTAAATATTATAAAAATACCGTTATAAGAAATAATTGAAAAAGAGATATAGTATATATAATGTTTAATTTTTTTTAAACAAGCCAAAATGAAATATATTAACAAACCAGAAGTGGCCGTGCGCACACAAGACGTGCTATCGAACGACGCACAAAGTTAGATACAAGAGAGGAAATCCAACACAGTGGTACCCGCAAACTAGGAGAAAAGCACGGACAAAATTACAGACATCAACTCATACAAAGTAGAGGGTAACGTCACCAATCGTGATAGCCAAAAACAAAAGTAAACTTATTTTCATTTACCCACACAAATGAGAGCAACTTAACTTTGTCTAGCAGCATATGTAAATCCAATGCCATATTTTTGAATACCCTGTTGTTTCTTTCCATCCAGATAGTCCAAATAGCAGCAAGCCAAATCAACCTAAAAAACGATTGCGATGGCCGCGGTAACCCAACAAAATGGCCAAACTGATGAAAATGATCACGTACCGTAAATATACCTAACCAGTTCCAAATGAGCGACCACAACATGCCAAATACATTGCACCCCAAAAACATATGGATGATTGATTCCTCAGAACGCACCCTCCAGTGCACACATTAACAACTTCCTGTATCACCCTCCTTCGCACAAGATTATCTCTAGTTGGAATCCTGTTGCAAAAAAGACGCCAAACAATATGAATAATGTTCCTAATAACAGGTTCCTCCGTTGCAGTGAGGAAGTGATAAACCCTACTGACAGAATAACCTTTAATAGGATCAAGTAGCCATCACCAACTATCTATGACATCAATCTGCAAAACATTGTTATGTGACAAAAAGCACATTCTCTAACAAGATCTTCCTCACACACATAAAGTCTCCTCCTCCACCACCACACTTCTCCCCCTTCCTCCCAACCTAACTGTGACATCTCTGCCACCGTCATCCTCCTATTTTTGGCTAACTCAAAAAGTCTACTAAATCTCACCCGTAAAGGTACACCGCCTACCCAATTATCCGTTTAAAAATAAGTGGCCCTTCCATCACCTACTACTTGGCGGATATTGTCATCGAACGCACTCCCTCCCTCACGGCCTCCACCCTCCGCCACCACAAAGAGGCATTTCTCCCCCCTCCCTTAACCGCCCCCTCCTCACCATATTTGGCCACCAACACTCGATACCAAAGACATTCGTTATCAATAAGCATCCTCAAACACCACTTCCCTAACAATGCTAAGTTGAATTCCTCCAAACGCCTAACACCTAGCCCATCTTCCTCCTTAGGTAAACAAACAGAGTCCCGCTTCATCCAAGAAATTTTTCTAAAATCCTCACCACACCCCCCCCCCCCCCCCTCCCCCCAAAAAAAAAAAATCTTTTAAAAAAAATTCAATGGGAAAAATTATACTTGTGGGAGCCTTGAAGAAAGAAAGTAAACTGGGAGAGATGACATGACATATTTCAGAAGAATCAAGCGACCCCTAAAGACAAATGTTTACTTTTCCACTGCGACAGTCGGGAAATAATACGGTCAATCACGGGTTTCCAAAAATCCAACCTCCGAACATCCCCTCCAATAGACATTCCTAAGTACACGAAAGGTAAAGATCTAGTCCGGAAATTCATCACCGAAGCAGCTTCACTCAACCACGAATCATAAACATGCACACCCGTTAACATACTCTTGTTGAAATTAACCTTTAACTCTGAAATCTCTTCAAAAAGGATCAACACCGCCCTCATGTCTCGCTTATTCCCCCAACTCTTCTCACCAATAATTAAAGTATTGTCAGCAAATTGGAGATGAGATAGTTTTATCGAATTAATAGACCCCACATGATAACCACGAAATAAACCTACATCCATAACCGATTTCATCAACACACTTAATACTTTGGCAGCTAATAGGAACAAGAAAGGAGATAGTCGGTCTCCTTGTCGAAGCCCTCGCTCTATCAGATTTCATATGTAGGGAAGCCGTTAACTAAGACCAACGCGGTAGTTGAACCAACACATTATGAAATCCATTTCCTCCATAAGGTAAGAAAATTCATTTTGATCATTACCGCATCTAACACTTCCAATCCACCGAATCGTAAGCTTTCTCAAAATCTACCTTAAACAAAATCATCTCTTTTTTAAGGCGTCTAGCTTCGTCAACCGCCTCATTAGCAATAAGTATGCCATCGAGAATCTAACGACCTTTAACAAACGCCGACTGAGAATCTGAAATAACATTACCAATCACAAGACGAAGCCTATTAGCCACGACCTTCGCAAGAACCTTATACATGCTACCCACCAAGGAAATCAGACGAAAATCATTCAATCGTTGAGGGCTAGCCACCTTAGGAATAAGAGCAATAAATATCAAATTTATTCCTTTCGATAGTTTCCCATTCTGATGGAATTGAGTCAAGAATCGCATAAAGTCACCCTAAAGGTCGGCCCAAAATTCTTTAATGAATCCGAAATTGATACCATATGGTCTTGGACTCTTAAATTTGTCGCAATCCCACACTGCCTGCCTCACCTCCTCCACAGAAAAGGGCCGAATAAGATTCCCCGAGTCACCATTATTCAGTCTGCGAAACTGAAGCTCCTCCACACTTGGTCTTAAGACACGGCTAGATTTGAAATGATCCGAGAAATAAGATTCCCCGAGTCACCATTATTTTGTTTGTCATCTTAAGACAACATTGTTTTATTTTTCTGTCTTGTTGCGTTGATCGTTCAGTTAAGATTGTCCCAGTTCAAAGAGAGGTCTATATAATGGTCCTTGTGGGCAAACGAAGTGAGTATCCAGATTCAATCACAATCAGGGTTGTATCTGAGGCAGGGCAAAGAGGGCGACTGCCCTAGGCCTTAAAAATAAGTACGGAATTTGGGGCTTTTTTTAGGGGTCTATTAGGCCTAAAAAAAATTGCTTAGTTTTTTGTAACAATTTTAATGTTTATATATATTTATTAGTTAGTATCCAAATTGTAGGTTCGCTCTTATGCCACCAAAATCTCATAAACGGCCCTGATCACAATTTAGACCTTAGCTCGGACCGGAACAATTTTGAGATGCTTTCTTTACTTTCAACGAATTTATAGATCTAATTTTATTTAATGTACAGTATAACCTGGTTTCTTGGTATCTAGAACTAATTAGTGTTATTCTCATAAAATATGTTCTATATTTCTCATCACATTAATACATTTGATCTAAATATGAAATGTAGAGTCATCTTTTGAATTCCGAGCACTAGAGATATTTCTTGAATCAATCTGTAGCTTCCTTAATGCACGAACTACAGAATTGGAGATGGCTACTTATCCTGCACTAGATGAACTTACCACCAAGGTATTTCCTAATCTTTACGTTACTTCTTGTAACAAAGAGGGTATTGTCAAATATAATTAATATCGCATTGATTAAATTTTGTTTTTAAAATGTATTAAATACTTTTGTCAAAAAAAAATTATTAAATACAAAATTGTTTAGTTGAGCTTTCACTGAATAAATAATTTATATATAAGTTGTTTTTATTATAAAAAAAAGGGAATATGTTCCCATAACAAAAAGGGAATGTGGTTAAACTATTTTTAAATAATTAAATTATAAGTTATTTTTTTACAAAATTATCAAAAAGAGTTTATTGTCATAGTCTACGAGCAAATTATGAAATTATTAGCATGTACTAAACCTTTTTTTTTTGTTGTTGTAAAAAACTGATGCTTAACAGTTTGGGATTCAGATCCTCTACGAGTGTACCATAGTGTATTAACAATTATTTTGTGTGTAAAAAGTGTGTTGGTAGTTTTTATCCTAGTTTATTACCCTAGTTTTAAAAAAGAAATTAGTGCACAATGGGAGGGGATTTGAATCTACATTTTGTGAATAACATATTTTTGTGATGATAATTTGATTTTCTTTTTTAATTACTCGTATGGTTAGATCAATGCTCGAAATTTGAACAGAGTTCGTAAATTGAAGAGTGCATGGTCAAAGCTTACTGTTAGGGTTCAAAAGGTATGCCTTTTGATGTATTGTTCAAAATATTTTTATATAGAAGAAAATTATGGTGGGTCCCTTGGATTTAGTAGAGACTATATTATAAACTTCAATAAAAAAATAATTTTATCAAAAAAATAGATATATATTAACGTCAAAACAAAACAGTGACTCTTCTAAGACAAGGTATACCAACTCTTCTAACACAAGTATACCGGACCACTAAAAGTTAACAACATTACAAAGAAAACAAAAGTCAAAATCAACCAATGCTCAAACAAGCAAATCAATATGATAGTCAAAAGGAAAATGACTTTAATAAATTTATAGTGTCAGTATAGTTTTGTCAAACCCAAGATAATACTAAATACCATATACATCGTTATAAACAAAAGTCAACATTTTAGATTCATTCATTAAATAATGTATTTGGTCTATAATAAAGACAATATACATCATTAATTAAATGAATCTAAAATGTTGATTTTTGCTTATAATAGAGACTAGAGAGTGTATACGTGTGAATGTAATGATTTTTTAGATTATTAACTACTTGCAAGACTAACACTTTTTTTACTTGTCTGTTTTTCCGTTCTTTTTGTTGTGCTAATATTCGTAAATTATTAAAGATATTTTATATGAAATTTTATTATTGATTAAGGCCCCGTTTGAATTGAGCTTATTTTGAACTTATGAAAATTAGCTTATGCAAATAAATAAACTTTTATATTGATTTATAAGTTCTCACTAACAAATATTGTATCCTCATAAATTGTTTTTTCATAAACCACCTTAACAAGCTTATGAATAATAAATAAAAGGTTTTTTTTTTTTGTTTTTGCATAAGTTGTTTTACTTGAGCGCAATCCAAACGGGCCCTAAAATTATAAGTATACATATTGGAGTGCTAAATCCAAACGGACCCTAAAATATACTATATATAAAATTTCATTAAGAAACTAAAATGAAATTTTATAAGCAAACAACTTTACTTTTCCTCCACAAGGAGTGCTAGAGAGAAGGAAAGAGAATTAGTGTAGTTGCATCAGGTAATGTGAAAAAACACCGGAACCAATGCTAAGAAAATTACATTCATAATAAAGGATTGAGCCACCACATGTGGTAACTAAAAACAAAATTGACGTGTTTCTCCTTTAGTTACTCATAAGAATGTGTCTTAATTTTGTAGAGCACGTGGTGGATAGTATCATCTTTATTCTTGAAGATTCTAGCATTTTTTTTCTCTAAATAATCCAAACAATGATAAACCAAATCATAAGAAGAAGATCACATTTTTATTTTGAGAAGCCTCCCAAAACACTAAATTGGGTTAAATGATATGTGGTACAGTAAGTAGCTACCATGCCGAAGCCTAACGAATCACAAACAACGATCCAAACTTGATAAAAAAAATCCAATGAAGAAAGAGATGAGTCGCGTCCTCCAGATTACCACAATATCCCACACAAGAATTACCATTATTATGAGTCTAGTTTAGTTATTGGACTATAATTACGAAATTGGAGAAATTTGATTTTGATTATACCTATGAAATTTGATTCCCTAATCTTCAATCCTTTGCTACCACACTATCACTCATCTTCAAGTCCTCTTGAAATTGGAGAGCCTCTAGGTCTTCGATTCTCAAGCTTCCATGCAATCTCTTGAGTTACTTCACCAAGAATTCGTCTTTGCTATGTCTAAAGCCTTGATCCCCTTGAACCATTTAAAGTTGAGAAACAACCCCCACAATTCTACTTGGAGGTGAAAAGAGAGCCTTATTTTCCTTTAAATCTTTGATCCTCAATCAAGATCCTTGAATGAAACCAATGTACAACTTCTATAACACCCTAATGATCTATGCCTCAAAATCTACAAGTTTTTTAGAAAAACGTGTTTAATCTCAAAAAGACGTAGAGATAGAGGGTTGGAGACTTTATAGTGATATTTGCAAATTGATTCAGTAAGTAGGAAAGTGTGTGTGTGTGTGTAAAGGTATCTATAGGTGAGTGAGATAGGAGTAAGTTTGATCCAAAATAACACTAAAAACTTGGGCTTTAATCAAATTATAAAGTCTTAAATCAATTCAATAGTTCAAAAATATAGAATTTGGGTTGTCATGAAGATTGAATAGATTCAGAGAATCTTTGAATCCACTCAAAGAATTACATATGAAGATTTAATCAATTCAAAGTTCTTCGAATCGAATCAAGATATTTTGAATCGGTTCAAATGAATAGATTATGAAAAGCTATGAATCAAATCAAAACTTTCCAAGACAAATTTGAATATATTCAAATGCACTTTTCATCGGTTAAACACTAGAGAACTTCGATGAATCGATTCAACATATACATGAATAGATTGAAAACATTAAAAATTAGTTTTGAGCAATTTTTGATGAGCCAATCACCCAAGAGCTTAAATGCAATATATGAATCGAATCAAATCACTTGCCTTCAAACATCTCAACCTTTCTAACAACACACTTGTGCAGAGTATGTGATCTAAATTGAGAGGGTGCTTTACAATAACTAATGACATCACTCAAAACAAAAAATACTACTTAATCAAACGTAATCAAAGGCTTAAGCAAAGGATATAAATATCTTTCACCAATTATTTTCCTCAATTTGTTAGATAAGAGCTTAGATAGAACTTGTACATGCTACCTACCATAGAGATCAATCTAAAATCAACAAGCCTTTGTGGACTTTTAACCTTAGGAATAAGGGCTATAAAAGTGTTGTTGATACCTCTCGACAATTTTTCATTATGATGGAATTCCATCATAAAACGCATGAAATTATCTTTTAAATCAACCAAAAAATCTTTGATGAAACCAAAATTAATTATGTTTGGCTCTGGACTCATAAAATTATCATAGTCCCAAACCACATGTTTAACCTCCTCAAGGCTGAAAGGTTTAATTAACTCCCCACTTTGCAAAAATTACAAGGATTTAAAAGTGAGAAGCAAAATGGTTGAAAACAAGTTCATGAATACCCATAAAACTCAACACTTGCGCTCCGTTAACTAATAAAGAAAAAATAGCATTCACATGCCGATGAGAGGACATGATGCCATGGATTTTTTTTTTGGAATTAGTGTCCCTCTTTTAACCATAAAATTCGAGATTGCTACCAAAGTTTACTGCTATTAAGTTTACACAAAGTGAACAAATTGGAAGTTAAGGATTACAAATCCTTTAATTCTTTAGCCATAAGATTGAAATCCTCTCCCCGAGTGTCAAGAGTAGAGATGCGATCTTTTACCTCACTTATATGACCATCAAAGTTCTGTGAGTGTTGTTGGTGCCAACAACCCACTTCAAAAGAGTTTCAATTGTCTTGAACAAACTATTTGTAATCTGGAAGATCCACCCAACATATGAGCTTGTGTTAAGGGCGTGGATCTCAATTCTCCTCATCAACGGTCAGAGAAATTGGACAATGGTTAGATAAACCTCTAGGCAAAGCACTTTTAACACGGTTGGGTCATTTCACACACCAATCCTCTAATAAAAGAAATCTATCGAAGCGACTCATAGAAAGGTCGTCCCACTGATACCAAGTGAAATGCCTACGACAAAGGGAAAGAACAAATAAAATGTTGTTGTCAATAAACTGAATGAGGAAAGAATATTTCTCATGCCTGGAACTTATTGTTCTAGTAATGCTCTCTTAAGCTGATCGACTGGCATTAAAATCACCACACACACACAAATTAGCACTCCCTGTCAATATTAATTACATCAAACAAACTGGTCCATAAATCCTGCCTATCGCTCGAGTCATAAGGAGCGTAAACATTAGCAATAGAAAACTCTCTACAATTTTTAAAAATCTACCTTTAATAATCAGAGCATTATTCATACTCATAGTGATCCAGACCCCCAACTTCTGAGGCATCCCATAAAGTCATGATACTACCAGAAGCCCCCAAAAAGAACAACATAATCCTTACTTTTTTTCCCTTCACCCTTTAGAGTCCCGTTGCCCTTATTATTATTTTTCTCCATCATCAATCTTACTTTTAACTTCCTCCCCATATTGAACACCACTATATAGTATAGAATAGATGAATAGATATTTGAGACTTTCAAATATTAACAAACTCAATCAATCTTGTTTATCTTTTTCAATGATACCGATAATATGACAAATATAATATAAATTCAATTTTTTTATTTAACAGTATAATTAGAATAATAAAAAACCAAAACAAAATACTATATTTCCTTTATATATAGTATAGATAATCAATCATGAATCATTTATCGTTAAAAAGATTTGATTTAGTCTTACTTATATTATAGTTGTGACATGTATTTACAATGTCATCGTGTCAAAGTTTTTACATTTTTACCAAATGAATTTGGATCTAAAACATCTTATTTCGATTCTAATTTTGATCGATATACAAATTATATATATTATTTGTGCTTTGTCACAAGTTCTACTTATCTAATATAGGTAAGAGATGATATTGAACACTTGATGGATGACGATGAAGACATGGCTGACTTATACTTATCAAGAAAGTTGGTAGCTGCATCATCACCTATAAGTGAATTAGTTGAGGCAAATACTTCATCTCCCATCACAAAGATCAAACGTGTGGCAACATTTACTAGTGATGAAAATGATTTGGAGGAGCTTGAAATGTTACTAGAGGTTATACCATTATTATATATATTTTTAACATTTAATTAAGAAATAATTTCTTCTTTCTTAAAAAAAAATTAATTAAGAAAGAATCTTCCATTTTTAATTTATTATGAAAAGTTGTTAATAAGTTACATTATACATTTTGCAGGCTTATTTCAATGAAATCGATCATACTTCGAATAAATTGTCTACGGTAAGCGTCAATGATATATTGTCTTTCTTTTAACTATGGAAGTTAATTACCAACAAAAATACACGTTATATTTTAATCATTTGACAACTCAATTTTTTTTACTAATATGCAACTTTTGTAACAGAAAATCGTTTTCAGAAGAGTGAGAAAATAAGTATCAAAAGTTTAAAGTTGTATCAAACAAATTAAATTATCTATTCTATAACCATGAAACATAACTTATAACTGAAAAAAAAAACTATCTTTCCTTAAAAATAAAAATAAAATACTATTTTTAAATATTCTAATTATTTGACAACTGACCAATATTCTACCATTTTGTGTATTTTTCCTTGCAACTTCTTCTCATTATTTCTATGTCTAAAGTTTAAATTTTGTAAAAAGAAGCAAATTAAAACAAACTTATCAATAATTATTCACTTTATCCTTCAAAAAAAATAATTATTCACTTTCGACTCCCAAATATTCAAAGAGTCGGAAACTAAATAAAAAAACTTATGCACAATAACTTACTTTTAAAATGAACATATCAATCATAAGTCATTTCTCACTCTCAAACATCCAATGAGTTTTAAAAAACAAAACTGTCTATTAAAACAAACTTTCCCATAATAATTGTCAATTATATAAAATATTTATTAATTAAAAAAATGAGTCATGGTTGTTTTCAATTAAAAACAATTAAAACATGATTTTTTTAATAAATAATGGTTTTTTTCAATAGAAAAACACTCTCTTACACTAATTGTCTTAATTGTCTTCTTCTTCTTCTTCTTCTTCTTCTTTTTTTTATTACTTTTGTCCAATAAGAAGAGGAAATTGTCTAAAATTTGTTGTGCAAATATTTTTCCTCATAAAAAATTACTATCGAAAGTTGTCTTAACCTATGTAATATTGTATAGGATAGACAAACCCTTGAGGAATGTTTCCCATTTATAAATCCATTTTTAATCCATAACTCATCTAATGTGAGATTTCTAACACTCATTTTACGCCATGAAATATGATGCACGACCCAAAATGATGGTAGCCGAAACTGCATCTAATCTATACCATATTAAAATTTGGTTGATCTTCCTCAACCCTACAAAATCGATTTTTATAGCGTAGAATGTTTTCTACTTATAAACACCCCATTACTAGACATTTGAAGTGAGGTCAAATGTCTCCAAATATATAGCCCAACATATCTTTACCATATTAAATTCCAGTTGAGCCTCACTCAGCCATATAAATCAGCTTTCAAGGCGAAAATGTCTCTCACTTATAAACTACTCCCTTCGTCCCAAATAAGAAAAGTAACATTAATATTGTATTGGTATTGTAAAGTTACATATAATTTATGACAATTTTTTTTGTTTTCTAAAGCGACGTACAATTTGGGATGGAGGGAGTAAGTTTTAGAGCATATCTCAACAGTAGACCATAAACAATTTTATGTCAAAACTATTATGAATAGAACTTGTACAGAAATTTAAAATACACACTGATATCACGTGTGCTTAACCCCTTGTCATTGATATGAAGGAATATATCAAGGTTAATCATGCAATTTAGCACATAGTTCTAATTAGACATTTCCATTTACAGCTAAGAGAGTATATTGATGGCACAGAAGATTATATTAATATTCAGGTAAGTAATTAACTAGTAATTTATCACTAGTGCCTATATATTGATATTTGCAGCTGAATGGCATGTAATATATTTTGCAGATGGATGGCTATCGAAATCAGCTGATTCAGGTGCTATTGTATATCATTCTTTCTACACAATGCATGTCATATAGTTTTCGTTTATTTATTTATATTATTTTTTCCTAAGTCTTTGAATATTTGTCTTTATGCAGCTTGAGATATTTCTTATCGCAGGAGAACTTTCTCTAGCATTTTATTCATTGGTGATTGGAATACTTAGCATGAATATTCCATTTTCTTGGACAAAAGACCATGGTTACATGTTCAAATGGGTAACCACAATTAAACAATGTTTTCTTTATGCAATTTTCAAATGAGATTTTCGAAATAAAAAATACATGTTTTTTTCGCAGGTGGTTATTTTTGCAGGGTTATTTTCCATATCTATATTTCTCATTATAATTGCCTATGCTCGCAAAAAGGGGTTGATTGGATCGTGAATAGCCCAATCAATCTGATGGAAAAGGGACCAATTGAATGACTTAAGGATTCCTATAGTCTTATAAAGTTATGCTGCATGAGTTTTTGGTTATAATTTATTGGGAAATGCGAGTAAGGATCTAAGCATTTTTTAAGGACTTTAAACATTAACTTTTTATGAAATATTATGTATTCAAAGTAAGTAAATTGAGATAGATTCGTAATTTAAAATCTTTAAAAAGTATTACAGAGATATTCGTTAGTAAGATTGTGATTTATTATGGACTTCTTGTGTTTTACTTTTCATGATCTTGTATATTCGTATATCTCGGAGAGATACTTCCACATGATTTTTGAAGTTTGAATGAAAAATAATATTTTGTAAAAGATAAATGATTCTACGTTGAAAAGCGAAAAATGACATTTATTTTGAAACAAATGTTTTTTGCTAAAACGACACATATTGTAAAACAGAGCGAGTATATTCCAACAAATGAATAGAGGGGATTCAAACAAATGAATAGAGGGGATTCAAAGAATCCTAACAGCCGATAACATTTTTCAATCAAATAGGTAAACTTGCTCTGCTGCAAACAGATTAAATTGCAAACTCTAAACCCTTATCTCTTTTATTTATTTTGTTCCGAAATAAATAACGTGAGTTATTTAGACGAAATGACAATCCCTGTTGATACTCTGCTTATCGCTTTCTTACTTGGTAAACAATTTGGTACACTTGCCTAATCCGACCATCAATAGCCTCAAAATAAAACGGTTGCTTGTCCTCATAACCCCTTAAACCTTCGGGAGAGGCATGCGAGGTTGTTTACGACCATGCTTTAAAGAGGAAGATTTCTTGTTTCATCGAGGGGACGATGGCGTGTGACTGCTACCTCCGTGATCAGAATCACGAGGATGATGATGATGAGGAGGAGAAGGAGGTTTTGATGGAGGAGCTCATACTTTTGCTGATATGGTGTTAACCAGTGATCCTAATGGACTCAGGTGTTGTTGCGCATGTTGCAATATTTTGATTTGTGTGACTTCGGTCAAAATCTTATCTTGATTCTCTTCGACACAGTTGAGCCTAACACTTTGCTGCTGCAAGAGGTTGAAGATGTTTGTCAGGAGCTCGTTCTTGTTTCGAGGCTCGAATGGTGCCAGGGAATGCTGGAAGAACTGAGCGGGAACATTCGGTTGCATTAACGGTGGAGGAATTATCGTTGAGAAAATGATTGATGAAATTTATGGAATCAGAGATAGAAAACTAGAAGAATACGATTCAAATTAGGCCGCATTAGAACTTCACAATCGATTACTGGTGTCAGAACTTGGTCGAAATGATCTTTAAGGTTTTGAAGTACAGAACGAAGAATCATTGAAGTACTGAAAGTGTTTGTATTGATGTTTATTGCATGAGTCGACTAGGAACCAACCATCGAAACTTCGAATCTGAAGCAGTTAAGGTGGTATCGTGAACGATTTTCACGATTCTACATACGACACCAATGATTTGTTCGAGAACTGAGCTAAGGATGGTGTGGCTTTGGTGATCTGCTACGATGGCGGAGACACTTCGATGTGACGAAAGCTTACTCTTTGGCGGTTGACAGTGACACCTGTAAAATAAATACCTTCTTCGACGTTGAAGTCAGTATATGGTAGAGATGTCACACTTATATAGACGAGTTGGTTGCAACCTTTCCCGTGTAAACTAACGTGGGTTGCAAAATAAGGTCAAATGTTGAGCGAATTGCCAAGATCATCTCAGGACTGTGGGTGACATTCATTAAGAGTCTTAGAGGTGATGCATTTGTTAGTAGACCTTCATAGATGAGTTATTGTTGGGCTGATGTGTGGTCTGGAATAATGTGTATACTTCAAATAATTAAATGATTTGTATTTTCATGTGTGTCGAAGGGTGCATTTGATCAATTAAAAGATAAGAGATTGGACATCAAAACTCCAGTTGTACTCTGTTTGATTGTAAAATTGTTTGAGAGACCAGACAAATTAGAGGCACGAGACATGACTGAAATTCCGGCAGGCTAGCTTTAAAATGTTTTATATGATGTTTTAACATCATATACGAACAGAATGTCGAGTAAGATGTTTTAACATCGAGCTAGCATAAAACAGACATATCAAGGCAAATATAATAGATATTGAATTTCTAGCGTACTTGTTTTACGATGTTCTCTGCGATGTTTCAACGTTTAGGATGTTCCGTTTAATGTTCCAACATCATGCTATCATACATAAAATATGCAAGAAAATAAATGGCAAGAAGGTTGTCGCGTCATTTTTCGGAGATCAAGACTATTTGATTAGCTTTTGACTCACTATTTATTTCACGACTGGACATTTAATTTTTAAAAGAAAGTGGAAAAAAGTTCAAATACCACTTTAAAAGATTAAGGGTTCGAGGGTTGGTTACATAAAGGGAAGGTATTAGCACCCTTTATGTTCGTAGTACTCTACGAGAACCTCTTGGTTTTATTTAATTTTTGTGCTGTAAACTTGCTTGCTTTTTGAAAATGGTTTTAAACTGATAAGGGAAAAAAGAAGCCTATTATCTACATTTTTTATTGATTTGGAAGGACGAGTGTCTTTTGCCTACGTACCCGTGAGGGATCAAAACCTCGTAGTTCGGGGTAGAAATTTCGGTTTGATTGGTTTTGTGTTTTTTATTAGTTTTGAAAAGGTTTTGAAAAAAAGCTTAGTGGCAAAATAAATTTGTTTGTGTTTTTTATATTAAAGGAAAATGAGTAAAAATATGATTAAGATTGATTGCAATTTTGATTTATGAAAGAATAAAATAAAAGGATCACTTGATTTAAAAATCAAGGTTTATTATGAAAATGTTTTTGTATTTTGTTATTTGCATGTTTTTGTTGTTTTTGAATAATTAGCTAAATTAAACTAACGGAGCGAGGAAATAAAAGCGTAGACACTTTGTGGTGATATTGGATCGCCACGAAGGTCTTTAACCTAAACTAGAGCATAAAACATAAAAATAAAGCATACACCCACACACACACACATGCATGATTTACATTAAACCTATCGATACATTCTAAAGTCTGCGAGAAAAATAAATGGACAAGAAAAATAAATTATTTACATTAACGCCTAAATTACATTCTAAAGTCTTGCGGTAAAGTAAATGATGTAAGAAAAAAATGAGCAGAATAATAATAAATCTAATCCTAAAATATGCATGAGGAAATAATAAAAAAAAAACGATTATAATGCTAAAAGATAAAAATCAAATGCGTGCATGACTTAGAAAATAATTGGGTTCAATCACAAGGTGGGGAGGGGTGCAGAAGTAATCAGGTATGTGTGTTTAAAGAAGAAAAGGAATTGGGCTAAGGAACAGGCCGGGGACGTGGGCCTAAGGATTAAACCGGTTCAGGCCGGTTCAAAGGCTGAACCGGTTCAGAATACTAATATATATATATTCTGTGGACTGGTTTTTTTTCTTATTTTTGTTTTCCATTTCTCTCTCTTCTCTCATTCTAGAGAGAGAGACTCTGTTCTCTCTCCTCTTCTGTTCTTCTTCTCCGACGAGAAGGTAGGGTGGCCGGCGCGGTGGCCGGTCGGCCAGGGTGGCCGCGCCGGAGTAGCTATCTACTCCTTTTTATGTTTTTTTTTGTATTCTATTCTACTTGTCCTTCTCTCCTCGTTTCTAGCCCTAAAAATTCCAATAACAGTCTTTAACACCTTAGATCTAAAAAAACTTAAACTTTATACCTTTCTTTCTCTTTCCAGATTTGGGTTGCGATTTACTGTTGGATCCGTGTGTATGGCTTCAGATTTCTGTTGGTGATGGCCTCTTCACGGTTTGAGCGGTGCCGTTTGCAGCTTCATGTTGTTTGTTCGTGTCGTTTGGGTTGACGAATGTGTTGCACGTTTGGTTATGGTTTGGTTATGATATTGTGTGGGCTGTCTTTATTTTTTTATTGCATGAGGGTTTTGATGTTGGAAATTAGAATCGTTGTGAATGTTTGTTGAAATTGTACGTTACTGCAGGTTTAGGGTTTTTGAATTTCGGTCCCCCCTTGTGTGTCTGCTGGTTTTGTTTTATAGTAACAAGATTGAGACTTTAGGGTTTGTTAGATGTGGTCGAGAAATGTGGCTTTGGATTGGAATGAACAAGGAACAGAACGCTCATGATTTTGAGTTGGCAAACTGCTTATTTTGAACTTATCAAATAAATAAAAATAATAAATAAATGAAAAAAGAATGGATAATTTTGCAGACTTGGACTTGGACATTCTTTGATATTTTTGGACTTATCTAATTTATTTGGACAAATTAAAATTAAGATAAAAGACAAAAACTATAAAAAAAAAGACCAAAACAAATTTAAAAATCAAAAAAACTTAAATAAAAGATGGAATTTAACAATTAAAATTAAAATAAAAATGAAGAGAGAAGAGGGCCCGACTCGGAACAAAAAGTGAGGTATTTTAAAATACCTCTCTGCCGAATTTTTACTTGAAAAATCAGAGACTAATCAGGGCCCGAGGACACGTGTCGGTGTATGAATGTATGATCTTAGGTCAAAAATTGGGGTATGACAAAGGTAAAAGGAACAGACTACATCTGGGGGCTACCAAGCCAGGAAAGAAATCCACTAGTGTGGTCCTTATTCAAAAGCTCTCAACAAACTCCTCGTTTACACTTTATGACCTAGGACCTACCCGTCTAGACTTCAACTAGGAACTCCTAGATCTGAGATCCCATCTCACTATCTATCCTATGGTCAGTCATAGCCACTGTGACCTATCAGACCTCAAACAAACAAATAAACGGTGAAGTTACCTTCAAACAAAAACTACAACCTTGCTTCAAAGCTTTGGTGTAGCACATGAGTTATAACTCAATAAACAATCCTTAACATGTATCAAGGTGATACAAGAAAGGCTCACAAATAAACAGAACTAAACTTGCATCAAAGGATACAAGAGTAGAAGACACAAAGAACAAGGAAGAACAAAGACACAAAACTCTAATAATGACTCTTTTATCAATCGATGATTTTGATCCATTACAACTCAACTAAAGGTTCTGCTCAATGCATCAATTGATATAAAGAGAGGCTCACAAATAAAGTATAAGTCGAAACCCTAAAGACTCAATTCAATAACAATGAATTGGTAACTAAAAGTAGGGTATGAGTCTTCCTTATATAGCCATTCAGCAGCATGAGCTTTTTCATCATAGGCTATAACATATATTTGTATCAAATATTCTTTTCAGAAATATATTGAAACAAATATTCTTTAAAAATATATTTTCCTAAATTTCTTCTAGAAATATATTTACATATATTTGTATCAAATATTCTTTTCAGAGTTATTCAAAAAATAATAATTCTTTTCAGAAATATATTGAAACAGATATTCTTTAGAAATATATTTTCCAAAATTTCTTCTAGAAATATATTTACATATATTTTTATCAAATATTCTTTTCAGACATATATTGAAACAAATATTCTTTAGAAATATATTTTCCAAAATCTCTTTTGAAAATATATTTCACAAATAAAAATATCCATCTCTTGGAAAATATATTTTTCTTCTGAAAACACAAGTCTCTTTCTTCATGGAATCCTTAATATTGTCTATATTTTAGAAACAAATCACTCAGCTGTGGACAAAAATACGATACTTGGTGAACAAGAAATAAGGCGTGGTTTCCTTAATAAGATAAAGATTGCGTAAGATTAATAATTTGTGTCCAAAAACCCAAATCTTAGGTCCAAAAACTTGTGTTTATTAATTATTTTCCCAAAATAAGATTAATAACCAAAATCAAATTTACATTAAAGACTATTTTAGCATTATTTTTTGAAGAAATACTATTTTAGTACTTGTTCATCCAATGAATAGTTAATTAATTTGATCCAAAAATGTCCTAGTCCTAGGCAAGCAAAGAAGTTTATTTTTTTTACTCAAGTTATAGTAGGCTAATACAATAATAACTCAAACGACTTTATGTACATACAACAGTAGCATAACTCTTCATAGAAAAGTCTTCATATAAAAAACATAGAAAAGTCAATCGAAAAGCCATATTATTTGCTTATTGGAACCTTCGGGGACATGAGAATGAAGCTTCCACTCAAGTTCATCAAGTGCCCTCTGAATAGCCTTTTCCACATCAGTTCCTGCAATCTCTCATCAAATTACTACTAGAAAATCCAATACACAAGAAATCATAATTAATTCAACCTTGTATAGTTTTTATCAACTCTCAGATTCTATCTCTAAGACTAAAAACAACTCTTGCTGAGAAAAAATTGACTTGATGCTTCTAGTATCAACACCTTGGTCTTTCAACAATTTCAATGTCTCAACTATAGAATCAATTCCAGATGTAGGACATGGCACTCTCAAATATTGAATTTGTTTTCTTTTGTCAATTACTTCAACATTTTCTTCAAGCACAAAGTTTTTCCTTTCCAATTCCTCTTTGCATCTTTGTAACCTTTGAATTTCCTTAGCTGCTGTTTGAACTACAGAATTATTATCTGTCTGCCATAAAAGAAAAAAAAGAAAAAATTCCCAACATTAGAAATAGCTTGAAATGAAAATTAAAAAAGTGCTTATTTTAAAAGGATCATAGATAAATATATGTTAATTATGGTTTTAAAGTGTAATCTACGACCATAATTGTGGTCGTAATATAAAGGATTTTGATGTCTCTACAACGATATCACAGCCGCTATTTCTATACCGAAAATGCAGTTTAAAACTATGATGTGAATGTTTTTATATATACTTTGGTTCCTTGAGGTAACACTGCATGTAAATTGAAGCAACATTGTCTTTGTCTTTGTCTCCTCATTCTTTCATTAATCATGTGCTTGAAACCACGTTCTCTTTCACATTCTGCTACTTTATTTCTCTCTAAAGGCAAACTTTTTCTCAAAAATGCAACCATCCTCTTGTTCATGTTATTTGAACTGCACCCTTTTAGAGAACTTTGTTCTCCAAAACAAATCTTTGGTTGGTCTCTATATTGAACAAAAGCACTTATATTTGGTGTAGGACAAGGTTGTGTTTGAACAAAACAACTTTGGTTTGTAGCTAAAAGATGTTCATCCCAAAATACATCACCTAGAAGATTTTCAGGAAAAAACTGTTCCATCGTGTGGTATGGTTGTTAATTTAGTTCAAGAGTAAGAGACAAGTATGTTCTTGGTGTTTGGTTTATATGTTGAGGAAATGGTGTGCCATACTTTGAAAACGTGGTCAATTACACTGTTGTGGCCATTCGTGGGTCAAAATTTGTGCATGCAATTAAAGTCTTTACTTTAAACTAAAGTGGCTTGTTTTATGCTTGCCCCCAATCAAGAATTCACGCATGGTAGGCCCAGCATCTATATCTGAGAAAACTAGTCATAGTCAATTCTCACTCCAAATTGAGTGTTTTTAACTAAAATAAAAACTTTTGGTTGGATCAACTTTGTTTTGGTAAACAACAAAAGAAATTCCCAATTATGTCTACAAGTTTCGATATACTTTGGGTTAAAGACTAATGGATCATCATAAGTTGTTTAGAGAAGGAAACTTAATCCATTGGTTTTCAAAACTTCTCAACAAGAATATCTCTAATAGGATTTTGATCTTTTCATATCAAATTTATATCAACTGTAAATATAAATGTTCTATGAAAAATACAAAAAAAATATATATACAATATGACTACGTAAATAATAGCAAGATTAACCTTCATTTCCTCTATAAAGTATCATTTTTTAGAGAGTTGGCTCAACATGCATGTTTAGATGTCTTTTTTAAGAGGCTAAAATGGAATATATTATTCAATCAAAAAGTTCCTCCTAGCACAAGGTGTACCAGGAAAAAAACAAGAGTCACAAACATATTTACAGAAAAATGGAAACAAAAAAGAAATTAGAAAACTGAGAAAGAAATAGCATTATCCTATGCCCAACATAGTGACCGGATTAAGCCACCAACCATGGTAGTTGACAGAGCGATTAGGAAGTTTCGCTTTCAACCACATATAAGAAAGAGACTTAATCTTGTCAACAATCTGATATGTTGGACATTCTTTACCATTGAATAACCTGCTATTTCTTTCTTTACATATTTCCCACGTAGTAGCATACCAAATCAGATGCAAAAATGATTGCCGCACCATAGAACAATTACCACCAACAAAACCAAACTGGATGAGGTAATCAGCCAACTCATTAGGAAGGACCGAGCAGACACTGTAACGCCCTACTTCTATTAAAGCGATAAAACACGCGAATAATCCAAATATTCAAGAAATAGACGTCACGTTTCAAAGTTCACAAATATGCATATTAAAATTTCTCAAAGTCGCAGCGGATCAATATAAATATAACATGCATCTCCATAATAGCCAGGTCATAAACTCATAAGTACATCATCAAGCATAATAATCAAACCCGACACATGGACAACTCTCAAAAAACAGATAAATTCAAAATAACGTAAAACGACAACATCCTAGATCAGAGCATATCTAAGACGCTACGAACAACCAACGGAGGTAGCTTCCGCTATCCTCGAGTACTCACCAAGCAAGCTAACAAACTAATCCTGCATACCGTTTACCCGTCCATACAGATAGGTAGGCGGTCCACCACAGACCACTGGGGGTTAGCTTCACATCAATCATAATCAAATAAACAATTATAAGCATTCAAGAATTTCATGCATAACACATATACATACACATCCCTCCTAGAATACTAACATCACATTAATATTGTCCCTCATTCCATACACATCATGCCATCACAATTTTAACATAGCATAGCAAGCATATTCAATCTCTAATCAAGTCATCGACATAAGCTCATCATTTATCAACATCAATCAATGAAAGGATTACTCACCTTATTCTTCTTCATTTAGCCCAATCAACTCAACAAATACAATTCATCATTTCATAGCAATAGCAAGAAAGTCATCATCACCAAAAGATCATAAAATCACATTCATACAATTTACACTTCATTATTTTCACCGAAATAAACATCATAATTTAAAATCATCAAATGTACAAGTATCACCATTAACAACAAACATCAACAAGTACACATCTTCACATATTCACCATATATCACCAAGTGTACAATTCACCAAAGTTCACCAAACACATAATCACATATGAACAATTGAATATAAATTAATCAAATTAAGCTTCAATTAATTAACAAGAGCATTCAACATACACATCAACACAACAAGTTCAATTATCACAAGTATGTATTCATCAATCATATTTATCATCAAATAATCATCACTAGCACATAAGCAATTAGGACTCATGCAAATTATGATATGCGCCTATACACGACACATGTATGCATGTGGTACCAATCTCCTCAAGGTCGTCAACTTATCATGCAGCAAACACATCATTATCAACGGCTATAATCAACGATTATATGGATACAAGTATCCGGTCAACGACAATATGGATATAACATCCGACACGACATATGATGCATGAACATATGGCTCAATCAATCATGCATATGTTCACAACAATTCAACGGCTATATGCATATACATGCATTCATCACCATTATTTAGCATATATGCACTCAACAACAATATCACTATTAATTAACATATATGCATTCACCAACAATATCACCATCAACTAACATATATGCGTTCACCAACAATATCACAATCAATTAACATATATGCGTTCACCAACATCGCCTACATCATATAATTCAACAACTTCATACAATTTATCACAATCAAACAAAGGAGAAAGTACACCAATCATGATAGAAGTCATATTCAACACCTATCAAGTATTCATACATCTTCATACATTCATCTCATTCATCTCAAACTATATACAAAAGATTTCCGAGATATTCAGTCTTAAGATCAAGTTCGTCTAAGGTTAAGCATTTAACTTCTCGCATGTGATTAAGCATCCAAACAACCATTTCTACAACTTCTCGCATGTGATTAAAAAGGGTACTAACATTCAACTTACAATATTGTCATATTTCCATACGCTTAAAAAGATCTTACACTGTCAATCAAATTCAATATTAGAGTACATATTTGAAGTACTTTACCGGTTATAACGAGACTTAGGTGAAGGTCATATGTTTTTGGGAAAGTAGGTTTAATCAAGCTAATTGTAGTTAAGTATATTCTACAAATTTGATAAGTGAAATTTTTATAACCAAAATATCCCAAATGAACAAAACCAAAGTACCAAGGAACCACTTTTGATGATAAGACATTTTTAATCACAACACGGTTGTCTCAATATTTTTTTCATTTTTTGTGTGTAAACTGGTCAGTTCACTTTTCATCATCATTTCTTTTTTAAAAAGACATTTTGTGGTCTCTTAGGTTATCTAGTACCCCTACCCCAAACATAAAAGGTTGCTAATTCCAAAAGTAACCCCAAACTTAAAATTCAGCATAGATAGAAAACAAAACATTGTCTAACTCCAACATAAAACTAGGTCAAAATCTATCAAGATCTCAAGGCTTGTAATTTAGTTTGTCACCAAAAATGGGTCTAACCTAAAGGCTTAATTTGTCTTAAGAAAGGATAGATATATAATTATTAAAATTCAAGTTTCCTCAAAAAGGCTCTAGGTATCAAGCACTTTGCCTTTTTTATATAAAATAAGACCAATCAACAAATAAAGGAAACTTAACAGTTGCATAGACACTTATAAGAATAAAGAGTATAAAGTGGAAATATTTAGTTCTAACCTTACAAGATGAGATTTTTAGAAGTTGTGAATACCTAAATAAATCGAAGAACATCAATGCAAGTTCTACCTCCTTATGACTTTTGAAGTACCATTGGTGAAAAAATGGTTACTAAACTAGTAAATTTCAAAAAGAAGAAAAATCATTATTAATAAACAAGAATAGTGCAGTATAAAAGATATGGGAATACAACATTAATTCAAACAGATACTTTCCACACATAGTTTTGACTCAAAAACAAACGGAATAACTAAAAATAAGAAAGAAAATGCAACAAATAAATTGATCTAAACAAGGTGTTCAGTTCACATGAAATTCTCAGCTATTCATTCTGGCCCATGTAGAATTCAGCCGTTCTCGTCAGATTCTCTTCCCATTTTCCCCTGCATATAGGCCCTCATATTCTCTGCAACTTTTCTATTGCTATCTTCGGTCACCTTATTATTTAAACTCTCCCACCCCCCTCTGCCGGACAATGGTTTCGCTTAAGACATTATATTTATAAAATCAAACCTTTGTTCGCCATGAACATGATAATTATAGAGAAAACCTATAAATGGGCGTTAGATGTCTTCATGCTAAGAGAGATTTGGTGTTGCAGAAAACAAGTGAAGAGAGGTTAATTATATAGAGGCTAAGAATGAAGTTTGTGTTGAAGGAAAGAACAAATCTTTGAGTGAGAGAGAAGAGTGGAGTGTTGTGTGCTTATGTGGTGGGAATCTGAATAATAATGGGAATATGGGAATATGAGTCTAAATCACTTGGTAGTGATATGTGCCTTGTACGTAGTAGTATTCCTTACCAGACTTGGTAATTTTAAATAGTGGGGTAAATAATTGTGATATGTTGCACTCAATTAAAACTTGAAAAAGTTGGTGGATTCCAATGTGTCACTCAACTAAAACACTTTCATGAGATCAAACCCTTTGCACATTGTACCATGTTTCCCGTTTAAGGCAATGACGTGTGAATGAATAAACTAACCCACTCTCATTGCTTTTGTTCCCATTTCTACACACATCAATTTTATGTGGGATCAAAGCTCACAAGATTGGTAAAAATATGTTTTTTCTCAGCTCCAAGTGAGTGAGATTGGTAAAAAAAAAAAGATCTTCAATTTAGTATTCAATTGTAAGATGAGGGTCCAAAACAGAGGATGATGAAAGGAAATTGATCTTCGGTGAGGAGGGTTTTTTTATTCCCTTTGAATCTGTTGATATTTTCTTTGACATATGATATGAGTAATATGGTTTTCACTCTCTTAATACAATGGCTCTCTCTGCAACAAAATTACATTGTGTATAGGATTGAGAGAAAAAAATGACTTAGAACTTATTAAGACAGTAATATAGATAAAATGATAGGATTAGAATAATTAATAACACAAGAAAGTTTCATTAATTCATCAAAACAAAACAGACATTTGAAGCCATTATTTAAAACAACCCATTCAAGGGCACACAAAAGGCTTAGATCACATTTATTACAAAACCAACATAAACAAATCAATGAAAACAACAACAAAACATGACACACAAATCATCATAAAACCAAACATTCAACAAATGATTCCAGAAAATTGTAGCACATGACATTATGGGTGCAATGATGTCCTTTGTTGAACACCTATATTAGTCTTCACTATTGGTGAATCACGTCTGTTGGTTTCCTCTCCAACTCAACCGCCGGATCCTCTCGAGACTCGATGGGGCCTTTCGTGTCCTATTTAAGGGTGAGATTTTTTCCTTATTGATTCCAATCTGTTTTTCCTTTCCTAAATTTTTTTCTTCTCCTGGGTGGTTGAGCCCCCTGCCTTCGAAGATCTTATATGCAGCCGTCGAGAGTACTTGTTTCTAATGTATGAGTATGTGTTACGAGTCATTGTGGTCCATCTTCCACTCCCGACCTTTTATGTGGGATTATTGAACTAGGTGAAGGCCACCCCTTCTCAGCTTTACCCCCAATGATCGGGGATACATGAAGGCATTCATTCAGGTGTACGAATGCTACAAGGTGGAACTGACCTTCCCATTTTCTTCCATATGTTCAGGTACCATTTGGATGCACCTAGAGGTTCTCGGCTAAGGACTTCCTTGTGTCGGGGGCTCATCTCCTTTTACTAGAATTAGTTATGCTTCTTTGTGCCCTTTAAGGAGTCCATCAAGAACTTCAAGTTCCAATTTGTGGCGTACGAATTGCATTTCCGCTCATTTAGTCAGGAATAATGGTGAAGAAGTGTGCACTCCCAGGTTTCGTTTCTTGCGGTCGTCCAATTCGTTCGCTTCTGATGAGGATACCCCTCCCCGTTGCTTCGTGATGCTTCATGTCGCTCAACAAAGATTTTTCCGAAACGAGGAGGAATTCGTTGGCACCTTTTCTCCCTCTCTAGTAATTAGCAAGAAGACCAGGGAGATTACTCATCGGGATAAGCATGGGTTCGATACGCCATGCCTCCTGAAGTGTGAGACCACCGAGGATTCCATTGACCTCCTTGGTAAGTTTTCTTTTTCCTTTTGCCTTTAGTTGTTTACCTTCTGTATCTTTCTGACCTTCTTTCCTTTTTTTTATATGGATGAGATGCCTCCCGAGTCTTATCTAGATAAGAGGAGAGATAAGATTGTTCGTCCCATGGAATCGGCGGGGGAGTCTGCTACCGAGTTGGAGGAGTCCTTAGATAATGAGGGTGGATCCCTGACCCCGATTGTTCCATGGGTTGAGTTTTCTCTCGGTCCGGCTTCGAAGGGGAGGAAATGCTTCCTAGGAGAGACGTCTTGACCCGTTGATATTGTGGGGGTTGGTGTTGACCCTGGGAAGTTTGGGACACTCTATTCCCACCTTTTTCCTTCTTTTATAGGAACTATTCTGGACCAGTTGGACGACACCGTTTTGGAGGCAATTTATGACTTAGGTTCCATTTCTAGGGGTGTTTCGGTCGCCGCATGTATTTCTTCCATGCTGAAACTTGTGTCGCTCTCATGTTTCTTGTTGGCTGCTTACCAGTAATTTTGTAGTGTGAACGAGAGTTTGATCACCTCATATGACAATCTCAAAGCACAAAATGCCTTTCTTGAAACGGAGTAGCTGGACAAGACCTCCGAGTTTGAAAATGTCACTGGATTGGTAAGAGGTCGGAAGAAGTTGCTGAGGTCGCGAGGCTGGAGAAGGTTCACATGTTTGGGGAGTGCGAGAGGCTGGCTCATCTCTTGGAGGAATCAGAACGAGCCCTAGTTGAGAAAAGTTCGTCAGTTCCTTTAGATGCGGCCGCCCTGCAGGATTGGAAGTTGGAACGGAGCTTTGGGCGCTGAGGTTGAGGGTATGAAGCAGGTTTTGGATGCCATTGGACGAGACTCCTTTGAGAATGTTGTTCGCTAGGAGGAATTTTTTCACAAGATCATCGTCGACCCTAACGGGCAGGTCATGTTCCGCGTCGTAGGAGACAATGAATTTTGAAGCCTAAAGGCATAGTTTTAAAACTCGGCTCGGTCATCGACTCGGGAGGGGTACTGGGTCACTGGGTCAATGGTCGAACCACTGAGTCATTGGTCGAACCGCATGACTGAACCGGATCAACTCGGATGACTCGGTTAGATAACTCGGTCTTGAGATTAAATTTATATATCTATTTAACTGGATTAAATCGGATTTAATCGATGACTTGTTCACTTAAAAACTAAAAAAACTGACATGTAATATGTATTTTAATCTTTGTACAACTATATTTTGTTGATAGGAAATATATTAATATTAATATAATATATCGATTTTCTAAAAAAAAAAAATGATGCGTTCTTTCCTCTTATAAAATTTAAATGTATTATATTTACATATATAATATATTTCAATTTGTAACAAAGATTAGAAGTTGTTGCAGTGGTTAAGCTTCCAAACAATCATTTTAATGTTCACGGTTCGATTCCTCTTGTCGATAACTTTTTCATATTTCAAATTTTTCTACAAAAGTCCAAACTTGAAGCAAAAAACGACGTCGTTTAAGATGTTGACCGGGTTTTACCTTTCTAATTCTAGTTTTTTCCTTTTTTTTTTAATTACCAAATCCAAAACGACGTCGTTTTAGTCAAGTAAAAAGCAAAAAAAAAAAAAAAAAGGAAGAACTGGTCTGACCATCAACTCGGCCGAGTCACCGGGTTTTGACCGGTTCTCGCCGAGTTAACTGCATGGCCGGTCCAAATGTTGGCTCGAACCGGTCTGGCCACCGGTTTCTGGTCCGACCGACCGGTCCGAGCCGAGTTTCAAAACTATGCCTAAAGGGGCCCTAATGATTTGACAGACTTTGTGGTGGAGGATTTCTTGAAGAGTGAGGGGAAGGTGATGTGGCACTTCAAAAATATGAAAAAGAAAATTTATTGTGGTCAAAAATCAGAAATATGGAAAATCAGATTATGCGATGATTTGGCACTTAATTGTGGTCAAAAAGAAATTTGAAAGGTTTGTTTAATACTATATTAAAGAATATCATTGATATCACTTGAATTAGAGAATCAAATTTTTTGTTCCACTTTCAAAAAGAAATCGCTTTTTAACCTTTTAATTTTTAGCAGGAATTTAACCTAAAAATCTTTGTTTTTGGTAACGGTTTAATCGTTTTAGTAGGAATTTTGACCAAAATATTATGACCAAACTTTTCATACATATATTTTGTAAGATTAAATATTTTGTAACCGTTCTATCTCCAAAAAAAAAATTATGAATGGTAATTAATAAAAAAAACGTTATTAAAATTAAATAACTTTAATGTAATTTTCCTATCACTACTTCCCTAGTCATTATAAATAACCCAGTGCAAGGTATTCATGTCACCTATCAAAACAAAATGGCATCTTGCATCAATCCTCTCCTTATAACCTTTCTATTAATCTGTGTTTCATTTGCGATGGTTAGAGGTAAGAAACTAGATCCATAACTCGACTTTCATATGTCTGCAACTAAAATACTTGGATTGTAGAAATATGAGTAATCTTTGAAATGCTTTCATATATTTTAAGTTAAAGTTTCTCCACAGTATTAGATAGTATTTCTAATGTAGTTTTAATGATTGTTGCAGGTGATGTCCAATTTCCAAAAGGAAAACGTTGTTTTGTTTCAACATTGTGTCCAACTGGACCACAAGCTTGTAACCATTTTTGTCAAGTATCACTGGGTGACCCTAATGGTGGCTTTTGTTTCGATGACCATGGCGTATGTTGTTGCAACTAGACTTTTGAGATCATTTTGTTTGATGATTGTGTGTATCCACAATCATTAAGATGTTTATGAAAATAAGTTGAATAATCAATATTGTAATTTTAATTATGGACTATTATATGTTTCAATGTCCTAATGCTTTTTTAAATTCACTGATGCTCTATATTGTAAAACAGCATTAAATATTAAAATAAAATTTTAAAAAATTATTTGACCACAAAACAATAATGATAATTATGATTACAATGATGTTAAATATTACAATGAAATTTTTCAATGTTTTGGAAGTTGTTTTCCTTCCAAAAAGGCCTTGAAAAGCACCAGAGACCTCCCTGGTTGAGAAGAGGGTGCTGCATGACCAGCTCCTCTGATGGTTGCAAATGCCAGCATGTCCCCATAAACTTGGGTCGACCCAGCAACCTAAACAAATCAAATATAAAAACATAAGTTAGTTTTATAATGATGTGAATGACTTAACAGTCAATTAGGATAGATATGATAACATTTACTATTGTGACAAAGTTCACAAAAATAAATATACTATTGTGAATGATTTGTTATTTTTCTTACAAAACTATTGTGAATGACTTAACACCAAATGAGCCCATAATATAAAAATCTTATATCCATTCTAAATGTTTACCTGTCTTCCCATAAACCAAGGTCTATAGGCCCCTGTTGTGTTCAACCCCAGTTCCTTGGCTAATCCGATCACTAAAGATCTCGTCCCAGTCAATGGTATGACCGAATCTTGGTCACCACTGCAAGAGCAAAAAATAGCTTTGATTAGATGACATTGATTAACTGGTAAATGTAACGACAAGTAACAAGTCGGAGGAAAAAAAACATGTTACCTGTATGCTAGAACCCTAACACCCGACTTAACAAGTTTCCCTAGCATAGAGATGGTAGGATTCTCAAGGTTCTGGAAATCATATACCATAACTCTATAACAGAAAGGAAATATTGGTGTTAGCACTGCATCTTATATATATGTACACCAAAGATTTTGGAAGTTGTAACAAGATCCAAACTCTATTGCTAAGTCGTCTATCGATCAGAATGTAAAACTTACGAAGTACATGTTGACCAATTTCCCACAAGCTGCGTATGCAGTGCCTTCTGCACTTCTTTCCTATTTAGATATGTGAATGTTTCATCTCCCACGCACACATCTATCTTCTCTGCAGCTTGCTAATAAAAGATGGAAGGAAGAATTAGAATATAACATTGGAAAGAAAATAAAAACATAGAGAATTTAGATTGACAAAGAATGGGAATTGTATTTGTATATACCAGTTGAGTCAACACATATGCCTGTTGTTTTCCTGGTGGTGGACAGACATCAAGAGTTACATCCATTGCATCAGTATATGCAGTAACCTATCCATGAAATGTTACGGATTGAAGTTAATGATCAAATTTTAAAATATGCCTCCAGAATGCACGAAAATTGTTGAGATATAGATAGTAGTATTTTCCAACAAAAATTGTAGATTGGCTAAAATTTACAGTTACCTCCATTGACAATAGCCGATTTACTTTATCACATGCGTTACTCAGTTTCCCAGTCCGACTCTGTCTTTTAATTTCAGCAACACTGCATACTGTTTTCAACATTTGATATGTTGAATCTTGAATCTGTCCGTGAGACCACAAAAATTCAGCTCCACTGCTGAAATCTGTGTTGAATTCAAGAAGGGGATTTCCTATCTGCCAAATATTAACAAAGGAACAATGTTAGTCAAAAATTATAATTTCCTATCCGAAAATTATTTAAAAAAGTATTCCGAATTTATACTTACTGCTATCCCCTTCAGTCGTATGTTGGCTTTCGTTTGGAGGATTAGCTCCGCAAGCTGCGGGGCAAAGTGACCTGAAAACAGTAATGAGGTTTTGATTAACACAACATTCAAATTAAAAATACTAATCACTTCATAAAAAAAAATTACTACCTGCGTAGCTCTCTCCGGTAATAAAGAAATCACTTCCTTGATACATGGGAAATCTGGAGAACCAGCCCTGTAGAAACAACAAGTTATCCCTTGCTGTATATAGAGAAGAGATTAGTATTGTTTCGGAAATAAAAATAATCAAGGGTAAAAATATCAGAACTTGAGGTTTACTGAGATGATTCATTGAAGAAAAAGAAAGAAAATAAATAAACCTGTAATTTGGTCATTCATGAGGAAATAATCAGACTTGTTGGCTGAATATGAGAAGCCAACACCAATTGGAGAGTCTAAGTAGATCATGTTAGCTACTGCAAAAAGTAGAAATATAATTTTTTTAGTATAAGCCAAAAAGGTATGAAAAATAAACAAAAATATAAGAAACTTGTTGTGTTACCTTTGTTCCAACTGAATGAGTTTTTCACAAGGCCCTTCCTTGTTGGCTTGAAAGGACCGTGCTCCGAAAAGGCACCTTGACCTACTGAAGAACAGCCCGGTCCTTCAAGATCCGAAACAAAACAAAACATCTCAGATCAATTCAAAAATGTTATGAAAATAATCGGCGACAATTTTCACTATTTGATACAGACTTTGTTATTAGTCATTTAGGATTGTTTTTAGTAAATCAAGTTTTCTGTTTGTGTGTCCAATATAATTACACAATATTCAGTTTCCATCTGTAATATGGTATCAGTGTAAAACCCTAAAATTCCTTTCTTTCCAAAAATCTTTAGTTTTCTGCCAAAAACAAAATCTTGTGACATATAGACAAGCCTCTAGAATGTCAAAAAATGGAAGAAAAAAAAATCAATGATCAATTTAAAAAAATGTAGAGATGTCACAAAAATTGTTGAGAATATATATAGTTAGTGTTTTTAAACAAAAAGAGTAGATTTGCTAAACAACTTTCACCTAAACTTAAATTTGAGAAACTTGTGACATAAACTATGTTAGGGTCAAATTTTTTGTGAATGTAGTTAGTGTTTTGAAACAAAAATAGTGGAATAGGTAAAATGGACACAGTTACGTACCTCCGTTTAACCATAATACTACTGGTTTTGAAGCAGGATCAACTTCTGCTTCTACGAAATAGTAGAAAAGGGCTCTCTGGTGGGTTTCATCAATGGTTATGTGGCCAGAAAATTGTTGGAAGTAAACTTTGGGCTGATCAGGTAATCTTGTGATCTTGTCAGCTTCCAAAGTTGAATTCACTCCTCCAAGAATGAACATGAGAATGGTAGAGAAAACGCATAACTCGGTGTTAGATGTCTTCATGGTATGAGAGATTTGGTGTTGCAGAAAACAAGTGAAGAGAGGTTAATTATATAGAGGCTAAGAATGAAGTTTGTGTTGAAGGAAAGAACGAATCTTTGAGTTAGAGAGAAGAGTGGAGTGTTGTGTGCTTATGTGGTGGGAATCTGAATAATAATGGGAATATGGGAATGAGAGTCTAAAGCACTTTGAAGTGATATGTGTGCTGTAACAGTAGTATTCCTTACCACACTTGGTAATTTTGAGTAGTGGGGTAAAAAACTTGTGACATGTTCCACTCAACTAAAACTTGAAAAAATTGGTGGATTCCAATGTGTCACTCAACTAAAACACTTTGATGAGATGAGAGCCTTTGCACATTGTACCATGTTTCCCGTTTAAGGCAAAGACGTGTGAATGAATAAACTAACCCACTCTCATTGCTTTTGTTCCTCATGTGATGCTTTTGTTCCCATTTCTAGACACATCAATTTTTTGTGGGATCAAAGCTCATAAGATTGGTAAAATTATGCTTTTGTTCCCCCCAAGTGAGTGGGATTGGTAAAAAAAATATTAGTAAGTCACTACACTACAGGTAAAGCAGGTATCTCGATTCTTACTCCTATCTTCGACCTAGTATTTGTTCACGTATGTAAACACAAGTTAATTACAACAGGTGAGCTGCCCAGTGAAATATCCTAGGTGGAATTTCAAGGCACTCTAAGAAGTAAATGAAGAATACACCGTTTTCACTGTTTAGAATCTGTCCGATCAAATATCTAAGTGTCCCCCTTTTATAGCCATCAAAGTGTTGGTTTAATGCACCTTTCTCTGATCATTCAAATCCCATTAAGTTGTGATCCAGAGCCTCCCATTAGTTGTCTGCTTTCTATACGGCTACCCGTGGATTAGGGTGCAACTCATCTGTACCAGGCGCATGGAGTCGAGACGAGCTGATCATTCGTACATGACACGTGGTATAAAGTGAAGATGAGACGAGCTGACCTGACCTGACTTGAACAGTCAAACCAGTGTTGACTGAAGACGAGCTGAGTTGACCTGACTTGAACATTCAAACCAGTGTTGACTGAAGACGGGCTGAGCTGGCCTGACTTGAACAGTCAAGCGGAATGGTTCCATGTCAGTCCACCAAACGTCAAACTTGTTAAGGCGTAGACGTTTATTCTTTATTCGGTTGACCTATATCAGTCCAGTATTCAATGTTAAGATAAGAGTCCAAAAGAGAGGGTGATGAAACGAAATCGATCTTCGGTGAGGAGGGTTTTTTTATTCCCTTTGAGTTAGTTGATATTTTCTTTGACATGTGATATGAATAGTATCATGAAGAATTTAGATTAAGTATGCTCTCAATTTTCTCATCTAGAATTCTCAATTCACTTTCTTAATATTAATTATAGTTTACATCTTACAATTGGTATCTATATGCAAGTTGTAACCCAGCACAAATTTGTCGGATTAAGAGAAAAAATGACTTAGAACTTATTAAGACAATTATATAGATAGATAAAATGATAAGATTAGAATAAATAATAAGACAAGACAATTTCATTAATTCATCAAAACAAAACAGACATTTGAAGCCATTATTTAAAACAACCCCTTTCAAGGGCACACAAAAGGCTTAGATCACATCTATTACATAACCAACATAAACAAACCAATGAAAACAACAACAAAACATGACACACAAATCATCATAAAACCAAACATTCAACAAATGATTCGAGAAACCAACCAAACAAACACATCAAGACCTTTTCTCAATCTGAACAAAACCACCACTCTCAGCAGGAGGAGCTTCAGCATTCTCGTGAGTATGACCATGGCAGCACTTGTAGCTAACAGAAGCAATCTCCATTGATCTTCCACAGTTTGAATCAGGACAGTAAATAGATTCAAGAATATCAGCAGGGTAATTAGCCAACTGCATATTAGCACAAGCAACAGGAAATTCTCTTCTCTTCCTCTCATAATACTCCTTAAAAGCAACATCAAAACCAGCTTTCTCAAGTACTTTCTCTTTCCATATCTCAAAATCAACAGCAGTTGCATACATTTGATCACCGCGACCAAGCAGTTTCACATTTGGTCCTTTGCTTAGCAGAACCCAACCAGGTTGGTCTTGTTTGAGACAAAGCAAGCTTTTGATTTCGTCGATTGTTGGGTCTTTGTGTTTCTTTTGAAGCATGTTTGCAAATAAGCTTTCTATGCCTATCCAGAAACGAGGAACGATTCTTTTGTCTTCTTTTCCGAAGTGGAAATGCTCTATTACTGCATCAGCTTTTCGGGTGATTTCGTGCCTTTTGATTTTCTCGATTGCTAGTGCAAAGTCATGTGTCCATTTTGGGTCGGTTCCTCCATATATGAAGATGAATGTGTCCCCTTTAATCTGATTCACATTCACATTTATATAGAATTAATCAAACAAATATTTATTGAGAAGCATAATATTTAGCAAATTGAAATCCCTTTGGTCAATACTTGACGCATTCAAGCATCCAGGACAACCGTGGTTGTAGGGTGGGATCGGACGATTGAGATTTCAATATAGATTTGATTGTATGTATGGTTCTATGCATTGAAAGTATGCAACTTATATTTACAGATGCCTTCAATAAAATCATACTATAGTGTCGGTTTTTTAGGTTAGTTATTAAAACGTCTACGTAAATATCTGTATGATTTGATTGCATGTATGTGTAAAAAAATTAGAAAGCAAGTCTATACAAATTTAATCAAGACAAACATAGTATTAAAAATTAATTGCAAAATTTGTACTTACAAGGTCTTGGAGTCTTGGATAAACCTTCTTCATTTCAGCCCAAAACCAATTCCATTTTTGAGTAAGTGACTCATCATCTGTGGGACGAAAAGGGAAGGCATCTATTCCCCAAACAAAAATCATATGCATTGCATTATGGTTCACAATCCTACCTAGAGGGTTCAGAACAGGTAGAATTGGCTTATTCTTGTAGCTCAAGTCTTCTCTTATCAACCTTATTCCAGCCAAGGGATAGAAGTACTCAACCACATACCATGGCATTTCTAGCTTCAAGTTATCAAATTCAGCTTTGTGAAGTAGGGTCCAATCATCCACAATTGGGATCCACAAGATCTTAAAATCTTCTTTTCGGTATCCTTTTAGTTCTCTTGGTTCTTCTTGTAGTCCAACATAGATGGATTGTAGAAGACGAATCTCGTCTCTTATGCTGTCTAGGCCTGAAATGAATACCAACACATGCTTCTTCCTAAACACTTCAATGCTAACCTGTTGAATTAACGACGGAAGTTAGAGACGGAAAAAAACTAAGAAGCTATTTACTTAATGAAAATGTTTTCACATAGTAAACGTACCATAATGTTTTGTGCTTTATAATTTTGAAAACTACTAAAACTTGTTATTTATTGACAAAATATATTGGTCCCTCTAGCAACCGATTTTGCTACTGATTTTCAAATGAGTAATTAAAACGAGTTTGAGATCGATTCAGAGATTGATATAAAAAATGTCGATATTAGTTGTTAATGTTAGCGACCAATATAGCGGACAATCCAGTCATATCTTAATAATTATCATTAGGTTTTTGATATAACATGAACCACATTTAAATATTAACTAACCATTTGTCTGTTCAAGCCATCAAACACAAGGGGGTCCTGAATTTCATTGTGGAAGACTAGAACCTTCAAAACCTCAACAATTTCTGTTGGAGTCTGAAGAACCCTCTTACGCCTCCAGTAATCTTCTAGCTCACCTGCAATATACACACGCATAATTTATAATTAGCATCTGATTTATTTTTCTTCATTGTATGTATGTTTCCAAATAATGCATTGAAAATTCAGTGTTTGTAGCTCCCACTAAAAATAGCAAATAAAGATAAAATGAATAATTAAGCATATAAATAATTACCTATATGCTTTCTGCTCCTTGTAAGATGAGCCTTTAGTTTGCTTACAATGGAAGCAAGCTTGACATCATAACTTGATAATTCATACCTGTCATCCCTGAAACAAATTCATGAAAACACTCTCATGAATATTACTCCGTCTAATCCATATTAATTGACACGTTAACCTTAGTACATGTCAATGCACAACTTTGACCACTGATATCAGTAATTATCTATCGGTAAAAGTTATGAAAAAATGATACTTTAAAAGTATTTATTGAGACAAATCGAACAAACACGAATTATGAAAAGATATTCCAAGGAATTAAAGTACTTACGAATCACCAAAAAGAAGATCAAGATGATTAGCACAAATAATAGCAGTAATGATAGCCCAATAAACAGCAACAGGAATCTCTTGCATAGCTTCAGACAAAGCAGGAACATCTTTATGTTCATATCCTTTTGTTGAAAGCTTTTCCAACTCAGTAATACACTCAACAGCAAACAACAGATTCTTCACCAAACTGTTGTAATCAGCAATGGCTTGTCTATTTTTATCGACACTTTGAACACGGTTCATTGTTGCTAATGATCTTCCAAGTGTGTCGCCACTTGGTGTTTGAACTAGGTGCCAGAAATTTCCATATTCTAATGAAAATGCAGCTAGTGCAAAGATTGCTTTTCCATCCCATGTATGAGATTTCAGCTGATCAAGGATTGACATTGTTGTCATGTGAGCATGGTGCTCACCAGGTGCTGTGCTCATCATCTACAAATCACAAAATAATTAGTTACAACTTAGAAATAAATTTCATATAAAATTTGTTTCTGTTTTCAATTTTGATTGCATATTAATAGTGGGCTATTTTACGCTCTGGCTTTAAATGAGTCCCCAGCAAGTGGATGGTGGGATTGATTCCCTCGAATTAGTCGATCCTTAGATTGGATACCGAGTTTTAAAAAAAAAAAAAAAAAAAGTAGTGCGCTATTTTAGATTAGAAGAGAGTATTTAGGAAAAAATTATTTTATTCTTTTATGTCATTTTTTATAATAATATTATGTTTATTGTTTTTCATAGATTACCTCCAACATAGGTAACCTTATTAGAGATACTGGCAAACACTAAATATAAACACCTTTTAGCGGAGATTCAAATCTTGGTTAGTATTTTCTTTTTATTCTAATTGCCTATAGAATAAATATATAAGCAAAAATGTATATGTATTTAGGTCAGATTAGATTAAATACATGTATACAAGTTGGAGTAAATACATGTACATGTTGGTATATTGCTATAAAATAAAATGTACATGTTGGTATATATTTCATTTAAAGAGTACTCGTTAATATATCATGTCTTTTATAAGTATAACCTATACAATCATCTGATTTTTAGTGCATATATTGGTCTTAAAATAAAAAATGTATATAACATTGATATATATAAAATTACCTGGGCAGAAATATGCTTCAATTTACGGATAGGAGGCTCATAACCGGTTATGGGAAGTTTGTCTTCTACAAGACCTACAGGAGTCCCAGTCTGCCAAAAAAAAGATACAATATTTTTCTTCATTAATGCATAATTATATTTGGAAGCGAAAAAAATTTATCAAATTTTTTTTTAACGACAAATATTAATAATTAGTTGTTAGAAATATATACCTTAGATGCAACACTATCAGCGACTGCAGTGGAACGCTTGAGAATGTTTGAAGTGAGATTGAAAAGCGATTCCACGTCGTACCTTTCACCCGTGTGGACGTGAGTTAGGTAAACGGTTTCGAGGATCTTATCATCACTCCATGCCAATGGGTTTGAAGCTTTTGCTTGTTGGCTATAAGCTGACACATTGCTTACAAGTGAAGCTGGCGCCATTGAAGACGACATGTTAGGCCAAGAAAGTTATTATATCTCTCTTTGGAGCTACTATGGTTTTGTTGGAAATGATGTCTTGTTCTTTTGTTGCTTGGCCTATTTATAAGGTTGAGAATAGATAACAGTTTACACTTAATTTGTATGACAAGTTTTCAAAAAAGCTACTATAAAAAGAAAGGGCTGAAATACATGCTTGTCCTTTATCTAAAGTTAATTAGAGTTTTAAATTATAATTTTAGATTGATATATCTTCTAAACAATTGTAAAATAGTCACTAGTTATAACACCTTAAATAATAATTTATTCGTCCTATTTAAAAAAATAATAATTAAATTCTATAAGTTTCAATTGGATCTCTTGTTAAAACAAAAACGTTTCAATTATATCCCCTATCTTAATTTTTTTTTTTATTAGTTTGATCAATTAACTTTTAAAAACTTTAACTTGGAACACATGTTTTTTAATTTTTGGTTTCAAAGTTGTTTATAAAAAGAAATTTATATATCAATGTGATCTATTAAGTTGTTTAAAAAATTAGTCTCTTATTTTTTGAGGGTGCATTTATTTCAAAAATTATACCAATGTTGTCCTCTCTATATTTTCAATTTAAACAAAAATGAGCATATTAAAGTCCAAAATAAAGATTGAAAAACCAAATTATAACTAAAAACTATTAAATAAACTGAAACTAAGAAACAAAATAAAGAGAGAAAAACTATTTTAGCCTAGAAATACATAATGTTGACCAACTTTATTTGTGTGGCTCTTAAAACCTCGTATGTTCATGATTCATGAGGGGATTAGGCCCTAATCATTAGGGGTAGTATCGGTAGTTTCAATTATTTCCCGCAGCTTTTGCTTTTGACAAAGATGGTGGTTATTCTTGTATCAAAACATTGAAGAAAGGAATATATGTTTCTTGTTTTTTGCTAATAGAAGGAATAAATGTTTATTACTAAAGGTTAAAAAGAAGAAGAATATTTTATGATTGCGATAACAAGCAATGGATTGATACACATAGTAAAGTGTGTGGGACATTTCATTCCAAAAAAAGTAAGCTGCACGTAAATTATCTTGGATAATGACATGGTTTCAAATTGTAATAATGTCTTGCATCTCATTCTCACAGCATGCAATTGCCCTAAGTTTAATTGTTCCATTCTCATCCCAATATATAATCGTAGATGTTTTAGAAATTAATATGCTAATTAAAGTAGTGTATAATGTATAATGATGAGAATATTATTGTGTTAATTTCGTTCACGATTGTTATTGTTTTACAAGTTTACCTTTAATGAAAGAGAATTAGTTAATCTTTTCATAAAATATTTATTGCAATCATAAAAAATATGTAACATAAATAGGGGTGTATTTGTAAAAAAAAAAAAATAGTTAATGCACTTTGAAATTTGAAAATGTCTTATAAAAAGCGACAAAAATAAAAACTTAGAACGGTCTTATATTTAAGGACGGATGTGGGGTTGAACACCACATCTTCACTCAAAATCTTAGAGAATTAAGTATATGGGTCCTTTCGTTTATATTTTTCTCAACATTCTTCTATCTAATGTGAGATTTTAACTTAAATATATTTTATCATGTGGTTAGGGTGGGAGCATCTTATCTTTAGAGTTAAGTAGTGTTCCTAGTTATATTTTGGGGGCTTGGGGGTAATGAGAGGAAGGTTTGGGCTCCTCTTGGTCAACTAGTTGATAAGATCAAATTCACCTCATGAAAGTGGCTTTTAAGATGACATATATTTTGGTCATTTATGCTTCTACTACAACTGTGAAATGAAACCAATTATGTATTGAGTACGTCTTGTATTCCTAGGTTATTGTAGCCTCATATACTTGTATTTTCGTTCTATTCGTAATCAATCATCATATTTACATATGTGATTGATGTGATTGATTAAGAATGACATACCTTTTAGGATTTCATATACAACGAGGATGAGCGATGAACTATCCACGTTGTTGTCTAAGATTTCTCCACTTTGTTAACCGTCTAATGTGGCAACGAATAAATAATTAAACAACGGTGAAAAAGAACTTCTCATTATACTTACCTGAACCATCCAACCTAAATTCCAACACACAGTTCATGTAAATTAATTCCAAAAAAAGATATTAATGTAAAACATAAATATTGAACAACTATAAGGTTTCTCAGATGGCCAAAAAAAACAAATAAAAATGTATAAATACAGCGGTTGTGACTAGTTGATTTGATTCTCTTTTTGAGAATACACATGTTTATAAGTTATAACACTTTTTCAATGGCAAATAAATATATTAATAAAACAAGAAGAAAACCAAAGGATAGAAAGGGGAACGGGGGACTATTTAGGTGACATTAGTTTTTGGTGATATCGATGATATAATATTGCTTGAGTTCTCTTTAATCAATCATTTTTTCCTATCTAAATAACTTATTTTAATTATTCATTCGTGATTCTCTCGTGTCATAAGCAATGTTACTTAAGTGAAAGAGGAATAGAGGTACACAAATAGACAAAGTACAAATCAATGAGACAGCGAAAAAACAAATCAACTGAAATATAACAAAGAAAAAACTAAAACCACATGTAAAGAGCCACCAAACGGGTCAAACCAAAGCAAAAGTAGGGAACCCAGGTTGCCCACACTAAGAGAAGTCACAGGAACCAGGCAACCACCTAGTAAAACCAATTTCAAGACAAGAGTAAAACCAAAGAACGAGGCGATACATCGCGAATTTTAAATCCGCGAATTTTTACGAAGATTGTTATTATGAGTCGAGTGTCCACTATGTTTTGGAAACGGTGGAAACATGCTATGTGGTGGTATTGAACAACCAATCACATTGTGTTGCAATGCATTTGCGAGTGATTTTGTTGCTACGTTTAGCATTTTTTAAAACGAAATCAGTGCAGACTTTCAAGACCACACAATCGAATGCTAGACCGAAACCAAACCTATCAAAGATCGAGCCCTCCCCTCTAAACTTCCAAAGACAGCGAGAAGACATAACATGGCATGGGTAAAACATTAAAAAATACATCGTATATATTTTTATCTCTTTCTTACTTTTTATATTATACAATTACAAACATTAAAAAATACATATAATTTACATCAAATGACATCCTATTAGACATCAACAATTTGATGTTAAAATATCTGTTTTAATGAGATGTGAAGTGTTTCATGCAAATTTGGGTTTCAAGCTAGCTTAGAAACATGGAATTACACACCTTTAAGTTGAAAGTGATTGTAAGGTGTTAGTCGACATAATAATAGAAAATTGCAATATTAATAGGAGTGTTCCTACCTTGATTTGGCACATCAGTTAAAAACATGAATTGGCAGGTACAAATTAACCATACTTGATCATGAAGGCAATAGAGTTGTTGATTGGTTAGCTAACTTTATTTTAACTTTTAACGCTTTTAATTTGCATACAATAGAGATTGCTCCTAGGCAGCCTCTTTGATGACATATAAGACGCTTGTATGCCTCAGAATATTCATTTAGATTTGTAGTTTTTTTCTTTCCCTCTTTTGTACCCACAAAAAATATCGTTTTCAATTAGCAAACATGTGAACTTCGAGGTTGTCATATAAATTATTCTACTTTCTTTCACTTTGTTTAATAATTTTTAGAGTTCCAGTCAGAAAATAAGTTTTGAGAGTTTCAAAGTCTTAAAGAGAATTTAGAATGATATAAAGCATGGTAACAAAGAAGTGAAGGATAAATGATTTTAATTTGAAAGCGATGAATTAATTTCAGACTTTGATATAATTTAGTATATAAAAGAACCTAATTGAATTATTCTTTGATACAGCATCTTTTTAAGCAATTTGAGAGAGCATGTTGTCACATGTTCTTGTCAAGAGTTTTTAAGCAACTTCAAACTTTTCTTTATGATGATGAAAATATGTCGATACGATATTCAAGAAGTCTTGTTTTTAGTTGTTGGTGAATTTGTATACAAATCAAGCTTCTTGCACACTTTTCACTAAGCAACGTACTTATATCCTCTTAAAAAAGATAAAGGGTCATGCTTAAATAGTATGCCAGGATTAAGGGATTTGTTTTCTTATTGAAGCTAGCTCAATTAGATTCACTAAATTAATTAAATCTTATTTGATTATATTAGCAAAATAACAAAGTATCATTATCTATAACCGATGTCTCGACTATGTTCAGTGGTGGAGTCAGAAAAAAAAAAAAAAATTCAGGTAGGCCATTAAAATAAACTATAATATATAAACACAAAATTAAAGTTATAATAAGCATTATGTACGAAGTTGAAATGACGGATTTTACTAAAAAGTAAGGATGGATACTTTAAAAAAGAAAAGAATTGCATATTTTACAACAGGTATAAATCATGAAAAAAAAATTATAGTACAACTATTATCTGATGGAATTTTCAGTTGACAAGACAATATACGGGAGATTTGAAACTCTTGCAAATTCGAAGATCTATAAATCTCACCTAAACAACCAAGTATAAGCATGGCGAAAATCACGAATGCCACTTTTGAAACTGCAAAAACTAAAATCTAAAATCGTTGAAATTTTTCTAAAGTCTCCTAAAATAGACCTATAATTTATTTATTTGTTATTTTTTTGGGTGGGCCACTACATCACTTTGCGGGGATTTGGATTTGTCAAAAATTAAAACTGACAAAGAATCGTATAAAATCTATTAAAATAGACCTATAGTCGTTAATTTTTTAATTTTTCCGGATGGGTTGTGGCCCACCCTAGCCCATGAAGGGCTCCGCCTCCGACTATGTTGCCACCTCAGCAACACAACAATCCTCCATAACATCTTAAATATGTATAAAAAGAGCAACCATGTACACTAAAGCTCCCGCATATGCAGAGTCTGGGAAGAGGTCCCACCATTTTGTGTAAATGTGTATAAAAAGAGCAACCAACTTATTCTACCTCGCCCCAAAGCAATACAAATTCAACCAGATAATGGTTTATGCATCAAACTTCACCTACTTGTCCCTAATATACGACCATCGATTTTGTGTTTCCCTTTTTGAACGAAAGTGTGCGCATAAAAATCACACACAATGTTGTGTTTCTCCAACGTAATTCAGAAATGTTTTCAGGATGCTTACTTGTTGTTCCCAGAGCAAATGCTCTGTATTCGTTAACATCTTTATAATTGGTGATATAATGATATTGTTCCTCATGACTGGCTGAACAAATGAAGATTCGTCTACATGCGTGCTCCATTTTTTTTTCTTGTAGTACGCTTGAGTTTCTTACTCATTTGAAAATGAAATCATAGAAACTCAAATATAGGAGGCAAAAAAAAATGGGGATAGATGAGATAACACTTGAAATCACCATAGAGCACACCAGTATGATGAACAAACTCAACAATTCAAAGGAGATATGAGTAAAAGTGGAGACAAATTAAGCGGGAAATGTTTTTGGCCGACCTAAAACGATCACCATAAAAATAGTGTCACTTCATCTGACGATGCAATCATGCTCGCCTGACGATGCTTATATAACTATCATAATAGTTTTGAATTTCAAATCTACATCTAGTGATGCCATAGGCATGTTTAGCGCTACCAACCATCGATGAACAAAAAAAACCATCCGCAAATTTCGTCTAGCATTACCAATCAAAATTTCATCTGACAAAGGGACTTACTTCACTATACAAGACCAACAAGAAATTAATTCTTAGTATCTTAATAAATGAAAAATTCAAAAATAAAGTTACTTCTACGATAGATTGCCTCTTAATATGCGTTTCTTTACCGTCACTAGGTTAACAAGTGACAAAGTCAAGGATCATGTAAAATCACATGAAATCTCACTCTTGTCAAGTGGAAACAATATGATGGAGCAAATAGGGTGAGTCGTCTAGTTATTGAAGTGTATAACCACGTCTAGTTAGTCTTTATATGACTGGTCACTTTGAAATTCATACTGATACCTTGAACATTAACAGTTAGGACTTAGGATAACTTATTTATCCTTTAAAATAAAGTACACATTATAGAACTACTACTGCTACTACTAAGCAACCACGCATAATAACAATAAAATAAACAAGAATGAAACTACCAAACTTTGCCTCATTATCCACATTTACCCATGGTTATCACATTAAATAATAAATATGAATGTTTGACAGTACATGAAGAAAGGGGACAGGGACAACTCACCCCAGATTAGTTAAATGAACAATTTGCAACTTAAATTTCCGCTGAACTTAAATAAAACAAAGAAAGAAAAAAATTATTTTGATTTCATGTAAAAGGAATGACCAAAAAAAAAAAATGTTTTTCCCCTGCATAATTGTATTTGTATGTCTTCATCTTATAGGTCTCAGAATCTGAAGTCAGGATCTACATCCATTGCCCAAGCAAACTTTTCCAGCAGAGTTTTACTGAAAATCTGAGCATTTCAAGCCCCAAAACAAGAGTATGTTAGTCATAAGCCAATCAAAATCAATACTAGAGTTATTACACAGATCAATTCAAACCAAAAAACAAAATTTCGGGGACTATATAAAAAAAACGGTATATGTTATACTCCAACGGGTTCTATATATAAGAAAAAGTTGAGTCAACAAAAGTTGATGTATTCGGACCAAGTTTTAGACCATATACATCAACATTTTTTTACTCATTCTTGTATATAAGATTGGAGGTAGTATAAGATATCAAAAACACAATAAAGCCTTTATGGATTACAAGTCCGATTCTGGTGGGAAGCAACCTAGCCTCCGGAAAATAAGCAACATCATACAAACAAGGGAAAGTCGGGAAAGTCCAATAGAAGCTTGATTGTTATTTGTTTTTCAACAATTGGGGGAAAATAAATTTACTTCATGCACATTATTTTCGAATTTTGATCAAGAGAAGAAATACTAGAACCAAATGTAATCATATAAGAAGTGAAGATGTCCAGACCTTTTCAATAGGAACCTCGTGCCGCTTGCACCAGGCAACTGTTATCCTGGGATCTAGGTAGTTTATCTTGGACGTGCCAAGTGCCACAGTTTTTAAATCTTCTTTAGTCATCATATCACGTTGCATTTTCTTAATTTTTGCATTGGTTTGATCAATCTTTTTCTTTATCCTGTATGTTACATAAATCACAATCACACATTACACTTCGTAATTATAACAATGAAGTGTAAGGATGCTAAGAAAGCTGTATATTACGCTTCAGGAGCCAAGTTCCGTTTGCTCTTTCCGTCCGAACTCTTTAGAGGCGCCATTCCTTTTTTTGCCCTGTCCAAATCTGTTTTCAGTTCCTTCGAAAGAGCCTACAATTACAAAGTGTCAGCTTCAGGTATATGTTCCCTCTAAATTTCAAACAAAATGAGCCAGTGAGGAGAAATTTATCCACACCATGGTTTCCAAATTCGAAAGAATATTATCACCTTAAGTTCATCAATCTTTTCATTCAACTTTGAAATTTGTGTGCCGTGAGATTTCGAAACAGCACGTTGATGATTACAAATGATTGCGACCTGTTATGGAAAAGACACATCGATGCAACTTAGCAAACCAGTTAAATACACAACAATCTGTGCACATTAACAAAGGAATTTTGTGAAGTCTACCTGTTTATTTGCCTGATTATAGACAAGAACTTTTTCTGCAACATCTCCATCTTTAGTATCCTTATTCAACTGTTGTCATATAATTCAACGGAAATTAAATATACAAGATTTGAAACTACATGACAGAATTAAATCAACAATAAACCTTTAATTTGATCTTTTAAAGATTGATATGACTTCAATATAGTTTTTAAAAGGAAGTGTATGAATTCAATATGCTTTTAAAAGAGCTACTCTCCTAATCAAATTCTAGAGGGTGGCGGGGTAACCAACATTACCGCCACACAGAGACAAATGACAAAGGGATTAATTGAGATTACATAAAAGCAAAGCAGAGAACAGAAAAATTTATTTTTAACGACAATCTGAATGTCTGAGCACTAATTTGCAAAGGACTTTTTACCATATCATCCAAAGTGAATGATGCATTGAATGTACGGAAGACTTTTGCTGTCAGGCTGGGCATGAGTTCCTTCAGATGCGTATTTAATGTACTTGTATCCAGCTTGTCAAAAAGTTCCTCGCTAGGTTTTTTACCTGATAATTGAGAAAAGCAGATACTTAACGACCTCAGTCTAATAGGCAATATATCAAAAAGTGTAAACATTTTCTCACCTTTTTGGAACTTCAAAATGGCATTGTAAACAGGAAGCTCCACCTCAACTGTATTTTCATACCTGATAGAATCTTTACCAAGGAAGTCAAACTGCATTAAACCAGCAAGGAATCACGGTCATTATTACCCTTTAAGTATTAGCAGTTAAGAATGAACCAATTTAAGACGGAGGCAAAAAGGACAGACAAAAAAGTAGACAGATGTTGAAGCTCAAATACCTTCAACTTGTTGTCACCTTCTGCAGTCACATTTTCTACTTTCAATGTGCAACAACCAACTGTGTCAGCAGCTTCGTCATCATCCTGAGCAAATGTACATCATAAGCAACTATATTTGATTTGCAGAAGTCACGGTAATTTCCAGACAATAAAACGCAATGAAGAGATAGGAAAGGTATATGCTTGGATCCGGTCCTTTTTCAATTCAAAGAATAATTTAGTTCAGCAACATCCATATTAATGTAGTTCAGTTGTCCAAACTCCAAACCTTCTTCAATAGCAGATTTTTCAAATGGTAAAATAACAACCAACAACAAACAAAAGCCTTTTCCCACTAGGTGAAGTAAAACAATGTCCCCTTGGAACTGACTACAATAACCAAAGAATATTCTAATCAAATTATCACCCAAAAAAAGCAATAAACAGAAACACACCAACAATTGTATCTGGTCGAGAGAACTGCTTCAGTAGAATAACAAGACCAGAAAGCAAACTACCTAACAGGATTTGTCAGCCTGACATACCTAGAGACTTATAAAACAATTATTCAACTTTTTAACACCTTCCTGACACACTTGCAAGACTTATACATTTGGTCAAACAGTTACTAAAATGCAAGACCATAACAGATACAAACCACTGACATATGACATTGTTTTCCTTGCTTGAGCTTAAAATCCTCGTAGGTTGAAATTTATAATAACCATTCAGTATCCCGCATTGAATGAGATACTGACTGAAAAAAATGTTTTAAAACTGAGACATCCCTTAGCTTAGAAGTCAAGGTAGAGTTGGGTTAGACTCAAACCCTTAAGATGGTATCAGTCTATCGAAGATCGGTTGGACCACTCGCTATCAGGCCAAATGGGTCATGCTGCAAATGTCCAGTCTTTGGCGTAAATGGGGCTGTGTTGAGAGTCTCACAGTGGATGAGATATAGCCTAAAAATGTGTTAACAGGTGGCTCGCCTATCAAGATAGCATCAACTATCAAGGCCTATTCAAGATTCATTGAACCACCCACTGTCGGGCCACTTGGATCACGATTTAGATGTTTAGTCCCGGGTATGAAGCGGTGTGTTGAGAATGCCATATTGAATGAGATATGGCCTATAAATTGATTATAAGTTGAGGCATCATTCACCTTACAAGCCGGTTTTATGGGGTTGAGCTAGGAGTTAGCACCAACCCAAAATTTAATAATAATGTAATACAATTTAATAAATAAGTTATAGATACAACAAACAGGCTTGTGTGAATAAGCTACAAAAAAAAGCTATCCTATCATGATATAGGACAATTCAAATTACTCCCCACTGTCTCACCCATTCGAAGCATCAAACTCTGACTATGATTGTTGACACGTACTTTGTACAACAGAAACATGAAAAGATGAACTTTATATTATAAAGATTATAATTTAACTGAATAATGACATGTATTTTTATTGGACTACGAATTTGATATTGTAAAGATTATATTTTAACTGAATAACGACAGATGTGTTTTTATTGGACTAGCCACACATTACATTTCCAATGCTTTTGGCAAATGCCATATCATGAAGCATAAATAATTGCCATGAGATGGAACTGTTACACTTTTAGCACATAATATGTTTTAGTATGTATCTGTCTTGTTCTCTTTTAGCACATCTATATGTTATCTAGGGAAAGGGGTAATTTCTAGCGAACAAATAAGTAAATCTGCAGATATTATACTTGTACCTTCTCATTGCCAGCCCTCAAAGCTAGTTTGTCAATAAAATAAGTAGCAACAGCAATTTGCTGCTTTGTAATATCTTTGCTCGTGAAATCTTTCGTATATGCCGCTCTAATTCTCTCAATATAATTCTGCACCCAGATGTTAAGGTATTCCACAATTAAAAAGGTTCTTTTTAATATCATACAAAATATCATGTGAAAATGCAGAATTAATAAAAGCTGATAAATAAAGCATGAAAGCACCTTCAACGCCCTTGCTTTCTCATACTTTTCCTTGTCACTTTGCCCCTTCCAAGAACTACTAGCTCCCAGAAACACGTATTTGAATAACTTGGAATTGATTGGGTCATTCCAATATGCCAACCAAGTAACTGTATTATCATGTCTTATCTCCTTCCAGCTGCCAAGAGCACACAAATCAATGATTTCAGAAGATAGCAATGACTTGCAATCCATTGTATTCATTTGCTTTTAAGACTTGTTCACCAAGAAGTTATGGAACAGTAAATACCTTTCGCCAGGAATAGGACATTCGGGAATTGGTGCATCCCTTCCAATATTAATTACGACATCACTTGGACCAATGCGTCTTTTCAATTTTCCCATCTAATAAAATAAAGTATAAGATGTTAAGTGCAAAAATTTGTCAGATACTTGTAAATATTCTCACGATGCATCTAAACAGTATGAAAACCATTATATCTGAAGCAAGTTTAAATTTTTTTAATTTCCAATAAACAATAACAATTATCATAACAACCTTGGGATGCTCTCCACGTCCACGGAACAGTCCTGGTGGTTCAGCTCTAAAATTGCCAACCTAAAAGATTTAAAAAAAAATTAGTCATAAATAGCTTTCAAGAGAGAAAAATTGAAACTAACAGTTCATAAGAACATTATTTCAAATGTAAAAGCTTAGATAAAGATCAACAGGAGAAAAGTTAAGAAGACAAAATCATGAAAACATAACCCACTCAAGTTCCATTAATGCACAAGAAGCTGATCCAACCAAAACAAAAGGGAAAAATTGTGTTTCAGATGAATCGAGAGTTGTTTATCTCAGTCTCTAGTCCCTTCCCATAGTCAAAAGGGAAAAATTGTCAATTACTTTGTTTTCCGTCCTATGCTTAAAAAGAAACTTCTTGTTAGCCCACATTGTGCTGTGAACCGCTGATCAAACATTAAAAAGACAAACAAGTTTGGGCAGAGAAAGAGGGAGAGAAAATTAAACCTTCTCTTTAACACCATCGACAATAGCCCACATGTATTTCTCCTCTTGTTTCATTTTCTCCTCCTTCAGGGCCTTCTTTTCCTGATAAAAACGAGAGAAGAGGGTCAACACTTAAGCATCTTAAATTAATGAAACACACTAACTAAGAAAAAGGTTCACAAAAGGAATATACATGCATAAAGATGTATACGCTTGTATTAACCGGAACAAATCCCATATACTAAAATCCAAAAGCTTCAAAAGGGAGTATGAGGTTTACCATGTAAACTTTATAAACTAGCCTAGGTTCAACTTCCTTACCAAAGATTGAAAAAGAAATATCAACAAATTTAAGCAATTTATGATGTACTTCATTATTTGGACTATAGTTGTCAGAACTAGATATCAGATTGTTGAAACACGTAATTTTACATGATATGCAAATTTCAATGAGATACATGGACCCCTGCTGAGACATAAAATCCAACCATATTCCAGCGCAAACTCAGCGAAAAAACCTACCAGATTTACCCTTTGTCTATTCTGGAAGATTGTAAAATTAAAAGGACAAAAATCTCAAGGCTGACAAACTGCAACGAACAGAGCAGCAACTTCAGTTTTGCGACTGCAAACTAAATGCTTGGACTCCAGAACTTCACTTGAGTGCCACCTGGGAGGACACAGGACAAGTTCTTTCTGTGATTCCCACTGTTTCTGGGTTGTCATTTCCAGTACTTTCGGGAAAGGTTGTCTTCCAGAAGTGGGAAAACGATATTGTAAGGGTATGCCGTATGGTGATATTAGGAATTAGGAATAAACAAATGGCAAGCTTATAACTTATATAAGACACTCTGTTTCCTTGTTTTTGTCAGTTACTTCTATCACGGCCTTGAAATTTCTCAGACTTGAAAACGTTATATAATTTTAATTTTAATACTAATTTATTTAATGTTAGGTATTTTAATTTCCGTATGATGCTTTGCGATATTCATTTCTATCATTTTCAAATGAAAATACATGAAACAACTTACTGCTGCACTCATTTGTTTCTTCTTCTCCTTTTCAATATTGCACCAATCATAAATCGGTGTAAAGTCACAATCTTCCAAATTCTGAATCACATGATTTTTTCCCAATATCACCTTCCAGTCAGTCCAAAAGTTTTCCTTGAATTTTGCTTTTTGCATGTATTCTGTATCCCGCATGACCGCATATAATGTGGCAACCTGCATATACATACTAAGTTTATTATAACTCTGAGAAAAATATTTTTAATATGAGAACCCTCATAAAAATAATTGACACACCTCAATTTCACAAAATTTATAAAAATCTGAGACCCACAAAACCAATCTGAGACCCTCAGGCCTCAACACATCTCCCTCACGCCCATGACTGGACATCATGAATGTGATACTGGCAGAGCCAAACTCAACCCCACAAAATATAATTGTCAAATGAAAAACGTATCCCAGTTATAAACACTTTTTCCAAGTCACATAAAATCCAATGTGAAACTCACAAAAACAAAACAAGATAACAAGAGCAAACAGTCGCCTAAAACAGTGAAAACATTTGTAACAGACAAAATCCTACCTCCTCTTGTTCAGGGGTCAAAGTCACCGGCTTCCCCTTATAGAGCATCTTTACCCCATGGGGCTTGTAAGGAGGTGGGAAGATGATACCATTGTGAACCAAAGTAGTCCATTTTTTCTGCCCATCACCGGAGCTTGGAGGAAGTTTAGTAGATTTGAACTGTTCTGATTTATTGCCTGGTTTTTTGAAATTTGCCTTTTTCTTAAAAGATGGAGCAGCAGCCTTATTGACTTTGGTGACATTTGTCAACTTCTTCACAGAAGATGATTTATTCACTGATGTGGCATTCTTATTCATTCTTTGGGAAAGAGGAACATCATCATCGTCGTCCTCCTCCTCAACCGATGTCTGTTTAGGATTAATTGATGGAGCTGGATCTGAGAGTTTTGATTTCTTAACAGAAGACTGCAAGGAATCAGTCTTATCTAGTGGTCTCTTAACAGGCAGTGTAGACGGCCTTTCTTGTTTAATACCAACATTGGAGCTATGTTGCTGTCCTTTCTGAACATTTGAAAATGGTTTCTTATGATCAGAGCCACCATTGTTATTACTAGATTTTCCCAAATTATTATTATTCGGTAGCCGCCTTGCTGATAAAGGAATATCATCATCAGAGTCTTCAAGAGATTTCTTGACAACAACAGGAGTTGTTTTCTTAGAATCTTCATGAGATTTCTTGACAACAACAGGAGTTGTTTTCTTAGCACTGTCATTTTTCATCTTCAACCTAGCACTCAATGGTATATTATCCATCTCGTCTTCGGAACCTTCACAACTTTCTTCTTTACCATGTTTGCTAGAATTATTTTCCTCCTTAACATGAACATGAACGGGAATTTTCTTCTCTATTAGAGACTCTTTTTTATTTCCTAATGATGCAAATTTTGAACTTCCTGAAGGGGACCTCACATAGGTTTTGAGATTTGTTGATGTTGATGCTTTTGATATACCCACAGAAGATTCCACGGCAGATGCCTTAGCGGTTGAGACAACCTTGCCGTTTTGTGAGCTAGAACTTTGGCCATTTGCAGAATGCACATCAGGGGTCTTTTTAAATGACCGTCCGTCGTGACTATGAGAAGTTGACTTCCTTGTTTCTGAATGCAATTGAGTACTCTTCGACACTGAACTCCTTTTAAAAATTACTGGCCCATCTTCATCATCAAACTCGTGCGCCATATTTAATTTACCAGAAGCCTCCACAGCTATTTGTCAACTATGGAGTGTCTTAGCATGTAATCAAAACATATGCTCTGCAGGGAAAAGCAAGAAGTTATTAGTACTAGTTACTCGGCTAAAATCACATAACAAACATAAATGAGAACAATGAAAAATTATCAATTCTATATAACAAAGACAGTGAATGTATGTGCTAATGCATGTGTATATTGAATTCTGAAGCTAACTGAACTTATGAAACATTCGCATAGTTGTCAATTTAGTAAAAAATTTAAAACTCATTATAATCTTTACGTTGAAGATGCAGCCCCATGAACCAAAAAGAACACCCAAATATCAATTACTGCTTCATAATTACGAATATATGAACCATATCATACCAAATGTTAGGGTTTTTAAATAGCGGATATAGGGTTATAGCGTATCAGAATTTGAGAAACCTATTTTTTCCACTATCCACAATCAACAACACCGCCAAATGCTAGGGCTTACAATAAAAAAAATAACAAAAAAGTGTAGAAAAAACAGAAAACGAAGATTGAAAACTCATCTCCACAATCTATATGCAATAACCAAATTTAAACAATATCCAGTCAATAAGAAAGAAGCATAAATTAAGACAGAGTATGTGTATAAGTCGGTATCATTTCTGCAAAGTAAGAGCAAGCTTAACATCAAATTTCCACAACAAACTAAAAAAATGAACTTTCCCATCTTAATAATAAATAAAACCCATTATCAATCAACGGAATAAGATAAATTTGAACAAACCCTTTTTTCCACTATCCATGATTACCAACATCCCCAAATGCTAAAATGCCTAAGGAAAACAAATAGAGTTCTAGGGTTTGCAAAAAACAACCAAAAAGTGCAGAAAAAATAAATAATCAGCCAGCAAAATGAAACTGCATAAGACGATTTTCTTTAAAAACAAAACATAAACCACAAACACAAAAGGAAGATTAGAAATTCATATCACCAAAATCTATATTTTTTGTGTGTGTTAACCCTTCCCCCCCTGATAATCCACTGTTCGGCCGGGAGATAAGTAAAACCTAGCCAATAATTGTTCCACCCAGAATCGAACTAGGGTTTTCCCCCGATCAATTCATCCTATGGGGAGAACATTAACCAATTCATCCCAATCACATACAATAACTAAATTGAAACAAAATCAAGTCAATAAGAACCAAAAATTAACACAAAATTTATCAAAGAATTGCAAGCTTAACATTAAATTTCCAAAACCAACTAAAAAAAAAACAATCTTTCAAACTTTCCAATGAATCCAATCCAATCATAATCATAATAATAAACAAAATCTAATACCAATCAACAAAATAACATAAATTGCATGCAAAAACACATAAGATCGACCAAAACACATATTCTACACAAACAAAAAAACCAAGATGAATAAAAATTTGATAACAGATACAATATCAAGAAGTAACAGACAAAAGGGTAACTGAAATTGATGAAAAAAAAGGGCAAAACCTTGTGATTATGCTTTTGCTATGGTTGATGAAGGAGATGAAGATGAGTGAGGAAGAGAACGAGGTTGAGATTGTGTGGTCGGAGGAGGGAAGGGAGTTGGGGAGTAGCTGAGGAACAGGTGTGGCACGGCAGATGATTTGATGAAGCTCAGGTTGCCGGTGACCTGATTATCTAACATCTATATATTTTGCTTTCGTACAACGTTTTTTTGTGTTCCAAAATCACTTTTTCGGTTTTTTTTTTTTGTTTTTTTGTCCAACGGGCTTATTGATGATGGATAATGGATTCAAGCCCATAAATCTTAATAAATCCAATATGCTATTAGTTTTCTCACCGTATGTCATTCTCACGCGCCTTGTGTTTTTTTCAAAAATGTATATGCAATAGGGATTTTAAAATTCGAATTGAGTTTTTCCTTTATTAAAGGGTGCAAAAAATGAGTTTTTCATCAATTCGAATTTTATAATCCGAAAACCTTAAAAATAGGGCGCGTTATTTGATGTTTTTGGATTATAGTGTCCGAACACCCCCCTAAATACCCTATTTCAAGGGAAAAACAGTTCGGATTATATAATCTAAATTGTATCAGCATAAATTCTGAACTTGTTTGTAAGATGGATAACCAATTTAAGGATCATATTAATCTTCATGACTATCATCCTCCTTTTTTATATCATTGTTAGCAGTTCCAAGTCGAAAAATGATATTTGGTCTACTTGATATGATTGCTCCAAAACTTTCACAGAAAATCTGGAGAAAAAAAAAATCAAGGATCAAGACTCCCTTAGAAGGGACTTCTTTCACGACTTCGCCCCTCAAATTATAAAATTCTATCGTTTAGACTTTTTTTAAAAAATTTCATATTCTCAGAAAAATTCAAAAAAAATTGCATTAGTTTTATTTGATTTTTACAATTTTTTAGTTATATTTTTATGATTTTATTTGATAGGTATTTATCATTTTTTACTTGTTTTTGGTTTTTTTTTAAAAGCAAAATTCAAAACTGCTAAAATGGAAGAGATTTTGATTGCTAATTATACATAAACATATTTCGGATTTTAAATTCTGAATTACTCATGGGCGTTTTTGTAAAATTTACAGGGCGCACGAAAAATGGGTATGCTGGGAAAAGTAATAGTCATCCAATATACCCATACATACAACAAAAAAAAATTACTTTTACCATCCTATGACATTCTCACACGCCCTATTTTTTCAAAAATACTCTTGGTTTGGATATATATCCAAACACAGTTTAGATGAGTTCAGATTTTCCATGTTACAGACATGTTAAGAATTTGTGCTTTAATATAAAAATGATTGCAACTCGGGTTCTTCCATGTTACACTCCAAATTCCTTTGCAAAGCATCCTTTAAACTTAACTTTCGACTATAACGATATTAGCAAGTCACGTTGGGTGTTCTACCTCCTTAATAAAATCTACACAATTCAACTTCTTAACCTCTTCCAAGATAGCAATTCTTTTCTCTTGTCTTATACACCTCTTGCTTTCAACTTTCAATCAAGCCTTTGAGTCGATTTAAAGATTGTGGAAGCTTAAAGATTGTGGAAACCTTTGACGTTATTATTGAAACCATTGTTAAACTCAATTGGAGGATTGTTGGAATATTGGTGTGATTTGGAAGAAAAATTGGATGATTAAACACCAAACAATTATACTTTGATCTAATATTGTGTGAATTGAAAAAATATAGTGTGGGAGTCCAACATATAGTAGAACACGCACATTAATAGTGTTTAAATTGCGGTATTTAATTTTAAATACTTGATCTATACTATTTATAAAGAAAACAATTCATTTCAGCTCCTTTGGGCTGACTTTTTCTCTTTCCAAAAATGTCCTTAATTTTCAATATAAATAGCACATGTAACAAATAGATAAAAAAATATTAAAAAAAATGTAACTAACATGGTATGAATATATATGTCAGATTTTTTTCTTTATCATTTAAAAAATGTAACAAACTAGAAAAGTATATTTATACTTACTTTTTCATTATCTCAAGTATACTCTTCTATAATAAAGATTGTTGTTGGTGTCATTCAAAAAAAGAATTTAGATTTTTTTTTGTTATACTGTTGGTGTCATTGAAATAGATAATCATGGTTATTTATGTTTGTTATAACTTGAAAGCAACAAACATTTATATTTTTAATTTTAATCAAAATTATAATATTATAAAAAAACACCATTCATAATTTTTAAACGTTAGCACAATAAAAAGAGAGGAAATACGGACAAGTGAGTTGTCGAAGACTCTTTCTCTCTTCTCCCTCCAACTTGTGTTGACGCACTATTATTCTTCTTTTTTTTTCTCTGTCCCTTTGGAATTAAGAGTGTTGTTAAGACCTAGTCCCTATTCGGTATAATGTCCATTCGGAATTAGGAAAGATCTTAAGAGCATAGTCCGTTTGATAGTATATGTCCTTAGAATAAAGAGTACTTTTAAGATCATAGTCCCTTTTGGAATAATCATGTCCCGTCGGAATTAAGAATGATCTTAGCAGTACATAAGTATTATTTCAATAATTTTCTACTTGAGGAGAAATTAAAAATTGAAATGGTGGTATCATCATATTTAAGTGGTCGTAGTACCATATTGATATTTTGGGGAACTTAGAGTTAGAATGGTGATAACATCGAATTTGAGTGGTCTTAGCACCACCATAATAGAGTGATCACAATATGATATTAAAGTGGTTTAAGTATTAAAGAGTGGTCTTAATATCATATTTGAGGGTGTAATTCTCGAACGGTTTTCTACAGTGCAGTAGTTAACCACACAGTTGTAGCGGAGCTTGTTTTATTCTGGAGGCGACGTGGTTTGATAGTTTGTTTTGCACAACTTTTGGCAGTGCTACGAAACGTCTTAATGTGAGCGACATGGTCGTGACTCAACCTAGTAACAACTTCGGTAGATATTCTTTTTTAAAATAGAATTTGAAAATCCAAATATAACAGTTTGAAAATACATAAACAACAAATGCTATTATTGTTAGTGACATTTCAGAAACAACAAATTTTGAAGGATAAAGATGTTAAAGAAATTAAGCATATATATTATGAGTTAAATATGTTTTTGGTCTCTATAAATATATCAATTTTTTATTTTAGTCCTTCTTAAAAGCTCTTCAACTTTTTGTCCCCCAAAAAATTTTCATCACCACTTTTGCTACTTACTTTTAAGTCAACTCTTGTTGTATAGCTTTCATATTTTAGAATATTATTAGAATCTCTATAAAAATGATTTTTTTTTACAAAACATAAATTAAATATGAATTTCTAACAAAACATAAACAATTCATATTTTGTCCCTCAAACTCATTCACAACATTATGGCGTGACCAGTTAGGCTTGGTGGATTTTGTCATAAAAGAAAGCAGGTTTCAGGGGTGGGTTCATTGATTAGTACACCTCCGGTGCTGATAAGGTCGGGACCGTGGCCGTCTGTCTCAGGTTTGCCGACCGATAAGATCTCTGAGATTGACCAGCCAGTTGAGTTGGTTTGGCTATTCCTTTCTATTGAAGAGAAAGAGTCAGTTGTTTGCGCGAGTCGCCTTTTTCTAGGTTCCGCTGAATGACACGACATTAAAAAAAAATTGTGGAGAAATTCTTATAATATTCCAAACAAACCTTCATGAACATTTTCATTAAAAAAAATTGAAAACTACATATTTGACTTAAAAGTTTGGACCAAAAGTGGAGATCAAATTTTTTTGAGGGATTAAAAGTTACAATAAATAGAGGGACTAAAACGAAAAGTTGGTATATTATATTTTTAGAGATAAAAAATATATTTAACCTTAAAATGTATATTAATGAGAAAGACAAAGTGACAACGGTTAGATATTTAAATAATGTTTTACTACAAGTGAAGTGCCTTAAAAACAAAGAGCAAATAATATGCATAAGGAAGCCCAGTTACGTAATACTCACTCAAATGGTAGGAAAAAGATGGTAGAAACCCTTATGAGGATTTTTTCTTTTCTTTTCTTTCCATTGTTTTTTCTATTAATGAGTTAGGCTTATCCCTCACTTTTTTGTTTTTAATTTTATCTTAAGTAAATTTTTAGCTTAGGAAAACAAAAATAACTATGGGAAAAAAATGGTGGAGGGAACCTTTCCATATGAAGGCATGAAGATGGTTGACGTGGAATACTATAGAAATTCTGAAATTGATATTCTTAGTAATAGTAGCTATGATTGAATGATTACAGTTGAGCGTATAAGCCAGATCTTATTTAAAATTGCACGTTTTATCGTTTTTCTATCTCTTACAACAAAAATTTCAAGTACTAGTTGTAAATAAAAGTCTTCATAAATATAAAGAGGCAATTGATCACGTTAATTTTTAAGGGACTTCTACGGTACATCCGTAAATTAAGGTGTACCAATACTCTTGTTTAAATTTTTATAAATTAACAATAATTTTTTATGAAAAAAATAGTTGTTCGTTGACATTTATATTTTAGAAAATATATTTTCATAAGAAAAAAATATCATTTTATTTTTTATAAAAATTATACTATTTTTTTTACATTTTATTGTAAAAATTAATCAAAATTCTCTATTATGAGTAATTTAAATTCAGAAAAATTAAATTTTGTTGCATTGACGTTTTTGGTAAATAAGATTTAGTTATTATAATTATAAGTGATAGAAAACATGTTTCTCCTATACAAAATAACTCATTTAACTATTAATTTAAGAATTTGGTGTACCAATACACTCAAATTTTTGAGTGTACCATAGAATTTGCTTAATTTTTATCTTATTATTATTTAATTCACCAAAGTTAAGTTCAAGTACGATACATTATTCGGTCAATTCCTTTTCTGTTAATATGGTTGAAAGTGGTTGAATCCTTCCAAAGTTCCACATGTAATTCTTAACAAATCTCCTCAATTAAGCCTTTATTGAGTTAACTTTATCCATATATTTTTATGCCGGATATGTTTATTTACAAGTAGAATATAATATGAGTAGTTATAGAGGTATTCATCCTTCCTAAACTTGACAACCCCAAATTTGAACCATTCTTTGTCTTTAAGGAATTTATTTGCAAAAATTGACAATCGACAATAAAATAACAACTACCTAACCAAGTGATAGTACCCAAAAATTCATCTCCCGACTAGCCTTATGATGAGTCAGTTTGACTTGCTTGCATCCACCATTCACAACTTCATGCGACAATTTGATAAGGGTTCACATACAGTCAACGTGCAGGTCCTTACTTTTAAGTCAACTCTTGTTGTATAGCCTTCCTATTATAAGAATCTCTCACCAAAAATATGATTTTTTTTACGAAACATAAATTAAATATAAATTTCTAACAAAACATAAACAATTCATATTTAATTCATATTTTCTTAAATTTTTTTGGAGAAAATTCTTCTAATATTCTAAACAAACCTTAATAAAAAATTTCATTCAAAAATATGAAGGCTACATATGAGTTGACTTAAAAGTTTGGACCAAAAGTGGTGATCAAAAACTTTTGAGGGGTTAAAAGTTAAAACAATAGAGGGATTAAAACAAAAAGTTGGTATATTTATATAGATAAAAATATATTTAACCTTTGAATATATATTAATTAGAAAGACAAAGTGACAATTATTAGATATTTAAATAATGTTTTACTACAAGTGAAGTGCCTTTGAAATCCTTGGATCTTTCTAATAAGATTTGGTACATGTTTTTCTCTGGCGATTTTCTAAGCGATTTCTCCACTGTTCATAGAGCACCTTCTCCCACCTTCATTCAGTCATAGGTAACCATCATAATCACCACTGCCTTTGCTTTTTCTTCACCGATCATCATGGAAAACACCATCATCACCTGACCTTGTCTTAGCAAACTCACCATGTTAGCTGTTTCAAACGTTAAACCACCCAATAACTCAAAAAACACCATGAACCCTAATTTTGTGATTTCCGCAAACCAAGCTCAACCCATCACCGAACCTTCAGTGATTCAACAGGTTAATCTCTCTGATAGCCGAATTAACTCCAATAAACATGAAAATCAACAAAAATCTACCTCGAAATAGACAAAAACCTTTGCCCAAGCCTTAACCCATTTATGTGATATTCCAACTTCTCAATTCCCCCAGCCGGTCCTCAAAGGCGATAATTTCTCCATCACTATTCCTGAGGAGGAATATGAAGCTGGAATGGAAACATGCAAGCATAACCTGCATGCACGCATCATCTGCCCCAAAGGAGCTACTCCCCTCACCATCATGGCCTTGAGCAACAAGCTATCTCCTTTATGGAAGGATTTGAAAGAGTGGGGTGTATCAGCACTAGGTAAGGGTTACTACAAATTTACATTTTCTTGTCTAGAGGATGTTAAAAGGGTTAGGTTTGTACCCTCATGGAACTTAAACCCTGGTGTGTCGAAATTATTTGGCTGGACAAAAGATTTTTGCCCTAGTTTACAAAATAGCAATATTGCACAAGTATGGGTTAGAATACATGGTTTGGCACATGAATATTGGAGACCCAAAATTTTCTTTGCTATAGTCAGTAGTGTAGGCACCCCTATATATACTGACGTCGCGTCCTCTAAACCCATGATTCATAGAACGTTTGGTCAATATGCGCGTGTTTTAGTTGATATGGATGTGATGCAAGACTTGAGATATAAGGTTTTGGTTGAAAGAAAAGGGTTTGCATTTTTTGTAGACCTTGAATATGAAAACATACCTGATTTCTGTACAAATTGCAAAAAAAATTGGGCACTATTATGAAATATGCAGGTATTTGAAAGAAACTCATGTCCATGACAAGCCGGTGTTGAACAAAGATAACAATATACCACATAAGCAGGTATTTGTACAAGTTAAAGATGGCTGATTGGAGCAGGGTAAGTCTAGTAAAGACCCTATAGTTGTTGAGAACATAAGGGATGCTGAAATTACAACTCAAAGGAAGGTTAGTATTGCTGGAGACAATATCGAAGGCAACTAGCAAAACAGGTTTGAGATTCTGCAGGAAATTCCCAGTGAAACTCAACGAAGCCCTTTGGTTATTTTGAGAGAGCAGGACGTGTTGCTTGAGCAAGAACTGAATGCAGAGCTAGAACAGCCAATAACCAATCAAGCAGGTGCCGAGGAGAATATTGCACATGTAGCTGAAGATGACTCTAATTCAGATTGTTCTGAATTTGTGGATGCTACTCAAATTCAACTATTTGATGGACAGTATGCAGCTCGAGGTAGTCCTGAAGAAAACAATACAAACATGGACATCAATGTGCAAGCTGAGCAGGCTAACATAGAGGTACAAAACAGAAAGTTTCTTGAGCAATCATGGGCCAATATTGCAAAGGATGCGGCTGCAGAACAGAGATTGCTACAACATCTTGAAACTGATCCACATCCTTTAAACGCGCCACCAAATGTAGAGGACTTTCAGGTTGTCGCAAGGAAAAAAGGTAAAACTTTCAAGAAACCCCCTCTTTTAAAATCACAATACACAACAAGAGCTAAAGCCTCTAACCCTAAGCCTTTTAAATGAAGATGTTGTACTGGAATATCAGGGGTATTGCCAACTCCCCATCTAGACTGTCACTTATAAGACTTTTAGTTTCATTTAAACCTGAATTTGTATTCATAGCTGAACCCTGGATGAGATTTGATGCTTTTCCTGCAAACTGGTTACACATATTAGGTTACAAAGCCTTCTCTTTCAACACTAGAAATAATAATATCCCTAACCTTTGGTGTATTTGTTCCCTCAACCTTGACCCTATTCCCATTCACATTGACAATCAACAAGTATCCTTTAGCTTGCACATTAATCACCAACTTTTTTATTTCTCAGCCATTTATGCATCTACAAATTACCTAACTAGAAAACAGCTTTGGCATACCTTATCAACCCTTCAAACACTTTACACTGCCCCTTGGACCTTTATTGGTGACTTCAATACAATTATTGGGGCACACGAAAATGCTGGTTTTTTTGATCCTGCAAGAGCACCTATCATTGATTTTCAAAATTGGACAGATTCCAATGATCTATTGCACCTTCCCACTAGAGGTGTCATACACACTTGGGACAATGGAAGATCTAGCAGAAGGCATACAAAAAGAAGGCTGGATAGAGTTGTTTGTAACCATGATATGATTGATAGTTGTAACTCTATATCTTGTATGACACTGACAAAACATCAGTCTGATCACTACCCTCTCCTTTATGAATTCAAAACTGATGATATTACTTATGCATCAAGCTTCAAGTTCCTTAGTATGTGGCCCCTTCACAAAGACTGCAAAACTTTCATTGAGAATTGCTGGGAGGAAAATGTTGTCGGATGCCCTATGTTCATCCTCAACACTAAACTCAAAAATCTTAAATCCAAACTCAAAATTTGGAACAAAGAGGTCTTCGGCAATATTCATGAATATGTCAACACCGCTGAAAATAATTTAAACCAAATCCAAGCCCTCATCAACACTAATGGACATTCAGACTCACTCCTTAACCTGGAAAAGGATGCTCATGTTCAGTTAGAGGAAGCGCTTAGAAAACAAAACATGTTCTGGCAAGAAAATGCGAGAGTAAATTGGCACCTTAATGGTGATAGAAACACAAAATTCTTCCATAGAGTTACCAAAATCAAAAACAAAACAAAATTAATATCTTCAATCAGAAAAGATGATGAGCTTTTGTCAGAGCCATCAGAAATTGTTGACCATATTGTTTCTTATTACAAATGTTTGTTTTCTTCTAACGTTGTTTTGCAGGATAGCTTACTGGTGGAGGAGGTCATCCCTGAGCTTGTTGGCAATCAAACCAACATCTTACTCACTAGGCTCCCATCTATAGAAGAAATCAAGCATGCTATCTTTGATATGAAAAAGGAAGGAGCACCCGGCCCTGATGGTTTTGGTGCTTTGTTTTTCCAAGAATATTGGGAGGTGATTAAACATAATGTGGTCAACGCCGTGCTCCAATTTTTCACTACTGGATGGTTACTGCCAGGTTTCAACTCAAACTCCATCATTTTAATACCCAAACACAATCATGCAGACACCATAGAACAATACAAACCAATTGCCCTAGCAAACTTCAAATTTAAATTTATCTCAAAAATCATAGCTTATAGGCTTGCAGCAATTTTTCCTACCATAGTTTCTAAGGAGCAAAGAGGGTTCATTAGGGGCAGAAATATTAAAGATTGCATTGCTTTAACATCTTAAGCAATCAACCTTCTGGACAAAAAATGTTTTGGCGGTAACTTGGCACTCAAGATTGATGTTTCTAAAGCTTTTGATACTTTGGATTGGAATTTCTTATTAAAGGTACTTCATGGTTTTGGCTTTAACAACACTTTTTGCAGCTGGATACATTCTATTCTCAAGTCAGCAATGATCTCCATCTCCATAAATGACACACAAAAAGGTTACTTCTCCTGTAAGAGAGGTGTCAGACAAGGAGACCCTCTCTCCCCTCTCCTTTTTTGTTTAGCAGAAGAAGCATTGAGTAGAGGAATCTCCAAGCTGGTCAATGATGGAGAGGTAGATCTCATCTCAAGCTCTAGAGGTACTAGGGTGCCTTCTCATTATTTTTATGCAGACGACCTTATGGTATTCTGCAAAGGGAAAGTCTCAAACTTGGTGGCCCTAAAAAAGCTTTTCATCAGATATGCCAACAGCTCGGGACAACTGATCGATGCTTCCAAATCATTCTTCTTTACTGGTGGTGTTAATCAAAATAGAATTGATCACATTATCAATGTAATTGGATTCAATGTGGGAACACTACCTTTCAACTATCTTGGTGCACCAATTTTCAAAGGCAAACCCAAGGTGTGCCACTTCCAGTCAATTGCTGCAAAGTCAAAAACAAACTTGCTACTTGGAAAGCTTCCCTATTGACCATAGCAGGCAGAATTCAAATGGTGAAAGCAGTCATCCACAACATGCTTTTGCACACAATGTCTATTTATTCCTGGCTAGTTTCCTTAATCAAAGAGTTAGAGAGGTGGATTAGAAACTTCATCTGAAGTGGAGATATTAACAAAATAAAGATGGTCACGGTTTCTTGGAAGAAGGTTTGTACCAGTTATGAAGAAGGCGGTTTGGGTATTAAATATCTCATCTCTTTAAATAATGCCACAAATTTGAAACTTTGCATAGAGCTGTTCAACTCTGATGAACATTGGGCAGTGTTGCTTAGAAATAGAGTGTTTAGAGGATCTTCATGCATTTCTCACCATATATTTTCTTCTATTTGGATTGGTTTAAAATATGAATACAACACTGTTATAGAAAACTCTTTTTGGTTGATTGGAAATGGTAAACATGTGAATTTTTGGACTGACAAATGGTGTGGTGAGCCTTTATCCTATGTATATCAGATCAATGAACACCTGATCAACCAACTCCCTATCAAAGTTTGTGATTACATTCAAAATCTTCAATGGCACATTGATGGCAATCTTCATAACTTCTTCCCAAATCTCAGAAATCTTGTCTCCCAAGTTATACTACCGGTTTCAGACACTCCTGATACTCTTATGTGGGAGCATACCCCCAATGGTGAATTGTCACTAGCTGAAGCGTATAACTTCAAGAAGCAACACACAACAAACCTGCCCTGGGCTCGTCAGGTGTGGAATAGGGACACCCCTCCAGCAAAATCACTCATGGTTTGGAGATTGATGAGAGACAAGCTGCCAACTGATGAAAAGCTGTCGCATAGAGGTTTCAACATGCCTTCAATGTGCTCCTTATGTGCTAAAAATGAAGAAACCTCCTTTCACTTATTCTTTGAATGTATCTACTCTTGTAATCTATGGTGTTGGTTATCTAGACTGATGAACATTCCTCTTCACTTCAATTCCATTGAGGACATTCGGTTGACAAGCAACATGTATTATAATCTTCAAAGCAAGCTTGTAGTGAATTCTGCAATCATAAATATCATCAATGCTATCCGGTTTGCTAGAAATCAACTACGGTTTAATAACAAAAAAATACATTGGAAAAGTTCCATTGCTTCAATTACAGCTTCGGTTTCACTAGCAGGGAACAACACAAGAACCACATCTCTTTCAATGTCTGATTTTGCGCTCCTCAAAAAGTTCAATATTACTTTACATCCACCAAGAGCCCCCAAAATCATAGAAGTGATTTGGCATCCTCCAGTCGCCCCTTGGATAAAATGTAATACTGATGGTTGCTTCACCACCACCTCCTCCTCTTGTGGAGGTATTTTTAGAAATACTAAATATGATCTGATTGTTTGCTTTGTTGAAAATCTTGACGTAGAAAATGCCTTTCAAGCTGAATTAATTGGTGCAATGAGAGCTATCGAGACTGCTCATCAAAATGGTTGGAACAATCTGTGGCTGGAACTTGACTCAGCAATGGTCGTGCATGCTTTAAACTCAAATTCTCAGGTGCCTTGCAAACTAAGAAACAGATGGCTGAATTGTAGAACCTTAATTCAATCTATGAGTTTTTATGTTTCTCATGTGTTCAGAGAAGGAAACCAATGTGCAGATGGTTTAGCCAATATAGGTATCTCTGTTAGTCAGTTTTCGATTCTACAAACAATTCCGGCTTCCTTGCAAGCTATTTTTGTTAGGGACAAGTTAGGTTGGCCTAACTACAGATTCATTCCTTTTTGAGGGGTCTTGGTCTAGTCCCCCCTCTTTCTTGTTCTCCTTTGGTTGGTTTTCTATATATTTGGTGGTAGTAGCTCTTTGCTACTACACTTTTTGCTAAAAAAAAAAAAAAAAGTGCCTTAGACATAAAAGATTTTTAAAAAAGAGCAAATAATATGCACAAGGAAGCCCAAGTTACGTAATACTAACTCAAATGGTAGGGAAAAAATGGTAGAAAACCTATTGAGGATTTTTTTTCATTGTTTTTTCTTTTCTTGGGTTAGGCTTTTCCCTCACTTTTTTTGTTTTTAATTTATCTTAAGTAAAGTTTAACTTGGGAAAACAAATATAACTATGAGTGAACCTTTCCATATGAAGGCATGAAGACGGTTGACGTGGAATACTATAGAAATTCTGAAATTGACATTCTTAGTTTGGTAGCTATGATTACAGTTGAGCGTATAAGCTTATTCAAAATTGCACGATTTTCGTTTTTCTATTTACAATAAAAATTTCAAGCACTACTTGTGGATAAAAGTCTTCATAAATATTAAATATAAAGAGGCAATTGATGACGTTAATTTTTTTTTTTAAGACGGCAAAATGAATTATATAAACAACGGAAGGGACACACTTGAGTACAAGATGTACTAGAAGTGTCGCCCTTAAAATCTGTCAGACATACAATGAAGAGACCAAGTTAAGCTATAGTTAGTCGATACCCAAACATAATAAAGGGTCCGACCACCAATTTTGAGTACCGTACATAAAAGTGGCCTTATTAGCTTTAAGCCACCAAAAAGAGTGAAATTTAACCTTTTCTACTAGCTGCTCAGTGGTTGTTTGGATATTATTATATAGTCTATTGTTACGTTCGTTCCAAACCAACCAGACACTAAGTAACCAAATAAGTTGGAGGAAGGATTGACGAACCTTAGAGTGACCTGTAGATTGAATAAACTGAATGAAGTGATCATCAATATTAAGGGGATCGACACCAGTCATTCCAATCAAAGACCTGATAAGAGGCCACAACAGTGAATAAATAAGTGTGGCGCAGACTCAGCCAAACCGCATTCTGAAACGCACATGATAGCATCACCATTGATCACACCACGACTCAGAAGATGATTCTTAGTCGGTAGCCTGTCCCGCAACAACCACCAAGTAATGATAGAGACCTTCAGCGGCACCTGCTTATGCCAGATAAGATCTCCCACGGTAGCTTCTGGAGGTTCAGCCTGAGTTGTCAGTTGGTGATAGGCGCCTCTCACAGTGTAACCACCCTCAGGATCAGAGTTCCATTGCCACCTGTCAGAAATATCAGGCTGCAAAACTACACCATTAAATAAATTCCTACACTCCTCTAGCAGCTCCTCCTCCCACACCCTCGACCTTCGCCTCCAACCCCACACATGACCGTCCACCTCACTGCCAAGAGATATCATATCAGCCACCGTACACAGTTTATTAGACGTTAAGTCAAATAAACGGCGGAATCTAGTACAAAAAGGAACATCTCCAAGCCACCTATCATACCAAAAGAAAGTACTAGTGTCGTCTCCCACCTTTAACGACACCCTCTCTGCAAACCAACCACCCTTTTCTGTTAATTTTTAACTTATTATTACTTAATTCACCAAAAAAAAAAATTGTTCACGTTAAGTTCAAGTATGACGACACATTATTTGGTCAATTCCTTTTCTGTTAATATGGTTGAAAGATATTGGTGTTCAGATATGTTAACTTACAAGTAAAAATAAATATACTATGATAAGTTATAGAGGTATCCATCCTTTCTAAAATTTAAAAACAATAAAATAAAAGTAAAAGAGGTATTCACTTAAAAGTATTTTGTTGAGATGATAAGAAATTTCTTTCGATTTAATTAAAAAATTTGATTTTGATTTTTTTTTTTTGGAGAGACTTCGTCACCACTGTTGTACTGGGAAGCCATCGAAGGAGATTCAATTAGGGCTATTTCATTTTTTTTGTTCGTTGAGATTTGACTATTTGAGTAAACTTTCACATTGGTCTTTATAAATAATAAGGAAACTTAATGAGATTTCGAAAAATGAGAAAAAAAATCAAATTTGCTTTTTTTTTTTTTGGTCAAAAAAGAAATATAACGTCTTAAAAAACATAAACATGAGTAATAGTCTTCTTTTTCAGAATAGTTTTTATAATATTTTTGTCCATATTTTAGAATCTAAATATTTTATCAATTATTGATTTGTGTAACCAATTTATGGATTCAAATATTTGTAAAAAAAAATTATACTCCTGTAGTTTACGAGTTTTAATTAAAAACTAATTTTTCAAGGAAATCCAAATTAAAATTTATATTCAAAAAATTACTTCTCTAACTTTATTTGATTCATTGATTGGTGTACAGTGCAGACATTGTAGAGTGTTTATAATTTTCGAAAAATGGATTTTTTTCTTAAATACAAAATTAGATATACGAGTTTTTGCCGCGTTACATATCTACTTCTCTGTATATAATTATTAATTGTTTCAATATTTTCAAATATATTAAAAAATATAATTAATTTTGTATTAGAACACAAAATTATGAGTGATTTTATAAAATTATCTTTCATAATTTTATATTTTTTTAACCAGAAAAGTAGCTAGCAAAGTGCTAGACTATCAAAATATATATATGATGAAAAGGAGAACAACAAAAAAAGAGGAGGGAGGGGGACCAGGCCGAAACCTCCCTTAAAAGGTTTTAAACCTAAAATTAGGCAACCCCAATTTGTTCTTAACATAGAGTGATCTAATGCTATCAGGGAGATTCATCCAACAATGAGTAGTATTAAATCCTAGGCTAGCAAGAGAGTCTGCGCATTCATTACCTTCCCTAAATATGTGAGTGACCAAAAATTTAAGGGTCTTTCACAAATGATATGTGAAAGAGAGATTAAACAAATAAACAATAAAAATTACAAGGGTTTTGCTAACGAATGTCCTAATGACACTCTTTAAGGATTACTAATTAAAAAACTATTAATTGAAAAAACTTAATTCTTCAATTCTTCAATTGTTTTTTCTTTCATTTTAAGACGGAGAGAATAAATGTTAAACAGTTGAGTTGCCGGTCTATTCTCTATAAATAGCATTAATTAGATAGGCATCATAAGACAACCACTCACCAATCTACACACACTAACACTCTAGAATTCACACAATCATGGCTAGTTCAATGCTTACCAAGGTTACTTGTTTGGCTATGATATGCTTGGTTTTGGGCATTCCACTAGCCAATTCTGCCCCTTCATGTCCTGAAGTGCAACAAACTTTAGCACCATGCGTTCCGTACTTAACACAGCCAAGTTCACCCCCACCCCCTGAACCATGTTGCAATGGGGTTAAGACTTTAAATGACCAATCCAAAACTACCCAAGATCGTCGAGATGTTTGCGGTTGCCTCAAATCCCTTGTGGCCAATCCCAATCTTAATCTTCCTGCCGTTGCTTCCCTCCCTAAAGATTGTGGTGCTGACATAGGCTATGTGATTAGCCCCGACATGGACTGCAGCAAGTACATCTCTCACCATCCACCCTCTTTTTCTATTTCATATATACTCCTTTATTAGGGTTAGGGTTTACATAAAATTTATATAATCTGCTGTGTTGTTACACATTTACAATATGTTAGGGACTAGAATACATGTGTGTGTTTTGTAGGAACTAAAAGAAATACAAGAAAAGATTTGTAAAGAAAACTAATATGAATTTCACTTTACTAATTGCAGGGTAAACTAGTGCCGAGCAGCTTGCGGGGTTGGCGGTTAATGAATAAAGTAATAATTGGTTTTTGGTAATAAACAATACCAACAGAATAAAAATATGGCTTAATTTCTCCAGTTGTAAGTTGTAACTGAATCCCCACTAGGGATCACTATATATATAATTAAAATAAAATTTGAAATGTTTCAGATCAAAGTATTCAATATATGATGGACATTTGGATTTACTGCCATATCTCTTAATTCTTACATTGAATTGAACTAGTTACATTTTACAGTAATTATTTCTATAGTGTGTACCTGTGTGAAACACGAAGTTAATTATATTAAGAGTAATATCTAATAGATTATAATTAAAATACAATATATTTTTAGGCAAAATATATAAAATAGTGACAAAATATAAGATTATCTAGAGAGAAGAAGATCGGGGTTGGATGGGGTGAAGTTATAATGAACCGGCAAATTTTTTTCATTGTATCTGTTGTGAAATTTGGTGGGGCAAGTGTCAATGGCAACCAATAACCAAATGTAAATTACCACAAGCAACAACAAACATTCTAGATCTAATCTAAAAACTAAGTGCATAGCAAAACCGACAATCAACCAAAGAATAAACAAACTAAAGAGGGAAGAAGAAAAAGACAACAACAAACACACACGAGATTGTTGACCCAGTTCAATCCAAGATGATCTACTATGGGGGAGAGATTTAACTCTCCAATCCACTATCAATGAGTTCTTATAAAGAGATACAAAATGGGTTACAAGAAATTGGCTTAAACAAACTCACAAATGAACAACCCTAATTTCTACCCATTTTTTCTCAATCTCATCAATGAACAAGACACTCATGACTATTCACTCTCCCAAGGTGTTTGCAAGAGACTCTTCACTCATGCGTTTCCCAACCCATGAATCTTCCCAAAAGGTACCAACCCTAATTCCTAGAGCCCCCTCTTTTGGTTCTCCAAGATTCACATCTTGAAGCTTTGAACCTCACCCAAAGACACTCAACATTTAGTATCTAAAACCCTAAATGTTCCCTCCTTTGGTTTCCATGAGATTCACCAAGCTCAACCTTCAAAAACCTGCAAAAAACACTTATATACTAGTCACAAACGTACCAAATCGCGCCACGATTTGCACCTACCGTGCCACGATTTTGCCTTTCCAACCGTTGTGACCAGTCACTTTCAGGTAAACTTGCTCAAGAAGTTGTTTAATCGTGTCACGATTTCCCAAATCGCGCCACGATTTACCTTCAGCAGAAACATCCGTTCTGCCAACCAAATCGCGGCACGGCTCTCTAAATCGTGTCACGATTTAGAGCATTCCCAGAATCACAATTTGAAGACAATATACAACAGTATCTTGTTTGGTTTTCTCTAACATTTTCATTATTCCTTTTTGAGAGTCTTTTTCAATTGGTCTAGTCTTTTTCTTCGAAACGTGTACTTGTGAGCCATCGTCTTTAGCTAGATAGTAACTATTTCAACAAAACTGAACTTAATAGCAAATTCAACGTCATTTTTCTGTTAGGTATTGCTTTTAATTTCATTAACCTTATTGGCACACTCCCTTCAAATATAGGGTTTATATGTTTTAACATCAACATTTATTGGATATATAATAAAAGTTGCATAACCCACAACTAGCAAAAACCATAAGGGCACTTGACCCACTGCAATTATGAATTAAAATAAAGAAGGGAATTAAAAAAAGAGTTAAAGAAGGGGGTTATATTAATTTGACAAATGATCTTATGAGCGATATAGAAAGTTAGAAATGACAAGATTTTGAACAACGTGGCCAATTATGTGGTGGAGGTCGCTAAAATTAAAGTGACGGTGTGGCATACAACATTTTAACCATATGACAACGTCTATTTTTTTCTTGTGTAATATTTTTTGGATAGAATATCAACGACAACAATTTTAAATTACGTTGTTGTAATACTTTTTTATTTGTTGCACACTAGTTGATACTCGTTCTTACTAGGAGAAACTAGAATAGTTTTTTTTTTATCCATCAAAGAAACACATTAAAAATCGTTCTTGTCGAATTTCTTTTTTATTTAAATAACATATATTGTCCCCGTGAGCATAACTCAGTTGGCATGGACATGAATTGTTATATGTAGGGGCCGGGGTTTCAACCCCGGACACCCCATTTATTCACCTTGAAAAAAGGTGAATTCTAACCACTAGGCTATCTGACCCAAAAAATATATATACTAATTAAATTGTTCTCTTATCTCCCCCCAACAACTTTTGTAACAACTAACTTTTAGACCCGACACTATGTCGAAACCTCTAAGAAAAGCCTTCAACATCTAAAGATTAGACATTGTCGCTGCTTCTATACATAGGCTATCATTCGCATATTGGAGATATGAGATCACCATACAATCCTACCTAAAGTCAAAGCCCTTAAAAATATCATGTCTCACCGCATTCTTCATCAACCCACTATAACCTTCTGCCACTAGAAGAAACAAAAACAGAGCTCGTGGATCCCCTTGTTTTGACCTTCTTTGAATGTTAATCCCTTCCATTGGACTACCATTAACAAGAATAAACACGCTTCCCCCACATACACAAACCTTCATCCAAGCTACCCACTTCGCACAAAACCCCCCTTTCACCATCATATACTCCAAAAAACCTCAATTTACCGAATCATGCGTTTTTTTGAAATCCACTTTTAAGATCAAACATTGACCTTTAGTTTTTTTTTTCTTCGTAAAATCCACAATTTTATTTACCACCATAACCCCATCCACCAAATTTCTCCTTGCGAGAAAGACTGAATTGGAGGAGAAAATAATATAATTCATATTTCCGACCAACCTTTTTGCTAAGACCTTTGTAAGGATCTTATACAAAATTCCAAGTAAGAAAATCGGGCGATAATCATCCAACACCATAAGAGAGTAAACATTTAGGCACAACTTTTTCACATGAAATTGATCAAACATTATACAAACCTTATCCTTGCTCAAATGCCAAAATTCTTTGACAAAAGAAAAATTAAAACTATTTTACCCCAGACTTTTATTCCCCCTTCTCCCCTTCTCATCCTCGGTCAACCAATCAAAGGCACCCCATCCAACTTAGGTCTCTCTCACCAAGACGACGTGACCTGATTAGTAAAATAAGCAACCACCTCTCTTATCACCTCGCTATGATTTTGAACCCACACATCATTCACTTTAGTGCCTTTACTGCGTTTGAGCTAAATCTCCTCTTGACACATCTATGAAAAAAACTTTAAATTCACATCACCTTCTTTCAACCACTTCAACCAAGACCTTTGCACCGACATACCATTTTTAGCCTTTAAAAGCCTCCATAAATCACCAAACATAGTTTTCCCAAGTTGAACCTCTTTCCCATTCAAGAGGCCTACCTCCCTCTTCTCATCTAATTCCATAATATCCTACTATACATCTCCCCGTATTCCTCCCTATTCCACTCCTTCAAATGATGATTCATAATAATATAATCAGAGAAAGTATGCGGTTGAGTCGTTTTATTGTTTTGTTTCCGTTCAAAAAGAGACTTAAAACATTATTGTTAAAAACTTTTTTAACGAAACTAACAAAAATCTAAAATACATTTAATTGTATATTTTTTATGTGTTAACGTTTGAAAATTATGAACGATATTTTTTTTATAAAATTTTGGTTTTGATTAAAAGTAAAAATATAAATGTTTGTTATTTTTTTAATGACACGAAAAACAATCTTTATTAAAAGTTGTTTAAGAGTATAATTGGAATAATGAAAAAGTAAGTATAAATATACTCATCCAGTTTGTTATCTTTTCCTTTACAAACTTAAAATTAACAATTTTTTTGCAACAAAATTAAAATTAAAATTAACGATTTTAAGTTGGAAATGTTTGTAATTTTCCTTTACAAAATTAAAATTAACAATTTTCTTGCAAATGGGTTGGTTAAACATTTCAAAACCGAATAAAAGAAGTTCACTAACTAGAATCTTGATTGGTCTTTTTTGATTTTTGCCAAATAGCTCCATTTCTTGCGAAAGGAAAGCTATGATTTTGGATCGAATTTGATAGAACCATCGAGTAGGAAAAAATTCTACCTGACAGAAGAGAAATTTAAGGTTTAATTGATAGAGGCATATGCAAAATAAAATATTAGATAAAGTGGTGGTAGAGATTTGTAAACCCTAATAAATTGATAGAAAATAGTGAGAGAGTACCTAAAATAAAACTAATGTAACATGCAATTTTTTTTTATTGTTGTTGCAAGTTGCAGACACATTAATATCAGCAGTGGGCTTATCCTTTTTGCATATGATGCTTGCACAACATACTAGTTATATCCACGGAAGGAAGTTACCGATGATAGAATAGGTATTGAATCAAGAGTAGGAATGGGAACAACAGCAGGAGATGACATAGTTGATACCACATCATGTTTCTGATTTCTTGGCTTCTGCTCATGTTGTTTTCCTGCCATAATGAGAAGAGAAGGGTAAAAATGGAGGAGAAAGAGGTGGGTATCGATAAGTGTGGAGTCAATATGGAAATTGGAGGAAAATGAGTTTCCCATAAGCCAATAAAGAAAATAAAGCATTGGAAAATTCTAGTAAAACTCATGTTGTTTTCCTACCATAATGAGAAGAGAAGGGTAAAAATGGAGGAGAAAGATGTGGGTATCGATAAATGTGGAGTCAATCTAGGAATTGGAGGAAAATGAGTTTCACATAAGCCAATAAAGAAAATAAAGCATTGGAAAATTCTAGTAAAAATGAGGCGCCATTTTTTGCATTGGAAGTGTATCTCACGTTTAATTCTAATTAAGACATTTGTTATTGTAGGAGAAGGTATGGGAGGGAGATTTGAATTTCAAACTTGAATGATATGGCACCATTTTTATTAGGGTTAGGTTTGTAATTAGGGTTGCATTGTTAGCAAAGATTAGATATTAACTAGATTTTTCACCCGTGTAAACATCATTAAGATATATATATATATATATATATATATATATTTGTATTTTAGATTTAATCATCCAATAAGGTGTCTCAGCAATAATAAGTGCAAAAAGATATTTCGTTTCTTGGCTGACTAAAAATCATAAGCATTGGTCCCCGTAAGCATAACTCAGTTGACAGGGACATGCATTATTATATGCAGGGGTCGGGGTTCAAATCCCGGGCACCCCACTTATTCATCTTGAAAAATGTGAATTCTAACCACTAGGCTTCTTGACAAAAAAAAAATCATAAGTATTGCTAATTACAAGAAGACTATTACTTTTTTCATCCTATGCAGCGTTTTCCACGTGTTATATTTTTCTTTCAAAATACTCTTTGTTTGAATCATATAATCTGAACTCATATTGAGGGATTTTCTGATTATACAATCCAAAACATGCTAAAACCCATAAATGACTATGTAATTGATATCAAAAGTCTATGTTAACCATCATATGATCCCACAAAAAACTGAAAAAGCAATTTCATATATCGTATGAATGATCAATAGTGGTCGTGATATCATAAACCACTCATAACTAAAAATAAGAAAGAAAATTTTAGAATGGACGAGAAGTGAACAATGAATGAAAATTTTGAAGGATGGAAGGCTATTTATAGCTAGGGATGACAATATGATCCATGAGATCCATATCCATCAAATTCATCCGTTATAAAAATCCATCCAATCCGTCCACAAAACAAAAAAATTGTTATTGGATTGACTTAGATCCATCCATTTAAAACTAAGGATGGATTTGATCCATCCACCTTATTTTAAAAATCCATTGAATCACCTCTTTCAAAAAAAATAAAATTCAATGGTCAATTTCAAATAGTATTAAATCTTTAACTAATAATATTTAATATTTCTTTTAATTATTTAGGCTTATGTCAAAATATTCTTTGGCTAGAAAAAAAAAGTTGTGAGCATGCTACATAAAATTTCCAATGACTGAATTCACTAACGAAAACACTTTTATAACTAATACATCTCTTAAAAAAAATCATACACATTGATTTATGGATAAGATGGATAATACATCCTTTAATATCTAATAATGAATAGATTGGATAGACATAATCTTTAATAGATGGATTAGATGATTTTTTTTTCAACAAAAAATAAATAATGAATTTTAATGGACTAATGGATTTTTTTCATCCATTCATTAGGATCGAAATCCATATCCATCCAATCCATCCATTTTGCCACCCCTATTTATAGCCACAAAATATTCTTAGGCTATAACTACAGTCAAGGAAACAAGTTTACCTTTATAACTCGATTAACACACCATAACCGTTCAAACCTTTAATATTTCGAATTATATAATCCGAAATCTTCAGAGAAGAATTTGGATTATATAATATGAATCGTCCCATAATGTGTCTAAGCTTTGTACGTGTTTTAACACATGTGATTTATTTTCAGCGACAAACATTAAATGTAACAATCTCAAATACTTTTAAAAAATTAAATTGCATAATCCAACAACGTAAGACACATAATAAAACAAAACATAACAAATCATGGATGAGCCAAAATAACATCTACATCTGGTTCCTGCATGAGAGTCGTTATTTCTTCATATGATTTGGGCCAAGGAAGCGCCTAACTTGATTGGGCCTTTAGTACTGCATTGACCAAATATTGAGAACATTATTCTCACATCGTCGTCGTTCTTGAACTTCATACAGATGAATTTGACGCTTCCAGATGAGACGTTTGATGGTCATCGTTATTCGACATCGTTCACCCTCCTTGTGTCTTTGTGGTTTAGTCGATGGTTGATTTGGTTCAACTGATCCTTTAACCCAGACAGTGTGACATCATTTCAAATCCTAAACTAACCAAATTTTCCTCCGTTGTAGTAAACTACAACTAATTTGGTGTTCATATCATTGACTGAAGTGTCCATGATTATTTTGTGTGGTTTACAGAAAATGAACAAGTACATCAAGTTATAAATGTTTATATGCATTGTGGATCACATAAACTGTCGGTGTAATTGTTAGCCTGTAATTTCAACAGGCTCATTTAATATGGTCAACATTTGTTTGACCTTTAACTTTGCAGGAATCAAAGGCTTCCTCATTTTAAGATTGGATGATTTCAACAGGACATCAAGCCTAGCGCACATAGTTAGAGTTTCGACAAAGCAATGCTGTAATTCTACCGTACTTGTTTTAATTATGTTATGTGCGATGTTTCAACGTTTGAGATGTTCCGCTTAATGTTTCAACATCATATCGTAGACAGAAATAAAAAAAGAAAATAAATGACAAGAAAATAAAAGACACAGAAGTTTGTTAACTCAGTTTGGCGACAAACACACCTACTCTGGGGGCTACCAAGCCAGGGAGGAAATCCACTAGTGTAGTCCTTATTCAAAAGCTCTCAACAAACTCCTCGTTTACACTTTATGACCTAGGACCTACCCGTCTAGACTTTAACCTAGAAACTCCTAAATCTGAGATCCCATCTCACTAACCTATGGTCAGTCACTGCCCTAGTGACCTATCAGACCTCAAACAAAACAATTGGTGAAGTTACCTTCAAACACAAGCTACGACCTTGCTTCAAAGCTTTGGTGTAGACAACGAGTTTACAACTCAAAAACACAGTCCTTAACAAGTATCAAGATGATACAGGAAAGACTCACAAATAAACATAACTAAACTTGCATCAAAACGACACAAGAGTATAACACACAGACTCAAAACCCTAAAGTTCTAAACTTTTCAGTATGACGGCTTGAATACCTAATTAGGTCTTGGAGTCTTCCTTTTATACTGAAGCAATATGGGCTAACAACCTTGCTGGACTTCAGTAACAAATTGCAGATCGATCTGATCCATAAAACAGAATCAAAGAGACAAACATGGAAAGTCCTAAAATGTAGGAACATCTTTAGGAACGTCCCAACCGCCTTCAAATATTCCCTTAAATATTCTTGCTTCTTTGGAAATAAAACCAACTTGATTCTGTACAGCGTTGCTTGGACATCAAGTTAAGGAAAAGTTGTTTCCTTTTAAAGATAAGTCGCACTACAAATAGACATGAACTCAGGCACACTGAACCGTGCCAGGATGTTGGAACATTCTGTTCAACATCTCATATGGATGCCTAAACCATGTTGGAACATAGAGTCCAACTTCACAGTAAGTGGATATTTGTTTTAGCAACAATGCAGTCAATACAAATACCCAACAAAGGCTGAAAGAGTGATCGCGTCGAAGTCAAGCATTCAAGGCGGAAAAATACGATTTCAAGCTTAAAGGCGGATTCCTTAGTGGGAACGTGGGGCAAGCAGTTGTCCAAGATGGAAGAAGTGCTGATCATGGGATTAGTGATCCGCCAATTAGGTTTTTAGGTATAAATAAGTGTTTCCAAGTCGGAAAATGGGTCGCAAATCATTTATAGAATTCTACAACACTCAAACTACCGACATCTAGAGAAACAAGTTATACATAATGTATGTAAACTGATTTGTAGACCATAAACCTTTATTTATAATACAATGCATTTTACCTTTCCTTTGAGTTTACGTGCGTAAACCCTTTGCTTTTATCTTTAACTTTATTTACATTGCTTTTTGCTTGCAATCTCAAACCAGTCGAGAGACAGTGCCTTTTACTTTCAGACCCGTCCTGCCCTATAAGCAACCTGAGTGCATCTTGCGGCCCCTTTTTTCAAATTCCTTTTCGATAAAAACATTTGCACAACGTGTCCTGAGATATTTAGTTCAGTCTCGCTTGTAATAATCAGAACTAGCCCCCGTTTGCCGAAAACACAGGAAAACAATAATATGAAGCACATAAAAATCATGTACATGATTGGTTCAAATTGTACAATCCAAATTGTTCCTCACCTTACAAAGCACGAGTTTTAACATAATCTTGAACCGATTTAGATTATATAATCCAAATATTTTTTAGATAGTTTCAGATTATATAATCCGAACTAGTTCAGAGTGAGGAGGTGTCTTGCTCAACAAGACTTAGTCATTTAACACATTTTTGTTTGGGTCCCTTGACTGGTCAGTCTAGTTTGAACACGTTATTTTGACCCTAACTAATGAACCTTTACACTATATGTGATAGATTTTTAGCAAGTGTACTAATTCTATTGAAGTAATAAAAATAAGTTCGTACCCACAAGGACTGTGTTAGGGCCCGTTTGTTTTATAAAATAGATTCTTGTAGTGTAACATATTTTTGTTAAAAAAGATTTAACAAAGAAATTTTTAAGGAAAACTTCAAATAAAAAATCGGTTTGAATAGCTTATCTTAAAATGTCATTCTAGATATTTCATCATTTTGTTATAATTTTTTTGGATACTAAAATTTTGAAAAAATCTCTAAAAAAAAAAGCTATTTCATAAAAATCATTTTTGAAATATATCATTTTGAAAAAATATGCGATTTTCACTATGTAAAATCTCGAACAATGAATATTTAGGTTAGTGAATGTCAAAATATATTTTTTTAACTTATAACAAATGAGTTTGAAATAACTTATACTATTTTCGAGTAAATTTCCAAAAAATCTATTTTTAAAAATACAAAGGAAAGTCTATTTTTTTAGAATCTATAACAAACAGACCCTTAATCTCAAATTAGCAATAATGTTATTATTTAGGATGTGTAAATTTTATAAGTGCCCGAGGCAGTAGGGTGTGTGTATAAAAAGTAAATAACAGAAATTAAATATTGTTAGGGAAATATGTTATTATTTCACGATGGTTAACTAAATTAGCCCTAATCAATCCCTTGACTTGACCCTCTTCCCATATTATAGTCCCTAATTCCTTAGGTGATCTAATATTCTTTGAAGGTTTTAAGATAGTTAACCTAATACCACAAATAAACGATTATCCATTCCTAGACTAACCCTGTTTATTTGAACAATTCAATTAGGTCTAAGTTGAAAGCTATGGTCAATAGTCATTCATTCTCACGAATTCATGTTATATATGACCAATATATAAAGAACATTAAGAACAATTGAATTGAATAAAACTAGATTGATATTCACATGAAATAGAGTTTCACATCAACATGTTTCAATTAGGGTTACAACAGAATCATCCCAGACCTAATCTCTAAGAGGTGTAGCTACTCATAATTGAGTTTACAAATAGCATAATCAATGGAAGAATTAAAACTACATAAACTGGTTGAGAGATGATGAAATCGCCCCCCTCTGTAGTCTTCAGGCCTCAAAATCACACTTTTCTCTCTAAAAATCGTCACCCTTGTTTCAGGAACTAGCTTCGGCTTAAATAGGAACTTTTTACTATGTTGAAAATCCCGCCACGGTGTAAGAAATCGTGTCACGATTTCTTCAATAACCCTAGATTCCTTCGAGATCTTTCTTTAAAATCGTGTCACGCCACTAGAAATTGTATCACGATTTCTATGGCAGAAGCAAACCTTCATTCTGGACTAAATATCGTGTCACGGCTATTAAAACCGTGAAATGATTTCTTGCTTCCTTGACTTCCAGAATTTCTGCTTTTCACACCCATGGGCCTCTCATGTTGCCTCATAACTCTATCAAAATGTCAAAATAAGTCCTAAATATTACATAATGACAACATGTCATCACAACCCAAAACTTGAACCATTCCTTGTCCTTAAGGAATTTATTTGCAAAAATTGACAACTACCTAACCAAGCGATAGTACCGAAAAGTTCATCTCCCGACTAGCCTTATGATGAGCCAGTTTGACTTGCTTGCATCCACCATTCACAACTCTATGCGACAATTTGATAAGGGTTCACACACATTCAACGTGCACATGTCCTTACTTTTAAGTCAACTCTTGTTGTATAGCCTTCCTATTATAAGAATCTCTCACCAAAAATATGATTTTTTTTACAAAACATAAATTAAATATAAATTTCTAACAAAACATAAACAATTCATATTTAATTCATATTTTGTTAAAAAATTTTTGGAGAAAATTCTTCTAATATTCTAAACAAACCTTCATAAAAAATTTCATTAAAAAATATGAAGGCTACATGAGTTGACTTAAAAGTTTGGACCAAAAGTGGTGATAAAAAACTTTTGAGGGATTAAAAGTTAAAACAATAGAGAGATTAAAACGAAAAGTTGGTATACTTATAAAGATAAAAATATATTTAACCTTTGAATATATATTAATTAGAAAGAGAAAGTGACAATTATTAGATATTTAAATAATGTTTTACTACAAGTGAAGTGCCTTAGACATAAAAGTTTTTTAAAAAGAGCAAATAAACAAGGAAGCCCAAGTTACGTAAATGGTAGGGAAAAAATGGTAGAAAACCTAATGCGGATTTTTTTTCATTGTTTTTTCTTTTCTTGGGTTAGGCTTATCCTTCACTTTTTTTGTTTTTAATTTTATCTTAAGTAAAGTTTAACTTGAGAAAACAAATATAACTATGAGTGAACCTTTCCATATGAAGGCATGAAGACGGTTGACGTGGAATACTATAAAAATTCTGAAATTGACATTCTTAGTTTGGTAGCTATGATTACAGTTGAGCGTATAAGCTTATTCAAAATTGCACGATTTTCGTTTTTCTATTTACAATAAAAATTTCAAGCACTACTTGTGGATAAAAGTCTTCATAAATATTAAATACAAAGAGGCAATTGATCACGTTAATTTTTAACTTATTATTACTTAATTCACCAAAAAAAATATTGTTCAAGTTAAGTTCAAGTACGACGACACATTATTTGGCCAATTCCTTTTCTGTTAATATGGTTGAAAGATGCTGGTGTTCAGATATGTTAACTTACAAGTAAAAATATACTATGAGAAGTTATAGAGGTTTTCTAAAATTTAAAAACAATAAAATAAAAGTAAAAGAGGTATTCACTTAAAAGTATTTTGTTGAGATGATAAGAAATTTCTTTCGATTTATTTAAAAAATTTGAATACGATTTTTTCTTTGGAGAGACTTCGTCACCACTGTTGTACTGGGAAGCCATCGAAGGAATTCAATTAGGGCTATTTCATTTTTTTTGTTCGTTGAGATTTGACTATTTGAGTAAACTTTCACATTGGTCTTTATAAATAATAAGGAAACTTAATGAGATTTCGAAAAATGAGAAAAAAAATCAAATTTGCTTTTTTTTTTTTTGGTCAAAAAAGAAATATAACGTCTTAAAAAACATAAACATGAGTAATAGTCTTCTTTTTCAGAATAGTTTTTATAATATTTTTGTCCATATTTTAGAATCTAAATATTTTATCAATTATTGATTTGTGTAACCAATTTATGGATTCAAATATTTGTAAAAAAAAATTATACTCCTGTAGTTTACGAGTTTTAATTAAAAACTAATTTTTCAAGGAAATCCAAATTAAAATTTATATTCAAAAAATTACTTCTCTAACTTTATTTGATTCATTGATCGGTGTACAGTGCAGACATTGTAGAGTGTTTATAATTTTCGAAAAATGGATTTTTTTCTTAAATACAAAATTAGATATACGAGTTTTTGCCGCGTTACATATCTACTTCTCTGTATATAATTATTAATTGTTTCAATATTTTCAAATATATTAAAAAATATAATTAATTTTGTATTAGAACACAAAATTATGAGTGATTTTATAAAATTATCTTTCATAATTTTATATTTTTTTAACCAGAAAAGTAGCTAGCAAAGTGCTAGACTATCAAAATATATATATGATGAAAAGGAGAACAACAAAAAAAGAGGAGGGAGGGGGACCAGGCCGAAACCTCCCTTAAAAGGTTTTAAACCTAAAATTAGGCAACCCCAATTTGTTCTTAACATAGAGTGATCTAATGCTATCAGGGAGATTCATCCAACAATGAGTAGTATTAAATCCTAGGCTAGCAAGAGAGTCTGCGCATTCATTACCTTCCCTAAATATGTGAGTGACCAAAAATTTAAGGGTCTTTCACAAATGATATGTGAAAGAGAGATTAAACAAATAAACAATAAAAATTACAAGGGTTTTGCTAACGATGTCCTAATGACACTCTTTAAGGATTACTAATTAAAAAACTATTAATTGAAAAAACTTAATTCTTCAATTCTTCAATTGTTTTTTCTTTCATTTTAAGACGGAGAGAATAAATGTTAAACAGTTGAGTTGCCGGTCTATTCTCTATAAATAGCATTAATTAGATAGGCATCATAAGACAACCACTCACCAATCTACACACACTAACACTCTAGAATTCACACAATCATGGCTAGTTCAATGCTTACCAAGGTTACTTGTTTGGCTATGATATGCTTGGTTTTGGGCATTCCACTAGCCAATTCTGCCCCTTCATGTCCTGAAGTGCAACAAACTTTAGCACCATGCGTTCCGTACTTAACACAGCCAAGTTCACCCCCACCCCCTGAACCATGTTGCAATGGGGTTAAGACTTTAAATGACCAATCCAAAACTACCCAAGATCGTCGAGATGTTTGCGGTTGCCTCAAATCCCTTGTGGCCAATCCCAATCTTAATCTTCCTGCCGTTGCTTCCCTCCCTAAAGATTGTGGTGCTGACATAGGCTATGTGATTAGCCCCGACATGGACTGCAGCAAGTACATCTCTCACCATCCACCCTCTTTTTCTATTTCATATATACTCCTTTATTAGGGTTAGGGTTTACATAAAATTTATATAATCTGCTGTGTTGTTACACATTTACAATATGTTAGGGACTAGAATACATGTGTGTGTTTTGTAGGAACTAAAAGAAATACAAGAAAAGATTTGTAAAGAAAACTAATATGAATTTCACTTTACTAATTGCAGGGTAAACTAGTGCCGAGCAGCTTGCGGGGTTGGCGGTTAATGAATAAAGTAATAATTGGTTTTTGGTAATAAACAATATCGACAGAATAAAAATATGGTTTAATTTCTCCGGTTGTAAGTTGTAACTGAATCCTCACTAGGGATCACTATATATAATTAAAATAAAATTTGAAATGTTTCAGATCAAAGTATTCAATATATGATGGACATTTGGATTTACCGATCTCTCTTAATTCTTACATTGAATTGAACTAGTTACATTTTACACCAATTATTACTATACCTGTGTGATGCACGAAGATAATTATATTAAGAGTAATATCTAATAGATTGTAATTAAAATACAGTATAATATTAGGCAAATACATAAAATAGTGACAAAATATAAAATTAACAATCTTTAATCGGATTATCTAGAGAGAAGAAGATCCGGGTTTGGGTGGGGGGTGAAGTTATAATGAACCGGAATTTTTTTTTTCATTGTACCTTGTTTGGTTTTCTCTAACATTTCCATTATTCCTTTTTGAGAGTCTTTTTCAATTGGTCTAGTCTTTTTCTTCGAAACGTGTACTTGTGAGCCATCGTCTTTTTCGTTTATATTTTTGCCCCTCAATCGTTAGGTAACCATAACCATGAAAGTTTGCAATATTTGTATTTAGCTAGAGAGTAACTATTTCAATAGAACTGAACTTAATAGCAAATTCAACATCATTTCTCTTTTGGGTATTGCTTTTAATTTCAATAACCTTATTGGAACACTCCCATCAAATATAGGGTTTTATATTTTTTTAACATCAAAATTTATTGAATATATAATAAAAGTTGCATAACCCACAACTAGCAAAAACTATAAGGGCACTTGACCCACTACAATTATGAATTAAAATAAAGAAGGGAATTCGAAAAAGAGTTAAAGAAGGGAGGTGATATTAATTTGGCAAACGATCTTATGAGAGATATGGAAAGTTAGAAATGATCTTTTAACATAGTGTTGAATCGATTCAGTTTATATAATCCGAATCAGTTCAGAGTGTGGACGGTGTCTTGCTCAGCAAGACTTAGTCATTTAACCCGTTTTTATTTGGATCCCTTGATTGGTTAGACTAATTAATGGAACATTACACTATATGCACCATTCTATACAAACTCTCCCTTATAAATATCAATCATTCCTTCACAAATTCTCATTCCATCTCACACTATCTCCTTCTTATTTCTTCTACAATGTTCTTCCACTGTTTGACTTTTATAGAAAAATGTTACTCTAATAACTTATGGATTGTTTGAATGGTCAAAGGAAAAGGTGCCACTTTGTAAATTGGCATCATCTGTTTCGGTGTAAGGTTAATCATTAAAGTTTCCTTCTCCCTAGAGAGGAAATGTAAGATCCCAATATTTTATTGACGTAAAAATATTTTGTCTTTATGATTTACTAAGTGATAGTCTTATAATATGATTTTTTTCCGAATTATATAGTCAAATCAATTCTACTAACTATTAAATGGTTGCTTTATTATGCTACTATTATGAGGAAGACTAATTAATTAATTATTTAACTAAGAAGACTAGTGTTAAGGTAAGGAGTGGACGACAAAATTTATATGGCAAAATGAATGTTTGACTAGATATATTGTTGTTCTATGGTTAAATTAAATATTTTAATTGTGCACCCTTTTAATGTTATGCCTATTATCATGGTAAAGGGAAATGACTTGGTCTTGATTCAATTACATTATACACTAGTAGATAACCGTAGCACATCATGACTAGGTTTGGCTTTCATTTTTTCTATGTGTGTACCTGTAGCAAGTCTCTCTTCATCTTTATATCATGTTACTATTAAACTAATTAATTATATTGATTGATCCATAATTGTAGAAAAGAGATGGGGACGTCGTGTATTTACAAAGAAAACAATGTAACTTCCTTTCCTAGTTACTTGGTTAGTTTCACTTCCCACTCCTTAAGGATAGTGCCACTCATTTAGAGAGTTAGTGGTAGGAGTATTTCACTGTTAATAACAACCGGTTACCTCATTCATTTTATTCATTCATCACTTTTTAATTCTACACCTAGAAAATAGAGAAACGTAATTAGAGAGAAAGAGAAACAACTAGAAAGGGAGTCCGAAGGAAGAAGGAGAGAGATCAAACCTTCATTCTAGAAAGACAAGTAAGAATCCTATTATTATTATTACTGGCGGAAAGATGGCCACTATTGTGCTCCGTCTGTCCGCTTTTTCTACTGCGCTAACATATGTGATTATTTTATTACGTTTGTTTGTATAATTTTGATTAAAAAATTTAAATTTTTAAATATTATGGAAATTATTGATATATTGATTTATAAACAAAACATTGTCAAGACATATAACAAAATTATTTTTAAACTCAACAAATTTTAGTTTGCCTGCTTATAAAATTAAGGTAAAATAATGATTATTTATTGTTTATTCTAATAGTAATTAGTAACATCATAACGTAAATTATGTGTGTGTTGTGTAAAAGAAATATCATAGATAAATGTATAAATGACATGTTATGTAAAAGAAATTGTTATGATTGCGATATAATTTTGTTGAAGATAGATATAATTGATCAAGGCTGAAAACATGCTGTGGAAGATAGATTTCGAAATTGAGAATGATCTGCCCTTGTGACTTATTTATGGTAATAACAAAACTTAGTCTAACGGAAAACTGTTTTCTACTAAGCACAAAGGGAAGTCATGAACTCGCATTTATTTTTAATTTAATTCTGGGCAGAAATACTCTTTTTCCAGCATTGCTTCCTGTTAGGATTTCCACATCCAACATATTTTTAAATAAACCACGACATACCAATCGTGTTACATTACACATGTCATATCTAGGGTCTATGTTTCACAACAATATCAAATGTGCACTTTTTTTTACCTTTAAAATATGTAGTGGGATACTTCATTGAACAGTTTAGTTTGGGAATTCCTGTTGATATAGTTTATGAGTATCCCCTTCAACCTCATTAAATGACAACAAATTATGTTATTCTCCTGAAAACTAATTGATAATTATTTCATTCAATTTTTGAACATCATCATTTGTAGGTGTAATTATGGCTCTTTCAACCATATATGAATTATGATATTACTCATCGACTATGAATCACATACACTCTAATATTATATGTGTCTGAACACGTGTTGCATCCGCATCCACAAATATAATTATCCTAAATTATCTGATTTTCTAAAATTATCAATGTTATTGACGTGTCAATATCCGTGTTGTATCTGGTGTCGGTGTTCGTATCAATACTTCTTAGTGGTCCTCTCTTTTTATGGTCTCTCAGATGGTGGTTTGAATGTAACAAAAAACAAAAGATGGTGGTTTGAAGCTTTGTGGTGGTTCTGTTTTTAGTTGTCGGTAACATGAATGTGATTATCGTTTAACAACTTTGAATTGTTTAAATGGTTTTGACACTTTGATTTCACTATATTTTGTTGGATATTGGATGGGGGCCATGTGAGCAGTTTATCAATTGTATACATACAGAACATTTGGAATCAAAAAAAAAAAATGCTTTTATTCCTTTAAACGGTAGTGGAAGGAGCTTAACGGCAGATGATATTATTGCTTATTTTCCCTTTATTTAATAATTAAAAAAAACCACGGTTCTCTTTATACAAAACATAAATTAAATATGAATTTCTAACAAATTATAAACAATTCATATTTTTTTTTTTGAGAAATTCTTATAATATTCTAAACAAACCTTCATGAAAATTTTCATTCAAAAAGTTGACTTAAAAGTTTGAACCAAAAGTGGTGATCTAAAATTTTTGAGAGATTAAAAATAGAAAGTTATTTTTTTTTATATTTATCTATACTATATATAAAGAAAACTACCCTTTCGACACGCTTTTGGGTTGAACTTTTCTTTCCAAAAATACCATTAATTTTTAATTTTAATTTTAAATACAAATAACACATGTAACAAATAGATAATAATAAATTTAATTTAAGGAGAAAATTTACACACAATTCCTTATGAATTGTTCTTATTGTTGGCCAATTATAAAATAACACGTGGATTATTAATTCATGTCAAAAAAAACTAGCACAAAGAAAAAACTCATGTTACTTTTTTATCAGCCGATTTAATGTTGTACATATGTGTTGTTCCCCTCAATACAACCGACAAAAATTGCCAACTATTTTCATTTCTCTTACACAAAAAACAATATTTTCATATTATTTTATTACGTCGACAAAAACCAGTATTTCTATATTATTTTATTAATATAAGTTACGCTTCATTAGTCTTTGATTAATTGTAACAAACGTGAGCAAAAAATAATGGTAAAGATTGGACTTTAAATCATCTAAAAAAAATTAGTAACAAACGTGAGCAAAAAATAATGTTAAAGATTAGACTTTAAGTCCTCAAAAAAAAGATTAGTAACAAACGTGGGCAAAAAATAATAAAAATTGGACTTTGAATACTTTAAAAAAAAAATATTAGTAACAAATGTGAGCAAAAAGTAATGTTAAAGATTGGAATTTAAATCCATGTAACTAATCGTCCCCGTTAACCACAAATCAAACTCAAAAAATAGGACAAAACAAAAACTCATGTTACTTTTTTATCAACCGATTTTATGTTGTACATCTGTATTGTTCCCCTCAATACAACCGACAAAGATTGTCAAGTATTTTCATATACCTTCCACAAAAAATAGTATTTCCATATTATTTTATTACTTACACAAAAACCAGTACTTCCATATTATTTTATTGATATAAGTTACTCTTCCTTAGCCTTTGATCAATTGTAATAAACGTGAGCAAAAAATAAGGGTACTTACACAAAAACGAGTACTTCCATATTATTTTATTGATATAAGTTACTCTTCCTTAACCTTGATCAATTGTAACAAACGTGAGCAAAAAATAAGAGTAAAGATTGAACTTTAAATCATCTAAAAAATTATTAGTAACAAACGTGAGCAAAACATAATGTTATAAATTGAACTTTAAATCCTCTAAAAAATATATTAGTAACAAACGTGAGCAAAAAATATTGCTAAAAGATTGAAGTTTAAATCCTTTAAAAAAAGATTAGTAACCAACATAAGCAAAAAATAATTTTAAAGATTGGACTTTAAATTCTCTAAATAAAGATTAGTAATAAACGTGAACAAAAAATAAAAAGGCTAAAATATGGTTTTGGTCCCTACAAATATGCCTAGTTTTGGTTTTAGTCCCTGTGAAAAAAGGGACTATTTTCAAAAACAAAATATTTTGCAGGGACCTTTTTCAAAATCAAAAGATTTTGCAGGGACTGTTTATCTAATAAATGGGTTCAGTCATCATGTGCCACGTGTGCAAATCATCACAAAAAGTGGGGTCAGGGACCAAAACCAAAACGAGACATATTTGCAGGGACCAAAAACATTTTTTTTACAGGGACTAAAACCAAAACTAGGCATATTTGCATGGACCAAAACCATATTTTAGCCAAATAAAAATGTTAAAGATTGGGTTTATGTTTCGAAACTCCTCTCGATTAATTTTAAGAATTATTTGAATTTGCAGGTTTATAATTGCTTATACAAACTATGATAACGTGATTTTTTTTTATATAAAGAGAACCGTGATTTTTTTTATTATTAAATAAAGAGAAAATAAGCAATAACATCACATGCCGTTAAGCTCCTTCCACTGCCATTTAAAGGAATAAAATCATTGTTTTTTTCTTTGTGATTCCAAACATTCTGCATGTATACAATTGGTAAACTACTCTCATGGCACCCATCCAATATCCAACAAAATATAGTGAAATAAAAGTGTTAAAACCATTTAAACAATTCAAAATTGTTAAACGATAATCACACTCATGTTACCAACAACTAAAAACAGACACACTATAAAGCTTCAAACCACCATCTTTTGTTTTTGGTTACATTCAAACCACCATCTGAGAGGCCATAAAAAGAGAGGACCAATAAAAAGTATGGATACAAACACCTACACCAGATACAACACGGATACTGACATGTCAATAATGTTGATATTTTGATAAAATCACATAATTTAGGGCAATTATATTTGTGGATGCGGATGCAACACGTGTTCAGACACATCTAATATGAGGAGTGTATGTGATTCATAGGCGAGGAGTAATATCATAATTCATATATGGTTGAAAGAATCATATTTACACCTACAAATGATGATGTTCAAAAATGACATAATTATCAATTAGTTTCGAAGATAAATACATAATTTGTTGTCATTTAACGAGGTTGAAGGGGATACCCATAACTTATATCAACATTAATTCTTAAACTCAACTGCTCAAGGAAGTATCCCACCACATATTTTAAAGGTAAAAAAAGGTGCACCTTTAATGTTGCTGCGAAACATAGACCATAGACATGGCATGTGCAATGGAACACGATTGTTATATCGTGGTTTATTTAAGAATATGTTGGATGTGGAAATTCCAACAGGAAGCAATGTTGGAAAAAGAGCATTCTTGCCCATAATTAAATTAAAAACAAATGTGAGTTCATGACTTCCCTTTGTGCTTAGTAGAAAACAGTTTCCCGTTAGACTAAGTTTTGCTATTACATAAATAAGTCACAAGGGCAGACCATTTCCAAAGACGGAATCTATCTTCCACGACATGTTTTCAGTCATGGTCAATTATATTATATGTAGCTTTATCAAAAGAAGTTTCTCAAAATTCAACAAAAGTACTCTCATTAAAGAAGGAAAATAGAAGGATAAGATGAAAACTTTATGAAAAATGTAGTTTTTAAAGATATTCTTTTATCGCAATCATAGCAATGTTTTTTTTACAAAACATGTCATTTATACATTTAATTTTTTATGTTTCTTTTACGCAACACACACATTTATGTTATGATGTTACTAATTACTATTAGAATAAACAGTAAATAATCATTATTTTACCTTAATTTTATATGCAGGCAAACTAAAATATGTTGAGTTCAAAAATAAATTTGTTATATGCCTTGACAATATTTTGTTTATAAATCAATATATCAATCATTTTCATAATATTTAAAAGTTAAAATTTTTTAATCAAAATTATACAAACAAACATAATAAAATAATGTCATGCGTTAGCGCAGTAGAAAGAGCGGATAGAGGGGCACGGTATTCCCCTTCTTTCCGCTAGTAATCCATAAAATTAATCGACTTTGATTAGTTGTAAAATGAAAGAAAAAGAAGAAAAAAAACTAAATAGGTTAATTTTGAATTCTAATGCAAAGTGTTGAGAGAGGTTGAGAAAAACGATACAATGCAGGAACGAACTATTAACTTTGAGAACCCTACTTATTAATATTTAATATAGTGCTAACAAATCTTTTTCTACAATATTTTGAATCCTAATATTTTTTTAGAGGATTTAAAGTACAATCTTTAACATTATTTTTTGCTCACATTTGTTACTAATCTTTTTTTTAGAGGATTTAAAGTTCAATTTTAAACATTATATTTTGCTCACGTTTGTTACTAATCTATTTATCAGAAGATTTAAATTCGAATCTTTAAAAAAAAATTCACATTTGTTACTAATCTTTACAAAATTATCCAAGATCGGCATTCCTTATTTCTATTCAACAACATACGAATAATTCCGTGATTTTGGCGTTTTCTTTAGAGTATTTAAAGATCAATCTTTAACATTATTATATTATTTTTTGCTCACGTTTCTAACTAATCTTTTTTTTAGAGGATTTAAAGTCCAATCTTTATCATTGTTTTTTGCTCACGTTTATTACTAATATTTTTTTAGAAGATTTGAAGTCTAATCTTTAACATTATTTTTTGCTCACGTTTGTTACAATTGATCAAAGGATAAGGAAGAATAACTTATATTAATAAAATAATATGAAAATACTGTTTTTTGTCGAAATAATAAAATAATATGGAAATACTGTTTTTGTGAAAAGGATATGAAAATACTTGGCAATCTTTGTTGGTTGTATTGAGGGAAACAACACAGATGACATCATAAAATCGGTTGATGAAAAAGTAACATGAGTTTTTGTTTTGTGCTAGTTTTACGTGGGTTTGATCTGTGGTTAACAGAGGTAAAAGAGAGTTAATTGAGATGATTAGTGAAATGGATGGATTAGTAATCCACGTATTATTTTATAATTGGCTAACAGTAAGAACAGTTCATAAGGAATTGTGCGTAAGTTTTCTCCTTAATATAAATCTATTCTTATCTAGTTGTTACATGTGTTATTTGTATTTCAAATTAAAATTAAAAATTAAGGGTATTTTTGGAAAGAAAAGTTCAGCCTAAAGTGTGTTGAAAGGGGTAGTTTTCTCTATATATAATATAGAAGATTTAATATAGTGCTAACAAATCTTTTTTTAAAATATTTTGAGTTCTAATCTTTTTTTTAGAGGATTTAAAGTCCAATCTTTAGCATTATTTTTTGCTCACATTTGTTACTAATTTTTTTTGGAGTATTTAAAGTTCAATCTTTAACATATTATTTTATGTTCACATTTGTTACTGATCTTTTTTTTAGAGGATTTAAAGTCCAATTTAACATTATTTTTTGGTCACATTTGTTACTAATCTTTTTTTAAAGGATTTAAAGTCAAATCTTTAACAATAATTTTTGCTCACGTTTGTTACTAATTTTTTTTTTAGTAGAAGATTGAAAGTTCAATCTTTAACATTGGATATTACCCACGTTTGTTACTAATATTTTTTTTTTGTGAGGATTTAAAGTCCAATCTTTAAGATTATTTATTTTTTCTTGACGTTTGTTACTAATTTTCTAATTTTTAACAATATTTTTTGTTCACGTTTGTTACTAATCTTTATTTGGAGGATTTAAAGTCCAATCTTTAACATTATATTTTGCTGTTACTAATCTTTTTTTAGATAATTTAAAGTTCAATCTTTAACATTATTTTTTGCTCACGTTTGTTCTTAATCTTTTTTTAAAGAATTTAAAGTCCAATCTTTTACAATATTTTTTGCTCACGTTTGTTACCAATCTTTTTTTATAGTTCAATCTTTAACATTATATTTTGTTCACTTTTGTTATTAATATTATTTTAGAGGATTTAAAGTCCAATTTTTAGCAATATATTTTGTTTACGTTTGTTACTAATATTTGTTTTTAGAGGATTTAAAGTCCAATCTTTAACATTAAGGGAGGGAGAGTTTACTTTTCTTTTTTAAATTTTGGACTTTATAACATGTTTTCCTAAAATAAAATAAATTGAGTGTGATTGAAGTATTATACAATCGTTTATCATGTTAATATGTTAACTTTTTTAAAAACATTTCTTAGTGTTTGTAATTAAAAAAGAAAAGTAAATCCTCCCCTCTCTTCTCTCCTAAACCCTCCATCCAAACACACCCTAACAATTTTGTTTGCTCATATTTGTTACTAATCTTTTTTTAAGGATTTAAAGTTCAATCTTTACCATTATTTTTTTCTCATATTTGTCACAATCGATCAAAGACTAAGTAAGAGTAACTTATATAAAATTATATGGAAATACTGTTTTTTGTGGAAGTAATAAAATAATACGAAAATACTGTTTTTTTGTGGAAGGAATATGAAAATATTTGGCAATCTTTGTCGGTTGTATTGAGGGAAACAACACATATGTACAACATAAAATCTGTTGATAAATAACATGAATTTTTGTTTTGATTTGTGTGGTTAACGGAGGTAAAAGAGAGTTAACGGGGGATGATTAGTGACATGGATTAGTAATCCACATGTTATTTTTTAATTGGCTAACAGTAAGAACAGTTCATAATGAATTGTGCGTAAATTTTCTCCTTAAATTAAATTTGTTATTATCTATTTGTTATATGTGTTATTTGTATTTAAAATTAAAATTAAAAATTAAGAGTATTTTTGGAAAGAAAAGTCCAACCCAAAAATGTGTTGAAAGGGGTAGTTTTCTTTATATATAATATAAACTACAATATCAATGAGAAAGACAAAGTGACAACTGTTAGATATTTAAATAATGTTTTACTACAAGTGAAGTGCCTTAGACATATAAGATTCCTAAAACAAAGATCAAATAATATGCATATGGAAGCCCAGTTACGTAATACTCACTCAAATGGTAGAAAACCTAATGAGGAATTTTTTCCCTTCTTGATAATGAGAATATTGCAATCTTTTTAAATTTGATTCCATGGATGTTTATCATTATACACATAAAGGAGCAGCCGTATGAGATGGAATCATGCACGGTTCTGGAACAGAGATTCTTTGAACTGAATGACGACCGTAACAGATGTCGGCTCAATTTGAAGGAAATTATGCGGAAGCTTTTCAAAATTATTATGAGGCTATGCGACTAGAAATTGATCCCTATGATCGAAGTTATATACTTTATAACACAGACCTTATACACACAAGTAATGGAGAACATACAAAAGTTTTGGAATACTATTTTAGTGCACTTGAACGAAACCCTTTCTTACCTCAAACTTTTAACAATATGACCATCATCTGTCATTTCTTTCCATTGTTTTTTCTAATTAATGGGTTAGGCTTATCCCTCACTTTCTTTTTGTTTTTAATTTTATCTTAAGTAATTTTTTACCTTAGGATCGAATACAAAAATAACTATGGGAAATAATGGTGGAGTGAACCTTTCCATATGAATGCATGAACACGGTTGATGCGTATAAGCCCAAACTTATTCAAAATTGCACGATTTTCGTTTTTCTATTTACAATAAAAAATTTAAGCACTACTTGTGAATAAAAGTCTTCATCATAAATATAAAGAGGCCATTGATTACGTTAATTTTTATCTTATTATTATTTAATGGTTTAAATAGATTTTTCGTCCCGGTAAATATATGTCATTTGAATTTTCTTCCATGAAGTTATTAATCCTTCCATTTTGCCATTGCAAATATTTATCATTTGAAAAATGATCCTAATTACATATGATTAGTAACAGACGAAAATTCAAATGGTCTATATTTGCAGGGACGAAAGATCTATTTTAGCCAACAACGTCGCCCAATCATCATTTGCCACATGGGTACCACATCGCTAATGACAGCCCACCTCAACATTAGGACCAAAAATCAAATGATTAAAGTTTGCAGTGACATATTGAAAGGATTAGTAACTTTATGCACGAAAATTCAAATGGTCTATATTTGCAAAGAGGAAAAGCATATTTAAACCTTGTTTAATTCACCAAAAGAAAATATTGTTCACGTTAAGTTCAAGTACGACACATTATTTGGTTAATTCCTTTTCTGTTAATATGGTTGAAAGTGGCTGAATCCATCCAAAGTTCCATATTTGGTCCATATTTAAATATTTGTACAAAAGTAAATTATACTCCAGTAGTTCACGAATTTTATTTAAAGACTATTTTTCAAGGGAATCCAAATTAAATTGTTTATCCAAAAAATAACTTGTCTGACTTTATTTGATAAATATAGAAATAGATTTACGAGTTTTTGCCGCGTTAGCTATCTACTTCTCTATATATCTATACTATATATAAAGAAAACTACTCCTTTCAACATATTGGAATTTGGAATTTTCTTTCCAAAAATATTCTTAATTTTCAATTTTCAATACAAATAGCACATGTAACAAATAGATAAGAATAAATTTAAATATTAAAAACAAGTGTAACAAACACAATATGAATATATGTATATATGTTTTTTTCCCTTCCCTTTATCATTTAGAAAATATAACAAACTAAATGAGTATATTTATACTTAATTTTTTATTATTCCAATTATACCCTTAACCAACTTTTTCTATAATAAAATTGTTGTTCGTGTCATTAAAAAAAGCAACCAAAATTCATATTTTTACTTTTAATCAAAACCACCAAAATTTCATAAAAGAAATACTGTTCATAATTTACAAACATTAGCGCAATAAATAAAAAGAACGGAAAGATGGGCACGAAGTGACCGTCTTTTCGCTAGTTATTATAAATTGTTTTGATATTTTCACATATATTAAAAAAAAATAGTTAATTTTGCATTAGAACACAAAATTCTGAGTGATTTTATAGAATTATCTTTCATAAATGACATGTGAAAGAGAGATTAATTAAACAAATAAACAATAAAAAACATAAGGGTGGTTCTAAGGGAACTCTTCAAGGATTCCTAATTAAAAAACTATTAATTGAAAAAACTTAATACTTCAATTTTCGATGTATTGAATGAACAAATTTTTAAAAAATTTACTATCTAAAGTTCTTAAAGAGTGTCTTTAGGAAACCCGTTAGCATTTATCAAAACATAATAAACAATAATATTAATGATGTATTGATATTTTAAAATGATATACGCTTGGGAGAGTATAATAAAATAAAAATATTTTATCTAAAATAACATTCAATAAATTTTAGATTCATTCAATAAATGATACTCCATCCGTTTCAAAATACATGTCAAAGTCAACCACTTCACATATGCCAATGCACAATTTTGACCGTTAATATCTTTAATTATCAAAAGTAAAAAATTAGAAAAATTTAATATTTTGAAAAAAAATATTTGTTGAGACGAATCAAACAACATCTTACATGCTAATATTTGTATTTATACATTAGTTAAAAAGTATGGTCAAAGTAAGTTAAGTGAATAGTGCATATTGCAAAAATTGGACATGTATTTTGAAACGAAGGAAGTATATATGATTTTTATTATAGACCATATATATCATTTATTTGATGATTTTTTTTTTTTTTTTTTTTTTATAACAGTGATTGAACGATGTATTTTTTATTTTGATGACCGTTTACTCTTGAGATATTGATTGTGGGTAAAATACTCCTTACAAGGTAAATGTTAACATTGGAAGTTTAGTTGCCGTCTATTCTCTTTAAATAGGCATTAATTAGATAGGCACCATAACACAACCATTCACCAATCTTCAATCACTAACACACTAGAATTCACACAATCATGGCTAGTTCAATGCTTACCAAGGTTACTTGTTTGGCTATGATATGCTTGGTTTTGGGCATTCCACTAGCCAATTCTGCCCCTTCATGTCCTGAAGTGCAACAAACTATAGCACCATGCTTTCCGTACCTAACAAACCCAGGTCCACCTCCTCCCCCTGAACCATGTTGCAATGGGTTTAAAACTTTAGAGGGCCAAATCAAAACTCCCCAAGATATTCAAGATGTGTGCTATTGCCTCAAACCCATTGTGGAAAATCCCAAAGTCAATATCCCTGCCCTTGTCTCCCTCTATAAAGACTGTGGTATGGACACAGGCTTTGTGAGTAGCGCTCACCTGGACTGCAGCAAGTACATCTCTCACCATCAACCCTATTTTTCTATTTCATATATACTCTCTCCGTCCAAAATGTAAGCAAATACATCAACTTATGTTGACATGTATTTGGTTACATTTTGGGACGGAGAGAGTATATTATCACATAAACTTGATATATTCTGCTGTGTTGTTACACATTTACATTATGTTGGGACTAGAGTACATGTGAGTGATTTTTTTAGGAACTAAAAGAAAAACAGTAAAAGATTTGTAAAGAAAACTAACATCAATTTCACTTTACTAATTGCAGGGTAATCTAGTATTGAGCAGCTTGCAGGGTTGGATGACGGTTGATGAATAAAGTAATCAATTGGTTTTTAATAATAAACAATACCAACAGAATAAAGGGGATGACTATACTCATACAAAAAAAAGATGGCTTAATTTCTCCGGTTGTAAACTGTAACTGAATCCACTAGGGATCATTATATATATATATATATATATATATATATATATATATATATATATATATATAATTAAAATAAAATCTGAAATGATGTTTCAGATCAAAATATTCAATATATGATGGACATTTGGATTTACCGCCATCTTTTTTAATTCTTACATTGAATTGAACTAGTTACATTTTACAGTAATTATTAATATAGTGTGTACTTGTGTAATACACGAAGTTAATTATATATATTTTACCGTAAAATAATACTTAGCTTGTTCAGTAAATTGATGTTGAGGTTGATCCCAATCCTTAGTATGTTCCTCCATAAGTTCCTTAACACATTGGACATAGTTTGTGTTACAAATTTCAGAGTAGGGTTTGTATCCATTTTGAAAGGGCAACCAATTATCCTCCCATATTTTAACACAACTACCATCTCCAATTTTCCAGCAGCCTCCCTTTTGGATGATCTAAATTGAGTGAAAGATGTTGTTCCAGGAAAAACTAGGTTTATAGCCTAATCTAGCTTGAAGAATGTATGCATGAGGGAAGTACTTGGAGCCAATAGGGATGTAGGGTCTTTATGAAGTCTCCAAACCTGCTTAGCTAGAAGATCTTCATTGAAGCTTCTTAGGGATTTAAATCCCTGGCCACCATTATTCTTGGATCTAAAGAGGAAATCCTTCTTTTTCCAATGAATCTTTCTTTTATCCTCATTACCTCCCCACCAGAACCTACAAATGGCTTTCTCTATTCTATTGCAGAGTCCTTATGGTATAATAAATACCCTCATCATATAGGTGGGAATAGCCTGAATGACTGCTCTAATAAGCACTCCTCTTCTAGAAAAATATAGATTCATTTCCTTCCATCTTTTTAGCTTACTTCTAACCCTATCCATAATGAAATTAAAAATGTGGTTCTTTGATCTGCCTGTATAAGTAGTGAGCCCAAGATATTTGGCAATGTTGTATGTTATTTGTATGGGCATGTAGTTCTGGAATTCTGTCTTTATATCTTGACTGATGTTAGGACTAAACACCATCTCAGATTTGCTGAGGTTAATCTTTTGGCCTGAAACTCTTTGATATTCAGAAAATATATCCATTAAGTGTTTAACTTCATCCTTATGAGCCCTGCAAAAAATCATCAGCAAAGAAAATATGAGATAGAGCAGGAGCATTTTTGGCTATGGTGATGCCATGAATTTTGCCATGTTCATGATAATTAGTGATAAGGCCAGACAACACTTCTGCACAAAGGATAAAAAGATAGGGAGAAAGGGGATCTCCATGTCTAATGCCTCTTGTGGGATTGAAATTAGCAGAAGGGGAACCATTAAAAAGGACAGAAAAAGAAACACTTCTAACACACATCATAATAGTATCAACAGGGTTAGTGGAAACACTCATTGTGAGGAGAGTAGGCTTTAGAAAATCTCATTCCACTCTGTCATAAGCTTTTTCTATATCAAGTTTAATGCCAACAACACATTTTTATTTTATTTTTGTGATTCTTTAAATAATGAAAAGTTTCATGAGCTAAAATAGTGTTGTCAGTAATAAGCCTTTTGGGGATAAAAACACTATGTTGAGGGCTCACAATCTCAGGAAGGATCTTTTTGAGTATGTTAGCAATGGTTTTAGTAATGATTTTAAAAATAACATTGTATAGAGCTATATTCCTATAATCAGAAGGTAAGATAGGTTTCTTGATCTTAGGAATAAGGCAGAGAAAAGTATGATTGATATTAGCAGGGTCTCCATTATGGTTAAGGATATTTAGAACAAAATTAGTGATATCAAGACCGATGACCTCCCAATAAGATTGATAAATCTTATTTGGTTAATAAATTCCATTTTAACTTGTTAAAAAATCTTGATTTTCATTTTATTTGGTTAAAAAAGAGATATTATATTATTTGAAAGTCTTATGTGTTTATCACAATATGCTTTATTAGGTGATGCTTCAAGTGTGTCTTTTTCAAAGACTTAGTTTTCTTCCCTTTCTTTCTTTTCTTTTTCTCATGTAACAAAAAAAGAAGTCAAATAGTTGTGCATAAATCTTAACCAATACATTTTCACACAAATACACACAATATGACAATATCTACACATTAGAACCTAAAACAACCGAAATTTATGTCAACCTAATAAAATCACTTGTTTTCTAGTTTTTTTTCGTCGTCTTAAGCTGCGTTGTTTGATTTTGATTTCACGTTTTGATGTGGTGTTTTATTTGGTTCTATTGAAAGATTGTATACTAAATGAATGCTTTGGATGTCAACATTGCAGATCCAAAAACATTGGAATTCCGATCACTTAAATTTTATCATATAATATATAGGCATTTTGTCAATATATGATATTAACTTTGATGTTATGAGTTTGTTCCTAGATTAATTTTATACATTTTAGTGGATGTTGAATGATGTATGTACTCTATTATTTTGTTTTTTATTAAAACAAAATCCCAACTTAAAAAAAGAAAACCTTATAAAGACAAGTCCCCAAATTAAATTAGGAATTAAATCTTTTATTTTTATTTTATAGAAAATAGGAAAGATATCAATACAAATAAAAATCCGATTACATTTTTTTTTGTTTTTTAATTCCCAAATAAAAAAAAAACCTGCTAAAGGGAAGTTCCCAAATTAAGTTAGGAATGAAATCTTTTATTTTTATTTTATAGAAAATATGAATGATACCAATACAAATTGTTAAAAAAGGAATGATATTAGTTGGTTTCAAATTTTTTATTTATTTTTAAGTAAGTTATCTTCAAATCTTTTGAATGACACTTATTAGAAATTCAAATAAACATTTGTTTCAAAAAAAATAAAATCAAATAAACATGTCCATAAAGTATAATTCAACTGAGAATGCCAATATTTTAAGGCTAAGAAACTTCACTCGGTGATCTCTTAATTGTGTGTTAAATAATTTCATGTAGTGTTTATCACTTCGTCCACGATAATAAATTCAAATTTACTTTTCCTGAAGGTTCAACTAAACCGACAACGCTAATATTTCATTTGAACATTTTCATTTAGTTTGAACCTGAAATCTCATAATTGAGTAAGTTAATTATATTCAGGCAGTGTTTATTACTTTGTTTACATATAAACATATATGCATAAATCTGGTGTAGTTGCTCTTCTAATTTCTTAGTTTAGGTTTTGATGATATTTGTTAGGTTAATGTTTTGTGTTGTTTGTTCATAAGTAATTGCGTAGTTATGTAAAAGTACCTTAGTTAATCTAAATCTTGAAATCGTCTACAATAATGTTGTTCTAGACTGGCCAGAAGACCAATTCAACGATGACACGTGGACCAAACGTCCACCGGACTAAGGCACATTGCCTGAAGGAATACACTAATATCAGTGCACCTTACCCCACTGAAGCACGCACCCGTGCATCAGACACCATATACGTGTCCTCTAACCGCCTCCTAATCATGCGCCGCATCTCACGGAAGCGATTATTCTCACACACGCTTATATAAGGGCGACTTAACTTCACCCCCAAGGTATGATTCACTTTTCCCACACTTTTTACACACTCCTTCTCATTTCCAATACTGACTTGAGGGTTCGAGTGCTAACGTGTCTGCATGCACCTTTCATTCCATCACAAAGACTCAATGCCACCGTACCAGAGCACTCTCCGCCAGCGTTGCCTTTATCGGTTCATCACCGAACAAATCAAGTGTCTTCTGTGTCCTTGCATTGATATTAAGTTTAGGTGATCCTTGCTATCCATGTTTTCTCAAGATTTTATGTTTTAAAATTTTTAATTTAATTCAAAAGGTTGCCTTCCAACATTTGAATCGATTCATTGCTTGCCTTGGGTGTTTGGTCACAAGTTTTAAATCGATTCAAAAAGTTTTTGAATCGATCCATTCAGTCTCTCGGTTATCTGAATCTTGATTATTGAATCGTATCAATGTTCTTTGAATCATATCGATCATGTTCTGGAAACCTTGAATCGATTCATATTTATGCCTATGAAACTTTGAATCGATTCATTCTACATCTGGAATTGCTTTGAATTGATTCAAAGTTCTTGACATCCGTGTCAATCTTCATAGCATTCATATTTCCATTTTTAAACTATTGAATCGATTTACATATAGGATATATAATATGATCCAAGTTCGTTTTTCTAGTGTTATTTTAAGGAAAACTTGTTCTTTTCTCTCGCACCTATATATACCCTCACCCACTCATTTTCTCACTCATAGAATAAATTTTCCAGAAACACTATTAGTCTCCAACCTTTCTCTTTCTACAAACTTCTTCAGATTAAACACTTTATCTAAGAACTCTGGTAGGATTTGAGATATAGATTGTTAGGATGATGTAGGATAAATCTAAGTTCGGTTTATTTCAAGGATCTATGTTGAGCATCAAGGATATAAAGGAAAATTAGGTACTTTTCACCTCCAATGGTAATTGCGAGGGTTGTTTCTCAAACATTCAAGGTTCAAGGGGATCAAAGCAGAGACATAGTAATTAAGGTTTCTTGGAGTAGAAGATTGAATGATCACATGTAAGCTTGAGATTTGAGGACCTTGTGGATTGTCCAATTTCAAGAGAGCTTGAAGATTGAATTCTTAGTGTGATTCCTTAGCATAGAAAATTAGAAATCGAATGAATCTTTGTAATCATACTCTAGTAAACATTCTCAACATGATAGTCGAAGTATGTAAAAGAAGCGTCTTATTCTACAAAAAGAGCATGTACCCCTAGTGAGGACGAAAAGGGAGAACCTCTATAAAGACTCTGTTCTTCTTCCCTTTATCCTTTTAATTTCATCAATTTAGTTTGATATATGATGTCTATTGATTATATTAGTTACCATATGATTGTGATCGATTACTTTTCATAAACCTAATCTCAATTGATCATTGATTGAGATTGATACACATTCATTTCAATTACATTGCATTTGGAAATTAACTTGTCAATAATGCTTTTCATATATCAAAGTTGGTAATCTCTTGTGTAGTGATTTTCTGTTTAACATTAGGTTTGGTTTGAAATAATCACAAGTTTTATGATTGTAAAATGTATTAACTAGTTATTGATCACACTATAATTCATGTTTGAATATCTAATTAGAAATTGAATTGTTGTTTCCACATTGTATAACTCTTATCATTAGTAGTTCGAATTTGAATAGTCAAATTTTTTAAAAGAGAATTTAAGTATGACGCTTTCATATACATTTTAATTTGAAAAAGCTATTCACCCCCCAAGGTTCCTCTTGTTACTGTCATATCGGCCAACATTTAACCTAATAAACAATCACGCAAAATCTATACTTTAAAAAAGTTTTTTTTTTGTACAAAAGAGGGCAAAGCCCAAGAGAAAAAACTATGAAGGTGCTCGAAGTTATAGTTTTCAATAACTCTTACGAATCTCTGTATTAATAAAGTTGGATTGTTCGGCCTCTAGAAACCAGCTTCAAAGATAGTTTTAGTCCTCCACTTCCACAAAAACAAGAACGTTGTCATGAAGGTGGTCTATCATCTAGATGTAGTCATTCTAACCCCCCCTTCACTTTAAGGTTATTGAAAAACCATTCCCTACGGTCAAAAGAAATAAATTAGTTATAAAATCATAGGAAACAATATGAAGCCATACCTGAGCTGCATGAATGCAATCACAAAACACATGAAGAATAGTTTCATTACCATTCCCACATCACGGGCAAGTAGGATAAATCCCAACACCCCATCTACTTCTTCGAAAATTATTAAGGGTTCACCCATGAGTAGTCAACCAAATAAAGGCTTGAATGCGATGTGGGCCCTGCCACTTCCAAAGAATATTCCTGTCACCCTCCATCGATGGACAATTCTGATGTTGCAATAAATAAGCACTTTGAACTTTGAAATGGTGGGTATTGGTTCCACTCCACTCAACAGTCTCAGGACCATCACCATCTTTAGGAGCCGGAAGAGCAAGAACCCAACTAACGATGTCTTCTAGCAAGTTGTTCATAAGAAAATCAATGTCATATTCTCCCGAAGGAGTGAGACCATCTCTAACTGTCAATGTAGTATATGTGTATGCCTGCTTGCATATAGTTATTAGTGGTCCATTATTAAGAGACCACTTATGTAACGCCCTCTTTAATTATTTAATTATTTTATAGAGTTTAGAGTCCACTTTGATGATTTATGGGATTTTATATGATTAGGTGAGGTGTTGATATTTTATTGATAGACTTATTTTATTATTTACTAGAATAAGATTTGAAAATAAAATTAATATTGGGATGTGGGGCTGTTTTGTGAATTTAGAGAGTTTGGTGGAATTAAGAGAAATAAATAAGTTAAGAGGAAAGAGTAAGTTTTGGTGTGAGAAGAGAAATTAGGTTAAGAATATAAGACCATAAGAGAAGTTAGAAAACAGGGAACGCGTACAACAAGCCTTGGAGAAAAGAGGAGAAAAGAGAAGGGAGAGAGAGGCTGCCGATTTCACTTGTCTAAGGTAAGGGTGAGACTAACATTCAATCTTATTAAATCTTATTAACTCGCAATAATTTTTGCTCACGTTTGTTACTAATTTTTTTTTAGAAGATTTAATTAAAGTTCAATCTTTAACATTGGATATTACCCACGTTTGTTACTAATTTTTTTTTTTGAGAGGATTTAAAGTCCAATCTAATTTTCTAATTTTTAACAATATTTTTTGCTCACGTTTGTTACTGATCTTTATTTAGAGGATTTAAAGTCCAATCTTTAACATTATATTTTGCTGTTACTAATCTTTTTTTAGATGATTTAAAGTTCAATCTTTAACATTATTTTTTGCTCACGTTTGTTCTTAATCTTTTTTTAGAGAATTTAAAGTCCAATCTTTTAAAATATTTTTTGCTCACGTTTGTTACTAATCTTTTTTTTTTTTAAGTTCAATCTTTAACATTATATTTTGTTCACTTTTGTTATTAATATTTTTTTAGAGGATTTAAAGTCCAATTTTTAGCAATATATTTTGTTTACGTTTGTTACTAATATTTGTTTTTAGAGGATTTAAAGTCCAATCTTTAACATTAAGGGAGGGAGAGTTTACTTTTCTTTTTTAAAATTTTGGACTTTATAACATGTTTTCCTAAAATAAATTGAGTGTGATTGAAGTATTATACAATCGTTTATCATGTTAATATGTTAACTTTTTTAAAAACATTTCTTAGTGTTTGTAATTAAAAAAGAAAAGTAAATCCTCCCCTCTCTTCCCTCCTAAACCCTCCATCCAAACACACCCTAACAATTTTGTTTGCTCATATTTGTTACTAATCTTTTTTTAAGGATTTAAAGTCCAATCTTTACCATTATTTTTTGCTCATATTTGTCACAATCGATCAAAGACTAAGTAAGAGTAACTTATATAAAATTATATGGAAATACTGTTTTTTGTGGAAGTAATAAAATAATACGAAAATACTGATTTTTGTGGAAGGAATATGAAAATATTTGGCAATCTTTGTCGGTTGTATTGAGGGGAACAACACATATGTACAACATAAAATCTGTTGAGTTTTGATCTTTGTGGTTAACGGAGGTAAAAGAGAGTTAACGAGGGATGATTAGTGACATGTATTAGTAATCCACATGTTATTTTTTAATTGGCTAACAATAAGAACAATTCATAATGAATTGTGCGTAAATTTTCTCCTTAAATTAAATTTGTTCTTATCTATTTGTTATATGTGTTATTTGTATTTAAAATTAAAAATTAAAAATTAAGAGTATTTTTGGAAAGAAAAGTCCAACCCAAAAATGTATGTGTTGAAAGTGATAGTTTTCTTTATATATAATATAAAGTATAGATATCAATGAGTAAGACAGAGTGACAACTGTTAGATATTTAAATAATGTTTTACTACAAGTGAAGTGCCTTAGACATATAAGATTACTAAAACAAAGATTAAATAATATGCATATGGAAGCCCAGTTACGTAATACTCACTCAAATGGTAGAAAACCTAATGAGGAATTTTTTCCCTTCTTGATAATGAGAATATTGCAATCTTTTTGGATTTGATTCCATGGATGTTTATCATTATACACATAAAGGAGAAGCCGTATGAGATGGAATCACGCATGGTTCTGGAACAGAGATTCTTTGAACTGAATGACGACCGTAACAGATGTCGGCTCAATCTGAAGGAAATTATGCGGAAGCTTTACAAAATTATTATGAGGCTATGCGACTAGAAATTGATCCCTATGATCGAAGTTATATACTTTATAACACAGGCCTTATACACACAAGTAACGGAGAACATACAAAAGTTTTGGAATACTATTTTAGGGCACTTAAACGAAACCCTTTCTTACCTCAAACTTTTAATAATATGGCCGTGATCTGTCATTTCTTTCCATTGTTTTTTCTAATTAATGGGTTAGGCTTATCCCTCACTTTTTTTTTTTGTTTTTAATTTTATCTTAAGTAATTTTTTACCTTAGGATCGAATACAAAAATAACTATGGGAAATAATGGTGGAATGAACCTTTCCATATGAATGCATGAACACGGTTGATGCGTACAAGCCCAAACTTATTCAAAATTGCACGATTTTCGTTTTTCTATTTACAATAAAAATTTTAAGCACTACTTGTGAATAAAAGTCTTCATCATAAATATAAAGAGGCTATTGATTACGTTAATTTTTATCTTATTATTATTTAATGGTTTAAATAGATTTTTCGTCCCGGTAAATATATGTCATTTGAATTTTCTTCCATGAAGTTATTAATCCTTCCATTTTGCCATTGCAAATATTAATCATTTGAAAAATGATCCTAATTACATATGATTAGTAACAGACGAAAATTCAAATGATTTATATTTGCAGGGACGAAAGATCTATTTTAGCCAACAACCTCGCCCAATCATCATTTGCGACATGAGTACCACATCGCTAATGAGAGCCCACCTCAACAAAATAACCTGATTAGGACCAAAAATCAAATGATTAAAGTTTGCAGTGACATATTGAAAGGATTAGTAACTTTATGGACGAAAATTCAAATGGTCTATATTTGCAAAGAAGAAAAGCATATTTAAACCTTGTTTAATTCACCAAAAGAAAATATTGTTCACGTTAAGTTCAAGTACGACACATTATATTTGGTTAATTCCTTTTCTTTTAATATGGTTGAAAGTGGCTGAATCCATCCAAAGTTCCATATTTGGTCCATATTTAAATATTTGTACAAAAGTAAATTATACTCCAGTAGTTCACGAATTTTATTTAAAGACTATTTTTCAAGGGAATCCAAATTAAATTGTTTATCCAAAAAATAACTTGTCTGACTTTATTTGATAAATATAGAAATAGATTTACGAGTTTTTGCCGCGTTAGCTATCTACTTCTCTGTATATCTATACTATATATAAAGAAAACTACTCCTTTCAACATACTTTTGGTTGAAATTTTCTTTCCAAAAATACTCTTAATTTTCAATTTTCAATACAAATAGCACATGTAACAAATAGATAAGAATAAATTTAAATATTAAAACAAGTGTAACAAACACCATATGAATATATGTATATATGTTTTTTTCTCTTCCCTTTATCATTTAAAAAATATAACAAACTAAATGAGTATATTTATACTTAATTTTTTATTATTCCAATTATACCCTTAACCAACTTTTTCTATAATAAGATTGTTGTTCGTGTCATTAAAAAAAGCAATCAAAATTCATATTTTTACTTTTAATCAAAACCAAAATTTCATAAAATAAATAAATTAGTTATTAAATCATAGGAAACAATATGAAGCCATACCTGAGCTGCATGAATGCAATCACAAAACACATGAAGAATAGTTTCATTACCATTCCCACATCACGGGCAAGTAGGATAAATCCCAACACCCCATCTACTTCTTCGAAAATTATTAAGGGTTCACCCATGAGTAGTCAACCAAATAAAGGCTTGAATGCGATGTGGGCCCTGCCACTTCCAAAGAATATTCTCGTCACCCTCCATCGATGGACAATTCTGATGTTGCAATAAATAAGCACTTTGAACTTTGAAATGGTGGGTATTGGTTCCACTCCACTCAACAGTCTCAGGACCATCACCAACTTTAGGAGCCGGAAGAGCAAGAACCCAACTAACGGTGTCTTCTAGCAAGTTGTTCATAAGAAAATCAATGTCATATTCTCCCGAAGGAGTGAGACCATCTCTAACTGTCAATGTAGTATATGCGTATGCCTGCTTGCATATAGTTATTAGTGGTCCATTATTAAAAGACCACTTATGTAACGCCCTCTTTAATTATTTAATTATTTTATAGAGTTTAGAGTCCACTTTGATGATTTATGGGATTTTATATGATTAGGTGAGGTGTTGATATTTTATTGATAGACTTATTTTATTATTTACTAGAATAAGATTTGAAAATAAAATAAATATTGGGATGTGGGGCTGTTTTGTGAATTTAGAGAGTTTGGTGGAATTAAGAGAAATAAATAAGTTAAGAGGAAAGAGTAAGTTTTGGTGTGAGAAGAGAAATTAGGTTAAGAATATAAGACCGTAAGAGAAGTTAGAAAACAGGGAACACGTACAACAAGCCTTGGAGAAAAGAGGAGAAAAGAGAAGGGAGAGAGAGGCTGCCGATTTCACTTGTCTAAGGTAAGGGTGAGACTAACATTCAATCTTATTAAGTCTGTAATTCTGATGGTTATGTTTAACAAGAGTAGGAAGAGTTTTGGAGGATTTGAGAATTAGGTTAAAATTGATGATTAGATTGTGATAAACTGTACCATTATTGTAGAAAACTGTTTACAGACCATAAGGTAACCCTTATACGTCATTATAGTCGAAATTTTGGAGGAACAGGATGAAAATTGAGATTTTTGATGAAAATTGTCGTAACCCCGTAACTGTTCTGTCATCGCTCGCCTGGCGAAGCAACCCAGAAATTCATCGCTCGCCTGGCGAAATATTCCTCACCTGGCGAAGCTGCCCAGAAATTCATCACTCGCCTGACGAAATATTCCTCGCCTGGCGAAGCAGCCTAGATTTTGAGCTCGCCATGGCGAAATATGTCTCGCCTGGCAAAATACACAGCATCAGTACCCTTGTTTCGTGATCTTGTGTTCTTTCGAAACGAATTGTTATGAGATGACCCCTAGGTTAGAATTAAGCGTTACTGCAATAGTAAAGATGACTTGTAAAGCTGTTAATTAATGATATGAATGTTGTTAGTAATGAGATATAATCGTATATGCTTTATGTGAAATATATATAATGTCTAAGATGAAGTTATTGTTGATTATGATTTGATTACTGTTATGATTAAGCTGCTGAATTCTGTTGTTGGCTGATTTTATGAGTCGGTCTATGAATTAAGAAGTTGATCCAAGTTGATGGGATCCTAAGACGTCGATGTTTTGTAAGTTGTATGATGTTGAGTCCATGCATACCCATTTAAGTTGGGGGTTTGATGCCCTGTGGGTTTTTACTCTACACGTTGAAGGCTTGATGCCCTGGAGCTTTAGCTCATTTGCGATGAGGGCTTGACGCCCTGGAAGTATATTAATACTTATTACGTTGAGGGCTTGACGCTCTGGATTGGTACCACATGCATGAATAAGATGTCTAAGTTGCATAGTCGAGTTGAAGTTGCATAGTCGAGTTGAAGTTGCATATGTTGAGTTCAAGTTGTAGAAGTCGCATTGTCGTTGTCGTTAAGTTGTCAATTGTCAATGAGTTGTTGATAAAGAACTAAGTGAAGTATTAATATTTATTAATCGTGGTTGTTTAGGTTATTATGATATGATGATTATGTTGTGTTGTTTATGTTATTATGTGATGATTTATGATGTTTTATGATGATGGTTATGATTTGATTATTATGTGCTATGTGATGATGTATATAATGCGATGAATATGAAGTTAATAATGATTAGAAATTGAATGAGTTATTAATGAAATATTACAAGAAGATTTAATGTTATTAATTTATGAAGTTAGGTTGTTAAATGTTCTTGATGAATTAAATGCTTAATGTTATTGTTTTGTGAAATCTCACCCCTTCCGCTTGAAAATGTTGCTCTTCGTATGGGTAACTTGCAGGTAACCAAGAATAGTTGCGGTCGTGTGAGGTTTCTCTCGCGTGTGTCTTAGGTGCTCTGATACGTAACGGGATGAGAATTTTGTTGTCATTTTCTATTCCTTTACGTATTGTTTTTATGAGATTTATGATTATGTAGTTGGGCTTGAACTATGAGATGTTTTAAGATTTCTTATGAGATATATATGATGAGGCCTCCGTGCCAAGACTTTAAAAGTTGTTGAACTAAATCCGCTGCGAAGTTTTTGAAAAGATTTATGTTAATGAATTTTGAAGGATAAATCGTTATTCATCCCATTTGTGATTCTTAAGAAATGTGACATTTCGTTATGTGATTTACTCTGATTAAATTATGAAATTTTTATGTTGGGAAAACGGGGTGTTACAACTTATCTAACCTGAATACGACCATCTCCAATCTTTCACACCACATGACACTGAAAAGCATCCCAAATACCTGTTATGGCTTTCCAGATGGGTGAATCATAAGGCTGGGCACTAATACTACTAGTGAGATCTTTATAACACCCAAATTTGTTATGGAGGAGTCTACATCAAAGGTTGTCTAGTTTTTTAACCAAGTCCTAAAGCATCTTCATGAGAAAGGCCTCATTCATACTATGAGCTTGTCGGAGTCTAAAACCCTGATCAATTTTTGGCAGACAACAAAAATTCCAACTAATTAGATGGGCTTTCCTACCTTGATCAAAATCGCCTCGCAAGAAACCACACTGAATTTTATCAACCTCATCACAAATGGTCTTGGGGATCTTAGCATACAACATATGTAGTAAGAAACCGTATTAAGGCCAGACTTGGAAAGAGTGTTTCTACATGCAAATTTTAAACTTCTAATGTTTCTAGCCACTCAAATTACTCTGAATTTTGTCAAAAATATGCTTTAAATGGGCTATGAAACCCCTTCGTGTAGCAAGGTTAGCCCCAAGGTACCTGCCTAAACGATAATAACAGAATGCGTTGGGGTTGGTAGAGAACCGCGAATTGGTTCGAGGGAACCAAATTCCGATTCTTTTGCGAATTGGCTGGTCTTGATTCCTTTCCAATTCGTTACAATTTAAGTACCAAAGAGACACAACAAGCTATTTATACCCCTCGTGCACCTAATTTTTAAACCCCTCACACATCTAATTTTCTTAGAGTGAAGAACCGCATATCCGAACTCATTCCACGTACTGAAGAGAATGACGAACCGTGTGACTATGGCTTAAACTATTGACATGACTAAAACCCGTGTGGTGTAAAAGTTTCTCTAGAAATTGAGTTTCAACATTCTTAAAAAAGTACACATGAGTTATTGTTTTATTTGGTAAAAAATATAAATATATTTTTCTTCAAAAAAAGAATGATATTATTTGGTCAAAGAAAAAAAAGATTTTTTTTTTTGAAGGAGAAAAAAAAGAAATAATATTATTTGTTTTTAAAGCCTTTAAATGTCATTTATTAAAAATTCAAATTAACCATTTATGCATAATTCTGGCTCACTAGTATATATATACAGCATCTGTACCTTCACTACTTGCATCAAAATCATTATCATTCTATGTACCCTTTAGTTAGAGTTCATTCTTCAATTGTTAACAATTGTTAATAGTTGTTAATAATTATGGCCAAATCTCTAGTATTCAAAGTGAAGAGGCGTGACCCTGAATTGATAACACCATCAAAACCCACACCTCATGAAACAAAACTACTCTCAGACATTGATGACCAAGATTCATTACGTTGGCAAGTTCCTTTGATACAATTTTATAATTATGATCCAAATATGGCAGGGAAAGATCCTGTTGATGTTATTAGAAAAGCATTAGCAAAAACACTTGTGTTTTATTATCCATTTGCAGGTAGATTGAGGGAAGGTCCTGGTAGGAAACTTATGGTTGATTGTAATGGTGAAGGTGCTTTGTTCATTGAAGCTGATGCTGATGTCACTCTTAAACAATTTGGTGATGCTCTTCATCCTCCATTTCCTTGCTTGGATCAGCTTCTTTATGATGTACCTGGTTCTTCAGATGTGATAAACACTCCATTGCTACTTATCCAGGTATAGTATTGATCTTTTAACCCTACATATCATCAATATATATATTTTTTTCAAAATCTGCTTTGAATTTTAACTCCTTTGATTTCGATCCAACGAAACGATGTGTTGATTGCATGATTCTTATTTTTTAAATTTGATTTTAAGTCTCTAAAATATTTTATATCATTTAATTTTAGGCCATATTAAAAATAAGGTTTAAATATAGTTTTGTTACTTGCAAATATACAATTTTTTTTGTTTTAATCTTTACAAAATTTGTTAATGCCAAAATTAGTTCCTATAAAATGTGTGTAATTTTCATTTTAGTCCTTACATAAGTATTGAAAGGACGAAAACTAAGTATTCTACATATTACAAGATTAATTCCAACATAAACTATTTATTGTAAGGACTGAATTCTAATGAAAAGCAATTTATTTTATCTTTTCAAGGTCTAAATAAAAGATATTTTTACAAGGGTGAAAAATAAGTAGTATTATATTTTGTAGGACAAAAAGATATTAAAACCTAAAAGTTAAAAATACCCCCCCCCCCCCCCCCCCCCCCCCCCCCCCCACCCCCTATCTAATAAGAAGAGAGGAAAAAAGGTTGTCAATAAAGTTGTTTGATTTTGGTTGTCCAAATATCGCTCCTCAACTTTTAAATACTCTTGACGTGTTATCATAGATTTCGTGGCCAAAATGATCTCAAATTTTGAATTTTAGGTCTATATTTTAGTTTTTTGAGTTTCCGGAACTTAAATCTTTTATGATGATCAATCCATCACTTGTTAAAATAATTTAAACTTTTGTGCGGAGTTGTTTATTAATGTTCTAAACATTCCTTCAAAAAATGATTCAAATATAAGTGGTACTAATTAATGAGCAATTTTAACACCACATAGATTTGAACTTTCTACCTTGATGTTACACTCCTATGTTTTTCCAACTAATCTCAAGTTTAATTCACCAGATATCAATTGAATTTGATAAATCTTTAATCATTCATTAATTCATTTGCAACCACGTGCAGATAACATGCCTCAAGTGTGGTGGTTTTATTTTTGCTCTTCGTATGAACCATACAATGAGTGATGCATCAGGTATGCTTCAATTCTTGAGTGCCTTAGGAGAGATATCTCGTGGGATGAGTAAACCTTCAATCTCACCGGTGTGGAGCAGAGAGCTCCTTAATGCAAGGGATCCACCAAGAGTGACATGTACTCATCGTGAATACGATCCAGAACCCAACAACAAAGGAACCATGTTTCCTTTAGACGACATGGTTCATCGCACTTTCTTCATTGGTCCCACCGAGGTAGCTGCAATTTGCTCTCTCCTTCCAACTCACCAATTGCAACAATACTCCAATTTTGAAATAATTGCTGCATACTTTTGGCGTTGTCGTACAATAGCATTGCAACTAGATTCTGACCAAGAAGTTCGCATAATCTGCGTAGCCAATGCACGTAGCAAATCGGTTGCCCAACAACTTCCAAATGGTTACTATGGTAATGCTTTAGCATTTCCTGTTGCCGTTACAACTGCAGGAAAACTTATTGAAAATCCATTGGCGTATGCATTGAATTTAGTTAAGAAAGCAAAAGCTAATGTCAACAAAGAGTACATGCATTCAGTGGCAGATTTTATGGTTATCAAGGGTCGACCTCCTTTAACTACTGATGGATTATATTTAGTGTCTGATGTTACACGAGCTGGATTTAGTGATGTTGATTTTGGTTGGGGGAAAGCTCTTTATGGAGGACCAGCTAAAGGAGGGGATGGTGCTCTTCCTGGTCAAGCTGTCTTTCATATTCCTTTTACAAATGATAAAGGAGAGAAAGGTTTGGTTATACCAGTTTTTTTTCCAACTAAAGTCATGGAGAGGTTGGTTAAAGAGTTGGATAATGTTCTTAAGAATAATAGTAACCAGCCTAGCAAGGGTGATAACAAATTTGGCATCATTAAATCTTCGTTGTAGTCCTTTAAAAATGTTTTGGTTGAATTTTCTTTGTAAGAAGGGAGTAATGTTTGGTGTGATTATATATATACACACCACTAGATGTTGCACAGGAAAAATTACGTTGATCAGAGCTACATCATTGCCCTTTAATTTAAATTAAAGTTATAAGAATGTTCGTTATCTTTTTTTGGTTTGTTCGTCAAATTTGTCTGTTATCTTTCTTTAAAAATATTTGCGCCGTAAAAATAAGTTTCATTCTTGGTATGTTTTTAGTACAACTTTCAGTCCGACAAGCAAAAGAGGAAATTGTGTTTCCTCTCTTTCTTTCGGGTGAGAATGGCAATTAAGTTTCCCTTTACTTTTGTACTTGTTCTAAGTAGCAGAGTACCAATCCCCTCTCCCATGGCGGCAAGAGGAGGAGTACCTCGCTGACCGTGAGTCATAAGATTGCATATTTTGATTATTGCTGGATAGGGAGGATCCTGGTCGTACATATTTCTAAGTGGTTATGGAATCTGAGCTACTTAGTTCTCTTGAGAATTGGAGATACAAGAAAAAGAAGTGAATGAATGAGGGAGGCATGAAGCCTCTTATTTATAGTGTGGTCATATGAGGTATTAGATGAAAGAGTATGGAGTTGACGGAGAGTAGTGGGTAAGTTAGTGGAGATCATGTGGTTTCCCACCACTTCACCTCTCCTAGACTTAATCAAAGGCCCATGTGGGAAGGCTTTAGTCAAAGCATGAGGTCTACTGACCACGTGGTGGGGTCACCCCTTTTTCTAGGGAGGTCACGTGGTTTCTTAGTCAACATAATTCTCATGGAGGTACACAATCCCCCAAGTACGAGGTTTGTAGGGGCGAAATATTTGGCGGTACAACTTTATCTCTCTTTCTCTTAATTCTAATGTTCGTTTGAAATTATTTACATGAATAAATGTTGAAGTGAGATGTCTTGGAGATAACATGCAACAAGACGAATCCCTTTTTCCTCCCTTTCTTTCGTCTGGTTGTGTGTGTATAGGTATGTGGTTATTTTTTTTCCTCTTTTGAATTTCTAGTGTATGGGCTAATCGAGAAAGTAAAATGATTTGTGTACACTTATTGGAATGTTTACATCTTGAGGTGAATAAATATAATATATTAAACCAACAATGGTTTGGTCTAATGTAAGGGACTTGGACCCATTAAGTTTATGGTCAAGAGTTTGATTCCTCACTCATGCGTACATAATTTTTTTGGTTGAAAGGCGAGAACTCACCTTGTATGTCCCATGTAGTGAAAAAATAACACTTTTAAAAACAGGAATCAAAGTCAGTAGTCAGTAGCCATTTAAAAACATCTAACATCATTAAAAATTGGACATGGAATTTATTTAAAAACATGTTTTCCAGTAACCGATTTCAAAAGTGTATTTTGTAGTAATGCTCATCCATTACGGATCAAGGGAGTGGTTATGGTGCATAAGGAAATCCTTATGCACCGTGCATAAATCCCAACATAATTGCTTCCTACACCCCCAAAGGAAACCAAACCAAACAAAACAAAACAAAACGAACCAAACGTGGAAACAAACTAAATCATCACCGTCGGTCATCATCATCACCACTGGAATCTGCAATCTCACCATCAACACCGTCGTTCATCAACATCACCGTACCGGAGTGCCAAAACCATTTTGTTGTGGAAATGGTTTATGTGAGTTGTACTCCAAACCCAATTTGTTGTGAAAATGATTTCCAGAATCTTCAATCTCATCATCAACACCGTCGTTCATCATCATCACCGTACCGGAATGCCAAAACCATTTTCATGTGGAAAACCATTAGATGTACTTAATGGTTTCCAACAGTTGTACTCCAAAACCATTAGATGTACTTAATGGTTTCCAGCAGTTTCCCAGCCATAAATCCCTTTAACATCACACAGATTTTGAATCCAGTAATAACTTCAGATCTGAGACCGTGAACACAAACAATGACGAAACAGTAACATATAACAATCAACACAGCACCACTGGATCGAAGAAGAAGAAGAAAACGCGAGGGAAGAAGAGGAGCGAATCGGTTTTAATCTTTAGATCTACTCCTTCTCGTTGTGTTTTTGCGCGATCCGAGTTCGGATTTGGCATTAAAACAAAAATGGATGTTGAAAAATGGCTTTAGTTTTTAAAAAGGGTGAGTTTGGTTCTCCGGCACGGCGCCGCCTCTGGCCAGTGACCACCGCGCTGGAGTCATCATGTGTGGCCGGAAGAGATGAAGACTCATCTGAATTGTAGAGAGAGAGGGAAAGATTTATGTTTTAGTGAGAGAAATGCTTGAAGCAAATGAAGTTTGATTTGGTGTAGTTTGAGAAACTATCATATCTACAGTAGATCTGATGGTTGTGAAGTGTTTATGCACGGTGCATAAGGATTTCCTTATGCACCATAACTTTTGCCACGTATCAAGATCTGTTGTAGAAATAAATACAACAATTTATATAAAAAACTATTTCAGCCATTGGATCTTTATCTGATGTTCTAGATTACAACTTTATCAACCCTTTATCTTGTGTGATATTCTCCATAAACAATTCCAACAATTGAGACTAAGACTTCCTTAAACATTTTACATCCATTACATATGGTGCATTATACTATTTGACTAAAAAAATAAATGAAAATGGTGCATTATATTATATATACACATCTCCATATTCAGCACTTGCCTTGCATATACCATAGCATCCAAAACCATTATTAAGTATTGTTAAATTATAATCTCCCTCATTAGTTCATAATTATGGCCCAATCTCTAGTATTCAAAGTTAAGAGGCGTGCCCCTGAATTTGTAAGACCATCAAAACCAACACCTCTCATGAAATTAAATTACTTTCAGACATAGATAACCAAGATGGATTACGTTATCAAATGCCTATGATACAATTTTACAACTATGATCCAACTATGGAAGGGAAAGACCCTGTTGATATCATTAGAAAAGCATTAGCAAAAACGCTTGTGTTTTATTATCCATTTTCTGTTAGATTGAAGGAAGGTCTTGATAGGAAACTTAGGGTTGATTGTAATGGTGAAGGTGCTTTGTTCATTGAAGCTGATGCTGATGTTACTCTTAAACAATTTGGTGATGCTTTTCAACCACCTTTTCCTTGCTTGGATCAGCTTCTTTATGATGTTCCTGATTCTTTAGATGTTCTTAACACACCATTGCTGCTTATTCAGGTATAGTTTTTTAATCTTCATAATATGCTTCGTTTAGTTCGGGTATTGGGTTTGAAAATTTAAACCAAGCTATCTGTGAATCCAATCTGTTGACTTACAAAGACATGGGTGCATGCATACACATGCACACATATCATATTTAGTTGATTGTGAAGAATAAAATTGAGGCTCTTTCTTTTCCCACCCTTAAGGCCGGCCTAATAATTTTGAAAAGTAAACGAGGTCTAAAGAAAGGTTGAATACATGAGGCTTTTTTTTCCCTTAGAATTCAAGGTCTAATTTCTTGTAAAATCTAATGAAAAATATTAGAAAATTACTTTTCTTCATTTTAAAATCGTTCATTCCCTTAATTCAGGGCGAGTTAACTCACGCTCAACATTTTTTAGCAAAACTTAACTCACAAAGGCACTTTTAAAATTGGTTCAATCACTTTTTAAGTCATTTCAACCGATCTTAAAAATGTCAGCATGAGTTAACTTCCGCTGAAAAATGCCGAGCGTGAGTTAACTCAAGCTGAACTAATGGAATGAGCAATTTTGAAAGGGAGAAGTACAATTTTCAAAATATTTTGTTGTTGGTGGGCCTAAAGCAAGGGCTTTGGTGCCTTAACCTTGGGCCGATCGTGCCCACTCTATTGATTTCTCTCGTGTCGTATGCAGTTCGGATTATATAATTTGAATGACATAATCACCCCATAAAAACATCAAAGACACATTAAAATATTTTCGGATTTTCGAATCTGAATAGGACGCACGAAAAACTCATAGGATGGAAAAAATAATAACCTAGAATTAATCCACAGAATATAAATGTTTTTTAAAGTTTGCTCTTTAAATTGCATTTTTTTGGAACCCTGGTCCAATTCAATTATTTCATGTCTGGATAAGTTTGGTTTGATTTTGTTTAATTCAATTATATTTAACTCAAATTTGCTCAATTATTTATATGTATTGAACTCATTTATATTTAAAAATAATCGCTTGTGTTTGATTTTGGTCAAATTTTAATTATTTTTTAAAAATAAATCTGTCTGTCATTGCCAAATGGTTGTTATTGTATGTTTTTTTACACCTTTACTTACGGGACAAAATGTAGATAATTCTAAGGAAACCATTTTAAAAACATTATGGACTTCTACCTACGGTTGCGGATGTCACTAAAACTTATTATAGTTTCATTTTATTTTTAATATTTTCTATTCTACTATAAATTCTACAGATAAATAATTCTAACAAACACTTATACAACCGGGCATAATAAATCAAGTTTTAACTTCTAATTTGTGGATCTTCAACAATAGCGGGTGCACCAAAGCTATCTATAATCACATGTGAATTTGCGGTCAAAATTTTAATTTGTGGAACTTCTAATTTGACGAACCTCTTTTATTTCAATTTATGACTATTAATATATTATGTCACATGTGAATTTACGGTTAAAATTTTGTCCAGACCTCGATAAAATTCCAGACTCCGCTAGTGCTCATAACATGTCTTTCTCAAAATTAAATGATTTATGTGATACATATCTATTAAAAAACTTAATCAATGGGTTGAGTTGGTTTTTTATTCTTATCATTATTATTGGTACAAGATTACGTTGGATTTTTGAATAAATTTTGGATGAATTTGATTCTAGTTTTGATTTTTTGTTTGACCAAAGAAGTTTATCATTTCATTCATAACAATGGGGATGTAGTGAAAAAAAAAAACTCTTTTTAAAACAGGAATCAAAGTCAACATGTTTATTTAAAAACGCAAACAGCATTAAAAATTGGACATGGAATTTATTTAAAATACGTTTTCTAGTTAAACGATTTAAAAAGTGTATTTTGTAGCAATGCCATCCATCACGGATCAAGATCTGTTGTAAAAATAAATACAATTAAAAAAAGAAACTATTTCAGCCATTAGATCTTTATCTGATGGCCAAGATTACAACTTTATCAAGCCTTTATCTTGTTTGATATAAACAAATCCAACAATTGAGACTATGACTTCCTTAAACATTAACAACATCAAAATCCGTTTCCATCCATTAAATATGATACATTATATTATATGAGAAATGCGAACAAATGCATTTAGGGTTTAGGGTACTTAAAAAAGAAAGTTTATCTTAAAAATTGTGTATTCAACATTTTAAAACTTTAAAAATAAACTTTTTTACATCAAATTTATAGTATTTTTAACTTTTTAACTAGAGCGCAATTTATAGTATAATACAACAACTCCACGTTCATTACTTTCATATACCATAGCATCAAAAACCATTATTATTGTTAAATTATAATAACCTCCCTCATTAGTTCATAATTATGGCCCAATCTCTAGTATTCAAAGTTAAGAGGCGTGCCCCTGAATTTGTAAGACCAACAAAACCAACACCTCATGAAATAAAATTACTTTCAGACATAGATGACCAAGATGCGTTACGTTATCAAACTCGTTTGATACAATTTTACAACTATGATCCAAATATGGCAGGGAGAGACCCTGTTGATATTATTAGAAAAGCATTAGCAAAAACACTTGTGTTTTATTATCCATTTGCAGGTAGATTAAGGGAAGGTCCTGGTAGGAAACTTATGGTAGATTGTAATGATGAAGGTATTTTGTTTATTGAAGCTGATGCTGATGTTACTCTTAAACAATTTGGTGAAGATCTTCATCCTCCATTTCCTTGCATAGATGAGCTTCTGTATGATGTTCCTGGTTCTTCAGCTGTGCTTAACACTCCATTGCTGCTTATTCAGGTATTTTATTGATCTTCTCACACTATACATATTATTGGAGGAAATTGGATTATGTAACAATTTTCACCTATTCAATAATCAGTACATTGGTGACCGTTAGATTAAGATCAGATGATCTAGCTATCAATTTGAATTTTTTATATTTAAACAAAATTCAAATCATATGTAAAGAAAATCAAAATCTACAATAAAATCTAAATTGTGACTGAGATCTTGATCCAATAATCCTAGATAAAATATTGATTACGTGAATATGTGGAAATAGTTAAAATAGGGAATCTAAATTGTTATTGAAGTGAGATGAGATCTATCCATCTCAAGTTGTGAAATAATCTTTGGATTGTTATCTTGGTTTTGGTCTAGTCCTCTGAGTTCTTATTTCTTCATTTTATTTTATACTCACTTTGATCTTTTTTATAAAAGACAAATGAATCAATAACTGTTGAAATATTTGATTTATAGTATAGTATGGACTAAATACATCAATTTTTATTGACTTATTTGTCACTTATAAAAATAATTGGAGGGAGTATTAACAAATCTATTAGGGTGATGGAAACGATATTTGGTAGTTGTCGAGTGTCTTCATAGATTGGATATCGAGGCTACCATGTGATGCTTTTAGCACTATAATATTTGATTTAAAAAAATATCTATCCATCTCTTTCTTAAAAAAAATGATCCACAACCATACCATTGAAGGTTTGAATCTTGAACTTTTTCACGTTTTAAAAAATATTTAACATATATGTTAAAAAATGGTAAATTTTTGTGGAGGGACCTTTTATAATACTATAAAGATGTCTGGAAAAAAATCACCATGTAAAAATTTAAGTTTACTTAACATCATAAACTAAAACGGCATGCAAAATTTTCTTTTAAAGGTCAAAAAATGACGAAGTTTTTTATAAAGGACTAGAAGCAAGGTTTTGAAATTTTGTAGAGATTAAAAACATTTTTAGCCTTATATTTCTTGTAATTAGTTACTTCCGTTATGCAACTTTAAAAGAACTAATTTTGAAAAAAAAAATATACAGTATTGTTCAAAGCTTAACTAATATCATTATCTATTATAATAGCAATATTGTTTGGTATCAACTCTAAAACTTGAGGATTAGCCTCATGTTAAGGTACCTTCGCTAACTCGTGAGCAAAAAGATTGCCTTTGGCTGCTACAGAACTCAAAAACTAAGTTTGGACAAATAGAACCAAATTAGGACAAGTCCTTCGATGGATTGTTAAAATTAGTTACTACTACGTTTCCATCAAGCTCAAAGATAATATCATCTAATCTCATTTCCGCTATCCATTTTATTACATGTAAAATCACATAAGCCTCGCCTTATTTTACCGACAACAATGGGGAAAGACAAAGCTTTGGCTCGTATAAACTTGACATTGTAGTCACGAATGCGCGTGACAATACCCACTTTCTCACCTATAAAAGATGCATCAACATTGCATTTTAGTTTACCAATTGGAGATCTTCTCCTTTTCATTTAAGTTTGTCTGTTTTGGTTAGCATACCATTGAGTGTCTCCCATTCTCATTCGTTGAGGAGCATAACAACACATAGATATTTCGTATCAACCTCATCAATCTCTTCCCTTAACTTCATATTAAGACTTTTTCAAAGACTTTGCATCGTTGAACACCACATACTTTGTTTTTCAGCTCTGACATTTGATTGACAATATATATTAGGGTTAATAGTGTTTTTCACCGCTGTAATATATATCATTTCCTGTTTTCGTCCCTATAAAATTTTCGGTTTGATTTGCACCCTCGTAAAAAAAATCCGAAAAACACCCTTAATAGACCATTCAAAAACCAAAATTTTTTGAAAAAAAAATTCTAAAAATGGCCTATTAGGGGTGCTTTCTGGAGAAAAATAAATAATTTACGAGGGTGCAAATCAAACCGAAAATTTTATAGGGGCGAAAACCGAAAATGATATATATTACAAGGGCGAAAAGCACTATTAACCCTATATATTAAAGAATAAATCAAGAATACCATGGCTCAATCATGTCTCATAAACCCAAAGCCCTCCATTTTGCTACAGCAATTGGACAAGTTACAAAAATATGTCATGCATTTTCCCACAACGGATGCAATTATTAGGACAAAATACCTTGTTAGAAGCTTCAATCTAGTTGGCAAACAATCTCAAAACATTCTCCACAACAAGAGGTGCTTCCCAGCTCCATACTAGCGACCAACCACCAACCATATATAAGTTAGAAACTTAGAATCATTAACCAAATTATTTACAACAAGATATAGACTCAACTGTAACGTGTAAACAAACATCTTGAATCTGGCTACCAACAAATTGAGTCTTCCTCAACCGAATCCAATAAAGGTGGTTGAAGCACTCTCTCCACTTTCTTAACTATTAGCATTAATTAGGTGTTAGTTGCTCGTATATGTAAGTGGTTTCACGACAGCACTAAGCACTCACCCATTTTTTAGCTTAAAGATTTATTTAATCATTCTCAAATAGTTAAGTAACCTACAAAATAAATAAACCTATATTTAATCATTTTATATGCTATCAGATAGACAAAAGAGCAGAATTTTAATAATGTCACTTTCAAGCTCGATTCTAAGAGCATTAGAAATGATGTATCTATGTAGGAGCTATTATCAGAGAATGTAGGAATATCTTCTCATCCTTTTTCATAAACTCAAAGGTAGAGTTTATTAGAAAAAAAGTAAATGAGGTTGCTCATAGACTTGCTAGTGCGGCCACATTTTATGCTAGTATCCACTATTCCACTATTTCACTGTATTGATTGTATTCAAGATGTTCTTATTAATGAAATGAGAGTTATTTTCCGTAAGAAAAAAATAAATCCCATATTGATATTTCTAGTAAAAAAAAACACATTCATAAGTGTTTGATCGTGGCCCAATTTGAATTATTTTGTAACTTATGCAAAAGTTTAATTAAAATAAATTTTTAATTACTTGTAAGAATGTACCGTTAATTTAATATTTTTATACATTTATCCAATCATTTATATATTTTTTAAGATATTTTAACATCATAAAAAATGCATTATAGTATGGCTTGATTGAATGTATGTATATATGTTTAAAAAAAGTTTTATATTATCAGTGCATATCAATTAGTGTTAATAAATCTATAATCATTCATTATAATAGAACTCTAACCATTTGCAGGTAACACGTCTCCAGTGTGGTGGTTTCATTTTTGCTCTTCGTCTAAACCATACAATTAGCGACTCATCGGGTTTATTTAAATTCCTAAGTGCCTTAGGTGAAATATCTCGCGGAATGAACAAACCTTCAATCTCACCTGTGTGGAGTAGAGAGCTTCTAAACGCAAGGGACCCACCAAGAGTGACGTGTACTCATCACGAATATGAAAAAATACCTTACAACAAAGGAACCATCATTACCTTAGGCGATATGGTTCATCACACTTTCTTCTTTGGTCCAACCGAGGTAGCCGCAATACGTTCTCTCCTTCCACCTCACCCACGACAACAACACACTGACTTTGAAATCATCTCTGCATTTTGTTGGCGATGTCGTACAATAGCATTACAACTAGATACTGACGAAGAAGTTCGCTTCATTTGTGTAGTCGATGGACGTAGTAAATCGGTTAACCTACAATTACCGAAAGGTTACTATGGTAACGCTTTAGCGAATTCCGTTGTGGTAACAACCGCGGGAAAACTTATAGAAAATCCATTGGCGTACGCGTTGAATTTAGTTAAGAAAGCAAAAGCTAATGTCACCCAAGAGTACATGCATTCACTTGCGGATTTAATGGTTATCAAGGGTCGACCTCGCTTTAATGTAGTAAGATCATATCTAGTTTCTGATGTGACACGCGGTGGGTTTGAAAAGGTTGATTATGGTTGGGGGAAACCTGTATATGGAGGAGCAGCTAGAGGAGCAGATGGTGATATTCCTGGTCTTGCTGGCTTTCATATACCTTATAAAAATGCTAAAGGAGAGGAAGGTGTGGTTATACCATTTTATTTTCCAACTCAAGTCATGGAGAGGTTTGTTGAAGAGATGAATAGTGTGCTTAAGAGCAACACTAACCAGCTTACTAAGGGTGATAAAAAACCCGGCATCATTGTTTCTTCATTGTAGTCCTTAAAAAAGTCTTTTGAACTTTGAATTTGCTATCGACAATAGCCTAATGGAATTTTAGAGATTAAGTTCCATGAAAAAATTGAACATGATCAAAATAACATATGATCCATTTTAGTTTTTTTTATATTTAACTTTCTCTTTCGGCGGTAATGAGGCGATACTTATACTTTCTTTGTATCTGGTCATCAATGAGGGTGATTGTTTTACGTTTTCCTTTCAGAATTGTTCTTGACACCTCCTTTGGGAAATGCTAAACAGGGAAATAACTGCAATATTAGTCTAATGCATATTAACATGGATAATATGCATGTGAATATAGTTACATATAATTTATAAAATGAAGGTAGCATAACTGATTTTAAGCTAAAGAAAATGTATCATGACTTGTAATTTATCTTCCTAGTATCTTCCTATAAAGTCTAGATAAATGCATGCATGTGGATTCTATGTACCTCATTGAGCAATTAACATTGTTGAAACAAATAGAAATTAAGCATCACTCCCGCATGTGGATCTATAGCTAGCATCATTTGACTTTGATGCCTTCAGACATTTTGTGCAACTCTCATAATACCTTCCAAACTGGTTATGATTGAATTTAGTTGTTTTCTCAATAGTGATGAAGTATGTATCCTAACACAAATTATGCAAGTGAAATAAAGAATAATGCAGTATGTATTTTTAATTTGTGCGTAAAAAAACTCAAAGCATGTTTGTGCATAAAAAAGAAGACCTTGATTAAATTTCTAAATTCAGCAATTGGCTTAACTTGATACAGATTGGAAAAACTAGATGATGCAGCCTCGAATCTGACCAATTGTTACATATATTTGGCTTGCCATTGTCTACAAAATGGAAGCAAAGAACTCAAGGTAAATATATGGTACATGATAAAGCTACAGAGTTTTTTTACGATAGTGTAACATCAACCATATTCCCACTGCATAAGGAAAGACATCTTTCTAGTCATTATCAAACCTATAAAAAATCTTATCATCAGATGCGGACAAATTAGAAAATAATACCTTTTATCTTTCAACACAATGTTCGTACATGATTTCTTTCTAGTCCCAACTGGCGTTGTCTTGACAATCTCATGAAGAAGCCAAATGATTTCTTAAAAAAAAAAAAATTACATCTATAAGACCTTATAATCGAAGAAAACACAGAAATAAATTAAAGCACATAACTATACCATATGAAACGTCAATTTTAAATTTTCCATCTTGAATTTCCTTAAATGACTTAAAGCGAAATTCATGAGTAGGAATGTTAGTTAACTTGTCATCCTTCTGCACCTTTGTACCAAAACCAAAAACAACTTTAAAGGGATTAAATGCAATGTCATTATCAAACACATAAAAATTATAGAAAGTATAAGTCTTGTTTTCCTCGATCAAAGCCTTTCAATGCCCAAATTCTCTATATCGAGTTATTACATGAACTTGATCACCCTAAATCCGAGAAAGAAACAAAAAAATAAAAATGAATCAAAATGTATACTAATAAGTAACATTGATAAATCATAAAGGAAATTACAACAAATCTTAACTAACTCATCTAACCTTTGCATCCCAGATAATGAGCTTCATATGTTGACTCTCGTTACTACCAGCCCCAATCCAAGAATCAGGCACTCCAAATCCTATTTTCCAAATATCCAAATCCTTTTTGAGATCCTTAATGTAGTCATAATCCCTTGACATTGAAAGTCTTATTTCTGTGTGATCAATTATTGTATCATCAAATCAACCTGATCTTAAATGCATAAATTTTTGTATCATCCACTTTCTAGACCTCAATGATATGACCAAAACAAATTTACACCAATCAACATTCGTACGGCTCAATGATATAAGAAAGAATAAACCAAATATGAAAATTGTAACACCTTTAGGAATACTCACAAAAGCTAAAATAACCCACATGCATCAATTTTTTTCAACTATAGTACCATAAGCTAAAATAACAATTGTGTCAAAACCTTACCATGAGCTAAAATTCAATCATCATGACCTCTACTATACTCCACGTAACAAAGGAAGATTTTTCTATTGTCATGCAACATAATAATCTCTGGTACAAAATCCACTAACAATCGGGAAGAAAAAAGCAAAAAATAAAACCCTTAAAATGCATAATCATGAAAAAAGGAAGAAAACACCTATGATGAAGCAAAAACTAATGCAGTGTCAAAAAATGAACCCCTCAAGCCATAAAACTCAGTCAACTCAAGACATGCATGGCCTCAGAACCATGAAAAAAAGAAGAAAATGACCTCTCTTATGAAGAAGAAAGTGAAACGGTGTTCCTAGCTGAACTTTCTCCCACAACAGCAGTGTAGAAGCAACTGAATTTGAGAGAAAAAAATTTTAAAAATAGTTAAAAATATAAAAATTGGAAAATAGTTAAAAGTTATTATAAAAATTAGAAAATAGTTAAAAAAAATTGATGAGGGGGCAAAAGTATAAATTCATTAGGCATTGGTGAGGTGACACTCAACCAAAGTCATGAATTATTGAATTACCAAATTACCTTTCTTAGGAGCAAAAATGAAGATTCATATGGCATTAATTTTCTTAAATAGTATATAGATGATAAAACATTTCAATTCTGTAAAAAGTACTAAAACAAAAGTTCTTTTTATTTTTTGAGATATAAAACAAAAGTTCTTTATTTTATTTTTTTTAGATATAAAACAAAAGTTCTTTATATAAAGGCTTGGAATGCAAATGTTGGAGGGTTAGCTTTGATGGCGATCATGCGCAAGCCTATATCAGACTGCATTTGATTCATCTTCACTTTAAGTTGAATGTGTCTATTTCTTACCGCAACAAAACAAGCCAACTTCAATAATTAATGCAATAATAGGAGCATGGATGGATTCAATTTTTTTGATTATATTCGGGTCAAAATCAAATACTATAATTGTTTACATAAAATATATACAAATGTGTGTCATAAAATAACATATACTGTAATTATCAATAATAAACAATTGAAGACCACAAAAACTATGTAATTATCAATATAAAAAAAATTGAAGACACACTAATCATAAATGCTTTATATATATATATATATATATATAGCATCTATCAAATGAGATGACATTTATAATGAGAGGTGAGAGCATTACATAATGACCATTGGATTTCATTCAAAAAAAAATTAATGACCATTGGATTGGAATAAACAATTGAGATCTTAAAACTCTCTCTCATGTAATAGTCAAAAATAAACGGTTGAGATTAAAATAGTATATTTCCTCCAAAAAATATGTCATTCTCATAGTATATGTATATGTCCTCTAAATAACGCTTATAACATTTCATAGTATTTTATATTCGTTCTCATTTAAAATAGTCATTTTCATAGTATATGTCCTCTAAAAGATGCTTATAACATTTTAATAATAATAATAATAGTGACGATATAATGGGATACTTCTAAATAAATGTTGGGACTAACAAATAAAGTTGCCTCACTTGCAAGAACATATGCCACCATAACGATCGTCGTCTTCGAATCCATCACAAAATAAAGATTATAACCATTGGAGCACATAAAACAGCCCAAAAGCCTCACCTATGTCAACAGAGGTCATAAACAAGATGCCTAGAGTTTTAGCCAACATGTAGGCTCCATCGTTATCCTGCACACATATACCAAAACCAGTCCTATTCCAATTTGAGTTAAAAGCGGCATCAATGTTGCATTTAACTCTCCTCGATTGCGATTCTTGCAAACGAGCCTGGTCATTTGGATGTTGTTGGGCATCAACCATGGAAGGATTTGCGTCTTCCTGTTGTCGTGGTCTATTGCTTTTGACATTTATTGCAATCTAGTCGACCAATAGTTTACATGCGTGATAAACAACATGTGCACACACTTCATTCTCGTGTTGCCAGAGTTGATATTACGGTGCTTCCAAAAACTCCATATAATAGTCACCATCTTATGGCGCAAATCATCATCAAGACTCTGAAGTAAGGAAAATACAGCATCTGTCATCGAACAATTGGTAGAGACAACATGAGAAACAAACTCCCAAAGATCAGCCAAGCACGAAACTTACACATCAAAAGGACAAAAGAAAAAAACATGGGAAATGTCCTCCATAGGGTGGTCACAACTAACACAAGAAATATGGAATCGAACTCCTTTATATTTCAATATGATTCGTGTAGGCAGGCAACTCATTCTCCAAATTAGATTCTTAATTTTTGCTGGCACCTTTAATTTCGAGATGCCCAACCAATAGCCCGATTTACAGATATGTGGAGTATTCACAAGTTCCTCGACACAAAGACGGTAAGTGTTGTTCATGTAATACAACCCATCCTTCTTGACCTTCCAAACCAATCGGTCATGCTGCACTTGAGCAACCAAACGAGTCTTGAGAATATCCGAAGTAATATCGACACTAAGCATTTGTTGCACCAGTGCCAAATTCCAGCTCTTTGATCCAAACTCCATTGAATTTGCGACCTTGAAATTCTGAAATAAATGTGCCCCTTGAATACTACCATTAATACTTCTATCATCCATAAGCCATGATGCATCCAAAATAGGAATGGAGGCCTCTGAACCAATACATCATCGAGATCCTCCTTTGATAATGAACCTAATACAAAGAATACTTCGTCAAACATAAACTTAGCTCGGGTTGTGTCATAGATTCTTCGTAAGATAGTTGCGGGATGGGAATGCCGTGCTTTAAAAATGCAAGAGACAAGTGAATGATGCTCGGTCTCTAACTTTCACCCTTGCTTACCAACCATATCAAGATTAAAAGTAGTTAAATATTTGAAACCCATTCCATCAATTCCACACCAAACTGCTCAATTTCTACATTATACTTATGTTAGATGTAAAGTTGTACATGTAGTGGAATTTCTACCACGACTCCTGATGATCCTGTTGGTGTTAATGAAAAAAACTTTGATGCAGTGGAATTGTCATCATATGTACATGCAGATATTATTTTGCTTATTTTAAGGGTGTTTTCAGTAACGATGTTCAACAAAAACGCATAAGACATTGATTTTGGTAGGTTTAGAGTAAATTGATTAATAATCCAAACAACGCTGCTATACACAATGAATAATTTGTTCAAGAAAACATCACGACTTGTATATTATGTGTTCAAGGCTACCCCACTTTAATAGCTAGCAAGCACAAAACACAACATAAGTGGTTAATTAGCCAATCATGTGAATTCTTGATGTTATCGGGATAAATCCTCTCGGGATGTTTAGCATTTTCCTAATCCAAATACATAGAGAGCAATGCTATATCAAGAATAATGAAGAGCGGTTAATCACAATGCATTATTTGCCACAATTCAAGGAGGTATGACCGTAAAATAGGAAATAAACAAATAAATCATGCAATTAAAACTTACCAACTGTGTCTTGAAAATTTTTCTTAATGTTATTTTTGTAGAGAAATAGCATTTTCCATACATAAATAATTATCAAGGCCGACAATTTAGATAATTTTGTTTATTAGACACCCGGCAAGGACATGAATCGTTAATTAGTTTTTTTAATGCAAGGGACTTGTGAGTAGTGAAATATTTTCTTTCCTCTGCTATTTTTTTTTTTTTTTTAAGGATTTGTTTTTTGTTTATAATGTGTTTTGTTCTGGTTTTTTGTCCGACGACAACTAATAAATTAGTTTAAAAAAGGATTGATTTCCCCTTAAAAAAAAATGGGACCAAAAAAATTGGCCCACTAGGACATCACATGTATGAAAGTAGGAAATCTTCTTCCAAAAGAAAATGTATGAAAGTGGAAAAACTGCACCCTGCGGTCCTACTATTTTTAATTGGTCTCATTGTTTTACTTGCACCAAACATCAATCTGTCGTTTCCGGATCCGTATATTTTTGTCTTTTTGACATCAATAAATAATTCTTTTAAAAAAAATATCACTCGTGGGAAATAGACATGGCAATAGGACTCGATAGAGATGGATTTTATCTTCTCATCCTCATATCCTACTCCCGTATGTTTACCTGTTACTCTACTCATATTCAACAGGGGATGAGAAGTCGAATCTCTTCTCTGTCCACGAAGGGTTCAGGTATACCTGCTCATCTCATCTCCGTGGTGGGTAATTTTTTGTTAATAAAAAGTAAAAGTTTTTTTCAGTCCTGATCGCAATGTTGTAATGCAATATTCAGGATAGAGATGGTGGTGATCGATGGCTATGGTGATGAAGAAGAGAGATCGAGAGTGTGAGATACGAAAGGAGATAAGAGAGAACTATGATAATTGAGTGTCATATGAAATATTGAGACTCTGATTGTGTAAATGAAATAACATAGGGTTTTGATTTCTATTTATATAAAAGGAATAATAATTTGATTTTCTACCTTCAGAACGAATTTAAGTATGGGTTCAGATGGATATCTATATCTCGTTTACCAGTCTCGTACCCGTGTTTTGAAATCAGGAAAAACTCAAACTCAATCAAAATGTGTTTAGTTCAGACAGGTACCCACGTGTATGAGTTTTGTTGTCATGCCTAACTTAAAAAAAAACTTTATTAATGTACTTAGTTAGATTATATAAATTAAATTCAAAACGAAAATTATTTTTAGCCAGAACTGAGTAGTGACCACTGACCAGGAAGATTCTTTAGTGACTTTCAATGGTTGTTGAGAATAATAGTATTTCTTTTGAGTGGTGCGTATATCAATTGTACAATAATGACCATTGACCTCTAATTAAAAATATAAAGAAACATGCATAATTGACCTCGTTAATCCTATTGACAGATTTTTTTAACGTTATGCTAAGGAAAAAAACACTATTTTAACATGAGAGACATTAAAAAAATTATTATTATTTTATTTATGAATTGATCTCAGTAATATTTAGAAAACTTAACTTTTCTCTCTTCAACTTACAAACCCGTGCTTTGCATGGGTTGAATTACATTTTTTTTTAAAAAGTTTACTCTAAATGAAAAATGTTCAAATTACGGAACGTTGTTATTCTTCATAAATTTGAGAACAAATGTCGCATAATCAGAATATTTGTGATGCATGGTCTAAAACATGACATAAAAGATAGCATAACAATCATTGTCATTACAAATACAGTGTACTGCACCAAAAACTTTGTTCCTAAGAAAAATGAGTATAATATGAAAGTTTTACCAAGTCTTGATTCATGAAAAAGAGGATATATTTTGTTCATGAGTTTAGGAAAACATCATTATAATTAAGATAAAACTAATTGGAACCAATGAAGGAACTAGTTATGTGCAAATTACGATTACATATAAGTCAAAATTATAAAAGCAAGCTCTATGTCATAGAGTTACCAAAAAGGGATTAACGTCAATATTTACATGACACTAAATGAACGAAAGAAACAACATCCCCAAGTCAAGATTGTTTTATATTAGAGTTAATGCGATTTGTTAAAGTGGTGGATGTTGAACAACAAAGATTTATTTGGGATGTTCAAGATCAAAGATTCGTTTATCAAATATCTACACACTTGAAATCTTGAAAGGTTGAAATTTAGCAACGAAATTAATTAAGAATACCACTCTTCATCCAACAAGTTTCGCTCTCACCCAGCCAAACTGACCAAAATACTCATGCGCAAGTTAAGTCACGCTGCGTGACTTAACTAGCGCAAGTTATGTTTTGTGCGCAACTTAAGTCATATAACAGCAACACAGCAGCCCATCTCCCTCATTTCCCAAACTTCCAAAATTCGAATTTTTCCCCTCCAAATGCGATTTTCACCATTCTTGCGCCATTCAAAGCCAATTTCGCCCACAATATCAAGTAAGTGATGATTATCCTATTTCATTGCATTTTTTTGGTTGAAATTTTCGAATTTTTGAAGAAATTTATCATTTTTAGTTTTTTATAAATTTTTCTTGCATGTTAGTTTTTATGATTGTTAGTGATGATTTAACTTAGGAATTGTTGTTTAGATGTTGTTTATAGTGCATTGTGGTAGTTTAGGGTTTAGAAATTGTTAGATTTTATGTTGATTGAAAATTGCACTCTAGGTGTTTGATAAAATGTGTCAATGAAAAATTTGTGTGTTTTTTGGATTGTTAATGATGAAATTAGTTAGAATATAGTATGTTTGACAACAATTTGGTAAATTACGGATTGAAATGACACTGTCGAAACTTTCGTGTTGTTCTTGAATTGTTAGAAATGACACGATGTCCGTGTGAAAATGTGTCATTGATTTTGTGCTTTTTAAATTGTTGTGTTGTGCAGATATGTCTCAGAGGGAGAGGAGTGACAGACTTAGGTTAGGGAGGCCTACATCTACTAGTAGTGCACGGAGGGAGAAGCAAGCAGTAGTCCCTCCTTTACATGGTCGAGGCCGAGAGAGAGTGGGGGGCACGAGACTTGCCAGTGATGATGATGTTGTGTCTGGGCCCTCTTCATCACAGACCGGTCTATCCCAGGCGATGGACCCGACGCAGTATCAGTTTTTGGAGCCTCAGCCTCGCCAGTATCATTTTGAGGAGCCTCAGCCTCACCAATATCAGTTTGAGGCACCTCAACATCAGCAACATCATCATATGCACCATGTTGTTGAGCAGGAGGAGCAGCCTCATATGGAGGAGCCTGAGTAGCTGGAAGATATTGCGCAGCCTCAGGCTTAGGCTCAGCCTCAGCAGGATGATGATGTTGGGGCTCGTTTTCAAGGGGTGTCGAGGGTGGTGTACGATGCCGGTGTGGACGGCTATGCAGGGGGCCTTCTAACCTCTTGCTTTTACCTCGCTTTGGAGGACATGTGGCATGCAGGATATGGGTCGATGCCGATATAAGTATATTTTAATGTTTATTTTACTTTTTTATTTTATTTTAATGGTATTTTACAACTTATTTATTTAACGGTGTTGTTTGTTGTTTTTTGTTTTTGGATTTCAGTTTCGGAGAAAACGTATGTTGAGAGGTATCTCCCATGGGAAGAAGCTGAGCCTGAAAAACTTGACGGTGCCTCAGCCGGGAGCACAGAATAATTGGTTTTGGGATGTATTGAATGCGTCCGGCCTAACTCCCCTCCTGAACAGTGGGTACGTGAACATCTCTCACGGCCTCGTTTGTGCTCTGTCAGAGAGATGGCATGAGGAGACCAGCAGCTTCCATCTACCCGTTGGGGAGATGACCATCACACTAGATAATGTGGCGTGTCTCCTAGACATCCCCATCACTGGGAAGCTCTTTTCTGAGAGAGAGCTCACCCGTACCGAGGCGATGGACATTATGTCGACCGGCCTGCTTATTTCCACGGAGGATGCCGCTAGGGAGCTGACCAGGCAGGGTGGTCCGTATATTAGTTTCGGTGTGCTGAAGAGGCACTATGAGGAGCTCCTGAATAGGTGTAATTAGTTGGTGGAGGTTGACACACAGGAGGAGGAAGACGAGCGCTTTGATGTTAGGCTGACCTGCGTTAAGGCGTTTATGTTGCTCTTGCTTGGATGGACCATTTTCTCCCGCAAGAACAGCAAAAACATTAATCTGTTGTGGATGCTTGCGCTGCAAGATATGAACGACTTGGACGACTAGTCATGGGGTGGGATGGGGCTAGCATTCCTATACGAGCAGCTCTCTCTGACCTCCGATTCATCATTGGCCACCTGTGGTGGTTAAATGACCCTGCTTGTGGTAAGATTTGTTTTTCTTCTTTTTTACAATGTTTGTATAATACTTGTGTTGATATATATTTGGTTCTTTGTGTTTGTAGGGATGAACTTTGGCGCACTTCACGAACCTCATTCTAAGGGTTCGTAGTGATATGTACGACCCGGTAGTAGCCCCGCTTGTGAGCCAGTGGAGACCTCCTAGGGGCTTTACGGACCCTGGACACTACAGAGATGCCATTGATGCGATTGATCACTCTCACGTCATCTGGAGGTCGTACGAGAGACGGCGACACACGCCATTCCACGACATATGTTGGTACTCCGGATGGATCATGGCCGGCAGAGACAGGATGTTTCGTCACTTGCCTGAGCGGGTTCTTAAGCAGTACGGGTATGTCCAGACACGGCCCACGTCTCCTACGGACGTTGAGCTTACTGCGACAGATGTCGCGGCCCATGCTTTCAGGGAGTTTGCTTTACATGTCCTCAGCCAGCAGCAGAGGGGTGATCCGGTGCCAGAGGACGAACCGTGGGCTCATAGCAGGGGGTACATGAGATGGTTCTATAGAGTGTCACATCCTATTGTGAACCCCCATGCGGCCATTCCTGACTACGCAGCTTAGGCACCTTCTCGTCCTGTCCCTCCTTACGAGGAGGTTATTGTTGACCAGTAGTGGGTCAAACATCCTCCCGACCCATACCAAATCATTGCCAACATCAGAGCCAGAGTGGATAGTGCTATGGGGCATCCTGATGTGTTTGGTAACCCAGAGGTACTCCGCATGATGCAGGGTATACAGTCTGAGTGGAGCATACTGGAGCAAATGCAGGTTCCACGACGACGGAGCAGGAGTCCACAACAGCAGTGTTTAGGGGTTATGACTTGTATAGTTTTTGTTTATGATATTTTTTTGGATTTGGATGTATATAACATTTGCGCTTTTTTAGCATTTTTATGACATTTTCCCTTATCTTGGTCCTTTATTTTTTCGTAATTTGTTTATGAGTTAACACGTGCTTGAATGAATAACGAAAAATAAAAATCTTGACTATTAACATAGGGATCAAAAAACAGGTTTTAGAAATATAAGAATTATAATTTAAAGAGCAGGTAAATAGAACCGTTAAAATTGTTGCACATAACTTGACATGTGTTAAATCTGTGCGCAAGTTAAATTTGCTGCACAGACACTGCGCATGTGTTAAATCTGTGCGCAAGTTAACTAGCGCAGTGTCTGGCTTAAGTCACGCAATGTTTAACACAGTCACGCAGCGCATGTTAACTTGCGCTAATTAACATGCGTGGGGGTATTTTCCTCCTGCCTGCAGGGCGGGAGTGGATTTTGTTGGGGGAAGAGCATGATTCATTAATTAATAGTACAAAGGAATAATCCACATTCTTCTAAGTGGCCAACGAAGGAAACAATTTACACCCAAATCATGGATTAACATGGAAAGATTCATAAGAATGTCTCTTAATGAAAGACGGCACAAAACACAAGATGATTACAAACAATCACAGATAAGAGCCTTAGGTCCTTGTCTTGAAAGGAATGACTCAAATGACAGAAGCTATTAATGTCTCTTTTTTTTATACTCAAATGATTATCCCTCCTATCCATAATTTTATCAGTGATGTAGAGAAATGACGAAATGATGATTAGTTTATTGAGACCTCAGTAATTTCGCAACAAAAAGAATGTTAAAACTTATTTTTAGACGAATTGAAGATTCTTTTTGGGCAATGTTTCTTTAATTATTGAATTAAAAGAGACTTATGTGAGAAAAAGAGTTCTCGTTGATTATACAGGGAAAAGAAGAAGAAAAAATAATTGTTGGACAGTGTTATTTCGATAATTTGTTAGCATTTATAGAAATGAGTGTTTTTAGAGTGAGGGTTCACGATTTTAGAGAGAAAAGACATATTTTGAAGCTTTGGGCAATCATCAAAATTCATAGTCAATCATCCAATACTTATATGAATCCTTGTTTTTTATGTTAGTTGTCTTGTACTTTAACTATGAGTAACTAATCTCTTTGTGATTGAGATTTAGATGAATCTAATGTAATCCTATGGGAACCCTAATTTGTTGAACTCCTTTGAATATCAATGAATAAGTTAATATGTTGTCAGCCAATTAATTCAAATGTCTGTTTATTAATATGATTTTTTTAGACGCAATGCACAGATCTTAAAAACACATAATTGCTTGAATTCCAAACTTTTGATTTTTCTAAAGACATGTCCTGAAACCACCTTCGACGACAATATAGCACCTTTTTATTCTACTCTTTAAAGGGCTGACACAAAGCATTATAAAGCTTTGCTGCATAAAATGTGTCTTTTTCATTATGATCAAGAGAAATTGGTGCAACTATATAGTAAACATTCTCATGTTTATCAATGATTAAGATTACGTACCATTTAATGAAAGTAATATTTTGTAGTTTGTAACATCATTGTTTCTACAAATGTGCTTCCATGGAATGCTATAAACATTTTTATCTTTATATGTATGTATCTTGTTTCAGCAATATATTACTGAGATGTTAATTTTCATTTGTTTCAACAATATTGATGCATTTTTTTCTAAGAAAATAGGTTAAGATCATAGGTGAATCAATTGGGTGACATAATGCACCGATAAAGTTAATATTATCTGTCCTATTCAACCAAATTTTTTTTAAGGAGGCATAAATAGAAATCATAAACTATGATCAATCCTATGTGTTTCGCATGTTAAAAAACTTTAAAATTCAAGAAATGTTCTTCAACTTACATACATGATTTCTTTATCAAATTAGATTTTGGAAACAACCATTATTTTCTAGTTAGAGATCTTGACTAACATTTGAGAACCTATTTACACATGCCAGTCAAATAACATCGCAAGAGTTGATGACATTCAAAAAAGCAGACAAAGAAAAGGTCAATGTCTCCTTCTTTATGTGTTTGGCCAACTTAGTGGAAGACAATTGCGTTGGATTATAGGTTTTTTTATAAGTGATTTGAATGTTTCTTTTTTGTCACTTATATTTGGTTTTCAATTTTATTATTATAGAATGTTATTTATGATAATCCAACCCAGTCATTCATTCTTGAGAAGAACAATGCTTCTGCTGAGTGCTCAGATTCCCTTAACATTCTCACGGTATAATAAACACATTGAATTTCTGTGTAATTTAATGAATGATAGCGTTATTGTAATTATTAATATTATTTTCATTTTAAGTATGGCATATTCCTACTGCATAAGGAAATACATCTTTCATATCATTACCAAACCTATACAAAATCCTATCATCTGATGCTGACAAATTATAAAATAGTACCTTTCATCTCTCAACACAATGTTCGTACGCGATTTCTTTCCAGTCCCAATTGACGTTGTCTTGTAAATCTCATGAAAAAGCCCGATGATTTCTTAAAAAAAATTACTTCTATAAGAACCTTATAGTCGGAGAAAACACATAAATAAATTAAAGCACATAACTATGCCATATAAAACGTCAGTTTTGAATTTTCCATCTTGAATTTCCTTAAATGATTTAAAGCGAAATTTATGAGTAGAAATGTTAGTTAACTTGTCGCCCTTCTGCACCTTTGTACCAGAACCAAAAACAACCTTAAAAGGATGGTCAACGGGTTTAAATTTAATGTCATTATCAAACACATGACACTTATACAAAGTATAAGTCTTGCTTTCCTCGATCAAAGCCTTCCAATCCTCCAATTCTTTATATCGAGTTATTGCATGAACTCGATCACCCTAAATCCGAGAAAGAAACCAAAAAACAGAAATAAATCAAAATGTACACTAATAAGTAAAATTGATAAATCATAAAGGAAATTACAATAAAACTTAACTAACTTCTATAACCCTCGCATCACAAATAATGATCTTCATATGTTGATTCTCATTGCTACCGGTCACAATCTTAGAATCAAGCACTCTAAATCTTATATTCCAAATGTCCAAATCCTTGTTGAGATCCTTAATGTAGTCATAATCTCTTGACATTGAAAGCCCTATATAAAAATACAATAATACATCATTTAATTTTATTCCCTTTGTTTATTCTGATATTGATAGAAGATAACATATTTATGTGTGATCAATTTGTGTATCATCAAATGAATCTGATCTTAAATGCATAAATTTATGTATCATCAACTTTCTAGACCTCAATAATATGACCAAAACAAATTTACACCAATCAACTTTCGTACGGCTCAATAATATAAGAAAGAATAAACCAAATATGAAAATTGTTACACCTTTAGGAATACTCACAAAACCAAACAGTTAATCAAGATTCTTCATCATCAATTTAGAAATTTAATGCCACAAATTAAAATATTAGTTGTATTTTATCTTTCTTTCTTGGTAGAGAGCTGTATTAGATCTTTAACACCACCCAAAATTGAATCACCAAAATAATGACATCAATCATGATATAAAAATATCATAACCCACATGCATAAAAAAATTTCCAACTATAGTACCAGAAGCTAAAATAACAATTTGTGTCACAACTTTACCATCACCTAAAATTCAATCATCATGACATCTACTATGATCCACATGCATGCATTTATCTAGACTATGAAAAAATGCATCAAATGCAAAAAACAGGATCGCAGCGACAAACATGCAAACATGACAACCTCAACTCAAAAAAATCATTATTCTTTAAAACAAACCCAAAATGAAGAACAACACACCTGAGATCAAAGGAAGATTTTTCTATAGCCATGCAATATAACAATCTCTGGTACATAATCCACTAACAATCGGGAAAAAACAGCAAAACATAAAATCCTTAAAATGCATAATCTAGAAAAAGGGAAGAAAACCACCATGATGAAGTAGAAACTAAAATAGTGTTGAAAAATAAAACCCTCAAAACGAAATCAAAATCCAAAACAAAAGAAACAACAACAAAAATGCATAAAATTCAGTCAGCACAAGTCATGCATGGCCTCAGAACCATGAAAAAAAAAGAAGGAGAAAACGACCTCTTATAAAGAAGAAAGTGAAACAGTGTTCCCAGCTGAACTTAGGTACCGTTTGGCCAAGTTTTTTTACGTTCTAAAAGCTGCTTCAAAACAAAGTAAAAATAAAGGTCTTTAAGAAAGAAGTTAAAGTTGTTTGGTTTCTTTGTTTTTTTAGTTTTAAAGGTATTTTTAAGTTAAAAGTTGTTTGGCAAAATATTGTACAAAACTTTAAATTTATTCTTTTTTTGATGGTTTCCGGCGTTCGAACCCCGGACCTTGCATATATTTATGCATTGTCCCTATCAATTGAGTTAAGCTCACGAGGACAAAACTTTAAATTTATTATGAATTAACATAATAAATAAAAAATTGTTTAAAATATTTTTTGAAGGGTAACAATGTTTAAAATTTAAAAGATATTTTTTTACAAAGATTATTTACTCAATGACGTTTATTTTGTGTAACATGAATACAAATTCGTATCATCATATAAAGGATTTATTAAATATTTGAATAGGAGAAATAATTTAAAAAGGCTCAAATAATAACATAAATAATATCAAAATAGTTAGTTTTTTTCTTTTTCAATTATACTCTATAACAAATTTCGTTATAAGAATACCATATTTTTGATGTCTTTCAAAAAAACAAGAATTTACTATTATATAATATTATATTTGTTACATTTTTGGTGTCATTGAAACATATATGTTTAGTTTTTTTGAATAAGAAAAAGATATGCATAGTTTGTTACAATATAAAGGTGCAAAATATATATAAGTATAATTTTTTTAGGCATCTATACTTGTATTTTTAATTAAAATACAAATTTTATAAAAATAATTATACGCATTATGCAACGCCAAAAAATATTATACACATTAGCGTAACAAAAAAACAGACAAGCGGAAATAAAATATTACTCTAAACGCTAATGTGTGTGTATATATTTGCGAGGTTGAAGAAAAGAAATAAAAATATTTGTTATCATTAAATGACAGCGTGAATAAAAATATTTGTGACGTTGTGATGATTAAACGATAATGAAATTAAATATATAAGTGATAAAAAGATAATAAAATTCCTTTGAAAAAAAAGATAATAAAATTAAATGGAACCTCCTTAAAAAATTAAATGAAACGGTTCAAAAAAATAAATTAAATTAAATGGAAGAAAAAATAATATTGAAATATAATATCAAAAAATAAAATAAAAAGTTCCAAGCGTGAGTTGAAGAGAGGTGCTTGTGAAATAAATTGTCGAGAAGTAGTTTTTTGAAGTAGCATTCAACAACTTTTGATCAAAGCTCATTCCATTCAATTTTATGCATTAAAAAAAATATATTTGTTAGTAAGTACTTAATTGACATTGTGTTTGGCCTAACTTCTCTTTAAAAATGTAGAGAAGTTGAAAAAAAAAATTGGGTCAAAGGTACCTTAAATAGACCAACTGGCTAGGTACTCCTATAAGATATTTAAAAAAATAAAAAATATTTAATTGATTTATGCAAAAAGATGTGGCACTAATTTTTTTTTTATGAGGTGGCACAACCAAAGTTTAAGTACTAATTGAATGACCAAATTGCCCTTTCTAAGGGCAAAAATGGAAATTCATTGGGTATTAATTTTATATATAGTTAATAGATATTGACTACACAAAGATCAAATGAATTATATACATATTTCAAGGACTAATTTGTAAACTAATAAAAACAAGGATCGAAAGAGAAAAGATATATATTTGAATGATTAAAAAAGATTACAGAATGTGTTCTTTCTCGATGTCTCATGTTCGATTCTCCCCGATGCTGTGAGTTAATTTAGTTTATTCAAAAACAAAAACAAATTACAGGTTTGGTGACTAACAACAAAAAGTTGTATATTTGTACGCATCAAAAATACATTTAAATCTATAACATAAAATAAAAATACATCATTATATTAATGTATTATATCTTAAGTAAATTATTATACAATGTCACTAGTTTTTAGATCTCCCTATTTTGTTTATGAATTTGTTATAGACCAATGACCAGGACAGTGGCAGTCAAAGTCAAGTCATCGCCCAAGCTTCCGAGAAGTTCATATAGGAGTATCACTCTGAAGTGGAGAGGAGGAATTCACGGATTATAATGTTTCATTATTCCCAAGTCCCAACTTTGCTTTTTGATTCTTAATTTAGTTGTTACTTGAGTTATACTCCTTTGGTTTCTAGGCAATTTCTCAAATCTCAATAGACAACTTTTGAAAATATTCATTGATATAGATTGAACAAAACTTTTATACACTAAGATCATCCCATTAGTGGAATCTATCTCGTTATCATTATTGTGGGAATATTTTGAGTATCTATGAGGTGTATCATGGGTTAAAAATTTCAATTAAGATGTTACTTTTTAATATTAAAAATAAAATGTTAATGATACAGAATTATCTATAGATAAATGATAGATTTAGTTTAAAAAAATTGTGTAAGATGTTGAATTGGAGGGATTGAGTGTTTATTTTTAATATTCAAGATTTTGCTTCCCACTTAAATATTTGAAGATACCAATATAGTTTTTGGTTACTTTCTATTTCTATAAATATTTTTTGAAGCAATACCGTGTTGTATAGAAAAGGACAGAAAATCGGTCAAAGAAAAAGAAAAGGACAGAAATATTTCTATCAAAATTAATACAACACAATTCTATCACGTATTTTTTTGTTTACTTTCGAACCCGTGTACAGTGAATTTATGTGTAGGATTAGATCAATAATGTAGTATAAATTTTAGGTTCTGTTTGGATAACTTCAAATTAAATTAACGGAGTGGAACGGAATGGAGCAGAATGAACGGAACATAATAGAGCGGAACAAATATTCCAATTTTTTGTTTGGATATTTTAAGGAAACATTTAGAATTAATATTTGTGCTGGAATCTCGTGATTCAGCTGGATGTCTAGCTCGATTTGTGCATGAAGCCCATTCTGCAATCAGGCTATATAAAGGAAGATTCAAGACCTAATTGGCTACTGAAGCTGTCATTTATAAAAGTGTCTATTAGGGTTTTAGTTTGTTCTTTGTTATTTGTGAGCCACTCTCGTATCTCTTGATATTGGAGTTGGACTTTGTAGTTGAGTTGTACAACTTTGAAATCACTCAAAGCTTGTAAACACAAGTTGATTCTAAGTTTAGGATAGTGTCTCCATTTCTGTTGTTACTATTAGGACGATCACTGGGATTGTGATTAAGACGAAGTGAGTATGAGATCTCATATCTAAGGCTAGGAGAGTCTTAGGTCTTAGGTAGAAATTACACAGGTAGTGATTAAGTGAGAAGCTAGTAGACTGATGGTTTTTATGTAGGATTTGAATTGATACTACTACAGTGAATTTCCTTCCTGACTTGGTAGCCCCCAGACGTAGGTGAAGTTGAATCGAACTGGGTTAACAAGCATCTTGTGTCGTTTTACTTCTTGTCTTTTCTTATTGTCTGTTAACTATGTTATCACGAAGTCTTGACATCTTTCTTGACATCACACTTGTCTTGACATCGTGTATAACATTTTTACTGTGCGCTGGAATTTCAGGGACTAAAGTGAAAGTAGAAAATGATCACTTTGGTCCCTGCATCGAAAATCAATGTCCCCAAATTGAATCTCAAATCTCTAAATTCCGAATTTAATACCTATATTTCTAAATCACTAAATCTCATATAATTCCCTATTTTGTTCAAAATCAATTTCTTTTGTTGTTGTTGTTAATTTTCTAGATTATACTGAATTATAAGAAATCACCAAATTTTACTCTTCAATTCCAAAAAAATATATAATTTTTCCCTCATTCTATAGCTTAAGTGCAGTGATGCTGGTTAGCATGTTTCTACATGCATGTTTGATAAATGTGTTTTAATAGAAAGTAAGTAATGGTTGAAACTATTTAGATGAGATTTAAGGATTTGGGGATTAAATTTGGAATTTAGGAATTTTATATTCAATTCGGGGATATTGATTTTCGATTTAGAAATCAAAGTGACCATTTCCTACTTCCACTTTAGTCCCTGCGACATCTTATGCACGCCACCTGATCAGTTAACAAAAATTTTTAACGTCAGGGACTAAACTGATAACGGAAATGCACATTTATGAACTTCTTTATATTTAATTCTGAGTCAGAGACCTTTATAACAATGAGGTGCAAAGTCAAGAACCAAAGTGACCATATAAGCATGTGATATTTTAGAAGTGAATCATCTATGCAAAATGACACATGCTTGAGATAAAAAATAAGCATGTGTTATAATAAGACGAATTTGACATGTAAAATTTGTTTAAAATGATATCAACCTTTGATTCAAGATAGGATGGTTGAGATAAAAAAAATTATGACATATTACAGCATTAAATATAAAGGATGGTTGAGATAAAAAAAAATTATGACATATTACTGCATGAAATCTAAATTTTTGTTAAACTCATACGCTAAATATTAACACCTCTCTACTGTAAAAGACTAACCATTTATGCTAAATGAGTGGATTTTATTTGTGTAGTCAAGTCATTGATTTATATTATTAAGTCCTCTAAATTTTATGGGTCCACCTTTATAAACTCTTTGATTCAGAGGTAGCAGATAGGAGTATCAGAACAGACGACAAAAAAAGTGTGAGTACAGCTCTACTGAATTATGAAAAATATTAATTAATGTCTCGGATATTTTTTAAAGATCTTAAATGGTAACTTTTTATTAAAAATTATATATTTAATATATTAAAAACTATACTATTTAACTTCTTTAAATAATATTCTTCAAAAAAAAAAAACTTCTTTAAATAATTTTTTAATTTAGAATGTTTAAAGAGTGTCTCAGAAATACTCTCCTCAACAAAACCTATAAATTATTGTTTGTAAAAAAAAACATTAATTATTGCAGCAGCACTACGTGGGTTATCCCAATGCACATGGCACATTATATATAGTTGCATATAGCACCATACCTTCTATAATAACCACTATCAATTTTAGTACCCTTTCTTCAACTATACCTTTCCTAGTTATGGCTCAACCTCTATTATTCACAGTGAAGAGGCATGCCCCTGAATTTGTAAGACCATCAAAACCAACACCTCATGAAATAAAATTACTTTCAGACATAGATGACCAAGAAGGGTTACGTTTTCAAATTCCAGTGATACAATTTTATAAATATGATCCTAATATGGCAGGAAAAGACCCTGTTGATATTATTAGAAAAGCATTAGCAAAAACACTTGTGTTTTATTATCCATTTGCAGGTAGATTAAAGGAAGGTCCTGGTAGGAAACTTATGGTTGATTGTAATGATGAAGGTGTTTTGTTTATTGAAGCTGATGCTGATGTTAGTTTGAAAGAATTTGGTGATGCTCTTCAACCTCCTTTTCCTTGTTTGGATGAGCTTCTTTTTGATGTTCCTGGTTCTTCAGAAGTGCTTAACTCTCCATTGTTGGTGATTCAGGTATTGTATTGAACTTCTTAATTCATTTTTGGATGGTAGTTGAGATTCGAAAAATCATGGTGATTTCGACAAAGATATTTCTACTTTCACAAAATCATAGTGGTTCACCGTAATTTTTCAATTTCGCCACTCATCTGAACATACACTTGTACTGTATGATATTTCATTTTCACCACAGATACCAACATATATACTTGTACAACATTAAAGATTCTTTAATTTTTTTTTTTTTAAAGTGAACTTTATATTATGGATTATTTGAAAGAGTTTCAAGTCAATAAATATATACATAATTAATGGACAACATGCTTATAAAAATAATTAATTATTGAACTGGTTAGAGTTTGGTGAAGTTGGATTTTCACATGACATTGAAATAACGTTTGAATCTTAGGAATGGAAGCGTCCATGTTTAGTGTTTCCATCGAATAGAATTGAAGCAAACCAAAATAATAATATAAAATATTTTTTAGGAAACACAAAATAATTGATTATTCACAATGATTATTATGAATATTGGTTAATTAAAAGTTTAACTTTGTTATTTACATTACCGTCATCTTATTTTTATTTTTTTTAAGAACTGTCATCTTATTTTCTTATAAATAGGATTTGAGACAGAGTACATTTTATCTTAAACAAAAAATTAATTCAGCTGAGGATACCACCAAATACGTATATGATCTTAAACGTTTGTTTGCAATAACTTTATTCTTTTTTGGTGGAATTAGTGGGTGGGTCCAAAATGTGTTGTTACAATCAATCAATTAATACTTGTTCCTTTTAACTCTAGTGCGTTTCTCAAATTTTTAAAATGAAATGTTCGTTTGTTATATCTTTGTTTTATTAATAGAACAATAAAAACAACTTTTATTCATCGTTTAATTACAATCACAATTAGACAAAATTTATACATCATGGATCAAGCTACTACAAAATTGGCAGTCAGAAAAAGAAAAAAAAAAGCTATTATAAATTAATCACTTATCTAATTTACTTTCATTTCAATTCAACTGTTGTATAGTGATGTCAGTACGGTTAGGTGTGTCTAAGACACACAAAAATGCTGAAGTACTTATGGTTGTTATGAAGTCAATGTCTTATCTCATATTGTTTTTATAACAATCAAAACAAGTGTTAGATTGTGGTCCAATTTAAATTAATATTTTTTTTTGACAAATTTAAATTAATTTATGAAAATAAAACTACTCATTCATTCACATACTTGAATTGTAACTATATGTAGGTAACACGTCTCAGATGTGGTGGTTTCATTTTTGCTCTTCGTCTAAACCATACAATGAGCGATGCAGCGGGTTTGGTCCAATTCATGAGTGCCTTAGGTGAAATTTCTTGCGGGATGAATGAACCTTCAATCTCACCGGTATGGCATAGGGAGCTTCTAAACGCAAGGGATCCACCAAGAGTAACATGTACTCATCGTGAATATGAACAAGTTCCCGACACCAAAGGAACAATTATCCCCTTAGATGACATGGCCCATCGCTCATTTTTCTTCGGTCCAACCGAGGTAGCCACAATTCGCGCTCTTCTCCCACCTCACCAACAAAAACAATCCAATTTCGAAATCCTCACCGCATGCCTTTGGCGTTGTCGTACAATTGCATTACAACCAGACAACAATGAAGAAGTTCGCATAATCTGCATTGTCAACGCTCGTGGCAAGTTTAATCCACCGTTACCAAACGGTTACTACGGTAATGCTTTTGCGTTTCCCGTCGCAGTTACAACCGCCGGGAAACTAATGGAAAATCCATTAGGGTATGCATTGGAGTTAGTTAAAAAAGCAAAATCTGATGTAACACAAGAATACATGCATTCAGTTGCTGATCTAATGGTTATCAAGGGTAGACCACATTTTACTGTGGTTAGAAGTTATCTTGTGTCTGATGTGACACGTGCTGGATTTGGAGATGTTGAATTTGGTTGGGGGAAAGCTGTATATGGGGGACCAGCTAAAGGAGGAGTTGGTGCTATACCAGGTGTTGCTAGCTTTTATATACCTTTCAAAAATGCTAAAGGAGAGGAAGGTTTGGTTATACCACTTTGTTTGCCTAATCAAGCCATGGAGAAGTTCGTTAAAGAGTTAGATAGTGTGCTTAAGAACAACATTAACCAACCTAATGTGGGTGGTCCAAAACCTAGTTTCATCATTTCTTCCTTGTAGACCTTAAACTAATGTTTGTTTGAATTTCCTTTGCTATGATTGGTGTGAGACTATATATAGCATGTTGCAAGAAATAATCACGATGGTCTATTTTATTTTATAGTCAAATGTTAGTAAATGTAGTTGTTATGTTAATTTTGAGTTAATTTTGTATCTTTTACCTTATCAACAGAACTAAATACCGGTGAAAAATATTGTTAAAATCATATATTAGTATAATATAGTGTGCAAGTCTTTCAGAAATGAGAAAGATGTCATTGTTACTTCCATCATATACTGTATTATCGTTTAAAATATTTCTAAATTTCAAATTATTTATTATTTTAAAAGATTAATATTTCATTAAATTTATTATGCATGCCTTATTTCATTAAATTTATTTATTATGCATTCCTTATTATCATCTATGTTAAATTTTATAGTAAGAAAGAATGTTAAAACTATTTATAAAAAAATGTTAATACTAATGCGCAAACAAATTTTGTAAAGAATAATTTTACACACAAACGGTGTAATCTTTTTTTATACATGCATTTAATTAAATCACACCAAAGTAGTACTTTAATAGGTTATTTTCAAACCAAAATTTTCATTTTTTTTAAGAGCAGGGGTGGTAGTTCCTCTGATTGGTTCTCTAAAGGTGTTGTTAGGATTTTATGGGATGGGTGTCCGTGTTCAACTTCATTTTAGGATGATGTTTGGGTAGGTGATTTGCCTCTCAGGGATAGTTTCCCCGACTTTATCAGGATTCTATTCAAATTTTCTGGAAGTAGGAGAGATGAGTAATTGGGTTGATGGTGTGTGGTCTTGGGATTTGGTGTGGCGTCGTAAACTTTTCCTATGAGAACAATTCCTTGTGGTGAAGTTAGTACTAGTGATGTTGGATGAAAGGTCGTTGTCAGCAGGGGTAAACTCACGATCTTGGAATTTTTTCTCAGATGGTATTTATTCGGTCCGACCAGCTTATGAATCACTCTCAGTGGAGGTTTTGGATGAGGGAGGTAGGGTGACAAAGTTGTCTCACTTGATTGTGAGGGTTTGGAACAGTTGTGCTCCTTCTAAAGTTCATGTTATTTCTTAGCAGCTTCTATTGGATATGATTCCAACTAGAACTAATCTGCTTAGACGTAGGACCATCGATCAAGCTAGTGCAATTTCTACCATATGTGGGGATTGTATTGAGCCTATGAACCATCATTTTGTGAGTTGTGGGGTGGATGAAAGCCGGTGGCTGAGAGAAATCTAGCACATGACTTACTTAAGGAGTATGTAATAATCTCAGCTATGTTTCTTTTAATCTAATGACTCGTATTCATTCTTACCATTCTCACATAAAATACTAATTCTTACTTGATATGCCCATGTGTGTGTGTGTGTGTGTGTGTGTGTGTGTCTATATATATATATATATATATATATATATATATATATATATATATATATATTTGTCATTAAAAAATAGTTATTTTCTAAAATATCTCAAAAAATATATACATGATATGATTTAGTTGAGTGAATGTCTAACATGGTTTTACCACAATAGTGAATACAAATTAAATCAATGAAAATTGTTTTACGCACCTAATGTTTGCTTACAAACACTTCGAACCGACAAGAATACCTCCAATGACAATTAACTACCTTTTATTGTGGATCAGCAATTAAGTCAGGTTTATGTAAGAACAATACCTTTTTTAAGGAATTTAAGAACGGTAATTATCAGCTACTCAGCCATACAAATCATGCAAGTTTACCAAGTTGGCTCTATCGCGCTCTGTTGTAACTCGTTGCAATTGATCTCAAATAGGGTAATGTTATATGGCACGATAAATTAGTTGTGCAAATTGAACGAATGCTATAAAAATACATGCTATAAGTTAAGTTAAAATAAAATAAAATGGACTGTTAATATCTTCCTAAGGACCTATAATCCCTCTGGGATGGTCTAAAGGCCTAAGGCACGCCCTTCCCAGGCCGCCACCTCAACCAGCTTCTAGAAGCCTCTAGAGCTTGGCCTAAATACCTGAAATACCCTCATTACTTATAGCCTAAGTAACCACAAATCAGGTCCATAGAGGTAAATAAATAAAACCCTTGAGAGCCTTCTCAAGGCATGACCAATACGATACAAACCCTAATATGATTATTGTACTTTTGCAAGTACATCAAAATATCGCACAAATGTTATAATGTAAGTGAATATACAAACATACCATATGGTCCATGTATGATCCATCTTTCATAATGTGTATTTGTGTAGCTTGTCACTAGCCCACCACCATCACATGATTTGCCTGATGTCATCATGGCAAACTTACGGCACACATTATGAACAACACCATAAAAGATGAACTTCGATGTAAAAGTGGTACTAGAATCTATGTTAATAACTTTGGATCAGTGGCGGAGTCAGAAAAAATAGTTTGGATGGGTCATTAAAAGTTTGACTAAAAAGTTTGGGTACTTTTAAAAAATAAATTACATAGTTTACTACTGCTATAAATTACGAATCTTTATTTTCTTTATAATACAATTAATTGGTGGAATTTTTCAGTTGACAAGACAATATAAAGGAGATTTGAAACCCTGAAAAATTCGATGGTTCATAAACCTCTGCTGCCCAACCAAGTGAAGCCTACACTATTTACTTTATATGTTTTTTATGATGTTCCTTAGCTTAGTTTATCCTTTGATGCTTGTCTTATGGTTAACATGTCAAAGCACCCAATAATCTATGTGTCTCATGAATAAAAGTGTCTTAGTTCACCTTTTTGATGTCTTGAATCGATTCACTAAACACTGAATCGATTCATCCAAGTCTCTGACTTATGGTGAATCGATTCATATCCTTCTAACTCTATACATCACTGAATCGATTCTTTTTCTGTTTGAATCGTCTCACAAAAGTCTCTAACATACACTGAATCGATTCATAAAGGTATGTGAATCAATTCATTCTCTTTCTCCGTTCACTTGAAACGATTCAAATATACATTGAATCTTCTCATTCTTCATGCCTTGCTGGGCTGTTTTCTTGCTGTCTGAATCGATTCAACCATTTAGTGAATCGATTCAGTCTGTTCTTTTTGTGCGAAAATTGTGTCTTTTCACCCGTCATTGTATATACTCTTCACCTAATAACTCTAAATTTATTGAATCATTTACATCTATTCTCTCTAGGTCTCAAAAACTCTTAGAACATAAATTCTTCAAAATTAAACATTTTTTTTCTTAGAATCACTTTGCTCTTTGAGATACATTGATTTGCTATGGTGTTATAGGGATTGTAGTTTGGTTCTCTCAAGAAGATTGATTGGGTTTATGTTGGGTATTTGTATTGGCTGCATTATTGCTAAAACAAATATCCATGCTATGTGTAGTTGGATACTATGTTCCAACATGTTTTAGGCATCTATGTGAGATGTTGGACACGATGTTCCAACATACTGACACGGTTCAGTGTGCCTGAGTTCATGCCTATTTGTACACGCCTTATATGTTTAAGGAAACCACTTTTCCGTATCTTGATGACCAAACAACGACGTACATAATCAATTGAACTTTTATTCTCAAATGAGCAACAATACTTTAGGAAATAAAGTGATATGATTGGAAGTTCCAAAATAATTTCCTACTTCTTAGGACTTTCCTTTTTTGTTACTGATTCATGTTGTGTAGATCAGTTGGACGATCTACTTTGTTCTGCTCTTATAAAAGGTTTGTTAGCCCATATTGTTTCAGTATAAAAGGAGGACATCAAGACCTAATTACGTATTCAAACCGTCATACTAAGAAGTTTAGCTTTTAGGGTTTTGAGTCTTTGTGTGTTCTACTCTTGTATCTTTTGATGCAAGTTTAGTTCTGTTTTATTTGTGAGCCTTTCTTGTATCATCTTGATACATGCTAAGGACTGTGTGTTGAGTTGTAAACTCGTTGTGCTACACCAAAGCTTTTAAGCAAGGTCGTAGTTGTTTGTGTTTGAAGGTAACTTCACCGTTTGTTTGTTTTTAGTCTGATAGATCACAGGGGTTGTGATTGACCGTATGATAGTGAGATGTGATCTCATATCTAGGAGTTCTTAGATTGAAGTCTAGACGGGTATGTCCTAGGTAATAAAGTGTATGCGAGGAGTTTGCTGAGAGCTTTTGAATAAGGAATACACTAGTGGATTTCCTTCCTGGTTTGGTAGCCTCTACAGTAGATGTGTTTGTCACTGAACTGGGTCAACAAACTCAATGTGCCTTTTACTTTCTTGTCATTTATTTTCTTGTTTTTATTTTGTTTACTTCATGATGTTGGAACATTAAACGAAACATTATAAACGTTGAAACATCGCATATAACATCCTAAAACAAGTACGCTAGAATTTTAGTTAAATCAAGGCTTTGAAGTGAAGGGAAGGATCTCATTCCACCTCCAAAGGTCTTCAGGGTCTTTCTAATTGTTCTTGAAGTCGAAGGGGGTTCGTTTGTCAGACGTAGCATTGAAGACTCGAGTGAAGAGTTTGAAGGAGTGCACAGGTAATTAAGGATCTGAAGATTCAAGGAGCACCAAATTCAAGGGGTACTTGAAGTTTGGGGGAGTGTTTGCATTAGGGTTGAAGAATTAGGTTTAATTTCAAGGAACTCTTGTAAACACATTGTATTCAACTTTTATTACATAGTGGATGACCTTGGTGAAGGCGTACTTTATCAAGTAGAGTAGACGCAACCCTTAGCGAGGACGAAAAAGAGTGAACTACTATAAACACCGGTGTTCTCTATTCTCTTTACTCTTTACTTTTCTATTCACCCCCTCTAGCTTAGCAACTTAATAGCCATATAGACCAACACCAAGTATAAGCATGATAAAAATCACATATGTCACTTTTAAACCGCTGAAAACTCAACCCGTTGAAAAATTGTTTAAAAACTCGTAAAATAGTCCTATAATTTTTTATTTCTTTTAGGTGGGCCACTATACCAATTAGTGGGGATTTAGATACGTCGAACATTAAAACTGCAGTAAAATTGTTTAAAATCTCGTAAAATAGACCTACGATCGTTAATTTTTTCGAGTGAGTCATGACCCACCCTAGTCCATGAAGGGTTGCACCCCTTCTTTGGATCAAATGAAATTTAGGAAACATTGAAAATAAATATCTTAGTAGTGGTGAGATTCCCTTGTGACATCAGTCGTGTGTTTTAATTAATGCTTTGTTTACTACATCCATACAAGATAACGTTGCAGTTGCATATATTATAACATCTTTTAATTGACCTGCATTCTACTATGGAAGGATAAGAACCCCAGCTGCTGGCTAGCTATTAAAAATACTGGCAGATTAGTTGATTAACTATTATGAATTCTTGGTCAGGGGCATGATTTGTATTCCACCCTTGCACCAACAACACGATGAGTGTGGTGTAACGAGAGCCAACTTGGTTGACCTGCAAGATTTTTCAGGGTATACTTATTAAATTGTATAAAAATGTATAAACTTTGTTAAATTACAATGACATTTAATAGGCCACATTTCACAACTTGTTTTTTGAGTGTTGAGTTGAAAAGAATAAGTGTTTATTAAATAGTAGATAATATGTACATATACGACTCAGTTAACTCTTAAAATGGAGTGTTGTATCGTAAATGGTCTTTGTTCTTAAAATAAGAGTCGACCAATATTTCATTGTGTTAAAATCTCATGTATAGTTCTCTTCGTTTTTTTTTTTTGGAGGGTCATGTCTCTAGTTCTCTTGGTGATTACACAAATACAACAAAAATATTAGACTTTGTACAAGACAAGATCCCAAACAACATGGTGAAAAATTAGTCAATATAATACAACAAAAAACAGAAACTGCAAAACCAAACCCTTACATTTTAAATAACCTACCAGCAAATTAACATCACAAAGAGTTGCCCAACCAATACCCCCCAGCTGTTTGACTCCCATATATACCTTACATCCTTACCTCAATCAATATTTTTATGTCATCGCATTATTATTGCCACCCTCCTAACCATCCTCTGCACAACCGCAAACTGCAGAGTATATATCCTATCATTCAAGGTATCCTTTCAAAAAAATATATCCTATCTAGATATTATTATAAGTATAACAATGTGTCAATTAAATTAGCACACCTAGTACCACTACTACTCCACTTGCAGCCATATCCTATCAAGATATAATAACGTTTCACAGTGCATAACAATAAATGCGCCTCTTTTTCCTTCAAAAATGTTAACTTGTGCTCTTAGGGCACAAGTTAAGACATTAAAAATGAAATTAAAAAGTAACTTTTGTATTGAAAAGACAAAATTCACAATTTTTAATGTATTAAATGCACAATTTTCAAGAAGAAATTTTTATGTTTAGTTTCTAAACTTGTGCCCTAACATTTTCCAATAAATAAATACGCCTCTTTTTTTTTTTTTTTTCCTGAAGTAGTTTAATTGTTAGACATCACCTTTTACGATAAATAAGTTGGATGTTTAGAGTTTGAATCCCGCCCTATATGTATGTGATCTTTATTATATGTCATATACATCATTAATTGAATGTATCTAAAAAATAGATTTTTGATTATATTAGTAACCGGAAGATGTACGTATCAACTTAGTTATGCTCAACAGCCAAGCTAGCCATTTTTTCATGAAGGGGCTAAATTTAAAAATAGTAAATAAAGTATATTTTATGCGTTGTCTTGACAATTTTTATTGGTAAATACTAATAAAACTTAAAAGTATAAAAATAGGATGAAATACATCTATCAAACAAGTGGATATATTTTGGGTTTCCTTTTATACTAGTTTTTGACAAATCAACTTATTTATGGTAGCTAAATACTCCCTCCGTTTCAAAATACATGTTCAAGTCAACCACTTCACATACGCCAATGCACAATTTTGACCGTTAATATCTTTAATTATCAAAAGTAAAAAATTATAAAAATTTAATATTTTGAAAATATTTGTTGAGACGAATCAAACAACATCTTACATGCTAATATTTGTATTTATACATTAGTTAAAAAGTATGGATGGTCAAAGTAAGTCAAGTGAATAGTGCACATTGCAAAAATTGGACATGTATTTTGAAACGGATGGAGTATATATTATTAGGGTGCTAATTACACAATATACAGAAAATTTCAAATAAAAAATTATTTTGTAGGGGTAGCCAAAGCTACTTCATGGTGAAGGCATAGCTTCCCCCTGGTTATGCTCATGAGAACAATATGTATCTATTCACCTTCTAAAATATAAAACAAAATAAAATAGGCATCCATTCACATAAAACCGAGTAATTGTCTTAATTTTATAAGAAATTCGCATAATAATTATAATCAACTATCCAAATATTTAAGAAAATAATATACTAGTTAGGTTATCAATCTAACATAATTTAACTAATTAACACATAACCAAAATTGATGGTTATTTTGTCAAAATAAGCTAAACTTTCTATTTTTATTCACAAAATCCTATCTTTATATAAAACTTTCTTGCTTTTTGCAACAAACAACTTTTTTTTAAGCTTTTTTTCCTTCCATCCTCTCTCTCCACCTTTTCTCTTTATCTATCACATTTTATTTTATTTAATATCATTAAAAAAGAAACTATACCACCCGCCCTCCTTCTCTCATATTTCTTTTTCTCTAACTTCATTTTATTCTTGGAAATTGCTAAATGTCCCAATAAATATCATCCCAAGAGATTCCCGAATTACTAAACTATACCATCTCGTTTTTTTGCGCACAGGAAGAGTTTTAACAAGTTAATTGTGCCTTGGATGAATTCGGGATAGTATCTCTCTTGTTAAATAGCACTACTTTTTATTCTTTCCTTTATTTTATCTTTCAACTCACTTTTACTCTATTATTTTTTGTACAAACTTTTACCCTATTTTATTTTACTCATAAATAAAATATGTGAGACAAATGTTTGTCACAAATACGTTAAGAACACAAGATAAATATTTGTTATATTTAAAAAAAAATAACGGAAAATTATTTGTTACTTATGCCTAAAAGAATTCGAGAAAAATCGTTTTCATGGTAAAAATAATGGTCATTGATACAAAAAAATGAAAAACAATTATTAGTTATTAACAAATATTTAAAAACATACAGGATACGTGTTTATCACCGATACATTAAAAAACAATAGAGGGTAAATATTTATAACTCGTGCATAAAAAAATAAGGAACAAATGATTTATATTGATAAACATAGAAATGTTCGGAACAAATATTTGTCAGTAATACATAAAAAAAAAAAATTTTATTGTTGAAATAGCCTTTGTAAAATATACGAAGTCTGAAAATGGACTCTGTAAAAATAAAACATAGATTCTACCTCTGTAATTTGATATTCTTCATAGTTTGATCATCTAGCAGTCTAGTCACATATGAAATGTTGATGTGGTAGGGAATCTTGCCATGTGATTGACTACTACTACGTTGATATTGGGACTCTTCATCGTTCTAACTTCTCCATTATCTTTCATCATAGGTCACGTGGTGCCTTTTGAGAGAACACAGACTTGAGCACTTCCTTAACTGCTCCTCGGTTCAGGCCTTATAAGATTGAAAATTCTTAGAAGGCGTACTTCCCATCCTATTATGGCTTCAATCCCAAATTTATGTATTTTCATGAGTAATGAAAAATTTATGAGATTAAAAGTCAGAGATCCTATCATGACCCTAATGCTCATTATAGAAAGCAACATCCCTTCCTCATTTCCTTCTCCAGGCTATCCCAAAGATTTTAACCTGCATTATTTTGAGAGTGGTCATGACGGTCTTCTTCAACAACTTCAAGCAATTTTTTTGAATGTTGACCTGTTTCATGTTCTAGAGGAAGATCCTGATCGTGGCTCAGACTTGACCTCCCTCGTCAAAACTCTCAGCACCTCTCAAGAGTCTACTACCAATACCTATCTCATTGCTTTCCTAGTTGAGTTTGTCCCCCTCTTAGGATAGACAATACAACTCCTTTATGACAAGTCACAACTCACTCGCAGGATGGTGGAACGCCATGGCCTTCGTTTGCACCACCTTGAAGGATATAATTTTGTGGCACGAGAAGTTTTGTCTCTGACTACGTTCGACAAAGACACAAGTGATATAGTGTCGTCAAAGGCTAAAAAAGCGCCATTTTGTGTTACAACATTTTATTGTCAACAAGTGATTTTCTCGACAAATTGTTGATGGCAAATCTTGAAAAACTTTCAGGAGTATGAAATTTAAGGACAAACACAATATGGAATATGAAATCTCAGGACATACAGAATTGTGGTAAAAAATGAATTAAGATATATTGATGGCTCACTCGAACTTGGAGACATTTGGATTGGAAAACTTATAATAACTTCTTGTCTTTTGCCCCAACAAGTTTTGACATTAACTATTCTGTTGAAAGGCGTTCGCAAAGAACCAATTTTATCTCTGATCTTCAGTCATTCTTGTAATCTCTGTTTAGAAATCATATACCCTGGAACAACTTGTGTTGGAATTTGTAAAAATGTAGTCAAGTCTTTGGTAGTTTTGACCATTGTTTATTTGGTTATCACCAATTGTCTTGACAATATATTTTTCAATGGTTCCCATAACCATTGTTTAGTTGCTAATCTTCAGAAAGACCGTATCCCAAATAAATGTTTTTAGAAATCAAGTTTTTATTTTTGAAAAAGTTTAAATTTTTTTTGGAAGATTATGACAATCTCTTCCAAAGGTTTTTGTTTGAAAAAATGTACAATGAGATTTCTCCCAAAGGATTTGAAAAAAGTTTTTGAAAACTACAATGGAAATTTCTTTCCAAGGTTTTGAAAAAGAGCTACAATGGAAATTTCTTCCCATGGTTTTTTAAAACTACAATGGAAATTACTACTCTCCAAGGTTTTGAAAACAGTTTTGTTTATTTTTTTGAAATAAGATACACGAACAGGGTCCCATTGGGCGTGCCAATTTGTTTACCGGTTTTTTGGTAAACAAATACCAACTGGTTTTGATTATATCAAGAAGGACCAAACTAGAGATCCTAGGACATGTTGTACATTTTGTTCTTGTGCGTTCATCGAGTTCGTAGGTTGCTTAACGAACGGGACGAGACCGTGTGGCATCTTTCGACACGTTTTAAAAACAATAAAGGTGCACTAAGTTTAAATTTCAGAAACTTAAAGAAAAATAAAAATAACAATGCAAGTGCATTAAAAATAAAGGTAGATCGACAAATCCTTTACATACATTCTTTATAACTTTTTTTTCTCGTGCCGGTACTTTGAGTGTTTTAGAATTCTGTGTCGGTAATTTGTGACCCATTTTATCTATTGAAAACTCTTATTTATACAAAGCAAATAACTTGGAAAGAAACTAATCCCACAATCATCACTCCTTCCATGTAGACAACCGCTTGTTTCCTACGTTCTCCCTTGAGGAAACTGCTTCTCTTTTGAAATTTGATCCTTCCCACTTCAAAGGTTGCTTAACTTTGATGATTTTGCTTCTTGACTCGTATCCTTTCGAACTGCAAGGCTACTTGTCGATGCTAAGTCCAACATCTTGTCGAAACTCCTTTGATTAAAGAAAAGACTTCTGACCAAACAACAAGGTAGACCTTTTAGGTTGGTTAATTGTTCGACCTATTTAACAATGGTGTCCTGCTTTGGTCAGACTTATGAGGTCGAGCTTTAATTGTAGATTTGTTCATCGCGAAACCAATTTAAAGTATTTTAGAGCACTGTATATTAGCTATGTTGTATATTCTAGCAGGAATGAAAGTTTTTTGTTTTTTTAAATTGCAAGAAGCAGGTCTTGACTCTAGCGATAGTTGTCAGTTGGGTAGTATATTCTCACTCTTTACTACTGATTGCACTTTTCTTATGAGGTTGTATACTTACGGGGGCTTATACACTATTTCACTGTTATGATACATATGGATATAATGGTTATATTTCAGTTATGATGCATGGACATTCATTAAAATTATATAGTTTGTTAAAGTTCAAAGTTTTATTTTGAAAAAGATTGCAATTGTTATATTAAAAAAAAGGACAATTTCGAATGCTTTTGCTCGTCGTGTTAGGTTTTTTTTTTTTAAAAAAAAAATCACTAGTTGTTAAAAACTGGGTGCTACAACTATAGGGTGCTATCGCTGCAAAAGAATCATTTCTCTAAAATATACCAATACAAATATTTAATTATATTAAGAAGATGGGCAGATTTCACTCCAATAGCACTTCATATTCTTTGCCATCACGATTTTCACACAATCATGCAATCATTGCATCACTAATCGTTGGATCAAGATCAACGGTTCAATTTTTTTTAAACATAAAATAGTATGCTTGAAATTATGGTTTGATTGGTCGAAGATATAAAAAATTAAGCACAGAAAATCAGATTCACTTCAATTACTATTTTCTTGCAGTCACACAGTCAAGACATTAGTGACAGTCTGATCTTGATCGGATGATCCAGGAAAAACATATTTAGTTATTATTTTATAATTCTTAAAATATCAAACTTTAACAAGAACTATTCAATCTTGATCGAATGTTCATGGAAGTATGACCGTGTCATCTTATTGACTGCAGCCATCATGATCCTAAGCAATGTTGGACCATACTTCATTTACTTCTGTATATTTATGTTACCAAATATCTTACTTCACCATTTCAAACAACCCTTTTTAAGGACTAAAGAGAAGAGTTAATGACACCAGATTTTGGGTCACCCTTAGTAGGCATGCACATAAGCACACTATCTAACTCTTTAACCAACCTCTCCATGATTTGAGCTGGCAAGAAAAACGGTATAACCAAACCTTCCTCTCCTTTAGCATTTTTGAAAGGTATATGAAAGACATTTTGACCAGGAATAGCAACATCGCCTCCTTTAGCTATTCCTCCATAAAGAGCTTTCCCCCAACCAAAATCAACATCTCTAAATTCAGCACGTGTAATATCAGACACTAAATATAATCCCTTAGTAGTTAAAGGAGGACGGCCCTTGATAACCATAAAATCTGCCAGTGAATGCATATATTCTTTGTTGACACTAGCTTTTGCTTTTTTAACCAAATTCAATGCATATGCCAACGGATTTTCAATTAGGTTTCCTGCGGTTGTAATGGCAACGGGAAACGCTACAGCGTTACCATAGTAACCATTTGGAAGTTGTTGGCTAACAAAATTGCTACGTGCATCAACTATGCAGATTATGCGAACTTCTTCATCAGCTTCTAGTTGTAACGCTATTGTACGACAACGCCAAAAGAATGCGGATATGATTTCAAAATTAGAGTGTTGGTGTAGTTGGTGAGGTGGAAGGAGTGAGCGAATTGCTGCTACCTCGGTGGGACCAATGAAGAAAGTGCGGTGAACCATGTCGTCTAAGGGAAGCATGGTTCCTTTGTTGTTGGATTCTGGTTCGTATTCACGATGAGTACATGTCACTCTTGGTGGATCCCTTGCGTTAAGAAGCTCTCTGCTCCACACCGGTGAGATAGAAGGTTTACTCATCCCACGAGATATCTCTCCTAAGGCATGCAAGAATTGAAGAATACCTGATCCATCACTCATTGTATGGTTTATATGAAAAGCAAAAATAAAACCACCACACTTGAGGCGTGTTACCTGCGCATGGTAACAATTCAAGTATATGAATGAACTAACTAATGATTAAAAATTTATCAAGATTAATTGATATTAGGTGACATGCAATTTTTTAAACATAATGTTACTTTTTAATACATGTAAAAAAAGTATCATGTGGTGAGACATGATTGAATGACAGCATAAAAATAGCAATGGTGGTGCATAAAATTGAATTAAAAGTTATTTTAATAAAAAATTTAATAGATTACAAACTTAAATACATATACTTGTTTATAAATATAAGGATTAAACGTGTTTTTAGTCCTTATGAAAATTAAAATTCATATGTTTAGATTCTATAAAAAAAAATCTCTATCTTTCTGCCTCCACAATATTTTTCGTCAGCAGTTTTAGCGTTTCCTATTAAATTAACTCATCTATATCCATGTAATTTTATAATCAACTTTTGAAGGCATGTATAGAACAATATAAATATTTCCTGAAAAAAATTAATTTTTTTAACAATGATGTATTAAATATGGAAAACAAAAGCTCCTACAACCCAAATATAAAAAAATTATGTTTCGTTTTTAATCCATATTACTGGTTTATATTCATATTAATGTCAAATCTATGACTATTTTATGTTCACTATATGTATCTAAGTTATGTCGATCTATTATGTCTAGTCATGCATGCTTATATTATGTTCAAGAAATATCAACGACATGCCAAAAATATGTTTGTTGGGGACAAAAAACGAAAGGAAAATTTTTAGAATTACAAAAACATCTCGTTTTATTTTATTTTTTAAAATTAATAATGGTCTAACTTTAGACCATTTTTTTCTTGACAGAATCTTTAGACCCATTTTGGAAGGTCTATATTTGACAACTTCCCATAAAAACATCTCTTTATCTTGAGGAACAGGTGGATAGATCTCATTCTAGTGAGAATTCACATTATTCTTGTCACGATTTTTATACATTCACAGTTAATGTATCGATGGGATCGAAATTACATGATTCATATTTAAATGCAATTTTTCTTTTAAATATTGAATTTGAAATCTCGATTGATCTTGACCTAAGCAGCATTGATTCATTAACTTCGCGAAACCTTGAAAAAAATGTCGAAGTAGAATCCAAATTCCTCGAATGATATATACTCCCTTGATCACCATTACAAGTTCAAAAAACCATTTTTTATATATGTTGAATAATTGATGCATCTAGTCTATATTATTGACCAGATACATCAGTTATTCGATGAATGTTAACGAATTTTATAATATATATATATATATATATATATATATATATATATATATGTATGTATGTATGTATGGTGTGAAAAGATCAATACTAGACCTGGATAAGTAGCAATGGAGTGTTAATCACATCTGAAGAACCAGGAACATCATAAAGAAGCTCATCCAAGCAAGGAAATGGAGGATGAAGAGCATCACCAAATTGTTTAAGAGTGACATCAGCATCAGCTTCAATGAACAAAGCACCTTCATCATTACAATCAACCATAAGTTTCCTACCAGGACCTTCCTTTAATCTACCTGCAAATGGATAATAAAACACAAGTGTTTTTGCTAATGCTTTTCTAATAACATCAACAGGATCTTTCCCTGCCATATTTGGATCATAGTTGTAAAATTGTATCCCAGGAACTTGCCAACGTAATGAATCTTGGTCATCAATGTCTGAGAGTGGTTTTATTTCATGAGGTGTTGGTTTTGAGGGAGTTATCAATTCAGGTTCACGCCTCTTCACCGTAAACACTAGAGATTGGGCCATAATTATAAACTATCGAGGAAAATAGGTATAGTTAAAAGGGTATTTTTTTTTTGTCTCTTGTTTGTTTTGGATGGTATGGTATATGCAAGTACTGAATCTTGGGATGCTATATATATATATGGGTTTATATATATATATATATATATATATATATATATATATATATATATATATAAGGAAAATGTTTGGTCTATACGTATGGATGTACACCTTAAATGATATGAAAGGTATAATAAGTTAATAAAGAGATCATGGTTGGAAGTTGGAACCACGAATTTTGAGTAACAAGGGGGAACATGTCCTCTAAATTTGTAATATTAAATACACAATTTTTTTTTTTGTATTCACCATTTTCAAAGTGAATAAGTGGCGTGTTTAGGGTTTAAACCCCAACCCCTGCATATAACAATGCATGTTATTATCAACTGAGTTATGCTCACGGTGACAAATACACAATTTTTCAAACATGAATGTACAGTATAATTAGTTTTTTTTGTTGAAAGAATGCCGTATAGTTGCAAGGTTATTTTATACATATGTTAAAAACATTGAATATTCCCTAAAAAACAAAACTATTAAAAAAAATCTCATTTTGAAATAACTATAAAATATTTCTCTCTATATGATTTTTTTTGAGGGATTTCTCCCTATATATAAGTAAATAAACAATTATTCAATAATAGATTTCACATTTATTTTTTATCAAACAAACATAGCAACCATGACACAAACATACTCCCTCCGTCTCACAATTATTGTCTCTTTAGCATTTTTTCTTTTTCTCAAAATAATGGTCACTTTACAATATCAATGCAGTATTTATTATTTCTTTCCACTATTATACATTTATTTATTGAATTTCATCCAACTTAACTACTCCACTAACTGCAATTAATAAGGCTGTTTTAGTAAATGTTACTAATTTTACCATTGAAATCAACACAATTAATCATTTTCTTAATAACCGTGCACAAACCTTATACAACTAATATTGTGAGACGGAGGGAGTATCTTATAATATCCTCTAGCTTTATACAAAAAATAGCACTAATCTTTCTTTCAAAAAGAAAAAGAAAGATCACTAATCCTCCATCATTCTTTTTTTTAAGTAACTTACCGGTTAAAAATTCACCTTTAAGGTGAATAAGTTGGATGTCTAAAGTTCAAATATCCGGTCCATATATATTATACATTGTCCCTACTAACAAAGTTAAGTTGACAAGGACTAATCTTCCATCACACTATTATTAGATATGTATAAAAAATTCATGTGTCTAGAACAAAGAGATAATTGTCACGATGTGTTTAGTCCAGTTGGTAAGGACATTACATAATATATGCATGAGTCATAGTTTGAAAACTGAATAGTCTACTTATTCACCTTAACATGTGAATTTCTAGTCATTAAACTACTTGACTAAAATAAAAGATGATATATATATATATATATATATATATATATATATATATATAAGCATAATATGTATAAAAACTCTATGTATGCAACCAAAAAAAGGTTTGGAAAGATAGTCGTGTCACATGCCTCCACACAAATATACATAATTTTGTCCCTGAAACGAAGGGATGGAGATAAACAATGTGTTAGGGAAATGTTGAGAAATATGAGATGTACATGTATCGTTATTGATAATAACATATGAGTATTTTTTGTTGGACACCCAAATAATTATTGAATATATAGAAATAATTTTATTTATTATTTAAAATTAAATTGTTTTTTTCTTCGAGATTGTTAATATTATTTATAAATTAGAATCAATGCATTGTTGGTTGTCTAACTTTTAAAGAGTTGAGGTTTTTGCCCTCAATAAAAAAAATAACGCCTCCTATTTTTACAAAATGTTGCAAAACTATTTAGAAGATATCACATGTCTAAAAATATGGTACCAAAAATGCTATTTTTTAAAAGATGAGAGGCCAAAAGTGCTGTTTTTTAAAGATAGAAGATCAAAATTGCTATTGTTATTTACGCTTTGCAACGTTTGTAAAGTTAAAGAGTTAAAATTGCTATTTTTATGTTAGGGAAGTTAAAAATGTATTTAAACCTATAAATTAATAAGGGTTTTTCTATCATGTGCAAATTTGCACATGTTAAGAAGTTTTAAATAGAAATTTTGTATTGGAACTTGTATATTTAATATTAAATATAAAACTTTTGGAAAAATAATTGTTGTTTTCCAAAAAAAGTTACTACTATTAGTTGTTTTAACAAGTGCAATGTTGCACATGTTAGACAAACTCAATTAATAATACCAATGGCAGTGAGAGGCAGCCAACCATCGTAAAATCGTTGGAGGTTCGCCAGCCACCGTAAATCGTCGGAGCACATTTGTCTTTGTACATTTTCTAGCAAACCATATAAAATTGACCAATTCATTTACCAAATAGTATGAAAATTAAGATCACAAAATTAAAATGAGTTTCCCATCCAATACCCGCTACCAGCCGTTTAACTCCCATACCTCATCTCAATCAATATATATGCCACATTAATATTATTATCACCCTCCTAACCACCCTACGCATACCTGCAAACTGGTACTTCTAGCAGTTTAACAGAACAACAAGTACTTCTAGCAGCCTTATTTCCATCCAAACGTACCAAAGAATGAAAAACCCTAATTGGTTGAAAAAAAGGTTTGCACTATAGATAAAATAAAAAATAGAAAAACGGTGTAATGCACCGTATGCATTGAATGAAGATACCGCTTGTATTTATTGCTTCACTGGTTCGTATCCTCAAATCCATAGAACTATCAATTCATTTGCTGGGTTTTATGGACAACTTTCTTCTATAGTTTCTCAAATCAAATGACTTAGCTTGCGGGTCATTTTATTCCATAGTGTTGGGCTTATATTTGTTTAGCATTGGTGTTACGAACCGAAGAATACTAAAACTTTATATTTTATATATACCGAATTCTTCTCATGTCGTATATCGTGAATCCATACTCATACTACGTACCAACGCGAATTGCAAATTAAGTGACTATGGTCATAATAACAAACTACTCCTTCTATATAACATTAACTAATACTTTGTCTGTCCCTATATCTAAGCACCCCTTTCCAAATTACTAGATACGTTTATTTTATTTTTTTCCTAAATATACCCCTAATTAATACTATTAACTTATCTTGAAATATGAAAAGTCAATTTAATAAACAAACAAACAAAGGACAATTTGATAATATTAATACACAAAATAGATACATTAATCGCACTAACAACTTTTCTTAAAAAATGTGAAAAATAGAAAAGAGGCTTAGATATAAGACGGAGGGAGTATATTTAATCATTTTGCCCAAACCAACACAAGTGTATAAATGCAAGATAGTCTATACATTACTTTCAAGTACATTAATGTTTTTATTCTTTAAAAAAAAAGGTATATTGATGTATTTATCATTAGTGTAAAATAAAAGTGAAATGTATTTAATTTGGATGGGTACATAGGGTGCGATTTTTAGGGGACCGGACAACTTTTGTTTTTTTACTTTATTTGATTTAGAAATTGGTCATATGAATACACAAAATAAGTAGTAAGGAATAGGACAAAAACTGGAGTTCTATAGTAAAATAATTTTGTGTAGAGTAAAAACTATAAAAAAAAATACGAAAATACAATTTTTAAATTCTAATATAAAAAAAAATATTATCTCTCAATGTCTCTCCATTATAGTTTTGTATTGTCTTGTTTAGTACTTACTATTTTGCGAATCAGATACATCCATAGAGTAATATTAAAAGGTACAATTGAAGAAATAAAATCAATATCAAAATTTTTAAGGTAAAAATCCTGGAGCACGATTTTTTTTTACTACCCTACTTTTTGCCAAAAAACACAAAAATGCCCTATTTTTTCGGAAAATTGCAGAACTGCCCTATTTTTTTTAGATCCTTCTAGTACCACTCTACTTGGAGTTGCGGGGTACCCTCAAAAGTGATGAAAATTTTGTCCTTATTATACCCCACAACTCTAAGTTGCGGGGTAGTTTTTTTTCTTTTTTTTCAAAATTTTTAAATACAACTACATCTTGACTTGCGTGGTATTTTTGGAGTTTTTTTTTTAAAATTTTAAATACCCCACAACTTAGGGTAGGGTGGTATAATCAGGACAAAATTTTCACATGCATAGTATTCCGTTCTTGCATGCATAATATAAAAAAAATAATAACTTAATTTTAATAAACTAATAAAAATTATATAACAAATAAAATTAATCTACAATTATTATAAATGCCATCTGAAAAAGTAGGGCAGTTTTGCAATTTTTCGAAAAAAGTAGGGCATTTTTGTGTTTTTTGGCAAAAAGTAGAGTTGTAAAAAAAAATTCTCTGGAGCACTGGTTAACAAACTAAAAGTTTAAAGAAAAATTAAGTTTTGCATTAAAAATAACACTTTTTTAACTTTTAAAAAGTAGAATAAACAATTTTCAAGAGAATACTTCTTTTTATAACTCCTTAACAAATTCCCCTAGGACACTTGTTAACATATCTGAGGTGAATTTTGCAGCAACCTCAGCTTCAATATAAACAATCATGTAATCTTTGAGAAAATTATCTTCCATGTATCTTGTTGTGTAGCCTTGTTTTTATAAGTTTCATTGTTAAAAAGGCACGTTCTGTTGTTGTTGACACATGAAGAGTCAAATCAAGTCGGAGCATTCTATCAATCAATGGTTCTGAAATTGATTTTCTTGTTTCAACTAATTTTTGACATAATTCACCAATAGTTGACAAATTCTAAAAATTAACATCTTTAAGCACATCAAACTCATAGTGTCGCACCTCATACTCCAATTGAGTCCTTTCTTAAATAGATAGTTAATGGGGTATTTTGTTATATTTTTTTTTTATAAGTTAAAAAGGCTTTTTTCCATAAAAGACAAAGGCCCGTTAGACTATAATATAATGAATTCTGCTCTTTACCAACAAGTTTTCCTCGTTCCCAACTGTAATACCATTAATACCCTTGCGCGAGTTAACTCACACTGCTTGACTTAACTCACACACCTTATACCTGCAACGTGAGTTAACTCACGCACCTTTGGACGGTCGCGTGACTTAACTCATGCACCTTTGGCGGTGGTCTAACCACAAAGAACACATTTTTTGGACGGTGGTCAGTTATTCTTAATTGATTTTACACATTTTTACACGTTTTTTTTTACTATATTTAGTGTAGTTAAAACCTACATCTAACATTCTCTCCTCCTCAGTCTCTCCTCCTCTTCCTTCTACAACAACAATAGTTTTTCATCATTGGCCTTTCATAGAAAGAGGCCTCTTTGAGAATTTCAAGGATTGTATGAACAATCAATGGAGATGGCAACATATTGCAAAGAAGGTTGACATTGAAGGTTTTGCTTTACCCCAAGGGGGTTTCTTTTTACCTCGAGAAGGTTGATAAACCAACCTTCTTGGAGGTAAAAAAAAGCAGATTTAGTATTACCACAAGAGGGTTTCTTATAATAGAAATTTTTGTTTTACCCATTCACCTCCATATTCTTCTGAAGCAGATTTAGTATTACCCCAATCCCCCTTCCCTAGACAAGAAACATACCTTATTGTAAATGTATCAATTATATTAATAAAATGAGATTTTATGTGCCATATTTTTGTTCCTTTATTTTTGTTCATTTATTTTATGATTTTGGAATCTAAATAATATAATGTCTTCGAAGACTAATTAAACCCAACGTGAATTCGAATAAAATTGTGTATTGAATAAAGTGGCACAAGTACACAAAATCAATTAAAAAATTACACAATTTTATTTACATTCTCCCTAAATATATGTGGTATCATCATGATGTTGGATTTAAGTTTAATTTTTGAAAATTTACTGAAAATCTTGGCATTGAAGTGTCTTATACTTAGGGTAGTGATTTGAAGTGCCCTTTGAAAAGTCAAAAGAATGAAGAGAACACAACACATGTATTCTAGCAAATCAACTATATATATTATCACATTGAATTACTTCATATAAAATGAGTCATCACAGAAATGAATGCATTCCAAGTGGTTGCTTTGAGCTGAATCTTATTGTCCTGTCAACTGACAAGTTTCAATTGACAGAGTAGCACGATCAAGTTCAAAGAAACCCCTTAGAGGTGCATTTCCGTCATCACAGAAAAGAATGCATTCCAGGAGGTTGTTTTGAATTGATCTTACTGCTCTAACAACTGACAAGTTTCAATTGACAGAGGAGCACAATCCAATTTAAAACAACCCCTTAGAGGTGCATTCCCGTCATCACAGAAAAGAATGCATTTCAAGAGGTTACTTTGAACTAAATCTTACTGGCCTGACAACTGACATGTTTCAATTGATAGAGTAGCACGATCCAGTTCAAGGAAACCCCTTAGAGGTGCATTCCTTTCCGTGAAACTCATTCTATACGAAGGAATTCGATGTGGTAACCTAGCTGATTCTGTAGAATACATGTTGTGTACTCTTAATCTTTTTACTTTTCAAAGAGGCTTGTAAATCACTACATTCAGTATAAGACACTTCAATACCTACATCTTCAACAAACTAACAAGAATTAAACTTAAATTCCAACAAAATAAAGACACTGTATAATAATGATGCTACCTATACATAATCGTCTAGTTCTGGCGGAATCAAACTATCGAGAATATCTTTAGGCGATCTCAGCAACGTGACAAACATATCGATCCACGGGAACATGTTGTGCTGCTAAAAAATCGAGAACATGCTCCTCACGTCGCCGTCGTTCGTTAAATCTAGTCGACTGAACAGTATTCTCCCTTCGTCCAACGTTGGACGTTCATACCAAATGTATTTCACCCTCCTTGTGTCTCCGAGGTTGAGTCATTGGTTGATTTCATCAAGTTGTTCCTTGAGACCTTTTAACGTGACAATAATGTACCGAACCTTGAACATTTGATGATTTCCACCGTTGAAGCGTATGCAAACACTGAACAAATCGACCATTGTTTCAAATCTACACTATAAAAAATTAAACAATCAATGAAAAACTCATTCAAGCATTTCATCAAACACTTGGAATGCAAATTATACATAAACCCTAAAACTCATAACTACAACATAAACATGCAAACATCTAAACAATTAAGCAATATAAGTCATTTACAAGTAACATTGTATCATTTCATACCAAAAAAATGAAAATTTAAACAAACCCTAAAACTAAAAAAATTCTAATTTAAAAAGAAAAATCTAACATATAAACATAAAAAGGTTAATGGTGTTTGATTATGAACACTTGTTTGTTATTGGAGTGTTGTTTGATTTGAACTTGAAGGAATTTTGGATTTGGGTGATTTGTGAGAGATTTTGGAGATTTTAGATGGGAATTGAGGAAATGAGGTTCTGTCAGCTTTTAAAACAACACGCAGTGTGAGTTAAGTCATGCAGCGTGAGTTAAGTCACGCATAACTAACACAAGTGTGAATTAACTCACACAGGAACAATTTTAAAAATTTGGTTAGGAATGAGCAAAACGTGTTGGGAGAAAAGCTGAATTCTAATATAACCGAACACTCCTAGACTCATAGTGATGTGGGGGACCACATTGCTAACCTTATTTAAACAACATACAAAATCATGGTATATTACTAATAGAATATTTTTTTTAAAAACGTGGGTGGGACCACGGCCTCCCTTGGCCCCTGTGGTACCTCCTCCTGAGAAAGCTATGAAAGCTAAAAAGTGAAAATAAAAATTAGGGAAATAATTGAGCCAAATGGTATTTTTATTTTCTAATTTTTTGGTTTTTTTTTATTAAATGGTATTTCTGATTTAAAGAATAATGGATGTGAAATTTCAAGAAAAAAATTGTTTGTGACATAATAATTCTCTCACAAACAATAAATTGATATTAGTGAATGTATTAGTGAGAGAATATTTAGAGAGTGATAAATTTCATATCAACTTCCCTCTCAAATGTTTGACTAATTAATTATGCGACGAGTTTAGTGACGAAAATTTTATAACATAAATTTGTGATGGATTGTTAAACTAATTCGTCTCTAAAATTTGTCAACTTGATGTTTGTGATGAAAAGAAATTTTGTCACTAATTTTATCGTAATTAATGTAATGCCCTAAAACCCCGACTTGATTTATTAATTAAAAAATATATTTAATTGAAACAGGTGTTACACAAGCTCAACGTCAACTTCGTTCTATAATATAAAATCGCATATAAGGAAAATAGTTGATCATTTATCATGAATTAAATTAAGATTCTCAGCATCAAGTAAATAAAAACAAAAGCTCCAAAACTTTAATTCCAAGAATAGACTTAAATGTTAAACTCTCGACCTTAGTATTACATATCAAAGCACATGATGCGACTATATAGTTTATTCATAATCAAAACTAAAATAGAGGTGGAACAAGCTCCCAACATTGTCTCCCCACTACCTAGCAGTTAAGACTCCTCAACCTAAGTATTTGTACCCCACGAGTATAGACACCATAAACACATAACAACAACAAAGGGGTGAGAATAAAATTCATAACACAAATTTTGGATACATAAATAACATTAAATAATAATAGTATTCAAATCATCAACGGTTACAACATTATCGTAGTTTTTCATCAACATATATTTCATGATTTACACATTGTTTCACAACACGTGCGCGCGCGCACACATACACACCGAGTTCAAAATCACCATTTATATGCAGATGTACTTCATTCTTATGACCTATATGCATGTGATGCCACACCTACTCATCGTTTATTGTATGTCAGAGTTGTGTTACTGAACATACACACATCGTTCCCTAAATATGATTCTATATGCATGCATGAAGACGGACTCACTAAGCAATGCACATTAACACATCATCAATAACTCATATCATATTAAAATTTATCTCATCATATACATCACCATAACAGGGTATATCTCATCGTTACTCATCGTTAAAAACAAGGTATTATTTCATCATTAAATCTTAAGGAATTATCCCATCGTTACTCATTGTTATAAATAAAATATATCTCATCGTAGACAACAATCATACAACAACATTATCTCATCATTCATGAATATCCTAACAACATTATCTCATGCTCACAGTAGCATTCCCCATTTATTTGGTTATTTATCTCTACGGATACACTTTATTCTTCATCTATTCTAATTCCTAATTACAACATTAGGCTCTTATTTTTTAAGGAATATACATTCATCATCATTTGTTATCCTAAACTACTACCTCAAATCTCTTCCTACAATCGTCCTTTACTCCTCGAACTACTTCATGTTCTAATCATACCATTATTTTAACAACTCAATCCTAAGACACCTAATTATACCTCTCTCGCTTAGGTATGTTGCTTCGGGACCCTATCCTACACCTTAGGAACTCAATTTGGAGATAAAAATAGGTTGTTCTAAATCTGGGAAGGGAGCACAACCGTGTTCCTTGGGGGAAGGACCATGCCCCCTCAAAACAACTAAAATTGACTTTTTGGCAGAGAGTTGCACATGGGTCATTCCATGTAGGCGCATGTATCAGGTTCCAGAAATCGTAGTTTTGCTGTAATTTTTCTCATGGGGATCGTCCCTGACTCCGTATTCAACCACAAACTCGTCCATTTCGTCCATAAACATCACTCTATGATTACCATAACATCCCAACGCTAATTCTCCACTCAATTCCTTAATTCTAACATTCTTTTACATATTTTAATCATTAGTCAAAACCCTAGTTTCTTACTTTCTCACTTTCGATTCGTTCACATCATTGCCACTCCTCAACACCAGATCATCACATGTTGTACTACTTATTTCTATGGTCATAACACACAACATGATCCTCACAACAACTCGAACAATTCATAATCAAAACCCTCTCAAGATTTGGGTTTCATGAACTCTCTTTCTCTCTTCTGAAAACTAGAAACAAAAAAAACACAAAGATGAAGGAGTCTTCCCTTTACCTCGAATTCTGTAAAGATAGCAGATTTTAGGCTTGTTTTTCCTTGTCTAGTGATATCTCCTTTTTCTCTTTACATTTCCATATGTTTTCACGTGCTCATCTTTTTTGTCTCTCCTAGTTCTGACTTCCTATTTTCTATTTGATACTTAGGTTTTCAGATTTCTTATTATTATTATTATTATTCCACCCCACCTCTTATCACAATTTACTCCCCTCTTCTCCACTTACTTTATTACTTTTATATTTTACCTCTTCCTTCTAATATTTATTTAATCATCTTTCTTCTCATCATTCTAATTCTCATAAAATCATAATAACTACTCATAACTATATTTTACTCATAACAACATATTACTCAAGTAAACTGCATCATCATCATAATAATATTAAGACGCCTCTTATTTAACCTTATTCAATTAAATAAATAAAACCTGGGGTGTTACAATTAGTGATAAATTTTGTTCCCTCACTAAAATATGTATCTAACTCCCCTTTCTCTAGCAATGTACTGAGCAATCAAAGTCAGTTAACTAGTTAGTTAACTTCCTCTAATTCATCATGCATTCTATCTTTTATATATCTTTGAATTTGAAACTTGCTTCATTCTAATGATTGGATTGTGCCTACGTGGCACATCTAGAAAAGCTTCTCATAGCACCTCTAAAAAAACTTTGCAACTTTCCACTACATCAATTAAATTAAATGTCTAATTATATACATATAAAAGAAAATCGCAAAAAAATTAATTTAGCTCTCATTAAAAAGAAACGTCCATGAACCTAAAAGATTATCCCTTAACATTCCTCCATCATAACCCTCAAAGTGATAAAATTTAGTGTATAATATCTTTTCAGATTCACTTTCACCCTTTATATCCACTCATTCCTACACATTTCACAATTCCACTCAAATTGTGAGCGTATTCACCATGGTTCTATATTGATTTACTATCATATTCATATTTAACAAAGTTTTTTTATTCTTCATTTGTACAAAAGTTTTGTATTTTTGTTTTTTAGGTTGTAAGTGACCATATTATACTACATATATGATGCTAATATATTAAGGTATCCACTCTTCCTCTTATGTTCCATTTGATCTATTGGTAATAATCGCAATCTCGTATTAATAGTGTTTCATTAGAAATTGGAAAATCAAACATTATATAGCTAAATGCTAATTCTACTCTTTTTTTTCCTTCTGAAAAAAAGGTTACATTTGGAAATCAAGCATGAGCATGTAAGTTCAATGGAAAATTAAAATAACGTAGACTAATGGAACATTTGATTATTTTTTTAGGGGAAGTAGATCATTTAATTATTTAGAAAATTGAATTATATATCATTTATGCAATGCTAATATAGAATAACATTCTACAATTCTAGAAAATATAACTAATGAGTTTATCCTTCAAACTTACATGGTTTTTCATTAGTATAAACATCACTTTTGTTATTTGGAATCACCTTATATAAAATCACAATTATTTGATAGTTACGATAGATAAAAACTTTTAAGGATATGGTATAAGTGGCTTGCATTACTAATAAATCATTCAAATTTCTTTATCATTCTATAGAAATATAAATTATTCTATTCACTTTCTCCTCTTTTTTTTTCGTCGAAGAGAGAGCCAAATCCCTCAACTTTCTCACTCCTCATTTTTAAACCTCTTGATCTTCTCAAATAATATCATCAAGTAAGGAGAACATTGTCCTACCAACATGTATTTTTTTTATGGAAGAGAAGCTGTCCTATATAGATGAAATAGTATAAAAGTATTAGAACAAATACGGGTTGGACAACTTGACAAAAAAAGTGGGGAGTACATGGGTTTTTTCTTCTTCTTTCAAGGGTGTTGTACAACTATTTCATATACACTCATGGTGTAATATTTTACATAACTCTTAAAATTTTCTCCACAAATATATCAACTACACTCATCAACTTATGTATGATGTATCATCTTTAGAAAGCTCCATGCACTTTCTACCTCTTTAGAAAATTTTGCGTTCTTTCTTATTATATTTAGTGTGTGTATATATATATATAGTATTTATATGTAAGAAAGAGTATTTATAAATAATTAAAAGAACATTTTTACTTAAGGCATTAAAACTAAATTACTTAATGTATAATTGTTTTACTTAATTATCTCTCACAAGTTAAAATTTCTTAAAAGATTATTTATTTTACTACTATGTAACATTATGTTATTAACTTTTTTAAAATATTTTAGTGGTTGCTCAACATTTTAAAATAATTTGAAGTTTATTTAATTAGTTTAAATATACAAAACTATAAATATTCTAATGTCGTTTTTGAAGATGCTTGATTATATTTGTTTTAATTAAAGTTGTTACAAATTTCACATGCATTTAGATTATTTTTTAAAGATTACCATTCATATACATAATTGAGTTTTAATCAAAGCATTTCCTCTTTTCCTTATTTATTTTATTTCTTGAGTTTTTTAGCATTCAAGTAACCATTTCTTAAAATCCTACTTCGGTTAAAAAATATCTTAAAATCCTACTAAATTAAAATATTTTAATCAAACGCGTGCAACGCACGGGTTATATACCTAGTATTTATTATTTCTAATCACCATTCCTGATCTCACTTGACCATCATTTTCACAACCAACGTCAATTGTAACTTTAAGATGATTAGGAGAAAGAGACACACAACCACATCTCATAGAACAGGGTCTCTCTATTTGTGAGGATTTACAAAACTATACACAAAGATAAAATCCAAAGTGTTCTGCTTTGGGAAGACCTATGAGGTCGAACTTTATAGACTCGTTAATCGTGTAACCAATTTAAAGTATTTTAGAACAGTGTATATCAACTAAGTTGTATATTCTAACAAGAATGAAAGTTTTTTTTTTTTATAAACTATAAGAAGCAGGTCTTGAGTCTAGCAATAGTTGCCAGTTGGATAGTATGTTCTCAATCTTTATTACCGATTATACCCTTTTTATGAGATTGTAGGGGGCTTATACATTATTTCAATGTTTGGGTACATATATGGATATGATGATTATATTTCAGTTAATATGATGCAATGATATTTATTAAAATTATATAGTTTGTTTAAGTTCAAAGTTTTATTTCAAAAAGGACAATTTTGAATATTTTCGCTAGTCATGTTATTTTTTATTTTTTAAAAAGATACTCTCTCGTTGTTAATTAAAAACAGGGTGCTACAACTATTGGGTGCAATCACTGCAAAAGAATTATTTCTCTAAAGGTTTAATAGCAGTTGTTTCCCCTAAGTATCACGAACTAAGGGTGTGCATGTTCATGAACCAAATTAAACTGAACTATTTTTTTAGGTTTGGTTCAGTTCATAAAACCTCTTTCTTTAAAAATCTGGTTAACTTGAAATCCGGTTCGGTTCGGTTCAATTTTGAACCGGTTCAAACCCGATTTATATGTTTGAACCTGTTTCTTGTCTAGAAGAGGTTTTCACTAATTTTACTTTTAAAAAACTTTTTTTTAATTAAAACGAATCAATTAGAACAAAAATATTTTTGAACCTACACAATATCATCAAAGCTTGTTGAAAACAACCCATATCTTGTTGAAAACAACCACAACTTTTAGCAACAATATCAAACAATCAATATTAACCATATATTATCTTTGAACCATTAAGTTTGAATTTCTTTGCTAATTATTCAGTAATTAAAGACAATTACAAAGATGAAGAGAAAAAAGAAGAGGATCATCGCTTTCCTAAGCTTGAAAATCATCTTTGGGAGTGACCTTTTTTCCGAGGGTTTGAGAAGAGTGAGATCAAATCGATTTCTGAGAGTGAGGGAGATAATCGATTTCTGAGAACAAAATCACAGGACGACGGCGACGGTGGTGACTTGGTAGATGTGGGAAGTAGATCTCGCAGGAAGGAAATAAAATGAATGTGCGTAGGCTGATGAAGTGAGAGTGAGATTAGGTTAGTTTTAAATGGATACAATTTTATCTGGATTTAATAAAATTGGGCCGCGTCAGTTTTTATGTAAAATGGATTGGGATTTTCAGATAGGTCCACCAGATTTTGTAGATCAGTTCAAGAGAACCAACTTATTTGCACACCCTTATCACGAACTTGCGATTTTGGCCCCCTAAGAAAAACAATTACAACTCAGCCCTCTAAGTATAGCCCCTTTAACAGTTTTGGCTCCAAACCAATTTTTACCAAGTCAATGCATTTATGGACGCCACATATGTAATTTTCAATTTAAAAATAAATAAAAATATCACATGTGTAATTCTTTAATTAAAAAAATAATAATTAAAAAAAACAAAAAAAAAACTCCTTCTTTCTCTTCTCTCTCATATCTCTTCTTCTCTCTTTTTCTTTCTCTTCTTTTTTCTCTTAGAGCAAAGAAAAGTTGAAAGGAAACCATCTCATACGTAGAAGAGAGAAGAAGATAAAAGAGAAGAGAAATAAGAAGAGAGAAGAGAAATGAGAGAGAAGAGAAAGAAATAGTTTTTTTTTATTTTTTTTTAATTAAAGCATTACACATATGACATTTTTATTTATTTTTAAGTTGAAAATTACACATTTGGCGTTCACGTGTGTGTTAACTAGGTCAAATTGGTATGGAGGCCAAAACTGTAAAAGAGGCTATACTTAGAGGGCTGAGTTGTAATTGTTTCTCTTAGGGGGCCAAAATCACAAGTTCATGATACTTAGGGATCCAAAACTACTATTAGCACATCATATTCCAATACAAATATTTAATTCTATTAAGAAGATGGGTAGATTTCACTCCAATAGCACATCATATTCTTTGTCATGACGATTTTGACACAATCATGCAATCATTGCATTGTTAATCGTTAGATCAAGATCAACAATTAAAAAAATTGAAATATAAAATAGTATGCTTGAAATCTTGACTGTTTGGTCACAATCTAATGGTAACCGATATACTCAAATTGTGGTTTGGTTGGCCAAAGATATAAAAGCCTAAGCAATAGAAATCAAATTCATTGCGGTTACTATTTTTTTGCATTGATACAATTAAGGCATCAGTTACCGATCTTGATCAAATGATCCAAAGAAAACATATTTCGTTATTATTTTATAATTCCTAAATATCAAGCTTTAATGAGAAATGTTTACGGAATATGACTGCATCATCTTACTGAATGCATCCATCATGATCCTAAGCAATGTTGAATCGAACTTCATTTACTTCTATATATTTATGTTACCAAATATCTTACTTCACCATTTCACATACGTAAATTACTTCCTTCAAAAAAAAATACGTAAATTACATCTTCAACTCATCAAGATAACATTTAAATTACATTATAATGACCTGTTAATGCATAATCCAACAAAATTAACATGAATTTTTTAAAACAAAATTACATCTTCAACTCATCAAGATAATATTTAAATTGCATCATAATGACCCGTTAGATTTTAGTATTTAACAATATTGCGACTTCATTCTTGTCAACGGGCATTTAAATATAGTTCTGCATAGTGAAACATTTTCTCTAGTACATCATTCAATGAATATGTAAACATGTTTTGGATCACCCTCTTAGATAACACACATACACACATATATATATATATATATATATATATATATATATATATATATATATATATATATATTCAAACAAACATTTTTTAAGGACTACAGAGAAGAGTTAATGACACCATATTTTGGATCACCCTTAGTAGGCATGCACATAAGCACTCTATCTAACTCTTTAACAAACCTATCCATGACTTGAGCTGGCAAGAAAAATGGTATAACCAAACCTTCCTCTCCTTTAACATTTTTGAAAGCTATATGACAGATAGCTTCAATTTTTTTAGCTATTCCTCCATAAAGAGCTTTCCCCCAACCAAAATCAATATCTCTAAATCCAACACGTGTAATATCAGACACTAAATATAATCCCTTAGTAGTTAAAGGAGGACGACCCTTGATAACCATAAAATCTGCCACTGAATGCATATACTCTTTGGTGACATTAGCTTTTGTTTTTTTAACTAAATCCAATGCATATGCCAACGTATTTTCAATTAGGTTTCCTGCAGTTGTAATGGCAACTGGAAACGCTAAAGCGTTGCCATAGTAACCATTTGGAAGTTGTTGTTTAACAGATTTGCTACGTGCATTGACTATGCAGATTATGCGAACTTCTTCATCAGCATCTAGTTGTAACGCTATTGTATGACAACGCCAAAAGTATGCGGCTATAATTTCAAAATTGGAGTAATGTTGTAGTTGTTGAGGTGGAATGAGAGAGCGGATTGCAGCTACCTCAGTGGGTCCAATGAAGAAAGTGCGGTGAACCATGTCGTCTAAGGGAAGCATAGTTCCTTTGTTGTCGGGTTTTGGTTCGTATTCACGATGAGTACATGTTACTATTGGTGGATCCCTTGCATTAAGAATCTCTCTACACCACACTGGTGAGATTGAAGGTTCACTCATACCTCGAGATATTTCTCCTATGCAACTGATCAATTGAACCATACCTGGTCCATCGCTCATTGTATGGTTTATACGGAAAGCAAAAATGAAACCACCACACTTGAGGCGTGTTACCTGCGCATGGTAACAATTCATTTGAATTTCGGACCTTGCATATTTTATGTATTGTTATACCAACTGAGTTAAGCTCACGAGGACAACAATTCAAGTATATGAATAAACTAACTAATGATTAAAAATTTATCAAGATTAATCGATAATAGGTGACATCCAAGTTTTTAAACATAATGTTACTTTTTAATATATCTAAAAAAAAGTATTATGTTGTGAGACTTGATTGAATGAATGTATAAAAAATAACAATGATGGTGCATACAATTGAATTAAAAGTTATTTTAATAAACTTTTCATAGATTACAAACTAATTAAAATAAAAACTTAATTAAATACTTATGCTTGTGTATAAATATATAAGGGTTAAATATTTTTTAAGTCCTTATGAAAATTAAAATTCTCATGTTTAGACACTATAAAATATTTCTCTTTCTTTCTGTCTCCACAATAAATTTTGTCAACAGTTATAGCGTTTGCTATTAAATTAACTCATCTATATCCATATAATTTTATAATCAACTTTTGAATGCATGTTTAGAACATTATCAATATTTTCCTACAAAAATTTAATTTTTTAACAAGGGATGTATTAAATGTTGAAAACTTAAGCTCCAAAAACCCAAGATATAAAAAATTTATGTTTCACTTTTAGTCGATAATATCAGTTTATGTTCATATTAATATCAAATCTATGACTATTCTATGTTCGCTATTGCTCAAGTTATGTCAATATTATGTTCAAGAAATATCAACATGTCAAAATTATGTCTATTGAGGACGAAAAAACGAAAGCACAATTTTTAGGATTATAGAAACATCTCATTTTAATTTTTTTTGGGACTAAAATCAAAATTCCCTAGGTTTTCATGGACAAAAAATTCATTTAACCCTTAAAAATAATATCCTTAATTATTTGTAATAAGTAAATGAAATGGAAATTAATGAAATGACGTAAAAATGACTACTTCAATCACTATTGCCAATTCTGCGCCAATTAATAAAATTCGTGGGGGGTCAAAAAAACTTCATTGACTTTCTCAATAAAGAAACCAAAAACTCCAAAAAACTGATTTAAAAAAAAAAAGGAAATTAAAGTTCAAAAATATGTAAGTACGGAGACCAAAAGTGGATTTAATTTTTTTTATTAGTATAAACTATATTTTTTTTAACTAAAGTTAATAATGGTCCTTCTTTGGACCCTTTTTGGGAGGTCTATATTAGACAACTCCCCATAAAAATATCTATTTATTTTGAGAAATAGAGTGGATAGATCCCACTCTAGTGAGAATTCATATTACGTTTGGCACGGTTTTTATACATGCATTGATGATTGTTGAATCAAAATTAAATGGTTCTGAATTAAATGCGATTTTTTTAAAAATATTTATTGTAAAATCTGGACTGATCTTAACATAAACGTCATCGATGTTTTGACTTCGTGAAAGCATGAAAGTCATGCCCAAGAAGAATCCGAACTTCCTCCAATAGTATATGTGTGTGTGAGTGGACGCACGTCGGCGCATGTATATGTAATATGGTATGTGAAGATCAATGCTATACCTGGATAAGTAGCAATGGAGTGTTAATCACATCTGAAGAACCAGGAACATCATAAAGAAGCTCGTCCACGCAAGGAAATGGAGGATAAAGAGCATCACCAAATTGTTTAAGAGTGACATCAGCATCAGCTTCAATGAACAAAGCACCTTCACCATTACAATCAACCATAAGTTTCCTACCAGGACCTTCCCTCAATCTACCTGCAAATGGATAATAAAACACAAGTGTTTTTGCTAATGCTTTTCTAATAACATCAACAGGGTCTTTCCCTGCCATATTTGGATCATAATTATAAAATTGTATCCCAGGAAGTTGCATACTTAATGAATCTTGGTCATCAATGTCTGAGAGTAGTTTTGTTTCATGAGGTGTTGGTTTTGATGGAGTTATCAATTCAGGTTCACGCCTCTTCACCGTGAACACTAGAGCTTGGGCCATAATTATAAACTATTGAGGAAAATAGGTATAATTAAAGGGTATTTTTTTTTCTCTTGTTTGTTTTGGATGGTATGGTTATATGCAAGTACTGAATGTGGAGATGCTATATATACACATATATATGACCATAAAAAAAAACATGAAGATTCAAATTAATAAAAGTGCACATTTTAATTCATAATTAACTTGTGCCCTTAGGGCACATGATAAGGAATATATTTATATATCTAAATGTTAAACAGTGTTGCAAGCAAGAGATTTGAACTCAAGCTATTGGTTATATAAAAACATTTTAACCACCTAGCCACTTGCTATTTTTGTAATATCATTTGACTTCCACTACATGATATTCAATATTAAACTCCCTTTTCAAAAAACTAATTAATTCCTCTTCGTTTCTTTTCAAACGGTTTCGAACCCTTTTTGTGATCTTATAGGCTTCTATGGTTGAATTACTTGATATGTTTCTCATATTAACTTTAAACAATAACATTTTTCATTTGAAGTGTATTTTAAACTATTTAATTAGCTCATTGTATGACGAGTTCCAACTTTGGTGTGTTTTGTTCATTGTAGTGTTTATTGAAATGTTATATCTAATACATTTAAACATGTCGACAACTAATAATATAGTCAACTAATTCTTATATATGAAAATCGAAACAAACCTGTGCATCGCACGGGTTAGGGTCTAGTTTCTTTAAATTTTGTGCATTCTATTTATTATAAAGTAAAAAAATTAAATTGAATGCACATATTTCAACAAAAAAATACTATGTTGAGTTTCTTATATTGTGCCTTAAGGGCACAAGTTAACATTTTCTCTTATGTTATATATGATCCAACGATCGGCAGTTTGTTTATGTTTGTATTGTTTCCCTTATCGACTCCGAAGTTCAATTTTTCCAAGCTAAGCTATATAAGTATAGTCCTTTTGTGTCACTTTATAACGAGTAATCTGTGTCTCCGAATTAGGTGGTGTTGTAAATAAGAAATTGTAAAATTGTACAATAATGTGATACAACTATAATGTGATACAACTATCGTCAATTAATAGATCATAGAGTTATCATAGAAGGTTTCTATAATGTGATACAACTATATATTAATATTCAATGATTTTTCTTATAAATTTTCATGATATGAGGGCCACGGTATAGACCACACTAATATTAATATCACCCTCCTAACAACCCTACACATATCAAGATCATACATATCATAGCAAGATATAACAACGACATTAGCACATGCAATTTTATGGGTTTGAGGCAAAATATGAGAAAAGGTCTCTTACATAGTACATCATAGATTTTTTTAGTTCATTGTTATATTTTTATGAATTCTTTATTTTATTTTTTTTTATTTTGCTTTTCACTACCAAATAAATATTTTTTAGAAACATCTGAAAATAAATCAAATACTTTATTAACACCAAAACAAAATAAATATCGTTGAAGTAGAGAACAATAGTCCTTACTATATGACTATTATTTTTCTCATCCTATCTCATTTTCACGTGCCTTGGAAAAATGACGAAAATACCCCTAGTTCGGATTATATAATTTAAAAATCACTAAAAAAATATCGGCTTATATAATCCGAACAACACCAGATTGTGTTTTTGGAGAGTTTTCATGGAATATAACATAGAAAAATAAGCATAAAAAACAAGTAAACAACTTAAAACAACATAAACAACGGAATATTATAGGATAATGTTCGAAGAGGTGCTTTTGAACTCGATCCAGCTAGCTTGTCAATTTTTATCAGCATGCCAACTGGATCGAGTTCATAAAAAAAAATCGGATTCAGATCAGCAACATAACGAAGAAAGACAAGGTGTTTCAAGAGGATTGTTTTGAGTTAGATCATGTTGTCTTGCCAACTAAGATATTTATATCGCCAAGACAGCAAAATCTAGCTCGTAGCAACCTCTTGGTATTTAAAGAGGATTGTTTTGAGTTTTGCGTGTGTGTGTGTGTGTTTTGCAGCAAATAAACCATGGTAGCAAGATCTATCTATATATTTTTGACAGCATGGTGATGATCTCATCATGCTGTTAAATAGAGAGCTATCTATTAAAAACAACATGAGAAAGATCCTCATCATAATGACAAAATATTTCATGGTTTCTTTGGTGTGTTTGTGTTTTTTGCTGGAAATGATAATGAAAACCGAAAACACTTATTTATAGAGGTTTCTAGGCGTCCTAGACCACAGAAATTGTTGGTGCAATGTGGACCATACAAAAGAATCCTATGCCGAGAGCATTCACATATACAATCCGAATTGCATTAACTTGAATTCGGATTGTACTTACACATGTAAAATGATTATTAGTGCAACAATTACTAATTATAGAATTTAGGGAATAAATTCTACATAATTTCAATTATTTTATAATAATGCATTTTTTTTTTGCAAATATTTGTAAATACCTAATATCCATTAATACTCGTCTAGCAGACACTCACATGAACTTGAGAACAACATAAATATATTTTTATCAATTAAAAATAGTTAATTGCTATATATACCCGTTGACATCTATTATCATCTCCGGTAATAATATTATTTTTTAGGCTTTAATATGTGTTTCGTCCCTGCAATTAGGCGGCGTTTAAAAATTCGTTCATGTATTTGTTAATCTTGGCAAATTGCTCTTGCATTGTTTAATCATTTAAAATTTCAGGATTAACGAATACAAGGGCAAAGGGCAATTTGTCAGGATTAACGAATACATGGACGAATTTTTAAACGAGACCTAATTGCAGAGATGAAACACATATTAAAGCCTATTTTTTTATTATTTTTTCAAAAAGAGTAGCCAACAAATTGCTAGACTATATATATATACATATATATATATATATATATATGGCTGCTAATTTACATCCATCCAAAAACACTATGGTGTAAGTTAGCAAGCTACACCCACTAGTTTTTTTACCAAAAGACCTATCCTTTAAAAGTATGTTTTAAACAAAGGATAAATTTGTAAATTTCATTTTTAGACAAAAAAACATGTTTCCTTAAATTTTTCTAAACAATATTCAATTCTAAACAAATAATTCACATCGACTCACAATAATCTTTACTTTTTTTTCTTGAAATTCATTGCAATTTATTTTGTCAACGTTAATTTCATTGCAATCTTTTTTATACATATAATAACATCATTTTTTTAAGTACATATAACAATGGTTCTAATTAATAATTACCATTTCATGTTGTCTTTAAATCACTGAAGCTTTTGTTTGTTTTTTCCTAATGAGACTGCTGAAGTTTTTTTTTTCTTGAACTAGTACACTAGTATTGACGCAAAATAAATACAATAACCAGTAAAAAAGAACTATTTCAGGTTTTTATTTTTTAAATTTAGGAATTGAAGTTTCTTTGTACGTAAAAAAGACAAAGGCAGTTCGCAACAGAAATTAGAACACAACAATCAAGGTCATTTGTTTGTTAATGTCATTTTAGAATGATGTAAGTGAGTGTAAATTAGTGAGGTGGATGTAAATTATTAGTTAAAAGTTATAAAAATGAGTGTAAATAATCAAATGAACGTAAGTTGCTAAATCGCACCTTAATAATTTTTAGTGGGTGTAGCTTGCTAACTTACACCTTAGTATTTTAGGGTGGGGGTAAATTTTCAACCCCTATATATATATATATATATATATATATATATATATATATATATATATGAAGGAAAAAAGACATCAAAAAAAGGAGAGGGACCATACCAAAACCTCCCTAATGATAAACAAACCTAAAATTAAGCAAGTTCCGCACATAATTAGATCTAATACAATTAGGGAGCCCTAACCAAACAGGAACTATGTTCCCTGTAAACATGGGTTGCCAAAAAAAATCATATATCTAGTTAGTTGAAGACAATTTATCCATCTATTTCTAATTTTCCAAGGAACTAAGGAAGAACTCTTGAAAGCTTTGATAACAAGCTCAGAGTCTACTTCAAGCCAAAGATTCTACCAATGATGAGCATTAGCTAACTCAATTGCTCTCATGGCTCTTGATAGTTCTGCATGCAAAGAATTACCAAGGCCAATATTTTCACCAAAACACAGAAGGAACTCTGAGTTGCTATTTCTAAAAATGCCCCCAACAAGATGAAATATTACCATTAGTGGAGCCATCGGCATTACACTTAGTCCATTTTGGTGGAGGAGGTTGCCAAACTACTTCTATGATTTTAGGAGATTTAGGAGGATGGAGATTAACATTGAACTTTTTAAAAATCACAAAGTTTGAGAAGCTAAAAGATGCCACAATCTTGGATAGGTTACCTAAGAGAGTAGTGTTGGAAATAACATATGCAAGAGTTGATTTCCATGGGATCTTTTTATTTTGAAACCTCAGTTGATTTCTTGCAAACCATATACAATAGAAGATGTTGATATGGGAAGCATTGGTAACCGCTCTGCATTGGTGATTCCAGGACCTGTTACAGGTGTTCCAAACCAGGAAGGAATGTCCTAGGAAGGAATAATTTGAAAAACATTCCCTATATGGAGAATTAACCAGCAGAGACACAACAATAGCAGTACTATGCGCATACACTAGTGGAGTAATAGAGTAGTGGTTGTACAATTGTACTATTATCCTTTCGCTGACCTCCTTAAGTGGATAAACATCTAATATCTTCTAATTCCTCTGAAATAGTCGTTGCTCCATCTAACAGCCTGATTTTCGCTAGATTTATTTTATTAATTATCTATGTGTGATTATACGTGTTTGTTTGCAATTATTTGTCTTTGGGTGTATTTTATTCAGGATTGGTAGAGTTTAGCTTATGAAGGGTATTTTGGTCATTTCGGACTCAAGGCTATTTTGGTCATTTATTAAGGGAGGAAATTTTAGTAAACAGTGTCCCATGTAAGAAGAAAACTTGTAACAAATTTCAACTCATCCACCTAGAATGTAGTAATCTAATTGGATTCATTGAATCCTTCACATTATTTGAATTGGCATTGGTTCCTTGTCAAAAATTTGTTACACACAATATCAAGATAGTTCATCATGAGAAGCACCATGAGCGAAAATTCTATAACATGATGACAAAGGAGAATTGACAATTTCTTGAAATTGTATCAAGTTGTACGGTATTATCATTCTCATGCAAAGAATCAATTGTTATTTAAGGATCCACACTTTTGATAAACATGAAATTTCTCGATCAGGATCGCGGAGAAGAACCTTCAAGCGAGTGTCAATTGTCAATGCAAGTCTTAATTTGGAATGTTGAACTGAATAATAACGAAGGTTAACGGAGTTAGTTGAATTAAGTCAATTTGAATCGTAGATCATTTAATCCACTTGTAATGTTATTAGTGGGTAACAAGATAAACAGTAGGTAGGGTACCGTTTACAAGTTTTCTCTTGGGAGGAATTCTAGTTATCACCGGAAGTATTATCTTCTTTTCAAATTCAAGAAAAAAATATTGTTGGTGTTTGTGAACACAAATCATGGTGTGAAAACCCTCACACCCTTCCAAGTTCCTAAATAATCAACCTCGTCTTTCTCGTATCATCTCCTACTTTCCTTCATCTTCTTCTGATCAACCTCATCATTCTAGTATAACTCCCATGCATCTTCTTACCATATCCCTCTTAGGATTGAGGCCAAGAAAGATCCTAGGACAATTCTTGAATAGACATGTGTTGTTTACTGTCACTATCAAAGACGTAATCATTATATTAAAAAAAAATCTAAATCTATAAGTGCGGGCTACCAATCATATTGTCTTTAAGGAGTGGGAAGTTCAACATGATAAAAATGACAAAGATGAAAACTTCTGCTTTGTACCACTGGACGATGAAAACTAGAGGTTTGATAAAACTATTGATGCTTGTACCTGTGAGTTGAGAGAGGTGCAAGATGTGGAACCCTTAGTTTTGAAGAAAACTCTTGATGAGAGAAATTTAAGGTGTGGCGTGTGTAGTATTGCAAGTATCAATTCTGATATTATTGGATTGCATCAAACCTTCTACAGCGATGCATGTAATGTGTGCATTTATTCTCTATAAAATAAGCTTTGTCATAATACTATCATTGATGATCAATCGTCATAACGATCTCTTATTAAATGTGATACGACGAAGTCCAAGTCTGATTAAGAACATGTTCCTAGCCTGTTCAAGAAAGACTCTAGTTAAAGACGAATGAATTGAATTGAAAGCTCACCATAACTGAGTGATACTTTAAAATATTTCATTTCTTTATTCCTTAAATTGTAGTCTTTAATATTTCGAATCTATTACAAAATATTTTGTTGTATCTTGAACAAATTCTATCTTATTTTGTTTTGGTTTTATTTTATGGTTATGTAACTTTTGAACAATGGTTGTATTGTATTTTAATGTTGAATAACATAGGCTTTATGTTAATGGTGGTAGTTGTAACGCTCTAGTTATTATTTATTTATTTTCGGTTGATTTTTAATAAGTTTATATGATTTTAAATGATTTATGTTGATTTTATGGTGTAGTGTATTTTATTATATGATTATTTGATTATTTAATTGAATAGGTGAGAAATAATATTATTTGGAGTTTTGGAGGTTAAAAAGATAGTACGACTTTTATTAGTAAATTAGAAATAATATAGAATTATTATTTATTTGGAATTAAGGGAGTTAATGAGAATTAATAGAATTAAAAGGGAGTTTAATGAAATAGGAGATGTTATAGTTACATTAAAAAGAAAGAAAAGTCAGAACAAATATTTTCACTTACAATTGAAAAAAAAAGAGTTTTTGAGAGAAAGAGGAGAAAAACCAAGAGGCTAGGAGAAGAGCTAGGAAGGGATCAAAATTGTTGTAGGTCTTCAATCTTTGCTGAATTAAGGTAAGGGTGAGATTCATTTCACTAATAATGTGTATAATTCTGAAATTGGTGAATTGTTGTGTTCTTGGTTTCTAGGTTTAGAAGTTTATGTTAATTGCTAAAATGATATGAATTGTGTTGTTTGATGCATGTTCCTATGTTGTTTTGATTTCTATATTGCCTATTTGACCTGTAAACATCATTGTAAATCATTTTGGGTGATTAAGGGATCAATAATTGGGTTTTTGGAGTGAAAACTATTATTTCCCGTAAGCGAATTCGGCCACCGATTTTCTAAAAGCCAAAACTGGAAAAACACTCACTTTTCACCCGTTTTTGGTTTGAATTAGCTTTTGGTGTAAACATGAAAGTTGTAGGTATGGATGTTACCTTTCTAATGCCGTTGGTTTGACTTTAAAAAGATTTATAGAACTTGAGTTATTGTCAAATTACTGCACGTAGGTCACAGTGAATTTTTATGAATTTCAGCACAACTTTCTCCGAATTTGAAATGAAAACTGATATTGATCGGTACTGAATTAGTCTTAGGTGTAAACATGAAAGTTGTAGATAATTGAGTTAGCTTTTTAATGCCTTTGGTTTGACGTGTAAAAGATATTTAGATTTTGAGTTATGATGAAAATAGTCCAAGTGGGTATTCAGAAAATTTTAAGAAAACTTAGCATAACTAATTCTGAGTTAGTCCAAAACTTATGGTTGGTTTCTCAACTTCAAACTTAGGTATTAGGGATTTAGTTGAAGTGTTTTATGAGTATTTGGCTTATGTCTTATTGATCACACTTGCTTTGTTTTTGAAGAATGTTTTGGTTTGATATGAATGTAGTTGATTAATGTATATGTGCTATGTTGATGAATTATGTCGTAAGAGTTGTTGTGTCAGATTTTGACTAAGTTGTGGAGTGTGTCATAAATGATTAGGCACATATGTTGTTGTCGTAGACGTTGTTGAGTTGTATGTTGATAAACACAAATTGAGTCCATTTGCATTTTCATTCACCCGTTGGGGGCTTATGCCCTGGAATGTTTATCATTCACCCATTGGGGGCTTATGCCCTGGGATGCTTTAACCATCCAACTGTTGGGGGCTTATGCCCTGGAATGTTTAGCATTCAACGCGCGTAGTTGGTACCACATGCATAATGCATTTGTCGTTGTCGATGTTGTATTGTCGTAGTCGTTGTTGTCGGTCATGTTGTTGGTGTTCATTGTTGATAATGAAATTGTTGTCGCTATTGTTTAATGTTGTTGAAGATGATTATGCTGCTGCTATATATGTATATATATATATATATATATATATATATATTACATATGAATTGAATAATGTCTGCTGTGAGATGTTGTTGTTTCATTGATTTGATGAATTATATATCATTATTATTGATCGTGTATCTCACCCCTTTTGCTTGAAAATGTTGTTCTTCATATGAGTAAATTGCAGGTAGCGAAGATTAGTAGGATGTATGGCTCTGTGTCTAGGGCTCTGATACGTAACGGGATGGGGGATCGTTGCGATGTTTTCCTTTCATTCCTTTATGTATCAAACTTCGATTATGTTGTTGAATTTTCATGTTGTTGAAAAATGATGATTTTTGTTGGGGCTTTTGTGCCAAGATAATTGTTGAGGTTGAACTATGTTTTTAAATGAAATTTTCCGCTGGAGTTTAATGAGACTTTCAGTGTGGATTAATAAATAGTTTTATTCCTATTTGTGAGATTTTGAAAAGCAGTGTGACACTCCGTTGTTTGATTTACTCTGATATTTTTTATTATTTAATATTACGACGTTGGGAGAGCGGGGTGTTACAGTAGTTGCATATTTTAATGTTGAATAACATAAGCTTTATGTTAATGGTGGTAGTTGTTTTATTGAGGAAAAAAATTGGTTTTTTTTATAGGATGAATGAATGATGCATAAAGCATGAAATACCCGGGGTTTTTAGATTAATCATCAACAAATGCATGGTAATGATAGAAACTTCGGTGATCAAAAATTCAAGGTACATGTTTATAGCATTTTCTACTATCTTTCATGAAGTTGCACTTCAATGGCATGTTTAACTTTGAATCATTTAAAACTATTTAGAATGTTAGGTAGCTTTACAAATGTAACTATATGCATAGAGAACGACAATTTTGTGTTTTAACTCGGTCATTTCACGCACAATCTTGATGTTTATTATGTTTAAAATCATAGATACGATCAAGGCAATTTGTTTCAAATTGAGCTGAAACACTTGACGAAATACAACCTCCCTTGTGAAAAAGTGTGAATTTGATAACCCCTTTGAGACAAATTGTTAGAATTTGCATCAATTATGAAATGTCAAATTCGTTAGGTGCGTCTAATTCTCCTAGTGAATATGCCATATTTTTTAAAAATAAATTATGTTTTGATTCACAATGCAATTTCTTATTCTTTTGAATTGCATAACCTTGAACCTTGACTATTTACTCAAATAATATTCATTTCCAAGAAAAAACAGAATTAGATTAGGAGGGGTTATCTTTTTCGTAAATGTCTATTAGATTCTGAGGAATTCTAGTTACCATCGTAAGTATTATCTTTTCAAATCCAAAAAAAAAAATATTGTTGTTGTTTGAGAACACAAATCATGGTATGAAAACTCTCACACCCTTCCAAACTCCTAAATAATCAATCTCGTGTCATTCTCGTATCATCTCCCACTCTTCTTCATCTTTTTCCAATCAACCTCATCATTCTAGTATCAACTCCCCTGCATCTTCTTCTCATATTCCCCTTAGGATTGAGGCCAATAAAGATCCTAGGACAATTCTTGAATGGACATGTGTTGCTAACTGTCACTATCAAAGACGTAATTATTATATTAAAAAAAATTCTATATGTGTGGGCTACCAATCATATTGTCTTTAAGGAATGGGAAGTTCAACATGATAAAAATGACAAAGATGAAAACTTCTGCTTAGTACCACTTGACAATGAAAACCAGAGGTTTGATAAACTTCTCGATGCTTGTACATGTAAGTTGAGGAAGGCGCAAGATGTTAAACCCTTAGTTTTCAAGAAAATTCTTGATGAGGGAAATTTAAGGTGTGGCATGTGTAATATTAAAAGTATCAATTCTAAGATTTTTGAATAGCACCAAACCTTCTGCAACGAAGTATGTAATATGTGCATTTGTGCTCAACAAAATCAGTTTTGTCGTAATACTATCATTGATGATCAATCGTCATAACGATCTCTTATTAAATGTCAAATTTCTTAGGTGGACCTAATTTTCTAAGTAAATATACTTTTCTAAAAATCAATTATATTTTGATTCTCAATGTAATTTTTATAACCTTACATCTTTCCTGTTTACTCAAATAATATTCATTGTCTTAGAATAAGTGAGCATTTATTGAAAAATGTTTGTTTTATTCACGTTTGAGAGATTATGTAATTTTTGTTTTAAAATGAAAAGTCAAGAAAATTTGGTGATTTTTAGAACTATCTATGCAACAAAAGAAAATAAAAGAAAACGATGAATAGAAGATATATATATATATATATATATATATATATATATATAGAAAGAGAGAGAGAGAGAAAATAAATGAAAAATAAATACACTAGTAACAGAATAAGTTGTCGAGGATAATTTATTTTATTTTATTTTCATATCACCAATAGGTTTTTCAAATAAAAAAAATAAAGAGGATATAAATGTTGCAATTAGATTGGTACATTTTGTACAATCAAAGTAAATGTCATATGCAGTTTATATATTAGTTAATAGTTGATGAATGTTTACCTACTCTAAGGTCTTTTTTGAAGAATTTCCAAAAAAAAACAAAGGAATTAGATTGAGAAGAATTATCTTCTTTGTAAATGTCAATTAGATTGGGAGGAATTCTAGGTACGACCATAAGCATTATCTTCTTTTCAAATTCAAAAAAAAATATGATGTTGTTTGCGAACACAAATCATGTGGCAAAAATCCTCACATCCTTCCAAGCTCCTAAATAATCAACCTCATCATTCTCGTATCAACTCCCACTTTCCTTCATCTTCTTCCCATCGACCTTGTCATTCAGATAGCAACTCCCCTGCATCTTCTTCCTATATTCCCCTTAGGATTGAGATCAAGAAAGATCCTAGAGCAATTATTGAATGGTCCTGTGTTGCTAGCCGTCGTTATCGTAGATGTAAATATTATAAAATAAAAAATAGAATATATATGTGCGGGCTACCAAGCATCTTGTCATATTTTAACTCAGTCATTTCACACGAAACCTTGATGTTTGTTATGTTTAAAAGCATAGATATGATCAAGGTAATTTATTTATTGAGCTTAAACACTTGACGAAATACAACCTATCATGTGAGAAAGTGAGAATTTGATAGCCCCTTTGAGACAAATTGTTACAATTTGCATCAATTTTGAAATGTCAAATTCGTTAGGTGCACCTAATTCACCTAGTGAATATGCCGTATTTTTTAAAAATCAATTATGTTTTGATTCACAATGCAATTTCTTATTCTTTTGAATTGCATAACCTTGAATCTTTACTATTTACTCAAATAATATTCGTTGTCTTAGGATAAGTGAGCATTTATTTGAAGAAAAAAATTGGTTTACTTTTTAATTGGATGAATGAATTATGCATAAAGCATGAAATTCCCAAGATTTTTAGTTTAATCATCAACAAATGCATAGTAATGATAAAAACATGATGATTACAAAGTCAAGGTACATGTTTATAGCTTATTCTAGAATGTTTACATGAAGTTAGAACTTCTACTTTATGCAAAAGCGTTTTATTCATTGCTCTTCAATAATATGTTTAACTTTGAATCATTTAAAACTAGTCAAAATGTGAGATAGCTTTACAAATTTTACTATATGCACGGAGACCAACAATTTTGTGTTTTAACTCGGTCATTTCACGAGAAATCTTGATGTTTGTTATGTTTAAAAGCATATATGTGATCAAGGCAATTTGTTACAAATTGGGCTTAAACACTTTGATTGGTCATATTGTAAATACAAAGTAAATGTCATGTGCAGTTTGTATATTTGTAAATAGGTGATGAATGTTTCCCTACTCTAAGGCATTTTTTGAAGAATTTCCAAGAAAAAACAGAATGAGATTGGGAGGAATTAACATTTTTGTAAATGTCTATTAGACTGGGAGGAATTCTAAGTACCACCGTAAGTATTATATTCTTTTCAAATTCAAAAGTTGTTGTTTGTGAACACAAATCATGGTGTGAAAACCCTCGCACCCTTCCAAGCTGCTAAATAATCAACTTCGTCATTCTCGTATCATCTCCCATTCTCCTTCATCTTCTTCCGATCAACCTCATCATTCTAGTATCAACTCCCCTGCATCTTCTTCCCATCTTCCCCTTAGGGTTGAGGCCAAGAAAGATCCTAGGACAATTCTTGAATGGATATGTGTTGCTTACCGTCACTATATTAGACGTAAATATTATATTAAAATAAAATGAATCTATATGTGTGGGCTACCAAGCATCTTGTCTTTAAGGAATGGGAAGTTCAACATGATAAAAATGACAAAGATGAAAACTTGTGCTTTGTACCACCGGGCGAAGAAAACCAGAGGTTTGATAAAATTCTTGATGCTTGTACCTATGAGTTTAAGGAGGCGCAAGATGTAGAACCTTTAGTTTTCAAGAAAATTCTTGATGAGGGAAATTTAAGATGTGGCATGTGTAATATTGCAGGTATCAAATCTGAGACTATTGGATTGCATCAAAACTTCTGTAACGATGAATGTAAGGTGTGCTTTTATGCTCTACAATTTCAGCTTTGCGAGAATACTATCATTGATGATTAATCGTGATCGTGATCTCTTATTAAGTATGATACGACGAAGACCAGGTCTGATCAAGAACATATTCCTAATTCAAGAAAGACTCTAGTTAAAGACGGATGGATTAAATTGAAAGCTCACAATAACTGAGTGATACTTTAAAAGATTTCATTTCTTTATTCTTTCAATTGTAGTCTTTTAATATTCCAAATCTATTATAAAATGTTTTGTTGTATCTTGAACAACTTATATTTTATTTTATTTTGGTTTTATTTGATGGTTATGTGACTTTTGAACAATGGTTGAGTTGTATTTTAATGTTGAACAACATACACTTTATGTTAATGGTGATAGTTGCTTTATTGAGATAAAAAATTGGTTTTCTTTTTTATTGGATGAATGAATGATGCATAAAGCTTGAAATACCCAAGGTTTTTAGTTTAATCATCAACAAATGCATGGTAATGATGGAAACTTTGATGGTTGCAAAGTCGGGTACATGTTTATAGCATTTTCTAGAATGTTTACATGAAGTTGCTCTTTAATGGCATGTTTAACTTTGAATCATTTAAAATTAGTCAGAATTTGAGGTAGCTTTACAAATGTTACTATATGCAAGAAGACCTACAATTTTGTGTTTTAACTCGGTCATTTCACGCAGAATATTGATGTTTGTTATGTTTAAAAGCATAGATATGTTCAAGGCAATTTGTTTCAAATTGAGCTTAAACACTTGACGAAATACAACGTGCCCTACGAGAAAATGAGAATTCGATAGTCTCTTTGAGACAAATTGTTAGAATTTTGTATCAATTATGAAATGTCAAATTCGTTAGGTGGGCCTAATTCTCCTAGTGAATGTGCCATATTTTTTAAAAATCAATTATGTTTTGATTCACAATGCAATTTCTTATTCTTTTGAATTGCATAACCTTGAATATTTACTGTTTACGCAAATAACATTCATTATCTTAGAATAAGTGGACATTTATTATAAAATGTTTGTTTTATTCACATTTGAGAGATTATGTAATATTTGTATTATATTGAAAAGTCAAGAAACTTCGGTGATGTTCAGAACTATCTAGGCAACAAAAGAAAAAGATGAAAAGAAGATATATATATATATATATATATATATAGAGAGAGAATAAATGAAAAAGAAAAACAATAGTAATAGAATAAGTTGTCGAACATAATTCATTTTAATTTATTTTCATATCACTAATAGTTTTTTAAAATAAAAAAATAACGAGGAATTGTAAATGTCTCCAACTAGATTGGTACATGTTGTACATATAAAGTAAATGTTATGTTTTTTAAAAAAAAAAATTAAGAATTTTCAGGAAAAAACGGATCCTAGATTTTGGATTCTTTATATTTGACCCTGGTTTTGTTAAAAATATATGTTGGTGATGTATAAAAATAGCCCTCGTAAAAATATTTATTTTTTTGACAAAATATAACTATCTCATTTCATTATTAAGAATATCTTGGATACAATCAGGTAATACAGTGAAGTAGTGGATACTAGCATAAAATGTGGCCGCCCTAGCAAGTCTGTGAGCAACCTCATTAGTTTGTCTCCTAATAAACTCTACCTTTGAGTTTGTGAAAAAAGATGAGAAGGTAGTCCTACATTCTCTGATGATAGCTCCTAAGTCAGATACATCATTTCTAGTACTATGAAAACTATCTACTACCCTCTTAGAGTCGAGCTCGAAGATAACATTATTTAAATTTTGATCTTTAGCCCATCTGATAGCATATAAAAGACCAATAACTTCTCCCTCGGACACATCTACTAACGGCGTTGACCAGCTGGTCCTAGCTTTCACTAATCTCTCGCGGTCATCTCTGATACAAATCCCTATACCGACCTGGTTGCTTTCTTTGAAAAAAGCAGCATCTACATTGCATTTGAAAAGACCTTCGCCTGACTTTCTCTAAATTGTGTCGTCAATACGATGTTGTTGTACACCCGCTCTATTGCGGCTAACTTTAGCATTTTGCCAACCCGTTAGAAGATTTAGGCCTCTGTCACGGACTGCTGCGGTAGTCATAACTTAATTCCTCCATATACAATCATTTCTCTGTTTCCAAATATACCACATAACACAAGCCCAAATAGCTCGTTGATTCGAATCTAGCACCTGCAGGATTTCAAACATGGTGTACCCAAAGTTTAGATTTAATTGTGCCTTTTGATGAACTTTGCTCCACACCCCTAATTGCTGCCAACATTGAACACTTTTTGTGCAATAAAAGAATAGATGCATATTATCATCATCCTCATTCTCGCATAACGCACAAGTTTTGTGCAATTAACCCCTCTGTCTTGAAGTCGGACTCTTGTAGGAAGAACATTTCGGCACAACCTCCAGAGAAAAGTTTTCACCTTAGGAGGCACCTTGAGGTTCCAAAGGAGTACCCAATTTCCATCACACCGGTGATTACTCAAATCTACATGTTGACTGAGACTGATACAATATTCACTTCTAACGGAATAGATATCATTTGTCTCTAACTTCCATACTCTTCTATCGTGCTGATTAGATTCAAAGATCGAAGTATTGAGGATACGATTAGTATCTTTGTTGCTAACTAGCCCTCGTAAAAAGTTAAAATGTCTAAAAAATTCCCTTGTAAATGGTTAAAATTTATGAAAATAGCTTTGTAAAGAGTTAAAATACACAGAATCCAAAATTATAGGGGACTTTGTATTTTATTTTTTTACAAAAGACATTTTTTTCAGACCTCGCACCAAATTACATAGACTATTCGAGGTATTGATCCAGAATAAAAAATTCAAGTTGAAATATGTTTGTGGTACCTATGATTTGGTGAGTCTGAAAACCATGGTTGAAAAGAGGAGAGAGTTAGAGAAAGAGATAGTTCTAATTATTTTTTGTAAATTACAATTTGTCATACGCTTAAAAATGACGTGTTAGGTGAATGACCATTGACCATGTAAGAACTTCTCATGTGAAGAATAACATTAATACTTAAAATAAAGGAAAATACTTGGTTGGTTACAAGTATTTTCAAATAAGAAATATTTTATTTAAAAACTATTTTATTTAAAAACTAAATAACATATATTTTAATAATGGTGTGTCCAAATGATATATCTAAATATTTGTGACTGTAAGACTTCCTCATGAACAAATGTCACATGATGATTGTCCAAATGATATGTCTAATGAGAATTTTGATAATTTAAAAAATAAATAAAGGCTAAAAGAAAATGGGCATCCATTTCCATAAAATAAAAAAATAAAAAAATAAAGAGCGAGGAATCATTTTGGTCTCATTAATTTTTTATGGCTAAATTTAGATCTGACAAAAATTAAAATTAAAATTGATATCTAACATTTTTATACTATACATAATGGTGGAACATCATATGGTATTTTAAGCTATTTTTTTAGTTATTTTCTTTGCATTTGAAGGTAAATGAGAAGTCATTTAGAGGAGTTGTAAATGATTTAAGGGAATTTTTGTATTGTTTTCATTTGAGTAGTTATAATTCAGTTTTATCATAAATCATGCAACTTCATAGGTGTTTTTAGTGAAAATCATGTAAATCGGCAAAACAAGACATCACGTGAAGGATCATGTGAAGGATCGAGGATATGAAGATTGAAGATCAATAGTTCTTAGAAGGTATTTGAAGACAATACAAAGTGAAGAAAATTTATTTCAAGTTCCAAGACATTGCAAGACGGAAGAACGCTCGAAAAGGGGACGTAAACTGCAAAACTTGCAAATGAGTGGCTGCCAAAAGCGCACCAGCGCCCACTCCATGCCCCCTTTCACATGAGGCTGCATTTTCTATTGTCTCATGTGCCCGTGCACCTCACTCCATGCGCATGAGCATGGTCAATGAGTACTGGTTGCTTGGTTTTTAAGCTATTTTTAGTGGAAGCCTCTAGTTTTTCTCTCTTAACCCCTAAGTAATGATGTATCATAAGTAAAGACTCTTGCACACTCTTATTAATTTAGAAAGCTAGCAGTACAAGGCAAGGGGCAAGCATTAGAGCTTCAAGACAAATGATCTTCATCCTCTTCTTGTTCTTTCGATGATATGTTTTTATATTGTTTTGTAACGATGTTGTCATGTGCAACTAAACCTCTTTGATTAGAGTTTCAAGATGAACTTCTTCTTATTTATTTGATTCCATTAAAAAAAAAATTATTCAGTTTGTGATCTAAAGCCCAATTTAATTTGTATATGTTTGTTTCTATACGACATCATAAATGGAGCTTAATATGATTGACAACCCAAATTATGTCTGACCCCAACAGTAGTAAATTGTTTTGGTTCTAAATTACATTCTTTTAACCGAATCTAAGTATGAATTTGTGGCTATAACTCATCTTAAAATACACTGCAATTGTAATTGGTTGAATTGCATTGATATTAAAATAAACTTTCAATGATTTATCACGGGGTCATGTTCTACTTTCTTAAATCCAAAAAAACAAGTCATAAACTAATCATTAATCGAGTTAATTTCAAAAAAGACAGAGGGGGTTCAAGGATTCTTTAATCGTTATTATACCTTTGAATCACAAAACCTAATTTCTTATTTTATTCTTTTTTTAAATAAATTTCTCTAATTATTGAGTTGAACGAAAATTCATGTAGAGACGATAACTTACTACTTTATTATTTGAATACAATTTGGTGCACTTGTCAATCATACACCATCAATATAATAAATCAAAAACTAGTTTTCCTCAATATAAAATAAAGATTAAATTATATTTTAAATTCATCAGAGGCTAAATTGGATTGTCAAATAATCGTGAGAATCAAAATAGATCAAATTAAAAATAAAATAAGACATCCACAAATTCATATCATATTCAAAAAATAAATAAAAACCTAGAAATAGAAGATGAGGATAGGAAAGAAGCACGTCAAGAAGAATCACATGGAAAGGGTTAAAAGCAAAACAATGTCCCAAAAAAATCATAGCAACCAATGAAATGAAGAACCTCAGATCATGGATTGTCCACGTTGTACCTAATCCATCCTTTTCACAAGAAAATCCACGTCACTCATGTTTCTTCTTCTGTCCATACAAATACAAAAAAAGGAATCAAAAGATTCATTCACTTTCCTTTCTCACCTCAAATCCTCCACTTTGCTGTTCATGTTCAAAACCAATAGAAAATTAAATCCCTAAGACTTCTACACCATAATTTAATTGGTTTAATTGATTCAATCACATATTTTTGTACAGCATTCAATCACAATAAATCTAATTGATAAATAAATTAATAAAATAAAAATTAATAAAACAAAAATAAAAAACCCAGTAAACAAGTCAGGATTCCGTTCAGACTAGTAGATCAACTTCAACTCATTCAAGATTCAACTAATAATGACTTAGTCATCAAACGTTGCAGATCCGAAGAAATGAATATTTTGATAACTTTAATTTTATCACTTTTGTAGTCATTTTTCCTTTTATATTATTAAAGTGGATGCTATGAGTTTGTTAATAGATTATTCGATTTCTATTTTAACAATATGAAATTCGTATTGTTTTGATAAAATTTACCGATTCAAAAGAATGGATACTTTATTTTATGCGCCAGAAAAAAATATTAGCATACTAACATTTGTCAAAAAATCAATCAAGTGATAGATTCTCAACAAAATACTAACATACTAACATTTGTTCGACCGGTTTAACCCATCAGTTTCGTATGATTTTTATCTAATAATTAAAAAAACTTTTTTTTAGGGATATAATTAAAAAATCTTAAAAGTCTTAGTCAAAATTCCTTGTTTGTCTACAACATCCTCCATGAATAAAAAATATATATAAAAAAATCCATGCTTATATACTTAACCATTATTGAATAACAAAAACTCAATAGAGTTTCATATTATTTTTATCCAAAAAAATTCAGTGATGGAAGCAGCAACATCAACTTGCTTCTTCTGTGGCAGAATCCCATCAAAATCCAAACTAGCTTCATCTTCATCATTTGGATCATTTTGTTTATTAACACGTAACAATGTTACTACAATCATGTGCAAAACATCATTAAAAACACATAACCGTGTAGTTCAAAACATCACAAACAGCAATGAAACAAAGGTTCCAAGCACCACAAAAAGAAGAAGAAGGAGAAGAAAAAATGATGCAGCAATAGATATTCAACTACCCTTTGAGAATATGAACAAGAATCTTCACGTGCATGAGAATATTGGTGACCCTATTGGATGGAAAGATGTTGGAAAAAGTGTGGTGAGTTGGATACGTGAGAGTATGAAATCTATGGCTTTTGAGATTGCTTCTGCTGAGTTACTTGAAGATTTGGAGTTTTCTGAAATGAAACAAAGAATGGGACCTGGTCTTACGTTTGTTATTCAAGCACAACCTTATTTGAATGCTGTTCCTATGCCACTTGGTCTTGAAGTTACTTGTTTGAAAGCTTGTACTCATTATCCTACTCTTTTTGATCATTTTCAAAGAGAGTTGCGTGATGTTCTTCAAGATATGCAGAGTAAAGGTTTGGTTGAAGATTGGCGTCAAACGCAGTCTTGGAAATTGCTTAAGGAGCTTGCTAATTCAGGTATATTTTTTTTCATTTCTCTTTGAGCCTGTTTGGATTAGCTTATTAGAGTTTATTTGATGACATAATCACTTTTAAGATTGTTTGGGAGAGCTTATTGAAAGATAGAAGCAGCTTATGACATGTAAGCTCTACAGGATAGCTTATATGAAAACAGTTTGACTTTATAGCTTGTACATAAGCAATTATATGATAAGCGCTTATTTGTTTATCTAAACATAGTGTTTGTTATGACATAAACACGTTTTATTGTTCAAAATAGCTGAGTTGCTTTGACATGCTATTAGTACATGTACTAAAACAACATGAATAAGATTAAGGACTAATGATATGTTTGGAAGAGTTTATTTTGAGTTTATTTGGACTTATGCTATTAGTTCTTGTGTATTTCTTTCGAAGATGTTATAAAGTAGTTTTTGATATTTCTACAAGGGTTTTCAAGGTTATGAACTTATTAGTAGGCAACTTGAAATAATTAAAGAAACGGTTTATACGAGGTGTATTAGCCTATCCTTTTGCCCCCTTCAATCACATTGAAATTCAAGTTCTATTTTACTTTGAAAATAGATTCTGTTTATGAGCAGTTTGACATTAGCTGTTATATGATAAGTGCTTAATTAAACTGTTGAAATGTTTTCTAATATGACCAACAAAAATATAAGATGTGAATAGAAAATTAGTTATGATACTAGTAATTCTATTGATTTGACAACGCGATAAGATTGAGAATGGTTCAATTGCAGCTCAGCACAGGGCAGTTGCAAGGAATGTGACACAGCCAAAGAGTGTCCAAGGAGTTTTAGGAATGGATAGAGAAAGGGTCAAAGTGATACAGCAAAGGATTGATGAATTCACCCAAAACATGTCAGAACTTCTCAATATTGAAAGGGATGTTGAATTGGAGTTTACTCAGGAGGAATTGGACGCTGTTCCTAAACAAGATGATGCTTCCGATACGTCGAAACCGATTGAGTTCTTGGTTAGCCATAGCCAGCCTCAGCAAGAACTATGTGACACCATCTGTAATTTAAATGCCATCAGTACCTCTACAGGTATTCTCTTTTTTTTATCCTCTTTCCCTTTAAATTTTTCAGGCAAATGCTTTATGTACATCAAAGTCTATTACTGACTTGTTTATGCAATTTAGTTTCTCTTGGTTATGTGCATCTGCTGAAATTGAAGTTTAATTGATGACATGACATGTTTAACATGCTTGTGAGTTCTATGATATAATGTATTTGTCAGGCTATATGATGTTCTGTTGTTTCCTTTCCACATACTCCTATACGTAAACCATCATTTTTTTTTATCTATTTTAGCAAGAGTTGCGGGACATAGAAGGTTTCATACTTTAGACAAAATGTGTCAAATACTGTAGGAGGAGCAGAACTTATCACCTTAAAGCCTGCTTTAGATCAATGATGTTAAATATCGCCTGGTATAGCGCTATTTAGTACAAAATGTTGTAAAAAGACAGCTATAGCATTGATGTTTTCTGTGATCTGTGGTTGACAATAAACAATGCTTTAGATACCGGCAAATATGAAAGAAGGTCGAAGTTCATCCATCGTCCTTTAGAGGAATTGTTTTCTCTTCCATATTTCTAATTCATTGCAAAGATAAATTTATTAATGTTCAGAGTCTTTTTGATTATTTGTTACAACAACCAAAGCTTTTATGGACTTTATGGAGTCAGCTATGTATGGATCAAAGGATGTCTTAATGTCCTATCATGAGTCATATCTAACGACAGACGAATAGATTCTTCTAGGTATAGGGTCAAACGTAAATGAACCTTTACTCATCTAGGTTTGTTTGTAATGGTTAGTACAAATGTGACCCAATGGATGTCTATGTTCTAATAATACTTGTGTAAATAAATAAGCTAGATCAAACATCTATTCAATGATGCATGAATATTTTTTTAGCTTAACTATTGTGATGCATGCATAATTTGCTATTCTTACCAATTGTGTGTAACTTAAAAAGCCTCTGATCATTTATGAACTTTGTAAACAGGATTGGGAGGAATGCATCTGGTGTTATTCAAGATTGAAGGAAACCACCGATTGCCACCTACTACTCTTTCACCCGGAGAAATGGTTTGTGTGAGAACATGTGACAGCAAGGGTGCAGTTACAACTTCTTGCATGCAAGGAGTTGTGGAAAATCTTGGTGACGATGGCTATAGTATTACCGTTGCTTTAGAGTCACGCCATGGTGATCCTACTTTCTCTAAACTGTTTGGAAAGAATGTGCGCATTGATCGTATTCAAGGATTGGCTGATACACTTACCTATGAGGTACTGATTTCTATCATGTGATTTTTTTGCATACAGCCAAAATATTTTGTTGCTGTAATAAATATTTGTGGAAGAATGTCACAAATTTTATGTAAGTTGAAATTAAGAGCTTTTCTCTAGTTAAATGAGGGTATATTGCCTTGCCGCTTCTGTTCATCATTATTGTTCATATTTGCAAAATCATCAATATAACTTCACCTATTTGGCATAAAATTAGTTTCCCATATGAGCTAATTATTTTTCTCTTATTTCGTTCATTCTTGATCATATACACAATGTATTGCAGTTCAAATAAGATTCTTCTTTCTTATTTTGTTCATACGTGATCATATACAAAATGATTGCAGTTCAAATAAGATTCATGTTCATATATATATATAATACGTACTTAAGAAGATTTTTTTGATGTGTTTCCAGCGCAACTGTGAAGCCCTAATGCTGCTTCAGAAGAATGGCTTACAAAAGAAAAATCCATCAATTTCTGTTGTTGCAACTCTATTCGGCGAAGCGGAAGATGCTGCATGGCTTGAGAAGAATAGTTTGGTAGATTGGGAAGAAGAAAAAACAAATGGAGCATTAGGAAGTGAATCCTTTGATAAATCTCAGCAGAGAGCAATTGCGTTAGGTTTGAATAAGAAGAGGCCACTGTTGGTTATCCAAGGACCTCCCGGTACAGGCAAGACCGGTTTACTCAAGCAAATAATAACATGTGCCGTGGAACAAGGTGAAAGGGTTCTTGTCACAGCACCTACCAATGCAGCTGTTGATAATATGGTTGAAAAGCTTTCAAATGTTGGAATAAATATTGTTCGAGTTGGAAATCCCGCTCGTATATCAAAAACAGTAGCATCAAAGTCCTTAGGAGAAATTGTAAATGCGAAGCTTGCAAGTTTTCGCGAAGAGTGTGAGAGGAAGAAATCTGATCTAAGGAAAGATCTAAGACAATGTTTGAGGGATGATTCATTAGCTGCAGGCATACGCCAACTTCTGAAACAGTTGGGAAAGTCGCTAAAGAAAAAGGAAAAACAAACTATAAATGAAGTTCTATCTAGTGCTCAGGTTGTGCTTGCCACCAATACCGGAGCAGCCGATCCCATGATACGAAAGCTAAATGCTTTTGACTTGGTTGTCATAGATGAAGCTGGACAGGCAATTGAACCGTCTTGCTGGATTCCTATATTGCAGGCAAAACGCTGCATTCTTGCTGGTGATCAATGCCAACTAGCTCCTGTGATATTTTCTAGAAAGGCGTTAGAAAGTGGTTTAGGAATATCGCTACTCGAGAGAGCTGCAACTCTCCATGAAGGGATTCTCACCACTAGGTTAACGACACAATACCGTATGAATGACGCCATTGCAAGTTGGGCATCGAAGGAGATGTATGGAGGATTGTTGAAGTCCTCTAAGACTGTCTTTTCTCATCTTCTTGTAGACTCTCCTTTTGTTAAGGTATTAAACTCCTAATTGATATCTCTATTCTCTTTGTGAAGTGAAGGCTGCTATTTACATCTTGGGCCTTGTTTGGATAAGCAGCTTAATTAAGCACTTATCATATATGTGCTAAGTTATTACTATAACAAAAGATAAAATAAAGTCAAATCGTTTTCATAAGCTATCTATGAGGGCTTGGGGAAATAAATTGAAAACAGCTTATGAACATGTTATAAGTTATTTTCACAAGTTCTCCCAAACATTTTCACAAGTGCTTATACTAGTAAATAAACTCAAATAAACAAATCCAAATAGGTCCTTGTTTTAACTAGAGGAGTATAGAGATGTGACTCAAAATGGTTTGAGTTATTTGAGAAAGTTATATGAAAACAATTTTCTGAGACAATGTTATATGTGTCCATATACTACATGTACTTTTTGTATTACTTATTTTTATTACATGCATGGAAAGTCTGACCTTGATGTTGTTGCAGCCTACATGGATAACACAGTGCCCTCTACTACTGCTTGACACTCGAATGCCATACGGAAGTCTATCAATTGGTTGCGAAGAGCATCTAGATCAGGCTGGATCAGGCTCATTGTATAATGAAGGAGAAGCTGATATAGTTTTGCAGCATGTATTTTCCTTAATTTATGCTGGTAATAATAATTGACTCTGTAGATAGTAGTTGATATTTCTTTTTTTGTTTTCATTCCTTTTATTCTTTGATCCAAGAAAAAGAGATTTTTGCATTCCATTTGACATTGTTGTTGTTTTGGAATGCAAGGTATTGTCTTCCAAAGTTCCGAAATCTTGTCACAACTTATTTGTCATTTGTGTTTGCTGACATTAGAATTTTCTTGTCAATTACAATCTGAAATTCAGGTGTTAGCCCAAATGCTATTGTAGTTCAGTCCCCTTATGTTGCTCAAGTTCAACTTTTGAGGGACATGCTTGACGGGGTTCCTGAGGCTGCCGGTATTGAAGTTTCCACAATTGATAGTTTTCAAGGTCGGGAAGCTGATGCTGTAATTTTATCAATGGTATGATCCGAATCCAAACTCTACAATCATGAAAAATGGGGAGAGACAGTACATATTTCCCTATACTTGGTTTCTTTGTTTCATAAAAGAATGATGCTAGTATTTCTCTCGTAAAAATATTTATCATCTGGGCTTGCTCATGAACTGACATAATCAGATTTGTTTTCCCGTCTTTTCAAAAACTAAAATAAAAAAATAGGTACGATCAAACACATTGGGAGCTGTTGGATTCCTTGGTGATAGCAGAAGAATCAATGTTGCCATCACAAGAGCGCGCAAGCATTTAGCTGTAGTCTGTGACAGCTCAACTATATGCCACAACACATTCCTAGCAAGACTTATGCGCCATATTCGACACTTTGGTAGGGTGAAGCATGTAGAACCGGATAGTTTTGGAGGAGGGTTTGGACTTGGCATGAATCCAATGTTACCTTCTATGGATTAGTGTTGCAAGTGTAACAGTGGCATGAAACAAATTTAGAAATGCCTATAAGCAATTGTTCCAGGGGATTTTTATTTTTTTGGGGGGATATTCATAAACTGGTTTTATACTTAATCAATACTTGTATAGCAATTTATAAAGTCAAAATTTGTGTATCAAGAAATACTCATGCATGAAAATTATGGAAGGACACTTCCACAATAATTGTAACATGAGACAATGTATATTTTTCATCATTCTATAGGAATTGAACCATAGATGCAAGTGTTATGCATGATAGTATGGGGTAAATATTGTTTCATGGAAATTCATGACACCGGTTGTAGATAAATGCAGTGAATAAAGGCAATATTACTTCTATTCCTGCAATATAACGCTTTCATGTTCAATACAATGTGACTTAGAAGGAAAGCATTAGTAGGTACTAGGTTCCTCTTCTGATTTGAGCAAACATTGACATGCATATTTGGAAATAAGACAAGATAATGCTCCAAACATACGCTAATTTCTTACTTTGAACCTAAATTATCAACGATTGAATGAAGTTAGAAATGTTTAGCTATGTTTGAAACATACAAGAAAAATATATGAAACAACAATCTAAAAAGATACATCTAGATTATTGTAAGGTCAGAGAGGTGGATGCCAAGTGAGTCCTATTTGGATCAAAATAAAATTGAATTCAATCGATTTGATACACATGTATCGTGATTCAAAGGAAAATTTAATTCAATCAATATGAACTGTTGTACGTATCTATTTTGGACATGAATGTTTCATGAATCTCACAAATCATTCAGATGAATCTCTATTATAATTTTAATCATACAACTTAAAGCAATGGTCAACATTAGACTTATGCAAATGGTGAAGTTTTTCTTTCTTTGAAATGTAAATGGTAAATTTGGCCAGTTTCCTGAAACTATTTTCAGGCATTATTACTGACGGCTACTTATTCACCATATGTTGATTTTTCCTCTCTATCACATGTAGAGATTGAGTTGCAGTAGCATTCTAAAAAATTATGAAAATGACATTTTAGTATTTTCAAATTTTCAAAAATTATTCATTTGAAATTCACAATGAGAAGAATTAAACAAACACTATTTCTGTCATTTATTTTAGAAGTGAAAACAAAATGGAGAAAGTAAATGGTACCTAAAAGTAAAAACAAACCGCAGAACATTGCTGCATAATGTTTGACAAATTAATAAATTGCCAGGTGTGTGTTTGGCAAATTAATGAATTTAGCAACTCCCAGAAAGTGAATTGGAACACTGATGTCTTGCATGTGAACACAGTGCAATGGCAGTTTAAGCTTAGAAATTCACTGCAAGACAACAGTAATACAAAAATATAATAAGACTAAGATCACTTCTAGTTCATTGTACGCAATGTTCTTATTATCTTTTATCATTTCCCGGAGGCTGCTTCAGCAGGAGTTTTGGTCGTCATCTGATCAACTGCATGAACTGCACTCTGAAGCTCCTCCCATATGGCTTTATAGACCATCCTTTGCCTACTCACGGCTGATTGTCCCTCGAAGGCTGTGGATACAACGTCAATGCTGCAAAACAAAACCACAAACTAGAGCTATCAATCAAGCTATAAAGTCTAGTATGCCAAACACAACTATCAATGTAAAACATGGAACAGTGCCTCAAGGATATTTACTTATATCAATGAGGATATCAAAGGTGTTAAAAAAAAATCAATTTTCCGTTTAGATTTGGATTTGGATTTTTATTTTGTGCTACTCAATGTCATCCTCAAACTTTGGACAAGAGTCACATATGTAGCTGAATGGTGAGGAATAAGCGGCCACGGATGCGCCAACCTTATTGTCATGTATGGAACAAACACATTAAGCTAACTGTTATTTCATGAGAGGATACACCGAGCTTGCTATCTAGTTGGTTGGTTAATACCAAACATTAAGTCTCATACACCGAGCCAATTTCGTGAGTAGCCAATTGGTTACAAGTTGTAAGTTTATACTTCAACTATGAGCTACTCAGTTCGATACTTGGCACAAGGATAGTATGTATGTTGGTCAAACAAGGAAGCCCATACAACATATGTCTTATTGTCAACTGGGCAGCAAAACTTTCCCAAAAATATTAATGGCACACTTTTCTATCACAAAAATATTTTTTAAAAAATAAAATAAAAAATTGAAGCAACCTTTCATCCCATCCACCATGCTTTAAATGTTATATATCTACAGATGTTTCAATGGCTGAGACTTGTGATGAGATTATGAAATTGCCTTTAATTTGGTGCAAAACAAAGGTCTTTCAAAAAGGGTTTCCTTAATAAATATGCAAATGGATTGACATAGTTGCCATTTGTTCTATCACGTCGCAATGCCACTATTCCTTATACATCACATCACACTTGTGACTTCAGGTAGTCGAGACCACCTTTCAAGCCTAGATATGGAAATCAAATCGCTTGTGAGTATGGCTTTGTGGGTCAATAAGAACCCTCTTTTGCCCCTATTATTGTTAGATCAATACATAGTTGTTTTGGGAAGAAAGAAGAGATCATGTCTAGTTGTCCCTCTTTCTTGAGAAAACTATCAAAACCTTATTCAGGCGAAATGTACTTACAAGAAGCAAAAGCTATTAGCACGATGTTGGTTCTAAATTCTTTTTCCAGATAGTGTGATTTGAATCCACTCTAAATTTTTCTACGTAAGCATGTTATTGTGATTTTCATGTTTGTCAATAATTAGGTTAACTTATGCACGACATTTCCATAGGCAATTTTTACACTGACCAATTATTCCAGAGCAAGTAGCACTTTTTTCCACAAAAATAAAGGTGTGCTTTTGCTTCCCACAAGGGGTGTCGATATTTGTTCATTTCAACGCTAGAAATGGTATGTCTGCAGAGGAGATTTTCCATCAATCATCATGTGCTAACCACCATCAACAAAACAAGCAGCTGAATGTGAAAACTGCCATCTATATAAGACTGCTTGCTCCAAGCTCCTTGATCAAAATATTTCACTTAGGTTTTGGGAAAGTGTTGTTCCTGCTGACTATTAATTGATTTTTGATTTATCAATTTATCGTATAGTTGTATTTAAGTTTAAGCTTGACCCATGGTCACCCTACTTGAAATTCACATGGCACAACCAAACAGGGAATTTTGGTGTTTGTCATGAGAGCATGTCTCTAAACTAAAATTAACTGTGGGTAAGGAGGGAATATCGCATATATGGATTTTCTAGTTCTCTGTGCATATATGGATTTTCTATATGAATATTGCATATATGGATTTTCTAGTTCTCTGTGCATTATCTGTTTTAAGGGAGTTAATATTTTTTTATGGAGAAATTAGAAAGATTTATTAGTTTATTGAACAATAGCCTTGTATCACTTTGCTGCTGTTCAGTTTCTCTGTTTGGAGGATACTTCACCCTCCAACCAACGGTTGCTTCCTCTCTTTTCTCTTACAAAGTTTATTCTTTAAGCGATAGGATATTTTCATCAAAGTATCAAACTCTAGGTACAAATCTGAAAGTATACAACTAGGTTAATTATACTTTGAATGACACAATAGTGTTTGCCGTGTTATAGAAATTAGAAAAATTTAAAAGTTTCACCTTCAGTCATCCATGGAAAGTGGCTCTGAAATTAACCAGTACAGTAACGTTTTGTAGAAATTATGTTTAACCAATCCAACCATTAAATCATATTATATTATTTTGATGATCATGCATACAAAACTTCAGGCATTCATAGGTAATACAATGTAATTTAACAGTAGATATTCAAATTTACTAAGGGTGTAACTATCATAATTCGTAATATACGTGGAATTTTGTATCTTTACTACTTATATGAAATTTAAAAGTTTTTGAATTATATGAAATTTTGTAGATTTACTACTTATAATGAACTTTCAGTTCAACCATTTAACTATCAAAATCAACAAATCCCAACTCTCTGTGAATGTCTGTACAATGGTAACTACAAAATTAACGAAAAAGCGATATTCACTTCAATGGTTAAAGATATGCTTACCTAACGTGTCGTCCATCACCATAAGCATCCTTTACAGAGACTGCTTCTGCATTGAGTTGTTCCTTTATCTTTTGAAGCAAGTCGCATATTGACATTGAAAGAATAAGAATGAAATTAGACCCCAAAAATGAGATAACAATGAAGTTCTACGCTATTGTGAGTAAGTACACGAAATAGTAAATCAGAATGTTTTTCCTCAATTGCAGGTCGATTTGGTTGCAAATTCATATATTAAAGAACATCAATCAACTTAGAATTTATCTTAGAATTTGATGATTGTACCTAGATAGGAAAATAAAGATATAGAAGTCCTAAATAAAATTTCTTCCTCTGTGTTTCTGTTCTTCTCCTCTCCTACTCTTCTTATAACATTGCAGCAATGATGTAAGAAGAGGAGAAGAGCAGTTTAATTCCAGTTTGGCAGATTAGAGGGGGGAAAAGATAAATCTTCCATCTCATTTGATTCATGTAGCCCATCCCACTTAGTGGGATACGGCTTGGTTGCTGTTGTATAACAATATAGATTGGGTTTGAAGAATTTATCAATGCCCTCCAAAATCACCCCTTCGCATTTTGAGTTCAAAATCCCCAAAGCCCTCCCCTCCCAAAATCCTCTATCACTTCCACTTCCTCCTTTTTTTTCCCGAGCCCTCTCCTGCCCTCCTAAACTCCCAAACAGACCCTAAATAGTAAATGGATTAGAACCCATATTTACACTTTCAGTTTAATTCCATTGTTTCTCCTTATACTCTGTTGGAACACTAGGCGTGTCTGCGTGTGAATTGAAAAATTCCTAGAAGTCCCACATAGGAAAAATTTATACACAACTAGTGTTTATATAGTGGAGGTAGGACTCCCAAAGATGTGCCCTAGGGGATACACAGTTCTGTAAACGGGAGAAGATGCAGTCAACATGACCACCACACGTGCGTTGGCCGGGCTTGGGCTATCAATTTTTAATTACCCAAGACATTAAATTAAGTAATATTTTTTTGGTTTCGGTACACGCTATTGCCATGTAAGCATTTTGCATGCGTCAACATGTGTTTGGAACACATCCGCACGCGCCATCTATTAGTTAACTCTTGGTTTTGTTGCTCATTAAACAGACGAGATCACATTATTGATTTTCTAACGGTCAAATGATCTCAACCATCAGTTTTGTAACCGATTTTATCTCCTAGCCTATATAAAGAGCTCGTCTCCCTCACCTCTATCTACACCAAAACACAACAACTATCAAATTTTATCTCTTGAACAGTTTTTGAAATAGTGTTCAACACTTAAGAGTGTATTACTATTGGTAGATTTTGGTGTAATTCATTTGCATCAATAATATCCAAATCCCAAACCATATAGATTAACAATACAATTTCAGAAACAAATCAAGAGACAATTGATCGAACACATACGGGGCAATGAAATGAAAGAAAGAATACCTTTTGCTGCATGGACTGAATGATAGGCAAATCAATAGAACCAGCATCATTTAAATTAGTAGCGCGTGAAGTGAACTTGCGAATAGAAGTAACAGAGGTGAACAATAATTTATCATCATGTTTAGGAGAACGTGTAGCTTGTGAAGTGGATCTGAGGAAGGAGATATGATTAGGAGAAGTGGTTCGAACGAGGTAAGGTCGAACCAAAACTGGAAGAGCTCTGCGTAGTAAAGTGGTATTGGATGAGAGTGACAAAACCTGTGCCCGCATTTTTATTTCTTCCTTGTTGCTTGGAGATTTGATGAATTCAATGAAATGATCGATAGATTAATGAGTCTGTTCAACTTGAGCCACACCTACAATACCACCACCACCCAAATATTTTATGTTTTATTATTTTTTTACTTAATCATATGTCTATTTTATTTTTGAGTTTAATGGTGATGGAAAATTGTTTTGCACCGTCAACTCATCACCATTAAACTCTTTATTTTTTAGGCAAAGATTTGTGGTTTTTTAGTGGATAATAATGAGGATTTTTTTCTTACCCTGATAACTTCTCACATGTCTTTTGATTTGCATATGTGATTGGACATTTTTAGATATGGGTCAACACCTTGATCATGTTATAGGCAACTGACCTACAGTGACAACATCTGCTAGACGAGAGAGGTTATAGTAGGCTTAGGTGGAGGGTCGGGTGAGGCAATGCAGAGCATGGGCATCATGAGTGATGGATTGCAACTGTCTCAAGTGCCTTTGCCCCAGTTTGAGGATGAAGCACCGTAGCATCATAAATATAAGGATAATGTAGAGGAGCACGACGAACCTCGTGATGTTGATGATGATGATGATGATTTTCCAGATGTTGGTGAGGATTTACCCTCTCTAGATTCATATCATGATCGTCCATCAAACTTGTTTGTTGTAAGCTTGTATATGCATCATGTGGCTAGATTCTGGAAATAGTCTTTAGCGAACCCTTTTATGGACTTGTTCATGTAATCAAGGTAAGACATATTATATGCATAAGAGAATAAGACATATAACAAAACCAACAAAACACGTAAAGACAGAAAGGCAATAGAATGACAAAGCAAAGAGGTGTTTGGCACCCTCCCTGCTACGACAAATTATAAGCATTTTTGTGTTGATTCCCCTCTTTTTGGGCTTCTTCTCGTTGCCTTCTTTTCTATGACTTCCCTCATCTCAGACTTGTCAACATACATTTTTAGTTTGTTGATATATTCTTGTTGTTAGGGCGATACATTGATCCACTTGACAAGCATAATGTTTATGTTCTCTATCAAGTGGTCGATCGACTAGGCATGTCGTAAAATAATACGACACCATACCAAGGCTAATATGTCGTCTTTTTACTCATTGAACTCCCCCTTCAAAAGAAGAGATTCGTGTGTACTGATGTTGATGCAGGTTGCGTGTGTTAACGACCTCAAAACAAGATAGTGGTATTTTCAATTCATCATAGACTCGCCAAAAGGGTCGAAAAATTTCCAGGGTTGATGAAAAGAGTTTATCCCCTGAAAGTTGTTGCCTTTCGGACTATCCCACCGAACCCCGAAGATATGAAAGAACGTATGATGGTGAATTTCAAACATCAAAATTTTCGCATGTTATCACCAAGGCCTTCATATAGCCCCATCAATTAGGGTGTAGTTAGGATGTGGGGAGGGAACATTAGCCGGTTCAAAACTTGAACTGTAAACTCTTCAAAGGGAAAACAAACTTTAATGTGGCAAAAACTTGTGTCGTACATAGATGATGTAGTATTTTTCTATCAATCAAAAGTAAGTATTTATGTATCGTCTCCTCAAGGACTAGTGCGATATCACAGACCGTTCAACATCAAATATCATTTAAGTTAAAAGATTGATTTTGTTTGTTGAAACTATGTAACCTAAATTGTAAAGATAAAGATTGAGAGTAATAAGGCGTAAAAATGTTGGAATTAGAGTTCGTTGATTAAGTGTCAAACATAACCTATTAATCACATATATGGATTCTAGCGTTTGACCGATATTATCACGTATCGCTCGACAATATCATTTGTGTCCAAATAATATTGTGAAATCAATTGTATCGTTAAATCGTTGATGTCTCAAACTATTAAACGATCCAAGAGTCGATCGTATCGTTTAATCGACGATTTCTCAATCTATTAAACGATCTGAAAGCATTAAGATCCGATACTTTGTGTGATTATCAAAACATCAATCCTATGTCTAGAATTATTGTTTTGATAGATGAGTATTATAAACCTAGATTCAAAAGTACTTTTCAATAACAATTAAATCAAAGATAAGAAATGAATTGCAAGAATAACTTCAATATCATGTAAATTGCTAGAATCATATATTATAAGATCAAAAGATTACAATATCAACTTAATCAAGTACCTCTAATCCCAACTAAGGAGATTTAGTTCATCATTGTAATGAGAACATTACAAAAGTGGAAAGAAAGTTGGAAATTCATGCTAAAGACTTGATTTCTTAAAGAATCTTGATGAATCCAACTCAATCACCCTTGCTCTATGAAAAACAGAAGAATTTCGCCCTATCCTCTCTCTATTACCAGTGATCACTCTTGCTAAAATGACTGAAGGGTATTTATAAACTTTCTGATATGACTCAACTCACCTCGCGAGTAGATGCATTCGCCATGGCGAGTTGACATTACTTCACCAGTGGGTTTCTGCCACGTCAGCTCTGGGAAGTCTAGGCCGCTTTTGTTCGCATCGCGAGTGATTCCTTCGCCATTGCGAGTAACTCGTCTTCCACTCTCCATTGCGATCTAGGAGGCGAATGATTTTTGGGCTCTCTGGAAGTTGCTCGCCTAGAACTCGCCGTTGCGAGCTTCTACTTGCCTTGATTTCGCCATTGCGAGTTGGAGGCGGAGGATATGTTGGAACACCCCGAAATCCCAGCTTTAAAAATTCTTTTATATAATCAGAGTATAACACGTAATCAGGATGTCACATTTCAAAACAACTTTAAACAAAATGAGTAATAATTTATTCCTCGTCTTTATTCAAAATGTAGCAGCGGAAACATAATTCAAACTCTTTAAAAGATTAGTTCTTCGCACCAATGTCATAATTAATTTAAAAACGATACATAAAGGAATAGAAACAAAAGATAATCCCCATCCCGTTACGTATCAGAGCTCCTAAGACTCCACAAGGACCTCTCACATCATCAATCCTAAGCTCGGTCACCTGCACTTGCCCACGAGGCGGCAATTCCAACAGAATGGGTGAGATTCACATCAATTATATTAGCATATAACTCAAATATCTATGCTTAACAACAACAACAAGATTCATCACATAGAACAGGAACGTCTCAAATCATCCAAATATACAATTCATCTTAAAACATGTTCACATAACAAATCATCTCATAACGTCTTAAATACAAGACTCGACAATGCAACTCGACTATGCAACTCTAACATCTTAAACATCATGCATGTGGTACCAATATTTAAGCTTAAATAAGCTTCACCGTCGCTTTGAGCAAAATGCTCCACCGTCGCTTTGATCATAAGCTCCACCGTCTCAAATTATGCAAATGCATGAACTCGACTATTTATACTTAAACAAGTTACATACAACATCTTAACATCATTTACGACTCTTGACTGACACATGCAATTATAACACATTTACATGGCAGCAGTTCAGCACATTTAACACATTCACAGCACATAATCATTGTCACAAATATCATTTAAACATCAATCATATAACTCACTTAATAAGCATATAATCATAGATTAAGGTCAACAGTTAAGAATCATCTCACAGCATCATTACAGGTTATAATTTAGGTCTTAAACATCTCTAATACTATCCATAAGTCTACCCTCAAAGCCTCGCTCAAAACAGAGTTCTAAAACTCAAGTTATAGTGGTCTGAGACCACATTGTTCGCTGTGGCGAGTGGGACTGCTCGCCACGGCGAGCTACTTAAATTGCATTCTGCCACTTGCTCGCTACGGCGAGTGATGTTGCTCGCCTCGCGAGCACTAAAGGGTTGCTCGCCACGGCGAGTGATGTTGCTCGCCTCGCGAGTTAAACTGTTCTGCTCGCCACGGCGAGTAGGTCTGCTCGCCACGGCGAGCGGTCGCAGAACAGGTTGCGGGTTCGCTCAAATCCTCGCTAAAACTCGTCCAATCTCTCATACTAAGGTTCTAATCATTCAGAATTAAGGTCCTAGTGATTAATCTAGGTTCTGTAACAGGTTTCTACATCAATTCACATCATTCTCACATCAATTCCTCAAAATCCATTAAACCCTAACTTAAGAACTCCCTCTAAAACCTTCCCAATCCCTTTGTTAATCATAAATAATGAATTACAGCATAACATAATCGAAGCTAGGCTCACCCTTACCTGGTAATATTGCAGAATCGCAGGTCTCTCCTCTGTGGCCACTTTTCTCCCTTTTTCTCCAACAGTCCGTAACGTACTGACTGTTCCTCTCTAAACCTAATTTCCTTTTATACCTCTTTCTAATCTCATTAATCCCCACAACTCTATCTAATTCAAAAACAGCCCCACAACTTTAGTATTTATTTTTATTTCCAACCTTATTCTATTAAATAATAAAATAACCCGCCTAATAAAACCACAACATAACACATAAATCACGTAAATCATGTAAATATATTCTCAACTCGAAAAATTAATTAAATAATCGAAACGGGCGTTACAACTCTCCCCAACTTAAAGAATTTTCGTCCTCGAAAATATTACCTCATTCATGCCTGAGTACCAGTCAAAGCGAAAACTCTCCCGGTAGCCTGAGCCTTCTTAGGCTTCTTGCATTGCGAACCAATGTGACCTTCCTCATTACAGTTAAAGCACACAACATCATCGAACTTGCAGTCTGGGGTAATATGCCCCTTCTGTCCGCATCGGTAACACCTCTTCGCATCTCTCGTACAAGCATTACTCTTGTGGCCCTTTTCACCACAGCTATAGCAGACCATCCCAGCAGGGGCATCTTCCTTCTGAGGTCTCCTCTCATCATTCACCTTCTGCTTACCCTTATCAGCCGGGGCGCTGTAAGGCTTATCACGATCTTGTTGGCGCTTACCCTTCCGCTCCTTCAGAACCTTATAATGAGCTTTGGTGTCCTCCTCATAAATTCTGCAGCTACTTACCAATTCGGAGAACTGACGAATCTTCTGATACCCAATTGCTCGCTTCACCTCAGCACGCAAGCTATTCTCGAACTTGATACACTTGGAGAATTCAATAGTCTCAGCAGTGTAGTGCGGATAAAACTTAGCTAGCTCAACGAACTTAGCAGCATACTCCGTGACTGACATGTCGCCCTGCTTCAGCTCCAGAAACTCAATCTCCTTCTTTCCGCGGACATCCTCCGGAAAGTATCTATTCAGGAATTCCCTCCTGAACACAGCCCAAGTAACTTCACCCTCGTTCTCCAGATTCGAACGAACACTAACCCACCAGTCATCAGCTTCTTCGGCCAAACAATGCGTACCAAAACGAACCATTTGAGGTGCAGTGCACTCCATTACTCGAAAAATCCTTTCAATCTCCTTGAGCCAAGTCTGAGCTCCATCAAGATCATACCTGCCCTTGAAAGTAGGTGGATGGTTCCTCAGAAACGTCTCCAACATTCGAACTCCATTGTTACCACCAGCGTTAGGTTGATGTCCAACCGCTTGAGCCATTGCTTGCAAAGCAGCAGCAAGAGCAACATCATTTCTCCCAGCCATCTTATTCCTCTACAAAGCAACCATAAGTTAGAATAATATAACTATACTACTCTAACTCTAAGACAACGTCACTCGACTCTCTAATTGGCCGGACGGACCGACCTGCTCTGATACCAATTGGAACACCCCAAAATCCCAGCTTTAAAAATTCTTTTATATAATCAGAGTATAACACGTAATCAGGATGTCACATTTCAAAACAACTTTAAACAAAATGAGTAATAATTTATTCCTCGTCTTTATTCAAAATGTAGCAGCGGAAACATAATTCAAACTCTTTAAAAGATTAGTTCTTCGCACCAATGTCATAATTAATTTAAAAACGATACATAAAGGAATAGAAACAAAAGATAATCCCCATCCCGTTACGTATCAGAGCTCCTAAGACTCCACAAGGACCTCTCATCATTCAGAACTCTAGGGAAAATTTAGATAAATATGTGACATTAATGTCGTGATACCGACCACAACCAAGGCGGTGTAAAGATGAACTTGTGAATGGGAAACACATAAGGATATCTTGAGGAATGTGTGATGGTGATGGAAGGAGAAACTTGAAAATTAGTGAAAACCTTGCGCTAGTAGAAAATCCTTGATGGATAAGAAGAGAAATCGACAATGAAAGAAGATGGCGCCTACTTAATTAATCGACAATGAAAGAAGAAAAACTGCAGATAGATATTTATAGGGAAAAAAACTTAATTAACCCAACTAATTAAAAGGCTTCCTAGACTAAGACGTTGAAATGGCGTCTACTTTTAGCAATTATGACCTTCATAAAGTTTAATAAAAATTAATGAGGTCTGACTTCTTAAATCAAACCTTTCTTGACATGTTTTTAATTGTGTAGCGAAACATCATGCCCATTCAAAAAACACCAACATAAATGTCACTAGCCATCATGCATATCCAACGACTCCTAACACACATACATATTGGAGAGGGCTACACAACAAGATTATGGATCACATTAAGACTCGTGAACCCAAAATAAAAAATAGGGGGATACTTGGACTGCAACCGCACTCAGCCAGTTAACAACAACCATAATGTTAGGGTCGGTTGAACACATGCTAAGATGCACATATTCCATACAATGGTTCATTTACATGTGAACCAACGACCAAACATACGGAGCATATGTTCAGTTGTCAAAAGGTTTGTCTGGCGGATCATGTTTGCACAAAGCACGAGCTACCATAAAATTGATACAAGCCATCACTTGACTCCATTAGCTAATTACTTGGGGGGCAACTGCTCTAGTACGGGGAAAAACCCATTTCTTTTGTGGACCGGGTCACTCCCATCAACTAACATGTGGGTGAACCATTACATGGACTCCCCCCAAAGTCACTGAATTAGGGTCGCGTGACATGATTTACACTGTTCAATTCATATCCAAGATCAGGATGCTATAATCCGCTCACAAGTGTCCTTAGAGGACAACGATGACACCTCATCATATGATGTTTTTAGTCAGGTTTTGGAGTTTATTTCTATGCGTGTGAAGACAATATAAAGGTTTTAAAGTGTGTTGCTCATGGTTTTTGGAATGATTTGGTTTTAGGCGTTGTTATTATATTGTTTCCCTAACGATACAACTTTAAAGGTGTTTTGAATCCTTTTATTGATTAAGAAATTTAAAAAAATTATCCAAAATAAAAAGAAGAAAAAACATGTACAACTCTAACTTTCTTAAACCATACACTTTATATAAAATGTGTGGCTCTATCTATTAGGCTATTTGACTAAAAAAACTATTCAACACTTCATTTTGTCTCTATTTCTCTCCTTCTATCATATCTTTATATATCATTTTCTCTCTCTTGAAAGGTGTCAACTTATTTTGGATATTGGCCAATCTTTTTTCTTCAAATTATATAAGTGATCTTGGAGAACTCTTTAAAAATTCTAAATTAAAACATTATTCTTTAAAAGATCAAATATTTCAATTTTTATTACAATAAAACTCAAGTTTTCATAAAAAAAAATGATCATTTAAGGTCTTTAAAGAATGTCACGGAAGCATTCATTAAAATTTCTCATATATTTTATCAAGTAATCCATCTGTTTTAAAATACACGTCGCTTTTTTGCAATATATATTGTTTATATAACTTGTTTTGACCATACTTTTCAACTAATATTATATAATATAAATGTTAGTATCATATAAGATGGTGTTCGATTTATATAAATAAATATTTTTAAAAAAATATACAATTTTTTATTTTAAATAATTATATATATATATATATATATATATATATATATATATATATATATATATATATATATATGGTAAACATATTGGAATATAAAGTGAATCGTACATCTTCTCACCTACCCTACAAACCAAAGGTATGCAAGCACTATGTTATTATCTTCGTCGTTTTCCAATTTCACCAATATCCCAAATTTTAAAGGGAATGTTAACATTATTAATATATGCTATTATTATATATATTTCGACTAGAACATTGTTATAAATTTTATCATTAAGAAACTTATAAATTTCACTGAATATTACTCACACATGTCAGATGGGTTTTTCTTCCAAAAAAAAAAAAAAAAAACAATGAATTTACAAGGACCACAATCAACAACGTGCAAATACACGATCACCGACTTCTGTCTACTTAAGCCACCAACCATTGCATACAAGTAATTGGCTTAGCACTAAGGCCTTACCAATCCAAAGCCACCAACCAAGGCAATCACTAACGTTATTTGGGATATATTTAATACTAAATATTTTGGACCCTAAGTATATGATGCTATTGAAAAATTTGACTATCTTTTTTTTATATAATTTATTCAAAAGAATAGAAAACTGCTATAAATAAATAAATAAAATTTACAGGTTTATTAAATAGAATTTTGAGGAAAATTACACTCCCCACCCTTGAAGATATAAGTATTACACACCTTTCTTCTCGTTTGTTACAAATAAGTTTTTGGTGGTGAGGTCTACGTTACCCTATCTTGTTTAGAGGGTAATTACTCTCTCATTATATCAACCAATCAAAATGTAATATATATGTATATATATATAGCCAACATTAAATGTCAAATAAATGAGTCAATTATTTCTAAAAATAAAAAAATTAATCTTAATCATAAGGTAACTTATAATACTTTTCATTTTAAGTTAAATATGTTTTTGGTCCCTATAAATATACCAACTTTTCATTTTAGTCCCTCTAAAAATTTCCTTCAACTTTTAGTCCCTTAAAAAATTTTCATCTTCACTTTTGGTCCCTCATTTAAAGTAAACTCATATCTAAAATTCATATTTTTGAATAAAACTTTGCAGAAAAATCCATAATATTACAAGAATCACTCCCACAAAAAATTGAATTTTTTAACAAAACATGAATTTAATATGAACTTTTATATTTTTTATGGTTAAAAATTCATATTTAATTTATGTTTTTGTTAAAAAATTCTAATTTTTTCTGGGAATGATTTTTACAATATTCTACATATATCTGCACAATTTCATTAAAAAAAGTACTAAAGTTAACTTTAAAATAGGGACCAAAAGTAGTGATTGAAAATTTTATTGGGACAAAAAGTTGAAGTAAGATTATAGAGGGACTAAAACAAAAAGTTGGTATATTTATAGGGACTAAAAACATATTTAACCCTTTAATTTTTATTTAATTATATTAAGGTGTTCAATCTTAATTAATCTACACTACAAGACTTATAACAAATAAAACTTTACATCAAATTTCTTTCATCTCGATGTCCTTAAATTCATCACTTACATTCATAAAATTTCTTCCATTCCAGAATCTCAAACGTGAGGACAAAAACATCTCCTTAATTCAAAAAAAAATTCTTTATTCTTCCCTATTGATCAATTCTTGTTTCTTTTTCTTTATTCTTCCCATTTTGATTGTTCAATTTTGTCGTTCCAAATTGTCGTAGTTTCCAATTATAGTGAGAATTGTCGTTGTTTCTAGAACCATGTAAGGTATCGTGACTTGATTTTTTTTATTTAAGCAGCCAAACTAATAAAATCTGCTAACACGTATAGACCTGCCTCAATATCAGCCAAAGCCTTTAAGTCCAAACAAAAGAACAAAAGCCTCATGACATAACCATTTCAGCAGCAACCGAAAAAAAATGCTAGAAAATCCCACAACATCACAACGGCAACACCTGCTAGCAGTCCTTAAAGTACAACTGATGACTTACTCAATTGTTATAATTAACTACCTTACAACCAAGAAAAATCAAATAAAAAAAAATTAAGTCACCATACCCTGACGTGGTTCTGGAAATAACGGCAATTCTCACGATATTTGGAATCAAACGGACGACGATTCTCACAAAAATTGAAAACTGCGGCAGTTTGGAACGACAAATTTGAACAATCAAAATGGGAAGAATAATGAAAAAGAAACAAATATTGATCAATATGGAAGAACAAAGAAGAAAAAATTTGAATGAAGAAGATGTTTTTGTCCTCACGTTTGGGGTTCTTGAATGGAAGAAATTTTATGAATGTAAGTGATGAATTTAAGGACATCCAGATGAAACAAATTTGATGTAAAGTTTTATTTGTTATAAGTCTTGTAATGTAAATTAATTAAGATTGAACACCTTAATATAATTAAATAAAAATTAAAGGGTTAAATATGTTTTTAGTCCCTATAAATATACCAACTTTTTGTTTTAGTCCTTCTAAAATTTTACTTCAACTTTTTGTCCCTATAAAATTTTCAATCACTACTTTTGTCCCTAGAAAAAATTGACTCATTTATTTGACATTAAATGTTGCCAATGTATATTACATTTTGATTGGTTGATATCATGAGGAGGTAAATACCCTCTAAACAAGAGAGAGTAATCTAGAAAAAACTTTGTTGTTCATTGTATTTTTTTTAAGGAATGTTCATTGTATTTTTAGAATGTATAACCTTTCTTGATTCTTGATTGATGCCAAATCTACATTCACTTAATATTTGCCACTTGTTTCAACTTTAAAAAATAGATTTTGTGCTAAAAAGATCTAGAGATTTAAAAAAAAGTGATCTAAAGTTGTTTACCTACTACCCATAAAAATTCATTTAAAAAATAAAAGAGTTTTAACTTATACATTTGTTACCTCCTTGTTTTTGAAAAAAAATAGATTTTGAGAAAAACTAATCCTAATAGCTTTTCATTTTATGGTCAAAATATATTTTTTTGATAAAATGATTTTTCTAAAAATCCTAAACAAACACTTAAAAAACTGATTTTTTTTAAAAAAATAAATAGATTTTTTTTAAAAAAAACCTGAAACAAACGGGATCTTAGTGTCATCAAACGGTAAACATCAAACGATCGTTAGTCTTGATGATAAACACACTATGAAGGAACGCACTTGGGTGACTTTTGAGAGGGAAAGGCACGTGCCTTTAGCTCAATCTCATCCATCAGATCAATCGTGCGCTCAACATAATGGCACGTATCAAACATTTTTTATTTTTTATTATAAATAATAACAAAACAAATCAGATAGAGTCCATCCAAAATCACGACCAATTTCTTCACCATCCGCCGTCGTCGTTAACCCTAATGTTGCCGGAGTTGTGACTGACGCCATCGACCACGCACTAACGTCTTCGCCAATCTTCCTCCACTGCCAGATTTGTCTCTACTTAGACTTATAAAACTCTTCTAATTATAGATTTACACAATTTTTCTAAAGGTATAGATTTGCACGAATGTTTCTCCTACACATCATAATTTGTTGATTTCTCATTCATCTTCGGGTTCCTTTGTTGTTTTTGCATGTTGATGTTAGTTTTCTGTTTGATTTTGCTTTGTGTAATGATTAAATTTGTCTTTTAGTATAATGGTGGTTATAAATCAATTCATCAACCCTGAATTAATCCTCAATTAGTCCCAATTCAATTCCACTGCATAACAAGAGATTGAGAAAAGAAAGATGAACAACTGATGGTTGACGGTGCGGAAGAGGTCGGGTGGCAGAGGAGGGTGGCGAAGGGAGTTGTTGATTATGGGTGGTGGATGAAGAGATTTTGTTCATGTTCTAATTTGCTTATGGCTCTCATACGTGTTCTCCTTCCCTTAATAAATACTAGTGTTTGATTTTTTAAACAAAGCAGAGACACTTGGCAACATTTGGTTGGGGCAAAGGCAGGTGCCTTTAGCGCCTTAAAGGCACTGAAGTGCTGCCCCACTCTGAACTTTACTTAACGTCAGAAAACGATCAGCAAAAAATGGTCATACCTTTTTCTTATTTGATTTTTTTAGATTTGTTAGCATTTTTCTAACATTAATAAATGTACAACTAATATAACTTGCTCTTTCATATTGTTATCATAAAAATAACAAAAATAGGAATTATACCTGGACTAACATGATTCCAATCGATAATATAAGTGTTAGGCTCATTTTAAAGTTTTTTTAAGTGTCAGATTTGATCTGTTTGGTAAAGATCAAAGAATCGTTACGGTGAAGTTTTGGGATCTGCAGTGGTTCACTGTGCTCTAGTGAGGAGGAAAGCAAGCTTCGCCATCGAAGGAGAATGATGTATGCATGCACATTAGCACTCCTACACTCAAGTAGTGTTTGAAAGAGGTGGAAAGCGTGCAAAATGGATGAAAATGGAAAGTGTACATGGGCGTGATACTGAGTCACTTATATAGCTGTGAAGAGCCTTAACTGTTTCCGGTTTTGCGGCGTCAATCCTGGAGTCCGTTAAAGATGATATGAACAATCATGATTGAACATAGCGTGCTTCTGTGCGATGACGCGCACATGGCTTAGCGTGCACCTTTGCGGTGCTTAGCCCTAACACATCAAATGTCTTTGCAACTACCGACATAGTTCTACTTACGATCATGCCGTGCATGTTTACCATATAGTCTTGGAACACTAGCAAGACAATGTCGAAAAGTTGGAAAGAATAAACACCTTAGTAAGAGCTAGTGTTGGTATGACTTAAAAATGTCGCACATTGGGGAGTCATACTACCTAATAAGTGTTTATATAAGTGGGGGTGACCTACAAGCGTGTGCCTTTGGGGTATCCACTTTTGCGAACGGTTGAGCTCTTAGAATATATATAAATATATATATATATATATATATATATATATATATATATTTCACACGCGCCGCCGCCGTCCGCTGAGCTTGGGCTTGGGGTACCCACTTTTGCGAACAAGTGAGCTCTTAGAAAATATATATTGAACACACGTGACGTCGTCGCCGTCTGGCTGAGCTTGGGCTTGGGTCAAAAAAGACTATATATTTTTTCGTCACTTGAAAATGTTATATTAATTTTTGGTTAATTTAATCATTAAATCTGAATGCGCTTCTTGTAACAAATAAATTTGTTACGATCTAATCCGATCCAATAGAGTATTCGGAAGGTTCAAGATATATCCACACGCGAAAACAAACGCGATTTGTTTTAACTTAATTCACTCCGTTTTTGTTACAAACTCTCCCTCTAAAAGGATAGCTCGCCTCATTTATTCTTTACCCCGAAATTCACAGTTGATGCTTCCTCTGCTTTTCCTCTCTTCTTCCTTTTTCGACTTGTGTTGACGATTCATTCTTCTTTTCTTCTGTCCCGTCGGTTTCGATTGGTCTTCGTACCATATAGAGTGGTTTAATCGAACGATCGATTAAACCATATTTGAGGGTGTTATTTCTCGAACAATTACTTACGGTGCAGTACGTAATCGAACATGTGATCTGGTCATGACTCAACCCGGTATGATTGTTAGTCCACCTTGCATAAACTCAGGTAGTGCCGCAAAACATCTTAAAGAAAATGATCTGGTCATGACTCAACCCGGTATATCTTTGATGGTGATTTCGATTTTATTAAATATACTTTTCTGAACTCGAAAAACAACATATACCCATCATGAACACTCTTCACAAGTCATATTGTCATTCATATGCATGGACTACTATAACTTTCTTTAGTTAATAACCGAGTATCATCTACATACAATTGCAGAGACTAATCATTCGAATCAAATGAGACTGCAATAAATGACAAAATTATTGCTTATATTTTTAACACTACTGCATTCACATGTTTAATTTCAAGCTCATAATCTTTGATTAAACTGAAAGCAATTTATTACGATCTCATCAAAATGATTTTTTTTTTTTTAAGAATTTCAACAAAGTGTTCTTGAGTCCACAAAAATAGTATAGAATAATGAGACAAAAATGTAAATATGATGACAACATATGACATGAAAATTTTGAATATAAGGATAAAATAGTAGTATAGTAGCCGGTAAGTCAGTCCCACCAACTACACGAATCCTGAGTCACACAGATCTATCTATAAATAACCAACAAACACTTCCTCTCATTCCGCGCTCTGCCCTCTTCTTCCTCCGTAGCCATAAGGTGCGATTCATTTCAACACCTCCTTCTCCTTCATTATTCACTCTAATCCAATTATCTATCATTCTCGTTAATCCTCATTAATCCTTGCATTTACCATTACTTTACTCTTTCTAATCTTCATATTCTCGTTAATCCTGCTTAATTTACTTTACCCGTTTTTCTTCTTAGATCTGTAACCAAAAACAAAATTACCCTTTCAGAAACTTACATTTTTTATAATCTAATTACTTAGTTAGTTGTAAGATCTAGCTGATCTAATCATTAGTTTATCAATTAATTAATTATTGATTTTGGTTTTAATTTTGTCGGTAACTTGCTTCAGGAGATTTATTTTAGTTAATAAAGAGAAAGAATGAAGGTGATTGATAAAATTCGATCAGCTAACGCGGATCCAAACAAAGTAGTATTTTCATTCGAGTTTTTTCCACCGAAAACCGAAGATGGAGTGGACAATCTATTCGAAAGAATGGACCGAATGGTTGCACACAATCCGTCATTTTGCGATATTACATGGGGAGCTGGAGGAACAACTGCTGATCTGACATTGGAGATCGCGAATAAGATGCAGAATATTATTTGTGTGGAGACTATGATGCATCTTACTTGTACTAACATGCCGGTCGATAAGATTGATCATGCTTTGGAGACGATTAAGAGTAATGGGATTCAGAATGTGCTTGCACTTAGAGGTGATCCGCCTCATGGACAAGAGAAGTTTGTTCAGACTGAAGGAGGGTTTGCTTGTGCGCGTGATTTGGTATGATTGTTTTTAACTCATGAGAAATTCTTGTTGGTAGCACTAGTGTGAATCAATCATGATTTTGAGATATATATTTAAATGATATTAGCATTGGTTTTTTTATGCCTTTTGCTCTTTTATGTTATTGTTTTAGTGTGTGATATTAGATCCATGTAGTCGACCCGGATACAGACTTGATTGTTGTTGTTGTTGTGGTTTCGAAGCATGGTTGAGATATGAATAGTTTTTTTCTATCTGAATTGATTTTGCCTCCAAACCTTGATTTAATTTGATGAGATAAGTAAAAGTAGCTTTTTTTGTTCGGTTGAAAAATTTGTACCAAGTTTACTGGAAAAGTTGTTTTGGAAGAAAAAAGATCCAAATATAAATGACTCCTTCAAACTCAGTTTTAATTAAATCAAGTTTATAAAATAAAGTTCATTTAGAATTAGATGGTTAAGTGAAACACTCACCCAAAGATGCAATTAATGTGTCTTGAAGTTTGGATTGATTGTGCCTTTAGGCTTTAAGCGATGTGCTGAGAATGATTCCTAGTTATAACACTCTTTCACTAAAGTTTTCATTTTTTTTTAATAATTTGTATCAGCTGCTATCATAACATTCTATTTTTGCCAAGGGTGGTTGGTATGCTCCATTTTTGTTTTTTTTGGAGAATAGCCTTGAGTTTGGTAAATTGATTTTTATTCAAGCTATTTTCTCTGAAAATATTTTCATTAAATCTTTCAATAGAAAAAACTCTTCTGTTGTAAACAAACCTACTTTCAACATGATTTTGCCTGATAAATCATGTCAAACTGAAAAGGAGATGCTGTTTTTTCCTCTTACTCTGTAGATTCTTAACGCATTGGGGGGATATTTTCAAATTTTTACTGCTCGCAACATAGAAAAATGATAAAAAAAACTTTGAAATAAAAGAAATACACCATTTACAAACCATACTTTCAAATATATAGGCAGCAGTTGGCCAATAAGTTATGGAAAATTGCATTCTATTCTTACTGATGATAAAACCTAAAGCTTAGTTCATAAAATTTGACATACATTTCTGGTCTTGAGTCATGATTTTGTGGATGCTGATGCTTTTGTAGGTTCAACATATCAGAAGCAAATATGGTGACTACTTTGGCATTACGATTGCTGGTTATCCAGGTTTGTTGCTTATGTTATCATTTGTTCAACTTTATTATCACTTTCTTCTTCGCGCTTTTTTGCTCCTCTTCTCACCATCATTTGCTCTCATAAATATTGTCTTTCTCTTCAGAGGCACATCCGGATGTTATAGGAGCTGATGGGTTGGCTACAGCGGAAGGTTATCAAAGTGATCTTGCTTACTTGAAGAGCAAGGTCAGAATGAACCCTTTTGATTGATCAAAAGTTATATATTTTTTTAGCAGTTCTAGAATAGAATTTTTGGGAGTTGTTTAAATCTGTGACTAGCATGCCTAAACATGTAAGAAAAGAAAAAGATAAATCAGAAAAGTTGCATTTATTTATGAATAAAAGTTGCTAGTTTCTTCCTTTGTAAAAAGAAAATGAAAATGCAAAACTAAAGAGGCAGGGGTGAGCTGCAGCCAAGGGGTTATTGCAGGGAATTTTAGTTCAACTTTCTGTCTTATTTTTGGCATCCTTTTCTGAGCTTATGTTCCTTTTATAGGTTGATGCTGGAGCAGATTTGATTGTCACCCAGTTGTTTTATGACACTGATATATTCCTCAAGTTTGTGAATGATTGTCGCCAAATTGGGATAACTTGTCCTATTGTGCCTGGAATTATGCCCATTAACAATTACAAGGGATTTATCCGCATGACTGGTTTTTGTAAAACAAGGGTAAGCAAAAAAATGTTATATAGATCTTCCAGCATTAAGTTTTCTAAATATTCTATTATCTCAGTGATCATGGGTGCCCCAAAGAAGGCATGAAAAGTCACTTAATAGTTAAAGAATTGTTAAATGTTTTCTTTTTACTCATGTATTTTGTTAGTCAATGTAATGGATTGTAATTACTAATTGTAATATATTGTTTCATTTTTTAACGAATCTAGATACCTGCTGAGATAATGGCTGCTTTAGAGCCTATCAAGGACAATGAAGAAGCTGTCAAGGCTTATGGAATACACCTGGGAACTGAAATGTGCAAAAAGATTATGGCTCATGGAATTAAGACAGTGCATCTTTACACGCTAAATATGGAGAAATCTGCATTGGCGATTCTAACGGTTTTCTCCTAATTCATGCAACTTCAAGCTTGTGTTATTGCATATTGTCTTGTCATTAACCAATTGTTATTTAAGATTGGACTGCTTGTTTAAAGCACATGACTGATTTTATATCTAAAATGCCCCCTTCCGGCAACGCAAGAGCCCTTCGAGCTTGAAGTGTGGCAATATACACGTACACTTACCTTGTGCAGAAATGCAATTTTTTATAGTATGGATGAAACAAGGATCAAACTCATACCTTGTAGTTATAGAGATTCTAATCTAATGTTATATCCATAATGCTCGAGCTGATGGGTGTGAAGGCATTTGAATAACTGTACATCTAACATTTTTTTTCATATTATTTTGGCTAGACTTTACTTAAGTTGATATTGATTTTATTGCTTGCAGAGCCTGGGCTTAATTGAAGAATCCAAAATTTCTAGATCCTTACCTTGGAGACGCCCGACAAATGTTTTCCGTGTGAAAGAAGATGTTCGCCCAATCTTTTGGTATACTACTGTTGCAGTTATTGTTTTGTTACCAAGTATAAGAGGCATGTTTGCATTTGTTTGAAGCATTTCTCACATTTTTATCCAACAATTGTAGGGCAAATCGCCCAAAAAGCTACATATCAAGGACCATAGGATGGGATCAATACCCACATGGGCGATGGAGTGATTCCGGTAACCCGTCATATGGCGCATTAACTGACTATCAGGTGCAGATGGCACTTCGTGATTTTAATATGTTGATGTTGCACATTCATTTTCTTTCACTGTTGATATAAATTTCTTTACATCGTGCAGTTCATGCGACCACGTGCTAAGGACAAGAAGCTTATTGAAGAATGGGCAGTTCCCCTGAAAAGTGTTGAAGATATTTATGAGGTAGAATTACTGTAGTTGGAATGTTGCTATGTAGCATTCTTACCAACAGTTCAAGATCAACTAAATTTTGTTTCATTGTTACATATCAGAGATTCAGATTGTTTTGCCTGGGAAAGTTGAGAACCAATCCTTGGTCAGAACTTGACGGTCTTCAGCCAGAGACAAAGATCATAAATGAGCACCTGGAGAAGATCAACACAAAAGGCTTCCTCACCATCAATAGCCAGCCCTCAGTCAATGGGGAAAAGTCAGATTCTCCTATTGTCGGTGCGTGGAAAAATGTTCCGTGTTCATGCATGATTTTTACTGAATTAAATTATGAAAATTCCTGATGATAATATCTAGTGAAATTATGATTGAGAGGGTATTGATTTCATCTGTATTATTGAATTCGGTAACATGAGATACACTAATTTTTATTTTGTTTTGACATATTTACTAGGATGGGGTGGACCTGGTGGGTATGTTTACCAGAAGGCATACTTAGAGTTCTTCTGCTCTAAGGAAAGGCTGGATGCACTTATTGAGAAATCTAAGGATCGACCATTCCTAACTTATATGGCTGTGAATAAAGAAGGGATCTGGAAATCTAATGCCGGCCAAACCGATGTGAATGCTGTGACATGGGGGGTCTTCCCAGCTAAGGAAATAATACAACCAACCATTGTAGATCCTGTCAGCTTCAACGTGTGGAAGGATGAGGCATTTGAAATTTGGTCAAGAGGATGGGGAAGCTTATACCCTGACGCTGATGCATCCAGGAAATTGGTTGAAGAGGTTAGTGTGTAGACCAACGAATCCTTTAAAGCGGACATAACTTTCTTAGAAATACTATAGGGCCTGTTTGGTTCCAACATGGCATTTTCTATTCCCTTCAAATCTGTTTTTCAGTTTTTTAAGAATTAAAAACTGAAAAACTTGTTTAGATAACTTTTTCGTAAAACAGTTTCTTATTTTATTGTTTTTTTAACTAAATAGTCAAAACAGGTAATACTTGTTTTAAAAAACTAAAATACAGTCCTAGTGAGCTTAGCTCAGTTGGAATGGACAATGCATAATATATGCAAGGTCCGGGGTTCAAACCTCGGCCACCACCAAAAAAAAAAACTAAAACTAAAACACAATCAAACAAATGTTTTAAAAACCTAATCGGACATTGAATCAGCCAGACCTCCAGGTTTATTTCAGTTACTTTAAACCACTCAAACCGGAAAGAAACCACGATCAAACTGTTCAAAAATCGATCTGTAGAGAGTGAGGGTTTGTGATTCAATCGATTGAACCATCTGGTTTGGTTTGACTATTGAAACATTGAATCAAACAACCTCATATATTTCATGTCAGTGCTGTATTTTTGTTTTTGCCTGTAGAGGTTTCAGAGTTTTGATAATTCTTTCTAATCGTGTCACAGGTGGGCAGCAGCTACTTCTTGGTCAGCTTGGTGGACAATGATTACGTCAATGGTGATCTTTTTGGTCTGTTGGCTGATTTCTGACACGAGCTTCTTAATATATTAGTCCTTTAAACAAAGCCAATTCTGTTGCTTGTCAAGTTTTTCCTTTCTTTTCTTTTCTTTTTTCCGCTTAAACGTGATTATTCATATATATAGATGATTGTATGTTGGAGTGTCAAATTAATTGTTTGGAATATATGGCAAACATCATAATGTTGTCATGTTTCAGACTCTCATGAGTAATATGTAATTTCATAAATCACATTGACTTGAAAACAAGTCGCTTATTCCTTTGAATTTCATGGTTGTACGAGACTGAATTCTTATTTATAAATGAGTGGAAGTAGAAGAAGAAAATTGAAGTCTTATGTTTTGCAAGCAGAATCTCTTTTTTCTCTATTTCTCCCCTCTATTAATGAGATGTTTGAAATAGTTCATCAAGAACTTATTGTTGATTTATCACTTGATACAACTATTAGTAACAACTTATGATATGTTTATTAATTGATTTTGAAGTCATAAAACGTCTGCACATTTACCTTTTACTTTTTTTTCCCTTTCCATCAAACTCTGGTAAAAAGTGTTTATTTGATCATTTAATTCTAGAGGGGCAGGTCAATAGGGTGTGCTTATTGACACACTTCTGCACGTTTTCTTCTTTTTTCTAAAATCAAACCTATTTTAACAAATAAAGATTTTATCAATAGTTTAAATCAACTAATTAATCAATTTTGTTTCAAACAAAAATTGGATACTACACATGAGACCTAGTTTTTAATTGAGTTGCCACCTAAACCTTTAACGGCCACGAGGGTAATGGTGCTAATATATTACGACTTAATGGACAAATTTCGTATTTTTTTTTAAATGACTAACTTGTTACAAATATTTCACTTAAAAAGATTCTAATATGCATTTGACATTTTAATAAATTAAGTTGGCAACAATACTTTATAAATAAGTGTTTAATTTTACTTCATTGTCAGTTTGTCTAAGATTAAAATAAAAATGATCAACTGTAGTATCACAATGAAATATTTTAGAGATTTTATGTAAGTGATAAGTTCTTAATTTTAGTTTGTTGGAATCTTTTCTCCATATGAAAAGTGATCTGTCTACAAAACGTGAAGTTTGTGGATGGACTAACAATTTTGATTTCCAAAAACAAATCTTTTCTCAATTAATAAAAGCTGATTTTTTTTTAATTTTCTTAATTTTGAATTTATAGCATAACTTTTTAATTTTTCTCACCAAACTTCAGCTATGCTAAGGGCTTAAGCAAGGAGATACACAAAATATCAACCAAAATAAAAATTTGAACTCAAATTGGTGGGGTGCGCCAAGCCAATACTATAGTGCAACGCATTGGCGACACTCAAGAAGCCTAGTAGCAAGCTACTAAGAATGCTTCTCCCCCTCAAAAAAGTAATTTAATATCGTGTTGACCATTGGTCCACATATCAGATATTAAACTGATAAGAACAGATACTACACTTGATCTTAGCCAAAAGGCCGAGAAAGGTATGAGTTGAAAGATGGACCAGCTGCTACTTTTATATCAGACATCTTGTTAATTGCTTTCTTGACTATTCGATGTGGGACTATTTTCCAGTGCACGCATGTGTTCCTACTAGGCGAACAAAGAGCAATTACCAAGCAGAGCATATGCCAACATAGAGCCCACTAAATCATTTCAGAAATTCATCCAATAGATCATTAATATGTAGATTAGAATATGCCAATTTAAACAATAATATGATGATTGAATCCTTCAAAACAGTGCAGAAAACTTTAAGCAAATATTTTTTTTAAACGCAGTAGCCGGTCTAAAGACTGTGATCTAATCCGACGAGTTTAATCCCACCGTTCACTTATGAGACCCCATTTAAAGTCACCGTAAAGCTCTATATGGACATCATAGATCATCCATTATGAACATTATATATCAGTATACACTATACACACCATTTGATCATTCAAGCTTCAACCATTTGATCAGTATGAATTCCATAGACTAATGTCATAATAGAAAAATGTAAGAAAGTACCTTCTTTAATAAACTGATATCATATCAAAGTGACTTGAAGATTAATGTTTGATTCACATTAATTTGGTAGATATAAGACAATTGTTAATTATTGTTTTTTTATTGTAATACCAAGATGTAAGTTAATATGAACAGGCTCTAAATAATGCATAGTTTGCATATTAGAGAGAGATTTTTGTATTCACATAGACTTTGAGGTTTCAAACTGAAAGGGAAAACTATGTGTTGGAGTCAGATTTTTGTATGTTCTTACACTGTGCCTATTAAGCTAATCAACATTGGTCTCACTTTAACACAATTTCATTAATTTAATCAAACCACGTTCAAAAGCTAATTGATCTTGTACATACTATTCATTTCACCAAGATAGGGTTATTTTGAACAAGAATGCCTTAACTTTAAGAAATCTGTTGTTTATGTAAATCTGAAGATAAACCAAACTAGTTATTAATGTAACAAAAATACAGTAAATTTTAGATGTAAATCCACAAGAAAAAAAGCTAATAGTAGTAGTTTGCATTATTCAACAGGACTATTGTTATACTAATACATATCATAAGAAAAACTAGCTTAAAATATATGATAATATATCAGTAGTCACTATTGACAGTATATTGATCCTTTGTTCATTATCAGTAACACATTTTTCAGAAATCAAATTATATTAAACAAGAAATGATAGTACTGAGAAGAAACTAGTAAACAGGTCATCTAATAACTTTACTTCCTGATTTATACAATCACAGAAGAAAAATGGCTTTCTTGAACAAAGTCAAGAAGCAATTGTGACTTGCGATATCATATCTAAGAATCATTCCTTGATCTCTGATTGTAAGAGTTGAATAGGGAGCTTATACAAATATATACTTCAATACCTTGGAATCCAAGTTTTAATAAAGCATAACAGAACACTTTGATTTGTAGATATTTATTGCAGCCTTGCGACACTAGAGTAAACATTTTTTAACACCGTGCCACCGAAATCAATAAATTTTGTAACAGCTGTCACTTTACATGGCAAAAACTACCCTCAAATGTGTATGAGAAACTTACATAGGAAGATAACAAATTTGCTAAACCAGAATGAAACATATGAAGGAACCAACTCACTTAAGAGCTTACGAGACGGGAACAATTCAGACGAACCTGACCTTGATTTCCAGTCAAAACATCAAGGTTAGACAATTTCAACATTACCCTTGCGAAATCCATCCGAAAGGTTGATCCGTCATCTGAAGCATAAGCAGAAACCAACCTGGCAGTCTTCTCTTGAGCCATCAGCTGTTGATCAGCAAACAATAACCCTCTTCCTCTCAACAAACTCTGATAGTAATGAGTGTCAAAAGATGCTCCAGATGGAACTGCAGACGACAATGCTTGCATGTATGACATCCCTTTGTTACTAGAGGGATGAACATTCATTGGCTTTGAAACTGTAAACGTCGAAAACGTGCCATTGCTGCTGATATTATTCTTACTGTTGTCAGGACAGTTTTGCCTCATCTGACTGAGAAAATCAAGAGGTATACTTGGGTCTGGTTGCCCTGTTCCTTGAAAGTCGTACAGCCTTTGCTGAATGAAATCGCAGCCTATTTTTCCAATGTTGTGCCCACCTTCAGATTATCAAGAAACCAACAGATCTCATTAGTCAAATTCAAATTTATAAAAAGTGGGATTGCAATTTCAGCTGCGAAATAGTTGAAGCCGCATCAGGTAAATAGTTCGCAATAACAAGATTGCAATGCGGCCGCGATAAAAACCTTTTTCATATTATAATCATAAATGCATAAGTGTAAAGTAATTTACCAAGTAGGCTGACTGTTTCCCGTGCGTTGAATCCTCTAAGATTGAAGAGGTGCAGTGTGCGCGTAATGTTATCATCAGGCCTTGGAATTTGATCAGTTGCCTCCTGGAAAAACGATTGCATGCTATCTCGTCTGCCCGTTAAAACTGGATAGTAAGGCCCACCACCCTGCTATAGCCATGTCCATAAATAGGTGCAAAAATTATTAACTTACTAAAACATTGCTACCCTAAAATCAGGATATCCATGCAAGAATTAAGAACATGGAAAATGTCCGTGCATCATGTATCATAAAAAAAATTAGACAGTTGATTGAAACAAAATGAGTCAGAAATCAGACAAGTAACAGCTTCAACATTTTAAGAAATTTTGGAAATTCAAAACAATGTTTTCATTGTTTCTAAAAATGCATTCTCCCTAACTATTTTTCTAATTTTTCTCTATCACAATTAATTACTACACAAGTTTTCCATCTCAATTTAGCAATTTAAAACGAATACAAAGTTTAGAAAATGAAAACTGAAAACACTTTTTAAGTAAACATGCCCTTAATCTGCAGGCTAGAAATTCCCAGCATAAACCCTTCAACGAAGAAATATAATTAAGAGCTTTTAACAGAAGAAATATGTTATAAACTTAAAGGTGTTAGGAACAAACCAAAACAACGGAATCTCTTGCGGCAAGAGCAAGTATGTCAGCACAAGAAACAATGCCGGGACATGCTTGTTCCACCTCCTCCTTAATCAAGTCAACTTTGTCAAAACCCTTCAACGTTTGATTTGGAATAGCTTGCTTCTCATAGGAACCGTTTGCATCACCATTGTCTTCCAATAGCAAGGAAGCATCACAGCCCTGATTTCGCAACACCACAAGTAGTTAGACCAGAAAATCAAAACCATTAGGAAACATAGAAGATGATTTAGCAAACATAGTTAGAACAGCATATATAAGAGTTTCACTTTTTTTCCTTCAATTAAAGTAAAGTAAAGTAAACCATTATGAAACAAAGATCTATGCAGTAAATATAACATAAGAAACACAATTTAAGATATCTATTATTCACTATTTCATAGAACCTGTAAAATTTAGGAAATAGCAGAAAATGCATAACAAAAATCAAGAGACTAAATTTATTTGGATTCAGTTAATAAAAAGAAGATTAAATAAATAAACCTGGATGAAGCAATCGTGAAAGAAAAGACGAAGTAGAGAAGGTGCAAGGTCTCTATGATCAAAGTAGATATCGGTAACAGCGGAACGAACAATATCTTCAGCTTGAGGGCAAGAATCCCTATAGAAATTATATTGAAGATTGGAACCATCACTGATTCTTTGATTGAAATCAAATGGAAAAGTATTGGCTAAGATGACTGAACCAAAAGAAGTATGAGAGAAAGAAGATGAAGTTGTTTGTGTTATGGTGTTTTCTGGTTCTGGTTCTCCTCTTGGGTTTCTGAAAGAGAGAAGAACGGGAAGGACTACAATGAATGCAACTATGATCCATGGGTTGAAGATGAAGAATCTCCTCATTTTCTTGATGAAGAAAAAGAAGAAGAGAAAAGGAGCAGGAAAGAGAAGACTTGTTTGGGAAGTTATTTGGTAAGGGTTTGTTGGAATTGTAACTGAATGAATAGTTAGTTAGCAATTAGCATATTGATATTCTTTTTATATAGGAAAGGAAAAGGAACTAGGAATGGACTCACTAGGGTATCCTTGTATTTACTAATCATCATACTAATCTTCTTAGGGGCAATTCTTCTTCTAGCACCTTTGTTCTCATTATTAAAATTCAAACCCGCAACAAAAAAATAATAGATTGATGAGTTACTAAGTTATTACCGCGAATTGTCAAATATGTTTCGTTGATAGTATACAAGTTTTTAAATTTTATTATTTATTGTTAGCAAAATTACTTTAGAGTTCTTTGTTTTATTTATTTGTAATACTTGAATTTTTTTTTCTTTACATTGCTAAACCAAAGAACTAGTGCTAGTTGCAAAGACCTTGGTTCTTTCTTAATGGAAAGGAAAATTTAATGAACATGTGAGCCTTCCTAAGCATCTTGAAGTTCTTGATCTCAGTAATAACACCTCTACCAATCCTTTCAAGTATATTTTATTTCATATATGGCTTTGGTTTCAAATATGACAACTACACACAGAGATCAATCTTGTATTGGTTCCAATGCAGAGACAACACAGTGGTAAAGAATGATTGACTTTTCATGTAATAAGCTATTTGGAGCAATATTTTGTCCTGCGATTTCTAGGCTATTTGCTATAAGCAAATTTTGATCTTATCGAGAAGCCATATTTCTATCTAGATAGAAATAAAAAACATGGGAAGCATAAAATTGTTAGAATCCCTTGAATTTGAAACTGAGCATACCTTTCGAAGTCATGAACTTGGAGGCATGCTTTTTTTTAATTTCTTGACCACTTGTAAGATCTGATCCATGTAACGTTATTAGTCATAAAGGTGAAGACTTGTAACTACTATAAAACTAAATAGACAACACTGAACTTGCAACCTTATTTATAGCATACCATATGAATCAAATAAATTTAGGGTCATGCTAACTTGTGCCCCAAGATTTTTAATGTGGAATTTATCAACCATGCACTTTGAATCCAATTCAACTCAAGCTGCGACTCATCAATCCATTTGAACTGGTAGCATGAATAAAACTTCCTTGATCATCTCGAATACATATGTCAGTACCAACATTGTTGTGAAGCTCCGTAAAGGCTACACCCACATTGCATATGTAGCGTCCTAGATGAGGTATTGTCCATGACAGAATTTGTGAGTAGAGTAGCAGATGCCTCTACCTCATTATACCAAATTTTGTTTCCTTTATTTCCTGATTAAAATTCTGCTACACGCGGAAAAAATATTCTGCTCCAGTCCGAGTATGACGTATGTTGTTGAATGAAATTCCAAAGGCCAGCTCTACGCCAACAAAGCTCACTGTTATGGCATTGAAAAAACGCATGATCAATATCTTCGATACCATTTTCGCATAAGGCACAGTTTGGAAGGTAAACTAGCTGTCAACCTGACAAAAATACAATAAGTTAGACATAAATCAACAAGGAAAACAAAGCTAATGGTAATAGCTTGCCTTATTCAAATGGACTATTGTTATACTAATACATAACTTAAGAAAAACTAGCTTAAAATATATGATCGTATATCAGTAGTCACTGAAGAATGAACTAGCTTGTCTTATTCACTGTGAGGTGCTTCTTTGTTCTCCATGAAATCAGTATTCATACATGGCTTTGGTTTCAAAATGACAACTACACACACAAAGTCTTGTCTTGGTTTTCCGAAGTCATGAGTTATAGGACAGAGACAACCTGACAACGTGGTAAGTATGATTGACCTTCCTCTTGTAAGATCTGATCCATGCAATGTTAGTCATAAAGGTGAAGACTTATAGTAACTAAATACCCAACACTGAAATTTCAACTTATTTATAGCATACCATGTGAATCAAATAAATTTAAGCACCACCTTAATAAGCAAGTAATTGCAATTAGCAACCAAACAAATAATTCATTTCACATAACCCACAAAGCCAAGCCAATACGAACCATGTGCCAGTTAAGGACATGGTAACCATGTGCGAGATATGAACCTGAATAAAAATTTAAACTTGGATTGGTGGGGTGTGCCAAGCCAATGCTATAGTGCAACGCATTGGTGACACACAAGAGGACTAGTAGCAAGCTACTAAAGTTCCTCTGCCCCTTAAAAAAGTAATTTAATATCGTGTGGACCATTGGTCCACATATCAGATATTAAACTGATAAGAACAGATACTACACTTGATCTTAGCCAAAAGGCCGAGAAAGGTATGAGTTGAAAGAAGGAATAGCTGCTACTTTTATATCAGACATATTCTCAGTTGCTTTCTTGACTGCTCGATGTGGGACTATTTCTCATTGTTCACATGTGTTGCCAACAAAGAGCAATTACCAAGCAGAGCATACGCCAACATAGCGCCACTAAAGCATTTCACCAATTCATGCATTAGAACTTGCATCAGCTAGAAACAGTTAATGGTAATGGTAGTGGTCATTAATGCATAAGTAAAACTAAAGTTGAAGAATTAAAGATTCATGTTAGAACAACTAGTTTTGAAAGAGAAAAGAAACAATAATAATCGCAAACAGTAGACAAAACATGTCTGGGAACGAAGTTTGGCCAAGTGTCATACCCAACAACTAAGATTCTTGGAGCTTGGAAAGGAGAGAGATTCACCGAGTGATTTCTCTTCTCACAATTCTGATACCTATTGGTTCTCTTAGTGATCTAGACACATTCCAATTATTCTCATCTATCTATTTTGGTCTATTTGACTTGAAGGTTAATGTTTTATTCACATTAGTATTATTATATATAAGACAATTTTTAATTAATGTCTTTTTATTTTAATACTATAATGTAAATTATGAACATGCTCTAAATAATGCTCCGAAAAGGCTGCATCCACATTACATTTGTAGAGTCCTAGATGAGGTTTTGTCCATCACAGAATTGGGGTTAACTTGCTGCTGCGAACTTTGTGCATGCAATAAACCCCTCTGGCCGAAGACTAGTGGTAGGTGGTCCCGCGGAGCTTTCGGAGAAGGGTTCTGCCCAGTGTTGCAGATGTTTGAGAGCAGATGCAGACACAGTAGCAGATGTATCTACATTATACCAAATCTTGTTGTTCCTTTGTTTCCAAATGCTCAATATAAAAACTGCAAAATTGGCTATTTGTTCTCGATTAAAATTCTGCAACACGCAGAGTTTTGTTTTGTTCCTGATTAGACTTAAAAACCAATCTACTACTAACTCATAGTACCGTTTTGTAACCAATAAGTAACTTAGACAGTTATTAAGTTACATAGTAAGTAATTCCTTGCACAACAAGTTACTGTAACTAGTTTCAAATTTAATACATTCTAGCTGATAACTCACTTATACTTCAACAATACTAGTTCAAACAAAATCTATATAGCAAGAGCTTTAGTAGCTAATATAATAACTTGGGAGTTAGGCCTCAACTTTCAATCAATGTTATTGTAGTGATTTACTACAATCAATATATTCTATAAAAGGAATAAATATGGCAATGCCAGAAGTTCCTAAGTATACACCTTTTGTTCTAATTCTTTTACTATACACCGCATGCCAGGAATCATTTGCCTCATTTAATCCCATCAATAATTATTTGGTCACTTGTGGTTCTTCTCATAATATCACATTCCAGGGTCGAACTTACGTACCTGACATTGAATTCGAACATTCTAACCTTCAAATAATAGCCTTTCACCGCTCATCTCGACTCTTCTTTGAAACAGCATCATCATATACATTCAAAATTCAACAAGGGAGACATTGGATCCTTCTCTATTTTCAGCTTTTTCCCGATTCCAACACAACCATGACCATTGCTACAATAACAGTAAGTAACCGCTGATAGTTTCATGTTTCTTAATAACTTCACTTTCATGAACTATATTAGCTCTCATTTGATGGAGTACGCAATCAACGAATGAGTGCATTTAGGTCACTGTTTAAAATAGGAAAGTAATAAGTTTGTTCAAAAAAGTGGTGTACTTATTACATTGACAAAAATAACATCTTATATTTCTAGGATAACATTTCCGTAATAATTTGTTTAATTAATATATATTCACAACACTCGTTAGCAAGACTCTGATTTTATAATTGCCTCATGAAATTTCAATTACATCACTTGAAATTTGAAAATGTCAAGCGCTTAACACAAAGATAAATGATCCCACGGTGTTTTAATTACAATGTCAAATATTTCAATTACACTCTGATTTCTCAAGAATAAAGATGAAGAGGGTCAGATTGAGAATGGATATTGATTCAATCCAAGATGATACACAAAATTTGATTCCCCTTAGTTTGCATGCGCGGGTACAAGGTTGTGTGCATGAAAGTACGATTTCATTAATATTTTGATCGCGTACAAGGAATCTTTTCTTACACGTGCAACCAATACATACAAAGTGCTCGTACTCATACACAAAGAGCTTCCATTAAAACAAATCCGAGAACAAAAGTCTTCAAAAGCTAAAGTTTGTCCAAGGGCACCAACATTTTTGCTTTCCAAAAATGATTATTTTAGAAAACAACGTTTTTTTTTTATTAATTTAAAGATAATTTTCAATTTTTTTAAAAGCTTTGGAAGTGTCAAATAACGTTTTCAATTTTTTTTCTTCCCAAATTTCATTAGAAGCTAATGAAATGAACAGTGGCCAGCTATGCTAATCACGGTAGGAGGTAGGAAGGTCCTGATACCAACCAAAATAAAAATTTGAACTTGGATTGGTGGGGTGCGCCAAGCCAATGCTATAGTGCAACACATTGGCGACACTCGAGAAGCCTAGTAGCAAGCTACTGAAGTGGCCTCTCCCCCTCAAAAAAGAAATTTAATATCGTGTGGACCATTGGTCCACATATCAGATATTAAACTGATAAGAACAGATACTACACTTGATCTTAGCCAAAAGGCCGAGAAAGGTATGAGTTGAGAGATGGGCTCACTACTGCTTTTATATCTCACATGTTCTCAGTTGCTTTCTTGACTGCTCGATGTGGGACTATTTCCCAGTGTACGCATGTGTTGCTACTAGGCGAACAAAGAGCAATTACCAAGCAGAGTATATGCCAACATAGTGCCCACTAAATCATATCAGCAATTCATCCAATATGACGATTAAAATTTTGCCGATTTAAACAATAATATGACGATTAAATCCTTCAAAACAGTGCAGAAAACTTTAAGCAAATGTTTTTTTTTAAACCCTGTATCCAGTCTAAGGACTATCTAATCCGAGGAGTTTAATCTCACCGTCCGCTTGCGGAGGCCCCATTTAAAGTCAGAGCAAATCTATGTATCGACATCATAGATCATCCAATATGAACATTATATATCAGCATACATACCATTTGATCATTCAAGCTTCAACCATTTGATCAGTATGAATTCCATAGACAAATGTCATAGTCGAACAATGTAAGAAAGTACCTCCTTTAATAAACTGATATCATATCAAAGTGACTTGAAGATTAATGTTTGATTCACATTAATTTGGTAGATATAAGACAATTGTTAATTATTGTTTTTTTACTGTAATACTAAGATGTAACTTAATATGAATAGGCTCTAAATAATGCATAGTTTGCATATTAGAGTAGAGACATATGCACATAGAATTTGAGGTTTCAAAATAAAAGGCAAAACTATGTAGTGGAGTCAGATTTTTGTATGTTCTTACACCGTGTCTATTAAGCTAATCAACATCAGTCTCATTTTAACACAGTTTCATTAATTTAATCAAACCGTGTTCACAAGCTAATTGATCTTGTACATACTATTCATTTCACCAAGATAGGGTTATTTTGAACAAGAATGCCTTAATTTTCAGAAATCTGTTGTTTATGTAAATCTGAAGATAAACCAAACAAGTTATTAATGTGACAAAAAAACAATAATTTTTAGATGTAAGAAAAACTATTGTTATACTAATACATAGCATAAGAAAAACTAGCTTAAAATATATGATAATATATCAGTAGTCCCTAATGAATGAACAAGATGTCCAACCTGCCCTTAATAATAGTCGATATCATGTAACACATTTTTCTGCCAATCAAACAATATTTGAGAAGAAACTAGTAAACATGTCATCTAATAACTTTACTTCCTGATTTATATTTTATACAATCACAGAAGAAAAATGGCTTTACTGAACAAAGTCAAGAAGCAATTGTGAGTTGCAATATCATATCTAAGAATCATTCCTTGATCTCTGATTGTAAGAATTGAATAAGGAGCTTATACAAAAATATATTTCAATACCTTGGAGTCCAAGTTTTAATAAAGTATAACAGAACACTTTGATTTGTAGATATTTATTGCAGCCTTGCAACACTAGAGTAAACATTTTTTAACACAGTGCCACCAAAATCAATAAATTCTGCAACAGCTGTCACTTTACATGGCCAAAACTACACTCAAATGTGTATGAGAAACTTACATAGGAAGATAACAAATTTGCTAAACCAGAGTGAAGTATATGAACCAACTCACTTAAGAGCTTACGAGACGGGAGCAATTCAGACGAACCTGACCTTGATTTCCAGTCAAAACATCAAGGTTAGACAATTTCAACAAAACCCTTGCGAAATCCATCCGAAAGGTTGATCCGTCATCTGAAGCATAAGCCGAAACCAATCTGGCAGTCTTCTCTTGAGCCATCAGCTGTTGATCAGCAAACAATAACCCTCTTCCTCTCAACAAACTCTGATAGTAGTGAGTGTCAAAAGATGCTCCAGATGGAACTGCAGACGACAATGCTTGCATGTATGACATCCCTTTGTTACTAGAGTGATGAACATTCATTGGCTTTGAAACTGTAAACGTCGAAAACGTGCCATTGCTGCTGATGTTATTCTTACTGTTGTCAGGACAGTTTTGCCTCATCTGACTGAGAAAATCAAGAGGTATACTTGGGTCTGGTTGCCCTGTTCCTTGAAAGTCGTACAGCCTTTGCTGAATGAAATCGCAACCTATTTTTCCAATGTTGTGTCCACCTTCAGATTTCAAGAAACCAACAGATCTCATTAGTCAAATTCAAATTTTTAAAAAGTGGGATCGCAATTTCAGCTGCGACATAGTTGAAGCCGCATCAGGTCAACAATTCGCAATAACAAGATTGCAATGCGGCCGCGATAAAAACCTTTTTCATATTATAATCATAAATGCATAAGTGTAAAGTAATTTACCAAGTAGGCTGACTGTTTCCCGTGCGTTGAATCCTCTAAGATCGAAGAGGTGCAGTGTGCGCGTAATGTTATCGTCAGGCCTTGGAATTTGATCAGTTGCCTCCTGGAAAAACGATTGCATGCTATCTCGTCTGCCCGTTAAAACTGGATAGTAAGGCCCACCACCCTGCTATAGCCATGTCCATAAATAGGTGCAAAAATTATTAACTTACTAAAACATTGCTACCCTAAAATCAGGATATCCATGCAAGAATTAAGAACATGGAAAATGTCCTTGCGTCATGTATCATAAAAAAATTAGACAGTTGATTCAAACAAAATGAGTCAGAAATCAGACAAGTAACAGCTTCAACATTTTAAGAAATTTTGGAAATTCGAAACGATGTTTTCATTGTTTCTAAAAATGCATTCTCCCCAACTATTTTTCTATCTTTTCTCTATCACAATTAATTACTACACAAGTTTTCCATCTCAATTTAGCAATTTAAAACGAATACAAAGTTTAGAAAATGAAAACTGAAAACGTTTTTTAAGTAAACATGCCCTTAATCTGCAGGCTAGAAATTCCCAGCATAAACCCTTCAACGAAGAAATATAATTAAGAGCTTTAAACAGAAGAAATATATTATAAACTTAAAGGTGTTAGGAACAAACCAAAACAACGGAATCTCTTGCGGCAAGAGCAAGTATGTCAGCACAAGAAACAATGCCGGGACATGCTTGTTCCACCTCCTCCTTAATCAAGTCAACTTTGTCAAAACCCTTCAACGTTTGATTTGGAATAGCTTGCTTCTCATAGGAACTGTTTGTATCACCATTGTCTTCCAATAGCAAGGAAGCATCACAGCCCTGATTTCGCAACACCACAAGTAGTTAGACCAGAAAATCAAAACCATTAGGAAACATAGAAGATGATTTAGCAAACATAGTTAGAACAGCATATATAAGAGTTTCACTTTTTTTCCTTCAATTAAAGTAAAGTAAAGTAAACCATTATGAAACAAAGATCTATGCAGTAAATATAACATAAGAAACACAATTTAAGATATCTATTATTCACTATTTCATAGAACCTGTAAAATTTAGGAAATAGCAGAAAATGCATAACAAAAACCAAGAGACTAAATTTATTTGGATTCAGTTAATAAAAAGAAGATTAAATAAATATACCTGGATGAAGCAATCGTGAAAGAAAAGACGAAGAAGAGAAGGTGCAAGGTCTCTATGATCAAAGTAGATATCGGTAACAGCGGAACGAACAATATCTTCAGCTTGAGGGCAAGAATCCCTATAGAAATTATATTGAAGATTGGAACCATCTCTGATTCTTTGATTGAAATCAAATGGAAAAGTATTGGCTAAGATGACTGAACCAAAAGAAGTATGAGAGAAAGAAGATGAAGTTGTTTGTGTTATGGTGTTTTCTGGTTCTGGTTCTCCTCTTGGGTTTCTGAAAGAGAGAAGAACGGGAAGGACTACAATGAATGCAACTATGATCCATGGGTTGAAGATGAAGAATCTCCTCATTTTCTTGATGAAGAAGAAGAAGAAGAAGAGAAAAGGAGCAGGAAAGAGAAGACTTGTTTGGGAAGTTATTTGGTAAGGGTTTGTTGGAATTGTAACTGAATGAATAGTTAGTTAGCAATTAGCATATTGATATTCTTTTTATATAGGAAAGGAAAAGGAACTAGGAATGGACTCACTAGGGTATCCTTGTATGTACTAATCATCATATTAATCTTCTTAGGGGCAATTCTTCTTCTAACACCTTTGTTCTCATTATTAAATTTCAAACCCGCAAAAAAAAAAAATAATGGATTGAGTTACTAAGTTATTATTGTGAGTTGTCAAATATGTTTCGTTGATAGTATACAAGTTTTTAAATTTTATTATTTATTTTTAGCAAAATTACTTTAGAGTTCTTTGTTTTATTTATTTGTAATACTTGAATTTTTTTTTTCTTTACATTGCTAAACCAAAGAACTAGTGCTAGTTGCAAAGACCGTGGTTCTTTCTTAATGGAAAGGAAAATTTAATGAACATGTGAGCCTCCCTAAGCATCTTGAAGATCTTGATCAATCTTGTATTGGTTCCCATGCAGAGACAACACAGTGGTAAAGAATGTTTGACTTTTCATGTAATAAGCTGTTTGGAACAAAATTTCGTCCTGCGATTTCTAGGCTATCTGCTATAAGCAAATTTTGATCTTATTGAGAAAGCATATGTCTAGATTGAAACCAGAAGACATGGGAAGCATAAAGTTTTTAGAACTTAGAATCCCTTGAAATTGAAAGTGAGCATACCTTTCCAAATCATGAACTTGGAGGCATGCTTATTTTCAATTTCTTGACCAATTGTAAGATCTGATCCATTTAACGTTATTAGTCATAAAGGTGAAGACTTGTAACTGCTATAAAACTAAATACACAACACTGAACTTGCAACCTTATTTATAGCATACCATATGAATCAAATAAACTTAAGCATCATCTCAACGGGCAAGTAATTGCTTGTAGAAACCAATCAAACAAATATTTCATTTCACATAACCTAATGCCTCTTCACAAAGCCAGGCCAATATTAACCAATAGGGATTATTTGGCAGGAAGGGAGGGATTATGTTAAAGAAATGGACACTGTACCCATGTGCCAGATATAAACCAGATTCAAAATTTAAACATGGATTGGTGGGGTGCACCAAACCAATGCTATAGTGCAAAGCATTGGCAACACTTGAGAGGACTAGTAGCAAGCTATAAAGTTGCCTCTCCCCCTCAAAAAAGTAATTTAATATCGTGTGGACCATTGATCCACATATCAGATATTAAACTGATAAGAACAGATACTACACTTGATCTTAGCCAAAAGGCCGAGAAAGGTATGAGTTGAAAGAAGAACTCACTGCTGCTTTTATATCTGATATCTTCTCAGTTGCTTTCTTGACTGCTCGATGTGGGACTATTTCTCATTGTATGCACGTGTTGCCAACAAAGAGCAATTACCAAGCAGAGCATACGCCAACATAGCGCCACTAAAGCATTTCACCAATTCATGCGTTAGAACTTGCATCAGCTAGAAACAGTCAATGGTAATGGTGGTGGTCATTAATGCATAAGTAAAACTAAAGTTGAAGAATTACAGATTCATGTTAGAACAGCTAGTTTCGAAAGAGAAAAGAAACAATAATAATCGCAAACAGTAGACAAAACATGTCTGGTAACGAAGTTCGGCCAAGTGTCATACCCAACAACTACGATCCTTGGAACTTGGAATGGAGAGGGATTCACTGAGTGACTTCTATTCTCACAATTCTGATACCTATTGGTTCTCTTAGTGATCTATACACATTCCAACTATCCTCATCTATCTATTATGTGTCTATTTGACTTGAAGGTTAATGTTTTATTCACATTAGTATTGTATATATAAGACAATTTTTAATTAATGTTTTTTTTACTATAATGTAAATTATGAACAGGCTCTAAATAATGCATAGTTTGCATATTAGAGTAGACACATATGATGATATGAACATGGAATTTGAGGTTTCGAAGTGAAAGGGAAAACTATGTACAGGAGTCGAAGATTTTTGAATGTGCTTAGTGTCCATACACTACACCCAGAAAGCAAATCAACATCAGTCTCACTTTAACACAATTTCATTAATTTAATCAAACTGCATTCACAAGCTAAATGATCTTTTTGTTTAACAATAAAAAGCTTATAGCATTTCATTAATTAGAATATCGTGAATACAGGTAAGAATGTCAATCAAAATGCAGAAACGATCTAATAATAAGGCCGCCATTGCTAACACATGAGCAACCTCATTTGCTTGTCTTCTAATAAACTCAACCTTAATTTTTACAACGGACTATATTATATCTTCAGTCTCGGATAATATCACTATGATCCGACACCGCTAGACTCTTACTGTGGAGTTTATAAACCACACACTTCGAATCCAATTTGAATTGTCATTAGCTAGAGCAAAACTTCTTTGATCATCTCAAATACATATGTCACTACAAAACTTGTTGTCAAGCTCTGAAAAGACTGCATCCACTTTGCATTTGTAGCGTCCTAGATGAGATTTTGTCCATGACAGAATTGGGTTAACATGCTGCTGCGAACTTCTGCCCAGTGTTGCAGCAGTGCTTTGACGCCTAACTGTTTAAGAGCACATGCACACACAGTAGCAGATGTATCTACATTTATGTTCCTTTGTTTCCAAAAGCTCCATATAAATACTGCAAAATTGGCAATTTGTTCCTGATTAAAATTCTGCAACACGCAGAGTTTTGTTTTGTTCCTGATTAGACTTAAAAACCAATCCCACCATTTACTTGCAGAGGTCCCATTAAATGTCAGAACAAATCTTTGTATTGACATCATAGATCATCCAATATGAACATCATAGATCAGTATATGCACCATTTGATCAGTACGACATATTTGAAAATCAAATGATGTCTTTTACCCATTAAAAAAACATAGAGTAGCACAAAACTAGAACTTAAAGGGAAGTTTCAATGCTAATACAATTACAACGTGAAGTAAAAGTTGCATAAAGTTTAAAACTTGTTTGCTTGCAGCTTTAATAAGCTCATAGGTTATATTATCCAATCTTAGAATTAAATGTAATAGTGGAATATGCAAACTTATTGATATATGAATTCCATAAACAAATGTCATAGTAGAACAATGTAAGGAAGTACCTCTTTTAACAAACTCATATCATATAAAAGTGACTTGAAGATTAATGTTTGATTCACATTAACTTTGTAGATATAAGACAGTTGTTAATTATTGTTTTTTTATTTTTATTTTACTAATATGACGAAAATTAATATAAACAGGCTCTAAATAATGAATTCATAGTTTGCATATTAGAGTAGAGACATATGCACATAGAATTTGAGGTTTCAAACTGAAAGGGAAAACTATGTGTTGGAGTCAGATTTTTGTATGTTCTTACACTGTGCCTATTAAGCTAATCAACATTAGTCTCACTTTAACACAATTTCATTAATTTAATCAAACCGAATTCACAAGCTAAATGATCATTTTTTTTTGTTGCTATAAAAATCTTATAACATTTCATTAATTAGAATATCACGAATACGAGTAGGATCAATGAAAATGTGGAAGGCCGCCCTTGCTAACACATGAGCAACCCCATTGACTTGTCTCCTAATAAACTCAACCATAGTTTTTACAACGAACAAGATATCTCTACAGTCTCGGATAATATCATTAGATCCGACACCCCTAGACTTTTATTGTGGAATTTATCAACCACGCACTTTGAATCCAATTCAACTCAAGTCCAATTCGTCAATCCGTTTGATTTCCATTAGAAGCCGAATTGATTCTCCAATATCCGCGTCAAAAACTGGTAACATGAACAAAACTTCCTTGATCATCTCGAATACATATGTCAGTTCCAACCTTGTTGTGAAGCTCCGAAAAGGCTGCATCCACATTGCATTTGTATCGTCCTAGATGAGGTTTTATCCATGACAGAATTTGCAGCAGTCCTTGGAAGCCGTGCTGGACCAATTGGTGAGTAGAGTAGCAGCATGTGGACTCACAGTAGCGGATGCCTCTACTTCATTATACCAAATTTTGTTGTTCCATTATTTCCTGATTAACATTCTGCAACATGCAGGAAAAAAAATCTGCTACAGGCCGAGAGTGTGAAGTATGCTGTTGAATGAAATTCCAAAGACCAGCTTTACGCCAAAAAAGCTCACTGTTATAACATGAAAAAACACATGATCAATATTTTCGATACCATTATCGCATAAGGCACAGTTCGGAAGGTGTTCCACTTCCAAACCTTTGTCCTGAATGCCTTAACTTTCAGAAATCTTCTGTTTGTATAAATATATGAAGACAAAAGTAAGTTTAGAAATAAACCAACAAGGCAAAAAGAGCTATCTGATATGCACATTTTGATCTTGTCAAGAAACCATATGTCTAGATAGAAACCCAGAGACATGGGAAGCATAAAGTTGTAGAACTTAGAATCCCTTGAAATTGAAACTGAGCATACCTTTCCAAGTCATGAACTTGGAGGCATGCTTATTTTCAGTTTCTTGACCACTCGTAAGATCTGATCCATGTAACAATATTTCTTGACCATACGAGCTACCTGCCATATAGGGATTACTTGGCACAAAAGGATTATGCTAATGAAATTTGAACCAGAATAAAAATTTAAACTTGGATTGGTGGGGTGCGCCAAGCCAATGCTATAGTGCAACGCATTGGCGACACTCGAGAAGCCTAGTAGCAAGCTACTGAAGTGGCCTCTCCCCCTCAAAAAAGTAATTTAATATCGTGTGGACCATTGGTCCACATATCAGATATTAAACTGATAAGAACAGATACTACACTTGATCTTAGCCAAAAGGCCGAGAAAGGTATGAGTTGAAAGATGGATCAGCTGCTGCTTTTATATCAGACATCTTCTCAGTTGCTTTCTTGACTGCTCGATGTGGGACTATTTCTCATTGTTCACATGTGTTGCCAACATAGAGCCCACTAAAGCTTTTTACCAATTCATTCACTAGAATAATTAATATGCAGATTAAATCCTACAGAACAGTGCAGAAAATTTGAAGCAAATGCTGTTCAATCTCGATATTCATTCAACATGAACATCATAGATTAGTATAGGCACCATTTGATCATTTACGCTTCAACCATTTTTAGAAAGAAATTTTTTTTGAGGGCACGACAAGGACATATTCGAAAACAAAATAATGCTTTTTACCCATTCAAAAAACATAGTTAGAGTAGCACAAAATATAAACACTTGTGAAAGCTTCAACGTTAATACAACGTGACTCTATAAAGAAAGTAAAAGCTGCAGAAAGTTTAAAACTTGTTTTCTTCACCATCATTGTATTTTAAATTCATTTGGCCTAAAAATTATTTAACATATGTTTTTGCTGCAGGTTAAGAAATTCATTTAATGTGTATATTTAGTGGCTGATTCCCCAACAGAGATATAAATTCTGCTAAATTTAGTTGAATCATTGCATCTACATTTTAGATTTAAACTGAATGGACTAATAGTATAGGATTATTTATAGTTCAAACCGCATTCACAAGCTAAATGATTTTATTTTATTTTTACAATGAAAAAGCTTATAGCATTTTATTAATTAGAATATAGCGAATAGGAGTAGGAATATCGATGAAAATGCGGAAACTAGCTAAAAATAAAGCCGTTTTCGCTAACACATGAGCAACCTCATTGACTTGTCTCTTAAGAAACTCTACCTTAGGTTATATCTATAGTCTTGGAATCCGATTCAAAATCCACCTTCTTAGGTTGCAATTCGTTAATACATTTGATTGTCATTAGCTAGAGCAAAACTTCCTTTAGATTGATGTTGATGGATGAATGATGTGCTTGGGTTATAAACGATTTCACAAATCAAAGGTTAAAGAGGAACAATAAATGAATCTTTGATAGCTCAGGGATGAAGATGAAGAGAGGAAAGTGAGGATTTTAGAGAGGGTTCAAATTGAGATTGAAGAGAAGGGGGAATGATTCAATCCAAGATAATCAACAAAATTGGATTTCCCTACTTTTGCATACGCGAGACGTACGTGAAATCTTCTCTCATGTAGGCCAATAAATCCAAGATAATCATGAAGGCCGCCCTTGCTAACACATGAGCAACCCCATTGACTTGTCTCCTAATAAACTCAACCATAGTTTTTACAACGAACAAGATATCTCTACAGCCTCGGATAATATCATTAGATCCGACACCCCTAGACTTTTATTGTGGAATTTATCAACCACGCACTTTGAATCCAATTCAACTCAAGTCCAATTCGTCAATCCATTTGATTTCCATTAGAAGCCGAATTGATTCTCCAATATCCGCGTCAAAAACTGGTAACATGAACAAAACTTCCTTGATCATCTCGAATACATATGTCAGTTCCAACCTTGTTGTGAAGCTCCGAAAAGGCTGCATACACATTGCATTTGTATCGTACTAGATGAGGTTTTATCCATGACAGAATTTGCAGCAGTCCTTGGAAGCCGTGTTGGACCAATTGGTGAGTAGAGTAGCAGCATGTGGACTCACAGTAGCAGATGCCTCTACTTCATTATACCAAATTTTGTTGTTACTTTATTTCCTGATTAACATTCTGTAACACGCAGGAAAAAAAAATCTGCTACAGGCCGAGAGTGTGAAGTATGCTGTTGAATGAAATTCCAAAGACCAGCTCTACGCAAAAAAAAGCTCACTTTTATGACATTGAAAAAACTTATGATCAATATTTCCGATACCATTATCGCATAAGGCACAGTTCGGGAGGCGTTCCACTTCCACACCTTTGTCCTAAAGTCGGATTCGGCAAACAATTACGTCAATTTCATGATATTTGATTTTTTATTTTGGCGGAATTTTGTGCTGACCATACAAGCTAATTGAAAACAGGACAAAATCCAAAGATCCAGGAATGCCTTGACTTTCAGAAATCTGCTGTTTGTATAAATATGAAGACAAAAGTAAAGTTTAGACATAAATCAACAAGGATAAAAGAGAAAAAGAGATATCTGATATGCACATTTTGATCTTATTGAGAAAGCATATGTATAGATAGAAACCAAAAGACATGGGAAGCATAAAGATTTTAGAACTTAGAATCCCTTGAAATTGAAAGTGAGCATACCTTTCCAAATCATGAACTTGGAGGCATGCTTATTTTCAATTTCTTGACCACTTGTAAGATCTGATCCATGTAATAATATTTCTTGACCATACGAATCAAATAAATTTATGCATCATCTTAACAAGCGAGTAATTGCTATAAGCAATCAATCAAACATATATTCCATTTCATATAACCCAAGGATTATGCTAATGAAATTTGAACCAGAAAAAAAAAATTGAACTTGAATTGGAGGGGTGCGCTAAGCCAATGCTATAGTTCAACGCATTGGCGACACATGAGAGGACTAGTAGCAAGCTACTAAAGTGGCCTCTCCCCCTAAAAAAAGTAATTTAATATCGTGTGAACCATTGGTCCACATATCAGATATTAAACTGATAAGAACAGATACTACACTTGATCTTAGCCAAAAGGCCGAGAAAGGTATGAGTTAAAAGATGGGCTTGGTTTTGCTTTTATATCAGACATCTTCATAGTTGCTTTCTTAATTGCTCGATGTGGGACTATTTTTCATTGTACACATGTGTTGTCAACATAGAGCTCACTAAATCATTTCACCAATTCATCCATTAGAACTTGCATCACCTAGAAACAATCAATGGTAATGGTAGCGGTCATTAAAGCATAAGTAAAACTACACAACAATCCTTAATTTGTTCAGGAACTTTCATTAGGCCTCCTTAAGCATCTTGAAGTTCTTGACCTCAGTAACAACACCTCTACCAATCCTTTCGAGTATTCATAATATATGGTTTTGGTTTCTATCAGTTTTACACGAAAATCCCAGCAAATTGAAAGAAGAAAATAAAATCCACTAGGCTATAGAAGGTAAAGTAACATGTAACTAGAAAGCATCTTACATTTCATGATTTTTTTTCTCTTTATCATTCTCAACTCTTTCAAAGAGAGCATTCAGAATTATTTCATAAGTTACAACATCAACAAGTCGTATCTTCTATTTTTGACAGCAAGGCAAATGCTTCTTCAAACAAACCCTTTTCATAAAATCCATTTTATTCATAATTTTGTCATTCTATATTCGATCAAATAAATGATTTTTCTATACCTGTATATATAAAGAAGATAGAAACCATATTTTCTTTTGATTTTAACCTTTAATTTAGAATATTTTATGTACATTTTAACTTCTTTTTTTTTTGACAAGATGTACATTTTATCTTCTTTATTCAAAGAAAATAAATGACATAGAAAGGCGGACAAACGATCAAGTTAGTCTTTTTTTATTATTCTATCTAGAAATCGAACTTGTGTTATTTTTTAAATAAATTGTCATTTTATGTAATACATCAATCATTTGAGTTTAATCAGTTAGTTATGCTTATTTACACTATAGTACTTTTTTTAAAGATACACTATAGTACTATGTAACAATATTAATATGAATTTTTTGAGGGAATAGTATTAATATGAATGTATTTAAATGGAGTTTGCAAGAGGATGGTGAGATTAGTCATTCGAAATGGTCGATTTTTGAATTGGATATTGAGTTTAAAAAAAGAATATGAATGTATTTTGAACCTCTAAAAATTGAATTTATCTTAATAATACAAATGCAAGGAAAATATGCATACCAACCCTAGCAAAACCGTAGATTACTTTGGGTTTATTTACTAAAATTTCCCATTCTTTGGAGCGAAAATGCAAAGTCATGTGATGCTCCAAGTCAACTGGCCAATTGAAGACAAGCACAACTATGATACTCCTCCATACAATTAGCCAATCAGGTTTAGAGGGTTTGCAAGTAACAACAACAAAATAAGCCAATCATGGTTAGAGGGTTTACAAGCAGCAACAACAAAATAAACCAATAGGATGCTTCACGTGATCATCTCTCTCTCTCTCTCTCACCAAAATTCTCTCTCTCTTATCAACCAGAGCTTCTTCTCTATTTCATAACAACTTATTTGTCATTTTTGCTTAGGTTAGTTTTTCTCCCGTTTTACAATTCTGTTTAAAACAAAATTTGTATCCACAAAATTGTAATGAGATTTCAGTTCTTTGTATGAAAAATGGAGGTTCAATTTTATCCTCCTGTTCTGGTTCAATTTAGTCCATATTCTTTTCGTTTTTACGTTACGCTTTAGTTTTTAGTTCCAGAATTGAACTGAATTTCATCCATAATTTTGTAATTGAATTTTTATTCCTAGAGTGAAGAAAGGAAGTCCAATTTCTTCCTCCATCTTCTGTGCAATTTAGTCTCTGTGGTTATTTAATTTACTTTCATCCAAGTTTATGTTTTTTGCAGCGGCAATAATAAGCAGATTGCTGCAACATAAAGAAGCAGCGATAACATAACAAAGCAGAACCGAAGGAGATTCAATGATGGTTGACAATATTTCTTCAATTGTTGTTTTCATCTATTTTGTGGTCATTGGTTGACAATATTTCTTCAATCGTCGTTCTCATTTGTTGTGTGACACAGCCAATCGAAGTTCTGAAACGTTTATTCGACAAATTTATGAACTAGAAACATGAAAATATTTCAAGTTTAACCTGCTTTTAATTTATTGTGCTCATCGTTGACTCGTGCGAAGTACGGGAGCGCGATCTAGTTGGTAATAATTGACATTTTATTTGATCCGGAGGCTTTTTTGTTGTTTTATTTAGATGTAAAAAATTGTAATTTTTCTGTAAAAAAAAATTATACTCCTTCCGTCTTTAAATTATAGTCGTTTAAGGTTTGTGCACGGTTATTAAGAAAATGATTGATTGCGTTGATTTCAATGGTAAAATTAATATCATTTACTAAAATACCCTTATTAATCGTAGTTAATGGAGTAGTTAAGTTGAATGAAATTCAACAAATAAAGGTATGATAATGGAAAAAATAAATAAATGCTGCATTCATATTATAAAGTGATAATTATTTTAAAAAAAATAAAAAATTACTAAAAAAAACTATTATTATGAGACGGGAGGATTACATATTGGGCAAAGGAACGAAGTTGGTAGCGAAGGTGAGAGTGGGTTCTCCACTTGACTGAGAAAGAAGCGCCGAATAGCAAAAGCTTTGATAAATACATAAAAGAGAATAACACACAAATTCGAGATCACATTAACAACAGTGTAAGTAAGATTCATCTTTTTATCTCTCTTTTTCTTTCTCCGATTTCATTTCACGCTTCTCTACACACGCACACAACGTGTTTGATCAAATGTTTCACTCAACTCACCTCCTTTTCATCAATGCCAATTGCTCATGGGGTGGGTGGAGAAGCTCTCAATTTGTAGGGTTATTTGTGTTTATAGCACATTCATTTTCTGAGCAGGCTCACCCCTTTTTCGTAATGAGTGTGTTTGATCCATTCTTAGGTGAAACAATTCTTGGCCAGACATTAAGACATTACATACCTCTCAGCCAAAATTTAGATTACCATGGGAACTGGAGGGTTAACACCAGTGTGTTTTCTAGGTCTGATATTTGAATAACTATTCCTATTCTCTCTTTTTTTACAGAAGAAAGAACACAATCATGGTGCAGTGGCAGAGGCATATTTTCCCTATTCTTCGTCGCATTCATAAGGGACTGGAGCCGGCCAATCATTCAGCTACAAACCTTGCACTTTATCACTCTCGTTCTTCTCTTTCACAAGGTTAAAATTGTTTCTGTTCAAATTTTGATATTTTTTTAGTTGTCTAATCACGAGTTATTCAAGTTTGTAAGGTTTTATGAGGAAACACCTTTATTTTGGTATTGTAGGTCAGTTGCAGAGGCAATGGTCAAATGGTGTGCCAAGTATCTCAAGGCCATTCGATCACCGTTTTCAATATCAGGTAAATTTGTGTTTCAACTGCACCATCAACATTGATGTATTGGTTCCAGTGTTGTCAAATAGTTGATATAGCGTGGATGAATTTGAACATATTGCCATTGTTCAGCGATACACTATTTAGTAGAAGGTGTTGTCAAATAGCAGCTATAACAACAATATAGTGTTGGAGCGTAGTGGTTTTTGAATAAACAGCTACTTTCTGCGACCCATGATTTTCAACACTGGTTAGTTCACAAGTTTGGGGCTTTGGTTTAGTTGGAAGGGAGGACATCTTATATTCTCATGTATACCAAAATTGATTTGATGTTACCATGTTTTTGAGGGTTTCCTCAAAAACTTGTGCATTTAAAATTACGAATACATCTTATATTATATTATATCATGAATCTTGCATTATGAATCTTGTGCATTTAAAATTGATCGTTCATTTGTGCCGAGGGTTTCCTCAAGCAATTTAGTGAACATTTGGCCATAAAGAGTATTCTGTCTTTATTAGTGTGGCCTAAGGAAGCTAATACTTACTATCTCTCCTAGAATATGTTGATCTTTCATGTTCACAGGTTGAAGAATTTCACTCCTTCTAGTGGTTGGTTTCTTTAGTAAGCACTTTGTGGAGTGTATTAGGTTTGTCTCTTGAGCCTTCCTGACATAGGGTTTAAAAGGTTTGAACAAGAAAAAATAGGTTAAGAGTATTTGGTTGGAACTGACTGAGCTTTCCTTGCTGTTTTGTGGTTGATCTGGTTGGAGTCTTGGAGAGGAATGCTTGGATTTTTCAAGGTGTTTCATTGTTTGTTAAATTGTTTTTGGGAACATTAAGGTTGTTGGCTTCTTTTTAGTGCTTCACTCATTCACTTCTAAGAGAGGAGTTGCTGTTCTGGACTAGACATGCTATTATTGTAGGAACAAAACAAAACTGATAAATGAGAATGATATGATCATACTTTTCTTCCTGCTTCTTTCTATACCGTGTCAAACTGTTTCTTGGACTTCATGATCATAATTTTATTTTAGAATTACATAGACAAGTTTGTTCAAATTTATCTTCCAACTAACCAAATCACAATCTTGGGTCACCCTGAGCCTGTGTTAGGGTTATTATATCTCTGTTAAAATTTATTTTGCTACTGAAAATGTCTTCTTATTTTCATGTTTTGTATTTTATTATTTGTGTTATTCTTTCAGGGAATTTCAAGCTCTACCCAGTTGCTAAAAAATTCATCTGAGGAAGCACCTGTTTCGTCGCCGTTAGTTCCAGTTTCATCACTCGGTAGTTCACAAGGTCAAGAACAAAATAAGAAAGCTAAGGCAGACAAAGTTCAAGCAATATTAAAGAAAATAAAGCAGGTTTGAAATGACTTATCTGTTCATGCTCTTGATGGATTATTTTGGTTTTCTTGTATGCATGATTGGATGCAAGTGCTTTACATTCAATTTTACACTATGGGCATATTTCATAGATTTTAAACATCAGTATATAAATCTCAGTCCTGAAAAATTGATAATGGAATGTACTTTGTATGAAAAGATTTTAATTTATCACTAAAATGTGCATGAAAACCTGGTTTTCATATAATAAATAGGGAAAATATAAAGAAGTTATCATCATTTAATGATTTAGATGGAGAAATAGTTTTCACTTTATGTAATCTTTAATAATCTCTCTCAAAAAAAAAAATGTAATCTTTAATTTAAATTACACTAGCGTGCAGACGGGCATCAGTTTGCTTGTTTTTCCGCTTTTCTAAAAGGAAAACCTCTGTTGACTTTTATCACACAAATATTTAGCTTGAAGTTTTCGATAAAATTCTGTCATTTACTATTATTTGTTAATATCATTAGTTTGATTTGATTTGTTATGATTGATGTAAGAAATAGATAAGGTTTAATTAAAAATTAAATTAGGATTAGATTAAATTTGATTCAAATTTGAAATTAGAACAAAATTTAGTTATTTATTTAGGTAAAGAATGATCAATTGTAAATAAGAGAATTTACATCTTGGGTAAAATTGGAACAAAAAAGCTACACCAAAACACGGCATTCTCTTTATCTACAGGTATAAGCTAAAGGAGAAAGTTGCAACAACTAATATTTATTTATGGTAAAAAGTGCTCAATATGATAGATTAGGGTGGGGAGTGCAATTCACTCAATAAATTAGGGGATAAAGTACCCTATATTAAATCATGAGCATAGTCCCCTCACTTTTGTCAGAAGCAACATGATGAGGAAGTTATATATAGTACTCCCTCTGATCTCATATAAAAGCAAAGATAAACTACTTAAATACCTATTAAGAAAAGTAGTTAGTCTCATAATATTCTAAACGTAATAAAAAAAGAAATTGTATTTTCCAAATTATCCCTCATGGGAACTTATTCCACGAGAAAAAAAATGTTATTGAAAAACTAAATATAAATTAATTGAAGGGATATTAGGGAATAATAGCATTAAATTAAATATGTTAAAAGTAGTTTGTTTTTGCTTATACTTAAGACCAACAAACATAACTTGTTGTTTCTATTTGAGACTGGAGAGAGCATCTTGAAGTCAAAAATGGAAAATAGACTGATAAGCAGAACTTCAATGATCTGCTTGGCTCTTATGTATATCTCAACTCTTGCCTACCCTCATTTATTTAAAGTACTAACATACTCATAGCACTCCCGGCATTCACTACCTTGTGTGACGGTTGGTTATGCACAGACTCTACTAGTTTTCACACATTTTAACCTCCATAACTAGTACTATTCCACCAATACCCTTTCAACTCTTTCTACTATACTCCTTTGAAATAGGAGACTAGCTAGCACTTCTCAAATCTACATATTTATTGTTGAATGTTTTCGATTCATCCTATAATCATCAAATAGACTTTAATCTTTTGAAATATTTTACTTTATTTGCCTTTCATTTTTGTATCCCAATCAAGTGTAACTGCTTGTAATTCAATCTTCTATGAATTTCCTAAATGTCTAAAAAATGTTCTGTTCAGGATATATTATTTTTTGGCCAATTTTGATTCAACAGCTTAAAATCCATATTTTTTTTATGGTTGAGTGTTAGATTTCTTATATTGCATGATTTAGAAGAATATGTTTGTATTCAGAATTACACTATTTTTTAAATATCATGTGTTTTTTGTGTTATCATTGTTTAGGTATTTGTTTAAATTTAATGTGCTAATCATAACTCCAGTATACTTGTTAAAGTGGACACAAGTAGCTTCACTAGGAATGCTGATGTGAATGTTGAAAAGATGCAATTGTTTTATTTCAGCATTTAGCACCACTTCAAGTATGATGAACATGTGGACGATAACCCGGTGCCATTAAATATAATATATTAAATATAATTAACTATAGTATGATTTGTCACCTGGGACTTGTTACAGAGGTTAAATACATAATTTATGGAAATTGCAAACTTATATTCTTCTTCAAATCTGTCTCTAATTCAACCTGATACCATCATTGTGCATATGGAAATGGAGATGAAGATGAGATACAACGAAGAAAGAAATAAGTATAGATATAACCCTAGCACTCACCCCTCTCTTTCTCTCTTCACAATGGCCATATCCACACACATTATTCCCTCTATTTCTCTGCACTTCCCTCTTCCCCCTTTTCTCTAAGCTTCATTGGATGCGTCAAAATCTTATTTATTTGTGTTAAGAAACTGTGTTATTTTCATTAGTTCAGTTTGAAACAATTTTCGCAGATGATTTGGCATCTAAATTTCTAGCTTCTGAAATGCCTCCCTTGTAGATCTTGATTGCTCTGGAAACTCAAAAAAATGGTTTATGTTTCAAGGGTTTAATTTATGTTCATTTTTTGAAACTGTATTTCAGAGTCCAAAGAAGGTCAACTTGGTTGCTGCTTTGGTTCGTGGTATGCTTGTTAAAGATGCTTTGCTGCAGTTGCAAGTGTTAGTAAAGCGGGCTTCAAAAACTGTATATCAGGTACCAACACTAGTTATTATCTGTCACTTAATTTGACAAAACAGTAAAAGCTATGTATTTGAATTGCTTTCTAAGTTCTTCTGGGGCATTGGTTTTTATTCATCCTTTTTCCACTCCTAGCCCTTTTCCTTTTTGTTTTTGATTTCGAGTTGCGACTGTGTTAGTTTGAAGGAATCGCAATATATACCACCATATATTATTGTTAGATTTCATTTGAGGTCTTTTTTATTTCAATTGAAGAAGATTCTTCTATTCCTCTTTATAGGAAAAGTAAAATTGAAAGCATGCTTTAAAGTTTTATTCAAATTGCAGGTTATTCATTCAGCCCGAGCAAACGCTTCTCACAATCATGGGTTGAATGCAGACCGCCTAATTGTTGGTAATATTTTTTATGCTTTAAATTTTTAGTGATGAAGTTGTTCTGTTTCCTTGTTTTCTCTTTACTGATGATGCGGCATTCATGTTTCTTACAGCTGAAGCATTTGTGGGAAAGGGAGATTTTAAGAAGAGAGTTTCCATCCATGGCAAAGGAAGATCTGGAATCATGCACAGACCAGAATGTAGGCTAACTGTTGTACTAAGAGAGATCACCCCTGAAGAAGAGGCAAAAATTGCTAGGCTGAAGGTTCACAACTTTAAGAAGCTAACTAAGAAGGAGGGAAGACTTGTGCCACACCAGCTTATTGAGACCACTCCTGTTTGGGGACGAAAAAATAAATCTAGCAGTCAAGACGAGACCACTTCTGTTTGGGACCGAAAAAACAAATCTAGCCGTCCCAAGACCACTCGTGTTTGGGACAAAAAAAAACAAATCTAAGCCATCAAAAGGAGACCGCACTTGTTAGGGGCCGAAAAAACAAATCTAGCCGTCAAAACTCAAGTGCTGCAGTTGCACGATCCTTATTTATTTGCAAGTTTCATGGTTTGATTTATGTTTATGGCATATTTTTGTGCAATAGATTGTTGTTCATCATGTTGAAATTGTTGAGAAATATGCAGACTAAGGTTTCATACCGAGACTAGTTCCAAATGCCTAGGTTATGTATTAGAATTGTGTTTGCTCCTTGTTGCAAATAATAAAATTTTGTACTTAACCATGATCGGTATTATTCTCATTTATCAGCTTTGTTTTATTCCTACTTCCTTCAATAATGGCATGTCTTATAGTATGATTGAAATCAGCAAACCTATCGAAGGCTATAGTTGTAAAATCAACAATAACCCAAAAACTAAGCTTGAATTTGATAGGGACAGAGAAGTAATTTTACGTTACCTCGTTGCCTCAACTTTATCACATTCACACAAACTTTCCCTCTTTTTTTTGTTGTTGAAGAATACGAACTTTGCCTTTTTATCTCATCTCCTAGCTAAATATTGTTGTTTTGATACTGGATAAATTAAGTGCTACCAAAATGTTTTATATGGTCAATTAGTAAAACGCTGTCTTTCACTAATCAATTAACTTAAGAAGAATTTGAAGCAAGTTATAATACATTTACTGCATAAATCATACATTTTCAGTAGTTAATTTAGTTAGTTATTAATAGTCTTTTACTAATCAAAAGTATGCTCAAATCAAACATTGAACCAGTTCATAAAAACAGATCGTCAATTTTACGATTATAGTTTAATCATTTTCAACCTCCAAAATGTCCACGCAGTGCTATGGACACTTGGCAGCGCGGCTTAAATTAAATTCTCCAGTTGAAAATAAACCTAAGTAGAGAATATAACATGATTAGATCAAGCTGCAAATGAACATATATGAGGTCGCAGTTAATTTAATATACCTTGCTCAAGGTTGCTCTATTTATTGTCCATTTATAAGAGACAAGTGACAGCCTAATGAGATCCCCTAAATAAAAATGAGTAATATTTGCGTCTAACTCTCTCATAAACGAAGTAAAACTGGACTCACCTGTATGTATGTCCAAAGTAAGTAAGAAATTTCTTACCAATCCATCTAGCCATAAACTCATGCAGGCCATCATGGTAGGCGTGCATACAACAATGAGAAATCATATATAGAAAAAATAATGAATCTGATATTTATAGTAAAATAGATCCACCAACAAGCCTTCCTAGCCTGTTTGATACAATTCCTTCTCACACACTGTTTATTGGATTGATGGTTTTCCTTTTTTGTTCCTCCACCTATTATTCCAAAGGTAACTAAACTTACCATATGATATTGATATGATATTTATGCTTTCTTTTAGAACAGAAACAACAGCCTAGTTTTCTTTTTGAAAAATTCAATCATCACTATTCCGAGACTAGATCGGTCAAGAGTCTTAGCAGTGCTTTTACAGAAGAAAGAACACAATTATGGTGCTGTGGCAGAGGCATCTTATTCCATTTCTTCGTCGCATTCATAAGGCAGTGGAGCCTTCCAATCATTCGGCTACAAACCTTGTAACTTATTGCTCTCACACTTCTCTTTCGTGTTTCAATTGCACCACCATCACCACCACCACCATCATCATCATCATCATCAATGTGTTGGTTTTGCTGCCGTCAAACAAGCGTACATGAATTTTAATAAATATCCACTGTTCCACAATTTATTACAAAGTTATGTAAATTTGCATGCGGCTCTATGGTACACAATTTAGTACAAAATGCGGACATACTTGTGATATAGCACTGTAACATAGCGGAATTTGAACAAAATGCTATATTCTGCGATCTGTGATTAACAACACTGATTGGTTTAGAACTTTGGTGCTTAGGTTTAGTTGGAATGGAGGGCATATTATATTTTCACTTATACCAAAATTGATTTGATCTTTCTGCTTTCATTTTCAGGTGTGCGGTATGCAGCACAATAACCCAATTAGTTTAACCACTGTTCTATTTTCTCTTTGTTTCATGTACAAATCTTTGAAGACAGGAAACAAATTGAAAACAAGGTGAAAGTTTTGTAATTGAAAGTGAAAACAGAAAATGAATTGTAAAGAGTTGCCATTTTGAATTTGCTTGGATTACATTGCCATTGTCGACCGTGTCAACCTGTTTTCTTGGACTTTATGATTATACCGTTTTCTTGTCAAATTTATCTTCCAGCTAACCAAATTTCAGCCTGGGGGCACACTGAGGTTGTGTTAAAATTATTATATACCTGTAAAGATTTATTCGCTACTGAAAATATCTTCTTAATTTCATGTTTTGTACTTTATTAGTGGCATAATTATATTTCAGGGAATTTCAAGTTCTACCAAGTTTCTCAATAAATCATCTGAAGAAGCACCAGTTTCGTCGCCTTTAGTTCCACTTTCATTAGTAGGTCGTTCAAAAGGTGTAACTAAGGCAGAAAAAGTTCAAGCAATACTAAAGAAAATAAAGCAGGTTTGAGATACCCTGTGTCTTCATGGTCTTGACGATTGATGGATTGCTTTTGATTTTATTTTATGTGTGATTTAGCTGTAAGTGCCTTACATTCAATGGAAAAAGAAGTTTATAATACAGGACATGTCAAATGAGGAAGTGGGAGGGTCAAGAGCTAAAAGTTTATTTTCAAAATTGCAATATGCATGTGTGTTAGGGGTTACTTGAAGGTCACGTAACCACTTGCAAAAGTCATAGAAAATCTTGTAAACTGCAATACATGATAAAAACAATAATATTAGAATTAAGTTGTGTGATGATAAAAGACCATAAATTAATACCTGATACATACAGTTAAGGAAATGCCAGTATCAGGATGGAGAGATGTATATTTTTAGGTTTATTCAAGAAATCAACAAACTCAGCTTTTTAAAAAGAGCTGAGGATATGTAAGGGGACAAAATGGTATTACAAAACTCTAGTAAGGAATCCACATAGTCACACAAATCGGAACGCTTCAATCAAATATCAGATGAATCCGCCTATCTTAAACTCGAAAACTCAGATCTTAAAAGCAAATTCAATATGTGCACTTCATGAGCTGGTCAGGTGATTTCGAACTCCCCGACAGCAAGCAAGGAAACTCTTTAAGACTGAAAATATGTTTACTATCTTATATTATGAGGGGGAGAATGTACATTTATATAGGCAGGAGTCTCCTAGTTAATCCCCAATTAATAGGGAAGATTAATCAATACAATAAATAGTGAAGATAAAACTAAACAGTCACAACTTTTCAATATCTCAACGTAAACTAAATCCCATAAATATCTAGCGGATCTCAATCTTTATTTGCCCGTCTAAGCTATGCAAGACATCATATATGTCAACAAAGTAGATGCTTAATTTGTCTCCAGCAATGAATTCATATACTATGTTGTTCACCTCAATAAAACTGACACCCGGCACCTTTTCCACACCTGCATCCCGCATAACCTTCCTTACCATCCGAGATTCACTCCATCTACCAAGTGAAGCATAGGTATTGGACAAGAGTGAATAATTTCCGCAATGGCCAGGCTCCAACACTGTGAGATGACGCAAAGCTTCCTCGGCTAGCTCAGCATCACCACACCTAGTAGAGGCAGCAAGAAGTGATCCCCATATAGCTGCATTTGCTTCAAAGGGCATCCGCAAAACCAGTTCTTTTGCTTCTTGAAGATGGCCAGCACGCCCAAGCAAATCAATCATGCAGCCATAATGCTCAATTTTAGGTTCGATTCCATATCTAGACCTCATAGACGTGAAATATTTGCGGCCTAGTTCAACCAACCCAACATGGCTACAAGCAGAAAGGATGGCGATAAAGGTGACTTCATTTGGCTTAACTCGACCCTCTTTCTCCATGCAGGAAAATACACAAAGGGCTTCCTTTCCTAGACCATGTAAAGCAAGCCCGGCGATCATTGTTGTCCATGTTATAATTGTTTTATGCTTCATATTCTCAAATAATTCTAGTGCTTTCCTTATGTTTCCCGATTTGGCATACATGTCTATGAGTGAGTTGTAAAGAGGAACAATCTTGCTCAATTTGTGTTTTTCAATGTAGTTGTGAATCCACTCTCCCAAGTGTAGAGCACCCAAATCAGCACATGCAGATAGCACAGCCAAAATGGCAATTTCATCTGGTTTCACATTCTCAAGCTGCATTCTACGGAAGAGCTTAATTGCCTCGTTCGGATTATGAGCCTGCATAGGCATTTGGTAAACATATTAGAACAGTACAGAACTGAATATATGATTCTATTCAATGTTTGAAGCATCTTTCTTTTTTTTTTTTAATAGCAATGCTTGATGCATCTGAAAATAATATATGAAAAACATGCTAGAATTGGCTGACAAATTTTGAAATAGCTCCGGTTCGTATTTCATAAAAACATTACCTGGGTGTAACCCGAAATCATTGATGTCCACGTAAAAACATCTTTATCATTCTCAGACATAGAATCAAACAGCTTTCTTGCATTACAAACATCACCAACTTTAACATAAGCAACAATCAAAGCATTCCAAACACAACCATTTTCACCAAACCCATCAAACACTTTCCTTGCAGAACAAACATCATTATCACCACCACAACAAGAATACATCTGAATCAACGAACTACCAACACTAACATTCTTATCCAAACCAGTAACAACACCAACACAATGAATTTGTTTCCCCAAACCAACATCATTCAAACAAACAACAGATTTCAAAACATAAGGCAATGAGTAAGAATCAAACGAGAGTCCGAGACGTCGAACGTCGTTGAATATCGAAAGAGAGAGTTTAGGGTTTGATGAGGAAAGAGCGTAGATGATGTTGTTGTAGACAAAGATGGGAAATGGACGGTTGTGATTGTAGGTGAAGATTGAGTAAGAGTATGTTGGGAAATTGAGGGAAGCGGATTTGTGAATGAAACGGGAGAGGTTGATGTCGTTTTGGAAGAGAGCGTGTTTAAGGATGAAAGTGTGGGTTTGTTGAAGGTGGGTTAAGGTAGTGCATTGTGAGAGTAGTTGTTGGAGTTTTTGTGTTGTGTTGGAGAGTGTTCTAATTAAGGGTGAATTCATTGGTGATGATGATGTGTGAAATCATGATGATGTTCCATGTTTTTGTTTCTTTGGCTATCACTCTTCAAAAATATACACTTCACTTTGGTAAGTATCATATAATTATTTAGAAATTGTATTATTTAATTATTATTAATTATATTTTGGTGTTTGTAATCAAATGAAATGCTAGGATTGACGATATCTATTTTTACTAGATTGTGTTTCCATTGATGTATTAATTATTATTAGTATTTCAACTACAATCTGACCTCTAGAATTGCTATAAATAGGGTCACTTCCTTCACGTATCATCATTGATTGAAATATATAAAATTTGAGTTTCTTATTTGAAAGTTAAAGAGTGGATTCTCTCTTTGTTTTTGAGCCGATATGTGTAAATTATGGATCATAGGACACATTTTTAGGCTTATGGAATTTTAACTGCTTCATTTTCAGTTTCTTAATTGGTTTTCCTCTTATGTCTTTTAATTCTTGTTTTTGAGTGCATGAAATAACTATCTTGAAAATCTAATTGATTGTTTGATTTGAGAAAATATGAATATGATCAGAGAATTTCCTTGGCCAAAAGAAGGTAAGAGAATCTCTACACTTATTATAAGTCTCACATGTTAGATGAGACTCTCGAGATAGAACTCCTAATAGTGAACCCAATGTCCTCGATCACTTTCGCTCCACAAAATTTCACTAGTGACACTTCACTCAGTTTTTCTGGTCAAAATCCACCACCACTAAGAACACTTCATAGGTAACCCATTCTAGGAAGTTAATTTTCTTAATGAAAGCACCAATATTAGTATTGTGATCCTTTCTGAACAGGGCACAAACTCCGGAAGAAAAAGATCAAGAAAAATTTGGAATTCTTCTCTACCATCTCCATTATATCTGTTTACATACATATCAAGAAACTTATTTTCCTAAAGTGAAGCATCTTTTGCCAAGTGGACTTTACACAATTCCTAAAAGAAAGAAGCTAAATACAAGCATACAAAAATGAAATGAAAATAATGAGAAGACTTGGTCTGATATCTTTGGTTGCTAAATATAAGTTGCTCCTTTCCTCTAGCCAAAAAATCATAAACCACTCTAGCATCAAAGTTGCAAAGGAGAAGATCAGTACACAAAGATAGAATGAAATTACAATTTGAATGTACATAATAATTTGTTACTACTTTTTTCATTTCTCAACTATAAATTCTTGAATCTCTATTCCGGTATGTCGAGCCCCTCCTTGTATTCTTAATAGAACTTCATCTCCAACTTTCATTGATGTCACTGGAAAAGCTGTTTTTAACTGTTTATTTCCTGAATAGGGAAACAGACAACACTTAGTCAAATTGAAGAAACTAACAGAAATGAAAGAAACAAATTGAATTACCTTGTACGGGACAAACTAAAGCAACTGTTTCTGCATTCTGCAAAAGTATGCTGATTGTTTGATTGTCCGAGTCTGTCTGAAATAACAATTAATACGACAAAATCAGAGTTTAGCATTGATAACACATAGAAATATTAGAAATTTAAATAAATATGTCGTCTCTCCACAAGATCCTACTTTTAACTTCAACTGCACCCTTATTCTATTGTTAGTCTATATTGAAGTTTTATAACCATGAAGACATTCGTAATAAAAAAACGCGGATTATGTTTCCAAAATAACACTTCAGAACAATTGATTAGACAAAACAATGTTCAAGATTTCAACAAATTCACTCACAATGATTGTTCTATCTAAAACTTCTAAACTTTCAAAGTTAGGGTAGATCTATCAGATATTGATGATTATGGCTGTATATTTAAATATTTTTCAAAATAAGGACAAGAATAAATGAAACATTCAAATTGAAAAATCAATATGAATATACAACCCCCAAGGCTATTCATACTGAGAAACTCATGGTACCAATATAGTATACGTTTATGTTATATGACAGTTGGTTTTGAAGTAAAAGATTTAGATATGGTACCCTGAAATACTACATTATAGGGTCTTGATTTCACTACAAGGGTTTGTTTGGCATATCGCACTAGTTTAGAACTGTGCAAGAAAAACTGGTGATACAGATTAAGGTTATTTTGTAACTAGCTAGTCTTGAAATAAGTTACAATTTGGTTTAAATCAGTTCTTAACAAGAAAAAGTTACACCTTTATTGGCCATTGAGTGATTTCCAGAAGAACCATTTTTTAAAATTTAGGTAATTCAAAAACATCTTATATTAAAAACATGTCTAGGAATCTTGTTTTTAGATGTTTTTGGAAACGCTTCGAGACCTTCTGATCTCACAGCATTTAATCAAGCCGTTGTTAGTTTTATGATTTAGTTTTTATTTTTTATAGAATAGCATGATAACTCACAGCAGAATTAGCACAACAAATTCATCAACAGAGTTAAAAATGATAAGGAAATATTTTTCCAATCAACTTTTCCACTAATGAGGAGTGATAAGGTAATTTGGTTTTTGATGGGAGGAACATAAGGGTTAAATAGATCAGGGATTGTGGATTCAACTTCTCCATTAACATTTCTAAAAACTAATTACTACTATCTCCCTCTCGTTTTAATGGCCTTTTAAGATTTAGCACACTTCAAAAAATTATTGAATGTATTCATTTTTATGATAAAATAGCTTCATTGACTGAAGTACTCTTATTAACAAAGTAGTTAGTGTTGTTCAAAATCAAAGTAGTTAGTGACAATGGTATCAATCATGAATTGCATAAAATAGTAGCGGTTTGATCAAATTCTGCTATGCTACAATGCTATAGCTCGGCCATTTCTGCTATTTGACAACACTTTGTACTAACGAGGAACAATAGCAATTTGTTCAAATTCTGTTATGTTATAGAACCACTTTTTGAACAGTAAGATGAATAGTTAGGTATCTTGAGATACAATTAATAAGGGTATTAGTAGAAAAATATAATTAATGTATTATTAGTCTTCTAAAAGTATAAATAATATGAGACAGAGGGAGTAGTAACATAACATTTAACAAATCAATTTTTTTCCCAATAGCGAGTTGTTCAAATTCCGCTCCGCTACAGCGCCGTTATTAGAAAACAAAGGTGAGTTGATTAATTAGGTGGATTGAGACACAATAAGGGTAACATTTGGCATTTCAAATATTTTCCAATAACTAATGCATACACAAACCTTTGCCTCCACAAGGATTAGTGGTCTACTTTCTATCTTTACACGGCCAACAATTGCAGTTCTTTGCCGACCCTGTTGATCAACCACAATCACTTCTTTTCCTGATTTTAATTCTGACAGGTAGCATGTTCTGCCTCCTGGAACAGCAATGTAGGCATGAACTGGTCCCTGTCATGCCAAGTAACTGGTGAAAAGGATTTATCATGTAATTTCTATTTTCAGAAATTCCATAACATAATAAATTCATCAAGGAAATAGATAGACTGAACTAAACTAGAAATGTGTGCCATGAAAGACTAGTTTGGATAAACAGATTAATTAAGCGCTCATCATATAAGTGCTCATATATAAACTATTTCTATAACAAAAGAAAAAATGAAGTTACATTGTTTACATTTAAGCTATTTTCATACGTTATCCTGGAGAGCTTATGGAAATAAGCTGAAAACAACTTATGAACATGTCATAAGCTATTTTCATAAGCTCTCCCAAAAAGTCTCGGAAGTGCTATGTAAGTAGATAAGCTCAAATAAGTCATATTGAAAATGAGAATTACACTCATCAACACAAACACTTTTTCTTAAATAAGTTTTCTTAAGTTTGAGCCAGAGACTTGAAGGCACAACTTACCGCATTCACCCGAAAAGGTCTGCTTGCAATGTAATTTGACTCCAAGCATTCCGAATGAACAAGGAATAACCCTCTAGCAAAAGATCCAACCTAAAGAAAGTTTTTGACCGATAAGAATGGCAGCTTCACTAGATATTCCGACGACCATCAAAATGAATACATACAAGAAGTCCTTCACCAGGTCTCATAAGACTGCAGAGATCGACACAAACACGATCTCCCATTCCAGCTACTTGAATTTGTGTCACAGTGGCTTTGGTCAAGTTCAACACATTGCTTTCTTCTGTTCTTCGGTCGAAATATTCCTGAAAGATTTAAAACTGAATGTAAAAGGTCGAGCCTCTTTACACAAGAAGCTTCAAATGGAGGGCGAATTACCTTAAGCTCAAGCATAGGCTCAACATCCTCTACTTTCAAAACTATGCCATCTAAACCATGTTCAAGTGCCTATAAAATTCAAAGGTTGCAACTGTAAGGAGAATTAAAACTAAGACAACATTTAACCAAACCGACCTGTTACACCCCTACTCATATTTATATACCTCAAGAAATGTCTGAGCTTCGGATGCATTATCCGAGATGGCAAACACAGTCTTTTGGCTGTTTTGGAATGCAGCAATTATATTTTCTGCAGGAATTACCTGAGTGAGCAATTGTGTACAAAGAAAGTTAACATTTTATACATTATTGAAATTGAAAACGGAACAAGTTTTATTTCCAGCAAATATAAATAACCACATTTCTTCAAGTAGAAAGTAAGTTGGTCTCATCTTCCCTCAGAAAATTGGTAATGATAAACTATGCATAAAAGTATGAAAAGATATTCTTGACTTTGAGATAATCATTAAATTTCAAAAGAGTTTTTCACTTCTCAAACATTCATGCAATTTAAATCATATTAAAAAGCACAATTCATTAAAGGTGTGCCATTAGCTAGTCCTTAAAGGTGGCAAATGCTGGGGCGGGGAAGTGTCACATGTGGTCTACGGTGAACTCATACTTGAAAATCGCTCAAAACTTTCACGATAACCGACCTCAATACCTTTAAGTAGAATTCCAGGTTCCACCACGTCCTTACGGCTGACACAGTGACTTGATTAATGTTGATTCCACAAAAAACAAGAAAACTAATATAAGGTAAGCTTTGAGGCAACAATATTCATTTTCTTTGGTATTTACCGAACCGACAATGAATGGATTGATGTCTCAGTTGTGAGGACAAGTAATATCAGGAACTTCTACTTACGAAGTGTGGCACTTTATTAAAGTTTCGTATGACTTTTAAGCACCGGTCCACCATACAGACAATATGAGACACTTCTTCACCCTATAAACGACTATAAATGATTCTCACAGCAGTCTGAAACATACCTGCCAATCTAGTAAATTAACTACAATGTTTTCTGCCTGCTCTTCCTCAGGTTTAAGTCGCTCTAGTTCCTCTGGTGTCGAAATGTCAAAAATTGTGGCTACCCTTTTATTCTGTGCATCCAAAATCTCTGTCTCACTAGCAAAAAGAGGACAGATAACTGCAATGGCTGTACTCCATCATGACCAAAATTCCAAATATTATCATTAAATCAATTCTGTTCTGTAATAAATTAATAATATGACAAAACTTTGAAATCATTTAAAATGTACTTGTCCACTTTTATTTTAATGAACTCAGCCAAAATTCAAAATCACCAACATAACTCAAACTCTATTTTGATCATTACTACAAACCTAAATGTGAAAAACATTTCCAATCATGTATCAACTAATTAAGCCAAGCATTTCACTATCGCCAAAATATCTTCCTTTTGAATTTGAAATAAAATGAAAAGGGTTAGGGAGAGAAAATGTAAATACATGACCAATCATTGGCAAGATGAGGAAGATTAGATGAGAAAATGAAAGTATTCCATCCTCGTTCAACAGCTGCAGTCATAACTTGCTTGTTCTCTGTCCATATCCACACTTTCTTTGATTTTTTACTACCAGTATCCTCCAATGGTGTCCAAGAAGAAGAAGAAGAAGGATTGTGACGCAAACGTGTGTTGGAAGACATTGAAGGTGGTGAAGTGAATTGTGTAAATCCAATTTGCGACAGTAAAGACATCTTATGTTGTTAGTCAGCGGTGTCTGTACTCAACACCAACAAACAACGTTACTTCATCACTTGAGACACATTTTTACATTCGATTTCTTTTTTATTTATTTAATCATTTAATTACAATTTTGATCCCAAATTTATGTATTAAGTAAAAAAAACAGGGACCAAAACTGAATGATTTTAAAATTGGAGGACAAATTTCGTAAAAAAAATGTTAAAATAGGAGAACTAAAATTGTAATTTAACCATATTTATTTTATATTTTTTTACAATTATTTATTGAATTATGTTAGCATTTAATTATTTATTAAAATATGTTAGCAATCGGTAGAAAAGAATGTACTAAACTATCCTCAATGGGAGTCTTAATTTTCATAAGACTAAGTATTCTTCCCTCATTCCTAAATACATGTCACAGTTGACCATTTCATACATGCTAATGAACAATTTTGACCATTAGTGTCTTTAATTTTCTATGATAAAGAATTATTAAAATTTTTGATATTTTAAAAATATTCATTAAGATAAATCAAACATCTTATATACTAGCACTTGTATTTATGTATTAGTAAAAAAAAATGATAAAAGTAGATTATATAAAGAGCAAATGATCAAATTGCAGTATGTAATCACGAACGGACTAAATACTTAGTCTTTATGAAAGTTAAGACTCCCCATTGAAGATAGTACAACTACCAGGGTCCTTTGTTAACTAACATATTGTCCCTGCTACAAACCTCAAGCAATTCACCTGTCAAGATGTTTTTTTGGTGTAAGTTGTGATATTGGCTATGATTATTATTTGTTGGCCACTCATATTGTCCTCACCACTACTCTTCACCTGTCAAGATGTTTTTTTGGTGTAAGTTGTGATATTGGCTATGATTATTTTTTGTTGGCCACTCATTTTGTCCTCACCACTACTCTATGATGTTTTGGAAGTCAATATGTTGGTCAACAAGAGACCTTCATGCTTATAGTCTTTAGGACTCTATGATTGCCCAATAGGGGATGTTTGCGTTGCCATGAGATTGACTTCAATTGAAGTGATCCATGCCGATATGTGCAGATGTTGCAGTCTTTGTCCGTGACTGGGAGTGTGAATATGAAGATGGATACCCATCGTCTTATATTTATGAGGATGGGAATATCGGTTCAGATTTAGGGTTGTTTTTTTTTTTATTTATCTTTGTAGGTATCAACAATAATCTTGTAATAGTTTTGGATAAAATGATAATGATAACTTGCGTAATTTGTATACAAAACTTTCTTTGAATGTTGTAGAAAGGTTAGATTCTATATAATACGGCTTTATTTACGAAATCTATTTGAACAAGTTCATATTTGTTTGTATTGTTTAAGGCTTTTGACTTCAAGAATATTGAATTGAAGAGCCTATATTGAAGTTTCTGTATATTTAGGTTGAAGATGGATGAATAATAAAGCGATGAAAATGGATAAACATTGAGTTGAAGTCATCAAGAAGACAAGTTAAATTAAATTAATTAAAATAGGCTTGTTTGTGATTTTTGTACATTTGACTATTTGAGTGAACTTCAATTTTGGCCCTTAATTTAATTTTTGTTTTATTTCAGTTTCTCAGTTCATGTTAGTAAGAAAGAATTAACAAAAAAAATTTGCCAAGTCAATAGGAAAAAATCCATGTAGTATATGACCACATGGCAAGATTCTGTCCACCTCAGCATTTTTTAGTGACTGAGCTATTGGAGGAGCAAAATCAAAGGAATCTACCATGTTAGGGAGAAAATCTATTTTTTTTACAACGGCCAAAATCATAAATAACCCTTGAAAGAATGGTTAGTCATCAATCCAGAAGCCTGCAAATCGGTTCTCACCCTCGTCACATCAATCATCTGCAATTTAGTATGTAACGTTCCAATGTGTACTTTCGAACAAAAATACAGTTTTGTCTTGTCTTTAAGAGATTTTTGAAAATGTGGGGGGTGGGCAAAGTTGTTTCCAAAAGAAACTGAGATAGCTAAATCACAGCCCAAACATAAAAATTGAATTTAAAATGGGGAGAAAATGCTTCCTATTATTAAAGTGATATGCCAAACGAACACACATAATATCCTTCTATAACTATACCAAAATTTGTCTCTACAGCACTTGTAAATTCAATTTCTCCACAGTAACATCAATGCTGTTAAAGACCGGCCTATTATGGGACACTAGAGAAAATGTCAAGAACAAAATGTAATCAAAGAGAGCTGAAGTACGCAAGTTGTACCATAAAGAAATGAAGAAAAAACGCTGCGCTACACATTGGAGTTCTTTTACTACCATTTTTTGGATGTGAGATGATGGTAATGTTGAATTTGCAGCACCAAGTCATGAGAAGATTGTTTGCAGAAGCACTTCCTTAACCTTTTTGAATTCAAAACAGTCTGTACTTGCACCAAGCATCATGAAGCCTCGCTAGAATCTTCTGAATCTGAAAAATCAGCCATCTTCTCAAGCGAATCTAGGTTGCCACCTTCAGAAGTTGTGTGTATTCTGAGTTGCTCAGCATCATCGCTGAGGAAAAAGAAAACAGAAACATTTCTATCTGAGCAAGCTACTTTAGTATTCTGACAACAGACAGTACTATTGATAAAAAAGTTCAAATGGATTTCTAGCATGCTGTACATTCATAGTATCTTCTATCTATCTTTAACAAGATCTATATTTATGTGAGAATGCTGATAGAGATATCAAGTTCTTTAAGAAACTTCAAAGAAAGGAAGCAATAGTTAGAAGTAAAATGTAAAGCGTTGATTCTTCTCACTTTTTTCCCAGTCAATTTAACTAGTATGAAGCAAAACAACAATAAAAACCAAGAATAGAGAGCATACTCTGTAACCCCGAAGATTTCCTTGACAACTAAGGAGCTATTTTTTGAACAGAACTCTGGCAGCTGGAATCAGAATAACGGTAGAAATTATAATCAACTAATACAATAAAGCATAATAGACACAATAACAAGAATAGACATCAACCTTTTGCCTAAAAAAAAATAAAGAATCAAAAAACTTCAGAGCAGCAAGCAACTAAATTATTAATGTAAAAGGTTAATACATGTACCCAAGAGTTAACAAAAAGGTTTCTTCCTAAAATAAACATTGCAACAACCATAACCTTTACCTTTTAAGTGGCATGAGCTATATGGATCAAAACACATCATCATGTCCTATTAAGAATCATGTCTAATGACATCATTTAAATCCAAATAGTTCTTGGTGATTAGAACCATATCTTTATGTGGTCAATCCCTATAACTATCACTAACAATTGAATTATTTTTTTATCTTATCTACCATCTTCACTGTCACCTCTACAGGTCTTCTTCGCACATGTCCTCTTGAAACATGAATTGGGCCTAAAAAACCAATTTGTAAGGTGAGGCCAGCCTAAGCTTTATAACCACTACTTAAGCCATATATCAAGACACTGCTCAACATAATTCACCCCCTTACACCCAACACAATGAAGGTGTTGCAGGCTGCAATGAAGGCAACCCAAACACCACCATTAGGCGGCTAGTCGTGTACTGTATTTAAGGCAGAATTTCCAACATGTCCAAACCACTAAAGACGGGATACTCTACCTTCTTTTCCGTAATAGGTGCTATCCGAAATTTCTCTAAAAAAATCATTCCCAATTGTATTTCGTCTTGTGGCCTTCTCAACAATCATAATAATGCATCTCGCCCAACTCCTACAAAGCTCATCCCTTTTATATATAGATTTGTTGTCTAAGAAAGGATGGTATGATCCTAAGGTAACCTGATCTAGTGAGTGATACGAGTTACAGATAGTTTACTAAATTAAATTTAATTAGTAGCCGAAGATCTTCCACCATTGGATGAGTCTAACTGTAGATATCCTATAAAAAAAAGTTTTCCAGATGGAAGCCTATTATCTAAATAGATAAGCTTCTTACGCTGGTTTGGTTACCTGCATGATATCATATCTTACCCCACCCTGGTGGCTTCCACGTCACCCCCAATTGCTCCATTTTGGATCCCTGAGTGATAGAATAGCTATAAGCTATCTCTGTTGTCAGTAGCGGTCGCTATCGCGGAGCAGCCAAAACGCGACGCAGCGCTACAAAGCGGAGCATTTGGAGAAAGCATTGGGTGGAGCAGGTAAAAGCGGGCGCAATTTGGGTTATGTGTAAAATACTGGAATGCCCTTTACTTAAAACCGTTTGGAGGGTTAATTTAGTAATTTTCGAACCCTAAAATCACTCTTCTCCCATCAGAAGCAACACACAGCCGCAAAACACAACCTCTTCATCGTACGTACAACAACACAAAAGTAAGCTCTTTATCTCTGTTCTCTCCGCAAAAGCAAACTCTTCATTTCTGAAACAAGTTCGTTCATACTTCATCATCTTTTTCTTCTGCGTTCATCTCTGTTTAGAAACACACCCTCTTTGTTTCTTTCACAAATATTTTTATAATTCCCTTTCAGGAAGGGAGTTTTGTTATTCTGTAAGCGTGTTTTGTTGATCTCTATTTCTGTTATATTTCCATATTATTTCAATATCAAATAGATATGACAAGTAGTTCACAACCATCATCATCCAATGCTCAATCAGTTGCTTCCTCTGTTGAGCTATTCAAACCATCCCTTCCAGACATAGGATGGAAATATAATAGTTTAAGGGACAAGTCTAATACGAAGAAAGTCACATGTGATTATTGTTTGATAGAGTCTAATGGTGGAATCTCTAGGGACAAACAACATCAAATGGAAGTAACAGGAAATGTTAGAGCTTGTAAAGAGACACCGGAGGAGGTGAAATTGATTTTAATTGCTCATGAAGAAAGTAGATTGGCAAAGGTGAAATCTGTTTCTTGTGAGGTTCATGAAGATGATGATGAGACAACACTACTTCAAGAAATATCAAGGATGGTAAATGGGAAAAGGCCAAGGACTGAAGTGGGGTGTATTCCGGCTGCCAAGGGTACTACAAAAGGCTCATTGGATATATATGAAGAGAAATGGCTAACCAATATGTAGCTCGCTTTTTTACCTAAATGGAATTGCGTTCAACGTTGCAAAATAAAAAAGTTTTAAATTTATGGTTGAAGCAATTGGTCAATATTGACCAATTAGGACCATATTGACCAATTGCTTCAACCATCAAATTAGGACCATATTGACCAATTGCTTCAAACCACCAATTTGAATTTTTTTGATTTGCAACGTTGAATGCAATTCCATTTAGGTAAAAAAAAAATGCGAGCTACATATTGGTTAGCCATTTCTCTTGCTTTCTTACTAAAATCATCTTTGATGTTTGTTTGCTTTCCTTTTTCCAATGTTATCTCAAGACTTTTGTAGAACAATATATCCAATGGGCCTTTTGTAGTACCCTTCTTGGCAGCTGGAATACTCCCGACTTCAGTCCTTGGCCTTTTCCCATTTACCCATCCTTGATATTTCTTGAAGTAGTGCTATCTCATAATCATCTTCATGAACCTCATGAATCATCAACTTCATGAACCTCATGAAACAGATTTCACCTTTGCCAATCTACTTCCTTCATGAGCAGTTTCACCTCCTCCGGTGTCTTTTTGCAAGCTCTAACATTTCCTGTTACTCCCATTTGATGCCTGGAAATTCTACCATTAAACTCTATCAAACAATAATCACATGTGACTTTCTTCGTATTAGTCTTGTGTCCATAAACTGTTATATTTCCATCCTATGTCAGGAAAGGATGGTTTGAATTGCTCAACAGAGGAAGCAACAGATTGAGCATTGGAATCAACAACAGTGGATGATGATGGTTGTGAACAACTTGCCAAAGCTATTTCCTATTGAATTGGAACAGAACAGAGATCAACATAACAAAACACCCTTTATGAATTACAAAACAAAACACCCTTTATGAATTACAAAACAAAAATTACAGAAAAAACTCCCTTTCTGAAAGGGAAAACAATTTCTGAAAAGGAATTAGAAAAATATTTGTGAGAGAGAAACAGAAACAGAGAGGATATGCTTCTAAACAGAAATTAGCACAGAAAAAGAAAGATGATTAAGATGAAGTATGAACGAACCTGTTTCAGAAATGAAGAGAGGAGAACAAAAACGAAGTGATGAAGAGGTTGCTTTTTTGTTGTTGTACGTACGATGAAGAAGTTGTGTTTTGCGGCTGTGTTGCTTCTGATGGGAGAAGAGTGATTTTAGGGTTTCGAAAATTACTAAATTAACCTTCCAATCGGTTTTAAGTGAACGGCATTCCAGTATTTTACACATAACCAAAATTGTTCCCGCTTTGACCTGCTATTGACCCGCTCCACTCCATCAATAGTGCCCGCTTCGCCTGCTTTCTCCAAACGCTCCGCTTTGTAGCGCTGCATCGCGTTTTGTCAGTTTTGGCCACTCCGCGCCGCGATAGCGCCGGTAGCGGCCGTTATTGACAACAGAGAAGCTAGCCCACCTCACCTTGATGAGTGTCACTAAGAAACCGGTGGGTGCCTATTTGACTAACATAGGGCTCTGCCTTGTGACTCTCTACTGGTTAGCATTAAATCTCTCACAGCAGTATAGGTCTTATAATTGTGCAGTAAACGATTAATGTTAAGCTTGTGTGTGGTCTTTTTGAATCACCAATTACATTGAAGTATTATTATGTTTCATCCACCTTGAACTCTATGGTTTACATCTCTCCCTATTTTCTCTTCATTTTGTATGACGGATTCAAGATATTAAAGCCATAGGACTAGTGTTATGGTATATTATCAGGCTTTCACATCTCCCTAAAACAATATCAGTATTATTGGCCCATAATAATTATTGAGCAAATCTGGAAACCACAGTTAAGATTATCATATCAGATGGTTCTGAGCACTACACATGATTACTGACATTGTATTTTACATACAGAATCAAAGACAAAAAGAATTGTGAAAATAAACTTTTTAAGGCGACCTACCTCAGATAGATAGAAGACCTTTCCAAAGAGGGCCTGAACAGCTAGTTTTCTCTTGAAACCCTTTTCAGTATAACCTGATTTATTCATTACAATAGGCCCTAAAAATCATTGAAATAAAATTGATGTCAGAGAATAGAAGTAATAATGTCCGAACTTCATTTAACTAGATATCAGCAGCAAAAAATGATTTCATGGACTGGATTAGTTTCTCATGTTCCGTGATTCTGTATCGGTCCTTTTTAATTTACACGTAACTTGCTATTATTTACATGCGTGTTAGCTTTGAAACAGCTTAATAGTAATGGCAAACCAGAGTATACAACCCAAACATGCTACCAACTGAGAAACATTATTGTTCATACATAGTTACAATTTCACGCATACTATCAATAGCACACCATAGTACTGACAAATTCGACTAAAAATCCCTTCTATTTTATCCAAATTCCTTTTTTCTACACTGCTATTTTATCCAAATTCATTATTACAGCCACTATTGGTGGTTATTCAATTTTTCCCAAACATACAAACATAAGGAAGTATGGGTTGATTTACTGGGAAGGGATGTAACATGACATTCAACAGTTTAAGGCAGCCTGTGACATTGGTCAGATAAATATATATATATATATATATATATATATATATATATATATATATATATATATATCAGAGTCTATCCTTGCAGGGAATCTACAGCCTTTAGCAATTCCGACCAACATATTGTGGGATCTTAATGGATATCTTTCGCAGGTTACAAAAATGGTAAAGATACAACTCTGCTGGTGGTTGAATCACTAACAAAATATGCCTACATTATTTATATATCTCGTTCTTTTACGACTACGGATCTAGCAGGGCTTTTCTCAAAGAGGGGGAAGGGGTTCAGTTGCATGGTTTTTCAGCATCAATAGCCTTGGACTTTGTCAAGGTGGCATGCTTGACTAAGTTGTTTCACTTAGATGGTACAAATTCTGTTTTATTTTAATGGCATATGTTAGTATAGTTAGTATTACAATGGGGTAGGGGGGATTGAACCTCTCCCTCCTGATCACTTCACTTCTTAATTCCTCCACCCCAACCACCAAGCCAACCTTATATATCAAAAACAAACAAACAAATTCAGTTTGATTTATCATCTAAATTCAAATGGCCAATCAAAAGTGATGAATAAGGACCTGTTTGTTTTGTTTTGCTTTTTGGTTTTTAAATACTCATTTGCAAATCAATTTTTAAAAACTATTTTCAAGAAAGAAGAATTAAAAAAATCTGTTTGGCAATCTTAGATTTAAAAATTGTTTCAAAGATGAAAAACAAAAAACTTGTTTGCCAATCCTGTGTATTTTTTAGAAAAGTCAAGGTTGATTTATATTACATTTTTGCCATTAATGAGAAAATGGCAAATTCTCCGTGTTTTTCTAATTTTGGAGTTTCGGAAACTGAAAAGCAAAACCCATATTTGCTGTTTTGGTTTTTTTGCTTTTAAAAACAGCAAAATGGAAAAGTTTGTTTTTAATTTTTAAAAACTACAAAACAGTTTTTAAAAACTAAATCAAACAGGCCCCAAGTGTTTGGAGATCTAATTGACATCCTTGACAGGTAAAAAAACCAAACAATGGCATAAATGACCAAGACCCTTCAATGTTACCCAAAGGAACGACTTTTCCCTCGAAGGTACTAATGAATAGGACTTTTCATTGAATTTCCTGCATTTTAAAACCATTTGATTTGAACCATTAGGGTTGAGTGGGCTAGTGGAGTAGTGGTGGTGAATTGTTTGGGTAATTTGTAGAGTCATAAGTTTGAAGCTATATGTCACAATTTTATAAAAAACACGACCATTAGAATTTGACATCATGGACCCAGATATTAAACCTTTGTCAATATAAAGAGCAAGCCATAGAAAAATAATTATGCTCACGAATCACTAAAGTTCATCAGAATACTTTTCTACACAGCCTAAGCCAAAATAAACTTCCACGCACAAGGATTCCTCAAATGAAAACTGTGTCCTGTATTAAGAAGACATTACCTTTGTCTCGCACAATTCTTCGCGAAATTTCATTTAGAATCTCAGCAGCTTGTGAGTCACTTAACGAAGAAGCCCTCCTTAGTTGAATTAAATCAGCTACAACATCAGGGTTGAATGGTTTCTCATTCAGAGCATATCGGATATATTTGCGCAAAATTTCTTCCAAACCAAAACCTGTCTGGATATGAATTTGCAGTTGTTACTTAAAATCAGATGGCCACATTTGCACAGGAAGACAAAAGTATAGTAAGCTAGCAAACAGAAACATAATTTTCAATGAGATTTTCCCCAGCCCGTAAAAAGAAAGCTAAGAACTATTTTTTGATCTAGACAGATGGCATGATAAATAACTATACCTATATTACTAATAAGCCACAAAGGTGACTACATAATTATCTACTCAATTGCACTAAAGAAACAGTTGAACTGAAAAACATATGATTAGAAAAAAAAAAATCTAAACATTAACAACAAGGATTTCACCGAAGGTTAGACAGGCAAAAGATGCAATATGTGAGACTCAGACTTGACTACAAAAAATACCATCACGATGAATTGATGATGGTAATTTTATTCAATACCAGTTATGTATTTATGGTATTTTAGTGGAATAATATTAATCTCTACAATTATTAGTCACAAATTTAACAAGTGATCAATAACCCCCAAAACAAAATGAGGAGCCATACATCATTAAACAACAAACAGCGACCACATGCCATATTCAAAGCTTAAAAATGTCCGTGACTACAATATAAACCTGCAAAATTAAGGGTTTTTTGTCGCTGCGACTACAAAGTGAGCACAGTTCAGGGCCACATTTAACTAAGATTTTTCACAAATATCAAGGATTGCAAGGCAAATAGTTCTATATTGCAGTCTGCAACCACAATTTAGAGGTCTACTACACAACAGCATAACCAGAAATTTAAAACATTGACCATAGTGCATCGTTGTTTAAAAGGGCAACCCAGTGCACTAAGGCTCCTGCATACACAGGGTCTGGGAAGGGTCCCACCATTTGGTGTATTGTACGCAGCTTTAACAAGTTATTTACACAAGAGGCTGTTTCCAGGACTTGAGATCAGCCTTACCATTTGCGCCAAGGTTACCCCCTCAGAGTGTATTGTTGTTTAAAGAAAATATTTGTCAAATTATACACCTCACCTTATTCTCAATAGCCTTAAGATCATCAACCTTAATTTCATCTCTTCCTCTTTGCAACAACTCATCCACCGACTTACACAACATTGCATTTTTACCAACCTGCAACAAAGAAACAAACAAAACATTACACATTCCTTTAATCACAATCTACGAAGCACTGACACAGACCCCGAACACAATGCTTTTTTTTTTTCTTTTTTCTTTGAAGAAGCTAGATTAGCCCACCTAACTTGGCACCGGAGGGAATCGATCTTGAGACCTCGAGAAGGAGCACACTCTCAGGTCTCAAGCCAATACCACCAGGCCAACCCAAGTGGGTTCCCCGAACACAATGCTGACACATAGACAGTGTAGTAATTTAAAAAGGAATTAAAGAATTGAATATAATCACATGTGTCGTGTGTCTGACACCGGACACGTCTTCCATGAAGTGTGTAAGTGCTATCACAATCAATAAAAGCAATAACAACAAAGAAACGAACCAATTTTCGGCGCTGGGCTTTGGGAGAACTAAACTTCTTAACAGTTTTAACAAACGCAATAACAAAAGTAAGACCTAAATAACCAAGCGGAACAGCGAGAATCCACGGCAATGGAGTGGGACCCACTCTAGGACCAGGAATTGCCTGTGTAACTGAACCAGTGAATTCAACAAGGTCAAGAGCTTTTTCTTGAATCCATGGAAGTTCTTCTTCAACTTCGATTTCAACAATTTCTTCGTTTTGTTTGGATTGATTATTAGGGTTAGTGTTATTGGAAGAGGATTTTGATGATGCTGAAGCAACGGTTGAGATTGAAGAAGAAGAAGAAGATAAGAAGAAAGGTGGTTTTTTTGGATGGAGTTTAGGGAAAAAGAAGGGTTGAGATTGAAAGGGGATTAGAGAGAGGTTTTTGGTTGGGAGAGGGAGAAAGTGTGAAGTGAGAGAAGAAGAAGTGAAAGCCATTGGAATGAAATGAAGGTTCAAAAGCTTAATCCTCTTCCTCAACTTCTTCGGTTTATGCAATGTAATGTAACTGCAGGCAGGGTTTATTTCTTTCGGATTCGGCTTCTTTCATTTCTTCTTTTGTATTTTTCAATAAAAAGTTGTAGATTATGTCTCATATGATATCAAAGTTTGAAGATAGACCCATAATTTTTGGTGTTTTTTTTAAAGAACCTACAATTTTTAGTTAAATAGTATGTTTTCTTGTAAAAAAAAAAAGTTTCATCAAATAAAGGTGTCATAGATGTTCTATTTCTAATACTTTACTCTTTTATCTGCGGAAACGCATGTGAATTTTAAGACTTTATGTGGAACAAATATTTAAAGTAAGAGATTCACATGAATTTCATCTAATAAATGAGTAAGTGTTAAATCAGAGTGTCGATAACCTCATCTTCTTTGAATTATCAATGGACCAACTTTTTATTTATTTGATAACACAAATTGATTATGTAAATCGCTTGAATTGAGTTTACATACTTAGAGAAATTAAATTGGCGGAAGTTTATGTGAATTGGATATGTAGAAGTTGATATAATCAGAGTTTAAAAAGCTTGTCTAAAGTGAGTTTACACAATCTAAAGTGAAGAGAGCTTGCATTCACTTATGTAATAAATGAGTTTTTCTATCATCTACAAATTTACATATGTTAAGAAAATTAAAATGGTAAGATTATCTGTTGGTGATATCCAAAATAATGGAATCACTTTAGAACCAAAAGTTGTAGCTCTTCACAAAGAGTTGTAACTCTTCATGAGAATTATTCATATACATTGGAACCTTTGGCAAAAGTGTTTAATGAACTATAACATTGATTCAAGTGTATATGATCAAAACCTTTGACAAATGAGTGCTTAATGAACCATAACATTGATTCAAGTCAAATAGATGTTTTCTGTCATGTGAATGGTCATATAATGCACTATAAATGTTTGACATTTAGGCATTAATTTGACATACAGAAACATGAATTTTGTTACATTAACAACATAATTCTACTTCATTCTCTTACTCTAAATCATCCATCATTTCTCTAATGTATGAGTGAATTGTTGGAACCATAAATCTGTAAAATATTGTTATGAGATACGTTTGGTGTGGTTGTGCAATACACATCAAGGAACTCATAGTATCCTTAAGGGGATTCGCTGGTCATTCCTATTGCATCCAACATACAGTTATTGGTGGGGCGAATCGAATGTAAAGGTTAGTGTGGCAATCCCATGCGCTTTGAGTTTTACATGCATAATCATTAATCTTTTCAGGTTTCAAGTGCAGCAGTCTCTTCCCAACAATTAAGATATGTAACATTATCTTGGAACTTGTACAGTTTACATTAAATATACAACTTTTCAATAAATAATTGGTGTTTTCGATAAAAACATTACTACTCTTGATCGTTTTAACATGTGCAATAAATAATGGTTGATCGTCTCATGATAATTTCAAGTATTCCTATTGCTTTGACCAAGCCATTTCAACCATGATTTATGAAACCACAAACCACCCCATGAAAGTCGAACTTGAGACCTTGAGAGGGGTAAGATTCTAAGCTAACACCACCATTAGACCAACCCAAATGAGTTCACAATAACTCTTCTTGATAATGTTGTTTTTCCTCGAACCAAGAACTAGAGTACGGTCAAATCTCTTGTTATAACCTCTTCCATTTATATTCTTTTTGTTTTTCTTTCTCCTCAATATAATATATTGCAAGCTAGTTGAATAACAAATTATACACATTGAAAAAAGAATAAAAAGAGCACATATTGGGGACCATATTGTAAAATAATCTTGAGTCTATGTTCTATAGGCCAATCAAATAGTAATTAGCCAAGTCCTATTACAATATGCAACCAATGATCATATGTATAGTGCTAGATTTACAAAGATATATTACTATATATTGTTACAAACAGACATGTACATAAAAAATAATGAAGTCTTATCCCGTTAAAGGGGGTCGTGTTAGAAACAAACCTATATTACGATGAAATAACCAACACATTAATCCATAAGCAAGCATTATCATTTCATGGAAATTGGAAATTTGCGCCAGCACCTTTTCCAGTACCAACCTCGGGTGGGCTAATGGCAATCCAAAGCAAAGAAAGTGTAATTGCAATGAGACCTGACCACACATATACAATGGTGGGTGTCTTCCCTCTACTTCCCATCAATCCTTTCGCAAATGGATACAAATGTGCAAGAACCCAAAAACTAAAGAATGCTCCTCCTATAAACTTACTCCATTGTGGAACGGCACTATAAACTGTTCTAGAAAATGCAACCGCGATGGCAATCACATTTACCATAGCAATGACAATTGGAGGAATCATTAGAGAGCTCCATTTGACAATATACAAATCTGCATAAATATCATCATCATCTTCTCCTCCTGATTTGGTTGTCAAAGTAAAAGAAATCTCAATGCCTGCTATAACTTTTAGTAGTCCTTGTATCACAGCAGCCAAATGAGCACTAGTGCCAGAAATGAGCCAAAATTGTTCGTTTCTCCACCATTGCTCCAACTCTACACCGGACCACTTAACCTCGAGAATTGCAAGCGCCACCAAGCACACGGTCATGATGAGCAAGTAGATTAAAAAGGCAACACTAAGGGTTTGCACAATAAAATATCCGGTGAACAATGAGAGTGCCGGGAGAAAGCAATACACAATGAGGAAGAGGGAGGTGAAGGGGTAGATTCCAACATTGAGGTATGCAAGACGTTGTAAAAGTTTTAGGCGCTTACTGGCGAGGAATGCATTGTTCTTGGAGAAGAAAATCTCAACAGAACCTGTGGCCCATCTTAGCACCTGGTGTAGTCGATCAGTAAGGTTAATTGGTGCTGATCCGCGAAATGCATCTCGCTTGGTCACACAATATACAGAACGCCATCCACGATTGTGCATGCGGTAACCTGTAACGACGTCCTCTGTCACTGATCCATAAATCCATCCCACTCTGTCTCCCCATTCTGTCTTGTCTTCGTACCTACATGTAATAATGATGTATCTTTAATAAGATCTAATAAAATTATGTAACTTTAGACAATTAATAAAATAGGAAAGTTAGCAAGAAATTTATATTGTTTTATTTAAATGCATTATGTGTATGTTCTATTTTGTTTAAACGTGGGCGTGTTGGGCTAGATACGCACCAACAAGAAATCACAGAGACAGCTTCAGCTACAGTAGTAGCTTCGAGTGGGTCACGAGGAGGCGTCAGTAAACCTGGTTCGCGTCCATACTTTATGGAAAGATGATCGGCAAGAGGGCGACCGTGGAGCTCAGCTACAGGTATGCTCTTAGCCAACTCGACTGAATTACCGAAGCGTTTAGGAAGCAAGTCTACGTCTAGATAGTAATCAAACTCACTACTCCTTTTAGCATTCAACTCCATTGTTGTATCAGAATCTTCTTCGGCAGAACGTTTTTTGGATTTTTTCTTTCTTTTGAAAAATTTCTTTTTAGCTTTTGTCATTTTCCAATCACCCGTGGGAGGGTCAAATCCGTACAATGCAAATCTCCTGAACATGCACCCGGTTCCCACATAGAATGGACCTTGGAGACCATCAAGGGCTCTCATGTTCCCGTCAAAGAACACGGTGTTGTGGTTGGCATAGCGATCTGAGGGATCAATACCTTCAAATCTTTGAGGGAACTGAATATAGCATATGTCTTCGCCACCTTTGTCCATCATGAAGCACATTCCTTCTTGTACTGCCTTGCAATTATAGATATAGTGATCACAATCAAGGTTGAGAATGAATGGCCCATTTGATAGGACTGCAGATGCTCGAACAAGTGCATTCATGGCACCAGCTTTCTTGTTGTGATCATAACCTGGCCTCTTCTCTCGAGATACATAAACCAACATCGGCAAACGTGTATCTACATCACTGAAATCAATGATGGTGTTGTTTGCACCTCCCGTTAACGGATCAGGACTTGGAGGCTTTAGCATCACCTATTCATATACATGCATATAGTTAAATTAAGATATATAATATATACACTTGCGCGCACACCCCCATACACATGAAATGTAAGTGTAAGTTTATGATCAAATTTATTATTCTTAGATATAATACACACGAAAATACCTGAAGTATTCCAGAATGGTCGCCTTTAGCATGTTCGCTAGAAGAAGAAGCCCATGTACCAGGCCAATGGGTGCCATCAGCCATCCAGGTAGCCTTTATTACCTTGATAGGCTTAGAAGGATCAGCCCCACTCTCCTTGAATTGCTTCATCTTCTTCATTTCCTCCCTTGCGTTAAATGCATCAGATCTTCTCCTAATTGAATCCGGAAGGCCATTTATACGCACCTTGAACTCATCATACTCCCTCTTCACCCTTCTTCTATCCTTCACAAAATCTAATCTGCTTTTGTTCTTAGTTGGATCGACATTTGAGGAAAAGTAAGAATCAGGATTCCTTGGCTCAATATTGTGTTTGCGACAAAAGGGAACCCATAAATCAGCAAAACTTGCGGCCTCAGCCATGGCCTCGAATGTCAAGAGAGCACCTCCATCATCTGAAACATAACAAGCGAGCTTCTCCACTGGATAATCAACTGCTAATATGGAAAGAATGGTATTGGCAGTTACAAGAGGCGGCTCTTTATCAGGATCAGCAGTCGACACAAAGAGGTCACAACCAGGCAGATCAGATCTTCCCGTGGGATTTTTCGGGGTTACAACGTGGAATTTCTCATGAAGGACGTCTAGGTCAGTGCTACGATTAACTGGAGAAAGCTTTGGAATTTGGTCAAGTATCCATGAAAAGCCGAACCATATCTCACAAGTAATTGACATGAGCCATAACCATACTGCCTCTTTATTTGGATGTGACACTCTCCAATGTAAAAAGAAGACCATCACTACTAAGCGAACAGCAATAAGCAACCTGCAAATTAATGAAATATATGCACAATCAGATGCAATTATAACTAAATCGCTAAGATATACATTTAATCGTATAGTAATTATTTTTAGTTATATACAACATTTACATATAACATATATAATAACCAACCTATATGGACTTATGATGCCATTTGGAACTGATCTTTTTCGGCACAAAGGCTTCCAAGGCTTCTCAGAAGAATCAAATACTCCTTGATGCATACCATCACCTCCATTTTCATCATCTGGAGGCCAATAAGCATTGCCAACTCCATAGGTACCTTTGGTCTCAAACAACCATTTGTTGTGATCAAATTCTCCATTTTGATTTCTCTTCATAACTGACATATTGTTTTTGGAACCAGGTGGAGCCGCTAATGGTAGTGCTGCATTGTCATAATCTTCGTTATCATCCTCATATTCTCCTACTTTGTAAGGCTCCTTACAACCGGGGCACATGCCGGTATCATTTTGGGCATCTATAAAACAATCTCTACAAATCTTGTACCTGATAAATTCACATTATTATATATTCTAGTTAGTTTGATTGTCACAATAATATATACTATTAGAAAAATTTGAATTAATGAAAAAATGTAGAGACAGTAAAATTGAACATCAAATTTAACGTCTCTAACACTTAACGATCAAATTAGAGACGAACTTGACAATTTTGTGTCTAAATTTTTCTAGCTATTTCAGCTTTTTCTAATAATGATATTTGAAAGAAATGAATAAAAATTATCAATTTCTACACACACATATATACATGCATACCTACACTCACATGGAGTCACATCATTTCCCCTCTCATCCTTCATAACATTTCCAGCACAAATTGAACATTTAGATCCTTTAGCCCCTGCCATTTGAGGATGAGTCACCTCAGAATCAATCACTCTATCCATTAGATGAGCTCTTGTTACACTATTGAATCCTCCGGTAAATAAAGAATTGGAAACATATTGTTCTTCAGCTTTCATTGCCACAGAATTACTATCCATTGGTTGGTTATCAGGAGTGGGAGGAATATGTACCGTATAATTCATATAATCTCCTGCTACATCTGAAGACATTTCAATGTCTTCTTTTGACAAATTTACATATCTTCCACTTGATGTTCTTCTTGCAAATTTTATACTCGGCTTCCCGCCAGAGTTTTGGCCTCCTTGTTGGCCCGCTTCTCCCGATCGCAAAGATTTCTTTGAAGGTTGGTTCGTTGATGACGCCATTTCTTTTAATTTATATTGCTAAATCTACAACCTTAAATGGATATTCGTACCTCGAAGAATTAAATCTACAAGCATGAATCATATGTTATGCATGTAGAAGAAATATGATTTATATAGATTTCTTAAATTACCATTGTGGAATAAGTTAGACCCTATCCAAATCCAATTTGAAAACCCATCATTTTATTACATTGCATGCTACAAGGAAGAATAAGAACAATGACTCAAATTGTTCCTGGTAGGAGAACAAAAACTGTTAGATTAAAGAACTTTGATTGACAATGAAACAAATTTTGTTAGATTTATGGTCATAAACAAAGTCCTTCCTATAATGTTGCTTTCATGGTTCCCATTTCCTGATTTTTAGGAGTGTGTTGTATATATCACAAACAAACATAATAATATTTCATCCCCTCAAAAAAAAAAAAAATTCACAATAATATTTGGTGTACATTTTTTCTTTTTAGGGAATACTTCGTGTACATATACAAGTATATATGAAAAAAAATAGATTTCTTTAAAGGAAAAATAGATTTTTAAATTCAATTATTTCATATCATGATTTCTTTTGTTCAGTTTTTTTTTTTTTACATTTTGTTTTGTTCAGTTAAATAATGTTTCTGCAGCTTTTTTATTTTATGTTCGTGAATTTTTTATTTTAATTTATTTAAAAAAGACTTTTTCTTATATATATCACTTCTGTGTTTTAATAGCCAAATAATATCAATCATGTGTTTTTGAACAAATTGTAGTTTTCAAAATTGATTTAAATCTCCTCTAAAAGAATGATTTAAATCATATACTCCATTCGTTTCAAAATGAATGTCGATTAAAGTTTTTACGCACATATTAAGAAATGCATGGATTAAAAGAAAGAAAATTGTTATTTTACCAAATATTCTTATTAATTATTGATTTTTTTTTCACTAAAGAAAAGTAATACTTTGGGAGTTGCGTGTCATATTAATTGGAAAGAAAATTTTATTATCATTATGAAAACTAAAAGTGACCGTTTATTTTAAAACAATTTATTTGTTTTGTTAAAGTGATACTTGTTTTTCGAACGACGTACTATTATAACTAGCAAAATACATGTGCGTTCAAGATAGATTGTAGGTCGTTGATCATCGTATTTATGTGAAGTTATTTAAATATAATATTTTATTTTAAGTGAAGTTATTTAAATATAATATGAGCTTTGTATTATTCTCTTTATAAGTGTATTATTACACTAAAATATGAGTCCTATTTATAGGACACAAATGAGCAAGTGAATGCTCAAAACAATTAAGGACAATGAGAATTATAGGAAGGTGGAAGATTAAAGATGGGCATCCATTAAACTTATCATTCATAACACTCACCTAGAATGTCTATCAAGATATGCATCATTAAACCTTACTAAGAAAAAACATTGTAGGAAGAAAAAAAAAATCATAGTGAGGGAAAAGGAGTACAAAATCCGATATATTTACATCATTTAAAACCTTACCAGGAAAAATTAATGGGACTAAACCATGATTAAAGGAAAAAGCTAAGAGTGAAGGATATATTTATTTTTCCCCACAACTAAACAACCATTTATGAGAGGATGAAGATCAATCTTTCATACTAATTGCTCAAAACAATTACTTGGAAGTTACTTAGTAAAAGGTATTCATGATTTTCACATGAACAAAATTGTGGAATGTTTGTTTAGATCACCACTCTTCTGAAGATCATATGAGAAAAAGAACTTTGAAAAATATTATTTTGTTCCATCTTCCTTAATATACCATCCTTTCAAATGAGCACATAATATCATATTCATAAATGATCGTTGCATTCATTCTTCTTCAAGTTAAACCCCAACTTTCTTTTTTTTGTGTTCAATATTAGAACTCAATCTAATATAAATAATATATATGATAACATTAATAGTTATCAAAGTACATTATTGTCCCTCAATCGAACTAAAATATGGTACTTCAAGATCAATCGGTTCTTCATTATTTACTCAAGTTCTCGGACAATAATTGTCTACATCTAGTGACGTTGCAACCATTGAGTTTACAACAAATGGGATTTTCCCATATATAACCGATATAACACTTTGCTATATAAGTTTCATGATTTAAAAGATTGTTATTCTTCAAATACTCAACTTGTAATGTCAAATAAATATTTATCATTTCAACATATTTCATCTTTCAAAAATTCTTCAGGAGTTCTCAGATTTATTTTAAAATGAACAAATGATATCATTTTTATATCTCTCTTCTAGAAAATATTTACTACAAATATTATACAACATATTTCTATATTTTAAGTTGATTAAGTAATCTCTTTAAGAATATCAATTGTATGCCTCAATAAAATAATTCCTTTAGGGAATTTCATATAAAAATATCAAGTGAGTCATATAAGTATATTGTAACATGTACTTCATACATAGATAGATTGCAACTTTCAAGTGGTGCTAGACTTAATCAAGTAAGATAATATACTTGAATTCACTTTAGGTGAATACTCCCCTTCAAAATTAATAGTAGGTTTTCACTAATAGTCTTGAACAATAAGCCCGACTTTATATATAAATAATTCATGATTCTCATTTTATCTTCACATATTCAGATGCATGGACTATTGGTCCAAAAACCATTCGTTTTGCAAAGTTAGTTTAATTTTGCATAAAATGCATCTATTAAGTCAATCATTGTATTGTCTATAATCCTTAATAGACTCTGATTCACGATCCTCATTATCATTTTTGACATATAGTGCTATATTTTATATATAACATTATCAACGTTTACTTTTTTTTTTTTTCCGGTTCCATCGCATTTCATTCATGACATAGTTTATCGAGATCTCTTTATTTTCATAAGTTTCAGGTACCTAATTAGTTCAGTTGGAACTTAGAGATAAATTATGTATTAGTTCTCTTTTGGAATTTTCATATCCTCGCATGGGTCATCTTTCTTTTGAGATCCTTTTCAAGGATTTTTGTACGTAGGATCGACTGCTCTACCACACTTCAGGAGGATGTGAGATTCATTTGCAATATTAGATTGTCCAACACGAACATCTTTTGATATGAGAATTAGCATCAGATATTTATTTTGCTAAACTTTGCAAATGAAATCATTTTTTAACTTCCGGTTCATATTAGTTTATATGAGGATCATGGTTAGATAATAATAATTTTCAAATTATTCATTTAATCTTTTGTTTCACATATTTGATTGTTTATTCTCCCCTCTAATATTGGAAAAATAAATTCATCAATTGATAATCAGCCTACTGGACTGTAAATATGTCTCCAATTATTAACTGAATATACTTTATAATAGATTGAGATCCACATCAAATATATTTCTCCAATATTCTTTTACAACTCCTCTAAGCGAATTGTATTGGAGCAACTGAATCAAGCACACGTCCAAAAAATGCTTATGTAGAAAATATGAGCCTTATCAGCCAAACTTCAAATTGTAAATTAGGGAAGGATCTATATATGATAACTTGTTGGCTTGATGTGAATCAATATCTCATAATGCAAGATGTTATATTTTCAAGTACAAAATTGAAAGATCTTGTCTTATAAGTATTGATCGTATATTTAACATTAGACGTCTAATGAACGTGTCTTTATGCCCGTTTTTGAAAATGAACATATGTTACTGAATGTTCAATATTAATTTCTATATACGCTTAATACTTATCAAATGTGGATATTGAGATGTTTTTTCAAATACTCTCGTAAACTTCTGGTTGTGAGTTAGCAATAAACATAGATGTGACCATAATTGATGCATCAATTGAAGTTATAAAATATATATCTGATCCACATGATTATTATGTGTGTATTGATTTAAAAATATCCCCACATGATTGACCTTTTGCTTTAAGTGTTTTTCTAAACCCGCATCAGTTTTATTTTGAATTCTTATCTTTTAGAGAAACTAGAGGGTGTATTGGATTAGGATTTTAAAGGACAATTTTTGTTTAAAAAAGTCTTGAGGATTTTAAAAGACTTTGCAAGATTTTGATGACTTTGATGATTTTAAAAGACTATTAAGGATTTCAATGGATTTAATTCATAAGATTTTAAAGGATTTGAAATGATTTTATGGATTTCAAGAGATTTCAACAAATTTTATGAATTTTAAAAAATAATTGAAAAAAATGATCATAACATACTATCTTCCACAAAATCTCAATAAAAACTCTTTATTTATGTTACTTTATTTTTTACACAGGAGAGCTAGAGAGAGGGAGAGAGAGAGAGAGAAAGGAAGATATATATAGAGAGAGAGAGAGGAAAAGAGAGAGGAAGGTAGAGAGAGAGGAAAAGAGAGAGTAAGAGAGAAGGGAGGAGAGAGAGGGAAAGATAGTAAAATCTTAAAAGAAAAAACAATCTTAAGAAATCTCATGTTTTTATGAAAGACTTTTTCATGCTAAAATTTCACTAAAAAATCCCGCAAAATCCATCAAAATCTAATTTATTAAACAACCCTTCGAAATTTGAATGATTTTGAATACCACTAGACTTTTTTTAAGTGATTAAAAGTCTTGATTGAATACCACAAGACTTTTTTTAAATGACAAAGAATCTTGATTGAATAACACAAGACTTTTTTTATATTAGAAAGAGTCTTGATTGAATATCATAAGACTTTTTTATGATAAAAAAGCCTTTTAGAATCCTTTAGAATCATGATCTAATACACCTCCTAAAAGTTGTAGACTTTTAGTAAGTGTGTAGATAGTCATTTTAAGAAACAATAAGAACCTTGGTAGTAAACATGACTTTAAATTATAAAAAAAAAAATAGTATAAGTTAGTGTGAAAAAAAAAAAAGGATCAGAGCACAAAAGAAAAAAATAATAACTTAGGATCACTGCCAAATATAGTGCAGGTGGTCCTAAATACAAATAGAAAGACTTTCTCTAATAAAAAGTGACTATGCGTTTTCCCATAAAAAACAAACACCAAGTGACTAATAAAAAATTTCTCACCTAGGTTATATAAAATAGTTGTGTCATTTTAGTCGATAATTTATTACCAAGGCTAGGATTTTTTTCTTATAGTGCTCTTTACACGGGAGCAATAAGAAGCTGAACCCCACACACACTCATTTGAAACAGTTGTTGGGTTGAAAGGAATCATGAATAACACAAAGAGATGTGATAATTGTACCACGAGAACAAAGCCTTTGAAATTTTCTTGAAAAAATACTTATGCTAAATTGTGCTGCTAGTCTTGATTTGTTCCTATTGCTTGAGGTCAGATAAAGATTCAAGCATGTGGGAGTTTGATAAGTCTTGATTTAGGATGTTTTTAACATTTGAATTCAATAATATTTGTGAAACATTGGTCTTAATTCAGAGTTATTTTATTACAAAACATTAGTTTTCATTTTCAAGATAAAATAATGAAGAAAAGAAAGAATTTTCAAGACTAGAAAATGAGCCCGACCCGTGCGCCCATAAAGTATATGACTGTGCACCCTGTTTGAAGAATTTTGAGGTAAAATTGTCGAAAGTTGAGCACGGTTCGTGTGCCTACCCAACACGACCGTGCACCCTTCCTAGTCTGCAGAAGTTCAATAAATTTGAAGGCAAGCACGACCGTGCACCCTCCAAGAACGACCTTGCACCCTCCAAGAACGACCTTGCACCCTTTGCTATCAGAGGCTATAGGTTATAAATAGACCTCATTTATAAGGAAAAGGAACATCTTTCACACTAGTAATCTTACTACAAAGTAGAAATCAAATTCTTACTTTTTGCTTAAGTTTTGTTCTTTATTTTTCTTCACTTTACATTCACGTCTTTTTTCTGTCTTTACAAATCCTAGTCATTTGTCTTTATGATGCCTGATGCCTTTATATTTCAATCCCTTGTCTGCTAATTTCTAAGAGGTAACAAGAAATATCAATTGAATGCATTGTCCTTAGAAACATTTCATTATAGAATAGAGAAATAGATATTGAATGTAATGGATTAAACATTGTGATAAAACCATCAATCCCATGACGTGTTTTAACATATGAATTTTAAACCGAACTAACATTGCTCTTAACAAACTTATTCCTTTTAAGCTAATAAAAACTAAGAATTAGATTAGTAATCACATAAAACTCTTTGTGGATCAATACTCTTTTTACTACTCGATAGAACCATACACTTACGGGACTATCAGTGGCGAGTTGATTATTCTTATCTGACAGGTGATGGCAAGTTTATAGTTTATCGGTCGCCCTTTGAGGCTATATATTTTGTCTGTCCAAAGATATATTATTTATATTATATATTTCATATCAAATGATAATTTTACAAGAAAACATGTTATCTACATTAAAATTAATCTTTAAATAATTATGGGCTAAAAAATGTTTAAAATTAGAAAATTTTAAATATTTTTTTACCAAAAATTTGTAAATTGTTTCTTTATTAAGTAATCTAGTGGCTAGAATTTTATCTTTAAAGAAAATAAGTGGAGAATTTTTATCTACATATATAATGAAATGTCCCAATTGTAAATCTTTAATTAGCATGAAACATATTGAAATTTTTCAAAAAAATAAAATTAAAGAGACATCATTAGAACTTTAACTCCAAAAGTAGAATCTTTTTTTAAAAAAAAAAAACTCTAAAAGTAGATGTAAGATTATGCTTGTTTTTTTAGGAGATACAAGATTATGTTTATAATAACACACTCCTAGAAACAAGGAAATGAGAACCATGAAAGTAGCAATATGGGAATGACTTGGTCTCTCACCATAAATCCATCTTCAACTTTGGTAGTAATTTGTTTTCTAAAAAAAATCTCTTTCATCTTCAATCAAATTTCTATTTTCTCTAACCGCTTTTGTCTTCCTCCTATGAATAATTTGAACCTTGATTCTTGGTCTTCCTTGTAGATACACACAATGGGTGAAAATGGTGGGTTTTCAAATTTTATTCAAATTATATAGGTGTAGATTGGTATCAAATATGACTTTGTGTAGGGTCTAATTGTTCCAATGATGGTAAATTGAGGAACAAATTGTATTTCTTCTTCATGAATTTAGCTTCAGGTTATCAATGAATCAAAATATGGTAAATAGGATATAGCTACATGCATGAAATTATATGCATGTATCAAATTATATAGGTGTAGATTTTCTTAACTCTTGGGAAATAAATCAAATTATATAGGTGTATCTATCAATATAAATTGAAAGAAATGTCTTCATTGACAAACCAACCTTCAAAGAAATCGTCGCGAAATGCTACCGGCGAAAAACCAAGTATAAAATTTGCAAGAAGAACATCAAGTGGGAGATATGTTAGTTTGTCAAAAGAAGACATTGAAATGTCTTCAGATGTATCAGGTGATTATATGAATTATACTGTTCATATTCCTCCCACTCCTGATAACCAACCAATGGATGGTACTTCTGTTGCAATGAAAGCTGAAGAACAATATGTTTCCAATTCTTTATTTACCGGAGGATTCAATAGTGTAACAAGAGCTCATCTAATGGATAAGGTAATTGATTCTGAAGTGACTCATCCTCAAATGGCAGGGGCTAAAGGTTCTTCTTGTTCAATATGTGATGGGAAGGTTATGAGGGATGAGAGAGGAAAAGATGTCACTCCATGTGAGTGTAGGTATGTATGCATATGTTAAAGTTTTGCAATAAGTTCAAATAACGACGAAAATTTAGTCGTTAAATTTTACGTGCGACAAAATCATAAATGAATTTTTGAATTTATCTATTTCTAAATTCTAGTCGTTATTTCAACTTTTTAATAGATGTGTGTGTGTGTGTGTGGAAATTGATAATTTGCATTCATATCTTGCAAATATTATTATGACTTGTGCAATAAAACTAACAAGACTACAAAATAATACCAATTTTATCAGGTACAAGATTTGTAGAGATTGTTTTATAGATGCACAGAAAGAGACCGGCATGTGTCCCGGATGTAAGGAGCCATACAAAGTAGGAGAATACGAGGAAGATGGCCAGGATTATTCAAATGGAGCATTGCAATTACCAGGACCAAAGAGAAATCAAAATGGAGAATTTGATCACAATAAATGGTTGTTTGAGACCAAAGGTACCTATGGAGTTGGCAATGCTTATTGGCCTCCAGATGATTCAGATGATGAGGCTGGTCTACATGAAGGAGTATTTGATGGTTCCGAGAAGCCTTGGAAGCCTTTGTGTAGAAGAACACCAATTCCAAATGGCATCATAAGTCCATATAGGTTAGTAAATGCTATGTATAATATTTATGAATAAAATATGTTGCACGATACATATGTAATTATATATAACTAAATGTAATTATAATAGGGTTGGGCATATATATTATAACTGTATATAACTATATATTATAACTGGACCTGATTATGCATATATATTTTATTGACAGGTTGCTTATTGCTATTCGCTTGGTAGTGATGTGCTTCTTTTTACATTGGAGAGTGGTCAATCCAAATGAAGATGCAATATGGTTATGGCTCATGTCAATTACTTGTGAGATATGGTTCGGCTTTTCATGGATACTTGACCAAATTCCAAAGGTTTCACCGGTTAATCGTAGCACTGACCTTGCCGTCCTTTATGAGAAATTCGACGCTCCATCCCCAGAAAATCCCACAGGAAGATCTGATCTGCCTGGCTGTGATCTCTTTGTGTCAACTGCTGATCCAGATAAAGAGCCACCTCTTGTAACTGCCAATACCATTCTTTCCATATTAGCAGTTGATTACCCAGTGGAGAAACTCGCTTGTTATGTTTCAGATGATGGAGGTGCTCTCTTGACTTTTGAAGCGATGGCTGAGGCCGCAAGTTTTGCTGATTTATGGGTTCCCTTTTGTCGCAAACACAGCATTGAACCAAGGAATCCTGAATCTTACTTTGCCTTAAAAGTCGATCCAACTAAGAACAAGAGTAAACTGGATTTCGTGAAGGACAGAAGAAGGGTGAAAAGGGAGTACGATGAGTTCAAAGTGCGCATAAATGGCCTTCCAGATTCTATTAGGAGAAGATCTGATGCATTTAATGCAAGAGAGGAAATGAAGATGATGAAGCATTTGAAGGAGACTGGGGCTGACCCTTCTGAGCCTGTTAAAGTATTAAAGGCCACCTGGATGGCTGATGGCACCCATTGGCCCGGCACTTGGGGTTCTTCTTCTAGCGAACATGCTAAAGGTGACCATGCCGGAATACTTCAGGTATTACTTATATATTATATCTAAGAACAAATTCAATCCTGAACTTTAACTTACGTTTCACATATCATAATTTAAATGCATGCATGTATATGAATAGGTGATGTTGAAGCCGCCCAGTCCCGATCCGTTAATGGGAAGTGAAGACGACAAGATCATAGATTTCTCTGAGGTAGATACACGTTTGCCGATGTTAGTATATGTATCTCGAGAGAAGAGGCCAGGTTATGATCACAACAAGAAAGCTGGTGCCATGAATGCACTAGTTCGAGCATCTGCAATCTTGTCAAATGGACCATTCATTCTCAATCTTGATTGTGATCACTATATCTATAATTGTAAGGCAGTACGTGAAGGTATGTGCTTCATGCTGGACAAAGGTGGCGAAGACATATGCTATATTCAGTTCCCCCAAAGATTTGAAGGTATTGATCCCTCAGATCGCTATGCCAATCACAACACTGTATTCTTTGACGGAAACATGAGAGCCCTCGATGGTCTTCAAGGTCCATTTTATGTGGGAACCGGATGCATGTTTAGGCGTTTTGCATTGTATGGATTTGACCCTCCCTCAGGTGATTGGGACACTAAAAATGCTAAACATGAATGTACTGATGAAGTCTGTGAGACTACACCGGCCTTGAATGCCAGTGAGTTTGATGAAGATCTAGATTCAAACTTGTTGCCCAAGCGATTTGGTAATTCATCCATGTTGGCTGAGAGCATACCAGTTGCTGAGTTCCAAGGTCGCCCTCTTGCAGATCATCCTAACGTCAGGTATGGACGTCCAGGGGGTGCTCTTAGGAAACCTCGTGACCCACTCGATGCTACTACAGTAGCAGAAGCTGTGTCTGTCATTTCTTGTTGGTATGTATACTTTGTCAAACACAAACATATAAGTCATAAAAAAGATTTTTGTATTTATATACAATATTATATATGAGAAGATGTATTATTAGATCATATGAAAACATTTAACTTATTTAATTTTATTACATAATTAATTAAAAATATATTTATTACATGTAGGTATGAAGACAAGACAGAATGGGGAGAAAGAGTGGGATGGATTTATGGGTCAGTGACAGAGGACGTGGTTACAGGGTACCGCATGCACAATCGTGGATGGCGTTCTGTATATTGTGTAACCAAGCGAGATGCATTTCGTGGATCTGCACCAATTAATCTTACTGATCGACTACACCAGGTGCTAAGATGGGCCACAGGTTCTGTTGAGATTTTCTTCTCCAAGAACAATGCATTCCTCGCCAGTAAGCGCCTAAAACTTTTACAACGTCTCGCTTACCTCAATGTTGGTATTTACCCCTTCACCTCCATCCTCCTCATTGTGTATTGCTTCCTCCCAGCACTCTCATTGTTCTCCGGATATTTTATTGTGCAAACCCTAAGTATCGCCTTTTTAATCTACTTGCTCACCATGACCGTGTGCTTGGTGGGGCTTGCCATTCTCGAGGTTAAATGGTCTGGCATAGAGTTAGAGCAGTGGTGGAGGAATGAACAATTTTGGCTCATATCCGGCACTAGTGCTCATCTGGCTGCTGTCATACAAGGACTCCTTAAAGTGATTGCTGGAATTGAGATTTCTTTTACTTTGACATCTAAATCAGGAGGAGAGGACGACGATGACATTTTTGCAGATTTGTATATAGTCAAATGGAGCTCCCTAATGATTCCACCAATTGTTATTGCTATGGTAAATGTGATTGCTATTGTGGTTGCATTTTCTAGAACCATTTATAGTGCAAACCCACAATGGAGTAAGTTTATAGGAGGAGCATTCTTTAGCTTTTGGGTTCTTGCACATTTGTATCCATTTGCAAAAGGATTGATGGGAAGGAGAGGGAAGACTCCCACCATTGTATTTGTGTGGTCAGGTCTCATTGCAATCACACTTTCTTTGCTTTGGGTTTCCATTAGCCCACCCAAGGCTTCTGATGGACAAGCTAGTGGTGGAGATTTCCAATTTCCATAAATTTCTAATGCTAATTGCTTATGGATTTGATGCCTTGGTGATTTCTTCGTAATATATGTATTTTTGCATGTAACAATGTTAGACTGTATCTATGTAAATCTAGCTCCAGATACTTGATGTGTCTTTGGTTACATATTATAGGACTAATTAAGCAATTTTCTTTTCTCTTGATTGGTGATAATAATGTAGATTTGATTGGAAAAAACATGCATGTAAATGAGATTAAAATGATGATAATTTGATACATTTTATGAACAAATAACTTTAAACATAATCACTATAGTGCACTGTTGGAAATTAGTTAAGTAATGAAGTTCATAAATATACATGTATATTGAGAAAATGAAAGCAAAGCTGAGAGAACAAATGAATGGATAAACAAAATGTCTTGACCATTATTTTTGCAATTATAATGCATTAAAAAGAAGTAATGATGCTTACCCCTTATGCCTCCTTATTACAACACATATGCAAAGAGATTTTCTGAACTGTGAAGTACATCAACATGTTATCAAACAATTAGAATTCACATGAAAAATTACATGCATGGCAGCATGCAAGTCATGGGTTTGAAACTGATTTCAAGAACAAATGATTTCAAACAAATCATGTGTTAATCATAATATGAACAAAAGACACTTACATCTTTCACATGATATTCACAGCATTTGATGAAAGACACTTACTAAATTTTTCCCTGCTAAACCAACCACCCCCAAAATCAAAGACTTTTGCTGACAACTTAAACTTATCTTGAAAAACAAGTCAGAATCATTTTAAAAATTTGGCATATAGTTCTGAGCGACTCGTGATCTATGTCCTAAATTCTCAAGGTCAAATGCATTAAAACTAAGATGGAGAAATGGATGGATACATGGACTAATCAAAGATCAAATTGTGATGTTTATAATTTTTATGGTCCATTTGGAATTCAAAAGGGTGGCCGATTTGTAACAATTTGGAAGGGTTTGAACCAAGATACAAACAAGATTGGAATGAACAAAAAATCAAAACAAGAGTTTACAAGGTAATGAAGCAGATATTTTTTGAAATTGAATATGGTAAAAGTTCTAGATATTATTTCAGATATCGCGTTCTAGGGAACACTGCAAGATGGTAGGGAATTGCGGTTAACAGGCTATCAAGATCAACTAGTAAAGGACTAAAACAATTAATTAATGTAGTAGTAGTGATTTCGAGGCTTCAGCTCCGCAATTTTGTAAGGCTTTTAGGCTGATGTATTGAAGGAGACGAAAGGATTTCGATGTATGAGTTCATGCTGAACATGAAATTTGGATGCATATATTTTTGGTTAGTTCTTTCATAATTTACTTTATAATCATGCGTAGTTTTATTTTTGTAAATAGTTAACAATAGTTTTACCTCTAGTGAGTTTTCTTGAAAGTTTCAGAATTTAGTTCTTCCAGAATATGCATTGCAAGGAGTATTTTCGGATAAATCAGACGTTTTCCATTCTGGAGTTTTGCTAAAAAAATTGTTAGTGGAAGACGAAACATAAGCATTTATGAACATGAATATTCTTCTTAAGTAATCAGTTTCCTTGTTTCTGTATCCTTCTTTGGGTTATCTTTCCTTTTCTTATTTAATATTGGTATTAATGAGAAATATTAGGTAGTTAACCTAAAACCAATGGTAGACCAAGGGGAGGACTATTATATAGTAATGTGTTGGCTTGATGCAAATCAATATCGCAACATACAAGATTATTGATTCCCAAAATAGAGTTTATAAGACATGGTCTCTTAACTAAACTAGAGTTTATAAGGTATGGTCTCATAAGTATCAATCATACAGCTAACTTTAGACGTCCAAAGAATGGATCTTCAAGTCCATTTTTATAAGCATATGCTACCAGCTGTTCAATATCAATTTCAGTTGACGAATGATACTTATCAAATGCTTTCTGAAAAGTTCAGAAAATAAACTCTTAGTCAAATTGTTGACATAACAATCTCACAAACAAGTGATCAAGTGACTATAAGTGAAGGGGTAAATACCAACATTGAGGCATTTATGCGGCTGATTTTGACCTAATGCTCTACATTAAGTGTTTCAACTTAAAGGTTCACAAGTAATCAGTTACATATTGTTGATCTAATGTGAATTAGATTCAATTTAAGTTAAGTCAAGCATGCTTTATGAAACTCCTGATTTTCTTTGACCCTTGAATTGGTCATCCAGGAAATAAAGCTTTTGAGCTTTTCTATTGATCGTAACCATTCCTAAACTCATCCAAAAATCATGACTTTTGAGAGAACTTATTAGGTTCTCCAGGCTTAGATTGTTTAAATCTTTTACTTCCGGAATGGCTGTAACCTTTGGTCTGAAACTGGCAGGAAGACTTCTAATAATCTTCTTGACATGATCAAGAATAGTATATCTTTTGTTTAAAACCTGAAGGCCAGATACAAGAGTTTGAAACCTTTAATACATGATTTCAATGTATTCATTCTCCTTCATTCTAAAAAAAAACTCATACTGATGCACCAATTAGTTAGCCTTAGCCTCTTTAACCTGTTAGTATCCTTCATAGGTAGAGCATATCGACTCAAATATGAATTTAGTAGTAGACGTATTTGAATGAGGCAAAACATTCACAAGAGTTCCATGTACTCGGTGATGTTTTCTGTAGATTTTACTTTGAGCCTCAGTCAGACTATTCTTGTCTACCACCATTCCTTCTGCATCAACAATGAAACTGACACCATCCTCAATGATTTTCCACAATTCATCATCAACACATATATTGCGACTGCACATCTTGCTCTTCCACCATAAAAAATGAGTAGCAACTCCATTTAAGGATGAATGTCTCATAGAATAATTGTTCTTCTCAGTGGTGGAAATGTTGTAATCATAATTGACAACTGAATATTATTTCTACCAGAACCAGAAGGTCTAGTACTAGTTTGATCAGTAGACATGTTTTTCTCGTTAGATCTTTAATTGTGACACGATTAAGTGGCTGAGCATAAAACGTGTTCTGATACCAACTGAAGGTGAGAAAAACTCAAGAAAGGAGAGATTAAATTGTGTTTGTAACGCCCACTTTATTTATTTAATTATTTTATTAAAGTATATAGTATATTATTATATATTATATGATTTTAATGATGTTTGTGACGTATGAGATGATGTTGTGGTGTGACGTTTATTTTATTGTTTAATAAAATAAAATATGTGATGAAAATTAAGATGGGATATTATAACAAATATTTTGAGAGATGGGGTTGTTTTCATAAATAAGATAGAGTTGTGGGGATAAGTGAGAATAGAAAGAATTATATAAGGGAGTTAGGGTTAGAAAGAAACAGTCAGTACGTTACAGACTTTTGGCAAGAAGGGAGAAAAGTGGCTAGAGAAGAGGGAACCCCAATTCTGCAATATTACCAGGTAAGGGTGAGCCTAGCTTCAATTATATTACTGTAATTCATCTATTTATGATTAACGAAGGAATTAGGAGGTAATTTTGAGGGATTTCATAAACTAGGGTTTAGAGGATTTTTGGATGAATTGATGTTAGAATGATGTGAATTGGGTAGAAACCTGTTACAGAACCTAGATTAATCACTAGGACTATAATTCTGATAGATTAGAAGCATAAAACGAAGAATTGGATGAGTTTTGGCGAGGTTTTGAGCGAACCCGCAGCCTGTTCTGCGACCGCTCGCCGTGGCGAGCAGACCTACTCGCCGTGGCGAGCAGAACAGTTTAACTCGCGAGGCGAGCAACACCACTCGCCGTGGCGAGCAACCCTTTAGTGCTCGCGAGGCGAGCAACATCACTCGCCGTAGCGAGCAAGTGGCAGAACGCAATTTAAGTAGCTCGCCGTGGCGAGCAGTCCCACTCGCCACAGCGAGCAATGTGGTCTCAGACCACTATAACTTGAGTTTTAGAACTCTGTTTTGAGCGAGGCTTTGAGGGTAGACTTTTGGATAGCATTAAAGCTGTTTAAGACCTAAATTAGAACCTGTAATGACGCTGTAAGATGATTTTAAGACGTTGGCGTTAATCTATAATTAAAATGATTATTAAGTGAGGTTTGTGAACGAAGTACAAATGATGTTTGTGATGATAACTATGTGCTGTAAATATATATGTTAAGTGTGCTGAGCTGCTGCCATGTATTGTATAATTGCATGTGTCGATAAAGAGTCGTATTTGATGTTAAGACGTTGTAATATCTTGTTTAAGAATTAAAGAGTCGAGTCCATGCATTTGCATATTTTGAGACGGTGGAGCTTATGCTCAAAGCGACGGTGGAGCATTTGCTCAAAGCGACGGTGAAGCTTATTAAAGCTAAAATATTGGTACCACATGCATGATGTTAAGATGTTAGAGTTGCATTTGTCGAGTCCTGTGTCTGAGATGCTTTGAGACGGTTGTATTGTGAAGATGTTTTAAGATGATTTATTATACGTAGATGTCTGAGATGTTTTCAGTTATATGTGACGAATACTGTTGTTATTGTTAAGCATGATTATTTGAATTATATGTTAATATAATTGTTGTGAATCTCACCCCTTCTGTTGGAATTGCCGCCTTGTGGGCAAGTGCAGGTGACCAAACTTAGGTTCGTCGATGTGAGAGGTTCTTGTGGAGTCTTAGGAGCTCTGATACGTAACGGGATGGGGATTATTATTATTTCTATTCCTTTTATGTATCATGTTGATTTATTATGATGTTTGCGACGTAATTTGGTTTGAGATGTTTTATGAGGCTTTTGTGCCGAGACTTATTTATTTAAGATTTTGAGAAGTTTATGAATTCCGCTGCTATGTTTGAACATTGTTTAAGAATAAATTATTATTCGATTTGATTTAAAAGATTTTATGAAATGTGACATCCTGATTTATTGCGATATACTCTGATTATTTGAATGAAATTTTAAAGTCGGGATTTTGGGGTGGTACAATTGGTATCAGAGCAGGTCGGTCCGTCCGGCCAATTAGAGAGTCGAGTGACGGTGTCTTAGAGTTAGAATATTATGGTTATATTATTCTAACTTATGTTTGCTTTATAGAGGAATAAGATGGCTGGAAGAAATGATGCTGCTCTTGCTGCTGCTTTGCAAGCAATGGCCCAAGCTGTGGGAAATCAGAACAACGCTGGTGGGAACGACGGGACGAGAATGTTGGAAACTTTTCTGAGGAACCACCCGCCTACCTTCAAAGGGCGATATGATCCTGACGGGGCTCAGACGTGGCTCAAGGAAGTTGAGCGGATCTTTAGAGTGATGCAGTGCGAAGATGGTCAGATGGTACGGTTTGGTACCCATATGTTGGCGGAGGAGGCTGATGACTGGTGGGTTGGTATTCGACCTATCCTAGAGGAAGGAGGTGCTATTGTGACTTGGGCTGTGTTTAGGAGAGAATTCCTGAACCGTTACTTTCCTGAGGATGTCCGGGGAAGGAAGGAGATCGAGTTCCTTGAGTTGAAGCAAGGAAATATGTCTGTGACGGAGTATGCTTCGAAGTTTGTGGAACTGGAAAAGTTCTACCCCCATTATACTGCTAAGAATGCTGAGTTTTCCAAGTGCATCAAGTTTGAGAATGGCTTGCGTCCTGAGAGTAAGAGGGAAATTGGTTACCAGAAGATTCGAAATTTCTCTGAGCTGGTGAGTAGTTGCAGGATTTATGAGGAGGATACCAAGGCTCACTACAAGGTAGTGAATGATAGAAAAGCGAAGGGTCAGCAGAGTCGACCTAAACCTTATGATGCTCCCAGAGATAAGGGTAAGCAAAGAGTGAATGATGAGAGGCGACCACAGAAGAAGGATGCCCCTGCTGAGATTACCTGCTATAATTGCGGGCAGAAAGGCCACAAGAGTAATGTGTGTCCTGTCGATGTGAAGAGGTGTTACCGATGCGGACAGAAAGGGCATATTACCGCAGACTGCAAGTTTGATGATGTTGTGTGTTTCAACTGTGATGAGCAAGGACATATTGGCTCGCAGTGCAAGAAGCCAAAGAAAGTTAGGACGAGATGGAGTTTTGATGTTTTCTCTGATGACATCCTTATCTATTGAGAATCAAGAGAAGATTGACGAATTGCAAGTGGTGTGCGAGTTTCCTGAAGTATTTCCTGATGAGATTCCTGATGTGCCTCCTGAAAGAGAAGTTGAATTTGCGATTGATCTTGTTCCTGGAACGAAGCCTGTGTCTATGACACCTTACCGTATGTCAGCTTCTGAGTTAGCAGAGTTAAAGAAGCAATTGGAGGATTTGCTTGAGAAGAAGTTTATAAGACCCAGTGTTTCACCTTGGGGAGCGCCGGTATTGCTAGTGAAGAAGAAAGATGGGAGTATGAGGTTGTGTATTGACTACCGTCAGTTGAACAAGGTAACTATAAAGAATAGGTATCCACTTCCGAGAATTGATGATTTGATGGATCAGTTAGTGGGTGCACGTATGTTTAGCAAGATTGACTTAAGGTCGGGTTATCATCAGATAAAAGTGAAAGATGAAGATATGCAGAAGACGGCCTTTGGAACTCGATATGGCCATTATGAGTATAAAGTGATGCCTTTTGGTGTTACGAACGCGCCGGGAGTATTTATGGAGTATATGAATCGGTCCTTCCAGGCATTTTTGGATCGTTTTGTGGTGGTGTTTATTGACGACATTTTGATATATTCCAAATCCGAAGAAGAACATGCTGAACATTTGAAGATTGTCTTGCAAGTATTGAAAGAAAAGAAGTTGTATGCTAAGTTGTCCAAGTGTGAGTTCTGGTTGAAGGAAGTTAGTTTTCTTGGTCATATTATTTCTGGTGATGGAATAGCAGTTGATCCATCTAAAGTTGAAGCGGTGTCGCAATGGGAGACTCCGAGGTCGGTTACTGAAATTAGGAGCTTTTTGGGATTGGCTGGTTATTATAGAAGATTTATAGAAGGGTTTTCTAAGTTGACACTTCCGTTAACGCAATTGACGTGTAAAGGTAAAGCCTTTGTGTGGGATGCTCAATGTGAGAGTAGTTTCAATGAGTTGAAGAAGCGATTGACGACAGCTCCAGTTTTAATTTTGCCAAAGCCTGAAGTACCTTTTGTGGTGTATTGTGATGCGTCTAAGTTGGGTTTAGGTGGTGTACTGATGCAAGACGGTAAAGTGGTTGCTTATGCATCCAGGCAGTTGAGGATTCATGAAAGAAATTATCCTACCCACGATCTTGAGTTGGCTGCAGTGGTATTTGTGTTGAAAATTTGGAGACACTATTTGTATGGTTCGAGGTTTGAAGTGTTTAGTGATCACAGGAGCTTGAAGTACCTGTTTGATCAGAAAGAATTAAATATGAGACAGAGGAGATGGCTCGAGTTATTGAAGGATTATGATTTTGATTTGAGTTACCATCCGGGTAAAGCTAACGTAGTTGCTGATGCCTTGAGTAGGAAAACGCTGCATATGTCTGCTATGATGGCGGAAGAGTTTGAACTATTGGAACAATTCAGAGATTTGAGTTTGGTTTGTGAAAGATCACATCAGAGTGTAAAGCTAGGAATGTGGAAGATTGACAATGATTTTCTGAATAATATTAAAGAAGCGCAGAAGGAAGATGTTAAGTTTGTAGATTTAATTGTTGCGAGTAACCAGACTGCAGATGGTGATTTTATAGTCGATGATCACGGTGTGTTGAGGTTCTGAGGTAAAATCTGTATTCCGGACAACGATGAGATGAAGAAGGCAATCCTTGAAGAGAGCCATAGAAGTAGCTTGAGTATTCACTCAGGAGCTACGAAGATGTATCATGATTTGAAGAAGTTGTTTTGGTGGTCTGGATTGAAACGCGATGTGGCACAATTTGTGTATTCTTGTCTAGTTTGTCAGAAATCGAAGATAGAACATCAGAAACCTGCTGGTATGATGCTACCGTTGGATGTGCCAGAGTGGAAATGGGATAGCATATCCATGGATTTTGTGACGAGTTTGCCAACTACTCCAAGAGGGAACGATGCTATTTGGGTGATTGTTGATAGGTTAACCAAGTCAGTTCATTTTCTGCCGATCAATATCACTTTTCCTATGGTTCGGTTAGCCGAGATTTACATTCAAGAGATAGTAAGATTGCATGGTGTTCCTTCGAGCATTGTGTCAGATAGAGATCCAAGATTTACTTCTAAATTTTGGAAAAGTTTGCAAGAGGCTTTAGGGTCACAGTTGAAGTTGAGCTCGGCGTATCATCCGCAGACAGATGGTCAATCCGAGAGGACGATTCAATCGTTGGAAGACTTGTTGAGGGTGTGTGTACTTGAACAAGGAGGAGCTTGGGATAATCATCTCCCGTTGATTGAGTTCACTTACAATAACAGTTACCATTCTAGTATTGGGATGGCACCTTTCGAGGCTTTGTATGGAAGAAGATGCAGAACCCCGTTGTGTTGGTTTGAGTCGGGTGAAAGTGTGGTTTTAGGACCAGAGATTGTGCAACAAACCACTGAGAAGGTAAGAATGATCCAAGAGAATATGAAAGCGTCGCAGAGTCGACAAAAGAGTTATCATGACAAGCGTAGAAAGGACCTTGAGTTCCAAGAAGGAGATCATGTGTTTTTGCGAGTTACTCCAATGACCGGTGTAGGTCGTGCCTTGAAGTCGAAGAAGTTGACTCCAAAGTTTATTGGTCCGTATCAAATATCAGAGAGGATTGGGACGGTGGCTTATCGCGTTGGATTACCACCGCATTTATCGAATTTGCACGATGTTTTTCATGTGTCGCAACTGAGGAAGTACGTTCCGAATCCATCTCATGTGATCCAAAGTGACGATGTACAAGTGAGGGACAACCTTACGGTTGAAACTCTACCCTTGAGGATCGATGATCACACAGTGAAGTTGTTGAGAGGGAAGGAGATACCTCTGGTGAGAGTTGTTTGGAGTGGAGCGACCGGTGAAAGCTTAACTTGGGAGCTTGAAAGTAAGATGCTGGAGTCATATCCAGAGTTGTTTAATCGAGGTAAGATTTTCGAGGACGAAAATCCTTTAAGTGGGGGAGAGTTGTAACGCCCACTTTATTTATTTAATTATTTTATTAGAGTATATAGTATATTATTATATATTATATGATTTTAATGATGTTTGTGACGTATGAGATGATGTTGTGGTGTGACGTTTATTTTATTGTTTAATAAAATAAAATATGTGATGAAAATTAAGATGGGATATTATAACAAATATTTTGAGAGATGGGGTTGTTTTCATAAATAAGATAGAGTTGTGGGGATAAGTGAGAATAGAAAGAATTATATAAGGGAGTTAGGGTTAGAAAGAAACAGTCAGTACGTTACAGACTTTTGGCAAGAAGGGAGAAAAGTGGCTAGAGAAGAGGGAACCCCAATTCTGCAATATTACCAGGTAAGGGTGAGCCTAGCTTCAATTATATTACTGTAATTCATCTATTTATGATTAACGAAGGAATTAGGAGGTAATTTTGAGGGATTTCATAAACTAGGGTTTAGAGGATTTTTGGATGAATTGATGTTAGAATGATGTGAATTGGGTAGAAACCTGTTACAGAACCTAGATTAATCACTAGGACTATAATTCTGATAGATTAGAAGCATAAAACGAAGAATTGGACGAGTTTTGGCGAGGTTTTGAGCGAACCCGCAGCCTGTTCTGCGACCGCTCGCCGTGGCGAACAGACCTACTCGCCGTGGCGAGCAGAACAGTTTAACTCGCGAGGCGAGCAACACCACTCGCCGTGGCGAGCAACCCTTTAGTGCTCGCGAGGCGAGCAACATCACTCGCCGTAGCGAGCAAGTGGCAGAACGCAATTTAAGTAGCTCGCCGTGGCGAGCAGTCCCACTCGCCACAGCGAGCAATGTGGTCTCAGACCACTATAACTTGAGTTTTAGAACTCTGTTTTGAGCGAGGCTTTGAGGGTAGACTTTTGGATAGCATTAAAGCTGTTTAAGACCTAAATTAGAACCTGTAATGACGCTGTAAGATGATTTTAAGACGTTGGCGTTAATCTATAATTAAAATGATTATTAAGTGAGGTTTGTGAACGAAGTACAAATGATGTTTGTGATGATAACTATGTGCTGTAAATATATATGTTAAGTGTGCTGAGCTGCTGCCATGTATTGTATAATTGCATGTGTCGATAAAGAGTCGTATTTGATGTTAAGACGTTGTAATATCTTGTTTAAGAATTAAAGAGTCGAGTCCATGCATTTGCATATTTTGAGACGGTGGAGCTTATGCTCAAAGCGACGGTGGAGCATTTGCTCAAAGCGACGGTGAAGCTTATTAAAGCTAAAATATTGGTACTACATGCATGATGTTAAGATGTTAGAGTTGCATTTGTCGAGTCCTGTGTCTGAGATGCTTTGAGACGGTTGTATTGTGAAGATGTTTTAAGATGATTTATTATACGTAGATGTCTGAGATGTTTTCAGTTATATGTGACGAATACTGTTGTTATTGTTAAGCATGATTATTTGAATTATATGTTAATATAATTGTTGTGAATCTCACCCCTTCTGTTGGAATTGCCGCCTTGTGGGCAAGTGCAGGTGACCAAACTTAGGTTCGTCGATGTGAGAGGTTCTTGTGGAGTCTTAGGAGCTCTGATACGTAACGGGATGGGGATTATTATTATTTCTATTCCTTTTATGTATCATGTTGATTTATTATGATGTTTGCGACGTAATTTGATTTGAGATGTTTTATGAGGCTTTTGTGCCGAGACTTATTTATTTAAGATTTTGAGAAGTTTATGAATTCCGCTGCTATGTTTGAACATTGTTTAAGAATAAATTATTATTCGATTTGATTTAAAAGATTTTATGAAATGTGACATCCTGATTTATTGCGATATACTCTGATTATTTGAATGAAATTTTAAAGTCGGGATTTTGGGGTGTTACAGTGTTGGCTTTTCAATTTTTTCAAAGTGTATTAGCACTGGTTAGAGTCTGAAGAGAGAGAGACTGACACAAAACAATTATATTGGTTCCTCCTACAATTCAGGAGTAGTCTAGTCCCCTTGCACTTACAAGGGTTTTTCATAATAATCGCAACTAATTACAATTGCACTTACAAGGGTTTTTCTTACACTTGATATATTATCAGAGGTGTAAACAAATACAACACAAAACATACTCTAAAGACTTAGAATTTCTAAGATATGAACTTAGTAAGAAATTCTTAAGTTTTTTTATGCGCTTTGAATTTGACAGAGTAAGGGCACAATTAAAATTGCAAAGTCTTGTTCATATTCTTCAAGTCCTTAGCTCCTTATATATGCAAAGAGTTTAGAGACGTTATAGAGTGTCAACACATTAAGAGTTATTAAGAAACTTCAAATCAAAGACATTATAATTTTGCTTGACATGGTTAATGTCGTTTGAAGGGACATTCAAAATCCATCGTTGCAAATAGAATTATCCTTTTCATTCTATTTATTCTTGAATTTGACTAAGCACATGATCCAGAAGAAGACAAACTGTACTTTTGAAAATGACTCTTCTCAGAAGAAGACAAAGATGACTAGGCTTCTAGGTCCCTCAGAGTCGGGAAGTCACGGAGTTTGGGTGACTCTAAGTCTGAGTGACTCAGAGCCTTATTTTTTTGAGTATGGTCTTCACTTGGTTGACCTTTCTTCGTATCTTCACAATTTGCTTGACTTATGGTCTTCTCTTGTGATTCTCTTATAAATGCTCAGACCTTGTTAAATTTTAATCTAAGATCCTACACTCTTGAACATATATTAGTATATCTAATTGTTCTTTAATACTTTGTTATCATCAAAACTTTAAAGACATTGGACAAATCCAATTTTGTTCCAACAATTTTTCCTCTACGTGACTTGCGTGTTTCGAGTTGTATGCTACCATATTAGATAGGCTAGAACATTCCCTTCTTAAATTCAATTTTCAATCAAAATTCCTATGCACCCCTCCGTTTAGGAAGGCAAATTGATTTGAAGGACAAAAGAAAATGGTGAGTACTCAGCTCGTAGCGCTTATCACTTGTGAATGTAGAAATTACTTGATACAAGCCATTTTAAAGTGAGTGGCCAGTGAGATTTGATTTGGAAACTCAAAATACCACCTAAAGTAAAGAATCTCATATGGCCATCTATAGGAACTGCCTCCCACCCCATACGAGACTTTAGGATACAAGTGTAAATTGTCCAACAAATTGTGTTTCGTGTGAGAATAATGAAAAATAGGGTTTTCTATCATGTGCAAATTTGCACATGTTAAGAAATTTAAAATAGAAATTGTATATTGGAACTTGTACATTTGATATTAAATATAAAACTTTTGAAAAAATAATTGTTGTTTTTTAAGAAAAAGTTACTACTATTAGTTTTAACAAGTGCAATGTTGCACATTTTAGACAAACCGATGAAAAATATATATGCATTTGTTTTACAATTGTCCAAGTAACCCCAATGTGTGGAGTATGTTCTCATCTTATAACTCGTTCAACACATTCATTAATTAGGGTCGTCATGGCTCAGATTTAATATTTAAGCTACTACATGTTTTATCACGTGAAGATGCAACACCTAGCTCTTGCGTTTTATGATGTAACTGAAGTCATGGCTATTATTAATCATTGTAGAGCTCTTTTTAGTCATTTTATGAAAACTCCATTGTAGAGTTTGAAGGGGACAAATAAATGAGGTTGCTCATGAACTAGTCAAGACGACATTATTAGCTAGTTTCACAATCTTGATTAACATATTAAATTATACTTCCTCCGTCTCTAAATTATAGTCGTTAAGGTTTGTGCACGATTATTAAGGAAATAATTAATTGTGTTGATTTCAATGGTAAAATTAATATCATTTACTAAAATACTCTTATTAATTGTAGTTAGTGGAGTAGTTAAGTTGGATGAAATTCAATAAATAAACGTATAATAATGGAAAAAAAATAATAAATGCTCCATTGATATTGTAAAGTGACAATTATTTTGAGAAAAAGAAAAAACGCTAAAGAGACTATTATTGTGAGACGGAGGGAGTATTGAACACATTTTAATTAATGATATAAATTAAGTCCTTTTTCTAAAAAAAAAAAAATCGATAACAGATGGGTGACTACATTAGATGCTTTGACTCTACCATTTGGTTGAGGTTTCGACCGATATGTATAATAGTTGCATGCAAAATATATTTTTGATTTACCCAAAGAAAAGAAAAGCATTTTTAACCCATATAGTTCTTTAGTAAAAATTTAGGATGTAGGGTGACACCGTGGTCTAAAACAAAAAAATTCTTCAAGTTCGAAGAACAATACAAATACATTTATATTTTCTACCCTTAAATGCATCAGTGGTGGTACACAAACCCATGACAATGACAAGTGAGAATTGTACACATCGGTTACACACATCCTCACTTCGGTTTTGAATGTAAGAAACAAAACCGTTTGTCTCAAATGTAAGTAAAAGTATACAAAAGTCATCCTATTAAATGTCACTATTCCAATTTTAATCTTATTGACTTTATCCAATTTGTTTCACATTCTCATGTTTAACGCATTCCAAAGATTTTTCATTGGTGGAGTTCAAAAGTCATGTTTCCAAGATAAGGGCATAATTGTTTCTTACATTCAAGACCGGAGGGAGTATACAAAAAGTTTTGCTAATTAGTGTCCTCGTAGCCATGGTTAAGAAAACTATAAATATAAAATTTGTTTTGAAAATATAAGTTTTGACTTTTGATTAAATAATAATTACACAACATTTTATGAAAAGTTACTTGTTTTGTTTGCTTAACTAATGCCCTGAGGACATTGTTTAGCTTTCTCAAAAAAAAAAAAAAAAATCGTGTTAAAGATTGCCCCCAAAGACATTTTTTTAACCATTCTACGTTAAGAAATTATTTTTTTAAAATCAAATACAACAATTTTTAATGCATTAAATACATAATTTTCAAAATTTGTTACCAGTTATAGTTTTTAAAGAGTGTTCTAAAACACTCGTTAGCATTTCTCATCATTAAAATATACATCATTTAATTATTCTAAAAGTATATTATATTTTTTTTTCTATAAAATACTGTGTCAAATGTTGGTACTTGGTAACAGCCACTCGTACTTACCATAATTATAAGTAAAAGTTAGTTTGTACTATTGAAGAGGTGAAGTGATAACTGATTATCGATAATATATATCTTCTTCTAAAAGGAAAAAGAAAAAAAAATCATCAATCACAATCACAATCACATGGCAACAACCCAAACCGAACCAAAGAAGATCATAATCGACACCGATCCTGGAATCGGTAAATACACTTTTAGATTTCAATTTTCATATTCACTCTGTTCCTTTGTTTTTTCAAATTCCATGTTTCTTTGACTTTGATCATAATATTGTAGATGATGCAATGGCAATATTCCTTGCTCTAAGATCACCGGAAGTTCAAGTTATTGGACTTACAACTATTTATGGAAATGTTTATACTACTCTTGCTACCAGAAATGCCTTGCATTTGGTATTTTTTATTTTTTTGGAATGATTCTTCTGTAACACCGACACTTCTGATCGAAGACGTGTCTGATGTCTGACACGTGTCTTGCTATAGTTTTATTTGATGAAATTGAGTTTTGAGACTAAATTTGTGTTTGTGTAGTTGGAGGTTGCTGGAAGAACTGATATACCAGTGGCTGAAGGATCTCATGTCACTTTAACAGTAAGTTTATAAGAATATCATCTACTTTGATACACTCTCTGGTTATAAGAAAAAAAACCACATTTTAGATTCATTGAATAGTTGATGTATCTTATATCAAATACATCAACTATTCAATGAACCTAAAATGATTTTTTTTGTGTGTGTTTATAATAGTGACATGAGGGTGTAGGTTTCTAAAAGAAGGTTTTTGATATCTATGCGACCATAGCGCTACCACGGTCATCTGATAGCTAGCATCAACAGTTCTGATTGAAAGTGTGTCGCGTGTCACAGTGTCAGGACTAATGTGGTTACAATTAATCATTTCATTTTCTCAAATCATTACTTACTGGTGTTAATGTGTCAGTTTCGGTAGTGTCGTGTCTGAGATTGTGCTTCACAAGCTGTTGTGGCTAGATTTTACAACGATTCTCGGAATCCAACTATCATGATTTAAAACGTTGATTATATCTGTGCAATGGTTTTTCCAATATCTGACTCTTCCACTACCATCATCTGTTTCATGTCTTCTATTATTGTCCATTTTATTTACTCATGTTTCTCTTTTTTCCGTAACTTCTATAAATGTCATATTAGGGCCTGTTTGGATAAACATCTTATTTTCAGCTTATAGCACAAGCTCTTATCATGATAAGCGCTTATTTCTAAGCTCACGTAAGCTATTTCTATAGAAAAGGATAAAATAAAGTTAAATTATTTTTGTATATGCTATAAGTTGTTTTTGTAAGCTATATTAAAGATCTTTGAAAATAAGCTGAAAAAAGCTTTTGAAAATTTTCATAAGCTGTTTCGATAAGTTGTCCCAAACAGTCTCAAAATTTAAGCCAATAGATAAGCTCAAATAAGCCAATCCAAACTGGCCCTTGGTATATGTGATGTGCATATAGATAAGAGGAGCACACTCTCTAACACTATTCTCAACACAGACTTTTTAATTGGTTGTTATTCAAACGCATCTCACTAAGTCATGTAGTGAGACCCTTTATGCTTTATCTATTACATAGTCTGCACACTTGAAATTCTCAAAGAAGCACACATTTATAAAATCTCATAACACCAGCATTATGTCTTTGTCTTTCCCTCCCTCACATCAACTTGAGTGGTCCCTGGGTTTTGGCACTTTTTTAAGTTTGAATTTTGAAAAGATGATCAAACGGCCTGTTGAAATCTCTGTATGCCTTCCAAATGTATACACAAATTTTGACTTGATTAATTATGGTAATCCATGTTACAGAAAGGAACAAAACTTCGCATTGCAGATTTTGTCCATGGTGCAGATGGACTTGGCAACCAAAATTTTCCACCACCAAATGGGAAACCCATTGAAGAATCAGCTGCTTCTTTTTTGGTTAACCAAGCAAAAGCTAACCCTGGAAAAATCACTGTCGTGGCATTGGGTCCTCTTACAAATATTGCTTTGGTATGTTACGTGGGCAATGTCCATTTTCTCGTTTTCGTGTGTTCTCTTCATACTTTGTTTCATGCCAAGGTTATTTTGGGCAGGCTATACAGATGGACCCAGAATTCGCTAAGAACATTGGACAGATCGTTCTGCTTGGTGGATCATTTGCAGTAAATGGCAATGTGAATCCAGCTGCTGAAGCAAATGTAAGTATTTCTATTTTGTATTCAACTTCTTAATATAAATTCCATTAAAAAAAATGATATCAGTCGCTGCTTGATATATCTATCTAACTCTTCAATCGGATTTGATTCCAGATATTCGGTGATCCAGATGCTGCAGATGTTGTATTCACAAGTGGCGCAGATATACTCGCAGTAGGAATAAATGTCACTCACCAAGTCGTATTGTCAGGTACCGCTTTGTCAATTCCTACGCACTCATTTTTTCTAAACTTGTGTAGGCATTTGTTTAAGTGAATAATCATCTCTTGATAAATCTTGTGTTTCACTTAATTCTTCAACAGATAATTTAATTTACTTTTCCTTTTTGGACTTATGCATCATGTTCCAGCAATACTTTATGCGACTATTTTAAACTTTTATATTTAAAATAAAGTTTTCAACTCAACAGATTTCATATATGTCTCCCTAACTGAACTAGTATTTTCTGAAGACCGTTGATTAATAGGTAAAATAAAAAATTTGGAAAAATGGGGAGTAGATATGAGAATTAGAATCCGTTTTTTTTTTCTTCTAAGGTAACGCGGTATGTTTACCCTGAATCTATCTGTAACATTTTTCTTTTGTAGTGTGCCTAATGAAATTAATCTGCACATCATCCTGTTAAATTAGTTCTTGTTCTCATTTATCATGGCTCTTGGTTGTTTTGTTCTGTTATATTTGTTCTGGTGTACCCTGATCCGAAAAAACAAAATGACTAGGTTCTGATCGAGAGAAGTTGGCTAGTTCAAAAGGAAAGTTTGCTCAATACTTGACCCAAATCTTAGAGGTGTATTTCTCTTATCATCATGACGCATACAACACCAAAGGTTAGTCTTCATGCTGCATCAAAGAATTGGGAGAGACCTAATCATCTGAATTACTAATTATAGATCTTGGATACAGGAGTTTACCTTCATGACCCAACAACGTTACTTGCTGCTGTTGATCCTTCACTTGTAACTTGTACGGAGGGTGCTGTTAGAGTCCAAACCAGTGGCATTACAAGGGGACTTACAGTACTCTACAATAAACAGAAAAGGTAGAAACCATTAGCAGTTTATATGAGGCCTTAGAGGACTCAGGCCAATATTTTATTTTATTTTCTTCAAATTTATCTATATTCATATGAATGTCAATGCCCATTTCATAGAAGTTCTATTTCTTTGCAAATTATGCAGAGTATTTTGTTAAGATGTTTTGAGAATGCAGAGTAAACTTTTTGTAATTGATTTAATCTAATTTTTGGTAGGAGTTTAATTTACATCTGAATTTGAACCTAATGTTTCCTTTATTCCTTGCACATTGCTGTGCTAATTCCTAATTGATTCTTGAGGCTAAGAATGATCTTACTTATTAGAGGGTCGGATGATAAAATTGCAACCATAGGGTCAAACTGTTTTGCTAGAAATTTTTAGAAACATAAAGCTATATTGATTCCCAGACCTTTTGTTCATGTATTCCTTCTATTTTATTGGGAAGATCTATTTTAGTGCATGTTTCTCAAGTACACTGCCTAGCACATTTTGTTGGTCAACTAACTGATTCTAGCACATTCTCAAGTACGCTGCAGTAGCTCCAACCTTGTCGAAATGTACCTTGCTGGACCGAATATGACGACAGGGATAACTACAAAGATACCTGGAGTATGTTAAACTGTTCCTAGCACATTCTCAAGTACGCCGACGTAGCTCCTATGGTGTACAGAATTTTTTCTGAACAGAGAACATTACCTGGAGTATGTTAAGTGCTAGTTATCAAGCAGGAAGTAGTAAGCCACACAGGTACTCCACCAACCATTCCATACTACTCGATGCAGGACTTAGGCACCCTATAATACCCAAGTCCATACCATAAACATGAGAGCCGGCATCCAGGCGATTGCATTGTCCGTCGCTTTGCTCAACCTTTTTCGATTTGATCCTTTGTAGTTAGCCCTTTGTCAGACACCCACGACCAACTATGATACTATTTGGTAAGCACTCAAACACTTGACAAACATTCCCTTAATATCTACCTGTCGAGGGGGACAACCGAGCCTCTCACCCTTCTGATTGCAAGTATTTCGGACGATATTTTGCTATCTGGTTTCTGTTTTGTGATGACTTGTCCATTTTGTTATGAAATTTGGATGCAAATACCCTGGGTGGTTGGTGGGTGAGTATGATCAAATGTCCTCTAAAATTGGGTAGATGAGTTATCGTCGGATTGGTCGAATTTTACCTCCCTGTTGGGCTTGGTTCAGTTGTTAGCTCCAGATATTGGGTTTCATTCGTAATTTCAGTATTGCCCGCACCTCCCTTGTTTAGAGGTTTGCATGAAAATGTTCCTTTGTACCTGCAGAAAAACTAGATGAGATATGATTAGAAATGCTAACATTAAAGAAGGAATTGGGGTAGCACCTTATCGTTGAATAATTGGTTCAATCTCAACTTAGGTGGTTAGACATGTGTGGAGACGATACGTAGATTGAATGTTGGAGAGTTGGTTAGATGAAGGTTACTCCAATTGCTAGAATTGGAAGTAGGCCTAGAAAAAACTATAAGAAAATCTATCGAGGATAACTTCAAGGTCAATTGTTTCGCAAGAGATATGATTTGTGATAGAATAATATGGTGTCGTGTATAAGGCTTGGTTGTTGTTGTTGTAATATAACGAAAAATACCCAAAGAAAACTAATGTGTTGACATGCAAAGATTGGGAGAACCATTTAGATGGTTTGCTCCTTTTCAATGGCTTTCAACGTTGAAAATATCCAACATAATGGATGATCTGGAAAGGGGAGTTGAACAAAACCTCTTTGTAATTATATCTTGTCTTCATCTTGTATTGAAAATTTTGTCAACTTTTTGTTTACAACACATTTACTATATGACACCTGACTTTTACATCTTTTTTCTGTTTGTAATAAACCAGGTTTGGCGAAACCACTGAATGGTGCAATATGCCAACAGTAAAAGTTGCTGTAACAGTAGATGCTCCGAGAGTTGTGAAATTGGTCATGGATCGTCTTTTGGTTTGAAGAAGCTACACAGCCGTTCAATTAGCATTATTGATTATATTCCATCTACTTGTATCTGGTTTCAATGTTTTAAGCAGAAGACTATGCTAACTTAAAAGCTATTGAGCATTATTGCTATTGAGCATTATATTTTATTTCAATTTCAATATGATACGAATGAATGCCTCGTTCCCTCATCTTGATTTTCTATTCCTTGCTCTACAAGTAAGGCAGCATTTTACAAATTCCCGTTGCCTTCATTGATTAAATTGACATTCCTATTCCAAGTATCATACATTGCGTAGAATTCTTGTTATAATTAGTTTTCAATTCACATTATTAAAAGGTAAGGAAAATCTTGTTATATGCCCTGTTAGAATTTAAAATTAGATTTCATAATATCTTGATATTATGTTCTGCAGAAACCAATGCTATTTCGGCTACTCCATTAATTTCCATTGGCTATGAATGACAAATTGATTTGAAACCAGACAAAGACAAGTGTGTACTCGGAGAGATCGTCTTATGACCTAGCAATGGCCAATTTAGTTGATAATGAAAATCTCAAAGCTAGAGGAAACTGACGATCATTTTGCGGATCACAACTTGTTTACAGGTAAAAAAAATGGAGAGTGAGGGATGCGACACCTACATGTGAAAAAATATCTCTGATCTTGTGCCGATCACATTACATGATACACCTTCAGCAAAGTATGCTTTATGTGTCTGCAACACCTAGAATCCGAGAAGTAGTTCGTGTTTGATATGACCCTTTGGTGAGTTTGGTGAATTTTGTTCTATGAATCTCAAGTGGGTGGAAAGGCTGTTTCTGTAGACTATAGGAAGGTGGTTCTCAACTCTCTAATCTTCCTGAATGAATGGACAAATGCAAGGAGACTAAGTTAAATGGAGTAAGATCACCAAGTGATTAACACAACATGTAATATTTGGAAGAAATTTCAACACATACAATCTCCTTAGAAAGCATACATACTAGGAATTGGTCGATGGTATGTAATGTAATCAAGTAATCAAATATGACCCTCAATATCACTTGTTTATTATTAATTTCAAATTTATTATTATCATCATTACATGTCTTTATTGAATATCACTAAGACATGTGTTGGTACGATATAAAATTTTATTCAAACAGTGGGATAAACATAAGCTAGGATAGCCATGCCACAAGCACCTTGCATTTTCAATCTCATGTAGCCATTCTCTCCCCAAGCAGTACCATGTGAATTTTTAATCAACCAATATGCATCTTTACCAGTCCCTCCGTAACCAATTACAATAACTGCATGGTTCTCTGGGAGCCTCTCCTTAGTCCACTACCAAATATTCCACTTTTGTAATTATCAAAGTTTTTGTTAGTAGCTGTATAAACCGTAACCGGTTGCTGTGCCACAGCCTCTAATAATTAATCGCTTACATCCTTACGCAAATATGAATGGTATTGCATATGTTGATAAGTGGTTGATGTTTTTGGACATGGGATACATTGTTGCTAATTGATACAATAGGTGTGTGGTCTTGTTGACAAATTGGAAATCTGGAATCTTATTTCCCACTAAAAGGGTCACCACTAGCTAAGCAAAAAACTCTCATCATGTGCCTTGGCATAATTCCAAATCAGCGTTGTGCTTATTTTTTTGAAGGATGGTTGTCCACCACCTCCATCATCTACAAAGTGGCACAATCACAAGAATGAAGAGGCGGTAGCTTGGGAAGATGAGTGTTTGGATCAACATGATTTGTTCTGAAATCTCATGATAATTTAAAAGGGACAGAAACCGCCGCAACCAAAAAAGGAGTCAAACAAAGCATAACCTATTTTGTTGGACACTCCCGACAAAGCAAAGCAACAATTTGAAGTAATTGCAGAAGATGAAGAAAACTATATTTCACTGATCTTCTCAAATCACTTTGTGATTAATGAGTGATTTTTTGTCGGTGTTAGTCCTTCTTTTAAGTAGAAATTACACCGACGTATATTTTAGGTCGAAATTGTAAAGTCAATTTTTTGTGGTCAATATATAACATTATGTAATTTATATAAATATATGATAATATGACTTTTATGTGGTGAAACTAGTGCAATACTTATTTATTCATTATTAATGTTTACGCATTTGATTTATTCGTTATTCTTTATTGGTTATTATGTTTCATTTAATTTCATTCTAATGTATGATTTTATTTCATAAAGCTTTTGTGAAGGCTGTGGTAGGTACTCCACTTTTAAAAAAACAATTCAGGTTGTGATAACGCCGACCGACTCATTTGATGATTTGAAGGCACAACTTAACACTTATTTTGTGCATGTCGGTGCAAATCAATATACACGTCACTTATTTGCTCAAATGCCTTGCATTGACCTGGGAGAAGATAGAGATGAACACACGTGAAAAACGACGAGCTATATGCCTTGGCTTATTAGTGACGATAGTGACGTCGGATTTATGTTTGGGAATATGGTGGAAGATAATATTTTATATATGTATGTTCGTTCCATCTGCAACTGCGTAGAATGTCAGTAGAGATTTAATTTAATGATATGTAATGTGTTGTTTAATTATGGACACTCTTTAACGTTTTGATGAATTTCAAACATTCGTGTAATTTTAAGGAAATGTCGGATTGATTTACTTATGGACAATTGTAGAAGATAATATATTTTTTTGTTTATGACTGAGTATAAATGTTGTACGACTATTATTGCATTTAGAAATGCTCCGGTTGGATTACACCGAAAATAGCTTGGTTGAATTATGCAGAACCCACTGTTTGCATAATTGCTTTCCTCGGCAGATAATTGCCGATGGAACCGGCTGCAGTTAACTGCCGAAGAATAATAAAAACGGCGGCAGTTAACTGTCGAGGGGTATTTTCGTCTTTTAAAGGTGTTTTTCAGCCTTATCATATGTGTGAACAACAATTTTCATGTGGTTTAGCTTTCTTTCTCATGTTTCATTTTTTGTTGTGTCGTGGAATTAAACTTGTGTGTTTTAATTTGACACACCTTATGCTAGGTAAAACTCTCTTTTTTGATAATATATTTTATTTTAGGTTTTTAAAAAAATGGTTTAATTAATAAAACCATGTTTTAATTAAATAATTAAGCCTAAATTAATCGAATAATTAGTTATTTAATTACTGATATTTTACCAAAAATGATCATTTTATTGCAAGTACGGATAAGTGGAAACCTTCGTAATTTGAACTCGTGCTTAAAGGCATCTAATGTTCCTATAACTATCAACTTAGTTGTATTTCTGAGACTAATTTTTATATATTCTTTAAAGTTGCCTTCTTTGTTTGATTTCGAGTAGGTTATTTTGCACTCACTTTTTAATTTTTTTCTAGTTACACTTACACTCCTAAAATGTTTTGTCACACTTAAAGTTTCATTATAATTATTATAAATCGAAAATAGTCCTTAATCTCATAACAACTATACAAATCCTATATTTTCATTCCTAAATCTTACTATTCACATCTCTCACAAAAATCAATTGAATGTGACCAATTTAACGAAAGGTTAAAGATTGAAGTACAAATTAGCTTCCATTAAAAGTTCATAGCATGGTTGAAAATTTAAAAAGAGGTGAAGAAAATTTTCATCAAATCAAAGTGTAACCCAAAGTTCATAAGATGTAATTAGAACAAATCTTCAATATTTCTACTTTTGTATTGGTTTATAGAAAAAGCATATTCCTCAGCTTTTTTATATATTTGATCACCCAATAATGTTAAAAACATTTACTATAACACTCTATTATTAAGACTTATTCTATTGATGTCCGAAATTCAAGTCGACCACACAATCTTATGTGAGAAAATGATGAAACTGATATGAAACTTAGCCAATAAAAAAGTGGTGTTTTTTTTTTTTTTACAATGATAAAGGATATAAAAAAAAACAAAACAGAAAAGAAAGACATGCTAGTTACTCCCTAAGAAACAAAGAGTCAGCTGCATCGCTACTAACAAGATTAACAAGACCAACAGGGAGGACATCATGACGAAGAAGTTCCACATCAGAAGAAACTGTAACTTGTTGAAGCGTTTGTTTTATGTCTTGGATGAGAACAACATAGGTATGGTATCTCTCAATGAGACAATTAATAAGATTGATGCAAATAATAGAATCAGAATAGCAAGCAAAGCTTTGCATAACCCAAATCTTGAGCCATGATCAGCCCGTGATAGATAGCAAAAAGCTCACCTAAAAGGATGTCATCTGAACCTGGAGTAAAACCGGAGAAGCCCACAAGAAATAAACATGCGTCATTACGCAAGACCCCACCAAACCCGGTTCTAACAGGAGTATCATGGCAGCTACCATCCACATTAAGAATAACACCTGTAAAATTATTGTTGTTCCATTTGATGTACCTATTAGTGGTAACGACAAAAGCAGAAGGAGAAAAGCTGATTGCAATGCTCTCAATAGAATTTTTTATGTTACAAGTCAGGCGTTGTAAAGACCAAATTTCACCACCCAAACACAAGATTCTGATGCCGCCAAGACCACCAAACTCCAACAAAAAAAGTGTTAGTTTGATAACCCGTAGCTCCCCTTCTAAGCTATTCGTAAGCATCCATTCATAATAACTATATACATCCAATATTTTCATTCATAAATCTTACTCTTCACTTCTCTCACAAAAATCAATTGAATGTGAATAAATTTGATGAAAGGTTAAAGATGGAAGTACAAATTAGCTTCCATTAAAATTTCTCTGCATGGTTGAATATTTAAAAAGAGGTGAGGGATATTTTTGTCAAATGAAGGTGTAATCCAAAGTACATAAGGTGTAACCAGAATAAATCTTCAATATTTCTACTTCTTTTATTGGTTTATAACAAAAGCATCCGCATGCTCCTCTACTTTTTGAAATATTTGATCATCCAATAGTGTTAGACACATTTGCTCTAACACTCTATTTCCAACACTTATTCAATACAAAATACAAGAAATAGAAGTTGATCACACAATCTTATTTGGGAAAATGATGAAACACATAGGAAATTTAGCCAATAATAAAAGTAGTGTTTGAAATAGAGTATTAGAATGAGTGTTTCAATCCACTTGAGTTGGTCTAGTGGTATTGGCTTGGAATCTGAGAGTGTGCTTTTCCTTGAGGTCTTAGGTTCGATTCTCTTTAGTGTCAATTTAGGTGGGCTAGTTTAACTTCTTAAAAAAAAAAAAGAATGAGTGTTTCTAGTACACATCTTATTCACCATACAGGGCCGGTCCAATACATTTTTAAGCCTAAAGCGAAATTTTAATAGAGGTTTTTTAAGTGCGTACACAAATATGAGTATTTTGTCCGCTAGAAATCAAACCTTAGTTTGTCACATTGTGAGAGTATATCATATTTCGTCATGGTCAACGCCGTTAGTGTTTGACCTTTTTAATATATGTAAGCGTGTGTGTGCGCGCGCGCGCGCGAGCATGCACGTGTGTAGGTGCGTGCGATGAAAATATTTAATGTATAAATTATTTACCAATTGTTAGAGATCTTAAAATAACAAAATAATATAGAAACGATACAAATATAAATTAAAAAGAATTTAAGGTTCAAATAACCAATAAAATAGCTAGCATTGAAATTAAACTTTATATGAATTATGACTCATCATTTAAATACCACTTGATTTTCGAGTGAACATTTTTATAAAATTTAACGAACGAAAAATATTTTCAAAAATCAAAAAATAAAATCTAACACGAAGCCTAAAAAACTTGGGAGGTCTAATGCCCTTGCTTTAGTGGCAGCCGCTTGGGCCAGCCCGGTCACCATATGAGGAAATATTTATGCTTTAATTTGATCCGTACATCTCTAGAATTTCTTAAACAACACATGCATATGATGCATACACCACTATAACACTCCTAATTAATTAACAATAAATCACATGAACCTTAAGAAAAAATTAGATGAACCTTAACTCTCAATATGCAGGTTGTATATATTATATGGACGAGCTACTCCATATATACCACAATTAGTAAAGAACTATGTGATTGGTAATCCATAGTTGAATACCATTTGCCATGTTCAAGTGCATGAATTACACAGTAAAAGATTATATATATATGTGTGTGTATATATATATATATATATATATATTTGGCATTAAAGTATTTTCACCTTGTTTGATTATTATATGTTTCGGTTTGATCTATCTTTTTTCATTACGTAGGGTAATTGGATTATTGATATTATTTATAACCTATGTTTATCATCACACACAGTTGCGGATCTTGAATTTTTTGTTTGAGGGTACCAAATATTTGTGGAATATATATCAAACAGTTTCAAAATAAATAAGGTAGGGGAATGAACTCACGTCCACAACGAGAATGGCATGTTTTCTTTCCATTGCGCCAAACATACGTTATGTGAAATAACATGCATAATATAGTACATATAGGAAAAACGGGGGGTGCAGTGGCACCTGTGAGTCTCCAAGGAGATCCGCCACTGATCACACAACCACTACAATATTTATCTTTCAAGTATCAAAAGCCTATTCTCATGGCTATCCTCTCTTTTGAAATGAAGCCTTTTACAATAGCAATTTTTTCATACTAATTTCTACCTTTGCACATCCAGCCATGTAAAGAACCGTGTTGGAACCATCTATTACTGCCAAAATGACACACGAGAAATGGACAAAAGACTTCGGGCGCACTTAGACAAATGAAGCTGAGAAGGAGAAACAGTTCGAAAATTTTGCTGAGAAATTGAAATACATAGAAAAGTTCAACCGTGAAGGTACAGGGAGAGAGAGAGAGATGTGTTGAGATGTTCTTCCTTTATCTTAATAAAATCTTTTTTGCTTCTTAAAAAAAATAAAAAATAGGCCAAACTTGAGATTTAGTGCTTAAAGACAATTAAAATAATGGTTCTCCTTTCATAACTATATCATTAAATTGTTTCGTCAATGTATAATGGCGTCATTTCCCATTTCACACATACTCCCTCCGTCTCACAATATTAGTAGTTTAAGATTTGTGCACGATTATTAAGGAAATGATTAATTGTGTTGATTTCAATGGTAAAATTAGTAGCATTTACTAAAATATCCTTGTTAATTGTAGTTATTGGAGTAGTTAAGTTAGATGAAATTCAATCAATAAGGGTATAATAGTGGAAGAAAATAATAAATGTTGCATTGGTATTGTAAAGTGACAATTATTTTGAGAAAAAGAAAAAAAATGTTACAGAGACAATAATTGTGAGACGGATGGAGTATTTAGAAAAATGTATAAATGAAGAAGAGAGAAAAATAGTTTTAAGTGTTCTTGTTAAGTATTGGTGCATTATCTACTATCATAAATTCAAATTGCAATTTATGATGAAAGTAGCATTAATTAAAGTTATATTTAGAAAAAAAAAGTAATTAATTTTGTATTGAAAATGGAAATGGATCAATTTTTTTGAAACAATATTTTTTTTACAAATGATTCACTTATTATGGGACGGCGAAAAAAGTATGGTTTATTAGAAAACTTTTTTTTTATTTTTTTATTTTGATCGCATGTATTATTTTTTTTTAAATTGTGACTTTTATAATAATGAAAAGTAATCAATGCTTGTTTTCTTCAAGTATTTTGCATATATATAAGTTTTATTATAAAATATTTGTTAACATATCATAGTCGTTTCCTATCCTAAATTTTATAAAATTTATGTATCCGCGTACCCGTATCATATCGTACCCGCACACGTATCCATATCCGGGCTTCATAGAGTGAAAACAAAAGATAAAGGATTGAAGAATTAGGGTTTGGATTGAAAATCGTTGGTGATTTTATTTGGTAGAAAGGTAAACAAAAAACAATGTAATTATTATTAATTAATTTATAAAATGTATAAAAAATAATGAAATGCCACGTATTTGCCACGTGAACGAGTTGGTACAGTCAACAATCAACAAGTGACACCTAAGCAAAATGGCGCCAAATCACCATGAAAGTGGGTCCAGGAACCTTTTTAAAAACAAAAAAATTTGCAAGGATATTTTTCAAAAGTTTTTTTTCCAGGGATCAAAACTCAAATGAACCATATTTACATGGACGAATAACATATTTTAGGCAACAAACAATAATGAAATTTTAAGTGTGACAAAATATTTTAGGGATGTAACTAGAAAAAATAACATTAAAATGTGAGTACAAATGGCCTACTCGAAATCAAACAAACAAGACAACTTTAATGAAAAGTTAAAAACTAGTCTCATAAATAAAACTCAGTTGGTAGTTACATAAACGTTTGATAAGCACGAGTCCGAATATTGAAGATTCCCACTTATCGTTTCTCCTTCTTGACAAAAAATTATTAGTTTATTTTTTCACTTCATGCTTCAATTTATTGTTAAAAATTATTTTAAAAATTCCCACTTATTAGTTAAAAAATTAATTTCACTTCGTGCTTCAATTTATTTGTTTATTTTTTTGACAAAAACCTCCAATTTTTTTATGGTAAAGTTTACCTCCAAATTGTTAGAATAAAAAATTAAAAAAAAAATTAAATCTTACGCTTTAACTAAATCATATTTTTTATTTGTAGCTCAATTTATTAACTTGTAATTTAGTATATCAATTACACATAAGGTTTTAAGAAAATAATTAAATCTTACGCTTTAACTAAATCAGATGATGACTAATATTGAAAGTTTTCGTTTCTCATATAAGATATTGGTTCTCACTAGATATGTTATATATATATAAACATGAGATTTATGACAGGTAAATATAAAAAATCACGGGACCAAAATTTATGACAGGTACATATAAAAAAAAAAAAAAAAGCATTGTACCAATATTAGTGATTGACCCTCTAAAAAAAATTAGTGACTATAGATATAAAAAACGTAAGACCAATGTGTGCAATGTAAATGATAATTAAAAAATAAAAAAATAAAATACCCATGGGACCAAGACTTGTAATTGATAAATATAAATAAAAAAACATGGGATCAAGATTTGTGATTAAGAAATATAAATAAAAAAACACTAAATAATGATTTGTGATTTTTTTGTTGTGAATTGAAGAAAAATGGGAAAAAAAGAAGGGAAAAGAACAAAAAGACAAACTAAGTGCCAAAAGAATCACTAGACAACTTATCTAGGAGCCCAGAAGGCAGAGAGGACCATGTTGTGATACCCATATCGGAAGAGTTTTCGTATTTTGCCAACCAATCAGCATTGAAGTTAGCTTCTCGAAATATATGATGCAAGACCAAATCTTGGGCATGGTCGATCCAACTGGTAATCCTTAGCAATAACGAACTGTATTCATGAAACTCTAACTCGTTTCTTGGAGTCAACAACTGAAGAGCCTCTAGGCTATCAGATTCAATGATCGCTCTTGAATGCCCATGCTAAAGTAGAAGAGTAATACCATGATAAATTGCAAAAAGCTCCACAAATAACACATCACCTTGACCATAATTGGAGGAAAACCAAACAAGCCAATCACCTTTATCGTCTCGAATAAGACCACCAACACCAATCCCTCCACGAGAGTTGTAGCTTCCATCCACATTCAATTTCACAAGACCTGGTTGTGGAGGTTCCCATCACACCTCCTTTCTAATCTTTGCATTTGTTCCTTTGCCAAGGAGATAATGATCTATATCTTCATGCAATGTATGAATGTACCTAAGCACATCATACTTCTTCCATTGGTTGTCACCTAGGATCCTATGATTTCTCCATCTCCACACCCACCACAAAGCAGATAGAAAGGTTTGAGGAGGTTGAGATTGAAGACCTTCCTTTATCCAATCTTTAGTCATTGATGTTGAGAAGAAGTGTCGAGTATACCTTATAGGAATAAACTTCCATATTTCTCGAGCAAATTGACAATCCCTTAAGCAATGTAATACATCTTCATTAGTTAGAAAACAACAACCGCATAGAGCACTATCCGTGAGATTGCACCTTCTTCGAACACTGTTGACAGGAAGTGCTTCGTGGAGGCAGAGCCAAACAAAGTGTTGGATTTTTGCAAGCACCTTAATTTCCCAAACCCAATTCCAATCATTTGTCATGTAATTTCAAGTTCGATTACGAGCTAACAACCAAGCATAGCTAGATTTACATGTATAAACCCTTGTTTTAGATGCATTCCATATCCACATATCGTGTTGCTCTTCCCTATAAGTAACAGGAGGAGGGTGTTGCTCAACAAGTTGAATAATATCTGAAGGTACATTGGTCATTAAAGCATTCCAGTTCCAACAACCAGTTGAGCCGACCTCCCTAAGTGTTAGATGAGTATATGAGATGTTGACAAAATCAACCTTGTGACACAATCTCCCCATCCTAGTCCAATCAGAAAATCAGAATGAAGAATTTCCGTCACTAATACGGTAACTAAAACCTTCTATAAGATTTGTAGCCGCCTCCAATATACTTCTCCAAACTAGAGAAGGACTTCTTGTTGCTTCGCTGCTCCATAAAGATCCATTCTTAATATATTTTGCATTCAACAAGCGCACTCAAAATTTGTTCTTATCATGTAACAAACTCCACACCAATTTTCCAAGCAATGCTAAATTTGTGTTTCTCGCGTCTCTAATAGCTAACCCTCCAAACTTTCTAGGAGAAGTAATTGTTGTCCATTTAACCATGTTCCACTTTCTAGTTACTCCATTTCCTCCCCAAATAAAGCTTTTAGTAATCTTATTAATACCATCACACAATTCTTTCGGGAGAAGATTAATTTGCATAGAATACACTGACATAGAGGTTGTGACTAATTTTGCTAAGCAAACTCTACCTGCTTTATTCAATAGATTACCTTTCCATGAGGCCAACCTATGGTGCATTTTCTCAATAATATGCTTGTATGTTTCCTTTGTGACTCTCCCTTGAACTAAAGGAAAACCTAAGTAGTGGCCTAAGTTAGAAACCAACCGAATCGGCGAGATACCCTGGCACCCTCTTGGAAAATATAAAAAATAAAAAAAAACACGGATTCTTTCAAAAAATATATATATAAAAAATACGGGATCAAAATTTGTGATTAATGAAAGAAAAAAAAAAGGATCAAGATTTATGAGTAATAAATATAAATAAAAAAACAAGGGATCAATATTTGTGAGCAATAAATATTCTTAAATTTTTTTAATATTCATACTTATAAGTTGTTATTAATTTCCTAAAAAAAACTGTTATTACTTGTACGAAATAATTCATTCACACAATCGTGTGCATACGCATGAGTTTATTTTACTAGTTTTGGTATAGTAGTATATTAGATTAATTGTAGACTTGTAGTAGTAGATAAAAGCATCATGATCATGCAAAGATAATTACGTGTCAATCTATCTTAAATGCACCTCTAAGGTACTTGAGACTTGAGAGGATGCTATGTAAGTCATACTGATAACTCATAAATCACATGGCAACCCAAAAGGAACCAAAGAAGATCTTAATTGATACTGACCCTGGAATCGGTAGATATTAATCAATACACAACATACTTTTTTTTTTTTTTTTGCTCTTTGTCTATGTTAGATTTTTCAAATTTCATGTTTCTTTGACTTTGATCATAATATTGTGATTAGTTTTATTTCTGTAGATGATGCTATGGCAATATTCCTTGCTCTAAGATCACCAGAAGTTGAAGTTATTGGACTAACAACTATCTATGGAAATGTTTACACTACTCTTGCTACCAGAAATGCCTTGCACTTGGTAATGCTTTGTTTTGTTATTTAAGTGATGGGTTTGTTTTTCTTTTGTTTTTGTTCTAATGTACCCTAAAATCTATGTATTGGAGAGTTAATTTCTTGTAACGCTTGTGTATCTCATCATGTAAAGACTTGTTGATAGTAGATTGGAGTGCTGCTCACTCCTGCAGACGTGTGTCAATTTAGGTCGAATTGAGTAAATTATTATGGTGTTTGTTTCTCCACTCTCTTTATGTTGTTGTTGGATTGATGATTTTTATTTCCTTTACACATATGTTCTAAATTTGTTCTAGATTTAATCTATACTTGCTTGGATTGTGTGGTTTTAGTTGCCATTGTTATTTGTTCAACTCTTCTTGTTGATTTCAAAACAGTGTTATTTGATGAAATCCACTTTTGATACTAAATTTGCATTTGTGTAGTTGGAGTTTGCTGGAAGAACTGATTTACCAGTTGCTGAAGGATCTCATGTCACATTAACTGTAAGTGTGTAACAACTCGTATATCTACTTTGATAAGTTGTTAAAAGAAGGTCCTTTTGCCGCAATTCAAGGTTTTCGATGTCTCTATGACCACAACGCAACCAAGGTCATCTGCTAGCTGCATGTAGTACTGACGCTTTAGATTAAAGACATGTCCAGTGTCGTGACACATGTGGTTACACTCAGTCATTTATTATTGGTGTCAATGTGTCAGTTTCTGTGTCGTGTCCATTTGACAATGATTCTCAGTAATATCAAGGGTCCCGATGATCATGATTTAAAACCTTGGCCTTGGTTATATCTGTCTATTCCTTTCAAATGCATTATTGTTGATCACCTCACCGATGAGGTCACTCAGAAATTGCAATATGAAATTAGTTGATCTGTGTAGAAAAAAGGACCTAAAGGTGGAAATGGTGGAGAAGAAAGAAGAAAAACCAGAAAATTAGAGAAGACAACAATGTTGTGTGAACAAATTATAAAAGTTAAGATACTTTGAAACATTAAACTAAAGCATACACTACAAATATATAGATCCAAACCATAAGCTTGTTTGTAAGACTCAACATAAAATATGCACTAAATCTACTCTAAAACTAGGCATTATTACCTAAGAGTCATAAACATCATTACCTAGGGACCGCTTTACTTACTTAACAAGCAACAATCTAATTATGACACTAACTTAAACAAGCAACACTCTAATTATGACAGAAAACAGTAGCATACAATTAATTAACAAAACAGAAAAATATCAATCTCCAACAATCTGTAATATAAGTTGATATTTGACTTGATTTATCTCAGGCACAAATAGAACATCTTAAATATATTTTATACCTGAGAGAATTTCAATAGTCACAACTCATTTGCCTTTGACCTCGACATGCTGTCCATTGCCAATGACAACTTTGGAGTAAAAAGATTCATCAAGTTCTTTAAAAAAACTAACATTGTTACTCATATGATTGTTGCATCGACTGTCTACTAGCCATGTTTCTTTGCTACTACATGCTAAATAGCAAGAAGCCTTAAACAATCGCTCCTCATTTTCTTGGTGGTGCTCAACAACTCGGGCTTGTTGTTCCTGCTGGTTTGTTTTGTTTTTGCAAACCTTCTCCACATGACCAAGTTGGTTACAAGCTCTACATTTAACTCCTGGCCTATACCAACAAAACTTATCTAAATGAGTATTTTTTTGCAATGTGGACAGGGTGGAAACTTCTTTTTCCCAAAACTTTTAAAGCTTTGGTTTTTGCCTTTGTTGTTGGCCAAAAAAGCACCTTCAATATTTTCTTCATCCTTAAAGATCTTCTTTGTTCAGAAGCTTGCAAAGCATTAACAAGCTCAGCAAGTTTGATTTCAGAGAAATTCTTAATTTTTTCAAGAGATGAAATTTTTGCTTCAAACATCTCTGGAAGACACACTGGTATTTTTTCCACAATTCTTTGATCACTGAGATCTTCTCCCAACAATCTGATTTATGTAACAACTTTTTAAATTCTGTCAGAAAACTCTCTAACAGTTTCAGTTTCTTTCATTTTAGAGTTTCAAACTCTCTTCTCAAGTTCAACACTTTCATTTTCTTTGTTCTTTCATTTCCTTGGTACTCCTCCTTCAGCTTGTTCCAGGCTTTTTTTGCAATTTCAAGATTCAAAATCTTGATAAAAATATCATCATGTAGAGTTGCATGTATTACGGCAAGAGCTCTACCTTCTTTTGCCACTTCATCACTATGATTTCTTATTTGAGTTAATGTTGGGTTGTTTGGGAGAGGCGGTGGGTTGTTTCCCTTTTCAACCACATCCCATGAACTTTGAGCTCTCAAATAAGTTTTCATTTTTACAGCCCACAAATCATAGTTTTCTCCTGAAAACACGGGAGGTGGAGGTAAAGAACCACTATTGGAAGCCATTTTAATGTTCAAAAGTTTTTTTGTGAAGGTTTTCTTGCTGGTTTTCTCTCACCCTCAAAGTTTTACACTGATTTTCTAACCTCACAGACCCGTTAAGATCAATGAGGCTCTTGATACCATGTAGAAAAAAAGGACCTAAAGGTGGAAATGGTGGAGAAGAAAGAAGAAAAACCAGAAAATTAGATAAGACAACAATGTTTTGTGAACAAAGTGAAAAAGTTAAGATACTTTGATACATTAAACTGAAGCATACACTACAAATATATAGATCCAAGCCATAAGCTTTCTTGTAAGACTCAACATAAAATCTGCATTAAATCTACTCTAAACACTAGTCATCATTACCTAAGAACCATAGACATCATTACCTAGGGACTGCTTTACTTACTTAACAAGGAACAATCTAATTATGACACTAACTTAAACAAGCAACACTCTAATTTTGACATTAACAAAACAGAAAAATATCAATCTCCAACGATCTGTAATATAAGTTGATATTTGACTTGACTAATTATTGTCACTCATTTCACTTCTACAGAAAGAAACAAAACTTCACATTAGGGATTATGTCCATGGTGCAGATGGACTTGGCAACCAAAATTTTCCACCACCAAATGGGAAACCCATTGAAGAATCAGCTGCTTCTTTTATGGTTAACCAAGCAAAAGCTAACCCTGGAAAAATCACGGTTGTCGCATTAGGGCCTCTTACAAATATTGCTTTGGTATGATATGTTTGCAATTTCAAGTATGTTATTTTCACGTTACTCCGTACTTTGTCTCACGACAAAATTCTGCATGTCAGGCTATACAGATGGACCCGGAATTCTCTAAGAACATTGGTCAGATTGTTCTGCTTGGTGGAGCTTTTGCGGTAAATGGAAGTGTGAATCCTGCTGCTGAAACAAATGTAAGTATTTCCATTTTCTATTCAAATTCTTGAAATAAACTCTAAATTTTCAGTTGGATTTGATTCCAGATATTAGGTGATCCAGATGCTGCAGATGTTGTATTCACAAGTGGCGCAGATGTTCTCGCAGTGGGAATAAACGTTACACAACAAGTCGTATTTACAGGTACCCCCCATTGGAACTCTCTGTTGATTCATGTCGAACAACATGATCATGCTGCTATTTTAATCTTGATTCATGTCAGTTGTTTTGTTCCATCACATTTGTTTTGGTTTACCCTTGTCCAAAAAACAAAATGACTAGGTTCTGATCGAGAAAAGTTGGCAAGTTCAAAAGGAAAATTTGCTCAGTACTTGCATGGAATCTTAGAGGTGTATTTCTCTTACTATCGTAAGGCATACAACATCGAAGGTTAGTCATCATACTGCACCAAATAAATGGGAGAGAATTAATCATCTGACTTATATAATTATAGTGTTTTTAATACAGGAATTTACCTTCATGACCCAACAGCGTTGCTTGCAGTCGTTGATCCTTCACTTGTAACCTGCACGGAGGGTGTTGTTAGAGTCCAAACCAGTGGTATTACAAGGGGACTCACAATACTCGAAAATAAACAGAAAAGGTAGAAACCCCTAGCAGTTGATATAATGCTCATTTCGTAACAGTTTTTTCCAAACCGAAATTATGCAGAATAGTTTTTTAAGATGCTATTTGGATTGCATTTTGTCCTAAAACATTCTCTAAAGAATAACAATCACCACCAAGCTTATCCCTCTTGGTTGGTTTTACCAAAATGTACCTTGCTGGGAGAACCAATTAGATGGTTTGCTCTCTTTTTTAACTGCTTTCAACATTGAAAAAGTCCAATATAATGGATGTTTTAGGAAGGGGGATTGAACAACAGCCTCTTTGTAATGATATCTTGTCTTCGTCTTGTATTGCAAATTTGTCAACTTTGTTTTTGCGTTACCGTTATTATATGCCACCTCACTTTTATATATTTTTTCTGTTTGTAATAAACCAGATTTGGTGAAGTCACTGAATGGTGCAATATGCCAACAGTAAAAGTAGCTGTGACAGTTGATGCTCCTAGAGTTGTGAAACTGGTCATGGATCGTCTTTTGGCTTGATCGTAACTACGAAGTTGGTCATGATACCAGAGGAAATGAGAGTCAAAGGTTAAAAAGTTTGTATTGAAGATAATAGAAAAAGGATACAAATGAAAGAGTAAAGCTTATACCTTATGTACTAGTCAACTAATAAGCTTAACTATCTATGTTTTCAACAGCCCCCCGCAAGTTGGAAGTTGTTCACAACACTTCCAACTCGGGATGAGCAATACAATATACAATTTACGTAAAAATGAAGAACAATCTCCACATTGGTAGCAATCGAGGTGCATAGCTTCTAGAAGTCTTCGTCCAACTTTTGGGCCCTTCAAGCTTCTTCCAGCGTGTCCACAATGCCCTTCTAAACCGGAACACATGTTTTAAGTTTTCCGGTGGCTCAAATTAAACTGGAACACTTCCTATGCGTTTTACGAAATGCAGGAATGAAGTGGAATAGTTCATCTGAGTTTTCTCGAAGCTAGATCTGAATCAGAAACGATTAGATGAGGTTTCCAACATAAAAACACAAACCAGGAGCGATAAATAATGTTTTCCAATAGAAAAACGCAAACCGGAAGAGAGAAATAATTCAGAATTGAATGAGCTCTAAAATACAGATTTTGCAGATAGTCAATCGCAAACCTCCTAGTTAGATTAAATCCAACACCTGTGAAGAGATTCGAAACATTTCAAATCATAATCAAATGAATTCAGGTCTCCTAAATCAATTCAAATCCTTGAGTGGTAAAATAGCATGTTCAATCACTTAACATGCAACCAACTGCTTCCAAATTAGAGATTCGTCAATTTCAAATCGAACTGCCCTTGAGCATTAAGTTATAGGAATAAATGCCTTTCTCCCTTCTCTTTATTTTCTATTTCTTGCTCTACAAGTAAGGAAGCATTTTACAAATTCCCGTTGCCCAATTATCATACATTGAGCAGCATTCTTGTTATATTTTGTTTGGAATGAAAATTATTAAAAGGTAAAAGGAAAATCTTCCATTGGCTATTGAGATCATCTTTTTACCAACCTTTGACAATCTAAGTTGATAGTGAACATCTCAAAGTAAGTGGAAATTGGACGATCATTTGGTAGCTCGCGAGTCATTCACCGATAAAAAGAATCATCTGGAAAGTGACTTGATTTACTTTCTTTCGTTTTGAACCTCAAGATATTCAATGATTCTCTTAAGGAGTTAACTCCTCTCCATTTAAGATATTCAATGATTAGTTTATCGCTGGTTTGTTTGTGTTCTACAACACTGAATACAAACATTAAGTTATTCAAGACATATAGCAAACTCTGAATTGAAATTCATTGAGAAGATTAGTATTAATACAAAGCTCATTGGGAGATCAAATATGGGTGAGGAAGTTTTTTGAAAAAGGTAATGGAAGTTTCTTTGTGGAGAGAAAGAGAAAGGAAACTGTGATCAATAGGTCGGTTATAAAAGATATATAAACCCCACAGGTTCACCAAAAAAATACATAAAACCCACACTCCCCTCTCGCGACGTTTTTTGGTGGGAAAGATATTTTTTTAGCTGAGTACCTCTACTCACAACTAGATACGACCCCAATGGTTAATAGTGCTGCATTTTTAGGGCTTAATTCAAACACCTCTGATTAAGCCAGAAGTAATCACTTATTATCTCATTCAAAAGCTCTTGGGTGGACAACCTGAGTTCATTTGCCGTTTTTTATTTCATAGAAGAAACATTTTTTTTTTTTACCCACGTTAGAACAAGTTTGTTCAAAAGGCAAAAGAGTATTTTAACAACACAGGTTTCATTTTCGTCCAAAGAAAAAATAGTTTTTTTTTTAAAACTTTTTTAATCAGAAGTTATACATTGTAATATGAAATCAATTTTTATATGTTGTCAAGTAAAATGTTTTACAATATCGATAAATCGCAATCACTCACTCATGAGTGACTGAAAACGTAACCATAACAAGTCAGAATTTTAATAATCTGCCAGTTATGATTGATTAATAGCGTAATAAAAGGCATATAAATTCATGTTTTTCCAACTCCTCTTGTTCCTGCTCACGCATTTTTATTGTCTCACAAGAGTTGTAGTTGTCCCTATTATCACATTTCCCTATTTTTGAACCTCTGTTCAGAATAGGAATGGAATGTTATAACCGGAAGAGTTATAACAAAGATCTTTCTTTTCTTCAAAAAAAAAAACAAAGATCTTTCTGTCCAACATTGCCTACCAAAAAACATTTCCAAAATATCGAAACTTGGTTTGTTCTTTGCCTGATAATAACTTTTTTGCAATGTCGGCGATATTGATGAAGAATAAGGAACACCATACCACCGTAACATACAATCATGTTTTCTCATCTGCCAAATTAGTTTATTTATATGGAGATCCATTTATAACATTTACATTCCCAGAAACCTTATTCAAACAACATATAAAAAGAATGGTGCTGAAACTAATACCCACTTCAGTTGAAAATAATGTGTACTTCCGAGTTGAGATTAGTTTTTGAACAAAAAGTGTAGGTGAAAAGTGCCCACTTACTTATAACGAACTTGCATATATCACTGTACTTTATGTCATTTTTCATCGTGAGGACTAAGAAATACACTTTTGAATATTGTATTGTACAAAAGATTGCGAAACTAGAATGTTCAATATTTGGTGGAAGACAAAAAATACTAAAACAAAAATAGGGTTCACCTAAGAAAAACCAATGCATTTGAATCTCCACAATACATGACTAACACTGTCCAATCATAATAGAAAGCCATTTACTGCATAATTTTACAATAAATTCACTCAAACCTTAGCCAAATTATAAGAAATAAGGAACACCTGTCCTAGGCCCTCTCATCTGATTGTTCTCCTCTGTTTCAGTGAAAAACTTAACTTCTCTCTCCTGTTAAAAGAAAACATCCAAGGGTCAGCAACCAAAATGCTAGTAACATATAAGCAGGATAACCATACAAATCTAAGTTTACAAGATCAAATCAAATAAATAGTGGGGATACAAGATTTAATGATAAAATATATGAAAAAAAAAAAAACTGTATAATTGTTGCCTTAACGGCAAATGAGTTCAAAACTACATGCTTTTGTAACTACGAAAGTGTATGTGTTGACTCCCTTTCTATTTTATTTAGTGACTTTATTTAACTATTGGATTGGACCAGACATACACCCCCAACTCAAAAAGCAGTTGTGCGTCTAGACAAGGATAGATATCACTTGTAGTGAAGGATCTAAATAGGGTAGAGGAATGATATGGACACTCTCTTTCTAACACTCTAACCGTCACTCTCTTGTTGAGTAAAATTTATGTAGGTACCGCACTTTGAAAATGTGTCCCACATGAAGTGGTGACAACCACATGAGTTCCGCCCAATAGGAGAGTGAATGTTAAAAAGTGTATATATGTTTAGAACTTTAACTGAGAGTATATAGAGTTCGATACCAAAAATGCAAACCAAATTATAATAATGTTGATGGTCAAACAATTGTGTAAATAAATCAAGGGTCGGTATATGGCATCACAGTTACTCAGTCTCGTAAGAAAAATATATGTTCATGTTGCTTTCATATATCTTCCAATTTTTCACACATCGGGCATGATCTTTGGTTTAAGTTCTGCAGCAAATCTCCAAAATCTTGACTACATGTTACCCACTATTTTTGTTCTGTTTCTAGGTTACATTAATTCCTATTTGATCTTTGATCTATCCTGCCAGCCGCCTCATACAGAGTCTCCACAGATGCCTTTCCAAGCTCTCTGTTTTCTAAACTTATTGGTGTTTTACCACTCAGTTGCCCAAAAATCCTACTAAAATAGCCATCTTTATTTCACTCATTCTAGACTATCATCTTGCCAAATAGATCCTTGCTATTAGAATTAGGAAAATCTGATCACTAGGAAACCAGAGCTCGTAGTTGAAAACCTTCCCATGGATTGCCACTGACCAATCGTACCACTTTCCAGTCTGAGCATGTCATTTAAAATTTCAACAGCATCTATAAGAAAATTAGTAACTTCCTTTGCAGTTTTATTGATTTTTTAATATCGTTTCTTTGTAAATATTTTTATGATTTTAGTTTGTGTTCATTGTTTAAAGCCTCAGGACATATCATGATATATTTGTATTAAAAACTGATCTTAACAAGCATCAGCAGCTTCAGGGGGAAATGCAGTTACCATATTCTCCTGTTATTTTCATCCCTAATGACCTCCCTTTCACCATCCAATTTCATAAGAAAATTCTCTTAACATGTAAAGCAGACATTTTTTGAACTACGAAGAAATCATGTAAAGCGTCTAAACGCTGATTCCACCGGGTACATGTTATATATTGGTAACAGTCATTCAAAAGTATTTTCTCTGATACCCCATATGTGACTGAAAATCTGACATATTATGCATATATGTGTTCCAACTGTAATGGACACACCAACTATCTCTCAAAGAAGTCATTGTTTTGCAGAATAGCACCATTCAAGATTTTAAAATAAATGCCTCTTAATTCCAACAACTATAGAAGTAAAGAGAAATGTTCTCCTGTGTCTCTTGATTTACTTAACATGAAGGCCATACAAGAAGAAATACTATTGGAAGCTATAAAGAAAAACAGCATAAAGTAAAAAGTTCTTCCCACGTATACACCATGAGACCAAATGATGCAACAATCAAGACAGTCCTTAAAATATACTTAAAAGTAAAAAAGCTTCGGTTGACTCACCATATTTTCATTGAAACTAAGAATAGAAGCTACATTTCCACAACGGTAACAATAATTAGGTGCAGACCATACCTGCAAATTTAAAAAAAGAAATATATACATTTTTTTACCTCAATATTTTCAAATAAAACTGGAATCAATATTTTCAGAAAATTAAATACAATAGCTACCAAGAAAGTTATCCCACACGGTGGGACCACCCAAATGGATTAGTCAATGGAAAAAAAGCCCTTCTCAAGTGATTTGTCTGTAAATTGAGCTAGTGTGGGTGTATTCACCCTTAGATCTTTATGGGATAAGATTGAGGGATAGCAGCCACAACAACTACTCCAAAATACTCAGAAAGAGAAGCTGCAGTAGCCTCATTTTTCCCCACAATGCTCCCCCAACTAACAATAACCGAGTCCCCTCAAACAGCAAGCTCAAGCTCGCTAACTTGAAATGCCTTGGGGGTTCCCTATTAATTGGACTATTTCAGACTATAGCCTCTATAGTCTTTTAACATGACCGGACGAACCACCTCAAAAGACCAGTTGATCAAAAGAAACGAATCACCAAAGTCTTCTTAAATTTTTATAAAATTCAGATGCTTACAGTTACAAGGCCTTTATCTTGGAACATGTACTTAAGTCCTTCTTGTACAAGTTGATGTGCCCGACAAACAAGGTCAAGGTTGTTTATGTGATTGAACTGCATGAAAAGAATGAATCAGTAAAACCCACACATAAAGCTCAATTCAGTAAGCAATTGACAATCCATGGCATTACCTCAGATGTAACCCGGGATCCGAAAAGCCAACCAGCTCCACGTGGACTGACTGCCCATGTTTCAATATCTTCAGGATCACTCCACATAAGATCACAAAATGGCCCCTCATGAGGAATTTCACAGTTCCGCTCAATGACTCTTATCTGTCATAAAATTTATATTACTGTATTTTAAACAATATACATAGTTGTTCTTTTTAAAAAGTAAGAAACATTATTTCAGCTATAGAATTAACAATAAATTATCCAACAATAGCATATAAACTGATATCTTATTGTAGTGCTGAGAAGTAAAGTTACAGAATATATCATATATATTTCAAGAATAACAGTTATTGTTAAAAATGATTCCAAAAACAAAAAAGTTATTGTTAAAAGTTAATAATTAACCAAACAGGTACAGTAAAAATGTCACCCTGATTATTCCTATCCAGATCTTGATATCAGGACATAAAGTGAAAAGTAAAATCAGGGTGGCATTTTTGCAAAACTTAAGTAAAATCATAAACAGAAAACATGTTTTCAAACCAAACAGGCCATTGCTGATACCTCTCTGATTTCCTAGAATAAAGGAAAAAGGAGAAATATAGCATCCAATTATGTGCAGTACTATTAATATCATATTTAAACAAATGATGCCTAATATGAAAACCGAAGTCAAAATTCAAGAGGTGCCAAAATTACAAGCATGTCATATACACATATCAGCCCTATTAATATGTTGTGGTAAAAGGGTGGTCAGGTTTACATACACAATGTCAATGAAAAATTCTGCAAAAAAAATATTTGACACAAGATGTAAGACATTATGCATTGCAAGTTGGCATGGCACACATTTGGTTTTGCTTAATTTTAAAACAAGGACAACTTTTGAAAGAAAATTATGTGTCATTCTTATTATGTTCTTCTAAATACAAAATAAGTTATTCCAAATGAACTTAGGGCCTATTTGGATTAGCTTATTTGAGCTTATCAACTGACATAAACATTTGCAAGATTGTTTAGGAGAGCTTATGACACATCAATAAGCTATCTTCGACTTATTTCCATAAATTCTCAAAGATAGCTAATGAAAACAGTTTATAGCTTATATGAGAACAGTTTAACTTTATTTTATCTTTTAGAGTTTTGGTATAGAAAAAACTTATACATAAGCACTTATACAATAAGTGCTTATGTTATAGGCACTTAATTTATTTATTTATCCAAACAGGGCCATAGTCTAATACACAGATACATAGAGAATGTAGATTTCGACCAGCAACTGAGAAGGGAGCTAGAGAACCTGGTCAATTGTTCTGATGTCTGGAGAAAGGCCACCGTGAACACAAAGCACCTGGGTCGACCATAGCATATAAGAGAGTTACATTTTCTTAAAGCATAAATAAAAAGCGCATGCAATGCTTAAATGTGAGTAGGGAATAGAGAGAGGAAGGAGGAAAGGAAAAAGTGGAAGAGAATTACAGTTCCATCTATAATTGCAGAAAGTGTAAGATAGTCGAAAACATCGGTACAATACCGCCATGCATTAGCATTTCCATACTTTCTCTGGCATTCATCATAAAATCCATAGACCTAGCAAAATATTAAATTACACAAAATTAACATCGATCAATTGGCAACTTTTCTCATCTCTAATTTCTAATGGCATTTCAAAAAGGGTTTGTCTACCATGTGCAACATTGCAATATTGCACATGTTAAAGCAACTAGAAGTGGAAACCTTTTATTGAAAAACAATAATTGTTTATTAAAAAGATACATATTTAATATTAAATACACAAGTTACAATGTAAACTTACTTTTTTAAACTTCTTAACATGTGCAAATTTGCACCTGATAGAAAAATCCTTTCAAAAACTATCATCTAAGCTGTAAGATCTCGTAATAGAAATCCATAAATTTAGACATTTCTTACTACGGCAAGAGCAGTAGTATAAAAGCAAGAACCTTGCATCACTGAATCAATTATATAATCAACAGACCCCTGATTTATTTTAACAAATCAAGACCTATTAGTTTTTATCGCAGTTAACAATTCAGGCCTTCCACAGAACCTGATCACAAAAGGCCTATAGACGTCCCCTCAAAAACAAAACATCATTAGCTTGCTATAGCCGGGAATTTGAACAAACCGCTACTTTTTGCAATACACAATGGACAACATTGACTTGCTAGAAATTAGAATGACACAAAACAGAAACCTTTAATAATTTCCCATCTTCTGCCTAAAATGTTAGCTTAAGCCTACAGTAATTCATATCATGTATGATAGCCAAGTACATTAAACATATACCTGTGTGAGTTGTCTACTTTCATGGTTTCCACGTAGAAGGGTTATATTAGCAGGGTATCTACAAAATCAAACAAAAAGTTAAAAGATGATTAAATAAAAGGAAAAGTGTGTAGAAAGTCCCAATAACTCTAACATTCAAGATCAAAATTGTCACTTCACAATGAAGGCGTGACACCAATACTATTGGTTACTTAAGTTCCACAACAACAAGCAAGCCTTTTTCCACTAAGTGGGATCGGCTACATGGATCAAATTACGCCATAAGGTTCTATCATAAACCATATTTCGATCCAACTCATTAATTTCTAAATCATTCCTAAAATTATTGTACGTGTGGTCATGTTAGTGCCAGTGTTGTATATGTGTCTGTGTCAGTGCTTCAGAGCCAAACACAACCAAAATTAATTAGAAAGTCACAAAACTACAAAGTTTCCGCAATATTACTCAAAGTCACAAAACTACAAAGTTTTCGCAATATTACTCAAAGTCACATGAACACAAGCTAAATTAAGACAGATGTAAGCAACATACCTAGCTTTAAGAAGCAAAAGGATAGTGAATACTTCGAGACTATTATAACCGCGATCAACAAAGTCACCCTAAAACACATTGAGCAACACAAAAACATTCACTAAATAAATATACATAACAATAACATCACCCAGATCCAACAATACATAACATTACATAGTAAAATAAATTACCATAAAAATGTAATTAGTCTCGGGCACGTGACCGCCGGTCTGAAAAAGTTTCATTAGATCATGAAACTGACCATGAATGTCACCACAAACAGTTACTGGACTATTCACAGGTTGCACATTCGATTCCTCAATTAAGATCTCTTTAACCTGAAACATTCATAATAATAATCACTTTAATTTCAAACTTAAACTAAACAAAATAATCAAACACAATTAAAATTAAAACAATAATAACAAAAAATTCACATAAATCTTGAACAGAACCAAACAGAGCCCTAACGATAATAATGATAATACAAAATTGAAGTTGAAAATTAAACACGTTGAGAATGAATTGAGCAAAAATCGATTGAAAGTGAAACCCTAAAAAGTGAGAGAGAGAGAGAGAGATGAATACGTATTCGCAGAGAAGTTGAAGTTCGTCTTCGAGAAGATGTTGGCCATCTTTAACCTTCGAGATCCATTGGTCCAAATCCATATCTCACTCTCTTTTTTTTCTTTTTGGTTTCTCTCTCTTCTCTTCTCTTCCCTCGGCGCTGTCGAACAAAAATACCCAAAACAAGAGGAGAAGGAGGAAACACTCTCTCTCTCTTCTTTCTACTACTAACAACTATTTTCCCTCCAGTCAACAAAAATAATTCTAGCTAATTTAACATAACCCTTTTTCTAATTTAATTTTTTTTTAAGGGCCCTTTTGTGTTAAAAAAAACACACATAATATTAAACCAGTTGAAGAAAAAAAAACATAATGTTAAGGATTTAGATAATTAAATATTTATTTTATAATATTAGTCAACTAATAAGATGATATAATTACTAATTTAATTATAATACTTCAAATAATATATATAATATTAGGATTTATCAAATTAAGGAAATCAAAAGAGAAAGAAGTAAGATGATCTGTTTTGATTTCTCAAAAATTGTGTATTTTTACATGAATTAAAGTGTGGTATTTATACTACTTTATATATGTGAAATTATTTGTTTTCCTATTGACATTTACATAGGTAATTGATCCTACCGTTGTAAGTTGACATTATGGATAAATATTTCAACCTAAATAGTAAGGGTTATTGCTATCTCCCCTGCACAAAACACTTGCACCCTGCAACCATGGCCAAAATATCTTTGCTCTAGTTAACTAACGCAAGTGTAAAACTATGTGTTAGTTAACTAACGTTGCGTGATTTAAGTCACACAAGTGTAAAACATGTAAAATATTGTGTGAGTTAACTCACGCATAGTGTTAACACATGCGCGAGTTAACTCGCGCTCTACTGATATATCAGTACAACATTAAATGTTGTACAGATATGCATAGTGTGTCATTAATGACTCGTAATCTTTACACGCTTATAATTAAACTGAATTACGCCAATTTAGCAAGATTATCGGATAATACGACATAATCGATAAAAATTACACAAAAACATCTTTTTTCTCACAATCACATTATTACACATAAAGGTCCAAATTTCACAAATTCGTCGGTAATGACCCGTAATCACTTAAACACACTTAATGACACGTAAAGGATCCAAATTACACCAATTTGTCCATAAATTTTGAAAATCACATAATCTCACAAAAACGGTTAAAATTACCCAAATTCATCGTTAAATTACATAAACACAAATTCATTAAAATTCAATAATACAGACACAAATTCAAACAAATTACGATATTTCATGTTAGCGATGTCGCTATCATCTTCGACACGTTGTGGAAAATACACCGTCTTCGAAAAGTCCTCTTCCCTATCATCCCCCAAGTCCACGTCTGGCGCATCTAAAATTACAAGTCTTGTTCTATGATTTGAACCAATATGGATAAAGAACTTGTCAAGTTTTGTCTTCAACTCGTCCAACTTGTCGGTGGGCTTTACAAAAAACCTAGCCTTCATTTTCACATCTACATAACGGACATGAAGTTTAACTGGATCTTGTGCATCTTTAGACATGTTTCACTTCAAAAAAATATAACGAAAATGAAATATGAGAGAAATGAGATAAAATAAATAGTTGAATAATTAGTGACAAAGTAATGCGAGCAATAACCGGCCGCCAAAAAAATAATTAATTTCATTGAATATATAATATTAGTTACATATTGGTCACGAATATCCAAATTACATAATCGGCCACCCAAAAATATGTCGGGGTGTAATACCACCAAAAAATAGGACGAACATCGACCGACCTAATAGTGTCATAACCTATAACCTATCTAAGAAGTCTAGTGACATTCCTAAATTTTCCTCTACTTCCATGTCTTCCATCGCTTCAAACTCTTGTTCATTTTTTTGCGGAGTGGGAGTATTATCACAAATAATTGGATTGTGCTCATTTGTTGGTTTCTTTGGCGGCTTCGGCTCCTTGAACATGAGCTCATTGAAGGCATCTTGTCTATCCAAAAACTCAAAATGTCATTTCTCCGCCTCACCAATTTTGTCGGACATTTACTCCGTATAACTCGGTGGTAACGTACACCCTTCCTTCAAAATAACATGAAGATAATGGTCGGGAATTAAGCAAAGACACATGATGTTAGCATGTGGATTAAGTACTGGAGCACTTCGGATTGAGAAATATGTCTCACAAACACCACCCTTTTCAGGCAAAGTCAATAGAACAACGACTCTATTGTAGCAAGTTGCAATAATGTGACCCATATCCGGAATGGTCAACCACTTATCTACCGGCTCAATACCAATTGTACATTTTGGAGGGTGTAAATCATTCAAGATTTTGTTGTAACGCTCCTCTGTGTCATATATCGGCATGTAGTAACTCTTATGATTTCTCAACTCATGAATAAGTGATTGACGAACCAATACATGATCTTCCTCATCCATCCCCAAGTGTCTAGCTATCACCCGGAATCCACAATGAACATCCCCTTTAACATTCACAATGTCTTCAACAAAAGGTCTCATGAGATTTGGAATTTGTGAAATGTAAGGGATGTTCCGAAACGGTTTTGAAGTAGAGGATGAAGCTTGTGAGCGGGAGTAAGTGCCAAGACGTGCATCTTTCCTCTTTGAAAGTGACCTCTTGGGTTGTGAAGGTTGACTATCCGAATTTTGAGAATCAATAGTCTCCCACCTAGAGGGGATTCGACCCGTTGATGACACTTTGAGTATAGTCCTCTTTCTTTTAGTGCTCCCTTGGCACCGTCAAACTCTTTGTCACGTCGATAACTTTTTTCTTCTCCTTCGCACTAAGCCTACCCACAATAAGGTGTCCCTTTAACTTTTCATCCAAGTCATGGTTGTGCATTCCACAAAGCATTGCAAGCCACCAATCATTTGTATCTTTATCAAAGAAACCTTTCAACCTAAACGAACAATTACATTTCCTTGAGCCAATGCCTTCAAGGTTTGGTTTCTTCCACGTCTTAGGTGGCTTGTATATCTCACTCCTTTCACATTGCATCGTCAAGTATGACCTTTTTAAAATGAATTTATCTATACAAACACTAAATCCGGCCCTTACCCCTTGTCGACGAACCCAATCAAGTAACTCTTATCGCTCTCTCTATCTTGCATTTGCTGTAAATAATGAGGCGGTGTCGCGACCTTCGCAAAGAACACCGATAGGCACCGATTTAGGTTCTTCAATTTTACCAATGCAAGCTTGAAATGGAATTTTGACTTTAAATGGTTTCACATTAACGGTTTGTTTGACATCGCCGGAAGCTTCATTTTTGGCCGGTTTCGGTTCGGCGTCATCACCCGCGACATTGTCAACCATCTCCCTATATATCTACCGAATAAAAAAAATTACAAAGTGAGAATAAATAAATTACTTGTGGAACAAGCTAACCAAGAACAAAAGTGGTGCAAAAAATTCAAAAAACAGGACTGTACAGTGGCGTGACTTAAGTCACGCAACACATTAACACTTGCGTGACTTATGTCACGCAGCCTTTTACACCTGCGCAAGTTAACTTGCGCACCTTGCCCTACTGCCTACGAAAATAGACGAACCAAGCACAAAATCCAGTAAAATGAGATGAGTTTTGATGATACAATACCTGATATTTGGTGCTTGATGAGCGTACAAACTTGCTTCCTGACGATTTGCAATGATTTGGAATGGTGATTTTGCCCCAAAAATTCGCACTTTTGGGTTTTTTGAAGGTGGAGGGAAAGAAAATGGTGGTTGGAGCATGGACTGATGGGTTTTGTACGAAAACAGTAACCTGCGCAATTTAACTCACGCAACGTTACTTAACTTGCACAGGGGTAAAATTGGAAAGGTTTGTGGGCGCGAGTGTTTTGTGCAGGGAGGAGAGCAGTATTCAATAGTAAGACCTATAATTGTATGATCATTTATGTTTTTATAATTTCTTATAACACCCCCCCTTTGAAATATCTATCACGGTGCTCCATTGAAGTCTTGTTGTAACGCCCGTTTTGATTATTTAAATTATTTTATAGAGTATAAAGAATATTTATATGATTTTATGTGATTTAAGTGATTTATATGATTTATGTAATATGTTGTGATTTTATCAAGTGACTTATTTTATTGTTTAATAAAATAAGATTTTAAAATAAAATAAATATTAAATTGTGGGGCTGTTTTGGAAATTAGATAGAATTATGAGGGAATAAGTGAAATAAGATAAAATAGATAGAAGAGATATAAAAGGAAAAACCTAGGTTTAGAAACAGACAGTACGTACAATTCAGTTTTTGGGAGAAAAAGGAAGAAAACTAGAAGTGAAGAACCAAAAGGCTGCTGCTCCAATTTTCTTAAGGTAAGGGTGAGCCTAGCATTACAATTTCATTAAAACATGTAATTCATGATTATAGTTAACAGATTATAGGATTAATTCATGTAATTTGAGAATTTGGGAATTAGGTCAAAAGTGATGAATTGATGATTAGATGATGAAAAACAGTACCATTGTTGTAGAAAACTGTTTACAGACCATAGGGTAACCCTTATACATCATTATAGTCGAACTTGGGGAGGAACATGATGAAAATTGGGATTTTTGGTGAAAATTGTCGTAACCCCGTAACTGTTCTGTCACCGCTCGCCGTGGCGAAATATTTCTCGCCTGGCTGCTTGGCGAAATAAGTCTCGCCTGGCGAAGCAGCCCAGAAATTCATCACTCGCCTGGCGAAATATGTCTCGCCTGGCGAAGCAGCCTACATTTTGATCTTGCCATGGCGAAATATGCCTCGCCTGACGAAATACACAGCATCAGCACCCTTGTTTCGTGATCTTGTGTTCTTTCGAAACGAATTATTATGAGATGACCCATGAGATAGAATTAAGTTCTACTGCAATATTAAGACGACCTGTAGAGCTGTTAATTAATGCTTGATTTTGTTGATAGTGACATATACAATTGTGTATGCTTTCTTTTGAACTATAAGAGATGAATTATGTGAATGTTTACGATATTATTATGTCTTGAGATGTTTGATATTCTGCCATGCTGCCATTTGTTATTGATTAAAAGCTGCATGTGTCATTCTAAGATTTATGAGTTGTAATCCAAATTATTGAAGTTTATTTTGAGATGTCTAAGATTTAAGAAGTTGAGTCCATGCATATTCATTCAGAGACGAGGGCTCATGCCCTAGGAGCTTTTGCTCAACAGAGACGAGAGCTTATACTCTAGGAGTATTTTTATGCTCAACAGCGACAAGGGCTTATGCCCTAGGAGTATATTTATACTCAATAGCGACGAGGGCTTATGCCCTAGATTGGTACCACATGCATGAATAAGATGTCTAAGTTGCATAGTCGAGTTGAAGTTGCATTGTCGAGTCAAACTGTTAAGTTGAACTATGATGCTGAATTATGATGATGGTTATGATGTTGATTAAGATGTTATATGACTATTATTGTGAATGTGTTTGATGTTTATGTTGTTAAATATAATTATTGAATTATATGTTTAATGCTATTGTTTTGTGAATCTCACCCCTTCTGCTTGGAAATGTTGCTCTTCATATGAGTAACTTGCAGGTGATTAAACTTATAGATGTTGTTTGCTGTTGTGAGTGGCTACCCTCACCGTGTCCTTAGGTGCTCTGATACGTAACGGGATGGGAACCTTTATAGCTATTTTTTATTCCTTACGTATTGATTATGATTTGATATTAATAAGTTTCAGTTGAAATTATGTTAAGAAGTTTTGATGAGGCCTGTGTGCCAAAACTATTTTGTTAATTGAATTTTAACCCGCTGCGAAGTTTTGAATAATTATAATTATTATTTTATGAAGGATAAATCGTTATTTATTCCATCTAAGATTTTAAGAAAATGTGACATTCCGTTTATACGAGAAACTCTGATTATTTATTTATTTGAGAAATTTTTACTTTGGGAAAACGGGGTGTTACACTTGTCAAGGATAATTTGATTGGAACATATGTTGTCTCGTTAAAAACCTTATTAGGAAAAAACCACTGGGATAAAACATTAATAAGGGAAAAAAGAGTACAACATTTTGCTCCTCCTCAACCAAACACACGTTGTTATTCTTCAAAGATCTCGAAGCTGACGCATTCCATTACTTTGTATGTGCTTCTTGAAAACTGATGTAGGGAGTGCCTTTGTGAAGAGGTCTGCCACATTATCACTCGAACGAATATATTGAATATCGACTTCATTGTTTCTTTCAAGTTCCTGTGTGATTCAAGTTCTTGTGTGAATGAGAAGAATTTAGGGGGGATATGTTTGGTTCTATCACTTTTGACGTAACCTTCTTTCATTTGAGTAACACATGCGCCATTGTCTTCATACAAAATTATTGGATTCTTATCAATTGTTAAACCAGACGCTCCTTAGATATGTCGCAAAACCGAACTTAAACCATCTACACTCTTTGCTTGCTTCATGAAGGGCTATTATTTCAGCATGATTTGAAGAAGTTGCTACAAGTGTTTGCTTTGGAGATCTCCATGATATTGTAGTGTCACCATATGTAAACAGATATCCAGTTTGAGATTTAGCATTATGTGGATCTGACAAATATCTTGCATTTGCATAACCAAGCAAAACTGGTTTTGTATTGTTAGAATAAAACAAATCAAAATCAGATGCACCTCGGATATATCGAGATATACGTTTTATTCATTTTCAATGTCTCTTTGTAGGACATGAACTGAATCTCGCCAATAAATTCACTGCAAAAGTTATATCAGGTCTTGTACAGTTAGCAAGGTGCATGAGTGCCCCAATGGGATCATTTTCATTATCTTCCCATCATTGAAGAATTCAAAGGGTTTGTCTTGTCCATGTTAAACCTTTTTAACACTCTCTCTATATAATTTGAATGATGTACCAATATACTGTCTTTAGTATACTCAATTTGTAAACCAAGGCAGAACCTAGTTTTCCCCATATCTTTCATTTCAAATTATTTATTCAAGTACTCTCTTGCTTCGTTATTTTCTTTAGTAGTTTCATTGATATTTAAATCATCAACATAAACAACAATTATTACAAAATCGGATATTGTTTTTCTTATAAAAACACAAGGGTAAATTGGATTATTCTCGTAGCCTTCTTTAAGCAAATATTCACTTAGCCTATTGTACCACATGCACCTGGATTGTTTTAACCCATATAATGCTCTTTGCAACTTAGTTGCATACATTTCTCTAGGTTTTGATGTATCAAGCATCTTAAGTCTTTCCGGTATTTTCATGTATATGTCATTATCAAGTGATCCATATAAATAAGCAGTAACAACATCCATAAGATACATATCAAGATTATTAAATATTGACAAACCAATTAAATAACGAAAAGTAATGGTATCCATAACAGGAGAATATATTACCTCATAATCAATTCCTGGTCGTTGGGAAAAACCTTGTGCAACAAGACAGACCTTGTATCTTACAATTTCATTTTTCTCATTTCGTTTTCTTACAAAAACCCACTTATAACCAACATGTTTCACACCTTTAGGTATAACCACAATAGGCCAAATACTTTTCGATTTTTAAGATAATTTAATTCAGTATTATTGCATCTTTCCAATTTTTTCAATTATGTCTATTTTGACATTCATTAACAGTTTTGTGTTCGGGATCATCATTTTCATTTGTAATTTCACATGCAATGGAGAATGAAAATATTTTATCAATATTTATGTCTTTTCGGCTCCACAAATTTCCCGTATTAACATAATAAATTGAAATCTCGAGATCATTCTTGTTTTCAGTTTCATTATCAATAATCTCATTATCATCATATTGTACTTTTTCGAGAGCACACTTTTCATTTTCGAATTTATCATTATCTAATGTCTTTTCAAGATCACTTTCAATCATATTCACCTTTTCTGTTCCTTTTCTTTCTCGGGGATTTTTGTCTTTGGAACCCTTAGGTCGGTCACGCTTCAGGCGTGCCTTAGATGTACTTGCTACATCATTTAGTTTCGAAATCTCAATCCAAAATGGGACATTTATAGCTGGTACATGTGATTTTGTCACTTTTTTCAAATCAGTAAATGAATCTGGCAGTTGATTTGCTAATTCTTGTAAGCGCACTATTTTCTTTACATTTTCTTCCCATGATTTATCATATGGGTCCAAATGTAACAAATGTGGTACACACCATGTTATTTCATTTTTCAATGGTTTATTTTCTCCTCTTAGAGTTGGAAATTTTGTTTCGTCAAAATGACAATCATCAAATATTGTCTGAAAAACATCACTTGTTAAAGGTTCAAGATATCTAATAATTGATGGTGATTCATACTCGATGTATATTCCTAACCTTCTTTGAGGTCTCATTTTTGTTCTTCGTGGTGGAGTTATTGGTACATATACTGCACAACCAAAAATCCTTAAATGAGAGATATTTGGTTCCTTACCAATTGCAAGTTGATAAGAGGTATGTTTATGATCAACACTTGGCCTTAGACGTATGAGTGCTGCAACAAGTAAAATTGCATGATCCTAGCTGGTAGCTTAGTTCTCATTATTAAAGGTCTAGCAATATATTGAAGACGTTTGATTAATGACTCAGCTAAACCATTTTGTGTATGTACTTGAGGAACATGATGTTCAACAATAATTTCAATTGACATGCTAGAAAGTTTTAGTTAAGAGAGCTCGTGACATGCTGTTATATGGTGTTTTTCAGTTAGTTTTTATGTGTTTTAGTTTAACTTTTAGCAGTTTTAGAAAAGCTAGAAACTGAAAAAGACAAAAAACATGGGGACCTGAAAAACCAAAATCGGACCGCGATTTTGACCTGATTTTGAGATTTTCAATTATACAACAATTAGGTCACAATTTCTAAAATCCGAGGCACGATTTTTACAATGCAGAATTAATTCTATAAAAGTCAGGTGTGTTTCTGAGCCAAGGGTTTGAAATTTTGAAAAGAAAAAAGCGTTTTTGACGCGGAAGAACTGAAGAACCAGTGGGAGAACATCAAAACTCAAAATCAATCTTCCATTCTATGTAATGAATCCTTATTTTGAATTAGTTGTTTATGCTTTAGCTATGATAGTAACAAATTTCCTTGTGGTTATGTAACACCCCGAAATCCCAACTTTAAAATTCATTTAAATAATCAGAGTATATCGCAATATTCAGGATGTCACATTTCATAAAATCTTTAAAACAAAACGAATAATAATTTATTCTTCATCAATATTCAAAACATAGCAGCGGAATCATAAACGTCTCAAAATCCTTAAAATAATTAATTCTTGGCACAAGACCTCAAAAACATCTCAAAATCAAAGTTACGTCGCAAACATCATCATTAGTCAACATGATACATAAAGGAATAGAATTTAACAAAAACCCCATCCCGTTACATATCAGAGCATTTCCTACGACACCACAAGGACCTCTCACATCGTCGAACCTAAGCTTGGTCACCTGCACTTGCCCACAAGGCGGCAATTCCAACAGAAGGGGTGAGATTCACAACAATTATATTAATATATAATTCAAATAATTATGCTTAACAACAACAACAGTAATCGTCTCATATAGCGGAATCATCTCAAACATCTATGTATAATAAATCGTCTTAAAACATCTTCACATAACAATCATCTCATAACGTCTCCGACACAAGACTCGACAAATGCAACTCTAACATCTTAACATCATGCATGTGGTACCAATATTTTAGCTTAAATAAGCTTCACCGTCGCTTTGAGCAAATGCTCCACCGTCGCTTTGAGCAAAATCTCCACCGTCTCAAATTATGCAAATGCATGGACTCGACTCTTTATTCTTAAACAAGTTAACACAACGTCTTAACATCAAATACGACTCTTTATCGACACATGCAATTATACAATACATGGCAGCAGCTCAGCACACTTAACATATATATTTACAGCACATAATTATCGTCGCAAATATCATTTATACTTCATTCATATAACTCACTTAATATGCATATAGAACATAGATTAACGCCAACAATTAAATCATCTTAAAGCATCATTACATATTGTAATTTAGGTCTTAAACATCTCTAATGCTATCCAAAGGTCTACCCTCAAAGCCTCGCTCAAAACAGAGCTATAAAACTCAAGTTATAGTGGTCTGAGACCACATTGCTCGCTATGGCGAGTGGCTCTGCTCGCCTCGCAAGTTGCTGAATTAGCATTCTGCCAGTGCTCGCTACGGCGAGTGATTTTGCTCGCCTCGCGCGCACTAAAGGGTCGCTCGCCACGGCGAGCTCAGCTGCTCGCCTCGCGAGTATCTACCTAACTGCTCGCCACGGCGAGCTATCGCAGACAGGTTACGGGTTCGTTCGAAACCTCGCCAAAACTCGTCCAATTCTTCATGTTATGGCTCTAATCCTTCAGAATTATAATCCTAGTGATTAATCTAGGTTCGGTAACAGGTTTCTACATAAATTTGCATCAGTCTCTCATCAATTCATCACCATTCAACATTAACCCTAACTTATGGAATCTCTCAAACTATTTCCCAATTCCTTAGTTAATCACAAATAGATGAGTTACAGTAAATACAATTGAAGCTAGACTCACCCTTACCTGGTATGTTTGCAGAATTGGGGTTCCCTCTTCTCTCTGGTCACTTTTCTCCCTTTTTGCAAAAGTCTGTAATACGTACTGACTGTTTCTCTCTAAACCTAATTTCCTTTTATACCTCTTACTAATCTCACTTATCCCCACAACTCTATCTTATTTACGAAAACAACCCCATCTCTCAAAATTATTGTTATTATATCACATCTTAATTTTCATATAAATATATATATATATATATATTAACATCACATATCTTATTTTATTAAACAATAAAATAAGCATCACATCACAACATCATCTCATACGTCACAAACATCATTAAAATCATATAATATATAATAATATACTATATACTCTAATAAAATAAGTAAATAAATAAAGTGGGCGTTACAGGTTAAGCCTGCGATGAATCTTTTGTAAGCTATATGGCCATGTAATTTGTATGAACTCTCTTGAATTACTACTAGCCATAACTTTTGAATCTGACCTATGTAATCTGGTTAACTTAACTAATTAAGCTTGAGATAGATAATTGTTAAGTTATGATTTAGAGATTAACGGACTATTAAAACCTCCAACAATTTCAAATTCACTTAAGAGATTAAGAAATTGTGACTTTAGGAGAGAGTTTTAAGTCAAAAGATTGATTAGAACCACTTTGTTAATCTATCATTACACTAGGAAAACAATGATAGAAAAGAGGTGCAAATTATCATATAGCAAGCATTAGAGGATTCAATGGGCTTAATCATTATCCACATTAAATTTCTAAATCCAACTTTTACTGCACTTTTCTATTAATTAATCGTATCAAATCAAATTATTTGCCTTGTGCAACCCCAAATTTTATACATCCTTTACGGTGATGAAATTACTAAATAAAAATTAACAACCGTTCTCATAGATACTAATTTAATAATATTACTTTGATAATTTTTAGTATACTTACCAAATATTTATCAAGTGCTGCTATTTATCGCGACTAAATAATTCACAAATAAATCACGAAACTTACCATCGTATAGTTTTAATTCTCAAAACATGATTATAATCAACCCCAAAGTAAACTTCTCCACAGTTACACTGTCCACTTTGATTTGATTTTCTTCCCTTGTGCCAGCACAACAGTAGGCTATCTTAAAGCTTTTCTCCACCCACTCTTTGTTGGCCAAACATAATGCATATAAGCTTAGAATCCATTTTTATCGTTATTTGTTTTTTTTACAATAGACTATATTTATTGTTACTTGTATTTTTCCCATTGTAACATTGAATTGATGGACCATTTTGTTGTATCTAGTGGTCTTAGAATCCATTTTTATCGTTATTTGTTTTTTTTACAATAGACTATATTTATTGTTACTTGTATTTTTCCCATTGTAACATTGAATTGATGGACCATTTTGTTGTATCTAGTGGTCGAGAATGTCATTCGTGTTGTTTAAAAAAAAGAAAAGAGAGAGAGAATGTCATTCGTTAGTTTTCCGCGATAAATATATCGGTGATGATGACATCATTATGTAATTTTCTGAATTTTTTTGGAGTTCACAGCTATTTTGAGCATGATAAAATGCGAGAAACAGGAAAAATTGAAGACCTAATGCTAAAGCAAAAATGTGTCACGATTTGCCTAAAACGTGACATGATTTCATGAGTCAAAAACATGCTCTCGACATTGAGCAAAACGTGACACGATGGCAAAAATGTGACACGATTTGACGAAAACCTAATTCAGTTGTTTGTTACACAAGACAGAAACGTGTCACGATTTACTTAAAACGTGACACGATTTGGGCGAAATTCTGAGCCTATTTAAACTGAAGACTATTCTGAAAACAAGGGTTACGAATTCTAGAGAGAGAAAGTGCGATTTGCAGACCTGTAGACTAAAGAACAGAGCTATTTCCTTCATCTTTTACCGGTATATGTATGTTTTAATTCTTTTATTGAATATGTTATTTGTAAACTCAATTATGAGTAGCTAATTCTCTTAGAGATTAGGTTTGAGATGATTCTTTGTAACCCTAATTGAAAGATGTTGTTGTGAAACTCTATTCATTGTTAATGATAATCTAATTTTTATTCAATTCAATTGTTCTTAATACTTTTTATATCTTGATCAAATATAAACATGATTTAGTAAGAATGAATGACTACTGATCATAGCTTTCTACTTAAACCTAATTGAATTGTTCAAATAAACATGGTTAGTCTAAGAATGAATAATCGTTTATTTGTGATATTAAGTTAACGTTCGTAAAACCTTCAAAGATTATCAGACCACCTAAGGAATTAGGGGTTGTAATATAAGAAGAGGGTCCTAACTCAAGGGATTGATTAGGGCTATTTTGTTATTCATCGTGGAACTAGAAAATCATTAATAAGAATGGGGTGTGATATACCAATTAGGGAAACTTAGATGATTCGAATGAGTTGATCTCATCTCTCTCTTATATTCTTTTCTTAATCAATTGTTTTCTTTTCTTTCTGTTAGTTTATGCAAACAAAACTACTGCCTAGAGCAAATAAATATAACTTTTACACATCCTATTTAATAACACCTTTGAATTATTGAAATCAACACGGTCCTTGTGAAACGAATTATTTTATTACTTCGATAGTATTTAGTGCACTTGCTAAAAGTAAAGTCTATCAGGTGACTTTAAGCATTACTCGTTAGTTAATATGTTGCAAATTAGAAACGTGGAAATGAGTTTTCCTCCGCTAGAAACTAATCAAAATGTTGCTAAGTTTTAATTAATTGGCCTTAAAAAAAAGTCTTAATTAATTTGATACTTGCGCAACAATATATTATTTTTTATAAAAATTACGTAGTAAAAGAAAATCTATCGTTTTATCTAAAATGTAAGTTAGATGATTTTCATTTACATTTAAATGGTTATTTAACAAAATAAATTTTCTAGTGAAAAATCAGTTACCAAGTAGTATATTTGTTTTCAAATAGAAAAAATAGTCATATTTTATAAAAACTAAATAAATAAAACTTAAGTAAAATCTTGGATTAAAATCCAAGATGTTACAAATCTTCTTGTGTATATTTGCAACTTTTTTTTTCTGTTGACAAACGTGTATATTTGCAACTTAGTTTTCAATAATACTGAACTATTGTATTTTAAAGAGGTATATATAAAATACTTCAGAAAAAATTTATTTTCTTAGAATGCCTAAAATATGTCCTTGCTGATAGTGGATCTCTAGGCCGTGGAAACATCATGCTTATGAGTTGTGATAGTGACTTTTGTGCTAAACGTTATGGGTTTGTCAAATGGTGTTGGTTTGAAAGTTTGGAGTGTGCTTTTCTTAAGACGTTTGATTTTTCCGATCCTAATTTTAATGGGTTGTTCGAATCAATCGGTCGGATATTGGATTTTTTTTTTTAACCGAGACTCTCTTTGAACTTCATAACCTCAGTTTTCCTGTCCTTCTACTAGGCTCTCTTTAGTACCAACAGTAAACATAACTAAAAACAAAACAAAACAAAATAAATGGAGTCAGGAGATAAACAAAAAGTCATAAAAATACAACTCTTCACGTAAAGCATGCAGTAAAAAAAACAAACACACTGAATGTGACTGCACAAAATGAAATTATCCGTAGCCAGATATTGTTTGATCTTATCAGATTACTCACTAGTTGCCAATCGAAAATCTAGGCAACGTCTCAATCTCTCTATCTCTATTATGGATCACTCATCTCTCTCACTTTCATTTTCATTTTCAGTGCCTCATCATTACCCACTTGAATTATTCTCAATAATTTCTTGTTTGTTTCACATAGGTTCCTAGTAATTCTAGTTAGCCGTCTCAAATTTGAATACTTCAGCTAGGTTTTGATCCTTAGATCGTCGTGTTTTGAGAGTCTAACTCCTTCTGCTAGACCAATCCTCGTTGTTTCTCATTAAATACTACTCTTCCAAAATCATTCAGCAACTTATAAAAGAATTAATAACCATGTCGAATTCTTCTTCATCAAGTTCAAGTGAATACCTTCAAACCCTCTTAACCTCAGCTAAACCCTTCCTTCGTAACGAGCTCACTTCCATCGACACCAACCTCCCTTCCCTAATCACAATCCTCCGTTCGGTTGGTGCATCCGAATGTTGGCACAAACATGGCACTTTCCTTGATCACCTTATCGACATTTTCCGTATTCTCTATCTTTGGAAATCTCCATACTATGTCTCTCTTTGTGGCCTATTCCACTCAGCATACTCCAATTCATACGTTAACCTTGCCATATTCGATCCTTCAACCTCACGCGAAGTTGTTCGTGGACATGTTGGTGTAGAAGCTGAACGTTTGATTCATTTGTTTTGTATTGTTCCTAGACAATCTCTTATTCATGATGATCTTCTTTTTCACTACTCTGATAAGGAGCTTTGTCATGATCTTGAAAAATCAGAATTGTCTTTGAAGAATGCTAAAGAGAAGGGGATATTTAATAAGGATGAAAGTTGGAGGAAGAAATTGCAGGGTCTTGTTCCTGTTGATGGGATAAAAGTGAAGCATATTCGTACAGGTGAAGATGTGAAGCTTTCAAGAAGAGTTGTCGCGGTTTTTGTTATGATGACTATGGCAGATTTTTGTGATCAGCTTTTTGGTTTTCAAGATATGTTGTTTGAGAATTTTGATGGTAGGCTTGAGTTTAAAGGGAACAATTTTGGTGCTGTTTGGCCCGGAAATGGTAAGCCGGGTTTGTGGTTGAATTCGATTTCACGGATGGGAGCGGTTTATAATTTGATTCTGAGAGAGGAAGAGATATTCTTGGAAGAAAAGAAGAAAGTAAAAGGAGTTAATGGTGTTGATTGTGAGAGAGATGAAGATATTGAGTTGGTTTTGCCACCGGTTTTCGCTAAATGTACCAAGGTTTTGGATGCAGGGGATCAAATAGTTGCAAGAGATTTGTATTGGGAAGCTATGATTTGTGAAGAAGGGTTGGAGAAGATTGAGGAGTTGTTGGTGAAGAGTATTGAGAAAAACCCTTTTGTGGGAGAGCCATATGTGGTGTTGAGTCAAGTTTATTTGACAAAGGGTAGATTTGAAGAGGCTGAGAAAGAAGCTGAGAGAGGATTGACTCTTTTGCTTGAATGGGGATGTCATTGGGATAAAAGGGTTTCTTGGGAAGGTTGGATTGCATGGACTAGAGTTTTGTTAATGAAGGCAAAAGAGAAATCTTGGCCAAATACTTCATGGGGCATCCTCAATTTAGGTCTTGTTAAGTAAGGTAACTTAGGTATATATGTGGCTCTCCATTTCAAAATAAGGGTGAAAATTTTCCCACCTTCTAAAAGCACTTCGGAAGTAAGTGTGTATTTCTTTCTATAGGTAATCCAAGTGATCTATGATATTTTAGGTTGATTGTGCAACAAAGGGTTTGTAGTCCTTAGTATGAAACTTGTGGACGTGAATAATATGGTTTTAATTTTTGAAAAGCTTTAAAGATCTTCGTGCCTTAAAGTTCGTATAATCAAATCACATGATAACCATAAGAATGTTTTGGATATAAATATAACATTGGAAACAAGATGTGGAACACTAGAGATAATATCAAGTGACTTTATAGATACGTATAAGGGAATCATTTAAAGTCACCTGATATATTTCCAATGTTTCGGAATGCTAACAACGCCCGAAACGCACTCAGAAGCGCCCATACGCATGGTTTGGGGCACCAGGTGCCTAACATGCAAGGCAGATGCGTCTGGTGTATGCATGTAGGCGCTAGGTGCACGGTTGCTTGCGAAAAAAGTCACAATTTTGCAACTTTTTGTGGAAGAAAGCTCGTGATATTAGCACAAGTTCAGGTGAAAACTTTCCCTATGATACCGCCTTCTTCATTCATAATTTCTCGTTCAAAACTGATGCAGCTAGGAGCTTTCAGGAGAAGTTTCTCTATCTTGTCTCCAAATTTTTAGGGTAAGTTTTTTTTTTTATTGTAATTAGTTATTTAGTTACTATGGGTAACTAAATCTTCTTAGGCTAGGGTTCTAAGATGAACTTCTATTTATTTTGTTGGATAATTATTTAATTTAATGCCACTTATTTAGTTATTTTCTGTTCGCTATTTAGTTTTACTATAGTGCGTAAGATTTGTCTCATCTGGAGCGCAGCCCTAGTTTAGGCACTTAAGTAGTGACAAGGCCTAATTTTGATATTTATATTTGTCTATCTAGGAAGTAATCAGTTAGAAACTAGACTAAAGATACTAATAGCGATTTTCCCCTAGTTGTAAGTACTTAGGAGGTGATATTACTAATATTGAGTAAAATCTGTTGAACCTAGGATGTAACTAGTTATTATTAATTAAGGAAACAAGTGACTTTATGACTTAAATCAACCCATAAACTTCATTCTCCTCGAAAACCTTTAGGAACACTGGTCATCATACCTTTGAAAATTTAGAAACACCAACTTAAGTCTATGTTTCAATTATATTTGAGGGAGTAAGACGCCACACGTAAGGATCGTCGTGTGACCAGTAAGGGCAACTCAACATTGGATGGATAGACCGAAATCAACCGAAAGAGTAAGACCCGTACATAAGGAGCACCGTGCGATCAGCAGGTGCAACTTGACAAACCGATTAGGTTAGAATGTCCCGACGAACCCATCCCTTAGACAGTCTACTTAGAATAACTAAACACGACTGTTATCCTGCATTTTCGACAGGCTACAATAAATGCAGTAAATTAAGTTTGACTTAAGGTTTGAAGAGAATTAAATGAGTTCGACTCACAAGCTAGATCGAGTTTATGGACTTAGAGAGATTTTGTTGTTCGATGGTGAAGCTTCGACAAGCAAGCAAGATATCGAAGAGAAGTTGGTGCCGGGTTAACAAATCGAGTCACAGTTAATGTCGAAGAGATGTCATTTGAAATTCAAAAGATGTTTGGAGTAGTTATTAGCGGTTATGTTCGACAGTTTCTGTATAGGCAGTTATTTACTATAAATAAGAGTTTTCATAGGAAAAACGGGTCACAATTCAATTACACACAAAACTTACAGACTCAAACTATCCACACTTAAGGAGAAACGAGTAAACAAGTTGCAAATGTATGAATATGTGTACCAATTTACATTCATTTATGCAATTTAAGTTTATCCTTTTAAATTCCTTGCAATTTACTTATTCTTTCTAGCAATTTACTTCAACAGATTCGACGTGTGTTTGATTCCGACGGTTACATTCATACTTTACATCATGAACATTCATACTTTCTGGAAAACATAAGCACAATATGCCCTGAGATTTACTGGTTGATCTCGCAAGTAAACCATTTTGGAAACCAGCGGTTGTTTACCAAAAACCAAGGTAAACAACGACATGAATATTATTTAATTCCAACAAATGAATAAGGGGGATTCGAAGAACACTAACCGCTTCTTACATTTCTGCAACCAAAACAAGTAACTTGCTCTGTTGCAAACAGATAAAAATTGCAATCTCATATCCCTAAACTCTTTTATTATTTTATTGTTTAAAAACAAGTAACGTTATTTTTTTGGACGAAATGACAATCCATGTGGATACAATACTCTTCTTATCACTTTATTACTTTATTAACGATTTGGTACACTTGTCTAATCCGACCCTCGATTAGATTAATAGTTAAAGTAGGTAATCCTAAATCATCCAAGCAAGACTTGAGAAATTTTATACTAACATTATCATAGGCTTTCTCCAAATCCAATATATAAGCAACATCACCTTTCTTCCTTTTTGATTTGTGCATGAATAACTTCTTGAAGAATAATACTGTTGTCACTTGTACTACGACCAGGAAGGAAGCTAATTTGCAAGGGACCAATAATTTAATTAAGCATCGATCTCAGTCTATTAACAAGGACCATATGACGAGCTTGTAAATAATGTTACACAAGCTTATATGTTGAAACTCTTTGAAATTTGATGGTTGCTCAACTTTTGGAATCAAGACAATAAGAGTATGAGCAAGCTCCTCTCTAGATCTAGTATTTAATTTGCATGACACCAAATATATTCGCCGTTTTTTTAGGGGAAATATATACATTTTTGAAGTGGTTGAAAAGAAATATCAAAACTAACTATTGTATCCACACACAAAAATTTAAATATATATAAGATAAGAGTTTAATTAAAGGAAAATGATATATAGTACGGTAATTATGAAAACGAAAAAATACGGACGCGTGTTTGAACGCGCTGCAGTTTCTTTCACCACAAAAAACAAGATTAATTTAAATAAATAATAAAAAGTCCTTAATAGAAACAAAAACATGAAACCCACTGTTCACCAAAACAAAACAGAGAAAGGTACCCACGTTCACCACTCCCGCCGCAATTATTTCCTCTTTCCCGCTGATCAAAGAATCTGATTGAAATTCAATCTCAATTGTTGTGATATAGCGTCGTCGTCGTTCTCTTTTTCACGTACATGCCTCTGTGAATCAGTTCTCATATTCATTCTCATCTAACTCTGTTTTTGCTTACCATCATAGCTTCCATTGATTCATAGCACTAAAGCAGCGTATTTCAGTTTTAATTTACTTACAAGTAAGTATTTTCTGTATTTGTTGTTTTTATAGATCATTAGTAGAATTTTCATTGATTGATTTTTCATTTACTTAACTGTGGTAGTCAATTAATATAGGTTTTTTTTTTTAATTTGTTGTATTAGTGCAAGAAGGACTTGAGTCTTGTGATGAATTGGAAACTAATGATTGTTTAGAAGCAAATGGTACTTGTGAAGAAGAAACACCTTGTGATGGGATGTCATTCGGATCTGAAAAGGAAATTACCGAGTATTACAAGAATTATGCTGAACGGGTGGGTTTTGGAGTTAAAAAAATAAGTTCAAAAAAAGGAGATGAGGGGAAAATGTATTTTACTTTAGCATGTAGTCGAGCTAGAAAGTATGTGAGTCGCTCAAAGAATCTGTTAGAGCCAAATCCTGTAACTCAAATGCAGTGTAAGGCTAGGTTGAATGCATGTATTTATTTAGACGGAACAACTAAAATTTCAAGTGTTTTTTTTTGAGCATAATCATGATCTAAGTCCAGGGAAAGCAAGGTATTTTAGATCGAACAAGAATATGGGGCCACAAATGAAGAGGAGGTTAGAACTCAATGATCAAGCTGGGATTAATGTAAGTAGAAATTTCCGATCCTTTGTCGTTGAAGCAGATGGGTATGAAAATCTCACATTTGAAGAAAAAGACTGCAGAAATTACATAGACAAAGTAAGACGACTACGACTTGGGACAGGAGATGCTGAAGCAATACAAAAATATTTTGTGAGGATGCAAAAGCAAAATAGTCAATTTTATTATGTGATGGATGTGGATGATGAAAGTCGGTTACGAAATGTGTTTTGGGCAGATGCAAGATGTAGGGCTGCATATGAATATTTTGGCGAAGTCATAACTTTCGACACCACTTACTTAACAAATAAATATGACATGCCTTTTGCTCCTTTTGTTGGAGTAAATCATCATGGTCAGACTATGTTGTTGGGTTGTGCTCTGCTGTCAAATGAGGATACTGAGACTTTTACTTGGTTATTTAAGACATGGTTGGAATGTATGCATGGACGTTCTCCAAATGACATAATCACTGATCAAGATAGAGCAATGAAGAATGCAATTGAGGTTGTCTTTCCGAATGCTCGTCATCGGTGGTGCTTATGGCATTTAATGAAAAAGATTCCAGAAAAGTTTGGTAGACACTCTAACTACGAGTCTATCAAGACACTTTTGCATGATATTGTATATGATTCTTTTAGCAAAAGTGATTTTATGATGAGATGGAAAAATATGATTGAGTGTTACAAACTACGAAATAATGAATGGTTGAAAGGGATATTTGTTGAGCGACATCGTTGGGTTCCTGCATATGTAAGGGACACATTTTGGGCTGGAATGTCAACTACACAACGAAATGAAAGTATGAACTCATTTTTTGATGGATATGTAAGCTCAAAGACAACATTGAAGCAATTTGTTGAGCAATATGATAATGCATTGAAAGACAAAATTGAAAAGGAAAACATTGCTGACTTTCGTTCTTTTAATACAATTATTTCTTGTATTAGTCACTTTGGCTTTGAGTTCCAATTTCAAAAAGCATTTACCAATGCAAAGTTTAAGGAATTCCAATTGGAAATAGCTTCTATGATGTACTGCCATGCATGTTTCAACAGATTGGAGGGTTTGGATTCAATATTTTCTGTTACAGAAAGTAAGAAAGTATATGACAAGATGAAAGATATTGTGTTCACGGTGTTCTTCAATGAAAAAGACTTCATGTTAAAATGCACCTGCTGCTTGTTTGAATTTAAAGGCATTTTATGCAGGCACGTCCTTTGTGTGCTTAAGCTCATAGGGAAAACAGATTTCGTGCCAGCTAATTATATTTTGGCACGGTGGAGGAAGGACATAAAGCGGAGGTATACACTTATTAAATGTGGTTTTGATAATTTGGCTGGAAAAACTGAATTGCAACGTGTAGGTAAAGTTTGTGATGCCTTTTATGAATTTGCTTCAACGAGGATAAATAGTGAAGATGATTTAGTGAAAGTGATGAACTGGATTGAAAACATGAAAATTAAGTTACCATGTAATGAAACATCTCCTAGAATTATTGAAGAAGATTGTTCAACTCAAAACCAAGCTACCATTCTTGATCCTAAAGTAGCTCGAAGTAAAGGGCATCCTCCTTCGAAAAGGAAGGCTTCTATAGTTGATCAGATTGTGAAGAAGAAGCTTACACAAAAGAAAACTAAAAAAAGCAACCAAAATAATAAAAAGATTCAAGGTCAAGAAGAGGTGAGCATGAAATTCATTGTATTTATTGATATTATAGTTATAACAATTAAGATGTCTAATTTAAGATTTTTTTTATGGCAGGGCCCATGCACATCTAGAGGTCAAGAAATTGAACATGGAATGTTTTACAGATCTCAACTTGGTGATGGAATTGACACACAAGAAAGCATTGAGGTCAAGAAATTGAACATGGAATGTTTTAAAATATACACGGTATTGCATTGCATACTAAGCATCCATGTTTTTTATGTAAATGTTTTAGCAGGAGTATAACTATGTTTGGAGCAGTGAAAATGGTAGTGTGAATAATGTAGCTCCCTTCAATCCAAATCAAGAACATCTTGGTGAAATAAACAAGGTGCAAATATAGATTTTTGGGTTATTTTATTTTTATTTAAAATTAATATCATAACAGAATTTGGTGTGTTTTATTTTCATTTGAACTTTTATATCATGAAAATAACTGATTAAGTATATATTCTCTGCAGACTCCTTATTATTCTCAGGTCACAGAACCATAACACTACTGTTTTTGGTTTGAACTGCTGTCTGGTTTTCTGCAGTCAGGGCATGAGGGTCTGCAGGATTTCTGTTATGCTGTTTAGTGATTGTTGTTCTACTGTTTATTGTTTGCTGTTTTGCTCAAGCAAGTGTGCGGCTGCTTGAAATTGTGTTGGAATATGTTGTTATGTTGTTTAATGTTTGTTGTTTTGCTCAAGTAAGTGTGTGGTTGTTTTGCTCAAGCATTATTGCTACATGGAATGGGTTGTTTAGTGCTAGCTGTATGCTTTTTTTTGGTTCGGCTGTGTTGTTGCTTTTGTGTTTTTTACCCTTTAGCAACAACCAAATTTGGAATATAAAGCTTCTGGTTTTAGTTTTGTTATGGGTGGTTTTGGTAGGTGTTTGTATTCGTGTTCATGTGTACTCGTTACTTCTTGTTTGATTTTATCCGCGAGATTTTCATGTTCCTTACACAATCTCGACGAGAATAATATTTGCCGATTAAAAAAAAATCTATAGCCTTTTATTTGGAAGGAATATCATTTTATTGATACTAAAAGAAATACTAAAGAATATTAAAACTTGAAGTACACAAATTGATGTTAGATGGACTTTTTATTCATTGACATGTATAACATAGACATGAGTAATATTACATTACATGGATAGTCTTAACACAGACCTCCTAAAATCCAAATGCTCACTGTTAATTTTTCTCTTTTTCCTATAAGCCAATTTAAAGCACCATCACAATCGAGTTTTCAAAAAAAGCACCATCACAATCCCACAACTTCAGCTAGGATTGGAGTCATGGACACATTGTCAATCTTTCTTTTTGCCGTAATGAACGCACCCTCATGGTTTCTAACGATCAGACCCGAACATGTGTGTCCGTCTTCAAAGCATCCCTTATCAATATTAACTTTCAAAACACCCAAAGGAAGGTTTTTCCAACCTTTTGAGGACTCTAGTATAGGCTCTCTGCTGCTAATATTCTCTGCTGCTATTATTCCTGGTGTGGGTCTACAAGCTGCATTGAATACTTCAACAAAGGAAGAACATCCTGCACAATATTAACATCATCAAATTGGCCTTTGCTGAAGCCTCTAAATCCTAAGCAGCCTTTGTTTTTACCTCTTCCCAATCTGTCCCGGCTCATTCAATAATACACATATGTAATACACATATCCAAAGCCAGCAGTGCTTGCACACATTTATTTAGTACTAGAAGCCAACCATAATCAATATCATGTAATCAAAAACATATTTTACTAAGTTCAGCTGATGTTTCTGCAGAGATTGTAAGAAATTAATATTTTTCAAATGTTAGGACAAATTACATTTTTGGGGAAGCATCTTCTTAGTACCATGATAAGTTATGCTTATCTAATTAAACTGAGACCTCATGAGGTATGTGTGTAACTCAGAGATTTCCCTACATGTATCATAAAGTAATTTTTTGGAATCAAATGACTTGCAGCACATAGGCTCTTCCTTCTTTCAGTAAAATTTTGAAAAATCGAAAACAAAAATGTACGGGCCATTTCTTCTAAGGTATCTAGAGATGGATTTTTTTTTTCCGAAGAAGCTTTGAAATAAGATAGAAACAACAACAAGAACCATATACTAACATAATAGAGCGAACCATAAAGTTTACTCCAAGAAATTAATGAAAATTATAAGATAAGCATCAACAACAACATAACAATGAATAAATCCAGAAACCATATACTAACATAGCAAGAATAATGGACTAATTAAAAAAAGTTCAGCTTTGTTTTCGTTAGCAAGTACAAAAGAAACTATTAGATGTGCTGAGAAAAGTCAAGAAAATGATGAGTAACAATAATAAATTAGAAATTATAGCTCCTCAAAATAACATAACAAAGATCAACCTTAGATAAATTATAGCTTCTCAAATTTTTCTAATGGTAAACAACTACATTTTATATGCAAAAACTTCTCAAAAGCAACCAAATTCAGCTGGTATACCTTTATACTACCAGCACCAGTCTGTGAAACAGATTGATTCAAACAACACTCATTATAAAACATTGTAAAGCAATTCAAGGAATGGTAGTAGCAGCCAAAGAATTGAGATTTCATTGTCAGTTACTGATACAGATATCCTCGATAGCTGACAGTTCAATTCTCTTAACAATTAGGAAATACACAATCTATGAAGCACGGATACAAGCGTCGAAATAATCATGTCGACACCAAGAATAATTTGATAAAATGACATAATTCAATGTAATTAAATGTGTCGGTGTGGTGTGTCGGACACCGACATCCATCACGGCAATAAGGAGAAGATGTGTGTCGAGGAAGAAGGGGATTTTCAAATTTTAAGAATTAACATGTAAATTGTTGAATAAGATGACTTACCTTGAAGAAAAGAGAACACGAATATGGAGCAGTAGCTCCGGCACGGTGGTTGGCGATGACTTAGCGACGGATGACGAAAATGATCAACAGAGAAATTGCTCCTTTCATAAAACTAAACATGGTGGGTGGTGATTAGTGACAAAAGAGAGGAAATGAGAGAATGCTTCTGATAGTTTGTTAGAAGAGATATCGAAAACTGAATAAACAAAAGAATTTATTTTGTTGAAATTTTTATTTAAAAATAAAAGGAATTGAGCAACTGCAGCGCGTGGACAACTAAATTTCACACGTGTCCGTGAAATTTCGTACGGAAATATCCGTACTAAATAGCAAGGCTGTTAATTAAATCCCTTATCAATGGACCATAAAATTGATACCTTAGATTTAATCAACAATCTAAATTTATTAAAGGTTAAAATGAAAACATTAGAATTTTCTAAACATAGTCCTATCCCTATTTCTGTCCTATTTGCGTTCTCTCTCCAACTCGCCAAAAACCCATAAGAGATGCTTGCTGAAAACCCAAAAATAGTAACAAAACTATTATAACTATAAAATTGATATAACTATAATATATATATATATATATATATATATATATATATATAACACATACACATTAAATGTTGAAAAAGAGGTAAACAATATATTGCAATCCGCGTACCAAAATCTATCAAATTCCTTTATAACTAATAGAAACTTTGTCTTAAAGTTTCTGTGAGGTCAACTCATTTGATAAAGATGATGCATAATATATGCAGAGGTCGGAGTTCGAACTCACAGACACCCCACTTATTTACTTTTATCGTGAAATTCTCTAGCCGTTAGACTACTTGACAAAAAAAAAAAACTTTGTCTTGAAAATACAAATTTTTACTTTTATCTTAACAATAATTAGACATTTTTTTTTTTATATAAACTTGCTTATTTTAAAATTTCAACCAATACCTCAAGATACTCGTTAGCATTCTCTATTTTTTTTAAAGATCATTCTCCATCTTTGATTTACAAGATAATGTACATTTATTTAATCCACCTTAGTTGAATTGTGGACAGAATTAAAGAGAGTACGAAATTGATTTTATTTAGTACAATTAAAAAATGAATCAATTAACAATTAAATTGTTAAATGTTGAATAAAATTAGACACCAATTTTCACGTGTGTCGTTTGAAAACCAAGAAGCGTGCAAGAGAGTGAGAGAAAGCAAAGTCAGAATGTAACTCTCTTGCAAAACATGTCGCACAATGAAAAAGGAAGGATATGGTTTAATTGCAAGAGTAAAATATCATCCATGACCATAACTATGAATATTTTATTTTATTATACAAATAAAACGATATTCATTCATTCAATTCATAGAATACATTAAATATAATCTACCAAAAAAAAAAGAATACATTAAATATGATGACATGCTCAACCTCGTTAAAAACGTAAACGGTGAATATACGAACAAACTCTCAATACCTAAGTTAATAACATACAACAATATGTCTACAAATAATATGATAAAATCTAAATCACTAGAATACTCACGCTTCCAAATCTGTCACATTGACGTCCAAATCTTTGATTGAATATGTTATTGAGTGAAACTGATCTTTCAATTTGAACCAAACAAACACCGCAACATGGCGCGAAATTAAACAACGCCGAACAATATGACGAACAACACAACACTACACTAACATATAAAAAACTTGATATATGTGAAAATCATAGTAGTCAATTGCGGATTGCGGCGCGTAGCGGCCGACCCCAAAAATGCTATAGCGGGATAACGCATAGCGCTATGACCGCTATTTAATAACTTTTTTGACAAATTACGTAAATATAATACTATAAAGGTTTAATTACACTTTTGCCCCTCTAAGTTTCCTAAAGTTGTGATTTCGGCCCCCTAAAAAAACAACTCTTTCCAAACCCCCAAAGTTTACTTTCTTTTGCAATTTTAGCCCCTCGTGGCAATTTTAGCCCCCTAAGTTTACTTTCCAGGCCCCCTAATTTTGAGTCAAAAAGTAAACTTAGGGGGCTAAAATTGCAACAGAAAGTAAACTTAGGGGGCTTGGAAAGAGATTTTTTTAGGGGACCAAAATCACAACTTTAGGAAACTTAGACGGCCAAAAATGTAACTAGGCCTACTATAAATTATAAACAACCATATATCTAATATAAAATTAAATATAACATTCAAATCTCATGAAACATTCATAAATCATACAAAACACCCAAATCTTATGAAAGCTTTAAAGTCTCCAACATAGTATCGAAAGTCTTAAATAAAATTCAACATAGTAGTCAATCTCAGATAGTGGTGCGTAGAGGCCGACCTCAAAAGTGGGCTAGCGGGCTAGCGTATAGTGGTATGATAAATAGTGGTCACCAATGTTTGATTACTTTTTGAACAAATTACATGAATAATGTTATAAAGTATAAACAAACTTACATATTTCTAAAAAAAACTTATATTTAATATAAAATTAATTATAACACTCAAATCTCATGAGACATTTATAAATCAAAATGCCAAAAATCAAAAGATAGAGGAACAAATAAAAAACTCATAAAACAAGAGAAATCATAAAACAAAAGAAGAAATAAAGAACAGAGAAACCATACAACATAGTCAATTTGGTTTTGAAAATCCCCAAAATGCCCTAAAATAAATTTAGAAATTTGGAAACTATACAAAATGTTTTAAAAATAGTGTCAATTTAAAAAGTTTCAACTAAACTCAAATAGCGGCTAAAGCGGCCGCTACTGCTCCACTCCGTTATAGCACCGCTATCTCATCCCGCACCGCTACGAGAATTAGTGTAGCGGTTCGTCGCCGCTACGCTACGCGCGGCCGCTATCGGCTGCTATTGACAACTATGGTGAAAATAACTTATTTAGATCGAAAAAAAGAAAAAAAAAGATGCAGATGAGATATTCTACGTTAAAAATGACTTAAAACCATCACTACTCGATAAGTGAAAGAGAAAAAGAAATTATCCATTACCATGAATTATTTCTCAACTAATAAGCAAATTAAAATGAAATGCATGGCAATAATGAGTGGCATTATTAAATGCATTATATTATTCATGATTGTTAAGAAATAAAATGCATGGAAATGATAACAAGTACCCATAAGTCCTAACTCAATTGGAAAAAATACCGAAATTGTTAGGCTGGACGTCATGACCGGGGTTCGAACTCCCGTACCTCCACTTTATGTGTGTGAGTTTATGATGGCTTTGCCATCTCATCTATCTAAAAAAAATGCTTGGCAATAATCAGCGGCATTGATTTTAACAATAAAGATGAAATAATTCTCTTCAAAGTTCAAAACCAATATGAAAAGGGTACGATCTTTGATTATCTTTAAGGAAATTGAATGGAATATGTGAAGGAGGGGGAAATTAAATGGAACATACATGTGAAGGAAGGAAAACATGTGTCATCAATAAAAGAAGGAATACATCTTGTTAACATGTATCCTAATACCATCTCTAAAGAGAGGGTCTTAAATATTTAAACTCGGTACCTAATAGGTACTTTTTATGGGAGATTTTTTTTTGGAGTTTTGCTTAAGACCTCTAATCTTAAGCGGGATCTGTTCTCTTTTAATATTAAAAAATTAAAATGTAATAACATAAAGTTATTGGTAGTTGATTAGTGGGTCCCATTTAAGAAATTTGTGTGAGATATGAATTGGAGGGATTGAATGCTTATTAGATACTACTATTAATAAAATTATAAATAAGTGATGTGTATACGTGTGACCCATTTAAGTACCCGAAAATGGATGTCTCGATTGTGCTAAATAAGCACCACCATTGTGATATCAATTAATTGGGTGCCTATTAGGGATGACAATTGGACTCAGACCCAATGGCTTCCGCAAAAGATACCCACAATGGGTAGGGTAAAACCCCGCTTTCACAGGTTTGGACACGAGTCCGGGTAATACCGACAAATTTTAATGCGTATGGGCACGGGTAAGGGTACTATCATGCCCAGCCCCACAACCCCGCATATACAAGTTTATATAATATCATAAATAATTTATTTATAATTAATTAATTAATTTAGCTATTTAAGCCTAAACTTATACCTAAACCAAAAAACTACTTAATACAATAACAACCCCATCTTGTCGGTGTAATTTTTTTTAGGGATATTTTAAATGTTTTTTATTTGACTGAATACTACAATTCATACTATTTTATGAGTTGATTTTAAAAAAATTGGATCATAGTTTTATTTCAGTTGTGATGTTTTTATTGTTATTTCATAGCCAAAGTGCGTATAATTGGTGCATGTATGGGCACTTAGGTACCTATAGGGTACGGGGAAGAGCACTAAAGTTGTTGCCCACGTAAGTATGAATACGGGTACCGGTATTTTTTACAAATGCGGGTATGAGAAAAGACATTGTAGTACCCTACCCATTGCCATCCCTAGTGCATATAGAGATGAGTGCTTTTACTCTCTCTCTCTCTCTCCCCCTCCCTCCCCCCCCCCCCCCCCCCCCCCCCCCTCTCCCTCCTATTACACATGGGTCTCATATACGCAATTAATTGTGTTCCCTACGTCCCCAATTACAAGACCCTTTTGTGTTCCTATTACATGGACTGATTGGGTCAGGTTTTATGTACCTCCCAACTCTTATAAAAAAAAATTAAGGTTAAATTGGTCTTCTAACTATTTTTTTTAGTTTTATTTTGATCCATAGCTCCTAAAATGTTTGTTTAGTCCCTTATGCTCACATCCGTTTGGCAATTTGATCCATGTTTGTTAACCAAAATGTTTATGGTGGATCAATATTACAAATGGTCTCCCATAGACCTTATTAATTTTGTCAATTTTAGAGTCCGTTTGTTATAGTTTTTTTTAAGAAAAAAACTACTTATTTGAAAAAAATAATTAATTTCAAGAGTTTTGCATTCGTTTGTTACAACTTTTAGAAAAAATCAGAATATAAAAAAATCTAAAAACAACTTCATATGAGAAGCTGATAAGAGCAGCTTCTTAAAAAAGTAAATCAACTTCTTAAAAAAGTAAATCTCTTTTATATAGTTGTATCCAAACAAACATTATATCTTACGAAATACCACCGACAACTATATTATTTTCTATGATTCTTATGAGGTATACGAAAAGAAAAGTTGATTTCTTTAATAATGTTTTTTTTTTGGTTCAGGTTGTTAAACTCATTATCTCGCCCTATTACTCCAACCTCGTGTTTCTGATCAAAACCACCATAATAAGTCCGAGTCTTCATACTAAAGACAAAAGTGAACTAGTTTAATCAGCCCAAGTCTTTACTATGACGATGCATTATAAATATCACCTACACTTTCCATTATAATCCATGCATCATAATATAAGTGCCTAGTTCAATTATACTTTCATTGTGTTCAAATTTTCAAAATGCTTCAGAAGATGAAACTCTTACCAATGTTGTGTCTTCTTTTGTTCTTCTCTGTGTTTGTAATTGCCACATCACCTCATGCTGCAACAAAATACCAAGGTAGCGAGGCTGATGCTCTGTTGAACTGGAAAGCAAGCCTTGACAACCATAGCAAGGCATTGCTCTCTTCATGGATTGGTAATAATCCTTGTAGTGGTTGGGAAGGAATCACGTGTGATAATGAATCAAAATCCATCTACAAGGTAAATCTCATCAATATTGGACTAAAAGGTACGCTTCAAACTCTCAATTTCTCATCACTTAAAAAAATCCACACCTTAGTTTTAAAAAACAACTTCTTGTACGGAGTTATTCCACACCATATTGGAGAGATGTCTAGTCTAAAAACTCTTGATTTGTCTACAAACAACCTCGTAGGTAGCATTCCCAACAACGTTGGTAATCTGACTAGACTCTCTTATCTTGATCTCAGTTACAATTATCTCATTGGGACTATTCCACGTGAGATAACTCATTTGGTGGGTCTTTATGTACTGTCAATGAGTCACAATTTTTTAATGAATGGACCCCTTCCTCAAGAAATTGGTAGATTGAGGAATTTGACAATGCTTGATGTTTCTTGGTGCAATCTCACAGGGACTATACCAATCTCCATAGAAAAGGTAAATAACATGTCACATCTTGATGTAGCAAATAACAACCTTTCTGGCCACATTCCCCACAAAATCTGGCAAATGGACTTAAAGCATTTGTCACTTGCAAATAATAATTTTAATGGTTCCATATCACAAAGCATTTTCAAGTCACAAAACCTACAATTTCTTCATCTTCAACAAACTGGCCTTTCTGGTTCCATGCCTATGGATTTTGGGATGTTGGGTAATTTAATAGATCTTGTTATTAGTGACTGTAATCTCATAGGGTCTATCTCTATTTCTATAGGAAAGTTGGCCAATATATCAAATCTTCAGTTACACAACAACCAACTTATTGGCCACATTCCTCGTGAAATTGGGAATTTGGTCGACCTCAAGAGATTATATCTTGGAAATAATAATTTTTCTGGCCCTATTCCTCAAGAGATAGGGTTTCTAAATCAACTTCTTGACCTTGATTTGTCTTATAACTATCTCATCGGTACAATCCCTTCTACAATTGGAAACTTGAGCAAGTTACAATATCTTTACCTTTATGGGAACCAGATCAACGGAAGCATTCCTAGTGAAGTTGGAAAGTTAAATTCCCTTGCCACAATCCAGTTGTCAGGAAATTACCTCTCTGGGCCAATCCCATCTTCCATTGCTAACTTGGTCAATTTGAATACTATTTACCTTAGTGGTAATTACCTCTCTGGACCAATCCCATCTACCATACATAATTTGGTAAATTTAAATTCTATCCGTCTTAATCATAATAAACTTTCAGGAGAAATCCCACTTTCCATAGGTAAATTGGTCAATTTAGATACTATCCACCTTTCAGAAAATAAACTGTCTGGACCAATTCCTTCCACTATTGGAAATTTAAGCAAAGTAAGTGAATTATCTCTTTCCTCAAACGCTCTCACCGGACACATTCCACCTTCCATAGGTAACTTGCTCAATTTGGATATTGTCGACCTTGCACAAAATAAACTCTCTGGACCAGTTCCTTCTACTATTGGAAATTTGACAAAACTCACTGAGTTATCTCTTCTTTCAAATGTGCTTAGTGGAAATCTTCCAAAAGAATTGAGCAGGCTTACCAATTTGAAAGGTCTCCAGTTATTTGACAATAATTTCACAGGTCAGTTACCTCACAGTATTTGTGTTGGTGGAAAGTTAACTTATTTCAGCGCTGGTAATAACAAGTTCAATGGTCCAGTTCCAGAGAGTTTAAGGAATTGCTCAAGCCTTACGAGAGTGACACTTCAACAAAACCAACTTACTGGAAATATTACAGATAGTTTTGGTGTGTATCCAAATTTGGACTACATGGATTTAAGTGATAATAAAATTTATGGCCATCTATCACCAAATTGGGGGAAGTGCAAGAATATCACTAGCCTTAAAATCTCAAATAACAATCTAACAGGAAGCATACCACCAGAGTTAGCTGAGGCAACAAATTTACATATACTTGACTTGCCCTCAAACAGACTTGCAGGAAAAATTCCAAAGGAGCTAGGTAACTTATCTTCTTTGATCCAACTATCCATAAGTATTAATCATCTTTCAGGAGAAGTTCCTGTACAAATTGCATCACTTCAGAAACTAGAGGCCTTGGAACTTGCAACAAATAATTTAAGTGGCTCTATCCCCGATGAACTTGGAAGGTTGACTGGGTTATTGCACTTAAACTTGAGCCAAAATAAGTTTAAAGGAAACATTCCCGCTGAGTTTGGTCAATTAAAAGATATGGAAGATCTTGATCTTAGTGGGAATTTCTTGAATGGAACCATACCAGAAATGCTTGGACAGTTAAATCGCTTAGAAACATTGAATCTCTCACATAATAATCTTTATGGTACCATTCCCTTAAGCTTTGTTGATATGTTAAGCTTAACAACTGTTAATATATCCTACAACTGGTTGGACGGTCCGATTCCAAGCATTAAAGCATTCCAAAGTGCTCGAATCGAAGCACTAAGAAATAACAAAGGCTTGTGTGGTAATGTCTCTGGCCTAGAGCCTTGCTCAACATCAGGTGGCAACTTTCATAGTCATAAGTCTAACAAAATTTTGGTGCTAGTTTTATTCCTCACTCTAGGCCCTTTATTGTTGGCATTATTTGTTTATGGGATATTATACCTTTTCTGTCGAACTTCAAGCACAAAAGAAAACAAGGATGCAGAAGAATTTCAAACTGAAAAATCTATTTGCAATATGAAGCTTTGATGGAAAAATGGTGTATGAGAACATTATTGAAGCCACAGAAGATTTTGACAACAAGCATCTCATTGGGGTTGGAGGACATGGAAGTGTTTATAAAGCAGAGTTGCCGACAGGTCAAGTTGTAGCTGTGAAGAAACTCCATTCATTACAAAATGGAGAAACGTCCAATCTGAAAGCTTTCGCAAGTGAGATCCAAGCTTTAACAGAAATCCGACATCGAAACATTGTGAAGCTATATGGGTATTGTTCACATCGATTGCACTCATTTTTGGTTTTTGAGTTCTTGGAGAGAGGTAGTCTGGACAAGATTTTGAAAGACGGTAAAGAAGCAACTATGTTTGATTGGAATAGGAGGGTGAATGCGATTAAAGGTGTAGCTAATGCTTTATGCTATATGCATCATGATTGCTCACCTTCAATTGTTCATCGTGATATATCCAGCAAGAATGTTGTTTTGGATTTAGAATATGTGGCTCATGTCTCAGACTTCGGAACAGCCAAGTTTCTTAATCCCGATTCTTCCAATTGGACCTGTTTTGTAGGAACCTTTGGATATGCTGCTCCAGGTTAATTTCTTTTCTTTGTATAAATTAATGATATAATGATTTTAAAATTTATCATTTGTATTAATTGTCTTACAGTTCATGTTTGTCTTTGGAACCCTATTTTTTACATCGATAACTCTTGTTTTTTGTTACAGAGCTTGCATACACAATGGAAGTAAATGAGAAGTGTGATGTGTATAGTTTTGGGGTATTAACCTTGGAAATAATTTTTGGAAAGCATCTTGGAGACATTGTATCAACTGCTTTGCATTCAAGTGGTATATATGTAACAGTCGACGCTATGTCATTGATTGATAAGTTGGATCAACGCCTCCCTCATCCTACTAAAGATATCAAGAATGAGGTGTTATCAATTATAAGGATTGCAATTCATTGCTTAACTGAGAGCCCACACAGTCGCCCCACAATGGAGCAAGTTTGCAAGGAGATTGTAATGTCAAAGTCATCTTCAGATATAGCAAAAGGCTGATTTTATCTAATGATTTAGATGATTTTTCATCCCTTTTTTTTATTACAGAATAAAAGTCTTTGCTTGAAAATAAATTATAGCTTAGTGTCAATGTTCTCTTTTGATTTCAGCCAGATATTTAGGGGTAGAAAATGTATTGCTCTACTGCTGTGACTTTGTTGTATGAGTTGGTGTACTCATTTAGTTTCTATAAAAATAAAACCACCATTTTTCTGTTTTTTAATGGTAAATCTCTCTTTAACCTGTTTTGTATTGTAAGTCATTTTAATCATATTGATTTTGAACTACAGTGTATTAAATGTGATGTGAGGGTCCATGTGAACTAGAACAGGTCGAAATATTTTGAGATACTAAACAGTAACAAATCAATTAGAAATATTTTGAGATACTTAAAAGAATTGAGGAGTGACATGTGAACTAGAACCAATATCAACATCCAAGAATCACAGCATGCACAAAAGGGATAGAAGTTTGGTGCAGCAAGCATTTTCTGAAATTGATCCTGACTAGAATTATAGAGGTCTATTTCTCTGCTTGAAAAACAGAAAAACAAACTTTAAGATCCTTCCAAATATCCATGGCCGAGGAATAATGAGGAATAGAGTTGAATTTTTCTTGACACTTGTAAAATAGCTATTAGTTTTATTTATTTATACAAATTTCCCCTTCCTTAAATAAAAAAATGAAAATGTACTTCTGAGAGAAGTTTGTTTGTGATGAACATGGTTAGAGTCTCAACAACAAAACACAACACCAACATTTTGTTTCACTATTATTTCTTTTTGTCTTTTTCTTTGGTTTCTCGTACAGCTAATTCTATTTAGAGACTCTGAACAACCATGTCACGTTCTTCTTCATCAAGTAACAAGCTATGTAAACGTTGAGCTTAAGGTCAGTCTTGACCATGGGGAGCACCTGAAGCTCACTTAAACTTTTTGTAACAATTTTACAGATAATTCAATTTTAAATCATAAATTGATAGGGAAAATTTTAAATTAATTATTTGATGAAAATTAAATTGTTTATATCAATCAATTTTATATATAAGGAAAAAAAAACTTAAGTGTGCCCATTCTATTCATTCTAAACACAAGATTAATATTTCAACTTACACAACTAGAATTTATTTATTTTACATTTTAGGGACGTTAATAGTTCATTTAATAAATCGTTTTATGTAACCAAGAATCATTAACGTTCACCCCACCAACATACTCTTGTGATAGTTTAATTTAAGGCCTAATATAATAATGCTTCAAACAACATAGAAAAACTTTGAAAGATCTAACATTAGCCCAACTTTAATACCCAACAAGCAATGTATCATAAGCAAATTGAAGATGAAAAAAAATCTAAATCCACCCGAGTGCCAACACCATAACTAGTATAAAAACCAGCCTCCATTATAAATGTCATCAACACATTCAACCCCTCCAACCAACCCAAATGGGTTTTAATATTTAAAATTAACCTTATACCTCCCCCAAAAAAATTAACCTCATACGTCGATCCCAATGACTATGTAATATCCCGCTTATTAATTTTTCCGATGTTTTATCTGTCGACGATTAGCAAATACGCGTTCAAGATGGGAAGGGTAGTTTGGTCATAACCCTTATAGGGTATATAAGGAAACAAAGACACAAGAAACTCATTTTTGTGTTGTTGTTTCTCTATCTAAAGGTTCAAAATTTCTGAACTCCTCTCTCTCTCTCTCTCTCTATAAGCTTGCGCCCCTCCCTCTCTATTGTAGCCAAAACAACTCCAATTCTTTGGTAAAGATGATGATGCATGTTGCTGAACCTTAAGCTCCTAGTTGGTGTTGAATCAAACAAGAGAATTATTCCTTCTTCCTTGCCATTTAGACCAAGTGGGACTTAGAAGATGGATTAATCAAGCTAGGGTTTGTGTTAGAGCTGTTGATTCTTGTTGTAGCTTGGATTAGAGGTGAGTTCTTTATTTAGTTTCCTCACCTATGGATGTGTAGTTGTGTGAGTTTTGATAATATTAGTTATGAACTTATGGTTGATTCCTTTTTTGTTGCCATTGATTGTTGAAATTATGCTATTTGTTTGCCATGCAATTGTTTTGTACTGTTCTTAATGTACTCTGGATGAATTTTGATCATTATGAGCTTGGTTTTGAGGTTTTTCAGTCAAAAACACGAATTCTACAGGTCTGGAACGATGAATGCTCGCTTAATCGAGAAAAATCTCGCACAAGCGAGATTCTGCAGGTCTGGGCTGATGGAGGCTCGCCCAAGCGAGAAAATCTCACTCAAGCGAAATTAATGTCGAACCAAAATAAATTTCGCTTGGAATCTCGCTTAGCATCTCGCTTGCACGAGATTCCACAACACAACATTTTTTTTAAAAAAAGCTCTTATGGTTCAGTGGTATCGGTGACACCTTTTCTTGCAGTTCTTTCAACTTTAAAACCCCTCAATGCCGAGTAATTGATACACATTACATCTTAAAATACTAAGGGTGAATTTCATGAGCAAACAATGGCAATTTAAATGACGAGTGGCACATGAGAGTTCGTCAAATCTTTATGATAAATACCCGGGGTAGAATTATGTTCAGGTAAGGGTGAAACCTAGAGCCTCGGCTTAGGCAGCCGAGATTTAATAAGATAGCACAACAAGATTATGTAGGTGTCGTGTCTCTTGCTATCCACGCCAGGGGATACAAGAGGTTCACGTCAGGGGAACGGGACACGCCTTGCAAGGTAGTCCCGCACGATACTGAGGGAGTCCGTCGAACCTTAGCTAGGTTTTTGTCGGTTATGCCAGGGAATGTAACTGGGGTTACTCCACCCGATACACTTCGTAAAATTAATCCAGATAAAGTTTATGACTCAATGATATGCTATCTATATGAATGAAAGAATAACAGAACATGTATGATACAAGTAAAAACAATCTAGTCCCCCTCACAGTCGTTTAAGAAATGCATGAGTTCACACACGTATAATCAACAAATCGGTTGTATTGTAGACACGTGATAACCGTAGGTTTTCCCCAAGGTTATCCTCAACCTAGGATTTAGATAGAACTCATTGAGACATTATGTCTCATCCCATTCCTTCATTTGTTCAGGTTCACAGGTTGCTCGAGGCAAAGGTAAGGAGAAGGCTTCAGATTGATCATGCTGTTATGGATCCAACTTTTATGTCTTTTGTTTTATGATATTGTTGTATATTGGCTTCAAATTGTATATGCAGAAGCAGTCCAGAAATCGTGACACGATTTGGGCATCGTGGCACGATTTGCTTGGCAGGGAGCATGTCTTGTGAGATGGAAAATCGTGACACGATTCAACAACTTCCTCAGCAGGTTTACCTGAAAGGGACTGGTCACAACCGTTGGAAAAGCAGAATCGTGACACGATTGGGAAATTGTGACACGATTTCGGAAGCTTGTGACTAGTATTTAAGTGGTTTTCTGCATTCTTTGAAGGAGAGCTGAAGCAAGAGGTCTAGGGTTCACAAAGGGGGGAACTTGAGGGTTGAGTACCTTTGTAGGGATAGTCTCTTGGGTTGGGATAAACATTGTAAACACCTTGGGTAGTGAGATTACATCATTGGAAGGATAATAAGCTTCCTCTAGTATAATCTCTTGTAGGTTCATATGAGTGAGGTGGGTCAACACAAAGGGTAGAGATTAGGATTGAAGGCTGATTTCTTGTAACCTTTTGTAACATCTTATCATAGTGGATTGGAGAGCTGCTCTCTCCCCCAGATTAGGTCATATTGACTGAACTGGGTTACCATCTTGTGTGTGTTTGTTTTTCTTAAGCTTTCTTATCTTCATGTTTGTTAGTGTCATTGTTTTAAGCTCTACACTTAGGCTTTGGGTCTGTTTTGTTGTTGTTGCTTGAAGACACTTAGACCTAGGATTACCACTACCTTTTGCTCCACACATCTATACAAGTATTGGTGTGATTTCGAACCGATAGTGATCCGTTTCACAACAATTGGCGCCCACCGTGGGGCTAAGGCGTAAAGTGGTATAGTTGGTATCATGGGTTCAAAGTGGGACATCGAGAAGTTCACCGGAAGTAATGATTTCGGGTTGTGGAAGGTTAAGATGCAAGCGGTTTTGACACAACAAAAGTGTGTAGAAGCATTGAAGGGTGAAGCGGCGATGCCGGCACATTTGACACAAGCAGAGAAGCGTGAGATGATAAACAAGGCAAAGAGTGACATTGTTTTATGTCTCGGAGATAAGGTTTTAAGGGATGTCGCGAGGGAACCAACCGCGACATCGATGTGGGCTAAGATGGAGTCATTGTACATGACGAAATCGTTGGCTCATAGGCAACTCTTGAAGCAACAACTTTATTCGTTCAAGATGGTGGAGTCTAAATCGATCTCGGAGCAATTGGCGGAATTTAACAAGATTCTTGATGATTTGACCAACATTGAAGTTAATGTGGATGATGAGGACAAGGCATTGTTGTTACTTTGTTCATTACCAAAGTCTTTTGAGCATTTCAAGGATATCATCCTTTATGGTAAGGAGGGCACCACTACTTTGGAGGAAGTCCAAGCGGCTTTGAGAACCAAGGAATTGACCACGTTCAAGGACTTGAAGGTTGATGATAGCGGTGAAGGCTTGAATGTTTCAAGAGGGAGGAATGAGCATAGAGGAAAAGGCAAGGGAAAGTCAAGGTCCAAGGGTTTTGAAAAATCAAAGTATAAGTGCTTTCTTTGTCACAAACAAGGTCACTTCAAGAAGGATTGTCCGGAAAAGGAGGGCAATGGTAGTTCTTCCGTTCAAGTTGCGGTGGCGTCCGATGAAGATGGTTATGAAAGTGCGGGTGCACTAGCGGTCACAAGTTGGGAACCGGAGAAGAGCTGGGTTTTGGACTCGGGATGCTCTTATCACATGTGTCCTAGAAAGGAATATTTTGAGACTTTGGCTCTAAAAGAAGGAGGAGTTGTTCGACTCGGAAATGACAAAGCGTGCAAAGTCCAAGGTATGGGAAACGTCCGTCTAAAGATGTTTGATGGCCGTGAATTCCTTTTAAAGGAGGTGAGGTATGTTCCCGAATTTAAGCGAAATTTAATTTCCATAAGCATGTTTGATAGTCTAGGTTATTGCACTAGAATTGAGCATGGGGTTTGTAAAATTTCGCATGGTGCATTGATTACGGTTAAGGGGTCTAAAATGAATGGTTTATACATTTTAGATGGTTCCATAGTAATTGGTAATGCATCGGTAGCTAGTGTAGTACATCATAATAATTCTGAATTGTGGCATATGAGATTAGGGCATGTTAGTGAAAGAGGTTTAGTTGAACTAGCCAAACAAGGTTTGCTAGGTAAAGAAAAGTTGGATAAGCTAGAATTTTGTGAACAATGCATACTAGGAAAACAACATAGAGTTAAGTTTGGTAGTGGCATGCATAATTCTAGTAGACCTTTTGAGTATGTACATTCGGACATTTGGGGTCCTTCCAAGACTCTTACTCATGGGGGAGGATCCTATTTTCTTTCCATTATTGATGATTATTCTAGGAGAGTGTGGGTCTTTGTTTTGAAAAACAAAAGTGACACCTTTGAAAAGTTCAAAGAATGGCACACTCTCATAGAAAATCAAATGGGAACTAAACTAAAAGGTTTAAGAACTGACAATGGTCTGGAGTTTGTTTCAGAGCAGTTTAATGAGTTTTGCAGGTGAAAAGGAATCAAGAGGCATAGGACCGTACCGAGAACACCGCAACAAAATGGTCTTGCTGAACGCATGAATAGGACACTTTTGGAGCGTGTGAGGTGTATGATACTAGGAGCTGGGTTACCTAAGAGTTTATGGGGTGAAGCAGTGACGACTGCAGCTTATTTGATCAACAGATGTCCATCAACGGCAATCGACTTCAAGACACCTATGGAAGTATGGAGTGGGAAACCGGCAAACTACTCAACTTTGAAGGTTTTCGGAGCTTTGGCATATGCTCATATAAAGCAAGACAAGCTTGAGCCTAGAGCTTTGAAATGTGTCTTCATTGGTTATCCGAAAGGTGTGAAGGGCTACAAGTTGTGGAAATTGGAATCTGGTCGAGGATCAAAAGTCTTGATTAGTAGGGATGTTACCTTTGATGAGACCCGTATGGTGTAACGCCCACTTTATTTATTTAATTATTTTATTAGAGTATATAGTATATTATTATATATTATATGATTTTAATGATTGTTTGAGACGTATGAGATGATGATGTGACGTGATGCTTATTTTATTGTTTAATAAAATAAAATATGTGATGTTAATATATATATATTTATATGAAAATTAAGATGGGATATAATAACAAATATTTTGAGAGATGGGGTTGTTTTCATAAATAAGATAGAGTTGTGGGGATAAGTGAGAATAGAAAGAATTATAAAAGGGAGTTAGGTTTAGGAAGAAACAGTCAGTACGTTACAAACTTTTGCAAAAAGGGAGAAAAGTGGACAGAGAAGAGGGAACCCCAATTCTGCACACATACCAGGTAAGGGTGAGCCTAACTTCAATTGTGTTTGCTGTAATTCATCTAGTTGTGATTAACATAGGGATTGAAAGAGAGTTTGAGAGATTTCATAAGTTAGGGTTTTGTAGATTTTAAGAGGAATTGATGAGAGGATGACGTGAATTGGTGTAGAAGCTTGTTACAAAACCTAGATTAATCACTAGGACTATAATTCTGATAGATTAGAAGCATAACATGAAGAATTGGACGAATTTTGGTGGGGTTTCGAGCGAACCCGTAACCCCTCTGCGATAGCTCGCCGTGGCGAGCAGACCCGCTCGCCGTGGCGAGCAGTTAGATATATACTCGCGAGGCGAGCAACCCTTTAGTGCGCGCGAGGCGAGCAACATCACTCGCCGTAGCGAGCAACTGGCAGAATGCAAATCTGACAGCTCGCCGTGGCGAGCAGAACCACTCGCCATAGCGAGCAATGTGGTCTCAAACCACTATAACTTGAGTTTTAGAACTCTGTTTTGAGCGAGACTTTGAGGGTAGACCTTTGGATAGTATTAGAGATGTTTAAGACCTAAATTAGAACCTGTAATGACGCTGTAAGATGGTTCTTACTTGTTGGCGTTAATCTATGATTAAATGCTTATTAAGTGGAGCTTATGAATGAAGTAGAAATGATGATGTTTGCGATGATAACCTTGTGCTGTATATGCCTATGTTGAGTGTACTGAGCTGCTGTCATGTACTGTTACAATTGCACGTGTCGATAAAGAGTCGTATATGATGTTAAGATGTTGTGTATTAACTTGTTTAAATATATGAGTCGAGTTCATGCATTTGCATAATTTGAGACGGTGGAGCTTATGCTCAAAGCGACAGTGGAGCATTTGCTCAAAGCGACGGTGAAGCTTATTAAAGCTAAAATATTGGTACCACATGCATGATGTTAAGATGTTAGAGTTGCATTTGTCGAGTCCTGTGTCTGAGATGTTTTGAGACGGTTGTATTGTGAAGATGTTCTAAGATGATTTATTATACGTAGACGTTGAGATGTTTTCAGTTATATGTGACGAATATTGTTGTTATTGTTAAGCATGATTATTTGAATTATATGTTAATATAATTGTTGTGAATCTCACCCCTTCTGTTGGAATTGCCGCCTTGTGGGCAAGTGCAGGTGACCAAGCGTAGGTACGACGATGTGAGAGGTTCTTGTGGAGTCTTAGGAGCTCTGATACGTAACGGGATGATGATTTATCATTTGTTTATGTTCCTTTATGTATCATATTGACTAATGATGCTGTTTGCGACGTAACCTTGATTGAGATGTTTTATGAGGCTTTTGTGCAAAAAATTATCTATTTAAGATTTTGAGACGTTTATGAATTCCGCTGCTATGTTTGAATATTGTTAAAGAATAAATTATTATTCATTTTGTTTTAAAGATTTTATGAAATGTAGCATCCTGATTTGTTGTGGTATACTCTGAATATTTGAATGAAATTTTTAAGTTGGGAATTCGGGGTGTTACAATTGGTATCAGAGCAGGTCGGTCCGTCCGGCCAAGTAGAGAGTCGAGTGACGGTGTCTTAGAGTTAGAATATTATAGTTATATTATTCTAACTTATGTTTGCTTTGTAGAGGAACAAGATGGCTGGAAGGAATGATGCTGCTCTTGCTGCTGCTTTGCAAGCAATGGCCCAAGCTGTGGGAAATCAGAACAACGCTGGTGGGAACGACGGGACGAGGATGTTGGAAACTTTTCTGAGGAACCACCCGCCTACCTCCAAAGGGCGATATGATCCTGACGGGGCTCAGACGTGGCTCAAGGAAGTTGAGCGGATCTTTAGGGTGATGCAGTGCGAGGATGGTCAGATGGTACGGTTTGGTACCCATATGTTGGCGGAGGAGGCTGATGACTGGTGGCTTGGTATTCGACCTATCCTGGAAGAAGGAGGTGTTGCTGTGACTTGGGCGGTGTTTAGGAGGGAATTCCTGAACCGTTACTTTCCTGAGGATGCCCGGGGAAAGAAGGAGATCGAGTTCCTTGAGTTGAAGCAAGGAAATATGTCCGTGACTGAGTATGCTTCGAAGTTTGTGGAACTGGCAAAGTTCTACCCCCATTATACTGTTGAGAATACTGAGTTTTCCACGTGCATCAAGTTTGAGAATGACTTGCGTCCTGAGATTAAGAGGACAATTGGTTATCAGAAGATTCGAAATTTCTCTGAGCTGGTGAGTAGTTGCAGGATTTATGAGGAGGATACCAAGGCTCACTACAAGGTAGTGAATGATAGAAAAGCTAAGGGTCAGCAGAGTCGTCCCAAACCTTATGATGCTCCCAGAGATAAGGGTAAGCAAAGAGTGAATGATGAGAGGCGACCACAGAAGAAGGATGCTCCTGCTGAGATTACCTGTTATAATTGCGGGCAGAAAGGCCACAAGAGTAATGCGTGTCCTGTTGATGTGAAGAGGTGTTACCGATGCAGGCAGAAATGGCATATTACTCCAAACTGCAAGTTTGATGATGTTGTGTGTTTCAACTGTGATGAGCAGGGACATATTGGCTCGCAGTGCAAGAAGCCAAAGAAAGTTAGGACTACTGGGAGGGTTTTCGCATTGACCGACACTCAGACTGAGAACGAGGATCGTTTGATCAGAGGTACTTGCTATATTAATGATATACCTTTAGTTGCTATTATTGATACTGGCGCTACGCATTGTTTTGTTGCTTATGATTGTGCTGTTAAGTTGGGTCTTGTTATGTCTGATATGAATGGAGAGATGGTTGTCGAAACTCCAGCTAAGGGTTCGGTGACTACTTCTCGCGTGTGTTTGAGTTGTCCGTTGTCTATGTTTGATCGTAATTTTAAGATGGATTTGGTCTGCCTACCTTTGACTGGTATGGATGTAATTCTCGGAATGAATTGGTTAGAGTACAATCGTGTGCTTATCAACTGTTTTCGCAAGACGGTGTATTTCTTGTCTGAAGAGGAGGAAAGTGGAGCGGAATTTTTATCTACCAAGCAGCTGAAACAATTTGAACGAGATGGAGTTTTGATGTTTTCTCTGATGGCATCCTTATCTATTGAGAATCAAGAGAAGATTGACGAATTGCAAGTGGTGTGCGAGTTTCCTGAAGTATTCCCTGATGAGATTCCTGATGTGCCTCCTGAAAGAGAAGTTGAATTTGCGATTGATCTTGTTCCTGGAACGAAGCCTGTGTCTATGACACCTTATCGTATGTCAGCTTCTGAGTTAGCTGAGTTAAAGAAGCAATTGGAGGATCTGCTTGAGAAGAAGTTTATAAGTCCAAGTGTTTCACCTTGGGGAGCGCCTGTACTGTTAGTAAAGAAGAAAGATGGGAGTATGAGGTTGTGTATTGACTATCGACAGTTGAACAAGGTAACTATAAAGAATAGGTATCCACTTCCGAGGATTGATGATTTGATGGATCAGTTAGTGGGTGCAAGTGTGTTTAGCAAGATTGATTTAAGGTTGGGTTATCATCAGATAAAAGTGAAAGATGAAGATATGCAGAAGACGGCCTTTAGAACTCGATATGGATTCATTGGAGAAGAACCAAACTTGGAAACTTGTGAAACTACCTAAACACCAAAGGGTAGTTGGATGCAAGTGGATCTTCAAGAAAAAGGAGGGTATTCCGGGAATTGAGGGTCCAAGGTACAAAGCAAGACTTGTGGCAAAGGGTTTCACTCAAGTGGAGGGGATTGACTATAATGAGATCTTCTCACCGGTGGTGAAACATTGTTCCATAAGGATTCTTATGGCTACTGTGAATTATTTCAATCTTGAGTTGGAGCAAATGGATGTAAAGACCGCTTTCTTACACGGTGACCTTGAAGAGACAATCTACATGGAGCAACCGGAAGGTTTTGTGGAGGACAAGTCTAAGGTATGTCTTTTGAAGAAATCTTTGTATGGGTTGAAGCAAAGCCCTAGGCAATGGTATCGTCGGTTTGATGAATTTCTTTTGAAGACCGGTTTTGTGAGAAGCGGGTATGATTCATGTGTGTACATGTTGAAGAATGGTGAGAAAGTCATTCTCTATCTTCTTCTATATGTGGATGATATCTTGATGGCAAGTTCTAGCAAGGATGAGATTATGAGGCTCAAAGAAAAGTTAAATGAAGAATTTGAGATGAAAGATCTTGGTCCGGCAAAGCGAGTTCTTGGAATTGATATCGTGAGGAATCGTGACAAAGGTGAACTTTTCTTATCTCAACTTAGTTACTTGAAGAAGGTGGTGGAGCGTTTTAGAATGTCAAACTCTAAAATTGTGAGCACTCCCTTGGGTCACCACACGAAATTGTCCATAAAACAATGTCCTCAATCCGAGGATGAAAAACAAGCGATGGTTAGTACTCCCTATGCTAGTGGGGTTGGAAGCATCATGTATGGAATGATTTATAGTAGACTGGACTTAGCTTATGCGGTTAGCAGTGTGAGTCGGTTTATGGCAAATCCGGGTATTGTGCATTGGCAAGCTTTGAAGTGGGTGTTGAGGTATTTGAATGGGTCTTTGAAGGGCGGTTTGAAGTACGCAAGAGCAACTCAAGGGAAAGATGCTTTGGAGGGGTATGTGGATTCGGATTATGCGGGTAATGTAGACACTAGAAAATCCCTATCGGGTTTTGTGTTTACTCTCTATGGCACGACTATTAGTTGGAAGACAAATCAATAATCCGTGGTGGCATTATCTACAACTCAAGCGGAATACATTGCCCTTGTTGAAGGGGTGAAAGAGGTCATGTGGCTGAAAGGGATGATTGGTGAGTTAGGAATTACTCAAGAATGTGTGAAGATACATTGTGATAGCCAAAGCGCGATTCACTTGGCAAATCATCAAGTGTATCATGAGAGGACAAAACACATTGACATTCGCCTGCACTTTGTTAGAGACATGATTGAATCCAAAGAGATCATGGTGGAAAAGGTGGCATCAGAAGAGAATTCGACGGATGTGTTTACCAAGTCATTGCCTAGATCAAGGTTCAAGCATTGCTTGGACTTGATCAAGTTTGTTGAAGAGTAATTCCCTTATGGAGAGAGCAGCATGGTGGTTGATGGTTAAACTGGCATCATCACCAATTAGAAGTCAAGGTGGAGAATGTTGTATATTGGCTTCAAATTGTATATGCAGAAGCAGCCCAGAAATCGTGACACGATTTGGGCATCGTGGCACGATTTGCTTGGCAGGGAGCATGTCTTGTGAGATGGAAAATCGTGACACGATTCAACAACTTCCTCAGCAATTTTACCTGAAAGGGACTGGTCACAACGGTTGGAAAAGCAGAATCGTGACACGATTGGGAAGTCGTGACACGATTTTGGAAGCTTGTGACTAGTATTTAAGTGGTTTTCTACATTCTTTGAAGGAGAGCTGAAGCAAGAGGTCTAGGGTTCACAAAGGGGGGAACTTGAGGGTTGAGTACCTTTGTAGGGATAGTCTCTTGGGTTGGGATAAACATTGTAAACACCTTGGATAGTGAGATTACATCATTGGAAGGATCATTAGCTTCCTCTAGTATAATCTCTTGTAGGTTCATATGAGTGAGGTGAGTCAACACAAAGGGTAGAGATTAGGATTGAAGGCTGATTTCTTGTAACCTTTTGTAACATCTTATCATAGTGGATTGGAGAGCTGCTCTCTCCCCCAGATTAGGTCATATTGACTGAACTGGGTTACCATCTTGTGTGTGTTTGTTTTTCTTAAGCTTTCTTATCTTCATGTTTGTTAGTGTCATTGTTTTAAGCTCTACACTTAGGCTTTGGGTCTGTTTTGTTGTTGTTGCTTGAAGACACTTAGACCTAGGATTACCACTACCTTTTGCTCCACACATCTATACAAGTATTGGTGTGATTTCGAATCGATAGTGATCCGTTTCACAACAGATATGTTATGTTGTATATTCGTGTTGTAGTGAACTATATCATATGTGTTTAGTCGACTGAATGTAAATCAATAATGTATCATGTGACTTGACAAGTTTATGTATCCGACTCTCGACTTATGTCGTTTTCTGTATTGTAATATTAATGTATCTAGTATCAGTTTATAACGCACGTGTTATATATTCTAGACACTTTTAATATGAGCGTTACAGACTATATCCCTCCCAAAAAAGACGCTAATGTAATCACCACTCACATCCTAATCAATCCTACCCCTTCTCCTGCTCTCACGGCAATTTGCCAATTTGCATTGTGACTTACTCATACAAATTACAACAAATATGTATAGTTTTGGTTATACTACCTCTCACCAATCCGACCCGTACTCCTGCTCACACGGCATTTACATTGGAATTATGTAAGGGTCTTCTTCACTCTTCATTCATGTTGGAAGTTCAAAGCCACATATTGTCTTAATACATACAAAATAAGACCTACTGTTATATCCGCACACATATCATTTTCCCCTATAGAGCCTAACTACGAATTCACAAGTGCTGAAAATGGAGAATTCGAAGTCTTAATCCGTACTCCAATATATCAAATTTATTAATAACATTTTTCATTAAAAAAATATCAACTCTCTTCTAGGAGTGGTTTATTTTTTGAATGATAGGAGTGGTGGTTTATGTGATGCATAAAAAATTCCACAAAGTGAGGGACCCACATCAAAGCTTGGCGAATTTAAAAGGAATGATAGTTTGTAAGCCTTTGAAGAGGACCATAAGTATGAAATCCTCTATGTGACCCTGATTTAATTCCCCTATTTTAACAAATCATGAAAATATTCTCCCTTTCATTAAATCAAACTTGTTGGTTCCTTCATTATTATTTTTTTAGTGAAAATTGCGTTTTCTATTGCCAAAATTCTCAAATTTTTAGGCCAAAAATCAAAATTGAGACCAAAATTACAATAAATATAACGATAAAGGGGACAAAAAGTTTGATTTTAAAAGAGGTATTATTTTCATGAATTTGATAATTAGTAGGACAAAAATTAAACAAAAATTTAAGTTCACTTAAAAATAATCAAATAAAAAATAGAACATTATATGATTAGATATTAAATACTAAATTTAACAAAAAAAAAATCAATATTTAAAATCAACTTCAGTCCAGCTCAATGACTCTACCCCCTCCAAAGGAGGGGAGCTGGAGATTCTAGCCCAAAAAGAACGCTAATGCAATCGCCATCTACTCCTACCCTACTCTCAGGGCATTTGCCATTTTTCATTGGAATATGTTTGAATCTTTAAAGCCAATATATTGTCACTTAGTGTATACAAATTAAGACGTATTAAGAGCATAATGACAAATATACAAATGGTGGAGAAATTGGTATATTGAGAATCTTATAAGATTAATAATGAACGACTTTTTTTTTTTTTTGGTACAAATAATGAACGACTTAAATAGAGTAATGAAAGATAAAAGACAAAAGCGAATGACTTTAATTAAGTCGAGTCTTCATTATTACGAAGGGAATATCAAGTGTTTATTACCATATTTTGTGTATAAATATCACCTACATCTCCCATTATAATGCATGCAATATCATAATAAGTCTCATGTTCAATTATAATACATCATTTCATTTCATTGTGTTCAAATTTCCAAAATGCTTCAGAAGATAAAGCTTTTACCAATGTCGTGTCTTCTTTTGTTTTTCCATGTGTTTGTTATGGCCACATCATCTCATGCTGCAACAAAAATCAAAGGCAGTGAAGTAGATGCTCTGTTGAAGTGGAAAGCAAGCCTTGACAACCATAGCAGGGCATTGCTCTCTTCATGGATTGGAAACAATCCTTGTAGTAGTTGGGAAGGAATCACATGTGATGATGATTTGAAATCCATCTACAATGTAAATCTCACTGATATTGGACTAAAAGGTACGCTTCAAAGTCTCAATTTATCATCACTTCCGAAAATCCACACCTTAGTTTTAAAAAACAACTCCTTCTATGGAGTTGTACCACACAATATTGGGGTGATGTCCAATTTAGACACTCTTGATTTGTCACTAAATAATCTCAATGGTGCCATTCCCAGTGGCATTGGTAATTTGTCCAAATTATCTTATCTTGATCTCGGTTACAATTCTCTCACTGGGATTATTCCATTTGAGATAACCCAATTGGTTGGTCTTTATGTATTGTCTATCAATGCTAACTATAATTTAGGTGGATCAATCCCTCAAGAAATTGGTAGATTGAGAAATTTGACAATGCTTGATATTTCTTCCTGCAATCTCATAGGGATAATACCAACCTCGATAGAAAAGATAACCAACATGTCACATCTTGATGTAGCACACAACAGTCTTTCTGGAAACATTCCTGTCAGAATTTGGAAAATGGACCTAAAGTATTTGTCATTTTCAACTAATAACTTCAATGGTTCCATTTCACAAAATATTTTCAAGGCACGAAACCTAGAGTTACTACACTTTCAAAGAAGTGGTCTTTCAGGTTTCATGCCTAAGGAGTTTAAGATGTTGGGTAATTTGATAGATCTTGATATTAGTGAATGCGATCTCACTGGGTCTATCCCTATTTCTATAGGAATGTTGGCCAATTTATCAAATCTCCGTTTACATCACAACCAACTTTTTGGCCAGATTCCTCGTGAAATTTGGAATTTGGTCAACCTCCAGATACTATATCTTGGAAATAACAACCTTTTTGGCTTCATTCCTCCAGAAATTGGACTTCTAAAACAACTCGGTGAACTTGACTTGTCTTCGAACCTTCTCTCTGGTACAATCCCTTCTACAATTGGAAATTTGAGCAATTTATATTATCTTTACCTTTATTCAAACCATCTCATTGGTAGCATTCCGAGTGAAGTCGGAAAGCTGTATTCCCTTTCCACAATCCAGTTGTCAGGAAACAATCTCTCTGGGATAATCCCACCATCCATAGGTAATTTGGTTAATTTGGATTCTATTATCCTTTTTGAAAATTACCTCTCTGGACCAATTCCTTCCACAATTGGAAATTTGACAAAACTCACTATATTAAATCTTTTCTCAAATAAGCTGAGTGGAAATATTCCAAAAGAAATGAATAAGATAACCAATTTGAAAATTTTGCAATTATCTGACAATAATTTCATAGGCCATTTACCTCACAACATTTGTGTTGGTGGAATGTTGACAAATTTCACTGCTAGTAATAACCAATTCACAGGCCCAATTCCAAAGAGTTTAAAGAATTGCTACAGCCTTTTCAGAGTTAGGCTTCAACAGAACAATCTAATTGACAATATAACAAATGGTTTTGGTGTGTATCCAAATTTAGACTACATGGAATTGAGTGAAAATAATTTGTATGGCCATCTGTCACCAAATTGGGGAAAGTGCAAGAAACTCACAAGCCTTAAAATCTCCAATAACAATTTAACAGGAAATATACCACAAGAATTGGCTGAGACAATTAATTTACATGAACTTAACTTGTCATCAAACCATCTTACTGGAAAAATTCCAAGGGATCTAGGAAACTTATCTTTGTTGATCAAACTCTCGATAAGTAACAATCATCTTTCAGGAGAGGTTCCTATACAAATTGCATCATTGCAAGCACTAACTACCTTGGAGCTTGCAACAAATAATTTAAGTGGCTTCATCCCTAAAAGACTTGGAAGGTTGTCTGAGTTAATAAATTTGAATTTGAGCCAAAATAAGTTCGAAGGAAACATTCCCGTTGAGTTTGGCCAATTAAAAGTTCTTGAAGATCTTGATCTTAGTGGAAATTTTATGAATGGAACCATACCATCAATGTTTGGACAGTTAAATCACTTACAAACATTGAATCTTTCACATAATAATCTTTCTGGAATCATTCCTTTGAGCTATGGTGAGATGTTAAGCTTGACAATTGTTGATATATCATACAACCAATTGGAGGGTCCGATTCCTAACATTCCAGCCTTCCAAAAAGCTCCAATTGAAGCACTGAGAAATAACAAAGGCTTGTGTGGTAATGTCTCTGGTCTAAAGCCTTGCTCAACATCAGGTGGCAACTTTCATAGTCATAAGACTAACAAAATTTTGGAGCTAATTTTACCTCTCACTATAGGCACTCTATTGTTAGCATTATTTGTTTATGGGTTCTCATACCTTTTCTACCAAACATCAAGAAAAAAAGAATACAATCCTACAGAAGAATTTCAAACTGAAAATCTCTTTGCAATATGGAGCTTTGATGGAAAAATGGTATATGAGAACATTATCGAAGCAACAGAAGATTTTGACAACAAGTATCTCATTGGGGTTGGAGGTCATGGAAGTGTTTACAAAGCAGAGTTGCCTACAGGTCAAGTTGTTGCTGTGAAAAAACTTCACTCATTACAAAATGAAGAAATGTCTAATCTGAAAGCTTTCACAAATGAGATCCATGCTTTGACAGAAATTAGACATCGCAACATTGTGAAGTTATACGGCTTTTGTTCACATCGGCTACACTCATTTTTGGTTTATGAATTCTTGGAGAAGGGCAGCATGGAGAATATTTTGAAGGACAATGAACAAGCTGATGAATTTGATTGGAATAAGAGGGTGAATGTCATTAAAGATGTAGCTAATGCTTTATGCTATCTGCACCATGATTGTTCCCCTCCTATTGTTCATCGAGATATATCCAGCAAGAATGTTATTTTGGATTTGGAATATGTAGCTCATGTCTCAGATTTTGGTACATCCAAGTTTCTAAATCCCAATTCATCCAATATGACTTCTTTCGCAGGCACCTTCGGATATGCTGCTCCAGGTAAATTCTCTCTTTTTTTCTTCTATATATTAAGGTTACAATATTTTGTAGTTTATCTTTATTTACATGTAAGATGTAATTATTTCGCAATTGCCTAACCTACATTTCATATTTTGTTTACAATATCCTATTTTTCACACGAGAACTCTTCTTTAAATGTTTACAGAACTTGCATACACAATGGAAGTAAATGAGAAATGTGACGTATATAGTTTTGGAGTATTAACCTTGGAAATACTTTTTGGGAAGCATCCGGGAGATGTTGTAACTTCTTTGTGGCAGCAACCTTCACAAAGTGTTATGGACTTGGCACTTGACACTATGCCATTGATAGATAAGTTAGATCAACGTCTCCCTCATCCTAGAAATGCCACTGCTCAAAAGGTAGCATTGATGATAAGGATAGCAATGGCTTGCTTAATTGAAAGCCCACGTTCACGTCCTACCATGGAGCAGGTTTGCAAGCAGCTTGTAATGTCATAGTCATGTTCAAAGGGTTAATTACAGATATATTGTCTCGTATATATAGCCTAAATATTGTGTTTACGAAATATATGTACTTCAATAATACATCATCGTTTTGTGTTTGTAAAATCTTTTTTGGTATTGTGAATCGTTTTAATCATTATTATGAATTTATAGTTTAAAGTACACTCTCAATATTGCTATAATTTAAAGTTTTATTTCTATTTATGAAACTTATTTATATGCCCAAAAAAATGAAAACGTATCTACAATATATAACTTTTGCTTGAGTTGAATCCAATATTGTGTCTCACACATCCTCTTTCTTTCTCTCGCCCTGTATGAAGTGAAAAGGTTTTATGTTAGGAACTATCCAAATCCTAATAAATAATGTTATGTAAAATTCATAAAAGTAAATTTATTTTCTATCTTTTATGCTGAGAATTACACATTAAGTAATAAGCACATGATTTATGCACTGCGAAAAAACCTCCAAATAGATACATAAATAAAGGATGAACTATCTGATCATAATCGAAGTACACAAGCAACAAAGCGGATTGATTCATTCATTGTGGAACGGTGTGCGGTTGTCGCGATTTGTTGTTTCAGAAGTATTGTTGGGGTTTGCATTCAGCTTTGGGGGTTTGTTTTATTTTGCATAGGCCTTGAGGAATTAGATGTGTTGTGGAATCATTATCACAAAGGGTTGAACCTGTTTTGTTTTCAATTGCTTTCGTGGTTGTGTTATATCTATTTTTGTATCGTTCTCGTTCAATCCTTAGCCTGATACGTCTTGTATAGGTCAGGAGTATTAATAAATTTTTTCGATTGAAAAAAAATCATTGATAAGTTGCTCAGAACTGCATTTTTCAGAATGACCGGTAAACAAAAAACTAAGAGCTTGTCATCATAGTTTTCTAATATGGGAAGTGTGACCCTAGAGACTAAATATGATGAAATCTTAAGTTGGGGTAGGATCTGAAGAATTTTTTTTCAGGAACTTAAAATGAAACTTCCTCAAATGGGAGAGACTAAACACAAAGAACGCTATTTCAAATATTATTACCATTGGCAAATATTATTACCATTAAGTATCTATTATATGTAAACAAATTATGTAAACAAGATTTTGTTAAATATTTTTTATGTAAAGTGTGCATGCAGTAATAGAAACTGTTTCCCTATGGCATCAGATCAGCTTTATTCTTTTAAAAACCAAGTTCGATAGAGAAGACTCTCCATTCAAAAGGACTTTCTTCAATGCTTCAGTCTAGTTCCTGCTTTGGACTTAAAAACCATCTATTCGTTCATTCGTGTACGAAGAGAGATATGAACAAGGGAACATCAGTGGTTCGAAAAACATACTTATTATCCCTTTGACAGCCATACTGTGATATATACAACATATATGAGCTAAGGGATACGAGTTTTATGTTATAGGTCGAAGGTTCGAACCCTGAAAATTAACTTACTAGCAACTTGCAAACATTTGCTTGTAAAAAATATATATACAACAAAGGAATATATGTGAAATTACTAAGAACTAAAAACTATTTGAGAATTGATACACACAAGATGTTAAGTAGGTCTAGTTAAAAGGACCAGCGATCCCTTTTCTCTCACCGTTGATTTTATTATTATAAAAATTAAATGCGAAATGTTAATGGAACCTCATTGAAAGGAAACGCCAACGACCCTCATTCCTTCATCTTTGATTTTTATTTACTATTTAAAAAAGAGAGATACGAACAAGGGAATATCCATGATTCCAAAATGGTAGATATAAATGGTGGGAACCTTCTCAAACAAGTCATCTTAAAAGAAACAACTATTTGTCAGCCTAATATAAGAGCTCATATTCTATGAACATTGGTGTGCCCGTTAACAAGAGAACAACCTAAGGATCAACTGTTGAACATATTAGAGAGAATAGATGAAGAGACTTTCCCACAAATAATACACAAGACTCACTCACACATACGTACAACAGAAACGATAGATTAAGAAAATTTCCCATAAATATTATTCCATTCAACTCAGTTTTATACATCCATTCGTGTTAAACGGCAGGCCTTTTATAAGCTTACAATTTTTAATTGTTAAGACAAAACTAAAACGGTGGTACAGTTGTAGGGGGGTATTGCCTCCATGCTATCAAAATGCACGATGTCTACAATTTCTTAATGTTGAAGATTAGTGTTCAAAAAAACAAGAACATGTGTCTCAATCCTTTTAGGTGGTTCTTCTATATTTATATTTCAAAGCTTGACTTCCAGCAAAATTCACGAATTTCTGCAACTGTACTGTTCAATAAACTCTTCCTCTTCGTAACGATTTGACTTCCATCAATACCAACCTCCCTTCCCGAATAACAATCCTCCGTTCCGTAGGTGCATCCGAATCAGCTTTTTGCTGCCATTACACTTGTACCTAAGGTGTGTTGTCTTTTACTGGCTTAAGAATACTTGTATATCTAATGTTTGTCTCTTCAGTCTCTTGATTTTCCTATATCTGTACTTGAATTTGACATTTGTATGTTTTCTATATTGAAAATAGATCTAATCCACTAGCCTTTATTAACCAGATTTAATTACCAAGTCATCTATTTCTTGTGAGACCTGAAAATGTTGATCTTGAGGTAAAGATTTTATTGCAACTGTGTAATGTTTTCAAACCTGAAGATGGGGTAAGATAGCTTTAGCCCAAATATTTCCTTATGTTGGAACATTTTTGTTACTCTACATTTTCTGTTATGGTTCTGGTCTTATCATTTTTTATATATAATTTAGATCAATATAATTGTACAGAATTGGTCTTTATATTAGACCATTTAATCTCATTGTTTAAGGATGTGCTAGGAAATAGATATTTTTTATGAGTGGTATATCGAGAAGAAAAAAATGTCAGTTATGGTGTAATATGGTTTGTCTATGTCTGTAAATTACAAAGATATGACTATATTGCTTTTGTCTATGTCTGTGTGAAATATAAAGATGTATGCCTATCTTACTTTTGTCTATGTACTCATCATTTTTATTTTGTTGAAGGCTTCTTCTTTCGGAATTTTGAGTGTGAAGAAACAGAGTTCATTGAGATATTAGAAATTCCAAAGTTAATATAGAGAAATTGAAGAAGCTCTTGTGATTTTAGTATATTCAATCTGGGAGCCATTGAAGGTAATATGAAGAGAAATGGGTAACAAACAATATATGTTGGTTTGTTTAAAGTCTCAAGAAGTCGTGATGATGTTTCATGTATAAAGGGATGAAATTTGTAAAGGCAAGTTTTTGGTTTAATTTTGAATCACTAGTTGTTCTGGGATGAAGTCTCTCTTTTTTGTGATACTATTTTTTTTCTTTCTAACACACTCTCAGTTAAACCTTTATAATATATATATACTGACCAATTAAAGATGGAAATTGCTTTAAAATAGATGACAAACTTTTGTTAGAAATTTAATAGGAGATTTTTGTTGCATTATCTAAGCTATATAGCTAGAGAACATTAACTTTTGAATAGAATTTAGTTGTGCATTGACTATGAGTTTGCTAGGACATCTTTATCATTAGCAACTGATTAACAGGGAAAATTTTCCTAGCCAATCAGCGTCCATGCTCGAACAAATATAGCTGCTATTCGCGACCAATCCCTAGTTAATGATGTTGCTATGGGCTAGCTACTAATTAGCTATCGTAGCTAATCCTGGATTTTCTTGTTGAGAATAGAACTAACCTCATTCCCTGATGACTTTATCCTTCCAAAATAGACGCAAATTTGTTTGCGAGTTTGGAGGTGAAGGAAGGGGAGGGTTTGAAAATAAGGGAAGTAGCAAGTGGAAGAAATAGATGACAATACAAAACTCTCCTCATTTGGGAGAACTCAAAAATTGTATTGGATGAGGATTTTTGGGAATTTTGGAGGGTTTAAATGAGTTATTCAAATTTAATCTAAATAATTATAATATTCTTATAATTAAAAATATATTAATTACAAGCATTAATTTATCATTCTCGAAAAAATTACTCTTTCAAAAAAAGGTTAAAAATATATTTACCCACCGTAATATAGATCATTTCCGGTTTTCCACCCTGCAAATATCTGTTTTTTTAGTTTCCGTCCTTGTAATTTGAAGATTTTTGGTTTTGGACCTTCATGAAATTTGATGGTACAAAATCGTTGATATGGCGGGGGTAAACCGAAACTTGTTCAAATTAATAGGGGTAAACCGAAATTAGCTCTAATTAACAGGGGTAAACCAAAACTTGCTCAAATTACAGGTGATGAAATTTTCCATGACGGTCCAAAACAAAAATAATCTTCAAATTACAAGGACGAAAACTAAAAAAAATATATACAATGTGGAAAATCAGAAATAACATATATTACAGAGGATAAATCACTATTAACTCTTCAAAAAATGTGAAATATTATACCATTTTTTCCTATATTTCTATCCTTCCAAAACCTCCCCTTTCATTCTCCTCCAAACTCCCAAACAAAGTCAAAATCGTTAATGCAATTACCACTCACATCCTAATCTATCAATCCTACCCCTACTCCTGCTCTCACGGCAATTTCGATTAGGACATGTTATATGAATATTCTTCACTTGTGTCGGAAGGTTAAAGTAATCATATTGTAACTTAGTGCATAAAAATTAAGATGTATTATTGTACCATACAAATATCTATATATTTGGTTATTCTAGCTAGTTCAAATTTACCTCTCACATATCAATCCTACCCGTACTCCTGTTCACACGGAATATACCATTGGAATTATGTAAAGGATCTTCTTCACTCATATTGTTGGAAGTTACCACGTATTGTCTTAATACATAAAAATTAAGACCTACTTTTTTTTTATTTAAGGAAATTAAGACCTACCACACAAATATCATTTTCCCTTAAGGAGTCTAACTACAAATTCGCAAGTGCTAAAAAGTGGAGAATTGAAAGTCTTAATCTGCGCTCCAACATATCAATTTTTTTTAGGATTTTAGCAGATCAGCTGATTTAAACTAAGGAATGATGAGTTTCATGTCTTAGGTTCAAAAGAACGAAGAAATATATATTACTCTAACAATTACTTCATCTGTTTCAAAATACATGTCACAATTTTACAAATGTGCTTTTTTTTGTTACAACAATGTGCATTGTTCACGTAACTTACTTTGACTATATTTTTTAACTAATATATAAAGACAAATGTTGTCATGTAAGATTGTGTTTGATTTATCATGATGAATATTTTTAAAATATCAAATTAATATAATTTTTTATTATATTATATTAAAGATATTAATTATCAAAATTGTGTATTGACATGTGTACAGTGGTTGATTGCGACATGTATTTTGAAATGAATTGAGTAATTAGTAAGATTTTCTTTCAAAATAATAAATTAATTAGTAATTGTTTACAAATGTTTTTTGTAAACAAATACCGACTGAATTTGATTATAACAAGAAGGACTAAACCAGAGATCCTATGACATGTTATGCAGCATTTTGTTGTTGTGCGTTCATCGAGTTCATAGGTTGCTTAACGAACGGGACGAGACTGTGTGGCGTCTTTCGACAAATTTTTAAAACATTAAATTTAAATTGCTGAAACTTTAAAAAAGAAAAAGTGCAAATGCCATTTTCTTCGAGGAGAGCTGGAGATTCTTCTAGCCCAAAAAGGACGCTAAAGCAATCACCATCTACTCCTACTATGTTCTCACGGCATTTGCCATTTTCCATTGGAATCTGTATGAATCTTCTTCACTCATGTTGGAAGTTTAAAGCCATCATATTGTTACTTAGTGCATACAATCCAAGATATATATAATGACAAATATACAAATGGTGGAGAAATTGGGTTATTGAGAAATCTTATAAGATTAACAATGAACGGCTTTTAATATTTTGTGGTTCTAAATAATGAACGACTTGGATAGAGTAATGGAAGAAAATAATATTTTTTTATGTGGCTTAGTTTAAACTCATTATCCCCGTGTTAATCCAACTTGTGTCTCTCATCTAAACCACCAAGTATAACTTATCACTCTTATAATTAAGTCAAGTCAAGTCTTAGATATTACAAAGGGAATATCAATTTTATTTTTACCATATTTTGTGTATAAATATCACCTACATCTTCCATTATAATGCATGCAATATCATAAAGAGTCTCTTGTTCAATTATAAAACATCAGTGATTGACTATACTTTCATTGTGTTCAAATTCCCAAAATGCTTCAGAAGATAAAGCTTTTACCAATGTTGTGTCTTCTTTTGTTTTTCCATGTGTTTGTTATGGCCACATCATCTCATGCTGCAATAAAAATCAAAGGCAGTGAAGTAGATGCTCTGTTGAAGTGGAAAGCAAGCCTTGACAACCAAAGCAATGCATTACTCTCTTCATGGATTGGTAACAATCCTTGTAGTAGTTGGGAAGGAATCACATGTGATGATGATTCAAAATCCATCTACAAGGTTAATCTCACCAATATTGGATTAAAAGGTACACTTCAAAGTTTTAATTTCTCATCACTTCCGAAAATCCACACCTTAGTTTTAAAAAACAACTCCTTCTATGGAGCTGTTCCACACCATATTGGAGTGATGTCAAATCTTAACACTCTTGATTTCTCACTAAATAATCTCTCTGGTACCATTCCCAATAGCATTGGTAATTTGTCAAAAATATCCTATCTTGATCTCAGTTTCAATTATCTCACTGGGATTATTCCTTTTGAGATAACCCAATTGGTTGGTATTTATTTCTTGTCGATGGGTACTAACCATGATTTAAGTGGATCACTCCCTCAAGAAATTGGTAGATTGAGAAATTTGACAAAGCTTGATATTTCTGCCTGCAATCTCATAGGGATAATACCAACCTCGATAGAAAAAATAACCAACATGTCACATCTTGAAGTAGCACAAAACAGCCTTTCTGGCAACATTCCTGACAGAATTTGGAAAATGGACCTAAAACATTTGTCACTTGCACATAATAACTTTCATGGTTCCATCTCACAACATATTTTCAAGGCACGAAACCTAGAGTTACTATATTTTCAAAAAAGTGGTCTCACTGGTTTCATGCCTAAGGAATTTGACTTGTTGGGTAATTTAATAAATCTTGATATTAGTTACTGCAATCTCATTGGGTCTATCCCTATTTCTATAGGAATGTTAGCCAATATATCAAATCTCCATTTACATGACAACCAACTTTTTGGCCACATTCCTCGTGAAATTGGGAATTTGGTCCACCTCAAGAGATTACATCTTGGAAATAATAATTTTTCTGGCTTCATTCCTCCAGAAATTGGACTTCTAAAACAACTCGGTGAACTTGACTTGTCTTTGAACCATCTCTCTGGTACAATCCCTTCTACAATTGGAAACTTGAGCAATTTATATTATCTTTACCTTTATAGAAATAATCTTGGAGGTAGCATTCCTAATGAAGTTGGGAAACTTTATTCTCTTAAAACAATCCAATTGACTTATAACAAATTGTCTGGGCCAATCCCACCATCCATAGGTAAGTTGGTCAATTTGAATTCAATTTTGCTTGGTGCAAATAAGCTCTCGGGACTTATTCCACCTTCCATATGTTACTTGATTAATTTGGATGCTATGGACCTTGCACAAAATCAACTCTCTGGACCAATTCCTTCCACTATCGGAAATTTGACAAAACTCACTGAGTTATCTCTTTCCTCAAATGCTCTCACAAGACAAATTCCACCTTCCATATGTAACTTGGTCAGTTTGGATTCTATTTCCCTTTCTATAAATAAACTCTCTGGACCAATTCCTTCCACTATCGGAAATTTGACAAAACTCATTGACTTAAGTCTTTTCTCAAATGCATTAAGTGGTAACATTCCAACTGGAATGAATAGACTTACCAATTTAGAAAGAGTGATGTTAAGTGACAATAATTTCACAGGTCAATTACCACACAACATTTGTGTCAGTGGAAAGTTATATTGGTTTACCGCATTCAATAATCATTTCGCAGGACTAGTTCCAATGAGTTTGAAGAATTGCTCCAACCTTTATAGAGTTAGGCTTCATAAAAATCAATTAACTGGAAATATAACAGATGGTTTTGGTGTGTATCCACATTTGGTCTACATGGAATTAAGTGATAATAACTTTTATGGCCATATATCACCAAATTGGGGTAAGTGCAAGAATCTCACAAGCCTTCAAATCTCCAACAATAATTTATCAGGAAGCATTCCGCAAGAACTAGGTGGAGCAACAAAATTACAAGAACTTAATTTGTCTTCAAACTATCTTACTGGAAATATTCCGAAGGAGCTAGGAAACTTATCTTTGTTGATCAAACTCTCGATAAGTAACAATAATCTTTTGGGAGAAGTTCCTATACAAATTGCATCACTGCAGGCACTTACTGCCTTGGAGCTTGAAAAAAATAATTTAAGTGGCTTCATCCCTAGAAGACTTGGAAGGTTGTCTGAGTTAATACATTTGAATTTGAGCCAAAATAGGTTTGAAGGAAACATTCCCATTGAGTTTGGCCAATTAGAAGTTATTGAAGATCTTGACCTTAGTGGAAATTTTTTGAACGGAACCATACCATCAATGCTTGGACAGTTAAATCACTTACAAACATTGAATCTTTCACATAATAATCTTTCTGGAACCATTCCTTTGAGCTATGGTGAGATGTTAAGCTTGACAATTGTTGATATATCATACAACCAATTGGAGGGTCCAATTCCAAACATTTCAGCCTTCCAAAAAGCTCCAATTGAAGCACTAAGAAATAACAAAGGTTTGTGTGGTAATGTCTCTGGTCTAGAGCCTTGCTCAACATCAGGTGGAAACTTTCATAGTCATAAGACTAACAAAATTTTGGTTCTGGTTTTACCCCTCACTCTAGGCACTCTATTGTTGGCATTTTTTGTTTATGGGATCTCATACCTTTTTTGTCAAACTTCAAGCACAAAAGAAGACAAGCCTGCAGAAGAATTTCAAACTGAAAATCTATTTGCAATATGGAGCTTTGATGGCAAAATGGTGTACGAGAACATTATCGAAGCCACGGAAGATTTTGACAACAAGCATCTCACTGGAGTTGGAGGACATGGAAGTGTTTACAAAGCAGAGTTGCCTACTGGACAAGTTGTAGCCGTGAAAAAACTTCATTCATTACAAAATGGAGAAATGTCCAATCTAAAAGCTTTTGCAAGTGAGATCCAAGCTTTAACAGAAATCCGACATCGAAACATTGTTAAGTTATATGGGTTTTGTTCACATCGACTACATTCATTTCTGGTTTATGAATTCTTGGAGAAGGGCAGCGTAGACAATATTTTGATGGACAGTGAACAAGCTGCTGAATTTGATTGGAATAGGAGGGTGAATGTCATTAAAGATATCGCTAATGCTTTATGTTATCTGCATCATGATTGTTCCCCTCCTATTGTTCATCGAGATATATCCAGCAAGAATGTTATTTTGGATTTGGAATACGTAGCTCATGTCTCAGACTTCGGAACATCCAAGTTCCTAAATCCCAATTCATCCAATATGACTTCTTTTGCAGGCACCTTTGGATATGCAGCTCCAGGTCAATTCCTTTTCTTTTATATTAATTAAGATAGATTATGATATTTTGTAGTTCATCTTTAGTACTTACATGTAAAATGTAACTATTTCACAACTCTGTAATCTACATATCATGCTATTTTTACAGAATCCTATTATTAACGTGATAACTTTTTAAATTTCTACAGAACTTGCATACACAATGGAAGTAAATGAGAAATGTGATGTGTATAGTTTTGGGATATTAACCTTGGAAATACTTTTTGGAAAGCACCCTGGAGATGTTGTAACTTCTTTGTGGCAGCAACCTTCCCAAAGTATTATGGACCTGACACTTTATACCATGCCATTGATAGATAAGTTGGACCAACGTCTCCCTCATCCCACAATTACCATTGTTCATGAGGTGGCATCAACAATAAGGACTGCAGTTGCTTGCTTAACAGAAAGTCCGCGTTCTCGCCCTACCATGGAGCTTGTCTGCAAGCAGTTTGTAATGTCATAATCATCTTCAAAGGGCTAATTACATATTATATATATAAATATATATGTAGCCCAAAGATTGTTTTTAGGAAATATGTTTCGATACTACTTCATAGTTTCAGTTTTGTAAAACCTTTTTCTTACTGCAAATTATTTTAATTTTGTTGTTTCCAAATTTAAGTTGTATTATCCAAGTGTTAAATAGCACATGATTATAAATTTATAGTTTAAACTAAACTTTAGTGGTAACTGAGACGAAATTTTAGCACAATGTCTAGCACTCGTGAATCTATCAAAACGGCAGTGACTTTTTGTTGATCATTAAATCACTTTTTTTTTTGTTATTTGATTTCTTTTATTGAGAGATCAAAGGATTTACAAAACGGATTGCTTAAGGTAAGGAACATTGGCATTGTTTTGTTGGTGCAGTGGTTAATGGAAATACCCAAAAAAATAGTTGCAAGAGATTTTGTGCCCAAGACAGGATAGCTGGAAAAAAATGATAACTTGATCCGAGAAACAAATACCAAACATAATGTTAACTAAATGATAAATCTATATTATAAGGTTGGAAACAATGCAACAAACCTTGAACAACACCAAAAGTTTATTTGTTGGCTTGTTTTGAGTATGCACAGATGTTATTTGTTGGATTTGGGTAAGGGTTTTCCATATTAACATTTATAGCTCCACGATCAGACCTTACCACCTTGCCTCCCACCCTTGTTGAATAATTGAATGATGCTCGTAAGTGGGAGAAGCATAAGCATAGAATTCTCTCACAAGCATGTAGTGTAGCTCTTACGGTGGAGGCATGAGCGCAACACAACCTATTATTGGCCACATGCTTGAACTCCCCTTTTAGGTTAAAATCAAACTCTTCTTCATCAAGGATTCTTTTTGTTGTATATTGACTTAAAATTGTATATGCAGAAGCAGCCCAGAAATCGTGACACGATTTGGGCATCGTGGCACGATTTGCTTGGCAGAGAGCATGCCTTGTGAGATGGAAAATCATGACACGATTTGGGAAATCGTGACACGATCCAACAACTTCCTCAGCAAGTTTACCTGAAAGGGACTGGTCACAACGGTTGGAAAAGCAGAATCGTGACACGATTGGGAAATCGTGACACGATTTTGGAAGCTTGTGACTTGTATTTAAGTGGTTTTCTGCATTCTTTGAAGGAGAGCTGAAGCAAGAGGTCAAGGGTTCACAAAGGGGGAAACTTGAGGGTTGAGTACCTTTGTAGGGATAGTCTCTTGGGTTGAGATAAACATTGTAAACACCTTGGGTAGTGAGATTACATCATTGGAAGGATCATAAGCTTCCTCCGGTATAATCTCTTGTAGGTTCATATGAGTGAGGTGGGTCAACACAAAGGGTATAGATTAGGATTGAAGGCTGATTTCTTGTAACCTTTTGTAACATCTTATCATAGTGGATTGGAGAGCTGCTCTCTACCCCAGATTAGGTCATATTGACTGAACTAGGTTACCATCTTGTGTGTGTTTGTTTTTCTTAAGCTTTCTTATCTTCATGTTTGTTAGTGTCATTGTTTTAAGCTCTACACTTAGGCTTTGGGTCTTTTTTGTTGTTGTTGCTTGAAGACACTTAGACCTAGGATTACCACTATCTTTTGCTCCACACATCTATACAAGTATTGGTGTGATTTCGAACCGATAGTGATCCTATTTTTCACAACAATCGGCGCCCACCGTGGGGCTAAGGCGTAAAGTGGTATAGTTGGTATCATGGGTTCAAAGTGGGACATCGAGAAGTATTGTGGAAGGTTAAGATGCAAGCGGTTTTGACACAACAAAAGTGTGTAGAAGCATTGAAAGGTGAAGCGACGATGCCGGCACATTTGACACAAGCGGAGAAGTGTGAGATGATAGACAAGGCAAAGAGTGTCATTGTCTTATGTCTCGGAGATAGGGTTTTAAGGGATGTCGCGAGGGAACCAACCGCGGCATCGATGCGGGCTAAGATGGAGTCATTGTACATGACGAAATCGTTGGCTCATAGGCAACTCTTGAAGCAACAACTCTATTCATTCAAGATGGTGGAGTCTAAATCGATCTCGGAGCAATTGGCAGAATTTAACAAGATTCTTGATGATTTGGCCAACATTGAAGTTAATGTGGATGATGAGGACAAGGCATTGTTGATACTTTGTTCATTACCAAAGTCTTTTGAGCATTTCAAGGATATCATCCTTTATGGTAAGGAGGGCACCACTACTTTGGTGGAAGTCCAAGCGGCTTTGAGAACCAAGGAATTGACCAAGTTCAAGGACTTGAAGGTTGATGATAGCGGTGAAGGCTTGAATGTTTCAAGAGGGAGGAATGAGCATAGAGGAAAAGGCAAGGGAAAGTCAAGGTCCAAGTCTAGGTCCAAGGGTTTTGACAAATCAAAGTATAAGTGCTTTCTTTGTCACAAACAAGGTCACTTCAAGAAGGATTGTCCGGAAAAGGAGGGCAATGGTAGTTCTTCCGTTCAAGTTGCGGTAGCATCCAATGAAGATGGTTATGAAAGTGCGGGTGCACTAGCGGTCACAAGTTGGGAACCGGAGAAGAGCTGGGTTTTGGACTCGGGATGCTCTTATCACATGTGTCCTAGAAAGGAATATTTTGAGACTTTGGCTCTAAAAGAAGGAGGAGTTGTTCGACTCGGAAATGACAAAGCGTGCAAAGTCCAAGGTATGGGAAACGTCCGTCTAAAGATGTTTGATGGCCGTGAATTCCTTTTAAAGGAAGTGAGGTATGTTCCCGAACTTAAGCGAAATTTAATTTCCATAAGCATGTTTGATAGTCTAGGTTATTGCACTAGAATTGAGCATGAGGTTTGTAAAATTTCGCATGGTGCATTGATTACGGTTAAGGGGTCTAAAATGAATGGTTTATACATTTTAGATGGTTCCATAGTAATTGGTAATGCATCGGTAGCTAGTGTAGTACATCATAATAATTCTGAATTGTGGCATATGAGATTAGGGCATGTTAGTGAAAGAGGTTTAGTTAAACTAGCCAAACAAGGTTTGCTAGGTAAAGAAAAGTTGGATAAGCTAGAATTTTGTGAACAATGCATACTAGGAAAACAACATAGAGTTAAGTTTGGTAGTGACATGCATAATTCTAGTAGACCTTTTGAGTATGTACATTCGGACCTTTGAGGTCCTTCCAAGACTCTTACTCATGGGGGAGGATCCTCTTTTCTTTCCATTATTGATGATTATTCTAGGAGAGTGTGGGTCTTTGTTTTGAAAAACAAAAGTGACACCTTTGAAAAGTTCAAAGAATGGCACACTCTCATAGAAAATCAAATGGGAACTAAACTAAAAGGTTTAAGAACTGACAATGGCCTGGAGTTTGTTTCAGAGCAGTTTAATGAGTTTTGCAGGTTAAAAGGAATCAAGAGGCATAGGACCGTACCGAGAACACCGCAACAAAATGGTCTTGCTGAACGCATAAATAGGACACTTTTGGAGCGTGTGAGGTGTATGATACTAGGAGCTGGGTTACCTAAGAGTTTCTGGGGTGAAGCAGTGACGACTGCAGCTTATTTGATCAACAGATGTCCATCAACGGCAATCGACTTCAAGACACCTATGGAAGTATGGAGTGGGAAACCGGCAAACTACTCAACTTTGAAGGTTTTCGGAGCTTTGGCATATGCGCATATCAAGCAAGACAAGCTTGAGCCTAGAGCTTTGAAATGTGTCTTCATTAGTTATCCGGAAGGTGTGAAGGGCTACAAGTTGTGGAAATTGGAATCTGGTGGAGGATCAAAAGTCTTGATTAGTAGGGATGTTACCTTTGATGAGACCCGTATGGGGATGAAGTGTAGAGACCTAGAGACTTTAGTACCGGAAACAAGGATGGAGGAAACTCAGTTTGAGGTGGAGCTTCCAAGTGAAGAAGAAGACGATGTGGAAGATGAAGATTCAACATCGGAGCCAAGTGGAACTCAACCGGTAGTGGATCCTGATTATCTTTTGGCTAGAGATAGGGAAAGGAGGACCATTACGACACCTAGTAGATATGGTTATGCGGACTTGGTGTGTTTTGCTCTAAATGCGGCTGAAGGTGTGCAAGACTCGGAGCCTAGAAACTTCAAGGAGGCATTTGAGAACAAAGAAAGTAAGTATTGGTTGAAGGCAGTGAATGAAGAAATGGATTCATTGGAGAAGAACCAAACTTGGAAACTTGTGAAGCTACCTAAACACCAAAGGGTAGTTGGATGCAAGTGGATCTTCAAGAAAAAGGAGGGTATTCCGGGAGTTGAGGGTCCAAGGTACAAAGCAAGACTTGTGGCAAAGGGTTTCACTCAAGTGGAGGGGATTGACTATAATGAGATCTTCTCACCGGTGGTGAAACATTGTTCCATAAGGATTCTCATGGCTATTGTGAATTATTTCAATCTTGAGTTGGAACAAATGGATGTAAAGACCGCTTTCTTACATGGTGACCTTGAAGAGACAATCTACATGGAGCAACCGGAAGGTTTTGTGGAGGACAAGTCTAAGGTGTGTCTTTTGAAGAAATCTTTGTATGGGTTGAAGCAAAGCCCTAGGCAATGGTATCGTCGGTTTGATGAATTTCTTTTGAAGACCGGTTTTGTGAGAAGCGGGTATGATTCATGTGTGTACATGTTGAAGAATGGTTAGAAAGTCATTCTCTATCTTCTTCTATATGTGGATGATATCTTGATGGCAAGTTCTAGAAAGGATGAGATTATGAGGCTCAAAGAAAAGTTAAATGAAGAATTTGAGATGAAAGATCTTGGTCCGGCAAAGCGAGTTCTTGGAATTGATATCGTGAGGAATCGTGACAAAGGTGAACTTTTCTTATCTCAACTTAGTTACTTGAAGAAGGTGGTGGAGCGTTTTAGAATGTCAAACTCTAAAATTGTGAGCACTCCCTTGGGTCTCCACACGAAGTTGTCCATAAAACAATGTCCTCAATCCGAGGATGAAAAACAAGCGATGGTTAGTACTCCCTATGCTAGTGGGGTTGGAAGCATCATTGTGAGTCGGTTTATAGCAAATCCAGGTATTGTGCATTGGCAAACTTTGAAGTGGGTGTTGAGGTATTTGAATGGGTCTTTGAAGGGCGGTTTGAAGTACACAAGAGCAACTCAAGGGAAAGACGCTTTGGAGGGGTATGTGGATTCGGATTATGCGGGCAATGTAGACACTAGAAAATCCCTATCGGGTTTTGTGTTTACTCTCTATGGCACGGCTATTAGTTGGAAGGCAAATCAACAATCCGTGGTGGCATTATCTACAACTCAAGCGGAATACATTGCCCTTGTTGAAGGGGTGAAAGAGGCCATGTGGCTGAAAGGGATGATTGGTGAGTTAGGAATTACTCAAGAATGTGTGAAGATACATTGTGATAGCCAAAACGCGACTCACTTGGCAAATCATCAAGTGTATCATGAGAGGACAAAGCACATTGACATTCGCCTGCACTTTGTTAGAGACATGATTGAATCCAAAGAGATCATGGTGGAAAAAGTGGCATCGGAAGAGAATCCGGCGGATGTGTTTACCAATTCATTGCCTAGATCAAGGTTCAAGCATTGCTTGGACTTTATCAAGTTTGTTGAAGAGTAATTCCCTTATGGAGAGAGCAGCATGGTGGTTGATGGTTAAACTGGCATCATCACCAATTAGAAGTCAAGGTGGAGAATGTTGTATATTGACTTCAAATTGTATATGCAGAAGCAGCCCAGAAATCGTGACACAATTTGGGCATCATGGCACGATTTGCTTGGCAGAGAGCATGCCTTGTGAGATGGAAAATCGTGACACGATTTGGGAAATCGTGACACGATCCAACAACTTCCTCAGCAAGTTTACCTGAAAGGGACTGGTCACAACCGTTGGAAAAGCAGAATCGTGACACGATTGGGAAATCGTGACACGATTTTGGAAGCTTGTGACTAGTATTTAAGTGGTTTTCTGCATTCTTTGAATGAGAGCTGAAGCAAGAGGTCTAGGGTTCACAAAGGGGGGAACTTGAGGGTTGAGTACCTTTGTAGGGATAGTCTCTTGGGTTGGGATAAACATTGTAAACACCTTGGGTAGTGAGATTACATCATTGGAAGGATCATAAGCTTCCTCTGGTATAATCTCTTGTAGGTTCATATGAGTGAGGTGGGTCAACACAAAGGGTAGAGATTAGGATTGAAGGCTGGTTTCTTGTAACCTTTTGTAACATCTTATCATAGTGGATTGGAGAGCTGCTCTCTCCCCCATATTAGGTCATATTGACTGAACTAGGTTACCATCTTGTGTGTGTTTGTTTTTCTTAAGCTTTCTTATCTTCATGTTTGTTAGTGTCATTGTTTTAAGCTCTACACTTAGGCTTTGGGTCTGTTTTGTTGTTGTTGCTTGAAGACACTTAGACCTAGGATTACCACTACCTTTTGCTCCACACATCTATACAAGTATTGGTGTGATTTCGAACCGATAGTGATCCTATTTTTCACAACACTTTTCTTTGCAAGTTGTATGAAACACTCCTGATTTTCTCGCCCCTGAACCTGCGGCTGCTCGCATTATAGATCCTCAAGGATGTTTGACCGTATGCATTGCATGATCTTGTGTCCATTTCCTGTAAAAGCATACAATAGTTAACAAGTGCATTGTTACTTGTCTTTTGGTGTAACCTATTTTCTTTCCCATTTTACCCTTATCTTCAAAGACGGTTGCTACTGAAAATCGTACTCCCCTCCTCTCTATTAACTTCCATATTCTTCTCTAATCCAAGCACTAGGAGCGAAGCCAACAACATCTGCAGTGGTAATTATTTTGGCTTGTATTTTAATTTAAGTAACGTATCATATTTTTCCTCTTCTTTTGATATGTTTCATGTTTCCTTTCCTTCCATCTTCTATTTCAATCTTCACTCCTTCCAATTTTATTGCTTTCTTATTTGTTAGTTTATATTATGTTGGTTTAAATATCTTTCTTAAAGTTGAAAGATGCACTCATAGGACTGTATCCACATCAACTTTTCTCCTTCCCTTTCTCTTGCTCTCTAATTTTTATATATTCTTGGTTGAGTACGAAAACAATGTATTAGGTGGCATCTAGGCATAACTGTTTGAGTACGGCTTCCATCTACCACCAATCGATAGGAACCGCTCTCTATTCTTTTTTAATCGTTTTTCCTCCTTTACTATTGAGTCAATTTTATTAATTTTTTGTTGTTTGTGGTTTATATCTATAACCTCTATATCATGTTATTTGCTTTAATCAATCAATAATTATCCGAAAAACATGTATAACTACGTTGCAAGGAGATTGGAGGATAATATCTTTTCCATCTGTATAATGAGATTCTTTACTTCCACCAGGACCGACATTGAGAATGTCATTGTTGAATTTACAATGGGATTATGTACATAGTTGGTAATCAATGGTTTATTCATTTCTATTCAATTTGTATGTTTTTGTCATTTATACAGAAAATGAAGAGCAACTCATTCAAATAAGTCTTTAAGGACAAAGAAAAACCATCCATGATTGTTTTTGTTGTTGCGTTTGCATGTAAAGCTCTTTCATCGGCTTCAATCCCACAAGTTTGTTCCTTTTGTGGGGGTTTTATTTCCGCGTAAGAGAATAGAGGAAATTGATCCAATTTTCTTGGCTTTTTCACATGTTATGGCATGGGATGCATGCACGCAATTTTTCTTTTGCTTTTTTAGGTATGATGTTATTCAACCACCAGCAACCCTCAAATACCATGTCTTCATAATTTGGTGATATTACCTATAGCAATAGTCATCAATATATATTCATATTGTCCTTTGTTCTGGATTTTTAAGTTTCAACTATTACCAATCCTTAAGCGTCAGTTTTATAAAATTTTAATTCACTATTTTCACTATTTCAAAAGAACAAAGGCAGTGGTTACAAAAAAACAAAAACAAAGTGGACTGAGAATTCTTCTCGTTTGATTATTGGTGCATTTTCTACATTTTGGTTACCAAAAAAAAACCAAGGATAACGGGTATAGATGAGCATTTGTGCATTTTGTTTTTGGTGATTGAATATGGGAGAATTGTGTGCATTTTGTTGTTGTTGTTGTTTCTCAAGGTGCTGGGTCCATGCCCACTAATTACGCATGGTTATTCAAAAACAAATTAAACTTTTATATTGTTTAATGAATTTGATTTATTTTGAATTAGTTTTGCTCACCTTTTTTGTTCGTTTCAAGGTGGACGGTGTTTTACATGCGTCGCCGCTGAAATATAAAGGAAATGGAAGAATTGCGAGAGAAATTAAGAAAAGAAGATGTGTGAATGGGCTACAATGGTGATGGTAACATATCAAGGCGTCAAGACGTAGCCGCAAGGGAGGAGAGTAGACGATGCGATCACGTTAGTGTAGAGAAAGATCGTGATAAAATTCATGTCATAAGGAAATGTTGGGAAGGGAAGAGAAGATGAAAGGAAAACGGTAAGAAAATATATGGCCATGGAGGCTATCCTCCAACGACAGTCTAAACTTAAAATCCCATGACAACCATACGAGATGAGGGAAGGGGAAGAGTTCCACCAGAGACCGAGATAGGGATTTACTTACTGTTTTCAATGCAACTTCCCAAGATTTAATGGTACCACAATATTTAATTTCTTCTAGAAACATAAAGTTGTATTCCTCTACTTTCAAACATATTTTTGTAGTTAATCTTAATTCTATTTCTAACTAATTTTCTTGACCTTTCTTGGATGTATTAAAGGTTTTCAACTTCATTAACTCAATAATTGTAGTTTTCTTGAATAAGAACAAACTCGATAAATGAGGCATTAGATAGTTGAAATATTCAAGAGCATGTGGATAAAGACCCATAACTGATTGAATGAACATGTGAATGATCAAGTATTATGACACAATCTGGTATGGTGGCAAAAGTATGATTAACATTACTACAACATATTGAAAGTGTTGATTAATGACAATATGAATCCATTGATAATTTTTTTTACAAGCACGATTATTTTTAATGTTGATTAATTAAAATTCAAAATTGGATTACTACAACGTATTATTGAAAGTAAATATTAATAAAAATTCAAAATTGGATTACTACAACGTATTGTTCCTATTGAAAGCAGTTAGAATTTTAAAATCTGAATTCTACTAGTAGCATTTTTTTCTTCTTTTGTTTTGTGTATTTTCTATTGATTGTGTGTTACCCTTTGATGCATGTTACATGTATGAAACTTGTTGAGTGCACCAGGGGTGATAGAGAAGCAATGCATGCTTATGTTAAGAGAGAGTGTTTGGATAGGTTGCAGACGGGTTTATCGGCGTAGGCGTGATGTTGAGGGTGACAGGGGTGGTAGGGATGGCAGGGGTTGATTTCATGTTGTTGTTGATTTTCTGTGGTTGATGTAACATTTGAATTCTATGTTGTTGATTTTATGTTTGAACTTTTTATGATGTTTTGTAACAATTGGATAATTTCCGTTTTAAATTTAATGTTATGAAAATTGTGTTATTTCTTATCGTTAATATATCATGTTTATATCACGAATGCATGTTTATGTCGTTTAGAAGCAATTTCAAGTGTCAAATGCATGTTTCAGCCACATCACCTCATGCTTCAGCAAAAATGCAAAGCAGTGAAGAAAATGTTCTATTGAAATGGAAAGCAAGCTTTGACAACCAAAGCAAGGCATTGTTGTCTTCATGGAGTGGTAATAAGCCTTGCAATTGGGTGGAAATCACATGTGATGACAAGTTAAAATCTATCTACAAGATACATCTTGCCAATATTCGACTAAAAGGTACACTTCAAAGTCTCAATTTTTCATCACTTCCAAAAATCCATAGCTTAGTTTTAAGAAACAACTCATTCTTTGGAGTAGTTCCACACCATATTGGTGTAATGTCCAATCTAGACACTCTTGATTTGTCACTATATAAACTCTCTGGTAGCATTCCCAATAGTATTGGTAATTTATCAAAACTATCCTATCTTGATCTCAGTTTCAATTATCTCACTGGAATTATCCCAGCTGAGATAACTCAATTGGTTGGTCTTTATGAATTTTATAACGGTAGTAACAATGATTTAAGTGGCTCCCTCCCTCAACAAATTGGTAGATTGAGGAATTTGACAATACTTGATATTTCTTCGTGCAATCTGATAGGGGCTATACCAATCTCGATAGGAAAGATAACGAACTTGTCACATCTTGATGTATCACAAAACCAACTTTCTGAAAACATTCCTCATGGAATTTGGCAGATGGACTTAACTCATTTGTCACTTGCAAATAATAATTTTAATGGTTCCATCCCGCAAATTGTTTTTGAGTCACGAATCCTGCAATTTCTTCATCTTCAAGAAAGCGGTCTTTCTGGTTCCATGCCTAAGGAGTTTGGGATGTTGGGTAATTTAGTAGATATGGATATTAGTAGCTGCAATCTCACTGGGTCAATCTCTACTTCTATAGGAAAATTGACCAAGATATCATATCTCCAGTTATACCGCAACCAACTTTTTGGCCACATTCCTCGCGAAATTGGGAATTTGGTTAACCTCAAGAAACTTAATCTTGGATATAATAATCTTTCTGGTTCCGTTCCTCAAGAAATAGGATTTCTAAAACAACTCTTTGAACTTGATTTGTCTCAGAACTATCTCTTTGGCACAATCCCTTCTGCAATCGGAAACTTGAGCAATTTACAATTACTTTACCTATATAGCAATAATTTCAGTGGTAGACTTCCTAATGAAATTGGAGAACTTCATTCTCTGCAAATATTCCAATTGTCTTTTATTAACCTATATGGACTTATCCCACCATCCATAGGTAAGATGATCAATTTGAATTCTATTTTTCTTGATGCAAATAAATTCTCAGGACTTATTCCACCTTTCATAGGTAACCTTGTCAATTTGGATGCTATTGACTTTTCACAAAATAAACTCTCTGGACCACTTCCTTCCACTATCGGAAATTTAACGAAAGTAAGTGAATTATCTTTTCTCTCAAATGCTCTCTCTGGAAATATTCCAACAGAAGTGAGTATGCTTACCAATTTAAAAAGTCTTTAGCTAGCTTATAATAGTTTTGTAGGTCACTTACCTCGCAATATTTGTGTTAGTGGGAAATTGACACGCTTTGCTGCTCATAATAACAAATTCACAGGTCCAATTCCAGAGAGTTTGAAGAACTGTTCTAGCCTTATAAGATTGAGAGACTTAACCAAAACAAAATGACAGGAAATATAACAGATAGTTTTGGTGTGTATCCAAATTTGGACTACATAGAATTAAGGGATAATAATTTTTATGGTTATCTTTCTCCAAATTGGGGGAAGTGCAAGAATCTGACAAACCTTAAAATCTCCAATAATAATTTAACAGGAAGCATACCATCAGAATTGGCTGAAGCAACAAATTTACATATACTTGACTTGTCCTCAAATCAACTTATAGGAAAAATTCCAAAGGATCTAGGCAACTTATCTGCACTGATCCAACTCTCGATAAGTAATAATCATCTTTCGGGAGAAGTTCCTGTGCAGATTGCATCATTGCATGAACTAACAACATTGGATCTTGCAACAAATAATTTAAGTGGTTTTATCCCTGGAAAACTTGGAAGGTTGTCTAGGTTTTTGCAGTTGAATTTGAGCCAAAATAAGTTTGAAGGAAACATTCCTGTTGAACTTGGTCAATTGAATGTTATTTAAGATCTTGATCTTAGCGGGAATTTTTTGAATGGAACCATACCAACAATGCTTGGACAATTAAATCGCTTAGAAACATTGAATCTCTCACATAATAATCTCTCTGGTAGCATTCCCTTAAGGTTTTTTGATATATTAAGTTTGACAACTGTTGATATATCTTACAACCGGTTGGAGGGTCCATTTCCAAACATTACAGCTTTCCAAAGAGCTCCAATTGAAGCTTTGAGAAATAACAAAGGCTTGTGTGGTAATGTCTCTGGTCTACAGTCTTGCTCAACATCAGGTGGCAACTTTCATAGTCATAAGACTAACAAAATTTTGGTGCTAGTTTTATCCCTTACTCTAGGCCCTTTATTGTTAGCATTTTTTGTTTATGGGATCTCATACCGTTTTTGTCGAACTTCAAGCACAAAAGAAGACAAGCATGCAGAAGAATTTCAAACTGAAAATCTATTTGCAATATGGAGTTTTGATGGAAAAATGGTGTACGAGAATATTATTGAAGCCACAAAAGATTTTAACAACAAGCATCTCATTGGGGTTGGAAGGCATGGAAGTGTTTACAAAGCAGAGCTGCCTACTGGACAAGTTGTAGCCGTGAAAAAACTTCATTTACTACGACATGAAGAAATGTCTAATCTGAAAGCTTTCACAAATGAGATCCATGCTTTGACAGAAATTCGACATCGCAACATTGTGAAGTTATACGGCTTTTGTTCACATCAACTACACTCACTTTTGGTTTATGAATTCTTGGAGAAGGGTAGCATGGACAACATTTTGAAGGACGATGAACAAGCTGTTGAATTTGATTGGAATAGGAGAGTGAATGTCATTAAAGATATCGCTACTTTATGTTATCTGCATCATGATTGTTCACCATCAATTGTTCATCGTGATATATCCAGCAAGAATGTTATTTTGGATTTGGAATATGTAGCTCATGTCTCAGACTTTGGAACATCTAAGTTTCTGAATCCCAATTCATCCAACATGACTTCTTTTGCAGGCACCTTTGGATATGCTGCTCCAGGTCTATTCATTTTTTGTTTATATTAACTAAGTTTATAATAGTTTGTAGTTTATCTTTAGCATTTACTTGTAAAATGTAACTATTTACAATTGTCAAGTCTACTACATTTCATGATTTTTTACGGAACATATTTTTCATACGAGAATTTTTTTTAAATTTCTACAGAACTTGCATACACAATGGAAGTAAATGAGAAATGTGATGTATATAGTTTTGGAGTATTAACCTTGGAAATAATTTTTGGGAAACACCCGGGAGATGTTGTAGCTTCTTTGTGGCAGCAACCTTCACAAAGAGTCATGGACCTGACACTTGATACTATGCCATTGATAGATAAATTGGACCAACGTCTCCCTCATCCCACAAATACCATTGTTCAAGAGGTGGCATCGATGATATGGATTGCAATTGCTTGCTTGACTGAAAGCTCACGTTCCCGCCCTACCATGGAACAGGTCTGCAAGCAGCTTGTAATGTCTTAATCATCTTCAAAGGGTTTAATATATTACATATGTATTGTCACACACACACACATATATATATATATATATAGCCCATTACAGCAGTTGGAGATGCAGTCCAAACCAGTGGAAACTTTGGTTTTCCCTCCGATAGAACAGAAGCCACAGAACAGTGAAGCGCCCCCTTCACTCTGACGAAAGTATCTTTCCAATCTTTTTTGAAGTTAGAAGCATAAGGCGGGAACAACTTCTTACCTGGATGAGCACAGATTGTTACCCATGTCCCTCTATTAACATCTTTAGTCCCATAAAAGTATAAAAAGGGACCGACTAAGGGTTCAAAACCCAGCGCCTTACACAGAATCTCAAAACCTCGGATGAACGCCCAACTATTCGGGCGGATTTGAGAGGGCGCTACGTTCATAAACTTCAACACGTCCATCTCGAAAGAACTTAGTGGAAGCTTCACGCCGAATTCTTCAAGGACCGCCGCATACATGAAGTACTCCTCGCCCACCAAAGATTGCGAACACACCCTCTCGCCCTCGTCACACTGCAGTAGTTCGACATCTTCTTCATGTCCCGTCGATGAGATATCCATCTCACTCCTTATGAAATTGATCGCCGCACTCCCCGTATACAGCGATGCCACACCCGTCACTTCTGGAGCAAAAAACCTCATTATCACACCTGTCCTGATCGCGTCTTCTTTCTCTATCAAGGTGGGCCTAAATAAGCAAATCTCTCGATTCTGATTTACACCTGAAGTAGAATAGAGCAAAACGCAATCACTATCGGAACTGCTGTCGTTACTACTATCGCTATCAGACGACTCATCTGTGGTTGTATCATTCGGAAGACTACGAAAGTAGGCATCCCAATCGATAACGCCGTTAGGACGGGTCGCATGTTTCAAACAAGCCATTCGTAATTTGTTAAGTTCTTTAGGGTCAGACGGAACGACCTTTCTACCTTGTTCGTCGCATTCTTTAATAACTACCATCGTTACAAGGCCTAAAATGACTAGTTCAAAGCAGTAAAGGAGAAAGGATAAGGGTTTACCTGGACGAAATCGGAGAGTTGATGAAGAGAAAACCGGAATAAACGGTTGCGCTAAATCAGAAGAAAGCGGAAGCAGAGGGAACAAAGGAAGCGAAAACTGATAAGCGAAAAGATGAAATAAGATTTTGAAGGGGAAGTAAAGCGCAAATATATAGGAACAGAAGAGTTAAAGTCGCCTTGAAAAGCGCGCTTTCTCTACAGAAAAAGTGGAACACGTGCGTCGCAGGCCGCGATGTGAGCACGTCGCGACAAATGAAGAGTCAGGAAATCTACACCGTCCGATCTATTTCGTAGGTTAAAGTCCTCGCCGACATTCCAAGGAGCGTCTGTCTCGCCCTTCCAGAAAACAAGGCGGGATGTACCACGCCATAGCTTAGGAACCTATACTAAAAAGGAAACTAGACGACTAGTTCTATATAAGAAAAACTTCTTTCGATATAGGAGGGATCTATGACTTAAGGGTGATATAACCACCCTCCGAAGCTATCAAACTGTTAGAAGGATCTTCCCAAAGGATCCCTACGTTTCGTCCAGATAACTCAAACCACTTCGCCTTGTCCCAAGACTCGTGCTTGTTGGGCTATGGACCGTCATTGAATTCCTAAAACTACCCGTAGGATCTTCCCCAAAGGATCCCTACGTTTCGTCCAGATAACTCAAACCACTTCGCCTTGTCCCAAGACTCGTGCTTGTTGGGCTATGGACCGTCATTGAATTCCTAAAACTACCCGTAGGATCTTCCCCAAAGGATCCCTACGTTTCGTCCAGATAACTCAAACCACTTCGCCTTATCCCAAGACTTGTGCTTGTTGGGCTATGGACCGTCATTGAATTCCTAAAACTACCTGTAGGATCTTCCCCAAAGGATCCCTACGTTTCGTCCAGATAACTCAAACCACTTCGCCTTGTCCCAAGACTCGTGCTTGCTGGGCTATGGATCGTCATAATATTCCTAGGAGTCTTAAGGACCTCCAGAAGGGCCTGTAGACCCCCCCAGGAGGCCTTAGCGCCCTCCAGGAGAGCTCTAAGGCCCAAGGCGCGTCCTTTCCAGGGCGCCACCTTAAGTAAACCATTATAACCCGCCTAAAATACTAGATTACCCCTATGGCTTGAGAACCAAGCCATCGAAGCCCAAGCCCACGGCAGACTATGAATACCCCCCTTGAGAGCATTCTCAAGGCATCCAATAATCAGTCAAAACCCTAATAGACAGAAAACCCTAGTTATTCACTACTCGTACTTTTTGCAAGTACACTTTCAAATTTCAATGCAACATTAATTTTTGTTTTGTCAATAATACCTTACATATTTATTGTAGAGAGAAAAAATAGAATGAAATAATAAATAATTAAGGATATTATAGAAAACACACATAATTTCATCAAAAATAACAAAATTTATTTGATTTCTTGATTATCGCAATTTCTCAAAAATGGATATGTATTTTGAAACGGATGGAGTAATTGTTATATAATAAAGAAAGAATAATGATATTTGTATAATTTTTAGATAACAACTTTATTTCTTTTCAAGTAGAATGTAAAGTGATAAAGTTGTTGAGAAATTGACATAAAAAAGTTGTACAATAACTTTTACTATAAAAATGTTGTCTCTTTTATTCTTAAAAAATGATATTTATACCACAATTTTATAATATTTTTTGGACAACTTTATCTTTCATACTTAGATAATGATCTTATCCTCTCTATTCTTTTTTCTCTCTCTCTATTCTTTTTTTAGGTCAAATATAACATTTGGTTGTGTAAGTTTGACAAAAATTACCAAATTAGTCTTATAGGTCATTTAAGTTGTTAATTTAATGTACCATTATCTTTTTAAGGATCTATTTGAAAGTTAAAATTTAAAAAACTTCAAATATATACAATAAATTAACAACTTAAAAGATTTATTTGAAACTTAAAAAGTTTAAAGGATTAACCCAATATTTTTTGTCAAACTTAAATGATCAAAAGAGATATTTAAAACTTAAAAACTTAAAAGATTAACCCAATATCTTATCTATATCATATCATAAACTTAAAAAAATTCACGCATCTCAAACTTTTATCGTATCGTACTTGCATCCGTATCGATATCTTTGGGCTTCCTAGGTTCGTATGTACAAATATGATTCCTCTCCCTAAAAAGAGCCGTTTACCCTGTGAAGTGTGATCTGTCATCCACATCCCTCCATCCAAAGCAAACACCCAAAAAAAACAACAATAATAATAAAATAAAAAAATAAAAACAAAGAAACCATTATTCCTCACTCAAACCCCTTCACCAACCACAAACACACTCAGTAGAGAGCAGCAACAATGCTGCTTCAGTTTCCTCTTCTAATTCTAATCCTAATCCTAATAACACTAACCACTTCCATTTCCTTTCCAACACCACATTCTCACTTCCAACACCTAAACGTAGAAAACGCAATCTCAGAAACTAAACTAAAACCACTCAAACAACAAAACCATAATACCCAACAACCTCAATGGAAAACAAAACTGTTTCACAGAGACAACATAAACCTTAAAAACACCAAAAAAACCACCCACAAAACACGTTTCATTTCACGTATCAACCGTGACATAAAAAGAGTAACATTCCTCCTTAACCGTCTCAACAAAAACACACAACAACAACAAACAACAACAGCAACAGAAGCTAGTTTTGGATCTGATGTAGTTTCAGGTACTGAAGAAGGAAGTGGTGAATATTTTGTGAGAATAGGTATTGGTAGTCCTGCGATTTATCAGTATATGGTGATAGATTCAGGAAGTGATATTGTTTGGATTCAATGTGAACCTTGTGATCAATGTTATAATCAAACTGATCCTATTTTTAACCCTGCTACTTCTGCTTCGTTTATTGGAGTGCCTTGTTCTTCTAACGTTTGTAATCAGCTTGATGATGATGTTGCTTGCCGGAAAGGGAGGTGTGGATATCAAGTTGCATACGGTGATGGGTCGTATACCAAAGGTATGTGTGAACACTTGATAATGACCACACATTTTTGCTTTTTGCTTTTTTGACTTCACTTTCTTGAAAAATTCAAAAGACTTTTCATTTTACTTTTAGATGATGTTTATATTATGTTCCATTTTAGAGAAGACAAAATTGATTCTAAAAAGGTTGTAGAATTTAATTTAACATGTTTGGTTCTTTTAGAGTATAGTTGATTAAGTATAATTGATTTTGTCTAAGAATTGATTTTATATGAAGATAAAATTTCAGCTTATTTTAGAATTGATTTTTACATTTAAATTAATTATTCAACTCACTTTTAGCTAAACATAAATCATTTTACTTTTAAGTCAATGTTAGTTGGAATCAATTCACTCAAAATAAATTTTTATCGGTGTAAGATTAAACATAACCAAAAAATAGCAGTGGATAATTAAATTGCTCAAGTAATCAACATGTGGTTGATCACTCTGATTCACATTGAGTGTATGTTTGGTTTTATTTTTAGATGATAAAGAATTAATTTTAAAGGTGTAAAATTGATTTTGATATGTTTGATTGCTATCGAGTAGAATTGATTTTGTTGCAAACTTAATTGAAATTGAAAGCTAGAATTTTTTGATTTTGGCTAAGGAAATTGTTTAAGAAATCAAAATATAAAAATTTTGCATAGAAAAATTTGTATTTATGACTTTGACTACTACTTAACTTATCTTTTGAAGATTCCTTTAACAATGTCCTTAAATCACTTGTTGACATAATTTATCCAAACAAAACTCACTTTATTTTCAACTTTTGTTTAGTTAGAATCAATTTTATAGAATTAAGCTAATTTTACTTGTTGATTTTAAATTTTTATAGTTTTACTCATATTACCAGTGCAATATTAATTAAGCTTGATTGTAATGTGATCTAAAAGTAAAATTCATGGTGTCTTTATCTAACCTGATTATTGGTTTCCAATGTTGATAAAGGGACGCTTGCCCTTGAAACCATAACCATCGGGCGTACCGTTATCCAGGACACTGCAATTGGGTGCGGACATTGGAATGAGGGAATGTTTGTTGGAGCAGCTGGGTTGTTAGGCCTCGGAGGCGGACCTATGTCCTTCGTGGGCCAATTGGGAGCCCAAACCGGCGGAGCTTTTGGATATTGTCTCATCTCTCGAGGCACTGGATCATCTGGTTCACTCGAATTCGGGCGCCAAGCAATGCCCGTAGGTGCAATGTGGGTTCCTCTCATTCATAACCCATTCTACCCTAGCTTCTACTATGTCTCACTTTCGGGTCTTGCAGTTGGAGGCATTCGAGTCCCCATATCCGAACAAATATTTCAGTTAACTGATATCGGAACCGGAGGAGTTGTCATGGACACTGGCACAGCCATTACCAGGTTACCTACTGTTGCCTACAATGCTTTTCGCGATGCATTTATTGCTCAGACAACAAACTTGCCACGTGCTACCGGAGTTTCTATTTTTGACACATGTTATGACTTGAACGGTTTTGTGACCGTTCGAGTTCCAACAGTGTCTTTTTATTTTTCAGGTGGTCAAATCTTAACCTTTCCCGCCAGGAATTTTTTGATCCCGGCCGATGATGTTGGAACTTTCTGTTTTGCATTTGCTCCTTCACCTTCTGGTCTTTCCATCATAGGGAATATTCAGCAAGAAGGAATTCAAGTTTCCATCGATGGAACTAATGGTTTTGTTGGATTTGGACCCAATGTGTGTTGAACCAAACATTGTATTGTATACCAATCAAACAATCTCGAATTTTGGTAGGTTATGTAATGTCACGTATTGTATTAACACATTTATTATATATTATGTATATTTGCATGTAGGAGAAATAGAATAATTGCTCTTAGTGTTGTTCCTTATTTATAGTTACCTTTTTCTATGGAAGTATATTTTTTAGTGTTGCTCGTGCGATGGATGTTTCAAAGTGAAGAAAAGTAGTACATGTGAGTGATGGTGATTAGTGGGGGGCAGGATCCGACAATGCTGTTGTAGTAATCCACTAATTCTGACTATAGTTAAAAGAATCATAGAAAAATATTCATTGAAATGTGGTCTCTATGATCTTTGATCCAACCACCGTGTATATATATATATATATATATATGCTGACTTCGTGAGTTAGTAAAACTTCTGATTGAAGCCTAGGTAAAAAATGTCATTGATTAGGTTGCTTTGATATTAGAATAACATTTTCTTTCTTCTACTCTTGCATTGTATATCTGACTTGGATTTTCTAAGTTCTAACGTTAGAATTTAATTGGAGATAATATTAATGATTTAACTATTAAATTTGGAGTATTACTTTTTCCACGCTATGGTATTCTAGCGTGCCTTACGTTTTTTTTTCCAAAAATGTTCTTGAAGTTTCTGGATTTTATAATTTGGAATGATGTTTTTCTTCTAGGCATGGCAATGTGGCGGGGTGGGGACGGGTTTTGCTTTTCCCATCTCCATCTACTACTCCCATAATATACTTACTCGTTACCCTATCCATATCCAACGGGGATGAGAAATTGAATCTCATCCCCGTCCCCATTGGGTTTGGGTATTCCCGCCTCATCCCCGTCCCCACAATGAATCAAATTTTTTAATAAAAAAAGAATTTTATTAAGCTTCAGTGGTAATGTTGTATTGCATTATCCAACAATTTGCGCTTATTTTAATATTTTTTACCGAATAATTCAATTGCTTCTTTAACTATCAATGAAAGTTCTTATATCATGACAATTATCAAACCAAATAACTTGACATGTCATTATCAACCCCCTCAACAAAAACAAAAACATGACCTTTCTACATTCGGGTAGGATTTAAGTATGGGTTCGGGGTGGATACATATATCTCCGTTACCCGTATTTTGAAATCGGAGAAAACTCAAACTCTTACTCAAACCCAGTCAAATCGGGGTTGGTTTGGGCAGGTACCCATGGCCATGGGTAAGAGTTTTGTTGCCATGCCTAGTTAAAGGGTGAAAAATGAGTTACGGATTTTTCCGGATTTTGTAATCCGGAAACTTCAAAAAATAGGGCGCGATACATGATTTTTTCGGATTGCATAGTCCGGACACCCCCTAAACACCCTTTTCAAGGAAAAAACAGTTCGGATTATATATCAGCACAAATTTTAAACATGTTTGTAACGTGGATAGCCATTTCAGGGAACAATATTAATCTTCCTAACTATCATCCTTCTGTTTTGAGTCATTGTTACATGTTCTTAGTCAAAATCCGGTTTTCGGGATACTTGATCGGATTGCTCCGAAACTTCCACAGAAAATCAGAAAAAAAAATTCAAGGATCATGACTCTCATAGACGGGACGTCTTATGGGACTCCACCCCTCAAAATCCAAAATTTCATCGTTTAGACCCATTTTTTAATTTTTTTAAAATTTTTCATATCTTAGAAAAATCCGAAAAAATTTGCATTAGTTTTATTTGATTTTTATAACTTTTTGGTGGTATTTTTATATTTATATGATTTTATTTGACAGATTTTTAGCATCTTTTACTTAGTTTTTTGTTTTGTTTTTAAACGCAAAACTCAAAACTGCTGAAATGTGAGAGTGTCTGATGGCCGATTATACATAAGAATTGTCCGAATTATAAAATCTAAAATAGTAAACATGAATCCGGATTTTAAAATCCGAACTGCACAAGGGCATTTTTGAAAATTATACAGGGTGTGGGTGTAACGCCCACTTTATTTATTTATTTATTTTATTAGAGTATATAGTATATTATTATATATTATATGATTTTAATGATGTTTGTGACGTATGAGATGATGTTGTGGTGTGACGTTTATTTTATTGTTTAATAAAATAAAATATGTGATGGAAATTAAGATGGGATATAATAACAAATATTTAGAGAGATGAGGTTGTTTTCATAAATAAGATAGAGTTGTGGGATTAAGTGAGATTAGTAAGAGGTATATAAGGAAGTTAGGTTTAGAGGAAACAGTCAGTACGTTACAGACTTTTGTCAAGAAGGGAGAAAAGTGGCTAGAGAAGAGGGAACCCCAATTCTGCAATATTACCAGGTAAGGGTGAGCCTAGCTTCAATTATATTACTGTAATTCATCTATTTATGATTAACGAAGGAATTAGGAGGTAATTTGAGGGATTCCATAAACTAGGGTTTAGGGGATTTTTGGATGAATTGATGTTAGAATGATGTGAATTGGTGTAGAAACCTGTTACAGAACCTAGATTAATCACTAGGACTATAATTCTGATAGATTAGAAGCATAAAACGAAGAGATTGGACGAGTTTTAGCGAGGTTATGAGCGAACCCGCAGCCTGTTCTGCGACCGCTCGCCGTGGCGAGCAGACCTACTCGCCGTGGCGAGCAGAACAGTTTAACTCGCGAGGCGAGCAACACCACTCGCCGTGGCGAGCAACCCTTTAGTGCTCGCGAGGCAAGCAACATCACTCGCCGTAGCGAGCAAGTGACAGAACGCAATTTAAGTAGCTCGCCGTGGCGAGCAGTCCCACTCGCCACAGCGAGCAATGTGGTCTCAGACCACTATAACTTGAGTTTTAGAACTCTGTTTTGAGCGAGGCTTTGAGGGTAGACTTTTGGATAGCATTAGAGATGTTTAAGACCTAAATTAGAACATGTAATGACGCTGTAAGATGATTTTAAGACGTTGGCGTTAATCTATGATTAAAATGATTATTAAGTGAGGTTTGTGAACGAAGTACAAATGATGTTTGTGATGATAACTATGTGCTGTAAATATATATGTTAAGTGTGCTGAGCTGCTGCCATGTATTGTATAATTGCATGTGTCGATAAAGAGTCGTATTTGATGTTAAGACGTTGTAATATCTTGTTTAAGAATTAAAGAGTCGAGTCCATGCATTTGCATATTTTGAGACGGTGGAGCTTATGCTCAAAGCGACGGTGGAGCATTTGCTCAAAGCGACGGTGAAGCTTATTAAAGCTAAAATATTGGTACCACATGCATGATGTTAAGATGTTAGAGTTGCATTTGTCGAGTCTTGTGTCTGAGATGTTTTGAGATGGTTGTTTATGAAGATGTTCTAAGATGATTTGTATATGTGGATGTTTGAGACGTTTCTGTTCTATGTGATGAATAATGTTGTTATTGTTAAGCATAACTATTTGAATTATATGTTAATATAATTGTTGTGAATCTCACCCCTTCTGTTGGAATTGCCGCCTTGTGGGCAAGTGCAGGTGACCAAGCTTAGGTTCGTCGATGTGAGAGGTTCTTGTGGAGTCTTAGGAGCTCTGATACGTAACGGGATGGGGATTTATCAATTGTTTCTATTCCTTTATGTATCGTTTTGACTAATAATGATGTTTTCGACGTAACTTGACTTGAGATGTTTTATGTGGCTTTGAGCCGAGAACTATTCCTTAAAGATTTTGAGACGTTTATGAATTCCGCTGCTATGTTTGAGTATTGTTTAAGAATAAATTATTATTCATTTTGTTTTAAAGATTTTATGAAATGTGACATCCTGATTTATTGAGGTATACTCTGATCATTTGAATGAAATTTTAAAGCTGAGATTTCGGGGTGTTACAGTGGGAGAAGGGCATAGGATGGGGAAAGTAATACTCTGTAAGCTTCGGAAGGGACCTTTAAAATAATGGACGAAAAGAAACCTGTGTTAGACTGAACGTAGCTAATCAATCTGCACTTCAGTTGCCTTCACATCAGATGTGATTGACATGAACCTTCTAAGGAAGATCAATGAGATCACGAATACGACGAATCAGGACAGGGGTAGTTCCAATAAACTTGCAGTTGTTGTGACCATATCCAATAGAAGTTTGGAGTCACTTTCTACAATGAGTTGTAGAAATCCTTGTATTCTAGCTATCTTTAACCCCTCATACATTTCCCACATCTCAACATGAAAAGTATCACAAGTACCAATCTTCCTAGCACAACCAGTTAGCCACTAACCATTGGAGTCTCGAATAAGGCCTCCACAACCTACAAGGTCAAACGACTCCTTATAAGCTCCATCATAATTTAAGTTTAACCAAATCTACATGTGGTTTCTTCCGGCAATTGTCAAATTTAATACCGATATCAAATTTGAAAAAATCTAATTTTAAAATTATCTTTATCATTGTGTGAAGTTGGGACGACTACCGAAACATGAAGAATGAGCTACCATAATTAAAGTTCGTTACTGAAATGTGAAACCACTCGAAGGGGTTATGGTCTCTTTGTGACCTAAGTTGTAGTGCGTGCATTATTCAAATGACGATTTTTCGCTCTTCAGATCTTTTAATATTAAAGAAACTAGTATGATATCCTACCAATCACATGAAATTAATGTACCGATAAAATTTTAATAAAAAGGTATTTGTTTAAATTACATTGAAAATTAGTTTACACAAAAAAAAATACATTTCACACAAAATTAGTGAACATTTAAGTTTCAGATTTTTTAATATTAAACAAACAAGTATGACACCGTACCAAGCACAATAAATTAATGTACCGATAAAATTTAAATAAAAAAAATACATCTCACACAAAAGTAGTGTATATTTAAGTTATTTGACATATAAGTCAAAATAATTTTAAAGTAAATTTAGTATGAATTATAATTATAAAGTTAATTATAATATTATATAGTTTTAATAAATAAAAACTATACTATATAGTTGTATTAACATATTTTGATGAAAATTGACTTAGTTGGTAAGGATATAACTTACGCGTAAGGTTGTGGGTTCAACTCTCGTTGTCAAAGTAAGAAACTCTTTGGTGGATGGTCTATAAATATCCATGTAAATGTTCTTTGAATCTTGAGGCTTGTTATGACCGTGGTGAGCCCTCTGAGCCCAACTCGTCTAGACTACTATGTAACAAAGAAAAATGTATGTAAAATCAATCAGGTTCATTAACAAAAATGCTTAATTTCATGTTTGATCCCTTATGTTTATTTTAGTTTTTAAGTTGGTCTATGTTTTAAAAGTTTTAAGTTGATCTCTTACGTTTTAAAGGTCTCAAGTTGGTCCAAAACGTTACTCATGTTAGAATAAGTTAGTCCCCCCCCCACACTATGATATTGAGTTTAATAAAACAAAAAAAATAAAAAAAAAAGGTTTTAAAAATAATTTTCTAAGTTAAATTTCATCACCCATATTGTCAACCCGAATCCTTAAACGGTCAAGAGACAAAATGGATTAACTTATTCCAATGTGAGTAACGTTTTGAACCAACTTGAAACTTTTAAATCATAAGGGTCTAATTTTAAACTTTTAAAACATAAGAGATCAACTTGAATCCTAAAATAAACATAAGGGACCAAACATGAAATTAAGCCTAACAAATATGTATAGTTAGATATGAACAAATCTTCTGGAATTTCTATCCCGCTCTCACCATTTTCACATGCATTGTCATCACTGTGTTAAATTGAAAGTATCAATTTATCAAAATTCACAATTTCCTTTTACCCTGCTGGCAGGGAAGATGCCCCTAATCTCATATTCACAATAAGCCTAGTGCAATACAATTTGTCCATAGAACGAATGAATTAATTGAAGAAACAATAATATCATACCATAAATCTTTCCTGATTACAGAAAATATTTGTTCAAAATTACTATCTAAAACTATTGTCATTCCGACAAACGTTTGTACTTATTGCGAGGATCTTTTATTTTATTTTTATTTCTATTATGTCATGCATTAATCGGTCAACTACTTCAAAACTATATTGGTGCATCATTGATGCCTCATCCCAAATTAATAATTTCGTTTGAAGAAGTAGTTTTTTCCTAGGCTATCTTTTTTCATGTTTAATGTTGTGAACTCGTTGTTCTCAATAGGAATCGTAAGTGTTGAGTGTGGAGTTCTTCCACCGGGTAATAATATAATTGTAACTCCACTTATCTAACAACCACAAATTGTTTTTTTTCCCCATATAAATGTGTTCCCACTACGACCATAACCATATATGAAAAATAAACCACAAATATCACCAAAAAAAAGGCAATTTTTATGGTACACCCAAAAATTTGAGTGTATTGGTACACCAAATCAATAAATTAATAGTTAAATGTGTTATTTTTTGAAAAGAAAAATTGTTTTTTATTACCTATAATTAAACCTTATTTACCAAAAACGTCAACAAGATAAAATTTAATTTTTCTGAATTTTTAGTACTCATAATAGAGAATTTTAATTATTTTTTACAATAAAATTTTAAAAAAATTAGTATAATTTTTATAAACAATGAAATGATGTTTTTTCTTATGAAATGACATTTTCTAAAATATAAATATCAACGGTTAGCTCTTTATTCAATAAAAATAATAGTTAATTTAAAAAATTTTGAAGTAGGAGTATCGGTACACCTCCGTATATAAGCTCCAAAATACTCCATGATGTTATCATATACACCCATATGTTCATTAGTCTACATCACTAATAGATCATCATGTGTCTTTGCCAATTCAACCCTGTCATAATTTAGCTCATCAACAATAAGTTTATTCATGAAGGTCGGATGGCAGCAATGTTTGATCGTGACTTAGATTTCAATTTTCGAAGCGACCTTCTATTTAGTTGAAGCAGCTTTTCAATATCGATTAATCATTAAATCTTCAAATCATTGTCACTGATTAAGAAATCTGCAAATTCTATATAAAAAATTGAAAAATTAATCTAAAATACGTATACAAAAAATGAATGATATAAAAATGTACTTCGTCTAGTGGCTGACATTGTTCCTAACATTGTTTCTACTAGTGCAACATTGTTGTCAAGGTTAAGAAGATATCGTGGTGTTGGTGTTGCTGTTTCTATTATTCCCAACAACAAATTTCTCTGTCGAATATTTAATTATGGCGTTGCTCCTTTTAGCGCAATCAATAATGTCGATACCGCTCATTTGTGGTTCGATATCATACTTACTCGAGGTACCGGTTCCATATCCGATTATAACACTCTTTTATCTTTCCTTCTCAAAGAGGGGGCACACACCATTGTTATTTCTCTAGCTCAAAAATTGGAATCCTGATCCGATCAGATTCAGGTTTTCCCAGACATTGATACTTGGAAAATACTCATCACTTGTCACTCTAGAAAAGGTAACATGGCCTCAGCTTTCTCTTTATTCGATAAAATCATGAAGACCAGTCATCATCCTAGTACTTCCACCTTGAATGATCTTTTCGAAGGTCTTTCCCTCCAAGGTGAGATTCATAAAGCATTGCTCGTTTACAATGATTTCTTATTAAAGGGTTTTAAGTTAGACTATCTTAGTTATGATATTCTAATCGAAGGGTTATGTAAGATAGGAGAAACTGAAAAAGCCATAGAGTTGTTGAGACAGGTACCGATTGTGGGCGGCTACACCAATTTTTATGTCAGGTCATTCTATAACAATATCATATTCAGACTATGCAAAGATAGACTTGTAAACCAAGCCTATGTTTAGACTTGTAAACTAATATATGGTTATTGCATTGTCGGTCAATTTAAACACGCAATTGCCTTGTTTAGAAAATTGGAGGCATACATGGATCCAAGTGTTTATGTTCTTACTTTAGTTACTGAAGCAGTGGTGAAAGCTGCTAAAAGTACAATTGCTCTTATGATAAAAGGTGGTGTCAAACCTATTGTTGCTAGTTTTCACTCGGTGATTGATGAACTATACAAAGGAGAAGGACGAGTTGATAAGATTACACAAATGGTGGAAACATTGCGACGCTTCAAACCTAAGCTGGAACAATACTACTCCGATTAATTATGGTTTTGATAATAATGATCAGACTATCATGATAACTCTTTTGCCTACTCTAAGACGCTCTCATCTTCTCTTTTATGGTGTAACGTTGTTTGCTGAGAGTAGTTTGTATGCTTTCTAGTTTTCTAATTAAAGGGCTATGCTTTTGCTCTTCGTTGGGAGGTGAGTAAACAATAATAATGTTCAGTGCATTCTTAGATTATGTTTGTATTTGGTTAATTTATGCCCTTCCAACAGATAGGTATCTATTTTGGCAAAAAGAAAAAAAGAAGATAGGTACCTATGTTTCTTGTCAATTAATATGTGATTATGGCTGTGAATGTCTTCACTTGTGACATTTTATTTAGGGCATCAGAACCAGTAGATACACTCTTTAATGCCATGATTTAAAAATACAGGAATGATATCTTTGTATTGGTTTTTGATATAATTTACAACTATTATTAACATTGATGCCTTAACAGACCCCAAATCTTGTAAGACCATCTAGATATTTTAATATCATCCTTCATGTTTCTATCATTCATTGATCTGAATGTATGCATTCCACCCTTTCTACGGGGTTGCAGTACTTTCTCGTGTTTGATGTCTAGGGCTTCTTCAACAACCTGCTGGAGATCCAGTTAAGGCAAAATAGTATTTCTTTAATATGAATATGACCATAAAAAGATTAGGTTCACGCAACAAATTGAACGTATATGAATGTAATGTTGTCTATATATGCATCAACAATTCAACACCTTATTTTGGAATGATAGTTGATACAACATTAAAGAATGAGAATCTTCTAAAAGAGTGAGAATGAAGTGGTAAAGTTTGAAAATGTATTCCCTATAGTTTCTAATTGATGCAGTTGCAAATATCGGTCATCTGATGAAAGTTACACTTCAAAGCTGATTTGTTGGAGTTTAAATTGGAGCCATCCAATCTTCATTGGACAGCTGAAATCAGACGATTTCATAACTGTAGGATTTCCTTGACATCGGAAAATCCTTGTCCCTTTTCCCATTAGTTCACTTTGCTGATAGATCAACAAGTATAAAAGGGTTAATTAAATGATCTAACTAAAGTAGACCTGGAAATTAGTCGAGCTGAGTCGAACTTCATACATCCGGGTTCAGCTCGATACTAAACTACTTCGCCACCAACTTTTTTTTCCAGCTGAATTCAAGCTCGTGATCAACTCAGTTTAGTTCGATAACTCAAATCAAATGAACCAAAAGATTTACATTTTGAAATGATTGTTAAGAAGATCATATGAAGTTGTATCACATATTGTAATCTAATCTTTGGCTGTTTGCATCATCGGTCAATTTAAAAAAGCAATTGCCTTGTTTAGAGAATTGGAAGCATCAAAATACATGGATCCAAGTGTTTATGTTCCTACTTTAGTTGCCGAAGGAGAGGTGAAATTCGCTAAAAGTGCAATCACTCTTATGGTAAAAGGTGGTGTCAAACCTAATGTTGTTAGTTATCACTCGGTGATTGATCGATGAACTTTACAAAGGTGAAGGAAGAGTTAATAAGATTGCACAAATAGTGGAAACATTGCAACGTTACAAAAAGTGGGATTGTTCGGTGAAGTGTTGACGTTACCAAAAGACAATGGTTGCATTCTTGATGACGAAGGTATTGTAACTTGTAGAACAATTAGTCACGCTCTTTATAAAATCTACGGAAATAAGAATGGTGCAAAGGAACTTGTTTGTGGAATAATGTAGTTTAGAAAGGAGCCAATTTCAAAATAATCAGGTCTCCATACAAGCAAGCAGAGATATCATGAAGGTAATAAATGACCCAATTATCTGTGATTGTTAGTAGAAACTCTTAGTTGAACTTTTATTTGATGCACGACATTTACCTTCGTTATTGTATCCCATGAGGACAATACATGCATGTTTCTACTATTTTGTTCTGGCCAAGAAGGTAGTAAAATACCAAAACTCTGGCATTTCTGATTTCTTGGCCACATGGTTAAGTACCAACTTTGCTTTTTCTTGGATTCTACGAAAACATGTTTGGTGTAGCAAGCATTTAAGGAAATCAATGTGATCATTAGAGTCAGAAGAACCGTCGTAGTGCTTAACACTTAGCGGCATCTGGAGTTCCTTTGGTACATGATAATCATTTTTTTTGCTCGTAAAAGCATTTTTTACCACTGGCTCAATCCTGTACTGCTCTCATTGAGGAGTATCCAGGATTCTTGGACTGTTGATTTTGGTTCTAGTACAGAACTTCACATATGGCATTCCTCAATTATTTCCAGCATCTCAAAATGTTTCTAATAATAGAGTTGGTACTTTGTCTAACAATGTAACTGTCCCAGTCAAAGCAATAAGCCCTATCTTGGGGTATCGCCAACATTGTTTCTAATCGTCTCACATTATTTCAATCCATTATCACATACAATAAAATAAAAATAGTTCAAAATGAACATAATTAAAATGACTTGCAATACAAAGTAGGTTCTAAAGAAGTTGACCGATACAAAAAGAAAAGACAAGTAGTGGTATTATTCCTAAAGCAAAATGTTATGACTTTGCAATACAATATAGGTTCAAGAGAGATTTACCAATACAAAACAGAGAAGTAATGGATTTATTTTAAAAGAACCTAAAACTAGTACACAAACTCGTACAACAAAGCTACACCAACAGAGAACTACATTCTCTACCACAAATATCTGAGTAAAAGCAAAAAAAACATTGAAACTTATCTATACTTTATTCCTTAGATAAATCACCACTTTCTATATCATGATTAACCCCTAGAAGATGACTTTGATATTGCAATCTCCTTGCAAACTTGCTCCATTGTAGGGCGATTATGTGGTCTCTCAGTTAAGCAATGAAATGCAATCCTTATAACTGATACCGCATCTTTCTTGATATCATTAGTAGGATAAGGGAGGCGTTGATCCAACATATCAGTCAACAACACAGCATCAATTGTTTGGCCTACAGAACTTGATTGCAACATTGTGGATACAATATCTCCAGGATGTTTTCCAAGAAGTATTTCCAAGGTTAATACCCCAAAACTATACACATCACACTTCTCATTTACTTCCATTGTGTATGCAAGTTCTGTAACAAACACTAAGAGTTATCATTGTGAAAAATAGGTTTCAAAAAACATGAAATGTAGACAATTAATAGAATTAATAAAGAAAGGAAATTAACCTGGAGCAGTGTATCCAAAGGTGCCTACAAAATTAGAGGTCCAATTGGAATTATCGGGATTAAGAAACTTGGCTGTTCCGAAATCTGAGACATGAGCCACATATTCCAAATCCAAAACAATATTCTTACTGGATATATCGCGATGAACAATTGAAGGTGAGCGATCATGATGCATGTAGTATAAAGCATTAGCTACATCTTTAATGGCATTCACCCTCTTATTCCAATCGAACATAGGAGCTTGCTCATCTTCTTTCAAAATCTTGTCCACACTACCTTTCTCCAAGAACTCATAAACCAAAAATGAGTGCAATGGATGTGAACAATACCCGTATAACTTCACAATGTTTCGATGTCGGATTTCTGTTAAAGCTTGGATCTCACTTGCAAAAGCTTTCAGATTGGACATTTCTCCATTTTGTAGTGAATGGAGTTTCTTCACAGCTACAACTTGTCCTGTAGGCAACTCTGCTTTGTAAACACTTCCATGTCCTCCAACCCCGATGAGATGTTTGTTGTCAAACTCTTCTGTGGCTTCTACAATATTTTCATACACCATTTTTCCATCAAAACTCCATATTGAAAATAGATTTTCAGTGTGTGATTCTTCTGCATTCTTGGATTTTTTTGTGTTTGAAGTTCGAAATAGATAATATGAGATACCATAAACAAATAATGCTAACAAAAAAATGCCTAGAGTGATGGGCAAAACTACCACCAACTTTTTGTTAGTCTTATGAGTATGAGAACTTCCGCTGGATGTTGGACAAAGCTTTAGGCTAGAGGCATTACCACACAAGTGTTTGTTGTTTCTCAGTGCTTCAATTGGAGCTTGTTGGAAGGCTGGAATGCTTGGAATCGGACCCTCCAACTGGTTGTACGATATATCTACAGTTGTCAAGCTTAACATATCAACTGAGCTGAAGAGAACGGTACCAGAAAGATTATTATGTGAGAGATTCAATGTTTCTAAGTGATTTAACTGTCCAAACATTGTCGGAATGGTTCCGTTCAAAAAATTCTCACTAAGATCAAGATCTTCAATAACATTTAATTGGCCAAACTCAACAGGAATGTTTCCTTCAAACTTATTTTTGCTTAAATTCAAGTGCAATAACATTGACAAACTTCCAAGTTGTTTTGGGATTGAACCACTTAAATTATTTGTTGAAAGCTCCAAGGTATCTAGTTTTTGCAATGATGAAACTTGTGCTGGAACTTCTCCTGAAAGATGATTGTTACTTACCGAGAGTTGGATCAACAAAGATAAGCTTTCTAGCTCCTTTGGAATTTTTCCCGTAAGATGGTTTGAAGACAGGTTTAGTTCATGTAAATTTGTTGCTCGGCCTAGTTCTGGCGGTATGCTTCCTGTTAAATTGTTATTGAAGATTTTAAGGCATGTGAGATTCGTGCATTTTCCCCAATTTGGTGATAGATGGCCATACAAATTATTATCACTCAATTCCATGTAGTCCAAATTTGGATACACGCCAAAGGCATCGGTTATATTGTCAGTTAGTTGATTTTGTTGAAGCCTTACTCTTGTAAGACTGGAGCAATTCTTCAAACTCTTTGGAATTGGGCCTGTGAATTGGTTATTGCTGGCCGAGAACTTAGTTAAATTTCCACCAGCGCATATGTTGTGAGGTAAATGACCTGTGAAATTATTATATGCTAATTGCAGACTTTCCAAATTGGCAAGGTTATTCATTTCTATGGGAATATTTCCAGTGAGGGCATTTGAGAAAAGAGACAAATAAATAAGTTTTGTCAAATTTCCAATAGAAGAAGGAATTGGCCCTGAGAGGTTGTTATGGTGCAGCACGAATTTGGAAAGGTAAGAGAGCTTTCCGACTTCACTAGGAATGCTACCAATGAGATAGTTGTCATTCAGGTTAAGCCAAAATAAAATGCTCATGTTTCCGATTGTAGAAGGGATTTTACCAATGAGAGAGTTTTGAGAGATATCAAGTTCACCAAGTTGTTCTAGAAATCCAATTTCTTGAGGAATGGAGCCAGAAAGATTATTATTTCTAATGTATAGTTTATTCAGATTGACCAACTTTCCAATTTCACGCGGAATGTGGCCAGAAATTCGGTTGTTATAGAAATTGAGAGTTGATATATTGGTCAACATTACTATTGATTTTGGTATAGTTCCTGTAAAATTGCATGAGCTAAAATCAAGTTCTGTTAGATTCCTCAGTCTACCCACTTCTTGAGGGAAGGGACCACTAAAACCATTGCTACCTATATACAACTTATTAATACCAACCAATTGGGTTATCTCAGATGGAACAATCCCAGAGAGATGATTATAACTAAGATCAAGATATGAGAGTTTGGATAGATTACCAATGGTATTAGGAATGGTACCAAAGAGAGTATTAACACCAAGACTAAGAAAAGAGAGTTTTGACAGAAAACCAATGGTACTGGGAATGTGACCAGAGAGTTGATTATATGAGAACTCAATAGTATCTAGATTGGATTTGACACCAAAATATGGAATAACTCCATAGAAAGAGTTGTTTCTTAAAACTAACTCTTGAATTTTTAGAAGTGATGAGAAATTGAGACTTTGAAGCGTACCTCTTAGTCCAATATCGGCAAGATCTATCTTGTATATAGATTTTGAGTTATTATGACATGTGATTCCTTCCCAACTACTACAAGGATTATTACCAATCCATGAAGAGAGTAAAGCTTTGCTTTGGCTGTCAAAGCTTGCTTTCCACTTCAACAGAGCATCTGCCTCGTTGCCTTGGTTTTCTGCATTAGCATGAGGTGATGTGACCATTACAAACACATAGAAGAACACAAGAAGACACTGCTTTGGTTGTAACTGCTTCATTCTATGAAGCATTTTGGAAATTTGAAAAGAATGAGAGTATAGTTAATCACTCAAAGTATAATAGAACAAGAGACTTATTTGGTAGGATTTGTGAATTTTAATCTAAGAAGTGGATGATATTTATACTCTTTCAACCACGGTTGGGTGAATAACCCATTCATTATTCTACTTGAAACTGTTCAAACAAGTATCCTATAAATTATTGTTACTATATTTATTTATGTTTTAAAAATAAATCTTTTGTTTCATTTTATAAGTAAATATAGTGGGAGCTTCTAAAGTACACCCACAAATTAAAGTGTACCGGTACTCTCGCTTAAATTTTTTATAAATTAACTATCATTTTTTATGAATAAAATAGGTGTTTGTTGACATTTATATTTTAGAAAATATCATTTTATAAGAAAAAAAACATCATTTCATTTTTTATAAAAATCATACTAATTTTTTTACATTTTATTGTAAAAAATAATCAAAATTCTCTATCATGAGTATTAAAAATTTAGAAAAATTAAATTTTATTGCGTTGACGTTTATGGTGAATAAGATTTAACTATTATAATTATAGGTGATAGAAAATAATTTTTGCCTACAAAAAATAACTCATTTAACTATTAATTTAAGAATTTGGTGTACCAATACACTTAAATTATTGAGTGTACCATAGAATTTGCCAAATATAGTATCTTTTATGTACAATTGCATGGATTAATTCGGTGGGAAGTGTCCGGAGTTCGAACCCCGACCCCTGCATGTAATATGCAATATCCTATCAACTGAGCTAAAGGAACAAATAACTTTGAAGTTTGTTTGAATATCATTACCTCGTAGGCAAAGCTAATAAAAATATGCAAAATTACACTTATTGTCTTTTAACTTAATTTGGTAACAATTTTGTCATTTATCTTTATTTTCATGTCATTTTTGCCTTTTTGGCATGTTTGTATATGAGTTTTTATGCATCTAATTTAAAATTAATATGAAATATGATTGAAGGACCATAGAGTTGAACACTAAAAGATCGTATCAAAATAAAATCATAAACTTTAATCTTGAAAATTCATATGAAAATTGATCAAAAGGACGAAAATGATATGAAAAATAAATAAATAATAGAATTGTTACTTGAAATTAAGTTAAATGATGACGAGAATAATTTTGTCTTTAAAATATTATTATTATTTTTTAATAATTTAAAAATAAAAAAATAACATGAGCTAAAATGATTGAATCATAAATATGTACCCATCCAAACTCCTGAGTACGGGGTACATATTTTTCTTTATAAAAAAAATATATTCATTTATTCAAAATGATAAAGTATATCAAATACGACCACAAATTTAGTATAGGTAAAAAAGAAAAAAATGATGAATCAACGAACAAACTAACAACATCCTACTTAGCAACATACAACGGCAAAATACTTATAAATAGTATTATAAAAATTAAATTAGTTGGAGAAACCATGTTACAAGATTTGCAACGTTGACGGTCAAATTTATTGATTGATTATGTAATTTAATAAAATTAATATTTTGATATGAATCAAATGAACACTACACCAAGATAGAAATTCAAACAACGTTACACCATAAAAGAAGTGAAAAAAGAAATTGACGAGTGATTTCATGTATTATTTTAGCAATTCACATTCATGTAAATGATATTATTGTTCATGCACCTCACTCTCACACCACTTGCTGACCTCCATTATGGCTCAATAGTGAACATCATCCCAGTCAAACATAAATTACATCATACCTACTTGGCACATTTGCAGGAGTTATTATTTATTGTTTCGGGTACAATATGCAGGAGTTAGTTTTTTCCGGTTGGTAAAATCAATTTTAATTGGGGTTGTTGTAATTGTTTTGTTGATTTAATGAGACGAAATGTGAATATGTATATTTATATTTGAATCCGAAAAATTATGTTTGAGTTCATATTATTTATATGTTGAATGTATATCTTACTCTCCAGTGATTTTTTGGTCGCCTGCATCCTCGTGGTGTAGACATGCATGTTGATGATGCGTGATCGGCTTAAGTTCCCGAGGACGGCGTGATGCATATCCTCCTTTTTTTCTTATGCTTTCGAAGTCTTATTGGTAGCGCTCTGATTACGTTTCGGGAGTCCTATTTATTTTTATCTATTGAATTTATGTTTTGAGGAACCCTTGAGTTCTTATGAGGATGTATATAAGTCTTTGAACATCATGTCTTTATGTTGTTTTATGTTGAGATTCCGTTGCGACTGTAATGATTGTTTGTTGGATTAATGGTGAAGTAGCACCTTGAACCTTTCTGATTATTTGTTGATTTTATTATTAAATATTGTATGTGCGGTTTGAGGGTGTTACAAACTTAAGAAACCACTCTATAGTTTGAAACAAGCTCCCATAACCTGATATGAAAGACTGAGTAACTTCTTGTTAGAAAAGGATTTTAAAAAAGGTCAAGTTGATACTACACTCTTCAAAAAGACTCTGAAGAAAGACATCTTAGTTGTACAAATTTATGTTGATGATATCATTTTGGTTCTACCAATGCTACTCTTTGCAAAGAATTTTCTAAGATAATGCAGGTAAAATTTGAAACGAGTATGACGGGAGATTGAAGTTCTTCCTTGGAATTCAAATCAATCAATGCAAAGATGGAGCCTATCTTCATCAATCCAAATATACAAAGGAGCTTCTGAAAAAGTTCAAACTAGAGGTTTGTCAACTAATGATAACACTGATGCATCTTACCTACATCTTAAGCAAAGAAGATATTGTTAGCAAAGTGGATCAGAAGTCGTACAGAGTTATGATAGCTTCCTTGCTTTATCTGACAACTTCAAGACATGATATCTTATTCAATGTCTATCTGTGTGCAATTTCTAGTCATATCCTACAAAATCTTATTTAATTGTTGTTAAGAGAATCTTCCGGTATTTGAAAGGAACAACTAATCTTGTATTGCTTTATAAAAAATATATCATGATTATAAACTATTTGGATTCTGTTATGCTGACTATGTTGGGGATAGAATTGAAAGAAAATCCACCAGTGGAAATTGTCAATTCCTTGGTGAGAATCTGATATTTTGTGCTAGTAAAAGACAATTCATTATTGCATTGTCTACACTAGAAAAAAATACATCTTAATTGTTAGTTGTTGCACACATTTGCTCTGGATGAAACATTAGTTAAAAGATTGTTAGAGTTGTGAAGGAAGTATCACAGTTTATTGTGATAACACTATTGTTATTTGTTTGTCTAAATATCTAATTCTACATTTATTTAGTCCATAAACTATCACGAAAAACAATCAATTTTAATTGAGGAACTAAAGGTTGGATGGATCAGTTATTTTAAGACTTTTAGTTGATTTTAATAATTTAGAGTAAATTAATGACACCATGACGGTTAAGAGACCAAATTGATTTTATTTCTTTCAATTTTTACGACAAATAAATTTCAATTGGTGGGAAACTTTTTTTTTGGTTTCTTGAAAGAGGTGGGAACTCTTTTTTTTATCTGAGGGAAAGAGGTGGGAACTCTTTTTAACTAACAGTCATACTGCGACAAAAAATTGTAAAGGATTCTTCAAAAGAAAAGGTAAAGGAAATATATAGGGATTATTGCATATAGTAAAAAGTTTACCTATAGGAAGACAATCGAGGGAAAATTGAGAAATGAAATTATTAAAATTTGGAGAAAATTTTGTTTGATTGTTCTTCTAACAATTTACTCTAATAAAAAAGTCAAGCAGTGGATCAATAAAGATTGGGTCTAACATATATTTGACCTAAATTTCTATAACAACAATGTTATTTGAATTTCTAAAAAGCAACAACTATTTTAACAATGGGTATAAAAATATACATTAATAACTATTGATGTTACTATAGAAAAGAAAGAAAAAAACTAATTGAAAAAGAAAATAATACTTATACCATATAAATATATGATATTGAACAACTAAAAAATTGTCAACATAACATTCTTTTTCTATAATATAGGAAATGAAATTAGGAAGTGTACGTGTTTGGCAGTGCCTTAATTATCTCCCAATGAAGAAGTTGCCACTTGACATATTTGTAGTTGGGTAGTATGTATAGTAAGGATCCTTGTTTTTTCCTCTTTATGACTAAGTTTGAGTGTCCTTAACTGCAAGACTTTGACTTTTGCAAAGGCAAGACTTTCCTTTTATTGGTTTTTCCTTTTCTTCATATAATAGTATTAGTAAAAGACCCATTCAATCGTAAGGGTCACGTACATTGCTGTAATTATATAAAAAAATTGTTAATATTTTCGAATGTTTAAAGATAATTAACAATAATAATGTAATGTTACCTTAAAAAAATAATATTAATGTAATGTATCTATAAAATATTTTTCTCTTATATACACAAAAATCTGTTAAATAGTTGAATCGGCGTCAGTTGTTGATTTTATTTTCTTATATATGCGAAAAAAAAATTATGTAGATATATGAGAAAGTTGATATGATAAATTTTTTAAAACTCATGACTATTTTCAACTTATCAAAATTAATGTACTGTTTCTATTATATAACTTTATTTTATATGCAAAATATCGTTCAATGTTTGCATCACTTCCGTTGCAAATAGTATGTGTTTATGTCTTATATACATATATGAGAAAGTCGATATGGTAAAATATTTGAAACTTTTAACTATTTTCAAAATATAAACATTAATATAGTATTTATATGGTCAAATACTACTTTAGGTCCTTTTAGTTTGACATAATTCCCAAGTTAGTCTTTTAAGTTTCGAAAGTTTCAATTAGGTCCTTTTAGTTTGACAAAATTCTCAAGTTAGTCATTTAAGTTTCAAATAGGTTCTTTTAGTTCATAAACTATTTCACTGCTACCCTTCATGTCCATATAATTCCTCAAGAAGAAGCATTGTCCAGTTATAGAACGCCTAGTATCAACACAAACAGCCCAGTCAACATCTGAAAACCCTTGTAAAATCAAAGAAGAGATTCTGAGGAAGAATAAGCCTTTGCCAGAACATCCCTTAAGGTATCTGAGCACCCTTAATGCTACATTGCGAAGTATCTGAGTAGGCTTGGAAAGAAACTTGCTCAATTGTTGAGTGATAAAGGTAATATCAAGTCTGGAATTGTTGATATATAGCAATCTTCCAACCAATCTTTTGTATGATGGAATGTCATCAAAAGGGGAAGATGAATCATTGTGAAGCTTAATGGAAGGATCATAAGGAGTTGAAACAAGTTTAGAACTAATATTGCCTGAATCAGAAAGCAAGTCTAAATAATACTTTCTTTGACATAGTGGTATACCATGCTTAGAGTGAGCTACCTCAAGACCAAGGAAATACTTAGTTTACCCAAATTCTTGATTTTGAATGAGGAATGCAGAATGGGATTTTTTGTGAATGAATTCAGATAGAGAGTCACCTGCTAAAATGATTTCATCTACATATAGTAGTAAAATGGTGAATGAAGAAATAGTCTTTTTGATAAAGAGAGAATGATAAGTTGCTTGAGTGTAGTTTTGTTGAATAAGTATGGAGGTGAGCTTCTCATACCATTTTCTGCTAGCTTGCATGAGGCCATAAAGAGATTTCAAAAGCTTGCATACTTGGTTTGGTTTAGTGGAAGTGATACCTGGAGTTAAGGTCATGTAAACATCTTCGTGCAGTTCTCCATAGAGAAAAGCATTGTTTACATCAAGCTGATGTAAATGCCAGTAATGAATGGAAACTAAAGCAATTACAAGTCTAACTGTTGTGAGTTTAGCAACCGGAGAATAAATGTCAAAATAATCCAACCCCTCTATCGGATTATAACCTTTGGCAACAAGTATTGCCTTATATCTTTCAATTGAACCATTTGCATGATATTTGACCTTATAAATCCATCTGCAACCTAATGGCTTTACATTATCTGGTAAATCAACAATCTTCCAAGTACTAGTAGTTTCAAGCAGTCAAATTTACTTGCCTTAGTATAAGTTTTGTGCTCAGGGTTAGAATGTACGGACATGATAAAATGATAATGAAGATTAGACAAGTTATTATGAGAAATATAATTGGAAATAGGGTAAGTAGAAGTATGAATATTGTTACAAACATGACCTTGAAGATAGGATGGAGCATTTATATTTCTGGTGGAATGTCTAGTAGTAATGGAAAGTGAAGGAGGTGAATCATGGTTAACATGTGCAGACAAAAAATCAGAATCATCTATTATAGGTGGAGACACAGATGGAATATCATGTGAAATAGGAAACTAAGATGAAATATCAGAAGTAACATTGTGATTAGAGAAATACTCCCATTTAGAGGTAATAGACTCAGAGTTACAAGGATAAGGAATAATATGTTCATGAAAGACAACATGTCTAGACACAAAATTTCCCTAGAATGAAGATCCAAAAGAGCATATCCTTTGTAACCAGATTTATAACCTAAGAAAATTGATTTTCTGGCTCTATTATGAAGTTTAGTTATGTGAGCTTGCAAAGAGGACGCATAGCATAAACAACCAAAAACCTTAAAAAAAATGTCAGGTAGTTTATTATATAAAATCTAAAAAGGTGATTTATGATTCAGTAAATGTGTGGTGATTCTATTGATGAGGAAAACAACATGAAGAATTTCATAAGACCAAAATGAAGGAGGGGTTTTAGATTGGAATAAAAGAGTTTTCCCTACATTGAGAATATGTTGGTGTTTCCTCTCAACTTTACCATTTTGTTAAGGAGTTTCAACACAAGAAGACTTAGTTTAAAATTAACTATTGAAAATATTGTTGATCAACTATTGAGAATATTTTTATAAACTATTGAGAATATTGTTGATCAATTATTGAGAATAGTGTATTCACATCACCCCTAAATTTGTTAGATTTGATAATGCTCTCGAGCTCATGCTTTCCACATTTTATAACTTTATTGGCATAATTCATCAAAATGCCAAGAGAGTTATAAAATGTTATAGTTTTATAAACTATTGAGAATATTGTTGATTTAAACTAAGCATTGAGACTTAGTCATAAACTATTGAGAATATTGTTGATGAATTATGCCAAGGGAGTTATAAAATGTGGAAAGCATGAACTCGGGACCATTATAAAATCTAACAAACTTAGGGGTGATGTGAAACTGGTTTTGAGCCATTTTAAAGAATGATTACACATGATGAGAAACTCCAACTTTAGTTTTAAGTAAAATGGTCCAAAGGAATCTGCTATGGTCATCAACAATGGTCAAGAAATACTTGTGGCCATGCACAAAAGGAACAGATAAAGGACCCCATATATCAAAATGTACAAGCTCAAAAATAGTAGAAGCGTGTGAAATACTAATATGGAAAGGAGTGTGTTTTTGCTTAGCAAAGTGACAAATGTCACAAACTGATTTATCATCTGAAGAAATATTTGAATACAAGGAAGACATCTTATTCATTCTTTGGTGAGATAAGTGTCCAAGTATGAAATGCCATATTGCTTTTATTGGAATAGAATTGCTTGTACTACAAGAAATAGAACTGGAATTATTACAATGATTCTTTATTGAACTAGAAACAAAATTAACAGAAACTAAAGGAAGGACATGAAACTTGTATAATCCAGCAACTTGTTTAGCCAAACCAATCATCTTCATGGAACTCTTGTCATGTATGATGCATTGATCAAATGAGAATTGCACATAACAAGCTAAAGCTTTACACTATTTAGCAACAAATATATGATTTAATTTGAAACTAGGTGAATATAAGACATTGGTAAGATAAAGATCAGAAGTAAGAGAAATGTTGCTAACACGGTTAACCATAATAGAAGAACCATTTGGTAAAAAAACATGAACATGTTTGATTTGATAAAAGGTGCTAAAGAGAGATAAACAACTGCATATATTTTCATTTGCTTCTAAATCAATGAGCCACAAGGATGTGAAAGGTAAATAAGAGAAAGCTTTACCTGCAGAAGTAGAAGCGGCAGTGTAACCAGAAGAAATCTGAGATGAGGCACTAATGTGATTGGTGGTAGGGCCATAAGGAGGTGTGGAAACTGAGGAGAGTAAATTTGCTTGTTGTAGCTAGGATACAAGTTGATCAATCTTCTCTTGATTCAAGCCAGCAATACCAGAATTGTTACTTGTGTCAGAAGTTTCACTAGAAGTAACATTAACTTGTGAATTAGGTTTATTCACATTGGGTATCCATGCTTCTAATAACAAAAATCAACTGTGTGATTATGTCTACTGCAGAAAGCGCAAAACCTTGAAGAAGGTTTATGAAATGAACCCTTGCCACGTCTTGAGGTTTCCTTGCATCATAAGCATTAAAAAGAATATTGTTATCATCAAGAGATGGAAGAGAAGTTAGAGGAGTGTTATTACTCTCTTCTTGAAGGACCAAGGAAAACACCTTATTGAGAGAATGTAGTGGATAAATCAACAAAACATGTGATTTTACCATAGAAAATTGATCATTGAGGAAGTGAGGAACTGAATAATCTGATCTTCAGTTATATAGTTCTTAGGCAATCTAATAACTTCACATCTACACTGATTAGGGAAAATACAATTTGGAAGAGGACGGTGAGAGTGAAGTTCCTCCCACAATGTCTTCATTTCAGTGAAATATTCCGAAGCAAACTTGGTACCTTGCATAAGGTTATTGATAGAACCACGCAAAAAAGAAATACAAACACGATCAACTTTTGAAAAACTTTCCTTGAGATCTTGCCACACATTAAAAGCAGAATCATGAAAAACAATAGTTTGAGCAATAGAATCAGACACAGAGTTGATAATCCAAGAATGAACAAGGTGATTGCACCTTTCCTAAGAAATTTGATTGAGATCATCATGATCTGAAATTGGTAAAGATCCATGATGAAGAAAAGCTTGTTTTTGGCACCCAAAGCGCATTGCATTGATCTACTCCATGCAAGATAGTTAGAACTGGTAAATTTGGGAGAAACAACAACTGAATTAGGTCCTTCACTAGGATGAACAAAGAAAGCAGAATCAATATCATGATTCTGTTGTTGATTTGCAGCACGCACCATGATTACAGAAACAGAGGTAGAAGATGAAGATATTCACAAAAAGAAAACAAGGAAATGCATAGAAACAATTCATAAACTTGTGAATGAAGAAAAAAGAAGGATCTCAATGTAAAATTGAGAACAAAACGAGAAGAAACAAAACGAGAAGAAACAAGGAAGAATCACTAAGGATCTTCAATGAAACGAAGAAAAACGAGAAATGGAAGAAGCTTGATGAACAAACATCAATGGCAGAAACAGCTATGGATCGTAACTAACTCTCTCATGAGAGAGAAAAACTGATATCATATTATGAATTGTGAAATGTGTATTATTGAATGAGTAATCAAAGAGTACAATGAGGTTATATAGCTAGCTGATATTGTATACTAAGTAAACAAGAAATAGCATACAACATAGAAAAAGTAAACTAAGGCTAAACCTAAGTGACTTGCAAGCTAAGCTATTATGTCCACTGGATTGTTGACATGGTTATTAGGATCTGGTAATAATGACCATAATTAAAATTACTTGAAATACAAAATAGGTTCTAAAGAAATTGAGCAATATAAAAAGAAAAGACAAGTAGTGGTATTATTTTTAAAGCAAAATAATATAGCTTTACAATACAAAATAGGTTCAACAGAGATTTACCAATACAAAAAAGAGAAGTAATGGTATTATTTTTAAAGAAGCTAAAATTAGTATAACAACATAGAAATATATTATCTACCCCTAAATATCTGAATGAAAGCAAGGAAAACATTGACACTTGGCTACAATATATTCTCGAGATAAAACTTTTATCCTGTAATAAAAAAAAGGATATGAAATCCAACTAAATCACCCATTTCTATATCATGTACATGATTAACACCTGGAAGATGACTTTTATATTGCAATCTTCTTGCCAACTTGCTCCATTGTAGGACGACTATGTGGGCTCTCAGTTAAGCAATGAAATGCAATCCTTATCATTGATAACACCTCTTTCTTGATAGTAGGAAAAGGGAGGCGTTGATCCAACATATCAGTCATCAACATAGCATCAATTGTTTGGCCTACAAAACTTGATTGCAACAACGTAGATACAATGTCTCCAGGATGTTTTCCAAGAAGTATTTCCAACGTTAATACCCTAAAACTATACACATCACACTTCTCATTTACTTCCATTGTGTATGCAAATTCTGTAACAAACACTAAGAGTTATCAATGTGAAAAATACGGTTCCCATACAAAAAGACATGTAGACAACTAATACAAATGATAAACCGCAAAATCATTATATAATTAAGGGTTAATAGGTCTTTACACCCTGTAATATAGGTCATTTCCAGTTTTACACCCCGTAAAATTATTTTTTTGATTTACCCTTGTAAAATATTTTTGTTTTGATTTACCCCTAATAGGCCAAACAAAAACGAAAATTTCTTGAAAAACAAAATAAAATTGGTTTTTGTTTGGCCTATTAGGGCGTAAATCAAAACAAAAATATTTTACAGGGGGTAAATCGAAAAAACAATTTTACAGGGGCGAAAACCGGAAATGACCTATATTACAGGGGGTAAAGACCTATTAAACTATAATTAATACAAAGAAAGGAAATTCTCCTGGAGCAGTATCCAAATGTGCCTACAAAACAAGTCCAGTTGGAAGAATCGAGATTAAGAAACTTAGTTGTTCCGAAATCAGAGACATGAGCTACATATTCCAAATCCAAAACAACATTCTTGCTGGATATATCGCGATGGACAATTGCAGGTGAGCAATCATGGTCCATATAGAATAAAAAATTGGCTACATCTTTAATGACATTCACCCTCTTACTCCAATCAAACATAGTTGCTAGTTCATTGTCTTTCAAAATTTTGTCCACGCTACCCTTCTCCAAGAACTCATAAACCAAAAATGAGTGTAGTGAATGTGAACATAACCCATATAACTTCAGAATGCTGCGATGTCGGATTTCTGTCAAAGCACGAATCTCACTTGCAAAAGCTTTAAGATTAGGCATTTCTTCATTTTGTAATGGATGGAGTTTCTTCACAGCTACAACTTGACTTGGTGGCTCTACTTTGTAAACACTTTCCTGACTTTCAATTCCAATGAGATACTTGCTGTCAAACCCTTTTGTGGCTTCTACAATGTTCTCATAAACCATGTTTCCATCAAAACTCCATATTGTAAATAGATTTTCAATGTATGATCTTTCTAGAGCCTTTAATTCTTGTGTGCTTGCAGTTCGACATAGATGATATAAGAACCCATAAATGAATAATGCTAATAATAGAAATCCTAGAGTGATGGGTAAAACTACCACTAAAATGTCTTTGATCTTTTGACTATGAAATTATTTACCTTATTTTGAGCAAGGCTCTAGGCCAGAAACATTGTCACACAACCCTTTGTTATTCCTTAGTGCTTTAATTGGAGCTTGTTGAAAGGCTGGAATGCTTGGAATTGGATCCTCCAATTGGTTGTATGATATATAAATAGTTGTTAAGCTTGACATTTCACCGAAGCTCAAAGGAATTGTACCGGAAATATTATTATGTGAGAGATTCAATGTTTCTAGGTATTTTAATTTTCCAAGGATTGTAGGTATGGTTCCATCTAAAACATTTCCACTAAGATCAAGATTTTGAATAATTGTTAATTTGGCAATCGCAACGGGAATGTTTCGTTCAAACTTATTCTGACTCAAATTCAAGTGAAATAACATAGACAACCTTCCAAGTTGTTTTGCGATGGAACCACTTAAATTATTTGTTTCAAGCTCTAAGATAGTAAGCTTCTTCAACGATGCAATTTGTCCAGGAACTTCTCCTGAAAGATAATTACTACCTATTGAGAGTTGGATCAATGAAGACAAGTTTCCCAGCTCCTTTGGAATTTTTCCTGTAAGATGGTTCGATGACAAATCGAGTATATGTAAATTGGTAGCCTCGGCCAATTCTGGTGGTATGCTTCCTGTTAAACTATTATTTGAAATTTTAAGGCTTGTGAGATTCTTGCACTTTCCCCAATTTGGAGAGATATGGCCATGGAAATTATTATCACTCAACTCCATGTAGTCTAAATTTGGATACACACCAAAACTATTTGCAATATTGTCTGTTAGATTATTTTGTTGAAGTCTGGCTCTTCTAAGGCTAGTGCAATTTTTCAAACTTTTTGGAACAGATCATGTGAAATGATTATTACTTACAGACAAATATGTCAACATTCCACTGAAACAAATATTGTGAGGTAAATAACCTATGAAGTTATTATTCTCTAACTGTAACAATTTCAAATTGGTAAGCCTACTCATTTCTTTTGGAAGATTGCCACTAAGCTCATTTGAAAGAAGATTTAACATAGTGAATTTTGTCAAATTCCTGATAGTGAAAGGAATTTGTCCAGAGAGTTTATTTTGAAAAAGGAAAATAGAATCCAAATTGACCAAGTTACCTACATGAGGTGGGATTGGACCTGAGAGGTTGTTTCCTGACAACTGGATTGTGATAAGGGAATAGAGCTTTCCGACTTCACTGGGAATGTAACCACTTAGATTGTTTTCATAAAGGTAAATATATTGCAAACTAGTCAAGTCTCCAGTTGTAGAAGGTATTGTGCCAAATAGAAAGTTATTAGACAAATCAAACTCAACAAGTTGTTTTAGAAATCCTATTTCACTAGGAATGTGGCCTGAAAGTTGGTTGTGTTGTAAATTGAGAAATGATATATTGGACATTGATCCTATTGAAATAGAAATAGACCCAGTGAGATTGCAACTACTCATATGAAGAAATATTAAATTCCCCAACATCTTAAGTTCCACAGGCATGAAACCAGAAAGGGCACTTTCTTGAAGATATAACACCTCTAGATTTCTTAAGCTGAAAATATTTTGAGAGATGTAACCGTCAAACTTATTAGGTGCAAGTGACAAATACTTTAGGTCCATTTGCCATAATCTCTTAGGAATGTTTCCATAAAACTTGTTTCCACCAACATAAAGATATGATAAGTTTGTTATCTTTTCTATTGAATATGGTATAGTTCTTATGTGATCAGACCGAGAAATATCAAGTTTTGTGAGATTTCTCAGTCTACCTATTTCTTGAGGAAGCGACCCACTCAAATCATTGTTACTCATAACCAATATATGAAGACCGACCATCTGGGTTATCTCAGATGGAATAATTCCAGAGAGACGATTACTACTAAGATCAAGATAGAAGAGTTTGGACATATTACCAATACTATTAGTAACATTACCACACAGCTCATTACTTGACAAATCAAGAGTGTATAAATTGGACATTGCACCAATATGGTGTGGAACAACTCCATAGAAGGAGTTGTTTGATAAAACTATGCTGCGGATTTTCGGAAATGATGAGAAATTTAGACTTTGAAGCATACCTTTTAGTCCAATATTTGCAAGATGTATCTTGTAGATAGATTTTGATTCATCACATGTGATTCCCACCCAATTGCAAGGCTTGTTACCAATTCATGAAGAAAGCAATGCCTTGCTTTGGTTGTCAAAGCTTGTTTTCCATTTCAATAAAGCATTTGCCTCATTGCCTTGCATTTTTGTTGAAGCATGAGAAGATGTTGGCATTACAAACATACAAAAGAGCACAAAAAGAAAATTTGTTGGTAAAAACTTCATAGTATTAAGGGACCCTAGTATTAAACATTGTAAATACAAGCGTAATTTATGTTGGACGAACAAGTCAATCACAAAATTAAAGAATTGTGATGAAGGTTAATGGGAGATGTTGGTGGCATTTCATACAGCCACAAAACGGCAATAACCACCAGAAGTACAAAAGATAATAAAATAAAAAGCATGTATTCATCACTAAACTTGCTGAACAATTAAAGATATGCACAAGTTACATTTGTCTAGGTCAAACGTCCTAGTGTTTTGATAGCGTCAATGCATCTTCAAATTTTGTAATCCAATAGAAACAAATTAGAGTTCTGGTTCAAGTAGTAAAGAACAACGAAACAAAACACCAACTAAAAGTTCAAGTTATAAGTAAAACTATTTTTATATAGTCATTTGTTTAAATGAAATCTGAAGATCAATTACCAATCAAAACTATTTTGGGACCTGTTTGGAGATTTTGTTTATATATATGATTTCATTCATTACAGTTAACTTGATAGAAAGCTTATAAAATTGAAAACATAAGATTCTTACAACAACAAAAAAAAAACAGTGAATTCAATTACCAAATGTATATTTTACAACTTAAAAAAAAGAATTAATTCGAGATTAAAGAATTAACAAAATTTCCCCGGCACTAATTTTGGTAGTGGTTGTTTTCATTTGTGAGCCGTCATCATGAATGTGAAAGTTGTGTTACCTCTATACAGCCACTTGTCATGATTTAAAAAGTTTTCTCTGAACCCTCTATTCTCGGAGAAGGGACACTAATAATCCGGAATCCATTTGTTAGGTAAGTTTAATCTAACCTTTAATAGAATTGGGAAAACTTTTGCTCATCGGATAGAATTGGGAAAACTAGTCCATCGAGTTTAGGTATCTTTCAAGATACATCTTCAAAGGAGGAAAGGAAGTAGTGCATAATTTCCTTACGCGCCACCCCCAAATTCTCCACCAACCAACCCTTTTTATGCACCAAATAGCATTTCTCCGCCTCCTACCCTTGATACAAGCATGAAAGAAACTCATATTTACATCGCCCTCTTTTAATCACTTACTCCTTGATTGTTGAAAAGCTAAACTATCTTTACTTTAAAGAGATAGTTTGGCTTTTTCCATAGGGATAGGAATGTGGAAGACATGAGGTTTTTCAATTTATTTATTCAAATGCTTGGTCTTGTAGACTTCCTTTGTTGGGGCGTAAATTTACTTTGGTTCAACCAAATAGGAGATGTACAATTCCCAAAGTTCACTTGGGTTTGTAAAGTTTTTTTTCTTTCTAAATAAGTTCATTGAAACTAACACTAGAGAGAATTGAACATAAAACTTTAAGTGGAGCACACTCCACGGGTCAACATAATTAGACTAACCCAAATAGGCTTGTAAAGTTTTTTTTTTTAATATGTTACCAAACGTTATTTCAATAGTATGATAAAATATTAATGAAATTATATGTTTAAGTGAATATTTTAAGGGTTTAACTAGAAAAATATCTACCTAAAAAGAAAACTAAAAAAAACTGGAGAAAAACTACAAAAGAAATCTGAAATTAGTTAGTTTGCTACGCCACCTCAATGACTTATCCTCTTTCAAGACATTAGCCGGTTAATACATAAAAATGGTGAGTCAACAAATTTTATGGTTAAGAAGGAATCACATTTAAGGTGTTCAACTAACTAAAATTGTGCCCAACTGACATGACAAAGAGTTTCTCATTCTAAAACTTAATTTCTACATTTTTTTTCCACCTTACTTTTTAACGACACCAAAAAAAGTTCAAAAAATTAGCCACAAAGAAGACGCTAGCGGCCCACTTTAATGACTTATCCCCCGTTCCTAACACGACATTTGCCATTGGAGAAGGTTTTTCTTTTTTTGAAGGATTGGCATTGGGGATTTGGGGTAGGTATGAATCTTTTTCAGTCATTTTTTTTGTCTGACTCATTCTTCATTCATGCTATTTTTTTCCTTTACAATTCATTCTTCAGTCATTGTGGAAATTTTTAAAGTCACTGTTGTCTGGTGCATAAAAATTAAGAAATACTGTTATATCCTGAAAATTAAGAATCATCTAGAATAATAATAGCTACTTTTTTGACTAGTCCACGTGAGCATAACTCAGTTGCCAATGACATGCATTATCATATGCAGTGGTTGGGGTTCGAACCCCAGTCATCCTACTTACGTTTTCTGACTCTTGAAATAACTAACTACTAATTTTTTTATTTACCTTTTTTTAACATTTTATTAAAATCATTTTTTAAACTTATATATTGCTTAAATGGTATTTAAGATGTTAAATAATTTTTTTAGTCAATTATTAAAATTCTACATAATGTATTCCCTCTGTTACTTTCTAAATATCGTTTTGGAATAGTAACACCGAATTAGGCAAGTGTATTTTTGCTCATTTTCTTCCTATTATAACTTCATTTTAATTCACCAATAAATTTCTATTTTTTTCACACTTTTTTTTTCAATAAATTTACTGCGTTATCTTTATCTCATAACAATTTTTTCTTCAACAAATTTTATTTTTTTGAACACACTTTATCTCTCTTCCATAACAAACAATTATCAATAAGGCAAAAAAAAATTACAAAATGAGAGGGGGAGAGAGAGAGAGAGAGAGAGAGAGAGAGAGAGAGAGAGAAAAGCCGCAGCCCTCGGTTCAACTGAAGTCTGAAGGCCACCGCGCCGGTTTTCTTTTTCGCTGGCGGTGAGGTTCAACGGGAGGCAGGGGTGGAGCCACCCCCAGCTAGCCTGGGCACTAGCTGAGACTCATCTTCTACTTTCTTTGTAGCAAGCCCAACCCAATGGCCCTTTTCCTACTTAAAAAACATGACAGAATTCAATTGTTTCTATTTTTCATGCGCGTATTTGAGAACTCTTCTCCTTCTCTAACTCACGACTCTCCCTCTCTCAGTCTCTGTTTCACTTTCATTTGCCTCTCCCTCTCTCAACTCTCAGTCTGCCTCCATTTTCATTTCTTCTCCTCTCCACTCTCCTCCAAGTTTGTTCTACTTCTATGCAATTTTCTTTGTTATTTGTTATATTTTGTTGTTGATGGTTGATGCTTGTTATTTTTTAATGGGTGAATGAGTTGATTATTCAAATTCCAAACCGCAATTTAGAATCGTAGATTATCCTGAATTTTGATTTTCCAAACCCTAATTTAGAATTGTTGATTCTTCTCTTTGTTTGTCCAAAGAGTATTGTTGATTTCAGAAACTTTTCTCTCTGTTTTCCAAAGAGAAATGTTGATTTCAGAAACCTCTCTCTGTTTGTCCAAAAAGGATGACAAGAAGAATTAGATTTATCTAGTACATTTTCCTGTCTAATAATATTCTGGCTATGATATTATAATTTATATGTTCTGTAGAATATATTGTCAACTGCTAAAGAATGAATAAGAATTAATCTTTATATATTATATGTTCTGACAGTACATGCTTTGCTTGTTTTTTTCTTTCTTTCTAATAAACTAGTAACTTTTATGTTGAATTGATACTCTGCAAGCCTAATTTTGATCTCCTTTAATCAAGAATAAACACGCATCATTGTTCTAGTTTAGTTCTTCATATTTTTGCAAATAATATTTTTCTGTCATCGCTCCAAATGGAAACATGTCACTATATATGTTAGAGAGGGTATAGAATAATGGATAATTAGTATAGTAAGAGTTGTTAATCAAGTGAACGTCTTGAAGTATGCATAGTTCAAGAAATTTGGAGATTACATTATTTTGTTTTTTCGTACGTGTCTATACTTTCTGACTTGGGTGATAATTTGATCAAGAATTTGTAGTATGAGGCATTGAACTTGGAAGCTAACTTTGTAGTATTACTTTTATTTTATAGCAACTGCTAAGTTGTATAGCATTGACAGTTTTTTATTCTTACGCCCTTAGAATAAGTATACCTCTATAAAATATGTGTACCTCTGGAAACATTGAGGCTTCAATTTTTTAATGATTTGAAAAGTAAACTACCTATATGATTCTTCTGATCCTAATATTTGGTTTATTGATGGACAAGTGTTGAAATAATGCTTCTTAAATTTTCAAACTCTTATATGTGATATGTTATCTATTGTTTTAACTTTCCGAGATGATGAGGTTTTCGGTTGATAGAACAAAGTATTGAGAATGTGAATGTTGTGCAACCGGAGCCGAAGTAGAAGAACCACCACCTAATGTGGCCAATGAGTTTATTCGATCATTCACCCGAAAGAGGTCGCGGAAAGGGCATTTACCTCCTAATTTTAATTAGCACGCTATTGGCAGGTTATATTTCATTTCTCTTATTTCAAATTGTATTTTTGTTGAAAAAATGATGAACCTCTTTTATTTCGATTTATGACTATTTATATATATTATGTCACATATGAATTTGCGATAAATTTTCTGCCCAGGCTCTATAAAATCCTGGCTCTGCCGCTGATGGAGGGTGGGGTTCAATGAAGGGGTGAGGTTTTAGCCAGGGAGGCACCAAATAATGGGGGGATTTCGATCGGAAAAAATGGACTACCGTTAGTTTCATGAAGACCTAGGGTTAGTGATCACGTGGAGGACAGGTTTCATTATGCACCAGGTAGCCATAATCATAATAGCTATTTTCATAATGGAACACACTATTATTTGGACCAATCGCGAGGCTACTTACTAAGCAAGCTGCTACAAATTGTGGTTCCAATCATGATGACGGAAATTGCATTTCACAGTGTGGTCGATCTCGTACAAGAAAAAGTTCCAAACTGCAACATCCATCACCATTCAGAAATTTCACTAATATTCCGGAAGGCTTGCAACATTTTGAATTGAAGAAGGAGTTTAGATTGGTTGACACATCATAATCACAGCGATACGGGTTTTATTATTTCCTCAAAATTGAAGTCTCAAGAGGGCATTCAGCCAATGCATAATAAAAAAGCGGTGTTGAAAAAGAAAGCAAACAATTCATTAAAACATCCAATTTTAAGTTTGAAAATGGTAGCTAGGTGCCATCTAACAAAAGGACAGCAGCGTTGACAGCAATTAAGAAACAGTCTGCAAAACAGAAATCTCGTGTTACTAAGGTTTTTCCGAAGGCGAATGGTGCAGGGAAATCGGCTAACTCTGAATGTTCTAATTCTTTTGTAAATAAAAATTGGGAAAATTGGTGGTTTTGCACGGTAACATGGAGGTGGCGGTGGATGACGTCCGGGGTATCGGAAAGGCAGTTGGCTTTAAATCCAAAGGTGATAAAGAAAATATGTTCAACGCCCTCTCTAGAGTGGGGAGGAAAGGAAAAAAAGGAGATGGAGAGAATGAATGCGTCCAGAGGTGGATAGGGAAGGATTAGGGGAGCCACTGCTAGCTGTTAATTTTTCTTATTATTTTATTTGGATGAAGGCTTTCTGTCACGCAAATTTGTTAGGGGTTTGGGAGGTTTGGAAAAGAGGAAAGAAGTGTATAGGTTAATATGTGACAACAACAAAAATTGTTCTGTGTATTCAAGAAACCAAACTTACTAGTGTTGATGACACTGTTGTTTCGCCTATTTATGGAAATTTTGGTTATGGTTATGGTTAGTCTTATCAACCTTCGGTGGGTGCATCCGGCAGATTGTTATATGTATGGGACAATTCAGAGGTTGAAGTGTGGTCATCTACAAGCATCGTTCACTTTTTGGCGAATAAGGGTCAGTTCGTTAAAAGCAAAAAAGAATTTGTTCTCATTAATATATATGCTTTGTGTGATCTGGCAGCGAAGCATGCTTTATAGGATCGGCTTTTAGGCTTTATTCAACAAAATGAAAATGATATATATATATATATACCCCTATATATAATTTAAGGATGGTGGCAGAATATTTTGAATATTAAGGATGGTGTGGGGGAGGTTGATACAGGGTGGTTGTCAGATAATCTTATGCGTCAGGTGGGGGATGGTGAGTCCACTTTATTTTGGGTTCACCCTTGGATGGAGGGGAAACCATTGTGCGTGAGGTATGTGAGGTTGTTTGAGTTAGCAGAGAATAAATTAGATACGGTGGTTGTTATGTTTGCGAGAGGGTGAGGTGTTAATGGAAAGGCTTGCAAGTGGCGCTGGAGGTTATTTGCGTGGGAGGAGGAGTTGTTGGGAGAGTGTATTGCTTGCTTATCTAACTTTTCTTTTCAGGTTGATCGTGTCGATAAGTGGATTTGGAAGTTACATGCTACTAATTGTTACACTGTCAGTTCTGTTTATTGTTTTTTAACATAATTGGAGCATGATAGGCATCAGCAGCATAATAATAACTATTTCTTGTGGCTAAGATCGGTGCCTCTAAAAGTCTTGATTTTTGTCTGGCGTCTTTTTCTTGATCGGATTCCTACTAGAGATAATTTTTTCCAAAGGAGGGTCTTGCTAATATCTGATCAAGGTTGTGTTGTTAATTGCGGTTCCAATGAGGACAATGAGCATTTATTTATTACGTGCAGTTTCTTTGGTGATTTGTTGAAGCTTGTCGCCGGTTGGCTTGGTATATCAACAATTTTTCAATGTCAGTTTTTTGAGCATTTGCATAAGCTTGGTGGCTTACGGGGTTTTTCCAACAAGTCGACGGAGTCTATGCATATCATTTGGTTGTCAGTTGTCTGGACAATATGGAAAGAACGAAATAATAGAATTTTTCAAAGAAAAGAGGACAACTTGATTGCATTAGGTGAAAGGGTAAAGCTTCAGTCATTTTAGCTTGTTGTTTTTTGTGTTCTTTCTTCTATTGGTTTTTTGTGCCTTAACGGCGTTGTACAAGATTGTTTGAACTTTGTCCTTGTTTAGACGTTTTGGCACACCTTATGCTAAAGCGTAGCGGTGTTTTTTATATAAACCACTTTGGTTTTTTCAAAAAAAAAATCATTTATAATTGTTTAAAAATGAAAATCAAATTTATTCAAGTGTACTTTTTTCTAAAGAAAAAAAAGTCACACTAAAAAATGTATTTCATCGCAATACATTTTATGTCGATTTTATCGAGCGACAAGTCCACATGTCTTATTTGTCAAAAAATATAAAGTCCACTATGTCTTATCTTCCTAAAAAAAGACACTATGTCGGATATTTTTTTCTCTACCTAGTTGTCAACATTTGAATTATGTTCGCTCTTGAATTGATCAAGCTATTTCCATTGAAATAGATTAAAATTTTCCAGTCATAAAAATAATATAAAATATTTAAATAAAATTTATCATAATTGTATTTTATCATGACTAGTAGTTAAATTGAATTTTCAAGTCATATTCAAGTCATAATAAAGAAAGTTCTTACGGATGGAGAATATGTTATTGGATTTTGAGTTGCTGATATACATTCAGAAGCAAAAGAACTGGCAGAATCTTTATGTTGTGTTCATTCTCATTCACGTTATTCTTGTATTCTTGATTAACGTGACTTCCACCTGCGCTGTAACATCGTTCGAAATTGTATGTTCTTTAGCGTTATCATTCATAAGAAGTTCATACACGAATGTTCAACGTTATCAAGAAGTGTGCACATTTTTATTTGAACAAAAATACTCAACATGTTAGTGATCACCTTTGATTTCACATAAAATATTCTCACGGTCAAAAAACTAGGTTGTAACAACAGGGATGTCTCTATAGTTGAAAGAAAAGGAGAAGAAAGAATAAAAGAAAATACCCCATCTATCCTCATATAACTATCGTTCTACATTGGAATTTTCTCTAAAGTTTAAGGGGATGAGAGAGATGTTGAGGAAAATCTCAAACTTCTTCTTAAGTTGATGTTTTAATGATAATAAATAGTACTTCATTGAAATGAAGGAATCAAAATGATTCTGATAAGTGTTGTTTTGTAACAAGTTTCTTTAACTTTCCTTTCGAACAAGATATTACAAATGCACATATATCCAAAGAATCATGAAATCTCAACAAGTGATGTTATCTTCCTACGTAAATATATTTGGAGATTTCAACAAATCATGACACCTCTGCAGAGCCCAAGTGACGTTATATTCCTTCTTGGACATCATATTAGAAAATGCAATAGAGTACGTTAACTTGATAGAAGTAACGTCAACATACTCAAACAACGAAAGATGATATTTATTTGTTTTATAAGTGGAATCCATCACAAACACAATAGTAAATTTGTTAAACAACTTTATGGAATCCGGATGAGCTCAAAAATATCTTTGGCATCATCATAATTGGCATGCTTCATATAGTGATGCACATACTTATCGTCTACCAAGGATTTCTTAAGATGTTGCGTATATGATCTTAGACACCTGATAGACTGTTTATACATGTGACATGCATTATAAAGATTATTGATAGTAGTTGCGCTTCGACCATTTCTATTCTTTAAAGTGGTCATAATATTTCTTGGAAGGACCATTGAGTTTGTCAGCTCACGAAGAATCCTATTCTTTTTGGTATTAGACGTCCGACAATTTTATGACCTTGTAAGGCTTCAACCATCTCGTGGTTATGTTCTTTGTCCCCAACTTTAAGACTCCAATCACCAGCGTTCAACAAAGAACCTCTCAATCAAACAAACACTCATTTCACAAATGTTTTTATGTCATTTCCCCCATTTTCTGATCTTCCCATAACAATTGTAAATCCTAGTTTCATTGTTTCTTCTTTAACCCGCGCCAACAACTCTTCCCATGATGTAAACTTTCTTTCAGTAGTAGAATGTATACAATGATCAATAGAATGATTAGAATTGGAGGTGGCCCCTAGACTTTTTTTTTTTAGAGAAAGGTTGCCCCTCGACTTTGGCATTGACAAAAAGATTCTCAACTTGAGGTCCAACCTCTACTTTGACATTGCCGGAGGAATTCCCAAGTAAAGGTGGTGGAACCTCGGCTTGGGAACTGGCACAAGGATTCTCAACTTGGAGTGAAACCTCCACTTTGGCATCCAAAACTTGAGGTAAAACGGTTGATAACACAGTTGGAGGTGCAATGTGAGTTGTCAAACAAGATGGGGTATGAATAGGAGCATCCATATTTGAAACAATTCAAGCTATAGTCAGGAAAATGGATTCTTTCTTTATTAGTAGAGTTCGGTTATGTAATCCGAATTGGATTTTCCAACTTTTTTTATTATATAATCCAAACGCCACCCGTACGTATTTGTTGACGTGATTGAAAGAAAAATGCATACAAATCGAATTTGAAAAGTTTTATAGTCACGTTACTTTTGCATTCAGACGAAAATAGTACGTGTTTAAGTGGATTTTATTTAATCTTTATATTTGGATCTAGTCGAAAGATTAATTAAATAGGGGAAAAATAAAATAAAATTAAAAAGCTCATTATGTCTAAATTTTAAAAGTATAAAATGCACAAGGGCACACTTCACTTTTATATGGGTCTGTCTCATGTCCTAGCAATACTTTCTTGGGCATAAATTTAAATAAAAATATTTGAACGCAGACACATCAAAATACATATTATTTGATTTATTTAAAAAATACATTTTATCCAATTCATTCTTCATTTATTATTTTAGTATGCCCAATTCCATTATATTTATTCTTGTTAGCAAGCAAGTATTTCTCCTCATTCCCAGCCTCCAAATGACTAATTCAACCTATCACTCTCAAAGACAATATGCTAAATTAAAGTTGACGAATTTAATTGGAAATATTAGTTTCTTTACGTGTTGTATAAATATCACCCACATCTCCCATTTAAATGAAAGCATTATATAAGTCTCTTGTTTCTTTTTACCAAAAAAAACGTCTCTTGTTCTATTATAACTTTCACTGATCCGGTATACTCTCAAATTTTCAAAATTTCAAAATATGCTTCAGAAGATGAAGCTTTTACCAATGCCATGCCGGCTTTTGCTCTTTTGTGCGGTTGCAATGGTCGCGTCACCTCATGCTGCGGCAAACCATGAAGGCAGCGACGCGGATGCTCTGTTAAAATGGAAATCAAGCTTTGACAACCAAAGCAAGGTTTTGCTTTCTTCATGGTATGGTAACGATCCTTGTAGTTGGGAAGGAATCACATGTGATGATAACTCAAAATCTATTTACAAGGTAAATCTTACCAATATTGGACTAAGAGGTACGCTTCAAAGTCTCAACTTCTCATTACTTCCACAACTCCGTAGTTTAGTTTTAAGAAACAACTCCTTCTACGGAGTTGTTCCACACCATATTGAAGCGATGTCCAATCTGAACATTCTTGATTTGTCCAATAATAAATTCTCCGGACTAATTCCACCTTCAATAGGTAGTTTAGTTAATTTGAATACTATTCTTCTTTATGAAAATGAATTCTCTGGATCAATTCCTTCCACTCTTGGAAATTTGACAAAACTCACTAAACTATCACTTTATGCAAATGCCCTCAGTGGCAATATACCTAAAGAAATGGATAGCCTTACCAACTTGGAACTTTTGCAGTTGAGTGATAATAATTTCATTGGTCATTTACCTAACAATATTTGTGTTGGTGGAAAGTTATCACACTTTTGCGCTACCATTAACCATTTCACAGGTCAAGTTCCAAAGAGTTTGAAGAATTGCTCAAGCCTTAAGCGAGTCAGACTTGAACAAAATCAACTAACTGGAAATATAGCGGATAGCTTTGGTGTGTACCCAAACTTAGACTATATGGGTTTGAGTGACAATAATTTCTATGGCCATTTTTCACCAAACTGGGGAAAGTGCAGGAATCTCACAAGCCTTAAAATATCGAATAATAATTTAACAGGAAACATACCACCAGAATTGGCTGAAGCAACCAATTTACATATACTTGAGTTGTCCTCAAATCAACTTATAGGAAAAATTCCAAAGGATCTAGGCAACTTATCTGCACTGATCCAACTCTCGATAAGTAATAATCATCTTTCGGGAGAAGTTCCTATACAGATTGCATCATTGCATGAACTAACTATGTTGGATCTTGCAACAAATAATTTAAGTGGCTTAATCCCAAAACAACTTGGAAAGTTGTCTATGTTATTGCACTTGAATTTGAGTCAAAATAAGTTAGAAGGTAACATTCCTGATGAGATTGGCCAATTAGAAGTAATTGAAAATCTTGATCTTAGTGGGAATTTATTGAATGGTACCATACCAGAAATGTTTGGACAGTTAAATCACTTAGAAACATTGAATGTCTCACATAATGATCTTTCTGGTACCATTCCCTTTAGCTATGGTGAGATGTTAGGCTTGACTACTGTTGATATATCATACAACCAATTGGAGGGTCCAATTCCAAGCGTTCCAGCCTTCAAAAACGCTTCAATTGAAGCGCTGAGAAATAACAAAGGCTTGTGTGGTAATGTCTATGGCATAAAGTCTTGCTTAGCATCAGGTGACAACTTGCATAGTAAAAAGGCTAACAAAATTTTGGTGGTAGTTTTGCCCCCCACTCTTGGAGCTTTATTGTTAGCATTATTTGTTTTTAGGCTCTCCTACTGTCTCTTCCGAACCTCAACCGCGAAAGAATACAATCCTACAGAAGTAATAGACACTAAAAATCTATTTGCAATATGGAGTTTTGATGGTAAAATGGTGTATGAAAATATTGTAGAAGCCACAGAAGAGTTTGACAACAAGTATCTCATTGGGATAGGAGGACATGGAAGTGTTTATAGAGCAGAGTTGTCTTCATGTCAAGTTGTAGCTGTGAAGAAACTCCATTCATTACAAAATGAAGAAATCTTGAATCTAAAAACTTTTGCAAGTGAGATCAAAGCTTTAACAAAAATCCGACATCGAAACATTGTGAAGTTATATGGGTTTTGCATACATTCACAACACTCATTTTTGGTTTATGAATTCTTGGAGAAAGGTAGTGTGGACAAGATTTTGAACGACGATGAGCAAGCATATGTATTTGATTGGAATAGGAGGTTGAATGTCATAAAAGATGTTGCAAATGCTTTATGCTATATGCATCATAATTGCTCACCTTCAATTGTTCATCGCGATATATCCAGCAAGAATATTGTTCTGGATTTAAAATATGTAGCTCGTGTCTCAGATTTCGGAACGGCCAAGTTTCTTAATCCTGATTCATCCAACTGGACCTCTTTTATAGGAACATTTGGATATTCTGCTCCAGGTTAATCTTTTTCTTCATCTTAATTAACCAAGTATTGATTTAATAGTTTACAGATATTGTTCTGAACTCTTGTTTTTCACATGATAACTCTAATTGTTTGTTATAGAACTTGCATACACAATGGAAGTAAATGAGAAATGTGATGTGTATAGCTTTGGAGTATTAACATTCGAAATACTTTTTGGAAAGCATCCTGGAGATATTTTATACCCTTCATTGCAATCAAGTGGTGTGAGTCTAACGCTTGATGTCATGTCATTGATTGATGAGTTAGATCAACGTCTTCCTCATCCTACAAATGTTATCTTGAAAGAAGTGGTATCAATTATAAAGATAACAATTGCTTGCTTAAACGAAAACCCACGTTGTCGCCCTACCATGGAGGAGGTTTGCAAGGAGCTTGTGATATTAAATTCATCTTGAACGGGTTCACTCAGTATATATTGTCATATTTAGTTTTTAAAATAATTAATAATTAATAAATACATTGTTTTGATGTTTTTTTTTTGTTTTTCTTATAATAATAAGAACCAGAGGAAATATTTAATTTTTTTTTTTGAAGTTCTTGGTTGAATATGAACAATTGGGTCTATTTTGGAAAAAGTACAAAATAGGAGTGTTGAAATTTTAGTGGCAAACTCTTTATAAACTGAAGAAACGTACTCACCAGGGTACACAAATGCGAGCACATTTAAAATAAATTGAAAAAAATGTGGTTTAAAAATAGTTCAACAAATTCCAACAAAGATGTGAATAACTTCAATACTATAGCGCCCCCAAAAAAACCCTAATTGTGACATAACTCAACCACTCCTGTATTAATACCAATGAATTACAACAAAATTTCATTTGATCAGCCTAACTACATGTGCTAACAGGACCTCCAGTGTCACATATTCTAATCTAGCAAACAGGGATTGGTGGTTTTCGTGACCCGAACAATTATCGTAGCTCTGTTGGAGACAGTCAGCAAATATATATATGAAATAATCATCATATTCAGATCATCTCATAACAGACTCTTTCACATACGATCGATTACCTGAACTGCAATGTAAAGGAATGAAGTCAGAATCCATAACAAACAAGTTTAAAGGATGCTATCTCAAAAGAATTTTTTTTGACTCACGTATACTCAAGGTGAATATTCATAAATCGAGCATTCTCTTTGCTTTGTGTTAATGTCACTAAACCGTCAATTACTTGATCTTGTTCCAGCTCGATAGGATCATAGAAGTATACCAATGTCTGTAAAATACAATAATAAAATCAAGACAGCAAAATCAATATCATGAATAAAATGCAATTAAACACTATATTCCACCAGATAAGTATAACTGTAGCACAAAAAAATAAAAAATGGTTCTGCTTAGGGACCCCTTCCATTGAGCTACAAAATAGTCGAGTAAAATATGTTATACCTTTGAGAACATCCTAATTTCAATAAGAGTCATTTTTCACTTACATTAAGGTCTTTTAATTGAAATTCAGAAGCTAATTTCAACATGAAATTCTTTTGTAACTATTGCAATATTCTTGGCATGTATTTCTCCATAGTGTTGTGGATAAGTTTATCCAGACAGACTAACTTACGATATTTTTTAATATAGGTCATTGCTTCCATGTGGTCTTGCACCATAACATGTTCTACTCAGCGAGGTGCCATGACCCTTGCAGCAATAGTGTGGCACAGACATATAGTTGATATTCAATTGTAAAGCTTCTTTAGTATTATATCCTAAATCCAATCAGTTTAGAGACATGTTGTGCAATTTTGCTTTATATGTTAAAGATAAGCATTGACACAATACTTCAATATACACTTCGCTGAACATGAAACTAGAAATGCCTATTAAATTTGGAAACTAAAAATAAAATAAAAAATCTGCACCTGCTGCCAATGTGTTGGAGGGTCCTCAGGAGCAGTAGATAGGACCAGTGCTTCACTTGGATTTGCTCGTTTTTTTCTCAAACTACCATTCACCTGATGATTCTCAATAACTGTTGTTGATGAATGATTATTGGTTGGTGCTATCGTAGGCACATTAAACTCAACATCAAACCAAAATGCAAAACCATGCAGTGGAGCTGGTATAAAACAAGAAATAGAATTCAATTTATGCCAATATATTAAAAGATTTCACTAAATGCAGTGTTATTGGTTAGTAATTTGGATGAGATGCAAACATTGTGCCCATCCACAAGCAAACATGAAGGAGGTGGCGCAAATATCAGCAATGCTAATATTTTGTGAAAAATAGACTTGCTATCCAATAATTTCGACGGGATAGCATATCATCGTATCAGTACTAATCTATGCATCATAGATTAGCAGCAAGAAAAATATTCAGAAGTCCAAAATTAACGGAAAGAAAGGACACAAAAGTAAGTTACCTCGCATCATTGAGTTGAACTTAAACTTCGATGTTACAGTTTCTAACTCATTGATGGTAACAGAATAACTGTCAATATATTTTACCTGCAATAGTAAATGATCAATTTATTTAAATTGTGAATTGGGTGGATCAAAAGATCCTATAAAAATATTTAACTATATTTTAATATAAAATACGATAATCTAGATAATTGATAGATAATAGTATAAACAAAATTCAAATAACAGCTTAGATAATTTGTTAGTTATTTTATTAATAATAGTTCAATATTTATTTATAGTTGCAAGTGATAATGATAGGGCACCTAGGTATATTCTAGAAGGTGTGGGGCCATAAGGGGGAGAATGAAAGTTAATGAAATAGAGATAGATTCTAGAGAGTTTGTTAGAGAATGAGAGTATATTGTGAGTAGAGAGTGGGGAAGGGGCATCTAGGATTACTGTTAGAGCTGATAGGAAAGTTTCTCTCTGGTCAGGAGCTATAGAGCCTATTTCTTGGTTGTAGAGCCTCCGAGCTTATCTTTACCATTAAATAATCTACAGATTTACCTTTTTGATTTTGCGGGTTTTATCAGATGATCCCATGAGTGCTAGTGCAGCGGTAACTACCTAGCCTTGTAACTCAGACAGAATTTAAATCCCTACGGAGGCATGTATAAGTAAATAAATAATAATATTCTCCCTCCCCTATAAACACACAAAAAAAAAAAAAACATGTAACGAAAAAAAGATGCAACAAGGAATAGGTTGGTTCACAAATCACAAAAGCAGAAAATTAGAGGGGTGACATTGGGGCCCAAAGCAAAGACCACCGGATAAGTTTCATAAACAAAAGAAAGAGCATCTACCACATGGCCCAAGAGTTGAGAGAAAAACAGCGACACACAGCAGAGTTTCGAACAGGTGAAACTCAAGCAAGAACAACCATCAGCAAGCAAAATCTGTCAAGACTGGGATTAGCGATGGAGGTGCAGAGCATTCAAAATAAGACAAAAAGCAGAAGGTTCAGGATCAAAAAGTTGCAACTAGGAATATGACAAGGCAGAAGTGGCAAGGACTTTGGGCACATTGGAAGAAGGTCTTGGAAGCGGCAGAAATGGCCAGAAAATATGTGGCACTGTGTGCCGATGTCACGAGAAGAGAGGGTGGAGTAAAACGACATCCAAAATAGAAGATAGGTTGATAGTTAAAAACCAGGTCATGGACAGAACCTAATTTTTTTTTATAAAAGAAACCCCAAAATCCAAACACTTCAGGATCATAAACATGACCAAGCCCATACTTTTCCTGGTGGTCCAGCCCAATCCTGCAAATTTCCAGTTCTGCAACTTATTGGAATCGCAGTGGAGCAAAAAACTCATAAGGTTGTGCGTATGATCTCGCACATCCGCTTGCAATCTTGACTGCCATGATTTGGAGGAAGAGACACGTGCATTACCTCCATTTTCTTACAATTCTGTTTCATTTAAATTTGAGTATCTGTAATTTCCAAACATTTGAACCATGCTGGCTCAGACATCTCTCTGATATCAAATCAGACGATGGGACATATTGGGCTAACCCGACCCAAAATCTAGCTCGTAGGGTGAGGGTTGCCCCCCGCTTATAATAGTTATTTTGGCCATATCATCGTCAAATGGAATCTCCAACACACTCCCTCATGCACATGACATCTGCTGGTTCCCCGATAATGAATGATGGCCGAACATGTCTATGATAGACTGGGATTCCATATTAGGATTTTGGTCTTGCGTCTAACTCAACTCAAAAAGCTAGCCAGTGGGTGACTGTAACCACTAGTCAATGTGGAATCGTCAATAATATAGTACTCCCTGCTGTGGGGAAAAGAATGTTTTGGCTGTTGTACCATATAGAAGTGGCTCATGCTTTTTTAATAATCATCGCCAACAATGAAATAACCTTATAAACCAAACATTAAACAGAAGTGAATTGATTAGGAAAACAGTTAGCATGAGCAGAACCAAACTGTTTCTGTGTGTCTAACCAAACCAAACTTTGTTTCTGTTCGGTTCACCGAGTTCTTATATTTCAGAATCGAACCGTTTCGGAGATTTTTTTTTTGAAGAAGCTAAACTAGCCCACCTAAATTGGCACCGGAGGGAATCGAACCTGAGACCTCGAGGAGGAGCACACTCCCAGTTCCCAAGCTAATACCACCAGGCCAACCGTTTCGGAGATTAAAGCAGTGAACTGTTTACATATGCAGAACTGAACCCAACTGTGTTAAGCTTTCAAGCAGAAATGATTTTATTTTTGACTGAGCAAAACTGAAATAATCTGTTAGAAAACTGCTGGCACTTCCACAGAAAAATAGAAAATGTGAGAGTACATGCTCATATAAAGGTTCTTTGTTAAAATAAAATTTAAACAAGGACATTTTTTAACCTGAAAAATTAAATCAATCATTTGAAAAATCAATAAACAATACGATTCATTCAGTCCAATCAATAAAGCTAGGTGGAAAAAATCCTCATATGTGAGTTTTCTTGACATGACACTCTCCTTCCCTACATACCTCACTCCAGGACAATTGTATCCCTAATCTCTAAGAAAGAAGGGATTTCTGATTTAGGGTTCTTGTTAGCAAACAATGATTGAATGGGAAAGAAGAGTGAGAGTTTTGAAAATCACAAGTAACCAATATGATACTGTGTTGTGAACCTGAAGAATAAATTCTTCTGCAAGTTAGAGAGATCATAAAAAAAAAAATTACAAGTATGAGTGAAGTGATTTGAAAATAAGTGAGAGTGGCAACAATCCAGTTCTTTGACGGTGCAGTTCAGTTCTTTGTGGTGCAATTCAGGTTGGTCTTTTTTTATAACAGTTAGTGAACTGTGTTTAAAACATCAGTTTAGTTTATGAACTGTTAATAACAGTTTGGTTGTTCGTAGAGTAATTTAGGTTTTTTTTTTTAGAACAGTCCTAAAAGAAACCCTAGATGACATATTGACTGAGCTTCCGACCATTTTGTGAAATATACATATATTCATCATATATTGTACATGTAATTATCGAAAACCATCATTCACAGCTTGAAGTTAACCAACCTTTCTTCAAACACAATTCAAGCATGAAAAATAATTACATGTATAACCTTAACAAGCATGTAATTCAGAATCCGATAGAAGTAAAGAGAAGTCATAGTAAACAGTGACAATACTACAAGCATACTCACCACGTGTGGCCATGTCAAAACATTTTCACCAGTTATCGTCTCCACAGCAGGTTCTTCAAATGCACACTGTTTTGCTAATGATAACATGGCAGACACTGCAACCAAAAGCAGTAGTAAAAACTGATAAGAAAAGCAATAGATAGGAAATTGGATATTTACAGATTATTTTACCCAAGTAATAGTATAAATACCTCATTAAAGGTTCAAGGAACATACTTGGAGGATAGTCTTAGAATTTTAGTCTAACTTAAACCCAAAATTGTGGCAAGAGGGTTGGCCCTAACATAGGAGTTTGAGGTTAAGCCTAACTACCAAAAGCTAGTTCATGGGGTGAGGGTTGCTTCCCTTTTATACCACCATATCTCGTCCACATCACTAGTCAATATGGGATCTCCAACATACAGGATTCAAAAATTTGCAATTTCTAAGAAACTCGGTTCATCATTTCACTAGCCAAAAAACAAATTTCAAAAACAGGACAGTCTCCCTGCATGGATATCAGACTAAAGTTCATGCATCTACGGGGTGCCAAAAACAATAATTATTAATATTTTAATACAAAAAACACGTGATCTGATCTGAAATCATTCAAATCAGTGTTATCAATGGTAGATTATGGAAAATAGTGGAATGCCAAAAGAACACTAAAAAGTAAATCCAGCTTCAGCAAATGTCTCTACAAAGTACAATAACAGATTTTGAAATCTTATTTACAATTCAGGACAATATCTAAGTTACTGGGTAGTGCACTTACTATCAATTCCATAAACATTGCGCCAAAAGTCAACGCTGTCACTGTATCTGTCAGTATGTGTGACGGGAGCAATGTACAACTAGAGAAAAGTAACCAAGAGGTCAGAACTTTGTCATTTTTTGGTGAAAGTAAATTATAAACTATATATTTACTTAAAAGAGAAAGTAAATAGAAATACCGTTGCACTCGAAGGAAGAATAAGACCACCAGGTTTGAGCCAGCGATCTCTGGCAGTAATAACACTCCCAAGCATGCTCTGCAAGAAAATAAAATATCAAACGATTATATTATAAAAGTGAATGTACTGAAAGGATGGGACAGAGAAAATCATAGCAAGCTGACATCAAGGTATCATTTTAGACAGGAGCAGACCCATCTTGAAGTGAAGTAGTCATGCACTTTGACAGGGTGAAATCACATTATTAATATTATAAGCATTAAAAGAAAAAAAATAATAGAAAAAAAAAATTCTAGATCTTGTTTGTCATTTTGGTTCCTCCTCCCAAAAAGAAGATAGTTCTCAAAAAACTACAATCCTTGCTTTCATATTTCTATAGATGGTAACGATAGAGATAGTACGCCTTTGAATTTTTATCATACGAATTTTAAGTAGTAATTAGTAATTCAATGAAAACTCTTCCTCATGAACCAACTCTTTCAAAACCTTACCTTCTGGATGAAAGATTTTATATTTTATATGCTGCCTTATCCAAGGACTTTGGGCCAGGAATATGGATAATGTACAAATTCACCCTACCTTTGTCGTACCGTTAATTTTATTTAGAACATTGTTGATGCCTGGGTAGAAAGGATCAAACCCATGAGACCACTTGCTCATGACCATGAGACTTTGAAACCAGGCTGTGTACAAACTATTACTAAAAGTTAAGCTGTTGGGTGAAATCACATTAACGCCTTTTATTTTTCACTTGATAATATTGACTGACTAAATACATCAAGTGATGTGATGCCGTGTGTTTTGTTAAAAAATAAACAGGTTTGTGACAGGACCATTTCAATAGAAGTCCTCTCTAATGGTTTGAAATCACATTAACGCCTTTTATTTTTCACTTGATAATATTGACTGACTAAATACATAAAGTGATGTGATGCCGTGTGTTTTGTTAAAAAATAAACAGGTTTGTGACAGGACCATTTCAATAGAAGTCCTCTCTAATGGTTTGACTTCAAAGTTTTTCTTGATCTTTCCTCTAAAGATCGTGCCTATCCTCCACTCCACCTCAAAACCTTGTGCTAGTGCACCAATAGGTCGTCTGGAATCACAAACCATCCCAGGCTCAATTTTATTTTACCATATTTTTTTTATATATATAAGTTACTCCTTCTTCTCTAACATACTGTTATTCTTATCTAAATCTTGTTTGTCCACTTATCATAAAAGATTGCTAGTTTTGTACGTATGCAATAAAATCTAGTAAAATTTACTTATATGAAAAGAAGGAAGAAAAAAAAACACATGTTGCACTATTTCTAAATCTATTTGGTCAATTATCTAACTAGTGGTCATCTAAAAGCATAATTGATGGATGCAATTGGTGATAGCAGAAATTTCACAGTTACAATATGAGAAGGAGCTACAGTTACAATATGAGAAGTCACTTTTCTGTTATATTATGTATGCAACAAAAATGTAAGCATTTTCACATTCATCTTTCAGATAATAATAAAAGATACTTCAGTTCAATTCTAATTCATTTAAGTAATTAAACTATCGGTCCCCTCAGAGGTTAATTTATGGTTTCATTCACTGATTTCATGATAACTTGTTTTGACTTCTCAAATATATATTGACTCAGAAAAATCAAAAGTATCCTAAAACGCACCTCATATAGAAGCATATAGCCCATCCATTCTGAAATTATAACATCCACCTCTTCATCGATTTCAACATCCTGCAAAACCCGTAGGCTGAGGTCAAAATAAAGCTGGATCGTGTAAAGTTGACAAAGGAAAATTATACAAATTTCAGGATAAGAAGAAATTACATAGTATTAAATAAATGATTGGGACATTATAGAGGTCAAATCTCGCATCAATATTTTAAGCCATAGAATATTTCAATGATTGAAAAACATATAATGTTCAGAAGTATCTACCTCAACTCGTCCATGCAATACAATGATAACATCAGAAAGGTTATTTGCTTTAACAACTTCATTGGCCTGTTTGCAAAAGAAAACAACTAATTGAAACCAGTAACTCAAAGTAAAAAGTGCTATTAAACATCATAAACAACCTATTCGCATTAACAAACTCAACCATTAAACTCATAAAAGAGAAACAGAAGAACTATTACAGAAAACTCCAAGTATAGATATGTTTGAAAAGTGTTTCAAAAACATAGGCAAATTGTCATCATATCAGCTGGTTTCGTGGGATTCACTTAAGCTATAAGCCTAAATTCTAGTAAGGCATCAAAGTCAGGTTACGTCACTTGAATAATTTAGAATGAATGACTTGCATTAGGCAATCTGTCTGTGTGTGTGTGTGTGTACCCTCTCCCATGACCATCTATTGGACCACATCACCCTCTTTACAGGGTAACTGATTTAGCAGGTTGAGAAAACTTTCTATCAGAATGAAAAAGAAAAGAAAAAAAAAACTGATGTGTTGCTGCGCACCGTTTATGTTGCAAGCTGAATCGATTTCTAAGTTTCTTTCACTCGGACAAATCAAAGTGGCGGTATTATCGATTTGCATTTATTATCTGGGTATTGGCTGAATCAGTTGAAGAATCATTTATTATTGGATGTATAAAATATAAAATGAGACGGGTATTAAATTATCACTTGAAAATATATCTGAAGCAGGGAAGAAGACAATGACGCGGAACGGAAGACAGCCATAGCCCATTGCAGAGGTTGATAAAATGATATCAATCAACAAAGACTTTCTTCATGTTAAATGCATATCCCATTAGCGGCTGAAAGTTCTTGCTGTATAAACCGAACTGACATGTGGGTGTTTCCATTTGTTCAAACCAATACTCAATGGAAGGGAACAAGGCGTCGTGGTGATTGTCTGGGATTTGGGAATAGTTTTTGTTAGGTTAATTTAAAAAATCAATTTTACATAAGAAATGATTCTGCAATGGAATTGTGTAGAAGATGCGCTGAGAAAATAGCCAACGAAATTTCAGTGGAGAGTGGAAGATGAACAATTACCTTCAAATAAAAATATAAATTTAAAATTAATAAAATTTTAAATCTCTCAAAACTTTGAAACCGGTAACCAAGCAAAAAATTTATATAAAAAAAAAAGAGTGATTTGGCCCAATAGATGGGAGTGTTTCAAGATCTTGAACATTTTACCTTAATCCATGTTAACTAAATAAAGCTTATACCAATGAAAATTGTATCTTTGAAATTATTACCTGCAGTGCAATGTCACTGGCATCAACTGCGTACACCTGGAAAGATAAAATTCCATAATATCATCCATGTCAAACACTTTGGCATAAACCATAGGTTGAAACAACTAAATTAAAATTTAAAAGCTTAATTATTAAAACAAAAGACAGAGGCTTCAAAATAAAAATAAAAATACTGTTATAGAAATTCTCGATCCAAATAGTTTAAGCCAACTGCAGAAAATTTAAATAAGCATACGCATGATCCTCCACGGTTTAAAAATATTAAACAAAAGGAGTAAAGAAGAATAGAAATTTAAACAATTAAAAGGCAGAAAAGCAGCCTATCAATGGTACAGCCACAGCATCCAGCAACTGCAGATCATATAAATAATATACGGGTGCTAAAATTCAATAAAATTCCTCTATAAATCCTAATACAAACTAAAACAATAGAAAAATATATACCAAATCTATCTAACTATGTTGATAAAGAAACTAAAAGCAATATTTCTTCGTGTATGATAAAAACATAAAAACGTGTAAGGAAAGTAAAAAATTGCATGAGGTGGAAACTGGAAAAAGGATTTACAAAAAAAAAAAAAATTAAACATTTTTTAAAAAAATATATAATACCATTCTTTCATTATCAACTAAAAGAATAAAATATCAATTTGAAAGAGCTTACCCGCTTTGCACCGGCCTGAGCACAAAATATGGAAAGGATTCCTGTACCGCATCCAACATCAACAACGACCTGAAGCCACAGAATACTTAAGAGAGAAAAGAGAGGAATGATGTAGAACAGTAGAAGGATAGGGGAGCATGAAAAGCAAGAATAAACTTCAATCTAAGAGCGCAATTCATTCAAGAGCCATCAATAATTAGATCTTACTCTAATATGTGGCATATATTTAACCTATCAACTATAGAATAACATAACCCTCAATAGTCCAGATAGTTCGGAAAGCTACCTAATTCACTTGGAGTTGAACAAAGTCCTCCTTTTTGACCAAAAGTTGTAATAACAATTATGTATGAATAAAAGCATCATATTTATATTAACAACGATTATTAATTTTATCATATTGCAATAATCCACAAATCGATAACTGTTGGCATTTTTTGGCAATAGCCTCCTGAAGCGAACAATTGGGGGCATTTTTTGGTAACAATCAAAATATCAAAACAATGTTTTCATTATTTCCATAAACGCGTCATCCCTAGCTAGCATTTCATCCTCTCTCCATCATAATGGTTCACTCAAAATCAACATACAAAAGGCATACAAAACTTTTTATAGCAATGAATGTGTGATAGCGAAATTACTTTGCCAGCAATAAAACTCTGATGCCGCATGATTGCTTCCCTATAAGTTTCAGTCCGCACACGATCCTGTACCAAACCAAGCCAAGGAAAGGAAACAGAAAATGAAAAGATTATTATTGCATTTAACAAAAATATAATTACAAAAGTGAAGAAATTACAATGAAGAAGATGATGAGGAATCCTCCTTTAGAGGAAAACAAACAAAACTACAATTTGCAAAAAATCCATTAATGAAGCAGTGATGTCCTCCAACCCTCAACATAAATGTTATCAATTGCCGATAGCAGAAAACAGCGGATTATTAAAATTCCACTATGCAATAGTGCTATTGCGCAAATATAGCTACTATTTGACAACCTTATGTACTAAATAGTGTATCACAAACAAAAGCGGTTTGTCCAAATTCCATTACGCTATAGCTATATAGCGCCGCAATATCTGCTATTTAACGGTACCGCTTTAAATCAATTTGAAGTACATGATACAATCAATATATTTTAACAATGAAAAACAATTTCATGGAGTGCAGAAGATCGAATTAACCAAGCTAGACAAGGATAGCATTTACATTTACAAATTAATCACATTTTATAACGAGACAAAAGAATTAATGAGCTTTGGTACTTCAAGACGAATTATAGAGTGAAAACATGAATGATGGAAAGGGGAGGTAAAAAAAAAATGTAAGATGTTAAAGTTTACAATGGACCTGTTTAGTTTGGCTGATTCGAGCTTATCAATCAGCATAAATTTTGTGAGACTATATGAGAGAATTTATGAAAACAGCTTTTAACATGTTCGTAAGTTGTTTTCAGCTTATTTTCATAAACTCTCCAAGGTAAAAACACCTTATACGAAAACAACTTTACTTTTTATCTTTTGTTATAGAAATACCTTATGCGCTAACCATGATAAGTACTTATGCTATAAGCTTCAAATTAAGTTTCTTATCTAAACAGAGCCAATATAAATTGTGTTCCTAATTTTCAAACCATTCCCTAATTTCCATTCAGATATTTAATTCTACAATTCGTATAAAAGGAAAAGTGAAAAGTAGCTCTATAAAGCTTTGTAGCACCCACATTTCTGATCGAAGACCGTGTGTCAGGTGTCCGACACGTGTCACTACTCCAACACATGAGATTACATTCAATTGCGTCATTTTCTCAAATAATTATCAGAACAGTGTATATGTCAGTGTTAGCAGTATAAGGTAAATTAGGGTTTATGAAATTCAAATTTCAAAAACAATGCGTAACGTGTAATTCAGAAACATTCAAACGAAGAAAACAACAAAATTGAAAAAGAAAAATGGTGAAGACAAAAACCTTGATCATTTCTTGGTGAATACCGAGATGAGCATAGGAATGAAAATACGCCATATCGTAATCAGTGCAAGGAGATCGATTAGGTAGTTGTTGCTGCTGTTGCGGCGGTTGTTCTGTATCGGAAACCCTAACAATGGAAGTAGAATTGGAAGCGCGTGAGCGGCGAGTGCCACGACGGGCACGGTGAGTTTGCATCATTCCTGACGGTGGTTGTGACGGTGGTTGATGGTGGTGGTAGCCGTTACTACCGTTGCTACTACTGTTACTATCCTTCAAAAACATCACTCTCGTTCTTACAAGACACAATGATGCTATGTACTGTCTTCGTCTCAACTCTCAACTAAGTTAAGTTATATATATGATGACGCCATCCACTGTTTTAAGGTGAGGTTAACTAACTACTTTGGTGGTGTACCACTCACTCATACACCATTTGGAGTATATGTGTTTTCTAAAGTTGTAGGATTTTGTAGTCAAAAATATAAATTGTAGGACTTTTTTATTTTTTTAAGTTTCTATTTTTCAATAAATAAATTGTAATATGTTTTTTAATGTTAAATTAGATATCAAAATATTATGGTTTTGTAACAACAAAAAGCTAGTTTATAACTTGTTGAATTAACTTGTAAGTTTGTTGGATTAAAATATGACGTGTTTGGTAACAAGTTTTTCTCGTGAGCTTATAACTTATAGCTTCTTATAATTTCTTCTAATTATAACCTTATTAATTATATTTTATTATTTTTATATAAAAATAAACCACCCACGTTCCCACTAATTGCTTAGGGCAACCAACCTCACAGCTAGTTACTTATAGTTTTCTATATTTTGTTGTTCTCTTTATTTTCCTTTTAATTCATATAATATTTAATTCTAAATTAAATATATAATAAAAAAAAGTGAATCAAGTATTCCCTCCGTATCAAAATATAAGCAAAATTTACTTTTTAGGTTCATTCAATTAATGATGTATGTGGTCCATATTATGAACCACATACATCATTAATTGAATGAACCCAAAAAGTAAATTTTGCTTATATTTTGATACGGATGGAGTATAGTTAAATAAAACTCGTAAAAAAATGAAAATTTGTCGAATAAAAAATGTCAATTGAATTCATAAAGCACATTTATTATTGTGAAGATGAAAATATTTTGAAATAAATTTAAACATTTAAAAAGAAATTTGTATATATGACTCATTTGGGGTTGGCCTAGTGGTTGGTTTGGGATCTTGGAGTGTGCTCTTCTTAAGGTCTCTTGTTCGATTTTCTCTGGTGTCAATTTCGGTGGGCAAGTCCATACAGAGCTTTGCTCTGGCTTAGAACGGGACCCCTGCAAGTGGGTTGTGGGATTGGTCCCTTCGGATACCGAGTTTTCAAAAAAAAAATTGTATATATGATTTATAAAAAAAATAATAAACAAACATGCCCTTTTACGTCATTGTATACTTATCAGCACTTCAACAAACTAATTTTACCAAACATTTTTTATTTTAATAAGCTAACTTTTCAGCTATCAGTCATCACCTATAAGCTAGCTTTTAAGCTATCAACTAGCTTATCAGCTATCAGCAAGCTTATAGCTTATTTTTACCCAACACATATCTTTTTTGTCTATAACCTTCTCGTTTTTCGCGGAAAGAACCCTAATAACTCGGAGTACAGTGGAAAGAAAAGTAAAATATATTTGATGATTGTTTGGGAAAATAGAATTATGTATTTATTGTGTTTGCGTGACTTTGTTTTTCTTTGTTTTCAATAACTATTTTTGTAAGCAACAATTACGGATTTAGCTTAAGTTAATCCAGTCCTAGTGGGTAATTTTATTTTTTTAAAGGGTTTGAAATATAGTTTAAAATGGAGTTGTGATAAGACACATGTGAGATGTTGGGAGACACACTAGATGTAAATCGATCTTTACTAACGAAGAAGGTTGGTTGGACTAGAGCAGTGTTTCATTGGTTTGAAAAGTTACAGGATGGTACCTAAAAGCACTTTGATGTTCAAGTCAGTAAGAGAGTATAGAGTAAGAGGTTTTGAGATAGAAAGAGTGTGTGTACCTTGTGTTTTTGTGGAAGAAGGTATTTATAAGGTGTTGAGAAAGTCGTTAGGGAGTTAAGAGGGATATGTTACAAACGACATCCTTCAATGACTTGATTTAGTAGCAATTGACAAGCATGCTTAGGAACACTTGTAACCATTCAAAAGTCTCTGTCATTGTCTTTGTATCTTAACCTCAAATACATACTTGCTTAAGTCAATCCCCCGCTCAACATAACTATGATTTAGAGGGCAACTGTTTTAGATTGGTCTAAGGTCTAGTCTCTCGTAGCCTTGCACCGTTTGGGCTTTGTTGCAGTTATGATATGTAGCTAACATACATAAGACTAATTGACATGTATGTGTGTGTCTATATATATAACCACACATAATGAAATACAAAAATTAGTCATATTATAGTTCAAAAACTAAGGCGCCTATTACAAATGGCTTGGTAGATGAAAGTGCAACATTCTTACCGCAAGACGAATTGTTGTGACGACACTCTAACTAATATTGGTTTTAATAAGAATTTTATTTTGATTATTTATGAGTCGTGTCTGATAGATAAGACATTTGTTAGTAACAGATGAAATGATGGCTTCTCAGCCTTGTTTCGTTAATTTGTAATCTTCTTCTTTTGAGCCTTTAGCCCTTTTTGCTATTAAAAAAAACGCATTAATCTCATTACAAACTCAATACCATTTTAACAATTTTTCAACCCTCGACAGTAACCCTTCTTCTCTATACATTTTATTTTTTTAGATGTGGTGTTGGTTTAGCTTAAGTTAAGTTTGCTAATAACAAATTATTTGGCTAAACAAAGGAAATCGTATTTCTCAAGTGCAACTTCCCTTGAGAAACAAAGTAAAAAAAATATTAAGAAAAAACTTGCTCTATATTAGGAAATCAAATTTTTAAATGTGTTAAAAGTAGGGTTTGAAAGGTGAGGAATATTATATTTGGATTGGATAGTTTGGCTGGAATATGAATAGGTTATATTCAAGCATTCCACTCTTTTAAGTCTCGTGTATGAGGGTTGTAGACTGGATGGATAGTTTGACCTACGTCATTATAAAAAGGGCATAATAGAAAAGCGATAAGACTTGTAATCTGAACCTTAAAGCCGCTTGAGGGTTAAGTCTCCATCAATCATGGACGATACTCGAGAAGCAAGTAGGTGCCACCTAGCTACTGCTGAGCCACCAAAGGGATAAACCATAATCTTCCCCTATATATAGAAGTTCAAGCTAAACCCTAATTCACACTTTACCCTCGAAATATTATACACAGTCGAAATACCATAATTATCATATACTGATGAAAGATCCATCATTAAGGAAGTGTGACTTCCCTTCTTGGTTGATTGGTTGATTTAAAAAAATATGTTAAGGTGATTATCATATTAAGTGTGATGTTATTCAAGTGATAAAATGAAGGGAAAAAGTAATTTATGATTAACATTTAAAATTATATAATTATTGCAAATCTTGGGTAGAGACATCATCAACGTTTGGGCATTGCTTGCTATTATGACTTGTACCCGACATCATAAGAGTACTAGTTGACATAGACACACATAATGAAATACAAAAAAGACAAAAAAAAATTGAAATTTCATGTAAAAATGACAAGAGAAAAAACTCGGGATATACTACGGATTTATGTATGTAAAGTGTTGCAATTATAGTTATCATTCATATGATAAAAAAAATTGCAATCTGTTCAGCTAGATTAAACAATTTTGTTGTCCTAGTTTGAAAGATTTTGATTAATTTATGTATGGTACTATTTAGAAGCAAGCTAACCTATTTAACACAATCAAACATAAAAGAGTGGTTTTCCATTACAAAATTATGCACAGAAAATTTAAAACATTCACACAAAGTTAAGTTGCTAGGCCAAAGTAAAACCAAATGGTTTATTTCCTCTTTATTTTACAAATCAGGCATGCTCTTTTTTGTTGCATACCAAAAATTAAAATTGAGTCACTTCAAATCATGTTACATCTTAGACAAAGCTAGATGTAGGCATTAAGAAATAGGGAGGTGCCACACCACTTGCTCATAACTCATCTTTCGACGTTCCATCTCTTACACGCTCATCGAAGGATGCATATGCTTTAATAATTGACTCATATACTTTGATCCCTTTCAAGTATTCATCTTTGTGAAGATACTGCATGTGAAGAAGTAACACATAAGTCAAAGTTGAACTCTAAACTAAATGCAAGTACAGTAAGGTGCATGACATTAGGATACAACCAAACAAATATAAGGTGCAAAGTATTGTCGTTTTGTGTAACCACAATGTTCTGGCACAACCTTTTCGCTTAGAATACAAATCTACTGCATTTTTCAGAACACAAAGTTGAGGTAGTTACATATTCATTGACTCTTGTGTTACATGTTTATGGTGAACACTATCATTTCCAAAATAAAACTGTATCTGATCTGGCAAATAAGCCACAGCAAAAGAAGCTAATTCAAGCCGAGTATGCAACAATTGGATTAGTTTTGTTAAGAGTCTCACACAAGATATATGATATGACATGAAAAAGTATTTATAAGAGGGAGGCATTTGTTACCATACAAGCCGATTTAGTGGAGTAGAGTTAGGCCTCACTCAAATTCTAAGATAATATCAGAGTCTATCCCAGAGCTGTTGGGACATCTGTTACCAGACCATGCTCAAGATGTTCAATCTTAGTCATGAAGGGTGTATATTGAGAGCCATTAAAAAAAGGGTGTATATTGAGAGTCTTGGATTCAATGTGAAATGGCATGAAAATGTGTTTATAAGTGGGAGATCTCCTTCACCTTATGAACCAGTTTTGTAGGGTTGAGATAAGCCCAACCAAAATTCTAAGAAGTATGAGGAAACATGTCAACATGGAAACAAAATAAAAGAAAAAATCAACCTGAATATTTTTTGTACCGGGCTAAACTGTTTTAGGCATAAAATAGCTAATGCAACTCATCTTCATGAAAACCTTATCTTAACTAGGACACAATGCAAGCCTCGTTTTTTTTTCTTTTCAAGCAACCTCACTTTCTAGTTCTAAATAAAAAATCAGATGTATAATCCTACAGAGAATGACACGACTTGTGTTGATAAGCATTCTAGCATCAATTAAGCACACAATATATTATAAGAGTCACCTCATTGTGGTCGTGGAGTAGAATAGGAGTGTTTGCCATAGGTGAGAATCCAATAGCAGGCAATCCAACACGGCGGAAATAGCGTGCATCTGTGGAAGCAGGAAAGATCTCCGGCTTACCAAGTTTCCCACCAGCCTCTTGGACAGCATTTTCTAACAATGCCCACCAGGGATTGGAACTGTCAGTTTTGGTGATGACTGGTTTCCCGGACGCATCAAGCACAGACAGCTTCTGTTTAAACTGCCCGAGCTAAAATATATTAGAGGAAGAATCTAATAAGAGGTAATTTGTTCGCAAAAAAAGGAAACACATAAATAATTAACAGTGTTATCTATCAAATTTTGAGAGAAAGCGATTGTAGGTGAAACAGTGATAAAATTTGATACCATCATTTTCATTATCTACTACCTCTTGCCTTCTCCATAATAAATTAAATGGAAATGTTAACTAGTGCCCCAGGGGCATTGGCTAAGGACCTTAAATAGTAACTTTTTATAAAAGTTTGTGTAATCAGTGCATTGAAAATTGAAAACTTTTAAATTTTGAAAGAATAATTACTTTATTTAGCATGCTTAAAGAGTGCCCCGGGGCCACTCGTTAACAAGACCCTAATTTAAAAAATGTCAACAAACAAACGGTTGCACAATTACAGTCATCGGAACATGTTATGCAAATCAACATTCACATATGTACAGTTACATCTATTTCTATACATAAACACCCAAATGCATCAACCATAACATTAACCTTTTCACATAAAAAAGATGAAAAATTGCAGAGAACGTGAAGGCTATGATATGAAATGTTGTAATATACAGATGTTAAATCTTAAAAATAAAAAAAATTAGGAAAGTTTCAAGCTTAATGATAGAAATATTTCCTATGGCTACAAATTTCTATAGAAGTGAAAGACAAAGCAGTAACCTATTAGCTGAGATTATTGTGTATTTACAAGACATGGATGATAAATATAAAACATAATGGACATTTAGTTAATTACCCTGAAAGACATATTGCGGCAACTAGGTGCCCACTCTTCAGCGATTCGCCTCTCTAATGATTCTGCATCAGCGGTTGGTGGCACTCTAATATCAAATCCAGCTTCTGCTTCAGATGGCTGCAAATTCATGACAAAACCCTGGAGCACAGCAAAAGAAAGATAGAATCATTAGCGGGGAATTCAACAGTAAAAATTGCTGAAATTTCTTAGCGCGCGAGCACAAACATGTAAAATGTATCATTTCAAAGGTAAGCATGGCATTATTGGCAGATTCCACTCAAATGTATAACAGAACATTGATATGATAAGAGGAAAAAATGATGTTAAGCAAGAACATGTTTTCGATTATATTCTACTCATGGAACAATCAATCTTATATGTTACTTAAAGTTTGAAATTGCTGTCTGCAATCATGATTACGGCCGCAATATTTGTAGAGTGGTAACCCTAAATGCAATGCGATGGAATTCAATTTGCAATTGTCTGCAGTATCGAAGATTATGACATAACCGCGCAGAACTATAATTTAAGTTTTACATTATACAAGACATGTTTGATGAATTTGATGGAGTATTGGAGTCGATTGACTAACAGTTGGAGATGGAGTTCCAGCCTTCAAAAAGGCCATGTTAATAGAAACAACATCCCCATCAGCCTTCAAGCCGGCCTTGATCAAGTCAAACTGTGAGGCGCGAAACCTTCGGATGCTTTCAATACTCTTCAAGAGATTCTCCATAGCAGAGTTGTCATAAAGCTTGGAGCCATGTCCAGGGGCCCCAACAGCCTTGATCACCAGCCACCATGGGCTCCTCTCTGCATAGAATGCCCTGTAATGCTCATCCGGAGAAGCTAGCCCTGTTAGTTTGTAAGTGAATAAAAAGTTGGAATGAGTTTAAAAATGAATAAAATTTCAAGTCAATGTTCCAAAGTTAGGTATATCATTACCAAATTAGTGTGTTTAAGCGAGCTTTCAATAAAAGTTATTTTGCATGAAATTCATTTTATTAATAAAAAAACAGTTCAAAACACAACAATTTATATTTAGACGATTTCACTCTAAATGCAAGTTAGATGCTAAACCAAGAGTAAATTCATTTAACGTCGCACAAAAACTAAGGTTTGGAACCAAAATCAAGTTTGCCTAACAGAAACCAAAGAGTATTTCTACTAAATCAGATTTGTCTCAAGAAAGGATCAATTCTAATGATTTCCAATGTAAAACCAAACACTCTTAGCACGCATTTGGAAATCTTCAAGTCACCACAGCACTATGCAGCTAATCAAAAGCTACGCTTTGGAGTTTCTACCAATTGTGTGCTATGCACATGATAGCACACGGTCACTACATTTCCAAACACACTTTTAGTCTTGCATAACTTGTATTCACTAAATCTTCCTTTCAAATACCTATAAGCTAAAACCGATCCAAATCAGTTTTCTAAAAATTTTGCAACTCAAATATCTAAATCTGCGGCGACACACAGAACTAATTGGATTGTCATGTAAGGAGTTTCTTTTCAGTTTTCAATGCAATATTAATTACTTTTTTTCAACTACGCTTTCTAATTACTGTTGTGGCATCGCTTCTAATGAACTATCTTCTACTTTGTGCTTATGATAACACCGTATAGATCAACAACACTTAATATAGTTAATTTCATAAATAAGTACAACTCAGACTCGAAAAGGCTACGAAGACATTTGATATGTACCTTCATCAAGCACTATACCAACATTCAAGTCTTGAAAATCCTTCGAAAGCGAAAACTTTTCAGCACCATCATGTCCACCAATCTCTTCATCAGGAGCAAAAACCAAATAAACAGTCCTCTTAGGCTGAAAACCCCATCCTTTAAGAATTCTAACAGCTTCAAGATACTGCATACTAACACACTTCATATCCTGTGACCCTCTTGCATAAATCCTCCCTTCATCATCCACATGGGCCTTGAATGGATGGTGGACCCACTTATCGTGTTCAGCGGGGACCACATCAGTGTGAGAGTAGAGCATGATGGAAGGTAGCTCCGGGTTTGTTCCGGCCCATTTGAGAATGATGATGGGTTTTCCGGATACCAATTCGATTGTTTGGGATTCGAGTGAGAGTGATTTGGCTTGTGATATTAGAAATTGGGAGGATTGAGTGTAGTTTGGGGTTGGATGGTTGGTTTTGATTTGAAGGTATTGTTGGAAACGGGAAATGATGCTGTTTGATTCTTCTGAAGATTGAAGAGATGTTAATGTTGATAGTAGAAAAGGTATAAGGAAGATGCTTCCATGGTTTAACTTCATCCTCTGCAGGTGGTGGTGGTGGTGGTGGTCAACGGTCTGTCGTTCACTTGACCTTAACAATCATAAAAAGGTGTACGACTTTTTTTTTTAATAGACGAAATGACGCGGATGAGGTTGGAACCCAATGTAGTAACTTCGATGGTAATTCTTAAGATCCTCTTCATGTATCATCAACTCTATTTTCATATCTCGAGAGTGCAGATCTTCTCCATTTCTATAGATAATTGAGATCTCGAGTTTATTGCATATGAGCTTGACACGTGACACATTAAAAAAGCAATGGTTGAGATTTGTTAAAGAAAAAAAAAAGTCAGAAAAATAGTGAATACGAAGTGAGAGAAAGCATTGTCGCCTTCTCTCTCTCAAATATTTTGTCACTTGAACAAGCTATTGGAAGTATGAATTTACAGGGTTTCTGTTATGTATTTTTTGTTCTTACTAGAACACCAACCCGTGCGCCGCACGAGTCTTATGAGTCAGAATAATTTGATACATAATAAAACGAAATTGTATATGAGTCCGAAATGAATTAACTTGAAAATGAATCATTTTTAGAATTGAGTTTTTCGGTGACTTTGGGCTACCTTTTAACGGTCACCACCACCAAATGTTGTAACTTCCCTTCTATCTCTTCCTTGTTATACAAAATTGTTCCAACTTTCATCCCCTATTGTATTCTTAGTTTTTTACATTGCTTTCATTAGTTCATTCTTTCATCTCTATTGAGCATGCTGACATATATTGTAGGAACAAATTTTGAGTGAAATTGAAATTCAGATAAGAGAAGTTATAAAACGAAAGAATCCAAAAGAATAACTTATCAACTTACGCTTTCACACACGCTCTTCCATTGATCCACATCACCGTTTATTTAAAATTTGTTACCGGTTTACCAACTATCTAAGCTGATTGTGTAACCTTTAAATTTTTTCCTTCATTTTTTGCATATTAAAACTCGGCAAAAACAAAAAAACAACTGTGCAAACAACTTTTTACCACCTTCCTTAATTCACTTCGGTGAAGAGCATCGAGAACTTGTGAACCTGGAAGTAGTCTTCCTTATAAATATCGCCACCATGAATTTCAATTTCATTTGAACTCAAATACAATACCAATTGATTTCTAGCTTTAATTAATTGCAGAAATTATGAAACCAGTAAATGTTACGTACCCAATTGAGATCTTAAAACTACTAAACAACACCATTTAGTCGTCCACACATCACCACACCTCTTCCTTACTTTTATAACCATCAATGTATGAACAAAATAATAAGGGAAGGAGAACCAAGTCATGGGGATGGACCCTCTGCACTTTGCACAGATTAATATGGGTGCAATGGGGGAGGCAATTGTGAATTTGTGGAATGACACCTATTTATGGGTGAAAGGATAACATTTTGAAATATAGGTAAATTGTAATGTTGAAGAAACATTGTTGGGTTGCTCTGTCTAGTTTGCTTATGGTGATAGAGCCCTCCAAAATATTACAAAAAAAAAAAAAGAAAAAAAAATTGAACTTGAATAGGACGGTAGCAGAGAAAATAAAGATGAATGTATACTCTCCACTTTGTATGCTTCAATTAATTTGACATTTTGGTTGTAATAAGCCTTTGAAAGAAAGAAAAAACTTAATACTGAGAAAGAAGGGATCCACTATTAATGTGATGAGTTAGACTTGGAAGAAGTGTTAAATTTAATTTTTAATTTTTTATTTAGTATAATTCCAATAGCCACTATTTAATGCGTTTTGTATCTCAAAAAGTTTGAAATTCAAATCTAACCTGCATTAGGAAAGAAGTTGTAGGGTTATAAGATTAGCATTGATGAGATACAATTAGAGGGAAAATTTAGGTTTAAGTGTTGCAAGACCCAATAAGCTTTAGAAATAAGTGATTAGGATAAAAGTTTTGAGCATATGTTATTTTGTTGTATCTATGGTGTTTTTTTTTGTCTTGCGGTGAAGGAAGTGAAACCACGAAGAGGTTTCTCCGTACTCTTTTTCTAATTTTTTGATTTTTTTTTTAATTTTAAATGTTGTTGTTTAAAATAAATCGTAGTCATTGTTTTTTGGGTCTTGTTAACAAGTACCCACAAGCTACTCGTTAATGTTAAGCATTATAAAATAAGTAATTATTTTTTTTAAAAATCAAATATTTTGATTTCCGATGCAATAATTACACACTTTTTTCACGAATACTTACTACTTTTAGTCTTTAAAGAGTGCCCCGGAACTACTCCTTAACATTTCCCTTATTTTTTTAATGTGTCACATGCCAAACTTATATGCAATAAAGATCTCAATTTCCTATGAAAATGAAGAGGATATGCACTCAAAACATAAAGACAAAATAATTTGAAAAAAGTAAAAAGTAATTATTGATGGTGGGACATATTTAAAGGTATGATCCACTATCTATTTTATGTGTCTATCTCTCCAAATTGCATACTCCATTTATTTTGCTAAATGGAAATGATCTTTACCATGTTATAGCCTTATCATAACCTTCCATCGCTTGGGAAAAAACCTGTCTAACCTTTAATTGTATATATGTCGATTTTGGCTAACATGATGATTATTTGTAGGTGTGAGCAAATGTCCTTATCAAGTTCTTTAGTGATTGATCTTCAAGTGATAAGATGATGTAATGTAATTGAACTGTATGCATGTGAACAATGTCATCAGTGCGTAGTAAAAGCAAGAAACTAGTCATTAGAAACTTTTGTCGAGCTTCAAGAGGTATGATGCTATTAATCTTTGTTGATTCACTTATCCCAACGGTAAGCTTGTTTTTTCCAAACTAACTGAGAGATATTATCTCTTATTCATTAGATTAACCTTCTTATAAATAGCTCCGCAAGAGTTTCACAACCCCTTACTTTGCTATCTACTATCATACTCCTGTGCTTCACACGGATCAACGATGAGCACAATAAATTAAAAGTAGGTACAAGTTATAACAAATCAAACTACTCATGATTATCTATTTCAATGACATCAACAACATAATAAAATAAAAATTTAAATTCTTTTGTTTTTTTAATGACACTAACAACAATCTGTATTATAGAAAAAATTGTTGTTTAACGGTATAATTAGAATAATGAAAATATAAGTATAGATAAACTTGTATAGTTTGTTACACTTTTCAAAAGATAAATCTAGACCTTTGAAGATTTGTGTTTGTTACATATGTTATTTGTATTGAAAATTGAGGGTATTTTTGGAAAGAAAAATCTAGCCCAAAAGTGCTGAAAGAGATAATTTTCTTTATATATAGTATAAATAAAATGGTGAAAAAGGTGAATAGAACAGTGCACATATTTATGTCTAGATGTAGCCTTTTATGCATAGAGTAACACGAAATCATTGTTATCAAGAAGGATAGAAATGTCATTTTGTTTTTTTAAAAGGCTTGCATTTTGGCGCCAATGAGTGGCAATTCCGTAAATAAAGCAAGGTAATCATGGGGTTTGTCTAGGGTTTGTTTGCAACATTACCTTACATTTGTATATAAGATTATCTTTGATACTTTATAAGTCCTTTAATTTATACCCCTTGATCTTCTGAACTTATCTCTTTCTTCCAAAACCTTAAAAAAACGTCTTCCACTAATTTCCCAAAATTATGACTATATCTATATGATGGTGTTGAGAGCTCTGAATCAGAATCCCTCAATTCTTCAAACCATACCCTAGTTGATTAACCATCACTTAATCATTCTTTTACATTAATTCGTTTCCAAGACAATTTCAGCCTTCACCTTTGCACCTATATGATAAGCTATGTAATAATGTTACGAGAATCTTTGATGACTCATCATATCATGTATCTAGGTGCTCTATAAATTTTTTTACCACTTTATTCAATGTTTTTTTGAGGATTATAGAGTGAGTTACTCATGGTTTTAGGAAAATATCGGTCTTGTAATAAAAATAGTATTTGTTGTAATTTTATTTTTTTAATCAGACAACTTTATAGATGTTAGTGTGTTTTTTTGCGTTATCCAACATATTTATCCAATTAGGCGATACTTGATAGTACAGGTGTTCAAATCAGAACCAATTCAAAAAGCTAAAAATCGCAAAAGATCGAATATTTTTGGATGTTGTTTTATAAAATCTGCTAGCATCGGATTTCAGATATCCAAAAACCGAATATTTTACACTAATTTAATATATATATATATATATATATATATATATATATATATATATATACTCCCTCCGTTCTTATATCTAAGCATATTTTTGACTAAAAAATTGTCTCTAAATATAAACCCATTTTCAAATTACTAGATGCATTTATTATTATTTTCCTAAACATACCCCTAATTAATACTATTAATATGTCTTGAAATATAAAAAGTTAAATTTAATACACATACAAACAAAGAACAATTTGGTAATATTTACATATAAAATAGACACATTAATTGAACTAAGAACTTTTTTTAAGAAATATGAAAAAATGCAAAGGGTGGTTACACAAGTACTATTAACCGCATGTGATTCATATTTTAGATTGGATGACTTTTTACCTTAAAATCGTTTCAATCCGCACCGCAAACATCCTTACTTGCTAGATGTTATGGAGGTAAGAGACTTGTCACATGGAAGAATTATAAACCAAAATTTATTTGGGGATTTTCTGTCCCTGGTTATATGATATGTCAAAGGAAGAAACGCTTGGATAGCTGAATAATTGAGAGGTGAAAGAAGAAATTCTTGACAAAATTCATGAGGCACATGGCTCCATGCGCGAGGTGCATAATAATCCAATCATAAGTTGAAAGTGCGTTAATGAATGTCATGCACGAGGTGAATGCGCAACAGGAAAATTGGTTACAAAGCCCTAGTTTAAGCTAAAAAATTTGAACACATTGAACTAGACTGAACCATACCTTATCTGAGATTGGATAAATGATACATGTATCCAACCACTCGATGATTTCTTTCTTCACTATTTATTTCATGATAGGATTTAATCTTCTTTAAGCTTCAATATTGTTTTTTGATCCAGCTTCCTCAAGTAAAACCCTATGAATGCAAATATAGGGGGTTAATGCCTTTGATATCTGCCATAGCTCTACGATGCTTCCTCAACACACACAGTAAGAACTCATCTTGAGTAAAATATTGAAGTGAGGAGCAAGTACATGCAAGGTATCCTTCTCCCCTAAGTACACATACTTCAAATAAGGAGGGAGTTGCTTAAGTTCAAGACTTGGTGGTTCTTCGATGGATGGTAGGCGAGTCTATAAAAGTGATTCATATTTTATGTACCATAGCCTTGCAGAGGGTGGCTCTGGTTCATTGACCTCAGCAAATTCTTATTTAATTTGATTTAAGTCTTCGAACTGCTCAAGTTCTAAGACTTGGTTCTGTTTGTTGACATGCTTGTGAACTATATGTGATCTACAATCTTGATCATTGATATACAAGAAAAAGACTTCTACAATCCAAATTAATCAAATAAAAGAAAGAGATTTCTACAAGAATGATACTTCTAAGACTTTTATTGCTTAATCACACAACAAAGAGACTTCTACAATCTAAATTAATCAAATAAAAGATTGTTGGTTTTTACACTTGATATACAACCAGAGGTGTAATATAATAAAATTTATACGGACTCTAAGACTTAAGAAATTCTAATATATGAAAGTTTGCAAGACTTTCTCTAAGTGTTTTGTGTGCTATTTGATTTAATTTTGACAGAGTGAAAGAACTTGTAAAATTCAGAGTATTGTTCTATGTTTCTTCAACTGCTCAGGTCTTTATATAGGAAAGATTATAAGAGGCGTTGTTGAAGAGTGTCGGTACATCAACTAAGTAATTGAGAAGATTGATCAAAGACGTCGAGATATTGCATCAAATGGTTAATGTCGTTGAGTAGTCATTCAAAATTCATTTGCTTTTAATAGAAATATATGCTACATTCTCTTTGTCCTTGAATTTCTTTGTTGGTTTTTGCATGTGGTAAGTGTAACATCCTGTTTTTCGCTATTATTTATATTTGCTTATTTGTGTTTATATGTGTTTAATTGTTTGTTTGTGTATTTGATTTGGGATTAGTGAATTTTTAGCCTAAAAGAGTATTTTAGTCATTTTTAAGACTAAGGGTATTTTGGTCATTTGGTGAGTAAGAGTAAAATAGTAATTTTAGTGAGAAGGTTATTTTTAGGGCTTTAGTGAGAATAATTATTTTTACTAAGTTACTAGTGAGTTGAGGTAATTATTTTGAGATGGTAAAATAATGAGATGTTTTAATGAGTTAGGTATATAGTAACTTTTTTAGAATTAAGTGAAAAGAGTTTTGAGACCCAATAAGAATATAGTTACCCTAACCCATTATTGTGGTATAAATAGATAAATCATGAGATGAAACTAGGGTTACAATCATTCATTCACACATTTCAGAAATATAGAGTGGCTAGAGAGAGAAAGTAGAGAGATAGAGAGAAGAATAGAAGAAAGAAGAGGAAGAACTTAGAAGAGAAGAAAAGCAAGAGCTAGAAGAGGACAGTGAAACCTTAGCTATAAATTTTTGAAGATTTGAGGTAAGATGGATAATTGTATTCTACTTAATAAGCTATAATTTTCTTTTTCACTTATGGGTCATAATTGATTTGAATGAATAATGATTTTCATGATTTTAGTTGTTAATTTTCGTGCTCATAATTGAATGATGATTTGGCTTTAATGCTTTTTTAGTCCCTTAACTTGATTTCAAGTATCGGTTTGGTCCCATAAGTAATAAAAAGTCCGTTAAGGTCCCTTAAATTTATTTTAAAGTATCAGTTTGGTCCTTTCTATTAATTTAATTCAAAAAAACGTTAAATTTTGGTCCCTTAACTTGTTTAATTAGCATTAGTTTGGTCCCTAAACTTAACGTTTTTTGAATTAAATTAACAGAAAGGACCAAACCGATACTTTAAATAAAGTTAAGGGACCTAAACAGACTTTTTATTACTTATGAGACCAACCTGATACTTGAAATCAAGTTAAGGGACCAAAAGAGCATTTAAGCCGTGATGATTTTGAGTAAGTGAAATTTGTCGTATACTTGTTGTATGTGCTTAATTTTCATTGTTGATACTTGTTGAAGTGACTACTTTGAAAATTTATCTTAAAATGATGAAAATGATGATGTTGTTGTTGATTGTTGTTGAATTCATGATTATATGCCATGAATGTTGTTGGGTTTATGTTGGTGATGATAATTCATGCATTAAGTTTTGATAAAAGTGTTGTTGTGGTTACGTTGTTGTGTTTTTTTTTATCACTTTTGTGAAAATAGGTTAAAAATGGAGAAGTTTATTTTGATGAATTTAAGTAGGTTAATAGAGTTGTTATGATGAAAGGAGTTTAGGAGAATTTTTGTTTTCAATCTATGTGTTTTGGTGAGGAATCATTTGGAAGAAAATCAGGTTTTTGTGTCAAAAGCCTTTTTAAGCACTTTTGTAAAATAAGTCATTTTGGGATGAGTTGAATTAAAATTTTTTGGGATGTGAAACTATGTTTTTAGTGTGTATCAATGGTCTAAGTGTTTGAGAAACGTTTGGCGAAAACGGGATCAAAAATTGGAACTTTACGGACAATAACGAAAAATCAGAAAATTTGCACCTAATAGGGTTGGCACGATTGTGCGCCCCTGTGGCACGGTCGTGTGTGTTTTCTCGTGAATGGGGGGCACAGCCGTGCCAACCATTCTCTGTCCAGAAACCTCGTTTTTTCGTGTTTTTTAGTAGTTTTAAGTATACCAATAATTCCCAAACATCTAAACTTAATTAAATGAAGTGTAATTGAACTTCTAAGAGTGATTTATCATAGCTTTAAGTTAGGTATGGATTGGTTTGGAAATCGAAGTAAAACATAAGACGAACTTTGAGAATTTTGCGAAATGAATGAACTTTGTGAAACCAAAATGCTATGATTGATTACCCTAGATGTTAGATGACATGCAGGGATGTTTTTGATGATATATAAGAACATGGAACCCTGATTTTGTTGAGAAAATTTGGAATAGGCAATTTTTATGAAATAGATGAATTTTGTCAAAATGAGGTTTTAAGAAAGTATAACTTACAAATGGCTTTGTAAACATGATACCATGGTGAAATAAGAATGAAACAATGGTGGTTGGGTGTTTGATATGTTTTCTATCATGATGTGGTCGTTTGTCGTCTTTTATGTGAATTGTGCCTTTTTAGACGATGTGGTTTACTTGTGGTGATAATTAAGGATGTAAAATATGATGACGACTCTTGTGAATTATGACTTGTTGATTGTATGGATGTAAATACTTTATAATGTAAATGGTGTTGTTTGGTGAAGATATTATATGATGGTGTAAATTGTATAATATAGTTGATGATTTGTGCATTGTCGAGTATTTGCTTGTAAGTTCATGCATTCATAGTCATGTTGAGTCTTTTGGTCAAAAATGTAAATGGCAGTGTTTATTACGTTAGTGGATTTACACGGAAAAATTATCTCCGGAATTCAATTGGTACGACATGCATGTAGAAGTGTCTAGAACATTGCATGCACTTGAAGTTGGTGAAATGTGTCATACTTGAACATGTGACTTGGTGAATATGTGCATTGTGAGATTTGGTGAATGTTGTGATGATGTGAATTTGTGGACTTGTATATGTTAATTGATATACTATGATGGTGGTGTGATAATATTCATGTGGAGTTAATATTGTATGAAGGTTGAATATGTATATGTATACTTATTTGAAATTCTTGAATGTTTCATTTGATTATGCTTATTATGTGGAATATTATCTAACCCCAGTGGTCGCTTGATTGACTGTCTGCCTATTTGTATGAATGGGTAGACGACTTGCAGGATTGAGTTGTTTTGCTTTGCTTTGTTAGTGAGTTGCATGAGGATAGCATGGAGCCACTCCTTTCTCTTTTACTCGAGTTTAGTTAGGCTCTGATTAGGGTGTTGGGCATTTACGTTTATTGACATTATCTGTTGTTGAATTTATTCGTGGAGATTATGGTTATGTATCCGAAACCTGAGATGTAGTGTTGAGATTTGATTTACTCATGTATTAAGGATTATTACTTGGTGATGAGATATTATGTATGATGATTGCCTTCTGTTGAGAATTATTATGAAAATTAGATTATGTATGTTTTGGAAAAATGTCGATGTAGCATCTAAACTCTTGATTAATTGAATTAATTGCATGATTTATTGCATATGGGATTTAGGGCGTTATAGTTAGAAGAAGACAAATTGTACTACCTCGAGTCTAACATTGACATTCCTTCAGAAGACGACAAACTAATTTAGAGTCTTCATCTTCTGAGTCACCTTCAGAGGCTCCATTCTTTAGAGTATAGATTCATTCAGATGCTTCTGAACAAAATTCCTTTTATGATTATAATGTTGACTTTTTGGTTGACCTTTCTTCATATCTTGTTCAAAGTCATATAAGTTTCTCCTTTGCTTCAGATGCTATTTATGCGTTCAGAGTCTTCATATTTGAGGATCATAACTTGACTTAAGAGTCAAATTTTAATTCTGTAGTCCTGCATTCTTGAATACACATTAGCATATCCAATTGTTCTTTAATGTCTTGTTATCATCAAAACTTCAGGAGCATTGTATGAAACCCATTTTGGTTCAAATTGGGTGTGTGATCTTTAGCTGGTCAATGTGGACTTTGAATTAAACTACAAGGTATTAGTATATAGTATATACAGAGGTAAGTATAGTGTTTCAGATTTCGACGCAATTATCAATGATTGTCGATGCCTACTCGGTTTTGTTGTAGTAACATTTTATGTGAAGTTTATTCGATGACAAGTCAACGATGTTACTCTTAGCTTAGCTAGAGTAACTCCATGTCATGGTATCATGTATATCACCAAAAGAAGATATAAAGATACATTTGACATATGACACAAATAGAAGGAATCTCACATGATTACAACAAGGTTTTGCATTCAAAGAAAATTGAAGAAAACCAATTTGCACAAGAAGAATGTTCTTGAGAACATTCTGGTGAAACTACAAAGAATTACAAGTGACATCATCAATCTCACATCAGAATGCCACCAGATCACAACTGGCCTACACCACACGTTTTGCTTCAAAAGGCATGGAACTAAAATAATGTTCTTGAAAACATTCTCTTCTTGGAAGAATTTACAACTTGAGCATTCTTGCGCATCAAGCAACAAAGGACAACACTTGTAGCTTTCAAAAATGTACCATACAACTATATTATTAAGTGGCCTTCAAGTCTCTAGCCTCTATAAATAGAGGAAAATCTCAATGATATTTGCAAGATCTTACATACAAAGATTTCAATCTGTCTCAAAGTGAATATTATCACTACATTCAAAATCTCTTCAAACAACAAACAAACTTCAACTCTCTCAATAGATTTGGATCATAATCATTTAAGTTTGTTTTATCATACTCTTAAACAAGTGTTGAGAAAATTGGATCCAACAAAACCTCTCATCATACAAATTGTATTTTTAGTCTCAAGTCTATTTGTCATAATAGTTTGAGAAGAATTTGTTCCAACCTTTCTTGTGTGATCAGGAATTGTGAAAGCCTGCTGAGGTTGATAATACAAGGTGTAATAGACTGATCTGGCGTGATCAAGAATTGTAGTGCTGCTAAGAACGTTCCGGTGGCTTGAAACTATAGTGGAAAATCTCACACGAAGTGTGGGGACTGGACGTACCCTGCTTTGGGTGAACTAGGATAAATCTCTTGTGTCATCCTCTAACCCTCTCTCTTTATTTGTTTAAACACTAACCACACACTATCACTATCATATTATTTATTAAATAACTATCCATAACGTTCTGGTCCTTAACTTACTACTAATTCATATCCAGAGTTCTCTAGTCCTTAACTAACCATTAATATTGTTTTATTATTCAGCTTAAATAACGGTTTTATATTTATCCAGAGTTCTCTGGTCCTCGATCAAATATTCTTATTATTTTATCATTCAGCTTATATTTATACTTTCTATCCAAAATATTCTGGTCCTTATATCAACTGTTTTACATTTATAATATTCCATAGTTCCATGGTCCTTAATAATTATTAATACTGCTTTACTATTTCTGTCTAAATATTAATTAAAGAATTATTATCCAGAACATTATGGTCCTTGATAAAACAATTATTTTTCTAATCTCTCTAAATTCTGTTTGACTAACCTTACCAAGAAATTTTTCTTGAGTATATTTACTTGTTAAACTTTCAAAATTAATATTAAAAAAGGGTCAAAATTTAAACCCCTCTTTTTTGCGACGTTTATTGCTACTTCATATATATCTTATTTGTTTTATTTTCTTATCAATTATATGATATATTTGTATATTAACTAGTCCACTATTTTCTCTCCATTTTAATTTTACATTTTATTTTATCAAAACTTATTTTAATTTATAATTTTAATTTTGAATTTTTTTGATAAGTCAAAAGCACAGTGACATAAAAAAGGAGTAGAAGACATTGATATCTTGCAGATTCCAGTCTTCGTCGGGTGTTCATATATATTATTAAAAAAAAGGAAAAATGGAATACAAAAAACTGGAGGGACATAAACCAAACTCTGTAAATCAAGATAAAATATATGTGAACCCAACCAGGTGATACGAAAAAATAGAATAACACTAGTGGATGTCTAAAGTTTTGTGTATGGACCAATCATAAACATAAAACGAATCCAAGAACCAACAACTCCTTACAACATCAACAAGCACAACATCCCTTTCGAGCCAAACAATCCAACATCAAACACATAGAATATGAGGATTTTGAGTACCAAACTTCGTGAAAGGGAGAAATTTTATTTTTGAATTTAAATTTAAGAATTTTTAATTTATAATAAATTACATTTTTCAATTACCATTTATCATTCAATTATAATTAAACTTATGGGGAATGCCAACTTATTCCCTTAGATCACATGCCAACCTTGGAAGTTGACTAAATTTACACCCCTCCTATAATTAAACATAAGTAAAATTTGACTAAATTAGTCAAATTAAAAAAATAGTCATCACATTTAATCTATGAAAAATATAATAAAAAATATAACAACTATTGTCTTTTCGTCTATATACAAAAAAATTATAATAAAAAACCAAATATAAAACAAATTTAAACCCTGAATATAATTAAATAAAAAAAAAACAAAAACCTTAATTGTTTTCTCCCTTATTCATCCGTTATTGACTTTTTGGTTCACATTTTTCTTCCCTCGTCATCATTTTGTCATTATCGTCATCACACCATTCATCACATTCAGTTACTTTCATCACAACATATACACACTCATTCACAATTTTATTTCAATCAGTCTTTTCTTCACTACGCTACATTTTCATGGATTCTCATGGACCACAACAACCACACCCCCACCCTCACCAAGACCACCTTCAATTGGAAAATGTTGTACTAGTGGATCCTAATCCATTCACAAACACTGTTTCGACCACCATGATGGAACCGATCACTGCTCGATTCCCTCCACTCAACATGAACACTAACCAACCCCCTCATTTTGAGCCTTTCAACAACAACATCGGTCCTTCTACCCTGAAACCATGTGTGAGTGCTTCCTCTGGATCTGGTTCAATGCATAAAAAAAGGGGTCGGCCGAGGAAGTATTTTCCTGATGGAAACCTTGCTTTGGTCTCAAGCCTAACCCAGGATGCTATCATCACTTCTCCTTCTTCTTCAATTGCAAAGAAGAGTATTAGGGGAAGAGGAAGGCCTCGTGGATCATTGAACAAGAAGAAGAAAACTGAAGTGCTTGGTATGATAACAAAAATCTTTTTCATTTTTTAAATTTGAATTTTGTCGATTATTTGATTTCAACTTTTATTCTGGCTGTTCATTTTTTAGGAGTTAAAGGAACTGGTTTCTCTCAACATATGATCACTGTGAAGCCTGGAGAGGTATGTAAAAGAACATATAATTAATTTCAATGTTAAGTTGTCATATATATGATTAATTTCCTTTTACAATTTTAATAATTTGGTTACTTTATTAATTGACATGCTCATGTAGACTTTGATCAAGTTAAAAAGGTGGTTACTGACATATGTTGAAATGCTAATGTAGATTTTGGTTACATTATAAGTTGAAACGATGATGTATATTTTGATGATGTTAAAATGGTGGTTACTTTATAGTCTTCTTTGACCGGAATGGTTCTAACAAAATATTTATCTTGTTTTGTTTGTAGGACATTGTTGTGAAACTTAAGACCTTTTGTCAAGGAGGACCTAATACAGACATGTGCATTCTTTCTGCTAATGGTTTGGTTGGTACCGTAGCTCTTCATCAGTCAGGAAGCATTGTTCTTCGTGAGGTAGTCCTTTTTACATATGTTTGTATTAAAATACATTCAATAAAAATGTATCTGATTATGAGAAATTTTTATTAGTACTAAGTTAATTGGAAGAGATCAGAAATATGATGTAAGATGAATTTGTTTGATGGACATATATTCTTAAGCAAACACTTGGTATGAGACAATGTTGTCTTTGCCGAATCATGACCACTAGACATTAAAAAAGCCTATGAAAGAGACATGGTGGATATAATTGGCATTGTGGCTCATGGGGCAACTTGCACATGAGCCACCATGCCATAATGGCAATTTTACAAGCACCAACACATAAAAAGTCAAATGTTTTGCATTAAATGCATTTGACTTTTTAGATTTTTTATGTGTATATTTTATCATATATGGAATGGAGTACATAAAACAATGCATATGTTTTGTACAATCTAATTTTAACCATGATACCTAAAAGTACACTCCTTTTCATAGAGAACATGAAAATGCAATCTTTTTCACATTTTTCTATCAACAATATTGAGCTCTTAAAAATGAAATCTATCACTATCATTTATCAAAAAGTTTTCTTGTTTTGTTTTTCCATGCTGAAGCAAGAAAAAAGTGTACTTTGTGGGATTTTATCTCAAAATAAGTCATTTTTATCCTTTTTAATTTTGAGCCTTTTGTCTTTATTTTCAGTTCTTTTTTATATATATAGGGTTAAAATTTGTGTACGCAATTTTCTTTGGCATGAGATAGATGCGGGGTTAAATGTTGCAACTATCTTTAAGCAGATGGTGGGATCAAAAATATTAAATCATTATTGGCATCGTTTAAGCATATTTACTTTCATTATTGCACCTATATCTAGATGTTGAGTGTGTCACATGCATTTCCTTGTGTTATATTTGTTTTAAATAATGTCACTTCATATGGTTATTTGAAAGTAAAAGATACCATTGCTGGGATTTATATTAGAAGGAACTAGCATTTTTAGTTTTGTTTGTGTTTAGTTGTGTATGTGTGAAAATGTTATTATGAGTAGTTTGATAGTTAATTTACATAACTAATGTGTTTTAGTTCAATTTTCTTCTTATGATGTTATTTTTCATCACAGGGCCAATTTGAGATTTTATCTCTGTCAGGAATGTTAGATGTATTTGACAACAAAAATGGCTCTAAGAGAATGGGTTACTTTAAGGTGTCTTTAGTGGATCCTAATTCACACCTTTTAGGAGGTGTAGTTGCTGATAAGCTTATTGCGGCATCCTTCGTAAAGGTATTTCTCTCAAATGATAAACAATTTATGTTTATTTATTTATTTTTTTAAAAAGAACAATGTGAATGTAAGTTCTTGGGTGTCTATAGTATTTTCTGCATGACGAATTGAGCAAATTTTGTGGCATCGATTTATGACTTTTTAAGTGTCATTTTCAGGTCGCAGTGGGTAGTTTTACTTTGGAAGGAAAAAATGGTAGCTCGAGTAACCCGAAATTGGGGTCGTCTTCAATGCCAATATCCCAATTTGCTGCTTCTGGGACTCCAACTTGTGTTGCCTCTCAAGGGCCTTCATCTATGTCCTATGGTAACAATGAGGATATTCCCGTTGGTCAAGTGCTTGGAATCTACAATAATGATAGTCAACCCATTCCAACATTATCGATGTACCAACAAATGTTGGCTCACCAAATTCAAAGTGAGGATGAGCTTCTAGGCTCACCAGTATAGAAGCGAGTTATTTGCATGGTGATTGTTCAATGTTTTGGTTTTAGTCCAAATTCTGAAAGGGTAATTTGAATAATTGGGACAATTTTATGGGAGTTTATCTATCAGTTTTTATTATGTTTTTATTTGAATTTTTTACTGGTTTGGATTTAAAAATCATTTATGAAACATTTCAAACGATGATTGCTTTTTATTGAATCATATTATTGAGGTTTTGGATCCTCTTATGACAATATTAGAAATATGTATTCTAAACCCTCTCATTCGAGCTGCATATTTTCAAATTCTATTAATGGAATTGATATTTTTTACCCTTATCTCATGCATTATTATTGTGGGTAAATTGATTTTCTAACCGGCGAAGATGGAAAATAATACATAACTTTATTTTTGTTTTCCAATTTTTGAGAATTATAGATATTCATAAAGATATATAAATTTAACAAAATTGTCACATCAGAGTGAGACTATAAGTATATTTATTACAGAGGTGATCTGGATTTTGGAGGTATGGTGATCTAGATATGTTCTAATTTATCTTATAGCTTGTTCAACGATTTTGTATTTTCATTTCCTACTAGAAAAGAAATTTCAATTAATTAAGATATGATGTTCATTCAATGTAGATTGATAGTAATTTAATTCCAATGTCGTTTCACTTATGTTGTTTCATTAGTGCATGAAAACAAGGGAATCAAAACCCTTTACTTTATATAGTAGTATCTCCCATTACCTCAATCATCTCCTCTTTACTTCAAACACTAGCTCCCCTTACCATCATCATCTCTAAAGCTTAAGAGAATCAAAACATTTTGGATAGAAATTTTATTCAAACGAGGTTGTGGGTGAAGCAAAGAAAAGAAAGAGGGACTTATTTTTTTTGAAAGTCAACTTTGATAAGGCTTATGACTTTCTAGAGTGGGGTTGTCTAGAGATAGTTATGGTAAAGATGTGTTTCTCTTGTAAATGGAGGAGGTGGATTGTATAGTAAGTTGGTATAACTAATGCGTTGAAGCCAAAAGTTTTGGTGCCAAAAGTTCTTCTTTTCTTCTCCATTCTGGTTTTTGTTTCAAAGATGCCTAAAGTTTTTGTGTTAAAGTTATTTTCCTTAAGAGCTTATATAGGTGTTGGTGTCTTCGTCGGTTCTTCTTTTCTTTTCTAAAGATGCGATTTTCACTCATAAACCATATGATGCAGATCTAAATTATAGGAATCCATATCTTATAGGTCTTTGTTTTCATTCTCTTTTCCATTTGAGATATCTTCTTCACTTTCAGATTTGCTCTCCCTGCTTTCAACATCGTCCTCCTTTACCACAATTCTGCAACTTTCTCCCTTTGAGTTATCTAAGGTAGTTATGCAGAATCCTACTCTAGACATATTAGAAAGTTAGAAATCCTCCCAATTTGTGTCTCGAGACACTTGATTGATGCTTCATTATTTCTCTGAGCTTCTTTCTGATTTTTTGAGATGACTTCAATTTGACTTTGTGTTGTCAGTATGTATTAGGTTACAACTTCTTCCAATCTCATTTTAGGCGGCTGTTGATTTGATGTTTAGGGTGGGTTAAGAGAATTATTTCCTCTCCATGAGAAATTCAGATGTTCTGTCTAACCTGGATTGCAAGTGTTGGAATAAGGATTTCTTTATTGCCTTGTGTACACACCCATGTATTTTACTTTGCTTATCGAATGACCCCAAACTTTCTGAAAGACATGCACCACTTTCATGAGATTGCTCACAAAAGTCACAACTTACACCATTTTTTGACAACTTGGCCACCTTTTACACTTCCAACTTCTTAGCTAGTGCTTCGATTTTGTTAGTAAGAAGTTTGTTGCTTGTTATTAATGCATCATGTGTTTCCAAGTTCTAAACTCCGTGCTTCTTAACAACACCTTTATTCTCACTTTGAGGGCAATATTCATTCAAGGACATGTTATCAACGAGCTCTTGGATTTCTGCTACAAATTTGTTCTTCACGGTACCTCTAGCTGATGCGTCTAAAAGCATGCAGGTTTTTGGCTTAAGACCATATGTGAAAGTCAATGCAATCTCCATTTCTGAAAACTTATGCCCCAGACAATGCCTGAGTAATAGCTTGTATTTCTTCTATGCATCATAGAGATTTTCTTCGTCTTCTTGTTGAAAACCAAAAATCTACTTCCTTTTGTTTGATTAATAACGTCTTTGATGTATTGCATTGAGTTCCAGTGTTAAAGTCGGAAAGTTTAAAACAGCCTCCGAGAAAGTAACATATGAATGGTGGGTGATATGTACCATCTATATGAAAGGATGGAAATATAATGAGCTGTTTTTAGAGTAGATAAAAATTGACTTCAAAAACACGTCACGACTTGTTATCATTATTTTGTTTAATGTGTTACACTGTCACTGTTATGTTTATTTTTTTTTTTTAATTTTTCCCATTCTTTTAATATCATCTGTTTTTCCCCCTCTATGCTCTTCCTGTTTTTGAACCTTTTTTTTTTTTTCTTTCTTTCTTTCAGGCCAGGTTAAAGCGGCATAGGCGGCACAAGAAAGTCCTGAAGACTAGAGACCCAATTATTGTTTCTGTTGGATGGAGGCGTTACCAGACAACACCAGTTTATGCTATTGAGGATCTCAATGGAAGGCATCGTATGCTAAAATACACACCAGAACACATGCATTGCCTTGCAATGTTTTGGGGCCCTCATGCACCTCCCAACACTGGAATAGTTGCTGTTTAGACTTTATCCAACAATCAGGTCTGACAACACATCCTTTGCTCATGTTAAATGGCTTCACCTATTTACAGATCCTCTCAATGTGGATGCTATTTTTCTATTTCTATGGTTTTGTTTTCCTGTTATAGTTTTGCCAGTGGCTAAAAGGTTGTATATGATTTTAGGCAACTTTTAGGATTACCGCAACTGCAGTTGTTGTTGAGTTTAATCACGCTGCAAGGATAGTGAAGAAAATCAAATTGGTCGGTTATCCGTGCAAGATATTCAAGAAAACAACACTTATCAAGGAGTACTTCAGATCTCGAAGTAGCCCGGTTTGAAGGTGCGGCTATTCGAACAGTTAATGGGATTAGGGGGCAAGTCAAGAATGTTTGTGACTTCTCACTCAGAAAATTGAATACTGATGATTTTGCTCTCTATTTTGTGCTAAGCTATCTTTTAATCTGAAGGTTGCAAAAGAAGAGATAGGTAACCAGCCAAAGAGGAAGCGTGGGCAAATCAAAGAAGGAATTTCTAGGTGCATTTTTGAAGACAAAATTCTGATGAGTGACATTGTTTTCCTGCGAGCATGGACTCAAGTTGAAGTTCCTCAGTTTTATAATCCGTTGACAATGGCATTGCAGCCTAGGGACCAGACCTGGAAAGGAATGAGAACTGTTGCAGAATTGAGAAGAGAACACAATCTTCCTATACCTGTAAACAAAGATTCTCTTTACAAGGTATGTTCTGGTTTGATACCGTTTATTTTCCGCTTCCTGACATGTTTCAAGACATTTCTCCTCTCTTACAAATTTATCTGTAATCTCTGTCATACTTTCCTTTTTCTTTATATTTTGGCAGAAAATTGAAAGAAAACCTAGAAAGTTCCCAAGCCACTACAGGCAAATATTCCCTTTGAATCAAAACCTACGCATATGCCCAAGCGAAAAAGGCTGTCGTTTGATGATAGAAGGCAAAAGAGTGTTGCTGTTGAACCTCGTGAGCGTAAAATTCACGCTCTTGTTCAACACCTTCAGTTAATGAAAGCTGAAAAGGTACGAAAAATAATTCTCTTTTTTCCCTTGCCTTCATGTATTGGTGGCTGAATTGTCTTTGGTTACTAACCCTTTTTATAGACCTGCTTGTTGAATAATTTGTCATGGAAGTGATTATGAATTTATGATAAGTCGAGTAATTTCCTGCCATTAATATTCTCGGGAAATAAAATGATATTTCTTAGGAAAGATATCTAAACTGAAGTCTTTCGTTTTTTTTCCCGTATATTTCTGTAGCGGTAACATTCATAATACGCGACATTGATATGATGCTTCTCATTTCTACAAGCAAGACTGAATGACATTTCATGTGTTTTTTCTCTGATTGTAGATTAAAAAGCGGAAGCATAAAGAAGGGGAGAAGAGAAAAGTACTTGAAGCAGAGAAAGCAAAAGAGGAGCTGGTGTCGAAAAAGAGCCGGAGAGAAGAAAGACGAGACAAATACCAGACACAAGACAAGCTCAATAAAAAAATTCGTAGAGCATAGGTTTGAGTTTATGAAAATTGATTTGATTTTTGTCATGTCAAGGGGTTAAAATTTCAACAAGTTTTGGTGACATGCAAATGGAACCATCATCCACACATTCATTCAAAAGAGGAAAAGCGTTCATGCAATTGGAGCTATTCATGCATTATTATTATGGACATCAAATTGGAGCAAAAGCTTAAAGTATCTTGGCCATCATTCATGGAGATTGTTTTTGAAATGATCGTACTGATTTTTTTTTTGTTGAAATTATAGGAAAAGTCATTCTCCAATTACGTCAATTATATTTGTTTTGCGTGTAAAAAACATGTTTTTGTTAGTTTTCTTCCTATCTTATCCTGAGTATTAATTTTTTCGATTTTGCTTGTGTAAGATTTTTTTTTTCTTCATATGGCCAGGAAATTATTTTGTATTTTATTTACGTGTTTATTTAGTTTCGAACTTGAATTTTCTCACGATGGTTATCAAATTTAAGGAGGTCATGTAAACTCAGTTTAAGTAAGGTCATGTAAACTTCATTTAGATAGGTCTTGTAAACTGAGTTTAAGTGCACATCTAAAAGTTCAACCTTGTTCAATGATTCTATATAATCTCAATTTAAGTATGTACATGTAAACTCAGTTTAAGTATGTTCATGTAAACTCAGTTTAAGTAGGTTCATGTAAACTGAGTTTTAGTGTACATAGTTTAAGTAGATCATGTAAACTGAGTTTAAGTGTACATCTAAAATTCAATATTGTTCATTGATTCTACGCAATCTAACTTAGTTTACATGAACATACTTAAACTAAATTTAAGTTAACCTAAACATGTAAACTGAAACGTCATTCTCGTACAGTGTAATCGAACATGAACAAAAAAAAATTAAAACTAGCATTATTGATAAAGAAGAAGAAATTCACTTAGTTATATGCAATCGAATATGATGAAAGATGTCATTGGTTAATCAACATCAGGATTGATTGCTTGATTATGGGTGAAAGAGGGTGAGTGAATTTGTACGGGGACAAAGAATGGAATCAAGGTGGTTCTAAGAGAATTTATATAAAATGACAATTTCGGTATTATTAAAAACTTTTAAGAAATTCTGGGCGTAAAAACAAACATATGAGTGTGAATAGAAAAGCGTTGTTAAGGGCTCTCTTTGCCGCTCTCGCTCTCAATTCTCATCACCGTGTCATTGATCTCTCTCTCTCTCTCTCACTCGCGGCTCTCTTTGCCCGTAGAAAGCGTTGTTAAGGGCTTAAGGTCTTGTATGTTTGGGATTGAATCAAAATGATTTAGGGTTAACTTTTATGCTCTGTTTATTCATTTTTTAATTGCTCTAAATTCTAGGGTTGCCTAACATAGTACTGTTATCGTTATTGTTATTGAAATGCACGTTCTGATTCTGAATTAATGTCTTGTGTTTAAAATACCGCACACTATTACTCACAACTGCATAATTAAACAAATTGGTTCTTACTCTTGATGCTTTCGTTCGCCGCAAGACCCTTTTAATGCTACTAGTTCATATAAATAAATAATAATTCTTGTATATTCCTGTGTTTGCCCTCACCTTTGTTTAATAACTGAATTTAATTAAACTATATTTGATTGGTGTTTTTTTATTCTTGAACCCAAACCCAAACCTGCTTGACCTTTTGATGCCCTTTGTAAATTTTCTTATTCTCTTCGTATTTTCCTTAGGTTAGATCAACTCAGTTAAATAATGAAGTTTGGTAGAACAGACATCTGTTCTATTTTGAAAGATGCAAAACGCCAAGAGAAACGGATCAAACTTAAGAGGAGGTAACCATCAATTTCTTTTATTTTGGTGTTAGATATGACATGATATATTGGCTATTATAATTCAACTGGTGCAGGTGGATATTAGGCTTACCTATCACAAGAAAGGAGGGGAAGAAGCTGAAAGAAATTTGCAAAACCGGGTGGTGAGTGCTTCATTTGTTAAATGATTTAGTCATCAGGTTTCACTCTAATGAATTCTTTTCTCCATTTTTCTTTTCCTGTCTACAGGTATTCACCCGAATCATTACTCAGACAAGATGATGTAGGTTTCCTTTACAGTTACTTGCTTTGCTCTTTGTAGATTTGAAATTTGAATGATCAATTGATAATCTAATAATCATTTCAGCTATTTTACGAGTCAGTGAGAACTCGTGTTCAACGCGCCTTTGGAGCACACTATATTGAAAGTGAGAACTGTATCCCTCAGGATGATATGGATTTGAATCAAATACCGAACTTAAAAAGGTTCATATTATCATGCTTTGATAATTTGACTACCAAGGGTCTATACCTTCTTGCTATGATAGTTGGTGGTGACACGGTCAAATATGAAAGAACTCGAAGTAATTTGAAAAAGATTATCAAGAGTTCTCTTTCAAGTCTTCTGAGTAGAGAAAGAAACAAAGACCAACAACTGGAAACTTGTAAACAGCTTTTTCAACTTCTCAATAATCCTCAGAATTATCGACAAAGGTGTGAGCTTTTACCTGGATCTGAGTCCCAATTTTATCATGCTGCTGTAGTGAAGGTGTTGTGTGGACTTGAAAAGTTACCATCCCAAACCTTGCTTGCAATGCGTAGAAAACTTAAAGGAATTGAAGCACCGATGCCTCGGTTGCAACCTTGCAAAAACGGATGGGGACGAAACCATCTAATCAGGCAAGTGAATAATATCAGTAGGGAGATGCTTTTAGAACTTGATGGAGGAAATAAGCTACAAGAGCCATTAGCCAAAGCCATGTCAGTAGCAGACTTCTCACTAAAACTGATAATTGGTTTTGGTAGCACGTTTTTAGAAGAATGTTACCAATTCTCGCCTGAAGTGAAATCCCTGCAGAGTGATATTATGAAAGCTATATTGTCTGTTGAGAAAAAGGAAGTAGTGCCATTGCCAGTGCTAAGAGAGTTACAGCTTCTCATAGAACCAAAGGCTACAGTAGTAAATAAGAGTTTACGGAAAGCTTTTGTAAATCTTTTGACTGAATTTCTCTTTGAGTGCAGTGATATGGATAGCACTCCAAAGTCTCTATTGCAGATTCTAGATGTTATCAATAAGTGTTCCAATAAAAGCACGCATGATGTAACACTCCAGCAGAAGCATATTGAAGAAGAAGTTGACAGCATACTAATTGTGAGTGCTCAGACAAATCAAATTATTCAAGACTTGTTGCCGGACTATGAATTTGACCAGGGCTTTACAGATGCTTATATGGAGGAGCAATCAGAAGACAGTGACAATGAAAGCGATGAGGATGATAGTCAATGTTCTGAGAATAGTTTGCACTGCTCAGTTACACCCAGCGAATGCTTGAATAGTGATTCTGATAAGAACTGTGATACAATAAATTCGGAATCGAAAATGTGCAAGACTCCATATAATAACCAATGCCAAGAAGAAATCACAGAGAAGTTTAGTACACCTATGGCTAGGAAAAACTGTGATTCTTCAGCTGTTTCATCTGATGAAGAACCAGATGAAAATATTGTCAAGAGGCATGAATATCATGAATCTTACACTAAAGTTGCTCCAAGAGAGGAATCCAACTTTTGTGAGGAGAGAAAACCCATGCCCACCAAGTACAGCGGACACAGGAACCAATACCTTGCTGCCCAAGATGCTTGTGATAAGACATCTATGCTTGCATATAATCTCATAGGTCGTATGTTGGAAGAGTTTGCCATAGCTGAAGACCTAAACTTAGACTTGAGTAAGAGGTCATACCTCAACTGTGATAAGCAAAGCGAAGACATAAAAGGTACTGAAATTTTTTCCGTTACTACTTCACTATATTGTGAATGACAGTTAAGTTGTGATTTGGTATACATTTATTAATTAATACTTGTGCTGTCAATCATTGATTATCTAGCTTTATATCATGCAGAAACAGAAGAACAGTCATCATCTAGGAAACGTAAAGGAGGCCCGCCTATTGTTCGAGTAATTGAAGAGGTTATTCCTTCCTTTCCAGATAGGTATTTGGTACATTCCTCAATTATGGTAGCATAACACAAAATGTTGTGTATAGCATGCAAGATTCTGTCAAAAAAATGCCATGATTTTATTTTTCTAAATAAGCTTTACTCATTTGCATCTTTGTGGAGTACAACTTAGATGCAGAACAAAGATATTAGGTAGTTTTTTTTAGGCATATAAATACACACTAAACAAGCCATGTTTTTATATCTGAGTAATGAGTAACTCTTGCTTTTGGACACTGCAGTAGCATGGAAAGACTGAAGATATTGATGGATTTGTGATAATGGAACTCAGGCTTTCAGGTTCAACCAGTGAAGAGCATTTTGAAATGGTTTTGCATTTTTGGATATGGTTCACCAAATTATGAGTTTTGACACTAATTTTACAAGTGTATAGTTTTTCAACTCTTCAATTAATACCAAATTTCATACTCCATAGAACAATTCTCTTATGTTTTATGGTGGACAAAGCTTCAATTAATTTCAGGGTTGTCCGTATTTTTTAGCGCCAATGATCTATACTGTTTGGATTCTAATCCATTGCATTAAGGAAATCTGGCATTTGACACAATCATGTAATATGGACAATTTGATTACGATCTATTTGATTGGGCACCATATTTGATTGGACAATATGATTCCAATACCACCATATTTTTTTTACTCTTGCATAATGCCCAAAAATCAATTTGATTGGGCAACATATGTTAAAAATTAGACTGAGCAATAGAACAAAAAAACGGAGCCAAGCTGTGCTAATGTAATTACTTTTGGATAAAATGTGCAATAAATTTTTTATTCTTTCATTGATGATTTTATTTTTGTATACATTGTTCAAAGTGTTTATTGATTTGAGATAGAGGTATTATTGTAAAATAAACTACCATCAGCTGGTCTTAACTTCAACTCCCACTAGTAGTATAAAAAAGTATCGTTAATAACTTGTTCTACAGTTCTTACATGTGACCTGTTTGGCAAGGAGAAAGAAGCAAGGACTCAGATCTATAAAAATTGTTAACACATGATCAATTTTTTTCATGAAAGTTGAAATATATACTGACTGAGACCAAAGCATTCAAAGCTATATATGTGGTTATTTATTACTGATGATTCCATGTGAAACACTATTCTATCTTCTATAAAGTAAAAACAACTACTCAAAAGAAGCTTGACCTTATTCCAACCTACCTTATTTGAGGATTGAAGGACTATAATAAATATTTAACACAATGAAATTACATGCCACGTGCACTATCTTCACTGTAAATGAATTTTTGCGTCTCTCATATATGGAGAGATGTCTGAGAAGTGAGATGAATCAATTGTCACCGTCGCCATGTATATTGCGAACAAGCAACTTCACACAATGGTACCAATATCACTGAAAACCTCTACACATTCCTTCAAATCTGAGTCACTCACCAACATCACCCGTTCCTCTTCATCATCAAGATACTTGAGTTGGAAAGAACCATTTTGTAATTTAAACCTTTTTGCAACTTCTTCATAGAGTTGAAAACAACCTACACATGGATCGAACTTGAAATGAATAGTGTCTCCTCTATAGTTAGCTTTGACAGCGAATTTTGATTCACTATCGACACAAATTGATTTGACTTTCGAGTGCTTCTGATTCTCAATGCTTTGAGATCCTGATAAACTTCCATTCACCATTGAGCCAGAGCCATTCGATGAATCGGTCATGCTTGAAGAAGTAGGGTTGTTATGCTCATCAGCTCTTTTTCCCTCTTCCAGACCAAGTTCAATCATCGAAAAAGAACTATGAGAGCCAACATCATGCAAACTACTATTGTCCAATCCACATTGATCTTGTTCTTTTTCAAGAACATAATCAATAGACGTTTGTTTAGGACAATCTTGAGTCTTTGTCCAAAGTTATGTTGTTGAATCTTGAATACAATCAACAGGAATAGCATTGTCTTTCTCCAATTCATCCTCGCATGAATTAGAGATTAGAACGTCTTCTTCCTTCAACTTAGGTACTGAGGTTTTCTCAGGGAACACGAGAGTTTTATTATGTGTCCCAATTTGTTGGATGATTGAACCTCCTTCAACAAATCCACCAGTGTGAGGGTCAAATTTCAGAACTCCTTCAACTCCTTGGACAGAATCAAGCACGGTTTGTATTTTCTTCAATGAACGATTCACTTTATTTATCTTGCGCGATGACCATCTTGAAATCCCATGTTGTCTGCATATTCTCTTCAGAGTTGTTGGGCAAACTGTTTAAAGAATGAATGTCTGTTAAAAATTAAAAACAATTTTGTCTTTATTAACAAGAATGAACTCCGTAAAAGGGTAATGTCAATCTTAAGAAAATATCATAGAACATAGCTATAGATGTTGCCAAATTTAATTTTTTTACATGAACAGCCAAGAATGTTAATGATCTTAGTGGAAATGTATCTAAGTTGAAATTGGAGAGTGTATGAGTCCAAACTAGGATTTACACCCGTGCGTTGATAAAACTCCTTTTGGATTATTTTATTCTAATACCATAAATAAGAAAACTTAGTTTATCAGAAATTTGTTATCATTTGCTATTTGGTAAGCTGAATTCAATTCTTAGATATTTGATAAATATTGCGCTTCCAGTAAGCCCCCGTGTTTTTCGAAAGGCTGATTTTGCGAAATTATCTCATTACAAACAAATGAATAAACAAAACATAGAATGTATCATAGTCTGCATAAAACTCTACAACCTTTTCTATTTTCTATGAATATAAAATTCAAACTTTTTTTTTACAATAAAAAGACTTCATACTTAATAAAAACCAAAACACTGAAAGAAATATATATATAAAAAAAATCTTACACAATTCAAAAAGAGATTTGGTAAAAAGTCATTGTCGATAATAGCTTCAACATCTACTTCACAGATAAAATATACTTCAAAAAAAAAATCTACACAAATAAGTTAGCATTTGTTATGCTTCCCACAAATCATAAATCTTTTATGTCATACTTTTATTTACTATCACTTTTAAGAAATTTAATCGGTTTATGATTTACAAATTTGATAAAGAATTAGGTACACAGTTTATAGTTTAAACACACTCACATGAGTAAATGTTTCATCGAAGAATCTACAACTCAACATGTTAATGTCTAATAAGAATTCCTTGTCAACAATAGCTTCAACTAACATAAAGAAGACATGAGTAAACCAAATTGGGTATAAAAAAGACTAAACCTTGAACAAATGATAATGTTTAAAGTCTTCTATAAGACTATTTCTATGATTCTCCAGTTTAGGCACAATAGGTGGTGTGTGATAGATAGAACAAATCCACTCAGGTAACAACTTTGAGGACTCAGGTAGCCACTGCCTTTTATATTCAGCTTTGGGATCAAATTGTGTCCATCAATCTGTCCCCAAAATATACCATAATTGTTAGGATCTTTTTAAACTCTAAAATTGACAGAATTTAAAGACAAATATGTGATTTAACATCAAGATAAATCTTAATCCACACACTTCATAAGTTAGAGACAAAATAAATGGTTTAACATCAAGATATATGAAACCAAACTAAATCTGTAACAGAAAATATTCCCAAACCAAAAATAGCAGCCTAATAAACACTTAAACACTAAGATATCAAACCAATTTAAAAAGCACAAACAATGTTTGCCTTTAATAAACTGTAGCCTATAGCAAGTGCCAACATTATACATCCTACTAATAGCAAATGTCAACATTATAGTCTACCAAATCTTTCCACAACCCTAACATCAAATTAAGTATGCATGTACATATTTGAGCATAAACAAAGTGTATGGTCCTGATTTATAGAAGACTTCACTAAAAAAGATTGCAAAGGACATTTTAAGACTAAAAAGAATTACAGTTGCAGTTGCAGGTAAGAAAACAGGTTCTTATTCATGTACCCCATCATAACAGTTGCAGTTTTGTATCATAGTGAACTCAAATCCAACATTACATTTTGTTTCAGCTTTGTAACCTTCCATGATCCCCATGGATTATTTGTCCACAAATCAATAGTTATTTTGTTCTATCCTACCAATATGATTTTAAGGTTAAAAATGATGATGATCTACTAAAAGTATCTAATTACTTATATGCTAATATATTTCATTGATCATCACGCATAAGCAAGACAGTTAATTAAAAGATGATACTTTAATTGCTCTAGTGATACAGTAAAATATCTATATTTAAGTTGCTCAAGTGACTTTGGAGGTATAATGAAGTTTACACATCCATTGCATAAGTTGCAGCAAAGGCTTAAATGAGAACTATAGTTTAGGATCTTACCTTAGTTCAAAGAACCGAAACAGCCAAAAAGCAAGGACATCAAAACAGGCCCTAAGATGATTCAATAGATAAATGAGCCTATAAGTTATAACACTGACAATTAGAACTCCAAACAGACAGATATAGATCTACTCAAAAGACTTACAATTTACAAAGGCCCTCAATATAAATCTATGTGTTAACTTGCAGATGCTCCAAAATCGCGACAGAAGCCACATGTTTTGCTCGAAGAAAAACTTCCATAAACAACAACAGAAATCAATCCAAATTATCAAGATAAAATCGAAGTGTCAATAACTAAACTGATATAATGCAATGCAAGGAAATTATTAGAGAGATAGATCTAAAATAAAGTTGTTTGAAATTATGCAAGGAAATTCTTTATTGAAATTGTGATCAATATAAAGTTGTTTCAAAAGAATGAATCAGAAAGAAAATATAGAAACAATAAAAAGCAAAGACACACACAAATGGGAAAGAGATAAGTTGAACTAAAAAAGAAATCAGTTATCAGTTATTTCAAATAAAAACATGCATATTAATGCTGATTATCCTAATATATGTTTATTTAGTGAAAAAATAATCCTAATATATGTTTATCTATTAAACCAAATGAATATTTTGTTTAGCGAAGAGAAAGTTGATAAAATATTGGATGTACATTGCAAGCAAAACAATCAAAATAGTTGATGCTACACAATGCATCTTATAGTCATTTAAGTCCTAAATAGAATGTGACTTTAGGTCCAAATGCATTCAAAACCATACCAAATATGATCCTTTGACTAATTCAGTTATGAAGGTCATTAACTATAGAAAGAAAAAACTACATACCAATTAGATGCATCGAACTCCTCCAATTATAATTTGAGTTGCTTCTTCTCCCAACAAACTCCTATAGTGAATGATTATATCCCATAGCCCCCACCATTTTAATTTGCAATCTGTCAAAAAAAACGTAAAAATTAAAGTAAATGTAGTAAAATCTGTCATGCAACAAAACATATTAGCATAAAATCTATCACCAAATATTTGTGTTTATGACATAGAAAATAATCTTACCTAATATACTAATCATGTTCATGAGGAATGAGGAATGTAATTTAATTGAGAGAAACGAAGTAGCAGAACTGAAGAGGGAGAGGGAGATGGTGGGAAGATTCAGATTTTCATGATTATTTTGCATGGGTCGTTTTTACAACTGATTTGAAAATATGTTATTAATTTTTGGGAGACACTATTTCATTCTGCAAATTAAAAACAACATAACTAATATATTATAGCTTCAAAGACACTGTATAAACCACTAATTGGATACCACTAATTGAGCTCATTCACTAATTCCTGCCATGACTGCATGTTTAACCAAAAAATAAAAGTTATAGTTAATACTAAAACACCAAAAACAAATAAATTAGGAAAAAGATTCTCATTGCTTATATGTATCAAAAAATTATTAATCTCTCTTCACAATAAACTACTTAAAATTTAACAATCCCATCCTTGGGATCAAAATCCTTATTGTTCATATTTTGACTTCATATTTTGACAGATGGTAATTTATATTTTGTAGATTTGATGGGTAGTTATTTATGAGAATCTCTTCCTACCAATGAACCTTGTGGATACCATTAATCATCACATGCAAAAATTAGACCAAAAACACTACCCAATTGTCCTTAACACATTTAACACCAAAAGCACTATCCAATTGACCAAATCAAACAAACTCCAAATGCTACCAAGTTAATGGCAATATAGCATATCCCTCTGATTGCTTTTACCAAAATTGAATCCAAATCAATCCAAAACTACAAACACAACGCTCATTCTACAAACTTCCACAAATCAATCAAATCAAATAACTTCTTATAAGAGAAGGTAAAAACAACAAATTTAAGAGAAAAAAACCACATAACAATTAACAAAAGACTAATCTAATAATAGATCTTCTAATCTCTCTGTACACAATCAGCAAAAGACTAATCTAAAAATTATTCATTCAACAGAAAATCGATAAGAGAATATATTTACCGAATTGAAAGAAGGAACAAATAATAACAATCAAATTGAAAGACCAATTGAAAGAAAGGAGAGTCACATCACTAATAACAAAAAAACAAATCTTAAAGAAGAAATGAAGTTACCTCATGGCCATTCTCACAAATACAAATATTGATATCTCATGTAATGCTTCAAAATCTGCCAGAACATTGAGAGAGAGAGAGAGAGAGAGAGAGAGAGAGAGAGAGATTTTATTATATTAATAATAAGAACTTTGACAAAATCTGCACTGAATGAATAACTAATAAGACCTAATTAAGTTGAAAAATCACAACAAAACTAAACATTACATGTCAAAAAACCAACACAATATCATTTATTTCATGAGATTATATCTTCTTGAATTTGTGTTTCTTAGTTCATACAAAACAACATGATTAAGGCCCTCAATCATTCAAAAACACAAACTTGAAGCAACAAAAGCTTTAAATAATCGTAAGTTATTACTTACATGCTTTTGTTAGTGAAAGCACCCTCCATTTGATTTCCATTTGCCCGTAGCTGCAAACCAAGATCTATGAATTAGAAACATAATTCAAACAAAATAATAATTAGAAAAAAAACAACCCACACCAAATGGTCATGTATTTCTACCAAATTAAAACCAGAGGACAATAATTTTAGGAATACGTAATTAGAATCAATACAAATATCAAATTAAAAACATAAAACAGATTGAAGAAATTTTAGCTCTTTTAAGCTTGATGCATAAAACCTGTCACCAAACAAAACCAGGAATTAAAAATAGAATAAAATCTGTCACGACGCACAATAACAAATACTACATCTTTAAAATTGCAAAATTAGACATTCAAGACATTTATGCCATACGTTAATTGAAGATGTCACATTACACCTCAAACCTACGACACAATAATTCATTAGAGACTAATTTTTCTATAGATTAGTTCATGTCATCATATAAACAAATTTGCAAGTATGAAACAAATTACTGACAAATTAGTTCTTGTGAGACTTAGATTAGTTTTTTTTTTTTGGACAATAGTGCAAAAAGAAATTTGTTCTTAAGAGACCTAAATTACATAAAGAAATTTGTCTATGATGCCGTGTCAATAGTGCGGAATTAACATCAAAGGGTTACATATTTAGTTAATACGTCAAGTCATAATCTCTAACGATACAAATTAACGGAGAGACTTATTTGTCGGATACTTTATGGTTTCATGGATGTACCTGCCAATTTGCAAAAGACCAATACCTACAATTTCGAGGAATAGTTTTCCCATTTACTCGTTAGAATACATTAGTCCCTTATTTATTACCATCTGGTAAAACTGTCAATTTATGAGATTATACCGTTAACATGCATAGTTGTCCATTAGTTACAGTGTATTGTTATTGTTAAAAAAAAACGTGTAATTAGAAAAGTCCAATCTGCTTCATGTGGTAACTAATAACTGTAAAGATCAGTATTGTATTGTGTTAAAAAATATGCTAGTTTGGAAAGGTTGTCATAACATTTTCTGGGACATATTACCAATATTGGTGTTTAGTTTATAACAGAAAGATTGCTATGTCAAGAAGAAAACTATATAAGCTTTATAACAGTAATAAAACTCTTTCATCCCAAATCACTATCATTTCTGCATAAAGAGCAGAGTACAAAGACTTGTACAGCTATCATTTAATCGATAATCACAAGTATTATAAACTATAATTTTGAAACATCATTCCAAAAGTATTTTCCCTCTTTCCTAGTACATTCAACAATGATAATTATCAACCTAAAAAAATGATGATTAGCACTGGAATTTCACACGGAATGGAAATTCTACATTAGAAATATAAACATGCTGCCAAAAAGTATACACCGGGGCTTGCCAGGAAAACCGTTCAAACCTTCAAAAAATATCAGACAATATATTTATGCAATGCTGTGATGATTTTACAAACTTATCATTTAGACCTCACCAAGTAAGATGCCCATATCTCGTTGGCTGGAGGAGGAGGCTGAACCCAATGTCCTGGTATGCGACTACACAAAGTTACAAGGAATAGGGAAAAAAGAAATCAGATACTCAAATATTTTATTTTTCATTTTTCACACTAACTCTGAAAACAAAATCTTAGCGTAAGAAGTTTCATTTTTTTACCTTCCTCCCGGTCGGATATAGGCATCCCATCCTCTTCTAACCTGCATGAGATTATTCAGCAGTCAATAATGGACTTAGGAAGAACATGTAATTGAACCAATACTAATAATAATAGTGATAAATAATAACAATAATAAAAGCGGCGCATCAGTTAAGTATATCTGTTGCTCAAAATAAAAGTCAAGTAAAACTGCCTTTGTGCACAGTTACGTGCCACCAATATGAATTCTAAAGAAACAAAAAGGAAGTGTTTTTTTAGCAAAAGATGTATAGTTTAATTATAAAAAAATAGTTAAAATTACCTCGATCAATGTGCCCATGTCATGGTTACTTCCATGATAATAATGATAGAACTCAATCGGTAAATTGGCCAAAGAATCATAAGCTCCTCCATGGTTCTGTCCTTCGGATGCTATTTTACTAGATTTCTTCTCATCAGTTGTATCTAATCCCTCTTCAGTTACACTATGGACTATTTGCTGGTTGTTCTCCTTAATCCGACTTTCATCATTGCTTTCTTTTAAAAGTTTCCCTTGGTTCTGTATGGCTTTCCTGGATTCCTCGGCAGTTGCAATTGCATCTTTAGCAGCATCTGTTTCAGCTGCAGCCAAAGCTTCACGCTCCTCTTCTTCCACCGCAACCTGAACTCTCTCAAAAAATTTGTTATCTTCCTCCGGGAGAAAATGGCCTGCGTATATGAAATTTACATATATGAATATTATAAATTTCTGCGTACTCAAATAATAAACTTACTAAAATAATTCAGTTAAAAAAGTAAATGAAACCATCAAATTAAAAATGTATGGTTTCCAATCGATGATTACTAAATTTTGTAATGGTATTTCTCGTGATAAATATATAAAATGAATAGTTATTCAGCTATAATCAAAATGCCAAACATTGGAACTTGAACTCAACATACACATCACAAATATGATCAATCATAAACCTGCATTCAGAATCAGAACTATGAATTTTAGGTAACAAACTATTATAAGAAGTACAAAAGATAAATGTGGCAACAAGGGAGAAGAAAACAAAACCAAGCAAACCAATAAAAATTGAGTAAATAATATGCTATATAATCACAACACAACTAACTAGAAGCAGAGTCATTTTCTTCTGTATATACCTTGTTTTTTCAACTTTTGTATCCTTATGGAGCGTAATTCTTTAAGTTTCTCCTCCATCAAGAGCAGCTCGAGCTGTGATATAGCAAAATGCAAGAGAATCACATCATCAGTTGATACACAAAATGATAAAATATAAATTATTGTGATTGATATCGACTAAAGAAATGTATAGCTAAAGAAGAAAGGTGTGCATAACAATTCACAAGATTTAGGTAGTTCATAAACACATGAGATATATCCATATGGTAGATAGAACAGAATATATGATCTAGTTATTCAAAGTTCACGGAAAACATAAAATAGAAATGATTTACCATCACTTGTACAAAAATTTCCCTCAGACTTTTTTGTTAATAGCGACATAATATATATAAACAAAATAAAGTCAAGAAGAGTACAAAAGTGCTAGAGTACCAGAAGTACCCCGCAACCCCAAAGGCAAAACAAAAGGAAATAAATTTACCTCAGACTCTAATTTCTTTTTCTCTTCTTTGACTTTAAGCTCTGCAATTTCGTTCATCTTTTTTACCTGCATGCATATAGACATGTTTCAGACTTCACTAAGACTTGTATTGCAAACTGATTTAACGGCTAAATTACTAATATATCTGTAAGCAAAATCCTGAACATAATAAATCAGCACGACCCTTCCCCATTTCCCTCTATGGGGACAGTAAAGAAAACAGTGACGAAAAGTTTGAAATAATTAGGAAAATGGGCACAACAAGTAATTTGAGGCAATATGTAGGAATTATAGTGAATAAAGCCTTTCAATTAGCTCCACTCTTTATCAAGAATAGTTTGCAAATTATTTATTTATTTTTTGAATGGCAAATGTTAGTAATTAGTTGTTAGATTAGTTTTTTCTCCTTCGTTTGGGTTTAAACCCAGGACCTCCAACTCCTATTCCTTAGCTCAAACGAAGTTGAGCTACCCAACCCCACAGGAATAATATGCACATGTCCATTATCTAACAGTAAAATAACAAGAGTTTACTAAAATCAGGTCTGATGACGATAAAATAATAAGAATAATAAACAATGAGAAGTTTAGCATAATTGACAAATCATCCAAGTTTATTTAAGCACCAAACCTTGAAAAGTGTCAGAGACAGTATTAGTATATCAGAATTTGTAAACTTTTTGTTGGACTAAAATTGAAAATGGTGTTGACATAATCTTTAAGATAGCCTTTCGCAAAAACAATATCAATATCAGTCAATATAAATGTAGGCTTAGATTGCAAAATTTCAATACCTTGATACTTGCGATTTCCTTGGCAATCTCCCTAGCTCTCCATTCATCAGCCTCTCGGTCAATTAGGTCAAATTGCTCATGCTCCTAGAGTTTTTAACAAAGCAACCAAATAAAAGTCATCAGTTTTAGACAATAGCTACAATAAAGAGGAAAGACAAAGTCTCACAAGGCAAAGTAACCTTTGCCAGCATTTCCGCAGTATGCTTCCTTTTTTTCTTCCTCCAGAGTTTATTTCGTTTAGACTTACGCACTTTATTTGTAAACCTGGCCACTGCTGATTTCTCTTCCCATGGACTTGCTTCATCCGTAACATATCTAAATGGCTCCAGCTGAGCTTTTAGTTTTAACATTAAAGAATTTGCTTCTTCAACAGCCATTGCTTCTTGGGTTTCTATACTAACCTCTCTGTCCTCTAGACACTTCATAAAACTTAAAAGATTTTCGTTTGAGCTATGAGTTACATTGTCTGAAGGCCCTTTACTCTCTTTGATCATCCTCAACATCTCTAGTTCCTTTTGCCTACAGAAAGTACATCAAACTATCAAATAGCATGTACCAAACACAATGAATGTTTATACTGGCTTATTTTGTGCTGAGAAAAGCTTTCAATCATAATTTAACTGAGATTTAAGCTGAAAAGCAACTTTTATGTGGAAAGATTACAGTTAAAACAAAAAAACATGTACTAAGTTGAAATAAGAACAACATACATTCCCTTTGCAAGATTTAGAGTATCTTGCAATTCCCTGAACTGATCACAGACATTTCTGGTCTCCCAAAAGGAACTTGACTTTGGTGGTTCAGGTGGTAATATTGGAAGCTGCATATGTTCAAGAAAAGGTTGTGGTGGTGGCGGAGGTGCAGACTGAAAAGGAACTAGATTCATTGATAGCACTGTGTACAGCGTAAATCAGGTATCCTGAAAAACAAAACTACAAGAATAAGAACAAGAGTCAATACCACTAAACAATAAAAGAATAAATACAATTGATTTGTCGAAACAAAAAGTGGAAATATTAACATATTTTAAAATCCGCAAAATCTGCATTTAAGCAAATCATTATTTATGCATTGTGAGTGGGTAAAAACAGTGTGGTTTGCATCAAAATTAGGTGTGAGGTTTGGCTACACTAACAACGCAGTGATGTCCTTAAATGAATGGTTGGAACAAATAGTTTGTAATGAAGAAGATGATGTGATTCAATTGGTGTTATCTATATGTAATGAAATTTGATGGATTAGAAACAAGAGATGCTTTGAGGGGAGTGATATTCCTTGTGCTGTCAGTTGCTACAATAATGCCTTCAAAGCTGTACGCTGCTACAATAGTGCAGAATTTCAAATTTTGCAGATGCAAAACCAACAGGTATCACTTCCAAACAGTAACATCAGATGGTGTCTTCCGACTACAGGATCCTACAAACTTAAAGTTGACGCTGCGGGCCCTTCAGAGAATGGAAAATGGGGCCTCTCGGCAGTGATAAGAGATGCTGATGGGTTTGTGGCAGCAGCTGGTTGTTGGTATATGCCGATTCTACCCGACTCTGATGTTGCAGAAGCAATGGCATTGTTGAAAGGCTTACAGTTTGCAAAGGATCTATTATTTTTGAATGTACAGGCAGAGTCAGATTCGAGGAATGTGATTACGGCAATTGAAGACGAGCTTCATGTATCGACCTATTTAGGAACAATTGTAAATGAGTGCATCAAACTAAGTACTAGCTTTAATTTTATTAGCTTTGCTCATGTTAGGCGTGTGGCTAACCAAGCTGCGCATTACTTAGCAAAATTTGCTCTTTCATCCAATTCGGACTTTGTTTGGATCGAAGAAACTCCATCTTGTATTTCGAAGGTTGTGGCTTTTGATTTATTGCCTCAACCGGTTTAATGAAATTGGTTTCATTTCAAAAAATTAAATATATTCCTTTCCTTTTCTCTGCATTTTAAATTTCAGGAAGTTAAATACATAACTTTCATTAGTGGCATTAATGCAGACTAAAAGTGAATAGGATTGAGATATCTGAGCAGGTTATGTCCTGCTTCGCTTCCAAAATTCCTTTTTTTCTTGATTCATCAATCAATCGCTGTTTTCCTTTAATCAGTCGTTGATTTTCTTCGATCAAGTGTCAAATTTCTTCAATTAAGAATCAATTTCTTCTTGATTCTTCAATCAATAACAGAATTTCTTCAATCAAGGGTCAAATTTCTTGATTTTTTTTCTTCAAAATGGTTCGCACAATTGCTTTAACCTCAAATCCGCAACCAGATACCGATTCGATCTACTATGTTCATCCCGGTGATGGTCCCAACACTATTTCTCTTTCCCCTAAATTGACTAAGGATAATGACCATGCTTGGGCACGTGCGATGCGTCGAGCTATTGGCGGAACAAGTTTTCGTTTGTTGATGGAAGCATCAAAGTCCCTGATGAAGATGATCTCAATCGGAAGGAATGGGAACGATGCAACAACCTTGTTCATTCTTGGATAATGAACTCAGTTTCAGATGGGATCGCACAAAGTATTGTGTTCATTGACAACGTTGTTGATGTGTGGCGCGATCTGAAAGAACAATTCTCTAAAGCTGATCGCAATCGTGTTTCAAAGTTGAGAGCCGAAATCAACAATCTCAGACAAGAATCGAAAACTGTAACTGATTACTTTGGTGAATTAAAAATTTTGTGGCAAGAATTAGAATCATATCGACCTATATTTTGTGGCATTTCTCATAGCAGCACACGCATATCGTCTAAGGCAAGTGCAAACAGGTATAGGTCGATATGATTCTAATTCTTGCCACAAAATTTTTAATTCACCAAAGTAATCAGTTACAGTTTTCGATTCTTGTCTGAGATTGTTGATTTCGGCTCTCAACTTTGAAACACGATTGCGGTCAGCTTTAGAGATTTGTTCTTTCAGATCGCGCCACACATCAACAACGTTGTCAATGAACACAATACTTTGTGCGATTCAATCTGAAACTGAGTTCATTATCCAAGAATGAACAAGGATGTTGCATCGTTTTCATTCCTTCTGATTGAGATCATCTTCATCAGGGACTTTGATGCTTCCATCAACAAACGAAAAAGTAATATAGAGGGACCAATTGCTCTCTATTATGTCCCAGATGTGAAGAGGGTATAGAAACAATTGACCATTTTTTTCTTAAATGTGAATGAGCTCGCAGAGAACTTTTTGGATCTAATCTGGGGTTAAAATTTCAAGATAACCCCCCTACAGATTTTACTGAAATGCTCACCTCCTTTATTTATAGTAGTGACAAAACTTCTACCATTTCCCTAGCTTCTCTGTTATATAACATGTGGCATTCTCGAAATCAAAGAGTTTTTGAAGATAACATCATACCTGGAGAAACTGTTATTCAGCGCGCATGCAACAACATTTTCAGCTTCAGAAATGCTAGATTAGCTCCTCCAGATCTTCACCAAAGCACAAATCACCTAAAAAACGAAATGGGTCAAACCCCAACCAGGAGTTATAAAGTTCAATAGCGATGCTAATCTTAGTCAGGAAGATACCTGGGGAATTGGAATAATAGCGCGAGACGATGATGGAGAATAAGCTGGGTTTTCAGTGCCCCCTCACTGCTGAAGCTTGGGGTGTTTACCAGGCTGTTCTCTTCGCTCTAGAATGCGGATACCAGAAGCTAATACTCCTCCGTCTTTGAATAATAGTAGTTTAACTGATGCACGCACATTGATGCACGATTATCAAGGAAATGATTAATTAATTGTATTCAATTTGATGGTAAAATTAGTATCATTTACTAAAACACAAGAAAAACATGGAGGAAGTAGCTTTGTTATCTAAGAAAGTGGATTTCAAAGAAAATAATAAATGGAAATAATTGATTTGACTTCCCAAAAAAAGTTAGATATGTTATTTAAGTGATAAATCATAAATCGATGAAAAGAAAAAAATAGCTGTAGCCCATTAGCCTTAATGGCCTTATAGTCAACATAATAAAAAAATATTTATTTCGTCGCTATATCTAAGCACCTATTTGATTTTTATTTTTGTCCTTAATTGTAAACCTATTTTCAAATTACTAGAAGCATTTATTACTTTTTTCCTAAACATACCCTTAATTAATACTACTAACTTGTCTTGAAATTTGAAAAGTCAAATTTAATACACATACAAACAAAGGACAATTTGGTAATATTAACACACAAAACAGACACATTAATTACACTAACAACTTTTCTTAAGAAATGTGAAAAAAGTAAAGGGGGTTACATATAAAGACAGAGGGAATATATATATGCATTTATTATACTAATGAAATGGCAAAAAAATAAGTAGCATACAGACATAGTATTTATTATTGAAAGTTTCAAACATGTAGCATTCTTGGGCGGGGTGCGGGTACCGTTGGGTTTATGATTTGAAACCGCCCCCGGCCGGTTTAACCTACCCTTAACAGAATTAGAAAACTCGTCGAACCGCCGAACCCGATTCGACCCGGCTGTTGCTTTTGCCCGCGGGCCAGCCGGTTTTAGGCGGGTCGACCCATTCTGTCTAGCCCTAATTGTGGCTAGGGCTGGACAACGGTCGGAATTGGTCGGAATTCTGCCTCAAAATCCCAAACCGAGTAGGCTGACGGGTGAGAAAACACATTCCATCTCCTTCTGTTTGGTACTTATGGTTATACCAGTTTCGGTTTATACGGTTAGTCGGATTTTCGGACGAGTTGAATCAGTTAACTGACTTTTAAGTTCAAAAAATTACAAAGAATAACTTGTAAGAATAAGGATTGATGAAAATCCAAGCCAACCCATGGTACTTCCAGATCAAAAACACAGGACCACAAATTTACAAACCACAACTTCTAGATCAAAATCCCTAATACAAATGGAAGAAGAAAGAAAACAGATTGAGACAACTTAAGATCAAAACCCCAATACAAACCATTCTTCAAGAATTTTGTAAATCTACACCAGATATGATATTTTGAAACATGATGATGAATGAGAAGAGAAGAGAACATCAAGAATTTTGTAAATTTTGAAGAGTTGGCCGTCGATTTGGTATTGGAGAAGAGAGGAACACGTATTAATTATGAATTTTTTAAAACGACAAAAATTCAGAATTAAAACAACATAAATCTCGATCTAAAAATCAGTTTTTTTCGTTACCAAACAACTCTATTAAATTACATGGAGAGGACCTACAAAGTTTCGTTGCATTACGACTTTACCCCGACCTAAGAGAATCATGAGAAGGGTGTTTGCCTCATGTTTGTCGTTGAAAGACGAGATTTCTTGAATCTTCAAGTTCAAGACAGGAGATGGTAGATCAGGGTGAGGAGGGGGAACCATTTTGAATCCTTTATGAGGTTGATTATGGTTTGCAGTGGGTGAGAGAAATGAAATCGTTGTTCCATCCATTGGGTACGCTTGGACATTGTTGATGATAACACTTGTTACCGTATATCTAAATTGAGCGCTGACCATTAGATCTCGTAAAATGAAGGTAGTGAAACCCATAGCACATTTTCTAATGAGCATTTTATAGATGTACCAACATATAAACGAGTAATAAAAATAATTGTCTTCGTCGATATTATGATCAATCGATAAACTTGACAATTATAAAGTTACTTATGCTAAAATTACAAAGGAGATATTCATAGAAGTTGGTTTTTGCAGCTTAAAATTAGAATGATTAAAAAACACATGATATTAAAAATGATTATTATTGTTTGAATTCTCTCTTTGTCACAATATTGTTAATAAAGATTCTAGTATCTTCAATTAAGTGTCTTGTGTTTACGACAATTTATTATCTTGTTCGCAAGTAAAAAAACACATATTTTTAGAAATAAAAATCATTTTGTTCGTGAACGGTAAAATTATTCTCAGACATTATAAATATCTTGAAAATTTATTTCCAAAAGGTAAAATGTATGAAGAAAAAAAAACCCTTAAAAGATAGACAAGTTTGATGTATCAGCAAACAATTGGGTGTCAGTAGTCGCACGAACTAAACTCATGGTAAACCGGCCCAATACGGAAGGAAAAAGCCCGCGTTGAAAGAAGGATAGTACCGTCTTTTCATAATAAAGGGTTTAGTTTAGTTTATGAACCCTAAAATTTTCAACCTTGAAACTTCTTGAGCATGCCGATTGTGATTTTTGGGGAGGAAGAGGAAATCGCAGCGAAGACAAAAAAATGGTATTTTTCCCTATCCCATTGATTCTTTGCAGTGTTTCTGTATATTTCCTCGATTCGCAGTTCTTTGTAGGAAATTGGAAGAACCTTAGCATTATCATATTTTGATTTTCAATGTTTTTGATTCATGATTAGCTTAGATCATTTAATTTTCAGCTCTTATGAGTTTTATTTACGGTTATCTGAACCATGAAATTGAATTGAAACAATTGGACCTTAGGGAAATTTTATCCACTGATCTGAGTTAGGGAATTTATGGGTTTTGATTTTCAAACTTGTTATTTGATAAAGGGAGTGAAAATGCTTTGATTTGATTGTTCAATATTTTTTTTTTGGGTTTTGGATATCTGTGTTGTGATTTGAAAATGGTTCACTTTGTAAACTTTTTTATGTTTATTGAAATGTAGCCTAAGCAAATTAATGAGATTAAGGACTTCCTCCTCACTGCTAGGAGGAAGGATGCACGCTCCGTGAAAATCAAGAGAAGCAAAGATGTTGTCAAGTTCAAGGTTCGATGCTCCAAGTACTTGTACACACTATGTGTGTTTGATATCGAGAAAGCTGATAAGTTGAAGCAATCACTTCCTCCAGGTTAGTCATTGAAAATTACTTTTGGTCACATGTTCTGGCTGACTTATTATTCTTATGAACGAGCAAGTACTTTAAACTTTAGGTTCGGTGAATAAATTGTTTATTGTCTGTTAATTATAGTTTATAAGCTTTGAAATGCAATCATTCTTTAAAGTGTGAATATTTAAAGTAAAATAATCGCTAAATAAATAAGAGGAGAATATTGCATGTTTATGCCATTTCATATTCTGAAATCTCAACTGAGTTTCTATTATTTTTCTTTCATAGTTGGGAACAACTTATGAATTGATCATCAAGATGTAGAGATTTGAGTTTAGGTCATCCTATTTACATTTACGTTTCACTATTGCAGGTTTGAACGTGCAAGACTTGTAATTCTATCTGGTTAAATGTGTACTGAGTGAAGTTCAAGTGTTGTTGCTTTGGAGTCATGATTTACCAATATATTTTTGTCTTGTAGTTTTGTTTTTCATTACTGGCTTACGATTCTCAAACTCTATTTTCTTGTAGTACTGCAGTTTTACCGTTATTTATTTAATCAATTAGACCTCTTATCTTATATTGAAGTCTTTCCAGTTGTTTCTTAAACATGTTTTTGAGCTAAGCCAATAGGGGTTAATTGGACGGTGGTTATTTATTAAATTCAATCAGCAGAAAGCTTTTAGGAGAAAAAAAATTAAGCCATGTTAGGCTTCTACCAGCACTTCCTTATTGCTACCAGCTTTGGTCAATTACAATGCCAATCCGCACCTACAAAAACACACCATTGTTTGTTTGTATTTGTCCATTACACTATCTCTTAGCCTCCTTGCAACACTAATTTATTATAAGAATGGTGTTCGAGGCCAAATCTGGTGCATTAGCCCACACCTCATGTGTTTAACCAATAGTTTAAGAGCTTAATATCTCCCTATTTTGTTTCATTGCTTTTATCCCTCAGGTTAGAGTATTATTCTTGTTCCTCAGTACCCCATTCATCTCCCTCTTTTTGGTTCCACGTCCATGAAGTAAATAAGTGATCTTATCTACTTAAGGAAATCCCAAATGGTTAGTCATGGTGCATAAGTGATCTTATCTGTTGTGTTATTTTCCCAGTTTTTAAGTGCTAAATTCTCTATAAATAGTGTAGGGACTGGTGTCCATTGTCTACTTATATTTTCTGTCACTTTCCTTCTCTGATTGAGCCTCTTATTTTCGTGCATCAACCTTGTCCTAGGCCACTTATTATTATGGTGATGGGGTATATTGAGCTTCTTGTTATCTTGTATCAATCATAGCTACTTTTATTATATTGAGCTTCTTGTAATCCTGTTATCGTTTCCCTGTCATGGAAAAATATTTGTGGTATGTAATAACTGGGATTTTGAAATTCCATTACACCACCCTACTAGAAAAACGTTGTAGGATAGACCACCTTCCACTAGTATTGAGTGGAAAGCCACTTCACGGAAAAGCACGAGTGGATTTGAATGGTCGCTTTCGCTTCTCAACAATAGCAGCATGTAGTATACATGACAAAAATTATCCACAACAAAATATTAATGTTACATCTTTATTATGTAAATTAAGGAAAAATTATAAATAAAAAGTAACCAAAACTAGTCTTTGAACAAAATTTCGCCGAGTATCTTTGATTCAGTAGCAGGGTTTATCACTGAACAAAGTAATTAATCCAAGTAATAACCAACATTCGAACAATATAAAAGCAGTTGAGTTGTCTTTGTTTGTTTTCATGTTTGTGATGAGGTCATTGCACGTTTTCTCGACTCTATAAGGCATGGCTTTTGGCTCAACGGGTGTTCCTACTGTGGTTTTATTATACTCCCTCCGTCCCTATATGTAACCACCTATTTGATTTTATTTTTGTCCCTAAATGTAAACTCCTTTTCAAATTACTAGATGTATTTATTATTTTTTTTCTAAACATACCCTTAATTAATACTACTAACTTATCTTGAAATTTGAAAAGTCAAATTTAATACACATACAAACAAAAGATAATTTGGTAATATTAACACACAAAACAGACACATTAATTACACTGACAACTTTTCTTAAGAAATGTGAAAAATGTAAAGGGAGTTTACATTAAGGGACGGAGGGAGTAGTTTATTACCAAACACATTCGTAAACATCACGAAAACATGATAAGCAGAATAATAAGTACTATACTTCATATTTGGTAGTTACTTTTTCTTGTTGATAGACAAAATAGAGGAGCTGTGATTCGAATTTCAAACATAAAAAAAACATATTTGGTAGTTACTTTTGTCCGTTGAATGAGATTTATGGACTATATTTGGTATTTTTAAACATAAAAAAAACATATTTGCATTTTCGAACTACACTAATTATTCCAGCAAGAGCGTTGGTGAAGAAGATCTTTATTGGTGAGGAACGTTGAGATCATATGCTTGTTACTTTTGGATTTTTGCAATTATTTAAACCAAACGTTTAGTTATTGTTTTTAAACAATTATCTGTTGCTTAAACTTTTTTTTTATTTTTTGACAAAGTGGAAGAATATAAAGCTGGATAGAGATAAAATATGATATGATAAACATTATTTTATCATGTGTTTGATGAGCACATAATAACAAACTTGATATTATTATAATTAAATGAAAAAATTGCTCTCATAATTAATTAAATACTATAAAAATGACATGTTATTAATTACAATAAAAAAATATATGATATCATTATTTTAAGGGTTTTTCTAACCTAGGAACAGTTAATGCAATTTTGTTTCTCTTTCTTATTAACCTTTTTAGCCCATTTCTATGTCTTATTAATTAGCCTTAAAATTTTCACCATCATCATCCTCATTGTTACAATCACATCAACTGGACAACCACAGGTATAACACCGCCACCCATGCCTCTATGCATATCATCGCCCTCAACATTCTACAAACCATGCCCCTTGGACGCCGTAACAATCAACTACCCATCCACTGCCACCGCACTAGCAAGCTCCGGCAACCGAAATCTCCATATATATCAAGCTCTAATTAATCAAGGGAATCACAATGAGGATAATTTTGGAATCAATTTTGTTAAACAGAATTAGGAGAATATATAATTGAATATAGGTAAAAAAGATGGGTTGAAATTTTTGATGTAATCTCTCTCTATTTCTCTCAGCGAATTATGTCTTCTTTATCGTAAAACATTTATGTACGTCCTTCACTCTATTTAAAGCCACAGAGGAAATCTCTCTCCCAGTGAATTCTCTCTTCACTCTCATTAGTATATATCATTACGTTCACCTCTCCTATTCCCCCGGTCTCCAAAAATGAAATCTTTTTTGCAACATGTTGAATCTTCTTGTTTAAAGCCACAGAGGATTGAACACCACCCCAAGATTTAGTTTGATCGAACTTTTCTTTTTCAATTGGAAAAAGAATCATAAAGTAGTTTTTTTGATTGAGTGAAGGCGATTTTAATTGAAAATCTTCGTTTCTTTCAAGTTACAACACAGTTACTGTGTTTTTATTTTATTTGTGGAAAGAAGAAAAAAAGGTCAAGAAAAGAGCTCTTTAATAATTAATAAGAGAGAAAAATAAAATGTTTCTTATCATGTGAAATGTTGCACATGTTAGAAAAACCATTTATTTATTTATCATCTCAACTCACTTATTTCTCTCTACAATATATAAGACGACGAGGTAATTTTAAAAAAGTAAAATTTAATGCTACTTTAAAACTTGAAAATGACAATCATAAAGTAACAAACATTTTCTATAAAACTACACTTAAAAAAGAAAGAAGAGAGTACATAGATACCTCATCTTTCTTATATTCTTATAAAGAAATTTGGATGGGTTAAGCTTTTATTTCCTAATGTTTGGTCTTTCCATTGCACTCCCTATTGTTGCCTTTTTTCTCTTAATTTTGACATTTATGCAATATATTATCATTAGATTCAGGGATGGGTGTATTCGAAAACATGGTGTAGATGCCCCCAACTAAAATATTGATTGGTTTGAATTATATAGTTCCATTGATTCCAAACCCAAGCAATATCTCCAATAGAAACTTTTAACAAAGACTTCACAAAACACTAGCACACAGGCTTAGGACATACCATGCATACCATTTGTCCAAAAAGAGATGTTAATTTTTTTTAAATAAAAAGATTAATCCATTAGACAAATAGGTAAACATAGTAAAAGAATCCCTCGACGTCACCAACAAAAGTAATGAGAGTAAATTTACAATACAAGGTACTTGAAATGTAAGCCAATCAAATAACAACATAGAAAATAAAAGAAAGTCTTCCAAACGCCAATATAAATAGCTCCTGGACACTACTTCTCACATGTTTTTTGCGCCTGTGCGTCATCGCAATCGCCAAACACAAATACACGAAAGGGGTGAGTAATCAAGTTTCATAAAGTATAATTTTATTTTTTTGATAAGACAAAAAAAACTTAAAAACACTAAAAGGCAGGATTAGGGACATGAACCCAAGTACACAAAATCATTACAACAGATCAAAACTAAGGCAAAACAAACTATAAGCTCGCAGAAACTATAACAAAGAAGCATATCAAAATAGAATTCTAGCCAATGTCAGGAAAACAACAACAATTTCATTTTTTATAGGCTTTGGAAATTCCACTCTTGGCACGGATGTGAATACCATCATCTTTCAACCCTTTAGACTGTTGTGATTTGTTCTTCTTCTGTTTATTTGAAACAAAAGTAGTAAACTCCTTATCTTCATGACCATCATTCACATAAGTTTAATCCTCCTTGTCTATCCGAGCATGATCAATAGAGGGGGTGTCCCCCCAAAACGTTTTTAAAATTGCAACACTTCTTAAAGCAGCATCACTATAAATAGGAGCAATGTTGGTGTCTTTTGGTACTGTTACCAACCTCTCATCCATCATATTACTATGATGAACAATTTTAATAGGACAAATGGATGAGTTCTCCATTGGGTGGAAAGTGAAATCATTCTCTAAGGAATGATCAGATTCTTCATCAGCAAGGTCTCCCCAAGACTTTGGCATAATGACCACACTGTTCAGAGCTGCAGCAAATGAAGTAACTGTAGTTTCCAATCCAATTATCACAGGTTCTAAGACAGGAGAAACATGAAGCTTATCACTTGTTAGAGAGATGTGATTGGTAGTGATAGGTTGTGGCAAAAGCCTAATTTCCCAATCACCATTAGCAGTTTCTGCTACATGGGAGCTGTCACAAACTTCCTTCAACAGAGCAAATGAATTACGAAGAGCCGATGAAGGATCTTCAACCTGATCCTGAATCATGTCATGTGAAGCACAAGCATTCCCATTGGCTCCTTCCTTCTCTATGCTATCATTATGAGACAAGCTGCCTCCAAATTCCTTGTCAATAGTCTCAGTAATAGAGGTGGCGATGTTAGCAACATCAGCATCCTCAATATGGTGAATCTCATGAGATGTCTCAGGTTGCTTGCCTCCCAATCTACCTCTGCAGTGGGTCCTATTTGTGTTATAACAATTTGAGCTTTCTTGTGCACCTTAGCCTTGTCAATGCCTTCTTTGATATTCATAGGACTTAATTTCTTGCAATTTTGAAGAGTATGACCTAACATCTTACAATGACCACAATAGGGCGGTTGTTTTTCATATTCAACAGCAACTGCAAAAGCATGGCCCTCCCTCTCCACTAACACTAATTCAAACAACCTCCCTGACATATCCACATCCACTAAGACTCTAGCATACAATCCAAATAACCTAGCTTGTGTAGCTTCATCAATGGTTAAAGGAGTACCTATTCCAGAAGCAATCTCTTAGAGGGTTTTCTTCCTCCAATAATCCTGAGGGAGATGCATCAACCTAACCCATATTTGAGCATGTGTTTGAACTTGGTGTTGTGGGGTGAAATCCTTGGTCCAGCAATAAAATCTCAGTATGCCAGGCTGCAGATTTACGACTCTAAGGGCCAAAATTTTGCGCATGTCTTCAATAGAGTGGAACTTGAATTCAAAAAATCCTTTTCCTAAGGGAATAACTGACCAGCTTTGAGACTTGGCCACAAATCACATAGCTTGAGCTTCAAAGCTTTAGCCGTCAATGGTGGATCCCCTTTGTGTAAAGTCAATCTCCCATGAAGATTACTCCTACAAGCTTCAAGTCCAAATTCATATTCATCCTGAGATATCTTCACACTGACAGTGTCACCAATGTAGACTTTGGGTGGTAAATTGTTCAAATGAATGTCACAGGACATAGATAGAGCTTGTGCGAACGTTTTGGTGGAACTGATTTTCTCCGCCACCACCGTCTCCGGTGGAGCCAAGAAAGGCCATGGGCAAACCATTAAAGCAACCTAATACCAGGGAGTTACTCACCGAGGCCTCACCAGAAGTTCGTGAAATCGCCGGAAAAACGGTAACCGAGAAAGAGCGAGTGACGGAGAACAGGAGGGATCCACCGGAAAACCAAAGATCCTACCGATATCTCAGCCGCAAGATCTAAAACAAAGGGATTTCCAAAACGAACACCTAAAGAGATCGATGAATCCAATCTGAAACCGAAACTTGAGCTGAGATGAGAAGAGATTCTGATCCAAGAACCCGTTTCCGATGAGTGCGATCCGATCCAAAAAGAGCATTGAACGAACGAGATCAGTGTAGGAACCAGAGGAAAACGAAGAGAAATGTCATCGGAGTAGTTTTTGTGAAGCTGTTACGGCTGCCGGAAGATAGCAGTTGCGGTGGAATTAAGACAGTTACCGAGGAGAGAGAACAGAGCGCTCCTTTGAGTTACCAAGTAAAACAAAATGTCAGATACTGTATTGTTGTGAACCTTTACTGTGGTGCATAAAGAGAAAATCTTCATAAAGTATAATAATAAAGAAGACAAACACGTATAAATAACATCAATTCAATTATTTCAGAAGGCATAAGTTTTCTTCCACTACTAGAAAAAACAAAATTAGAGAGGGAAATTAGTGACAGAAAAAATAAAATTCCTCACAAATTCCTTGGTCGCAAAATTTAGTGACGGAATTAGAGAGGGATTTCACTTTTTCCCTCTCTAAAATTCCCTCACTAATTTTTGCTTTTTTAGTAGTGTTCCAAGGGACACATTATCACTCACATGAACACACATTTAATCACAAGACACATGCATGCACAATATTCATGTAACACTTCTATTTTACATATTAAACAAATATCACAATTAACTCATTAAAAGGCTAAATATGATTTTTCAATTAGCCAACTTCGGACAATGTGGGGATCATACTTACCATCTGTCACATTCACTATTATACACATAACTTAATCAAACAATTCTCACCCTTATCTTGACCATGTTATGTCTATTTGTTGTTTCCAATTTTAATTAGTAATGCCTGTTTAAAACTCCAAATTAGGGTTTTTACCTTTACTCTCTATTCTATACCTCATTATATTGTCATCTAAGGCTTAAGATTATCCATCAATTAATCTGTACTTTTTTTGGACGTGAGATAAAACATAGGTCTTAAAGATGTAAGCATGGGTATTTTCAAAGCTATCGGCGAAGTTAAGAAGTTGGTATACAAGTGTAATTACCTCTTGACCGCAATAGACACTCTCAATGGGAAAGAGGAACTTGCTTAGCCTAAAGCCAACACTTGGAATCCGGGAGGGGAAAGATCCGGTCTATATTGGGAATGATTAAGAATAAAATAGCAACAATAATATGTATAGGGTGACTCCAGCCCTACTAAGTAGGGTTAGCAATGAACCGAATCAACTCGAAAATAACTTGATACTTGATTCGATAATTGATTCGTTGGATTTGGTTCATGAACCAAATGAGTCGAATTTGAGTTGAAAATGAAACTCATTAATTAAATGAGTTGAACTTGAACTAAGTATGGTTCGACTCGTTTGGTTTCATGAACCAGCTTTATCTGTCTGTGAGAAAAAATTAATACTTTGAAGGCTTTTAAACAAACATATGCACAATAATAGTCTCACATCGATGATTTTGAAAATATTAAAGAGGAGGAGTGTGTATATATATATACATACGCGCGCAGTACATGACCAATTCAATATATAGCAGTGGTTTACGGACTACTAAGCTACAGTAGTAAAATATAAAGTGCTACAAACATGCTTCATAGTTTTATTTAAATTATTTTGTTTTTTTTAAAGGTCAAAAACATATATATATTTTTGACACAATTTTTTTTTTTTTGAAAAAAAAACTTTTGAAAAATACAAGTTGAGCAAGCGAGTTGAACCCAGCTGTTCGTGAACTTTAAATGAGTCGAACTTGAGTTTAGAAAAATGTTCGTTTCGAACTCGAGTCGAGTTTCGAACTGAACCAATTCTTATCGAGTCGAGTCGAGCTCAGACAGGTTCGATTCGACTCGACTCAGTTACAACCCTACTATTAAATATAAGTAACTAATATTAGCCCATGCTCATTTGGTGACTTTACCGAGTGGCACTATATGACTGTAATGTTGTTATTATCCGTTTATTGATAGGGTTGAATCATAACAATGAATGTCTTATTTTACTTTTTGTTATGTGGTTGTGTTTGTAGGAACATGTTTAGTATTGGACCACTGCTTGAAGATTTGGAAACCTAACTAAGGATGAGTTAGTCTACCATCCATAGAAAGCTGACCATACTCAGAAAAATTCAATCTCTAGAAGACTGAGTGAGAGCTTACGCAAATTACGTCTTGTAGGAAGATGGCAGATGGGGAAGTTCTTTCCCTTCATATAGAGTTCCCATACTAAAATGTTTTCATTCTAGATTGGATTACCAATATAAAGATGTCTATAAGAGTAGATGCAAGACAAGACTCCACTATAGGTGTTGTGCCCCTTTTAAACACAATGTGTTCCATGTGTGTCAAGTTCGGATGTATGTTATGTTATCATATTTGGCTAACTTAGGTTATTTCTTCTTTTACAACAAAATAGTTTTCATGAAACAACAAAAAAATAAGTAATATATGGGAAATATAAAGAAGAAATTTATTTAAATAATTGGTATTTTAACAATTTTACAGACATTAGAATAACTCTTAGACACCATTATAGTCAAAAATATGAAGAATTAGGATGGAATTTGGGGTTTGGGGTGAAAACCCTCGTAATCCCGTAACTGTTCTGTCGCCGCTCGCCACAGCGAGCAGCTAGCTCGCCACGGCGAGTACCCATCCGCTCGCGAGGCGAATAGAACAGCTCGCCATAGCGAGCAACCCCAGAAGCGTTCGCGAGGCGAAAACCCAACTCGCCGTAGCGAGCAACGCCCAGGAGCTCGCCAGGCGAGTAACCCAATTCGCCATAGCGAGTAGTACCCCTGATGCTCGCGAGGCGAGCAACCCAGCTCGCCATAGCGAGTAACCCCTGTAATGGTTCGCGAGGCGAGAGATCCCACTCGCCATAGCGAGTAGTCCTGCATCAGACTACCTTTTAGAGTAATGCGACTCTTGTCGCACGATTAGTTATGAGATGACCCCTGGTTTGGGAATTGAGTGCTGAGGTATTAAGAAGAAATGTAGAGCTGTTAGCTGATAATTGATTGTTATTGTGAACTATACACTTGTATATACTTTTCTGAATCTTAAGTGACGACGTATGTGAACGTTTACGATCTTGCTATTGTTTGAGATGTTGATTGCTGCCATGCTGCCATGTTTTATTAATTAAAAGTTGCATGTGTTGTTATAAGATTTACGATGTTGTAATCCAAATTATTGGAATTCATTTTGAGATGTCCTAGTTTAAGAGATTGAGTCCATGCACATTCATCCAGAGACGAGGGCTCATGCCCTAGGAGCTTTTGCTCAACAGCGACGAGAGCTTATGCTCTAGGAGTATTTTTATGCTCAATAGCGACGAGGGCTTATGCCCTAGGAGTATATTTATACTCAATATGGTACCACATGCATGATTAAGATGTCTAAGTTGCATAAGTTGTGTCGATGTTGCATTGTCAAGTCAAACTATTAAGTTGATTTATGATGTTGTTTAAGATGCTACTTGATTGTTATTATGATATATGATGATAAAGTTATGTTGTTAATTGTAATTATTGGATTATATGTTTAATGCTATTGTTATGAGAATCTCACCCCTTCTGCTGGAATTGCCGCCTTGTGGGCAAGTGCAGGTGATTAAGCTTTTGTTGTTGTTGCCGTTGTGAGTGGCTATCCTCACCGTGTCCTTTAGGTGCTCTGATACGTAACGGGATGGGAACCTTTTATGTTTACTTTCTATTCCTTACGTATTGATTATAATTTAAGATTTCAGTTAATTTATGTCGAGACTTATTTATGAGGCCTGCGTGCCAAAACGGTTTGTTAATAATTAGATTTTATCCGCTGCGTTGTTAGAACAGTTTTGACTAGAATAAATGTTTAATTATTACCTTTTGATGATGTTAGAAATGTAGCATTCCGTTTTGCATGATACTCTTTATTTTTGAAATTTTGAATTTGGGAAAACAGGGTGTTACACTAACTAGGGACCTCGTCCGCTTCAGATGCTTAAATGTTGGTCTGAGTATCCTGGTTACGGTGATTTTGTTCGTGAAAAATGGGGTTATTTCCAATGTCAAGGATGGGGCGGCCATGTCTTGAAAGAGACGTTCAAAATGTTGAAATTAAGTCTGAAGGATTGGCATGTGCAACACACAAACAATATGGATAGCAAGATTACGACGGTTAAAAATCAAATTTATATTTTACATTCTAAAGCAGAGTTGTCAGTACTAATTGATGAGGAGTTGACGGAGCTTCATGATTTGTCTCTTAATTTACATTCCATGGCGAAGGTTTAAAATAGTATTAATTGGCAAAAATCACGGATGAATTGGTTAAAGGAGGGAGATACCAACTCAAAAAAAATCAGAGTTATGTCTGGCCGTCGTCGCCATAATGCAATTAATATGGTGACGGTGGATGGTGCAAACGTAGTAGGGGTGCATAATATTCGTTCAGCTATCTTTACTAATTTTTCGGAACATTACAAATCATTGAGAGCAGCTCGGCCAAGAGTGGATGGCCTCTAGTTTCTTCAGTTGTCAGGTGCGGAAGCGGGGTCTTTAATAAAACCGTTCTCGCATGTGGAAGTGAAGCAACTTTGGTTTTTTAAAAGAATTTTGGGACTTAATCAAGGATGATTTTATGAGATTTCTGACGGAGTTTCATCGCAATGGGAAGCTGACAAAAGGAATTAATTCTAATTTTATTGCTTTAATTTCGAAGGTGACTAGTCCGTAGAGGCTTAATGATTTTAGGCCTATTTCTTTAGTAGGTTGTATGTATAAAGTGCTTGCAAAGGTTCATGCTAGCAGGTTACGTAAAGTTGTCAGCAGTGTTGTTTCAGATTCACAATCTGCTTTTGTCAAAGGGAAACAAATACTTGATGGTATATTAATTGCAAATGAAGCTGTAGATGAGGCGAGACGCATGAAAAAAGAGCTGCTCTTGTTTAAGGTAGATTTTGAAAGGCATATGATTCAGTGGATTAAAATTATTTGGACTCCGTTATGGCGAAAATGAATTTTCCAACACTTTGGCGGAAATGGATATTTGAATGTGTGGGAAAGGCAACGACATCGGTTTTAGTTAATGGGTATCCAACTGATGAGTTTCTTATTGAGAGAGGTCTTCGGCAGGGTGACCCGCTTTCTCCGTTTATTCTTGTTAGCCGCTGAAGGATTTAATGTTTTGATGTCAATAGTTGTGGGGGCGCAACTTTTTAGTGGGTATAGAGTTGGCACGGTTGATGATGTTAGATTGACTCACCTTCAATTTGTGTATGACACTTTCATTATTGGGGACAATAGTTTGTTGAACGTGCGTACTATGCGCGCAGTTTTGCTAGGATGTTTCAGGGCTGAGGGTGAATTTTCATAAAAGCATGTTGACAGGTGTGAATATCTCGGATTCTTGGTTGTTGGAGGCTTCTTAGGTATTGAATTATCGTCGGGGGACCATTCCTTTTGTCTATCTGGGACTCCCTATTGGTGGTGATTATAGGAAGTTGTCTTTTTGGAAACCTGCTGTCGATTGCATTGTTACTCGCATGTCGTTGTGGAATAATAAATTCCTTTCCTTCGGCGGTCGCCTGGTACTTCTGAAGTCCATCCTGTCCTCTCTTCTGGTTTACTTACTTTCCTTTTTCAAAGCCCCGACATGTATAATTTCTTCTATTGAATCTATTTTTTTTTTTTAAAAATTAAGGGGGGGGGGGGGGGGGGGGGGGGTGGTGAGGATAATAGGAAAATAGCCTGGATTAATTGGGAGTCTATTTGTACTCCTAAGGAGGATGGTGATTTGGGGATTAGGAGGGTGGGTGTTTTTAATACTTCATTATTGGAGAAGTGGTGTTGGAGGATGTTGATTGATAAGGGGGTATGAGTTTTGAAATCAAGATACGGGGAGGAAGGGGGCGGTTGAAGGAAGGGGGAACCTGAGTTCAGTTTGGTGGAGGACGGTTTGTAGGATTCGGGAGGGAGTTGGTGACGGTGCAGGTAGTTGGTTTGAGGATAATATCCGACGGTCGGTGGGTGATGGACGGGAAGCATTATTCTGGTATATGATTCTTGGGGTGAGGGAATCACCATTAAGATTGCAATTTCCCCGCCTGGTTGTGAATAAAGAGCGAATGGTGGAGGAGATGCAGCGGTTAGGGTGGGGTGTGGGTGGTAGGGCGTGGCAGTGGAGACGCCGGTTACTAACATGGGAGGAGGAGAGTGTTTTGTTTTGCTTCTTAATGTTGTTTTGCAGGAAACATCGACTGATACTTGGTGATGGCAGTTAGACCCTACCCATGGTTATTCGGTCTGAGGAACAAATCACTTTCTTACTACATCAGGGGAAGCTGTTGACAAGTCGTTGGTTGATGATGTATGGCATAAGCTTATTCCTTCAAAGGTGTCCTTGTTCGTGTGGCGCCTCCTTCGTGACAGATTGCCTACTAAAGATAATTTGGCAAGGCGGAGAGTCATTCAAGAAACCGATACGGCGTGCACAGTAGTTTGCGGTAACTTGGAAACGACCAAACACTTGTTTTTAGGATGGGACGCTCACAGTTCTCTTTGGTTACTTGTATTGCATTGGTTAGGTATTTCAGCGGTTCTTCCTGGAGAGCTTCGACAACATTTCATACAATTTATACATATGTCTGGTTTGCCTAGGTTCTCTTATCGTTTTTTAAGAATAATTTGGTTTGCATCTGTTTAGGTGATTTGGAAGGAAAGGAACAATCGCGTATTCAACAATGCGTCTTCTAATCATTCTGTTCTCCTAGAAAAAGTCAAACTCAATTCTTTTTAGTGGTTAAAAGCAAAACAGGTGGTTTTTTCTTACAGCTATCATGACTGATTGACTGGTGGAAAAATCCTTTACCGTGTATGGGTGTTCATTAGTTTTGCTTGTTTTAATGGTGCTTGTACTCTTTGTGGCACTTTAACTTTGTAAATACTTTTGCTTGTATCCCCTTTGCACATCTTGTACGGGGTGAATCATTGTTAATATATATATCATTTTAGCTTGTTAAAAAAAAAAAAAGGAAAAATAAACAAAATGTGTTCCAAAATATTTCAGTCAAGAATAAACAAAACACTCCACAATTAAATGATACTGGGAATAATTCCCTAGTGAAAAAAAATAAAATGTTTGAAAAGAAAAGAATTTCGTGTTGGGTACCTTGCAAATGTGAGGATAGATGATGGTCTCATTCAACATATTAATTAGAATGTGAAACTTCCTGTTGACAAAATGTTAACATTAATTAATTAACAATACATTCCCTAACTTTTTTTGACAAAATATCAGTCCCTACCTATTTGGTAACGTTTGCTAAAAAAAAAAATTAACTATTCACTCTTTGAATTTCGAAGTACTTAAAACAATTAATCGCAACCGTAAATCGAAAATGGTAAATTAATTTTAAGATAAAGTCTGAAACATATCTTTAAAATGACTTAACAATTTTTTTTTAAAGAATAACTTAACAATTTATATAGTTTGATTTTTATTAAATAATAATAATAAGACTTAAATGCAATTTTGATCCCCCTATTTTTAAAATTGTTAGCTTTTCATACCCCTTTTTTCAAAACCAACTTTCTCATCCTCTAGTCAGAAAGTCAACAAAAAAATTTGATCATCTTCTCTTTGAATGATGTGGCAAGCTCATTAATAATGTGGATTGTTTATGTGACACACATCATTTCCATTCATTAAAATTTAAATATATTCATAAAATGAAATAATAAATTAATATTAAAAATAAAAAATAAAGAATTTGGGTTAAAATTAAAAACCTTAAACTATTCTTTCATTCCTAAATTAAATAGAGAAAACAAATCTCAAATTGAAGAACACAAGATGAAATCCTTCAATTTCCTTCTGGTAGTCAGGGAAATTGTGGATCCTTACTGCCACTAGGTGTCACCTTCAAGAACTCTCTCTCACCATCATGGACTCCACAATAACCCTCCCTCCTTCCTTTTTCGTCAGTTGCACAAATCTCGTTTCCCTCATTTTAACTATTACCTTTCTTTAGTTACTTTGAAATTTTAGATTCACATGCAATCAAATCCGTAGTATAATTTACCTGACTTCTTTTTTAATTTAATGGATTAATTTGACCATGGATGATGAATCTGCAAAGGTAATTGGAGGATAGGTTCTCTGGGATTTTTCTTTCTTTAATTTAAGAATAAAAGAACAGTTTAGGGTTTATAATTTTATTCTTCAATTCTTTTTATTTTATTTTAATGTTAATTTGTCATTTAATTTTATGATTATATTTAAATTTTAATGAAGTGGAAATGATGTGTCAAAAGATATGTCACATAGACAGTCCACATCATTAAAATTTTTTTGTTGACTTTCTAACTAAGGGGATGAGTAAGTTGGTTTTGAAAAAAGGGTATCAAAAGTTAACAATATAAAATATAAAGGGATTAAAATATAAAGTTGATTGTCATACCATCCGTTTTTTTTATAGATACAAGTAGGGGTGTTTATGGTTCTAAACTGTATTGTAGCTGAACCACATTAATGGTTACAGTTTAGTTTTTAAAACCATTTTAAAAAAAACTGGTTTATTTTTAAAAACAATTCAGTTCAAGTTTAAAACCGGTTCAGAACCAGTTTAATATATTTAAACCATATTTTTTTTAGTGCACATTTTTTTTCTTCAGATTTCTATATTAATTTTTAATTAAATAATTTAAATGAATAATATAATAATTATAAAACAGTTTATTACGATATCTTTTTAAAAAACAACTTATTCAAAATAGCTTATTTATGCAAAACAACTTATTAGGATCTCTTTTTAAAAAAGAACTTATTCGAAACAACTTATTTATGCAAAACAACTTATTAGGGTCTATTTTTCAAAAACAGCTTATTCGAAACAACTTATTTATGCAAAACAGCTTATTCGAAACAACTTATTAATGGAAAGCAACTTATTAGGATCTCTTTTTTAAAAAATAGCTTATTCGAAACAACTTATTTATGGAAAACACCTTATTAAGATCTTTTTTTTTCCAAAACAGCTTATTCGAAATAGCTTATTTATGAAAAACAACTTATTAAGACCTCTTTTTCAAAAACAACTTATTCGAAACAACTTATTTATGCAAATCAGCTTATTAGGATCTCTTTTTAAAAAAAACAGCTTATACGAAACAACTTATTTATGGAAAACACTTTATTAGGATCTTCTTTTCAAAAACAGCTTTTTCAAAACAGCTTATTCAAAACAACTTATTAATGAAAAACACCTTATTAAGATCTTTTTTTTTTTTTTTTTTTCAAAAACAGCTTATTCGAAACAACTTATTTATGGAAAACACCTTATTAGGATCTCTTTTTTTCAAAAACAGCTTATTCGAAATATCTTATTTATGAAAAACAACTTATTATGATCTCTTTTTCATAAACAGCTTATTCGAAACAACTTATTTATGCAAAACAGTTTATTATGATCTCTTTTAAAAAAAACAGCTTATACGAAACAACTTATTTATGGAAAACAGCTTATTAGGATCTCTTTTTCAAAAACAACTTATTTATGCAAAACAGCTTATTTGAAACAGCTTATTAATGGAAAACACCTTATTAAGATCTCTTTTTTCAAAAACAGCTTATTTGAAACAGCTTATTTGAAACAGCTTATTTATGGAAAACACCTTATTAGGATCTCTTTTTTAAAAAGAGCTTATTCGAAACAGCTTATTTATGCAAAACAGCTTATTCGAAACAACTTATTAATAGAAAACACCTTATTAAGATCTCTTTTTTCAAAAACAGCTTATTCGGAACAACTTATTTATGGAAAACATCTTATTAGGATCTCTTTTTTCAAAAACAGCTTATTCGAAATATCTTATTTATGAAAAACAACTTATTATGATATCTTTTTCTATAACAGCTTATTTATGTAAAACAGCTTATTAGGATATCTTTTAAAAAAACAGCTTATACGATACAACTTATTTATGTAAAACAACTAATTAGGATCTCATTTTAAAAAAAACAACTTATTGGAAACAACTTATCTTATGCAAAACTGCTTATTGGAGATCATAATAAGTTATTTTACATAAATAAGCTGGTTTTTAAAAAGAGATTGTAATAAGTTGTTTTTGAAAAAGAGATCCTAATAAGTTGTTTTGCATAAATAAGCCGTTTTTGAAAAAGAGATCCTAATAAGTTTATTTTCATAAATAAGCTATTTCGAATAAGTTGATTTTGAAAAAAGAGATCATAATAAGGTGTTTTCCATAAATAAGTTATTTTGAATAAGTTGTGTTTGAAAAAAGAGATCCTAATAAGGTGTTTTCCATTAATAAGTTGTTTCGAATAAGCTGTTTTGCATAAATAAGATGTTTCGAATAAGCTGTTTTTGAAAAAGAGATCCTAATAAGGTGTTTTCCATAAATAAGCTGTTTCGAATAAGCTGTTTTTTTTATAGAAATAGATCCTAATAAGCTTTTTTGCATAAATAATTTGTTTCGAATAAGCAGTTTTTGAAAAAGAGATCCTAATAAGGTGTTTTCCATTAATAAGTTGTTTCGAATAAGCTGTTTTGCATAAATAAGATGTTTCGAATAAGCTGTTTTTGAAAAAGAGATCCTAATAAGGTGTTTTCCATAAATAAGCTGTTTCGAATAAGCTGTTTTTTTTTTATAGAAAGAGATCCTAATAAGCTTTTTTGCATAAATAATTTGTTTCGAATAAGCAGTTTTTGAAAAAGAGATCCTAATAAGGTGTTTTCCATAAATAAGTTGTTTTGAATAAGCTGTTTTTTTATAAAAAGAGATCCTAATAAGCTGTTTTGCTTAAATAAGCTGTTTCGAATAAGCTGTTTTTGAAAAAGAGGTCCTAATAAGTTTTTTTTCATAAATAAGTTGTTTCGAATAAGCTGTTATTTTATAAAAAGACATCCTAATAAGCTTTTTTGCATAAATAAGTTGTTTCGAATAAGTAGTTTTTGAAAAAGATATCCTAATAAGTTGTTTTTTCATAAATAAGCTGTTTCGAATAAGCTATTTTTTTTATAAAAAGAGATCCTAATAAGCTGTTTTGCTTAAATAAGCTGTTTTTGAAAAAGATGTCCTAATAAGTTGTTTTTCATAAATAAGCTGTTTCGAATAAGCTGTTTTTGAAAATGAAATTTTAATAAGCTGTTTTTGAAAAAGAAATCTTAATAATTTGTTTTTTCATAAATAAGCTGTTTTGAATAAGTTGTTTTTTTTAAAAGTGATCCTAATAAGTTGTTTTGTATAAATAAGCTGTTTCAAATAATATGTTTTTGAAAAAGAGATCCTAATAAGTTGTTTTTTTTAAAGTGATCCTAATAAGCTGTTTTGCATAAATAAGCTGTTTTTTTTTTTTTTTTTTTTTTATAAAAAGAGATCCTAATAAGTTTTTTTTGCATAAATAAGTCGTTTCGAATAAGCAGTTTTTGAAAAAGATATCCTAATAAGTTGTTTTCCATAAATAAACTGGTTTGAATAAGCTGTTTTTTTTAAAGAGATCCTAATAAGCTGTTTTAATAAAAGTGCATTAAGAAAAATATGGTTCAAATATATTAAACTGGTTTTGAACCGGTTTTAAACTGAACTGAATTGGTTTAAATTTATGGTTCAGTTCATAAACCATTTAATATGGTGCAGTTTTTTTGTGGTTCAGTTTATGGATACAATTCAGTTAACCACATTTTTGCACACCCCTAGATACAAGTAACTTATTATTCAATGTAAATATGGAAGACAATATCTCTTTCTCAATTACTATGCCATAGTATGTTTCATTATAATTTTAAAATATAAAAAAGAAGTATGTTTCATTAAACTTTTTTTTTTTTTAAATAGGAAAGGAGCTAAAGCCCTTTCATTAGATAATTTTGTTTAGCGAATTAGTGCTAAACTTTCATGCATAGGGAAAATAAAGTAGAACGAACAAAAAAAACTAATTAATGAATGTAGATATTAGGATGTTTGTATCTATTTAAATTTTCTTTTCAGGAACTTGGAACTTTGAAGTAAATCCATAATTAATTTCAAAGTCTTTGTCCAAACATGCACCAAATTAATATTGTGAGCCTTGTTTAATTATGTGAATAATATCCTTGCGAGCTTATCTCAGTTAGAATATTGCATATTATATGTAGGGGCTGGGGGCTGGGGTTCGAACCCCAAACACTCCACTTCTCCACGTTTAAATATGTGAGCTCTAACCATTAGGCTACTTGACCCAAATAAAAATGATGTGAATAATAAAGTAAACAATTTTCATAAATAATAATGACGTTGTGTACCTTTTCTATGAACATTTGTTCAATAGTTGTGTTAAGATCACCTTTCCATCGCATATTTTCTTCTCCCACATAAATTTTTGTGAGGCATGGTGCTACTGTGATTTTAGATGAGAAGATCTTCATTTGAGGACATCCTATAACGATGAAACTGAGCAAAGATGGGAATATGAATGCTTGTTTCCCATAGCAGAAGCTTCTCAAACTTGGCAACAAAGTAAATTCCAAGTTTTCCAAGTTTTCAAATACAATGTTTTCCTTTGCTTTTACATCGTCAATCTTCACGACATCCAACATCTTCTCACAATTCCTTATCATTAATGTTTGGAGTTGAACTAAGCTTTTTGCTGTTGAAGATGTTATCAAATAGGTCAGTTCTTTGCAATTTTCCACTTTCAACTCGGTTAAATTTGTGAAAGATGTTGATGATGGTACCAAGCTTATTAAACTTGGACAATTCCATACATAAAAGTACTCAAGATGTTGAAGCAAAGGATGATCTAGTGGAAAGTTTTCCTGCCATATGTGCTCGAGCTTTTCCAATTCAAAAAGCCGCAAATTTCTTATTTGCATTGAAATTTGCGTAGTGAGATGATCAGTGGTTCCTTTAGTGGGGAACAATATTTCAAAGGAACCATTACAAACATGAAATGTTTCAAGATTAGGAAATATTGTATGGAAATCGTTTAGGAGAATAGTTGGAGTTTCATCGAAGCATTGCAAACAAAGACGTTCAACTTTATGAAAGATATTTTCTTGACAATAACCATTCAATATTCCCAACATATCTGTGCCATTTACTGCCAATTCATCTAGGTTGGGGCTCAACTGAAAAATAAACATCCATAATGAAAATAAATACTAGCGTATTATTACACACATAAATAAAGAAAAACAAGGTATCTTGGGATTTACCTTTTCAATACAAAACAGGGCTTGATGGAACTGCATATCATGATTTTCTTCCACCGAGTAAGGTTGTTGCAAGTCTAAATTGTTAAAAGAAAACATTCTTAATGCTTCACAACGATATACATTCAAAGTCTTCAATGAAGGGCAATCTAAAGTATGCTTTCCTTGATAGAAACTCTTAAGATTTGTCAAATAAAATAGTTTCATAACTTCCAATTGGGAAAAATTAATATTATTTTCCAATGTTCCAGCTTCATCCATTGCAACAATTTCCTTGACTCCACAAGACTCAATCTCAAGCATTTCAAGATGGCCAAGATCTAGGCATAGTGAATATGGAAAGATATATAACAAGCTTTGGCACATAGAAGCATCCACCTTGCATAAGTTTCCAAAGCTGATAATTTCATGGGGATCCTCATTCCATATGTGCTTCAATTTAGGTAAGTTAGACAAAGTCAATCTTTTCAGCTGAGTTCTCTGCTTAATCAATATTTCTTGTGACTTCATACCTTTCAAGTCAAACACTGCTTCTAATGAATCACAATCTTTTACTTCTAGTTCTTCCAATACAAGTAGCACTTGAAGAACATTTGATGGAAAAAGTACATGTGATAAAAAATCACATCTTTCTACCACAAGATGTTTCAAATTGCAGAACACGTTGTGATGAAGTTGACCATACCACAAATCCTTTAGCTCAGGATAGTCAGATAAGGCTAAGTACTTGAATTTACCAAATGCAACCTGATTATTCAAATTAATACAAAGACAAATCAAAATTGCTTTTAAACAATCTTTAATTATGCATAACATTCCATTCTACTAAATACAATTTTCCACCTTCCAAATGAACATGATCTAGATAAATAGTCTTAAAGTAACCCAAATAAATTAAATTAATGGATGAAAGTAAAACATACCTTCTCATCAAACACCTTCTTTACGGTTCCATTGAGGTCACCATCCCAATGATTTCCTTCCTCAGTTTGTACATTTTGAAGATTTGTTGTGCTGGTAACTCCTAATGAAAAAAGTTCCATTCGAGGACATTCTTTGACAACTACAACTTCCAGCAATGGAAACTTAATCGGGCATGGGCATGAGCAAAATCGACAGAGCCTTTGTAAAGAAACTAGTTCTAGATATTGTAAACTGCAAAATGATATCTCGTTTGTCTCATCTTCATTACTGTTGACTATATCCTCAAGCCAATTACACATTATAATCTTCATTGTTATGAGTTTGACAAGACTCTTTGCTGTTGAGTGTGTTATCAAATTTTTCAACCCATTGCAGCTTGTTACCTCCAAATAGGTCATGTAACTAAAGGTAACTGACGATGGAACCAACTTTATCAGACTGGAACACTGGTAAACATCAATGCTTTCAATAAAATGTAGAAAAGGATCCATTTGAAATCCTTCTTTACATATATATTTAAGCTTGTGCAGCTGCCATAATTTCAATTCTTTGAGTCGCGGGCTAAATCGAGGTGTACTCTCCACACTTGTAAGTACCTCCTGCAAAACCAAAATTATACTTGAGAAACATATATTTTCCCTATCAGTTTTTGAAACAATTAAAAACATTCTACCTTGTGTTAAGTAGAATATTATCACATAAAACTATCGATCAATAACAATCAACCAAAGTAATAGACATGTTGAATAAATTGTCTAATATAAACATTAAAAAATAAATGAAATTGTGCATGTTGAGGAAGAATATGATATTTGACGCTACCCTTACTTCTTCAATCACAAAAAGAGGTTGATATATTGAGATATTCTGCTCATCATTTCTGGAACTTTCTTGGTGTCTCAAAGTTTCTGCCTTAAATAGCTCTATATTTGGACATCCAGACAAGATGATCGTTTTCAATGATTTACATTGAAGGTAATGGACCCCGACAAAGAATGCCTTCAGTTGGGTCAAACAATCAAGTGTAATGGATGTTAAATGAGGAAACATAAATTTAACTATCTCATTCGTTCCTTCCTCCTCGGCAACAATTTCTTGAATCCCACAGTTACTTACTCGAAGACTTTGAAGTTGCATCATATCTCTAGCCACCGAGAGTGGAAAGAGGCTTATCAAGCTTTCACATTCCACAACAGATACATCGCTTAAATTTTGAAACCTCATAGTGTAATGTGGGTCCTCCTTCCATACATGCTTCAGTTTTGGAAGATTAGATAGTTTTAATTTCTTCAATTGACTATAATTCTCCACAACAATTTCCTTGACAAATTCACCTTTCAAATCAAAAACTGCCTCCAATGAATTACATTCTTCAACGTCTAATTCTTCCAGATTCATCAGCAATTCTAGCAAGTTCGGATGAAAAAGCACATCTGATAAAAAATCACATTTATGAACCACTAGATACTTCAGACTCCTAAATTTGTTATGCTCAAGTTGACCATACCACAGTTCTTTTAACTCAGGATAATCAGAAAGTTTTAAATGCTTGAAACTACCAAATGCGACCTGTTAAAACAATTGTATTGTGAGTTAGTTCAACAAAAGCAGTTTCAAAATAGTCTTTTACACACTAATTAATGTAAAACTCAATTTAACAATTCTATTCATTTTAAAATTAAGGATAATAATAATATTCTCTAATGATAACTTTTAAAATTAGTCTAGTCAAAAGAAATATTAGTAGTTGGTTGTTAGTGGGTAGATTGTTAGTATAGTACTCTATATATACACCTCATGTAAAAATACTTTTCATCATTTTGTACCAATTTTACATTGATCAATATAATACGACTTTAAGCTTTTTCTCTTCTTTCCGTGGATGTTTTTTAACAAGCCTAAAAGTATTCTCTTAAGAATTAGTAGTCAAGTTCATATATGAACATACGTTTTGCTATCCATAAAAGACGACAAACTCTTGAAGTCCTTTTTTTTTGGGTATATGGTATGGGCTCCATTATAACCTTAGGTTCTATTTCTTTTTTTGGTGTCAAACCTTAGTAACCCATAATTTGGTCGGCAGGTCTGACCAAAAATTGTTTCACCCATGAATCGAGCTCGTTTTCTCACGAACCGTTCGTCCTTGGTAAAGCACAATCACTTGGTTCCTAAAGGAAATGAGCCCTTGTAAGCACTTGAGCTTAATCATTTGGTTTTCAAGGTCCATTTCTATGATTTTTTTTGACAAATCTGATTTTCTTTCTTTTGATACTATGTATCTCTTTTGCTTTTTATTTTTTTACAGTATTTGCGATATACTTTTAAAATCTCAAAATAGTTGTTTTTCTACAAAGTTTCTAACGTAAATAAAAAATCAACTTTATACATCCAAAGAGAACAGAAAACTAAAAACGCAATTCATGATATTGTTACACAAGGAATAAAGTAGTAAACCAAGCATACCTTAACTTTAAACATGTTGCATATTGTATCGTTCAGGTTTGCCTTCCATAACCATTCTTCATCATTTTCTGCAATTTTAACTTTTTGAAGAATTGGTGTACTTGTGTTTCCCGTTGAAAAAATCTTCATGCGAGGACATTCCCTCACAATTACTTCCTCCAACAATGGAAACTTCAGGAAACACTTACTAGAGCAAAATTTGACGAGGCTTGGCAAACATTCCAATTTCAAAATTTGTAAACTTATAAAAGCAATGTCAACATTTTCTACTCCAGTAATTATTTCTTCAAGTGAACTACAGTCTTCTATTTTCAACATTGTGAGATTACCCAAACTTCGCGCGGTAGGAGTTGTGATTAAATATTTTAGCCCATTGCATTTCATTACCTCTAACTTTGTGAGATGATTAAGGGTGACGGAGGAAGGCATCAAATTTGATAAACTAGAACAACTACGAACCAGTAAGTATTCAAGGAACTCAAGAACTGGGTCAATTTGGGATCCTTCCTCACATATAGATTGAAGTTTAGGTAACTCATTCAATGACAGATTTTTTATTTGTGTATGAGTCTTCTCACTTATTTCTCCTTTATCTTGAAATATCTTCTTGAAGTTACTCACCTCAACAATTAGTGACTCAAGAGTATGCGCATTTTCAAGAAACCAATGAGGAAATCTAGCCCCTTCAGTCTTGTAGCTAGTCAAGCCTACACAGGTCAATCTGCTAAAGAGGGCACTTGAGTTTTGGGTTTGCAATATCATGTCAGCATTTGCCTGTTCCATCCTCAACTCCTCCAAGTTTGGAATCACCTAAAAAGTATTTAAACAACAATGTAAAAGAATTAAACATTTTATTACTTTGTGAAACAGTAATTAATATTGACTAAAATATGCATTTTAAATTTTTACCAATACCTCTACACTTTTTTTACAATTTCTTTTAAACTAACATATATCCTTTATAGAATTTATCAAATACTTTTTTGAAATGGCCAATGTTAGCAGTTGTTATTTTTGTTGTCAAGCACATCTATGAAGTAAAATATTTTAATAACTTTCGATATTAATAGTTCGAAATATTTTTGCTCTCAATTGATTATATCGTGTTTTTGAAAATATTCATAAATACATATATATTTTATAAATTTTTAGAGATTTCAGTTTTTTTTTATCTATTTTTAATTACCAGATATTTAGAAATCACAAATAAATACTTTTTATCGACAAAAGACAATAGACAGTGACTGTTTTACACCATCGAATTCAACTATTAGAGCTGAATGAACCAGAGTCATTCAATTGAATACAAGTATAATAATTGTTTGATATTTCAAATGAATAACACGAATCCCTTACTGTAAAAATTATGATATTTAAAATTTATATGATATGCATACCTCTTCAGCAATGAAAAGTGGTTGTTTTGTTGAAACCGAGTGTTCTTCATCTCGAAAATTGGAGTTTTTTGTAGACAGAGTTCTGAACAAATTAAAATTTGTACAACCAGTAACATTAATATTCCTCAAAGATGGGCATGCTAGAGTATGATTTCCAGCATAGAAACCATTGAGTTTATCTGTGCCCCAAAGCAAGAAAGTACGCAGTTGATTAAACTCAAATATGGGAGCTTCATTCGCGCTAGATTCTTTCTCCTCCTCTGCAACAATTTCCTTCATGTTTACACAATATTTTAGACTAAGTTCCTTGAGAAGTGAGCAACGAATGGCTACGGAGAGTGGAAACAGATACTCCAAGCTTATACACTTAACTAGTTGTACATTTATTAGATTTTGAAAACTAAGAATTCCTTGAGGATCTCTACTCCATATCTTGTTCAGCTTCCACAGTCCAATTATAATAAGCTCTTTCAAATGTGATATTTCCTCTACACTGTTATTTTCATTCAAAGTCAGTTCAAATATCTCTTCAACTGAAGCACAATTTCTAACCTCCAACATCTCAAGCTCATTAAATGTGTTTTGCGTTGAAGAAGGAAAAACCACCACAACTTTCTTACAATTGTTCACTTCCAACATCTTCAATGTTTTAAATTGGTGATGCCATACTGTCTTCAAGTTGTCCATATCCTTCAATATGATTTTCTCTAATTTCAGAAAATGAACCTATGAATTCGTAAATAACCACTATTAGTATAAATAATTATTTAAGTTGCAAGTTAAAATTAATAGAATGTTGCCAATAATAAAATTACCATACCTCTTTTACTGCATTATTTCTATCTTCTTTAGCTATTATCTCCTCCATCATAGAACAATTACTTATTTCAAGGTGTTTGAGGTTCATAAAACTTTCAACCAAAGTAGAGGAGAATAAATACTTCAATCCAACACAATTATCCACAATCAAGCTAGTCAAGTTGTACATAGATTGATGATTGTCATCCCAAATTTGATTCAAATTAAGAAGTGAGCTCAATTTAAGGGTATCCAAATTCGGAAATGAAACCTACATAAAAACAAACTAACAGAAATCATTACTGAAGGCTTATACAATACAAGAGTGATATGCAAAATAAGAGTAATACAATTTCAGAGATGAGTAATATAATTTGATAGATATTCCTAATGGAATTTAGTACCGTATAAGTCTACAAAGATGGATTTTCATAGTTTAATTAAACTATGAAACAATTAAGTAACGTTTAACTAATAGTTTAATGAAAAAGTAAAAACTATGAAACAATATGAAATATTTAAATACAAGAATCTAGTTAAACATTTCTAAAGTATAAAATCTAACTTTTAACTTTGCAAATCTTGAACAAGATGTAATTTTTATTATTCTTATCAGTTCTTGAAATGGCGATATACATCTATTTTAGTTTTGTAGTTAGAAAAAAATAAGTAAGCATAACTATTTTTTTCAACAACAAATATTAATCTTGTTCATTTACTTTATTTATACTCAATCGTTTTTTTCACTAAAAGTACCAATTTATTCATTAATTAATTTTCTGTTCACAAAATTAAAAAATACATCATTTGTATCTAAAGAAGCTGAAGACAAAATAACATACCTGAGCATTGAAAAATGGTGTAGAAGTGTAAGGCACTAGACCTTGATACTTTTGCTTACTTCTCAAATGTGTCAAATAGTAAGAGGAAAAATTATCAAGTGTCTGCAAATGTTCTAAAGTCAAAGAACGCAGTAGAAGAAACTCAATTTTTTCATTGGTGATATCATTATTTGCACTTGAATTGTTGTCTCCGAACACTATCTCCTTCATAGAATTGCACCGACAAACTTCAATCTTAGAAATGTGGGAAAGTTCTTTAACCATTGCAGAGGAGAATAGATATTTTAATTGGACACAATTTTTGACTTTGATAACACTGAGATTTCCAAAAGAAGTATTTGAAGGTTGACCATGACATATATGCTCCATGTTTTTAAGACTGTGAAGTACTAGTGTTTCCAAGATGGGAAAGGACACATGGATTTGATTCCTCTTATTTTTAAAGTCAACAATGTGCTTCATATTTGCATTATTTTGGATGTGGAGATGTTTCAGAAACGGAAATCCTTCCCCATTTAGTTGATAAAGCACATTTTGAATTCCATCAATATCATCCAAGTACAAATTCTCAACACCTTTAATCAATATTTTAATTCCATGCTCCAAATGTATGTCTGTACCAAGTTTGAGCATCAATGTTTTTAAGGTTCCATCCTTAATGTCAGACCAGTCCCATACATCTCCAATAGCTATTTTATATCTTTCCAGCTTCTCAAACACCAGTTGCAAGTCCCTTGGCAACATCCAAGTCTCGCGAATGTGCAATTCTAAAGCTGTCAAGTTGGGTAGTTTTCGAAGCTCGACAATGCTAGCATTTCCATTTTGAACTGTTGAATTCACATCTTTCCAATTAATAGAGGTATTTCCCATGTACAACTCTTCCAAGTTAGTCAAACTTGATATGATGTTGGGTGGGACCACTTCTATTCCTGAATGGTTTAAATCAAGCATTCTCAATTGAGTCAATTTCCCTATTTCTCTTGGCAACTTGGTCATTGAAGATTTCCAGAGGCGAAGAATTTCCAAATTTTGCAAAGCTTCTATTGCATCCATGTTTTCCAAAATGCAATGATTCAAACACAATGTTTGAAGGCCTGTTAGAAACCGAAATGATGTGGGTAATGATGACAAGTTCAAAGACGTTAAATCTAGCGCTACAAGGCTTCTCATACCCTCAAAAAAGGTATCAGGGATTTCTAAAGATTGATTGTTATTGCAAAAATAGAAAAGCTTAATGTTTGGACAATCAATCGTTTCAGGAAGCTCTTGCATATAACACCTATCGAGAACGATCTGCGTGCACTTTTTCAAAAAATCCTTGGTTGGCCATTTCTCATCAGATTGTTTTCTTATAAATACATGTTTGTCCCTACGTGCTATGGAGATAGCAAAATCACGAACAAAGTCATGCATTTGGATCTTTGCATCTGTTTTAACTTCAAGCAAAAGACAAGTTGCCTCCAAAGATTTGATTATCGTGTAAAGTTTGTTTCTTCCATCATCCACTGTATGCTTCAATATGTCTAATCCCATTGCAACTTGGAGAAAGTGCTCGATATCATTACCTGGCAGTGATGCAAAAAGTAAGAAGAGAGCCCTCATTTCATCACTTTGCAATGAGCTGTAACTTAATTCCAAAGCAGAATAAGTTTCAGAGTCTATCTGATCTGTATGATCATTACTTTGTAATTGTCTGAATGCATTTTTCCAAGACCGGATATCCCTTTTATTTTTCATTGCACCCGCTACCGTCACTACCCTAAGAGGCAAACCTGCACATTTTTGGGCAACTTGAAATGGTATACCTTTCAAATTGCTATCATTGACCACATCCCCAAGCATTAATTGAAACAAGCTCCATGTCTCGTTTTCACTCATAAGTTCAACTTTGAAAGAGAAATCCTTTGGAACATCCATTTGAAACAACACATCTTGATCTCTACTTGTCATCAAATATTTGCAACCTTTATGTTCATCGCCAACTGGAATCCCCACTATTTTCAAATCAAGTTTGGTCCATACATTATCTAGAATGATAAGGATACTTTTCTCCATCTTGATTCGCTGTCTTAGGCGGTGTGCTCTGCCAAGAATAGTCTTCTCTTTGAATTGTAGATTCAAAAAATCTGCAATCTGCTCTTGAATTAATTTGATGTCTGGATTTTTCGATACTTCTGTCTTAACCACATTATCGAACAATTTACGTTGCTTGGCTATTTGAGCAACTTTCTCCACTAGAGTGGTCTTGCCGACCCCACCCAACCCACAGAGCCCGATATTGCGTGAAGTAGGATCTGCTAAAGCCGTCACAATGTCCTCCTTAAGCAACTCCCTTGTGTCATACTTTTCACCACCTCTTGTTGGGAATGAGGCTACTACATCCAGAGGGGGAAGGTAACCAACTTGATTAAAAATCCCTTTTCCTTGAACTTGAACAATATCTGTTGCAATTTTTGTGGCTTTCCTACTTAGTTGATGACGTAAAACCAAGTTGGGGAACGACAATGCTGAGCACCCACCATCGGGACGGCGAGGATTGTTTTGAAGCTGATTCGCCACTTTAATGACCCCGTCCACTTTCTCCAACCAATTCAGAACATCTTTTTCAATTTCTCTACCATTTCCCCTTTCACTTGCAACTGAATGGTTCACTCTTTCTCTTGCAGCCTCAAGGTCTCCAACATGATTGTTTAACGCCTTGAAGTTACCTTTGTAGAATATTAAGTAACTTGCTTGACGTCCAATAGGCACAACTGTATATTCTGCTATTTTTCCAACAACAGAAATTAAGATTTCCATTGATTTTCTTTTCTTCTCTTCTTCCTTATGACTTGAGTCAAAATCTGAAAGTGAAAAGTAAAAGATACTATTTATGGATGAGGGCAAAAGAAACAAGTGTAACATTTGAAAATGTGAGGACAATAACACATTACTCTTATTATCGAAGGAAAACAGCAATTAATAATAGAACATATGCTTTGGTTAGAATTAGAAAAATGTAAACAATAATAAAGGTAGACTGTGTAAATTGAATTTCATTGCAATCATGGGTAACCAATAAAAAATTTAAGACTTGTATTTTTATAAAAAGATTAAATTACTTTTTATCTATATAAAAACCGAATTAAGTTTTAAGGTGTTGTTTTTATTCCATGTACAATGTGCTTATTATTTTTATTTTTTTGGGGTTCTTGGATAATTATGTTCCTTTGTAATACTCTAAACTCGATATTTTGTCCTAGGCATTTTATTTTTGAGAGATAAATATAATTAATTTTAGAGCTCAAGAATTTTTTTTCTAGTAGTCACATAGATTGGATAACCACAATCTATGTGACTTTAAAGTTCACATAGATTTGATTCCTAGAGTTGCCCTTTTGAGAGGTAGCAAAACCCTCTAACAAAAAAAAAACAAATGAATTGTTGCCGATTAGAGAATAAGTCTCATAGTGGACCCATGTTTGAAAGATACTAATGTGGTTAAAGATACCAAGTTTGGTAAGTAAAAAAGAAAAAGTATCGAGTTCGAACTCGGATTTGGGCATGCAGCGCTATTAAAATTGTTAATGTGAGTTTTTCGTCAATTGGCGTTAAAATTTAGTCACAAGAGTTACGCGTCGAGAATACCTGATTATTAAATTACAAAAAAGAAAGATCATTAGGCGTGTTGACCATGGCCATGTTTGAAGAACATGAACCCTCTTAAATTACAAACTATTAGTGAAGAAGAACAAATTAATGCCTTTTCAAAACAAACAAAAAATGCGTACTTACTTGTTCAAGACACTCCAACCTTTTTTTTTGGAAGGAAGAAACTCCAACCTTTGAAATGAACAGAATATATGAGATAACCTTTGAAACTGAATGATCTGAAAAGAACGAAAACAAAAAAATATTAAAACAAACTTCAATAAAAAAATTGCAAAATATATGAGATAAGTTTCCATCGCTATTTTTCAGTTTTGGTGTTAGGATTTGACACTAGTTTTATTTAAAAAAAAAACTAGTGTCAAATCTAAAAGACAATGAGCAAAGCTCTTTTTGTTTTCAGCTCAAAAGCTCTGATGTGGGTTTTAGGATTTGGACTAGACTGTTTAGTAGATGCATGCTTAGGAAGAGTAACATAATACTCCATCCGTCTCATTTTAATTATCTCTATAGCAATTTTTCTTTGTCTTAAAATAACTTTTATTTGAGGGATTTGTCTCAAAATAATTTCCCCTTTAAAATATCAATATAACATTATTATTATTTTTAATAAAATAATCTTATTTATTGAATTTCACTTCATTTTTTTTATCAAAGCACTAAAATATAAAAGACAGGAGATGCCTGAACCAATACAACAGAGTCAGAAAGTGTATAACCTGCTAAAAGAAAACCTAGATCTATCCCTATAAAGGAAAGATCCTAATGAAAGTGGTGGCTAAGTCCACCATAATACAGAAAAGCTAAGAATTTTAGTACAAAATAGAGATATTTCTATCTATTCTTTTGCAATTGAACTAACTATTATGTAGCTGCCAAGACAGCTTTGGAGTTAATAAAGATATTTTAGTAAATATATGTTTTTTACCATTAAAATCAACTCAACTAATCATTTTCTTTAAAACTATGCACAAATTTTAAAAGACAAATATAATGAGACACATGAGTAAATTAATTTATTTAGTTGTACTTTGTATGTAATACACCTACTCCAGAATTTCTCGAAAGAACTATTGGGTGATACTTTTAGATTTTGTATGGTAGTTTTTGGTTCTCTTTTGGATTTTATGCCAGGGTAGAGGATAGAGATTTCATTTACTCTATTATAAAGATTCACCTAATATTTAATTTCTTTTTCTTACATAATGTCTATTAATCTACTTTTCTATTAGAGATGCTCTGCTAGGGTTCCGACGATAGGATTTCAATTTCCAGCCTAGGGTTTTCGGCACGTTGTAGATTTTAATTTGATCATTGAGATTCTTCCTTTTGAGAACGCGCAGTCGTGATGATGCCTTAGGGTGTTGCAAAGATTGGCACACGTGTTTCTCATTATTATAAACTCCTTTGGTTTCGAAACCTGTTCCACGTTTCCCCTTTGTGGTTTGTTATTTCTGTTTCCGAATTGCTCAGCTGTTTTGTTTCCTTTATCAGCTTTGGCATCGCACATCCTTTCTAATTCACTACAACTGGTTCTTCAAATTGGGGTCGCGCAACCGTGTTAATGCCTCTGTGCATTACAAAGGTTGAGTCACGCGTGTATCAATACTAGAACCAGTCTAGTGGATCACAAACAGCCCACAAATGGCATACATGTGCCAATGGCCGTGCGTGTCTGAAGCTGCACCTTCTTCAGCATTGGTGCAATCTGCAACAGCGGTGCAACCTGTTTCAACACCAACATTGTCCTTTACAACAGCTCTTGTGGGGACAACGGTAATTGACGACAGACCTTTCCCTTCTCCATGCATTAAAGGCTATGCGTTAAGCATCAAAATTTGCCAGGATGAATATCGTAAGGGACTAGAAGATTGTAGGAAGGCGTTAAGGGCTCGCTTGACTCTTAAAAAAGGAGATAAACCTTATTGTGCCCGTGATCTAAGTAATAAAATTGGAAAGCTTTGAAAAACAACGACGGGTTGAAAAATGGTGCCTCTTGGCAAGGGGTTCTATGACTTTCACTTTGACTCATTAGAGGACCTAAAGAAAATATGGACAACAGGAATTGTTAATCTCAAACCGGGTTTGTTAAGGTTTTCACAATGGACCAAAGATTTTAAATTTTTGGCGCAAAAACAGACACATGTTTCGCTTTGGATTCGTTTGGTTGAGTTGCGGCAAGAGTATTGGCGGGAGAGAACCTTGGAGGAAATTGCAAGTGTTGTTGGGACACCTATTGATATTGATGGACCAACTAGAAATCGTACCTTTGGTCACTATGCTCGCATTTTAGTGGACATTGATTTATCGAAGAAGGCTTATGATAAGGTTCTTGTTGAACTTGATGGTTTTGTGTTCAAGGTGGAGGTACAATATGAATGGAGACCTTTTTTTTTCCTTCAATAATTGTTATTCCATGGGCCACAATATCACTACTTGTAGATGGTTAAATCCTTAAGCAGCCTGATGACACTCTGTCATTACATAATTTTTATGTATTTTTATCACAATTTAGAGTTCACAAGGTAACTTAAGCAGCAAGAAAAGCAGAAAAAAAACGAAGAATTCAAGAAGGACCAAATCGTGTCACGATTGGTACAAAACGTGGCACGATTCAAGAAGACAAAAACATGCTCTCTGCCAAGGCAAAAACGTGTCACGTTGACCAAAACGTGACACGATTTCTAGAAACCCTAATTTAGAATTTGTTATACAAGGAAAATCGTGACACGATTCCACAAAAACGTGACACGATTTTAGGCGAATTTCTGTGCCTATTTAAGCTGAAGGCTATTCTAAAAACAAGGGTTACGATTTGAGAAGAGCAAAGTGCGATTTTTACACTGGAAGACGGCTACCGGGGCGATTTCTTCACCTTGTAACCAGTTCATGTATGTATTGTTACCTCTAATGATTATGTTATTTATAAATTCAATTATGAGTAGCTAAATCCATTAGAGGTTAGGTCTGAGATGATTCTTTGTAACCCTAATTGACATATGTTGCTGTGAAACTCTATTTATTGTGAATGACAATCTAGTTTTTATTCAATTCAATTGTTTTTAATGCTTTATATATTCTGATCACACACACACACACACACACATACACATATATATATATATATATATATATATATATATATGATTTGGTGAGAACGAATGACTACTGACCATAGCTTTCGACTTTGACCTCGTTGAATTGTTCTAATAATTATAATTAGTCTAGGAATGGATAATTCTTTATTAGTGATATTAGGTTAACGTACTTCAAACCTTCGAAGATTATTAGACCACCTAAGGGATTAGGGGCTGTAATCTTAGAAGAGGGTCCTAACTCAAGGGATTGATTAGGACTATTTTGTTAACTATCGTGAAACTAGAAAACCATTCATAAGAATAGGGGCAGTGACCAATTAGGGGAACTCAGATGATTCGAAGACCTAACTCATCTCTCTCTTATTTTAAACAATCAATTTATTTTCCGTTACTAAGTTTATGCTATTAAACAAATTTACTGCCTAGTGGCAAAACCAAATAACTTTTACTATATCCTAAATTAATAACGTGTTTGACTTTTTGAGATTAAAACCAGTCCTTGTGGGAACGATATTTTTACTACTTCGATAGTATTTGGTACACTTGCCAAAATTCTATCACAGCCAAAGAGAAAGTTGATCGTGGGAAACAAGCTGAGGTTGTGCCCCCTAAACCAATACGACATCACAAGGAGGGGGGTGCCTCCACATCGGCCAATGGAGGCAGTTGGTCGTGGACTAAATTCCTGTCAATTCCACAGTTACCACCACTACAAAGACTACGGTTCCAGCCCCTCAGACAACACAGGTCACACTCAATCAATCAATTCCGGTTTCTATACCTTCAGTGCCGGTTTCAGACATCTCATCAAACTCGTTCAGCTTTCCACTCCATAATGTTTTTTATTGTATCTCTAATGATGAGTTAGCTTTGCATAGACCTGTGTTTGGAGATTGTTTCCCCTATAGCGCACGATGACGTGCAACCCGTAGAAGTGGTGAGGTCGCTTCAGACATCGCAGGAGGTGTTGGAGAACCCCACAGTGACTGAAGGTATTGAATCACTTCTGGATGATGTGGAACATAATCATGTGAGCCCGCGGGAGCTGGTGGAGAGTCCCAAGGGTTCTAATGAGCGTGTAACAAACTCATCCCCTCTTGGGCGTGAGGACATACGCCCTGACGAAGTGGTACAGACAACTCAGTCATCGTGGGAGGTGTTGGAGAACCCCACAGTTGATGATGTTTCTGAGCCGGTTCAAGATGGTGTGGAACATGATCATGTGAGCCCACGGGAGCTGGTGGAGAGTCCCATGGGTGCTCGTGAGAGTGTTACAAGACCATCCCATGTTGAGCATGATGACATGAATGAGGTGTCTGTTGATTTTCAGGATCATTCAGAGAATTTTTTCGAAAGAGATTCACCTGATGCCCGTCCCATTGATCCCCCTTTAGTTACACTTGAGATTTCTGATGGGTCTCTTGATTGTAATGATGACAACGAGATCAGCCCGCAGGATGGTATAGCGCAAAATGTTGTTACTGGTATTCATAATAGCGCTAGAATTCAACAAGATTTGGAACTATGGCGCAGAGTAAAAGAGTATGATCAAAAATCTGCGGAAGTACCTTTTATTCCTGTGTTAACAAGGAAGCAGAAGCAACACCTCAAAAATACCACAAATGGTAAGCCTTACAAAACCCGTTCTACAGGTGACAACTCTACCTCTGATCAATGATAGTGTTGTATTGGAATGTCCGTGGTTTTGGCAATTCGGACACCAAAGTTGCCTTGAAAAATCTTTATGTATCACATAAGCCTGTATTTATTTTCTTGTCTGGACCTATGATTAGTTTTTCTCATGTTCCTTCGTGGTACTAGCATGGTATTGGAGTCACTAAGAGTTGTCTGAATAATAGAGGTCATTTGTTACCAAACTTATGGGCTCTTTGGGGAGATGAGGTGAAGGCTATTGTTATTTATGTCTCTGATCAATGGATTGTTATTGAAGTTACTTGGCAGCAACCGTTTATTTTTATTGTGGCAGTTTATGCTAATACATCTTATTTAAATCGTCGAAAAATTGTGGGCTGATCTTACAAATCTACAAGGGTGTTTCCAAGGTCCTTGGTTGTTTATTGGGGATTTGAATGCTGTTATGGGGGCGCATGAAAAGATGGGTCGTTGGCCTCTTTCTTCTGTTTCCTGTTTAGATTTTGGTAACTGGTCGAATTCTAATTTGTTAACTCATCTTCCCATTTCTGGTCCCTTGTTAACTTGGTCTAATGGTCGCTTTAGGGCGGCAAATGTGGCTCTTAGACTTGACAGGTTGATTTGCAATGAGGAGTGGTTGGCTTTCTGGCGTGTTACTTGTTGTTGTGCTCTGGTCCGTCATCAGTCAGATCATTATCCGCTTTTAATTACTGCATATGTAGCCAGGGTTAGAAATGTTCTTCCTTTTAAAAAAATTTAAATCATGGACATCTCATGATGATTGTCGTAAATTGGTTATGGAGTCTTAATCGAAAAATGTGAGAGGTGTTGGTATGGTCCGTTTACAAGTTAAATTGCACAATCTAAAAAAATGTTTTCAAGAAGTGGAACTATACTGTGTTCGGGGATATTGATATACATGTTCGGTTGGCTTTGGATGATGTAGCTCGTATTCAGCAGATATTGACTCGGAAGGTTTCTCGGATGAGCTTTGTAACACCTCATTTTAATTCTATTATTTTTAAATGATGTTTGAATATTGTTTATATGATTTTGCATGACTTATTTGATATATATATATATATATGTGATTCTATGTGAAATATATGATATGTGTTATTTTAATTATTTAGTTGTTTTATTATTTAAATAAAATATGAGAAATAGAAATAAGTAGTAATAATATTTATTTAGAATTAAGGGGGATTAATTGTAATTATGTGGAATAAGTGGGAGTTAAGGGAAAGAAAAGGGGGGTTATGTTTTGGGAGTTAGTAAGGAAAGAGTCAGACAAAACATTTTCACGTACAGTAGAGAAAAAAAAAAGAGTTTATGAGAATTTATGTTGTTTTGAAATAAATAGTTTATTCCTATTTATGAAATTTTGAAAAGTAGTGTAATACTCCGTTGTTGAATTACTCTGATATAATTATCTTTATTATTACGCTGTTGGGTGAACGGGGTGTTACAAGCTTTATATGCAGGATCTTGAGGCTCAATTGATTTTAACAAAGGCTTTGAATTGTCAAGATCAACTTTGGAAGGAAAATGATCGTACTCAAAGTTTTATTCATGAGGACAGAAACACTTCTTATTTCCATAGAGTGGCCAAAATTAAAGCTGCTTCTAAAAATATTACTCTAATTTATGATGGTGATAATGCTATATCTGATGCTGGTGAGATTGAGACTCATATTCTTAATTATTTTCAGGGAATTTTTAGTGTGGACAATATTTGCATAGATAATGATCTTGTGGTTCAATCCATTCCTTCGTTGGTCACGGAAGATTAGAATAATATTCTTATGCGTCTTCCTATAAGTGAAGAAATTAAGTCGGCAGTGTTTGATCTTAATGGGGATGGTGCTCCAAGGCCAGATGGTTTTGGTGGGTATTTTTATCTGATTTTTTGGGACATTGTTGGCACAGATGTGGTGCATCTGGTGCAAGAATTTTTTCTTATTGGTACCTTGGCTGAAAATATTAACTCGAATTTGCTTGTGCTTATTCTTAAAATTCCAGAGGCGTAAATTATGGGGGACTTTCGTCCTATTGCTTTAGCCAATTTTCAATTTAAATTTATTACAAAAATTTGGCTAACAAACTTGCTTCAGTTACGATGAGAATTGTTTCTCTTGTGCAACATAGTTTTATCCGTGAACGATGTATTTCTGACTGCATTATTTTGGCATCTGAGGCCATTAATCTGTTGGATAAAAATCAGTATGGTGGTAATATGGAGTTGAAGGTTGATATTCAAAAGGCTTTTGATACTCTAGACCTGAAGTTCTTGATTTCGATTTTACATCAGTTTGGCTTCTCCTCTGTTTTTACTGATTGGATTTTAGCTATATTCCACTCGGCATGTCTCTCTATTTTGGTGAATGGTAAGGCGATGGGATTTTTTTCTTGCTCTCGTGGAGTTCGTCAAGGAGACCCTTTATCTCCTCTCCTTTTCTGTCTCGCGGAAGTGGTCATTAGCAGAGCTTTATCTTTGGTCCGGAACACAGGAAATATTGTGCCCATGTCTTATTGTCGTGGGGTTAGTTTGCCTACACATATTCTTTATGCAGATGATGTGATGATTTTTTGCACTGGTCTAAAAAGTAATATTCGTTGTCTTCTAGCTATTTTTAAGAATTATTCATGTGTCTGCACAACTTATTAACAACAGTAAGAGCCGCTTTTACATTGGAGCTATGACTTTGATGCGTGAGCAGATGCTTGAGGACATGTTGGGCTTCAGTTCATGTACCATTCCTTTTGATTATCTTGGATGCCCGGTGTTCAAAGGGAAACCAAAGGCTGTCTATTTTCTTGCAATTTCAGATAAAATAAAAATGAAACTAGCAACTTGGAAAGGTTCTTTGCTTTCTATCATGGGTCGTGTTCAGTTGGTTAAGTCTATCATCCATGGTATGTTGGTTTACTCCTTTCATATCTATATGTGGCCTAGGCGCCTTTTGAATGATTCAGATAAATGGATAAAAAAAATATATTTGGAGTGGGGATGTTAACACGAGGAAGTTATGTACGGTATCCTGGAAGGTTATGTGTCTCCCTTGGGAGGCGGGGGGCTTGATCTCAAGCCTACACGCCTTGTGAATGAAGCTCTCATGTTATAGGTAGCTTGGAAATTGATTTCAAAGGACTCGCAATGGTCTATATTATTAAGGTCCCGATATTTTTCTAAAGGGCAGCAAATTCAACATTATTTAAAATCATCTATTTGGTGTGGTATCAATCCTCACATTGCTACTGTTATTGCTAACTCGCTTTGGGTGGTGGGTACTGGTGATAAGATTCAGTTCTGGACAGACAACTGGCTTGGTGAACCCTTGGTAGATATTTTGCATATTCAACCTATGGTTCATATTAATTTTAATGATTTACTGTCTGATGTTATTACTGATGGTGCCTGGAATATCCCTGTTGAGGTGAGTTCGGTTCCTGCTATTGACTCTCGGTTCGCCTCTATTTTGTTACCATCTTTTGCTCTTCCGGACTTGCTCTCTTGGCCCCATGCACCGGATGGGAAGTTAACTGCAAAATTGTCTTTCTCCTTTCTTAGGCCGCAGGCACCACCTTTGCATTGGGCGTCTATTATTTGGAAATCTTGCATTCCACCATCTCATTCTTTCATTTTTTGGCGACTGACTCATGGTAGAATGCCCATAGATGAAAATATTTGTTCCCATGGGTGTGCAATTGTTTCGATCTGTAACTTATGTTTGAAAAATGTTGAAACTTCGGATCATCTGTTTCTTAATTGTGATTTTGTGGTCTCGCTTTGGAATTGGCTCGGCTCACAGTTGCACCTTGTGTTTGATGTTTCTTCTGTCCAAGCGTTGCTCAATTGCTTACCTCGGCTCTGTTCTTCACAATTGAATGATATTTTCTTGGCAGTTGTTGTTCATCTAAATCATTCCATTTGGTGGGCTAGAAACAATCTCCGGTTTTCTTCAAATGGAGCTAATTTGCATGCGGTTAAGGTGAGAGTGCATTCTTTGATTGGCTTGAGTGGCGGCTTATCTAACGGTAAGTGTATTGCTGCAGATGCTCCTCTCCTTGATTTGTTCAGAGTTCCCCCATCACTGTAGGTTGATCAAAGAGGTTGTGTTAGTGTGTTGGACGGCACCCACGGTGCCTTGGGTAAAAGTTAACACATATGGATCTGTTAATAATAATCGTGGCGCTTGTGCTGGTTTGTTTCGAGATCACTCAGGTACGTTCTTGGGAGCATTTACCTATAATTTGGGCAATTGCTCTGTTTTTGATGCAGAGGTGTTTGGTTACATTCTTGCTTTGTAATTTGCGGCGTAGCAAGGTTGGTCAAACATTTGGTTGGAAAGTGACTCTTCTAGTGCGTTTCTAGTTTTCAAAAATGTGTTGCTGGTTCCTATTCTTCTTCGGAATCGGTGGCACAATGCACGTGCTCTAAATATACAAGTTATTTCCTCTCACATCTTCCGGGAAGGAAACAAGTGTGCTGACATATTAGCTAACATGGGTCACTCGGTTGTTGGGGAAGTGTGGTTGTAACTTTTACCTTCAGAGTTTCAGCAAGACTTTTTTGTGGACCAGAGTGGTTTTCCTCAGTTTAGATATCTGTAGGTGGCTGTTCTTTTGTTTGTTTCGATTTTGTCTGTTTTTCCTCTGATTTTTGTTGTTTTTTTGTTTTTCTGAGGGTTTTGGCCTAGTCCCCCTCTTGTATTTTTCCCCTTTTTTAAATAATATTTGAGACTAATGGTATATGATGGAAGTTCATCAGAATGTCAACCTAATTGGGACGTCGTTGCTTCTCCTTGATGTCTGTCTTTTCTCCTAGTTTACCGGAAAAAAAAAAAGTAATACACCTACTCCCATAAATATAGTTATTGTTAGTTAGTTGTAGTTTGCAACTTCAAACCCTCTTAAATCCAATTAATTTCCATGGTCACAATTATTTACATAAATCATTTGATGTGCACACACAAAAACTATAATATTTTAAAAATATCTATTATTTAATTTTTGTTATCTTATCTTTTTCAAAGTATATATTTGAGTATATACTTCATTCGATCATTATTATAAGCAAAAAAATAACTTTTTAGATTAATTGAATAACTGACCTAGTTAGTTGTAGTTTGCAACTTCAAACCCTCTTAAATCCAATTAATTTCCATGGTCACAATTATTTACATAAATCATTTGATGTGCACACACAAAAACTATAATATTTTAAAAATATCTATTATTTAATTTTTGTTATCTTATCTTTTTCAAAGTATATATTTGAGTATATACTTCATTCGATCATTATTATAAGCAAAAAAATAACTTTTTAGATTAATTGAATAACTGACCAATGAAATATTTTTATTTATAAAAAATTTAATAAAATAATTTTTACTTATGTGTGAATAAATAGTAAGTTTAAATGGTTGTGAATATCAGTGAGGGAGCGAACAATATATTTATGGAGGGGAAAATGCTAAAACTCTCACGGCAGGGTTCAAACTAACGCAACAAAGCTCATAAGCGCCATGCTTTGCCACTATACTAGATGCAAATGTTTGAAACTTAGATGCAAAATTTAATATATATATATATATATATATATATATATATATATATATATATATATATATAGGAAAATGTTAATGAGTGCCCCCAAGACACTATTTAAGCATTTTAAATGGTAAATTTTTTATGAAAAATTGTGTATTAAATGTATTGAAAATTGTGATAGTTGACTTTTTAAAAGAATAATTACTAAATTTAGGATGTTTAAAGAGTGCCCAAAAACACTAGTTAATAAGACCCCTAAGTAAAAATTTGTATATATACCTATTAAAAATGGAAATTTTGAGACTTTGGGAAGGCCATGACCCTCCTTTGTCCCTACCTAACTCCGCCACCGATGAATATCATGATCATCATTAAAAAAAAAAAGGGTTGTAAATATCAAGACCATTATAAAAAAATGAGTGTGATCGTGTAAAGAAAAATGCTATGGGAGTGGAGATCCTCTCTATTTTATACTTTATTTATTTCACCGTCAAAGTTTTGGAAATATAAGTTTTTATGGGTCTAATATTTTATATAGTACACTTTCAAAACTATATAATAGAAAGAAAAAAATGGATGCAATCCCAACTCATATGCTAGAGACCCACTTTTTAACACACCCTCAATTGTTGATTTACGTCGCCCAATAAAATAAAAAATTTATGTTAAAAAAATCAAAATTCATTTATTTTACATGAACTCACAACACATTTAATACGAAACAAATCCTAATTAAATATTTTGTCTAATACTCTAGAGATTAAAAACTCACCTCAAAAAAAAAATATATGGGGTGATCAGAATTCAAATATCACTCATATATATATATATATATATATATATATATATATATATATATATGTACACACATATTATATACATATATATTCCTTAAAAAAAATATATATACATATATATATACACACACACATATATATATATATATATATATATATATATATATATATATTATGCAACATTTCTACTGATTGACCTAAGTCCCGATAACATTTAATTATATTAAGTTTAATTATATTATTATTAGACCTATTCATAATTTTTTAGCATGGACCTCTTACCTGCTGGATTATGAAGACTGGTGCAAATTGGCTTCAAAATGAAAAAAACTAAATGATCTGCAAAGGACAACAACAACAAAGTATTAAAACAAACTTTAATCATAAATTGCAAAATTTTACTATCTATAACTGAAGGAAAACAAATTAATGCGTACCTGCCTCTAAAGTTTAACCACTTGTTGAAGAAACTCCAATCTTTGAAATGAACAGAGTGAGTACAGATTAAAAATGCAAAGTATATATGAGATAACTTTTGTTCACTATTTTTGAGTTTTGGTTTTTGTTTTTTGTTTATTGTTTTGTAATAGGAATGGGAAATAGCAAAAAACTGAAAGAAAATTAATAAAACAAAAAATAGTAAGAGATTAATTCAAGAATGAAAAGTGAAAGGCAATGAGCAAAGGTATTTTTTGTTGGAAAAGCTCAAGAGCAATAAACTCAGAGATGGATTTCAGGTATTGAGGAACTATGTTTGAATATGAGCTGAAAACATAATAATTCAATTCAATCAGTGGAGTCCTGTATCGTCTGCAACTGGAAATGGTATTTAACCCAATGAAAATTCTACAGAAAAAATAAATTAATTAATCTAGGCGGTTGAGCACGTGGTACATGATTGCACATTTTCAAATTAAATATAATATTAATATTAATTGATATTATATTCGGATCAAAATTAATAAATTAATGAGGAAGGTTAGCAACACTAGTTTTTCAACATTTTCTCTAACATTCATTCTTTTATTGCATGAAATTAATGTATGTTGTAGATCTACAATGATTTAAACCAATAAATGAGTAAGTATTAAAGATAGTGTTAAAATAAGTGTTCATTATTTTATTGAATGAAGTCAATGTATGTCTATCGCTTTATGTGGGTTCAATTTTTAAAATATAGACATACAATAATTTAAAAAAATAAGAGTGAATATTAGAGATAGAGTTGAAAAGAGAGTGTTACTACAATTACTCTAAATTAATTTAAACAAAGAGAATATTTCACTAGTTAAAAATATAACAAATATTTAAACAATAATTTTGTAATAATTTTTGAACAATTCTTTTTTTTTTTGAAGAAACTAAAATGAATTATATTACCACCTCAAATGAGTTATTCCTAGCACAAGACGTACTAAGGAAGGATTTCAGAGTCAAAAATAATATTTACAAAGAGCACATGTACAAGAAAATAAACAGAAAAGAAACTCTTAGCCTATGCCCAATATGGTAAACGAACTAAGCCACCACCCATGGTAATTGAGGGGAAGAGAAATGTACTTCGCCTTCAACCACGTAAAAGCGAGCGACTTAATCTTGTCGACCACCTAATTAACCGAGCATTCTTTGACATTAAACAACATATTATTTTTTTCCTTCCATATTTCCCAAACTTCAGCAAACGACATGACCTGAAGAATAGAGCGGTGCACCTTTGTGGTGCCACCACTACAGTTAAACTGATTATAATGATCCAACACCTGAAATGGGGCAGCCACTGACAAGCCTAACCACCTATGAATGAAGTGCCAAACGGATCCAAAAAAATTACAATGTAAAAATAAGTAATTTGATGATTCCAAAGAGCCACAACCGGACACGCACAACCTGAATGATTGGTCAATTACACCATGACGAAGCAAGTTCTCTTTTGTGGGCAATCTATCTCGAAACAAGCGCCATGCAAAGAGCACAACCTTCAACGGGACATCTTTATGCCACAAGGAAGAGGCATCCACCGAAGACACTAAAGTAGATAGAAGAGTAAGATATTTGTATGCAATACGAACAATGAAGATATTAGAAGATTCCAACGTCCAGAGCCATCTATCAACCTTATCAACCTGTAAATTCACATTCTGAAGTAATAATATTAAATCCCCCAACAGCCCCTCCTCCCACGCAAACAACCTCCGCCTCCACCTCCAAGCCTCACCGTCCACCCCCATCCTAAATGACACATATCAGACATTGAGGCCCCCTTAAACGACGATAAATCATATAATCTATTGAACCTGACCCTAAACTCCTTCCCACCACACCAAACATCCGACCAAAAAAGAGTGTTCTCCCCATTACCAATTGTAACACCCCAAATTTCCAACATAAAAATTCATACATAATTATCAGAGTATAACACAAATGGGATGTCACACATCATAAAAATCCTTAAAATAAAAAGAATAATAATTCTTTATCCTTCAAAATTCATTAACATAAATCTTTTCAAAAACTTTGCAGCGGAATCATAATTCAAAAATCCTTAAAGGAATTAGTTCTTGGCACAAAGGCCTCACAGGCATCTCAAAAATTCAAAGATAGATCGTAGACATCATAATTAGTTCAACATGATACATAAGGAATAGAATTCAATAAAACCCCATCCCGTTACATATCAGAGTATTTCCTACGACATCACAAGGACCTCTCACATCGTCGTACCTAAGCTTGATCACCTGCACTTGCCCACAAGACGGCAATTCCAACAGAAGGGGTGAGATTTCACAAACAATAATAATGAGCATATAATTCATCAAATGCATTTAACAGCATAGACATCATCAATTAATAATAATAATTCTTCATATAGTACTTCTTTAACAACTCATAAGCAACATCATGTAATCATCATAACAACATCAATTAGTAATACAAATAACCACGTAGTTCATCTTTAATAATACTTCATATAAACAATATAAACAACATAAGCGACAATCAACTTCAAATCATCTTTAACGATACTTCACATAAACAACATAAACAACAACATAAAACTCTTCATTAACGATTCATTAATAATTATCAACTCGACAACTTAGACAACTCGACAACTTCGACATCGACTACGCAACTTCAACTCGACTATGCAACTTAGACATCTTATTCATGCATGTGGTACCAACCCAGGGCGTCAAGCCCTCAACGTAATAAGTATTAATATACTTCCAGGGCGTCAAGCCCTCATCGCAAATGAGCTAAAGCTCCAGGGCATCAAGCCCTCAATGTGTAGAGTAAAAACTCACAGGGCATCAAGCCCCCAACTGAAATGGGTATGCATGGACTCAACATCATACAACTTACACAACATCGACATCTTAGGATTCCAACAATTTGGATCAACAACTCCTAATCTTAGACTGACACATGCGGCTTTTAGTCAATAATAAACAACAACATGACAACACATCAAATATTTCAAGATATGACAATATCATAAACAATCACATAGTTCATCGCTTATAGTTCTCAAAAGGCATATACAATTATATATGTATCTCAAATTATTCAACAACATTATTCATATTAATTCAGACTCGCTGAAAGACAATACAATTATAAACAACTTCATGTAACATCATATTCATCAACTTATACCTTCATATAATAATTCATCAATCATGAACACATCATATAACATCATATTCATCAACATATACATTTATATATTAATTCATCAATCAGGGAAAACATCATATATTATCATCAACATATACATTCATATAATAATTCACTAAAGCCTCCTTGGAGTATTTTCATCATAAATCAAACACCAAAAATCATTTTCAAGTCAAACCAAAGCCAAAGGACAGCTAACACAATTATCTACAACTTTCATGTTTACACCAAAGGCAAATTCTGTACCTATCAATATCAGTTTTCATTTCAAATTCGGGAAAGGTTGTGCTGAAATTCATAAGTATTCACTGTGACCTACGTGCATTAACTTAACCATAACTCAAGTTCTATAAATCATTTAGAAGTCAAACCAACGACATTAAAAAGCTAACATCCATACCTACAACTTTCGTGTTTACACCTAAAGCTAATTCAAAACAGAAACGGGTGAAAAGTGAGTGTTTTTCCAGTTTTGGCTTTCAGAAAATCGGTGGCCGAATTCGCTTACGGGAAAGAACAATTTTCACTTCAAAAACCCAATTTTTGATCCCTTAATCACCCAAAATGATTTACAATGATGTTTACATGTCAAATAGGCAATATAGAAATCAAAACAACATAGGAACATGCATCAAACAACACAATTCATCTCATTTTATCAATTAACATAAACTTTCTAACCCTAATTCAAGAACACAACAATTCATCAAATTTCAGAATTATATACTATGATTATTGAAGGAAATCCCACCCTTACCTTAATAAAATTGGAGCAGCAGCCTCTTGGTTCTCCACTTCTAGTTTTCTCCTTTTTTCTCCCAAAACTGATTGTACGTACTGTCTGTTCCTAAACCTAAGTTTTACCTTTTATACCTCTTCTATTTGTTTTATCTTATTTCACTTATTCCCTCATAATTCTAACTAATTCAAAAACAGCCCCACAACTTAATTTTCTATTTAAAAATATATATATAAATTACTTCGATAACAAATATCAAATATATTTATAACAAATATATTTCTAAACAAAATAACAAACATATTTATAACAAATATATTTCTAAACAAAATAACAAACATATTATCACTTATCAAATATAAAATCATGTAAAAGTATTCAAATATTAACTAAAAATAATTAAATAAAAAGGGGGCGTTACACCAACCGACCTACTCACGTGATTAGTGAACCACTCCTCCCTACATATAGCATGAATATCACGCCACCACATTGAAGTCTCGCGGCCCCCTCCCGACAACCGCCCTCCCTCCAATCTATACCTCGCCGACAACACCTTAAACTACATACTATCATTATCCTCCAACAACCTCCAATACCACTTTCCTAGCAAAGCAATATTAAATTCCCTAATTCTCCTTACCCCTAAACTACCAACCTCCTTACCACAGCAAACAGTTTTCCAGTCCACCCAAGATATCAGACGAGCATTACCACAAATAGGCAACCCCTAATACACAAACGGAATAGCACCCACTTTACAATTCAACATTGATGCTGCCTCAGATAGCCACGATGTCGCAACATCAACACCCACCAAATGACTCTTCAAAATATTGACTTTAAGACCCGATAAAGCTTCAAAAAGAAGAAGGATAACTCTCATGGACAGATATTGACCTAAGATTTGTCACCTAAAATTAACGTGTCATCTGGGAATTGTAAACGAGTTACAATAGACGTGTCGATATGCCCCACCTTATAACCAACAAAAAGACTATTAACCTCCAAAGATTCCATCATCACATAAAACCCCTCAGCAGCTAAAAGAAACAAGAAAGGCGAAAGAGGATCTCCCTGCCTCAACCCCCTCCCAAAGCAAACTCATCAGTAGGAGACTCGTTTACCAAGATTGAAGCAGTAGCTATTTTGATACACTTGTTAATCCATTTACGCCAAAGAGTTGGGAACCCCATCTTCTTCATCACCTCATCTAAGTAACCGAAATCTATGGAATCATATGCTTTTTCAAAATAAACCTTAAACATAATCAATTCCTTCTTGCACCTACGCGCCTCATCAACTATCTCATTTGCCACCAAAATGCCATCAAGAATTTGACGACCTTTAATGAAAGCTGACTGCGTGTCCGATATAACAGAGCCAATCACAACGCGAAGTCTATTAGCAAGCACCTTAGCCAAGATTTTGTACATGCTACCCACTAGCGAGATCGGACGGAAATCATTGAGGCATTGCGGACTATCCACCTTTGGAATTAGAGCTATAAATCTATTATTAATTCCTTTGGCCAATTTACCATTACGGTGAAACTCCACTCAGAAGCGCATAACATCTTCCTTCAGAATGTTCAAAAAATCCTTTATAAAACCAAAATTAATTCCATCAGGACCTGGACTTTTTTAATTCTCATAGTCCCACACCGCTCTCCTCACCTCATCCACCGAAAAAGGTCTGGTTAGAGTCGCCCCATTTCCAGTAGACAAGGATCGGAAAACTAGAGATTCCATACAAGGCCATTGGAAAAGCCGATGCTGAAAATGAGATGAAAAATGATTGTTTACCGTATTGCGAACATTGTCAACCCCCTCCACCAATACACCATTCACAAGAAATAAAGGTATTGAATTTCTACGCCGCCTATGAGACATAATTCCATGGAAAAACTTCGAGTTTGCATCTCCTTCCCGTAACCAATGAATTCTTGACTGTTGCCAACAAATACTTGAATTAATACGGACCAAAGAAAACAACTCTTCCGACAAACCATGTAGCTCCACTATCTCATCATCATATAATACCTCTGACTCCCCTTTCAAATCCAAAACTTCTATTTTATCCTTTAAAATCGAAATTCTAGCTGGTAAATTTTGAGTATGGCCCTGGTGCCACTCTTTTAAAGCCAATTTGATAAGTTTCAATTTTTATTTCAACACAAAACCACCCCATCCATCCACATGAAGTGATTGCCATTTATTGCAAACAAAAGATTTATAACCAGGAAGAAGCTCCCAACATTTCAACATCCACAGAGGTCTGGGGCCCCAATTCTCAATATCAACCGAAAGCTCCAACGGGCAATGATCTGATAACCCACGAGATAAGGCCATCTGAAAACAATTAGGTCAAGTCAAACACCATCTATCAGATAACAAAAACCTGTTTATGCAACTCATAGATTTCCCATCACCCCGGAACCACGTGAAGTTACGGCCCCAGAGAGGAAGATCCACCAAAAAATTGTCCTCTATAAAATTATTGTAGGTAGCGCTCCATCCATGTCTAGTCGCACCACCAACACTACATCGTTCTTCCAGACACCGTACGGCGTTAAAATCACCACACAGACACACGTTCTTATCAGATAAATTAAGCAGTCTATTTGATATATTATTCCACAACACCTGCTGACGTACATAATCACAAGGAGCATAAACATTGAACACAACAAACTGCATACCAGTTTTCACAAAACGCCCAAAAATTACCAAAACATGATCAAAAGACATAGGTGACCACACCTCAACCTCCTTAGTATCCCACATCGTAACAAGACCGTCTAAAGCACCCACAAAGGGTTGGAAAGAAAAATCAAAAAAATCACCACCCCAAATTGATTTACACAAGAAAACGTCAAACATTGACAACTTTGTTTCCTGAACACAAATGATAAACGGATTTTTCTCCCTCACCAACTGACACACCTCTCTTCTTTTTTCAAAACTTCCTAAACCCCTGACATTCCATGAAATTATTTTCATTACAAACTGACAACACCACTGAAACCCCTTCCTCCCACCTACCAACATCCCACGGCCTACTTCCCACTTCCACTACCCCCATTATTTTTTCGCCCCGTTCCAGACAACACATCAAACATATTATTATTATCTCCTTGAAACATAAGGCCAACAATTTTCGCTATTTCATAGACATTCTTGTTTACCACCTTCTCATTACCATGTAACACTAACCAATGCTTCCAATTGTTATTAACAGACGACTGAGACTCACTAATAGATTCATTTGACTTTACCTTAGCCTTCGATACATCAGATATCGTTCTTCTCTGTTTCATAGTCCTTCGCAATGCACGAAGAACCTCTTGTCGATATTTGTCAGAAAGTCGAGCAATGCGTTTTAAATTTTGTGCACAATGACGTAGATATCCGCTACCTTTCTTCTTTAAAAGACGCGATGGTGTTTTTGATGTAGCTTTTTCAGTGACCTTTGAACTTGACCTCAATTTTACCTCAGAATTAATACGCTTGTGCCTATTGACCCATTCCAAACTCCACGGACCTGAAGCTGCTAAATGAACCCTTATCAGAGGACAAGTAGATGTTCTCTTCACCACTCTTTTTTTCAACAATAAAAGGCTTCCTTGACTTGCACCCAACCTCCACGTTAGCATCCTTTTGAGAAGAATGAGTACCATCTGCATCCTCTTTTAAGTTATCTGACAAGTGATTCAAGAGAACATCGACATCACCACAACCAGTATCTTCAACGTGTACTTCCGGCATTTCCGGCATCAAAGTTATCCTTTTGAACAATTCTTATTTTTATATTAGCATTATCTTCTTCACACTCTTTCTTTTATTATCTTCTTACTCTCTCTTTCTTTCTTTTTTCCATTATTTTTAACTAATATAAGAAAAAAATTGTCAAAGTTATTGCTCAATGATTGTATGAATATATTATTTTAAATAAAGAACACTTATATTATATATGTATACTCTTGCTTTTTATACATTCATCCAATACCTACCATTTTACTCTCTTTATTTTTAATGGTAAAAAAAGACCAAAATTAGACCCTGTACTCTAGGCGTTAATTTTCTTGGTGAGAATATTAATTGATCCCATAAACATAACTTATTGTCTAGTGTATTTTGTTAGGTGCAAAGCAAGTTCGTAGCAACTTTATAGCAAGAAAGTTCAGAGCAAGTTCATTTTGTTAGGTGAAAACTTCAAACCCTCTCTGACATTTTTATCTTCGAAAATCATAACAAAATGGGAAACAGCTATGAAGTGCATAGTAGTAATTCATATGCATTTAATGACTACTTTCTTTTTTATCCATTTACTAGTAAAAGTCCCGTCTGCGACAGTGTTGCTGATTAACCCTAATTCTGCCATTTTTTATTAGCTTAAAAATATTTATGAGTAAAATCCTTTGGTGGGAGTTGAACAAAGTTAAATACGGTCATCCAAATGGAGCCGGACCCGTATTGGATACGTATACCGATACTTCACAGATACTCGCGGATACGTACCCACGAAGTATCGGAATTAATTATTTTAATTTTTAAAATATATTTTATCCGATACTTATTGGATACTTCAAAGATACACAAGGATACTTCACAAATACGTATCCTAGAAAAGATGAAAGGAAAAAAGTGAGACAATGTTTTAGAAATTCAGTAGAGATGTATATGATTCAATTTTAGATATGCATCGATAGAATTGTTTCTCGATGAACCACTTAAAATTATACTTCTTATGGATGAAGGTAACGAAAGAGGTGATTCAATTAATCAACATTTGATCAAATTTGTGTTGAATGCTTCTCTGCGTATCCCAACAAATGAAAATATAATATGGTTTATAAGAAAATTTTACATGCATATAATAAGGGTAATCAATCAATGCTTATTTTCTTCAAGTATATTTACATATATATAAATTTTAATATAAAAAATTTGTTGACGTATCTTAGTCGTATCGTATCCTAAATTTTAAAAAATTTCCATATCCGCGTATCTGTATTGTATCGTACCCGCACATGTATCCGTATCTAGGCTTCATACTCATCCTTAATAGTTTTTACCATTAAGCCACACAAGTTTTTGTTGAATTAATTTTGCTTTCAAATTCTAAAACTGTTTTCCACTTCTTATCCCACCTTTTCCACTTCTCATAAACTTTTATCTTCTCTCTCTTCTACGCACATCATCATTTTTTGTTCTCAAATAGTAATTTTGGTGTGTTAATTGTTGTTAGAATTTTTGATTGCATGAGTTGAATTACTTATATTGAAATGCAGAATTTGAAGTGATATGAAGATTCGTCATGATGTTTAGATTCTATTCCTACTCTCTAAATTCTGTGAATTGATCTTTTTATTTCTCCTTTTCTTTTATTGTTTCTTTCTATGCATGTAAAATAATTCAGAATAATAGTGATCATAGTTAAATATATTACTGAATTTCAAATGCATATGAATTAAAAAAAAAAGTGCATCGCATGGGTTAGAGTCTAGTTGCTGCAATATTTTGTAAGCCAGGAGAGGACAAACATCAAGAGGAAGCAACGACATCCCAATTAGGTTGGCACCACGCAGAACCTCCATCTTATGTCGTCAATCTCAAAAATTTATTAAATAAAGAGGAAAATTGTACAAGAGGGGGGACTGGGCCAAAACCCTCAAACAAGAAAGAAAGGAAAGAAAAACAACAGATTAAGGAAATTTGTAAGTAGGAAGATCATATATGTCTCTAAAGAAGTGAAAGTGTAAAGCCGGTGGTAGTTCAGACAGCCAAACAGAGTCTTGCACAAAATGGCCCATACTAGCAAGCATATCGGCACAACAATTTCCTTCACGGTGGATATGAGATGAATTAACATGAGCACCCAAATTACATGCATTATGCCATCTATTACAAAGCAACACCGGAACTAAAGTGAGATTTTTAAAAATCATTAGAGCACTAGTGGAGTCACTCTCTATCCATACTCCACCCTTATTTGGCGGCAAACTCCATAGCATATATAAAACCATAAATCTCCGAATTGAAAATTGTCTAGTTAACCAAATTACAAGTAAATGCATCAAGAAAAGTACATAAATGGTCATGGAAGAGACCACCGCAAGCAGTAGTATCGCCAATTACAGATATGTCCGTGTTAACCTTCAACCAAGGCGCGGTAGGGTCCTTCCACTGCACCAAAATAATATCCTTCAACCTTAGCAGCATGAATCATCGCTTTGTTCGATGAGAACCTTAAAGTGTTGTGAGATAACCAAATGGTGTGCAAAGTGTGCACCACTGCCGCCACATCGACGAGGAACACAATTAAGGAGAGAAAGTGGCGATGAAAGATCCAACACACAACTCATTTTGTCACCAACCCATTTCCAAAGCTCAACCGCAAAAGGACACTGAAGGAACATATGAGAAGATGTTTCCTCCGTCCTCTTACAGAAAATGCAAACCGAGACAATAACACACCCCCGAGATTTGAAATTCTCATTCATGGGCATTTTACCAGGAAACAATTGCGAAAGACTAAAAGAATAAGAAGGCGGAATACATGTCTTCCAAATCAGCTCCACCCAAGGCAAAGCAACAACAATAGATGTTAGAAAGGAGAAAGCCTGCTTTGTAGATAAAATACCAATAGTGATACCAAACCAGAGAGTCTGGAAGGTGTATGCTAGGTAAAGCCATAGATTCCAATAGTGATGCCATTTCTAGAGTTCCCCACAGTGAGGTCGGGACATTCCAAGCATCGTCAACAATAGCATCAGCAACCTTGCCAATAAGACTCGAATGAATTAAAGGGTCTATTTGGAGAATACCAACTAAAGGTTCCCCAAGCCAATTATTTGTCCAAAAATTAATATTCTCGCATGTGCCCGCAATCTACAAAGAGTTAGTCATAATTGTACCAATATGCAACTTAATACCTGACCAAACTGATAATTTAAAATAGCGGTGAATTGGCTTCCCATTAGAAAAGAAACGCTTCTTGAACAACAAAGACCATTGAGATTGAGAAGAAACAAGATCACAAGTCAACTTCAAGATTATAGTCTCATTTACCACACGTGTTGGCTTTAAGTCAAGTTCACCATCTGCGCAAGGCCGACACATAATGCTTCAAGACACCGTGTACACCTTCTTTAAAATAATATCGCCGCTCCAAATAAAATTCTTGATCCAAGAATCCATTAATTTCAATAATCTTTGCGGCCACATATTGATATAAAAGGAATAAACAAGCATACCATGTATAATTTATTTAACCAACTGAGCACGCCCATAATCGAAAGGCAGAACCCTTCCATGTGGATAGCTTCATCTTAATTATGTCAATAATCATCTGAAAATGAGCACCCTTAGGCTTCCCCCGAAAAATTGGGCAACCCTGATAGTTAAAGGGAATGGTACCCTGACTGAAACCCAACAAGCCAGCAAGCATCTGAGCACGAGTACCCGTCATGGACCCCGTGTAAAAATGACTCTTGGCATTATTAATGAGTTGTCCTGAGACCTCAGAGTAATCATGGAAATTTTTTAAAAGGAAACATACATTACGCTTTGTATCTGTGCAAAAAAATTAACCTTTCTCAGCGTATAATATGTGGGTATGGAGAGAAACTCCTCAAGAGTAGGACATAGGAGTGATGCGCCCCATATTCGCAGCCACAGAGAGGGCATAACTAAGAACCTCCTCGGCTAGACAAAACAAAAGCGGAGAGATGGGATCCCCTTGTCTGACACTGTGAGAACAAGAGAAAAAACCAACCGCCTTTCATTCAAAAGAACTGAAAGTCGAGCATACTGAAATATTGCCATGATCCACTCAACAAAAATATCATAAAATCCAAACAGCACTGCAAGTAAGAAATTCCAATCCAATGTTTCAAAAGCCTTTGAAATATAAACCTTCAGAGCCACATTACCCCCGAAACTGTCGTTTGTTAAGAAAATTAATAGCCTCAGCTGCCAAAATAACACAATCATATATGTTGCGCTCCCTGATGAATCCACGCTTCTTAATAAAAATTATTCTTTTAGTAATAATAGCTAGCCTATCCGCAATAATCTTGGTAACAAGCTAAAAATGAAAATTAGCTAGTGTGATCGGTTGGTAGTCGCCCATGGCCTTCGCCCCCGAGACCTTTGGAATAAGCACGATCAAATCAGAATTAATATTCGGAGCCAAAACACTTGAGATAAAAAAAATTCTTGCACAGACTGAACGAAATCCGTCTCTACAATATCCTAAAACGACTAATAAAAATGTCCGCCAAAACCATCAGGACCCGGAGCCCCATCACCATTCAAAGCAAACATCACGGTTTTTATTTCATCACGCATAGGTTATCTCAAAAGCATTTGATTATCAACATCAGTAACCACAAATGGAATTGTCTCCGCTATCAAATCATTGAGACCGCAGTTATTAGCAACACTAAATATGGATTTAAAATATTGCAACACATGTAGCTTAATTTTCGTCGGGTCGCTAATAATATTATTACCATCTTGCAGGAAGGAAATGTTCTTTGTCGCAGCCCTGACCTTTGCCACTCGGTGAAAATAGGAAGTATTACGATCCCTATAAATAAAGTTTTGATCTATGGCCTTTTCCTTCCAAACTAGTTCTTCGCAATTCAAAGCTTTAGTGAGTAACAACTGCGCTTCAAGGTATTGCACATATAGATGGTCTGTAAAACCACAAGTGTCAATTAATTTTTGAATACGATTAACTTTGTTCACTGCTAGTCGGACCTGTCTTTCCACATCCCCAAAAAGTGTACGGTTCCAATGTTTAAAGACTTGCTTCAGATTTTTCAGTTTGAGCTGCAAACGGACCATCCCATGACCTCTCTGATTTTTCGACCAAGATTCAATAACCAACCTCCTAAAGTTCTCATGATAAGTCCAAGTCTTGAATAATTTAAAAGGTACCGCATGATGAACAAGGGAAGCACCAACAAAAAGTAACATCGGGTGATGATCAGAGAGGTGTCGAACTAAAGCACAACAAACCGAATTGTGCCAATAATTCAACTAATCGTCATTACAAATAACTCTATCAAGGCGAAGGGAGACATTATCTGTTCCAAACCTGCCATTGGACCAAGGGAAGAAGGGCCCCGATGATGGTAAATGAATTAGCAAATTAGCATTTGTCCATTGCAAAAAATATGTACACGACAAAGAAGGTGGTGGATGGCGGCCACACTTTTCTATACCAATAAATTGAGCAGAAACAAATATAACAGTGATGTTGACCTCTCTCTCTCCCCCAAAGCGCCCAAAGATTTGGTAACAACAGACCTCTATTATTAACGCAATATTTTGTCACCCCAATAGTTTGCCAAAATCAAGTAGGAACTTGAGCAAATGTAACCATAGGTTCCGCAATAAAAATTAAAACAAGCTTATGAGACATATATAATTTTTTTAATGCAACTCTTGTATCCGAGTTACCAATACCTCGAACATTCCAAAAATATATATAAATATCAACATTTATATAGTGTTTTTTTAAACATTAATAAAATGTTTTTATTAAGTATTTTATTTTATTTTAAATGCAAAACACCATTAAATATTTATATATGCGGAATTAAGAAAGTCGACATGATAAAATTTCAAAATATCAACATTAATGTAAACACTTTCTTTATATGCGACACACAATTGAATATTTGCAATGCACTCATTGAGAATTTTATGTGCATCTTAATTTGTACCATACCGCAAATACGGCTGGTAGAGCCATGGAAGCAAATTTTTCATGTAGATATAATAAAATTTTGAAAGTTCATGACTATTTTCAAAATATCAATATTAATTAAGTGTTTCTATATTCAAAATACCGTTAAATATTTTCACAGTGTCCGTCCTAGATTTTATGTGCTTAAACAAATTTTTATGTACCGATATAAGAAAATTGATATGATAAAATTTTAAAAACTCATTACTATTTTCAAAATAGCAACATTAATAAATTGTTTTTATTTAATATTTTTTATTTTATATGCAAAACACTATTATAATATTTGCATCGTATTCGTTGTAAATTTTATGTGCTTAGTATGTATATGTTGAAGCAAGAAAGTCGATACGATAAAATTTTGAAAACTCATGACTATTTTCAAAATATAAATATTAATGTAGTGTTTCTATTAAATATTTTTTATTTTATTTGCAAAACATCGTTAAATATTTACACCACACTTGTTGAAGATTTTATGTGTTTCATATTTCCGGAAGCATATTTTTGTTTATTGATATGAGAAAGTTTTTAAAAACTGCGTAACTATTTTGAAAATACCAACATTAAAGTAGTGTTTTTATTAAATATTTTTTATTTAATATGTAAATTAGTGAGATTAAGAGATAAACCAAAAGTGTTTATAATTTTCCAATTTAGTTTGGTTTCCACATAAAATTAGCAATCATACAATTTGTATGCGAGGACCTAAATCATTAAGGAGACCGTAACCAAAATAAACAAATCATAGGTGGATTAAAATCAAATTTACCAAAAATTAAATTTTTCTATTATCAGATACTAAAACCGAAAAGCAAAATTATAAATATTGAGACTAACTGAAATCTCCTAAAGAAGTGTATTTAAAACGGTGATTTTAGGTCAATTTTTTGATGAAAATCACCGTCTTTCATCTATTTCACTCTAGTTCAATTTAAATAAATGATTTCATCATCTAAGTGTGGTGGTGTTTTGTTCGTCATCATGTGCAGCGTTGTTTGATATCCCGTCTTGTTGCAATGTTCATTTGATTCATATTGAAAGACCGATTGTTCAATCAAAGATTTGAGGTCGACGTTGCAGATTCGGAGACATGAGTTCCGATCACTTTAATTTTATCTTATATTTTTGTAGTCATTATGCCATTATATGTTATTAACTTAGATACCGTGAGTTTGTTCGTAAATTCATCATTTACGTTTTTAGTTATGTTGAATAATGCACTCTATTGATTTAAATGAACAAATATCATTTTGTTTTTGTAAAAAAAAAAACCGGCTAAAAACCAAATTAAAAGTGTAACCGTAAATTTGGAGAAATGGGAATTAATAGTTTTTTTTTTTGGTAGATATAAATTAATAGTTTTCTATTTTACCAAAAATGAGGATTTTTTTCAACCAACTGTGTCGTTTAGTTTCTCGTGTGAATTGGAAAGTAGAATAAATTGTCAGACTTGAAATAGTACGAGACATTAAATGATTAAAATTGACATTGACTAATTAAAATGCAAAAATGACCATGAAGTATTAAAGGAAATTTGGTAGAAACAAAAGGTGTTGCTGGAAAACAAAAGGTGTAGGACTAAAATTGTTTGTGAATACGAAAAACATTCACTGTGTATTAATTGCTTTGTTTAGGAGAAGCTTACAACTCATTAAGATGGTGAAATGACGATTATAGCCGTAAAATAAGAGATTTAGGCTCTGTTTGGTAAAATTAGCGGATAGCTGATAGCTTATAGCTGATGACTGATAGTTGATAAGTTAATTGGAGTGTTTGGTTAAATTAGCGGTTCAACTAGTTGAGAAATGTAAAATGACGTAAAAGGACATTCTGAATTCATAATAAAATTTACAACAATTAATATTTAAAACACTTTATTCTTTACAAAATATTTAGAATACTTAAAATTTAGTATTATTTTCCACTAAGATTTTATTTTAAACTTTTATTTCATTCAAGTTTTATAACGAGCAAAAAAAAACTATGTTTCTATCTATCCATTTTAACTTATAAACCTAAGAATAAAATTATAAACTATAAACTTAACAAAAGAACGTTAAATTCAACTAACAAAGAAAATTATAAATGTAATTTATTGTAGCAAGTGACAGTAATATAACATAACAATATTTCTTTTTAATGAAAAAAGCAACGTAACAATGAATATAATAAATTACGCTACTTTTGTAATGTTCTTGAAAAAAGCATAACAATATGACATATATAAAAGCACGTAAAAACATAACATTTTGAAAAAAATAAATAAATGATATATAAACCTTTTTTTTAAGAAAAAAATATATAAACATAACATTAACATGTTAGTCAAAACAAAATAAATGTAACTTAAACAAATTATAAAGGGGTAGAATTGGTTTTTAGATAAAACAATAAGGGTAAAATTGGAAGAAAAAATGATAAGCTATAAGCTATAAGCTCAAACGCTACTTGGAGTAGCGTCTGAAAAATAACTTATAAGCTCATGGAAGTTCGTGAAATAAGCTATAAGCTCGTTGTAAAAAACTGTTACCAAACATAGTTTTTTTTGTCATACGAGCTTATAAGCTATCCGCTATAAGCTATAAGCTCGTTTTATGGTCTTACCAAACAAAGCCTTAGAGAGAATTTAGAAGATAATTATGGAGAAATGGTGAAATTGGTAATATTCATAAAAGTTGTTGTTTAATTGTGAATTACGTTTAATAATTTGAATTAATGAAGTGTTGTTGTAATGAAATGAAGAGAATTATATTGTTGTTGTGTTGTTGAAGATGAATTGAAGTTGTTGGGAAGTTGCTGTTGTTGTTGTGGTTTATACTATAATTTGATAGAAACTAACTTAAGCTAATTGAATCATGTAAGTTTGGTGTCGAGAGAGATCTCATTTCTGTAACTGAAACAAAAATTAAAACTGAGACTTTTATGTTCAGAATTAGGCTTCGATGTCTTCATGAAAGTTGTAGCTATGAATGTTAGTTTTAATTGGGCGTTGGTTTGACTCTATTCCGACATCTAGAACTTAAGATATAATGAAATTACTACACATGGGTCAGCAGAGTCGTGCTCTTTTCCCAGGCTTAGAAAAACCAACTTTTCCACTCTTTTTTGTTCTGAACTGGGTTTTATGTAAACATGAAAGTTTTATATATGAATGTTAGCTTTCTTTTGGCTTTCGTTTGACATCGCTATCATTTCTAGAACTTGAGTTATGATGAAAATACTACATGTGTCATGCTGTATTTTTCGTAAAACTTAAAGCATGAAAATGGAGTAGGGTGAAATAGAGTTTTTGCCAACTGAAATGATTGTTATGCTTGAAATACCGTGATTATAAACACAGAGATATCATGTAAGGATGTATATGAACATGTAACTTGGTTATTGGAAAAATATATGAAAGTATACGAACTTTAGAAAAATAAACGGACTTTGACAAATGATGGATCATCTATGTTAAACTGCGAAGGACTATGTGACAATGATAATTGATAAATAATAGTTGAAGATCGATACATGTATGATACATTGGTTGATTAGGTGTAAATGACTAATAGTCTGAAATTTTATTTTTGCTAAATGTTATTTTTGTCAAAAGTTATTGCTAAATGATTGTATGAATATATTATTTTAAATAAAGAACACTTACATTATATATGTATACTCTTGCTTTTTATACATTCATCCAATACCATTTTACTCTCTTTATTTTTAATGGTAAAAAAAGACCAAAATTAGACTCCGTACTCTAGGCGTTAATTTTCTTGGTGAGAATATTAATTGATCCCATAAACATAATTTATTGTGTAGGGTATTTTGTTAGGTGCAAAGCAAGTTCGTAGGAACTTTATAGCAAGAAAGTTCAGAGCAAGTTCATTTTGTTAGGTGCAAACTTCAAACCCTCTCTGACGTTTTTATCTTCGAAAAAGGGAAAATCGTGACAAAATTGTAAAATGGGAAACAGCTATGAAGTGCATAGTAATTCATATGCATTTAATGACTACTTTTTTTTTTTTTTTAAATCGGTTAGTGACTAGAGTTCATACAATTTAATTGTGGAGAAATGGAGTGTCCGATGTTCGAACTCATGCGCTTGCATATACTCCCTCCGTCCCTTAATCTAAACCATTATTGCAAATTTCACAAAAATTAAGAAAGGTGAAAGTGTAATTAATATGTTCATTTTGTGTGAAGATATTACTAAATTGTTCTTATTTGTAGTGTATTCAAATTTGACTTTTCATATTCTAAGGTAAATTAGCAGTATTGATTAGGGTTAAGTTTGGAAAAAAATAATAAATGCATCTAGAAAATTGAAAGAGAGGTTATATTTAAGGACACATTTTTTTCTCAATAGGTGCTTAGAATTAGGGACGGAGGGAGTAAAATGCAATATCCCTACCAATTGAGTTAAACTCACTGAAATTGACTACTTTCTTTTATGACTACTTACTTTTATGACTACTTTCTTTTTTATCCATCTACTAGTAAAAGATCCGTGGGAAGATTTTTTTTAACAAACAAAAAGCACAAGACGTGTAAAAGAGGATCACGAAATAGTATGTATGTGCTCTTGATTTTCGGATATCAAGCCATTGGGTTGGTCTTGAATCATCAATCTTTGAACTTTCTACTTTTATTCTTGGGAAGGGAAAAAGAGTTAAAAACGATTATGAGATCAAAGTTCGGGGGTTGGTTACGCGAAGGGAAGGTGCTAGCATCCTAAGTGTCTATGGTATCCCATAGGAACCTCTTACCTATTCTTATCTTGTGCTAAATTTTACTTATTTTTGAAAATAGTGTTTAAAAGTTAAGGTGAAAGAATGGAGGGAGAAGTAGTAAGTTTGTTGTTTATTTTATTGATTTGGAAAGACTAAAGCCTTTTGCCTACTTACCCAAATAAATAAGATCAAAATCAAGTAGTTCACTTAAAAAAATTCGATTGGTGAGTTGGGTTGATTTTAAAGTTTTTTTTTAAAATGGTTTTTAGAAGGGTTGCGAGACCTCAAGGTATAGAAGAATAAATTGAAGTGAGGTTGATTGATTTTAATTAAAAGAAACCAAGTCTAATATGGTTTAAAGCAATTTAAGATTTGATTAAGAAAATAAAAGAAAAGAGGAACCATTGGATTAAAATCCAAGGTAAGCTTAAGAAAATATTTTTGAGTTTTGCATATTTGACTTTTTTTTTAGAAAAGAGATTTTTTTTTCTAAGTTAAAGAATGTGAGCTAAAAATTAAATGCAACGACGTAACTTAATAAAAAATGAGCAATTTACAAAGGACGTTGGATCCTATGCAAATTCTCGAGTTCTCAAAGTGAGCCTAAAATTACTAGTGGTTTGGTTTTAAGAAAAAAAAACTTGAAGTCCAATAATTAACCTAGATTGTCACTAGTTCATTTTGGTCCTCGCTCACGGTTACGTCATACATAAAGCGGTAAAACAAAGTAAATGTGATAGTGCCGGTGCATGAGTCGGTGCGTGTGTTAGTTAATATTACATACCCTAAATACATTCTAAGGTCTTGCGAAAAATAAATGACGAGAAAATAAAATGCATGCAATATTTACATCAAGTCCTATTATACACACTAGATAAATAATGATGATGACATGAATTAAAATGCATGAGATAATGAATAATAATAATAATGCAAATATATATAAAAAAACGCAAATAAGAAATTAAATAATAACGATGTTTATTTGATTCAGATTGAGTATTAGCTTTGATCGAGTCAGATTCAATCAATGATGTTTGCTTCGTCAACGTTGCAGATTCGGAAACATAAGTATTTATGTGGCTTGAATATAGTCATATTTGTAGGCATATATACTCTGTCGATTTATGCTATTAACATGGTTGTTGTGAGTTTGTTCGCATATTCATCCTTTTTGTTTTTAGCAACTTTGAATTTGTATTGTATCGATGTACTTTATCAATTTTAATGAATGAATATCGTTTTTTTTTGTCAAAAAAAAAATTAAGTTCACAGGGTACCAAAATAAACAATAAATAATAAAAAACCATCCACAAATCCTAGCTCACTTGAAAAAAATATAGAAATTGATAGGCTAGATGTTGTGATCAGGGTTCGAACTCCCGACTCCTCCATGTGTGTATAAGTTTTCAATCATTATCGTCTTTTCGTCTATCTACCCAAAAATATAATAAAAACCAAATTTAAAACCTTGAATATATATATAATTAAATAACATAAAAAACTAAAACCTTCATTGTTTTATCCCTTATTCATCGGTTATTGACTTTTTGGTTCACACTTTTCTTCCTTAGTCATCATTTTGTCATTATCATCATCACACCATTCACCACCTTTGGTTACTTTCTTCACTACATATATACACTTATTCACAATTCACACTTTTCTTCACTACACTACATTTTCATGGATTCTCATGAACTACAACAACCACATCCTCGCCCACACCACCTTCAATTAGAAAATGTTGTACTGGAGGGTCTAAATCCAATCACAAATATTGTTTCAATCACCATGATGGATCCGACCATGGTCCCTCAACTCAACATGAACACTATCCAACCCCCTCATTTTGATCCTTTCAACAACAACACTGTTCCTTCTACCCAGAAACTATGTATGGGTGCTTCCTCTGGATCTGGTTCAATCCAGGAAAAAAAAAAGGGTCGGCCGAGGAAGTATTTTCTTGATGGCTACATTGCTTTAATCTCAAGCCCAACCCAAGATGCTACTATTACTTCTCCTTCTTCTTCAATTGCAAAAAGGAGTACTAGGGGAAGAGGAAGGCCTCGTGGATCTTTGAACAAGAAGAAGAAAGTTGAAGCACTTGGCATGTTAAACTTTTTTATTTTTCATTATTTAAATTAAAATTTTGTCGATTATTTTATTTTTATTTTTATTCCGTCTGTTTAATTTTCAGGAGCTACTGGATCTGATTTCTCTCAACATGTGATCACAGTAGAGCTGTCAAAATAGGCCGCCCCGTTTAGCCCGATTAATTATAGGGCTTGAGCCTTAAATATTGAGCCCGAATTTTAATAGGGCTTTTTAGCTCGGCCCTAAAAAGCCCGGTACCCGTTAGGGCTAGCCTGAACGGGCCGCGGGTAGCCCGTTAGCCCGCATAACAAAAAAAATCCTATAAATTATATATATTTTTAAAATAATTATTTACTTAGTTGATTATCAAAGTAAAATATAAAAGTGAGAATTCAATAAATTAACACAAATATAAATGTTATATAAAATTATATTTACTCGTTTCATTATTTATAATTTTAAAGATCGAATATATATAAATATCTATAATCATAACGTATATAATTTATTTAAAACTGTTTTTCTCGCCGTTTTAGTTTACGGCATGTGTACGAAAATGTTTCAAATTTATTTTTATGCTAGATATTATTTAAACATATTAAAAATATTATTTATAAAAAAATTATAGGAGTGTTTCATAGTTTTTTTTTATTAAAAAAATGTAATTTTTAAAACGGGCCGACCCGTTAGCCCGCGGCCCGTGGAGGACCGGGCTCGGGTAGTATATTTTCAAGCCCGTTTTTCAACCGGGCTTTTTGGCCCGGCCCGATAAAGCCCGAAGCCCCGGACCGCCTGTTTTGACAGCTCTATATCACAGTGAACCCTGGTGAAGTATGAAAATGAACCTATAATTAATTTCAATGTTAAGATGTCATATATATGATTAAAATATGGTAAATATAATTGGAATTGTGGCTCATGGCAACTCGCACATAAGCCACCATGACATAAGGGCATTTTTACAAAGCACGTGAGCATAAAAAGTCAAATATTTTGGATTAAATGCATTTGACTTTTTAGATCTCTTTTATTTATAATTTGTTACATATTAAGTACATAAAACAATGCATATGTTTTTGTACAATTTAATTTTAACCATGATACCTAAAAGTACACGACTTTTCATATTGAACAATAAAATGCAATCTTTTTCATATTTTTTTAATTAACTATATTCAGATTTTAAAAATGAAATCTATCACTGTCGTTATCAATTTATTAAAATGATTTTTTGTTTTGTTTTTTCACACTGAAAAAAGAAAGAAAGTGTTTGTGGGATTCCATCTCAAAATAAGCCATTTTTAACCTCTTTTTATTGAGTCTTTTATCTTTAATTTCAGTTCCTAAATAAATACATATTTTTGGTGAAAATTTGTGTACGCTATTTTCTTTGGCTTGAGAGAGATGAGAAGTTAAATGTTCTCAAAATCACAGTTATCCTTGTTGGATTGTATGATCTTAAGGATCTTTATTATCAAACTTACGCTTTTAGGGTTGGAGATCGAAGCGGGATCACTATCATATTGACAAAATCATGGGATTTCAAATTTATTATATGTGATGTGGTCTCCCTTTAAGTATTTTTCGGGTTGATCTCTCATGAACTAATTTAAAAATTAGGATTTTGTTACCTTTTCTACTTGGCTTAAAATGAATGCTACCTGAAGATCTAATTAATAGTAAATATTCTGGTAAATGATATGTTTGAATAACGATGTAGATAATGAGTTTTTCAAATAAGTTAGTATAGTGTTATGATTTAAGTTTATTTTCCCTTTTTATCTTATTTTTTATTTATGTGTTAATGTATGCAAGTATAAGTTTTATATTATAGTTAGGATTTTACGACTCTAAATTATGATCTTTCACCCCCTAGAGATCTTAAGTAGGATCACCCAGACAACAATGGTGGGATCATAAAATTTAAATCATTAATGGCATCATTTAAGCATATTTACTTTCATTATTGCAACTATATTTAGATGTTTAGTGTGTCACACGCATTTTCCTGTGTTATGTTTATTTTAAATAGTCACTTCCTGTGATTATTTGAAAGTAAAAAACAATATTGCTCAGATTTTTATGACAAGGAAGCGACACTTTTAGTTTTGTTTGTGTTTAAATTTTCATTTTTGTACACATGAAAATGTCATTATGCACTGTGATAGTTGTTTTACATAACTAAATGTGTTTTAGTTCAATTTTCTTCCTATGATGTTATTTTTCATCACAGAGTCAATTTGAGATTTTATCCCTCTCAGAAATGTTAGAAGTATTTGACAACAATAATGGCTCTAAGAGAATGAGTTACTTTAAGGTGTCTCTAGTGGATCCTAATTCAAATGTTTTTGGAGGTGTAGTTGTTGATAAGCTTATTGCTGCATCATTGGTAAAAGTATTTCTCTCAAGTGATATATAAACAATTTATGGTGATTTTCTTATAAGCATAATGTGAATGTAAGTTCTTGGGTGTCTATAGTGTTTTATGCATGATGAATTGAGTAAATTTTGTGGCATCGATTTTATGACTTTTTAAGAATCATTTTCAGGTTAAAGTGGCTTGTTTTATTTTGTTACCAATATCCCAATTAGCTGCTTTTGGGACTCCAACTAGTGCTATCACTCAAGGTCCTTCTTCTATCTCCTCTAGTAACAATGTGAATATTCCTTTTGGTCTGGGGCTTGGAATCTAACGTAATGATAGTCAACCCATTCCTACTTTGTCGATGTACCAACTGGCTCGCCAAACCCAGCAGTGAGGATGAGCTTTTAGGCTCACTAGTGTAGAAGAAAGTTATTTGCATGGGGGTTGTTCAAAGTTCTAGCTGCAGGTTAAATTTGAATAATTTGGACCAAATTTTATAGGAGTTTATCTATCGCTTTTATTATGTTTTTATTTTATTTTCTGCTGATTTGGATTTAAAAATCATTTATGAAACATTTCTAGCTAGGGTTGCTTTTGTTTAATGATATTTATATCCTTTTATGACAATATTTGAAATATGTGTTCCAAACCTTCTCATTTGAGCTGCATATTTTCAAATTACATTCATGAAATTAACCTCTTTCACCCCTATTTCATGTATTATAATTGTGGGTAAAGTGATTATTTGACCGGCGAAGCTGGAAAATAAGACATTATTTAATGTTGTTTTTTTCTTCCGATTTTTCAGAAGTATAGGTATTCATAGACATAAGTTCAAGAAAATATTCACATGAGTGTGTGAGTAGAGGTAGAAGTATATTATAGTGATCAGAGAACCTCCTTTACATACTTAAAGGATGATGTGATTACGACAAAATTGTAGTTTGTGAGCTTGTGAGCCATTTATGTTAGATAGAGAGACGTGTTTTAATGAGAGAGAAAAAACTTTACAATTTTCTTGTTACAACATATTTACATATATACTAAGATAACTATAGATTTTACTTATAAGATAGTCTATATTTAAAAAGCACATCAAGTTATTTTCTAGATTATATTTAGTTAAAAAAATTACATAAATTATTCAAGAAGTTATAGATTTATTTGATTTTGATGTATATATAATTTGGTAGGTTTTTTTACTCCATTCTAATGCAAGCATAATATACTTTATGCTTTTAGTTCTACTTTCTTAGGAATATGGTTTGCTTTGTAATTTTTTGATTTGTCCTGGTTTACAAGCTTGTCTGGGATGATAAGCCTTGGTTCTATATTTTGTCGCATAAGTACATATTTGGAGCTCACAATCTCTCTGATATCAACACTTTAACCCCACATTGAAGATGAATTTATTTAATTTGAAAACACCAATGATCTAAACTACTAAGATCAATTACAATTGGATTTTGAAGCAAAGAAGCATATATGTAACCTCTTTATCTTGGTCTTAAATCTAGCACCTTCACTTCCCATATAAGATCAAATATCTTGTACAATTCTTTCCCAACAATTTCATTTCTTCATCATCGCAATCTAAATACCAACATATATTTTCTTCATCAGAAATTTCTCAGTCTCGAGTAATCTTTGGCATGGTCTTGGTACTGGTACACCTCAATCCATACTATTCGTGCTCAACCTACACTGTTTTCTATAATTAGCAAAATTTATTTAAAAATCCGATCTATGTTCAAGACGGACAAAGATTGGTAATTCAGACACTACAAAAGGTGTTGTATATTGGCCGAACATCCAAAATAAACAACAGCAAAACTCATACAAGGACCACATAACCAAGTCATATCTTCAACCCCATGAGAACAACACCACAAAATAAACATCACCTTCAAAGTCAGACTTCATCACGTAACTACCGCTGAATATGATATCCATAACCACCCATTGTCACTACTCACCCCACAAAAAAATCCATCTAAATCAAACAACCTATTCGCATAACCATAGTTGAGTCACACCTGAAAAGGTCTTATTCCAATACTCATTCAGCTTCTATCACCTCTCAACCTCCGGTCCACCAAAAGAACACCAAATTAGCCCAAATAAAAAACTTGAAACGAAGAACTGACTCCCGATCTCGAATTAAAAGCGATCGGCCCACCAGACTCCAGAACCAAATCAGAAGGGTACCCCACACCGTCGATCCACCAGAGAAACACCATAATTAGCCAACCAAGATTGTGACTAGATACCAACTCCCGATCTCGAAGCAAAAGCAACCGACTTGATGTGAGGTGGTGCAAGCATAGTTCATATCATAAAGGAAAAAGACTCGTCTCAAAGGACCCGCACACTCAAAGCATCCAGAACACCAAACAACTCAAACACAACAAGAGCTAGCGACATCAGATATAGACCCAAAAACAGAGGTGGACTACAAAAGAAACACCAAAGGCTCACCACCTACAAAAAAAACACTAACATTATCACCTCCTTTCTTAAACAACGTCTACCACCCCCTCTTAATCAGCTCTTGTCCGCTAAGCGTTCTGACCCCAAATCCAACTCCACATAATCCATAACCACCCCATCCAAACCACGCCATAACAACCCCACATACCACCACACAAAGACACCCCTCCATGAACTAACCCAACCATCAAAGAGCACAACTAACACTCCACACAAAATATGCCCAGGATCAAAACCCGAAACCACCCATAACCACCACGATCACCACTACCAACATCCTCAGTTTCAGCACCATCATTGTAACCACCCCGTATCACCATAACCAACACCCGCAGAGATCCATGGAACAATAAAACTCCAAAGTGAACATGAAACCAACCGCTGCCGTGACTCCACCCTTGATGACATCTTGTCATTACGTAATTTTCTATGTATTTTGATCACAATTTTGAGTTCATAAGGTAACTTAAGCAGCAAGAAAAGCAGAAAAACTGAAGAAAATACAAAGGATCAAAACGTGTCACGATTTCCAAAAAACGTGTCACGATTTGTGAAGACCAAAAACATGCTCTCTGCCAAGGAAAAACGTGTCACGATGACCAAAACGTGACATGATTTGAAGAAATCTAATCTAGTTGTTTGTTACACAAGGCAAAAACGTGTCACGATTTACTTAAAACGTGACACGATTTTGGGCGAACTTTTGTGCCTATTTAAGCTGAAGAATATTCTGAAAACAAGGATTATGATTTGGAGAGCCAAATGTGCGATTTTGAGACTACAAGACGGCTAGAAGGGCGATTTCTTCACTCTTTTACCAATTCATGTATGTATTGATTCCTCTAATGATTATGTTATTTGTAAACACCGTTATGAGTAGCTCATTAGAGATTAGGTCTGAGATGATTCTTTGTAACCCTAATTGAACCATGTTGCTGTGAAACTCTATTTATTGTAAATGACAATCTAGTTTTTATTCAATTCAATTGTTCTTAATGCTTTATATATCCTGATCAAATATATATATGATTTAGTGAGAATGAATGACTACTGACCCTAGCTTTCGACTTAGACCTAATTGAATTGTTCTAATAAACATGGTTAGTCTAGGAATGAATAATCCTTTATTAGTGATATTAGGTTAACGTGCTTAAACCTTCAAAGATTATTAGACCACCTAAAGAATTAGGGGCTGTAATCCTAGAAGAGGGTCCTAACTCAAGGGATTGATTATGACTATTTTGTTAACTATCGTGGAACTAGAGAATCATTCATAAAAATAGGTGCAATATATCAATTAGGGGAGCATCGATGATCTGAAAGACCTAAACTCATCTCTCCATTATTCTTAACAATCAATTTTATTTTATGTCGTTACTTCTATGCAATCAAACCAATCTACTCCCACGTGGCAAAACAAAAGAACTTTTATACATCCTATTTTAATAACGTACTTGACTTATTGAGATTAAAACCAGTCCTTGTGGGAACGATATTTTTACTACTTCGATAGTATTTGGTACACTTTCCAAACATATATCAACCCTCCACCGCCTAAGGCCTATTGATTTGGGTGGAAGGTGAAGACTTTTCAAGAAAAGTTTGAACAGTTGTAGCTGCTGACACTGAAACTGTTGGTACTAAAAACGTGATCTCCTCTTCTGAGAAATGGGGAAAAATCTCCTTGTAGCAGTGCTATTGGAGAAGAATGATAGGTTGTTTCGGTATCTATAGAACATGTTTGTTGTAGTTTTAAGCGTGGGTTATAACATTGAACAGTGAGATTTGAGAGTTTGAGGTGAAACAGTGCTATACAAAACAACAACACCACCTACTATGTAGCACCACCGCTGCCAGCCACCCCCCTCACATCCTCTCACTGCACACAACATCAACATCACAACTACAACATCAGCACCATTATATCACACCACCAACACAAAAATCCACAACACCATTGTCACCTCATCACAACCCCACCATCACCTCCTCCACAACATATATTTGGATCAGATGGAAACACAACAAAAACAGAATCGGACCTAACATCGCGGACACTCTTAACAGAGAACCGCCAAGAAGGGAAGAGTATGGTGGTGCAGAGGCGTAGTCCCATTGTAACACCCCGTTTTCCCAAAGTAAAAATTTCATAAATAAATAATCAGAGTTTCTCGACAAACGGAGTGCTACATTTCTAAAAATCTCAAAATAGAATAAATAACGATTTATCCTTTGTAATATAATAATTATAAAAGGTTCAAAACTTCGCAGCGGATAAAGATTCAAATCAACAAAATAGTTTGGCACGCAGGCCTCATCAAAACTTCTCAACATAAATTCAACTGAAACTTAATAATATTAAAGTCATAATCAATACGTAAGGAATAGAAAATAGTTATAAAGGTTCTCATCCCGTTACGTATCAGAGCACCTAAAGACACAGTGAGGGTAGCCACTCACAACAGCAAACAGTAGCTAAAACTTAATCACCTGCAAGTTACTCATATGAAGAGCAACATTTCCAAGCAGAAGGGATGAGATTCACAAAACAAAGGCATTAAACATATAATCCAATAATTACATTTAACAACATAAACGTCAAATACATTCATAATAATAATCATATAACATCTTTAATCAATTTATAATCATCATCATAACTCAGCATCATAGTTTAACTTATTAGTCTGACTCGACAATGCAACTTCAACTCGACTTATGCAACTTAGACATCTTATACATGCATGTGGTACCAATCTAGGGCATAGGCCCTCGTTGCTATTGAGTATACATATACTCCTATGGCATAAGCCCTCATTGCTGTTGAGCATAAAAATACTCCTAGAGCATAAGCTCTCGTCTCTGTTGAGCAAAAGCTCCTAGGGCATAAGCCCTCGTCTCTGAATGGTTATGCATGGACTCAACTTCTTAAACCTTAGACATCTCAAAATAAACTCCAATAATTTGCATTACAACGCATAAATCTTAGGATGACACATGCAGCTTTTAATCAATAACAAATGGCAGCATGGCAGAACATCAAACATCTCAAGGCACAATAACATCATAAACTATCACATGATTTATCTCTTACAGTTCAAGGAAAGCATACATAATTGTATATGTCACTACTAACAAAGGTCAAACATTAATTAACAGCTCTATAGGTCGTCTTTAACATTGCAGTAGTACTTAATTCTATCTCAGGGGTCATCTCGTAATAACTCGGGCGACAAGGGTCACATAATTCTAAGAAGGCAGTCTGATACAGAACTGTTCGCTATGGCGAGTGGGATCTCTCGCCTTGCGAGCCATCAGAGGTCACTCGTTGTGGCGAGTTGGGTTGCTCGCCTTGCGAGCCCTCAAGGGTCACTCGCTATGGCGAGTTGGGCTGCTCGCCTTGCGCGCATCAGGGTGCTACTCGCTATGGTGAGTTGGGTTGCTCGCCTCGCGGGCTTCTAAGGTAGTACTCGCTATGGCGATTGGGTTTCTCTCCTCGCGAGCTGTTGAAGAGCACTCGCCGTGGCGAGTTGATTACTCGCTGTGGTGAGCGATGACAGTACAGTTACGGGGTTACGACAATTTTCACCCAAAACCCCAATTTTCATCATGTTCCTCTCCAATTTCGACTATAACGATGTTTAAGGGTTACTCTATGGTCTGTAAACAGTTTTCTACATTAATGGTACAGTTTCTCATCATCTAATCATCAATTCATCACTTTTTGACCTAATTCTCAATTTATAATTTCTCATGAATTACTCCTAAAATCTGTTAACTATAATCATGAATCATAAGTTTAATGGAATTGTAATGCTAGGCTCACCCTTACCTTAAGAAAATTGAGCAGCAGCCTCTCTGGTTCTTCTCTTCCGTTTTCTCCCTTTTTCTCCCAAATTCTGAATTGTACGTTCTGACAGTTTCTAAACCTAGGTTTTCCCCTTTTTTATGTTTTTTAACTAATTTATCTTATTTCACTTATTCCCTCACAACTCTATCTAATTCTAAAACAGCACCACAACTTAAATATTTATTTTATTTCAAATCTTATTTTATTAAACAATAAAATAAGTCACAACACCTCATAAAATCACATAAATCATATAAATATTCTCTATACTATATAAAATAATTTAAATAATCAAAACGGGCGTTACACCCATCGCACCACCACGGCCGTAGATATACATTTGACCCGTCGGAATTGGATAAAGGAGATAAAGCAAAAAGTTTTGTCTAGAGAGAAGTCAAAGAGAAGTTTTTTAGAGAGAGAAGTTGTGTTTTTAGCTTTTTCTTGCTCAACCTACACTTGGTTCTTAATCGCCAAGCTCATCCCACTTTACTATCTTAGGATGGAGAACTAGGGCACAATCCCCATGTACTCGGCAAAACTATTCTCCCTACCAACTCGATCATGTTTCCCATTTTCTCGGCCACTCACATATTATATCGACAACGACTTGTCCACTCACATATTATCTCGAAAATCTCCTATAGCTCTTGGGTTTAGAGGCTTCCCCCATAATTGGAAAAGAAGTTATATTCTTTCCTCTATAAATAAGCTCAACATTATTCCCAAAAAAATGACTAACTCTCTCATATCATATACTAAACCCTCTGACCTTGATTACGACACCATTGTTGGCAAGGTACCCCTACGCTGTTTTAGCATGAACATTTGGTGCCCACTGTTGGATCACAGTAAAACTCTTCCTCGGTCACACTCTGTAGGTGAGAAAATCACAAGAAATGGGGGTTTGAATTCTGATGTATTTTAAAAAAAAAATCTTGTGTTCGAAGAAAATAGATTTGGTTAAAACATATTTAATTGAAATGTTTGAATAGAGAAAACAACACAAGTAATTTGTACCTAGAGTCCTCCCTTTACAAAAAGATTTTGCCTCAAACCCCTTGAAGAATTAATCCAATGTAACATGACATGCTTACAAGCACTAAGGTATATTCAGATCTACCTGACAATTCCTTAGTTTTTATTTTTTAAACTAAATAGCCCACCTAAATTGTTATCGGTGTGAATCAAATTTAGGATCTTTTGAGGATGAACACACTCTAAAGTACCAAGCCAATACTACTATGTCAACTAGAGTGGGTTAATAGCTTAGAAGATTTCTTTCTACAAAGATCCAACTAAACTGAGTATCTTTGTCTTTTCAAAGTCCGGGTATAACTTAGCCCTTTGAGGAGTTACAAACGATGGTAAAATACAACGTTTCTGTTGGTGTGGACAAATTACTCTCACAAAGAGGGTAATATAGTTTATAGCTTGATACAAGTGTTATCTTTCAACAATGAAAGTGTACACTACTAGAAAACTCGGATTTAGCGACGGCCAGATTCCGTCGCAAAATAGGCCAAAATTCGTAACAAACGACTTTCTGACGCATTTTGCGACGCTTCAAAATTTCGTCGTAATAATTGGGGTCGGAAAATATTAGCTAGGGAAGATCTATTCCGTCTATCTTTGCGGCGGTTTCCTTTGGTCGCAAACGTAAAAAATCCGTCGCTAATGCTATCCTAATATGGATAAGTTTAACCTAGTTTTCCGTTACAAATTACCGACGTAATAAATATCCGTCACAAATTACTGAGGAAGAAATCCGTTGCAAATTACTGAGGGAATATACCTGTCGCTAAATATTTGGGAATTTGATTAGCCTCGCATTTGAGGCCGGCGCTAGTATGCAAGCGAAAGATTTTGTGACCTATATTATTCCGTCGCTAATAGCAATTTTATTTATTTTTGCTTTAAAATTAGTTTAGGAAATTTCTCAATTCTTTCTTAAAACACTTTTGGAATAATATAAAACAACTTGATGAAAAATCACTATAAAATACATTAATATGATAAAATACGATAAAAATCACATTATAATTGATGAAAAACCTTTTTGGTTGCGTTCACAAGAATCACACTACTTATCTTTTGCATCAAAATATATTAAAATAATTAATAAATAATATTATAATATTTACCTTAAACTAAAAGTTATAATCAAATTCTCAAAATAATATGATAAAAAATCAAGTAAGTGGACACATATGTTGATCCTAACTCGAAGAATGAGGACGATATGGAGGTAGATGTGAATGACCTTGTGCAAAAGACTCCATGAATTTTTGTAACTGCTCTCGGAGCAATCGTGACTCATCCTGTGATGCACGAATCAATTCCTCATTAGTCTTCAACCGCTCCTTGAGTTCCATGTTTTCAGCTGACATTTTAGATATTGCAGTCCTCATATGCTCATATTCAGATGGTGAGATGCCGTCAGATGATCTCGATGAAGAAGGCTTGTATTTTCCTGCCTCTGCTCCCAAACCATATATGCGACATTTCTTGTCGACTCCTCCAACTATGTCTAAGAAGATGAAGTTGTCTGATTGATGGTCAGTAGACACATCATCCCCCTCTATTTGCTGTGAGTTCCTTTTAAAAATCCGTCTTTCATATTCATCCTATAAAATTAGAGTTCGTCTTAATTCTTACGTACAAAAATATAAAATTAAATTAACTACTACAATTAGCTTAATTAAATTCATATATAAACCAACCAATAACAACTTAGACACATTAAAACTATTTTGGGTCCATTAGCTTTCCTTGTTTCCCATTCCTCCAATTCATTTTCACGTTTTCAGCTTTATTTTGGGTCCATTAGCTTTCATCAAATTGGTTACCAATTAACACTTCAATTGCTCTTTGGTTACCTCTATTGAATTCACATCACTTTTATATTACGTGATTCAATTTGCTTCACCTTTGTGCTTACGTGATTTATTGGGAATCACGCTTTCAATCACTTCAATTTTCATCACTGATGGCGATCTCAGCTGCCATGTTTGACTGGCAGGCTGAGATGGCCCCTCTTGCAGCCGCTCCTCAAATTGCAAGGGTCATTACACTGCCTGCCCCATCTGTCATGTCGGTGATTTCTTTCGCACAGGCTCTAACGGTTTCGACAATGACTGCCTCATCTGTTAATTTGTCAAAACCAACAATTCGAGGAGAAACACTCAATATCAAAATCACACAGGACATTTATAAAAGGGAAATGAATTTTTGCAAGACTAACCTGCGAGGACGCCTGATTTTAAACAAAGGAGACAAGTCATACTCTACAAAGGAGATTGAATCGAAATCGCAAAAGATATGGAAAAAACCGAGAACCTGGCGCATGATGTCTCTTGGAAGAGGTTATTACGAATTTTTCTTTGCTTCCGAGATGGATACATGTGCTTTCTGGGCTGCGGGCACTGTTACCTTAAAGTCGGGTGTCCTTTGGCTTTTCGAGTGATCCAAAAACTTCAATATGCACACACAGCGTAACACCCACGCTCAGGTTTGGATACGTTTGCTGGAACTACCTCAGGAATACTGGATGGAACAAACGCTCCGTGAAATTGCAAGTGCGGTGGGCACCCCTCTTGTGATAGACAATGCAACGTCAGAACACCTGTTTGGACACTATGCACGAATTCTTATCGACGTGGATTTTTCGCATAAGATATTTCAACAAATTGTCGTCGAAAGAGAAGGTTATGCCTTCACGCTTGAGGTGGCTTATGAATGGTTTCCCGATTTCTGTTCTCACAGTCAGAATATTGGGCATGATGTGACTGCTTGCAGACGACAATACCCAAGAAAGGAAACAACTGCCCATAAGGATCAAATTGCGATGGGGAAAAAGCAGATACAGCAAACAAAGCATGCATAGGTTTCGAGGACTGATAATCCTGCCGGTATTGGGTCATCCTTGGCTTTTGGCGTAGCAAAATCGGTTACTCCAGAACCGGTGATCGTTGAAGAGGAAACAGAAGAATTAATTGAACCACACCAAAATCTTGATATTCCCGGCCAACAAGCAACAGAAACAGACAATACTTCATTACAATTGGAGGTCGATCAGAACCAAGGGGAAGAAATAAGTGTTCAAGAGGAAATTCATGAGGTTACGCAAGCAACCTCTGTCCGCACAGATGCAATGTCTGCAGCTCTACCGACACCTATGGTAATCCTACTTCTCATAGTCTTGTACTCCAAAATAATACTTTTAGCATGCCTCTTGAGAATGTTTCGGATGAGTTAATTCCTCATGATTTAGTAGGGAACCATGTGCCTGTTCTATCACCCGTAAAAAAGACAAACCTTGACATCAGTAGCATTGTGGCTCCGGATGATACTCAGATTGATCCGGTGCTGCAGCAGGACTTAAATTTTATGCAATCATGGCTAGCTAAGGTAGCAGCGTCTGAGGCTGCGTCTGAGATACCTTTTACAGAGGTCGTTTCCAAGTCACAGAAAAAATTAAATTTACAGAAGGTATCATACAAAACCCGTTCCGAGGGTCCTCCTTCACCGTTCAAATGAATATAATATTTGTTCTCATATTTTCCAGGAGGGTTATTGTTGTGCAGACGTGCTTGTTGCTATGAGACATGCGACTACTGACACATCTTGGTTCACCATTTTGCCTCCTTCGTTATTGACGAACTTTGCTATGGACAAGAATGAGCTACCTAATTACAGATTTCCTTAGATTTTTTGTTCCTTTTATTTTCTGTTACTTTTCTTTTTGTCTGTTTCTTTTTCTTTCGAGGGTATTGGCCTAGTCCCCTCTCTTTTGCACATATTTTCCCCTTTTTTTTATTAATAATATTATGTATTGGAAAGGCGGCAGAGGATGGAGGTGTTTGTTGGGTGTCAACCTAGTTGGGATGCTTCAGATTCTCTCGAATGTCTAACCTTTCTCTTGGCCTTATAAAAAAAAGTCTTCTTAAATAACACAATTTTCGCCCATATTTTTTATCAAATTGACAAGCACTTCCCTTATAATATAACACGGTTTAAACTTTGTTATTCCATTTTTTAAGCAATTAACTTCTTCATACGAGTATAAACTCAGTCAAGATGGTTTGATTTTTAAATTCTAATGTAATAAAACGAATATATCGAAAATTATTCCCTTTTAATTGATCAACCACAATTTTCATCCACCAAAGTTCTTATCATTTCTATATTATCTTTTGATTTCTTCTGTAAGTGTCGACGTTTGATTCTATTTGGTGGTAAAAACAAATGTTATTGTTTCTCCAATGTGAGAAAAAACCTCATTTAACTTAATTGTGAAAGAGAAAACATAAAAACAAACAAACCAAAATGACTGAAATTAAATTGTATATTTACAAAGTTATTGAAATGGATAAAATAAGGTAAGATTAATGTGTTTGGAAAACTAGAAGAGGTGCTTGTGTAATTTTAGAAAATCTCAAGGAAAGGAAATGTAATTTGCCCTTTTATCATTAACGTCGACTTTATCATTAGCTTTTTTTTTTCATAAGGGAAGATTGATGTGTTTGGAAAACTAGAAGATGTGATTGTGTTATTTAAGAAAATGTCAAGGGAAGTAAATGTAATTTGCCCTTTTATCATTAATGTTGACTTTATCATTAATTTTTTTTCTTCTTATTTTCTTAATTTATGTAACATTGCAATGCGCTTTGATGCATAACCCCCGTTTCAAATTAGCCCGTGCGGAGCACGGGTCCGTGTTTAGCAAGGGTTTGTTGCTAGTATTAATTAAAGAGATCAATTGAAAAAAAATTATGACTACATTAAAAGATAGAGTGCGATTCATTTTGATTTTTGAAACAATTTTTTTGTTTACCATTACAATTAGATAAAAAGTCGATTAATAATGCATAGTAAAAAAGAATAATCGTAAAGGATAAAAGTCAAAATTTATTTCAAAGTCAAAAAAACGTTATATTTTATTTTCAAAAGAAATGATTTAAAAAAAACAAAGTCAAATATATAATAAATATAAATTGAAATATCCAAAAGTGTTAAATGAATTAAATAATATCACAAATAACTTAATTAAAAAAAAAAACTTAAGTTCATAATTTTTTTAGATTCTCTCAATTTTTCTTCTATCTCAAATTCTAGCCGTCAAAACTTTTCTTCTTCTTTATCTACCAATGAGGGGTGATGTAAGGTAAATTTTGACCAGAAATCACTCGTTCAAATTGTGATTTCGTCATCTATCACGACTTTGGTTATTTTGATATTCGGTCTTGGTGTGTTTTTTATTTCCCGTCTTAGTACGATGTTTATTTGATTCATCCTTTTTATTTATAGCAACTTTGAATTTGTATTATATCGATGCACTCTATCAATTTGAATGAATATCGTTTATTTTTTGCAAAAACAAACTTAAGTTCATAAGGAGACCAAAATAAATAAACAAACGTCCACGAATCATAGCTTAATTGACAAAAATATAGAAATTGTTAAGCCGGATGTCGTGATCGGGGTTCGAACCCCGACTCCTCCATGTGTGTGTGTGAGTTTCAATAACTATTGTCTTTTCGTCTTTCTACCCAAAAATATAATAAAAAACCAAATTTAAATCCTTGAATATAATAAATAAAAAAATAAAAGTTTCATTGTTCTATCCCTTATTCATCGGTTGTTGACTTTTTGGTTCACACTTTTATTCCTTAGTCATCATTTTGTCATTATCATCATCACACCATTAATCACAAATATTGTTCCGACCACCATGATGGAACCGGCCATTGTCCCTCACCTCAACATGAACACTAACCAACCCCCTCATTCTGAGCCTTTCAACAACAATGACATTGTTCATTCACCCCTGAAATTATGTGTGGGTTCTTCCTCTCGATCTGGTTCAATCCGGAGAAAAAGGGGTCGGCCGAGGATGTATTTTCTCGATGGCAACTTTTCTTTAATCTCAAGCCCAACTCAGGAAGCTACCAATACTTCTTCTTTTTCTTCAATTGCAAAGAAGAGTACTAGGGGAAGAGGAAGGCCTCGTGGATCTTTAAACAAGAAGAAGAAAGTTGAAGCGCCTAGTATGTTAAACTTTTTTCTTTTTCATTATTTAAATTAAAATTTTGTCGATTATTTGATTTTGATTTTTATTCCGGCTGTTTAATTTTCAGGAGTTAGTGGAACTGGTTTCTCTCAACATGTTATCCATGTTAACCCTGGTGAAGTATGAAAACGAACCACTAATTAATTTCAATGTTAAGATGTCATATATATGATTATTTTCCGTTCACAATGATAAAAAATTTAGTTAATTCATTAATTGAAATGCTCATGTGGACTTTGATGATGATAAAAACGTGGTTACTTGTATATGTTAAGATGTTAATGTAGATTTTGGTTACTTTATAAGTTGAAACGATAAATGTAGATTTTGATGATGTTAAAATGGTGGTTACTTTATATTATTCTATGATGGGAATGGTTCTAACAAATAATTTTACTTGTTTTATTTATAGGACATTGTTGCGAAACTTAAGACATGTTGTCAAGGAGGACCTAATATAGATATGTGCATTGTTTCTGCTCATGGTTTAGTTGGCACTGTCGCCCTTCATCAGTCCGAAAGAATTTTTATTTGTGAGGTAGTCGTTTTTACATATGTTTTTATTAGAATACATTCAATCTGATTAGGAGAAATTTCTATTGGTACTATGTTAACCGGAAGAGATAGAAAAATTGATGAAAGATGTGATCATATTGACAAAATCTTGGGATTTCAATATTATGTGATGTGATCTCCCTTTAAGTATTTTCCGGGTTGATCTCTCATGAATTAATTTAAAAGTTAGGATTTGGTTACCTTTTCTACTTGGCTTAAAATGAATGCAACGTGAAGATCTAATTAATAGTAAATATCGTGGTAAATGATATGTTCGAATAATGATGTAGATTATGAGTTTTTTAAATAAGCTAGTATAGTGTTATGATTTAAGTTTACTTTCCTTTTTATGTTATTTTTTATTTATGTGTTTTTGTATGCAAGTATAATTTTTATATTATAGTTACAATTTTGTGACTCTAAATTATGATCTTTCACCCCCTAGAGATCTTAAGTAGGATCACTCAAACAACAGTGGTGGGGGTCATAAAATTTAAATTATTATTGGTACCATTTAAGCAGATTTACTTTCATTATTGCAACTAGTTGTGTTTAAATTTTCATTGTGTACTTGTAAAAATGTCATTACCAGTATTGTGATAGTTGATTTACATAACTAAATGTGTTTTAGTTCAATTTTCTTACAAAGATGTTATTTGTTATCAGGGTCAATTTGAGATTTTATCCCTGTCAGGAATGTTAGAAGTATTTGACAACAATAATAGCTCTAAAAGAATGAGTTACTTTAAGGTGTCTCTAGTGGATCCTAATTCAAATGTGGTTAGTACCAACAAATGTTGGCCTACCACACCCAGCAGTGAGGATGAGCTTTTAACCTCTTTCACCCCTATTTCATGTATTATAATTGTGGGTACAGTGATTATTTGACCGGCAAAGATGAAAAATAAGACATTATTTAAAAAAATTCCAATTTTTCAGAAGAATAGGTATTCATAAAGACATAAATTCAAGAAAATATTCACATGAGTGTGAGAGTAGAAGTATATTACAGTGACTACATAAACTCCTCTACATAAGGATGATTTGATCACGACAAAATTGTAGTTTGTGAGCTTGCGAGTCGTCTATGTTAGATGGAGAGATGTTTTTTTTTCAAGTAGTCTAGCGGATAGAGAAATTCACCTTAAAATGTGAATAAATAAGGTGTCCGGAGTTTGAACCTCAGCCCTGCATAAATTATGCATTATCCCTTACCAAGCGAGCTAAGCTCACAGGGAATGGAGAAACGTGTTTTAATGAGAGAAAAAAGAGATAAAACTTTACAATTTTCTTATTACAACATATTTACATATATACTAAGACAACTCTAGATTTTATTTATAAGATAGTCTATATTTAAAAACCACATCAAGTTATTTTCTAGATTATATTTAGTTAAAAAAAAATTACATAAATATTTCAAGAAGTTATAGATTTATTTGATTCTGAAGTATATATAATTTGGTAGGTTTTTTTACTTCATTCTAATGCAAGCATAATATACTTTATGGTTTTACCTTTAGTTTCTTAGGAATATGGTTTTCTTTGTAATTTTTCATTTGTCCTGGTTTATAAGCACAGCTGAAAATGATATTCATAACCACCTATTGTCAATACTCACCCCACAAAAAACTCCCTCTAAATCAAACAACTTGTTCGCATCACTATAGCTGAGTCACACCTAAAAAGGTCCTATTCTAATACTCATTCAGATTCTACAACCTCTCAACCTCCGGTCCACCGAAAGAACACCAATTAGCTCAAATCAAAAACTTGAAACAAAAAACTGACTCCCGATCTCGAATCAAAATTGATCATCCCACCAGACTCCAGAACCAAATCAGAAGGGTACCCCACACCCTCGATCCACCAGAGAAACACCATAACTAGCCAACCAAGATTGTGACTACATACCAACTCCCGATCTCAAAGCAAAAGCAAATGGCCCACCAGAATCCAAGACTCAAAATTTGTAAGGCAGCCGACATGATGTGAGGTGGTGCAAGCATAGTTCATATCATAAAGGAAAAAGACTCAGCTCAAAGGACCCGAACACTCAAAGCACCCAAAACACCAAAACAACCCAAACATAACAAGAGCTAGCGACAGCAAATATGGACCCAAAAATAGAGACGGCCTACAACATAAACACCAAAGACTCACTGCCCACAAAAACACCACTAAGACTATCACCTGCTTTCTTAAACAGCGTCTACCACTCCCTCTTAATCAGCTCTTGTCCGCTAAGCGTTCCGACCCCAAATCTGACTCCACATAATCCACAACCACCCCATCCAAACCACGTCATAACAACCCCACATACCACCACGAAAAAACCACCCCTCCATGAACTCTCCCAACCATCAAAGAGCACAACTAACACTCCACACAAAATATGCCTAGGATCCAAACCCGAAACCACCTATAACTACCACGATCACCACTACCAACAACCTCAGTTTCAACACCACCATTGTGACCACCACGTATCACCATAACCAACACCACAAGATATCCACGGAACAGAACAGCTCCAAAGTGAACATGAAACCAACCACCGTTGTTACTCCACCCTCCACCACCCAAGACCCATTGATTAGGGTGGAAGGTGAAGACTTTTCAAGAAAAGTTTGAACAGTTGTAGCTGCTGACACTGAAAATGTTGGTACCAAAAACGTGATCTCCTCTTCTGAGAAATGGGGAAAAATCTCCTTGTAGAAGTGCTATTGGAGAAGAATGATAGGTTGTTTCGGTATATATGGAACATGTTTGTTGCAGTTTTGAGCGTGGATGTTAACATTGAAGAGTTTGAGGTGAAACAGTGGCATGCAAAACAGCACCACCACCTCCTCAGTAGCACCACCGCTGCCAGCCACCACCCTCACCTCCTCTCACGCACACAACATCAGCACCACAACCACAACATCAGCACCATCACCTCACACCACCAACACCGAAATCTACAACACCACTGTCACCTCCTCACAGCCCTACCATCACCTCCTCACACCACCATCACCTCCTCCACAACATAGATCTGGATTGGATGGAAACACAACAAAAACGGAACCGGACCTAACACCGTAGACACTCCGAACATAGAACCACCAAGAAGGGAAGAGTACGGTGGTGCGGAGGCGTAGTCCCGTTGCACCACCACGGCCGTAGATCTACATTTGACCCGCCAAAATTGGATAAAGGGAAGAAAGCAAAAAGTTTTGTCTAGAGAGAAGTTGTGTTTTTAGCTTTTTCTTGCTCAACCTACACTTGGTTCTTAATCGCCAAGCTCATCCCACTTTGCTATCTTAAGATGGAGAACTAGGGCACAATCCCCATGGACTCGACAAAACTATTCTCCCTACCAACTCTACCATGTTTCCTATTTTCTCGGCCACTCATCTATTATATCGACAACGACTTGTCCACTCACATATTATCTCGAACATCTCCCATAGCTCTTGGATTTAGAGGCTTCCCCCATAATTGGAAAAGAAGTTATATTCTTTCCTCTATAAATAAGCTTGACATTATTCCCCAAAAAATGACTAACTCTCTCATATTATATACTAAACCCTCTGACCTTGATTACGACACCATTGTTGGCAAGGTGCCCCCTAAGTGTCTTAGCATGAACATTTGGTGCCCATTGTTGGATCACAGTAAAACTCTTCCTCGGTCATACCTTGTAGGTGAGAAAATCACAAGAAATGGGGGTTTGAATTTTGATGTATTTTGAAGAAAAAAAATATCGTGTTCGAATAAAATAGGTTTGGTTAAAACATATTTAATTGAAATGTGTGAATAGAGAAAACAATACAAGTAATTTGTACCTCGAGTCCTCCCTTTACAAAATTATTTTGCCTCAAACCCCTTGAGGACTTAATCCACCGTAACATGAACTGCTTACAAGCACTAAGGTATGTTCTTATCTACCTGACAATACCTTAGTTTTTTTTTTAAGTTAAATTAACCTACCTAAATTGTCATCGGTGGGAATCAAATTTAGGATCTTTTGAGGATGACCACACTCTAAAGTACCAAGCCAATACTACTTTGTCAATCCAAGTAGGTTAATACTTTAGAAGATTTCTTTCTACAAAGATCCAACTAAGCTAAGTCTCTTTGTCTTTTCAAAGTCCGGGTAGAATTTAGCCCTTTGAGGAGTTACAAACGATGGTAAAATACAACGATTCTGTTGGTGTGGACAAATTACTCTCACAAAGAGGGTAATATAGTTTATAGCTTGATACAAATGTTATCTTTCAACAATGAAAGTGTATAGCAGTGAGTTGCACTTATAAATTTCTTTAAGTTTCTCTTGAGAGCATATTTGAGTCAGATTTGATTATTTATAGTGATTTTTAAGGTAATACAGTTTAGAATGAGTTTATTTAAGTTGAAATCGGGTTAACCCAAAATATATGTGGAATATATTTAGTGACTTTCTTACTACTGAAAAATAACTTTTTTTACTCAGTTTTTTGCTAAATAAAAGAGGTAACACTTTTTTTTGGTAAAAAAAGGTAAAATTACCAAAAAAAAATTAAACTCAAACCTTAGTGTTTAAACACAGCTATATGTCCCTTTCAAAGCACAAAATTTTCTGATTTTAACTCATCCTTCATGAAATAAAAAACATTGTTATATTATTCGAACATATTTTTGAATCTTGTTTAACGGCTATCAAATTACCTTCTTGACGTGATTAAATTATTGGTATGATCATAAATTTAGTTTAAAATTAATTGTTTTTCTTTTGATTAATACTATTGAAATATGAATACTGCTCTCCCCTGCATAAAACACTCCCGTCTTCCATGATTTTCAAAAATGTCCATGCGTGAATTAAGTCACGCAGCGTGACTTAACTCACGCATCTTATAACCTCTGTGTGACTTAAGTCACGCACCACTTGCATGTGCGCGAGTTAACTCACGTGCGTTGGTCGATGATCATAACTCAAGAACACACGTTTTTGTGGACGGTGGTCAGTTTTCAACCTTCAATCTACACGTTTTTTACACCATTTACACGTTTTTTTTTACCACATTTATGTTTTTTTATAACTTATATTACCATTCTCACCTATAAATACCCCTTCATACTTCCCTATTTTCTCACATCATCTCACTTTCTCTCCCTCCTCACTGTCTTCCTCTATTTATCTTCTTTTTTGTTTCTTTCAATAGTCTCTAGTCACTTGGGATAAATGGTGATCAGTTTTGAGGAAAATAGTGAGTAGCCGACTTGAGGAAGTGATCGACCCTTGAGATAAAATTATATTTGCTTCTTTTCACACCAAAATCTTTTTACCGTGGGTAAAAAGAATCTTCTTGGGGTATAAAAGGAACGGGATTTAGATTTAGCTCAAGGGTTGATGATGTATTTCTCCTAAGAATGTTGCTCACTATCTTCCCCATGATTGATCACTATTTACCCCAAGTGGGTAAGAAGAACTTTTTACCCCAAGAAGGTAAAAAGAAAATAAGTAGATTATTCAGTGAATTCAAATAAATGTATCAATTATTGTACCAAATAGATTAATAAAATGAGAAGTTGTTATATGTATTTATTTTGTTCATTTCTTTTTATTTATATTTGCTTTTATTTTCTAATTGTGTATTTAATGAATAAATCCGAATAAATATTAATTTAGTTCATTTCTTTTTATTTATATTTGTATTTATTTAATGAATAAAGTGGACAAATAAATTAGAATAAAGTGAACAAATAATTGTGTGAATAAATTCGAATAACCTCGCATATTAATTAAATTCGAATAAAAAGTCTAATTAAACTCAGTGTGAAATCGAATAAAGTTGCGTATTGAATAAATTCAAATAAAAAGTCTAATTAAACTCAGCGTGAAATCGAATAAAGTTGTGTATTGAATAAATTCGAATAAAAGTTACATTTACATTACAATACATAAAGTTCCTAAATATGTCATATCATTACATTACATTACGTTGGGAAATGCACCTTCCAACTACAACAATAATCTTACCTTTGAATGGGGTAAATTTAAACTTGCCAAACAACAACTCTCAAGCATTCACCCGGAAGTTCTATTGTTTCATTCAATAGATTAAATTCGTGTTAGCTTGGTTTAAATGATGGTATTCAAGTGTCAACAGAATGAGGTTCATTCCTTGACATTTCAATACCGTCATTTAAACCAAGCTAACAAGAATTTAATCTTTTGAATGAAACAATAGAACTTCTGGATGAATGCTTCGGTTTGGCAAGTTTGAATTACCCCATTCAAAGGAAGACAATTGTTATAGTTGGAAGGTGTAGTTCCCTACCTAATAACGATATTCAAGCGGAATCAGACTTATATAATACATTTGGGTTGCACCTTCAAACTACAATAATCATCTTACCTCTGAAATGGCAAATTCAAAGTGGTTAAACTCCAGGACTCCAGCATTCGTCCGGCAATTCCATTGTTCCATTCAAAAGATTAAATTTTATTGCACCTTCAAACTACAATAATCATCTTACCTCTTCCATCGTCGAGCGTTGGACGTTTATACCGAATGTATTCCACTCTTCTTGTGTCTCCGGGGTTGACTCCTTGGTTGAATTCATTCAACTGATCCTTGAGACCTCTTAACGTTACACCAAGGCACTGAACCTTCAACCTATGAGGTTCTCCGCCATTGAATTGTGCATGAACGTCGATCCACCCGACCATTGTTTCAAATCTACACAATAAGAAATTAAAAACAATCAATGAAAAACTCATTCAAACCTTTCATCAAACCCTAAAACTCATAACTACAACATTAACATGCAAACATCTTACTATAATTAAGTAAAATAAGTCATTTGAATGTAACATTGTATCATTTCTTGTAAGCAAAATCAAAATTTAAACAAACCTTAAATCTAAAAAAATTCTCTAAAACTCAAAACCTACAACATAAACATGCAAACATCTAAACATTTAAGCAACACAGGTCATTTTCATGTAAACATTGTATGATTTCTTGACAAAAAAACAAAAATTTAAACAAACCCTAAATCTAAAAAAATTCTAATTTAAGAGAAAAATCTAACATATAAACATAAAAGATTAATGGTATTTGATTATGAAAACTTACTTGTTATTGGAGTGTTGTTTGATTTGAACTTGAAGGAATTTTGGATTTGATGATTTGAGAGAGATTTTGGAGATTTTTTTAGATTTTAGGTGAGAAATGAGAAAATAAGGTGTTCTGCCTTGTTTAAGACAGGGCGTAGCGTGAGTTAACTAACGCATAATTTTACACTTATGTTAGTTAACTAGCGCATGGTAAAATAGGCAGGACTGCAGGGTGGGAATATTTTGTGCAGGAGGAAGAACACTAATCTTGGAATATTGAACCATTCATACTAAACAAATTTAATACTACCTCTAACTTTGTGTTGTACTACTCAACTTTCAAATAAAGTTTTCTATTTTTCGTCAGTGTATACATCAGTGATTTAGATGTAGCCACGATAAACTCGTTTTTAGCGGCAGACAGTACTTTAAGCTGATATCTTGTCATTCTCCAAATTGTCTTTATCCCTATCTTCTTAGAAAAGTTCGAGAGAATTTTCATATAATGAATAATACTGAAATTTCACTTTTAATTAACCATATAAAAATTTGAAATCAATATTAGAGGGAATTGAATTCAAAGACTTGGTTATAGAATTTACATAGCCTACATCAAGCATATCTTGCTCAATATATTCATGATTATATTTATAGGGTACTAGTACTACCTCAAATTCTGGAGAAGCATATTGTTGTTGCTTTTTCATTTGAGAGTGGTTTTCTATTACAAAAATATGCACAGAAAGTTAAATCATGAAAACATTCACACAAAGCTAAGTTGCATACCAAAAACTAATATTGAGTCACTTCAAATAATGTACATCTGAGAGAAACACAGAGTGTGTGCATTAAGGGGGGAGATGCTACACCACTTGCTCATAACTCGTCTTTGGACCTTGCATCTCTTCCATGTTCATCAAAGGATGCATATGCTTTAATAATTGACTCATATATTTTAATCCCTTTCAAGTATTCATTTTTGTGAAGATACTGCATAGAGAAAAAGCAACACACAAGTCAAAGTTGAACTCTAAACTAAATGCAGGTACAATAAGGTGCAAAAGTAGAATACAACGATGTTCTGGCACAACCTTCTCCAAGTAGAGTACAACCTTAACTCAGACAAACCTACAAGATTTTTCAGAATACAAAGTCTGAGGTAGTTGTTATATATTCATTGACTCTTTTCTTGCAAGTTTATGGTGATTCGTGAACACTTTCATTTCCAAGAAACTTATCTCTGACCTGGCAAATAAGCCGTAGCAAAAGAGGCTAATTCAAGCAGAATATGCCAACAACTGGATTAGTATTGCTAAGAGTCGCAATGTTAAGTGGGAGGTATCCTACACAGAAGTATAATTAATAATCCTACAGTACAGACAATGACATCGCTTGCGTCAATAAGCATACAATTAAGAACACAATATATTATAAGAATCACCTCATTGTGGTCATGGAGTAGAATGGGAGTGTTTGCCATAGGTGAGAATCCAATTGTCGGCAATCCAAGATTGCGGAAAAAGCGTCCATCTGTTGAGGCAGGAAAAACCTCTGGCTTATGAAGTTTCCCACCAGCCTCTTCAATGGCATTTTTTAACAATGCCCACCATGGATTGGAACTGTCAGTTTTGGTGAAGACTGGTTTTCCGGACGCATCATGCACAGATATCTTTTCTTTGAACTGTTAGAGCTAAAAGATGTTAGAGGAAGAATCTAATAAGGGGTAATTTGTTCTCAAAAAAAGGAAATTCATAAAATAAGTAATCACGTTATGTATGAAATTTTAGGAACTGTCATAACATTAACCTTTTCACAGAGAAAAGAAAAGAGGATAAAATTGCAGAAGATGAAGGCAATGATCTGATATGTTCTAATATATATATATATATATATATGTTACGTCCAAAAAAAGAAAAAGAAAGTTTCAAGTTTAATGGCTGCAAATTTTTATAAAAATGAAAGACGAAGCAGACATCCATTAGCGGAGAGTATCGTGTATTTACAATACATGGATGATAAAAATATAAAACAAAGTGGATAATTAGCTCCTTACAGTGAAAGACATGTTGCGCGAAGTAGGCGCCCACTCTTCAGCAATTCGCCTCTCCAATGATTCTGTATCAGCAGTTGGTGGCACTCTAATATCAAATCCAGCTTCTGCTTCAGATGGCTGCAAATTCATGACAAAACCCTGGTGCACATAAAAAAAATAAAAATCGAATAGAATCATTACGGGGGAATTCAACCTTGATAGTTGATCAAATTTCTTAATGTGCGAACACAAAAACATGTGAAATGAAGTGTCGTTTCAAAGGTAAGCACAGATTGTTAGCAGACTCCATTACAATGTATAATTAAATTATGATTAATCATATAATAAGGAAAAGGTTATTGAGCAAGAACATGTTTTCCATCATCGTATTCAATTCATGGACTACTCAATCTTAAATATTACATAAAGTTTTAAACTGTTGTCCACAACCATGATTGCGGCCGCAACATCAAAGTTTTAGACTGGTCACCTGATCAACTGCAATGCAATTCAATTTGCACTTGTTTGCAATATCATAGATTGTGATATAACGACACGTAACTATAATATAAAGTTTTACATTATACAAGACCATGAGACATGTTTGATCACATTGATGGAATACCGGAGTCCATTGACTTACAGTTGGAGATGGAGTTCCAGCTTTCAAAAAGGCCATGTTAATAGAAACAACATCCCCGTCAGCTTTCAAGCCGGCCCTGATCAAGTCGAACTGTGAGGCTCGATACCTTTGGATACTTTCAATACTCTTCAAAAGATTCTCCATAGCAGAATTATCATAAAGCTTGGACCCATGTCCTGGAGCCCCAATGGCCTTGATCACCAGCCACCATGGGCTCCTCTCTCCATAGAATGCCCTGTAATGCTCATCCGGGGAAGCCAGCCCTGTTTGTTTGTGAGTAAATGAAAAGTAGAAGTGAGTTTAATAATGAGAAGGATTTCAAGCCAATGCTACAAAGGTATATGTATATCATCACCAAATTAGTGTGTTAAGGTGAGCTTTCAATAGAAGTTATTTTGCATGAAATTGATTTCATAAATTAATAAATCTGAGTTTGAGGCAAAGAAATTCATATTTGAACTATTTCACTCTAAATGCAAGCTAGATGCAACAAAGTTTAAAAACTTCACACAATTCTTTTCACTTATCGTCGATCTGAGTGTTGGAAGCAAAATAACAGTAACTAAACAGTACTTCTACAAAAAAAAATCAGTTTTATCTCAAGGCAGAATCAATTCTAATGACTTCCAAAGTAAAACCAAACACGCTTGGCACGCGTTTTGAAATCTTCAAGTCACCGCGCAGCCAATTGAAATTACTCTTTCGAGCTTCAACCTATCAAATGCTAAGTACGTGGTCGCCATGTGTTCCAAACACGCCATTAATCCTATGCACTATGCAGAAAAATTTATTCACTAAATTTTTCCTTCAAATACCTAAAAGCTAGAACCTAGCCAAATCAGTTTTCTAACAAACATTTTGTAACACAAACAACCAATTGGATTGCTTTACTACTTTAAACTTGAACTTCCTTCGTTCACGAGTGCCACATCTGTAAAAAGAATATATCAAATGACACCTAAAAGCTAGAAATTTGAAATTCCTTCCTTACTCTATACAATGTGAATATCAAATTGGTTCGTAATTTTTTAAAAAAATTTGCAAGTTGGTCCCAATTTTTTTAAACTTTCAAACTGACCCCTAAAAAATTGCAAAAAAAAACTATAAATTAACCCCTAAAAATTTCAAAAATTGCAATTTAGTCCCTATTTTTCAAATTTCAAGTATGGCTCAAAACTTTTAAAATTGATAAAAATAACCCAAAAATGTTAACAATACATTTTTTTATTACTCTATCCAAACAAAATCATTTAGAAATGAAAGAAATTCAATTGAATTATTTGAATTACCTAAAATTCTAAATTTCCAAAATTTCCTATTACTTCATCCAAACACGCCTCATGTCATCAAGGAAAGATTTCCTTAGGTGTGTAGACAAAGTGACAAACATTACCTTAAAACTCACACACAACTTCTCTTTGAATTGAATAGATAGAGATAAGATACATTAGCACATAAATAACCACAATGTTTAAAGTACCTTCATCAAGCACTACACCAACATTCAATTCCTGAAAAACCTTCGAAAGCGAAAACTTTTCAGCACCATCATGACCACCAACCTCCTCATCAGGAGCAAAAACCAAATAAACAGTCCTCTTAGGCTGAAAACCCCATCCTTTAAGAATCCTAACAGCTTCAAGATACTGCATACCAACACACTTCATATCCTGTGACCCTCTTGCATAAATCCTTCCTTCATCATCCACATGGGCTTCAAATGGATGATGATCCCACTTGTCGTGCTCGGCGGGGACAACATCAGTGTGAGAGTGGAGCATAATGGATGGAAGGTTTGGATTTGTTCCTGTCCATTTAAGAAGGATTAGTGGCTTTCCGGATACAAATTCAATGGTTTGAGATTGGAGTGAGAGAGAGTTGGCTAGTGTTGTTAGGAAATTGGTAGATTGAGTGTAGTTTGGAGTTGGATGGTCTGTTCTAGTTTGTAGATATTGTTGGAAACGTGATATTATGTTTGATTCCTCTGAAGATGCTTCAACATATGTTAATGTTGTTGTTATTGTTAACAGAAAAGATATAAGGAGGATATTTTGGCGATTGAAAACCATCTTCTGCTGCTGGTGGTGCTGAGTGATGACTCCTTACTCTTGAACTTGTTAGTTTTGCTGTTTATCACCACATGGCGTTGACAACCTCAAACGTGTATGATTCTTTTCTGGATTTTAGTTATATTCTGTTAAGTAAGGGAAAATGAAACCAAAAAAGAGAATAGAAAGTCACTCTTTTTTTTAATGTTTTTAAACCAAAGTAACTTATTAATAATTTATTACTTATGCTTGACCATGTATCCTTTCCTTTAGACAGAGCTTGAGCATCTATCTTATAAATATTATATTTTATATTAAATAAATAAATTGTGAGTAAACAATCAATTTTATTATTAAACTATAACTTTCTTATCAGTTTAGTCCTAAAACTATTTTTTTTTTAAAAGTTTAGTCCTAAAACTATTAACATTAACAAAATGTCCCTAAACTATGAAAAATACATCAATGTAGTCCCTAAACTATCACGAAAAACAACTAATTTTGTCGATTGAAGAGCTAAATAGTTGAATTGGAAAATAGTTTATGAACATTTTAGTTGATTTTCCTTTCAAAAAACATTTTAGTCGATTTTACTAGTTTAAGGACAAAATTGATGAGATGGTGATAGTTTAGGGACTACTTGACTTTTTATTCAATAAATAATTTATTATTCTAGTTGGAATCTACTTACTCATATTAATTTATAGAGTAACTAAAAAATCCAATCAAAATGGTAACAAATTTAAAAATTTAAAAGAAGTTGAATACACACTTTCCAAGAGAATATTACTACATTGGTTTCCTTAATTTGTGATTTTAGAGCATCCACACTAAGGTAGTAAAGAACATTGTTGAAGATATTTGAAGAAAATCAACAAATCAGAAGAGATTTGCCTAATAGAAGATGTCATTTCAATGAGGATTTATTTTATTTTATTTTTTTATGGAAAGGTAAAGGATATATATATATATATATATATATATATATATATATATATATATATATATTTGTTTTTTGAATAAAAAGGATATATATTGTTAAAACTAACATTTGAACTTATTTTATCTAAAGAGCCTAGCGGCGAAACTCACATACACTAAGTGCTGAGAAGTGAAAAATTAAAAATTTGAACCTGTGCCCCTACTTATCAAATGTCCCTGCAACCTTTTACCATATGAGCTGAACTTTTGAGACTAACCTTTGTATTTATACTTAGAGCTGTTAATAACCATTTGATATCATACACCTAAATTTTATAACAGCAGCAGACAGACAGTGCAACAAGCAAGCATACAGTCTTACATGTGCCAAATTTATGGTTAATTGACTATTAGCTTAAGGCTAAACACCAGCTCTAATGTGACAGCAACCTAGGTAACCCCAACTCTGCCTAAACATAATCATCTTCAAAGCGAGATCAAATCATCAAATCATGACCAAAACTGAACAGTCACTGCCAAACAAAATATTCCTCCAATATACTCTGCATATCCATGTAAACCATATGCTCCAACATTTGCTTCTAACACGTAACACCAACAAATTCTTTACTCTTACGCAAGAGCTATGAGGTTTTATAATTCTGAACTCTTAGCAAAAAATCATGAATTATGGAGAAAGGAAACTTAGGAAAATTCCCTAGTGCATTAATAAAGCTGACATTTATTATTGGCTTTAGGAAAATGCTAAAAAAATTATAAAATCTGACATATTTTAGCTTATCCTTTTCACCAGTTGCTTCCCCATATCTCCATGCTGACCAACACTGCGCATAAAATGGTGTGGTTCACTCTCTGCACTACTTTGATTCTCATCGACTAAATGAACTTTCTCAAATTCCCTTTCCATGCACTTAGAACACCAACTGTAATAATATTTATATTTCTGATAAATCTAGAATTTTTGTTTTCAGAAATTCACTTTGGTAATTGATACAGAAGCATAAAAGCTAGAAAGAAGACAGTCTATTACCTTCATTTTATGGTAAATTAGTGTAAAAAGCCTTTGGTTGCATGTCAATTGGTCTCCCATCCATGATTTGTAACAAAATACCGCTTCCATTCAATTTGAATATTGAAGCACATTGTGTAATAAGTTAATTCCACTTACCTATATTTTTTTATGGGGGTAAGTAATAAAAAAAGGATTATGACATAAAGTTACTGAATAAATGAATCAGCCTTGCCTATATGATGATTTTTGAACTGATTCAAAACATTTCCTGAGAAATCAGAATAAATGAATTGCCAATCAAATATAATGGTTAGAGTACGAAAGTAATTACCAGAATAAGTATTCCAAGAAGCACAAAGAAGGAACTGCCGGTACTCTTCCTTAGTCCAGCTCATGACAGGGTAACTTAGTTTTGTGTGCGTCCCTCTGGTGACGGTGCAGCAAAGTAGCATGATGGGTCTCTTTGGGTAGAGGTTACAAACTTATAATGCAGATGCAACAATAGGAAAAGAATACATTAAACACCAGAGTCCAGAACAACAAAGCTTGACAAAACTTAGCTACATTCATATTTATATATAACCAACCCGACTTGTAGTGGGTGCAAGATTAAAAAATCTAATTATTTGTAAACAAAACAGTAAGTCTTTGGGGGTAGTTGCCCCCATTTAGTACATGTATATCTGTCTCTGATTTGGAGCGTGACTCGAGTGACCTAATAGTGGGTGACCCAACGGATCTTGGAAAGACACCGATACTATCTTCGAATTTGGTTGGGATTAACTCACCCCTATAATAGCATCTTATAAGGTGACGGATGTCTCTCACTCAAAAATATTATTCTAAACCATATCACGTCTAACGTGACACTCTCAATAGAGCATCCTTATTTTATAATCAGCCAACCAAATTCAATCAAAGGGTACCTCATTTAGTCACAACCCTTAAATTTTCTTTTTCCACATATTGATTACCAGCTTTTGACAAGGAAAGTCAAATAGAAAATGGTGAGGCAAAACTAATGGGAGAGGAATCAGATATTGAATTGAATGCATACCACAGATTACCAATAGTCCTTACAGGAGCAAGACCCATCTTTGAAATGATGAAATCTATATCCATCTCTCATGATAAGTTCCCTTGAGGTAACTAAAGACAGAAGCTTTATTACCAAGTGACAATCATCGCATACTCGAAGATTCTTCATTACATGTATTGGCATCCAAGATGGAAGGTTAAGCAACCCAAAAGCAAAGGCCAGCTTTTCACTGTGATATTTCTTACTCCTATGAACAGAAGAGTCTACACTAATATATTTTCCAGTATCTTCAATCATCTTCATCATCTCCTCCAGTTTTAAATAAACTTCCTTTATCTGTGGATGACTGGTTTCATCTACAGTGAAAACATGCACTCTGTTATCAACCTCTATCCAGCTACAACCCCGACTCGTTCGAATTCCTTTCACTTTCATAAGTTTTCTCATATGAGCAACATTGTCTAACTCTCCAGATTCACTATACATATTTGCTAAGAGGACATAACCTTCGGAACCTTCAACATCTAATTCCATCAACTTCTTTGCAGCAGTTTCTGCTAGCCTCAAATCATGATGGACTCGGCATGATCCTAGTAGCGCACTCCAAACAGTGGCGTTTGGCTTAAAAGGCATTCCTTCTATCAAATCCTTGGCTTGTTCTAGTAACCCTGCTCGTCCAAGAAGATCTACCATACAAGAAAAGTGCTCGTTTGTCGGAGAAATGCCGAAAACTCGAGTCATGGAATCGAAGTAATGTTTGCCTTCAGCTACAAGCCCCATGTGGCTGCAACCAGATAAAACAGAAACATAGCTAATATGATTGGGTTTACATTCTGTCTTCAACATATCCTCAAAAGTATCAATTACTTTCCTACCTAAACCATTTTGAGCAAATGCTGCAAGCATAGCATTCCAGGAAATCAAGTCTTTGTCATCTATTGAGTCGAAAGCATTCTTTGCTTCTTTGATTAGTCCACATCTTGAATACATAGTAATGATGCTATTTGCAACAGAAACGTTCAAACTGAGTCCAAACTTTGTAGCATGAGTTATTACTTGCATTCCAAGTTTAACTATAGCCAAATCAGCGCAGGCCCGGATTGAAGTTGTGAACGTGATCCAATCTGGTTGGACTCCGTTACTCCTCATTGAAACATACAGCTTGAGACCTTCTTCAGAGAAGCCATTTTGAATGTATGTGCTTAACATGGAGTTCCAAGTAACGATATTCCGTTCAGGCATCATATGAAAATACTCTCGGGCTTTGTCGATGTCTCTGCTTCGAGAGAATGCAGTGATCATGGAAGTCCATGATATGGTATTTCTAAGAGGCATTAATCTAAACATGAGATCAGCTTTGTCAGTATCTCCACACTTTGCATACATTGTAATGATTGCATTCCCTACAGGAGCCGAGGAATCCATCCCACTTTTGATTGTATATCCATGAAGTAGTTCCCCGGTAGCAACATAATCTTGACCCGAACAAACCCCAAGAACGGTGGGGAGAATAAATTCATCCAACACCACAGAACTCTGTCTCATTTGGTTAAACAATATCAAAGCATCTTCGCCAAGGCCAAAATGCACCACACCAGTGATCAAAGAATTCCATGAAACATGATCGTGTTCCCTTAAACTGTTAAACAAACGCTTAGCCAAATCTAAGCACCCACATTTGGCATACATATCTATAAGACCATTACCCAAAACCATATCCAAGCTATGTTCCATGCGAAGAATCCGAGCATGCAAATGAGCACCCCATTTCAAATAAAAAATGCTAGCACATGCACTAAGTACACTGCCATAAGTCATAAAATTCGGGCTAAAACCCTGATTACACATCTCTATAAACATGGCAAGACACTGAACCCCAAAACCATGTTGAGAGAAACTCGAGATCAACGTATTCCAAGAAACCTCATCACGTTCAGGCATTCTGTTGAATATCTGAAGAGCTTTATAAGGTCCATACATTTGAGAATAACCATAAATCATACTATTCCAACAAAACAAACTCGGTCTCTCAATCTCAAAGAAAACCATCTCAGCCAAATCAACATCTCCACACTTAACATACATACCCACAACCGAGTTCTGAATACAAGTTTCCCTCCCAAAACCTAACTTGCTCGCCAAAGCATGTAACTGAATAGCCAACCGACTATCTCCAAGCGATCCACAAGCTTTCATTACACTCGTAAAGGAAAAGGGATCGTAATTTTTCCCTCCGTCATTTGTATCCCTTATCATTAAACTAAAAGTCTCAATACTACGTGAATGAAAGCCATTTTGACTATAACCCGATATCATCGTAGTCCACGAAACAGAATCTTTAACTCTAACAGGCATTTCGTCAAACAGCTTCTCTGCACCAGTCATTCGACCAGAACTAACCAAAGCACGAATCATTGTATTCCAAGTAAAGATATTACGATGATGGGTCTCTTGAAAAACTTGAAAAGCATCATGTGTTAAGCCGCAGTTGGAGTACATGTGGAGAAGATTGTTGAGCAAGAAAAGGGAAGAGTCTAAACCAGAGAGAATGAGTTGAGCGTGAAGTTTGCGAGCAATGTGTGGGGATTTGTGGGTGAAGCTGCATTGCTTGAATGCGTCGTAGAATTTTTGAGATATTTGCATGTATGACATTTTTGGTTTTTTGAACTTTGGTCATATCATTATGCATGTCTTATTTTCAGCCAAAATATAACCTTTGGCATATTCAATATAGTATTCTACTTTACAATTTTCATCCAAAAACAATAGTCAATAAAGTATTTGATAAAGGTACTTTAGTAAAATTATTTTTCTCTCTTTTAATTATATATTTGTTTTAATCCATGTCAATTGCTCGTTCATTGTGGAATTTTTATTTTGTATAAACCAAAAATTGGTAGCTTATTTTATTAAGAACGGAAACATTTAACAAATCACCCTCCAAATCACTCTTACATGAAAAGGTACAAAATAAAAAGTTTCCAATAATCCCTAAAAAAATTTGTCTTCTCAAAATCTCTGCTCTCAAATTCGAGGTGATTTAGGAGAAATCCTACAAAATAATGCAGGTTTTTCCGACTTCTTTCAAGATTCATATGATATTTTGTATGTCGAGTTATATGCTACTTAATATGGGCTTTAGTTGATCAAAGGTTTGGAGATTACTAATTTAGTTTGCTACTCTGATTTTCTTCATTACATTAACCTCGTTAAAGGTCACTTCTTGAAATTTAGGAAAAAAGAGTTAATTTTTTATTAAACTTTCATAGATTAAATGTGAATAACTATTTTTTATTTGATTAATTTAGTCAAATTTTACTTATATTTTATTATAGGAGTATAAAATTTAGTCAATTTCCAAGGTTATATTCCTAAATATATTAGAGTTATGATGAATGATATACTAATCACATGTACCAGTGTTTGCTTCGCAAGCACCGAGAAGGAAATAGGATTGACAAAAGAATCCTAATAGAGAGTATTCACAAGTCCGATTATGAGAAGGCAATATATAATACATTATCATATTAGTTTGAGCAAGGCAAGAAGGGAAAGGAAGTTTGCTCGGAGAGAACAACGCTTTGCTCATGGTCCAAGGGAGAAGGTATCGGGAGTTGCCATGTGCGGGGCACATGGATTGCTATCTCATACGCAAGGGCGCATGAGAAAAACCCCTCGTGTGCAAACTTTGCAGTTTTCGATCCTTTTTCAAGTGTTCTTCCGTCTTACAATACCTTGGAACTTAAAAAAAGAATCTTCACTTTGTATTGTATTCAAATGTCATCTAAGAACTATAGATATTCAATCTTCATATCCTTGATCCCTCACTTGATGTATTGTTTTGTCGATTTACATGATTTCACAATAAAAATACTCAAAACACCTATGAAGTTGTATGACTTATGATAAAACTGAATTATTACGACTCGAATGAAAACAATACAAAAAGATCCTCAAACCAGAGACAACTCCTCTAATTGACTTCTAATTTACCTTCAAATGCAATGAAAAAAACTAAAAACATAACTAAAAACGTCATATGTTACTCCATTATCACAACCCCAAACTTAAACTGTTGTTTGTCCTTAAGCAATAAAATAGTAAGAAGTTAGAATTTACTTGAATTTGATGATGGAACGTACATTTCCAGATATGGCGCTCAGACTGTTACTCTTCTCACTTCCAGGTTTGACTAACTTACCACTTCCAAGCAAGCGGGAAAGGCTTAGAGAAGATACTCTTACTTTCAACCACTTACAATTCCAAGATACCCGTATGTACTATGTACCTCCTAAAGTTAGTGGGACTGGTCAAAGTATTTGCCAAACTACAATCGTCATGTGATTATACCTTGCTACGAGATTGAATTAATTCTAAACAGACATTTTAAGACACATATCTCCACACACACACATATAGAGGTCTTTTCAAACTTATAATGTGGCTTAGGTTAATGATTTTCTATTTGAAAAACTTTCTTACAACCTGTAGCTTTGATTCAAAATCCGTCACAACCAATGTTATGAGGTATTAGCTTTTATTCAATAAGAATATGGGTACTAGCATAACTTCTTATTCTCTTTTTTTTTTAAGAGACCAAAGTTTTATTGGCTCTTTTTTTTTTAGACCATCATCCTCATGTTTTTTCTACATTTTATTTCTTCATTTTTTTCTTTTCATAACCAAGTTCTTCAAGTACCCTACCCCAAACTTATGATGTTGTTGATTTCAAAGATCAATCCCAAACTTAGTTTCAAATCATGACAAGTATTTTACTAATCTATCTAACTCTAAAAGAAATCAAACATATAAATCATTGTAGGATTCAAAACTTGTGACATGATTCAAGTCGCATAAATAACAAAGAAAGAAAATTTACATGGAAGCGCAAAGTGATTTTACAAAAGATGCATCAATAATAATAAAAGGTGGCTTGAAAGATTCGATGTACCAGACTGAGATCAACAATACCAATTGAAAGTAGGATGATATGAGATCTAATATCAAGGCCATTCTGAAGCTACTCAAGAACGAACCATAGACTTTAACCCATTTATTTTTGTTTTGGTCTTGTAATCTTAATTTGCATATAAATACTTATCTTGCTTCTGAATGAATAATTTTCTTATGCATTTCCTTATAAATTAAACATCTTTTCTGCTCTCATTTTATTTTATTTTTATGACAAAAGGGAAGTAGGAATTGAAAAATATTTAATTTTGAGTCTAAGCACAAAGGAACTTAGAAAATTTTAAATCGCTTATATATTAAGTCAATCGTGCTCTGACTATTTAAACTTGACTCTAAAAAGTTTTTATACTCTGATATGGGCTTAAAGTTTAATTAATTTATCTGAATAAGATTTAGGGGGAACTTACAAACCTCACTCTTTAGATTATGACTTAGAAGGAGCTTACAAGCTTTAGAATCATCTTAGGTCTGGTTCTCTGTGTGACCAATTTCGGTGATATAGTTTAACTTAAAAAAAATAAAATTGTCTTGCTAGATGAATTAAATTATAAAATCTCAACCATTTATTTTTCAATCCACATGAATTTATAATTTGGCATTTCATCTTTTGAAACACACCCACTTGTTGTAGTTCATTTAAAAAAAATTGGAAAAGAAATTTAAAAAGTTACTGTAATAGAGCAGTTGTAGCACTGTAGCAGTAAATATTAGTGTGGGAAATTGGTCATCTAAACCAAAATTAATGACTCATCTAAACGAAATTCAAACTGCATCAAAGCTTTATTGTTGAAGAGTGAGATTTTCAAGAGTATTAGTTGTTTCTTTTGTATCCCATTGGTTCTTTAGTTGAACGCGTGATGATAAATGTCAGTCTCTATAATAAATCTTCTTCCATTCCACATGCAAATCAAAGTCTTCCTCAATAAACCCACCGTCACATCACTTCTCTTCTCAATTCTCATCCACCCTTTCCTCTCCTTCTGTCCATTTCTTATTCACTATTGTTACCTTACATGCATGCACTACTTCTCCTTCATTATACACATTTGTTCATCAACATTTTCTAAGAGCAACAACCTCACTAGCAAGATATATATAGCAAGGTCAAGGTAAATCTAATTTGAACCTTACCTATACCGTAATTTTTAGATTTTATTTTGGTTTTGAAATCTCTTGTGTTTGCAATGTTGAAAATTCACGCCACAAAAAACTTATTCATTTTATTTTATTTTTGTCTAAAGTAAATATACATGTTTTTCATTTGCATGCATCTTATGTGAATATCATATTTAGATAATAGTTTATAACTCATGTTTTGATCTTAAGAAAAGTCAGCAACCGAAAGTACAATTAATCTGAGGGGTAATACCATATTTTTTTTAAATTATTATGTCATTGCATTGAAACATAGATTGAAACTACATCAACCACATTTTATTGCGAGTCTCCACAAACATTAATAGTTTGTGATGTTGTCTCAATATTTATTTGCAGCTTTGATTTAAAATTAAATTTGTTAGTGAGTTTAGAGAAATTGTGGTGACATCATGATTTTGTTGAAGCATATAACTTCTGTTAAATTACATTGACCTATTTTGATTTGGTCCGATTCAAACATGCAATAAACACGTTTTTTTTTATAGAAGAAAAAGCATCACAACAACTATATTTTTCTAAATTATATATTTAGAAAATCTTCTTGATTTATTTTTGTGCTAATTTATTTCAGGTGATTTGAATAAATGGCTGGAGTAAGGGAACAAGACCAATACATGCCAATAGCAAATGTGATTCGTATAATGCGACGAATTCTTCCATCGCATGCAAAAATCTCCGACGACGCAAAAGAAACCATTCAAGAATGTGTATCCGAATACATAAGCTTCATAACATCAGAAGCAAACGATCGTTGCCAAAGAGAACAAAGAAAAACAGTTACAGCAGAAGATATACTATGGGCAATGGGGAAACTTGGTTTTGATGATTATGTTCATCCTTTAACATTTTATCTTCAACGTTACCGTGAAAGTGAAGGAGAACCTGCTTCCGTTCGACGCACTTCTTCTCTTGCTTTGCCTCCTTCTTTTCCATTATTGCAGCAGCATTCTTCATCAATGCCACTTCCTCTAATTAATAATAATCATAGTAGTAATGGTTATGGTCATGGTTATGGTTTTGATTTTGATCAAGGGTTTTATAGAGATGGTCATGGTGGTGATGATGCTGCTCCTTCTTCTGCTAGTTTTGTACCAAACTTTGATTGTTGTTTTCTTCCTCTCAAACGTGATAATCATAATAATAATATGTGATTGATGTAAGCGCTAGTTGCATGCATATATGGTAATTAAGATTTGACTACGAGTCTTATTATACTATATATGGTAGATTCTTCAAAAAAACTATATATGGTAGTACCATATATTCTTATCCATCAAATGTTCAAGTTATATTCAAACTCATGCAGGGTGTGCATACATAGTTTTTTTTAAGAGCATACAAGCTTGTTTTGTTTTATTATTAGCTTTCATTTTTTAAGAGCATACATAGCTTGTTTTATTAGCTTTCATTTTTATTTCTTTTTTAAATTTTAAATTTTTTAGTTGTATTTTCTTTACTTTGTTTTTTTACATTTGGATAGAGTCTTGCTAACCATTGTCCCAAAGGCAATGGTTAAGGATTCAAAAATAGAAGTAATTTATAAGTATATAAAGTGTACTTTTCCACTAAACAAATGTAAAAAATGTTTTTTTTAAACAAAATTTACTTTTTTATGGTAAAGACAAAAAATAATCATGATAAAGACAAAAAAAACTATTCATTCTTTTTTTTTTTACAAAAATAAACGATATTTATTCATTCAAATTGATAGAGTACATCGATACAATACAAATCCAAATTCGCTAAAAACAAAAAGGATGAATCTCTGAACAAACTCACAACATCCATGTTAATAGCATAAAACGGCAAAGTACCTATGTCTACAAATATGACTAATATGACTATATTCAAGTCTCCGAAATACTCATGTCTTCGGATCTGCAACGTTGACGACGTCAAAGTCATTGTCATTGATCGGATATGCACTTGCTCAAAGCTAATCTTTCAACCTGGATCAAATAAACACCGCACTAAGACGGGAAATCAAAAACACACCGCACAAACACGGGAAATCAAAACAAACAGAGTCGTAGAAAGATGACGAAATCACAAAAACAAACGAAAGAAAACTAAAAATATGTGAAATCACTTGTTTAACTAGGATAAAAAGAAAAATAACTCAGATGGGTGATTTTTGGGTCAAAATCTGACAAGAAGAAGAGGAAGAAGAAAGGGGTGACGGCTAGGGTTTGAGAAGGAGAGAAGAGAGAGTAAGTCTAATAAAACTATTCATCCTATTAATTTGGATATGTCGTGAAAATTCAAGAATGCATACGTGTATAGCATGTATTGGTTAACCATCCGGATTTAGTGGAATAAAGGAGGTAGTGGCACAATTTTTTTTTGTATCAACAAGCCACAGTTATCGAGAAAAATTCGCTGTAATTTTTTCGGAAGTTTAGCATTTCCGTTCGGTCAAACGTAAAAAATATAAATTACCGCCTCCATCCTTGAAAAAAGATATATTTGGGCAAACAAACTCTTTGCACATTAAGGTGTGATTTGGCAAGTTTGACTTAACAATGTAAAAACATCATCTTCTTCATCTCTAACCCAAAAATAAGGGTTTATAAAACCTCATCTCCTCCCATTCATCTTCATCCTCCACTATTCTTCTTCACTTATTTAATTCATCATGTTCAGCGCTAAAGAATCTCGCTCGAATCGCAAAAGCAATGAAAGTAATGTGAAAATATAATTGTGAATTATGGATCTGTTGGGTCTTCTATTAGCATAAGAGTTCAAAATTGTGAGTTGATGAGCTTCCAATTATGTGAGCGTTCACTGACATGACACAACCTAACTATTGAAAAAAAATGGAGCTTCTGGAGTAACTCGGCCAACTCTTTTTCCTTTTCAAAGATCATTTCCTTGTCTGCATTTGTAGAAATGATGCTATTTAATGTGTCTAGTTCATGAATCCCTTTAATTCTCTTTGGAACTTGACCAAAATTTTGCTTGTTTCACTCTAACCAGATTATCCATCACCTCCCTAAGTTTTAAGGAGTTACACCCACGTTTAGCACAAAATCTGCCAAGCCTCTCTTTGATGAGAGAATTCGTACTTTGTTTATTTGCCCAGGTGAAATTACATGGTAACTAAGACCATAGTTTTTAGGAGTGTTGAGAAACAGGTTGGTAATGTTGTCTTCAACAGCATTATCCACTATTTTTTCCCCACTGTTAGCAATAAGATTTAAGTCCTCGGGCAGGATCCAAGCTTTGTTATTTTTAGAGTTGAATATGAGCGTTCGTCGCGGGGTTTAGATCGGTTTTAAGGTAATATGCGATTCTGTTCGATTTTGGATGACGAATTTAAAAAGAAAAAACTGATTCAATCTGATCTAATTTAATGTTGTTTAAATATATTTGTTTTTGGATATTCAAATTACAAATTGTAACTTTTTTTATTAATAATAATATCATGAAAATATGCTAAAATAATAGGCTTGATACAAAATATAACATATGATTAATTAAAAATTAATAGTACGGAACAACAATGATTGATTGTCTTTGAAACATATGAAATAGTAACAAAATATATTAAATTAAAGTTATATGTAGTATTAAAAGAATTATAAAGAAAAAATAATAGTTTAATATAATATTATCATACTTATAGAAAAGAAAGACATATATATTAAAATATATGTATGCGGTTCGGTTCGGTTTGGTTTGATTTTTAAAAAATCAATCAAAATCCAATCCAATGCGAGCTATGAAATGACATCCAATGTTATTCGATTTTGAGCGGTTTTCAATTTTTTTAAATCAGTTTGCAATTTTAATTTAGATTGGTTTGAATGTGAACACCCCTAGACTTATGAATATTATTAATAAGCTCACAAGTAAAAAAAATCTTACTACGGTTAGAGTGACCATAAACCCCATAACCATACCAATTGAAATTATTAAGGCATTACAAAACATAAAAAACAACGATGTTATCATTATGATGCATAATATCAATCTTTACATTAGTGTTCTGCATCAAAACTAAACCTTCAACTTTGTTGCTATTGTTCATTAAGCAATTTACAGAAAAATAATTTACAATAGAACCACAAAGAAATTTTGAACTAAATTTAGGATCATAGTCACTTAGCTTGGTTTCCATCAGAAAAACAATGTCGGGTAGACCTTCCTAAAGCTCTAGCTGCACAGGGCTTTTCCAAACCCCTTCAGTTCTAGGAAAGGATCTTCATGATCTTTGATTGGTCTTGTCCTCAAGACCTGCCATACCGTAGGTGAGATTTTGTATGCCATTATAGACTCCATTTGTTTCTTATCCTCCCAGTGCTTCCTCTTATAGCTGCTATGTTGGTTAGGAACTGAGATCTTCATCATATCCTTGTTAATTATTGTTGTTCTTGTATTGTCATCCTCTTGCTAGTTGTTTTGGTGATGTGAGTTGTGTTATTCTGTTGAATATTAGTAGTGCTGCTCTTCTGAAGTGACAGTGCAGCCATCTTATCAAGTAATCATTAGGGAATGAGACTAAATGGACCCCCTCTCAAGGATTTCATCGAGTTGCTACTAAAAAACTTTATTTTCTTATAAACCATTTTCATACCATAAACATTATACCTTAGCCAATCTCCCCTAGGGTTCATAGTATCTTCCTTCTCAACTTGTTCTTTGAAACCATGTTGGTTACAGTTTTCATCATTATGTCTAATTAGACCACATTTGATGCAAAACATGGGCATATTTTCATACCTAAAATTTAGACACTTAATCCCATCATGCTCATTCTCAATATACATCCCATCTAGGATAGGGAAATTAATATCAAACTTGACTCTATAATCTTGACAATTTTCACTTTGTCAGGAAAGTCATAAATTGCAAACTCTTCAACTATGCCAAATTCGGCACCAATATGTTCTTTCATGGCAGTAGATGTACAACGGAGAGGTAAGCCCCATATCTGAACCCAAAGGGGTACATGATAGAAATCAAAATAATTGGGATTGTGGTTATGATTTCATTGATAAACAACAAACAAACAATTTCTAACTATCCAAGGGTTCCCCTTTGTGATCCTTTTGATATTCTTTTCATTTTCCATAGTAATTTGGAATAGATTGCCTTCGATCTCCGTTAACTTCATGCCTTCTGGTTTACCCCATATACCTATCAAAGTGTAAGTGGTGAATCATCTAAGATGTAAATTGACTAATTGAAGTTATGTTGTTTTATTTATGTATTATGATAAACATGATGTTGTGATATTATGATGATGAATTGTTGATGTATGGATTTATTGATTTGACGATGCAATGATGTGTTGGTGTGGTGATATATTATAAAATAGTGTGAATTATATAATGAGGAGTTTAATGGTGTTGTGCATTGTCGAGTCTATACTTGTATCCACGCATCGCGATCAGTCCTGTTTGAAGATGGGTATTTGAAGTAGGGTGGATTAATCGGTAATATATCTCCGATTATCCAATTATTTGAAGTGGGGAGATCAATCGGTAACATAACTCCACCATCCTAAACACGGTATCACATGCATGTAGAGTCAAACTAAAACATTGCATGCATATGAACTATATGATAGTCGTGTATTTTGATTATGTGAAGACGTGTACATGACTTAGCGTGTTTTTGTGATGATGGTGATGAAGTGTGAATGGTATATATTCATCTTGGTAAAAAATTGGTAGAGTGAATACTTGGTATACCTTGAATTATGATGTTTTATGATTGTTTTGGATTATTGATGAAGTAGCACATTGAACCTTGTGATTATTGATGTTAACTAGTGCCCCCGAGGCACTAGTTAACATTTCTCTATTAAATATTGCATGTGGGGTTTGAGGGTGTTACACACCTCCCCTACCATTATATTTTCCAAGCTTAGGGTTTTCATCAGATTCCCTTCCCCTCGGCTTCTTTTGTCTACCAGGACCTCTATTGTATTGAGGGGGTATCATATCTTCAACCTCAATAATAGGCCACATATCTTGACTATTAATATGGCTAACACTAAAACTATAACAAAGTTCATATGCTTCCCTTGAATAATAGTGATCAACAAAGTACTCAAGTTTTGATTACTAAAACTCATAGCTGCTACAACATGTATACAAGGTTGTTATGCCTACTAACTCCCAAAAGTTGCATGTGCATGTCCTTTTATCTAAATTAACAATAAAACTGCTACTATTAAGATGATGTTCTAGACTAGTGTGGATCCCATCCTCCAAAAACAAGAAGAATGATCATAAGAATAAAAATGAACCTTAAAGTGAAAACGCAAACAGAACCACAAGGTTTGGGTCGAAATCACGAACAATAATGATGAGAATCAAAATCGAACAGAAACAAGAGGAACAATGGTAGAGTCGGAATTGAAATCGAATTTATGGATGGTGGTTGGAATCAGATCAGAAGGTTAGGGTTGAAGTTGAAACCCTAAACCCATTTCTTCCCACTTTCTCTTCTCCTTTCTCGTGTTTTCTTCTTTCTTTCTTTTCTCATGTTCTTTTGTTTTTTACTGAAAATTTAACAAAACAATAATAACAAAAATAATTAAAAATCAATTATTTTATTTTATTTTATTTATTTCAATTATAAAATTTTGTCTTTTAGTATTTCATGAGGCGTGGAATGATTGGTCCACGTGGCACACCGTTAATTTTGCTTTTTTTTTTTTAACTTGAACTTAAAATAAGGACTAAAACCAAAACATTTACTATGTGTTAGGACCAATGTCAAACAAAAAAAAAGCATGGACCAATCCCAAAATTTGGTTAATATGCAAGGACCGTTGGCATAATTAAGCCTTTCTATTATGATCATTACACATTGGCTGAATTATTCTTTATCTTATAGTTTTTTTAATGTTATGTTAAATTATAGTTACACAAACAATGTAAAATTTAGACTAAAATATGGTTTTGGTCCCTGCATATATGCCTCGTTTTGGTTTTAGTCCCTGTAATTTTTTTTTGGTTGTTTTTGGTCCCTGCAAATATGCCTCGTTTTGGTTTTGGTCCCTGGTTCCACTTTTGTGATGATTTGCACACGTGACATATGATGACTGAACCCATTTATTAGATAAATAGTCCCTGCAAAATCTTTTGATTTTGAAAAAGGTCCCTACAAAATATTTTCCTTTTAAAATTAGTCCCTGGAGGGACTATTATCAAAAACAAAATATTTTGCAGGGACCGAAAATAACAAAAAAAAATTATAGGGACTAAAACCAAAACTAGGCATATTTGCAGGGACCAGAACCATATTTTAGCCTAAAATTTATTATTACATGAGTTACTTCTATGACAAGTTAATATCTGTGAAATGAACTCATATTCTCCTTCATTGTCACTATCAAAAAATGAAAAATATCAAAATCATTGAAATTATTTAGGCTAAGTCACACACTCAATTTTTTTTAAGACAATCAATTTCAATAGTTATACAAGACAATGAACATACATTTATATATAATACATAATTAATAGATAGAAAATTAGTAAGTCTTCCAAAAAAATCATTTAGAAAGAATTCGAACAAGAATTGTGCCTACAAACCTTTCAAAGTATCATATTGAGGTCACCCCAATTCACACAATGAATTACTATATTTAAAGGTTTTCATCAAAGGTTTATTCAAATTTCAAAAGAAGTTCAATGTGTTTTTCGTTAGAGATTTATTCCATATTAAGAAGTTTAATCATGTATCAACCCCGTTATCTTATCCCCTTTAAAAAAATTATAGGTGGCACTATTTTATTTGGTTTTAATGTTATGTTGTTGAAAAATCCAAACACCAAAAATGGTTGAAATAAACATGATTTTAAGTTGGTCAAATTGTAGAAGAACTACAAAGTTCTCCGGCTCTTCAAAAAACATGTGACTGCAAAACGGTCTAACATAAAACTCAGATGAAATCAGGAAATTTTCTGAATGAATTTTGAAAGTTGGAGATGGAGGAATTGATGAACCAAATGATGGTTATGCAGACATTGAAATTCCAAAGGAACTTTTAATTATAGAATTCACTGATCCGATAAAAACATTTGTTACAAGTATCTACCCAAGTTTGCTCGACCATTATCAAGATGGGGATTTCCTTATAAGCAAATCTATATTAACTTCAACAATGGAAGTTCTGGATGAATTTAATAACTTTGTTCTCAATCATATTCCAGGTGAATAGTTACTCTCTTATTATTTGCGCATTAATCAACTATAGTAATTGAAAAATCATTGATACACTTATACTATAGTCTCGATGTAGGAGATGAAAAGGAATATTTCAGCTCAGATTCCATGGATCGTAATGAGGCAAATGATAATGAGGATTTTGAACAACTTACACCAGAATTTCTCAATTGTATAAAAACATCTGGACTACCAAACCACTCTATCAAGCTCAAAGTTGAAACACCGATCATGTTGTTGAAAAATTTAGATTAGGCTAAAGGTATATGCAATGGAACTAGATTGACCATTACAAGGCATGCAAATCATGTCATTGAAGCAAAGATAATCATTAGAGAGAATATTGGAAACCTAATTCAAAATCCAAGGATGTTAAAACTTGTGACCAAACAGTTTCCTATCATTGTATCATTTCCAATGACAATAAACAAATCGCAAGGTCAGTCGCTAAATCATGTTGATTTGTACTTACCAAAAGAAGTATTCAGCCATGGACAACTTTATGCCGCTTTATCTCAAGCCAAAAAACAAACAATGTCTTAAAATATTGATGCATGATAAATCGAAAATACCATTGACCAATACAATTAATGTTGTATTCAAAGAAGTTTTCCAAAATCTTCACTAATCCCTACTATGCCTGGTAAGAAGTTTTCTTATTATCGTAAAGTTACAAAAAAAAACATATCAATTTATTCTTTATACAACTCTTATTTATATGATTTTACCAAAATATTAGATAATCTTTACTATCGCTAATTGATAAATGTATTTCTACATAATGTTATGCAAATGCCATGAATTTTAATCAAAATTTCTATGAGATGTTTTCTTAGAATCTTGTCACAAGAATGTAAGTCTCAAAGCATGTTCATATCTCATTCTCTAGACCAACTACGTCTATATATGAAAAATGCTTTTGATCTATGTCACATATTTTTTTACAACAGATTCCATACATAACTTTTAATATCAACCTTCACTGTTATGTTACTTGAAGAAAAAAATACCTAACATGATTTATAGACTAGACTACTCTTACTTTTCAGCATTTCAACATAATCTTATTTTTAAGGTGATAGGATATCAATTATGAGATTTTTTAATACATATTCATGATAGTTTTCTAACCATTCATATGTCATTCCATTATACAAGACATAGATAACATATAAATTCCTTTTATTTATTATTTATATCTCATTATTATTTGTCAAAAATATTATGTTTTATATGCATAATATTAACAAATTGTTTTTAACATTGTGTTGTTGTATACAACTCAAATCTATTTACATTTTCCAAATATAATATCACAATAACAAGTTTTTCCCTCCATTATCTATCTTTCTTAAATTAAAGTTTGCTCAAGCATACTATAACTTTGTTAGATTTTTTTGAGAATACCAATTAAACTAATACTTCAAGAATCAAGGAAAGAATAATAAAAGAAACATGACAAGGTAGGATTTTGTTGCCTCTTCTCTAAGGTATCAGCAGATAGGACATGCTGGGATATAAGATCTGACATATGCTTATCAGATTCTTCCTTATATACCTAGGAGAATATCTTTAAGCATCCATATTTTCAATCCAAATGAAAAAGATATCATAAGATGTTATGTTCAGAACATCTCACTAAGTGTATCTCATTATTAGATTTGAATTGAATACGATTTTATCATATAGACTAGCTATGTAAACATATAAGTGTACCATCTATAAAATATATATTGAATATACAATGACAACATGAGTCTTTTCATATTCAAAAAATAATTAACTCAATCTCTATATAAGGTTCTTTAATCTTAAAACCTAGATATTCTCTCACTGCACTTCTCCAAACCCAACCAAAAAAAAATACAATATGAATGATTGGAAACAAACTGGTTATCAAAAGATAAATTTTAGGAGGTTTTGAAACTTTTCATGTACCTGGATAGGTAAATCACTTGATGTCAGTTTTCCTTTATTTAACCATCTCAAAAACGTGTAACATGCCAATTCAGTTCACATCTTTACATGTTCATTAAATGTTTCAATCTATCTATTAAACTAATCATTTTGTTTCTTATTTTTTTCATAGGAATATGGGGAGATTAACCCAAAATTCTTAGAAGAATTTGAAGAGGAGTTGGGAACTAAATGGAACTTGATAGACTGCAAGGTAAAATTTACATTTTGTGGTATTTAATGAAAAATGTGGCAAACCACTCCTAACTGATGGATGTAGTAGGTTGAGAAACTATTATCAATTTGATGGTCACAAACAAATTTTTCTTAACTATGTCGGAAAAGATAGTTTTTCGGGCACATGAAAATCATATGAGGATTCTGATATGGTTTCATCCTTCCATAGTCTAAGCACAAAGCCAGATAAATCTGTCTTCTTTAAAATTATTCTTGATCAACTTGACATGTCTCACCCATCACATTTAGTTTAGTTTCAAAACCAAATTGAATTTATTATCATTATTCTTTTACTATAATATTAATGTGTATTTTAACAATAGTTTTGATTTCTCAGCCATTCAGGTAAATGAATATTTTTATTAATTCTCTAATTCTTTTCGTTACACAAAATAATATATCAATGAAATTTTGTCACACAATAATTAATCAATGCATCGTTGTGGTATTGTAAGGGTATCGATGATTTGCAAAAGACTGAAAATGCAGATCTTGCAGGGTCTGCAATCCTTTATAAACTAGACAAAACAAGGACTATATCTGAGATTTAGAGTTCGGCAATATCAGGGGATAATATGGTAGACAACTTAGTTAACAAGTTTTGCTTATCATTTTGATGTACTTTAATTGTTTTCTTCTTTTGAATGCAATCACAGGATGCTCTGTTTAATTGTGTTGCAACTATAACTAAGATTTTTGATAAAAATGGTTGGTATTACGTCTCATGTCCTAAGTGTGGAAAGATCATTGATTCCACTGAAACACAATTCAAGTGTGAAACTTGTAAAGCAGATGTGGAGTATCTGATGACAAAGTTCTCATATAATTTTTTACATAGCAATTTAATTCTCTCAACACATCGAACAAAAGAGGAGAAAGTTGAGGTAATATGATAGATATATTTTGATTATTTATCAGGTTGTAGCAAAAAGAAAAGTTCCCTAAAGATGTAAATTTCCTTCTCCGGATTGCAGTTTGAAGAGGACTCAGATGGTATGAAGGAAAAAGAGATTGGGTCAAATTTGGGAGTTGATAAGGACCAAAAAGAAGTGGTGGATGACATAGATGACTGACTAATTTAGGTTCAATAAAATGAAGGAAATTTTCGTTTAAAGTATTTTCCATTGTTGGTCTGGTTCATGTTGCTTTCAAAAAAGGGGTCTCAATTTATGTTTTTTGGGAAAGTTCTTTTAGGAGGGTATTATCTTTTCAACTAAGATTGTCTCTGGAATTAATAAAATTGTTAGTTTATAATGTTGTTATATCTTGAGTTTTATTTGTTTTGAACGTGTGCTTAATTTTAACATTCCGAGACTCTCATATGTGTTGCTTCTAATGAGTAAATTAAGTTAAAGTATTATTACAAATGCTTGCTGCAAGTGTCTAGCTTTTAAGGCAGTAAACAAAATATAACTAAAAGAAAAACTAACTTGCAAATAATAGCTATGGGGAATCAAATATGGGGTAAGCATGAGAGATATGTCCTTCATTTGTAATGTCATTCCATTCTCATTTTATGTCCTTGCAGTTTCATTGATATTAGTTCCGTTATCATTTTCAATATCAACTTCCTCATCGGCAACATGAGCTGCCATGTTGGTTGACGAAACTTTAGTCTTGGATCATATTAAAAATAACATACTCGAGCATCAAAGATAAATCACATAAATTAAATAAATCTCAAATACCACAAAATTTTATGAAATCAATATGGGAAGAAAAATGAAATAAAAGAAAAGGGTATGTCAGATAGTATAATGGAAAGCATGGTAAAAAGGAATCACGGACCGAATCTTTTATGTATTATCTTTTTGTAATCTTTTTCAACAAAATTTCATAAAATAAGAAAATAATGCATAACTTTTTTAATTTAAGTATAATTTTTTATATTAAACTATGGGATGAATATTAAGTTCAGAAAATTGACAATTATAACATATGAGTAATCATGTTAAACCTTATTATTAAACCTTATTAACAAAAATAGGCTGTTAAAATTTCACAATTGTGCCCTGATTTTCAGGTTCGTACACAAAGTCTTTTTTCTCTTTCACCTTGCACTAAACAGAACTGGTATTTCAATGTTATCTTCTGAAGAGGGCAGTAAAAACAACTTAAATGGAATATGATGCATGTATAGAACAAATTAAAGATTTCGCCTAAAAATAATGAATCGCATAGTCTTCATTAAAAAAAAATTAACTGAATTGTCCATTAAAATAACGTAAAATAAATTTATGTTATAGGAAAATATTTATCCCATGAAACTATGAGATGAATATTCAAATCGCTGAATTGACAATCATAGCATATTAAACCTTATTAACAAAAAAATTGTATTTCCACTCACCTTTTTTAAGAAAATCTCATCAAATTTTTTTTTAAACAGTCATAAAAAAAAGGATGTAGTTCAGCACAAAATGCATAACATTGTTAATTAAAGTATAAATGTCCAAAAACAAGTTGGCTTCTTCCAAAAAATTTTTTTTGGTTTCTATCCAAAATTTTCTAATATAAATGTCCAAATTATACTTTGCTTATGTGTCTTTTAAGAAAGTTCAGTAATATCATCAACTTTGCAATTACTTATGTGTAACTCTATGCATGCTTTAATACACTTATATTCTCATTCATTCACGTTTTGCATCCATTTTCATGTCCCTCTATATTTCCTTTCCGATGTAACTCCTTATTAAATATACTCTTATTTATCGATATTTGATTACTTATTATCATTATTGTTATAATTGATAGTTGATGATTGTTGATATTATTACTGGGACTCTTAAATTACAATAGTAATAATTGGTGTCTCCTCATATGTAGTAACATCCAATTTTCATGTGTATCATTATTTTCCATATTCATAAATGCACTCCTGAAATATATGTTAACATACCAATTATCATACTTTGCTCAGAAATCACTCTCATCACATTTGGTTTGTGAGATAACCCAAATTTGATGTACACCAGTGCTTTCCTCCTTTTACACTTTAAATAACAAGTATTTTCCAACGTTACATCAATATCTCACATATATACATGTATTTGCTTAATTAATGTAATCTGATTTGTATTTTCTGAAATTTCTTTATTACATGTATTGAGTCATTGTTACTTCCTGGGGGAATGACAACTCATAATAAATTTAAAATTCCTCTAGAGTTCTTTGAAGACAACACGTGTTCAATCAAGCAGAATATTAACCTGACTCTCTTAATGATTCAAGCGGATCGAATAGTATGAGATGAAGCACCAATGGCTAACAGACTGGCTTTTGAAGCTCTTGATAGGACACTAAAAGACATAATATCAGAGAATATAGATCAGCAATTTGGTGAAAAAACTGTTCTACTTGGAGGAGATTTCAGGCAAATACTTCCTGTAATATCAAGAAGTCAACGATATGATATAGTGCATTTAGATATCAACAAGTCTAATTTATGTGACTATTGCAAAATATTTATGTTGTCCGCAAGCATAAGAGGGGGGATATTACCCTTTCGGGCGAACAACATATGTTGGCATGCAAATTTATATGTAGCTCCTTCAACTTGGTGATGGAAAGGTTGAAGCAAAGTGTAGAGATGAAAAATATGTTGCATCATGGACATAAATACCACCTTAATACCTTATTCGGCCAACTAATTATCCACTAAAACAAATTGTGGATATCACCTATCCAAAATTGAATAAATATTCAAGAAGTGAAGAATATCTCAGAGAAAGAGCATACTCACTCCTCTGAATTACATTGTTGATGAGACAAATGAGTATATTGTTCAATTAACTGAAGGACCAACAAAACAATATCTAAGCTCGGAAGAAATTGACAAGACAACTAATAACATTTCAGAACAAGAGCTCATATATCATGTAGAATTTCTAAATACCTTGAATATTAATGAATTTTCAAACCATTGTTTGAAGCTCAAAGAAGGATTACCTATAATGTTATTAAGGTACATTAATCTTGCATTAGGAATGTGCAATGGGATAAGGCTACTTATCACACATTTAGGAGATTGGATCTAGAGGCAAAAATAATTATATGAAGTAATGTTGGATCAAAAGTATTGATACCAGAATTGTTCTCACATCTAATGACTTTAAGTGGCCCTTTCACTTGCACAAAAGGCAATTTTCAATAAATGATAATAAAAAAAGTCGAGGCCAGTCATTAAACTATGTGAGATTATATTTGCCAAGACCTATATTTAGTCATGAACAACTATATGTTACCTTTTCAAGAGTGACTTCGTCAGAGGGTTTGAAAATTACAATTATTGAGAATCATGTACAATACACTAAAAATGTAATGTACTATGAAGTGTTTAATGGTCTTCCTCAATGTAAATATATTTGATAACTATTTTTAAACACATTGATTAATGTCATTCGATTTTTCGATGATAACCATAGATCCCATACAATCGGTCTTTTTTATAAAACACTATAAACCTGAGATCCTTGCAATGACCATTTCAATGGTGTAAAAACTTCTTAATGATTAAAACCATAAATGTATATCTATAAATCAACTTAAAAACATGGATGGTTCCAAATGATCAGCATAAGTTAAATCAATAATTAAAATTAGCATAGAAATCAATCAACGTATCGTGTTTGCATCAGCCACACTGCTAACTTCCAAAGTCCTTCGATAGATCATCAACGTATCATGTATCGCATCTCTTGGCCATTTTCTTTTATAGCAGGAATGACCTTTTCTAGTCGGAATTTTCTAATGACTTCTCTATTGGCTAAAGAAATGGGTTTTGTTACAAAGGTGCCGACAACTCTATTCACACTTGTCCTCTTTCCTATATCTTTGGTGACAAAAGGGAAAATTCCTATTTTTCCATTGAAAGTTTCATTACCATTAGCTTGTTGGCTTTTTGAAATAAAAAGTGGCGCTAGTTGGTGGGAGTTTTTTAGAATTTCAACAGTCAAATAGAGTGCTAGTGTAAGTGTAAAATGGAAGGAAAAAAAAAAGGAGAATGCTAACCATTGCCCTTGGGGAATTGGATAAGGAGATAAAAATAAAAATATAGTATTGAAAAATGGTGATAAATGATAAATTTAACTTTTTAAAAGTCAAAATGTTGTTGAAACCAATGCAAACATTTTACTTTTGGCTTCCTTAACATTGCCCTGAGGGCAATGGTTAGCAAGACCTGGAAAAAAAATATCGCCGCCATTTGGTTGGAAATTTTCAGAATTTTAATAATCAACTTTAGTACCAATGCAATTGACAAGTGGAATAAGGTCACTAAATGGAAAAAAAGAAGAAGAGGTGTTGACATAAATATGGTGGTGTGGTGCTTGATGTGCATTGAAAAAGTACTATTAATGTAAGTATAATAAAGGTAACCAAGGCAGTACATTAGTAATAATGGAATGAGGGCAGTTTTGTAAAATTGTAATATAAAATAGACACATTAACTGCACTACCAACATTTCTTAAGAAATGTGAAAAATGGAATGGATACCTACATTAAGGAACAAAGGGAGTATACATTAGAAACTTAAACCCTAAATATGATGACATGCAAAGTAAGACAAATGAAAATGTATGCATCTAAAATAGAAAACTCAAATTGAAATTGAAATAAATACACACATTTGTAACAAATTGCATGACACAACATATATTTGGGCTGTGTATATGTACTATTAGGTTCCATTTTAGAGTTCCTACTAATAAGAATAAGAATAGAATGTTTATAATTGTTGAGATATAAACACGTTAAATAATTTAAACTTTTTGTCTATACATGCAAAAATCAATATTAAATAACAAATTTTCGTTTCCCACAAATGATAATATGAAGTATAAATATTTTATTTTTAAACTGATTCAAAAAGAAATTTTTTATTCACGAGTACACACACTACTAAGTGGTTATTGTAAACATGTCTACACTATCATTGATCAAATGATTATCATGTTATTGTATTGTTTTTTTGCGCACCAACCCTCGTGAAACTATTCACGTAAAACTACAATTTTCACCATATAAAAACACATCAATCTAGCCATACCCCTCATCATCATTCACCACCGCACGCACTAGCGTCTACCTTTAATTTCAAACTCAATCGATTTTCGTTTGATAATGGAGGTTTCAATAACCAGTTACGATCCCGTTAACACAATCGTCAAATGTATCCTTGAATTCCACGAGAAATCCAACCGAATCAAATCTATAGAAGCATCACAATGTAGGGAAAATTGAATCAACAAAAAAGAGCATAAACTTCTCCATTAAAAAGTATTGGTTAACACTCTCATTGATGGTTTATGTAAATTCATCAATGTCATTGTGTAACCTTAACTGAAGATGTCGACCTCACCTGAACCGTAATTAAGAATTCCAAATTTCAGAATTTCGAAACCCTATACGAGAGAAGAAATTGAATGATAAATAATAAAATTAAGTATAAAAGTATTATCTTTGATTGAGTTCATGGACGAAATAGGGTCTAAAAATTGGTCCGGTCTAATGTGAGGACCAGATTCGGATCACATATAATCTAACCTAACATGTCTCTAGGGGTTAACACCCCTATACATACATAATATACCATCTAGATAGAAATGTGTATATGTATAACTATCATAAACAATTTTGGAATTTTAAGAAGCCATGACCTTCCTTTGTCCTTATCTCGCTTCACCATTAATGGTTAATAAACTTCACCAAAAAATAAATTGTTTAAAAAAATTGAACTTCAATTAACAATTCTCAAAGTTCAAAATTTACATGCGTACGAAGATGTTGAAGACATTGCTATATTTAAAAGTAAAGTATATGTTAAAGTATTTTTAAATATAAATATTATATGTATGTATGTATTAAGGCAGTGAAGAACAATCAAATCTGAGAGAATAGGCGGTTATCATTCACCATTCAGCTCAGTATACAAAACACTTTCTAAGTACTAACCAATGCCAAACAATAACCACTTCTTCATCACAATACTCAAATTGAGTTAGGGTTTATCTTCTTCCACCACAAAACCCTAATTTCCCAAACCCCCAATTTCACTACAAAACCCTACCATGACGAAGGTTTACGGCACCGGAACCTACGATTTCCGCCGCCACAGAGTCGCAGAGTATCCCCTCGCGGAGCCAAAGCCAGTAGAATGGAGTCAAAAAGGCGGTGGAGGAGGTTTACCGAACAACATCACGGTTTCCGAGATTCAACGAGATCGATTGACGAAGATTGCTGAATCGAATTGGTTGAAAGGTAGTGAGAAGAAGAAGGAGTTTGATGGTGAGCTTGTTAAGAAGATTTATGAAACGGAGTTGTTGGTGAAAGAAGGACAAGGGAATAATAAGCCTGTTCCGCTTCAGAGGGTTATGATTTTGGAGGTTTCGCAGTATTTGGAGAATTATCTTTGGGTTAATTTTGATCCTGAAACTGCGAGTTTTGAGCATGTTATGTCGATGATTATCATGGTTAATGAGAAGGTTGATTTTTTATTCTTTTTTGTTGGATTTAATTTGTTACACTAACGACAGTGTAACTTTTTTTACACTATCAATGGCCTGTTTGAATAAACAGCTTATAGCACGAGTGCTTGTCATGTATAAGCTTGCATAAGCTAGTTTTATAGCAAAAGATAGACCAATGTTAAATTGTTTTTCTATGTGTTATAAGTTGTTTTTGTTAGCTATGTTAAGTTGATAAAAGTTTATGAAATAGTCTCATAAAAATTATCCCAGTAGATAGGTTCAAACAAGCCAATCCGAACAGGCCCCAAGTCGTGTGGATATGTTTGGAGAAATTTTAAGAACTAAGCTATATAAGTGGCACTATGGTGTGATTTGATTGGATTCATGTGTAAAAAAGTTTTTACTTTTTACACTGTCGGTGCATAGAAATTAATCTCTATTGTTTGTGTTATGTTTGATATTTTGTGAATTTGATTTGTGGGTGGAAAGTTTTACGGAGATATTGTGTTTGTGTGTGTGTGAATTGCAGTTCAGAGAGAATGTTGCTGCTTGGGTTTGCTTCCATGATAGGAAAGACGTTTTCAAAGAATTTCTTGAGAGGGTTATTCGCTTAAAGGAGGTATTTATCTCTCTATCTTTATGCATTATTATTTCCTATGTAGTGCGACACTTACGATTGAAGATGTGTTGGTGTCTGACACGCACGACATTGAAACTAGTGATTACATACAATGACTTCTATTTTATTAAATAATTATCAGTGTTTTTGTGTCGGTATTTATCTAGCTCTATATGCATTATTGTTTCCTATGTAGCACTTTTAGTGAAGGCATGTTTGAGTACTGTCAATTGAATTATTACTGGTGTCTGTGTAGCTGTGTGTCTGGTGTTCATAGTTGCGTTATAGGGTATTTCTCTTTTGTTTCTATAGTATGTTTGTTTCTCTCTGTTTGAGTTTGAGATGATATTTCACATATTTCGACAATGATGGATGTTTTGTGGTTATTACATAGCATATCTCGAGACGTTATGATTTCGTTTATTATGGACAACAGGGCCGTTCCTGTAAAATTGGAGGCCCGGCTCTCTTAGTAAAAATAGGCCCCTAAAAAAATACAATATTTTTACAAGAGAAAAAAACTACAATGTTATTTTTATTTTATTAAAAAAATAATTATAATGTTTGTTGCTAGAATTTTGTGATTTTATACGATAAAGGTCATTCTTTTATTTGTAAATATGTCAGTTGATCTGAATTAGAAGGAGAAGAGAGAGTATCGAGGACATATAGACCTCAAATCTATTAAAACTAGGCCCAAAAAGACCCTATCATGCTGGAAAAGAAATACAAAATAAAAAAATATGAATATCTGCCACCCCAGTGAGTTGAACTGCAGACAACAGACTCAACTATACCATGCATTTCCGTTGGGACACGCCTTCAGTAGTGTTAAACATTCAATGCTATGTGTATATATTAGTATTTTCAATGCATTATGCATTTAAAAAAAATATTTTGGGCCCCAAAACTGGGGAGGCCCAGCTCTATAGAGCTGTTTGCACCTCCTCAGGGCCGGCCCTGATGGACAAGGTTTTGAATAATGGTCACGGTCACGGCCGCGTTAAGGTTTTCACGGTTTCAGACTGTTACGGATGCTGCGTTACATATTGCGGTCGTCGCAGTGTGAATTAATCACAATGTTGCACAAATCCACAAATCTTATTAAAAGTCAGTAAGTTAGTGACATTCATTGATTTGGGATTCCCTCACCTAACCCAACTACGCCTAGTTCCACTCACTCACCTCACCTTGTTCTTTCTAGGATCTTCTTCTTTCTCAATTCTTTCTCACAAAACAGAAGCAAGCAGCCACAGATTCACCCAAACCGATTATTTATATATGGATTGCTAGATTTTAGGATTTCACTATTTGTTTAAGTGGACATTTGTTATTTTGATTATTTAGTCGGGCTTTCAAGTGTTTGGTAGTTTTTCTTTCTCTTTTCATTTATTTGGCGACGTGAGAAGCTGGTATTTGATGGTTGAATCATATATGTATTGTGACATGTTGCTGAATCTTTGTTAAAATCTTACTGTAGGGAAGGGAACTGAATATTGCAGAGAAGACAAATTACCTTGTTTTCATGATAAATGCCTTTCAGGTATGCTGTCACTGTACTAAATCCTCTAGGGCTTAAGTCATAATGTTGTTGGTTTTAATCATGCATGTTTGAGTAGTTGGTGTACTGGTTTATGTTATCACTTTTTGTTGAACAACGAGCTTACATTATTGTAAAATTGCCATATTTTTGCATAATCATTATGGTTTCAGCAAATTTTCCATTCTTTTTTATTTTTATTTTGCCAGAGATTCTAAAAGTGGGACGAGTAAGGGATCTTTTTTCATTTTGGAGAAAACTGCATCATCATAGAATGTTACTGTATTCAATTCAAAAAGTTAATGTCAGTATTTCTTGGTCGATGGAAGAAAGATTGATTGATAAAGAAAGGATTTGTAAATTCTAAAGTCACATTCTTGTCTCTGAATATGTACAATACTGGTCCATTGTCTCACCCCAAGCATGTTCATTCGGAAATTAGGATTTAACTTTTGGCTAATGATTGCCTGTTGGTCCTGCTTGAAAAATTGACAAGGCAAGTCCAATAAAGGAATGAAATGGAATTGTTATTTAATTATCCAACAAGACTTTTGGAATGGTCATTTTATTGCATCCATTTCCTTTCTCATTCTCATCAAAATAATTAATTATCCAACTAGACTTTTAGAATTGTCATTGTTTACTGTAGGTGAGACTAATAATCTTGCATTGCAGAGTTTAGAAGATGAGGTTGTTAACGATGCAGTGTTAAGACTAGCAAATTTGAAGTCCTGGTTCAGTTTGTCGTATGGTCGTTTTCAGGTAAGACACTTTCTTTTGAAAATGAATTATTATCACCACAGTTAAACTTATTATTTTTTTAAGATTTTGTGATGAATGTTAAAATATTATTGTTTGTATGCTAACTGCATTTTGGGTCATCGGTCTTCTTACATGCAGATGGAGCTTTGTCTTAATCCAGGCTTGGTCAAGAAATGGAAAAAGATGTTAAAGGAACCTGTGAAAGGGGGAAAGCATTTGGATCCTTCAACTACAGTTGAAGTGACGTTCTTGAGAAATCTTATAGAAGAATTTCTGGAGGTTGTAACTTGTTAAGCACTTTGAATCTATAGACAACAATCATTTTATTTTATTTTATGAAGATCATGATATTCACATCCATTTGAACATACTATTTAGACACACACATGTACTTAAAAAAACACAATATGTATACTTGAAAAATGATAAGAGAAAAAAATAATAATATATGTTTTTAAAATATTAAATAATATATATTTTTTGTGTGAACAACTTAATGATTTGTCCATTAAAAAAAAGCCAAATAATTTTACTTGGAAGCAGTAGTCTGAATTTCTTGATTTTTTTTCTTTCTTTTTAGATACTGGATTCACAGGTATTTTACCAGAGACAGCTGTCTGGTGAGGATGATGAACTCATTAATGAAACTGGTTCGTGGCTAATTAATGATGCCTGTGTCCTCTATTGCGAGAGGTTTATGGAATTTCTTATTGACCTCTTGAGTCAATTGGCAACAAGAAGGTATTTTAAAATGTTTATCCACTCTTGTTAAAAAAAAAATGTTTATCCACTGTCTCTCACTTATGGGTTCAGTGTTTAATTTAATATATTTTAAATTTTCAAATTTATGCATATTTTTGCATTTTCAAGTGATATAAATGGTTTATTCAATTACTGATTGAATTAGCCATTATCTTTTTCTTTCTTGGCAACTATGGTTGAAGTGAAAATTGGATTCAATTTGTAATCTTAGAGGGTAAACATTTTTCAGTTTTCTTAATATGTCTTCTTCTCTGTTTTTCATGTGTTATAGGTATTTGAGACCTCTAGTGGCTGATGTAGCTGTTGTTGCCAAATGCCATCTGAGTGCACTCTATAGGCATGAAAAGGGGAAACTTTTTGCCCAGTTGGTTGATTTATTACAATTTTATGAAGGGTTTGAGATTAATGATCATACTGGGGTACAGTTAACAGATCATGAGGTTGTTGAATCCCATTACAGCCGACTGCAGTCATTCCAGTTACTTGCATTTAAAAAGATAGACAAGGTATGTGCATATATAATTCTGAATGAATCTTACCTCCCCCTGATATCATGCTTGTCAGTAAGATCCGATTATAATAATTTCTTCTTTCTGCTGTGGTTGTAGCTGCGGGAGCTTGCCTTGACTAACATTGGTTCAATTCACACGCGGGCAAATCTATCCAAGAAATTGTCTGTTCTTTCTCCTGAGGAGTTAAGGGATTTGGTTTGCTGTAAGGTTTGTGATTAATATATTCAACTCTTTGCTCCTCTGTTTTTTATAATCTTGATTTGGATATTCAGTTGTTCCGTGTACCGCATGCGAATGTTCACAAATAGAAATGGAATTAGAAATGATTGTTACAATGTTTTAATTGCCGTTGTAATTACAATGACTTCATTTAAAGTACACTTATTCTTCCCGTCATGCTCTATATCTTTATTAGTTCCTCCTCCCCTCCCCTCCTTTTGTCCACATCTTTGGTGAGAATTGTGCGAAATGAGAAATACATTAAGTTCTGAAGCCAAATAATTTTTTTTTTCAATTCAGTTGTCATTACTGTACTTATCTAGATAATTACTGTATTTATCCAGATAATTCAGTTCTATCTCAACTTAAAAGCTTGTTTAACCCTCCTTTCTAAATGCATACCTCATTCCTCACTTTTGATTGAAGAGTTATGAACTAGAAGTAGAATCAATCTTCTGTATATTTAAACTGTTAGTGGGCTAGCTATTGAGTGTTATTAAAGGACTGACATAGTTTTTATACTGGTTTTGGTGAGTAGTTTTAGAAATAGTATTACAATGCTGGCAAGTTTGAGCAATACTTTGAATTTCAATGCTGTTTCTGTCATTTCTGACATTGTGTCTTTATGCAGCTCAAACTGGTCTCTAAGGATGATCCCTGGTCAGAGAGGGTGGATTTTCTTATTGAAATAATGGTGTCTTATTTTGAGAAGCAACAATCTCAAAAAGAAGCTATCAATGCTCTTCCTCTTTATCCAAATGAGCAGATTATGTGGGATGAAAGTGTTGTACCAAGCATAAATTATTCTGGAGAAGGTTGTTTAGCGTTACCAAAGCTGAACCTACAATTTTTAACATTACATGACTATCTTCTTCGAAATTTTAATCTCTTTCGACTTGAATCAACATATGAGATACGTGAGGACATTCAGGAAGCTGTTCCACATCTTCTTGCATATATTAACATCGATGGAGAAACTGCTTTTCGCGGTTGGTCAAGAATGGGTGTACCAATCAAAGAATTCAGGATCGCTGAAGTAAAACAACCCAACATAGGAGAAGTCAAGCCATCATCTGTGACTGCAAAAGTTACCTATAGCATTTCCAGCTATAGATCCCATATTAGATCTGAATGGGATGCACTGAAAGAACACGATGTATTGTTTTTACTAACTATTCGCCCATCATTTGAGCCTCTTAGTGCAGAAGAAGAAAACAAAGCCAGTGTGCCACAGAAGCTTGGCCTACAGTATGTGCGGGGGTGTGAAATTATTGAGATTCATGATGAAGAAGGGACCCTTATGAATGATTTTTCTGGTAAAATTAAGCGGGAGGATTGGAAGCCACCAAAGGGAGAATTGAGAACAATAACAGTGGCTTTGGATACAGCGCAGTACCACATGGATGTCAATAACATTGCTGAGAAAGGGGGAGAAGATGTTTATGGTACATTTAATGTGTTAATGAGGAGAAAACCAAAAGAAAACAATTTTAAAGCAATCTTAGAATCAATAAGGGACTTAATGAATGAATACTGTATTGTTCCTAAATGGTTGGAGAATATTTTTCTTGGTTATGGGGATCCTTCAGATGCTCAGTGGACTAGTGGGTCTAAATTATTACCTGATCTATTAGAAACAGTAGATTTCAAAGATACCTTTTTAGATGCAGATCACTTGAAAGGAAGTTTTGGTGATTATGAGGTTGGTATTTCATTTTCAGATTTATAGATTATCATTATTTTTTATTTTTTTGCATGGATATGATTGTTATCTTCTATCGGGAGTTATGGTATGAAATTAAGATATTGACCTGACTTGTGGCTTTTTTCTTGTCTATATCTTTCAGGTTACTTTCGTAAATCATGGTGGCACTGAGAACTTGAACCCAAGTCCTCCTTTTAAAATCAAGCTTCCCCGGACGCTCAAAGGAAGCAATGGTGCCCTTCCAGGGAGAGCAGTGTCTACTTCTGGTGCAGCAAACGATGTCAATATGGTTGATACTAATCATCAGAAAGAAAAACTGGTAATTGAGACATATACTCCTCCTGACCCTGGTCCATATCCTCAAGATCAGCCAAAGCAGAATTCAGTTAGATTTACAGCCACACAGGTGCACTCAGTTCTTAAACTCAAATTGCATGATGTGACTTTTTATGTATAATTGTATTATCTGTTAATCGCTGTGCCCCCTTATCCCCATAGAATAGTGAAATTTGATGGAATCCAAGTTATTGAGAATGAGATGGCTAAACTGATGCCTCCGCAATGCAAAGTACTAGCACAATGCTAGCATTTCTTAATCGATCACACATTTATTTTATTTTGAAAAATACACCATATTTTGAATCACAACTCACATCCTATTTCCCTTGAGTATCATCAGTATTGTGAAATGAGGGTCATGCTTTTCATGACTCTTGAGTATATGGTTTTTCTCATGTATTTGATTATGTTCGTCACTTCTTTTTGATGTTCTGTTGGTGGCTGTTTCAAAGCAAATTCCACTACTGATATCCAATAGAATTGGACAGCTTTATTTTTTATTTATTTATTTTGGGCCATGTTGGCTTGCTGTTATTTTTGTGCCTTTCCGTCAGCTGTTTCCCTATCCTTTGATTTGGATCACCTTCTGTGCAACCGCAGGTGCAGTTAGAGAGAGAAATGTAGTATCGGGTCCAACATTCTTACCAAATACGACCTATTATTACTATGTCTTTCTCTAATTGCAGCTGCAGTTCGCCTTCCTTGTACTTCAGTTAGAGAGAGAAATGTAGTATCGGGTCCAACATTCTTACCAAATACGACCTATTATTACTATGTCTTTCTCTAATTGCAGCTGCAGTTCGCCTTCCTTGTACTTCACTCATATTTACTTTTTCCTTTTTCTTAATATTATATTTTCACTGTAAATTCTAAACTGACTAAAAAACATTGTATATTCAGGTTGAAGCAATTATTTCAGGTATTCAGCCTGGCCTAACTATGGTTGTTGGGCCACCTGGTACAGGAAAGACTGATACAGCTGTACAAATTCTAAATGTTCTTTATCATAACTGTCCTTCTCAGAGAACCTTAATAATTACTCATTCAAATCAAGCTTTGAATGACCTATTTGAGAAGATAATGCAGGTATGATGTTTGATTACTTTTCTGATTTATGTTCAACTTTTCTCTTTCTTTCAGATTTTTTAATTTGAATTTTGTTTAGCTTTTAATGTGGTAGTGCATGGTGTGTAATATTTACGGAGTACTTCTATCATCCTACGCTGTACCTTATTCCACATCTGCCTAACCTACTTATATAATACCAGCTCCATGTAGTTTTGGAATTCCTGGGCTATATCATTATTAAACGACTCTAATAATCTTAATGTTGAGCTGAGTCTTGTACTAGCAAAGGCCATTATGCATGTAATATCTTAAATTGCAGGAGCTTTTGTTGTCAAATGACTATTGTTTGAATTAAGATATATCAAACTAATCAGTAACTTTGTATATAGTACAATTTTTTGTTATTTATACAATACCTGTTCCACGCAGTTTAAGAAATTCCTGGGCTACATCATTATTGGATTACACTAGTAATAATCTTAATAACCTGAATCTTGTACTAGAATTATCGTTAAGTAAGATATATCATACCAATCAGTAACTTACATAATACAATTTTTGGTTACTTGTTTTAATATTTTTTAATACTAGTGAGATCATCATAATATCATGCATGTAATATCTTAATTATTAGATATTAGAGTTTGCAATTGAACTAAATTAAGAAGCAATGCATGCAGTAGATCTCAGTCATTTTCTGAATTGGTTTCAACTAATAATTAATTTTACTGAAGGTTGCCCAGTACTTTGCTATTGTTTATCTCCTTGGGATTTACCTATACTAATCATTTGAGAGTCTGATGGCGTGCTTAAGTTCTCTTTTCTTCTGTACAGAAGTTTATGGTTTTAATGTTACTCTTATTTTTTTAGAGAGATGTACCTGCCCGTTATCTTCTCCGACTTGGTCAGGGAGAACAAGAGCTTGCTACTGATCTTGATTTTAGTCGGCAAGGTCGCGTCAATGCTATGCTTGTTAGACGGTTAGAACTGCTAAGTGAAGTGGAGAGGCTAGCTAGATCTCTTCAGTTGCCAGAGGATGTGGGTTACACTTGCGAAACTGCAGGATATTTCTGGTTGCTTCATGTTTATTCACGCTGGGAGCAATTTCTTGCTGCTTGTGCCGAGAATAAAGAAAAGCCAACATTTGTTCGAGATCGTTTTCCCTTCAAAGAGTTCTTCTGTGACACACCACATTCTGTATTTGCCGGTGAGTCTTTTGAGAAAGACATGCGGGCTGCTTTGGGGTGCTTTCGTCATCTGAAGACTATGTTTCAAGAACTTGAAGAGTGTCGGGCTTTTGAATTACTGAAGTCAACAGCAGACAGAGCTAACTACTTAATGACTAAGCAGGCTAAGATTGTGGCAATGACTTGTACCCATGCCGCTCTAAAGAGGAAAGATTTCCTTCAGCTAGGTTTTAAGTATGACAACTTGTTGATGGAAGAAAGTGCCCAAATTTTAGAAATTGAGACTTTCATTCCAATGTTACTCCAGAGGCAGGAGGATGGCCACGCACGGCTTAAACGCTGCATTCTAATTGGTGATCATCACCAACTGCCTCCTGTTGTGAAAAATATGGCTTTCCAAAAGTACAGCCACATGGACCAGAGTTTATTTACTAGGTTTGTCCGTCTGGGCATTCCTTACATTGAACTAAATGCTCAAGGAAGAGCCAGGCCAAGTATAGCCAAACTTTACAACTGGAGATACAGAGACTTGGGAGACCTTCCTTTTCTAAAGGAGGAAGCAATATTCAATAGGGCAAATGCTGGATTTGCTTATGATTATCAGTTAGTGGATGTTCCAGATCAAAATGGTAAGGGGGAGACAACCCCATCTCCATGGTTTTACCAAAACGAGGGAGAAGCAGAATATATTGTCAGCGTTTATATATACATGCGTTTATTGGGGTATCCTGCCAATAAGATATCAATTTTGACCACTTACAATGGCCAGAAACTTCTCATCCGCGATGTTATAAACAGGAGATGTGTTCCATATAACTTCATTGGTGCACCAAGCAAGGTATGCTATGCATCCATTACTTAATAAATTATGTTTTAGTGTAAATCCATTAATGATTTCTTTTATGAACGCGGTGTCAATTTCAAGTTCATTACTTTTGAATACTTCTACTATCTTCCTTATATAATGTTCCTGTTTATTACTGTTTTAGGTTGCTACAGTGGATAAGTTTCAAGGTCAGCAAAATGATTTTATACTGCTGTCTCTTGTGCGCACTCGATTTGTTGGTCACCTACGTGATGTAAGGAGGTTGGTGGTTGCCATGTCACGTGCTCGGCTTGGTTTATATGTCTTTTGCCGCCGTTCCCTTTTTGAACAGTGCTATGAGCTGCAGCCTACATTTCAGCTTCTTCTCAAGAGACCAGACCATCTTGCCCTTAATATGAATGAGATTACATCATATACTGAACGGAATGCTGAAGATCCTGGGCCCAGGCATCATGTACATCTCGTCAGTGGCATTGAAGAGATGAGTAGTATCATAGACAGGTTGTATCAGGTATGTCTCATGTCTCACGATACTAGACATAATATTCAGATACGTTATGACACACAAGGATATGACAAAAATTGAAAATTATAGGACATGGTATCATTGTCATGGTTATAACAGAACTTATGCTTTTGGTATAAACTGAATTAAAAAACAGAGATAAAATCAAAATAGGGAATTGATGCTTTGAAAATTATCTTATTATTGTATTGTTTCCATCTTTATTATTTATGAAGGTTTGGAAAGAAAAAAAGTAAATAAGTTATGAAATGCAGCCAGGAGTATCTGGCGTGTTCCCGTTGGCCGTGAATATAATTTGTGTGGCTATTATTCTGAAGTGTGTGTGCGTGTTGTCGGGGACTCGATTCAGATTCATCAACCTTAGAAAATGATTTTCAGTCATTCTGATTCTGATTCTTATCCGAATATCTTTTTTATTAAAGAAGAAATTTATGAAGATAAGAAATCCATTTCATCTTAACTTAAGAACAGAACATGAAACAATGCAAACTGCTCAATTCTGCAACATATTAGGGAAACATAGGTGATGTGGATTACACCAAATAGAAGCGTGAGTATCTCTTATCTCAAATCAAGCCGTGCCATGGCAATATCAATAAAAATATAAGTCATGCTTCAAACCGATGCACTATAGAGTAGTGCAGTTTGCCCATCGCCAAATAAAGTATTGCCTCTTGTACTAAATTCAGGAAGGGTAATGATCAGATGTTAGTGCAGGAAATTAGATAATTTTGTGCTAGTGGTTTTTGTTGCTTTGATCTTTGTCTATTGTTCTTTGCTTTGTCTTATCTGGATTTCATTCCTGTGTTGGCAATCTTCCCTACTTCTAATAAAATCTATTATAAAAAGACATATATAGTTTCTGGGTTCTATTCCTAAAAAAATCAATGAATTATTTTATCGTTTTCAGGAAAAAATGAGATATCAATTTGAGCAAAATGGATCTTATTTTAGTCACCTAGAGCCATCAGTAAGTACAGATTTGGTGCAAAATGGGCAGCAGACTGCAGACACTGATACACTCGAACAAAAAGATGATATGCTGCATGAAAATGGCGAAGATGCTAATAAAGTTGGCGACGACAGTCATGTAGAACAGTCAGTAGATACAGATAAGGTGCAAAACAGGCCGCAGATTGAAGATACTGATATGCCTGAGCAAGATGATAAGCCACATGAAAGCGGTGAAGCTATAACTGTTGATAACCATGTTGATAGAGATATACCATCTGAAAGGAGCATGGAAGACGGTACTATAGTTGTCGGTAGTGCTGGTGTTGAAAACGGGAGCACAGCACCATAGAAGAAGCCCTTCAAACAAGGCGACAGGGGTTGTGCGGATTCCTATGTCAAGATAAATCAATACTGAACTGACAAGTGTAGCAATAGAAAATGAGATTTTTTTATGTTCAGGTTAAAAAGTGAGGTGGAGCGGAGTATTTAGTGTATTGTATGTAACAATTGTTGTTAGTCTACTATGGATGGGTTTATTGGTCAGGAAGCGATTTTTGTCCATCACATTTTGATGCACTGATGAATTTTTACTGTAGAATGTATATTTCCTTATTAGAAATTGGATGTTCTGTATCTTGGCACGTCGGCTCGTAAATTCAATTCTAACAAGGAACACCGAAGCTGCAAATTGTTTGCCTGAATTAGGAGTTGATGAACATTTTTCATATTTAATTTTTCTTAAATGAATGTCTACCATGGTAATTTAAGATTTGGTTATTTTTTCAAGGGATGAATAGTCATTTGTCTTTGAAGTGTAGCGAAAGTGTAGCGAGTAGCTACAATAGTCTCTAATTGTGCGTAATATATATCGGTCTCAATGCATTTATTGACATACCAGTCCCTATAAATACTTACTCTCATATCAATTTATATTGATAAGAGTTAATTCAACATTAAGGGACTTTTAATGTGAGACTATTTTGACTAACGAAGTTTACAATCGGAGGCTATTTTAGAATTTTGATACATTAAGAAACTATTGTGCCTATTCATTACAAATTCAAGGATTGAAATAATTATTTGCTTATTTTTCAAGTGATCTATAAGTTCCAATAAACTAGTACTAGTAATATTGATTAGATAAATATTTATATCTCTAAACCATGAGGCAACCGATTAGTGCTTTGTTTTAGCAAAAGAGACTAGTTCTCTCTAAACTTTGGTGAACTATGGTTCAAATTTATGTTGGAGGAGCTCTCTCTGTGACTGGAACCTTTAACAGTTTTCAATGAAAAAAGAAATCGACCATTTCTTCTATCCAACACAAAGACATATAGAAAAGAGTATAAACGAAACAAAGATAATACTTGTGCTAAATTACCTTTATATAATTGGTGTATTTTTTAACCAAAAAAATTGTTGTATTCACCATGACCATTAATATAAAATGAAAAATACTAAATTGAAAGTGATGGATGTAATATTAAATTACTAGTTAATTGATAAATTGAAAAATAGTAATTAATTTTACATTAAGAATTGAAAGTCTCATTCATTTGGGACAATTTTATAAATGTTATGCTGTCTAAAATTCAAAATACCATAAAATTTAGATTTTTTTTCTCCTTCTGAACAACCACAACTCTGATTTTGATATTAAGGAACATATAGTTTTTTTAACAAAGAAAGTACATTTGAATAGGTCGAAAGGAGTGGTGGAGAAAGGGTAATCTCTACAATAAAAAGACTCATAGTTTATATTTACTTTAACAATATTAAATGTATAAAGCTAAGATACTTATACCAATAGTTTGATATATCAAGTGGTTTCTTAACGATGGTGACTGAAATTGCAAAAATAATGCACATCTATTTATGTCGGTCCTATACGGTATCATAGATTAAGCTCCGAAAATATATAACCGTCAATTGGCTGCTTTATGAAATTGGAGACAAAATATCTAACGACAATAGGTGAACACCATGATATCTTAGAGTGTGTTTGAATGGAAGAATGTTCAGATATAACATATTATTGGAACAAGAGTTTGTCTAACATGTGCAATATAACACATGTTAAGATATCTAAAAGTAGTAATTTTTCATTGAAAATAATAATAATTTATTAAAAAACTACATATTTAATATAAAATGTACAAGTTCCAAGTCAAAGTTACCACATTAAACTTCTTAACATGTGCAAATTTGCACATGATAGAAAAATCCTTGGAATAATTATCATTAAAATTGTTTCTTGATCCTTCATGTCCAAGTTTTATAATGATAATTATTCTAATACGTAAAAATTTTAAAATAGAAAATTTAATATCTTATTATTTAATGATCTGTACTACATTAAGTAATAACAACGAAATTATTTTTTACTCAATCCAAACAAATATATTTTAAAATGAAGGTAACTTGTTTGAATAATTTGAATTACTTAAATTTTAATTTCTCTAAAATTTTCATTTAGCTTATACAAACGCACTCTCAGAAGTTTGTTGGACATATATAAAACTTAACATCTAATTATTTAATGATGTGTCTTAGTAGGTATTATATAAAGTCCACGACTTGTAAAGTGAAGATTGTTTGACTTATATATATATATATATATATATATATATATATATATGTTGAGGTTATCTCTTATTCAATGCAAGACTCTTAACATATTATTTTTTTATATCGATCTAATTGTCACATACTAGTACGTAATTCACCGTTAAAACGTTTTATGCATATGTCTGAGTTTGAACTAGTTTCTCCTCTCCTCTCCATGTATGAGTGTGTCTCTTGCCACTAGACAACTCATTGATGAAATAAAATTATACTTAATTATTTTAAAGTTAATTTAAGTTTTGAATCAGTTATGTTTATTAGAAGATATTAACTAGTGCCCATCAAAACTCCCATTACTTCAGAAATTTCCAAGACAGTATTAGATATTTGTTGCATGAGACAACCTTAACTGACCTTTTCATGTTCTGATCTGACCAGAGTTGGAAGTCTGACTAGAGTTAGAATTAATTATAGTAACTCATATTTGATGGAGATTGAGCTTCTTGATCTTGATCTATAGCTTTGGAGTTGTTGCAGGGGTACAAGAGCTAGTTTTTCTTTCTTTCTAGTCAACCCTACCTTAGATAATATTTTTAAAACTTTCAATATTAGGACCAAAACAAATATCAAAACATGAACCTCGCTTGTACAAACTTTACTGTTAATTTATATACAAAAGTGAATCAAAATCCTAAATCATTTTTGACATTTTTATAGGCAAAAACTATAGTATATATTTACTGCATACTCTTTTTGTTAATCCATTCGACTCCGTTGATCATTTACTACTTACTCTAGCTCTTATATATTTTCATTCACAATCAGATACATACTAACATAATTTAAAAAAAATATTCAATTAAGGATTTACCAACCAATCTTATAACAATAATATGCAAAGTTTGAACTAATTAATTTTAATAGTTCGCCACTCAAAAAAGATAAACTTAATTGTTATATTCCAAAATCTTATCTTATTTTAATAAAACCTAGTACTATACGTAGGTAAGCAACGACACGAATACCGTAGTTGGGTGAGAGATATTTATAGATATTTTAGTAAGTAATAATATAATGGGTTAAATATGTTTTTGTCCTTATAAATATACCGATTTTTCGTTTTAGTCCTTCTAAAATTTTCCTTCAACTTTTCGTCTCTATAAATTTTTCAACCAACACTTTTGGTCCCTATTTTGAAGTAAACTCATATGTAGAATTCATATTTTTGAATAAAATTTTGTAAAAAAAATTAGAATTTTTTACCAAAACATGAATTAAATATGAATTTTTATAATTTTTGTGGTAAAAAATTCATATTTAATATATGTTTTGTTAAAAAATTATAATTTTTTTGGAGTAATTTTTACAATATTCTATACATTTATGTACAATTTCATTAAAAAAATACAAAAATTTACTTCAAAATAGGGACCAAAAGTGTTGGTTGAAAATTTTATAGGGACTAAAAGTTGAAGCAAAATTTTAGAGGGACTAAAACGAAAAGTTGGTATATTTACAGGGACCAAATACATTTTTAACCAACACACCGAAAAGTTTATAATATCATATATTGAAATGAGGGTGTTAGGTTGCTAACAACACACACTTACTAGCATACAAGTTTAAAATACTTTATATTATTGATTAAAATTCAAATGAGTCTTATCAAATTATATGAGATCATTTAAATTTCAACCAACTGAAAAGAGTGTATTAAAATACATGTGTTACGAAATGCGTTATGCGTTACTAGCATGAAGTGTTGTTGATGTTTGTGTAATAGGTGCATATATATATATATATAAATATAAATATATAATTATTATTACACCTAACCAAATTATAATTAATCAATTTTTCCATATAAATTAAAAGATATATTTCAGATTTCAAGGTAGTTTATAATGAAATTAAGTCATATAGTTCACAAATAAAGGAGAATATCCAAGAATCTTTACAAAACAAGATCTTTAAGTATATTATCCCCATGATTGAGTGTATATAATGCCTGCATCCAATATTTTGGGTTGAAGATACAATGCAACTTTCTAAGTATCAGAATTCTATATAACTCATTGCTTTCCATGTGCATGCATGTCAATTGGATATAGTTACCTTAGCCAATAGAAGCTACATTTTGTTTGTTCGCTAAGGAATCTCAAGAGACCGATGTTTATTTATTTATCATATCTTGTTGCAAATACAAAACCATGCAGTAGGTTTTTTTTAAGGGAAAACCATGTAGTAGTTGTTAATTAGAATTAATAAATAAAGTATAAGTAAAGTGAAATTCTTTTATATTATTTTTAATAAAAAATTGATTAACAAATGTAAAGTTTATATTGACCTCAAACAAATAAATTATATTGTTAATCATAGGCCATAGCATGAAAGAAATATGTATGAACTTCATCCAAGTGGTGTTGCTTCGGCACTCATCAACTTGTGTTTTATTAGAAGAATAAACGAGAATTAACCCTAGCACAAGATATGCCAAGATAATCCATATCAAGCTGGATACATGTACAAGAAAAAAAAATAGTGCAAGTTGAAAACAAACCCAATAGTCGTCAGTCCAATGAAATGACAAAAAGCCTATAAAAGATTTTGTATAGCACCCATCAAATTGTTGATTTATATCACGTGAGAGCTGCTTGGTTGTGATTATAGGATGTAGACAACTTTTTTTAAACAAAAAATGTATGAAATTAAATCATCGCAACAAGAGAGAAGATTCCAAGTAGGCTGACACTATATATACAAGAAGAAAGAAAATGGTCTGGATAAGAGCATCCACAACGAATGGTCTGGATAAGAGCATCCACAACGAAGATGGGTACTTAAATAAGTCTTATATATACACGTCACTCTTTTATAATTTTTTAATAAGCATTTAATCACTCTAAGTCCAACCCAACATCTCACACAATTTTTTTAAATGGGACCTGCAAATCAACTATCAATAAATTTACATAACTATATATCAATTCTTTAATATTAAAAGGGTGTGGGTCCCACTTAAGATTGGGGGTCTTAAGTGAGACTTTAGGTCTTATAAGACCCCCAAAAAAATTCTCCCTAGTGGGGGTACCTATTAGGTACCGGGTCTTAACTGGTTAAGACCTCAATAGTTAAGACTATTTGATAGATTTAGGTACCGGGTCTTAAAACTATTCGATAGATTTTAATACTTTGAATGAAGGTTCTGATGCACATGTTTATATAGATTACTTTAGAAGGAAGCAAGAAGTCAATCCATTGTTTGATTATGCATAAGGTAGGCAAAGAAGACCGACTGAACCATGTTTTGGGCATATGGTATTTGTAGGAAAAGTTATTCCTTAATCTGGGATGTGGTTTCAAGTCATGTGTTTGGGGATCAGAGACACCAAATGAGTTTGAAGAGACTTGGACGTCTTTGATGACCAGGTTTGAGTTAGAAAAGAATAAATGGTTGTCACATATGTTTGATATTCGAAGCATGTGGATCCCAACATACTTCAAAGACACATTTTTGGCTGGGATATTGAGAACAAAATCAAGATCAGAAAGTGAGAATTCTTTTTATGGTAATTTCTTGAATCCTAATGTTAACTTGGTTGAAGTGTCGATGAGGTTTAATTCAACAATAGAAACACAACGTCATAAGGAGTTACTTGGCAATAATAACTCAATTCATTCTAAACAAAAACTAATGTTGGATCGTGGTATAGAGTGGAATGCAAGAGATGTGTATACTCGTGAGAAATTTTATATATTTCAACATGAATTATGGATTGCATGCGAAGATTGTGGGATTGAAAATAAGAAAGATGAATTATGGGATGGAGATATTTCATATCTTTGATAATAGTGAGATCAATGGTAAACTTCGAGAAATGATGTATAACATATCCGATCACAATCCAAATTGCTCATGCAAAAGGTTTCAAGCTGAAGGAATACGTTGTAGACACATACTTTGTGTTTTAAAGGGAAAAAATTTCAATGAATACCAAATAAGTACATTGTGAATAGGTGGACTAAGTTTGCAAATAGAAAACCTAATTTTGACATAGCTGACAAGGTCTTGGAAAAAGATAGCAAACTCATTTCTGATGTGTGGAGAAGGCTGGAAAAGATAAGGAAAAATTGCTTCTTGTGTTAAATGGGGATGTTAACATGAAAAACCCTCATATCAGTTTGAAGGGAGTTCTAAGAGAACCAGGACATATGATTTGCAAGCCTTTATCGGGTCCAATATTTCTGAGGAAGTAGAAATCCTTCCACCAAAATTTGCAAAGACTAAAGGTTGTGGTAAAAGATTCAAAAGTGGCAAAAAGAAGGCTATTGAATAACAAAAAAAAAGCAAGACTTTGTAAGGCATGTGGTGGGTATGTGCATCACACAATTTATCCCAAAGATCATCTCCATAATTTTGGTAAGAAACTCCTTTTAAAATGTACTTATTTATGGTGCACTTATTTTGATATTTTTATGCTTATGTTTATGGTGTAAATTTCTACTTGATGTTTTTGGTTTTTAGGATTGGAAGAATGGTGTAGAAGAAGGATGGCAGAAGTTAGACCAACTAGATGAATAACATAGAAGAATTAATTGCACTCCATGTTCTTTATGATATGATTTGAACTTATGAGACTTGGAATTTTGAAAAACTATGCATGTCAATGTGTGTAGAATCGTACAAGTCCCTTGTCGACTCTTTGTGCCATTCTTATCATATCTCTTAAAGACCATCTTTACTAATATACTCCCAAGAGTATTTAAAGGTGGCCATTCTTCTTTTAGAGTTGATGGTTTTCATTGGTCTTGACTGGTTGCTGGAAACCATCAAGGTTAATCCATGCCAAATACTTTGTCTGTAGAAGGCAAAGCTGAAGCAAGAACTTCAACCTCCATATCTGAATTTCCTAAAGCTACATGAGAGAGTATGTGAGTTTAAAGAACACATTGTCTGTTAAGAGTGATTCATCACACACTGTGTTGATCACCATTAATCAAGATCAAGGGCCAAAAGCTTTTAAGTAATGACATCTTGACAAAAGAGAAAGAAAAAGATGTGAATACGAATTTGTAGAATCTATTCATAGCATTGAGAGATAAAACCAATGTTTTCATTATAATATCCTATGAAATTGAGTTTAAAGAAATGAGTTTGCAAAAGGTTGTTCAAAAAAGGTAAATATGAAGAAAAAAAACATGAACATCTTGAGCATATTGTAATAAACTCGCTTAGAGAGTCATTAGATCATGTTGTACATCATGCAAGTTCTCTCCAACACACTTGTTATGAATAATTTTAATATCCTATCATATGATATATGAATCATTTTAATATTGAAAACTTTATAGAAGACTCAACTTGCTTGTTGAGGCCAAAATGTTGAGTGAAAACTAAAAAGGACTTAGAAATCAGATAACCTATGGAAAATCCAGTGTATAGCCAGTTAGGCAAGACATACTCTGGTCATTGTAGTTAAATTATTATTAGCCTGCTTGGAAACACGTTTTCCAAGGCAATCTCATGTCCCAATGCACCTCAAACGCTTAAAGCATGAAGCTACAATACTCAAATTCTATGTTAACGTGACTTTAAACGTGGATTTCGGTAAAAGTGATGTCAATCCAAACACACTATAGTGGATTAAGTCCTCAAATAGACTTAGCAGTCAGGTGGGCTGTGAACTAGTATAAACATACCGTCTAATTTTCTTTACCTTTATCTCTATTTTATTTAGATTCACTAAGTTTATTATGGTTTAAGTGTTATCACTTTGTTTTTAAATAGAGTTAAATATCATGATAATGAACCATAAGTGTTTAGGAAAACGTATTAAGAAAGATTTCAACAAAAATCTTTTGTAACTTGATTTAAGGACAAAAGTTTAAAATGGTCAACGCAATTCAAACTTCATTTTCTTGTGTTTCATCCACCTTAATGTATTGTGATTTCAAGTTTCAACCATGCAGTAACCATTTTTAGATGTGCTATAGTGCAATAATGTTAACAAAATTCTCACGAAGGGACATTAAGATGAAATATTGGCTCGAAGTCCTTATATTTTAGTTACATTATACTTTTACTAAGCGGCATGGAGTTTCATGGTAGTTTGTAATTCAAAGTTTTATTAAAGTTCAATTGATATTCTTTGTAATTAAGTTACATTGTATGATATATAATTAAATAAATAAAATTTTAAATTTCACCAATTTTTACCACTATTTATGATATATCTGCAAGTCGGGGTAAATGGTGTCACAACTACTCGACTTTGAGCTGAAGTGGTAATGCATCATCGTATTTTCTATTATTAAGTTTGTTTTTTAAAAATGACATTTAAAATATTCATTTTATTTTTGGATTGTGAAAAGTTAAGGGTCTTTAGCAATAGGAAGAAGTTGAGTTAAGTTGTCAAAACATGGCAACGGGGCGGGGCAGGGGTGGGTTTAAGCATCCCCGTCTCCGCCCCCGTTTGCATGCACCCGCACCTGCCCCCGTCCCCAAACATATCGGATGTGAAAATTGAACACCCAACCCCGCCCCTAATGGGGACGGGTCTCCCGGGCCCGTCCCCACCCCCACTCACGAAAACTCTATTTTTTATAAAATATTTAAAAAATGCATATTTTTTTATTTTTTCATAGTAATAAAATACAATAATTATATTAATAATTAAATATCCTATAAACTTTTTTTAAAAGAGTAAAATAAATATAATAATTATGTTTCTAAAGAGTAATAATATATTAAAATAGTTTAGTGTTTATGGAAATAAGATTAAAAAATTTAATAAAGTAAATTTCAAAGAGCGGGTGCGGGGCGGGGGTGGGTGTGGGGCGGGGGTAAGCATCCCCCGGCCTCGGCCCCGCCCCCGTACTAAAAACTCAGATTTCCCCCACACTCGCACCCGCACCCAGTTAAATCGGCTTTTCCCCATTAAATTCGGGGCGGGGGCGGCCGGGGCTGACAGGGGCGGTTTTAGTTGCCATGTCACTTATCATACAAAAGTGCATCATTTAGTGGAGGTATAAACACTTCTTACCATTGAAATGACAAATAAATTTATCAATACCATATCTAGACAAGTGGGCATACAATCTTCTACTGTGTTTATATTCCTTTTGAGATATGCATTTTTGAAATGACACCTTTTCCTCATTGTGTTCTAGTATGATCATGATAGAATGAACTTCTCAAATGCTACATATAACCCTATGCTATCTAGCAAGATCCTCTTCAAAGTCCAATGTGTAGACTCAACCTTATTAGTCGTCGTGTTCCCTCAATGTATAACTTGGATTATCCTCGTTATGTGCCCCTTTCTCATATCAAAATTCAAGATATCATCGAACCATCGACAAAGGTTTGGAATGCTTCCTTAATTTCTAATATGTTTGATCATAACACTACCCAACTTATTTTGAATGCTTCTCCATCCTCTTGTTCATTAAGATAAAATTATTTGGAAGACTGAAAAGAATGGTAGTTATTATGTACGTAGTGCATATCGAATTTGTGTCATTGAAATTGCAGATAATTCCCATTTGCATATTCCGGGTAAGTGGAGTTCGATTTGGAAGCTTAAAGTGCTTCCCAAGACCCAAAATTTTGTTTGGCGTGTGTGCGGGGCTGTTTCCCTACACGTGCACACATGAGTAGTCGCGATATTCATTGTCATATTGATTGTGCTTTGTTTGGAAATAATTATGAAGATAGCATTCATGTCTTGTTAGAATGTCCAGGTGCGATGCAAGCATGGTGGGAGGTTAATTTATGGGACATTATTGATAGAACTCTTCGTCAAAATTATAACATGGATTCTTTGATATTTTCCCTTCTTGACCAGCTGCCTTCTATGCAAAAAGAGTTGTTTGTGACGATCATGCGGAGCTTATGGAAGTGTTGAAATTTAAAATTGCGGCAACAACAAAATGAAACAAGTCTGCAAGTTGTTGAACGGGATCGACACCTCTTAGATGATTGGAGAACCGCCTAAGAAGTGTGATCGCACAAAACTACTAATAATCCTTCTCAGCTGAATAATGCTAGTAATGATCATGACATTGAGTGTACGAAGCCGGCATATGGCAGGTACAAATGCAATATTGATGCCTCATTTTCTGATTCTCTGAATATGGTAGGTATTGGCATTTGCATCTGTGATGATCAGGGTAAGTTTGTCATGGCTAAGACGGATTGTTTCTCTCCCCTTTGTGATGTTGATGTCGGCGAGGCTGTTGGACTTCACACGGTGCTACAATGGTTGGTTTCTCTTCACTATGATGATCATGTTGATTTTGTATTGGATTTCAAGTCTGTTGTTGAGCGTTTTAATTCAAACCTAGAGGATAGTAGTGAACTAGGTTGTATTATTAAGGATTGTAGGCAATTGTTTATTGGTAATTTTCATAATTCTCATGTCAAGTTCAATAGGAGGCAAACCAATAGGGTCGCTCATGAATTAGCTAGGGTAGCTCCATCTCATGCTAGCTCCCATGTTTATGACGATGTACCGTCTTATGTCCGAGATTTAATAGCTAATGAAAAACAATAAATTTCTTCCAAAAAAAACATACAAGGTCCTTCCATGCCTGCATGATCAACTCATGGTTCTCTTTGGAAAAACACAATCATCATGCACTTGTCTTTCACATTCTTACATACATGAAATGAACACAACAAATTGACTAAATTCACTTAGATACGTTGCACTGTATTCATTAATACAATGTCTATCCATAACAATGATACCAACATTGTGGCACCCATCACAACAAAATCGTTTAAAATAACAAATATAGTAAACACATGTGAAATTTTGGCTCAATTTAACATTTTCAAAGCAACTAAATCACAATAAAAAAAAACCCGCAGAAAACATAATACTCAAACGAAATGAATCTAAACCCTTAATGTAGCATATCTTAGAGTCGATATTGAGATCCAAAAATAATTGATATTTTTTTTTGTGGTGGTTGGGCTTTGAACCCCAAACCTTACATATATTATTCATTATTCTTACCAACTGACATAAATTTATGAGATTTATATATATATATATATATATATATATATATATATATATATATATATATATATATATATATATATGACTGATAGTAGCAAGTCATTTATTGAGATCCACCGATGATCCCTTTTCTTTAGGTCCATAATAGGGACTCCCCAAATTATAACTTAGTAATAATATAAATAAAAAATACTAGGATTTCTATTCTGTAAAAAAATGAAAATGAAAAGAACGAGTGATAGATATCAATATAAGAGTAAGTTGCTAATTTTGTTACACCCACTTGCTAGGACCAAGTAGTATTTGACAAAAATAACTTACCCTAAATTTTTATTTGCGAGTTTGGAAGGGAAAGGAAGGAAAGACTTTAGGGCTGAGAAATATAGGGCAAAATTGAGAAATCTTTCACATTTTTTTAAAGAGTATATTTTTAGAGAGTGATAAACTAATGCTTATGATTAATATACTTTTAATTTTAAGAATATTATAACAACATAGATTATATTTAAATAATTCATATAAATCCTCCCAAACCCCTTAAAACCCTCCTCCAATACAATTTTTTAGTTCCCAATAGGGGAAGGTTTTATATTTTGAAGAAAAATAAACTCTCATAGCCCTCTCCTTCCAATATCCTCTATTTCTTTCACTTACTCCTTTTTTTTTTTCCAAACCCTCAATTCCCTTTCCCTCCAAACTCGCAAACAAAGTCTAAATGAATTTCAGAAAGAATTCATTTTCACATAAAAAATATGAATTTGAGAAAGAAATATTATTTTTTTACAGACATAAGAAATATTAAAACTAGTTTGTTTTTAGAAAGAAATATTAAAGACTACTTTTTTTTTATAAGGAAAACATTAAAGCTTATTATTTGTTCTCTTCTGTTCGAACAATTTGAAAATAGCGGAATAATAGAATTTTTAACAACAAGGAAGACTCAATTCATCATCTTTTGGACAAAGTCAAGTTACTATCTTATTGGCGACCGGAGGCAAAATAAGTTAATGTAGCTTTTAGTTATCATAGTTGGTGACTTTAGTCTGTTTTTTTGTTTGGGCATCGACCAATAACTCTCTTTTCTTTATTCCATTTTCATGTTGGTTTAATTATCTTTTGTAAGACTCTGCTGTTTAGGGGTGGGAATAGGCCATTAGGGATGGGAATAGGCCAGGTCGGCCTACGACAGACTTTTTTCCTAAATAGAGAAGACCTAGACTTTTTTAAAAGTCTATTTAGCTTAAAAGGTCAGGCCACAGGCCATTCAAAAAGCCTATTAGGCCGGCCTATTTAAGTAAATATGAATAATATTATTTACTATTACATTATATTTTGTACTTTGAATTAAAATAAAAAATTGTCAACTTTTCGGTATTTTAAGCTTATTAGTATACATTAATCTTTTGCTTATTTAAACTCATTAATCTTTCCCTAAAAACTCATGTTGACTATCAAAAGAGAATTCAATCTAATTGCTTATTTAAAAATGTTAATGTGAAATAGGCTTTTAAACAGGCTAGCAGGCCGTACCAAGCTTTCAGAAGGTCAGGCTCAGGCCTTGCAAAGCGTAACTCGGCCTAGCCTATTCCCATCCCTATAGGCCAGGTCAGGCCAAGCTTTGATAGGCCTAAACCTAGCCTATGAAAAAAATTACAAGCCTGAGCCTGGCCTATGGCCTATCATAGGCCGTTTTTCTCGGCCTGGTCTGGTTTGGTCTATTTAAAAGTCTGAACTGACCTAAAAGCCTACTTTATATTAAGGTCGTCAAATAATTCATTTGACCTACTAAATAGGCTAAACAGACCTTAAAGCCTACTTAAAAGCCTATTTCACTACAAGTAAATTTTAACTAGATTAAAGCCCACTTAAAAGCCTATAACAACAAAGTTTATTAAGGGACTAATAGATAGAGAAAAAGGTGTTTGTATTTTTAATGTATGCAATTATTTTAATTAAAAAAAACATTTTTTTAATAAATAAGTAATAATATTCTCTCAAAATAAATAAATAAGTATTAATAGGCCGACCTATTAGGGTTAAGAGACTTTTCTTGATCCTTAAGCTTGACCTATTTAACTAAACAAGCTTTCTAAAAAGCCTAAGTCTCGCCTATCTGCTAAACAGGCCAGGCCAGGGCAAAACAGGCCAGACCGTAGGCCCCTGTAGGCCGGCCTGGCCTATTCCCAACCCTACTGTTGTTCTTCTCTAGTACACCTTGTGTTTAGAAGAATATTTTTTTCTTGGTAATATATTTTATTTTTGCTTGTTAGAAATATGTATAAATTGGTGGTTTACTGGAATAAAATGAAATAAAAATATATGATTTTCCATTGTATTAATTTCATTCCCCTCTCTTTTTTTTCTTATGAAAAAAGAATTTTCATCCTTGTGATTTGGCTTAAATGGCTATAAACTTCATTCAATATGAATCTCAAGAGACTCTGAGTTAGAATCTTGTCCAAAATAATCTTTAAACAAACATTATTTACCTCTAACCAAGTTCTGTATTATTATGACCATAGTCCCCTATGTTTAAGGCCAAAAAATATTTCCTCTCCCTTATCCCAAAACGAATTTAGCCGCAATGTCAGCATAATCCTTGTCAAGTATGGAAGGTAACAACTAATAACAATTGTCTCCCTAAAAAAAAACTAATATCAATTGTCATCACTTCTCCTATTTGCCTTTCTTTTTTTGCATGGACCACACCCCCACTTGCACACATTTTCAGCAATTTAAATATGAAAAACAATAAGATACCCTTAAAAATTCTACTCCTCAACAAACACAAAATTTCAAATCTTCTTTCTACAAGACCCATGTCTTTTCTTCCCTCACAATGTCAAAGGTTCCCTATATATTACAACATTTAACCACCAATGTAGAAATTGTACACCTTCTTTACATAAATTAAAAGTCTTCTTCCTTCTCAAGTTCCTCTATACCTCAACATGATATCTTCAAATCATTCATATATTATACTCTTCAATACTTTATATAATCATTATTAATATCCACTGTTTCATATCATGACTAGAAAACTAGCAGAAGTAAGTTCAACTTTCCTTCTCATATTTTCTTTCATTTTTATTTAAACTACTTACCAATTTGATAAAAAAAATTAAATTTCTTACCAAGGGTTTGTATATTTATAATTTGTTTAGGTTATGTGGCCTGCATTAGTGGCTAACAAGATACTAAACAGGAGACTTGGAAGCAGAAATTTCATAGCAGATTATCCAAGTTATACAGATCCTTTATTGTCTACCAATAATGATGATCAATTATCTCTAAGCACCAAATCCATTAATGATCATAGTGATACACAAAAGTACAAGTAAGAAGAAAAATCATCACCATGCAATAGTTTTATATTCTTATTTATTTGATATATCATGTGCAGCATATGCATAAAAGTTGCAGTGGTTTTGTGGATTTTAATTATTCTTTATGTATCTGATATCTTTTTTTTATTTATTTAAGGGTTTTTGTTAGTACATGGAACATAGGTGGAATTGCACCAGATGAAGGGTTGAATATTGAGGATTTATTGGAGACATGCAGCAAGTCCTTTGATATCTATGTATTTGGGTAATTTCAGCACTCACTTCATAGTTTTCTTGCATGGAAATAGTAATTGAAATGATGATTATTTCTATGATGCATGTCCATGCATATATATATGGTTTAGATTTCTTATGCTTTATTAATTAATTATTTTTAAATTTTTTACAATCCAGGTTTCAAGAAATTGTGCCACTAAATGCATCAAATGTATTGGGATCAGAAGATAGTAAGATTTCAACAAAATGGAATTCTTTAATTAGAAATGCTTTGAACAAAAGGACACATCACTATTGTTGCAAAGATATTGAAAGAGATGATGATGATGATAATATAGAGCAAGATTTGAAGAATATTTGTCAAGGAAATATTCCAGCTCAGCAGTGTAAATCAGCCCCACAAGATTTTCATTGTATCATTAGCAAGCAAATGGTTGGTATTTTGATATCTGTGTGGGTTAGAAGTGACCTTAGTCCATTCATTAGACATCCATGTGTCTCATGTGTTGGATGTGGCATCATGGGCTGCTTAGGCAACAAGGTGACCTAACCAAACCCCACTTTTAATTCATCTTACTTTAATTATCACTTCAAGTTATATAATTATGTATTTGTTAACCACTAATCTCATCACTGTCAATATCAACTTCGTGTCCAATTAGATTAGTCTAACATATATAGAGAGTATTATATCTCAGTTGTTAGATTAATCCAACGACTGAGGTGAAGTAGGAGAGACGACAAAAAATGAGGTGTCAAAATTGTTATATTTAGGAACATTTTTTAAACCTGAATCCTCTAGAGCCAGATGGTCCAACCGAATCTCAACTATTGGATCGAGCTGCAAACTTGAATCATACAAATTGAGATTTGATTGGACTAATTGTGCATTCGAGCACATAGGATCATGTTTGATGTTTTTGTATGCCCGAATTGTTATTCCTAGGAATATCTTTTAACCTGGATCCTCTGAAATCTGTCCAACTGAATCTTAACCATTGAATCTAGCTGCAACCTAGCTCAAATCCAACATATTGAAATTTGGTTGGACCGACTGCACGTAGGATCTAGGGCATGGCAATATTTTTTGTATTTTTATTTTCATGTTTAACTTTTCTCTTTTTTTTACTATTCTGACATATTGCAGGGTTCTGTATCTGTGAGATTTCTATTACATGAAACAAGCTTCTGCTTTGTGTGCAGTCATCTAGCTTCTGGAGGAAAAGAGGGAGATGAAAAGCATAGGAATTCTAATGTTGCTGAAATATTTTCTAGGACAAATTTTCCTAAAGGCACTATTTTGAATTTACCAAGAAAGATTCTTGATCATGAGTAAGTAATTAATAATCAATTATAATTAATTTGTTAGAAACCGTCCAACCAATCAACCTCAATAATTTGTTTTTAGTTTCCCTTTAATAATTAGGTTCCTTTCCCACCAAATCATGAAAACAAAGTGCTAATTAATATTGAATAATTATTTTGTTTTTTCTTGTATTTTTATTGCTGTTAAAATGAAAATAAGTTGTTCAATTTAAGCATTATTATTGGTAGTTTCCAGCTTTGAATTTGTCCTGCTAGATTGAAGGCCGCCAAAATTAAACTATACTATGATTAGTTAATTTAATCAAATCAACTTTATAGTAATGAAATTGTTGTACTACTATAGTGGGACAGAGAGATATTAATTTACCAACAAAAAAGTTGCATAAACTACCAAATAGAGTAAAACAAGCTAAAGCATAAAAAAGAATAAAACACCTTAAAGAGAGTACATTGATTTATAATTAAAAAGTTAAAATGATATTTGACCTCTTTTAATTACTGAATAATAAAAGTGAACTAACTTTCTGCCGACTTATGCTTAAATTAACTTTAGCATACATGTTGAATTTTTTGACATACATGTTGTATTATTATAACCTAAATTTACTTTGACATACATGTTGCATTTTTTCTACATACTTGTTGGACTATTATAACCCATTAATTAATGTTGACATGTTTTGTGCAGTCATGTAATATTGCTTGGAGATTTAAATTACAGAATATCTCTGCCAGAAGAAACCACACGCTTACTTGTTGAAAAAAGAGACTGGGATTCCCTATTAGAAAATGATCAGGTATGTCTCTATACCATGTATCCATGCTTATATTATATTTTATATGAGTTACGCTAACAAGCGCGCACTTGTTAAAGATTAAAAAAAATGAAATAAGTGTTAAATTTCATGTAGAAAAAGTTGCTTTTTAATCTTTCAATAAGTTAAATACATAATTTTTAAGATAAAGTTGCTACTTTAAACTTCTTACTAAGTGCCCTAAAGATAGTTGTTAACATTTTCCATTATACATATATATATATATATATATATATATATGTGTGTGTGTAAACACAGAGAGGAACATCAGTAATACATTTTTTTAAATACAATATTAAAAAATAGGCATAGAAAAGTCGAGGAAGTCTTACATGGTTACAAATTTATTGACACACTATTTGAACACACACGCAAAAATACATATCATTCAATTAATTTAATTATTTCTCTTTCTAAATTTTTTTCAAATGTGTGAGTGTGTACAAATAGTATCCAAATACTTGTGACCATTAAAGTATTTTTACTTGTGACCATTAAAGTATTTTTGAGAAAAGTGAACATTTTTTTACTAGGCAAGTCCTACTATAAAGAATATTTTGATACCATTCTTAGTAGATTTATAGGAGAAATTAAAGACTTGGAATATTTTTTGTATATTGTGCTAACTTAGAGTGAATGAAATTGAAGCTAAAGATGGAGCTAGAGAGTGGACAAATGTTAAGAGGTTGGCATGAAGGAGCAATTAAATTTGCTCCAACCTACAAGTATTTTTTAAATTCAGATGAGTACTATGGATGTTGTTATCATGGAATGAAAAAGGCAGCAAAGAAGAGATCACCAGCATGGTATAAGAAACATATCACATTAATATATATGTATAAACATTAATGATACATGAAGTTTTAAAATAACCAAGTTTTTTTTTTTTTTTCTTCATTTTAGGTGTGACAGAGTTATATGGTTAGGCGATGGATTAAAACAAATTGAGTATGCTAGAAGTGAATCAAAATTATCAGATCATAGACCTGTCAAGGCATTGTTTACAGCAGAAGTCAAGGTTTCATCAGCATTGAAAAGCTTCCCTAGCTTGTTTCTTTCAGAGAGATTTGAACAAATTAAAAATGTCTTTGAAATTTCCCCTACTAATGAGTTTGTATGTAAAAAACAATCAAGTTTCCGGTTGTAAATTTTAATGGTTTTATATGTTATATATACATAATTATACATAACATGAGTTTAGTTTTATATTTGAAAATTATATATAGAAATAATTAAAAGAAGAAAATCGATAGAGAAATTGTGAAACTTCTAGCATATGACATATGCGTTCAAATTTAGGATAGCCCTAATTCAACTTCCCAAAACACTGAACAATATACTCCAATTGATATTATTTTTTAAAGTTTCGCAAAAAAATAAATATTTTTTCATATCATATACTCAGACAAACACAACAGATGAAAGATAAACTTTGATGTCCTCTTAGAATTTTGATTGAATCTAACTCAACTTTACAAATATAACTGTAAGGTGAGAGATTATTTTTTTGAAGGAAAGAGTGTTTAAAGCATTTCATTAATAATGATATTGTTAATACAATGAGGGGGATTAAAATGAATAACGGGACTAACTAATTAAATAATGTGGCTTCTCCTGCAAGTGCTCAGCAACCTCACTTGCTTGTCGCCTAGTAAACACGACCTGAGAGTTTGTGAAGTGAGTGTTGAAGAGAGATTGACAAGCTGAAATAATTTGTCCAAATTCGAAATCATCATCTTTGCAAGAATGGAAAGCGTATGGGTGAGATATCTCTCTAATAAACTTTTTTTTTTTAGTAGTATTTTTAGCCATGTGAAGCATTGAAGTTGGTTGTTGATGTTGATATCTAGTTATGTGCATAGATGATTAGTTTTAAATTAAAAAAACCTTTTTAATGTTAAATTAGTTTATTGTGTTTGAAGCTGAATCTTCGAATATATATGTTACTAATCATGAAAATCACCTTTCGGTCACTGTTATAAACAAAAAACTACATTTTGTATTCATTTAATTAATGATGTATATGATATTTATTATAGAGCACATATATCATTTAATGAATAAATTTAAAATGTTAATTTTTGTTTATAATAGGGATTGGAGCGTATATGTTTAAAGCTTTTCAAAGTCAATTATACGTTCAAAGGAGTATTAAGAAATAGGTTTAGAATTCGATCTTTGCAACTAACAAGTTTTTTTTCCTCTTCTATAAACTATAACCATTAGCATTTGTAGATGATTCCAACTGTATGATATTAAAACATGAAAAAACAAAAATATACATTAAAAAATGAAAGTCCATGAATTATAAGCCAATTATTGAGCAAGTTGGTTATTATTATACTTCCAAAAAATTGTTAACCACATGCTTATATTGTTCAAGGATACGAAGTTAAAATTTCCCAATAAATATGATTTTAGATATGCAACTTGTGAGAATAAATAAGTTTGGGTGTGTGTTTTGTGTGTATTGTTTTCATTCAATGATATGAAGCAACTGTTAATTTTTTTTCTTAGAAATATAATTTTAATAATGCAACTAGTGAAAATAAATAAGTTTATATATGAATTTTTGACCGATACTATAGTTGAGGCGTGCAGTTTTTCTATGCAAAAATAATAAATTAAAGATGCATATGTATTATAAAGTTTTGCATAAATATAAGTTGCTCCAACCCCTCTATTAGCAAAAAATGGCCGGTGCTCCAACCCCATCTTATGCGGATCTAGATTCGTATATTCAATTAGAATTTCTCTAATATCAACAACACCATTCCCATTAGTGATTAGTGTCACTAGTTGCAATTTGGTTATTAAATACTCCATCATATGCATGTCATTTAAAAGATCCAAAAAGATCCAAGTATATATTGACACAATGTCAAGCTCATACTTCCGTTTTCAATAACTCTTTGTAAAAGACGAATTAAATCAATCCAATAGTTTTTTTTAACAAACCAAAATAAGATATATTACTAAAATTAAAGGCGATTCACTCTGTACAAGGCGTGCCGAAAATGAACCCCTTAAAAATTACAAAGTTTCAATATAGCAGGTGTCTACTAACAAAGGCACCGGCAAACAAAGCTAAAAACAATTACATAGAAACACTCATACAATTGAGCGGATGCCGCCATCAGCCATGGTAGCAAAAAACGAACAAAGTATTGTTTGATTTCAACCAAAGAAACGAATTCAGCTTCACTTTATCAATGAGGGCATAAGGATCGGAAACCACATTTTTTAAGACATGATCATTCATTTCTTTCCAAATAACTCACACACAAGCAAGCCAAATTACTTTGAAGAATGAATGTGAAAATCGCGGCATACCCACCAAATTAATAAACCGAGTAAAATGATCGCCAATCATGTCGGAAGAAACATAGGAAATAATGAGCCATTGCCACAAGATTCCATACGCTACTGAAAATGTCGCAATCAAGAAAAAAGTGGTCTGCTGCACCTGAACAGCCACGACCGCTAACACAAAGAATAGCATTCGGTTGTAGCACTCACTAACATGCGAAATTAGTTCTTGTAGGAAGTCGATCTCAAAGTAGTCGTCAAGCAAAAACAAATACCTTAAAAGGAAATGCTGGTGCCAAACTTTATGACTGCGGCCTCTATCCAAAAGCTCGTCAGATGCAATCCAATAGTTGAATCATCTTATATGATGATGATTATTTATACAAAACTTCAAACAACTTAGAGAATTGTTGGTATATATATTTTAAAATTAGCTAGTTGCATGTTTTATACTCCCATTGTCATACGATATTTATTGGATTTGATTTGACTAATTCACACAAATTAAGAAGAAAAACGATAAATTGAAGAGAAAAAAAAAACGAGGATTTCACTCAATTCCATATATTAGTTATTTATGGAGGGAGACTAAGGTGTTATTAGATGATGTCATGAGATTACATATAGTTCTAACATGAACAAATGCATATATTAGTTTGAAAACGACGAACATGAACAAATTTTTATGAGAAATTATTACTAAAAATATCAGCAACAAAAAAGAACGGACGAGTATTCAAACAAATCGTCAACAAAAATACACTGAAGATGAAAATCTAACAACCTACTCTATATTTTGTTAATATTATTCATATTCATTTGTTTTACTTAATCACTTTAGGAGAGATTTTTACATAAACAAAATCTAAACAAATACGAGAAAATCAATAATGAAATAAAACAAATTGTCTTGTCGAAAATATCAATCTCCGGCAACAACGTCAAAAACTTTATATGATTAAATTTGACAAGTGTATCAAACCATTTTCAAGTGATAAAGTAGTAAGTAAGATGTTTCCACAAGAATTTTCCTTTCAACTCGGCAACTAATGACATCAGGTCATACACTACTTTTATCTCAGTTTTTATGTAATTTTAGTTGAGTTCAGGTGTCTTTTGGCATAAGTTAGAAGCTACAAAAGAACAATTCTGGCACTTGAAGGAAGCAAAAACCGTGCTCCGATTCTGCATATCGTAGCCCGATTTCTACTCAAGTTTTGAAGCTTTTGCTTCGTAAAAATTCGGGCTACGATGGAACTCCATCGTGCTCCGATTTGAGGAGCGTCAGACCACATTTTGAATTTTAAGAAGAAATCGTGCTCCGATTTCCAGCATCGGGCTTTGATTTCGGCGAGACTCAGATTTTTATTATAAAAGGGAATTGGTTTTTTGAAGCAAGGGTTAGAAATTTTGGAGAGGAAAACATACTTTTGGAGCTAGATCACTGAGCAGAAGGTGGGAGACCATCAAAAACTCACAGTTGGTTCCTAATTACATGTAATGAATTCTTCCTTATCATTAGTTATTTATGCATTAGCCATGAGTAGCTAAATCTTTTGTGATTAGGTCAAGAGATGATTCTGTAACAGCTTATGTGATGTAAACTGAAACTCTTAGTTTATGAATGTCAATCTAGTTTATTCAGTTTATATTGTTCTTAATGCTTTTATGATTCTGACCAAATATACTTGATCTAGAAATTATACGACTACTGACACTAGCGTGTAACATCGGAAACATGTATGTTGTTCAACTTAACGGACAATCTAGGGATGGAAAGTTGTTAGGTTGTGATAATTGAATTAACGAACTGATAAACCTGTGATAATTATAGGTTCACCTAAGGAATTAGGGAATTATGATTAGATAAGAGAATTTAGGATCAAGGGATTGACCTAAGTTAATGTGTTAATTCGTCGTTGACTTTGTGACATTCGTAGCATAAGAAACAGGTTGCACAATTAGTTATGTGTAGATGAATCAAATGACCTAGTCATATCTCTCTAATTATTTCAAAAACCAACTCTTTGTTACTAATTTATTTACAATTGCACTCAAATCCAATTGCCCAAGGCACCCCCCCCCCCCCCCCCCCCCCCCCCCCCCCAATTTAAGTATATCTTAAGGTTAACGTTCTTGTTAAGTAGAGATTGAAACAGTCCCTGAGGAAACGAATTATATTATTACGCGATTTAAATTAGTACACTTGCTAATTATTCATCAGCAACTAACATTATTTATTAATACAAAAAATAAAAGACGAATAAATAAATAATTTGATTGTACAAAGTAATAGTGATTTAGTAACCTTGTTTGATTGTAAAGTTTTAGCTACGGTTAAGATTCTTCAAATCCCCTTTATTTTCTTGTTGGAATAAAAGACAAACGTAACAACAACAACTCAACAACGTAACGAAAACAACTCAAATTTGATTGTACAAAGTAGTAGTGATTTAGTAACCTGGTTTGATTGTAAAGTTTTAGCTACGGTTAAAATTCTTCAAATCCCCTTTATTTTCTTGTTGGAATAAAAGACGAGTAATCATTTAGTTATGAGATAATATTCTATTTAATAGATGAGTTTGTGGGGAAGTAAGTTCCTACAACTGTTGAGTTTCACCTGCTGATCACGCTAAGGTTATACGCACTCGAAGGGGTGTAGGATCGTCAACTCTACATGGTCCAATATGCCTGCGTAGAGTATTAGAGTGGAGTCTTCCTTTTCTCAGAGCTAATTGAAACATAAAAGAATTGGTATTCTTAAATTGTCATCTAAAGGCTCTATTTCCTCTTGAATCACTTCATTTTGAATGAGAGGAGGTGTATTTATAGGTTGATTTCCCAGTGGACTTGAGCTGAAAAAATGTGTTATTACCTCCAAACCTGTAGCTAAAAATAGCAAAAAGTTGTTTTCCTCCCGGATGCACGTGCACGTCGTACATGGAGGCATGCGCATCGCACGTGCGCCGCACATGCCACCTTCTTTTGACATGTTTTTGCCTTCTTCTTGGTCTTTTTGAGTGTTATCTTCCTTGAAACTTGTCTCGTGACTTGGAAGAGGGTTTCTCCAACTTGTGATGTCTTCAGAGACCACTTGAATCTTCAATCATTGTCTTCCCAATTCTTCATGAGGTATTTTGGTTTACCGATTTACATGATTTTACATTGAATTCAGAAATCCTCTCCTTCAAAATGTCCCTTAAACTATCATATACCTCCTCTAATTTCGACCAAATCATAACTAAAATGACTGAAAATATGCGGAAAATAATGTAAGATGACTTGTCATCAATGAACTCGATTATATGGTGTATACATTGGAGGAGGATCCAACGAGCCTTCAAGAAGCCTTATTTTCCTTGGATTATGATTTATGGAAAGAAGTTATAAATGATTAAATGGATTCTCTAAGTTTAACAAAACCTAACATTTAGTAGACTTGCCTCCAGGTTGCAAGTCAATAGGTTGTAAATGAATTTTCAAAAAGAAACTAAAACTCGATGAAATTGTTGATACACAAGGCTCATCTTGTAGCTAGAGAGAAATGCTAAAATGTTCTTTTGGTCCCTTAACAACATTTATAGTATCGCTTTGGTCTCATAAGTAATAAAAACTCCGGTTAGGTTCTTTAACTTGATTTAAAGTATCAGTTTGATCCTTTCTGTTATTTTAATTCAAAAAAACGTTAAATTTAGGGACCAAACTAATACTAATTAAATAAGTTAAGGGACCAAAATTTAACGTTTTTTGAATTAAATTAACAGAAAGGGCCAAACTGATACTTTAAATAAAGTTACGGGACCTAAACGGAGTTTTTATTACTTATGGGACCAAAGCGATACTATAAATGTTGTTAAGGGACCAAAAGAGCATTTTATCCTAGAGAGAAAATATAGATTTCTTTGACGCTTTTTCACCGGCCACTAAAATTACATCTATAAGGATACTAATTTCACTTGATGTTGTTCATAACTTGGTATAACACCAAATGGATGTTAAAATAATTTTTTTAAATGATGACTTAGATGAAGAAAATTATATGGAGTAACTTGAAAGTGTTGTGATTCATGGACAAGAAAGTAAGGTTTGTAAGTTAAATAAGTCTTTATATTGTCTTAAAGAAGAACCTAAGCAATGACATTAAAAGTTTGATAACTTGATTATGTCGAATGTGTTTAAAGTGAATGAAAGTGACAAATATATTCATCGCAAATCTGAAAATAACATTTGCACAATCATATGTCTTTATATACACAACTTACTAATATTTGGCTCAAACATTCATCTTTTGAAATCATTATGGAACAACTTTGATATGAAAGATCTTAGAGGAGCTAAAGGAATTCTAATTCTTAGTATTAGGATTATTAGGATGAGAAAAGAAAAATTCATTTGATCAGTCTTTCTGCGTTGAGAAGATCTTAATGAGATCTATACTCCACGCGGACCTGAGTACCTAACAACATGAATACTCTTGATAGACTCAGTTACATGAATGTAGTACTCTGGGCCGATTCCGATGGAATTTTCAGGAACAATCCCTATTATACCAAGATAGAGAATTACCAAGGAGAAACCCGCTTACAAATGCAAATTAACACCCTTAAGCTAGGAGCTTATTCATTACACCTAAATTTTAAGTAACTTACTCTCAAGTTAGGTGGGGTGGAGGATAACTCAATTAGTTTGAATTAAATGATAATGATGCGAGGTTTTGAGTTTAAATTTGACTAAAAGGATAGAAATTAAATTATTCATTAAAAAACAAAAACTTAATCTCAATTTAAAAAAAATAATAAAAAATCTTAACTCAAAATTCTCTTTTTAATTTGAATATGAGTATCCTACTGAAACGAAACGAAGTGATTCGCAGCAGCAATGATAGTATCTTGTTCGCAACAACGTCTGAATACGATCGAATTCCTCATCAAATGTGCTCAAGTAAGCACTAACCATTCATTCTATTATCTCATTTCTCTTCTTTCTTCTTCTTCTTCTATGTTATGTTATGTTATGTTATGTTATGTAGCACCTCCAAGTTTCCCCCATTGTTAAATACTCCGCATTCTCCTTCTTCGCCGATCGCTTCTTTCCTTCCTTACCCAAGTAAGTAATTCTTTTACTTGCAATGTAAGTGTCTTTCTGATCTGATCAAATATATATATTACATTTTCTAGTTTTATAGAACGTGGGAGTTCTTCGAGTTGGCTGTTGAAACCTGTTACTGAAAGCACCTTGCAGCTGTTTGTGCTTATTTCTCTATGGATTTCAACCAAAGTCAGTCAGCCTTTCAATTTTCACATTCTCATTTCATGCTTTACTGTGATTTAAGAATGTCATCGTGTTGTTCATATTTGTTCGCAGATACATGATTCTCAACCGCTCTCTGTTGCAAGATTAAAGTCTTTGGCGGATAAATCGATCAAGGAACAACACTTTACAAATCCAAATTTTCTAGAAGCGGTAAGCTATCATACTATTTCAAAGGTGTAAAACTATATGCTGTTGTTACTCTTTTTGTTTTAAATTTTGATGCAACATGAAGCTTTTTGTTTTGTATTTCTCTCAAATTTTAAGTTCTTGATTTGCAGGAGGTGCTCTTCATGCAGGTATAAATTGAAGTTGTGGACTCAGCCGAGGTATCATTGGATTTTGACATCGTTTGAGATTTTCTCAGGTGCTGAACTTTGAGATTGGCACAACAAATATTGTCTTTTCAATCCTTGAAGAGCTTTGGATTCAAATCAAGTGAGCTTCAGTCATATTCTTAAGATGGAGATGTCTTTAATTTTGATATTTGAAGTTGAGTTTCTTACATGAATTAATGTTTCACTCTTTTGAATGGTTGAGCTTAGGGGAGTGGCAAAAGTTGGTGAATTGATTAACTTTGAAGCTTGCATGGAAATCATGGATCTTCTCTATGAAAAGGAGGAGACAACGTTTCTTTATAGGTCGCCTCGCTCCCTTGCTGCATCAATCTTGGTAATTTGTTAATTCCTTAGCTATTTTCATATACCAAATAATGTCATATAAGCTTTTGATTTTGGAAAAATTTGATATACTTTTGCAGGTTGTGTCATATGTAATGACAGTCCCTAAACAGAAATGGGAGTTCCCAGTTCTTGCATGGGGTAAGAAAGTGAATCTAGATTCAAATATAGTGTTTTCAGGTTTAATTTTCTATAATCCTATTCATAGACCTTTATGAACAAACTTCACATACCGAGTAACCGACAAAAGAATTTTGTTGTCAGTAAATTTTGCGGGCTCGTGTAAGGAAGAAGATATCATAAAAATGGTGACAGAGATTCTCAATCATGTGCTTGAACCTTCTTGAGATATCAGGTATGCGAACTTTGAAATGTTGAATCACTTTTGGTACATAGATAGTCTTGAACTTGTTATCTCTGAAAATCTGTCTGCATGTCTGTTATCGTTGCAGTGCTCAAGTAATGCTATTACCAAATCCAGACCGTATTTAAACCTGTGTATTGAAATTTATTTTATAACCTATCCATTTTACTTTTTAAATACTGATATCAATATTGATTATACACATTATCCTTTTCCATATCCTTATTATTTTCAAATCCTTAAAATGTTGAGTTTCTTTCTCCATTCCACAGCGGCCTCCTTCCGTCATTAAACCTAGAGACTCTAATCCCTTTTGAAGGGCTGTGCATGGTTTGGACATTCATAAAACCAAGCCATATCCAAATTGCAACCAATAACAAAAGTAATATATTTCAAATTTGAGCCTGATAGTCCCTCAAAACCGGTTTAATTTTAGTTTAAAACTGAGTTTGAACTGGATCAGAAACGTTTTTGAGACAGGTTTTAAAGATTCATTTAAAGTTGGGTTTTCAGGCTTTGAACAAAAAACCAGTTTCGGACATGTTTGAACTGGTGTAGACCCAGACTTATCAGGTTAATAAATCGGTTTCGGACAAGTTTGATTTTGAAATAGTGTAGACCCAAAAAAAATTGTTTAGTCAACTAAGCAGGTGTGTCAGTGGATTTCAAACAATTGCTGTAGAAAAACAAAAATGTCAAGTGTTGCATGATATTTTGCTCACCAATAATATTATATCATGCTTTAATACGTTTAGCAAACATTTTCAGTGAAGTAAAAGATTACATGTTTTAAATTTATAATACCTTAATTCAATAGAGCTAACAATGGAACCTGTTGATGGAAGAACAAATATAGGTGTAACAAGGATTTGGAACCAATATGTTGTCGTTTTACCGCTGAAATGAGCGATACAATTTTCAATCTAGTACTGGGAAGATAAAATTGACAAACAAGACTCGATTGATTAGATTGGTTGCAAACTGAAATATTCTTTCTTCTTGAAGGCAAGCTAACTGTGCATCAAAACATTACTTTTGGTAAATTGCCATTCCAATGTTTGTTTCCAGCGTGCTTGTCATGGACAATTTTTTACAAAATATCAAAGAAGAAACCTGGTTTTAAATACAGTTTGGAAACTGGTTTGACATAACCAAACAGGAAGACATCTGGTTCGGTTTTGAAATGCAATCCTTATTATTTAGTCTCAATTTGGATTTTGGATATAGTTTGGTTCAATGAATACCAAATTTATGTACACGTACACTCCTAATTGTTGTTCGCAGTACGCAGTTCGCTGAAATATTTTCCTGAGATTGTTTGTGAAAGGTACATATCATCTCATGAAAAGAATTTAATGAAGTTGATTGGCTCCCCATTGCATACTCATACTCTTCCTTTTGGATTATCTTTTTGCATACGTTACAGCGTACTCTATTTATTCTGTTACTATATATTCTTTCTATCTGTATGTCTGGCCTTCTGACTATTAGACATTTGAGCACCCTTCCAAATTAATATAGTATAATGCCAAAATATGCAGCGAATAGCCGAGTACAACATATATGTATTGAAAATGTAGTTTCTGTATCCGGGTTCATTTCATTTTCTTGGTTTATCCTTATTATTTGGTTGCAGGATTAGGATGATATCTTGAATGAGCTGAATCATCATATTCTTAGTTTGGATGTATTTTGGGTAACCTTCTTCATATTCTTCCGCCAGAATGGTGTATTAGCAGGTGTGCACGGCTGCGTATGAAATTAGACAACTAGGATTGTAGAAGGCAGAAAGTTTAGGGATTACATGTAACCATACCCGGAAAAAATTCTTCAATAATTTTTAAAATTGAATAGATATTATATTTACCTGTTGTTTGCAGTCGGTCGTCGACGAAATAGAATTGAGTGATTTATTTTGATTAGATCAGCTATTCACGTCTAACTTGCTAATAGTAGGTGATTTAAGAAGAGAATATGCATAGGAAAATGGAAAAAGAAACTTCCAACTGAGTCTTGCTAAGTTGTTAAATGAAGAATAAAAAGAACGCTACTTTCTTCACCTCCAACACGAGTAAAAAGAATCACTAAGGGGGGTTTAGTAGCAAGTGCAGGGGAAAATAACATCATAAAATAAGTATAAATAGCCTTTCCTAATAGCCATTAGCTCCAATTATAAATAATGAAGTTATGGCTACAAGGTTCACGAATTGCAGTGGTTGTGGTTTACCCTCTTCGCTGGAGAGTGTCTTTTATGTTAGTCTTATACAACGTGGTAAATTAAGGTTCGAATTTCAGCTAGAAGAGGTGTCCATGTTTCGTATTTCAAATAGGATTACCTCCCGTGGAGAGAACTTGTGGGAAACAAAAAAGTAGCTTCTAGGCTCTTAGAAATTGAACAGATACAACTTCGAAATTTTAATCAAACTTTCAAAGGAATCTGATTCAATGACAGTTTTTTTATCGATACTTGGTGATCTACACCTCTTTTCCAATCAAAGTAGCTTCTTGCAATTTCTTCCTACTCGTGAACAGTTGTGAAACCTTCAATCTCTTACATTCCCCTTGGCTCAATTGAACAAATTTAATCGATACTAAATTCGTTTTTGGACTGGCATAACGAATATATCCATAAAAGGGCAATGAGTTCGTCCCCGGTTGTTAGATATGAATAAACAAGCTTTTAATTTTGGCCATATTTCATCTTTTGAAATAAGAAGAGCATGAATTTTGCTTACACCGATTTATTTTTTTCTTTTTTGAACGGATGACAATGTTTCTTTTTATTTCTTTATTTCAAAAGGTATAACCGCAAAACTCATACACACTAAATACGAAGATTTGTAGAATTACAGATCGGATGAAACCCATATTTCCAACATTAAATATCCCAAGAGGTTTTTACTGTACATTCTGAATAGTATATCCGGGGTGAACTACAAAATTTTATATACCAAGAGTTTATGTTCATAAAATATATTTTTTTCACATGAATCCAATCAAATTAAATCAGAGAGACAATTTTATAGGTTAATGTATCCAAATATATCTACATGGTGTGATTTGATTGAATCATATATATTAGTGTATCGAAATACATCTATATAATATGATTTGATTGAATCGAAATGTAAAAAATATTTATAATGTTGGTGTATACCGATTAAAAAGCTAAATTAGAAAGAAAAATATGTATGGAACTAAATTAGAATTTATTCATTAAACAAACCAAACCACAAGCAAGAATACAACCATATACTACTTTCTCTTATAAGAAATATTTAACGTAAGATATAATGCCTTAATAAAACTCAAAACGTTTAAAAATGTATTTATATTACTTCTCTTCAAAGATATGAACCGAGGTTAAATCTAGAACTTTCAAATTTTTGAAGTTGACTATTATACTTCTGTAAATCATTTACTCCTATTTTATACTTGTACATGTTGACTAATGAGTCTATTTTCTTTTTTGAGTTCAGCATTGTGGACCTTGGTTGATTCAAAATGCTAACTCAATTAATTAACTAAGTCTACATTTCACAGCCACAACCAAAACTATGCTGACTATTTGACCACCGTCCTCAACCAAAACAACCCCTTTGTCCATCCAAAGGACCAATATCTTTATTTGTTACGTCACAATATCTGTACTATACACCAAAAATGCACACCAAAAATCACTGTTGACACCATCCTTTGAATATGAAACCTTCAGTTTCCAACAGCAGCAATATAAACCCAACTCACCAATTTCTATTACTTGCTAGCTGTTTTCGATTCTTCTGTCGGTAGAGTGTGCACTTTGACCAAAATTATCTATAAGAAAATGACCACAATAATATATATTTCATGCAGGACCACCATTTCTTTTTTGTGTTTGTTAAGAAAAATATATACAAAATCAAATATATTTTATTGAGGGTGGACCGAAGAGACCCGACCCCGGAAACATTTATCAATTGAGAAATATTATTGACCGCATGTAGTCAACATATTTGTATTGTCTGATCTTAATCGAACGAACTAAATTTTAGATTTACTATTTTTAAAAAATATTTTGTGTTTGGAATATTGATCGTCCTGATGTGATTAATTGTCGTATAGTCATGCAATTTGGATTTCATAAGGACACTCGTGCACAGAGGTGAAAATAGATTAAACTGAGCTTAAATTTAAACCTACTTTAAACATAGGTTAAGCCAGACTTTTTATTTTATAATTAAGCCTAAGACTTTTAAAAAACTTATTTAACTAAAGAGGTCGGGACTCGAGCTACAAAATAAAATAACTCATCAAAATTAAATAATTTAAGAATAGAACTAAAAAATGAATGTGGGTCGAGGAAGTATTTGTTAAGATCAAGTTTTATATGTCATTAATAAAAGGATTTATTTTGTATATGTTGGATTTAAATATGAGTGCTTACGTATCCTGTTACCAATAAATAAAAAGGATTTTACCTTAAAAAAATAAATAAAAAGGATTTAATCCAAATATGTTGGTTTTAAATGTGAGTGCTTAAGTCTCATGTTACCGATAAATATATAGAATGTTAGATATAAATAAAGATAATTCATATATCTAATGTTTTAAATTTTTGGTGAAAATTTAACATTTTCTTCCTTATTTTTACATTGGTAATCAACCATAATCAAGAACGTTCTCTTATTTTTCTAACCATTTTTTAAGTTACACATACGATTGATTGTGATCCATTGAGAGTGAAAAAACGTTTACATTAACCGTTGAAGAAAATTAAACTCTTCTTAGTACTTGTAGCAAATCCAGCTGTTTATTGACCTAACACCGTATTGTGTCCTTCAACAAATGCATGCCTCCAGTTTTTAGTACGTACGTAGTACTTACTTCCAATTTCCATCTCTCTTTCTTCCAACACATGCAGGGACAGTGTGTTCTCATCCACCTACAGAATCCTAGGTAATTTTACTTTGTTGAAATTTACCTCTGTACTGTACATATAGATTTTTGTCTTGTCTTGTTCCAGAAGATCACAAGCCACGCAAAGAAACTTCAGATTTATTTTGTCTACAAAGTCATTTTAAGTAACTTTATAGGTCAAGGAATATATTACTAGTACAGTAATTACTAGTAATATACTAACAAACATGTGAATATTATTTTTTTGTCAGTATGTCCCTGTAAAATGACGAGCAATTATTGGATTTCATTCGAGGTGGTTTTTGTTTTTTGTTTTAGACAAATTATTACTAATGAGAGAGGATAGATATATCATTCCCACAACATTAACAATCTTCTTTGTTAAAAAAAATTATATACGCATGTTCATTGTTTTATCTAACAAGTAATATGAGAGAGGATATGAGAAAGGTCAAACCTTTGATAACTAAAGGATTGAATAACTAATGTTAGTTTGGTTAGTAAGTTAAATCTTACTAAATTTAATTTGATTAGTATGATAGTCAAAGTATGATGATTATAGATCAAATGAACAAGTAACTTGACTAAAATAAAGTTTATATCGATTTTCATCCTAGAAAATGAAAGGTCACACCTTGTTGACCAAAACCATAGGTAAATTGTTTTGCAAGTTAAGTCTTACTATAGTTAATTAAACTAGTGTCTAAGTCAAAGTATGATGAATATAGAACCAATGAACAAGTAACTTGACTAAAATGGTGTTTTAAATTGAATTTTCATCTAATTAGAAGAAAGGTCAAACCTTTGATAACCAAAGGATTAAATAACCAATGTTAGTTTGGTTAGTAAGCTAAGTCTTACTAAATTTAATCTGATTAGTATGATAGTCAAAATATGATGATTATAGATCAAATGAACAAGTAACTTGACTAAAATAAAGTTTATATCAATTTTCATCCTGGAAGATGAAAGGTCACACCTTGTTGACCAAAACCATAGGTAGCTTGTTTTGCAAGTTAAGTCTTATTAAAGTTAATTAGACCAGTGAATAAGTCAAAGTATGATGAATATAGAACCAATGAACAAGTAACATAACTAAAATAGTGTTTTAAATTGAATTAATTATACGAGTTAGAATCTATTGTTGTTTTTGGATTTGAGAACTCATTGTCCTTTCTTTAATTCAATTTTGTCATAAAAGGAAAAAAAAAATGGTGGCACCAGTCAACGTAATCTTCTTAGTATGGTGCACCGGCAAACATGCAGCTAGAATTTAGGATAGTGGATATATTATTGGATTAATTCTTTCTGCTTGAATCCAAACATCATCTTTCGATATCAATTAAGTTGTAAAGTAGAAAAGGCTTTGAAGATATTTGTTTTGATCTTCATGCTTGGTACTCTTCCTACTTGTATTCAATTAATGGGGTACACAATGCCACGAATTTTGGAACAGGATGCCGATTAAATAGGCTAAATTTACATATCATGATCAATTGAAAGCCATGTATGAGACACATAACATTCACTAATATTAATTTTGTCCTAAATTATACTTGTTTCGAAAAGAAAAGTCTCAAATTACAAGTTATTTTACGATATTAATAAAACATTAATGTTATTTTTTAATATACTTTTTAACTATTTATTACTATTATTTTTTATTCTTTCAGTTATTTAATTTATCTTTTCAGTACCATTAATTAAGGGTGAAGTTTGAACCTCAAACACCTCAACTTGTTCTTCTTAAGAGATGAATTTTTAGTCATTTGTCTACTTGAAAAAAAAACCTAAAAAAATAACATGAATATTAAATTTGTCCACCAGTTCTTTTAGCTTAAATAGGAAAGGCAAAAAGCTTAAATAATGGGTGGATCAATACCAGTTCTTTTAGCTTATTGAATCTTCAATATTTTCTTTGCATGAGATAAATATTGAGTAAAGTTTACCTCTCCATATAGTTGCACAAACAGACAAAACTCTTTATAAAGTAGGTTTAAGATTGTGAAAATCATTTGCATTATGAACATGATTGCCCATTTCATAACGAGCATGGACCTTAATTTCCTAATGTGACTCAAGAATCATTTCAGGTTCATAAAAATTATTTCTTTAAAATTATTTCGAGTAACATCATCTACTATCTTTTGAAATACATCTCCTGCAAAAGAGGTTTTATCCACGTGTGGTAGACCCTTCCCTGATAGCTCATTTACTTTAGTTACATTATGGCTAACAATTTTTATTATTTTTTTGCAAAGTGCCATACTATATGTAAAAAGAAGTGAAAACAACATGGTAAACTATCGTATTGTAATTTTTTTCAAGTTAAACAAATCAGTCGCGTATCACATGTGATGCAATACGGGCATTAAATACATCGTCTCACAATAAATATGCATTGTCACGTCTCTAGACTAAGATTCAAACTTTAGTTCGTCTTATTGTGAGAAATCAATTCACCTGCTATATACTCAAATATGTTTGATCGTATCGTCTCGTTTTTTATATAAATGTTGTTGGTTTGCGGAACACAATCATTACATTAGACTTTGAGTAACCATATAAATTAATTTTATGCCATATCTAAACTTCAAATTTAAGGCATTCGATACATGAACTTTTTTATTTATATATTGATCAACATTTATATACTTAATGTAAAACTTTAAAGTTTAAACTCATATACGATAAGAAGTTCCATTTCACTTGAATCATGAGAGAAAAATGTGTTTGTAAGGTCACTCTTAGGGGGCCCACTCCTTGTGAGGAAAAGATGTAAAATAAAATAAAAAGGGGTAAGTGTGTATTTTTTTAATGAGATTGGCCCATGTGGAGACAAAGAGGGATTAAATCCATAACTATCTTTTTTAGGCAATGCCTAATTATCTTAAAAGCAAAAAGGCAGCAATAACACTGTCACAGTGCCGACATGAGAAGAAGAATATGGGGTTATGTAGCAATGTCAATGGGACGGGAGTAGAGATACTTTGAAAATTGCTCTTCTCTTTTTTAAAATTGTCCGTTCTTTTAAATCAGTGTGAGTTAAGTGATATTCGATAATTTTTAAAGTGAGCTAACTCACGCAGACACTTTTAAAATCGGTTTAATCAGTTTAAAAAATGATTGAACTAATCTTAAAAGTGTCAACGTAAACTCACGCTAAATTAAAGAAATGAACAAAAACAAAAACAAAAAGGATAATTTTTTAATACTTTTTTGTTCTCCGTCATGCGCCTCATTTGTTCTATGTCGTTAAAGGGATTTTTTTTTTCATCCCCGTCCCTACGGATTCCGACGGATCTCCATCAAATGTCTCTCTCCCATAATAAATTTACCAAAAGCAATGTAATTTAAAAACTTATATAATTTTAGTTATTTTGAAAATCATTCTAGCTTTATATATCTTTAATTAGTAAAAAATAAATCATATGAAAAGACCAAAAACCAAGATATAAAATTAAAACTATACTTAAAGTAAATGATATTATAGTATTTTAGTTGAGGTTGGGGAATCGGCTGGGCGGAGGTACTTCCTGGATCACCATCTTCGAAGTGCTCGCCGGGGAACATTTCTCCCCATCCCTATTTCTGTGGGGGAAATTCCCTGATTTTGGAGCCCCGAGCGAGGAATTCTCAACGGATATTTTCCTTCGGGATTCGCAGTGATAAATCTTCATCGACATCCCTATGGTTTTGTTCATGTGATGGACGATTGTACAATAAATTTGTTTCGCTTGTACTTGTTTCACAACATAACTTCGAATTTCTAAAGTGATTTTTCTCTAAGAATTGGAGGTTGAAAACCAAGATAATGTTGCTAAACTCTAAAAAGTTGAGAGAGAAAAAAACATTACTCTTAGAATTGAGATCATCCATTTGTGGGCGAATAAATTATAATCAAATATCAATTATGCTTTCTTTTCCTTTCATAATAAGTGTAGATTTATTTTAGTGCTTTATAATTTGTGTGCATATCAACTTAATCTCCGTTAAAAATCAAAATTCAAAATAGTTCATGACATTTTTATACCGGATATAAATTAACACAAATGCTATATATCGCGAAATTTTTGTCCCGATTGCACCACGAATTGTGTGAAAGGCAAATCAAACTATTGAAACATATTCAGGATGGATTCACGATGGGTTCGCTCGGGACAAATAGCAAAGCTCATAAATTAATCTTTATTTCAATATAATAGATGGACTAATTTATCTCCAATATGAGATATCAGACGTTACTTTAGTCCGCACGAAAATTTAATTGAGCATAATACTCTTTTACAATAATGTCAATAAATATAATGACATGTCAAACTCCATAAACCTTCCATAATTTTCTCATTTCCATTGATCTTGTCGACCTATGATTCCAACCAGCTCAATTTCTTTCAATTTTCCACTTTGGTTCAGTACAGAAAATGCACAACTGTCTTATAGTTGGTTCAATTTCTTATTAATGTAATAATTACGTAATCTTTTAAAATAGAATATAATAAATATACTCTTCCTCTTATTCCATGGACCCAAAAAATAAAAATGATGAATGGACATTTGCCTGATACGTAAAGCTAATTTTTTACCTTTCTGCAAAATAATGTTCACTATGTATGTACGTGTCTCTTGTTGTTGAGATATGGTTTTTAACTGACTCCACATTGTTACTTGGTTGATGCATGTCCTTGTCCTGTCCCCATAGATATATATATGTCTTTCTCTTTGGCCGGAAATTGCCTAAAGAAGCATGATTTGTCATCATGAATGTATCTGTGCTTGAGTACCATTAAAGTGAAGTGACTCCACGAAATAAAGAAAGATCCATGCTCCACCAAAAGTATATTTTTGTTAAAAAAATAAAATGTGGTTCGTTTATTTTATTTTTTTGTAAAAAAAGATGTAGAGGATGAAATATTATAATTAGAGTAAATAGTCACTTTAGTCTCTGACTCTGCATCTCGATGTCACATAGGTCCATGACTCAGGATTAAATACAAATAAGTCCCTGACTCTACACTTCCGTTATCACTTTAGTCTTTGCCGTTAAAAAAATCTGTTAAGTGATGATGTGGCACGCTGGAGTATGACGTGTCACAGGGACTAAAGTGAAAGTAAAAAATGGTCACTTTGGTCCCTGAATTGAAAATCAATATTCTCAATTTATTGTTAGATCCCTGACTGTGTATACTTAATGTCAGTTAGGTCCCTGAATCGAAAATCAATATCCTCAACTTATTGTTAGGTCATTGACTGTGTATACTTACTGTCATATAGGTCCCTGACAGTAAACACGAAATTTCACTAAGATTCTTGGCAAGTTGTTAGTTTAACATGCTACTTACCGACAATATTAAGGTATCTGTGCTACTTAGTTTAACATGCTTCTTGAAGGAAGTTATAACAATTCTTATAAATAAATATCACATATCTCATTAATCATATCTCAGCAATCTCATGATCATGAAGTCAATACACATCTATTTATAACCATGAACATTGAATCTACATGTCAGAATTGTCTATAATATACTTAATTCATTAAGACCTTTAGTGCAGGTACTACAATGAAACCAATACGCATTAGTGAATGATTTGAATTCTAACAGGTCTACAAGAAAAGTATAGCAACATGGTTTGTTATTTGAAACACTAAAAATGGCTATAGCATGATAAAATATCTGTTAGTTGCAACGTTCTGCATGTACATGTTTGAGCATCCAAGTCAACATTGACGTGTGCTCTCCAATTATTTGCAACTTAAAATCTCCCTTCACCGGTAAATATTGGTGTCCATTGATTACTCTCTCTTTTTAACTTACCTAATCTAGACTGCTGCATTGGACAAAGTAAACCAGTTTTGTTAGCCAACTTTACTTTGTTTGCACTCATTGTCCTCATAATGTAGCATCTTACCATGGTCAGATTAGGTTTGGCTCTACATTTGTTAATGCTTGAGATATGAGATATTTATTTATAAGAGTTGTTATAACTTCCTTCAAGAAGCATGTTAAACTAAGTAGCACATATACCTTATTTGGTATTTAGCACAGACAGTAAATTTTGTGTTTACTGTCAGGGACCTAACTGACAGTAAATATACACAGTCAGGGACCTAACAGTAAGTTGAGGATATTGATTTTCGATTCAGGGACCTAACTGACAGTAAGTATATACCGTCAGGGATCCAACAGTAAATTGAGAATATTGATTTTCAATTCAGGGACCAAAGTGACCATTTTTTAATTTCACTTTAGTCCCCGTGACACGTCATAATCCTTGTCAGCATGCCCCATCATCACTTAACAAAAAATTTTAACGGCATGGACCTAAGTGATAACGGAAGTGCAGAGTCAAGGACTTGTTTGTATTTAATCCTAAGTTAGGGGCCTATGGGACAGCGAGCTACAGAATCATGGATCAAAGTGACTATTTGCTCATTATAATTAATAAGAGACTTTAATTCCTGTAAAAAAAATAAAATAAGACTTTAATTAAGGCCCATTTTACAATGATAAAAATAAATAAAGGGGCTTTCAATTGATAAAAAAATAAAATAAAAGGAATTTCAATTGACACATTTGAATTGCTTAGAATTAAAATTTCTATTGAATTTTCAATTACTTCATCCGAATACTATTTTAATATTTTTTTCAAGGTTTGTGTAATTTAACAAAAGATATATATTTCTTATCTTGAAACCATTTGCTCTTTCATCTTTGTTATATTAAATAATTGAGCTGTTTTTAGCGGATAAAAACTGAAGAGGAGAAAGATTAGTATTGATTAAAGTATCATCATCTCATGTAATATTTGGAATTTGTCCTTTAAGTCATCAATAGATAGTGATGTTTTATATTATTAATATGAATTATGTGAGTTTGTTCGCGAATTTTTTGTTTTTGTTTTTAACGTCTTTGAATTTATATTATATTCATGTACTTTATCAATTTAAATTGAATAAATCTTGTTTATTTTTGTCAAATCTTTTTCTTCCTAAATCTTCTCAATTTGGGTGAGAACAAAAAATAACATTAAGTGATCACATGTGGCAGTGCATTCCCTAAATCAAGTATGATGTATGGTATACTTTAAAGACGTATACAAAGAGATGTATGATATACTTAGCGGGTTCGTACAAAGATAGTTATTATCGTTAATCATTATCATTAGATAACAAATACTAGTTCTTTTAAAGATTTTTTATTTTCATAACTATTTATTCATCTATACTCGGTTCTTATGGTTGTGACAACGTTGATTATGGTCCTGCATTGTATATTTCATCTAAAAATAAGGTGCAACAGAAAATAAAAATCAATCAGCACAAGAAGAAAAAATTGTTTTATAAGAAATTCAATATTGCTCCCACACAAAAAAAAAAAAAAAAAAAATGTTGATCCGGAGTGCATTTGAGGTGGAAGGCGATGCGCCTGAGAATACCGGCGAAGCTCTACAAAGAGGTGATCTATTTGCAAACACTTATATATTCAAATCGACATTTGATTGAGTAGAGTGTGAGAGACTCGTAAAGTTTGAATGTTTATGGATTGTCTTATAATATTAATTACACATGATTGATTATTGAAAAGGGACACGGTATGGATTTGTGGATTGACAATGTAGTGTATTAGCATGTCTGGATTGGGCTTGGACCCTCTCGTCAACAATTATTATTAATATGTTTTTGTTATTTATTAACCATAATTATAATAGAAAAGCAAGTTATAAAACATTGTTAAATAAGAGAATGTCCTGCTTAACAAAAGAGAAGATGTGATGCTTAAATAAGGGTGGAAAGTACAAGTATACCTATACATTTGGGGTATCTAGGAATTTGTTAATTCCAATTTGAAAGTGGCTTTTTTTTAATCAGTTTATGTCATTGGCAATTAGTGTTTAAAATTATGCACTTGGGTCCATACTTATAGTGTATCCAGCTATGGTTCCTTTGTCTTGTCTTGTGTTCTTATCCTTTGCCTTTAAACCTTTGGTAGTTAACACCAACATGAAGTCACCCAACTCCTCTCAATTAGTTTTTATCATTCCATGCCATGCATGATTGCTTTGATTATTTAATAATAAACCAAAATAGAGAATAGAGAATAAAGTTATTAATAATGCTTAACTATTTATATTACAAACATGATTTATTATTGTCATTATTGTGAAACAATCAATTGTGGAACAATCAAGTGATGTTAAACCTAATCTAACAAACCAATAATTTCCATAAATGTTGACCATTTTCGTGTGAGATATGATATGTACCATATATGCTAGTATGTATTTTGATGTCAACATTTTTTAATCCAATCTTTTTCTAGTTAATTATTTTCTTTCTTTATTCCTTGCTCATTTTTCTTTATTGTGTGCAATAAATCCAATATAGTATACCTAAACTAATATCTTATGAATGTTTTTTATTTTGCTTTTCACAATCTTATGAATTTATTTATTTAAGAAGAGAAGTGATATATGTAGCATAAACAAAATCACGAAGTTGTCCAGAAAAAGAAAAAAAAAAAAAAAACTACGGTGTAAAATGTATTATAATGTATTAGAAAGAGGAGATTGTGATAGTGGCTGGTGGTTAATTATTTGTTAGTTGGTATTCTATGATTTGAAATCATCCATGCATAAGTAGCCTGCATATCATTCTATCTTTTCTTGAATTCAATCATGTATAGTACTATTACATTTTTTTTAAGAACAATTTTCGATAAAAACAAATTTAGTCTCCAAAAAATAAAAATATCATTTTGGTCCTTTAAAATTTGGTCTTTTGAAGATTCTTTAGTTTAGATCTTTATAGCTTCAAATTACAAAATTTTCATCCTCTATAATTTGAGTAAATTTCGGTTTTCTTTCTTCTGTCATATCATTAATTTTGTACGGTCAAAATTCATGAAGATCCAAAATTAAAATTAAAGGATCTCAGATTATAAGAATGAAATCTAAAAATAAAAAATCACAAGAGAGAACGAAAATGACCTATATTATACCCAAATTTTAAATGCGGTGATTAAGCTTTTCTAGTATAAATTTTGGCAATAAACTACATCCATTTTGTTGGAATAATGGTCATGATTCTTTTTTATCATCGTCAACTTCTTCGATTCAAAATGGTTGGTTTTATACTAGAAAAGAAATTATCCGTTGTAGATTTAAACATATATTCTATTTATATGGTAGCTTCAAATATTGTCTTCATGTCTTCATTGAGTTTATGTCATACCATAGCATGTGTCTTAAATGCTTCACATGTTTCTAATTGCTTAACATGGTAACGATCTAAGTGCCAAAGTATATGTCTATCTTGTTGTACATGTCATCTTAAGATTAATATGGATATGACACCATGCATTAACATTTTTCTAAATGTATTCATGTCATTAATATTTCACATGCTCTTGTGTTAGAACATGTTTCACGTCCCTAAAATTATATGTCTATCGGGTAGTTTTAAGAATATGTTTTATTTAATTTATAAGGAAATTAGTCTGCTTCGACTATATGTCTATTTTGTAGTTTATGTGACTTCATTATTTATGTAAAAGTGTAAAATACAGCATAACTGAACATCACTTTTAAAAATAAAGTTAATCAAGTTTTTATTCATTCTAGATTCCGATTAATATTTGTAATTTAAAATTGTCGTATAGATAGTTTATTAAATTTCATTCCATTCTATTCTAAATATAAGTTCTAAACTGTTGGAATTAAAAAAAGAAAATATATCGAGAGCTTAGATAAACAAAAGGTAAATGAATATACAATAAAGAAAGGCAATTTAAAAGCCCAAAAGTGATGTATATTCCTGAATAAATTTTGAAATAATTTCAATATCAGTTTATTATATTTTGCGTATATTTTACTAATAAATATACATATAAATTCTCTCAAAAAAATATATATACATATAAATATTTAACATATTTCTATTTTGATATTAATGCGAACAATGTCAAGATCTGGAAGACGTTTCTTTTGAAAGCAGCCAAAAATATACGAAGAAATAAAGTTGCTATTACTTTCAAGTTTGGAGTTATGGTTTTTTTAACACAAATTTGGAAATATATATGTTTTTTTTCTTAGGGTGGGTTATATATGGTTGAATTTGTGTTTGGCGTTATATATTTAAAATAGATTGTAAGCTTGGCAGCTTTTTTTCAGAGAGAATAGACACTTTACCAAACTCATAGTTTATTTCACCCTTGTATAAATACTACTTCTTTTTATTGTCGTATGTATTTTGTTTGAAATTTGGAGAGTAAGAAGTGATACCACTATGGTATTTACTCTTTAGAGAGATGGCATGGCAAACACAAAAAATTATCTATAAATAACTGATAACAAAAGTGACCTAAATATTCAAGTTTTCAAATTGCAGCGTTGACGATCAAGTTAATGGTTGTATCAATTATTAATCAAAGTTGATTTATCAATTTAAACTAAACAAATACGAAAATCAAAGAAGCACTATACAAAGAGAAGAAATCAAACAATGTAACACTTAAAAGAAATTCAAAAACTACTTATTAGATTAAAAATGAAAGACGAATAATTGATTATTTAAAATTTGATTAATTGATTTTCCAAGACATACCCGCACGCACTCAATCTAATTTGTCCTTAGTTTATTTATCTTCTAGGAAGTGAAGTAAGTACAAATTCAAACTCGTTTAATTCCAACATTTTCATGAATCTAACTTATCCTTCCCTGCTTTAATTGTTGACTCACCTTTGAAAGTAAATGGAAAACAAAGAGTATTCATCTTTTTTAAATGCTTTTACTCGTTGCAAACGAGCGATAAAGTTACAAGGAAACTATGTGGACTGATAAATCAGTAACTAGTCCTTTTAACTCTAAGATGACATTATAATCTCTAAATGTATTAAAAATGTTTGGAAATTTTGTCTAATTTTGAGAGGTGGATTTAGTCTCATCGTCTTACAAGTCGATTTTGTAAGGATGAATTAAACTCAAATTTTAACATGGTACTAGATCATATCGATTGGGTCATCCACCATTTATAGATACGCATCAAGCCCAATAGTGTTAGACGTGGGAGAGTGTATTGAAAAAAAATCTAAATCACACATCAGATAGATATGACATTTGATAAAAAGTTTATAAAGAAGAGACATTCCTCATCTAGTAAATCAGATTTATAAAGATGAGTTATACCTCAAATTTCAACATAGTATCAGAGGCTATTCAAAATCTACCATTGAAATTCAATGTGTTGGAAACTCTGTCGTGGCTTTGATGTATTTTAACTTTCATACATTCAGACAGACATTATTATGACAATGTCTTTAAAAACCAAAATAGTTGTCTACTCAATAGCAATATCATTATAACTAAGTTACATATACGTAATATTGGCTATACAAGTAACTCCACACATACAAAGTTTGGAAAATATATTTAAAATTTTTAGAAATTTTAAAAATGAAAAACATTATCTTCATTATTTCTAAAAATATATTTTATCTCAAATGTCTTCCCTACTCTCTATCATAATTTTCGTTTTTAATGAATTATTTCTACCGAATTATTTACTATGAATCTTCCATCTCTTTAATATCAATTTAAAAAAAGTTTTTAGAAAAGTAATAAGAGAGTAATTTTTCAAAATGAGATTTCACTAAAAGGTAACTTTGCAAACTTTAATAATCCAATTATTAACATTTTTACTTTTTACATTTCTTATCAATAAAAACAACATTTTTCTTTTCCCTACTTTTCTTTCTTTGTCTTTTGTACAAACACTTCAACTGTTCAACATCAAAACAGCTGCTGCATGGGTCACACAGCAAATTCAAAGCCAAACAAATCACACGCGCTTATATACGAAGTTAAAAAAAGAAAACTTCCTTATATTATTCAAGAGTGAGGACCACGCGTTACATAACGAGTATGGAACAACAAATGTCAAGATTCTACCTTGTCCGAATTCTTCCCCACAAATGAAAAGAAAGTGAGAGAAAGTGGAGGAAAATAAATTCCACAACACATGTCCTTTATTATGTTATAAGCATTTATTCGATATACGTTTATAAGCAAGTTTTACTTTTTTTTTTTAAAGTTATTAAATAATTGATGTGTATGAATTATAATATAGTCAAAATACTTTAGTTATTTGATGAATCCACAAAAGTATACTATCATTTTTAATTTAAAAAAATTTCTTTTGGCTTACTTAATCAGTGACACTAACACTGGTTAGCATGACCGTTTAATATAAAATTTAAATTGAATATACTATAATCATTGTAATATTTTTTACACTTACATAGTTTAAGGTATTATAACACTTTCATTGTCCTTATTATTTCTAAGATTGTTAGTTTGCAGCATCAATCAGACTTCATACCTATCTCTTTTGATTGGTTACATGTTCACGATTTTGGCTCAATTGTTAGCAAATAGATTAAGAAATGTTATTGGTTTTGTGATGTCTCAGTATGCTTTTGTTAAAGGGAGACACATGCTTAATGTCATTCTTATGGCAAATGAGGTGGTTGATGAGGCTAAGAAATAGAAAAAAGAATTGTTGCTTTTTAGAGTGGATTTTGAAAAAACTTATGATTTAATTCATTAGAAGTATCTGGATGAGGTAATGGGCAAGATGAACTTTCCTTATTTTTGGCGTAAGTGGATGTTAAAGTGTGTGGGGTCAACAACGACATCAATATTAGTTAATGGTTCCCCTACTGATGAGTTCCTGATGGAAAGGGGTTTGAAGCAGAGTGATCCTCTTTCTCCTTTTCCATTTTTTGCTTGTTGCGGAGGGTTTGAATATATTGATGAATGCAATGGTTTATTCAAGAATCTTTACAGTTTATAAGGTGGGTCGTGAAGAATCTATTCTCATTTTCCATGCACAGTTTGCAGACGAGACTCAGGTTCTTGGAGAGAATAATTGAGCCAATGTATGAGCTATGTGTGTTACTCTTATTCTTTTTGAGGCTATATTAGGTTTGAATGTCGATTTTAATAAAAGTATGTTGACTGGTGTGATTGTGTATAATTCTTGGTTGCTAGAAGCTACAATAATAATGAATTGTAAAACAGGAAAGTTGTCCTTTATGTATCTTGGTCTTCTTATAGGTGAAGATGCGAGGAGCTTAAATTTTTGGATTCATCTCTGTTAGACCGTATTAAAGTAAGACTGTTAGGTTGGAAGAGCAAATTTTTATCTTTTAGAGGCCACTCGATTCTTCTTATATCTCTTTGTCCTGTCTCCTGGTCTACTTTTTTCCTTCTTCAAGGTTCCCACATGTACCGTTTCCTCTATTGAATCTATTTTAAAATGTTTTTTTTTTATGGTGGTGAGAATTTTAGGAAGACTTCTTGGTTCAAGTGAGACTATATTTGCTCGAGTGAGGAGGAATGAGGTTTGAGTGTTAGAAGGATGAAATAATTCAATTTTACATTATTAGGTAATATTGTTAGAGGATGCATTTATATAAATGTGGGTTGTGGTGTAAAGTCTTGGTAGCCTGTTATGGAGAGATTGTGGGCCATTTGTAAGAGGGATGACGACATAGGTTAGTTTGGTGGAAGGATATGTGGAGGATTCATAGGGGGGGGGGGATATAAGGGAGGGTAACTGGTTTGGGGAGTGTTGTGTTTTGCTCCATAATGTTGTTTTGTAGGTTGACGAGATGGATAAATGACAGTTGTCTCTAGAACCGTCAAAAGGATACACTGTTGATGGAGTTTATCAATTATTAACAACCGTGGAACATTATGATGCTTCAGCTGTTTTGAATATTATATGGTATAAGCATGTACCTTGGAAGCATTTGTTTTGTTTGGCGCCTTTGTCGAAATCGGATTCCTACAAAAGTTAATTTATTTAGGCGAGACATTATTCATCAAGATGGTCAGTTTTGTACAAGTGGATGTGGTTTGCATGAAACAACACAACATATGTTTTTGAGTTACCCTCATTTTGACGGGGTCTGGTATTTGATTCTTCACTAGATTGACATCTCATCAGTTGAACTATTGCTATTATTGGATCATTTTTATGAGTTTGGTCAATTGGATGACTCTTCAAAGTCTCTTCGCTTTGCGTTATATCTTATTTGGTTATCGTGTGTTTGGAAAGAAAAGAGCAACCAATTTTTTCACAATAGGGAGGAACTTTTGGAGTGACTATTGGATAAACTTAAGCTCATTTTCTTTTGGTGGTTGAATGCTAAAAACATTACCTCTGCTTTTGATTATCACAATTGATGGTTTGATCCTTTAGTTTGTTTAGGTTATGGCATGTAATAATCTTTTTTTTTTTTGCTTTTGTTTTCAAAAGTGATGTAAGAGACTCTTAATGTTTTTGGGTTCTTTTCGGACACTTCTTATGCCGGATAAAATGTTCTTTTGGTAGTAATACATTTCATTTTGGTTTCGTAAAAAAATTCTTACGCATACATCAAATTAAACAAAGTTTTGTAAAAAAAATCAAATTAAATCAAGTATTGCCACATTAATCAATAAGTATAATAATTTATATGTTTTCGAACATATTAAATGTTGTGGCAACATGTCATTTTGAACTGATAAACGTAACAACATATATAATTGATAAATATATCCTTTTTTGATAGATAGACGAAATGACAAAATCATTATAAACTCACACATACAATTGGAGGTGTCAGGGGTTGAACTCTGATCATGGCGTTCGACCTAACAATATTTGCAAAATATTTTTGTTTGTATAATATATTTAACCGTAACTTTTATCTTTAAAAACCCTTAATACATTATTTTTCTAATGTTGTCTTGTCTAGTTTTACCACATATCCAACGCAACATCTCTATCTTCGGTCGCTTGTCTTATTATCGTGTTAGTTCTTCTCCGCCCAATATTTCGTTTCATACAACATCGTTGATCTCACTGTGGTTCGATATTTTTTTCTTCTACTTGATCGATACCTTTGTATCACATAAAACACATGATATTCTTCTATTTCAATAATCCATCTTACATTTACATACGCTAATAAAAAGATATAAAAGAATGTGATCTTATAGATTAGCTACTAGTGATGTTTTTACATTTTTGTCAATTTTGTTTTGGGTTAAATATGTTTTTGGTCCCTATAAATATACCAACTTTTCGTTTTAGTCCCTCTAAAATTTTCCTTCGACTTTTAGTCCTTAAAAAATTCTCCACCTTCACTTTTGATCCCTCTTTTAAAGTAAACTTATAGATAGAATTCATATTTTTGAACAAAATTTTGCAGAAACATTCATAATATTATAAGAATCTCTCACAAAAAAATTAGAATTTTTTAACAAAACATGAATTTAATATGAATTTTTATATTTTTGACGGTCAAAAATTCATAATTAATTTATGTTTTGTTAAAAAATTCTAATTTTTTTTTACAATATTATACACATTTTTGTACAATTTTATTAAAAAAATACAAAAATTAACTTTAAAATAGGGATCAAAAGTAGTGATTAAAAATTTTATAAGGACTAAAATTTTTGTCAAATTTTAAAGAACTAAAACAAAAAGTTGATATATTTACAGGGACTAAAACATATTTAACCTTTTTTTTTTTTGGACCAAATATCAACGACTAGAGGTAAACCTACAACCATGCGGATGAGTAAGTTAGTTCCATGTTGGTCAATATTTAGGAAAAACTGAAGTTTGTTAATATTAAGAAAAATAGGATTTTATATTAAGAAAGAGGTAATAAAATAAGAGAAGCCACGTTATTGTTTACTATACCCACTACAAATCATTGGCAAATGTGTACGTACACACACAGCTATACACACTCACACTCACAACACTATACAGAATAGATAATACAATTACAGATCCATTCCAATACTTTGCCTCTTTACCAGCTCCTCCATTTTTCTTTACACATTCATTTTTGCACATTTTAGCATCATCTTAACAACCACCAACCAAACCCTAAAAATACCATTATCTTTTTCTTTGCATCTTTGCTTTTACACAAACCCTTCCTTTTTCTTTTTCTATTTTTTTTTTTTCATTTTCCAACTATACATTATACACCAAGCTCCAACAAATAATAATCATGGCAATCATTTTCTCTCTCTAACAGAAAAAAAAAAACAACCTTTTCATTTTTCTCTCTCCTAAAAACAAACAAATCCTGTTCCTTCTTAACTCTTCTTCTCTTAACAGATCCTGTTCTTTCTTTCTTTTTCTGAAACAATTTTTTCAAGAAAAAAAGAGAGTGACCCTTTAACCAAAGCTTTCACCTTTAGATCTGTTAATGTTTTTTTTGTTTCAAAACAATGGAAACAATTCATGTTTCTTTGTTTTTCACATGAAAGTTTCTTGCTTTCTTGTTTAACTCTTAAAGGGTTTTCTTGAATTGTGTTGTTTTGAGGTTTTATCACTACTAGTGAGTGTAGAGAGTGAAAAAGGGTCACAGATTCTGTGAACAATGTTGGCCATTGGAAGTCCTATCACTAGTATCCATTTAAGCACTACTTGCACTTCTTTGCTCAAAGAACTTGAGGTTTTTCTCTTTCTTTTTTCACAATTCAACTTTGTTTTGATAACTTTTGTGTTTTTGTCAGAATGATGAGGTTTTGGTTTTTGTTAATAATGATAATTTCTTAATGAATTGTTGTTTATAATACTAACTATTTCTTCTTATTTTGTGTTATTCTCTAACCAATGATGTTTTGTTTCTTCTCAGGTCAACTTTTTGTCTGTTTTACTGTTTAAAAGAGAAAGCACTTATGGTTATAGGGTCTCTGTAGGTTATTTTATTGTAAGGGGGAAAGGGAATTTGTCTTTCTTTGTTCATGAGATTACCAGAGTTGAAAAAGTCATTTTTTTTAAGCTTTTTGCTTTTCTTTAATTTTTTCTTGTTTTTATTGTAAATTTTCATGTGGTTGAATTTTAGAAAATGAGTTAGTTCAAAATTGAAAATTTCACTATATTGGTTTTGTTTACAAATTTTGGAAGTTACCAATTCAGTAGTTAATATGGGATTTTAGTATGACTTGGTCTTTGATAATCACTTTATATTGCTGTTTTTCTTTTTCTTTATTCCTATTGTTTTTGCCAAGTAGGATAGACTCTGCATATAGAATGAGTCTCTTGATTGGTTGAAGAAAGTTTTACTTGCATTGTTAAAGTTCTTTACCATATTTTTGATTTGCCTTTTTGTGTTTTGCTCAGAAGAGAAAATTCATGATAAAGTGATGGTAGAAAAAGAATTGTCTTTTAGTTTTTTACATCAAGTTCTTTGATATATTGTTATACCTTTTTCTTTATGTGTTACTTCATTTTTTTTACCTTTGGTTGACAAATCCCTTTTTGTGTGCAGCAAATATGGAACGATATTGGAGAGAGCGAGAAGGACAAAGACCGTATGTTGATGGAGCTGGAAAGGGAATGCTTAGATGTTTATAGGAGAAAGGTTGATGAAGCTGCCAACATCAAAGCACGCTTTCATCAATCCCTTGCAGCCAAGGAAGCTGAGATTGCAACACTAATAGCTGCACTCGGGGAACATGATATGAGCTCTCCGGTAAATACATAAATGACTTGCTTGTGTTCAGTATTAAAAAATCAATTTTATGCATGGTGGCATATCAGTAATTGCTTCCTCTATAATTTTGCGCGTTTTGCAATTGATAATGTTGTTATTGTTTATTCAATCTACCTATTTTGAGAGCTTTTTGATGTATTAATATACTTGAGGCTTTCTGATCGATTTGTATGTGAAATTTATATAGATTAAGATGGAAAAGAGATCTGCATCGCTGAAGGAGAAGCTTGCATCTGTCACACCATTGGTCGAAGAATTGAAGAAGAAAAAAGAAGAAAGGTTGAAACAGTTGGCAGATATTAAAACTCAAATAGAAAAGATAAGCGGTGAGATTTGTGGAATCCATCCTGTCAATGATGATGTGAGTGTCAGCAGCACAGGTGGTGTAGACGAACAAGACTTGTCACTTAGAAGACTTAATGAATATCAAACGCATCTTCGTAGTCTTCAAAAGGAAAAGGTTTGTATTATCCTTACGAGTAAATAAATGCTCTTCGATGGTGTTTGTGATCAATTCATATTAAGTTTCTTTCTTTTATAACTCATTTGTGCATTTTCTGTGCTTGTTTTTTTCTCTTCCAGTCGGACCGACTTCAGAAAGTCTTGCAATGTGTGAATGAGGTGCATTCTCTCTGTGGTGTTCTTGGATTGGATTTCGGCCAAACGGTAGATGATGTACATCCAAGTTTGCATGGGACTCAGGTGGAACAATCGACTAATATTAGCAATAGCACATTGGAAGGTCTAGAGAAGACCATTCTCAACTTAAAAGCAGAAAGGAAATCTAGAGTACAGAAGGTATTTATAATCACAACCCTTAAGTTCTAGTCTTATTATTTGTTATAACTTTCCCCTCTTTAGCCTAATATTTTAATTGTACTTTTTTAAAAATGCAGTTGAAGGATGTAGTCGCTAACCTATTCGAACTTTGGAATTTGATGGACACTTCAAAAGAAGAGAGAAACTCTTTTCTGAGGAATACTTCTATTGTCACAACTTCAGTATCAGAAATCACCGAAAGAGGCGCTCTTTCAACAGAGATATTAGAGAAGGTTTAAATGCTTCTTTCAATTCCATCATCATTTTTTCCTTTAATATATTTTCCATGTTTGCTGAAATGTGCTTTTACAGGCTTCGGCAGAAGTGGAAAGACTTGCTAAACTAAAAGCGAGTAGAATGAAAGAACTCGTATTTAAGAAGAGGTCGGAGTTAGAGGAAATATGTAGATTGACTCATATTGAACCTGATACAAGTACTGCCCCTGAGAAAGCTAGTGCATTAATAGATTCTGGTATGTTCCCTGTTGCATTAACGTGAATTTGTTTTTTTCTTCTTCACATTAACATAGAAAAACCTGATACTATCAAATCCTCTGTTTTTGATACAGGCTTGGTTGATCCTTGTGAACTATTAGCTAACATTGAAGCACAGATAGTGAAGGCAAAAGATGAAGCTTTGAGTAGAAGAGAAGTAACAGATAGGATTGACAAGTGGCTATTTGCTTGTGAAGAGGAAAATTGGCTCGACGAATATAGCCAAGTAAGTTGGTAATTCTCTCTTGTATACTTTCATAGTGCACATCGGTTTTTACCTTGTTTTCTGACCTGATACGGGGATTTTCAGGATAACAATCGGTACAGTGCTGGGCGAGGTGCTCATATTAACTTGAAACGTGCAGAACGAGCAAGAGTAACTATAACCAAAATTCCAGGTATTGCTGTCATAAATGTCTATTTGTTGTTGAAAGTTCCACGTGGACCTATAATGACTGTGTTTCTCTTTCCAGCAATGGTTGACAATCTTATAAGCAAAACACTAGCATGGGAAGATGAAAAGAAGACTTGTTTTCTATATGATGGGGTAAGCTTCAAAGTGGTCCATAGTTATTTCTGGTTTTCACCGCCTTCGCAGAGTTATTTTTAGCGGAAAGTTTAATTTAATTGTTAATGTCATATGTAGGTACGTTTGGTGGAATTATTGGATGATTACAAACTGACCAGACAACAGAGAGAAGAGGAGAAGAGACGACAGAGGGTAAATTTACCTTTTTGCCCATATTTTCCTATAATCATTTGTTGTTTGTCCTCAAATTGATCTTTGTACTTTGAATATAATGCCTAGTAGTAAGTTTAGTTTATAACAAATAACCTGCTTATGTATATTTTATTACTCCCTTTGGTCTGACATAGAAGAAATTTTTTGGTCCTATTTATAAGAAAAAGTCTCAAACTTAAAGCAACATTAATTACTAAAATAAAATTCCTTTTGTACCCTTAATTTATTTCCTGTGTAAGTTGGCGTACAACATTTAATGTGATGGCTATATTTGAAATAACAATTCTTTCAAAATCATAACATTAAACGACTTACCTTGGTCTTGGTATTATGCATTGGTCTAAATTAATTACTATTGTAATTAACCCACTTATGGTTTTCTGTTTTTAATCTCATAGGACCAAAAGAAGATGCAAGATCTACTCCTAAATCAAAAGGAAGCCATATATGGGTCTAAACCTAGTCCAAAAAAAACTAACAGCTTTAGAAAGACAAACGGTTATCGTGCAAATGGCAACAGCATCGGCTATGGCAATGGCAATGGATCTATGCCTCCTACACCTCGACGGAACTCAATGAACGGTACAACATCTGAACTACACACACCACGCTCTTACTCTGGTCGTCATAACGGATACTTCAACGAAATGAGAAGATTGTCTACTGCACCTCTCAACTTTGTGGCTATACCTAAGGAAGATACAATGTCATATAGTTGCAGTTCCGAACCCGAGTCCCCTCCCCAAGTTTAAGTTCAAAAAACAAAAAATGGTAGGTTGTCTTTCCAATTTTCATTTGTTAAATATATACGGTTCTTTGGTCAAAAGGGTCATGTTTATAATCTGATAATGATTCTACTTGTGCAGGAATAGACTAAGATTTTCCTGTAAACATTGTTAAAACCAGAGCAAACCTTGTGAATAGTATGTTGCTTGTAATAAGCTGAGATATATACATGGACAGTGAGTGGGATAGCTGACATTTGAGGACAGGAAATTAGCTTTGGGAAGTGTTGATACAGGTAGGGACAGTTAAGGAGACAGTGAAGTTATAGTGTTTGACTACATATGTGTGTTGTGGGTTTTGTTTGTTTTTCTGTGTTTCAGCTGTATATATATGATTTTCAGCTGTAGTAACAACTAAGAAGATTATTTTGATCCATAATTGTAGGAAATTAAGTTCGTACGCATTGTTTTGATGTATGTGAAACTATAACGCAGTATTTCTAATTGAAGTTGTGTCTAGTGTTCAATATATATCAGTGTTCAATTCGATGCCAACACGACACTTACACTTGGTTGCATTCAAGTACCATTTTTCTTCTTCAAATTATACTATGTGATGATTAAAGCTGGCTGAATGATTAAACACGGCAACCTTGCATTAGTGAGGTTTTATAAGAGTTGAATATGGATTATTATTGTGGTCTGGTCAGTAGGACATGATTAATTAAGGAGGCTGGCCTCGTTGGTTGCATGGTCTTGTCAGCTGTGTCATTGGATACTTATGGTCTGGAGGGCAAAACATGGAATAGTTGAATTGTTGCACTCAAACATATGGATATGAACATTTTGTACGACTGGTTGCTCAATTAAATGATGCATAGTACTACTATTGAGAAAAATAGAATAAATCATAATTAGTTAATAATTTTTCTATTTTTGTGTCTGTATAATTGCATTCTATTAAAATTGTCCAGTAATTAGATTGTGCACTTTGCATTATACTCCTTTAATCTCTATTACAAGCAAATAAACAATTTTATAGGTTTATTGAACAACCATCTAATCTATATTATTGATTATATACATCAGTTATTTAATTAATTTTAAAAAATATTTTTTTTGCCTTAATAGTAACCGGAGGGAGTACTTTATCATAATCCTCTAGAAAGATTTTGGATTATCCATATAAGTAGTCCCTCGTGCAAAAGTGTCGTAACAAAACTATGAGTTCACTCTATTAGTTTCTTTCCAATAGAATAAAAAAGTCAAAACTAAAGAATATATTTAACCCTTGAGTAATGCTAAAGTGCATGACTCAACTTGTCGTGCAAGCCCCACAAATGGTTGACATAGTGAATTTTGTGGTCTCTTAAATCATGATTTGGAAAAGAAACACCTCCATGATCATGCTTTCACACTACCATCAAAACCTCACTAAGACAACATTCAATTTAGATGTTGCCACTGTCATTGCTTCTGCCACTGCCATCAAGACGATTCAGTTTTTTGATGACAAGTCAAAAACACCATCACAAGAAGTGGTAGTTCTAAAACTTCCTGTCAAGTCTCTGTGCACTGCATAGCGTGGTACTACTGCTACCAACATCTCAAAACTAAGCTGTTGTCAACACCAACTCAGTGTATTCATCATAGTCATTGACGTTTTCCTTGCTTTAACTGTCTTCATCGCTGCCCGTTGTTGTTGTTGCAGCACACAACTACATTGGTTGCTCGCTCCCGATGTAGTTGTTGTCAGTGTCTTCTTTGTCGTCGTAACCGTTGTTGCTACTGTTGCGGTGGCCGTTGTCGTTGTTCTGCGTCACCTCACCATTCAGTCTCACGAAGGAAGTTCCAGGGTTGCAAGAGAACAACTGAAGTTTAACAAAGATGCGATATATTTGATCAAATATAATTTGAGAGACCACAAAGTTCGTTATGCCAACCATTGTGGTTTGCACGACAAATTGAGTCGTGCTCTTTAGCATTACTCTTAACCCTTTTAGTCGGAATTACTTTTAACTAAATCAATTATAATAATAAATATTAAACACACTATTCATAATAGATCCAAATTAACTGTCATCTTTGGGGGCATAACTTAATATTTAGGCTCTCACAATGTATCCAAACTCATTATTATAGTTACATATTGAGCGAAAAGTAAAGCATTACGATTACTACATTTTAACATACCCCATGATGATTCCATCTAGTCCACATAAGAATGCAACAAATAACTCTATTCTATTTCTCTGACACATTTGTTGCGCTATCTATTTGATAAGCAATGGACCATCAAATGTTAGGAACTCTAAATGCAAGTGAAACACTTTCCACATGAAATGTACCAAATAATATTGCATATGAAGGCAATGGTGAAACATGCACCAACCAAAGCTTTTAGCCCGGCACTTGCAAATTGCACACCACATCCCAATCACATACGACCTAAAGTACAGACGTATCAACAAAACCAGTGATGACTATACAATTTTTCTCTATATTTGTACCATCATAATAATCTATCCTCATGAACCGATGTAAATTATACTAGTTTTAGCCACACTGGTTCTAGTTTTTATTTAGTCAAATAGTCTAGTGGCTAGAAATCACTTTTTAAAACGAATATATGGAGTGTCTGGGGTTCGAACCCCGCATATAATAATGTGTTGTTGTCCATGCCAACTGAGCTATACTCATGTGGACAAAGTTTTAGTTACTTTGTAGCGGTTAAATATATTTGTAGTCCTTTTAAATATATCAATTTTTTTTGGTTAAATCGGTGCTCACATCACGTATTGTATCGGGATTCCCGTGCTTAGTTATCAAGCTGACATCAACTTTTATTTCTAGAACTAGAACTAGAATCTCTAACAATTTTCTAAAATATATTTGATGGACAAAAGACGAGTGTAGAGAGCAGGTGAGATGTGTCAAATAGAAACTTTCTAAAACTTTTCTAAATACGAGTTACCTTATTACACATTCGGCCCATCACCTTTAAAAAAATCAACACCGGTGTAATAGCAAAACTCGGGAGGTTCTAAAAGCAATGCTTCGAGGGTTTAGAACTCCACCCAGGTGAACCCTCCAGTGATTTGAATATTCTAAGCAAAATTCTTTAGCTCTAACCCGAGAATCCACTTCTTCAACTTAAACCTCCAAACGCGCTTCTTTTTACCGAAATAACTTGTTCTAAACGCGCGTTGTAAAATCTAAAACCTCAATCATTCAAGTTATGGAGGAAGTTGCAGAAGGAATAGAAAGTGATGAACTCAGAAGCATTACTTTCCAACGCTTAAAATCACACACGTTGAATCTTCTTCAACTTTTGCAGAACCCTCAGAATCAGAATAATCAGAATCAGAACCATTTTTCTGTTACTGTTATCCCTCAGTTCATTGGTTTCCTTCACAATTCTTCACCTGAGAGTTTACAACCCTTCTTCGAGTAAGTTTTCTACTCTTAAACCACGTTTTCATTTTTGTATGAACATGTATAAAAGCCCTAATTCAAAACAACTTATTTGAGCTTATATACTAGCGTGATCATTTGAGACTTTTTTGAGAGAAACACCTTATGACTTGTCTATAAGCTCTTACGTATAACTTATGAAAACAACTTAAACTTATATGAAAACAGTTTGACTTTATTTTATCAGTTATAAAAATACCTTAAAAAAAAAAACTTATATGAAATATGATAAAGGCTTATGTTATGAGCATTGTAGCACTAACACTTCTTATTGCGTGTCCCTGTGTCTGTGTCTGATGACACCTACACATATGATTACATTGAATTATGACATCAACTTGTTAGTGTCTGTGTCTATGCTTCATAGAGTATGAATGAGTGCTTCATTTAGCTTTTTATACAAATAAGGACTTAATCTTAACTTTCCGATGTAACTTGAACGAAAAGAAAGGTAACTGTAAAATTTAGCATGTGTTTGTTTGGTTTAGCTATGGGAAACTGCTAGTGTGATTTTTAAAGTTCCGACATGTAGTTTCTGGTACACATGTTTTTGGTGTTTTCCAAACATACTTACACTGCACTGCATTGTTATTAAGCTATATTTTTTGGATTTCGGGCCTGTTTGGATTGGCATATTCGAGCTTATCTACTGTCATATTTTTTGTTAGACTGTTAGGGTGAACTTATGGAAACAACTTATGACACTTTTCATAAGCTTTTTTCGGCTTAATTTCATAAGTCCTCCAGGATAGCATTTGAAAACAACTTATAACATATACAAAAACAATTTAACTTTATCTTATCTTGTTCTATAGAAATAGCTTATTGTAAGTACATAAGTGCTTATCATGATAACCGCTTGGGCTATAAGCTGCAAATAACCTGTTTATCCAAACAGGGACTTAGATTTGGATTTTCTGCTGTACAGAACTGGACATTCATACAATCAATTAATTTACAGACAGATTAATCCTACACTTAACTTTTCTTGAAAATCAAATACTTGTGTGAAATCCATTAGTGTAAATTCATTCACTACATGAATGTGTGATTACATGACAGCAGAGAATTAGTTTTCCCCTATCTCCTGCATTGTGGGTTGGAATTTCATGATTTAAGTTCCGTGTTTTATAGCGTTTTTTTCTTTTTCTTTGACGTGTACTTCTTTCTTATAATATGATGCTATTTTTCTTTTTTCAGCTATACTTTGTTTCCATTAGTTCTGTTTCTCGATGCAGCAATTCAGTGCAGATCTACTCAGAAATTTGATTCTCAGGAAAATTATAATGTGTCTGATATTCCGAAAACGCCGTTTAAAGTGAGTGATAGTGTTGCTGAAGGTATAGTTCATTGTTTGGAGGAACTTCTGAAGAAGTGTTGTTTGAATTCTGTGAATCAGGTAGGATGATTGATTTTTCCTTGATATTTGATGTAGGTTGTACTCAAATTATTGAATGTCACTTGCTTGTTGTTCAGTAAAAGAAAACTGACATGGTTAAGTGCGCAGAATGTGTAATATGAACTATAATGCTTTCAACATTAGAAAAAAGTGGACTGAAAGAAATGAATGAAAAATAGATCTAGGGACCTTTGGAATTTGGAATACTGGCTTGAAAGTACAAAAAAAATTGTTTTGTTGAAGTGTTTTACTTTAACAATTTAAGCCGAAGAACCATTGCATTATAACTCATCCACAGGGGTCAAAATAGAAAATACATGACTACTCTCAATATGTTCTAGTGTAACGATACCTTGTGCAATATTATTTGAGACAATTATACATAGGCAGCGCACTATGATGCATAGGTACGGGTACCGGTACGTAATACGGCAATGAAGGTACGGGTACGTTGGTATAAAACATAAAAAAAAAAAAAATTTCCAAGTGAATTACTACACTTCTATCATCCTGTTGCTTGAGAGTTTTATTTTTTTGGTGCATCCCCTCTACTATTTTCATCAAAAGCAAGATAATTGTTTTTATTTTTTCAACGCCGTATGTTTTTGCTGCACCAACTATGACGAAATAACTAAGTAAAAATAGGTATGGTTCGGTACTAAGTTACGAGTACCATACGCGTACCCGGTACCGGTACTTCTCCATGTTTGGAGTACCCATGCTTCAGAGGCAGCGCATGTTCATTTTGATTCCTTTTGATTTCATTTCACGGTATGTTGTTGTTTTAACTTATCCATCATATATGCTCTTTAACATATCAGACTGTATGCTTATTTGCATACAGTGATGTGAGCTTGCATACCTTCAATAATAGGCATCACAATGAAATCGTACGTAGAGGAAGGTTCCAAAACCATATAGTATATACCTTTGTTTTGTCAACACAACTGCTATGGAGTACACCTCATAAATCATGACTAAATGTTTAAAATCAATTTTGCTGTTTTTTAACAGATGGTTGTGATACTGAAGAAGTTAACATATGGGGCTTTGCTGTCACCGTCTGAGGCTTCAGAAGAGTTTCGTGGAGGAATTCTGTTGTGTTTCAAGGCACTACTTTTGAATTTAAATTCTTGTTCTGATGCGTCATGCTCTTGTAAACAAATTCCTGGTTTACCTGCACTTTCGGATAATGTTTATAATCATAGACTTCATAAGATTTTGAAGAATGATTCAGAACCAGAAGAGTGTTTACTCGCATTTCTCCGGTCCCAAACTGCCTCAGCTGCTGTAGGACACTGGATATCACTTCTTCTCAAAGTATGTGAATTTACACCGTTGTTGAGTTTTAACGGAGAAATTCATCATTTTGTTTGGTTGAGTGGGGTGGGGGTACATAATTAAGTTCTTTTAGTAACTGTTTCTGATCACATTTTATAATAAAATAACCAAGATTCATTTGAAGAATAAATGACATTCTATTATAGAAGAAGGCAACTCCAAGTAATCAAGACAGAGACCTAAATCTTTTTATTGGAAAGCACCTAAATGGATGTCTCCCGTTCTTGTTATCAAAATTTGGTTATGTCATTTCATTAGTTTGTAATACCTATTTCTTACAAAAAGGCTGCAGATACAGAGGCTGCAAGGGGACAACGAGGTTCTGCAAGAATTAGAATTGAAGCCTTCAATACTCTGAGAGTGCTGGTTGCTAAGGTAATGTAATAAATTAGTAGCAGTTGTTTATTTGTTTTTTAACCAAAAGAAAATATTTCTAGAGCTGAATAGTTTATATACAAATAGAAACGAGGGAAAGATATCCCTAGAAAAGACAGTAAAAATGTAAATCAAGTTTGTCTCTGTTATAAAGCTTTCTGCTCTCCTTGCAAATTTGACAGGGATACCAATAGAGAAACCATGGTAAGGGGACCAAAGAGAAGTTATAAAAAATTTACCATCCCATTACAACAATAAAGATAATGAAACACTCTTGAAAATTTGAGCATCCTACACAGGAAATATATAAATAACTGAACAAACAAGATTCCCTCAAAAAGCTATACCTCTTTTCTATCTGTGAAATCCTTTGAAGTAATTCTCTTTCATGTTAAAAGCGCCACATAAAAACACTCCTGTGTAGAGTGTTTCATGTGGTCTTTGAACCACTAGTATATGTCATCTGTGTGAATCCTGTTAAAAACCATTCTGCAAACTAAAGGAATAAAAGGGAAAGAAAAAACCATTGATTGTGGTATTAGAAAATAGTTGTTTTGTTGTCTACAGTTATTAGGAATAACCACTCACATAATTTTTTTATTTATTTTTGATCAAGTACCACTCACATCACATCATTCTTGTTGTGTAAGAAACTTTTTCCTTTATAAAATATTTGGAAATATTTGAAATTTTTCCTTTATAAAATATTTGGAAATATTTGTTCGTAGCTACTCATAATCTTTTGGCTTTTTTTGTGTGAAAATTTTGCCACAACAATATTCTCTTTCATTTATGAATTCTTTCATAAAAGAGATTGATTCATTTGATTGTGCTGGCTTACTTTTGCAGGTTGGTTCTGCAGATGCATTAGCCTTTTTTTTACCTGGCATTGTTAGTAACTTATCTAAAGTCTTGCATGGTGCAAAAACAATGACTAGTGGGGCTGCCGGAAGCATGGAAGCTATTGACCTAGCAATTAGAGGTTTGGCAGAGTTCCTTATGATAGTCCTCCGGGATGATGCTAATGCATCTGTCCTGGATATGGAAGTATCTGCCAGCTCTGATCTAAATGAGTGTAAATCTAGTCTTTCTCTTTTGGAGGAGCTTCGTCACTTGCAAGTTAAAGATTCTGTTAAAACAAAAGTTGTTGAAGATAGAAGTATTGAGTCAGATAAGATATCTTGTTCCGAAACTCAACTCCAAGGAATGGGAAGCACTGTTCCTTCCGGAGAAACCTTGTCTTTGCATGTGACCCGAACAAAAGATTGGATCCAGAAAACATTGGCACATGTAAATAAGCTGCTGAGTGCAACTTTTCCACATGTAAGTTCTTATAGATGGTTAATTACATTAGTTTCCTTGGATATTTTTCAGCCTTCATAGTGCTTTATACCCTCAATACTAAGTGTTTATTTTAATTTTTAATACTTCAACGTAATGATTTATGTGATAAGTGAAACCATTGAATTTCAGATCTGTATTCACTCTTCACAAAGAGTGAGAAAGGGACTTGTTGATGCCATTAAAGGACTCTTATTGGAGTGTTTCTACACACTGGGGGACAGTAGACTGATGCTTCTGGTGAGCTCTGAACTGGTTAACCATTAAATAATGTTTGCTATATTTGTGCCATGGCATGTTTTACTTTGGCTGTCTAGTTGACATATTATATTGAAAAATTGCTTATATGTGACTTAGCTTAGTATAAACCAGTGTCCTTTGCAAGCACTTAATACTGGGTTTGATATAAAGCTCAGTTAGTGAAGGTACATGGTTAACTATATATAGCTGATGTCTCTATTGTGTCTGTAACAACTCATTACTACCAATACATGAGTCAGATTCAATTCTATTGCAATGACTTTCTCTCTTATCTGAAAGTACTATAGTTTTTTTTCTTCCCTTTCTACGCTAAGATACTTCATTGTCTTTTTGCTGCTTTTCCGTTTTATTTTATCTAATATTAGTTTGTACTTTGTAGGGTATATTTATCCTGTCATATAATCGTCGCGATAAATTGCTTTTTGTTTTAATTCTTTTTGGTCATGATTCAGGAATGTTTAAGTGCTTTGGCCGTCGATGAATCTGATGACGTGTCTTCAACTGCACAAGATTGTCTCGAGTGTTTGTTCTCTCAGAGTTGGAAATCTCGTATTGAACATGATGCTGCTGAAATATTTATCAGGTTCATATTTTTGTGACAAATTACACACTGCAGACGGTTGTCCCACTATCTATGTCCTTGATCATAATTGTCATCACTTTCAAATTCAGGCACCTGGAAAAGCTTCCCAAAGTGGTGCTTAGCAATGACGAGCCACTTGCTGTGTTACATGCTCAACAATTACTAACGATAATATTTTATTCTGGTCCTCGTCTATTGGTGGATCATCTTCAGTCACCTGTATGTGCTTCTATAATAATATCTTATGTTTTTACTATGAGTGTGTGCATACGTTTGTGTATGTGTGTGTATATATCCTTAAATATGTATATCTTTGTATGGATTATATTGTGGTGCAAATTGGTATATATAGTAAGTTGAAATTGAAAGAGGTTATTATGCCTAATTGCATGTTATCACCTCTTGTAACAAACTTTGCATTAATCAAGATTCAGTTACAGTAGAATACTCTAGAATTCTATACATGTCAACGATAACACATCTTTATTATGTGGAGACTGGACAAACATAATGTTATTGTTAACATATCAAGAGAATGTCTCATATATCACTTTTACAAAAGGTTTCCTAATATCATTATATTTCAAGATTTGTTCCCTTATTTGATCAGGGTTAGGATTTTGATATTTGTATAAAGATGAGGGATTAAAGATGGTTTAGACACATGGTATAAAGAGGGGTTGAATCCATTCTTCTCTTCTGTGTGCGTGTGTGTGTGTGTATTCATTTAGTAGAGCTTCTAGAATATCTAAATGTACATGGGTGAGATACTTCATACTCATCACCAAGGTTCTGATAATCAGACCAGACAATTCAACTAAGAGCTTTACCATTGTTTGGTCCTAACAGACTCTTATAATGCTTAATTCTATATGATTTTTGTGTTATTTTGAATCTTATTTGTCACGATTTGTGACAATTAAAAATAACATTCAATTTTAATATTGTAAAAATATAAATATTTTATTATATTCATGCTGAATATTAATATATTATATTAAAAATTTGTTACCAAAAAAAATTATATTAATTATTTTTTTGAAAACTCGGTATCCGGCCCAAGGATCGATTATTCTGGGGGTACCAATCCCCACTGTTCACTAGCGGGGCCCATTCAAAGCCAGAGCAAAGCTTTGTATGGATTAGCCCACAAAAGTTGGCATCCGGAGGATTCAAACTTGAGACCTTGAGAGGAGCACGCTCCAAGGTCCAAAGTCTACACCATAGGCCAACCCATGTGGGTTAAATTTATATTAATATTATTTTTTAAGCTATACCTGCCTCAACTACAATTTGACCACGATTAAATCATTAAGCCTTAAACTGGTACTTTCATCTGTTCGACGACTGGTCCATTTTTTTTGAATCTTGCTTATCACGTTCTAGACAGAGGGTCTTTCTATATTTATATTTTAGTGAATCCTTATCTTATTTTTTGTTCATTGACATCAATTCTTATGCTTGAAAATGACTAGTTAGGAGTGGCTCAGTTCCTGGATGTGTTTGCCGCATGCCTAAGCCATAATTCAATGTTCTCTGGTTCACTTAGCAAAATCACTTTAGCAAGTCAATCATCAACTGTTGGATATCTTCCCTCCATAGCTGAGTTGAAATCTGGATCTAATTTCTTCAGTCGTGGCCTTCCTCTTTTAAACTCCGGTGTCTGTGAAAACCCTAAGAGCAGCCTTATTGACAAAAAATATCTACAAGAACCTGTCAAAGCTGCACAAAAGAAATACGAGCTTCCTCGCATGCCCCCTTGGTTCAGTTATGTTGGTAGTCTTAAGCTTTACCAGCCTCTTGCAAGGATTCTCCGACTTGTTGGTTTATGCATGTTGGCAGGTGATTTCAAACTAAATGTTATTTTGCTCATGGTTCTCATAGTGTTTGTCTTTAACCTGAAATAACTTTTGTTAACTTTGTCGTTGCTAGATCAAAAAGGTGAAGGGCTTCTGTCACATTTGGCAGAGACCCTTCTTGGTTACTTCCGCAAATTGATTACTGAGCTCCGTTTAAAAGAATACAACAAAGAAAACTGGCAGTCATGGTACTCCAGGACTGGTTCTGGACAGTTATTGCGGCAAGCAAGCACATCTGCATGTATGATAAATGAGATAATATTTGGTCTATCAGATCAAGCAATTAATGATTTTGCTAGAATATTTCATAGGTCTTCTATAAGCAAAGGAGTTCTGGTTCAGTCTAACAAACTTGATTGTGCTGTTCATGAATCTTTATGGAAGATTCCAAAGGATACTGATGTAAAGAGTTATTTAGTTGATTGTATCGGTGGGATCTTACACGAATATTTATCTGCTGAGGTGTGGAGTGTTCCTGTTGATCGCAAAGTTGCTGACTTGCAGCTTAATGTTTCAGTTGAAGATATTAGTTTATACTTTTTCCAAGACGCTGCAATGCTACATGAGGAAAGATACTGTTTGCATAAGCTGACGTTGCTGTTTATTCTCTTCTACAATTTGATCTTTTCATATTTATCTCTAAATCAAGTTCATATAACATTGACAATGGCTTCTTTCAAATGAAACAGGTTATCATTGATGGAGTAGGAATCTTTAATCTGTGCCTTGGAAGAGATTTTATTTCAAGTGGATTTCTTCATTCTTCTCTTTATTTTTTATTGGAGAATCTCAGTTCTTCAAATTACCAAGTTAGAAATGCCGCAGATTCTGCCCTGCACATACTTTCCACCACATCTGGCTATGAAATGGTTAGTTTGTTTGTCATGATGATTCATTTCCTAACTTTTCTTGCACAACTATTGACTTATACAGTGTATGCATTTATCTAGGTTGGACAGTTAGTTTTGGAAAATGCAGACTATGTAGTTGATTCAATATGTCGACAATTACGCCATCTGGATGTCAATCATCATGTGCCAAATGTGCTATCATCTATTCTTTCGTACATTGGAGTGGCTCACAAGATATTGCCCCTACTGGAGGAACCGGTATGACCATGTCTTTTTAAATTTTTACATTTCACACTGCTTTAAGGCAAATAGCAGTGTCCTGATCTTGTAATGACCTTTAGTAGTTTGTGATGTATGGGTCAAGTTTCTGATGATTTCTCTCTTTTCAAATACCAAAGAAAGGTTGATTCTAATAATGCTCAATTGCTATTTGGAATTATTTATTTAGTATTTACATTTGTATTTGTTTGGTCATTCGCTAAACTCTATCCCCTTTGATTACAAAGTCCCTTGTATATATGCTAAGAAAAGAATTACCGTCCATGTTTAGGCTTTATTGTGATCTAATGACGTGGTATTGATTATTGAACAGATGCGCCGTGTGTCAATTGAACTCGAAATATTGGGTAGACATCAACATCCTGATTTAACTATACCATTCTTAAAGGTTTGTTGCCAGCTACCCTCTTTCCCCTTCCTTCTCTTTCTGTACGTTTATGCATGTATGCACAATTTTTACTTTCGTCTAAAGATGTGCTCTCAATTCCTTGTTTAGTGGATTTTACTAGTATTTTTGTAGAAAAATATATGGGTGATAATGTTCTGTTTTTATTATGAAGAAAAGGGGCTCCTTTTATAGGAGAAAAATACAAAGTCAACTCCTTTATTTTAGGAGTAATATAACGACTCATTGCTAATCATTAAACAGGAAAGTAAATAATAGTAATTAAGAAATATTTCAACAATTTTACTAAAACATTAAGCCATGCATGTAATTAGCCAAGGGCACTTATACTATGATAAATAACCGTAATATTCTCACATCAACCTGCTCTGTCTCTCTATATTCTTGTTGGTGATATGGCAATTAGCAAATTCTCTAATACTGTCATTGAACCCATATTTAACACAGCTCTAATACTTACTGATCTACCAGTTTCTTTCTTTAGAAACAGCTGTGGCTATTCTTTTTGCTATTTTTTCCTTTGTTAGGTTGCTTCTTTGAATGACTTTAATATCGGAAAAATATATCGATTCACAATCAGTTAGTTGTCTGTAAATTGGTTGATTTTAGGCAGTAGAAGAAATTGTGAAGGCATCGAAACGTGAAGCTTGTCTGTTGCCTCCTCAGGCAGAGTCATTTTCCACAGATGTCAGGTCTACAATCTCCAATGCAAAAGAAACAACACAAGGTTCAGTATCATATCCGTCTTTTATATCATTAATTTTTGTATTTGTATTGGAAATTTGATAATGAAGTTTGCCGTGGAATACAAAATTCATCCTTCAATTTGTAGCAGTCTCTAGCATAGTTCACCTTTGTGACCCTTCAATTACACATGACCAGCTTACTTCCTCCGTGGTTACTTGCTAAACAAATGGTGCCTTTCAGTTGAATGGGTACACCATGCAGCTCTTGATGCAAAAACAACATGCTTCCTATTTCAAAATGTCACTTAAAAGTTTGATAATAGTTTTATTTAGAGTTGAGAGAAAGAGAAAATAATTTGCATCTGAATCTGAAATTCTATTCTAAAGTTTAGATGAATATAGACATATTTACAGACAAACCAAAGATTACTAAGCAAGCTTTATACTTGTAACAGAATATAAGAGTCCTAACATAGAGGAAGCTTACTAAGTGATCTTTGCAATCAACTACCCTTCATTTATTTGGCATATTATCTTTTTGACCATGCTTATCATACAACACTACAATAGGACTTATATGACGTTTATGAACCTACCAGATTGTGTGATGCTTTATGTCTTGTAATTGTGGTGATTCCTTGATTCATACTGAATGAAGTGTGTTGCTTGTAGATCAGTGGGAGGTAATTTCATTCAAGTTAAATGATTCTAGAAGATATAGGCGAATAGTTGGCTCTATTGCCGGTTCATGTATTACTGCTGCAATCCCTCTTTTAGCATCTTCCAAGCAAGAGATATGCTTGGCTTCCCTTGATATAATTGAGGTATACATTGGTTAAAACTTTTTTACATTTCCAACATTATAGCATGCCGTTTTTACACCTCCAACTGGTGTTTGGAAAGTGCTTGTCAGTTACTTGTTTTCTTTATGAATATTAAATGACATCCAATATGTGAAATATATTTATTTTCTGTAAAAGTCTGACTATTCATCTAAGTACAATTGAATAATTATTTTATTATTTCTTAATTGCTATTGGGATGATTCCTTGTTTAGAGTGGCGTATTGGCAACGGCAAAAGTAGAAGCAGCTTATAAAAATGAAAGAGCAATCAAAGAAGCCATAGAAGAAGCTCTAGAATCACTTTCATTGTATCACCTGAAGGATACTTTGGATGCTACTGAAGAAGGGGCTGATGAAAACAGACTACTTCCAGCAGCAAATAAAATATGGCCATTCCTGGTTACATGTATTCAGAACAGGAACCCAGTGGTGAGCAATCCTTCTTTGATGTTCATTTCTTGCTTTAAGATCCAACTACCAAATCTGTCCGGAGATTTTAAAACATTGCTTTTAAAAAATACTCATTGAATGTAATTAACAGGCTGTCCGGAGATGTTTGAATGTGATCAACAATGTAGTGCAAGTATGTGGTGGAGATTTCTTCACACGCCGCTTCCATACGGATGGAACACACTTCTGGAAACTTCTGACAACATCCCCATTTCGGAAACTGTCCAATTTTAAAGATGAGAAGACCCCTTTACAACTCCCTTATAGAAGTAGTTCTGTAAATTCAGAAGATTCAATGGCCGAGGCTTCATATCTGAAAGTTCAGATTGCAGTTCTTAACATGGTTGCGGATTTATGCAGTAATAAGAAGAGTTCCACAGCATTAGAACTTGTTTTGAAAAAGCTATGTGGCTTGGTTGTAGGGATAGCTTGTAGCCATGTTGGTGGACTTCGTGAAGCTTCTCTTAATGCCCTTAACGGACTTGCGTCTATTGATCCTGATCTTGTGTGGCTTCTCTTAGCTGATATCTACTACTCTGTAAAGAAGAAAGATGCTCTGCCTCCTCCTCCTAGACCAGATTTACCTGTGATCTCTGAAATCATTCCTCCTCCCTCATCTCCCAAAGAATATCTATATGTGCAGTATGGAGGACAGAGTTATGGTTTTGACATCGATTTCGTCTCTGTTGATTTTGTTTTCACCAAGATTGATTCTCAATATCAAATGTATAGCTGAGATCCGTATTTTCATATATAAAGTTATATTAATTCTCTCTATAATGTTCAACTAATCAACTTCAATTTCCAACTTGGGTACAAAGTCTTTCTTCAGGAGGAGTATTTGATTCACCTTTGACTAGTTTAATTTGGATGAGGTTTTAAATAAAAGTAACTTTTTTAAACTTGTTAAAAAAAAAAAAAAATCCATTTTTGCCCAACAAGAAATCCAAGTCAAGTGAGGCTAAGTTCTTACTCAGATGAACTCTTTAACCTGGTTTCATGTATTAAGCAACGAGGGAGGAGGTAATTTTAGTCAACACTTTCCCATTCATTTCACCTTTTTAACTGTTCTTTATCTAAAAGTAAAGAAAGTAAGACGAATTTTAAATCATTATTATTATAAGGTCAAGTTAACCAGTGCCCCCGGTCACCGGTTAAGGAAATTAAAAAAGGAAATTTTAAAGTAAAAATAACACTTTTTATGTTTTTGAGGAGCTCTCAACACAATTCAACACAATTATATTTGTTCCTTAACTAATGCTCCGAAGACACCAATTGACATTTCCCTTATTATAATAGTAAATGTTTGTGTTTGGAAGCAGAAAACTATAGTGAAACTTAATTGAATCTTTACAATATATTGATATAGATCAAATATGTGTCAAATGAATTAGAACCGCTTAATTGCTTTGTGATGACGTCATTTGATTGTTGTATTGTAAACTGTTAAAACAAGTATTCGTCAAGTATCACGCTAACTTGTGCCTTTATACAAGTTAAGAAACTATAAAAGAAAATAAAAAATAAATCTTGTATTTTTTAAGAAAGTTTTTTTTTTCTTTCTATGTTACTCCTTGATGATTTGGTGGTAATTTACCACTTTTAAAGAACTTTTTTTTTATTTTCTTCATCTTTATTTTTAAAATCTGTTACCATTTTCATCTCAACAACATCAAACTTATTTATCTCCTTCATTTTAATATGTGATCTCAATTTTCTATGTTTCATAAAGGGGTACTGTAGGCCTCACCACTCACCAAAAAGGAAATACTTCGATTTTTAATAACACAAGTTAACACTTCCCATATAAAAAACCCTTTACAAAATTTTACATGCATTAACGTCTTATTTACAAAAATGCCAGTACTATTTAATTTGTCATTGAAAAACATAAATATATATTTTCTCTTTCTAAAATGTTAACTTATGCCTTAAGACATAAGTTAAAAGTTAAAAATAGAAATATTTTCTCGGAACTATTCAATGTTGTAAAAGTTTAATAATTTATATTTTCAATACAAAATTTATATATTATTTCTTTTTTTAGCTTCATAAGTTGTGCCCTAAGGGCACAAGTCACATGACCATTTTATTTATTAACGCTTTATAATTTAAATATTTATGTTTCTATATATAAACATATGGTTTAATTAGTACACTTTAACGGTGTACAATTATTTTATACATACATCTAATGATATGTTCTAACGTCAATTATTTCGCTCATCTTTATAATTATCAACATTGTAAGAAAGAGAAAATATGTTTACGTTTTTCAAAGACATTTGATGTATGTATAAAACAATTGTACACCATTAAAATATACTAATTAAACTATATATTTATATATAGAAACATTAATACTTAAATTATAAAGCGTTAATAAATAAATTTTATAATTAGTCAATATAAATTTTACATTTGCAGATGTTATAAACATAAATCCCTTTAGCCCAGTTGTATAGACATTAGTATGTCACCTCCAAAACAAAATAATTACACCACAAAAAAAAAAAAAACTTTAGACGTGCTCATGAAACAAGGTTTGAGTCATACGTCAAGAAGTGTTGTTGGTTTTAAATGTGAGTGGTTAGTCTTACATCGATTTTAAATGAGGTAAATGTTTGATATATAAGAGTGGTGGTTCATATACTTATAACTATATATGTCGTGAACCATATACCTGGAACGAGATGTTGTGTTTGAGTTTTTTATGGTCTTAGAACATTGACCTATTTTTTCTCTCAACGCCTTCCCAAACTTGTCAACATCTAACATCAAAGTTGAGGTTTCGATCAAGGGAGGAAGAGAAAAATGTAGTGCATCATGTCATTTTGTTAGATGATAGATTAGTTCTCATTTTTTTTAATATGAATACGAGTAGATTGAAGTTGGACCACTTGCCCTTTCTTATTGCTTGAAGAAACCTCCCTCTAAAACCTTATGGTTAAAGATCCTATATTTTTCACCCTTCAAATGCCACCACTTGATTTGTGAAACTCTATTGTGATTTCTTCTCTTTCCTATCCTCCTAACCACTGGCGTATCCACATCCAGGATCCTGGATCAGGGGGTGCAAGTTTTTTTTTACTTCATTAATAACAATTAGGTTTAAATTCACTTTTTCCCCCTTATGTTTCAAAGCGTTACGATTTTGGTCCCCTAATAAAAAAAAACTACCCTCTGTCTTTAAGAAAATATGTTCTTTTGACCCTCTAAGTTTATGGAAATATACTATTTATTACCCTCTATCTTTAGGAAAATAAGCTCTTTTGGTCCTTTATCTTTACCAAAAGTTGCAATTTTGGCACCCTGTTTTGGGGCACGTGGCGTCTCTCAGCAGAAAGAAAGAAAGAAGCAATGCTCTAGACTACATGCTGTGCTTTCTTGAAAAGACAATCAACGCAGTAGAAAATCAGAAGCAAGTTATAGTTAACAAAGTGAAGAAGTCACTTGATTACGTGCAAACTTAAAAACTCAGGGTGTGCAAATAGAAATAACATAGGACTATTGGTGTAAATTTCATAACTTCAGGAGTCCTTGCTAGATCCGCCCTTGCTCCTAACCCTTATATCTATAGCGAAGAATATGTTCCCAACTCTTGAATGTGGTAAAGATGTTCCTCCCTTTTCCTAAAACATATATTAGCTATAGTAATGTAAAAAAAACTGAAAAAATGTAGTAACTTGGCCTTTAAGAGTCAAAACTCATAGTTAGTAACTTGGCCTCTAAAGTCAAATATTTTTCTACGGAGTTTACACAACAGGTGGCAAAATTGCTTGCATTTGCTTAACATGTCTTTCAAGATCTCTCACATTTTTAGAGAAGGGAGGTGGGTAAAATCTTTGTTAACTCAACATTATTTTTCCCTTCAACAAGGTTTTATCCTAATAAGTTTTTTTTGGTAAGATTTTTAACGAAACATACGTTGTTATACACCTTGTGTGTTGGTCTACTCTCCCAAGTTTGTATTTGTTTCTTTTATCAATAATTTTTTTGAGTGATGACAATTGATAAGTGACAGTTTTGGATTTTCAACATAGTTGAGACTTAGGATGTCATAACTAACACTTATTGCTTTATCTCAACTGCTTCATAAAAATGAAAAAGTATCTTAGAGCACCCACCTCAGTATGACCGTTCAATTGATGAGTGTGATATTCAGATATTTTACTTACTTTGTTGGGACAACAATCCAACCAAATCCCAAATCAAGCTCACAATAATTATAGGACAGGAATATTAATCCAGTCTTCCTAGGAATTGTAGTCTTTAGTTACTTTTACAATGCATCAAAGCTGAAGAAAATAAGTATTCAACCAATTCAGCTAACAATCAATCCACATAATATTTTACAAGAATATCAATTTTTAAATTTCTATAAATATCAGTATCTTACAATAACTTCTACATGGCCAATAAGTTTCTTACTAGATTACATTTCTAGGCCTCCATAATATATTTGATATACAATTCACATACCAGAAAAGAATACATGAATCACCAAGTTTTGTAGTATAGCTCTTACTTCACAGCTCAAGCAAAATAAAAACAAAAAGAATAAGACAATATAGTGTTACAAAGCTCTCTCTTTCATTACAGATCTATTGTAGATAGTCACACCTTGCATTTACCAAGTATTTGCAAGAGGCTGATAAGTTATGCAGTGGCTAGCAACAACTAGCACAACAGTCGTAGAATAACTTCGTCCCTGGACTTTTCCTATAAGTCGTATTCTTTTACCTTTCCTATTATATTTTCCTCATTTTCCCATATTTTGTTGGCAATGCACTTGAAACAGTGCATAAACCAAAGCTGAACTCGAAATAAAAATAAAATGAAAAATGTTGAAATCAATTTATCCTTGTACTGTTCCTTCTTCCCCACCACTTTTTCTTCATTTTTTCAAGTGCACTGTCTTCAGTTCCAAGTTTATTTATAATTAACTTTGTTTCACGTAATCTTGCCCCGTAATCCCTTTTCCAAGCTTCAAACATCTGTTTTAGCCTTCTAAGTTCTTGATCTGGATTCAAACTTGCTTCCGCTTGACCAGATTTCACCTCAACCAAGAACTTGGCATCGTCACCAAATACTTGACTCCTTTGGTCAAATTCTTCAGCAAGCCGACTTATAACACTCAAACTAGCACTGGTTGATCTTGTTCCGTTGCTTTCTTGGCGCCTGTGATTACTTCCCACATCCCAGTTGTAATCACGCTCATCGCTTGCATTATTAACAGATGCATCTGAATTTCTGTCAGAGTCATCAATAGCAAGGCTCTTCTTTGCAATGGAGAGGCTAGATTGAAGTGATCTCATTTGTTTCTGCCACACGTCTTCCATGGATTTCATCTTCAACTCATATTCAGACCATCTGTTCTCGTATTGTTGGATACGTTGGTTAAGGATGTCATTTTCCTCATCTTTCTCTCTCAGAGCAGCTTCAGCCTTAAGTACCCGGCGCTGCAATTCGGCCAGGAAAGATGACTTGACCAGAATCTCATCTGACCCTGTTGTCTGTTTCGGAGTTCATGATTGTTAGTATCACAAAGATGCTTCTAAAAGCAGAATATAAGAAATTTCATATTGTACAAAAGATGGATGGGATATAATATTATATAGTTTCTGAACTTGGGGAAAAAAAATACCTTCATGTCCCCGTGTTTTGAAAATCCAATATCTCCTGAGCATCTTCTGACCAACCATCCCCGAATGACTGCAAAGAGTAGCTCAAATAAAGTTATGAAAATTTACCAACAGTATCGTTGAAAGACACGCTTCCACACCATTGCAACAAAATATATATGTTTTATGTATCATCCTCCCTCTTTAACTGCATTCCAACAATATAATTTGGAATTTCGGATGCAAAACAGTTGGTACAACACCTATGCTATCTATCATTTGCACATTTAGGTAGGAATACAACTTTTTCTGTTTAAAGAAGTCACAGATTAGATCAAATTAACTTTTTTTTTCTCAAAAGGTGACCAGCTACTCTTCACATCTTACACACATATTTTATATTGAATGTTGAAACTCTCGCCCATTAATTGTAACAAAAGTAACTTATATCCCCATTTTCTCATTTATATATGTAATATGTTTATTACGACAGATGCAATTTATATCACATTTATTCACCAATATTCAAACTTCCATCACTATTTTCGGTCATTATCACTAAACTGCAATAGCCTATTCATTATATTTTGTAAATTATTGTATTTACTTGTATATGTATCTTAAGTGTATTGTATCATATATTTCTCATGAAACGAGATATTGTGGTATCGGATACACATCGTATCCGACACTCGTAATGTGTCAAACATCCAAAATGCAGAAATGGTTGCATGTTATCTCGGTACCTGCAAAAATATAAACTAACCTGATTGTATGACAATTGTAGCATCTCTAATAGTCCCTGTTCTGTTTCTTATGAGCACTGCTTTTATCCGCTTCTGTATAATAATAGCAGCTCTATGTCTCTGAAGTAAAGCGGCATATGCCTTTCTCGTTTTCTGTCCCCGAATAACTGCATGGATATATAATATGTTTCCATTATGTAATACTTAATTTCAGACGATATTCAGGTTGAAAAAAATAGGCAGTGAAAAACAAAATACATGATTGCAAAGTAGAGATTCCTCCTCGAAGCTTCTTGAGGGAACGACGAGCTTGGTAACCCCTAAAGCAACTTTGGACACGTAAGATGCCATGAAGGGTACGATTTCTAGTATCTTCAAGCACACCAATCTGAAATGTAGTCAGAACACACGTAAGATGACTTTGAAATGAACATCCGTTTAACAAAAAATTCATATCATCATTTTCATAATATAAAAAATTACCTGCCCTGTTCGGAAAAATAACTTTGTGTAGCCAACTTGATACATCTCAGGCAAAATATTAAATTGATGAAGAATTGAAACTGAAACACCAAGTGGATCCTGTGATGCAGCATTATCAAGGAGAAAGCCATATCTGATTCACCACACCCAAGCCAATAAGAAAAAGGTTAGACAAAAACAAACCACCGGAGAAGAGGGGTATCGGGTGTATGTGGTGACAGTAATCGAAAGGATATGAATCATCAGTTACTTTATGTTATATACCTTCTGGCAAACTTTTGGTGAGACATTCTTGTTGGAAAGCCAGATCTTGATATTCGAACCACTTCCAGCACCCCACAGCATCTCAGCTGTTGCAGTACAAGCCCTTGTTCATATGTTTCAGGCGATTGGAGATTATTGGGCTTAATGCAGCGAATAAAATGTGGAGTTGTGCTCTCTAAGCGTTGCATCAATTGGAACAACTGACCCTGCATGACAATGGAGGAAAAATTTGATAACTTATCTAGCTTTCATATAATTCATTGTTTGATACATTGGAGTTTTTACACTATACTCGATCCTGCAACACTCTACAATTAAAGTTTTGGCATCTGATCCTTTCCTACTTCTGATAACCTAAACCAAGTTACGCACAATATTTATTTGGTTTAAACTGCCAGTTTTTACTACCAACTAACTAATTTGAAACATATTGGTTTAGGCTATATGTTAGGTATCCGGTGGTATTGATAGGGTAACTTCTGATGCAGTCAGTTATTTTAAAATATAGTTATATAGGAGCAATTAGTATTTTGTATAAAATGTAGTATTTGTGTTGATTATGAGCAGTTAGGCAGTTTATGCAGTTATTTGAATTGATTAGGAGCAGTTACAGGCAGTTTATGCCCTTAGTTTGTATAAATAAGGCCATTTGACCACAACAGTAGGGGGAATTCAAAATAATTCAATTAGGAACCTTATTGGTTTTGGGCAGAGAGAGAAATGTCTCTTCTCTGATGAGCTTTTGCTCTGGGATTGCAGAGGGATAATCTTCTGTAATACTTTCTTTTCAATCTATAATACTATTTCTTTTGTTTCTCTTAATTTGGGTTCCTATCACTATATTACCAGTATTCTAATTAATATTTTGATGAGACAGCCTATTTTCCTGCAGTAAGTGCAATATTTTTGCATAGTTTGGTCAAGATCAATAGAATCAGTAGCATAACAAAATTTAGGATATTCAAGAATCATAATTTTAGTTCGCCTAAGTTTTAGACTATTTCATGATACTTGATGTTTTGGATCACCTCCTAATGAACGCTGATATACCTTGAATTTTGTTGCAACACTTAGCTTTTGGGAATCTGCCCCACCAGACTTGTGTAAAGGACCAACTACTGGCTTTTCAGACTGTGTAAGCATATGAGATGCAAATATCTGAGGAAGATGACATGTACATGAGGATAGAAGTTGGATGGAATCCAAGTGCAATAGGTCCCTATTCTTCTCCAGAAACCCAGTTGTATCATATGTAACCTAAGGAAAGGATAAAAAAGAACTATCAAACAACAGTCAGGTAGGGTGAGCAAATTTGAATCAACAAGTTACCGTCTGCTTTTAGAATAACGATAGAGTTTGAGCAGATTACCTCTCCAGCATAATGACACACAGTAAAGGCTTGATCTCTTTCTCCTTTGAAACATGATTTGGAATTTAAATGTTGTTTAAGCTTGTTGGCAAATGTCAAATCTGTGCCATTGGGGAAAGTGGATTCTTCATCTAGCAGGGATAATAACCCCAGTGGTCTCTGCAAATATATATCAGAATTCAGAAGTCAAACTTAACACATGAAGATTTCCAATCATTGTGTCATAATTTTCACATCAAGGAATAAAAGTGTGGCTGCCACAGCAAGCAAGATATTTCCGTATTTAATTCTTGTCAATTAGATAACCCCAGTCTGTATACAAGAGTATTGTGCTCAGAGTGTTATACCAACCAATACTTAGAAAAGACCTTTATTTATAGTGCCTGACACTGACATTAACATAATATAAAGCTACCTTGTCAGTTCATTGATTTCACATAACAGAATATTTCAATCAAGCACCATATAAAATTGTTTTTTTTTAAGAAAAAATTTGGCATGCAAAAGCGTCACAATGGCTACCGACATACTAACTGCGTATGTTGGTACCTTAGCAGCCAATAATCTATTGCACCAATAAAATTACTTATAAAAACCAATGTAAATGGGAAAAATATAGCTTAACCCTTTGAAAATTCAAAGTTGTTTTGTTAAAATACACATGCAGATACAAGACATAATATGATGAAAATCTAAATGAATATATGACCACTTTCCTGTTGCAACTATTCAATTAAAAGCACCCTAAAGATTGTTTAGAAAAGGGGTCATGGAACAAAGAAGTTCTGAACCTTCTCAAAAAGATTAAGGCAGTCTTGATTGTCTTCAAATTCAACTTTGGCCCAGTCAATGCCATCTTGAATATATTCCTGAAAAGAATCAACAGATATAAGGTAAATGTTTGGCTTTTCCTAGGTCGGTATCTTATTATATTCTTTCAAGATATTATGAAGGCATTCAATACTGGTTTAGAGCCTTGGGGTGCATACCTCCTGTTCTAACTTGAATAAATGACGATTGAAGTGTTGCTGCAATCTTTCATTTGCATAATTTATGCAGAACTGCTCAAAACTGTTCCTCTGCAGAGATATGTAGCATCAAAGAGCCAAAATAGAACAGGAAAAGGATAGTCGGATAAGATAAAAAGTAAGAATGAGATAAAGTGCAATGCACACATACATTGAATGATTCAAAGCCATATATATCTAGAATACTTATTGATCTGCCGGTACGTCTTTTGCCAACAGCAAGTGATTTATTTATTTGTTCAACCAACCAATCAAACAGGCATGAATATATAGACTTCGCCAAAGCATCTCGTGCATCAATTGCCTACAAGACAAAGAATAATATGTAAGATATTGAGAAAGACTATATCCATCATTATGCGTTCATTACATTTGGCATTTTACAAATCGACCGGTCTAACCTCTCCACTCATTGAGCATAATGACGTGTATGATATTTTGACTAGGAATATGGAATATACAAACCACCACAACCCCAACCCAAAAAAATATGCTAAGCAGTTCAGTAATCAGTATTCAACACAATAGCCATTTACCTGTGATTGTGTCAACTTTTGGACGATATTATCATTCCCAACTTTCATTTTGCGAGTTGATAGAGTCAACTTGAGATCTTCAACGTTACAGCCAATCAATTCGGCGACGTGTAACAAACCTTTAGAAGTAAGAAAAAGATTCAATGTAAGGGAGGTATTGAATAACTTGAAACGTTTGAAGACAACTGTATGTTCTAAACATAAATACCAAATATTAGGTATCCAATAAAAAAAAAATATCAATCTTTAAAGTTACAACACCAGCAGAAAACCTTTTTCCCACTACTATATATAAATTACGGTTATCAGATGAAAGTGAAAACAAGTCACAATTACAGCAAATTTTTTAAAGGCTCAAGTGAAAGCTCAATAAATGTTTGATAATTAATGTAATACACACTCCGTCATGACTCTTTCCACCTGAAGTCTGGACAATACACAGATCCAGCCTATCTTGTGCCGAAATTCAAAATTTAGAGGAATGGGAATGACAAGGATCAAATTCATAATCACATGATCATAGGACATTATGAATAAGATTTATAATGACAACAAATTGATATGTAGCCTGCTGTATATTTTCCTTTAAGCGATTATTTCTCACAAGCTTATGGATATGATTGGATTAACAACCTAATTAAGCATTTATGCAATGAACGTTTATCATAAATCTCATATGCATAATATGTTTGAGCCCCATGTCCATATCATATTGTATCTATGTACAAGTCCCATGTTGTATTTTTTCTTTCTAGCCTGCTTATTGGAACAAGTTCAAGCATGTCATAACATAATAGACATAAATTTGTATGCAATACATTGCAACATAGGATCCAGAGTATCTAATGCTAAAAAGAGGTGTCCCAATAGTAATTAGGAATACATCACACTTAAAAGAAGCATGCATTCATTCATTAGAGGTTATGAAAATTCCTTACCCTCATTTTCAACAGCTTGAACATGGTTTTCATTATCAATGACAGTAAATGATATGTTCCCTAACCATAATACTGCTGCAAGCATAGCAAATACAGTCTCTTGATCTTCTTTACTGATGTGGACAACATCAAGAGCTTCCTGGAAATACAAGGATCATATTTATGTCAAACTATCGTTTCAAAGTTAATCAATCAAACAATTGATAAGACAATTGATAAGAACAATAATTAAAGTCTCTATGGAGGCAAATCATCTTTAAATAACAAAACAATTGTACCAAGACTATGCGAAATTCTTCTGCATCATTAACACCAGTAATTGAATAACAATTGCTCTGCTTCAAATATTTATAATCTTCTGCATTTTGTAGGTTGAGCTTCTCTGAAACAAGAAATCAAACATTCGTTGAAACAATATATTAAAAAAACACTAACAAAGAACATTAAATGTTACAAACAAGACAAATTCAAATACACAATGCTTATCTGAGGTTATATTCCTGTTGAAGTCGTGGGATTTTGGATAAACGGAGAGAAAATAATAAGAGCTTTGAATACTATTGATAATAACTTGATATCGACTTGATAGTGGTTTGATACAAAAGACTAATAACTAATTCATATTTATAGGGATAGACTCAATCATAAATAAATAGGGAAATCAAGAAACAAATAACAATAATAACAATAATACCATTAATAATAATAATAAGGGAAATGTTAACGAGTGCCCCCGGGGCACTCTTTAAGGACCATAAGTAGTAAGTATTTATGAAAAAACGTGTAATCAATGCATTGAAAATTGAAACATTTTAATTTTAATTTTAAAAAATTGCTTATTTTAGAATGCTTAAAGAGTTCCCTGGGGACACTCGTTAACAAGACCCAATATTAATAATTATATAAGGGATATAAAAACTAATCCTAACAGATAATCTAAGACGTGCTAAAATTGAGAACAGATCCTAGGAGCTAAACCAATATATTATAGCATGCATTAGATTATCAATCTTATTATAGCATGTCTTAGACTAGCTGCATTGCAAGCAAATTACTATTGAAGTGTAACTGCATGGATATTTCTAAAAAAATACTGGCTTTTTGTTACTGATTGTAGCAACTTATTTCTGAAAATCACACGGCATCTCACCAAGAATCAACGGTGTTCCCCAACAAACAGAGATTGTATTGTTTAACTCAGAATTAGTGGGATCCTAAACTAACAACCACTGCCACTCATACCATTCCATTTAAGTTAACAACTCAATTATATGTCTCTCAGTAATATCATCTCTCAATCTAGGTGATGGTTCTAATATCAAGTCCTAAGAAGCTTGAGTAAAGCGTGACTAGCGAAGTATAGTCCTACTATGTCTTGCATCTATTTAATTCCACAACGTTATCAACTAACCCAGATAGAAGAGTGTAAATGCTAAATCCATGAGACAATTTTCTTCGAAACCCTTCTTTGCTTAAGGCTTACTCTTCTAACCACCATTCCTTCTTGATAACCCCAATTGTAAATCCAAGGACTCCTCAAAGGTCAAATCCTTTCTTTGGACAGCATCACAGTAGAACTCAGAATTAAACTCATGACTTGTTGCAGACTTTTAGAGCCAGCATCACTATATGTTGGTTATTTAAAGCTCCAGATCATAACTGTTCATCAGAGCGTGGTAATTTACTTCGGAGAGATTGTTTTTGGGTCATTGATGTGCACTTGGAGAGATCGTTTTTGGGTCATTTATGCCATAGTTATCATGCTAAACTGCCAAGCAATAGCCTTCTTAGAACAGTTTGGTATCCCATACTCGAAGAAAATAACAGGATAGAGGCCTACGACACCTACCAAATACAGCTTCTATGGGAATCACAGTATCCTGTTAGTCAGAATCACCACCAGATAAGATCATCCTCACACTGCCACAAGTGGAAATAAGGCCTTACTAGATTTTCTATCTAGTTAAGAGTTAGATTTTTATACATTGTTAGTCTGAAAAGTTTTATACCGCCAGAGAATCACAGCCAATCATGAGTGACTTTAAAAGTAGTTATGATTAAAGTCAAACATTTATAATGATCTGACGGTGATGATTGATTTGGCAGTGTAAAAAATCTTTACATTGACAGTGTATATGATTATATATATCCTTTAGTTAAATGTACGCTACGAAGTTCTATTATCAATAGAAAGCATTTTTTATTTATATTATTCATAAATTTTGCAGCATTATAATCATTACAACTACTTATATGAACGGATTTCTGTTTTACAATAAACCAGTAAGCTGTTATACTAGAATGTGTGAAATGTCTCGTAATATCTTTGATATAGTGTTAATATTATGTTAGATTATCTTAGTTTATCTCCTAGAATCAGTTTCTAATCTTAAGTATCTAAGATCATCGTGTAGCATTAGTTTCCATGTTACCTAATTATTATCATGATCTGTTTCCAGATTTATTTATTTGTTTAAGATTAGCAGTCTTGTATATCCCTATAATTATATTTCTTCTTATCCTTCTCCTTCTTTTACCTAAAACTCATATCTTCAGCAATACAAATAAAATATATACAACACTTAATAGATTGTATTCTCCCTAAATTGGAGGAGACACTTTTCAACACTCCACCTCTAGCTAGGGCATACAAATCATATGGACCAAGCTTGTTATAAATGAACTGAGTTTGAGAATCTCGAAGAGACTTCATTTGAATATCTACAAGTTGGTCACTAGAGTTGATAAACTTGGCAATTTCCTTAGAGAGAACCTTTTCTAGAAAAGTACTGTACCAACTCGAGATGGGCAAATAATTTACAAAGTTTCTTCCGGAATGTCTGAGCAGAGTCCATTATATATACAAGATTTACAATTTGTATTATTGCAGACGATACAACTAAGGAAACTAATTATATGACAGCTAAACATAAAAAAGAAATAGATATAACACTAAATAGAATATTTCTTCGAGTAGGAAATAATTTCCAACAACCATTGACAAGATAAAGACTTTCACAATATGCAACAAAGTATTGTAGAAATGATAGCCAGGTACAAGCCAGTAATTACCTCGAAGAGATGGTGGTGCACCGGCACATAGCTGATAAAATATATGATATGACCTTTCCCCTTCATTGCATTGAACTACTCTAGACTGTCCAGATACCAAACAACATTAGTGTCTACTGATGTAATGTGGACAAAACTTGGAAAATTTAGCCCAGAAGAATGTATAATTACCTTTTCAAGCAAAACTGTTGATGGCAGGCCACAAGCATCACATGAATTCAACACATAGAGACAACATTTAACATTATAATTAGTTATAAACTTTTAGAGGGAGCAAAGGCATATTGGTTTCAAGTTTCAACCATTAAATAGCAGAAAACATACATGTTTGAATATTAGCACCAGAAATTTTTCCAGTTTCACTGAAGTGAATTTCAATGAGCTTTCCCTGTCACACATTCAACCAAATTATGAGAACTTCCAGCATTGAAGAATATATAATAACAGGTTTAACATAGGTAGAGACTCAAAACATGAAACCCACAATAATAGCCATTTCAAGAATTAATACGATTGATCAGGCAGGAATCTTACAAAACGACTTGAGTTGTCATTTCTCAAAGTTTTTGCATTACCAAAGGCTTCGAGTATTGGATTAGTCTTTAATATCTCATACTCTATTCCACTTCCACCTCCAAGAGCAGCCAAGTACTGCATTGCTATCTTCGCTGTCTCGGTCTTCCCAGCTCCACTCTCACCACTAAATACATAGATGGTAACTATTATTATATGCCTCAATACAAACATACACATCTAGGGGGAAAACAAGGATAAGAACAACCAAGAACAAGTTTCACAGTAATGACAAAATCTGCATACAGTACAACAAAGAAGCCTCTATAAACATCAACTTCTCAACCAGGTAAGCAAGAATGAGGTCATCCTTATGTTATGTTTGTCTCTATCCCATTAAATTGTACAATTTGAATTAAATATCTTCAAGAAAATAAATGTAAGCAATCTAAGATCTGAAAGTCTCAAAAATGATAATGTTCAATTAATTCTACAGAAAACAAGTATAGACAAGAATAAATTCAATACTTGTGACAAATTATAGTTCACAATTTGAATAACAGGAGTACAACAAGAAACCACTAATAATAAAGTATATACAGAGGCGGCAATTAATTTTTTTTAATGAGAGCAGCTTATAGAAATTAAATTTATTACAATCTCTCATGACTAGCTACTCATTAAAGGTGAATTCAACAAAAATAACTGACCTTATAATTATAGACTGATTAACTTCATCTGAAAAACAAAACGAGAGTTAGAGTAAGTTCTTGCTGAAAACGAATGGAAGAAGACTTAACACTTATCTCTAAAACTCCATTCATATATGTTCATACGAGGAAATAAAAAGTTACCTCGTATCATTTCTCGGATGGCTGTGTCTGTAATTGCATATACATGAGGGCTTTCAGTTGATTTACGCTTGTAGGCTTCAATATAATTGTTACCATACAGAGGAACTTTCTTGAAAGGATTTACAGCAACCAAAACAGGCCCCGCTTTTGTCTGATTTTCAGTTACACAGATAACGGTAAGAGTTATGATCAGATAAAATGTTGTGAAAAAATTCGAAGAGACATAAAGGCTTACATAAATCATATTTTGATTGTATCTATACTGTAGATCGTATAAAACTGACGGTTCGTTTAAATAACTAAGTTGCATGAGGTCATCTACTCCATCAAGAATATCAGGATTTGCCGATACCAAACTGTCTTGTTTCACTTTTAAAACCTATAAAAAATCCCAGAGAAGGTGAGACTGTGCAGCTAAAAATTAATAAAACCACTCTTGAGAATTATTGATAACTTATTTATCTTACCTTCCCATCAGGCAATGAAATAACAGATTCTGTTCCAGAAGTTTTTATTATATTTGCCAGCTCCCAATTCCCATTTGGAAGTTGAAACCAAGACTGAAGTTTCTGAAATAGTTAACATCAGAAGTAAGGGAAAGACGTAACATAACAATTATCAAATTTAAGGCAATCAAGTAATGATTGATAACTCAAACAAGTTCATCAAACTATTTTCTGGAATTGCTAACATGGTATTCCCTGTTTTGACTATTTTACAAAATTTGATTCAAAGTAACAAGTAGAATTGCTTACAATTGCATGGCATTCCTTTCTTAAACAATGTCACACACATTACGAAATCATTAATTAAGAAAATAGAAATAACAACGGCATATATACTTTTGTTTGGCAATAGTATAGTGACAAACAACAAACAGTAGCAAATCTCTAAATTGGCATAAATTACTCTTTAACAAGACAAGACACTCTCAACAGTCAGTGGAAAGGATATACAACAGAACTGGATCGATAACAAAAAAATATCAAAGAAAATGGACAATCAATCAACTTCAATTTCAAACCACCACATAAGGATATCAAAAACAATAGTGGATTGAAGTGATAGCAGAAGAAAAATAAGACTATCGCCAGCCCCAATCTTAATCACTTCCAAACTTAATGTAATTCAAGGAAATTGAAATAAACGTTTCATTTCCCTGGACTAAGCCTCCTCCAAGGAAGTTGAAATATAACTTGGATACATGTTTCCATCAGAATTTGGGAGTCACAAGCATAGGTTTCTGTCTTCATGATGTATCAGATTCAGGGGGGTTTATCAAAGCTTACACCACTTGGTTTGCTCCAAAGGTGTCTGTTAAAGAAGGCGAGGCCATGGGTCTTTGGCTAGACATCCAGTGTGACTGTGACTTAGGAAACACAAATGTCATTTTTGAGCTGGACTATCAAATGGTAGTCAAGCCTATCCATCACAACACGGAAGACATATCAGAATTTGGGTAACTATTGTCAATTTTAGATTCCTCATTGGTGTTAGTTCAAACTTCATGGTTAAGTTTACACAGTGACAACTTAATGTGGTTGCTCACACTCTCACTTTTGGTGTCACATCTTTGTCTAATCACCATTCTTATGATATTTTTCTATCTTGTATTACACACTTTGTTTTTAATGAAATGACATGAATTTGTTATCATGAAGAAAAGAAAAAAACGATCTTCTAAAACTACTTCTCCAGAAAAGTGGAATTTTAGGCAGTAAAACCCTGATATTTTCGTCTAGAAGTCCTACCTCAACTGGGAAATGCCGTAATTGCAAGGCCGGACATCGTGACCCGGGTTCGAACCCGGGACCTCAAAGTTGTGCGTGAGTTTAATTTCAGTGGATTACCACTTCATCTAAGACCAACAAAAAAAAAAAACCTGATATTTTCCTTGTTTCTGGTTAAACTCCAGAATTGCTTACCACTTGGATTATAAGTTGTCTAATAAAAGTCTAGATCAATACCTCCCGCCAACATTCATTTCTTTTGGCCTACCTTTATCTAAGATATAGTTTCAATTTTCAATCGACTCCTAACATGTTCCAAACCTGACACTCAACCGAAATTGGCAACTACAGAATATGAACTTTCACATTACAACCGATACAATTCTGATGTCTTCTTATAATCCTAAAATTGTTTATGAATCTTATATAGTTAAACACATGAAGTATTTCAGTCTGTACTCTGTATGAAGAATCTCTTGTTAAACAAACTGACATCAAATTTCAATAAGACACGAAGTTCCTCTACTGCTGCTAGCCAACACTCATGACTTTAGGAACGGTAATGGTATATCTATACTATAGGACGGATATGTCATGAGTATTGTGAAGCTCCGGGGATTCATTTCTGAGAGATCATATAAAAATTAATGGCAATATAATTAAGCTACAATAAACACATAGAAAATAAAAAAATTGAGCTTTAAACTTCCAATTAAAAAATAAAGGAAAAAGGCATCCAATTCTTGATCATCCTTCCAGGAAAATGAGCATATTTATCCGACTTTAAACACTTTGAAAAGCAGAATAAGATTAATATGAAGCTAAAAGTACCTTCTTTGAAACATAAGGTGTTGTATCACTCCACCTAGATTCCCTAGAAGATACTGAAACTGATTGGAAGGGGAGAGGAACAGATTCCAAGCCTTCATCAACAATAGATTCCCTGTCTTCTAATAATACAGATTTTCCACTATAAGCTATGTCCTCGTTGAAAAGTCCCATGCCACCGGCACGATCTTGAGCTTCTTCAGAAAGATGATCATTTTCAGGACTACTTGATCCAGCCAAACCACCACTTCTCAATTTAGCTTCTCCTCGGGTTTCCATTACATCATGGATCAGATTACCGTTAACCTTGAAACCAGGAGGCAAAGATTTGATAGGATGGAGAGCAGGAAGAATCTTGGATCCCATAGAGATTTTCCCTTAAATAACTCTGCAACTACAACACAACCAAAAATGGTTACGAACAAAACATAGATATTTAAAAAAAAAACAAAGAGAATCCATTTTCAACCAAAAGTTCCTATCGAACTTTTTAACAAGGTCCCATTGAATGACTTAATCAGTTAAACATAATGGAGGGGACCATAGGTCCATAGCTCTAAGATACAGACTCTACTATCTAGTGGTGTGGTTTCTTCCTTAAAAAAAGTTTCCATTGACAAGTGCAACTCCAACCTCATCTCAATTCCTAACAAACATGTAAAAATTCAATAAGACAAAGCCTCACTCACTCCCACTGAGTTGCCAACACATACTCAAATAAACCCAGAATCGAACCCGGGCTCCCACATAAAATGTCCTCGAAACCAAACTAAAACACTAGACTGTCACAGCAGAGATTGAGCCTAATCTTAGAGACCAATCCAAAAACAACATCACCTTCAAATTAATCAAACCTAAAGCTATTCCGATCTAACATGAAATGATACATAAACATCAAACATCATTCAAAAATGAAATCACCAAAAATAAAACAACTTCAAAAACAGATCCTCCTAAACAAAATCAAAATGTGTTACTTTAGTTCAATCATCCACAAAAAAAGTTGAAATCAAGTTGAGTTCATCTTCCTAAGTTATAAACATCACAATTCTCATTCTCATCATTTCATATAATTTTCAACAAGAAAATGAAACCTGGGATTGAAGTAGAAGTTTAGAGAATGAAATACATGATCGGTGAATGAGCGATGAAACGAAACTGTGGAGAAAACAGATAAAGCAGAAAGAAGAAGATGATGGTGATGTAACAGAAGTGAGTGAAAGCGATCAAAGACAATGGTAAAGTATCTGACAAACACAAAAGAGATGTTTGGTTTTTGGTTTCCGAGAAAGTTCAAAAAATATTTGCCAACTCTGTTTCAAAAAAACATCAACAACCACCTTTCCTTTTTAATACTACTAATTACTATTAGGCAGCGTTAACTCGTGCCCTTTGTGCATTCAATTCATTAAAAAATTAAAAATTAAATATAATGCACACATTTCAATAAAGTATTTCTATATTTGATTAATTAACTTGTGTCTTAAGGGGCACAAGTTAACATTTCCCATTACTATTTAACACATAATCATAAAATAGATACTTTTTGTTTTCTTTTCATTTTAAGGGAATAATGATAATAAGATAGATATTTATCAAAATTGATCAGAAAAATACTAAAGAATTTCCTTGGACGATAAAGGCGTGGGTAAAAATTTGACCAATTTTTTTTTAATAGGTAAAATTTTTAGTAGCTTAAATTTTAAGATTTATCAGATCATGCATTGGACATTGTCTTTTAAATCAGTATCTTATGATGTTGATATGTTCAAATAAATAATAGGAGTAATAAATTATGATGTTGATATGCTCATATATTAAACCCAAAAAAAGTCGTTACATAATATTACTTCTATATTCTATTTTCAGTGTTGTTGTAAAACAATATTCATGTAATTTTTTAAATATAAATTTTATTATTGAAAATAAATAAAAAGTATGGGATTTTATATTTTTTTGCCAACTGATTTTTGAATTTTGAAATGAAAAATCGAAGTGTTGCACCGTTTTACAGTTGAGACATACATACGTTATAGATACGAGTTTGATGTTATTTTTGACAAAAGATACGAGTTTGATGTTATGTCGCTCAACTAATAATAATTTCTATAAGTTAAAAACTTAATGCACCAGCACCGTCCTACATTAAACGACAACAAACATTACAAATTAAACAAGCCAACCAGGCTAATAAACTAATATTGGTCCTGAAATATATCATTATACCCAATTTAATCAATAATTTGATACCTACTATGTTGCTTAGACGGTTAGACTATATCAACTATATATAGTACTAGTTGTTTAGACTCTATTTCCTTACATATTTTGGTAGGACTTCCTTCCCATAAAAAAGAATACCCTATTTTGATCTAAATACTTGTACTTTCGTGAAAAATATATAAATAGTTTTAGAATTTAATTGTTGTGTATTGTTGATATAAAAAAATTGAAATTCACATATAAACATATTTTATCACATAGTTTTTTTTTTTACGGTAAAAATGCTTCATTCAATAAATTAAGCAACAAGCATTACAAATAGATTGACACAGTTGAATTGGGGCATTCCCCATCCATTGTCGAAGAACAAATTATAAAGAAAAGCTAACACACAAACGCACATAGTTGACAATACACATAGATTGTTCAAAAGCTAAAAGAACAAAACCAAAAAAAGAACAACAAACTAGCATCTGTTCATTCAATCTCTTACGAACTCGAACTTTGGCAATATAAGAATGAGAATCCATTGTCTTTTTCCCAGTCCAGGTTGAGGTGCAATGGCAGTGAGGTAGTTATGGAGAAACAAGGCCTTAAAATGAAGGGGAAAGGACTAGGATCACCTAGGTGCAACAAACCATATGGCTGGGGAAGACAAATCACGAAGATTTGGTCTGATTCGTCGCCGCTTAACCATGGAGAACCCTAATTTGAGTGGCCGAATACATGTTAAGTTTAGAGAGAGAATGTCTCCTTTATCTCTTAAAACACATGGGAATTTTTTGTATGTTTTTTCTATTTTATCATATAGTTATTATGAAGGTACTATAGAAATTTAGAAATATGTTTGAATGTTTGTCGTTTCGATTTGAGCTAAGGTCCAACCCAATATACATTTCAAGTGGCACTTTGAGCATGGCCCATAGAGAACATAGTATGAACCTCACGCAGAACTACACGAGAATAATAACAATGGGCCCGTCGTCGACACCGCCATTCCTCATCCACGGGCGGTAGAGACACAAAAGGAGTGGAAGCTGACAGGAACGTGGGTCGAGAGACAATCACATATGTCCATCACCCTCGTGACGACGAGGTAGACACTTTAACAGTGGGGCCTCTGTCGTCGTCGCCACCTTTCCTCATCCACGAGCGGTAGAGACACAAAAGGTGTGGAGGCTGACAGGAACGTTGGTCGAGAGACAATCACAGATGTCCATCACCCTCATGATGTTGAGGCAGATGCTTTAATAATGGGCACCCATCGTCGCCGCTACCTTTCCTCATCCACGTGATAAAGTGACTTTGATGAGGAACACATCTTGAGGAATGATTTTACGAGGAGAATCAATGATTATCCCACTTTGAAGGACGTTCAGAAATTTTTTGGCTCTACCCTATATCAGGATTTCCAACCTCGATGACCACCTAGAAATTGTGGACACCTTGCTATGTTTTAGAAGTGCGCGCATATGGTGAAATGTAAGATGTTCGTGTTGACACTTCAGGAATGTGCCATGGCTTGGATCAAAATCTTGAGGCCCATATCAATTGACTCATGGACCGAACTTTGTAGGAAGTTCACAACCCATTTCAGTGCTTCCTGGAAGTAACTTAAGTCCGTAGACAACCTCATAGTTATTTGTCAAGATAAGGTGGAATCACTTCATAGTTACATCGAAAGATTCAACAAAGAGGAAATCTAAGTTAAGGGAGGGAGCGATGACAAAATGAAAACTTTCTTGATATGGAATGGACTAGGAAAGATAACCAAATTTGCATAAAGCATTGGGTTTAAGGCCATCAAGAATTTAATCAATATTGAGGTGGTCCGAGAAGTACATCTAGTACGAGAAAAAGTTAGAAGCTGCCAGAATGATGAACGTAAATCTGAAAGGAGAGGTAGAACAAAAGCTCAAAAGGGACAAGATCGGTTAGATGCGTGCAAAAAAATACCAAGAGTACACCTTTCTTAATGCCTCCTAGGATTGCATCTTGCCTGAATGCATTAACGGAAAATTCAATGAAGAGGGTATCGAACACCGACACAAGCGCCACGATCGTCCTTAAATTGATAAAAGCAAGTTTTGACGCTTCCACTGTTGTTGTCATGTTCACTTAATCAAAGAATGTATCTAGATGGAGGATGCGGTAGAAGATTTAATCCGGAAAAGAAAATTAAGAAGATTTGAGGCCGATAACTATAACTAGAAGTGAGGAGCTTGAGGGGAAATACCTCGCCATAAAAAAGAAGGCCTACAATTGAGAATGTAGAAATGTCTGCCAACGAGAAGGACTATCCATGATCGTCCTGAATATGATAAAAGCAAGTTTTGACGCCTCCACTGCTGTTGTCATGTTCACATAATAGAAGAATGTATCTAGTTGGAGGATGCAGTAGAAGATTTAATCCGGAAAAGAAAATTAAGAATGAGGCTGAGAACTTGAAGTGAGGAGCTCGAGGGGAAAAACCCCGCCATAAAAAAGAAGGCCTGCAACTGAGAATGTAGAAATGTCTGCCAACGAGAAGGACTATCCAGAGTATTCCTTTACATTATTCCCAATTGAATTTTGCATATCAGACGAGATTTTCTCTCTTTCTGGAACCATACATCTGAATCTTAGTGACTCGGGTAACCGATCAGGTAATATATCTGTTACGAGGACAAATGGTAAGGGAGAGTTCCCGACGGGCGCATACATCATAATATCCATCTCGGTGTGGGGAGATCTCAAGTGTTTAATTTGACCACGGGAGGGTACCCTAAACCCAAATGACCTCCGACAAAAAAAACATCTACCAATTTCATTCTAAACAAAGACCTGATAATTGGGATGCTAAAAAAGCATCTCTCATTGCTGGTTAGGGCAATTATGGCTAACTACAACGTCAGAATGGTCTTCGTTGACCAATGGCTTTTTTGACTTAAGCATGCTTGTTTGTTTTGCACACTCGGGAGCCAGGAGAAAGACTTGTTGTCGTACATAAGATTTGACCTATCATGGTTCAACAAGTCATTAACGCAGCCTTGGGGACTTGTGGAATTGCTAGTAACTTTTAGCCAAAAAAGAAGCTCATAGGAACATGAGAGTAGGGGTGTTCACGATGCAATTTGGTTCAATTTTGAGGCTAAAAGTCTTCAGAACTGCAAGATGAAAAAAGCATGCAGTTTGGTTTGGGTTGGTTGATTTTTAAAATAAAGACTAAATCAAACTCAATGCGGAGTTGACCTTTAAAATAAAAACCAAGCCAAACCAATACAAAATTACCATCATCAAAACCTAAGAAAGAATATAGTACGAGTTTTGGGATACTTGCACTCAAATTGAGTACTAAAAATGCTTTTTGTAATTGACTAACTTGGCTTACACATTTTTTGAACACATATTTTTTCATATCTTCTATAATGAAAGATGATAAAATTATTTCAAAGGTTGTTTATGTTATCGGAGAAAAAAGATGAGTGATTTTAGAGATGGAGGAGTGGGTGAGTGAGCGGTGGTGTTGGAGGATAAAGTGGAGGAGGGCATTCTTTGTGTGGGAAGAAGTGCTACGATAAATTATAGCATTTAATTGTGTTGGTCCAACTCTCACAAGTGAAAGATGAATGAGTTTGTATAGAAAGAAATTCCGCAAGATATTTTTATAGTAAATACTATTTACAACCATCTTGTTAATATTACCTTCTCTTATTCTCTTTCTTTGATGGAGGTGGATGAAGTGAAATTGTTGGCTTTGTTGTAGGAAAGCCTGGTCCATTCAAAAAGTGGTTATTGTCATGTGGCAAAAGTTTTTAGCCTGATTACCAATAAGATGCAATTTGGGTAGGAGAGGAATGTTTGGTAGGGGTATATCACCGAGTTGTGTTTGTTGTGTCAATACTCTGTAGTCAAACTTTCATTTGTTTGTTAAGTGCCACTTTGCGAGTGCTATTTGGTATGAATTGCGATAGGAATGTTTAATTTGATCACGGGAGGGTACCCCAAACCCAAATGACCTCCGACAAGAAGAAAAATATACCAATTTCCTTCTAAAACGAAGACATGATAAATGGGATGCCAAAAAATCATCTCCCATTGCTGGTTAGGGAAGTTATGACTAACTACAACGTCAGAATGGTCTTCGTTGACCAATAGGCTTTTTTGACTTAAGCATGCTTGTTTGGTTCGCACTCTCGGAAGCCAGGAGAAAGACTTGTTGTCGTACATAAGATGTGACCTAACATGGTTCAACGGGTCATTAACGCAACCTTGGGGACTTGTGGAATTGCTAGTGACTTTTAGCCAAAAAAAGAAGCTCATAGGACCATGACTGTACAAGTGTTCACGATGCAATTTGGTTTAAAAGTCATAAGAACTGCAAGATAAAAAAGCATGCAGTTTGGTTTGAGTCGGTTGATTTTTATAATAAAGACCAAATCAAACCAATGCGTAGTTGACCTTTAAAATAAAAACCAACCCAAACCAATACAAAATTACCGTCTTTTCGAAATCGTTTTTTAACAAAAGTCTCTGCATTTTTTTATTTTTCAGTAGAGGATTCAAAGAATGTTGAATTTCATAGTTTTTTTTACAATGAAAATAATTGTTAAAAGATGAGTAGTGTAAAGAATCAATTTTCTCCAATTTGTTTTCATAGTTAGATTCAAGGTCTCGTCAGCAAACAAAACTCAAAAATAAATATTTTTTAACAAAATAATATGTGGCTGATGAAACAAAATGGCCTTAAGCAGGAAGAGAAGTCAATTTTTTAACAAAACAATGGAATTGTTATTGAGAGAGAAGACACAAAATGGGTTCAACCAAAAACACATATTTGGGTGGTTTATTTGAGGATTGAAATCAAACAGCACTCTTGAGGTTTGAAAAGACACAAATTCAACCTAGAGGAGATACTAATCTGAATCCACGAACAAGTTTTGTCAAGAACTCGAAAAGCCAATAAAAAGAGGAAAAGATGAAGAAGGAAATGAGTTTGACTACTATGCGGTTGTTAAAATTAAATAACACAATAAAGATTAATTCAAAGGTTAGGATCTGACCCTCTCATCTCTCACAATAAAAAGACCTCTCACTTGATATGCCCTATCTATATATATCTTGGGATTGGTTTTTAGGTAGTCGATCTCTCTATGTCTTTACTATGGATGTGTTAACTTCCCCGGTTGTATGTTATCATAATTTAGGGTATTGTAGATGGTCCAACTCAATTAGTATAATTCTTTGGGAGGGGTGTATACTACTTCTACTTCATTACATAGTGAAGATTTAGTATCACATGTACTTATCCGATCTTATTCAATATATTTAATTTTGCCGTTAAAGAAATAATGATTTCCTTCCCTCCATCACATTTCTTGAAAACTATATGTGCCTCAAAGAAGCATACTTTTAAAATAACTCTAGAGTAGAAAATGAATGCAACTATAAAAATAATTTAATGATGGTAAGAAAAAGGCTTCAAGTTCCATCTAACCCTCTCTCATAGTAACTCCTTCTTCCTCTTTTCTTTCTATTCTTCTTTACTTCTCTCTTCTTAGTTTTTGTTTCTAAAGTTATTGGGTGAAAATTGAAATAAAAGCCGAATGAGGCTGCATGCTGCCTTATTGCTAAAAGAAAGAAAACCGATCTTTGATTGGTAGGAAAGAATTTGTGGGGGTGTTGGTTCAGCGAAAACCATAAGTAGGTTTAATACTTACTTCTTCTAATCACTAATTTCTCAAATGCTTTTAATCTTAAAACAAATTTTTAGTTTACAAATTTAAGACACTGTCAATCAAGCCCTAGCTTACTCTAATCACACGTAAGCATGAACTAAGACATCACAAGACTTTAACATATATAACAAAACAATATGAGGTTTACGTGAATCCCAAATATTTGATCATTACAAAACAAGTTTCCAATGATATTACTCGGTAAATGAAATGAGACTCAATCGAAAGAAAATATGCATATATCTACATTAGTAGAAGCTAAAATGATTCAACAACTCAAGCATTAGCGAGATAAAAGACGTGACTTGTTCTAAATGTAAAAGAAAGAAATATGACAAACACCGGAAAATAAATTTAAAGGGCTAATGAGTACCTCCTATCCAACCTTTAAGAATTCCAAATTAAGATAATATTCTCTAAAATAGTCAAATGTTATAATTTTCAAAATGAATTGAATACACAAATTTTTATAAAAACTTAATATTTAAGATCAATTGAAGCACTCGTCAATAAAATAAAAATATGCTACTCCAATTTTTAAGATTACCTTCAACCCCTAGTTTTCTAGTGAGAGAAACTCCAACTTTTCTCTAAACTTTCTTTCCCCTTCGTTCATCGAGGATGGGTCGTTTTAGGTCATTTTTTGACCTAGAATCGCCCCTCTACACTTTTTTTTCTCTTTTCTTTCAATCCAAATAAGTGGTTTTCACATAGATCAAGTTTCTTCTTTTGTGTTTTTTTGTGATTTCGTCGTCTAAGCGCGGCGTTGTGTTATTCGTCGTCTTGTGCGGCGTTTGATTTCGTGTCTTGTCGCGGTGTTCTTTTAGTTCCTATTGAAAGATCGGTATCAGTCAATTACAAATTCAACAAATGATTTGGGCGTCAACGCTGCAGATCTGGAAGCATATGAATTTCGGTGACTTAGGTTTTATCATATTTTTTGTAGGCATTTTGCCGTTTTATGCTATTAACTTGGGTACTGTGAGTTTGTTCGCAGATTCATCCTTTACGTTTTTAGTGATGTTTGTATCCGATGTACTCTATCGATTTGAATGAATGAATATCGTTTTGTTTTTGTCAAAAAAAAAACATTTTCCTTCTCATATTCAATAAAAGTAACAAATTAAAGTAAGGACAACTTAACATAAAAAAATGCACATTCCGCTCCTTGCATGAAATGTTGTGTATAGTCTCATATGAGTAATCCCCCTGGAGTGATATTCCATGTTCGGATACATATAAATATGCAGCATGAAGATTTCCAGCCCTATTATCCTTGTTGTAACAACAATCTAGTAGTTCTTGACGCGACAAAATAATAGATTCTCCGGTGAGGATTTTATATCTGACTTCACTAGCCACATCCACTGCAAAAGCAACCCTTTGCAACCCAACTCGCACCTGCCACAACCACAACAGATTTATCACCATTCTCATCCACACATGATTCTTCCTGACATGTCGGTATCGGTGCTGAGGCCACTGGTGTAACGCCCACTTTATTTATTTAATTAGAGTATTTAGTATATTATTATATATTATATGATTTTAATGATGTTTGTGACGTATGAGATGATGTTGTGGTGTGACGTTTATTTTATTGTTTAATAAAATAAAATATGTGATGAAAATTAAGATGGGATATAATAACAAATATTTTGAGAGATGAGGTTGTTTTCATAAATAAGATAGAGTTGTAGGGATAAGTGAGAATAGAAAGAATTATATAAGGGAGTTAGGTTTAGAAAGAAGCAGTCAGTACGTTACAGACTTTTGCAAAAAGGAGAGGAAAGTGGCCGGAGAAGAGAGAACCTCAATTCTGCGAACATACCAGGTAAGGGTGAGCCTAACTTCAATTGTATTTGCTGTAATTCATCTAGTTGTGATTAACATAGGAATTGAAAGAGAGATTGAGAGGTTTCATAGGTTAGGGTTTTGTAGATTTTATGATGAATTGATGAAAGAATGATGTGAATGGATGTAGAAACCTGTTACAGAACATAGATTAATCACTAGGACTATAATTCTGAAAGATTAGGACCATAACACGAAGAATTGGACGAGTTTTGGCGGGGTTTCGAGCGAACCCGTAACCCCTCTGCGATAGCTCGCCGTGGCGAGCAGACCCGCTCGCCGTGGCGAGCAGTTAGGTATATACTCGCGAGGCGAGCAGCTGAGCTCGCCGTGGCGAGCAACCCCTTTAGTGCACGCGAGGCGAGCAACATCACTCGCCGTAGCGAGCAAGTGGCAGAATGTAAATTTGACAGCTCGCCGTGGCGAGCAGACCCACTCGCCATAGCGAGCAATGTGGTCTCAGACCACTATAACTTGAGTTTTAGAACTCTGTTTTGAGCGAGGCTTTGAGGGTAGACCTTTGGATAGTATTAGAGATGTTTAAGACTTAAATTGGAACCTGTAATGACGCTGTAAGAGGAATTTAATTGTTGGCATTAATCTTTGGTTAAATGTTCATTAAGCGAAGTTTGTGAATGAAGTATAAATGATGTTTGCGATGATAACTTTGTGCTGTATATACATGTGTTAAGTGTACTGTGCTGCTGTCATGTACTGTTGCAATTGCATGTGTTGATAGAGAGTCGTATATGATGTTAAGATGTGGTGTATTAACTTGTTTAAGTATATGAGTCGAGTTCATGCATTTGCATAATTTGAGACGGTGGAGCTTATGCTCAAAGCGACGGTGGAGCATTTGCTCAAAGCGACGGTGAAGCTTATTAAAGCTAAAATATTGGTACCACATGCATGATGTTAAGGTGTTAGAGTTGCATTTGTCGAGTCCTGTGTCTGAGATGTTTTGAGACGGTTGTATTGTGAAGATGTTTTAAGATGATTTATTATACGTAGATGTTTGAGATGTTTTCAGTTATATGTGACGAATACTGTTGTTATTGTTAAGCATGATTATTTGAATTATATGTTAATATAATTGTTGTGAATCTCACCCCTTCTGTTGGAATTGCCGCCTTGTGGGCAAGTGCAGGTGACCAAGCTTAGGTTCGACGACGTGAGAGGTTATTGTGGAGTCTTAGGAGCTCTGATACGTAACGGGATGGGGATTTATCATTATTTCTGTTCCTTTATGTATCATGTTGACTAATGATGATGTTTGCGACACAACTTTAATTTGAGATGTTTTATGAGGCTTTTGTACCAAGGATTATTTATTTAAGATTTTGAGACGTTTATGAATTCCGCTGCTATGTTTGAACATTGTTTAAGAATAAATTATTATTCATTTTGTTTTAAAGATTTTATGAAATGTGACATCCTGATTTATTGAGGTGTACTCTGATTATTTGAATGAAATTTTTAAGTCGGGATTTCGGGGTGTTACAATTGGTATCAGAGCAGATCGGTCCGTCCGGCCAATTAGAGAGTCGAGTGACGGAGTCTTAGAGTTAGAATATTATAGTTATATTATTCTAACTTATGTTTGCTTTGTAGAGGAATAAGATGACTGGAAGGAATGATGTTGCTCTTGCTGCTGCCTTGCAAGCAATGACTCAAGCTGTGGGAAATCAGAACAACGCTGGTGGAAACGACGGGACGAGAATGTTGGAAACTTTTCTGAGGAACCACCCGCCTACCTTCAAAGGGCGATATGATCCTGATGGGGCTCAGACGTGGCTCAAGGAAGTTGAGCGGATCTTTAGGGTGATGCAGTGCGAGGGTGGTCAGATGGTACGGTTTGGTACTCATATGTTGGCAGAGGAGGCTGATGATTGGTGGGTTGGTATCCGACCTATCCTGGAAGAAGGAGGTGCTGCTGTGACTTGGGCGGTGTTTAGGAGGGAATTCCTAAACCGTTACTTTCCTGAGGATGTCCGGGGAAGGAAGGAGATCGAGTTCCTTGAGTTGAAGCAAGGGAATATGTCCATGACTGAGTATGCTTCGAAGTTTGTGGAACTGGCAAAGTTCTACCCCCATTATACAGCTGAGAATGCTGAGTTTTCCAAGTGCATCAAGTTTGAGAATGGCTTGCGTCCTGAGATTAAGAGGGCAATTGGTTACCAGAAGATTCGAAATTTCTCTGAGCTGGTGAGTAGTTGCAGGATTTATGAGGATGATACCAAGGCTCACTACATGGTAGTGAATGATAGAAAAGCTAAGGGTCAGCAGAGTCGTCCCAAACCTTATGATGCTCCCAGAGATAAGGGTAAGCAAAGAGTGAATGATGAGAGGCGACCATAGAAGAAGGATGCTCCTGCTGAGATTACCTGTTATAATTGCGGGCAGAAAGGCCACAAGAGTAATGCGTGTCCTGTTGATGTGAAGAGGTGTTACCGATGCGGACAGAAAGGGCACATTACCCCAGACTGCAAGTTTGATGATGTTGTGTGTTTCAACTGTGATGAGCAAGGACATATTGGCTCGCAGTGCAAGAAGCCAAAGAAAGTTAGGACTACTGGAAGGGTTTTCGCGTTGACCGGCACTCAGACTGAGAACGAGGATCGTTTGATCAGAGGTACTTGCTATATTAATGATATACCTTTACTTGCTATTATTGATACTGGCGCTATGCATTGTTTTGTTGCTTTTGATCGTGCTGTTAAGTTGGGTCTTGTTATGTCTGATATGAATGGAGAGATGGTTGTCGAAACTCCAGCTAAGGGTTCGGTGACTACTTCTCGTGTGTGTTTAAGTTGTCCGTTGTCTATGTTTGATCGTAATTTTGAGATGGATTTAGTCTGCCTACCTTTGACTGGTATGGATGTAATTCTCGGGATGAATTGGTTAGAGTACAATCGTGTACTTATCAACTGTTTTCGCAAGACGGTGTATTTCTTGTCTGAAGAGGAGGAAAGTGAAGCAGAATTTTTATCTACTAAGCAGCTGAAACAATTAGGACGAGATGGAGTTTTGATGTTTTCCCTGATGGCATCCTTATCTATTGAGAATCAAGAGAAGATTGACGAATTGCAAGTGGTGTGCGAGTTTCCGGAAGTATTTCCTGATGAGATTCCTGATGTGCCTCCTGAAAGAGAAGTCGAATTTGCGATTGATCTTGTTCCTGGAACGAAGCCTGTGTCTATGACACCTTATCGTATGTCAGCTTCTGAGTTAGCTGAATTAAAGAAGCAATTGGAGGGATCTGCTTGAGAAGAAGTTTATAAGACCAAGTGTTTCACCTTGGGGAGCCCCTGTGCTGTTAGTAAAGAAGAAAGATGGGAGTATGAGGTTGTGTATTGACTACCGTCAGTTGAACAAGGTAACTATAAAGAATAGGTATCCACTTCCGAGGATTGATGATTTGATGGATCAGTTAGTGGGTGCACGTGTGTTTAGCAAGATTGACTTAAGGTCGGGCTATCATCAGATTAAAGTGAAGGATGAAGATATGCAGAAGACGGCCTTTAGAACTCGATATGGTCCTTATGAGTATAAGGTGATGCCTTTCGGTGTTACGAACGCGCCAGGAGTATTTATGGAGTATATGAATCGGACCTTTCAGACATTTTTGGATCGTTTCGTGGTTGTGTTTATTGACGACATTCTGATATATTCCAAATCCGAAGAAGAACATGCTGAACATTTGAAGATTGTCTTGCAAGTATTAAAAGAGAAGAAGTTGTATGCTAAATTGTCTAAGTGTGAGTTCTGGTTGAAGGAAGTTAGTTTTCTTGGTCACACTATTTCTGGTGATGGAATCGCAGTTGACCCATCTAAAGTTGAAGCAGTGTCGCAATGGGAGACTCCGAGGTCGGTTACGGAGATTAGAAGCTTTTTGGGATTGGCTGGTTACTATAGAAGATTTATAGAAGGATTTTCTAAGTTGGCACTTCCGTTAACGCAGTTGACGTGTAAAGGTAAAGCCTTTGTGTGGGATGCTCAATGTGAGAGTAGCTTCAATGAGTTGAAGAAGCGGTTGACGACAGCTCCAGTCTTAATTTTGCCAAAGCCTGAAGCACCTTTTGTGGTGTATTGTGATGCGTCTAAGTTGGGTTTAGATGGTGTGCTGATGCAAGACGGTAAAGTAGTTGCTTATGCATCCAGGCAGTTGAGGATTCATGAACGAAATTATCCTACCCATGATCTTCAGTTGGCTGCAGTGGTATTTGTGTTGAAAATTTGGAGACACTATTTGTATGGTTCGAGATTTGAAGTGTTTAGTGATCACAAGAGCTTGAAGTACCTGTTTGATCAGAAAGAGTTAAATATGAGGCAGAGGAGATGGCTCGAGTTATTGAAGGATTATGATTTTGATTTGAGCTACCATCCGGGTAAGGCTAACGTAGTTGCTGATGCCTTGAGTAGGAAAACGTTGCATATGTCTGCTATGATGGCGGAAGAGTTCGAACTATTGGAACAATTCAGAGATTTGAGCTTAGTTTGTGAAAGATCACATCAGAGTGTAAAGCTAGGGATGTTGAGGATTGACAATGATTTTCTGGAAAATATTAAGGAAGCGCAGAAAGAAGATGTTAAGTTTGTAGATTTGCTTGTTGCGAGTAACCAGACTGCAGATGGTGATTTTAGAGTCGATGATCACGGTGTGTTGAGGTTCCGAGGTAGAATCTGTATTCCGGACAACGATGAGATGAAGAAGGCAATCCTTGAAGAGAGCCATAGAAGTAGCTTGAGTATTCACCCAGGAGCTACGAATATGTATCATGATTTGAAGAAGTTGTTTTGGTGGTCTGGATTGAAACGCGATGTGGCACAATTTGTGTACTCTTGTCTAGTTTGTCAGAAATCGAAGATAGAACATCAGAAACCTGCTGGTATGATGATTCCGTTGGATGTGCCAGAGTGGAAGTGGGATAGCATATCCATGGATTTTGTGACGAGTTTGCCAACTACTCCAAGAGGGAACAATGCTATTTGGGTGATTGTTGATAGGTTAACTAAGTCAGTTCATTTTCTACCGATCAATATCACTTTTCCTATGGTTCGGTTAGCAGAGATTTACATTCAAGAGATAGTAAGATTACATGGTGTTCCTTCGAGCATTGTGTCAGATAGAGATCCAAGGTTTACTTCTAGATTTTGGAAAAGTTTGCAAGAAGCTTTAGGGTCTCAGTTGAAGCTGAGCTCGGCGTATCATCCACAGACAGATGGTCAATTCGAGAGGACGATTCAATCGTTGGAAGACTTGTTGAGAGTGTGTGTACTTGAACAAGGAGGAGCTTGGGATAATCACCTCCCGTTGATAGAGTTCACTTATAATAACAGTTACCATTCTAGTATTGGAATGACACCTTTCGAGGCTTTGTATGGAAGAAGATGCAGAACCCCGTTGTGTTGGTTTGAGTCGGGTGAAAGTGTGGTTTTAGGACCAGAGATTGTGCAACAAACCACTGAGAAGGTAAGAATGATCCAAGAGAAGATGAAAGCGTCGCAGAGTCGACAAAAGAGTTATCATGACAGGCGTAGAAAGGACCTTGAGTTCCAAGAAGGAGATCATGTGTTTTTGCGAGTTACTCCAATGACCGGTGTAGGTCGTGCCTTGAAGTCGAAGAAGTTGACTCCAAAGTTTATTGGTCCGTATCAGATATCGGAGAGGATTGGGACGGTGGCTTATCGTGTTGGATTACCACCGCATTTATCGAATTGGCACGATGTTTTTCACGTGTCGCAACTGAGGAAGTACGTTCCGGATCCATCTCATGTGATCCAAAGTGACGATGTACAAGTGAGGGACAACCTTACGGTTGAAACCCTACCCTTAAGGATCGATGATCACAAGGTGAAGTTGTTGAGAGGCAAAGAGATACCTCTAGTGAGAGTGGTTTGGAGTGGAGCGACTGGTGAAAGCTTAACTTGGGAGCTTGAAAGTAAGATGCTGGAGTCATATCCAGAGTTGTTTAATCGAGGTAAGATTTTCGAGGACGAAAATCCTTTAAGTGGGGGAGAGTTGTAACGCCCACTTTATTTATTTAATTAGAGTATTTAGTATATTATTATGTATTATATGATTTTAATGATGTTTGTGACGTATGAGATGATGTTGTGGTGTGACGTTTATTTTATTGTTTAATAAAATAAAATATGTGATGAAAATTAAGATGGGATATAATAACAAATATTTTGAGAGATGTGGTTGTTTTCATAAATAAGATAGAGTTGTAGGGATAAGTGAGAATAGAAAGAATTATATAAGGGAGTTAGGTTTAGAAAGAAGCAGTCAGTACGTTACAGACTTTTGCAAAAAGGAGAGGAAAGTGGCCGGAGAAGAAAGAACCTCAATTCTGCGAACATACCAGGTAAGGGTGAGCCTAACTTCAATTGTATTTGCTGTAATTCATCTAGTTGTGATTAACATAGGAATTGAAAGAGAGATTGAGAGGTTTCATAGGTTAGGGTTTTGTAGATTTTATGATGAATTGATGAGAGAATGATGTGAATGGATGTAGAAACCTGTTACAGAACATAGATTAATCACTAGGACTATAATTCTGAAAGATTAGGACCATAACACGAAGAATTGGACGAGTTTTGGCGGGGTTTCGAGCGAACCCGTAACCCCTCTGCGATAGCTCGCCGTGGCGAGCAGACTCGCTCGCCGTGGCGAGCAGTTAGGTATATACTCGCGAGGCGAGCAGCTGAGCTCGCCGTGGCGAGCAACCCCTTTAGTGCACGCGAGGCGAGCAACATCACTCGCCGTAGCGAGCAAGTGGTAGAATGTAAATTTGACAGCTCGCCGTGGCGAGCAGACCCACTCGCCATAGCGAGCAATGTGGTCTCAGACCACTATAACTTGAGTTTTAGAACTCTGTTTTGAGCGAGGCTTTGAGGGTAGACCTTTGGATAGTATTAGAGATGTTTAAGACTTAAATTGGAACCTGTAATGACGCTGTAAGAGGAATTTAATTGTTGGCATTAATCTTTGGTTAAATGTTCATTAAGCGAAGTTTGTGAATGAAGTATAAATGATGTTTGCGATGATAACTTTGTGCTGTATATACATGTGTTAAGTGTACTGTGCTGCTGTCATGTACTGTTGCAATTGCATGTGTTGATAGAGAGTCGTATATGATGTTAAGATGTGGTGTATTAACTTGTTTAAGTATATGAGTCGAGTTCATGCATTTGCATAATTTGAGACGGTGGAGCTTATGCTCAAAGCGACGGTGGAGCATTTGCTCAAAGCGACGGTGAAGCTTATTAAAGCTAAAATATTGGTACCACATGCATGATGTTAAGGTGTTAGAGTTGCATTTGTCGAGTCCTGTGTCTGAGATGTTTTGAGACGGTTGTATTGTGAAGATGTTTTAAGATGATTTATTATACGTAGATGTTTGAGATGTTTTCAGTTATATGTGACGAATACTGTTGTTATTGTTAAGCATGATTATTTGAATTATATGTTAATATAATTGTTGTGAATCTCACCCCTTCTGTTGGAATTGCCGCCTTGTGGGCAAGTGCAGGTGACCAAGCTTAGGTTCGACGACGTGAGAGGTTATTGTGGAGTCTTAGGAGCTCTGATACGTAACGGGATGGGGATTTATCATTATTTCTGTTCCTTTATGTATCATGTTGACTAATGATGATGTTTGCGACACAACTTTAATTTGAGATGTTTTATGAGGCTTTTGTACCAAGGATTATTTATTTAAGATTTTGAGACGTTTATGAATTCCGCTGCTATGTTTGAACATTGTTTAAGAATAAATTATTATTCATTTTGTTTTAAAGATTTTATGAAATGTGACATCCTGATTTATTGAGGTGTACTCTGATTATTTGAATGAAATTTTTAAGTCGGGATTTCGGGGTGTTACAACTGGAGCGTGAGATCCTTGATGCGCAAGCTGCTCAGGAGGATGGAGAGTTTGGGTACTTACAACTTAGAGGAATGATGAGCCGCATCAGAGACCATGTGTATGTTGTGATGGCTAGTGTGTGGTGCCGCGAGGGTCTGAGGAATGAGAACATTTTGAGGAGGTATTGAAAGAGGTGCGTGATGGGAAGATTTACAGTCGTCGGGGAGCTACTAAGGGTGGCAGGGATGCCAGCGGTGTCAAAGGTCGTGGCAGGTTCATTCGTCAATGCGTTCTTTTATTGGAACTTGAATCCCTATCTAAGTCTCTACTTAATCAAGAATGCTTTAATATGTTCGTCTGCCCCAAACAAACACGACTTCATTGGTAAACTGATCGATAAAGTTAATGATCAATTTGACTTTCCCTAGGACGATAGTTACTAGGGAAGCAGTCAACTTAGGTTTCAGGTGGGACACAACGAAATGCATTGTGAATTGTGTTCTAATATCCAACCATGAATCAAGTGGCGGAGGAGGATTTTGAGCTTATCAATGACTCCTTTTTTTCAAAATAAGCTTGAATAGATGGCTCTTTACTAGTCTGAAATCCCCTATGAAGTTCGTGACAATGTCTCGCAATAGTTATCGCGGTCAGTTAACCCTTCATATCGTCGAGCCAAGAATGGATACAACGCTTGCGGTGTCTAGAGATGTCATCATCATGGACATACTTCTCAACTACTTTAGGTGGAGCGTGCTCTTGTTGTGTGTGTTGTGAAGGAGCACACGGTGCTATTATGACTAGGCGGATCAACAGGTTTTCCAACCTGGTTGATTGTTAATTTTGCTCTCTGAGCATCTATGATTGTTGCTGAAGCAATATATACATATCTTGCAAACGATCTCTGTTGAGGTTCTGATGGAGTGGTTGGGCTCTTAGACTGATCAATCTTCACGTGGTTTTGTCGCACAGATAGATGATGGAACACATTTTTCCGTCGATTTAGGATGTGGCATCTTAGTTATAGTAGGAATGATCAACATTGGAGGAGAAAAGATTGACGCCGGTGTGTCATGCAGGACCACCCCAGAGCCCGTCGAGGCTGGGCTATGCCACTGGGCTTCAAATTTTTTGGGTCCAATTTTTTTTTATATGTAAGACACTAAATCAATGGTTATATTCATTAAAAACGTCAAATTCTCAATTTGTTCACCATGCTTCAATGACGCAGCCAGTTTTGTTGAGTTTGTGGTCATGTGTTCAAGTTTCACCAAAGTGTGTTTTTAATAATTTATAATTTTTTTTTGGGGCCGAGAATTTAATTTTTTTTACATCCTTTATAAAACTAAAATTGGGCTTATAAATTTGTTAAGACGACCCTGATGTCACGCCCTGGTATGTTAAATAAAACTCAGTCTTGAATATTGGATCTTGACCCGTCCGAAATAGATATTATTCTAAAAATGGTTCCTAGGTTAAATCCGTCCGAAATAGATATTATTTTAAAGGGTTTTTCTAACATGTGCAAATTTGCACATGTTAAGAAGTTTAAAGTAGTAAGTGCATATTGGAATTTGTGTATTTTATATTAAATATATATTTTTTAAAACAATGTGATTTTCAATAAAAATGTTGATTCTTTTAGTATCCTTAACATGTGCAATATTACATTATTCTAAAAATGGTTCCTAGGTTAAATGAATATGGAGTGCTTGTCTAAATTATGATTCGTGTGTGCTGACATGCTAATTTTGCTTAGATAGTTTTGTTGCCCAAAGTTATGAAGTGGCTTTTTTATCCCTTTTAATCTGTCTTTTTACTTTTGTTAATAGTTGTGGTATCCCTTTCACTCTTTTTAAATATAATTTTTCTCTCTGTCGTTTAAAAACAAAAAAACACATGCATACAAAAGATTTAAACAACGAACATGCAAAAGTAAAATGGTAATATACAAGGTAAATACAATACAATATAAAGATGCACCTTGATGTGATTTTTACAATTGTATTAAGTGTTGACCAAGCTCAAACTAGTTGAAATGAAACACCAGAAATAGTTTGAGAAAATACAAAATCCGTAGTTCAAATATTATCAAAGCAATGAAAATAAATTACAAACCAGAATTAAGGTTGAAACCTGTTTACACAAAAGAAAGAAAAACATACCCCTAGAGAATTCTAATCCGTAGTTCAAACATTAACTACAAACATAATATATGAACGATTTGTTTATTTCATACGAGAAACCCTAATTGACAAAGCTGCAGTGTTTCCTAATCTCACCATCATAGCCACTTAATACATCAATAGAACCCATATGCACCATTGCTTGTGCAAACTTAGTAGCCCAATTTGAACCATAATTAGCATTACTTAGCACACTTTCTTGTGTAGATTGACTACTCAACAAGGTTTGATCGGAATTCAACAAGCCACGATGGTTAATCAACCCCTCATAGTACAAATTGTCCAAACGATTAGGAGTAGCAACATCAAGCACCACTATTGGGTTAGTGTTGCTTGGTGGTGGTGGACATTTTGTTTTCAAAGATTCAGCAAATGAAGGGTCCATAGAAGGATCTTGAGAAATTGTATCACTAAATGAATATAAACGATTAGAGAAAGAAGAACAATGTGATACACCAATTGAATGTGCACCCGAGAGTGTAACCATTTCATCAATTGACAAACCTTTTTGTTCAAAATTTGTTATAAGTTGGTCAGCATTGAGGAAAGGTGAAGGTATATTTTTTGGCACTTCGTCGCTGATTGAGATACGGCCATCCCTCCGTCCGGAAGGTACGTCGTAATTAATAGTGCCACCACTAAGTTTGACAGCACTGTCTCTTGTTGCAAATGTAAGAATGTCCGCACACGATACTGTTCGCGGACATTCGACTTCTAATTGAGCCTTAGCCTCATCAATTACCTCAAATCCACGTAGACTTGGATTGTTGATAAAGTTGTCTTTCTCAGCTATTGGATTTCCTGGTGTTGATGCTAGTAACACAGAAGCATCACAACCCTGTACATAAAATAAATTTAATATATTTAGATACTTGGAAGTCTTCAATTTCATATATTTAGATGTGTTTGTTTCAATGATAAAAATCATAATTCAAAAATATCATTGCTAGAAATTCTATCTCAACCATTGTGTTTCTTAAGTAATTAAAATACTAAAAAAAAATTAATTTTTTTTATCAAATTTCAATATTAAATTTTAAAAAAATTGTTAAAATTATAGATTATCTTTTATTTCTATTAAAAATGTTTGATTCTCACCCTTGACACACGCGAATGAAAAGTAAATATATGGGTAAAATTTTGTTTTTTGCAGCTTAACAAACACGCTTATGAATAAATTATTTCTATAACATAAGATAAAGTCAAGTCAAACTATTTTCATATAGTCTATGATTATTTTCTTAATCTTAAATAATTATGGAGAGCTTATGAAAATAAGCTGAAAACAACTTATAACCATGTCCTAAGTTCTTGTAATTGTAAATAAATTTTGATCCATGAATCAAACATCTCTTTAGACACTATGAAAAAAAAAAAACTAAATATGTTCGTAATTATATCCCTAAGTGACAAAAACACTAAATTAGAGACTGGTTATATTTTTAGTGTTAAATTTTCAGTCACTTATTTAAGTTTTTCTAATATATGTATGAAAATTGATGTGAACATGAGCTTACCCTCACAAAGCAATCATGAAAATGCATTCTAATCAATCCAGCACCTATGCCAGGATTGAGCGAAACAGCTTTGTTAACTGCACTTCTCACTATTGCCTCAGCAGATGGACATGAGTAGCTATAGAAACCCACCTGCAAAGATGCTGAAGCCAATGAAGAAATAGATAAAATTATCAAAACCAAGCTAGAAACCATTTGATGCATGTGTGGTATACTATCCATTGTTGTTAGTGCCAAGTGGAAATTGTGAGCACAATATATGTTGAAAAATTGGAAGTTTTTAAGGACAAGATGATATTGTATGTTGGTGAAGAGAACTTGTGTTGAAGCAATTGTATTTATAGGCTAGGAAATTTGTCCTTCCTTTTGAAGGTGGTTTTGAAGGTGCATTAGTCTTGAAATGGTTGAAGTTTTCTAAACATTGAACACTTCTATTTTGGTTCAACTTGGTTTCTTTATTTTTGGATAAATAGAGTGATGACATACTAGAATTGAGTGTAGTGGGAATTTTTCTACCCTACCTATGGTGATTGCTTGTGCATTTATATAATAAGGATTGACATTAATTTTACAATCATATAGAAGACTTGGTAATCCCACGCCACTACATGTATCCCTTAATGAAACATAAATTGTTTATACTCTACTTCTTCGCATTTTCCCTCGTTCATAAAATTAATATCCATTTTATTTTAAAACCCTAATTTTAGGGTCTGTTTAGTTCAACGGATGGGAGGAGATGGGAGAGATTTTAATAAAGGAAAGAGAAAGGGAAAGGGAAGGGAGGGAGAATATTTTAATTAAACATATGTTTGGTTCAAAAGAGGAGAGGGGAGGGGAGATGAGAGATTTTAATTAAAAATGTGGTTGATTCACAGGGGGGATGAGAGGTTTAAAAATTAATTTATTGTTTTACCCTTAAATTTAATTAAAAATACGACAATACTTGTTTTTACGATTTCATAGACTAACAAAAGACAATATTTCAAAAAATAAAAGAGCAACGAAAGACAAGAATGCATCTAATAATAAAAATTGTTACAAGGATAATATAACTGAATAATAATAATAATAAAATTTGATACAAGGATAAGATATCCTAATCCTAATAATAATAATAATAAAAGTTGTTACAATGATAATATAACCTAATAATAATAGAGTGATAAAAGTTGTTACAATGATAATATAACCTAATCATAATAACCTAATAATAATAAAAGTTGTTACAAGGATAATATAATCTAATAATAATAAAAGTCGTTACAAGTATAATATTGAGATTTTATATTAATCTAAGGATAATTTTGACAATGCAATAAAATTTTAAAGAGATCCTCCCCCTCCCCTCTGAAAAACTCCAATTTGGGGCGAAGCAAAAAGTGAGTTTTGAAAGGATTTTTTATTGTTTTTTGTTGTGTAGATATGTTTGACAACCAAAACTCACATAGGCGCCGACTGGGCAAAGATACAATGACTAATAGCACCATCAATGGGAGAATGGCTATGAACCATATTATTAAAAGGGGACACGGTTGTAGGAGTGACATGGAGAAGACCTCACTGACGGGTACAACCCAGGTTTTGGACCCTACTCAAGACGAGTACTATGTTACTAACGAGCACTACTACATTGTTACTGAAGAGCGCTACAAGGATACATGAGTGCTCATGGGGTGGGATAGAACTGGCTAATCTCTTCGAGGCTACCAACCCTAAGAAGGGCTCCATCGGCGGATACATGTACCTACTTGAGGTACTAATTTATTTTTTTGTACCAATTATAATATATTAATATAAATGTGTTCGTTTGCACTTTTAGGTATGAGCTCTATTACACTTTAAATTTTTATCTACATGAGACCTTAATCCAGCGTGTGTGGTAAACTTCCCACGTGTTGCACGTTTTCTTCTGAAAAAGGGCCACATTTCACCGGCTAACTACCAAGGCATCCTTGAACATCTCGAGGTGGAGGACGCCATATTTAACCCTTACAGTGATCATCGGCCGGTGATGACCTTTGTAGATATATTCTTGTACTCCAGTTGGATTATGGGAGACAAAAGGATGAAGTATCGATACTTTCCAGAGCGGTTGAAGAGGCAGTATGGCCATGTCTATGGCATTCGTCAATATCCTTCATATGTGTGTGCCATGTTTAGTCCAGATATTGCAGGCTCTATGACTTCATGATTCACGTCATACCACTAGTTCATCAGGGTCTGGTGCTAACGAATTAGTGGCAGCATGTACCAGGGTACATTAGATGGTTATACATAGTCTCTCGTCTGATGATGATCCCATTTACAGAGGTTGTTCAGGTTCCACCTCCTAGGCCGTCTAATGAGGAGGTCATCATTGAGGGAGCATGCCATAAATCGTCCTAACACACTGCAAATCTTACGAGATGATGACTCTTTGGAATACTTACAGGATCTCTTGAGGATGGTGCAAGATTAGATGCGATCGACCACCACGTTTTAGATATCCCGAAGGAATAGGCAGCTTCTCAGAAGGCATTAGTTTTAGGTTTATTTATTGTTTTAGTATTTTGGTTGTAAATAATCGAATCATTTGGGTTTTATTTGCGTATTTTTCTATGACACTATCATTTGTATGTATATTAACGACATTATTGTTTATTTGAATGAATTGTTTTTTTTTTTGTAAAAGGAAGCACTGTTACTTTTATAATGTATTTATAATGATTGAATGAATGTATTCATAATGATTGAATGAATGTGTGAATGCAAATTTAGGTGATTAAAAAAACAACAATTCTATTAAGATTGATGTTATGTTTCTATTACTAGAGCGCAACGACTATTATTTCTCGTTGGTGCCAACAATAGTTTACAACGACAAGTAAATGTCGTTAGGGTGAACGTAAGTTAACTGTCGCCAGGGTATTTTGATATTTTCGAGGTGTTAAAGAGCAATTTGTGAAGTTTGAAAAGCAAAATCCAAAAATGTAAGTGCATCCCTCCCTTAAAAAAAATGTAAATTACACTCTCCTCAATTAAGAGAAACTTAAATTATACGCTCATCTTTTCTTATGTTATACCATAAAATAAATTATACTACGTACTCTCCCCAAAAAGATGATTGAGTTACAATCTCCTCCCCTAATAATTATTTATGTACTACATTTTAATCTATCTTTGCTTAAATATATATTTTTATGGTATCCTAACAACAACAAAAAAGTATGATTTCTACAAATTTTGATCCACTATTCAAGAAAAATTAATTTCTTTCTTTTTAATTTCAATATCAATGATGAATTTTTTAATTATTTTATTATTAAATTAATGCTTTAGAATATAATATACATTTCTAAATACTCATATTTGATTGCTTTATGTAATTTTTAATAATTTTTTTTTATTTTTTAAAAATTATTTATTCAGTTTTGTTTCATATTTTATTATAATATTTAAAATTATATGTTAATGATATTGTATACTAAAAATAGAAGGAAAAAAAACATGATTTGAATTTTGATTATAATAAAATCAATCAACACCATTTTTCACTGTCATATCTGCATCTGATTTTTGTTGCTATACTATTAAAATGTAAAAAAATAAAAATAAAGGAGAGAAGTATAGATTTTAATATAAGAGGGAAAAATAATATATTTCAAGCTTCTCTCAAGTGATGGGAGTGCAATTTGTTTAATATATTTTATATAAGAGAAGAGGGAAGTCTATATTTTAACCTAAAAGAGGAGGGAAAATGTGATTTAAATATTTATATAAAAAAAGGAGTGGAATTTACTAAAAAGCATGTCTAAAAGTTAAATCATTGGATATTCAAAGACTATCCAAAAATATTGAATGGTTCGCACGCACACTACAGACAATTTTAGATTAGGTAAATTTAATTAATTTTTTTTTTCCTTTTTTGATTTGAGGAGAGATCACGCAAGTTAGACAGTATATTTTTGATAGAACAAGAAGTATTTCTATAATAGGAAGAAAAAAAGATAGAACAAGAAGTCAGCTTTTTTTAACAATATACTCTTGAATTTATTAAAATTTAATGATTGACATTGTACTTTTAATAAAATAATAGATATAGACTCCTTCAAAAATAAATAGATATAGACGTTTTACCGTAAGAGTAGTGTTTGCATTACGGATGAATAGAGAGTTTTTGTTTTTAAATAAAATGTTTCCGTCGTTTGTGATGTAAGTGTTGGAGTTCTTAACTTACTTTGAAATCTTCCTTGGATATTGGGATGCCAATGGTACACTATGGATGAGGTACTACAATGTCATTTCTCGTAAATACGTTTGTAAAAAACATATGTGCTTAGACCATGTATATGTATATGCAAGTTGTAGGGCTAGACAATATAGTAAGTGAAATTTTATCCTACATAATATAGGTATTTTTTTATAGGGTATCCATCGAACCTGGGTCTAATTATCATCTTTAATTGGATGCATGAATTGAATTTTAGGGTCGGTTGGTTTTGAGTTAAATTTCAAGGGGGTTGTAGATAGTTTTAGTAAGTCTAAGTATGATATTATTGAATTTGATGCTATCGTATTCTATCGTAAATATGTTCTCTAGTTTTGAGTTTATGCAAAAACATATAAGTAAATGATGTTGCTCATAATTTAACAAAAACGGTCACAATGTCATTTAGCTTTTAAATATCGGTGGATATACCAAATTATATTGAATGCATTTTAAATAATAAAATTCTATAATCTTTTTCTTCAAAAAGAAAGTAACAAAGTTGTTAAATTTTGAGCCGACGATTTCTATCAAATGTTAGGATTTTTTAACTAATATAAATTGTTAGGACTTAGGATTAAATATACTTTAATCCCTCTCTATTACCAAAAAAAAGTTACTTTACCTCATATATTCAAAAATTTGATTGCACCTTTCATCCTTACTTTTTAAATTACGAATTTTACTAATTTTTCTTTTACAAAGTAACAAGACAAGAATTTACTAATTAATTTAATATTGTATATTGCAGAAAAAAATCGTTCGATAAAAAGATTTCAAACTGATTAGAAAAAAAAATAGTAAGTTTATACACCCGCTATCTTAAAAAGAGTGGAACATTTGTAAAAAAAAAAAAAAAATCGCCATTTTTCTCCAATATCCTTCCCTCCTGCTCATTCTCCCGCCAAAATGAGCTTCCATACTTTATCCCTCACATATCAAATTTGGTGGCTTTGATGTGTTCCTTGCTAACAGTGGACTTGGAGGTCAAGACATACAAAGAGAAGCTGACCAGTAAGGTGAACGAGCTAGAGAAGAAAGTTATTTTCTTTGAGAATGGGTTGTCCGACTAAGCGGGGAAGCTAATTGGCAATGCCAAAGGGATTTGGAAAGTTTGGTCAAGGAATCGTCTTAAAAAATGATGACGTTGGAAGTAAAGAAAGACGACCTCGTTAGAGAGATGGGCTCTTTATTCGACATATCGAGAGTTGTGTCATTTATCTTTTTTGATGTGTGCAAAAGAGATAATAAATTTACTGTTCAACGATGATGACTGATACTTTTTCCACCCTACCAATTTCTTGTGCGCCTTGTAAATTTTACAAAAATGCTCATGAGATTTTCAGATTTTAAAATCCGAAATAATTTTTCACTTATTCGGATTATTTTATAATTTGAAATATGCTTATGTATAATCAGCAATCAAAATCTCTCCCATTTTCAGTAGTTTTGAATTTTGCTTTTAGAAACAACCAAAAAACAAAGTAAAAAATGATAAAATTTGTCAAATAAAATCATAAAAATATAAAAATACCACCAAAAAATTATTAAAATCAAATCAAACGAATGCAAGTTTTTTCGAATTTTTCTGAGAATATAAAAAATTAAAAATGGGTATAAATGATGGAATTTTGGATTTTGAGAGGCGGAGTCTCATAAGAAGTCTCTTTTACGGGAGTCTTGATCCTTGATTTTTTTTCTTCTGATTTTATGGGAAAGTTTTGAAGCAATCTGATCAAGTAGCTCGAAAACCGGATTTTTGACTAAGAACAACTAACAATGACCTAAAATAGAAGGATGAGAGTTAGGAAGATTATAAGGTCCTGAAACTGATTATATGTGTTACAAACAGACTCAAAATTTGTGCTGATACTGTTCGGATTATAAAATCCGAACTATTTTTCTCTTGAAAAATGGTGTTTAGGGGGTGTTCGGATTCTATCATCCGAAAAAAGTAAGTAACGCGCCCTATATTTTTAGGGTTTCGGATTATAAAATCCGAAAATCTCAAAGGCATTTTTAGAAAAATCACAGGGGGCACGAGAAGGTGATAGGGTGGAAAAAATAATTGTCTTCGATTATTTGTTAAAAAATGATAATATCAAAATATAGACCGGGTTGATCCACTGGCCGCATAGCCCGTTAATTGTTGTGTCAAGCTCAATGTGGTAATCCATCTAATTATATCCATGATCTCAATTAGAAAAATTATTTTCCCACCCTCCAAAATTCCTAAAATAATATCGCTTGAATTACATAATCTAAACACCTTTGGCAGATTTCGGGTTATATAATCCGTATTATGTCAAAACTCATAATTCAAATTATAATTGATGCAAAGATCTCTGCTAACCGTTGTACCATTAGCACAAAAAATGCACAACATTTTTGGGGTGGTATGAATGGTCAGTAGTGACCATGATATCATAAAACATTCCCATATGAAAATTAAGAAAAGTGGAGAAGAAATGAAAAGTGAAGAATGGATAATTTTTTTTAAGAATGCAAGATTATTTATAGCAACAAAACATTCGTAGACTGTAACTACAATAATAAGATACTTTTAAAATGTTCAATCCGACCAAAATGCATTAAACTCACGACCAACCGTCCACAATATTTAGTTTAACACAATAGTCAATATTCTGGACTGATTCATATTATATAATCCAAATTTATTCCTATAATTTTTTGGATGATATAATCTGAAACATTCACAGAAAAATGGCATTAAATCAAATTATACAACAACAACATACATTAAACAGCAATTTCAACAACATAATTAAAAAACGTAACACAACATAAAAAACACATACAAGATCACGAATTAGACAAACTTAAATTTTCATATGATATATCAATTCAAGCGCTTATTTCCTCTAGGCTCTAGACCAAATTAAAATTTCTCAAATATCTTAGAAAGATCTGACCAAGGAAGTGTCTGACTTGATCAGTCCCTTTGAACTATGTTGTCCAAGATCACGGTTCTCATGTCGTCGGTATTCCAGAGCTTCATTTGGGCGAACCGAACACCCCAAATGAGTCTATCGACGGGCAACAATACTTGACATTGTCCATCATTTTTGTGTCTTTGTGGTTGGAACGACAATTAATTTGGTTCGGGTGATCCTTGAAGCAAGACAATGTAGCATCAATGTGGACCCTAAATAGATTAGGTCCCCTCGATTATAGTGCAATGTTGTTCATAAATGAACCAAACACACCAATCACATCATGTTCTCCCACTATGTCATCTTGTATTCTCATTTTTCCTTTACGAGGATGTGCAAGAGGGATGACAAACATTTCCCTAATTCTCCCTCAGTCTTCTTGTGTTTCAGACTTAACATTTGATGTCTAATATTTTGTAGTAATAAACATTATATTAGTGTATATGTATATGAATTCTTGATCAAATAATAACACATGCTTAATTCTTGACAATTTACATGTCTCTTTAAATTTTGTCATTTTCATTTATGCCATTTAATAATTCATGAGATTTTTTTTTGAAAAAACTAGTTAAACACAATTTGAATGATAAAATTGAAGATACAACTAAATACGCTTCAGATTATAAAATTCAAACGAAGATAAAATGACCAATTTAAAAGGCGCATGAGTGATGTGCACATTGGAATTATCTCTTATTTACATGCATTTGAAAGTTCCAACTAAACCAAGACAAAACTATAATCAAACCATTAAATAACTTTATTGTAGACCTTCCTTAAAAAAAAACCTAATTGCAGACCTTGTTTGTTCATGATTTTGAACTATTTACTTGTTAAGATAAGATTTTTGAATAGATGAGTGCTCTAGACACTCTTTTTATCGGTTGATCAAACACTCATTCTTTTATTGAATGAAATCAATGTGAGTATCACATAAATCGATAAGAACCATTTCCGTTTAACGGTTGCTCCAACACCCACTCTCTTAGAGAGATGCTAGCAACACTCACCTTTCAACTATCTCTAACATTCACTATTTTATCGGACGAAATCAATGTATGTTCCCACCACCTTGTGTGAGTTCAATTTTCAAAGTGTAAACCCATAATAATTTAAACTAATAAAAAAAATGAATATTAGACAATATTGTTAGCATTACTCGTTTTATCCAAGAAAAAAGTGAATTTTAGAGATAATGTAAAAAAATGCTAAATTACATTTTTGGTCCCTTAACTATTTAGGTAGTATCACTTTGATCCCTTAATTAAAATTTGATTTATTTTAGTCCCTTAACTTCTTTCTGTTACACATTTTGGTCATTTCCGTTAGTTTTAATTAAATAACTTTAGGTTTTCTTCATTTTTTTTTACTTTTTGATCTTCATATCATTTCTATCAATCTTCAACAACAATAATCCCCAGAAAAACTCCAAAAGAAAATGTATTTTGAACATCGGTAGTAAAGAAAGAAAGAAGGCGCGTGGGAAACAAGAACTACAAACAAGTGTAAAAGAGAAGAGAGTTAGAGGGGTATGAGCTGTGTAATACAAGTACTAGACCCCACCCCCCATGTGCTTCCTCCTGTCTCCACCACTTCCTGTTTCAAACTCAATCATTACATTACATTTCTCATTTCTCATCCTCTTCACACTCTTTTTTCACTTCAATTTCTTTCATACTCCAAAACCTCAAATGTCTAACCACAAGGAAACAACAACTATTACCACAACAACCGATCTAGAACCCACTTCTCAAAACGCTATAACAGTAAAAAAACCGCCGTCAAAAGACCGTCACAGTAAAGTAGACGGACGTGGAAGACGCATAAGAATGCCCATAATCTGCGCCGCACGTGTTTTCCAGTTAACACGTGAGCTTGGTCATAAATCCGACGGTCAAACTATTGAATGGCTACTCCGTCAAGCTGAACCGTCGATCATCGCCGCCACCGGTACCGGAACTACTCCTGCTTCTTTCTCTTCTCTTTCTGAGCATAAACCTTTTCTTCAACCTTCTCCGTTTATTCTTGGTAAACGTTTACGTGAGGATGATGGCGATAATGTTTCGGTTGCCGCGCCTACTGCTCCGCCGGGGTTGTGGAGGCCGGATTTTGCTCAGCTTTGGAGCTTTGCTGCCGCTGCTCAACCGCCGCCGGAAGGTTTCTCTGTTTCTCAGCATAGTTCATTGTTTCATCATCAACAACAACAACAACACCAACAACAACACCAGCACCAGCAGCATCAACAGCAACAAGGTTCTATGGGTGAAGCTTCAGCGGCGAGGTTAGGGAATTATCTTCCTGGTCATCTGAATTTGTTGGCTTCATTGTCTGGTGGGAATGGAAATTCTGGTCGTGGAGATGATGAAGATCGTTGAACCGGAATTTCGGTGTTTTGTACTTTGTTCATGTTTTTACTATATATAGATATGAATTAATGTGTGTGTTTTAATTTTATGGGTATTTTTCTTTGTTTTTGTAATTTTTGTTGTTGTGTGTGGAGAAGTAGAAGATTTGTTAGTTAAATTTTAGGGTTAGGTTATTGTTTATTTTGGAATGATGATGAAGTCCTTGAATTGAGGAGTTCAACTAGAATTAGGGTTTTCCTAGGTGGGAAAACTGATTAGGGTTTTAGAAGATGGTGAATTATTTGTTTAGTGATTGAAGGAGGGAAAGTATATGAATGATGAATAATTATTGATTGAAGCTTGATTGGTATGCAAATGCGAGCGTAATGGAACAGTATGGAATGTGAAGATCGAACCCGGAGTGATGAGTTGAGTTCAGTTGATGCTTCTGTTTCTTTTTTCATGGTGGGTTTTGAATTTTAATGACTTTTACTTTCCTGATAGAGAGTGAAAGTTTGGGTATTCATATATCATTGACTTAAGTTGATGAGCAAAATGCGTTAACTAATATGAATTATTGCTCCAATTTTATTGGAGTCTGATTATTTTCAGAATTTCATGCTTCTTTGCCTCCAATTGAGCATTATTGAAGGGATTGGGGTCCATTTGAAGTGGCCATGGTAGGAATTTGGCATAGCTGTTGGTGAGCTTTGCCTTACTTTGTTCTTCATTTCACTCTTTTTGGTGCTCTTAGTTATTGTTTGAGAGAGGACTAGTACCTATAAGACATGGATTACTGGTTCTACTTTGTAAGACCTGTTTTGAGATTTTTGTTTATCAGCAATTCTTATCCATTTGTTAGATTGATCAGTGTGGCTCAGAATAATGTGTTTTCTTCTATGTAACTTGATTGTTGTGGGGTGTTACTGAAGTTAATAAAAACCCATTTGTTTCTTTATTACATATCACTGTTATTGGTACTTTTCATTTTCCTGCCAGCAGGCATTTCATATTCCAAATTGAATGGTTATTCAACGGCTATAAAGCACAAACACTCTTCGGATTAGACGCTTCCCGGTGTCAGACATGTGTCGTGTTCGTATAGTTACATTGAATTATGTAATTTTTTCAAATTATTAACGGTGTCGATGTGCCAGTGTCCGTGTTGTGTTTGGTTTCTGCGTCCGTATCTGTGCTCCATAGTTCAACAGTGTTTTCTGTTTTATCATACTGTAGTCATAGGTAATCTCACTACCATGGTACTCTGCTTGGGAGTTTGTACTAGGGCCTTTCAGTATTTAAAGGAAGATAAGGTTAGGTGCATAGTGTGTTCAAATATGTAATGTAGTCATGGTGATACCTTGTATGGTTACTATTTTTGACGTTTCATCTTTGTTTCTTTAAATTAAATTGTGGTGCATATCATTCAACAAAGTCAATCCGGGTCATTGTGCTGATACAAGAACTCAATTTTGGCTAATGTGTTGGTATCTTATTAATGACATATCTTCTATAGTTGTTGTCACATTGGCTTTTATTGCTACACCATTTGAAACAACCATGTGCATCTAATAAAAGTTTTAAATAAATGTTGGCGACAATGACTTGAGTTATGGTATCAAAACATTTTGACAACTCTATCATCGATGCAACGCGGTCACAATTGAGACCGCATCAATTGTTACTCCAATTGTGATTTTGACACTTGTGCTTAACCGCGCCACTCAACTTCCCTACGATATTATGCTGACTAACAGAAGAAAGAAGAATGATACGTTGAAACATTGGTCTTGGACTAAAGATATTAATTTCATTAAGCTTATATGTTATCTCTCCAATAAACCTTATTTGGGTTTTTTATTTACCTCTACCAGTGTCCCACAGTGTGTAGTTGGGAAACTAGAAGGAAGTTGAGCTGCTTACATAACAGCCACCCATTAACTTTGTACTATTTTGTGGATTGATTATTGGTGGGGTATCAAATTTGCTACCCTGACAGGATTTTAAACAGAGTACGGAAAGGGGTCAGTTTCCAATAATTGATGGGTCCTTTAATTACACAACGTGGTTAAACTACTGTTAAAAAATTTATCCTATCATTTGAGGGCCATATTTAAACACGATGAGGGTGTCGTCCAAAGAACTTGTTTGAAAAAACACTACTACTAGTAACTGGGAATATGTGTTTTTATCCTCTTCTATTACATGATGAAGATGTTTTTACTGTTTAGAACTTGTTCAAAATGGTAGTTGACTCTATTGAAGGTTTGTTTGGATCCGCGTTTGTACATCAAATTATGTATTACAATGATGTTTAAGGTGTCTTTTGTATTGTTGTGCGATCTCATGCAATGCACAACAATGCAAAAGCTCCATGTTCATTGTGACTAAGTGTATGCTTGGTTGCGCGGCGATAAAAATTGATTTTGAGTGAATTGATTCCGGTTAAAATTGAGTTGAAGGTAAAATGATTTTTGTTTGGATGTTTTCATGTTAATGTGAGTTGAACAATAAATTTGAGTGTATGAATTACTCCCTCTGTCTCTAAAAAATAATCGTTTAAGGTTTATGCACGATTACTAAGGAAATGATTAATTGTGTTGATTTTGATGGTAAAATTATTATCATTTACTAAAACAGCTTTATTAATTGTAGTTAGTGGAGTGGTCAAGTTGGATTAAATTCAATAAATAGGGGTATACTAATGGAAAAAAATAATAAATGATGCATTGGTATTATAAAGTGACAATTATTTTGAGAAAAAGAAAAATGGGTAAAGAGACAATTATTATGAGAGAGAGAAAGTAGTTAGAGAATTGGAAGCTACAATTTCTAGCTTCTAGTAGAATCAATTTTAGCGCCAAAATAAATTCTGCTTTAGAGCAATTAAACATGTCAAAATCAATTTTGTATCTCTAAAATCAATTTTGCCTCATCCAAAAGTGGAACCAAACTTACACTTATTGATAGTTAAAAGTTATAAAGTGCTTCCAACTCAATGTATGTTCATCATTCTCTCAACGCTAAAATAAACACAAACTAAACACCAACTAAACACGTTGCTTGGAACCACATTTCCAAGTCATGTGCGATCAATTTAAAGCTAAAAGAGCGAGTCATTGTTTCATTGTTTGAACATAACTGAACAATCATGGCTAATAAGGTGTTGGAGTGCGATATTAACATAATAGTCATTTGACAATATTTAGAAATAAACAAATGCTATTGTAACGCTTTGGTTTTTTTTTTACCTTGATCAATCGTTTTTCAGTTTTTTGTCATCTTTCGATTTTGGTTTTTGAAGTTGTTCTCTTTGGAACCTTCATTAAAATGCTCAGTTATATAATGGATGATGATAACATTCTAAGGCGTGTGATTACAAGGAGGGAGGAGATGAAGAAGAAGGAAGATAAAGAAGAAGCTGAAACTGAGGAAGAAGATTGAAGAGAAATGAGTCTTTAATTTGAATTTTTCTTGATTACCGTTTTTTTTAATTTAGTTCCTCTGATAATTTTCGTTTTTGGATTCCCTTAAACATGGTGATTGGTCACTTGGATGGACACATCAACTAATTTTGCCATGTTAGCCTCCGTTAGCTATGTGTGCGTTTTTGTAACAGATGTTGACGACATTGACGAAAGTCAAAAGGTTTAGAACTTACAATGTTTGTTTCGCAACAAAAAACAAATATATGGATGAAAACCAAAAACACACGAACTTACAGAGACGAATTAACTATTTAAGCCTAATAATAATAATAATAATTATAACTTCGGTCAAAGTTTTTAACAATGGATTAATAAAATGTAAATCATTAACTCTTAGAGTAATTTTTTGGAGTGATTAACTTGGGATAATTTACTTTAGGGTAAATTACACCAGATGTCCTTTAAATTTGAGGTTTGTAATAAATTGATCCTTTAAGTTATTTTAGTCACATATAAGTCATTTAAGTTTGAGGTTTGCAATAGATTGGTCCTTTAAGTTATTTTTGTCACAAGTAAGTCCTTTAAGTTTGTAAACTTCATCGATTTAGTCATTCTATTAATCAAACAATGATGTGGTAAAAAGACTAAATCGAAAACGTTTACAAACTTAAAAGACTTATTTGTGATCGAAATAACCTAAAAGACCAATCTGTTACAAACCTCAAACTTATTATTGTCAATTTTGCCTTTGATCTTCACACAAAAAAGTAACATGTTTTGATCGGTATACAATTTTTCAACGAATACTTTTAGTCATTATATTTTTTTTTTATCAATCAAAGAAATGCATTAAACACGCAGGATGGGGATATTACATCAAAATTCTAAAGAAAGGCAAACTAGAGCAATATCTGTTTAGCAAAGATAAGAGAAATTGTGGAGGGAGTCCCATCATTGAGAATAATATGGCAGAGGAGAATAACTAAAGACCAAACAAACCGTGTGACCTTAAACTTTAACATAGAATTGCTTAAAAATTATGCTTAAACTAGCATAAAATTATGGTTTAGGGTTTAAGCAAAAATTCGAATAATTTTTTTACATACTAATTTAAAACTGCATGCTGAATTTTTTTTACAAGGACCAAAACATGTTACTTTCTTTTACAAGGATTAAAAACAAAATTCGCTCTATTTATATGGACCAAAAGTTTATTTAATCCTTTTTATATTTCCAACCATTATCTATCATTTTCCTCTAAATGTTTAGAAAATAAAAGCAATAATGTTTAAAAAACTCTAAACTACATCTCATAATTATGTCAAACAAAAGGTACATCTGATAACAAATAGATAAATAAATAAAAGTTCTACAAAATTGCATTGCTTATTGCACAATGCTACAATTTATTTACCCATTCATCTACTTTCCCTAAATCTTCCCTTGTAGTCATTGTTCCTATTTTTCCTATTTATTATATCTAATTCCTTATCCAATTCAAGGATCAACCTTTTTGTTATTACCATCACCAACAACGTTATCAGGAACATACTTAGTCCAAAACCAATGTGACTTCCACACTCTATTCATTTCTTCAATTGGAACATTTTTAGTCTCGGGTAAAAGCACAGCAATGAAAAGGGTCATGATTGCCACAAAACCAGCAAAGAAAAAGAAAAGGCCAAACTTCAAGTGACAAAGCATGGTTAGGAAGACTTGAGCAATCATAAATGTGAAGAGCATGTTCACCGCAACATTTATAGCTGTACCTGCTGGTCGAACCTCAAGAGAGCATATTTCACTAGGCACCAACCAACCCAATGGTCCCCATGACCATGCAAATGCCGCAACATATGCACAAATAAAGAACAAGAGAAGGTCGGCTTCACCTTTGGTAAACGATCCTTGTCCGGTTAATCCAAACTTTGACGCAATCAAGATTCCAATAATAACCTACAAATTATATACTAGTTATAGTCTATACATGAATAATTCCAAATATGTTTAATTCGAGTGTTATGTATCAAAATTTAAAAGAAACAAACTAGTTAATTTTTACCTGACAAATAAACATTTGTGAGCCACCCTCAAGAAATAGTAATCTTCTTCCAAATTTGTCTACTGTGAATACAGAAACAAGTGTAGCAACAACATTGACGCCACCACTAATAACCGCAGACATGAGGGAAGCATCATCACCAAAGCCTAAGATCTTAAAAAGGACAGGAGCGTAAAACATGATAACGTTAATGCCGGTAAGTTGTTGGAAGAATGGAATGAAACTGACAAAAGTGAGTTGAGGCCTATATTCTGGTTGAGTAATGTTCTTCCATGGATGTTCCACCTTACTAGCTTCTTCACTAGCATCAACAAGATCTTGATATTCTTCATCAACATTTTCGGTTCCGCGGATCCTTTTCAACATAGCCTTTGCTTTTTCATGTTTGCCTCTTTCAATCAAGGAATTGGGTGTTTCACCTAAAAAAAGGGATCCTAGGCACAAAAGAATTGCTGGCACTGCTCCAAGACCCAAAGAGACTCTCCATCCATTTTTATGCTTGGAAGTACCATAATTGATCACATTTGCGGCTAGAATACCAATTGTAATCATCATCTGGAAGCCAATGTTAAGTGCTCCTCTAATTTTTGCTGGAGCCATTTCAGACAAATAGACGGGTACCGACTGTTTAGACAATAGATAACAAAGATAATAATTAGTTAATTTTATATTATTTTGTTTTTCCCAATATTAAGGAATTTTATTAAATATATACAAATTAACAAAAATTAGAGACGATTCTTACCTGATTGCAAAATCCCACACCGAATCCAAGAAGTAGACGACCAATTATTAACATTTCAACGTTAGCTGCTAATCCATTTAGTATTGCACCAATAAGAAAAAATAAGCCACCAAGAAACATCGAGGCCTTGCGTCCCATCATTCTTGTGATTGTGGAAGCAAAGAAAGAAGCTATCAATGCTGCAAGGTATAGGGAAGATGTGAATAGTGTTAAAATTTGATCATCAAATTTGCAATATTGACTTGTACTATGTGTTTCATCTTTCATTTTCTTATACACCCGTGGAAAGAATTTGATCAAGAATTCATCCATAGAAGTCACTCCTCCAGTAATACCAAGATCATAACCAAATAGAAGACCTCCCATTGCAGCCACAAAACATGTCATTAACACATATGGAGTCACTTTTCCATCATAATGTTTTATTCCACTTGTCTCAACGAAAGCTCCAGCTCCCATATTGTTTCTTTTCTCTTTATTTACTACAAATTATGAAAGAAACACCAGTACCACTTTGTTAATTTATGCTTCTTATTATTTCCTCTTTTGTCACTTAATAATGTAGTAACATGGTTTTCTGCTTTAATAGGCAAAAGCAATTGATTTTGAACGGTAAAAAAAAATTCATAACTAATAACTAAAAATAGGTTTTGATTGTCACTCATCCACTAGCTATCTACTTTCTCTATTTCAGTGATGTGCATTGATAAATGCCATTTGGATTTGCCACAAAGTAGGGAGTCACATAAGTGTTTACCTCACAATTTCTATTAATCTGACTTAAGGTGGTGGTCTTTATGCTTTGACTTTCTCCATCAGTTTCCAATCTTTTCTTTTACATTTCATTCGTGACTTACAAATGTAATTCAATGAGTTGTCAAAGGTGACTCAATAAGACACAAGTGCATTATAGATTTTTGTCATTTTCTTTTCTAAATTTTATTATTGTGTTAAATATTTTATTATTCATTTTTTTAACAAATATATTAGTTTTTGTCGATGCTTTTGGGCTATCATCACAATCCGTGTTGATAGATGTCTTGAGTCGACTGGTGCACCAATACAAATCGCTCCACATCCGACTGAGACATATTATAGACCCTTATCTGTTTTCCTCTCAACAATACTAAATTCGAGAAACTAAAAATATTAAATGTTGGCAACTCTTCTAATCACAATTTAAAGTTTGGTTGGTCACGTTGTGGGAGATAAATACACTACTACGTTAGAATCGTTTTTGTTGATATATGCTTGATATTACAAAAAGAACGTAGTTCCGTAAATGTTAAATATCATAAAATGGGAGTGTAAATGGAATAACTCCTCTTATCAAATTTTATTTGTCATCATTAATTTAAAAAACTTATAAGCTTTCATAAAATGAATATCTTTTCTACTCACTTGTAGAAAAAATATACCAAATGTTTATATTTGTAACGCTATCAAAAAATGAGATAGATAAAATTTTAAACTTTCATTTTGTGATTATATGATCAAATATCATATAAAATAAATGAAAATCAACACACACACACTCCTCTCAAAACACACCAATATATTAAGGAAACGTTTTACTGTTTAAAGAAAAAGACATATATGCCCATACATAAAGGTAGATGGGCATTCAACTATGCTTAGATGTATGGTTGTATGTGAAGAAGAAGAACTATCCAAATGCTAAATTGTTGCATTTACATCAAAAACCTCTTGGGCATGCTCTTCTGTGGTGATTCTTCAATATTGGCGTGCAGGGTGCTTTCATGATCTGAACTGCTATATGTAGGTTATGTTTCATCCAGACTTTGATCAACAGGTTCCAATACTGTTGGCAATGGTACATTATAGCTTGGTGACAATTTCGTTGGTGACATTTTGCAACGCCAAGTGAAAGGATGTGTTAGATTTTTCTGACTGTGTGATGTGGAGGATGATTATTTTGTGTCTCAGAATTATCTCCGACACGAACATCAATTTTGGGTCTCATAACTTTGTCAATCTCAGTGGCTATAGAGATAATAGTTACTTCGTGTTCAACTGGCTTCTCAAAAGCTTTTGACAAACGGGTACCCTCGTGGGTTCTCTCTTTCCTACCATTTTTGAACTAATGGTTTGTGAGCTTGCATCGATTTCTTACCTTTGTCTCACATTGTTGGCTTCAGGCTCTAAGAAATCTCATATGGAAGAAAACACCTAAAAAGACAAAGAAACAGGCGTTTAAGCATACATGACTCACTCACATGCACCTGGCGGCTGAAAACCTCACTCACTTGCGCCTAGCACATGCTCATGTGTCTTGCGGGCCAAGACTGAATTTTGCTACTTTTTGGTGGCAAAAGCCTGATTTTTAGGCCAACTTCAGGTGAAAACTCTCCATATAAATTCCACTCCTCTCATTCATAATTATCATTCAGAACGAAGCGGTTCAAGAGAAAGGCAAGCATTAGGAGCTTTCGAGGGAGGAGTTTCTATCCGCACTCAGAGTCTCTAGGGTATGTTTTTATTTCTTTTGTAATTTGTCTTTATCTACCATGTGTAACTAAGTCTTTTTAGGCTAGGGTTCTAAGATGAACCTATATGCTGGTTGTTGGATAATTTATTTAATTTAAAGTCTTTATTAAGTTATTTTCTTTGTGCTATTTAATTTTACTGTCGTGCGTAAGATTTGTCTTCTCTGAAGCATAACCCTGATACTAAGGATGACAATTGTGTTGGTGTAAGCCCTGGAGGCCAATAGTTTATGTTAAACTTATCTTATGTATCATGACTTTTATTATTGAATAAATATATATGACACTCTTTATTATATTTATAGTAATGTTAATAAAGTCCCTATAATAGATAGTTCATGTAATAATATATTAAGTGTGACTTAATCATGAGATTACGTTATCATAAAGAACGTTATTCTTAAATGTATCCGCAGTCAAGCTTTAATATGAATTAGGATAATAATAAAGCATCAAGACTATTATGTATGTAGACCGATGACCGCATCTCATGGGTCATAGATATGAGATATTAAGTCTATACATATGTATAAATATTAGGAGTAATATTTATACTGGATTGACCCACTGTGAGAATACTACATAGTATGTTATGAAATTGTCATAAGATATTCTCACAATGATAATAGTGTATATCGCTCTTAGACCTAAAACCATTATGATCCCTAGATGTGGACTCAAGTGCTTTGTTGTCATTCTAACGTTGTCTGTAAAAGGATAACCATAACGTTGGTTGATGGGTACTTGATGAATCATGCTGAGGGACATGAGTGTCCTAGATGAGATTTGTCCCTCCTCATAATAGGAGATATATCTTTAGGCCTCTTGATGAAATATGACTGTAAAATTGCATGGCCATGCCGAACTAAGTCAATATGAGATATTGGACTTACTCGTTATTCAGTATATTTCGGAATCAAGAAATATAAATATTGATCTATACAAGGGTGACAATATCTATGCCTTGATATCAATAAAGATATTAGGACAAAGGAGTAATTGTACACATAAATATTATCATGGAAAAGGTTTCGTCAGATCACTTGACATTCTTGTCACTTGGATAGCAATGATGTGTTGCTAGATACCGCTCATTGTTTATAGTATTGAATATTAGATTTAACATTATTGCCAACGTGACTAGAACCTATAGGGTCACACACAAAGAATGGTTAAAAGAGAAATATATAAGTATGACTTATATAAGGGGTGCGTTTAGTAAATAACGTTAATTAGTTGGCAAAATTACTAAACTCGTTATTGGGCTTACTGAAGCCTAATTGTGACTTTTGACTTGCAAAGCACACTAGAAGTTCTATAAATAGAAGCCTAGTTCTGAAGTCTTGGTTACACGTTTTTGAGAAACCCTAACTCTCTGAAACTTCTGATTCCTTGGCTAGCACCGAGACTTGGAGGAGCATCGTTCGTGTGGACTTGCTAAAGGCTTTGTTACTTGCTGCTTGCTTTGCTGTGATCGTGATTCTAGATTCCAGACTCCACACTTTCGAGGTAACAATCGAATCACTGATTCTTGTCAAATTCGTAATGATCCAAGGAAAGAAAATCGAAAATTTTATCCGCTGCTTTATTATGTTGTAATTCGATTTTCCTTCAAATTGGACCCAGGCCCGATGGGTACCGGCAAAAAATACCAACAATGGGTAGGGTAATACTCCGCTTTCATGGGTATGGGCTTCGGTTCGGGTATTACCCTCATATTTAAATGAGTATTGGTACATGTAAGGGTACAATACTGCCCAGCCCCGCAACCCTCATATACATATTTATATGATATGATACATGATTTATTTATTTTTGGCGTATAATTAATTAATTAATTAAGCTATTTAAGTCTAAGCCTAAACCTAATAACTACTTAATACAATAACTGATCCCTCATGTTGGTATACAGTTTTTGAAGGATGTTTTGGATGTGTTTTTAGCCCATCTTCAGGTGGAAACTCTCTGATAGTTACTTAATTCCAACAAATAAATAGAGAGGAACTGCCACAATTATGAATGATGATTGCACAGTGATCCTTACGTGCGGAGTTTTGCTAATTCAAAGGTAATTGAAACATAGACTTAAATTGGAGTTCCTAGGTTTCCAATGGCAATTAAGGCCAATGTCCCCGAAGGTTTTCTCATCTATGAATCTTAGGACACTCATAGAACATTCTCTTTCCCCCCTTGATAGTTCTACAAACGGGCAGCCCTATCAGCATCTACCTTATCAAGAGGTCAAGAAGAATGGTCTTACTAGGATCGGTTCACTCCCCTTGGTACATGTTTCCCTAATTAATAACTAGTTACATCCTAGGTTCAACAAATTTTACTCAATATTATAGTAATGTCACCTCCTAAGTATTACTACTATGGTCAACTCGCTTTCAGTATCTTTCGTCTAGTTACTAACTACTTACTTCCTAGATAAATAGATATAAATATAAAGATATAAGTATCAATATTAGGTCATGTCACAATCTAAGTACCTAATCTAGGGTTGCACTTTCCCGAAATAAACAAATCCTAATAACACTTAATAGAGAACATAAAATATGTTAAAATAAACGACATTAAATTAAATAATTATTCAACAAAACAAATAGAGATTCATCTTAGAACCCTAGCCAATAAATATCTAATTACATATGATAACTAAAACAAAATACAAAAAAATTAAAACATACTCTAGAAACGATATGAGAAGATAGAACTCCTCCTTAGCTCCTATAATCGTCTTCCTCTTGAACTAGCTCCTTTAGGCAATTATGAATGTTATTTTTCTATGTTTCGTGATTGTAACCTAGAGTCTTTTGAGCCAACATGTTGTTTGTATTAATTTATCTTTTTTAATCCAAGTTGAGCCTTTAGAAGCTAGTGACAAACCATATTACAAGCCTAGAGACTTTAGTATTTTAAAAACCCAAATTTATTTTGGAGTTAGGCATTGTTTATGTGTTTTATATCATGGATAAATCTTAAATTTTGGGTTTCTCTTGTAGCTAGCAACATCTTAAGATCACATTTGTCTCAAAAAATAAGTTAATGTTAGAAAAGAAAATCAGTTGAATCTTCAAAAATTAGCTTACAAAAAAGAAAATTTAAGACAACGGTTTGTAAATTTATTTCTATAGTCCTCTAGTCTTGATCAAATTCTTCTTTGTAACCTAAACCCCGTTATAACCTTAAAAGTCCTTAAACGTGTGTCCTGTAATATTGGCTTTCATTGAAAGCATTGAAATTTTTCAAGCATATGGTAATATGCCAGACCTAAATGTAGACTGTGGGCACCCTTTACAAATATACATCAAGAAGTTATGGAAATGGATGTTTGTTCGAGCAAGGTTGCTCATCAAATTGCTAGCTAAGAAGATGACATTTTGATATTACCGTTGGTGGTTTAAGCCATTAATTTCTTGTCAATTGTCAGTATCAAGTGGATTGATCTCGTGTTGGCTCGCCATCTAACTAATCGTTTATCCTATCTCATGTAATGAATCCTTATTTTAATCTAGTTATTTATACTTTAGCCTTGAGTAGCTAAGTTTCCATTGATTAGGTGATGACATGAATCTATTGTAAGCTATTTGAAACATGTGATTATATAAACTCTATTCAATACAATTGGTATCCTAGTTTTATTCAGATTTACTCGTGTGTGATACTTTTTATATCTTGATCAAATATGAAATGAATTTAAATATCGAATGACTACTAGCCATAACTTTTGAATTGGAAATAGTCATTTTGTTTAACTTTACGGGTCAGTCTAGAGACAGATGATTGTTAGGTTATGATATAGGAATTAACGTTATCGTAAAACCTTCAACTGTTACGGATTCACCTAAGAGCTTAAAGGATTTTAACTTTAGAAAAGGGTCTTGAGTCAGGAGATTGATAAAAATTATTTTGTTAATTCATCGTGAAACTAGGTGAATAATTGTAGAGGATATGTACAATTTATCGAATAGAAAGAAATATAGGATTTGAATAACCTGACCACCTTTAATCTTGAAATATTCAACTATTATACCTACATTATACAATTTAGTTTATGATTGTGCATATGTTCTCCATCACATTTTATGGTGTACATGATTGATTCAGTCGTCAAAACATATGGATTTGAGAGTAGTAAGCACCACAACCTAGGGTTTTGTTTTTTTCCTAACTAAAATCCCCATGAGTCAACTAAAATATAAAATAAAATGAAGAAAAAAAAATCGTATGATAGCATGTCATCAACCCCTTATTGGTACATTAATGTAGGTTGAACTCCTCAATGAGTAAAATGTGTTAATTTTCAAAATTTTCTTGCTCATTTCTTTACAAAACCGATAGACCAAGTCCTAGTGAGTATATAGATCTAAAACAAAAATTCGATTTTGAGGAAAAATATATTTGGTCAAAAGAAAATTGGGAGAAGATTCGTGAATTTATTTTCTTTACGCGAAGAGCTTGTATTTAAACGGTATATTTATGAGATTTAGGAGTTTGTATTATTTGGGATTTTTATATATTCAATCAATATCTATTAATTAAGACAAAACCAAGCAGGACGTAGTTATTTTTTCTCCTAAAAGTTCAGGAAAAAAAAAGATATAACGTTTAAATAATCTAAAGTACATTTTGTCAAAAAAAAATAATCTAAAGTACATCTCATGATAAATAAATAAAAGTGTATCAAAATTTCATTGCTTATTGCACAATGCAACAATTTGTTTACCCTCATTCATTTTCTTTTAATCTTCCCCTAAACTCATTGCTTCTTGTTTTCCTATTTATTGTAGCCAATTCTTTATCCAATTCAAGGAACAACTTTTTTGTTATTACCACCAACAAAAGTGCATCAAAATTTCATTGCTTATTGCACAATGCAACAATTTATTTTCCCAATCATTCACTTTCCTTGAATCTTCACTTGTAGTCATTTTTTTCCTTCTATTTTTCCTATTTATTGTAGCCAGTTCCTTATCCAATTCAAGGATCAACCTTTTTGTTATTACCATCACCAACAACGTGATCAGGAACATACTTAGTCCAAAACCAATGTGACTTCCACACTCTATTCATTTCTTCAATTGGGACGTTTTTGGTCTCGGGTAAGAGCACGGCAATGAAAATGGTCATGATGGCCACAAAACCAGCAAAGAAAAAGAAAAGTCCAAACTTCAAGTGACAAAGCATGGTTAGGAAGACTTGAGCAATCATAAATGTGAAGAACATGTTCACCGCAACATTTATAGCTGTACCTGCTGGTCGAACCTCAAGAGCGCATATTTCACTAGGCACCAACCAACCCAGTGGTCCCCAAGACCATGCAAATGCCGCAACATATGCACAAATAAAGAACAAGAGAAGGTCGGCTTCACCTTTGGTAAATGATCCTTGTCCGGTCAATCCAAACTTTGACGCAATTAGGATTCCAATAATAACCTACATATCATAGATAAATTATAGTATGTACATCAAAAATTCCATAAAAATGAAGACACACAAATAAGTTTAACTTAAAAGTTATGTATGAAAATCTAAAAAAAAATAAACGTGTCAATTTTTACCTGACAAATAAACATTTGTGAGCCACCCTCAAGAAATAGTAATCTTCTTCCAAATTTGTCTACTGTGAAGACAGAAACAAGTGTAGCAACAACATTGACGCCACCACTAATAACCGCAGACATGAGGGAAGCATCATCACCAAAGCCTAAGATCTTAAAAAGGACAGGAGCGTAAAACATGATAACATTAATTCCAGTGAGTTGTTGGAAGAATGGAATGAAACTGACAAAAGTGAGTTGAGGCCTATATTCTGGTTGAGTAATGTTCTTCCATGGATGTTCCACCTTACTAGCTTCTTCACTAGCATCAATAAGATCTTGATATTCTTCATCAACATTTTCAGTTCCGCGAATCCTTTTCAACATAGCCTTTGCTTTTTCATGTTTGCCTCTTTCAATCAAGGAATTGGGTGTTTCACCTAAAAAAAGGGATCCCAGACACAAAAGAATTGCTGGCACTGCTCCAAGACCCAAAGAGATTCTCCATCCATTTTTATGCTTGGAAGTACCATAATTGATCAGATTTGCAGCTAGAATACCAATTGTAATCATCATCTGGAAACCAATGTTAAGTGCTCCTCTAATTTCTGCTGGAGCCATTTCAGACAAATAGACGGGTACCGACTGTATAGACAATAGATAACAAAGATAATAATTAGTTAATTTTATATTATTTTGTTTTTCCCAATATTAAGGAATTTTATTAAATATATACAAATTAACAAAAATTAGAGATGATTCTTACCTGATTGCAAAATCCCACACCAAATCCTAGAAGTAGACGACCAATTATTAGCATTTCAACGTTAACGGCTAATCCATTTAGTATTGCACCAATAAGGAAAAATAAGCCACCAAGAAACATCGAGGCCTTGCGTCCCATCATTCTTGTGATTGTGGAAGCAAAGAAAGAAGCTATCAATGCTGCAAGGTATAGGGAAGATGTGAATAGTGTTAAAATTTGATCATCAAATTTGCAATATTGACTTGTACTATGTGTTTCATCTTTCATTTTCTTATACACCCGTGGAAAGAATTTGATCAAGAATTCATCCATAGAAGTCACTCCTCCAGTAATACCAAGATCATAACCAAATAGAAGACCTCCCATTGCAGCTACAAAACATGTCATTAACACATATGGAGTCACTTTTCCCTCATAATGTTTTATTCCACTTGTCTCAACGAAAGCTCCAGCTCCCATAATGTTTTTTTTCTCTTTATTTACTACAAATTATGAAAGAAACACCAGTACCACTTTGTTAATTTATGCTTCTTCTTCTTCTTTCCTCTTTTGTCACTTAATAATGTAGTCATGTAGTTTTCTGCTTTAAAAGGCACATGCAATGGATTTTGAACGGTTAATAGAAAATGGTCATAAATAATAACTAAAAATAGTTTATGATTGTCACTCATCCATTAGCTAGCTACTTTCTCTGTCAATTTTAGTGATGTGCCTTGATAAATGTCATTTGGATTTGCTACAAAGTAGGGAGTCACGTAAGTTTTTACCTCACAATTTCAATTAATCAGACTCAAGGAGGTGGTCGTTTTGCTTTGACCTTCTCTATCTCTAACAGTTTCAAATATTTTCTTTCACTCATAACTAACAAATGTAATTCTTTGACTTGTCAATGGCGACTCAATAGGATAAATGTGCATTTTTGGTTTCAGTAATTTTTCTTTACTTTATTATACTAGCGTTTAGACGTGTCAATCTATTCACTTTTTTATCGCGCTACCGTGTACAAATTATAAACAATTAACTTTATGAAATTTTAATTTTAATTAAAATTATATCGGTTGATGTTTGTGATTTTTAAATAGTAATAAAATATGTTTATCTTTTACCAACAATATAGCAAATATAATAAAAATTCTCACTGTTTTCAATAACACTAACGATAAAGCATTCTAAAAAGCAATTTTGTTTTAGGGTATAATTGGATTAATAGAAAATCCAACCCAAAAAATTCATGTATTCTCTTTATATATTGTTAGATTATTGTGCATTTACTTATTCACAAACTAACTTTAGGGTTTAAGGATTGCAAGCTCCCCTAAGTCTTACGGTCTAAAGGGTTAGGTTTGTAATTAAGCTCCCTGTAAGTTTAAATTCAGAGCTAGGTTTCGTTATTTAGAGTTTAAGTCCTAATTAGTAAACAATTATAAAATTATCAAAGGTTTTTATACGTTCAGACTCAGACTTAAATAATATATATCTTTACTCCCCTTTTATCATAAAAAAAAATAAACACCAAGCCATTTTAAAGATACTGAAGAAAAACATTCATTTAGAAACAAAAATAGTTCAAAGCATAGCATAAGTTAAAGTTACAAAACCAAAAATTGATCAAAAATTGATCAAAAGTGAAGAAGAAATATAACATAGTAAAAGTACAAAGTGAATTAAAACAAAAATCCTAGGGTTTATTCTTAAGAAACTCCAATATAGCCTTCAAACCAATCTCCATTCCATCTTGTCTGGCTGTTACATTGTTTATTTAAACTTGCATCTCTCTCTGAGTTTCCACAATATTTCAAAGTCGAGCTTCCAGAACCTATTGTTTCTGCCTCTAAGCTTGCAGTTGAAAAACTTGCATAACAGGGTCTTCAAGCAGACTTCTTCTAACAAACAAGTGTTCAGACTGAAGGGCAAATCTGGTAAGCAAAGTCTGAGGTAGAGGAGGAAGCACATATATATGTTTGTCTAAGATCATCAACAATGGTAGTGATCCTTGGTGCTTCTAGCTGCCTAGTTGGATTGCGTTAGAGCTCCACCATATCTGTTGGCTTCCACATGATCCTTGGTGCTTCTATCTTCATACTTTCTAATGCAGAGTCCATTTCTAATGCTGAAAGCGGTGAGCCTTTCAACAAAGCAGTTCATGCACTCTGCAATAGATTACTTTATTGATTTCCTCTAATTCATGGTATAGGTTGTTTGATTGTGTGTGGAAGCATGAGATGTGGAGGCTTCAAAGATGGACACGACTATTGTGTGCGAATGAGAATCTGACACAAAAGGTGGTTGGGATATGTATATCTTCCTCTGTTGCCTTTACGAATTTGAGGAGCAATCGTGAAAGCGACATTGATTCTGCGGTAATAATTGGTAGGTTGAAGAAGACCCTTAATTGGGCTCTTTAAGAAATAATTGGTTGGGATTTGTAACATTTGATTTTTTTAAGAAATATTTTCTAAATTTTGGATCCCAGAGTTAATCTTTAACAAAATCTTGTTTCTTTTGTTGCGAGCTCTTTATTATTATTATTATTTGTCTAACTTCTCTTTATTATTGTCTCTAAAAAAACTTAACTTTATTATTAAATATTTTTTTTGTTAATTAAATATTCTTTTTAGTAGTAACGTAACGTTTATTATATTTGAGTATACCCAGGGGCGGAGCCACACTCACTTGAGAGGGTGCAACTGCACACCCTGGAAATTCAACTATGCACCTCATCTAAATAAACTCTCAACGATGCACTTCATTCAGCCAATTTACACACACTTAACTTTGTTTTTTCCTTTTTCTGACAATAGTTAATTGCTTTGTAGTTATTTATTATTAATTCTTATCACACAAACCGACCTTTTTTCAAAGATTGACATGTCTCCATTGGCTTTTGTATTGTTTGGTATTATTACATCGTTTTTTTTAGTTATTTTCACATACATGTAAAAACACACTAGAGATAGATCAAACACATTAACTTCAGCCCCTACTTTCATATTTTCATTAGTTTATCTTAAAATTATGATATTTAAACAAATCTAATAGTTTAAGGATAACTAAATAAATTTGGTTTTAACAAAATCTAAAATTGTGTGTGGAAAACTTTTGTAAGGACTAAAAGATTAAGAACTAAATTTGGAAGGTTTCCATTTTATAAACGAAAAACTTATTTAACCCAATGTATGAAATGTAAATGATACTCTTTTGAATTCATTGTGATAAATATGTTTGGTATTTTTGACAAATTGTAAATTCAAGTATTGTTTTATTGGATAAAAGTAACAAAAATTTAAATTTAGTAGTTTAAATTACTATAATACATTGATAAAATATAAATTTGGCGCATATTTATTAAATCCAAAGAAAAATGACTAGATCAAAATTTGGTAACCATATATATACACCTATATTAAAATTTATAATTTTAATTTTAATTAATAAAAGTTAAAAAATTTGCACCCCTTGACTCCGGGTCCTGGATACGCCACTGAGCATACCACAACCCTAAACAATGTACCTGATTCTTGAAGAGTCACGAACCACGTATCCGAATTCTCATACACATATTTCGAACTGTGTTACTATGGTCATGGTGAGAACAAAAATATCACGTCCCAAAGATCTGACTGAAATCTCTTGAAAATTTTCAATCCAAAAAAATTGAATAAACTTTTTCTCGTCACCGGGATTCCATAAATATCCCACAGTAACCATCACTTGCCTCGCTATATGATGGGGAAAAAGCATCCTCTCAACCTGTGTAGCAGACATATATACTATCATTCGGAGCCACAATATCTCAAAAAAAAGATATATAACTACCAAAAATCTTGTTTTAGGGAATTTATTCCAAACCTTACCATGTTAACTTTGAGGAAAGTACCTTCGAATCATAGCCCTTGTAGCCGAACCAGTAGAGATTCAACATCACCTACATCTTACTTGAAAAAGAAGAAATGGTGGAATTTTGTTGAGCCTTTAACACATGTTCCATCAACCTGTTCCTCCGTTCAAGTCAGTTTGTGCCATGATAACTCTATGAAAGGATAAGAAAGAAAACGGGTGAGCAAACGTTAAATTTTGAGTAAGTAGTTGAATAAAAAGACTTGAAGAGGTAGTGATGTGAGCAAGAAGGTCAACAACTCGTGAATAATAAGAAAATAAAAGATGATTGTTAAGATTCTGGAATTTGGGTTCCATAGATTGAGAACACATGAATGTGTAAAAATGATGAATATTCTATTATGAGTCATTACAAGAGTGAGACTGCTATTTATATGCAGTTAGACATAAAGGCAAAAGGTTAATTTTATATATGATCATTTACCTGGAAAGGTTTTGTCAAATCATGTGTCATTTTTGTCACTTGTTTAGCAATGATATGTTGTTAGACACGGCTCAATGTTTATAATATTAAATGTGATTTAATAGTATTGTCAATGTCATGAGAACCTGCAGCCGCATACATAACAATAGATTGACGAAACTCGTGAGAAGAAGGACTTTGTTCATATAAACTAAGTAGAGGTCTTGTCATTTGATCATCACTCGTGATCAATTGTTTCATTTCTTCTCAACGCTTCAAAAGGTAAACACATAAACCCATAGTCATTCATGTTCTTCTGAGTGATATTGATAATTGGGATTTTCCACTCTTGAGATTGATTTTAAAAGTCCATCTCATGATTCCCTAACATATCCAGCATCTTCATAAAAATTAAGTTGAATATCATCCTCTCATCCAAATGTAAATCAAGTAAAACCCTTGTTGTGTAATTAGTATAAGCCGAACCCCTCTATCAATAATATGTGTTGATTTTCAAATTGTTTTTTCTCATTTATTGACGAAAGTGATAGACTATATCTTAGTGAGTATAGATCCTAGTGTTATGAGTTGTTGTTTGATTCTTTAAAATGAGTACTTAAGGTACTATATTTAACAGAATAAGTTGTTCGTGAATTCGTTATTATTGTATAGACGAAATTTCGGTGAAGGAAGTAAATGTTATCAAAACAATTGTACTTCGTGTTTTTTTTAATTATTTTGAGTAAAAATTTTAATTACATGTTTTGTAAAAATTTGTCTATTAGTCTGAATTTTTATTATGTTCCAAGTTGAAATTGTTAAAGTGATTTGAGAAAACTCTGAAAATGTTTTATTTTCAAAAGGGTCAGTCAAAATTATTTCTCTAAGCTTTTTCGAGCAAGAATTTTGGATAAACCTCTCCTTTCTAGAATTAGTTGAATAACCTAAAGGTTAGATAGAGCTAGTCGAGAACCTTTGTTATTAATCTAAGTATTTTATGTGATATAGGGCACATGGCACCTATGAGGCACGTGAGTTATTACCTTCTTAGGAAAACTTGTCGAGACAAGAGCATTTTATAACGATATTATAAATATTAGAATGCATGTGTGTTTATATGCATATTTGCATGTCAAGTTGTTGTGTGCATATCAAAGTGATATTTTACTTGATAAATACTAAATACTGCTTTTCATAAGATTTACAAAATATATGAACTATTTATTGAATCATTATTTCATTTACATATGCTTACATGATATAGAAGCACCGACATTAGTATACACGACGATTATATGCTCATGCATATCATAGTTGCATGTTTTTATTTTGTTAGAAAGTGTTAGAAATTTATTTGATTTATATGAAGAGCTTATATTTAGACGGACTATTTAGATGAGATTTGGGAGTTTGTACTATTTGTTATTTTTATATGTCCAATCATTATCAATCAATTAAATCAAAACCAAAACGACCATAACTACTTTTTCCTCTACAAGTTTAGAAAGAAAAAAAAAGAAATAATGTTTAAATAATCTAAAGTGCATCTCATAATTATGTCAAAAAAATATACATCTCATAAGAAATAAATAAATAAAAGTGCATCAAAATTGCATTGCCTATTTCACAATGCTACATTTTATTTACCCACTCATTTGCTTTCCTTGAATCTTCCCATGTATTCATTTTTTTTCCTGTTTATTCTATCCAATTCAAGGAACAACCTCTTGTTATTACCACCAACAGAAGTGCATCAAAATTGCATTGCTTATTGCATAATGCTACAATTTATTCACCCAGTCATTCACTTTCCCAGAATCTTCCCATGTAGTCATTGTTTCATCCTTATCTAATTCAAGGATCAACCTTTTTGTTATTACCATCACCAACAACGTGATCAGGAACATACTTAGTCCAAAACCAATGTGACTTCCACACTCTATTCATTTCTTCAATTGGAACATTTTTAGTCTCGGGTAAAAGCACAGCAATGAAAAGGGTCATGATTGCCACAAAACCAGCAAAGAAAAAGAAAAGGCCAAACTTCAAGTGACAAAGCATGGTTAGGAAGACTTGAGCAATCATAAATGTGAAGAGCATGTTCACCGCAACATTTATAGCTGTACCTGCTGGTCGAACCTCAAGAGAGCATATTTCACTAGGCACCAACCAACCCAATGGTCCCCATGACCATGCAAATGCCGCAACATATGCACAAATAAAGAACAAGAGAAGGTCGGCTTCGCCTTTGGTAAACGATCCTTGTCCGGTTAATCCAAACTTTGACGCAATCAAGATTCCAATAATAACCTACAAATTATATACTAGTTATAGTCTATACATGAATAATTCCAAATATGTTTAATTCGAGTGTTATGTATCAAAATTTAAAAGAAACAAACTAGTTAATTTTTACCTGACAAATAAACATTTGTGAGCCACCCTCAAGAAATAGTAATCTTCTTCCAAATTTGTCTACTGTGAATACAGAAACAAGTGTAGCAACAACATTTACGCCACCACTAATAACCGCAGACATGAGGGAAGCATCATCACCAAAGCCTAAGATCTTAAAAAGGACGGGAGCGTAAAACATGATAACATTAATGCCGGTAAGTTGTTGGAAGAATGGAATGAAACTGACAAAAGTGAGTTGAGGTCTATATTCAGGTTGAGTAATGTTCTTCCATGGATGTTCCACCTTACTAGCTTCTTCACTAGCATCAACAAGATCTTGATATTCTTCATCAACATTTTCGGTTCCGCGGATCCTTTTCAACATAGCCTTTGCTTTTTCATGTTTGCCTCTTTCAATCAAGGAATTGGGTGTTTCACCTAAAAAAAGGGATCCTAGGCACAAAAGAATTGCTGGCACTGCTCCAAGACCCAAAGAGATTCTCCATCCATTTTTATGTTTGGAAGTACCATAATTGATCAAATTTGCGGCTAGAATACCAATTGTAATCATCATCTGGAAGCCAATGTTAAGTGCTCCTCTAATTTTTGCTGGAGCCATTTCAGACAAATAGACGGGTACCGACTGTTTAGACAATAGATAACAAAGATAAAAATTAGTTAATTTTATATTATTTTGTTTTTCCCAATATTAAGGAATTTTATTAAATATATACAAATTAACAAAAATTAGAGACGATTCTTACCTGATTGCAAAATCCCACACCGAATCCAAGAAGTAGACGACCAATTATTAACATTTCAACGTTAGCCGCTAATCCATTTAGTATTGCACCAATAAGAAAAAATAAGCCACCAAGAAACATCGAGGCCTTGCGTCCCATCATTCTTGTGATTGTGGAAGCAAAGAAAGAAGCTATCAATGCTGCAAGGTATAGGGAAGATGTGAATAGTGTTAAAATTTGATCATCAAATTTGCAATATTGACTTGTACTATGTGTTTCATCTTTCATTTTCTTATACACCCGTGGAAAGAATTTGATCAAGAATTCATCCATAGAAGTCACTCCTCCAGTAATACCAAGATCATAACCAAATAGAAGACCTCCCATTGCAGCTACAAAACATGTCATTAACACATATGGAGTCACTTTTCCCTCATACTGTTTTACTCCACTTGTCTCAACAAATGCTCCAGCTCCCATATTGATTCCTTTTTATTTAAGTCTTCCTACAAATTAAGAAAGAAAGACCCTACCACTTTGTTAATTTATGTTTCTTCTTGTTTCCTCTTTTGTCACTTAATAATGCAGTTTTCTGCTTTAATAGACACAAGCAATGGATTTTGGACGATTAATAAAAAAAGGTAATAACTAATAACTAAAAATAGGTTTTGATTATAACTCATCCACTAGCTAACTACTTTCTCTATTTAAGTGATGTGCATTGATAAATGTCATTTGCATTTGCTACAAAGTAGGGAGTCACATAAGTGTTTACCTCACAATTTCTATGAATGAGACTTGAGGTAGTGGTCTTTATGCTTTGACGTTTTCAATCAGTTTCCAATCTTTTCTTTCATAGTGCACTTGTAACTAAAAATTGTAATTCTGCGACTTGCCAAAGGTGAATCAATAGAACACGTGTGTATTATAGTTTTTGGCCATTTTCATTACTATATATTATTGTGTTAATTATTTAAATCAGCCCTACTATGTAGTGCGAATACTTGCATGCGAAATTTGATGAATACAATTGTTATAGTTTTTCTTATCTAATAATACAATTGGTATAAAAGTCCTACTTTCCACAATACACAGCGTGGTTGGTTAATATTAATTCTTAATAAAAATAATAATCATACAATACTCTCATTTATTGGAATACATGGTTGGTTGTAGTTAAAAGCAGTTTATTAACGTATTCTCATTGAATTTCGTCTTGCATTTCTTCGTACTACTAAGCATTATTCTATTTAAATATATTGGTTTTTGCTTTTGGGTTTGGGTCATCACACGGGCGGATATAGACATTTGGTACATGTGGAGCTAATATATGACAAACACTTGTTGTTTTTACCGACAAAAGGAAAGTCAACTTCAAAAGCTTATGAATCATAGCAAATGTGTTGCACTTGTTTTTTTCCACAAGTTTTGCACAAGATTGTTGATGAAAGGTCATCTTACGTTATTCTTAGCATGTTTTTCAGTCATTTTCAGTAGGTTTTAGCAGCAAAAATGAGGAGTATTATAACGATTGCCTATGATTTCGAGACTTTTGTAATGTTTTCTATATTTGAGTCTATAATTCTAGTTTTCCTGAAACATAGACATTTTAAGGGGTTTTTGAAGTAATTCACAAAGAAATCATGCAAATCGGCAAATCAAGAACATCTGAAGAATTGTGAAGACTTTGGGAAGACCAAGAATGAAGATTCAAGAGGCCTCGGGAGACTTTATAGTGGGAGGAATTATGTTCCCAAGTTCCGAGGCAAGTTATTTGAAGACGAAGACCTAAAAACGACAAAGATCGGAGAAACTGGGCCAAAAGAGCAATACCATGTGCCTTGGGCATCTTGCATGCGTCTTGGGCATTTCAAAATTCTAGGGGCACATGTGTCATTTTATGTGTTTTTGTGGGTTTAGCCCGCGTTTTTATCTCAAACCTAGTTAGAAACTCTCACTATAAATATCAGTCTTCCTCATTTAGAATTTCTCATTCAGAACTGTGGCAGTTCAAGAGGAAGACAATTTTTGAGCTTCAGGAGAGTTTCTATATTCTCCTTTATTTTCTAGGGTATGTTTTTATCTTTAGTAATTTATTTTTAGTTACTATGTGTAACTAAATCCTTTTAGGTAAGAGTTCTAAGATGAACCTCTGTTTATTTTTGTTGGATATTTATTAAATATAATGTCGTTTTATTTTATTTATCTTTTGTTCGTTATTAAGTTTTATTAGGAAATTCTTTAGTTTATTTTTGTAGTAGGTGCAACCTTAGATTAAATACTAAGGCGGTGACAGGGCCTAATATTGCTATCACTATATGGATGCTTATATCTTGATATTTATATCCTGATATTGATAATTATCTGTTTAGGAAGTAATTAGTTAGTAATTAGTGAAAGATACCGAAAGAGAGTTGACCCTAGTTGTAAGTACTTAGGAGATGACATTAATAAGACTGAGTAGTAACTCTGCTAAACCTAGGATGCAACTGGTTAGTAATTAAGGAAACAAGTATCTGCTTGGAGGAAATAAGTCGTAGCCTAATAGAATCGTTCTTTTAAAATACTTGGTAAGGTAGACGAGGTACGGCTACCCGTTTGTAGAACTACTAAGAGTGGAGAGAGGGTGTGTTATGAGTATCCTAAGATTCATATATGGGCTCACATAATGGAACCTTGGCCTTCATTGCCTTGGAAAAACTGGAACACCAATAGATATTGGACTGGTCTTGAATAACGAAATTGAAAGGTATTGGACTGGTCCTGAATATGAGTGTGTTATTTATAAAAAAAATAAAAAAATGGGCTGGGTTGGTGTCAGTATTGCTAATTCGTCCTTGTATAGTAATACAGGTCTAAAAGTCATGATCCAATTATTCTATGGACCGTCCAAAAGAAACACCCATTAAGAATATGACATAAAGTTCGAATAAACGCTACAAGTTACAGTTCACCGAGGTGACCACCTCTTGAAGCCACATGATGTAGGTCAAATCTAACCTCCAACACCACCTCAATATAAATAGCACATAAGAACGACGTTCAAGTAAGGGCAACAACCTTCTATTGCATACAAGAACCACTCATTTCCTAGTATGGAACTGATGCGCTCCACTACCCTAATCATAACAACCTTCAGGGTAGCAACCATGCCATTCCAATTTACAGGAACCTCACATTAACTGGATAGGTGCCCCTTACTATCTCTGATTTAGTTATATTAAACAAACTATCATATATGCACTAAGTTGTCTCTAATTACAATGGACCTGCTTGAATCAAATCATGTTTGGTTACTTCGATCATTCATATTAACCTCATAAGAAATTGGACTTATCTAGTGACAACCTAAGGAGAGTAGAAGATAGAACAGCAAATTAGTCTCACACCATATACATCATTATAAATAGGCTCGCCCCTAGGTATGTTCACCTAATACCATAAGTAATATCTCACTTCGCTACCTGTTAGCACCCAATGTTGCATGGGTGCAAAAGTGTATTTTACAGACACGCACCCTTCTTCTTGGAGGACAAGTTTATGAGAAGAAGGTGCATACGAATAAACAGAGCATATGGCCAGTAGCAGGGCCGACCTAATGCATTTTTAGGATTAAAGCAAATTTTAAATTAAAGCTTTTTAAGTGTGTTGAGGAAAGTTGGACATTAAATATGGGTATCACCCCGAGTTATAGTTTGAACATTGATTTGTCGGATTGTGAGAGTCTAACTCCATCTGTTAGACTCAACCTCATTAGTAGAAGAACTTTATTAAACCAAAATTAATTTGAATTACTAACATACATTGAAAATAAGATTTAATATATACATTAAAAGAATTTGACTTCCGAAAATATACTTAAAGTGAAAAAGGTTCGGGGCCCAAAAAGGCCTAAAAAAATTGGGACTTAAAGCCTTTGCTTTAGTGACAGCCCCCTTAAACCAGCCCTGCCTAGTCGCGATGATTCCAGTCACCAAAGAACGAAGAGCACCCCCTGCTTAGAAGGTACAACCCACTTGTTCATACAAAAGCATTGACGCCCATTATATGGCCTGATAAAACATATGTGGCCTCAAGATCCCATAAGCATGGATGTCACCAAAAGCAACACACTTTGCAGCCATCTCATTCTAAGGTTCTATCTTTCATTGTTATTAAGGTGAACTTCATATTTTTATCCATGATATCAAAATCATTATCACAAGGATTATGAATGAAGAGAATATGTTTTGTATTCTATCTAACGAACTATATATAGGCTATCAAATCAAATTGATTCATATAAGACGAGTGTGACGGAAGGGAATGCATGTCCAAGATATTGTTTTGAGCTTGACTATGCTCCTCTGTCAATTGAAACATGTAAATTGACATGGGAGTATGACGAAGTTCAAAAGAATATATTGAAATGCATTATTTTTTGTTACCGCTCATCTTATATGAAGTAATTTGCCATGAGGATTTGTATACCTCATTAGGTAGAATACAAAACATGTTCTCTCTATTCTTTTGAGTTTTCGAAAAGACTAGCAAATCTTTACACTAAGTGTAACGCCCTCTTTAATTATTTAATTATTTTTATAGAGTTTAGAGTCCACTTTGATGATTTATGTGATTTTATATGATTAGGTGATGTGTTGATATTTTATTGATAGACTTATTTTACTATTTACTAGAATAAGATGTGAAAATTAGAGTAAATAATATGTTGAAGGGTTGTTTTGTGAATTTAGAGAGTTTTGTGGAATTAAGAGAAATAAATAAGTTAAGGGGAAAAAGTAAGTTTTGGTGTGAGAAGAGAAATTAGGTTAAGATATAAAAAGGAAAACTAGGTTAGAATTGTACAGAAGGTACAATTCAGTTTTTGGGAGAAAAAGAGAGAAAGCAAGAGAGAAGAACAAGAGAGGCTGTTGCTCAATTTTCTAAGGTAAGGGTGAGCCTAGCATTACAATTTCATTAAACCTGTAATTCATGATTGTATTTAACAGATTATAGGGTTAGTTCATGAGAATTTGAGAATTTGGGAATTAGGTTAAAAGTGGTGAATTGATGATTAAATGATGAAAAATTGTTAGATTGATGTAGAAACTGTTTACAGACCTTAGATAATTCATATGATGATTTCTGGAATCAATGTTGGACCTTAAACCATGCGATTAGGCGGATTTTCGAGAAAATCTGCATTCTTCCCGAGCCCAGAAATTCATCCCCCGCCGTGGCGACATATGTCTAGCCCGGCGGAACAAGCCATAGCGAAAAATGTCTCGCCCGGCGGAGCTGGCCAGGCGACATATGTCTAGCCCGGCGGAGCCCGCCACAGCGACATATGTCTCGCCCGGCGGAGTTCGCCACGGCCACATATGTCCCGCCTGCGAGATACACGGTGAACAGTACCCTTGTTTCGTGACCTTGTGTCCTTTCGTATCGAGTTGTTGCGAGTTGATCCCCTGGATTAGAATTTAGTACTACTGTAATATTAAGACGACCTGTAGAGCTGTTAACTGATGCTTGACTTGTTATAGTAACCTATACATTAGTATATGTTTTCTTTGAATTATAAGAGATGATGTATGTGAATGCTTGTGATGATTCGTTGCTGCCATGTTGCTATGTTGTTAATAAATAAAAGCTGCATGTGTCGTCAAAGATTTATGATGTTATGGTCCAAACTATTGGAGTTCATTTGAGATGTCCAAGAGTTAAGAAGTTGAGTCCATGCATATGCATCCAGAGACGAGGGCTTATGCCCTAGGAGCTTTTGCTCAATAGCGACGAGGGCTTATGCCCTAGGAGTATTTTTATGCTCAATAGCGACGAGAGCTTATGCTCTAGGAGTATTTTTATGCTCAATGGCGACGAGGGCTTATGCCCTAAGAGTATATTTATACTCAATATGGTACCACATGCATGATTAAGATGCCTAAGTTGCATAAGTCGAGTCAAGGTTGCATTGTCGAGTCGAGGTCGCATTGTCGAGTCGGACTAAGATTGTTGATTAAGACGTTGATTTATGATGATGATTTATGATGATGATTTATGATGTTGATTAAGATTATGACGTTGATTATGATTAAGATGTTACTTGACTGCTGTTGTGATATTAAGATGATGAAATTATGCTGTTAAATATAACTGTTGAAATATATGTTTAATGTTTTTGTTTTGTGAATCTCACCCCTTCTACTGGAATTGCCGCCTCGTGGGCAAGTGCAGGTATTTAAGCTTTAGTTGCTGTTGCTGTTGTGAGTGGCTACCCTCACTGTGTCCTTAGGTGCTCTGATACGTAACGGGATGGGGACCTTTATAACCATTTTCTATTCCTTATGTATTACCTTGAACTGACATGAATAAGAGTAGTTTTGAGTTATGTTTAGACTTTTGAATTAGGCCTGCGAGCCAGAACTATTAAGCTAACTTGAATTTTATCCGCTGCGAAGTTTAAATTATTTTGACTAGAATAAATTATCATTTATTCCGTTTTTGAAGATTATAAGGAATGTAGCATTCCGTTTATGCGATACTCTGATTTAATTTATGAAATTTTTATGTTGGAAAAACGGGGTGTTACAATTGGTATCAGAGCAAGTCGGTCTGTCCGGCCAAGTAGTTGAGTCGTGTCTTGTTGAGTAACAGTTGTAATACTGTCTTATGTTCTGTTGATTGTCGTTGTGTTTCCTGAGTAATAGCTACGTTAATTATGTGTTCATATTTGATTGATTAACTTTAATGTGGTTTGTATGTTTTGTTTGAAGTTTCTATTTGGCTATATATAGTTTAAGATATTTAAACAATAATTGAATTCATTCTTTTGTGTGCTTGAATTTCGAGGACGAAATTCTTTTAAGGGGGGTAGAGTTGTAACGCCCTCTTTAATTATTTAATTATTTTTATAGAGTTTAAAGTCCACTTTGATGATTTATGTGATTTTATATGATTAGGTGATGTGTTGATATTTTATTGGTAGACTTATTTTACTATTTACTAGAATAAGATGTGAAAATTAGAGTAAATAATATGTTGAAGGGTTGTTTTGTGAATTTAGAGAGTTTTGTGGAATTAAGAGAAATAAATAAGTTAAGGGGAAAAAGTAAGTTTTGGTGTGAGAAGAGAAATTAGGTTAAGATATAAAAAGGAAAACTAGGTTAGAATTGTACAGAAGGTACAATTCAGTTTTTGGGAGAAAAAGGGAGAAAGCAGGAGAGAAGAACAAGAGAGGCTGCTGCTCAATTTTCTAAGGTAAGGGTGAGCTTAGCATTACAATTTCATTAAACCTGTAATTCATGATTGTATTTAACAGATTATAGGGTTAGTTCATGAGAATTTGAGAATTTGGGAATTAGGTTAAAAGTGGTGAATTGATGATTAAATGATGAAAAATTGTTAGATTGATGTAGAAACTGTTTACAGACCTTAGATAATTCATATGATGATTTCTGGAATCAATGTTGGACCTTAAACCATGCGATTAGGCGGATTTTCGAGAAAATCTGCATTCTTCCCGAGCCCAGAAATTCATCCCCCGTCGTGGCGACATATGTCTAGCCCGGCGGAGCCCGCCACAGCGACATATGTCTCGCCCGGCGGAGTTCGCCACGGCCACATATGTCCCGCCTGCGAGATACACGGTGAACAGTACCCTTGTTTCGTGACCTTGTGTCCTTTCGTATCGAGTTGTTGCGAGTTGATCCCCTGGATTAGAATTTAGTACTACTGTAATATTAAGACGACCTGTAGAGCTGTTAACTGATGCTTGACTTGTTATAGTAACCTATACATTAGTATATGTTTTCTTTGAATTATAAGAGATGATGTATGTGAATGCTTGTGATGATTCGTTGCTGCCATGTTGCTATGTTGTTAATAAATAAAAGCTGCATGTGTCGTCAAAGATTTATGATGTTATGGTCCAAACTATTGGAGTTCATTTGAGATGTCTAAGAGTTAAGAAGTTGAGTCCATGCATATGCATCCAGAGTCGAGGGCTTATGCCCTAGGAGTATTTTTATGCTCAATAGCGACGAGAGCTTATGCTCTAGGAGTATTTTTATGCTCAATAGCGACGAGGGCTTATGCTCTAGGAGTATATTTATACTCAATATGGTACCACATGCATGATTAAGATGTCTAAGTTGCATAAGTCGAGTCGAGGTCGCATTGTCGAGTCGGACTAAGATTGTTGATTAAGACGTTGATTTATGATGATGATTTATGATGATGATTTATGATGTTGATTAAGATTATGACGTTGATTATGATTAAGATGTTACTTGACTGCTGTTGTGATATTAAGATGATGAAATTATGCTGTTAAATATAACTGTTGAAATATATGTTTAATGTTTTTGTTTTGTGAATCTCACCCCTTCTGCTGGAATTGCCGCCTCGTGGGCAAGTGCAGGTATTTAAGCTTTAGTTGCTGTTGCTGTTGTGAGTGGCTACCCTCACTGTGTCCTTAGGTGCTCTGATACGTAACGGGATGGGGACCTTTATAACCATTTTCTATTCCTTACGTATTACCTTGAACTGACATGAATAAGAGTAGTTTTGAATTATGTTTAGACTTTTGAATTAGGCCTGCGAGCCAGAACTATTAAGCTAACTTGAATTTTATCCGCTGCGAAGTTTAAATTATTTTGACTAGAATAAATTATCATTTATTCCGTTTTTGAAGATTATAAGGAATGTAGCATTCCGTTTATGCGATACTCTGATTTAATTTATGAAATTTTTATGTTGGGAAAACGGGGTGTTACACTAAGCAAAGGACACTTCAATGCCCACATTTTAAGAAAACTACCTAAATTAAACTTAAATCCTACATCTTAATGATACAACATCCTTAGAGAGAATGTAATGTAAGACTTTCTTAATTGTGTTTATGTACTATAATTGTCTGATTTGAACGAAGATGAAATAAAACTATAAATTATCATATATGGTTTTTTGTTGGTTTGCATGCATATATACTTTTCTTTTGTCTTAAGTAGATGACATATTAAAGGAAATATGTTGGTTTGTGTTTTAGAATAGTGTGGGAGGAGATGTTGCTATTCTGGTGCAAATCAGAAAGCAACAATTGTTAACTGTTTTTGGGAGAGCGTCAGTTAACTGCCGTTGGGAGTGAGCGACAATTAACTGATGTTGGGAGTATTAAGGTAATTTTGGGGTGTTAATCAGCAAAAAATGATGTGAGATGATCAATTTTTCCGTTTATTTTATCCGTGAATATCCATTAAAGTATTTGTCACGTGACCGTTGCAGATTTTATCTACGAATTTCTGCCGGTGTAGATTCTTTTTCCACCATACTTTTGGTATATCATGTGCATAGCGTCAGGCGTAAACTCAATTGGTGTGAAATTTTTTCACACTCCTTATGTGAAAGTTTTTGATTTGCTTAAAAAATATCTTTAATTAGGATCCAATTAATTAGGAATAAAATGTATCTTGAAGAGTCAGCTTGAGTTTAACTCATCACACCTTATTTATTCACCTAAAAAATGTGAAGGCTAAATTGTTGTTTCTATCTCTCTGTCTCTTAATTATTTTTTTGGTATCGCATTTGTTCAAAATTAATAAAAAAATCCGTTTCAGTCATTTAATTTCATCTCCGTTACTCTTTTTGGCCCATTTCGTTAGTTTTAATTAAAAAATGTTAACTATAAACACGTGTCATTAAGTGTAAATTCTTATTATCTTCTTCCTTCATCACCTTGATAAACCTTCATCATCTACATTAAATTAATTCCAAAAAAAATTCATCATGTAACTTCATCAACTTCAATATCAAACCTAGAAAAATAATAAAACTCAAGAAACCAAAAATCCAATTTAAATATTAAATCCTTCAAGGTTTGTGAAACGGGAGATATCAATCTCACTCACACCGAGACCTATTACTCAGATTCTAAATACTCTTCATCAAATCAACAAATCATTCAATCTTTCCTCTTATGTGTTGAATCTCAAATTTAAAGTCTCCTTATTTGAATAATCCTTTGTTGAATCTCAAACCCAAATCTTCTCGTGTTTACAACCTCAATCTCTTCTTTTGAATTTTTGTAGGATACGTTTTTTCTGAAAGAATTTTTTTTTTTTTTTTTTTACGTTTGATAATAGCTTGGATCAGAACTTGTATCAAAACTTGAGAGTGGGAGAAAGAAGGAAATGATACGGCTGCCATAGATCTTTTCAAATCGTTTTCTATGGGACAAAGTAGATATGAAGAATATGAAAGAAAGAAAAAAGGTAGATACACATGTGAAATTTGAACATTGGATTTAAAATTGGATTATTGGTTTTAGGGTTTTGAATTTGGGGAAAATTGAATATTGAGTTTTCCAACGGTTTATGTTTTAACAAATAGATTAAACGGTTAAGATTAAAAATTAATGAGGTTTACGGTGGATCATCTATAATGTTAGTCTATCTAGGACATTGGGGGTTAACCCCTTGACGGAAGGGTCCGAAAAATATAACGCATATGAAATTAAAGGACTCAAATAGACTTTCTATTAATTATAGGACCAAAGCAATACCAAAAAATAATAATTAAAGGACGAAAAGAGCAATTTAGCCAAAATGTGAATTTCTAGCAACTATACTACTTGAAAAACAAAAATGCATCTTTAAGAAGTGAAATATGATAAGACTAATAAACTTATGAAATTAATGGTTTGATTAAGTTAATCGAGGGTAATTACAAAATTTTGGTGATAGTTAAAATTCTTATGTAAGTAATAGGAATATTGCATATCAAACTTGCCTAAAAAACAATAAAATCATTAATTTAGTCAAATCGTCTCATAGGTAGATTTACACACTTTTAAGTGTGAAGAAGTAGAAAATTTGAAATTCAAACCTCGACTTCTATACATAATTTCTTTGTAGCTATCAATTGAGCTACATTTACAAGACTTAAAATAATTTTTCTAATAATAATAAAATTGTCAAATCATTAATTGTTAATTTTTTTTGGATGAATTGTTATTTTTGTTTTTGAAATGTGTAACCAATAAACACAATAGTTCATCAATATATTGAAATCACCATATAATTTCTAATTATAAACGGTTAGCTAAAATCTTTAACCTTTAAATAATCCTTCAACGCTCATAATATCTCTCTTTTCTGACAAGACATATGTGACAATATGTAAATATATGACAATAATTTTTTTTATGACTTGGCAACCTAGTTAATTACACAAAAAACTTTTAATTTAATTTTAATTTTAATTAAATTAAAAAAAAAAAAGCGAGCAGTGGAGTGTAAGAAGAAGAGAAGAACAAAACACAACACCATTTCCAACTCCCAATTCAAATTCAAATTCCATTCACAAAGAAGAATCGAAACGAAAATGAGCGGTGCAAGATTATGCACATTACTCGAAGAACTAGGTTACGAAGGAACGACGAAATCAGGTTCAGATTCATTGGATCCAGATAGCTTCGAATGGCCATTTCAATACGAAGATACTCGACCGATTCTTCATTGGATCTGCTCCACTCTTCGTCCTTCCAATATTCTCTCCCTCTCTGAACTCTCTCAGTTTGTTACTCTCTTCATCTTCTTCGATTATTGCTATTTACACTCTCTTTTTTTCTATTGAAGTTTGTTGTAACTGTTTTTGTTGTTGTTGTTGTTAGGTATGAGCAGTTTAAGAATCAAGGTAAATTATTGGAAGGTGATGATTTGGATTTTGCGTTTGATAGTATATCGGCTTTTTCCGATACGACTGATAATCAGGAAGCGCTTTTTGGTCCTCATGAACCGCTTAATTTGAAGGATATCAAGTTAGTTTGTTTCTTACTCAATTCATTTCAATTTTTTTTTATTCTATTGTTTTAGGTTATATTATTGATGTTAAGTTTAATGCATCTCTATAACGTATTATAAAGAATTTACCTACGAAGCATTGACACTGATGCTTGACACGACACTGACACATTGACACCTCTCGAAGTTTAATAGGGTGTTTGCTTTCATGTTTAGTGCTTTTGGGGACTAAAAGCAATTTTACTTGAATGTACTATCTGTAGCTTTTAATTCTAGAATTGATTTTGATACTCAAATTTATAATTCAACTCACTTTTACATGAGTGTATCCAAACACAAATCACTTTATCCGTAACTCATTTTAGTTAGAATGAATTTTACATAATCAATCCCCTCAAAATCAATTCTTGTCGAAGTAGAACCAAACATACACTAAGAGTTAAGAAAATGACAAAATTGAATGGAATTGCATGTGTCGGTGTTGTGTTGATGAAGGAAACGGACATAGGACACACCTTCGATCAGAAGTGTTGGTAGAGAAATTTATTAATAATCTTAGTAAATTTCTCTATATGATGGTGAATTTTGTTAAATTTGTATCGGAGTGTAATACTATCAACGTAATTTTATCTCTTCTCTATATTAAAGAAAAAAAACGACTTTATGAGTAGAATGCTTTTAAGAAAAACAAAAAATGACTTAATGATGTCGAACGATTTTACTAAGCTGGTCTTATTAACTATTTTACTAAGCATAGCAGATACGAAGATGTTGTGTTGGATGTGTGGTAAGGCTAGACATGATAGGATTAGAAATGGCAACATTAGAGAGTTGCAGTAGCACCTATCGTAGAAAAGATGGTGGAAAATAGGCTTGGGTGGTTTGGGCATGTAGAGAGGATTCCTGTAGATTTTTTAGTAAGTAGAGTAGATCACATGTAGAGTAGTCAAATCACTAGAGGCAGTCAACAAGAGGAAGACCTTGAAAAACTACAAGAACAGTTATTAAGAAAGATCAAGAGATTAATGAGTTGGATAGAGATATGATAGAACAACATGTTGTTGTTTGATCCATGTAGCTGTCCTCACTTAGTGGGATAAGACTTGGTTGTTGTCGTTGTGGCCTTATTGTTATAAATGCACAGTGAAACATAGAAATGCCACTTAATATGATTTTGTCAATATGAAGTGGTAGGAGTTATTACACTTACATTCATCATTTTACCTTGTAAAATCATGTTTTACATTTGTTACGGAATAAAATTTGAAGATATGTTTTGTCTTCAGGGAAGAAACTTTGACTTATAAAACTGAAGCTGCCGATTTGCAAAGACAGCTAAGGCAACTTCAATCTCAGTTCGACATGCTTTCTAGCCAGGCTTCAACATTGACACAAGGAAGGCGAGCACGTGTTGGCGCGACTTCTGTTGTTAACGGACACCTCACAGCAGTTGATGACAGCCTTTCTGGAAGAAATTTACAGGTGCTTCTACAATGTCTTAATAATTGTCACATCGCATGCTATTAATGAAGATGGATGTATTCTATCATGTTTTTGTTGTTGTGGCAATGAATAATTTCGTTTACTTTGGTAAGCAACTTTGATACTGAATTTGCATTCACGATGTTGTATTGTTGAGTTTTTCAATATAGAAATGATACATTTTGTAGCAAAGCAATCAATTAAAGAATATTTTAGAGGATCATTTGCAGGCTTGGGTAACAAAATGACCTTGATATCATTATAGAGATGTCTGACCACCGTTTAATACCATCTTTCTATTAAATTTCCAGAATGGTTGCTCAGATGTTACCCCTTTATTTGTTTTTCTGCTATGCGCTTATGCCTAAAAATTATCTTGCTAATGTCACTAACTATTTTATCAAGCACCAGTGATTTTTAGTTCATTTTTTGTACTGTGCATTGTGTTGTCTGCATTTCAGCGTCATTGAAGTATGGTCTCGTGGTGGTATCTTCTTATTAAATTCCTTTTGTTGATCAGATGAATGCAGTTCTCGGAAGAATTGCTTCCACAGCAGAGGAATTGGCTCATTACCATTCAGGAGATGGTAATATTTCCTTAACTTGCAGCTGCTCTATTTCATTCTTCTTTTTATTTTTATTTTTGTTTGCCATTGAATGCTGGCTGATTTCATCTTTCTTCTGACGAGTTTTGCTACTTTGAAATGCAGAAGATGGCATATATTTGGCTTACTCAGACTTCAGCCAATTTTTGCTTGGAGATTCATCTTGTCTAAAAGAGCTAAATCAGTGGTTTGCTAAGCAACTAGACACAGTACGTGGATAAAACACCTTTTTTTCTTTAGTTTCTTTTCACTGTTTTTCTTAGGATTGATAATTTGTATGCAAAAGCAAAGAAATTATTATTCATTCTGCCAAATTAACAATAAAATTATGTTTGAAGTACGAGTAGGTCAGCCTGCTGACTAAGGTTGCTGCCTGTGACATGGTAGTCATGGAAACAGCCTCTCCACTCATGGTGGACAGGCTTCGTAGGTATGCCCTTCCTACACCCCATAATGGCGGGAACGCCATGCACTTGTCCTCCTTTTTTGTAGGTTCTCTTCATCCAGTTGCCATGGATTACTGTATAGCATTTTCTGATTGTTGGTTTACATTTGCTGAAGTTACATATATTATCTTGGGTTCCCCCTCTACTTTTACCTTTTGGGTATCTACAAATTCAACAACTACAACCAAGCCTTGTCCCACTAAGTAGGGTTGGCTACATGCATAAACGACGCTGTAGTGGTCTATCAAAAACCATGTCTTTCTCTAAACGGCTACATGAATCTACAAATTATTCCAATAAACTGCGCATTAGATCTTAGACTTGGAAAATCTGGGTGGTAGTATTTAAGAGATAATGTCTACTGACACTATTTTCAAGGAGTGTGAGTTCGATTTTGACCTGTTGTAGGACACAACTCCCATTTAAGTTGCACCTTATAGGCATGAATTAAGTGGCTCTTGTACTTTGTAGTGATGTTGAAAATTCAGAATCATGTTTATGTTAAACTGCTTTTATGGCATGTTAGACTTGTGATTCTAGACTACAAGTGTTTAATTTTAATTTTAATAAGTATCTGTTTTGTCCAAGACCTGAGGGTTGCGGGTTACTTAGTCTTGGACAGGGTTGAGACCTGACTAAGTGCAGCAGTGTGGTGGAGCCGGGGAAACCTACTTGCAAAGGTACTCCAGTACTCAAGTTATGATTTGTAGAAGGTTACTTGCAGCTGACTTGACTGCATTAGTTGTTAAGATGCATACCTTAATGGCTTACCCTATATGTACAAGAGGTTTCAGTGAGCCATGTTGATAGGATCTTAGATCTCAGTCAAAAATAGTTACAACTCGTACGGAATGCCTATCTAGTTTTCCTTTGGGACTTATCTAGTTTCCCATTCAAAACAGTAATCTCCCTATGTTATAATAATTTATATGTTTCCTTCCTGATATTTTTATCCTATCAAAAATTAAGAAGAAAGAAAACTTGTCTTCCATGGTCAACACTGTAAGATCATAAAAGTTGATATACTCAAATCATTTATAAATTTTAATGGACTTGTTTCCCCTTCTAAGGCTCTAACTATCGATTCATCAGCGCTTTTTTCTTACTGTATTATCAATTGATCTGGACCCATATTAAAATGCTGTTTTGTTGAAAATTCTGTCTATTTTCTTATTGAAATACCAACAAAGGGTTCATGCTTAAATTTGGCTGTGTTGATATGTTTTACCTGGATGTTGTTACTTTTTCCTTTATCCAATATTATGTAAATTTAAATATTGAGATCTGACAATGAGATTATTAATACAAACCATGTTTCAAGCTTTGGATTATTATTGTTCTTGCTGAACTCAGCCAGTCTAGAACAATCTAGAATGGAAAAAAAAAGTAGGGAAGAGGGAAACACGGAATAGAAGATATTATATATGTTGGTTTTTAACCTTAATGGACTTACGATAAAAAGGTTAGTTACTGTAAGTCCTGATGCATATATTTGATTATGACTAAGGATATACTATTATAGTCCCTCTGTCCCACAATAAGGGTCATACTTGCTCCTTTCACACAAATTAAGGAAAGACTATAAATGAAAGAAAGAGAATAGTAAATTTACCAAATTATCCTACTTAAGCATTGGTGTATTCATCACTATCATAAATACCAAGTGGAATGTAATGACTTGAGATTGATGCACATGGTATTAATTAAAGGTTACAATTGGAAAAAAGTAATTAGTATTACATTAGAAATGACATTCTGTTTAGTAGATTTTTTTAATGATATTTTAATCTTTTTATCAATGTACTATCTGTTTAGCTTGAATTTTTCTAATTACACCCCATGTATTCCTGGTTACATCCAAAAATGACAAAATTACCCTTAAATAAAATGTAATTTTCAAATGTACATACTTAAACTCAGTTTAAGTAGGTCATGTAAACTTAGTTTAAGTAGTGCACATAGTAAAAGTTAAATTTTCCTTTAACCCGTGTTTAATGATTCTACGTAATCTTATTTTAAGTATGTACATGTAAACTCAGTTTAAATAGGTTCCAGTAAACTCAGTTTAAGTAAGTTCATGCAAACTTACTTTACATGAACCTACTTAAACTGATTTTAAGTTAACCTCAACAATGTAAATTAAACGTGTTGCACCATCGATTAACAATTGTTTTACGGTGCATAACATATCAACGTTGAACAACAAGAAAAAAATCGAAACTCTAGCATCATTGAAAAAGAAGAAGAAATTCATTTACTTATATGCAATCAAATAATTATGAAAGATGTTTTGATTCACTCTTTAATCTTCTATAGAGATTGATTGCACATCATGATTGTTTGTGGGTGAAATTTTGGAGTGACAATGAATGAAATTAAGGTTTTAAGAAAATTAATATAAAAGGGCAATTTTGGTATTATCGTAAACTTTTAAGTTAATTTGGGTGTAACCAGAAATACATGGAGTGTGAATAAAAAAATTCGTTTAGGTTTTGTGCCCTTTCATGATTTTTATTTCCTTAATTTCAATGTTAGGGTCCATTTCGACTTGTTGCTGAGGAGGGGAAATCTAAATGCTCTTGGGTAAATCTTGATGACGTCTCAAGTAATTATGTTAGAGGTATACTTTGGCTTCTTACAATTCACTATTACTTTGCAATTTTCATCATCCTCAACACACTAGTTTTATTTTTATCTATTAAGACTTGCAAGTTGCAATTCTTATTTGGATCTTTCAGCTTCCTCACTGGCAGTGAACATGAGATTTTTAATTTATTCTCATCGATATAAATATATGTTATTGTATATACGATTATTACTTTTTTACTTATGCAAAAAATAGTTATCACAGGGATTCATTTATATTTTATTTACTTATTTGTGGCTCTAATGAAATGGTACGGGCAAAGATTTCTTAAATATTCAGGCATTCAATATCATACACATCATAAAGCTGCATTTGAATTAAAGTCGCTCCTAAAGTGTCTGGAAACTGGACAAAACTGAAGCTCATAACAAATCTATCTTTAACTCAGTCTGCTTAAATAAAAAAGTTATGCACCCACGGTGTGGCTTATGCAAATTAATTCTTATACACACACATATCCGAACGAACTGGGCATAATGTTAACTTGGCTTTTTTTGTGTGGTTAAACAGATTTAGAAAAATCTCATCATCAACGTGTGTCTGAGTTGCAAAGGCTTCGTTCAATGTATGTGCTTCTTTCCGATATCATTGCAGCTAGCCTGCTTCAGTAATTTGTGGATTTATCTATAAGAACAAGCTCTCTATTCTTCCTCCAAATGTTAGGGTGTCACCCCGTATTAGCCTCAGCCTCCAATGATATTATCACCAAAGTTGTGCTTAAAAAATTTAACTGTTACCATAATAGTAGTCCTCTAGTTATTTCCACCAAGTTAGTCCCTTTAAGACACAAAGTTGTCCCCCAATTTGTCCTTTTGTGTCACTATTTTAGTCATTTGGATGGATGAATTTGGTGACAATTGTGTATATTTGAAGGACTAATTTGGTGAAAAGTTTCAAGAAGGACCTACATAGTGGCACTTTAATTTTTGAGCCTTTGAGGTACTAGTTTGTTGAAAAGTCCTTTAGAGGCTAGTGTAGCAATGCCATGATATTTAGAGGACCAAATTGAGAACTCTTGATTTAACATGTACCAAGTTGTACAGCTATGTGTGTGTGTGTGTGTGTGTGTTATCAGCGGCTAATCTATTTCTTAAAAATGTTAGCTAGTGTAGTTATCTATATTTGTTAAATATGGCGGGCATGTCTTATGAATAAATTATTAATTCATTTGAGGAATCGACCCACACTTTCCAGACCTATCACCCATGCCTTGGTTATGAGAAGAATAAGTAACATGTAAACTTATCTTAGGAGATAATCTAAGCTACTCTAAGGGTATATTATTTTCCAGACCTATCACCCATGCCTTGGTTATGAGAAGAATAAGTAACATGTAAACTTATCTTAGGAGATAATCTAAGCTACTCTAAGGGTATATTTGGTTGTGAGAAGAAAGTGAGAAGAGTGAAAAGGTAAGAAAGAGTGTGAGAGGAGAGAAAGAGATGAGAAATCAAGTAGAAATGATGTATTCTTTGGTCCAAGATAAATAGAAGAAAGAGAGAAATGCTATTATTTTTTAAAAGACGAGCATGTCCTTTCATGAATTTTTTTTCCCCTTAATTTCAATGTTAGGGTCCATTTCGAACTTGGTTTGTCACTTTCCTTCTTTATGAAGTAGTTAAGGCGGTTGCTTGACATGAGATTCTGTCCTTTGACATTAGATTGTGGGTATCATGTGATTAGCCCTATTGTTTCCGGAACACCGTTTGTAGTTATCTCATGACGTTCCTTTTAAAGACATACACACACATCTTGTACTAATTAATTTACTTGATTTAATTAGACTGGATGCTAGGCCGGATCCTGTAGCTGCTGGCACAGTGTTGACTGCATAGCTTTGTAACTTTAAAAGTATAAAGTTCGAATTCCCATTGAGGAATGTATGACTTAGTGCCTTTGCCATTCCCCTAAATAGATAATGATACCCCCCTCCCATATTTTAGAAATTTTTTGAGATCCCACCAATCTCTTAGTTTTTAATTTTATTGTCTTTAAATCATGACAGATTCGGAATAAGTGAAAGACAATGGGTGGAAGCACAAGTTGAGAATGCCAAGCAGCAGGCCATTTTAACGACGCTTAAATCACAAGTATCATCAGATGAAGCTCACATTCATCTTGACCACCATTCTCTTAGGTAATTTGCCTCTAATTTTATCTTTGATGTCAATATGTTCTCTATAGTGCTTTAATGCTTCCTGGGTCTTAGATTTGCAATTTCCGTCCTCCTTTATGATCATTTTTTCAAGACACCTGCCGACCTTTTTCACTGTGTTTTAGTAACCCTTATAGCTCCATTTGTGACCCCCTTTTATGTAAAGGAACAAAAATGCATATGAATTATTAGTTTGCAAAAGCAACTTTCTGTCAAGGAATTCTTTTATTTTTTAAACCTTGTTGTGAAATCATATCATATGATATGTTTAGGACATTTTGAATTGAAAGGTGAACTTCCAAATTGTTTTGACTGCAAATGCTTTTTATTTTTTAAGTTGCAATGCCAGATTGTTATATGTAATCATGTCATTTGGTGCAATGTTCAGGAGAAAGCATTCTGAATTGAAAGGAGAACTTTCAAATCTTTATAACCATGAAGAGAAACTGCTTTCAGAGGTTTGTTACTACATGGCTTTTGTTCAATGCTTGCGCACCTTCTCATTTATAGCATTGGTTTTTTTCCATTAAAAAGGATTGTATTATTTTGCTTAAAAATAATTGGCAAATTGGCAAATTAGCAATTTGAGTTATATACTATGTGTAATCAAAGGCATTGCAGTCTCCATTTTTCAAAACTTTAAAGCTTAAGTTTTTGCTTTAATATGTTATTTAGAAAGTCTGTCCTTTTAGCCACATTGTTATGGGTTGGCATAAATACTAGTCTACTGTGAACTTTATTCTGCTGATGCCCATTTTCCTCTTCAAATCCAAAACAAAGGTTGTTAGGAACCCAGAAAAGGGAAATGAGAAATTGATAGAAACAATTGAAGGAAATAAACGATCCTATATGATGGTGGGAATAGGAGAAAGAGTTCTCCATCAAGGGTTTCCATTTTAAACCAAACTGCACTGTTTTTCCAAACAATCACTCTACCCTGCATCCCCTTGTTTATTATGTAACTGACTCCATGTATCTAACCCGCAAACTGCTCTTACTGTTGCTAATTCATTTCTGCCTGTCTTCTAGCTTGACAACTGCACCACTAGATAGGGGCATTACACCTTAGAACTACTCCTTGGTATGTTAGCTTGACATCTGATGGCCTACGTTCAGTTTCATCAAAATATGAAGGGACAACAAATACCTTGAACATAAGGAAGGCTAAAGTTATTCAAGAAATTAGTGTTTCACTTCATCAATTAACCAAATGACCTAAATGTTTGAGCTGTTGAGCAAGGAATAAACAACGTGGCTTATCTCGTTGACTTAAATTAATTAAGTAATTCATGGCATTTTTTTTATTGAGATCCAATATTGACTTTAACTTATGGAGATAATGGAATAATTGGAAATATATAATCAGATGTAGCAGAAGTCGTTCATTGGAGATTAAGAAGATAGGAATGACTAATTATTTCCTAGGGCCTATGGGTGCTAAAATATCCTACCATTTATGATTATATTTGTTATCATATTCTCTCTTTCATTTGAATACTTTTCTCCCTTATTCAGACTATTCCAGAATTGTGTTGGGAACTAGCTCAACTTCAAGACACCTACATTTTACAAGGTTTTTTTTATGATGTCTCAATTTCTATTGTTTTATATATATATATATATATATATATATATATATATTTGGTTTTAGAAGACTCTTGGTACAGATTTAGAAATGCTCATATATTTTAACTTGTAGGTGATTATGATTTGAAGGTCATGCGCCAAGAGTACTACATTAACCGGCAGAAAGCAGTATGTTTAGCTACTTATGTTGATTTTGTATGTTTATGGACATGACCTTGAAGTCTGGGATATGTTGATTAGGTTCATGTGTACATGCTACAACTTGAGATATTTCCTTGCTAAGACTTGAGAGTTACTTGACAATTAGTTGCATTATTTTGACGCATGAGTTTTACATTTGAAATGCATGAATTGTTGAATGCACATAGTTTTACATGAGAAATTAAAACTAGGCAGTACATTTCTTGCTCTCGTCCCCTATATCTGCATTTCAGAAAGTCTGTTTCGGTAAAAGCCTGTCAGTAATCAAGAATAATTGTTTGAATTTTAGTTAGTTTTGATTAGATTATTTGAAATTACTCCAAGATTATTTGAATTAGTGATTCAAGTTCGTATTCTTCTTCAAACTCTAATCTCACATCTTATAAACTCATTCATAATTTATCTTATTTTTCACTAAATTTTTTACATCTAAACTTCTCATTATTTCATATTCCAACTCCATCATAACCTCCAGAAATATATGGGTTAAAAATGAGAATTTAGGGTTTTACGTAAAAGAAAATTGTCAGCAAAATTAGATTTTCTTAAATACTAAAAATAGAGACTTGATTGGTTTTTAAAAACTCGGGGTTCTTAAATGGAACATAGTTTCCAAACTAGAGGTGCTTAAAAATGAAATTAAGCCGATCATTTATGTATTGTCCAATTACCTAGAATTATTTTCTGTTTCACAATGGTTTTAAATGATCTATAACCGTCAATTTTGTGTACCTGTAATTAACCTTTGGTAATAAACACTCATTTCTGGTGGCAGTTCATAAACCATCTCATCAATCTGCTTGCCAGGCATCAGTTCTTAAAGATAGCCTGCCAGTTGGAAAAGAAGCACATGCTTGGCGCATATTATTTGCTTCAGCTTATTGAATCTGAGCTGCAAGCATACTTTTCTGCAACAGATGGTCGAGTGGTATAATTTCTTACCATTTTCCATTGCACTTTTTCTTTAGTTCTCTTGTCATTGTTTTCTTTACATTTTTTTTTGTTGCTTTGGTACTCATTCTAGTTCAATTTCTATATTCACCCCTTCCTTTCTAACCTATCCGACTATATTTTTTTTCACGTGTACGTATGGAGAGAATGGTGTTCTTTAAGAAGGCTTTATAAAAAAATATGTTAATTAAAATTATGCATCCATGTATTTTGCATTTTGGCTAATCCAATGTAAGAGTGAAAGCTTGTTAGTTGCACTTGAAAATCTTTGTAGGTAACATAAATAGATCGAAGATGGCATTATAATGCCATAATAAGTAACGTTTAATAAACAAACTCTACCTTTTGTCCTTTTTCCACTTATGTCCTTGGATATACCTCCCAAAGATATCTTCTATCTTGGCATTCCTTTTATTTCCTTTCATCATCCCTAGTTTCAAAATCTTACAGTTTACCATTTAACTACTTTTATCTTTTGAACTTTATTTGATGATTTGCAGGGTCGTTGTCTGGCTCTTATCCAAGCTGCATCTGATGGTCAAGAACAAGGGGGAGTACATGATAGTGATCACTTTTTGCATGCTATTAGAGACCTACTGAAAATTTATTCAAGTAGGGATTCACTTATGAAATTATTTTGATTTGTTCAAATTATAATGAACTTACAGACTACTAATTGTCCTTTTTTTTTACTTTACCTTTTTCCCAGATACTCAAGCCGCACTGTCGACATATGTATCAGCACCAGGCATTGTCCAGCAAATATCAGCTCTTCATTCAGATTTGATGACGCTTCAGTCGGACCTTGATAATTCTCTTCCTGAAGAACGAAATAGGTGTATTAATGAACTGTAAGTTTTTTGGTGAAGATTGATGAACTTTTTGTTATGATATCTTTTTTGGGTTACCGATTCAAATGCTTTAATGGCCTGGTGTAATTAAATTGCTGTTTTGGATGCCAAAAGTTAATCTTCGTATTGTAATCACATGGGTGTAAATCAAAGTCACCTAACATTTATCTGCATTGTATTAGACATTCTCTCTTTCTTGATCAACTGCATTACTATCAAATTGGGAGAGCCTATGTCCTAATTGTTTCCTATTTACAATTATATTTGATGGTTTTGCATGTTTTAAGTGACATAGCTTTGGCTCTTTTTTCCCATAATAGTCAAGTGTTGAGTGACTTTTTCTTCATGGTTTAATATATAATAAAACTGTGAAAGTATTAATCTTAAAAATAAAAAACTGGGAAAGTATTCACGTCAATTTTCAATACAGGTGCAACCTTATTCAAAGTATGCAGCAATTGCTCTTTGCATCTTCAACAACCGCACAGCCAATACTGACCCCTCGGGTATGAATCTCATATTTGCATTCATGGCTTCATGATACCATTATTAACTGTTTTCTCTATGGTTTTGGTTGTGTAAGTTGATTGATCCCTTATTCCTAAGACATCTACTACAAGGTGGGGAAGTAGAGAATCAAGGCTGGTAAGTTGATTGATTCACCTGCAGCATAGTGGATCGCCTATGTAGTAGTGAGTTCAGGTCGGGGTTAGTGAGATCAACATAAAAATAAGGGAGTGGGAGTTTGGCATGACAGTGCGTGAATGCCTCAAGGCCCTTTGGGCAGAGAGAGGTTGACTGACCCTCAAAGACTCACAGATGTCTATATCTTTAATTTTCTATTTTCAGTGTAATCTAGATTTTCCCCTAGTAAGGAGATACATTCTGTTGTTCCATATTGCTATTAAATTAGTACCTCAGTTTCTTTTGCTTATTACTCAAGGGTAAGAATGGTATTACTCAGAACAATACCCATATAACTTGCTTTTCCTTACTGTAGACTTTAAATATCTAAACGCCATTTGTCGAGAATATCACGGGCTGGCTTGAGTTTGTATTCAAGCTTTCATATATTAATGTATGAAGGGGAATATAGTTCAATTAAAGGGGGGAAATGATGGCAGGGGAAAGCTCTATTGGAGAAACTTTAGAAGACCTGTCACTAAATGGGTTCATCTAAAATTTGATTTTTTAGTAGAGTTTAGCGACATCAAGTGATTCAATTGAACCAACTCCACCTAGTGGGATAAGTGCTTACTGTTATTATTGCAGGGCTATTTAAGTTTTTGGCACCTTTTGTCTGTGTTGTGATTTGACTTTTGTCTTGTTCTATGTCTGAATTAGCCGTTGATGAAAGAGCTCGATGAGATGGAAAAGATTAACACAAAGCTCTCTCTTGCCGTGGAAGATGTGACTCTAGAGCATGTCAAGAAAAATGAGGTAATGTGGCTTTAAGGTTTAGTTTCATCTGATTTGTTCTGCACAATTGCATACCACAAAACCTTTTTGTAGACATCAAGGGTTTTCATTCAAAATGGTGTATGGTTGCAAGCCAAAAAAATTGCCATAACAAAATGGCGGATGGCTTATGGTGAAAGCATGCCGACTATAATAAAAAAATTATATATGAAGTATAATAACAAAACTAATGACATTTTGCCAGGCGCTGTCATCTACATGGCTCTGCTGTGGCTGCTTTTTATTAACACTGTTTTCATCATTTGTGGGTTTGAAAATCTGAGCCTTTCATCAAGCTGTCTAATCAATAATTTCCCTTTGTTGATGATTTCTCGGAAGTAGTCTTGTTTATTTGGCTGGTTCTAATTGATCTGGTTCTTGTGAATACTAATGATTTGTTTAAGGAATAAATGAAATTTATTTTCTCCATGATATTGAACTGCGCCTTTATTTTCAATGCAAAGGGATGTGTATGCCTTGCTTTTATGTAATATTCTACAATTGACACCCCCACATAATTTACAAAGATTCTGAACATTTTCCTATATGTGAACTGAAGCTTGATTTTCATTGTCATCCAGATTATAAAACACCATCAACAAGAAATTGAACTTCAACGGCGTGTTTTTGTAGACTTCTTTTGCAATCCAGAACGGTTGATGAGCCAAGTTAGAGAACTGACTGCAAGGGTCAGAGCTTTGCAAATTTCCCAGCAATCATAAGTACTCTTTATTTTCCATCCTCTTTTTCTTTTTCCTTTAAACTTGTTTTTTCGTTCCCCCACGTATATCATCTCCATATCCGAGTGTGCAGCGCGCTATCCTGATTCTTGCTTGCATGTGTTTTAACATTGAATATGTATTCGCTAACTTGTGTATATTGTATTAGAAAAACTATACTACAGCTGCCTTCTTCACCTTTGCTCTATCTTTCTCACCGTTTGATATCAGTTAACAAGTTAACTTAGAACTCTGTTGTAAATTGAAAGAAAACAAGGAACTCTTCTTGTGGACTTAACTGATGTGAGATGTTTTAACTCCTGGAATTGAGAAAGTGAGTGTGGCTTTTGGACAGAAATAGTGGATACCATTCTCATCATTACATGATATTCTGTTGTTTGTAGAGTAGCATGTGTTCATGCTTGTTTGGTTTTGATTTATTAAGTCAGTCTGTTTTATTTTTCTAAAGCTACTTCGTAAGATTTTGATTGAAAGTTGCTTTGAATATAAATTAATCTATTTCAGACACACTACATTTGATCTGCGGAAATATTTTAGATTTTTGTAAATTCATTTCAATTTTTCAGAAATCATATTTTAAGAAAAGATCAGTATGTTAACCTGTGACAGAAGAATTTGCTTTGAGAACTTGCCAGTAATACTTAAATAATAAATTTTGTGTTTAGTACTATGTTCTCAGGATAAATATTGGTGATAAATAAGATATTGATATAGTCAATATTATTTAATCATTTAGCTGCAATATTTACTATAAAGTTATCAATAAAACAAGACTGTCTTTTTTATATGCCTGTAATAAGGTATGATTAATAACACTAGGGATATGCTGGTGCGCTAAGGTGTCACTATCATATTATATATGCTACATTTGTTAAATATGTTACAATTTCATTGCTACTGCTCCTGGACAGATGTAAAGCAAGTCTTCAATTTCTGAGAAATCTTGTTCCCCCCTAAGGCCTTAGCATAGAAAGATCACTGATCTCAAAATTATTCATTGTAGGATTGGTGGTATTGTTAGTGACATTCTTCATCTTTTTGATTTTCTTGAGTGTCCTTCAAAGAACACTGTTCCTTCTCTTTACTTTTACCCCATAGGAGCATATACATGCCAGAAATAACCAAGACTGATCCTACAACACTGCTTATTGCAGATAGGAAGGTATTAGGGAAAATGCAATAAAAAAAGTGGAAAAGTAAGAGTGATAACTAGAACTAACCTTCCTAGATAAATTTCCTCTTGTAATATATAAAGATCAAGCACAGCCACAAACATCTGTATAAGTGGGGTAAATGCTGCTGTAAAAACTGGGCCCTTTTGTTTGACACACCATGCCATTGCCACATAGCACAAGCCTGATCCCACCAGCCCCTATGAAAGCAAATTTTAGTGTAAAACTTCGTACTCATAATTTAGGTTTGTTAAATCTTCTACAACTGTTGATTGATATGCTTATTTAAATTTATAACTAGCAGATATCTTAATTTGAAAAGAAATTTTCACAATGATGTTATATATATAAAGAGTATTCTTACTGAGTATACAACAGTCATTATTTGTAGCTTTCCTCTGAGAATCCATTTGGCATTGTTTCCATGGATGATGAAATTTAATATTGCGGATTGAATGGCAGCAAAGAGTGAGATAATGGCTGTGCTAGAGTATCGATATGGATACTTTTTGCCAACCCTTTCTTGTATAAGAAACCATGAAGACCAGAAAATGCAACCTACTGTCAGAAATATTGAACCCATAATCCATTTCTTTAAACTGGAGGCTGGTTCTGGTGTTGTGCCTTTGCCTGCTATGTTGTGGGATTGTGGGTTGATTATGGGCATTCCTTTATAAAAGATCAATACCAAAGCTCCACCAATACACACAAAAGTTCCTAAGATTTTGGCTTTAGCACTCTTGCTTTTCATGCTCATTTTTTCCATCCTATGAATATAAAGCCAAATGAAAATAGTTATTGTGAGACAAGTTCCATTAAAATTATAACAGGACATTATTTAAGGTTTATATTCTGAATTATGATAAGTATTTTGTTTTCGCTTTTTTACTCCATCCCTTCTTTGACTTTTCATATTTTCCAATCGTTCAAAATTCTAATTTTTCTAGTTGTTTTTGAAAAAAAGAATAATAATCAAAATGAATGATTAGACTAGTACTCCCTCCATCCCTAACTATACACACCAATTGAAAGATAAAATTTGCCCTTAAATATAAGTCTCTTTCAAGTTCCTAAATGCATTTTTTTTCAAACATAACCTTAATCGATACTACGACTACTTTATCGATACACTATTCAAAGGGTAATTTAGTCATATCATTACACAATGTATAAGTTAATGACACTACTAACTTTTTTTAATATTTGTAAAAAATGTCAATGAGTGCTTATAAAAATGGTCAGAGGTGGTATTTAGTAATGTTACATAACATCAAAATGTGATATCTTTTGATACTTATTCCTGCTTCTATCATCTTTTAATCCTATTCTTGCAAATTCTAATAAAAAATAATTCAATAATTATCGTTGAATTAAATCTGCAATGACATAATTTTATTTTTTATCAGGAGTGCATAAAATAGGAGAAATACTTGTGTAGTCTTAAACCCAAATCAAAATTATTTAGATGCATATTTACAAAATACACATAATTTAAATATTTTAAAATTATATATTATTTAATTATTTTTTCTTTCATATATTTTACAGTCATGTGATTTTGCACAAATGAGTTTTATTTATGTTTGTGAGCAAGCAAATTTATCTCATCAAATAGTCAAGTAAGTGCTTATCATATTTATATTATATTTTATCATAGTAAGTGCCCATTTCCCATCTTGTTCATTATTTATCGTACTTACCCCATTGGCAGTGCCAAAATGAAGGTAAAAACAGGCACCGTATTGAGGAATGCAGATGCGAATGTTGCTGATGTATATTTAAGTCCAACAAGATAGAGATATTGGGTGAGTGTCGCTCTGAAATACATTCATAAAATCGTAATTTAGTGGCCACTACTTCAAACAAGTTCAATATATACCTAGCTAACAAAATCAAACAACATTTGAGTTTATAAGTAGTTAGTATTTCACAATGTAGTAAACCATTATTTGAATTCTTGTTATGAGAGATAAGCTTAAATCTATGTTGACTACTCGAATTTGATTTAGATGTGTGAAGTAAAAAAAAGTATTGATGTATGTTTACAAGTTTTAGTTTAATTGACAAAAATGTCAAAATTGTTAGGTTAAATGTCATGAAATACATTCATACGTGTCAGTTTCTAATGACTATTATCAATGTATAGCTAGTATTTGGTTGGAAGAGTACTTACCCTACAAGAGCACTAAAGAAAAGCAGACATATAATATGACCATTTATCCTGCTTTCCCTGTAAAATATAAAATTATTAAAAAAAAACAAACTAGAACATCATCAAATCTTATCTTATCCTTTACAAATGTAAGTGCTAAAATGCAAGAGAGTGAGTTTTTCATGTCTATAACTCTATTGATGTATTAAGTAAGTGGGGGGTCGTATTATAAAAAATAGTGAGTATCGATAGAGATACTAAACACAATTTTAATTTGATAAAATTATGTGAAATTTCAAATATACAAATATACATTTCCAAAATGCAAATTCGTCCCTGCTAAAACAAGCTTGATTAAAAAAGAAAGTCTCCTTCTAAATGATAGTAGTATACATAGCCAAAGGCACAAATAATAAAGAGAATTAAAATATGCACCTTTCAAAGATGCAAGCAATAGGTGCCAAACAAATAGCTGAAATTGCCTGTCGATATGTTAAAATGGTTAAATGGTCCATTCCTTCATTAAGAATCTTCTTCAGAAATATATTGACAAAAGCTAAAGCTAAATTAACAAGAATCATAATCAAAACTGGCTTCCACATCATAACTTTATATTTCTCTTTATTTGTAAATATAAATATGTAGAGCTTTGAAAATAAGCTGGGATGGCCAATATGTTCTTCAATATATATATAGAGAGAGATGAATTAACCTCCCAAAGAAGAGAGGGGAACAAACATATATATTCCTTCCCAAGTATTTTCGAGTTTATTAATTCTTGGTGGGAATTTAATTACATGTCATTTCACATTCGTCAGCATCACTTTGATTGACCTCATGCCACCCAAAATTGGGAATTTACAGCATAAGCTTTTATTTATAAAATTGTAAGTCTACTAGTCTAATGCTGTTTATATATTTAATGCAAGGTGAAATATAATGGGGTGGAGAGGAAAGGAATAAGTTACTGTTTGTTTTACTGTTTAAATAATTTCAAAATGGAATGAAGAAAATTGGTTTGATCTCATTTCCCCAAATTATATAGAGAGAAAAGACAGTAGCATGAAATACATTAATTTTTTTTTTGTTGTTGTCAAAAGCATGAAATATATTAATATATTATGTTACATTCAATTTTATTTAAAACAATTCAAAAGAGGAACATATGATGATTCGGTTCAATTCATGAGATATTTGAGTAGTAGAGTAATAAAGTGGTCATGAGTGATTCAATTTGACTCTACTTTAGTTATTTTTTAACTAATCGTTTATTTATTTCATCTCATTCCAATAATTAAAAGCACAATATCCTTGAAAAGAAAATTAAAGTAGAGTCAGACGATTTCATCTTAATTTTAAAAATATTTTTTCTCACTCATAAAATTTAATTTATGTCTCTAATATAGTGATTAACTTTTATGTGTAAAACTTCCCTATATAAAATACATTTGATTGTAAAACTGCTTAACTTTAAGAATTCACGATTTATCATAGTCACAAATGATGTGGGAACACATCACTAAATTACACATTATATTTTTCGTCAATAGATGTGTAAGTATTTTAAAGAGGAAATCTCTGGTTTGGTCCTTAAAATGGCAAGGGTAAGTCATTTTAGTCAACAATTTATAAATAGACAAAATCATTTTTAAATCTATAAGATGTCAATCAATTTAGCTCTTATCGTATATCTTTATGTTGTACTGACATGACACGTATAATAATAATAATACGTAGGTGGCACTTCATATACATGCCGCATATGTGATAGATCATAGGAACATTTTCGGGTTTCTTCTCCGTCCAAAATAAAAATAAAATTGGGTAAGAAAATGATGGAAGGCTTGTTGGTAAGTTGATTTTGGATTAGATTATATAGCTCAAATTTGATGCAGTATTGAGAATTTAGTTAAGATATTGTTGCTTTTGCTTCTGACCTTGTGTTGTGACAGTGAAATATATTTGTTTCAATTTGGCCCCTATGACGTGTCGCTGCGTATATGGAGTTCAATTAAACACTTAAGTTTTAAGTTTGTGCAATGTAGAAGAGCTAAATTTATTGACGTCTTTACTATTTGTTTTTAATATTTTGGTCTATTCATAAATTTTAATGACTAAAATTAACAACCCTTATAATTTTAGGGACTAATTATCAACCCTTATAAAATTGAATTTTATAATATACTTTAAAATCAATATTATTTTAATATAATGAACCTCTATAAAATTGATACCAAGCAATTATAAATGACTTTTATAACTCCTTTCACAACATTTCCACCTTAAATTTATATAAACGTTATATTTTTGCTGTTTTTATTGAGTTAACACATGTAATTTTTTTTAATGCGTGTAAATTATAAACGGTTTTTATATAAAATTTTGATTAAAATTATAATTTTTCGGTAAACTACTATTAAAAGATGAGTTTGTTGTTTTTGTGCAAATCACATTAATTTTTTTAAAAAAACAAATCTTAAAGGGGATTCAATGTCATCCTATATGCATCGATGATATATAATTTTTTGGTGCAAATTAACCTAAACATGTGATCCAAACAATTATTATCTTCTTTTTTTTGGATAAATAACCTAGTAGATAAAACTTAAATGTGGAGAGGTTAGGTGTTTGCGATTTGAACCCCAACCTCAACCTCTACATATAAATATAATATATAATATATCTATAAGCTGAGCTAATTAAGTCCACAAGGATAATTATTATATTCTTTTGTTTTTTTAATAATATTATCTTCTTTTGTTATAACGTTAATGTTTTTGAATTGTAACTATTTTATCAACGGTCCTTTTTATTCATTAGAAAGCTAATCTTATTAGTTTTTCTTTTTAAAGTGACGTTTTTGAATCGTAACTATTTTATCAACAGCGCTTTTATGCATTAAAAAGTTAAACATATTAATTTTTTTATATATAAAATATATTCAACAATCTAAAATTGATATTTTCTACCACAATATTTAAATACCATTTATGTTAAAAAAGTATGATAAGTTTGGAAAACGTGGAAATTCTGAACTCAACCGTTTTCCAGAAAAGATTTTCTCCATCAAAAAAGGGATACCCACTAGTGTGAATGAGTTCCTTTTTCATGCCTATTTCCTACTATTGACATGTGTACTTTTAGGGTATGTGAGGGTGGGATGACTTGGGAAAAGGGAGAAAGTGTAAAGAACAAAATTCTTTGTGATGGGAGGATTTTGAAGGTTTCATTTTTCTTCCTCATTCTAACTAAACAAAATGTATTTAAGGGATGAGTTTGAAAGATTTTGGAAGGTTTACATATGTTTCTTCAATCTCCCAAATAAACCCTTACCTTCCATAATGGTGGTCAATTTATAAATAAAAGTGGTTAAGTAAGTTTCGTCCGTACACATCATTTATTTATATTTATATTTATTAGTGATAATATTTAATAAGCACTGAATTACTCCATCAAATACCATTAAAACAATTATTAAATAAATTATAATAACTTGATACCCTTATATTTTCAAAGTAATTTATTTATTAAATCATATTGAATCATGTAGAGACCTAGACTTCAAAGAGAAGAGAGGGCATTTATACAAGTAATGATATCTCCTAGAATTAAAATCATGTAGAGAAATAAAGTTATGAAATAAAATAATATTATTATATTTTATTGGGCTATCTTTTTTAAAATAGATTTGTCGATTAAAAGAAAATACTCAACTCTATCTTTTTCTTATAAGCATATCTCAAATCTATCTATCTATCTATTAATGGATAGGGCTTCCTTTTAAGTAAAGTAACTCGTGAGAATGCTCTTAATTTCTTCCTGTCATAACTTCTTCCCATCGATCATTCAAATTTAACTTCTCAATTTGAACTTTTGTGAAATCCTCTTTGCTTAATAGCCATATACTTCAATTAATATGGGGTTTTGGAGAACGGAACCAAATGCATGAACTTATATATATATATATATATATATATATATATATATATATATATATATATATATATATATTGTTCTATGCCTATTAATCAAATGTGTTTTCCTTAAAACATGTGATTCATACATATTGTTTACTTTAAGTCAAGCTAAATTATTAGAACCATAAAATCACACCCTCTTTTGAACGATCGTGATATAAAATAATTGGGCAAGTGGCTTTAAGCATCATTAGAAAGTAGAGACAGAAATGACACGTTCTCCATTTTGTTAGAATATAATCTTTTGAATTGCTATTTTAAGTAATTATTTATTAACTAGTTCTATTATTGGCAAGGACAATATATATGTCAAGTCTTAGTAAAAGGGGAGAGAAGATGATAGAAAAATTAAGCATGCTCATCATGGTCAATTCATGAAGCAGTCATTAGGTGTTTCAATAATCTTTTGGAATATCATTTCAAAACAGTTTTCAGCACTTAGAAATGTTATTCTCACTCTTTGAACTAGAAAATATTCCGGAGTAGCTAAGTAATTTTTATAGTTTTTTATGAATTAACCATCTAATTCTAACAAGGAAAAAGGGACTTTAGATAATAATTTGAAGTTCGATCATAAAATAAATAAAGTCTGACTAATAATTATTTTAATTAAAACTTGAACTCGAATTCTTCTAAATAAATAATCTTTGATTGAAGGTTATTAATTATTTGATGAACTCAATCAATTGATGGTTGGGGTTTGAACCCCAATCTTACATATATCATGTATTGTCCTTATGAGCTGAGAACTAAGCTAAATTCACGAGGACAATTTTTATGATTTATATAACATAGTAGGATTTCCTTAATAAATTTGCTTAGCTCAAAAATAGCATATTTTAGTGCATTCACACTCCATTTTCAAGTTAGTTACTTTAATTAGATCTTACTATAGAACGAAACACCACAAAAGTTGGGGAATTGATGAAAAAGACCTTTTTCATTTCTTTTCCTTCGAATATAGGACTAAAATCCATTTTGAAATGAGATATTTTTAAATAGAATCAGCAATATGTACAACTTTGAACCAAAATAGCCAGATAGCTTGAGTGTTTGAATTTTTCATGTCTTTTAACTTTTGATCATGTATTAAACATATATTTTGGGGAACTATTAAAGATACCTGCACACCTTTTAAATGTAACTCAATTATTTATAAAAAAAATAGTTTTATACCTCTTTATCATCTCAAACTCTATACTATAAATAAATTTTAACTTTAACTTATAGGAAACAAACTTGCCGTTTACCGTAAGCATTATTCAAGTTTGTGGTGCATATAGAATCCAAAACAATGGAGATTTATAATCAAGAGGTAGTAGTTTCGGATTTCATCCGGCACTAGTCTATTTTTTTAAAGATGTCTTTGTTCGTGTGGAGGTTATTGCGTAACAGAGTCCCAACAAGAGATAATATATTCAAACGTCACATATTATTTCACAGGATGATCAACTGTGTTAATTAGTGGGCGTTGTCACATTGAGAATGTGTCTCACCTTTTTATAGATTGTCCGTTTTTTTTTTTTTGTGATAAGGCTAAATTTGATTGATGACGGGATTATGCATGCAAGGCGCTCAAAACCGTGGTTGGAAAGAAAAATACAACTAAATGCCGCATATATACGCAACATCACAACACCAATTAAAAAACAACCCACAACCTAACCAAGGGCCTCGAACAATGAGGCTGGAATATACATGAAAATAACAGGCATAGCACCGCCTCAAAAACGAAAACCCAACACTCCAAACAGTGCAATTCCAACAAAAACAGGCGCTGCACAGACACACCCCTGCAGCAGAGCTCGCTAGCAGCACCAAGCAAGTTCACAGAACGTGCAGGAGCAAACCAAAACAGCAAAAAAACCTCCCCCAACAGCAACGATGAAACAGCCCAAGAACACACCTGAACAACTGTCCCCCAATTCTGCCACCCTACCTCCTTCCCTCCCTACCGAGACACCGAATTGGATCCCAACACCACTCGTAGAATAGGCACACCAGAAGCTTCGTCCTACTCAAAATCCACCTCCAAGATTGCACTTTAATCTCCTCCACTACCTCCTCCACCTTGTATATTTTCTGGTTAAATATGTTATCATTCCGGACTTTCCACAAGACCCATAAAGTAGCAAGCCATACAAGCCAACGACCTTATAGATTATCCGTTGATTGGCTCCTTATAGTAAAAGTGTGTTATTTGAACAATCATGTATGAGACAACCTAAATTAACAAAGAAAAATAGATATTAACACGCAAAATAAACAATATAGAGAAAGTAAAAACATAACATAAGTATGAAAGAGAATGTTGTCACAAAAATTGTCACAATGGTTATACTAATATCATTTCTCTTATGGTATGATGTGTGTCGTTGCTTAGACATTGTTTCAGCTAGATCATTTAGTTCAGTTTGGTAACATTGACGGCACTTCAAGAACAAAACGTTACATTTTAGTTATGATATTTTGTGCTTGCATTTGGATTATCTGAAAGGATAAGAGTAGCAGTGTTTTTCAAACAAACCAGTCACCAATCTTCGAGTTATAGATAGTGTCAGGCTTCTATTTTTATGGTGGTTAAAACAAACCAGCCGCCAATCTTCGAGTTATAGATAGTGTCACTGTCAAGCTTTTATCTTTCTGGTGGTTAAGATCACATTTGAGTAACTTTGCTTTAGATTATTATAGTTGATGTTTTGTCGAGCATGTGCATTGGTTAATTGTATAACTCCTTTTTGTTTCTCTGCCATTGCGTTTTTTTGTAAATGTTGTAAACTTTGGCTTTTTTTTAGGCACGCCTTGTGCTTGAGTTTGGTAATTTAATTCATTTTGCCTTCTTAAAAAAAAAAAAGTTTCTGGTGTTTATTTATGAAAATACACTATATATACCTCAAACTTTAAATATCATAAATTTAAGAAAATATTTCATAGCAATTTTAAGCTTTATAAGGTACCAAGGTATGTTTAATAACTATTGTGAAATAACTGCCTTGTGAAATTTAAGAAAGCTATATATTTGTTAAATTGTGAAATATTTAAGAAAATATTTGTGAAATATTTCATAGCAATTCAAGAAAATATTTCATATTAAAAAAATCCATTTAAAAGCTATATATTTGTTAAATTGTGAAATATTTAAAAGGTACCAAGGTATGTTTAATAACTGCCTTGTTTTTTTTTTCAAAAATAAAATTGCCTATTTTTTTTTTTTTTTTTTTACAAAAGATGTAGTTATAGTTTGATGCTGGAGTATTAATGAACCTCTGGTCTACTCTGAGCCGGTAATACATCAAGTGGACCTATGACGAGGAGTCTTACCTGGGATCAACAAGACTATATCCTTAAAAAAAACAAGGCTATATACCCACCTCACCTAAAAAAACGAAGGTTACTAAACTTATATACGTTGTATTGAATGAAAAGGGCCATTGATGTTCCATAAGTTTTAACTCAACTAGTAAAAATATCAAAATTATTAGTCCGTACGTCATGACTGTAATTCGAACTTAATACCTCCACGTCATGTGTGTGAGTTTATTATGATTTTACCATCTCGTTATCTAAATAAAAAGACTAAATAATCCTCCCAAACTAAACAACGCATTCACATCGATCCTCGTAGCAATAATTATACATGTACTACTTTTTTTTTTTATATAAATTCTAGTTGAATTTAAAATTATCCTTGCAAAACGGGTACTCGTTTAAATAAAGTTGTCACTCAAATTCTATCAGTTTTGATGGTATTTTTTGATCAATCAGTTGTGATGGTATAACTTTTAATCTTTTATTAAAATTCGTAGGTTTAAATTGAGAAAATGAAAGATAGACAGAATGTTTTTTTATACGATGGATTAATTGATTGAAATCCATGCTCAAACCACTTATAAAAACCATGCATCCTCAAATAGTCCCATTTGAAAAAAAAACATCACATTGACTTGGAAATGTTTAGTCTGAGGTGTGGTTTATTTCGAGCATTTTTTCTTCTTCTTATCGAGAAATTAGTTTCAATCACTTAATAAAGGAGTTTTCCCTCAAAAAAAGGAGCTCGTAAATAACATAAAATAAAGGATATCAATTATTATTACAATAAAAAGTTTCAATAGTAAAAAATAAAATATTTTATAGACTAAATTATATCAAGATTCCTTTAAGTTTTACGTTTATAACAAATTTGTTCTTTAAGTTATTTTTTGTCCTATATCATTCTTTTAAATTTACAAACATATGTAAAGTCACCTTTCTCTTAAAGTGACACAAAAATAATGAGTTGGCTATAAGTGTGTGACATGGCATGGAGGAGGTTCAAACCGCAGTGTTTTGTGTACCTAACGTGTCTAGCTTCATCTTCCTCATCCTTTCAAATCATTTCCCCCAAATCCTAACTTTGTATTTATTCATACCAGATGTTGAACTTCTCAAATCAATGGATTCCAAGCGCGTAAATGGTTCGAATTCGATTGCATATTACAAAAAACACATATTGATGGTTTGAATCAATTTACCGTTGAGCAATATGTGTTTTAAGAAAAGCAAAAGGGTAAGTTTGCACACATTTGTAAACTTAAATGATTGATATGAGATAAAAACAACTTAAAAGACTAATTTATTACAAACATGAAACTTAAACGACCTCTAGTGTAATTTAATTTATTTTATATTATGAACTATCGATATGACATACTACATATAATTAAAATACCAAGTAAAAATAAGGGGTGTAGGTACTATAGGGATGGTCAAGCGGGTCGGCCCGCTACGGTCTAAACCCGCTTAAAATGGGACGAGACAAGTCAAATTAGGTGAATTTGTTCAAAATCTCACTCCTTTATGTTTTGTGGTGGACAGACGAGTTGGCGGGTCGGCCCGCCAAACAAAAAACTTTTTTCTTTGAGAATTTTTTTTTTAATGCATTTTTTTTACAACTTAATTGTTATAAAAAAAACTATGTTGCTTTTATCATAAAAATATATAAAAGAATAAGCATCAAATAATTTTTCGTAAAAGCAAGATAATTAATAAATTTTCGAACTCAATATCATACTTAATAGCAAAATAAGGATGGATTTGCAAGTTGATAAAATAAATCGATACAATACAAATTCAAAGTCACTAAAAACAAAAATGATGAATTTACGAACAAACTCACGACATCCATGTTAATAACCTAAGAAGACAATGTACACATTTATGCAAATATGATCATATTCAATTATCCGAAATAGTTATGTATCTAGATCTGGAACGTTGACGATGCCAAAGTCACTAATTGGACTACACTTGATCAAAATTAATCTTTCAACATGAATGAAATTAACATTGCTCTACGACAGAAAATAAGAAACATGTCACATAAAGACGAGAAATCACAAAAACATACGAAAATATGTTTAAATCAATTATTTAAATGAAAATGATATAACGGTGTACATTGTTTCTTTATTTAAGGGAAACAGTACACATTGTTACACTCTGCATTTTTGATGCACTTTATATACCAAGTTTTATTTGTACTTAGTATTCTTTTGTTTTTATATTTTAGATATTGTTTGTAGATAGTTTTTTTGTGTACATAGTTGATACTATCAATTTGGCACCCCGTCATGCAATCAAGCAATAACCATCACTCACCTAACAGCATCCCTTTCCCTTTGGAATCACGTTGCCTAAATTTTAGTACACCATATTTCTTCACTCAAAAAACCCAACTACATGTTTTAGAAAATATTCTTCTATTCAACTACCTAGTATACTTCAGATAGAAACATAATTCCTCATTGAAAGAAATTTTGCTTAGAAAATTGCAAACACAAAGTATATTAATGTAGCCACAATGTTGTTTTAATGCCACCAAATTCATTTACATATCTAAAATAAAAAAAACAAAATTGTCTTAACCCTCGGGTTCCTAATTCCTATAGAAAATAAACTCTAATAATCTGAAGTTCGGCCAGAAAATGAGTAAAATCTGACTAAATATGGTTCTGTTTCGAACTTAGATTCTTCTGAATGATTTTTCTGTAACCCTTCCGCTTCTAATTTCTATGAAAAAGAGATTCTGTTAATCAGGAGTTCGGCTGAGAGATAAGTAAAGTATGCCTAAATCTTGTTCTAATCAGGATTCCAACTCAAATTCTCCCCAACCATTTGTCATTAGCTGAATTTCATTAGCCACTTGATTACAATCAATTGGTTTTAAAAAAATTGATTAGTTGGTCTTTCTTCATCCTATTCAAAACTTAAACTTGAATACCCCAACCAACAACAATATCCATAACATTCTTATTTATACGATCAACTTTTGATTTAATTCACAACATAGAACCATATAATGATGAATAGCCTTATCTGGCTCCCAAAAAACCCAACATTCCAACCTGGATGGGACCTAGAAGAAATTCATGCCACATTTTTCAAATGCATAAGTTGGCAAATGGAAGAAACAATGGATACAATCAATTGTCCTTACCATTATGTATGTGACAAAACTTACCCTCCAAATTATCATCTTTCCATTGATATCTTAGTCCTACTCTTCACAACAATTTCTTATTTTTTGACTCTTTTCATTTTGATAATGAATATTATCTCAAGAAAAGGAACAATATTTTTTAGTCTATCAAAAAGATTTTTTTTACCATCTGGTCCAATATCTCTTCCACTTATAATCTTAATCTTTGCAAAGGGAAATCAAATCAACACAATTTTTCCACTTACTTGTATTGGTCCAGCAATTCTTCTATTGGTTCTAATTTCTGCATTGTCCTTTGATAATGAAGCTGATTATAAGGATATTCAGTACACATTTTTTGCAGCATCAACAGTTTCTGGAATTTTGCATGCAAGTTTATATTTGGATTCAATTGTGTTACCTTACTATACCGGTTTCGATGCGTTGATGTCGTCGACACTTTCAGGTGAATGTGCAACATGTGTGTGTAGGAAAGAAGCTTTGGTTGTTGGAGGGAAACTAGTAAAGTACAAAGGTTGGTCAATGACAACATTTTTTGTTGTTAGTGTTCTTTGTTTGAGGATTATATGTAAAATCTTTGGAGAAAATGTGGGGAAATTTGTGTCCATGATTAAAGTGTTGATGGAAAGGTTTAGTTGGATTTTGATAAGTTTGGATTGTGTTTATTTGATTGCAAAGTCACCACCAGAAAGAGTTATGTTGAGAGTTGTTGCTTTTGGTGGCATATTTCTTTTGATTTTGCTTCATGTTCTCAAAGAGGCATGTAGTCAAATTTGTGCAAGGGCTTATGTGGCGGAATTGGTGTCAATGTCAACACCAATAGCATAAAAAAAAACATGTAATATCAAAACGATGGTTTTAAATTGCAGTCTGCAATATAAAGAGTTTTGAGGTATTTGCAAACAGAATCACAACTACAATTTCGATCGCACCATTCACTGTTGTCCGTTTCATAGCGTAACCGCGATGACAATTTAGAAAAAACGATGAAGAAAGTCAAAATGGATTTAAGGATATCAATAGCTTATTTTTGTTGTAACTTGTAAATTAATCCTAAGCTGTTGTTTTAGATGCTATTGACATTCTTTCTTTTATGCAAACTAAGTCTTTGTTTTTTTCTACACATAATTTTGTTTGCTTTTGTACATCACATATATATGACACAAGTCAGCTTTTATAAGTCAGTCTTTATTTTTCTAAATATTTGACATATTATTTTTGTATATTATAATTAAATGAAATAAAAAGAAAAAGCAGCAAAGCGTGCTAACATAATGGAGGTGGCCATAAGAATGTGTGATGAACAAAGTCATAGCTTAAATGTGGTGATAACATAAGGGTCTTGCACTTTTGGGGTTTTGTATTAATCTGGTCCAATGTTATTTAGAGGGTCTTGATGAAAGGACTGCATGTATTTGTTCCAAAAACCTTGTCGTCAAGATTGTGATTAAGAAGACATCCTCCATCCTAGAACATTATTTGGAATGTAAGTGTAACCTCAAAGGTAAGTGTAACCTTTCCTTAAAATAAATACACCTCAAAGGCAAGTGTAACCTTTTCCTTAAAATATAATTGAGTATTCAATGATAAAGTCAGCTTCATATTCTAACACATCATTATTAACAAGTTAGTGGAATAGTTAAATAGATTAAGACAAAGAAATATTTCAAACGTGACACTTAATATGAAAAAGATGAAGTAAATTTGTACACAAATACGTATGTTCAACTATTTTAGAGTCAAGGAAAAGAAACTCGTCAAACTCAGAATACATAGTGGAAATGAATAACATTAGAATGATTGCAATTTGCATGTAATGAATCTAGATGATTGTTCTTTTGGCCTTCCATAAATTCTTAAACCATTCCACAGATAACTTTCAAATAGTATTTTTTGTGTTTTTAAAGACTTTGAAAAATAAGTTGTTTTTCAAGATAAAGAGTTGTTGTTCACACTTCTTTGAGGGCTGAAAAACATCATTAAATGACGCAAATGATTTGGCGGCAGTTAACTGCCGAAGTAAAGAATCAGCGACAGTTAACTGCCGAAGTCCCTTCGGCAGCAAATTACCGATAATTTGTGTTATAAGAAGGAGTATACAAAATTCCATTGTTCCGGATTTGACTTCCATAAGTGCGATTTTCATCAAGATTAAGCCATTCCAAGTCAATTACAAACACAAAATCAAGTAAGTGCTTTGAATCCTATTGCATTGGTTTTTTTTATTTTTATTGAATTGTTAGATTTTTTGGAATTTTTTTGACATATTTATGTTTTGTTGATTTTAGATTTTATGATGATTTGTTAGATGTTGTTTAGAGTATAATTGATTGAATTGTGTTAGAAAATGTTAGAAATTGATAGAAATTGTTAGAAATCGTTAGGTATTGTTAGAAATTGTAAAAAAGTTAGGAATTTGTGGTAGAATTTTTTATCCGATGTTTGCATTGTGTAGATATGTCTCAGAAACAGGGCGATGCTGCTCAATTAAAAAAATAGGGTGAGAAGAAGAAAGCTAAATCGAATGTGACATGACACGGAATCGAATGCAATGGTTCCGTTAAAAAATAGGGTGATGCTGCTCTTTTTTATTTTTATGTAATGCTTGAGTTTGGAACATCTTATGCCCAACTTTTCTCTTTGATCACATATGCCCAACTCCTTTTATATAAAACATTTTGACTCACAAATATAATTTGATAAACGTGATTTTGATGGTGACTAACCAACTAAATTATTTTCATGGCACTAAAATAACTATCAATAGATAGATTTGGTAAAGTACATCAATCCATGCCAATATAAATTGTTATTTGAAATCCCTTTGTGATACTTTATAAATGTCGAAATGTGAGAAGAAAATATGATTAAATTTACTTTATTCAATAGTATCATTGTAGTCTTTATTCAAATGTTATACATAATACATTTAACCATGTCGACGACTGATAGTCAATTTAAAGCTTATATATGAAACTCAAAACAAACCCGTGCATCGCACGGGTCGGGGTCTAGTTGTTTATAAAAATCATACTAATTTTTTTTTACATTTTATTGTAAAAAATAATGAAAATTTTCTATTATGAGTACTAAAAATTCAGAAAATTTTTATTTTATTTTGTTGACGTTTTTGGTAAATAAGAATTAATTATAGATGGTACAAAACAATTTTTCTCTTCAAAAAATAACATCTTTAACTGTTAATTTATTGATTTGGTATACCAATACACTAAGATTTTTGGGTGTACCATAGAATTTACCATATAGTTTATGGTAGTAGGAACGAAAGCTGACGTCAGTAAATCCACTTTCAAGCGGCATTGATAGAATAACAACCGTTTATATTCTAAAATTAAATATTTAGTAATAATATTCCCTAAAAAAATAAAATTAGGAACAATATGTTATCTTAGAGGGAAAAACGAATTTGATTAACAGTTTTTTTGTTTTTATCGAGTGGAAAAAACAAGACAAAAACAAAGAAAATGTCTACATTCCCTAACACAAAAAAAATGAAAATGACAACACTCTTAAGGACATTACTCACATAGCATCGCGCAAGAGCTCACTAGAGAGAATGACAGGAATATGTGTATGTAAGTGGAGGCAATTTATGTCTATGGAGACTATTAAAGAGTTCCACACTTGATAAGAGATGATGTAAATATGTGTTTATAAGTGTAGATAATCTTGACTTTACAAAAGTTTTGTGAAGTTGTGTTAGACCCCACATATTCTAAGATGATATAAGGGTCTCAAGATCCATTAGACCACCATTATATCAATACACTAAGTTTAATATTAAATGTTGGACGTGAAAAAATGTGTTAAAAAGTTTTACATTAAAATAGTTTCACGTTACCTTTATGATGCCAAGTCCACCTATATAATCAAGTTTTACATTGAAAAAGTGTGTTAAATAGATGATTGTTGTTTCATTTATTTAGCATCAAACTAAATAGGCATGTCATCCATATGCAATGAATATTTTAGATATTGATATAGAAAGGTCTCTTTCTATATTATTATTTTTGTGTGGATTACACAAATAAATGAATGTTGTAAAAGTATAATGATATAAATTTATTGAAATAACTCATTTAGTAAACTTTCTTGGGGTGTTTTATTATAGAAATCAAGGGTTTATTATGTTTTTCATTAAATAATTATAAAATGAGTGAAACGAACAAACATAGGCGAGTGCTTATTGTGGATGTTCTGAGGTCCCTTGAATAAAAAAAATTGAACTAGCTTTTTTAAAAATAAATAAATCAAAGAAAGTTTCTTTTTTTTAGTACATGATTCAAATCAAAACTTGCATCTGATTCTCTTTTGTGTTCTTGTTACATCTTGATCTGATTTCATTCAATTAATCCTTGAGACCTCTTAACGTGACATTAATGTACTCAACCTTGAACATCTGAGAATTTCTACCGTTGAAGCGTATGCAAACACTAAACAAATCGGTCATTGTTTCAAACCTACACCATAAAAAATTAAACAATCAATGGAAAACTCTTTCAAACATTTCATCAAACACTTGAAGTGCAAATTATACATAAACTCTAAAAATCATAACTATAACATAAACATGCAAAAAAAAAAATAACAAAATTAATCAACTTATATCTACTCTTAAAATGAATCATACACTCTTACTTGTAAATCTAATAAAAAACTAAAATAAAAAAATTATAAATTTTAAGTTAACCTTAAAGTCATAACTATAACAAGTTTATGCAAATATTTTAACAAAATTAATACACTTACATCTACTCTAAAAATGAATCATAGTATCTAAATCTACTCAAAAACTAAAATTATAGGAGAAAAAAAAACATAACAACAAAATTTACATCAACCTAAAACTAAAACTATATATAAAAAAAAAACTTATAACAACTAAAATGTATGTTAATAACACTATGATTACTTATTTGTGATTTTGTTTAATAAATTTGGTTGGGATTTTGAGAGAAATTTGAGAGTAATAATGGATGGGAGAGCTTCTGCCAGAACTTGTATCAGGATCACATCGGTACTTAACTGCCGATCGATCCCGCGATAGTTAACTACTGCCGATTCTTTACGCTATTGGCCGTTAACTGCCACTGGTTCTTTACTCATCGGCAGTTAACTGCCGCTGGGACATTTTGTTCATTATGTGGTATTTTTCAGTCTTATATGATGTGTCAACACCAAATTTCTAAAGAGCTAGTATTAATGTCAGAAGAGCGGCCATTACGAATCTAACAAAAAGTAGTGGAGTGAGCAAAAGTGTGGACAATCCAGTGTCAAAGTCTCTAGCCCTTACTTTGGGCTCTAATTGTGATATGTTAGGCCCAAACAATGTTAGCCATTAAAGGTTGAAAATTGATTTTCTCACATGGTTTTTTATTAAAAACACATGACAAATACGATTTTGCTCCTAACGGTTGTTAATTACCGCTGCATCTTACCGACTGTAGTTAACTACTGTTGAGTCAGCTGCAGTTGGCTCAACTGCAATTAAGTGCAATCCTTGCCGGCCGTAAAGTTCCGTAGCATTTCGAATAGTCCTTGGTTTATTTTGAGACTGAAATGCGGAAAATTGCAATTGATGCTCCGTCAGAAACTGCACATACTTATGTGTACCAGAGTTCTATATTAAGTGTATTAAAGTGTTTAATAAGGTACTTAGTTAAGCCACTAAGTTCTCTTATAAATAGTCTTGTGTTTATTTCTTCAATTATAAATTACAGTTGTATATAATGCACAATAAATCTTTCAAAAGAGAAAGAACAATATATTGCTCAGCTAGCAAAGCAATGACATCACAGAAACAATTTAGAAGTGTGCTGCCAACTCTTGGAAGGATAATCGGATTCACTTTTCTCTCACTCTATTATGAAAGTTTAGCATAAGTTTGTTGATATATACCAAATTACTTCTACTATCGCATGCTAGGTATCATTCATTTCAATTTTTACTGAGTCTGCTCAACCGTGCAACAAACTGACTTTATGAACAATTATTGTAAATTTGTAGTCTCCAATTAATAGAAAACCCTCAAATTATAACCAAACTCATGAAGCGGTAATTTATAGTTTGATACATAGTAATTAAATCTGAGCACTAGAAAATTTTGGGAGGCAAGAAAACACATGAAAACAAGCTTAATTCAATTTGAACTCAATACAATACAATACAATACAATACCCATTGATATAGAACAAGCAACGGAAAAACAAAACAACTAACCAATGATATAGAAAATCATTCACACAACAAACCAATAAAAAAAACTTTGAAACAAGATCCACACAATTTGCAAACAGAGAAATAAATAAAACCATAAGGTCGATCAACAACTTGGAAAATTCAAATAACCTCAACAAATCTCTAGCTGTATACTATTTGCTGACATTCATCTTCACCACCTGCATAAGCTTTTCATCCAACAGAAAGTAAAGAGAATTGAAATATCCTTGTTTAAATTTTCTTAAAGCTGAGTATTGTGTAAATCGTCTGCAAGGTGGTGAGAATAAGCAGCATAGAAGCAGCCACAATTCCTATGATTTTCCAAGGATTGAATAGGTACTCGCGTACAAAAATTCTCCGACCTTTTCGCCAATAGTTCAAGACAGCCTCAAAAACACGCCGGCATCCATGCCAGAAGATTAGAGGCAATCGCAACAAGATTGTGCATGTGTCCCCCTTGTGATGATTCAAATCATAACAAATAGTAGTGAAACTGTCATCCATATTCTCCGCTCCCTCAGAGATGGTTTTAAATAGTGTCAGCAAATCTTCCTTGCTCTTGTCACACCCATCCAGTACTATAATCCCCTTTTTTTGAAGCAATTCAATGTCATGTTTACAGCATATCAAATCATTGAAGAAAAGAGCGTAGGATGTATACTTGCATCTAATGTTAACTCTGCTCTGCTCCAAAGCAATCAAATTCATCCACTTCACTTCTGTTGTTTCCTTGACATACAACACCGGGATTTCTAGCTTCCCATCCTTGAAACTTATATCAAAGTCGAATGTATGCACCAAACCGAGTGGCCGCTGATCTTGTTGCCGCTGCTTTATTTTTGGACTGATGATTATCCCAGCAGCTTGAAGCTTAGTAGCGCATCGAAATAGCTTTCGCCTTGCTGGTATTCCATTTCTTTTCTGGTACAATCCCACCGTAGACAAGTGTATCATATCAAGTATATGAGCACTGCCGGAGGCATCCCCAAGTTCAAGGAAAGGTAAACCGAATGCTTTCCGCACAATTGCAGCAACCCGGTGATCACCCTGGCCAGACCTAACCTCAAGCAGGTGTTCGCTCACGAACTGGTTTTCGTTCACAACCTCCTCAATCTGATTATTAAGACGAACAACTGGGTCACGAAAGACATTCCTTTATAACTTCTTGAGAACAATGAAGGGTATTTGGTTCTCAAGCAATGTGATGTCGTTTACAGCAGAATACATCTTTTCCATGCTTTCAAATATTGGGTCGCTGTCATCTATTCTTGCGTCGCCAAGTTTAGTGAGAAGCTGTAACAGAAAACAACCATCCAGTATCATTTTTCTAGCGATAACTTCTTTAGTTAATTCTGAAACTAAGATGCTACCATCATAGCTTGCACGGATGAGTTCTTCCAATTTGAGAATATCTTCGCTACATTCGCTTAACCTTGAATCTATTGTTCCTATTACATCCTGCCGGTTATCTTGACCCAGAAACTGGTGCATGTAATGCCATTTAAGCTCTACCATCGATTGGACTTGGTGGTCGCTCGTTGCTTCCCTGTGTAAGAGTCCTATTGAGATAGACTTTGGCGTGAACGCGTCCTCTTTTAGGTCTAGAAGTTTGTCTGGAACCCTGCAAATGCTGCATGGATGAACTTCTCGGTGATACATAGACCCCAGTACTGTTTCGACGTAAGAGTCTTCTTCCATCTTTCAAACAAAAAAATTCAGTTTATCTTCCCACTCACTATCATACCGCGTCTGTGTTTTATAGATGAGAATGAGAATGCTATCTACCAAATAAGGGTGTTCAAATAAAAAATTATTTATTTAATTTAAAACCAAAAAACAAAAACAATACAACACCTTTCCTTAAAAACAACACAACAAAAGTATTATTGGATGTTATTTTGTTATAAATGTTGAGATTTGATCGGATTTTAGATTGATTTTTTAAAACAAACCAACCCTAATAAATCATGTTATATTGAGAAAACCACTCACAATCTTGATCTGTTTCACGAGCAGCCTTGGTGGTTATCTCCCTTGTGGATGATTTAGGTTCCCTTTAGTTTGTCTTCACCGCTCCTCTTCGTCTCAATCTCCTCCCAGTTTTCCCCTTTCTCCCTTTTGACTCTCAATATCTTGGTTTCTCTGTGGATAGCATTCCAATTCTCTTCACCCTTAAACCCTTTCTTGATCATGAACGGAAAAAACCTCCAGAATCATCTCAATCCTGATATGTCTTCCCATCCTCAAGAACAATCTTCACAACACTTTGGTCCAAACATGTCCCTCCTCAATACTGTTCTCCAAATCCCCCCAATCTCTAATCAACAAAACAACCAAAACCCCATTGATACACTACCCTCCTTATCCACAAACATGAACCCTAATCACCACCTCTACCAATCCCAGCCTATTGACAGTGAAAAAGGTTATCCAATCTCGAATTATCGAACCCATAGAAGCCCCACCATCAACATCCCTGCTAACCCCCTCCATCAACCCAAAAACACCCAAGATTCACCCTCTAATTACCAAGATTCTATGCACAACGCCCAACACCCATCTCACACATCAGCTAGCCCATCCAAGATCCCCAGATTTTTTGTGTATCATGAAGAGGAAGTATCTGAAGGCGTTAATTCATGTCAAAGAAGCATCTTGGGAAAAATCATCACTGACAAACACATTCATCTCAACTCCGTTCAAACAGGAATAACAGCAATTTGGGGCTCACCTGCAGGATTAAGCATACAAGAAACATAAGGAAAAATACTGCAATTCTTTATGGACAATCCAGATGACCAGGAAAAACTATTACAGGGCAACCCATGGATATTTCGTAATTCTTGGTTAATTCTACGCCCATGGGACAGAACCACCAATCCTACTGCCTGCAACTTTGACCACGCTCCCATTTGGATTCAATTATGGGGTCTGCCTCATCACTGTAAAACTAAGACAATGGGAAAAAGCATTGAAGGCCTCCTAGGGCAGGTGTTCGAATCAGAGCTATATGAATACCCCGGCAAGAAGGTGATAGTTAAAATAAAGGTAGAAGTCAATGTTCACAACCCCTTGATCTCAGGTATCCACATTGGCAACACTATCGACGGCACTACTTGGATTGATTTTCGTTATGAAAATCTGCCTCAGCTATGTTTCAATTGCGGTATGTTGGGACACCCGGAAAAATTCTGCAGGAACCCAAAATTGGATATTGGTGATTCTCCCCCCCTCGGCCCTTGGATCAGGTCTAACATTTATGGAAGAAGGTTATTTGACCAAAAAGACAGAAAATACTACAGCAATCCCTCAATGGCAAATAACTATGGTCAAACTAGCTCCTCTGCACCAGAAGAGCTACTACAACAACTATCTGCTATGCGTATCCAGGAAGCTAGGGGCAATCAGCAAGACCAAAACCCTTTGAAACGACCTTTTGACACTCCTACAAACAACACTACCCAAACTCAATCAACTCTTCACCCTTTGCACAGCTCTAAACCTCAGATTACTACTATGGAATGGATAGGGAACAACAATACTACCACTCAGCTAATAGCAACAGATGGCACAACAGCTCAAGTCAAAAAGCAAAAAATGGAGTACATAGATGAACAAAGTAAAGTGGCAGGCCTGCCAAAGCAGGCTGGCCAAGGAAGATGAAAGTATTGTCATGGAACTGTCAAGGAGCTGGCAACTCCAAGACAGTTAGAGCTCTTAAAAAGCTCATCCGGACCAATAAGCCTGATATTGTTTTCATTATGGAAACCAAAAAACTCAAGTCTAAGTCCTCTAACATCTGTAACATTGGGAATCTTAATAGTCATTTTTTTGTCGATTGCTCCACCTCTGGTGGTGGAAGGGCCGGTGGTATAGGTTTTTTGTGGAACAAAGATTCGGTCAATATTGAAATAAAAGGCTACGATTCTAATTATATTGATGTGTTTGTTTCTGATTATAGGCCCAATTCCATCCCTTGGAGAGCTACGGGCATATATGGCTACCCCCAACATAGTAACAAGTTTCTTACTTGCAAATTGATCTCTAATCTTTCCCTCACTAACAACAACCCTAAGTGGCTTATTTTTGGTGACTTTAATATTGTTTTAACAAATAATGAAAAAAGTGGAGGAAACCCCATTGACTCTAACATTGCAGGCTGCTTCAGAGACACTATCAATGTGTGTCAACTGCAGGATTTAGGATTCTATGGTGAACCGTATACTTGGGCCAACAATCATGACCCCAAATCTTTTATCCAGTGTAGACTGGATAGATTTCTGGCCTCTAGTGGATGGTGTAATTCTTTTCCAAATTTTAAAAATTATCACTTGCTTAAATATAAATCTGACCACTGTCCAATTTTGCTTGAGTTTTTTTATGATTTCCAAAACAGGACCAAGTATAAGAAAAATAACAGGTTTGAACAAATTTGGCTCACTGATGAGCATCATAAGGAAATTGTTCAAGCAGCTTGGCACCACACTGCTGGAGACATAACTGCAAAACTCCAAGACACTCTGAAAGCACTCCACACCTGGGGAAATCAAAAGTTTGGGGTTATACCAGCAAAAATCAGAACTACACAGCAGGAGCTACACCTTTTAATTACAAACAATAACCAACAGGACGCTCTAGCCAGCATCAAATTAAAGGAAAAAGAATTGGATGACCTGCTTGAAACAGAGGAGCTATGGTGGAATCAACGTTCTAGAGTGTTATGGCTATCAAATGGTGATAAGAACACCAATTTTTTCCACCAAAAAGCTAACCAGAGAAGAAGGAAAAATAGGATTGAAGCTATTGAAGACAGTAATGGTAGAGTGGTCACAGATGGGGATCTCATTGATAAGTGTTTCCTCAATTACTTCCAGAAAATCTTTAGCAGTCAGCCTATACACAATGTTGATTACACCACTTCAGTGGTTCACGATAAAATTACTAGTAATATGAAGAAGGATCTAGAAGCCCCTTTTACTGATGAGGAGGTCATCAATGCTATCTCTAACATGAAGGGACTAGCTGCCCCTGGTCCAGATGGCATGCCAGCCCTTTTCTATCAATCCCATTGGAGCATTTTAGGTCCTGACATCATCCAGGAAGTTCTACATGTTTTAAACAATGAAGGGGATCCCAGCCCTTACAATCATACCCACATTTGCCTCATTCCCAAGACTAACAGTCCCAAAACCCCTAAGGATTATAGACCTATCTCCCTATGCAACGTGACTCTAAAAATCATCACAAAAGTCATAGCCAACCGCCTCAAACCCATTTTATCTAACATCATCAGCCCCAATCAAAGTGCCTTTCTACCTGGCCGCCTCATATCTGACAACACAATCTTAGCCTATGAGATGTTTCACTACTTCCACCAAACTACCAGCAAGCCAGGATTCATTGGGATGAAAACAGATATGGCCAAAGCTTATGACCGTGTTGAGTGGAAATTTCTTGAAGCTACCATGACTTCTATGGGTTTCCCTATTAGCCTCACTAACACTATTACGAAATGCGTCACTACGGTCTCCTTTGATATCCTCATAAATGGCCACCCCACTATCTCTTTCCTTCCACGCCGTGGCCTGAGACAAGGGGACCCTCTCTCCCCCTACCTTTTTCTGATATGTGCTGATGTTTTATCCAACCTTATTATCAAAGCTCAGCAATCTAAATCTATACAGGGCATTAAAATTGCAAAGGGAGCCCCCATGATTTCTCACCTTCTTTTTGCGGACGATAGTCTTATTTTCTGCAAAGCTTCTATCAAGGAAGCTCTCGCAATTAAAGAAATTATTCAACAATACGAAGGAGCCTCAGGTCAGGAAGTTAATTTTTCCAAGTCAGAGATCATCTTTAGTAAACATGTGGCCCAACCAACTCAAAAAGACATTCTGCAAATCCTTAATATGAACAAAGTGGATAGCTTCTCTAAATATCTAGGCATGCCTACACACCAGGGGAGATCCAAGAGGCAAGTTTTTGATTTTATCCATGAACGCATTCTCAAAAAACTGAAAGGATGGAAAGAAAAAAATCTCTCATTTGCAGGTAGGGGAACCCTTATCAAAGCTGTTGCTCAGGCTATCCCTACTTATATTATGAGTGGTTTTCTTCTCCCAAAAAATTTCTGCAACAAACTGGAAAGCATGATTTGCAAATTTTGGTGGGGAAGCAATATAGATACCAAAAAAATTCATTGGATAAGTTGGTCCAAAATGTGTAAAGGAAAAAGTAAGGGGGGAATGGGCTTTAGAGGTCTTAGAGCCTTCAATGAAGCTCTTTTAGCTAAACAAAGTTGGAGAATCCAAACCCAACCCAATTCTCTTATGGCCACTGTTCTAAAGGCTAAATATTTTCCCCAAAACTCTTTATGGGAGGCTAAACAGAAGAATGGCATCAGTTTCTCTTGGAGAAGTATTTGTCACGCTAATTGGATTATCAAGAAAGGAAGCTACAGAACGGTAGGAAGTGGCAATACCATAAATATCTGGGAAGACAATTGGCTTCCAGAGCAAAATGGCTTTCAGATTTTAAGTATTAAGCCAAATCAGTGTAGAATATCCAAAGTCAGTGATCTTATTAACAAAGATACTCATACCTGGAATATTGATTTACTAAACAACCTCTTTATGCCTAGCGAAGTTGAGCAGATCATCAGGATTCCTCTATCCAACACCGTTGAAGATGATGGCCTTGCTTGGGCTTATACCCATGATGGAAATTACACTGTAAGGTCAGGTTATCACGCGATCAATCAGTGGGAAGCCAATAACAATAATCAGACTGGTAGCTCAGACAACAAAAATGACCCAGTTTGGGACAAATTATGGCGCCTGGACATACCACCAAAACAAGCAAATCTTGTCTGGCGTATCCTTCACAATGGCTTGCCGGTTAAGAATAACCTCATAAGACGTGGTGTCAACTGTGATTCGTTGTGCCCAAGATGCAACGACAATGCAGAAACCATAACTCACGTTTTCATGGAATGTGAATGGTCTAGGAGGATCTGGTTTGCCTCTCCCCTCACTATTCAGTTCAGCCAGCTAACTGAAGTAAATTTCATAGATTGGTTGATGCAGAACCTGCGTTCAAATAATCAGCAAACAATGGAAATGGTCACCACTATCATTTATGGTATATGGAACGCGAGAAACAACCTAATTTTCCAGAACAAAGACATACCTATGCATGATGTTCTATTCAGCTCAACTCATGTCCTCAAGGAGTACCAAGCTCTTTCCAATAAACTTCGGACCAGATCCAGCACTACCGCTCCTAGATTGGCCTATCGTGACAATAGCTGGAATCCTCCGATGCAGACAGCCTTAAAACTCAACGTGGATGCTCACCTAAGACGTGATGGCCGTTGGGGGGTGGGTCTTGTTCTCCGTCGGAGCGATGGAAGGCCCGTCGTGGTGGCAACTAGGGTGGTGGATTCTCTGCCCGATGCGAGTACAGCTGAAGCCCTTGGAGTTAAAACCGCGTTGGACTGGATTTGTGAAGCCGGCTGGGAAGACGTGACGATAGAATCTGATTCGAAGAATATTGTTGATAGTATTAGGTACCATAGATTTCCTAAGTTTTACTGGGGAAGGATAAGTAGATATTGTGTAGAGAAGATGAATAGTATGCAGAGGGTATCCATTAGTTGGGTTAGTAAAAATGGAAATTGGGCTGCACATGCCGCGGCTAAATGGGCCGAGCATGAGCCCAATAAAACCTGGTATTGTAACTTCCCGCCCCCCATTTTTACTCATATCCAAAACGATATGAGCTCTCTTTCTCATCAATAATAGTTGTTCCATTTTTGTCAAAAAATAAAATAATAAATCATGTTATATTTTGTATCATAATTTGTTATTTTACCATATTTTTATAATATTATTAATAATAATAAAATATGCATTTCATCTCTGCAATTAGGGGTCATTTGAAATTTCATCCCTGAACTTACTAATCCTCCCATTTTGCCCCTGCAAATATTAATCATTTGAAAATTCGTCTATTAACCCACTTAATGACCGTCACGTCATCAAATTAGCAAAATGACATGGGAAAGGACAAAAATACCCTTTTTTTATTAACTTAAAAATTATATATTACTTTTTTTTCGAAAAACTAATTTCCACTTTTTTTCTTCATCTTTAAAAAAAAATTGGAATTTTTTTTATGATTTTTATCCTTTCCCATACCATTTTGCTAATTTGATGACGTGACAGTCATTAAGTGGGTTAATGGACGAATTTTTAAATGATTAATATTTGCATGGGCAAAATATGAGGATTAGTAACTTCAGGGTCAAACGACTCTTAATTGCAAGGGTGAAATGCATATTTAAGCCTAAATTTTACATTTTATAATTTAGATATGACCGAATCGGATCAATTTTTTAAAATTAATCATCTAAAATCAAATTGAACCATATATAATTTTATCTTTAAATTAAATGCATTGTTACTTAAGAATCGTTCTAATCCGCAGTACAAAGACTCATGCTACCAACCCGACAACAACTCTTAATTCATAATTAAAATAGGAAATGGAAAGCTGACTTGGTGTTTTTCTATGTATGAATAAACAATGACTATAGTTTATGGTAGTAGGAATGAAAGCTGACGTCAGTAAATCCACTTTCAAGCGGCATCGATAGAATAACAACCGTTTATATTCTAAAATTAAATATTTAGTAATAATATTCCCTCAAAAAAAAATTAGGAATAATATGTTATCTTAGAGGGAAAAATGAATTTGATTAACAGTTTTTTTTCTATCGAGTGGAAAAAACAAGACAAAAACAACGAAAATGTCTACATTCCCCAACAACAACAAAAAATGAAAATGACAACACCCTTAAGGACATTACTCACATAGCATCGCCAAGAGTTCAATAGAGAGTATGACAGAAATATGTGTATGTAAGTGGAGGCAATTTATGTCCATGAAGACTATTAAAGAGTTTCACACTTGACAAGAGATGATGTAAATATGTGTTTATAAGTGTAGATAATCTTCACTTTACAAACAGGTTTTGTGAAGTTGTGTTAGACTCCACATGTTCTAAAATGATATAAGAGTCTCAAGATCCATTACACCACCATTATGTCAATACACTAAGTCCACTATTAAATGTTGGACGTGAAAAAGTGTGTTAAAAGATTTTTACATTGAATAAGAGTTTCACCTTACCTTTATGATGTCAAGTCCACCTATATAATCAAGTTTTACATTGAAAAAGTGTGTTAAATAGATGATTGTTGTTTCATCTATTTAGCATCAAACTAAATAGGCACGTCTTCCATATGCAATGAATATTTTAGATGTTGATATAGAAAAGTCTCTTTCTATTTTATTATTTTTGTGTGGATTACACAAATAAATGAATGATGTAAAAGTATAATGATATAAATTTATTGAATTAAACTCATTTAGTAAACTTTCTTGGGGTATTCTATTATAGAAATCAAGGGCTTATTATGTTTTTCATTAAATAATTATAAAATGAGTGAAACTAACAAACATAGGCGAGTGCTTATTGTGGATGCTCTGAGGTCCCTTGAATAAAAAAAATTGAACTAGCTTTTTTAAAAATAAATAAATCAAATAAAATTTCTTTTTTTAGTACAAATTCAAATCAAAATTTGCATCTGATTCTCTTTTGTGTTCTTGTTACATCTTGATCTGATTTAACCATGTATTACAAGTATTTACTCTCTACACATCATAAAAACGACATAAACATAATAAAAATACTAGTGTTGATGTACAGTCATCAGTATCATTATGGCATCTGTGTTTTATAGATGAGAACAAGAATGTTGTCTATGAACCCAACAACAACCCTTAATTCATATTAAAATAGGAAATGGAAAAGCTAACTTGGAGTCTTCTCTATATGAATATAAAATGACTTGGATTTTTCATTAAATCCGCTTTCAACGGTTCATACTTTAAATTTATTAATATTTTGGAACAATATCCCTACATATTGTTGTTGAACTTGAATCTAGAAGCACAAAAACATGGGTTAATTACAAGTAAAATTGACTGAGTCTCTCTAAAATAAAATTTTACAAGTGGCATTTATAAACAAATATTTAGAGGCTAAAATTCTTAGCCATTATTATTAAAAATATCCTATTAGATTCTATTATCCTATTAGATTCTAAATTGTTCCCGGCTAACAATTTAGAATACTTTTAGGTGTGAACAAATATTCCCCTACGCCATGCACGTTAATCAATTTAGGTATTAGAGACACAATGTGAAGTCTTGTACCAAAAAAAAACAGAGAGACAATGTGAAGTAATATAAGCAAGACATTTTCTTGGGGACTTTTTACTTACCGAAAACATTGTCTATTTTATTTTCTAAAATAAATGTTTATTTTTTGTTAATGCAATGATGTCAAACTAATAGAATTCATTCTCGTGAATATTTCATTATGTTGTATTGTGTATTTGTGCAATGATATTTAACTCGTGAATTGTTGTTATGACTTCAAAAACGTCATATTACCACATGAAAATTCCTTAAAAGCCTCCAGCGGTAGTTAACTACCGTTTGCCAAACCGGCAGCAGTTAACTGCCGCTGCAGTGTTTATGTTATGAATGCAGAAACTCCAGTTTCTGGTTACAGTGTTACATGCAAAACACTTTCATTTTCAACCCAAAATCACCCAAACCTCATTTGCTCGAAAATCATCCTAATTTTTTCAAGTAAGTTATCTTAATCCTATTTACATGCAATGTAGGTTGTTTATGTCTTTATTTTACTTAATTTTGAGCAAAATGTTAGTGTTTAGGTTAGGTTAGAAAATTGCAAATTATGATAGATTTTGATGTTGTTTAGGATTATTTATGCTGGCATTGTTGTTTAGAGTAGGTTTAGGTACAATGTAGTTGTTTAGATGTTCAAATAACACTAATTGTGTTACTAATTTAGAATGCACTTAAGATATTGGATGAAAAGCCTAAGTGAGAAAATCTTGCTTTTTTTGTGTAATCTTTTTGCAAATATGTTCAATTTTATAATGTATATATATATGTTATAATGATTATAAGTTTGCATTTTTGCTTTTTTTTGGCAAGTTTGATTAATTTGGACATAATGATATAATAATCATATATGCCTAGAAAAACTTCAATTGCTTAGTTTGATTAGTTTGGATTTTTGTGTTATAATGTATATATTTATCAAATAGCAATCAAAATTATATATGCATAGAATATGTATCCTTTATATTTGCATACATTTACGTTCCTTTGGAATGCCTAAATACATTGTCCACTTATTTATGTTTTTTTATTTTGTATATGCACAGATATGTCTGGGGAGAAGGATGAGCAGCATCGGCTTAATAGAGAGGTCAGGATAGGCAAAGGTAAAGTGGCGAGTACCGCTAGCGCTCAGAGGGAACGGGTGGATCAAAACCCGTATGTTCCAAAAACTTGAAGCGAAGGGACCCGAGGGTAGTTGGAGGTAGCAGCTCACAGTCACATATGGATTACTCCTCCCAAGTGGTTGATCTGACACAAGCGTATGAGTATGCAGAGGGATTTCAGGGATATGATCAGATGGAGGAGGAGAATATGTATTATCAGCCGCAGGACGAGGAGGAGGCAGAGGATGAGGAGGTGGCAAAGGATATTATGGCAGATTATCTTGAGGCAGATAATATTGTGCCTGAGCATGAGCCTGATCCCGAGACTCAGCCGCGATGTCGTCGTACTCCGTTGATACTGCAATGCCCTGTTATAGGGCATCCCTTTCCTGGAGGTCCTGAGACCACGCAGTTGTTGTCCGACTACACGAGGCACGTGGCGATCCCTCTTTGGGTGAACCACCATAATGTAAGTGTTTAAATTCTTTAAAATTCTTAAAATGCTTTAAAGTGATTAAAATTTGTAACGTAAGTGTTTAAATTTTTTAAAGAATGTAGCGTAAGTGTTTAAATTATTTAAATGACGCTTTCGTAAGTGTTTAAATTTTTTAAAGAATGTAGCGTAAGTGTTTACATTTTTTAAAGAATGTAGCGTAAGTGTTTAATTTATTTAAATGACGCTGGCGTAAGTGTTTTAGTTCTTTAAAGAATGTAGCGCAAGTGTTTAATTTATTTAAATGACGCTTGCGTAAGTGCTTTAGTTCTTTAAAGAATGTAGCGTAAATGTTTAAGTTATTTAAATGACGCTTGCGTAAGTGTTTTAGTTCTTTAAAGAATGTAGGGTAAGTGTTTAATTTATTTAAATGACGCTTGCGTAAGTGTTTTAGTTCTTTAAAGAATGTAGCGTAAGTGTTTAATTTATTTAAATGACGCTTGCGTAAGTGTTTTAGTTCTTTAAATTCTTTAAAATTTGTAGTGATAATGTCTTAATTAATTTGATTTTTAGATGTGGTATGATGGGGAGTATAAGTGCATAAATTCCGGGAGAAAGGTGAGAGAGCTTTCAGTGCCGGAGGAGGGTTTGAACTGGTTTTGGGATCCTGTGGTGGCGATTGGCTTAGATGATTTGATATACACAGGGTATTCGACGGTGACCCATGCCATGATACATGCTATGTGCGAGAGGTGGCATACGAAGACCAGTAGTTTTCATCTACCTGTGGGGGAGATGACGATCACTTTGGACGATGTGTATAATCTCCTCCACCTTCCTATTCAGGGCCGCATGTTGAACCATGACGCGGTAGTGGATCGGGACCATGTGATTGATTTGATGACTAGGTTGTTGGGCATGTCAGCTATTGTTGCTCGTGCTGAGGCAAAAAGTGAGTATGGTGCTCATATTAGTTATCCCGTACTTAAGCGGCTTTATGAGAAGCACTTGACAGAGGCTAGACGACTGGAGCACCCACAGACAAGGGATGAGAGGGTGGAGAGGGATAAGAGGAGGCAGTGGTGTGTGAGGAGTTTTCTTTTATACCTCATCAGTAGTGCATTGTTCACTAACAAAACGAACAGACCTTAGCCATTGGGAAGTGGTCATGGGAGGGATGACCTTAGCTTACCTGTATGATTGCCTTGATGATTCTGTTCGTCTGAATAACAAGACGATGGCTGGTTGTGTGACCCTTCTTACGGTATAAATTTAATATTTATCGTCATTTATTTATATATTTATTTTATAATTTTTATCATCATGTTAGGATTTTAGGATTTTATTTAAATGATTTTGTGAAGTTTTTATAACGTATTATATTTATTTAACATTTAACTCGAATATTTATTTTTACGTATTATTTTTTTGTTGCAAGGATGGATTTTAGAGCATTTGTCAGGTATGTACCCAAGGAAGCCTAACAAGAGATGGAAGCCAGAGATGCCATGTGCGGGGAGATGGCTTACTACCAGAGGGCATACATCTGTGCACTATTACCGCCTACTCCTAGATCGCTTAGAGGTGGATGACGTGAGGTTTTCTACATATGATGATCACAGAAAAATCAGCCCTTTCCAGCTTATTGTCACTTACTCGGGATGGGTTATGCGCGGGAGGGAGAGGGTGTACCGTCATTTACCTGAGGGGGTGAAGAGGCAGTTTGGGTTTAGACAGGACGTTCCCATACATCCGTCGCTGGTCGCTCAGATGCCTCATGAGCTGCTGGCTACTGTGTTGCTAGACCCCGTTGCGTGATTCTACCTTGATTGGTGACATAGGGTTGAGAGAGCATGGGATCATGAGCCTGACTACATGGCTTGGTACTCCAGAGTCTCTCAGCCTCAGATTATCCCACCTGAGGTAGGAGATCCTCCCAGACCGGCAAACGTGGAGCATATTATAGAGCAGGAGCATGTCAGAGAGATGCCTGACACACTGATGATCATCTGGGATGTGGTGCAGATATCTGATGATATTGTGGTCAGGAGCGGTGAGATGACTAAAGAGGGGATTGTTCAGGAGGTGATGAGGATTTCCAATACTGCTCACCCTGATCTTACATATCAGATTGCCAGGCAGCGTAGGGGGCAGAGGCATCATAGGCAGCAAAGTTGATTAACATTAGGCTTTTTTATGTACATTTTGACTTTGATTATAGTGATGTATTATTATGACATTATTCGTACCTTGTGATATTTTATGACATTTACGTACCTTTAATATTATTACTTGCGTTTTAATTTTATCTTGTTAATTACTTCGTACCTTTTATATTGATGAATTTGAAATTGGATGAAAAGATTGAAAAAAATATTGTTTAGGTATGTGTAAACATGTTCAATTGTGGGAAAAAAATGGAAGGAGGAAGCTGTTGGAAATTGAACTAAGCACGCAACGGTAGTTAACAACCGCTGGCACTAGCGGCAGTTAACTGTTGTCGAATTGCTCAACGGTAGTTAACTACCGCTGGAGGCTTTTTTGAAATTTCCATGTGTTATTATGAGGTTCTTGAAGTCAGAACAACAATTTTCGTTGTGAATTTGCCATGAAAGATTTAGGTCATATCAGCTATTTTCTTGGTATCTCAGTCATTAGACATTCAGGTGGTCTCTTTCTCTCTCAACATAAATATGCCGAAGAGATTGTCGAGAGATCTTCCATGTCATCTTGCAAACCAGTCTCTACCTCAGTAGACACTAAAGCAAAACTAAGGACTCTTCGTATAGTTGCTGGTTTTACCACCAAACCTACCTCTTCCTCTCTATCTCTCAAAGAAACTGACCCCAACCCTATGGAAATGCCTTGATGTCATAGTTCTGCAGTGGATTTATGGTGCCATATCCAATGATCTGCTCTGGTACCATAATATAATTCATTCTCGTGAGTATTTCATTATGCTGTAATGTGTATTTATACAATGATGTTATCTTGGGCCTCAGGTATCTCTAACTTGGGCATCAAGTATCTTGGACATCAAGTTACTTTAACTTGGTCTTCAATTATCTCTAAATAATATACGATGAATATTTTATATACTAATAATTTATACAATGAATATTTTATAGGCATAATTACACTTTTCCCCCTATCTTTTGTTAATTGTGTGATTTTGCACCCCTTTTTTTGAGCGATTTTGCACTCCATCTTTTGCTAATTGTGTTTTGTTCAAAATCATCATTGAAAGAGGAGAAATGGGGCAAACGATGGGGTGCAAAATCGCTAAGAAAAGAAGAGGAGTGTAAAATCACACTATTAGCAAAAAGATAGGAGAAAAGGGCAATCAAACACAAAGATGGAGTGCAAAATCAAAAAGGAGACAAAAAGATGAGGTGCAAAATCGCTAATAAAAAGGGTGTGAAATCGCACAATTAACAAAAGATAGAGGGAAAAGTGCAATTAAGCCTATTTTATATTCTAATACAAACTTTTGAAATGAGCCATTACAGTGTTAAGAAGATAAAATGCTAATTAGGGATGATACATATCATCGAAAATAATGAAAACATTTTCTTTACACTTTCCTTGTTTAAAAAAATTCACATGATTGTTCATTCTAAGAATCTAGCAAATAAAATGAACACAGATATTAGAAAGTAAGAATAAAAAATACTTTCACAAAATAAAAATGATATTAGTTTGCTTGTGGCTGACTAGTTAATGGAGTCTTCTCTGTTATGAATAAAAAAATGACCATAATAGTGAGAATGAAATAGGAAGTTGGTAAACTGCTTTCAAGCCGGCTTGACAAAACCATACCCGTTCATATTCTAATTTTCTATTGTTTTTAGGGAAAATCGTTAATAAGCACTTCCTTCTTTTCACAATAAGTGATTCGGTTTGACAATGTATATATATATATATATATATATATATATATATTTATTTTTTACAACATTACAATGTATATAACTGATATGACATACTTTAACATAAATAAAGATAAATTACAACATATATATAATGTTATCGAATTTATCTCGATAAATATTTTTAAAATATCAATTATTTTATAATTTTTGTTGATAAATTATAAAGATGTTAAAAGACGGGAAGAGATAGAAGAATGAATTTGATTAAGTTAGAAACTACTCCATCCATCCGTCCTAATTTATAAGCAAAAAACACTAATTCACACTTATTAAGAAAACTAACATTTAGTGATTTGAGGTATAATTTTTTGTGTTCTTCTTAGAATAAATTTCATAGAAAGATATAAAAATAATTTTCATTAGTTAAAAATTATGGAGAAAATAAAAAGGAGAACAAATTGAATACAACTTGCATTTAATTTTACATTGGAAAAAATATTTTGTTTGAAAAAATATAATAATAACATAAAAATTTATCTTTTTTATTTATATTTTACGATAAAAAATGAATTTTTTTTACTTATATTTTAAAACAGAGGAGAAAATACCCAAAAAAAAACACAGGTCATGGAAAAGCTGATTTGGAATCTTCTCAATGTGAATGAATAAAAAATACTGTAGTATGAATGTAGTAGTAGGAATGAAAGGTAAAGTCAATAAATTTGTTCAAAAAGAAAAAGGTAAAATAAATGCCGCCTTGATTGATTTACGTAGCAACCGAATTAAAAGTTTGATTTTTTTTATTTTAAAAATCGTTTTATTTGTTCGAACTTTTTTTTTCTTTTTTGAGGAAATATTGTTCAAACTCGAAATTCAGTTGCGTGTATTCGGCCACTAACTGTAAGAGAATTTTGTTTTTTCTTTAAACGACACGTCTAGGGAGAAAAGTTTTAAGGTTAAGAATGATAAAGCATTTTTTAGAACCAAAATACTTTATCTCTTTAATGTTCACCTCAAGCTTTTACCATAATCATACTTCTCATAATTCTTCAACCTTTCTTATTCTAAAATCAATTGAATAATGAAATTTGCATCTTATGATATATATATAAACTTAAATTCAGAAACAACTTTCAAACCATCAAATTAAATTCATAACAACAATAATCTATTGTTAAACATAGTTTATATAGTATTTCTCAATTTTTGTGAAACCCATAATAACACAACTTCAAATGCAAGGGAGATGAGATCTATCGCTGCCTCCATAGCGGTCTTGTCGTTCGTCGTTGTTTTCCCTTGGCGGAGGGGAGATGAGATCTATTCCTTATGTTGATTCCTTTCTATGTTGTTTAATGTTCATTAATTCTTTAAAGTTGTTTAATCCAAGAAACGAAAAAATGAATAACCCATTGATCCCTTCACATGTGTGTTAATAAACGATTAATATTCTTGTGATGACTCAAGATGTACATGTGTGTCAATAAGCAGAAATACGAAAAATGGTGATTCAAGCTATTGCTATAGGATCCATGGTGGTAACTAGGTGGATTTTCCCTTGTCTGTTTTTCTCCATATCCCTACACTTGCCGTATTTTTTGAATTAAATGAAAGTTCTTATAAAGCCCAAAATCTAATTTATCTTATCTTGATTTTTGTTTATCAATAATTGTTTAATTGGATCTAGTTTTTTAGCAGAATAAACACTTGGTTAATTGTCATGGACGAGGCTTGAACACCTAAAATTAAATCGACAATGAATTAAATTAAAGTGGACAATCCTTTATATCTAATTAAAAAAACAACGATTGTAAGGTGAGCTGAAAAAACAAGAAGAAGATACATGGATAATTAATAAGGTTAGAAGTAAGAGTTATGTTTTAAAAGAGAACATTAATTTGGAGAAGAGGGTTGTTGTGCTGTTCATGGAGGGTCTGATCTCATGATTAAACTAAGGGATACTATCTGTATCAGATCGGGAATGGTGGAGAGTGTGTTGGGCAATGGAGGAGAGAGAATGGTGGTGGAAGAAAGTGTCCAAAATAAATCTAGTGTGGAAAGACTGCAATAAAGATGTGTTATGCATTTGATCTAATGGTTAATAAAATCTTTTCTATAGTGGGAAACTTTTTCCCTTTCCCACCCTAAATGCCACCTAAAGGTATAGGGGTAATTCTATTTGTTACCAAAGCCGAAAAGAAGAAATGCAAGAATAACGCTAATTATAATCCATGTATTGCATGAAACCCCACTAGTAGTCAATTTGTTCATCGTGCTTTTCATGTCCGAAACAAATAGCATGGATCAAGATAAAATCAATTAGAGTAAGAGTAAGACATGTATTTATGAAATGTGACATCTTTTGAGATAAAGCACTTACGACTAGAAAAATGATAACATTTATACTCTTTTTATTGGTAGGATAGTCCACAAAGACACATCTAATCAAACGAGAATCCAACTTAGTTTCGTGTTCGCGATGAAACACAACTAAACACACGTGACTCGAGATTATGTAAAATATATATAGAAGGAAATCGTGAGACCAAAAACTTAACATGACTAACATTATCTATAACACAAAATGTCATATGATTAATTAGATAAGCAACAATAATTTCCCTCCCTAATTTTGCTTTTACTAGTAGTGAGGATGACCAAGACGCTTGTGTTGAAGCCATATTTGGGAGCACTTCCAAAAGCTCTTTCCAAAGAAACTTGTGCAGGACTATGATCGTGCTGAGCCGCTTGCTGCCATATGGAAACTCCCTGGGGCTTTTCTGATCATGGACACTACTGATGCGTCATTGATCAGATGTTGAATGTTGATGTCATCTAGAGGTCCTACGAGGATCGGTGAGACATCAAGCTTTTTCACGATATTTGTTGGTACTCCGGTTGGATCATGGTCGGCAAAGACAAGAGGTGTATTCACTTTCCGAAGCGGGTTCTCAGGCAGTACGACTATGTCCATACAATTCCTATATCTCTTGAGCCATATGATGTGGTTGTGGCCTTTCAAGATTTTCTGGTCCATGTCCTTGACCAAACGCAGAGGGGTCGACAGACAACAGCGAGGAAGCAGTGGAGGTATGAGGAGGGGTACATGTTGTGGTTCTACAGTGTATCTCATCCTATTATGAACGACCATGCGCCCGTTGCTGAGTACACAGCTCATGTCCCTTCTTACGAGGAGGTTATTGCTCAACAGCAGTGGGCCAGACAGGTCCTCAACCCACTCTAAATAATTGTGAACATCAGAGCCGGAGTGGAGATTGCAATGGAGCATTTTGATGTGGTTGTGTCTCTAGTCTTTACCGGTGTGTTGTAGGGCATCCAATCGGAGTATCACATTTTACATGAGGAGCCGGTTCCCCGGAGGAGGACTAAGAGCCATAGTCCAGAGGAGTAGGGTTTTATTTTATGGCATTTGTATATTTGTAGTTATTTTATGACACTTTGGCGGATATGGATGTAATATATTTACACTTGCGCTTTTGTGTTTTTTTATGACATTTTGCGTAATTTTATTTTATTTTATTATGCGTATTTTAATTATGAATGAATAATTGAATAAATGATGAAAACATGGATGAAAATGAATGAATAGATGTATGAATGAATGAAGGAAAATAGGAAGAAAAAAGAAGAAGGTGTTTTTGTTGTTCTGCTACTTGATACAGGCAAAATGTGACTCAACTCACATTTGCCTATAACATATATGATTTAAGTTACAAGTCGTTGCCAACGTGATTTAAGTCACGATGATGCTATCGAACATGACTTAAGTTATTTTGGGTGTATTATGGTCAGAACACATGAAAATGAGCAAAATGTAAAGAAGAACAGTTTTTCAAATAATATATGTTGCTAGCACTCGTCTTAGCCCTAATAGATCGGTGTATAAAACTACAAAATTATTTCTAAGTATCAAGGGAGGACCCTTGATGTACTGCTTGAAGACCAAGAGCATCAATGTCGGTCTATATGAGATTTAGGCTTCAACAGATGAACTCATTTCATAGACTTTTGGCAAGTATTTTTTAAAAATACAAAACTATGAGCGTTTTGAAATAATTTTGAAAATTTTATAAAAAAACCTAATACAATAAACGGTCCCACCAAATCCACAGACCACGGCCGGACTGAGTATAGAGATTCATCGTAAATAAATTTATTGGATGGATTTCGAACCATAACCACTATGTATATTATGTAATATTTCTATTTGAGGTAAACTCATACGACGGTTTGGACATTATTTTTGAACCCATATTTATATTTATATTAGATTATTTCCGATATATCTCGAAGTCCGATTTGGGACTAACAGAAGCATTGCAAACACTACAAGGCATTTGAGATGCTATAATAATCTTCCAAAAATATTGAGAGACCTACTGGCTAGTGGCTATAATGATAATAGCTAATGATGACAGTATATAGATTACTAAGTTGTACAGTAGCCCTTGTTATATACTATGATTATATGTAGTGTATATATGCGCAAATAAATTAAAATTACCAGTAAATATATAGGTATCTACTACATATACCTAATTAATACACCCTCTTTAAGTCATAAATAAATATACACAAACATAAGTTCTTGTTATATGGAGTACATCTCCATGACACTTAACATGAAAAGTAAAATTATTATAAAATGTCCAGAATCAAGCTGCAGGATATATGGTAGGGCATGATCGATATTCCATAATTCCATATGTTACTCTGCAAGTCACAATTCAACAAACATGTCACTAATTTAACATAATATAATATTAATATAAGAAATTAAATAATGATGTTTAACAATATATACCATTAACTAATTAATATTTATGGTTGATCGAGGTCCCTAGTCTTGAGATTATAATTTTGAAAATTTGGTTGAGCAAGCTGAAGATAGGGATTCACAGGTGCAGCAAGTTGAAGGATCCTACTAAGAGGTTGATCCTCAAAAAATGCAAACTGATCCATCACAGCCTTGTGCTCCTGATCAATTAAATTAAATGTACAAATTAATACTACTCCATCATGTTAATTGATTAGTAACATTAATTAGTTTACTATGTCATTAATTTCTTTTAATTAAACATAGTTTTAAATTGCGCAATTGCAATTAAGTCCACAATATAAAAGTTTTAGAAGTCCTCTAGAACAACATTGCATCTGCAATCTCAGCGTCAAATCATGGTATAACTTATGTGTATATACAAATCCAGATTCAAATTCAAAAGGTGATAATATCATTAGTAGGAGTAAATATTCTTACCCAGTTGGATAAATTGATATTTTCATCTTGCAAGAGTCTTTCCTGAATCTCAACAACAAATATACAATTATGGATGATGTCTCTATTAATGATCAATGATAAAGGTGGGAACTATGTGTTAATTAAAGAGAGATTTTTTTATTAAGGTTAATTAAGTAGAGTTAGTTTAATCATATGTGTCACCTTCCTTCGCAGATTCTCCATTTGTTGTTGCAAGAGCTCATTCTGCATTGAAAATAATGTGTCAATAATTTGTGTTGAAAGGTAATCATGAAAATATTACTTGGTAAATTACAAATACTTGGTCAAATTTTTTATGAACAAAAAAAGAGATAATATTGATTAAAAATAACAAGTACTCTAATCTAATTACATAGAAAATTAAGTGACTAATGAAGACTCCAAAAAAGTTACACCCTGCAAACAATCTTGAAGATTAATACACCCAATCCCTTTGTTTCATTGATATATTTATTTTCATTAAATATTTTGATCAAGTTAATTTCATTTTCATTCCTATATGATAAAAACTATGAAAATGAAAGTTGAAGTAAAAGACAAATTTATTGAGTAAAACAAAAGCCAAATTAATCAAAGTTCAGGAGAATAAGAGATGAAGTACAATAGATAAATTAATTTTGACTAACCTGACGGTTTCGAACTTTAGTAAGAGAAATTTCTAATTCATGTTCAATTTTAGTCAAGTCATCAAACTGTAAACTCTTCATGTCATCTCCAAGATAGCGTTGAATTCCCAATTCAAGACGAAGACTTTCCTGCCCCAGCATTGCCATGTCATGGAACATTTCTAATTCCTAGAAACAAATATTTTACCAACAAAATTAATCACATTAGTTACTAATTTATCTATATGTGTATCTTGTAAAAAAAAGAATAATTATAATGTGTGCATATAACTAAGCTCTCTCCCAGAAGCAAAGCTTAATTAATTAATGTTTCATAATTAACATTAAAAAAAATTCGCATATGAGTGAGGCTCATACCCTGGGATGAATCTGATGATCATCATATTCAGCCATAATGCGTTTACCTGTACTTCTCTCGTACCTTTCAATGATTTGATCCATCCTAAAAGAAAAAAAATACATAATTATTATTACATGAACAAAATACATGACATAAAACAATATCATACTTTAATTTTATTACACCATCATAAAAAAAATTAAATAAACTTCACAAAAACAAGTATAATATTTTGTTTGAAGAAATTCTCTAAACACCAAAGTTAAATAACAACACAAGCAATTATAAATGTTACCACAACCTCTCAAATTTGACCTTGTTACTTGTAATGTAAATTTATAAAAAAAAATAAAAAATGTAAATGAAAAGTAAGTAGGACAAATAATTGATGCAGCAAGAGACAGCTGTAAATTGATTTTATAAGATATAGCCCTATAAAAATCTCTATAGGAAAGCTGAAATTCATATTCATTATCTATCTACATATATATGTTGTTGAAAGTGAAATGTATAATCTCCAGTACATGATGTCTGAAGAAACGAATTATAACATGAAATCATCATATACATATTTGTCATATTAGCTTGCGTCATCATCTGAATAATAAACTAATTGTCCAAGTCTTAACACACTCAAGTTGGTCAACCTTTGTTTGATCGAATGAAAGAGACCAATAACTTCACATCATGTACATGTCATATTCATGTAAATCAAAGTAAAAAAAAAAAACCCAAAATATATAACTAATTCCTTTTGGCATGTTCATGTAAATCAGCACATTTACTCCAAAAAAAATGTAAATCAGCATATCAGTTTCTCTCTCATATACACAACAATATATTTTAACACGATATTTTTTTTGGTTACAATATTTTAACACGATATAAGTACCGTAAAAGAAACACACTCTATATAATTTAATATATATTGGTAGTATAAACTAATTTCTACTTGTGAAAAGTAATTAATCAAAATTCTAAAAAGTAACCTCAAAATAAATTTAAAAAAATTAAAATGTGAATGAAATCAATGCAATGAAGCTGCTGAAACACTTGAGTTTACATCAAACAAATCAAACAACTTTGCAATGCAAGAGATCTAAAATGAAATTAAGAGTATATCATACAAGTCAGTGGCAACTCTCTTTTAATCGAAAGGTCTAATAAAGATCGGTTACATAGATGATTCAAGTTGAACAAACACTCAAAATTCTAAAGATTATACAATTTAATGTAACCCTAAAATAATTTCCATTTGACATGTACATGTACATGTACATCAGAAAGAACATTAGTTTCTTTGTCACACAGTGAGAAAGATAACAAAAATAAGAAAATATAAAAAATAACATATTGTAGTTTAGAAAAACATATTAAATCCATAGTGAAATTGCAGAAACTCTTTAAGAGTTTCATGATCACACAAATTAAATCAACACTTGAGTTTACACAAAATAATGCAAGGGATCTAAGAGTAAAATACAAAATAAAATGAAGGATAAATATACCTTGTGGAATCAGAGCAATATTGAGAGAGTTTTCCAGTGCTCGAGAAAATAATTAGTCCAATTTGAGCTTCACATAGCACTGATAGCTCATGAGTCTTCTTCAACAATCCAGTTCTTCTTTTGGAAAATGTTACTTGCCTTGTTGTTTTATTTTGAATCTTCTTAATCTCAATCTTTCCACGCCCCATCTCAGCTAGCTAGACCTTTTTTCCGTGGATCTATTTCACTTACCACATAAAGAATCAAACAAAAACATATTAACAAGAGTACACAAAATTAAACAAAACACCACATTATTTTTCTAAGTAACCGCAAATTAAAATTTCAAGAATATTAATTATGTTCATATGTATAAGAAGAAAGGAATAACAGGAGAGGAGAAGAAATGTTACCTCTCTATCTGGAAGGAAGTTTGATGAAAATGTCATGAAATAAGACTATACTATATTTCAACTTTATGAAGGCCAAAAGGAAATGACAAAACTACCCCTACATTTGAGAGAGGAATAAAGGGTATAAGTGTCATTTTGAGTTGATGATGCAGTCAATATTCTCAATGCAGGTCCGAGGAAGATAAATGTGGGGTCATGAACAATGAAAACAAAGGGACCATTGCATGGAAGTAGGTGAGATGAGGGCAATAATGTCAAAACTCATCAAATATTGAACATAAAGAGTTGTTGCAAATTTGCAAAAGCTATGACACTTGCTGTTTGGTTTGTATCATGAAGGGAAATATCTGAAATTTGCTAAAATAAGAAAAAGGTGAAAATATTAAAATTGCTATAAATGGAATTTTTTAGATTTGTTTTGAAACCACAATGAATAAGAATCCCTGTGTACAACATTCATTGCCATGTGCTAACAAAAGACCAATCATCATATATTTTGAAATTAAGTGTTCAAGAACATAGTTTCAAAGTACATATCTGCAATCTGTATGGCTTATTTCTATATGCATATTTTGGTCATATGTGCCACACATTGTTAGTTACAACCATTTGGTAAATAAAAATAATAAATTGGTGAAATATATATGTTTTCGTCTAGCAAATGCAGTTTTCAATTTTTCATCAAGCAAATGCTACTTTATTTTTTTATTGTTAAAAAAAAGTATATGATTTTATTTGTAACCACATATATATGAATTTTCATTTGAATAAATAATCAAACTGGTGCGCAAAATTGTAGCGGTCATTTTATCTCTTGATTTTAGTTTGTCCTTCACATTTTTACATTAGAGGTATATGATGTACGTTAAATGCATATAAAACATCTCTATGTAGATATATGCAACACAATCACACAATTTACATTAACAATATCTAAGCTCTTCTCAAGAAGAAAAAAAATTAACAATATCCAAGTTTAAATGCACTTTTAATTCCTCAATTTTAACTGATATATGATTCAAGTACACCGCTTCTAAATTTTGGATTTTAATTTCTTTGTTTCACAAATTTCAGGATTTTTTCCTCACAACTTAGTTTGGGAGTTATTTTTCTCACGTATCATATTCATTAATATGTGGAATTACATGTGTTGGCATGTCATTGCTGATTTTGAACAGAACAAACGTGTCATTAAAAATAAACCCTAAACTTTATTGTGGGAAAAATTTCTAATACGATTAAAAGGGGGGACTAACATCTCAAGTTTAGAAACAGTGGAACTAAATCATACTTCGGTTAAAATAGGGGTCTCTATTGCTCATTTTTTTGGTTTGGCATCAGCTGATACCTGTCGAGAGATGTTTCCATATGCGGCATTGGAGGAACTTAGAAGTGCATGATGATAATTTTTCTTGATCGGTTGTATTGTTGTGAAAATCCCGACTTAAATCCTAAAATTTAAGATTTTGCGACTTTTTTCACCTTTAACGACTCAAATCCATAGTAGAATTCCAAAATAGACAAAAGTCCATCGATTTTGACTGCGATTTTACGATTTCTTATCAACTAAGTCGTTTATGACTCTATACCATTTATAACATATATTTAGTATTAATTTTTTTGGGTAAAACTTATCGATTTTGATTGCGATTTTACAATTTCCTATATCGATTCTACAAAAGTCATTGAGTAAAATCCTTCGATTTTGATTACGATTTTACGAATCCTGATTTTGCTATTCTCTTTCGACCTGAAGTAAAATCCCGATTTTGACAACCTTGGTTATATTTTATACTTTAAATAAAAGTTATCATTTGATAAAAAAAATATAACCAAAATAAATAAATAAAAGAAACCATCTTCTTTTTTACTCCAAGTTCAAATACTCCTTTTGTTTTTTTATGTTAGCAAATGTTACACTTGATCAAGTTTTTGATAGGAGGCTACCGATTTACTTGTTTGATGATATTAAGCTTTAGGACGGTGAAGTCTCTTACAGATGAAGTGGTTGACATTTTTGTTTTGTTTCTAGATAAGGATATATACACTAGGTATGATTATGGCAAATGTTGTCTAATAATGAGTGTGTCTATTGTGAAACCAGAATTTTTTTTTGGCAGGCCCTACTTTCCAAAAAAATTATCCAATGTGCCCTACTTTCAAAATAAATTAGAATTTTGACTCGTGCACGCACACGTCCTATCGACCATGATATAAATCGATAAATGATCATTGATCTGAGAGATACACATGCATCTATCAATAAACATAAATTAGATTAGTAGAGATCAATATCGCAGTCAAATTTGTCTCAATATGTCCTTAATATCATTTAATAGAGAAAACATAATCTATTAAAAACTATTTATTTATTTAATCACAATATAAGTATTGGGCAATTATTCTCTTTTTTTCTTTATAATTAAAACAAGCACTCCCTTTTTTTTAATTATAAAGAAAAAAGAATATAGTATTTGTTAGGTTAAATTGTTGCTAACCTAATGCAGTATTTTAGAGGGAAATTATTAGGTTAAGTTGCTGCAAACCTAATAAAATTAATAAATAAGCAAAAAAAAAAGTCTAGAGAAACAATAGATATATACAAACGATGACACGACATGATAGGAATGAAAAAACTCATCAGTGAGAAAAAATAGTAGGGATTGCTGCATTTTAGATGAAATTTGTTAGGTTAAATTGCTGCTAACCTAATGCAGCATTTTTAAAGAGAAAATATTAGGTTAAGTTGCTAGACCTAATAAATTAATAAATAAGGAAAAAAAGGTCTAGAGAAACAATAGATATATACAAACGATGACACTACATGATATGAATGAAAAAGCTCATCAATGAGGAGAAATAGTAGGAATTGCTGCATTTTAGATGGAATTTGTTAGGTTAAATTGTTGCTAACCTAATATAGTATTTTAGAGGGAAAATATTAGGTTAAGTTACTGTAGACTTAACAAAATTAATAAATAAGGATATATGTGACAGGTACATGAAGAATTGTGTGTGTATGTGTGTGTGTATATATATGTGTGTGTCTATATATATATATATATATATATATATATATATACTCATTTTGATTTATAAAATTCTGGATTTTTTTTAACCATAAAAAGATCTGAATTATGTCGATGGTTTTTTTTTCTTTAATGTATCAAAATTTTAAAATAATTCTTGATTGTATCCTACGTTAGTCAAAATTGTCATTGACTTTAAAATGTGTTATATTAGTACTGTCATATTAATCTTCATTGTATTTATTTATCGTCAAATCAATTCTTACAAATACTTATTTATTGTCATATTATTTTTTGAAGAAATTAAGCAAATTTATATTAAATATCCAAAGCAATCCCTCAAGTACAAGAAGTGTCGGAGGAGACTAAAATCTGAGATACAACACAATTGTCAGGCTACAACACTAGCCCACAAAAAACAACAGAAAAACAAAGTTACATAATAGCCTGTAAACACCGCAAAGGGTTTAACCTCCAAGAAGAATAGTCGAAATTGAAAAGGATGAAGTACACTTTCAACCACCAGTAAGTTTGGAGCTTAACCTTTTCTGCTAGCGACAAGTTGTTCCGTCTGATTGTGAAAAACCCTTCTGTTACGATCCTTCCAGATGATAAAGAGAACCGATATCCAGATAATGTCAAAAGTCATCCGTGAATTCTTCGAAAAACTAACGAGACCTCAAAAATGAAGAGAGTGAAATAGAAGATTCCCATGTCGAACTGCAAAAACTCCTAACCACCCCGATATCAAAAGCCATAGATGACAATAAAAATCACACTTGAAGAACAAATGATCCCTGTCCTCTAACCCTCCACACAATGCCGAAC